>JARUPY010000473.1:0-4800000 GCA_029817715.1 Melastoma dodecandrum
TTACGTATAAACAGTAGATCTTCAATATAAATAAAAGCGTGTAACTGTAAATAAATGCGTAATATACTTGTTGAAAAACTTTCATGTGGGTCGAGTCAGTGAGTCAGGCGAAGCAAAGAGGAATGGGGTTTGGCTCGTTCACGACACCAACAGCAATAATGGAAACGTGACCACGAATAAACAAGAGAGAATTTCTCATTGGTTACAATAATATTTTTAGGAAGATAAGAAATAAAGAAAGATGTTTATTATAATAAAATATTGGTGTTGTGATATGACTACATACTGAAGATCTCATTACAACATCATCATCAGCAAGCAGAGGAGGGGGCAACAGGTTCAGAATCTATCGATTCAAATCTTGCCCCCCCCCCCCCCCAATGCCTCTGGGACATTGCTATAGCCACTGCTACTGCCACTACTGTTCGTCTTCGAGTTGAAACAAGAAGGAAAATTAAATTGGGCTCACTCGCTTCCCCCGAGTTAGCTTTTCTCTGTTTTCTTTCAAGTTTCTCTTTATTTTTAGTATGAATGGGCAATCCTCTCCGTTTGCTGTTTGGAGGGGGTGCCCTTTTGGGGCAGACAAGCGTGTACATGTTTCGTATGATCTTTATGTTTCGATTTTTGGGTCGAAAGGTAGAAGTAGAAGAAGAAAGGAAATGGTCAATTTTGAAGTACACTTTTGACTTGGAACTTCCATGACTCTTTCTGAATCTCAAAACTGATCACTTTTCACAACTTGAGGATGGATCAAGTTCATCCAGAGGAGATGTTGTCATGTTGGGCCGACGTATGTTCGGGAGATAAAAAGGAGATGGGCTTCCTCTGATCGCTGGGACTGTGACTGTGACTGCGTGTCCACATTTCCAATGGAAAAACGAGCCCAACTACAACGACTTCACCTCGTCCGACACGCTTCTTACCTTAAGAAAAACAAAGATGTGTCCCGAAGGTAGTAATAATATCCCCATTAGTTTTTATGGACCACAGGGGGAGATAACTTGAGACGCAAAAATCAAAATGAAAATCCACAGAAAGCCGCTACAACCTTTTATTCCCGAGATGCTACTGTAAGGGGGAGATTAGAATTAAATCCCATTGATAAAGACTCTCTTTAAGGGAGGACACAACCACCCCACCCTCTCCCGGCCCTCAGTACTTGTAGTCCTTGACGTGAAGGCTCTCCGAGGTTCCCTCCCCTAGGGTGGCATCTCCCTTGTAGGTTCCCAGGGTAGCCTCTGAGTTGGCCTTGCACCGGGTCAGCAGTGCCGCCTGAGCCTTTGGGATGTTCTCCGTCTTCCCCGACCAGGCCTTCAAGGTGCTCTGCTGAAGGGCACGCCCGAACGAGAACGACAGGCTCCACAGCTTCTTCCCCTTCAGCTTGTTCATCGCGTTGAGGTTGAGGGTCGCCTCCTCCTCGCTCTGTCCGCCGGACAAGAACACGACGGCGGGGACGGCCGCGGGCACCGTGCGCTGGAGGGCGCGGACGGTGTACTCCGCAATCACCTCGGGCGCGACCTTCGCGGACTCGGACCCGGGGGTAACCATGTTGGGCTTGAGGAGGGTTCCCTCGAGGAGGACGTGGTGGTCATTCAGAGCCTTGTAGCATGCGGCGAGGATGCGCTCAGTGACATCGGCACACTTGTTGATGTCATGGGGGCCATCGACCAGGATTTCAGGCTCGACAATGGGGACAAGGCCATTCTCCTGGCAGATGATGGCATAGCGTGCAAGTCCCCTGGCATTTTCTTCGATCGCCAGCTGTGATGGCTCGGTAGGACCAATCTTCAGAACAGCACGCCACTTGGCGAACCTAGCTCCAGCCTCATAGTACTTTTGGCAACGCTGAGCAAGCCCATCATGACCTTGGGTGGTGGTCTCGCCATTGGTTCCAGCGAGCTCGACGGTTCCCTTGTCAACCTTGATTCCAGGAAGAACTCCGCCCTTCTTCAAGATATCAACAAAAGGTGTCCCTGTTGATCAACAAGACAACACCGTCAGTAACGCGACGTAGCTTTTCCACAACTTCCTGAAACTATAATCAAAGGCACTGCATGCTAACAGAAGGAATTAGCACGAATCACGTGAACCCAATTAATGGAAGATGTACATCGGCAGTTGAACGACTAACCATCAGAGGCCTTCTGATACAGGGTCTCCTCGAAAAGAATTACACCGCTGAGGTACTGAAGGGCACCAGGGGCAGTGAACAGGAGCTCACGGAGAGCACGCCTGTTGTCCTCGACGTTCTCGACGTTGATGCTAGACAGACGCTTGCCGATGGTCCCAGTCGATTCATCGGCGGCAAGGATGCCCTTTCCAGGAGTGCCAATGTAGGCGGCATTAGCAATGAGCTCCTCTGCACGAAGGAAGGCAGTAGAAAATCAATTCACTATAACATGAATAAGGTACAAGAGACAGCACAGAATCACATCGGCCAGAACGCACAAACCCAACTAAGAATTAGTCAAAAAGCTAAAGAGCTACAACAAAGCCGCCAACACTTGCAGACCCCATCGAAGAGCCAGGGAGCGGCTAGGGGAAGAACAGGGGACAGCGTTTCGAATTCCATCAATCAATCAAAAATTCAGTGAGTACACAGTAGATCCAATCCGATCCGATCCCCGGAGAAACCAATCCGGTGATGTTCGGCGGAAGTTCGAAAAGGGTTCTCACTGAGAGTAAAACTAAGCAGCGAAAACCGCAGATCCAAGTCGGCGACCATCAAACAAAAAAGTCCCAAGGCATACGCCTCCCTCATCTAAGACCGGATCACCAATCACCACTAAAAGCGGCAAGCAGATCGGGGTCATCAAACAAGATTGCTTTTGTTTTTCTACCACCAAACACAAAACCCATCACCCAATCCAGTAAATAAAAAAGAAAGAAAAAGGAGATCCGGAGAAGGAGAAGGGGCGTACCCGCGTATTTGCCCCAGTTGCAAGACATGACTTTTTTTTTTGGCTTTTGGGTTGGGTTGTGTTGACGGAACGGACAAAGGAGAGACAGACAGGGTGAAGAGGAGATGGTGGTGGTTGGGCAAATTGTAACGCGTGAGGTCGGTCGGTTTTAGGGTTTTAAATAGGCGCTGGGAGGGGGAGGGCTCAAAAAATTTTATAATAAAAAAAGATAATATATCGTTTCTGAATTTGTTTATAAACGAGTATTCAGAATTTCAAATTCATTCAATTATAGTCAAGCCAGTACACTAAAAAAATCCATGGATTGGGAAAGAAAATGTCAGTGCCCGGCGATCTGATGTTTGGGATCTCGAAGGAATCAAAAGAAGGAAAAAAAAATGTTAAAAAATGAAATATAAATTGCTCGAATTTGAATGAGAATTGGTGTCCGCCGTCATAAAACGGGAAGGGGAGAGAGGAGATATCCCAATGACGAAATCAGGCATATCCATCTCCGGCACTCTTAATGCATGCAATGTGACAGACACATCTTGAATCTAAATATCTCCCCTAACCTCCTCCTCCATGCGCATCTGAGAAAGCAAAGCAACAATCACGTGTGACATGCGAGGCCACCCCCCCCCCCTCCCACCTCACCTCACCACACCTTGTATTCGTCAATTTTTGGGGCCAACCTCAAAACCTAAACTTAACTTCTTTTCCATTTGGCCCCCTCCCTGTTCAATTGTTTCTCTCTTGTATTGTTTCACACCCCCCAATAAGAAAAGACAGCATTATAGTTTTGGTTTTGTTAATCTCTTCTTATAAAAGAGCCACTAATTAACCAAACAAAAGTTATTACATATAGGACATATGTTCTTACCGTTTCGGTCATTCGAATTCATCGCGTGTCCCACGAGAACCTACCGAATAACAATCCCCCCCGCCGCCCTGAATTCTATACCCAGGATACAAAACGCGGACCCAAGTGGCAATTGGAACTGGAATGAGGCATATTCCCAACCCCGGATTGTCCAAGAATAAGGATTTAAATAAAAGCATAACATATCATCATCATATTTTCCTCGTACTCACATCGAAGACGGCCTCGACCCATTAAGTAAACCTAGAGGCCCATCACATACGTGTCCTCTCTCTCTTTTTTTTACTTTTGTCCATCACTTCTTGAGTTTGTTTGCCATGAGTTTTCTTCCTCTCTGCATCTCAATCATATATTTGCCTCGGTAGACATCCCTCCTGCACCATTGTCTCGTTAAGTTCGAATCCCGTGAAGGGTAGGGGGAAGAGAAGGAAGACACTAACATCAGCACCTCTCGATCGACCTAACTCCCACCATTCGAAGATTGTCGAATTAGGGTAACCCGGGGTCACGGGCAAAAGGCGACCATGGACATAAGACCACACCTCGCTATTACGCACGAAAGAGCAACAGGTGGGAGAGAAACCCAAACATTGTAGTAACAAAAGAAAAATTGATCGGGTTTATCATTTTACTTTTTTTTTTTTCAAAACTGTGTTGGTGTTCCATCCAACCCTTGCTTGTTTTGCATTTATTGGCCTCGCCTATAACCCTTCCCCCCCGACATTTAAAGATAAGGAACAAGAGGGTCCACCTCGCACCACCCTCTTAATATACATGTAATAATCTAATAGGTTGTCCACTTTTCTGGGATGATACAAGGAGTGGAATGGAATGGACCTGCTGGTTCCGTAGCCTAAGAATGTGAATGGATTGAATGAAAAATGAGATGACAAGGAATGACATGCCGGCTCATTTTGGCGGAACCAAACTTCGGAATGAAATCAAATTTATTATATTCCGGGAGCAAAACCTAACGCTCATGGGAGCGTTACAGTGCCTTAGCGAAGACGAAAATAAAATCGCCTAGAACGCACACATTACACACAAGTAAATGCGAGGAGCTTTATTTGGTGAATTGATCAATCAGTGATCATATTCCTATTCTTGCTCCCACTCTGTACGGTTAAGGGGGAAACCGCAAGCTGTTGATTATATGCGTAAAGTACATCATCCGGCAAGGTATAAATCCCCCCATTTTATTATATGCTTTTCTTGTCCTTGCCCACTTCATCTGTTGATTCCCCACCACCCCCACCCCCAACCCTTGTCCTTTTTTTATTTTATTTATTTATTTATTTTGAAACGTGTAAAATACATAGTTTATTTACCAAGCATGGCAAAGTAAGGTGGAGAACTGGAAGACCACAAATAATGATAATGATGATGATGATGCCAAGCATGACAAAGTAAGGGTGTTCCAATACAAAATAATTATCTCATGAACTACTAGGAAAACGCCAAGCCATCTAAATTCTAACGATTTGTTCTGTTCTGGAAGACTTTTTGCAAATACAATCATCAACTTTATATGAACAAATCGTTGGTTTGTTCCTTAAATTACAATGAACTAAGACTTTCTTCTTTCGTATCACACACGAGCAAATCTTACAGTGGCGGACGTTTTTTTAACTAATATTAATTATTACAGCAGAAGAGAGATGATGTACATTTAGTTCTTACAAGCACAGATCAACAAGGAGAACTCCGCCTTGTCCTCCTCGGTTGTCGTTTTCTGTTCCGAGCTCTCCTCCAGCCACAGCCTGCTGTCGAGGCCGCTCCTCGTCTTGAACATGAACACCGCGTACCCGTGCATCGGGTTGAAGAACCAGCCGTGCACGTCCCACATCATGTCTACCAGCACCCCGTCCACGAATATCGTCTGGTTCCCCCTGAAGTTCCACCGCAGCCTCCTCACCTGGAACACCGGCTTGTCGTCGACCGACACCGATAGCGCCGGGCTCCTACACGGTCCCCCTTCCTTACTGCTGCCGTCGATGCACCTTATCACGATCTCATGATCCGTTCCCGTGCAGCTGAACCGGGCCCTGCTCGAGTACGCGTCGCCCGTGCCCGAGAAGTTCTCATTCCGGCACACAATCGAGAAATTCGCGTCCGCCATCGGCCCCCCTGTCAACGCTCGCTTGACCTCCGGGTCTACCTCCATGTCGCCGAGAAGCAGGACCACTTCGGAGTCCGCGAAGACAAGGATGTAGAACCCCTCGTCAGGCTCAGGCCCATGGGAGAATCGGGCGGAAGTCAGATCCCACGAAACCTCGAACTTCGAGTCGCAATATTGGAAAGTCTTGGACCCTTTTCTCTTCCTGAGCTGCCAATCGCCCGAGACCGGCTTCACAGACACGTCAGGGGACTTCAACTCGATCTCGGCAACATTCACGACAAACCCCTGCCCGAGTAAATTATTATGCCAGGCGACCGTGACGAGGAACTGCTTGGCCAAGGAAGAGGGTTTGGACTTGTAGACGGAGGAAACCGAGACGGGCATAGAAGGGAAGGAGGAGGAAGGGGACATGAAGGAACCATTGGAAGGGCCGGGGCCAGAGCAGTACGAGTCCGAGACTCGTATCGCATGCTCATTGTAACAAGTCCTTATGCTTCTCATGGTCATAACGATCGAAAGACGGTGGCCAAGATTTCTTTCTTTGGAAGGGAAAAAGATGGAGAGGATAGGGAAAGGGGCTTTTCTTCTTTTGGGGGGGTTGGGAGGAGTCTGTCAAGTAGGAAGAAATCAGGTTAGAATTTAATTTGGTTTTGAGGGAGACGAAAGGGGAGGAGAAAGAGGGTTTTCTTTTGGTTTCCTTCTTACAGTTAGCTACACATGTGAAAAATGAAGAGATGTCTTCTTACACAGTGTCGTACTCATAGTTAAGGTAAGTAAAATCACTAATTTTAGTGTGATGAGTTTGAGTATTTGATTGTAACTTTTGCCGGCTTTCAGAGGGAAGGCTTAAAAGAAAAACAGCAACAATCATGAAAAGGATGTTGGGTTTTGGGTTATGACCTGATTTTCCGGTGGGGCGTAGTTTTCATGTCCATTTGTTTAGGTTTAATCAAAGAGGAGTTGACAAGATCGGGGGATTGGTAAGAACAGGTGAGACTATTTAAAAAAGAACATCTCCTTTTTTAATGCTCAACAACTAAATGACCTATGTGTTTTTTGGACACCACACCCTCCGGGAAATTAATGATTGTTTTTTTTTTTCCAAAGCATCATGTTCATGACGTGGTTGTTGTCGGGATGACATCCGTAGGTTAGAGACCATGTAACCAACCGTATTCAGACAATCTTTACCATCTTCCTCCGATGAGGTTGGCTATGCATGAACGGGGAGAAGAAAGCTGATGATTCCAACGTTGTCCTAACTGGATAACTTACCCCCCCCCCCCCTCCTCCCTCCATCACATCAACCCAACCCAAATTGGACTCTCTTAATTCTCAGGGGAGAGTGGGGAGCGTCGGGGGTGATCGATGGCGACTCCTACTTCAATTCTTGATGTCGAACTTCTTTGCCCCCACACAAACTCTCCTTCCTCCCTTCCTTGTGCTTTTCAATAAATGTGGGCTAGGGTTGATGGGGAGGGGTGACTTCAGTTTACTAATATAGTTTCAAGGGTTTTCAGTACATTTCTCAAGCCTCGGCGAACAACGTCGAGTGTTGCATCGCCGGGCATTTCAGTGATGGCTCCCGGGACCCTACACCTGTCGGGTGTATTAAAAAGAGATGAAGGAACTTGAAGTATAATTATTTTGTATATTGCATGATTTCCCCTTCTTCTGTTCTCCACATTCGGACATTACATTAAGTTTGGTATGGTAATGACAATATGGGACTGGAGAAAAGGGATGATCAATCAGGAGGATTGGTTGGAATTAATTGTTGCAGCTCCATCATTGAATTCCTCAAAGAACCAAAATTCAAAAAAACAAACCCTTAAAGATAGAGGGGGCATTCAATTACTATTGGACCACCCTTGCAAATGTCTCGGGATTTGCAAATTCTTGAGATTTTGGTGGAGTTGGGAGGGGAAGAGAAGCTATGTGTATGAGCATTTTATGGGAGATTGATTGACCTTGATCAAGTAACATTTTCTTGCAGACGGATTTGGGCAGTAATTGTCCGAGACTGATTGAGAGTAGGGGACATAATCAGCGTAGATGTGTGCATCTTACCGATGACGATGGTAATTGAAGGAAATGATAATAAGGATAAGGGAGAAAATGGTTGTAATACTTCAAATTTTGAAAAATCTTCGTAAACAAACAATATTTTAGGAGAATGAAAAATCTTCAAGAACAAGATCTCATAAAATATGTATAAAATCTAAAAAAATCTTAAAAAAAATTACACGCAAATCTAATTAAAAAATAAATAAATAAATAAAGCGCTCCCTCCTCCACCTTCTAGGGAAACCGGACCAACTCCCCCTTCACACATAGAAATCGTAGGCAACTCCTCCTCATACACAAATCTGGAGCCAAAGATTCTCCCACTCTAGACAAGCCAAAGCCTTCCGATCAGCCGGTACCCTTTTTTCCGAAAGCTATGGGCGTGCGTGCAGTTTGCGACTATCCTGCATACTGCAGTCCTGTTCTCGAGGAGATCAGATCATTTCCAAACTTTTCATATACAAACTAGAATGGTTATACATGTATATTTAGATTGTTAAAATTTATGGTGAATTTGGAAGCGAACCGATGAATAGAGTGTGGAGTTGGATTTTCTATATGTCGCAATGCAATTAATCTCACCATTAGATCGCCACCAAAATCAATGGTCGTCTGGACATATTTTGCGAATTTTTATCTTGTACACATATTACGTTTTCTATTTTTCTTTGAGATTTTAATTTACAGAAAATATAGAAATCTTCGTGAATGTCTGAATTTGTACTTCCATAAGTCGAGATCCCACTGTCTGGTATTTGTGAAACTTGACAAACATGTTTTCATTCTTCAAAAGGCACGGTGGAGGCTTCACTAGAACGGCCCCAACCGTCAATTTTCAGCCGACGAGGTGCTATTCCGGTTGCCTCAGGTACATCAGGGAGGTGCGGGCCTATCGAGTTTCTTTTATCCACCTGTAACGGACCGCAGGGATGTGCGGGCCTCTTGAGTTTCTTTTATCCACCTATAACGGACCGTGGGCCACGGTTATCATCCTTCCCCGTCCGTGGGTATTTGCATGCTTTAGGCTCATAGGTTTTATGTCGCATGTGATATTTTTAATCGAACACGAGTTCGGGCCTAAAAGCCCGAATTGGGTTCAACGTCCGTAAACAAATGTTTTTATCAACTATTTTCTTACGGAGCCATCCGAGCTCTCGGTCCTCCCGAAAATTTCTTTTTGGGATCATGCTTCGCTTCTCGCTCGTCGTGTTCGGACGGTCGAGCGAGAGCCCAAGTATTACCGATTAGAAATTAAAGGAAGATCAATCTCGCTCTCTTCCGCGGGACGCTGAGTCTTCTCGTGGGGACGAGCTTACAATGGTGCACTCGATTAAAGAAGAAGAGAGATGATGGGGACCCACCTGATGTTAGGGTTGGTTGGGTAAGCTGGTCAAACAATACGACATCGTCAGTACGAGTATGACGCATATTTTGGTGGAAGATGGTGGTGGAAAGGGAGAGGCAAGTTGACCCTCCCGATCGATCATAAAAATAAAATAAACTGTTGAGAGTGGGATTTGAACCCACGCCCTTTCGGACCAGAACCTTAATCTGGCGCCTTAGACCAACTCGGCCATCTCAACTTGTGTGCCATGTAAAAGTTAAAAATTTTTAACATTTTTTTACATTACATCTTTGAATCAACCAATTTCTCCGGTAGAAACTCCGAATTCGGATCTGGTTCCTGGCGGATTGAATAACAGAGTTGAGTCACAAAAGACTATTCGTATATTTACATCGATGAACACACATGTCACTGAAAACGCACCCAGGTGCATACCTAAATCCTACCAAAACACTAAAAGAAAAGAGGAAAAGAGAAACTATTGGATTGACGACCGTCTCTTGCACAACCTCCAAACTTTTTCAGACATTTTCTTGCCGAGAGGATGACGTCCCCAGAAAAGAAGAAAAAGAGTTGCACCCAATCCATTCAGAAACCCCTGCCGATTTTACGCAAATCACTCCGCCGAAACAACTCAACGCCTCCCGCACAGTAAAGATCAACACTTGCCAACAATCATCGACAAAATTAATGCCAAAGACACTGATAATTTGCAGCTGTTGGCGTGATCCGAGAATCAAGAGTCGAATTGCCAAACTGACGGCTGATGAAAACTACTAGGGACTGCCCCAACTACAGTAGTCAGATCCAATCCATACATTCACCAGAATTTGATAACATGATGGCACGGGGGAGCTGTTAACCTCTCTAGTCAATTATGAGTTATGTCAACCCAAAAAGATACACCTAACTTGAACTATTGTTCTGTAATTTACATTCAAAATCCCTTCCCCCCCCCCCCCCACCCAAAGGAAAACACGCTAGTTTTATATCCTGCCATAAGACTCCTGTCTTACCTAAGCGTGCCGCAACAAGGAGGGTGAAGCAATGCTCATGGATATCCTCACCACGGTTCATTGTACCAAATTAGGATGGAGTATAAATTTACATGCACAAAAAGGGGGTCCTGCAAATGAAGAATTGGGAAAATGAACGCGCAAGTTAGAATCAGGATAATGAAATGGAACGGATCCTTTACTGAGACTGCAGATGACAGCCAATGCCAATTCAGAGCAACAAGACATGCATGTATCACCACAGGAACTCATCTTGGTAAAATGCTCAAACCTTAAGAGTGGCGTAACCAAAGAAGTTTGCAGATTTTCTGTGGCCTTTCATTTTGCTCCAAACAAGATTTATTTGGTTTATCTTTAGTTGTATTATCAAATCAACTCCCTTCTCTACATCTCAAACAACAAACGTGCACTTCCTTTAGTGACAGACGATTTGTTCCTCAAACAGGTATATTCCAGCAGATGTTATGAGAAACAATTGAAGTTGAAGATGTACCTCACACACTGGAAAAGCTTGCACTCTTCACAGTTGTAATTTCCCAAAAATTGTATCATAGAAAATTCCAGGAAAAGCTCGCTGTGCTTTCATGTTGGCAAGTCTGAAGGACTTGGTTGAGGCACTAGCAGTTTTATCGATGATCTTAAAGATTCCATGATGCTGGAAAAAGATGGTCTTTTCCAGGGTTCACTGCAATGAGCACCATTGTTAAAAAAATTTGGTACTGCCATGAAGAAACAGAAGTAACGAAGGAGGCTGATGTTTTAATTCATTAACTCACTTCGCCCAGCAGGCCTCAATGATAGACGCAACACGGGGGTTCACATCGCGCGGTATTTCAAGCCTCCTTCCCTTAAAGCCGACAGCTGCCACCACCTACAACCATGGGAAAACAATTACAGCTTACTGTGAGCAGTACAAACCAACAATAATCTTGCGGATACATGTGATCACCAAACATGAAAAAGATCAGGCACACCTGAGCAGGATTTAAATTACTCCAAGGTTGCTGCAAAGTAGCAAGCTCCCACAAGATTACACCAAAGCTATAAACATCTGATTTCTCGTTTGATGGCTCGTCCCGAAGAACTTCTGGTGCCATCCATTCAGGCTACCATAATAAAGGACAAATCCCATAGTTATGCTGTTTAGTACAACTCAACAAAGCTAGAAAACGAAGATTTGTTTGCCACTAGCTATAACTATAGATAAGCTTACCGTTCCAGCAGCAGACTTTGACGAGAGAAACGTCCTCGCCTTCAAACGAGAAAGGCCAAAATCGCACACCTTCATTCCATAGGAAAACAATGCTGATTGCTTAGGAAGAAGACAGTATCACAGAGTACTTCACAGTGACTAACTCGTAAAATATGGGTGGCCCTAAATTTCATAAATAACCTAGTTCCCCAACCCCAAAACAAATTGACACATACCTTAACCGTATATTTCTTGTCAACCAAAAGATTCGGGGATTTCAGATCTCGATGCACAACAGGTGGATTTCTCTTGTGAAGATAATTCATTCCCTTTGCCTGATGGAACAATCATGATATGGTCAAGCCAAGTAGGAATAACAAGAAAGAATTAAGAAGAATAGCAAGCACTAGTATTTGCATAGTCAGATCGGCAGAGTCATACCACATCGAAAGCCATACTTAATCGACGTCTCTCATCTAACATTTCTCGTGGACCAGGTCTGTGCAGAAGTCTGTACAAGCTACCCCTGCAGTTCAACAAGTGTAAACAAATTTCCCATTTTGGCCATAATTTGCTAGCTATTTGTAAAACACCATGTACCTCGACAAATATTCAGTTACAATAGATAAGTTAGGAGACTCGGTAACCGCTCCCATAAATAGAACTATGTTGGGATGTCGAAGCCGCTTCATTACTGCAACCTGGAAAATGTTCAATGTATAAACAAAATATAATTACAAAGGCAAAGACTCCGAAATAATTTCATTGGCAGCCATCACCTACCTCCCTCAAAAATTCTTTAAAGCGTTCGCCATGAAATTCTTGTTCCATAAGTATCTTCACAGCAACATCCTGGAAAAGAGAGCCACATCAGGACTAAGAGTACAGGTATAGTTCTAGTATTTAAACAATACAATAGTTTCTCAGGGTTTCCCTCATAAACAAATCGATGACACACAATATGATTGGTTGAATCAACATCTAAGAGTTCACATTTCTACGAGCATGTAACAGGAAACATCCCCTTGTTTGAGTAGAAAGATAACTGAAACAACAGCCTTTCCCAGCCAAAGACATCATTTACTTACCTGGAAACTAAGAGGTAAGTCAGAGGATGGAGAAGACATTTTTATATTAGCATATATTCTTAAGTAGTACTACAATGCTTTAACTACGACAAAGTGATGAACCCGTGTAATACAGCAAACTCCAAACATAAGTAAGAAAACAACTGATTATTTTATGAAGCAAATGTAAATAACACGATGATGGTGAAACGCCACTTACTGAGCCATGCCAATCAGCACGATGGACAGTTCCAAATGATCCTGATAACAAAATGAGATTGTTGACAGAACAGAAGATTGAAATACTAAAGTCATGAATGACTTTGAATATTGAAAACTGCACCCCTGCCAGTGAGGTAGTTCTAATACCTGATCCAATTTTCTCTTTAAGGACAAGATCACTCCAAGGGATTCTCAAATCTTCAATATCCAGGGAAATTTCCTGAGCCATACCTATACTTCCATCGGTGAATCTAGAATCCATAGAAACATTCCCCCTGGGATCAGGCAGCCCTAGAATGGATCCTATTTCCATCCGTGCATTTGATTGGATGGGCAATACATTCTGAGGGTTGAAATATGACAATTGATTAGACTCTGCTCCCTTGGCAGCTTCCTGGGTGGGTTCTCCAAGCATGGGCAATGGGCAATTCTTATCCATGCTACTAGACCTTTGAATGATCCCACTTCTCTCAAATAACTGATGATTCTTATTCGTACCCATAGATGTATCTTCGACAGGTATATCTGGAATGACAAACGAACGGACTTTATACATTTGGCGATGATTAATGAGCCCTAAGTTTCATACCATCCACTGCCAAGCCCTCCTCCCTCCTTTCCACACATAAGAGCAGTAAATGTGTTCAAAGGGGCAACAATAAGAATGGCGAACAGCACAGAGACCCAAAGTGGTACAAAACAACATGCTGGCAGAAAAAGGCAAAGATGACAAAAATGAGCTTATAAGGCATTCAACAACCACCTGATGAGGAATTGTCAAATACAATATTGAGCACTTGGAAGTCTGCAAAATACTGTTTGGCCAAGGAACTGAAGTCAATTGAAGGTTCGCATGTTTTTGGTCTCGGAAATCGTAATGGGGAAGATATCATGATGGATGAAGGTCCATTGAGTACAGAATTTGGCTCGCATAGATGTCCAGGCTTTTGAATCAAGTCAACAAGATATTCCCTGTGATGAAAATATGAATCAGCAACAATTCACAACTCCCTTCAGACTCCTGAGACAAACTGAATAGACTACTTCGTTCTAACTGTAACAAGACTGCAGTTTGTGGAATCAACTGTCTGAACCACCATAAGGCATGAAGGCCTCTGACAACAAACGCTGCACCACATAGGATCGTTTGCTCAAAAAAGGTCCACAAGCTTTAGAACACAAAAAATCACCTGTCAAGACCAAAACGGACCAGACAAGATGAAGCATCCCCTCTTGTGCAATAATTGCAGCCTCTAGCAATGCGACATGGTAGATCTACAATGTCAGCAAGAACCTACAAACAGGGAGCGAAAACAACTCATAAGATTCAACAACTTCAAGAATAGAGATGTACATATATTTGACAAGAGACTCGAAATTCTCTATAGCTTTTTGGGATATATGACATGGATGAACTTATCCCAAAAAAAAAGTCCAGAACGCATGTGATTTGTGAATAGTCCCCATGCAAGTACTAAAGAAAACCAGAATTGCCCTGCAAAGCAAAAGCATGGCAACAAAACTGGAAATGCTCCTGAGAGTCTATAGTCACAAAAAAAAAAAGGTTTACTCCTCAACTACTTTTGGATAATTTATCCACCTAATGAAAATGAATGGTTGGCGCATGGACATCAAATTCGAGAACTTACTTTGAAAAGTAAGGCTCGATGCCGGCAGAGGCCAACAGATAGGCTACCTATTGGAACGACAATAGATCCCAAGCAATCCTTTAGGTCATGACTACACTCCATCCAGACTGATAGCAAATTATCTTCTCCCGCAGCAGCCGAACCCCTTTACAAAAGGAACAGAACAAAATATCAGTAAAAACATGTGACACTTATTGATACCTTTCAGACGTCAAAAAGAACCTACCCAAGGAGATTGCAAACAAGTTTCGCAAGATGATCCACAATTTCTTTTGCGGTAATGCAGCTAGATGATAGGCTGAGGACTCCATTTTGAAGTTCTTTAAGGCTAGGATCACTACGTCGATCAATCAAGACTGCTTCAATCGATGGATTGCCGGAAGGATCAATAGACTTTAAAGATTCCAGAGACGGGACCCGGCCATTCTCAAGAAGATCAGTACACAAGGTCCATACATAAGGATCCATCCCATGAATACTATAGAAACCATCAGGGATCTTATCAGAATACGATAGGCAGCCATTTACCTGTTTAAGTTTCATTTTGGAAAGAAGGGAACAAAATCAAGATCCAGATAGTTAAAAACAAGGTCAACAATACTTTCCAATTCATAGACATAGAAGCAACGAGCAAAACAGTTACAGATAAAAGGAAATAATATAAAAGATGAAGTCATTCAAGCAATGAAACTAATAATGTTCTAGAGATTAGACTGAATAACTTGCAGCATAAATAATACCATTGATAGAGTCCCGTCTATCTCTACAAAGGGCAAGCACACTATGAAGCTTGATGTCATTACTAGTGCAAAGATACAAAATGCAATTCAGCTAGAAGCTGGGAAAACTCTATTCATTTCCACACACTTTGTGGCTTGAGAAGAAGCTACTTAAACCAATTAGATAAAACAACCCACAGCTCTTTCACAGTCCTACTTGTATAAGAGATGAGATGAACCAACGGTAACACCAATTGTGATGCCATAGATTTTTGGCAGCCGTGTCCCATGCCACTTTAACAGGTACCAAAATTGTGGTTTATCATAGTAAGAATGACAACAACTTGGAAGTGAAATTGCATATCCACTGAGGATGACCGCCATACTTTCAGAAAATGCCATCCCAGAATTAGCAATGCACGTCCATCATCTTTGAAGCCATAAACACATTATGAATAACAAAAACCAATGCAACAATCACATTGATCTAGAGGCATAGATGAATGACTAGGGATCTATCCAGTGAAGCTCAATTCTCATTAATGATCAAATACGTAAAATGACCACCCCGTCTCTACACCTAATCACATGAGCAAATCTTCCCCATAAAATTAAACAGAGACATTCACCCAATTAAGTGCTCCAATAGCCCGTAACTAGCCAATATAACATTAATTCACCTACGAACGAAACAATGTACCCTAAAATCGCTACACAAGCCCAATACCTTATCATGTACAATACCTACAGACACCAAGACTCTCCTCGACTAACATTCATGGAGGAAAAATAATCAACCGTGACAGGATATTGTCAAAACCAAGAATATTGCAAAGTCACAATAGGATTGTCGACCATACCCAAAACCTATGAGAGACAACTTCCGCGGCTCCACCGGACCCTCTGGACCCGGCCTCCTCAGGAACCGGATCAAGGAAGCTCGGATCGTCAGCGCAAGTGGCCTCATTGGACAGCCTCAAAGCCAAAGCCAGCTGCAACTGATAACTCTCCTCGGTCTGTTGCGCCCAGCTCTTCCCGGAAGAACCCCCACCCCCTGCCGTGCCCGCAGAGCCGCCCTTGAACCTCCCGTCAGCGAGGCCCCTGCCATACGAATCCTCATGCCCCGGGAAGGCGAACCCAGCCCCATCTGAGGGGTCGGCAGTCGTGGTGGCAGAAAGGGTAGGGGCGTAGTACTCCCCGGAGAGGGAGCTCTCGCCGAAGCTGCTGCCGCTGGACTCCCTCTGGAGGGGGTATGAAGTAGGGTTGGAGCCAATCCGGCCGGGGCGGAGGAGGGGATCGGAGGAGTCCCAATCGAAGGAAGGAGGAGGGGGATTGCGGTCGGGCTTGGAGAGGGAATCGTCGGGGTACTGACTGAGGAGGGTGTAGTTGTTGTTGGTGTTGGATCGCTTGCTGAGGAAGTCCATCTGACTCCCCCTTCCCTCGATCAACAAGTATACGGGGAGATCGGCACAGTCGCAGGCGGTGGGTGGGGGGTCAAAGGGGTTGTAATAGGGGAGGCATCGGAGGGAGTTATCGGAGAAGCGTAGAGGGGGGCTGGTTTCTGCGGCGGTGGGAGACGGTCGTCGGTGGAGATTCCGTTGGATGTGTTGTATGCGCGTGTTTGTGAGGAGGGGAAACTTTTCAGAGTCCCCCCGGCAAAAAAAAAAACAAAAGAAAAAGATTAAAATTCCAATATGTTTAATTCTCAACTATATCAATCATGAGGGCTCATTCTAAAATTTGCACTCATTTTTGTGCCATCCCCAGTCATACCAACTAAACAAAGTATATAACATGAAAAGAGATAAAAACTCCATATTTATTAGAGCTTTGCAGCCTCAGTTCCCGTTAAAACATGTGTAATTCCAAAAACCTTATTAGCGAGAATAGAAATATGCAATTTTAAAATTCATCGAATAATGTTCAAAAATTAAAATGATTTTATTCTATTTGAAAAACATTTTCAAACGTGGATTTTCATATGCCTTAAAAAATAACTTAAGTCGTCAGTTTACAAGTCGAAATCGGTTTTTAAAGACTTACTTTTTAAGGAGAAAAAACTTATTTTTAAATATTATTTAATAAATTTTAAAATTAATTACTTTATTTTATGTTATATTTTTGCAAAGGAGGTCTTTCTTTGGACGGGACTAAAATACATAAATATAGTGATGTGATTAAATAACACTTAATATTTTTGTTATGCCGCCTACGAGGAGAAATAGGGAAAGTTAGGGGCACGGAAACCAAATAGAATCATGTGTGGCGCACGTGGAGTTGTTTGGTTGGCGTTCAAAGTCCCCCACCCCCCCCCCCCGCCCCCCTAAAAACGGCGTCGGATTCGACAAAAGTGAAAACCGCTGAATAAATGACACCAGAGTTAATCGTCGTATGAGATGATGACGATGGCCTACTAATTCACCATTTCCCAATTCATTCAATCCCCTAATAATTACTGGAACACACCGTCGCCATCTTCTTTAAATTACACACAGGAACGCCTTATGTTAGGGTAGATATTATATTTTTTGAAGAAGAACCAAGAAAAGGATAACCAAAAACCATGGAATTAAATGAGCTTTACGTTATAGACGTATTCCTGTAATTATTGAAGACATGTACCACCGAATTCATTCATTTGTCAGAATGCACAACGTCGAATTGTCTAATCACATATAATCCGTGGTCGCTGTTGAAGCGTCTGTTATTAAAATTTACTAATTAAAATATGACATCATGTACGTGGTCTTAACTTTTAGCTAATTTTTTTAATTTTGTCGTACGATTTTATTATTAACTTTTCTTTTTGTACTTATTTTGATCGATTTTTTATTTATTCGGGTGAAAGTCAAGCGACGCCTTTATTTGACGACGATGACGGAATTGGATAGAGGTTGAAACCTCCGTCGTAGGATTTTTTATTTTATAATTTTGATCTTTGAATCAAGTGGATTGAATACCGAAGCTCTTAAGTCAGTACGATGGTTAACGGCGCAGATAAGATTACATAAAATCGATAAAGGTCCGATGTATCAATCGTGAAGACTACTACTACAGGGGAAAGGCGGAAAGCAGGCGAAGTAACACAAGAAGGATGAGAGGTTAGAATTCATGATGTTGTTGTAAGGATGCATTTCGTGGGTGTGCTTAATTGGTTTCAATTAATCAATCAAACGAGACCGCATAAATATTTAGACAAAATTAATAAAAAAATAAAAGTAAGTACTAAAATTGTGTCACGAAACTAAAAAATTGATTCAAACCGATGACACGTACATATATTTTTCCAATAACTTCAAACATGCCCGACGTATCCCATAAATAATTAAAAATTATAACATATCCAACAACATATTTAGATATTATACAAAATGTTCAAAACAATAAAGAAAAATTACAATGTACCTTACAAAGACGTAGGCGGTGGCTAATTTCAGTAGCGTTAGTTTAAAGATTATAGTACCGCATGATTTTAGGGAGGAAACTTTAATTTACATACAAGTTGGGGGAGAATCCACGAAACATCAGAGGCAGCCCTAAGTCCAGATGCAATGATTCTAACCCCTTCATCCACATCACATTACGCAAAAGAAAAAAAAAAACTCCCCATAAACACCCAGTACTTGCTTAGCATTCCCAAAAAAATATAAAAGAAAAAAAAAATTCTCTATTTTTTCTGCTAGCATTCAAAAAGTGAACGAATAAAACCATTATATATTTGAAAAAAGAAAAGGATAATTAAAAGTCTAAATACAAATACCATTAGTGAAAATGAATGCCAACTAAGAGAAACCCAGGAAAGCCACTCAGTCACGTGATAAAAGGGAAAGAATAAAATCCTTTGATTATGTACAAGTTGAGATCAGGCTTTCAGGAAACGCCCCCGACCATAGAATTTATTACAAATAGTAAATAATAATAATAAAGCATCCACGAATCGGGCTCACAGTACAATTTTCTAAGAACAAAATTAAAAAAAAAAAAAGAGTTAGAAACAAAAGTCTTTTCTTAAGGTACCCCCCATTTGGGGATCTCTTATTATTTAAAGTCCAGCCGTCCGCAGCACATCATCTACTAAAAAGTCTCGTATCCTAAAAGAAAAAGAAAACATCAGCCTTTCAAAAAACTTGCAACTTGCTCGACAATTTGTCCGTTCACTTGATTCAAATCTTGATTGTTATTCTCACATCGCATCAACCCCCTATTTAAACGAGGCTGCCGGCCAAAATGATGTTCAAGGAAATGCTTTTTTTTTTTCTTATTACGACGAAGAACAAGATAAGGGAAACGACCTGTCCGAAAAGATTCGTTCTTCCAATATGACCTGATCTGATCCCCACCAACAGTGGGCTCTTTTTTACCCTCCTACTCCCAAGATCAGTAGAGAGTAGTAGTTTTGAGTTTGATTAGAATCCAGTAATCAGACCAATTTTTTTTTCTTTCCAAAATCTTAAACATTAAGCCAGAGGCATAAAACCCATGTTTCCTGGTAATCTTGTTGTTACCCTCTATCTCAAGGAAAGAACGCATTTAGATTAATCCAAGGCCGGTTAGCAGCTAAAACGAGATTTTGTGAAATTAGAGTGACACACTTTTTTGACAGCAAGGGACAAGAGAGGAGGCGGTGGTGGATCTCACTTTAACTAAACCTCCCAACTGCCACACTAGTACTGCAGCAGCCCACTCCCCACTTTATCTTGGACAACACGCCAGCAAGCCCATCATGTGGTTTATTAGTTAATGTCCAATTGCAATTGACCTACTCAGAATTAAAAATCTTGTCCTACTGAAGTGACATCATCATCTTCGCATTGAATTACCATGCTCTCCATTTCATTAAAAAAAAAAATGAGGAGTCTACATTTTATGGTTAGGATTAACCTTTTTAATCCGGCGAAATTTATACCTTTAATATTGATAGTTTAAGATATGTGATTGAATTCATTAGTTTAATATTTAGTGTTCAATCGTTTAGAATTTAAGCTAACTTTTCATATTTAGGGTGGGTTTAATATTTTGAATTGTGTTTAATATTTTGGATTCATAATTTATGGTTTAACTTTTAATATTTATGGTTTTATAATTTAGTGTTTATGAATTATTTTGTTATTATTTAAATGACAGAAAGAATTAAAAAAATGATTATTACATTTACCATAATTAAAATAAGATTGAAAAAAAAGAAAAATTACAACGGTTAGATTAAAAATAACAACACACTAGGCATGAACATTTTGGAGAGAGATCCGTACATTGCTTCCAATTTATTAAAAAAGTAATTCCTTTATTTGATTATGGAATTATAATTAATGAAATTTTTTTAAAAAAAGTCTCCATATAATATTTCATTTCTATTTCAAAATAATTTTATCATTCTTTCACCTGAACCGGCTCCGATACCAATTTATGCCGTTCGGGAGCGTGATATCCCTTAATGTAGCATTCTCCACATATAAGCCCATCACGCTTTGTCCGGCTAGAACCGTAGTCGATCGTCCGACTCTAGCTTGTCCAGGTAGAATGAACTCGATCGTACGACTTTATCTTGTCCGACTAGAACGTACTCAATCATCCGACTCCATCTTGTTCAGTTAGAAGGTAGTCAATCTCCGTAGGAAAGGTTATTATCTAATAATGAAGCTCGTTCAATGGAGGCCAAATATAAAATGGTACGAAACAGAATACCTGCACACAAGTACGAGTACCATATCAACTTGTCAGGTCATACCTGCACACAAGTACGAGTACCTACAATGATAGCATACCGGGAACGCAACATCATGAAGTGTAAGCAGCCTTACCCACACCCTTCGGCCCCAAACCCATTGAAGCTCAGGAGATATTTTCTGCAAACATACGTCACACATCACCCGAATTAAGGGTATAAAAACAAAGATCTTTGGTTTCGGGTCTGTCTTCGTTTTTTTTTTTTTTTTTGGGACATGATGTCTCTAAGCCACCACTCCAGATCTAACCTCCAGTGATCTCTCACAACCCGATTGAGGAACTCCTGCAAAAAAAAAAAACCTCTTTCCTGTCGACATATCCAGTTGCTGAATCAACATAATGTCGTCGCAAATAAATTATACCTTGATTCTCCCGGCCAGCCGTTGCTGAATATTCAAGCAAGTGAATAAAACAGCCACCTGCAGTGAAAAGGCCATAAAACACCCCATGGAGATGCCTAATGGATTCAATTAAGGTCTAAAGAATCAACGAGGGAGTTTGAAATCACGCTAACGACCTCGAAGTCATCGGGATGCTGCACCGGAGGTGACCTCGATCTGGTGCGATTAGGGTTCGCGTTCGGATCAGATTTGGAGCCAGGTTGGCTACTGTCATTTTTAATTAAATATTATGTTGCGAGCATGTTCAAAAGCAGGCAGGTTTGCCCGAGTGGTTAAGGGGGAAGACTTAAGATCTTCTGCACATAAGTGCGCGTGGGTTCGAACCCCACAGCCTGCATTTCTTTTTACCCCTTTTTGGGAGGATATGAATATTGTATTTTTCATTTCTTAGAAATAAATAGACTACAGTTAAAGGGTCTTGGATAGGCACGAGTTATAAAAAGCAGCGGCGGTGCCAATCTCATGGTCGGAGACGGCATAGGGATTTGGAATTAAGGCAACAAGCGGTTGTTATTCACCAGCAGCAAAAATAAAGAGAAGTGGCCGTGGGCCTTGACGCTGTGGAGGTAGAAAGAGGTGTCGTGCACAAGCTCCAGTGGATATGCCCGCTTGCTCACAATACAATAAAGTGGTTCCACGAGCAGGGCTTCGAGAAGCAAGTGCCGTGCAGCACAGAGGAGACTCTACTTCGCCGACCACGTGAAAACAGAGGCTGCGATTGTACGACTGCTAGGGAGCCTTAGCTTGCTGTCCAAAGGTAGACAGTGAATGCAACTGCAAAATGAGAATCAAGCTCGCATAGGTATAAACCTCGCAATTCCCCGAACCAAACTTACTGTAAGTGTATGTTACATGAAAAGAATTTTTACTGGGGTTTAAACCAAAACCATGACCTCCTGCCTGAATCAATTTTGTGCTCCCTCCCCTCCCTCTTGAAAATTCCAGGTCCAGAAGAAGTTTTGATATTTATTATAATTTGGAACCGTACGCAATTGTCAATCCCGACCTTAGCTCAGTTGGTAGAGCGGAGGACTGTAGTTGTGAAACAGTTAAATCCTTAGGTCGCTGGTTCGATTCCGGCAGGTCGGATTTCTTTTTATTCAATTTTTTATTTTTCTTCTTTTTTCTGACAAACAATATTACATTGCGCCATTTATCAGATAAAAAGTTCTTGCCGATAACCATTCAACACCAACATTAGACGATACAGACCCATAGATTGTGAGTCTCAAAGCTTCCAGTATATCCCTAGCTTGTGCAGGATCCCGGAAACCACCCCCCAGAATGTTATCTCAGCGAATATCACGTAGAGTAGCGTCCCCAGCCTCTGCGAGTGCCACACGTCGACGAACACGTGCTTCTGTATCCAATTCACCTGTGGTATTGAGTGTCGGTTAATGTTCTAGGAGTGAAACGGAAGCAGATTTGTGGCGGATGCTAAGAGGCTTACGAGGGAGTTTTTCGGGTCTTCGTAGTACCATCCGTTTACGAATGCCGCGAAGATCCCTTGAGCTGCCATCACGAACACCAGCATTGCGTTCATCCCTATCCATTCCAGGAACAGGAAGGGAGTACGGAATCCCCACACATCTATCTGCAGATTAATAATTGTTTTGGGACGAGCCGGATTAGATAAGTCAAGAAGCGGGATGGAGTCAGGACGTGGGTTTGTGTTCCGGACAATGCTTACCACCACGTAGAACGCCGAGAAGACGATGCCCGCGGCACCGGCTGTGAAGCAGACGTAGCTGATGCTGTACAGCTGCTTGTTGATTGGAATCGCTACAGATCATTAGGACACCTCAAAAGTCAGCTTGTCGATCCATCGAGACTAACTGTCGCGATTGCATAAATACTTGGGAGAGGCAATACCATTTGTAAAATGTAAAATAATGGCAATGACTAGCAAGCCGAGCCCCATCGCAATCCACTGCTTGAGCCTTTCCCGATGCTCCTGCGAAATTCAAAACTTTTTAAAAGCCAAGTATTTGATCAGAACATGGAAGTTTTCTTCTCTTTTATTTTATTTTACTTGTTACCTTCGTGTGAATCAGGACATGCCCGTAATGGATGCCGATCGTGCCAGACAGGATTGCAGAGATTGTACTAATCGTGAAGAAAAAAAAACGCGGTGAGTGAAAAATGTTAGTACTTTCGAAGATATCAATGGAAAACTACCAACCTCAACAGGCCTTCTGGTTCAAAAGGGGCTCGGCACCAATTGGGAGCGTCTGGTCGGAGAGGACCTGAACTTGGAGCGCTCAATGTGCAGGCCTAGTTGATTGACAAGAATGGATTGATTGAAATTTCGACTAAAAAGCAGTCAGTCTACTGAAATTTGATTGGGCTTACCTTAAGCCGACTCCACACCGGCATGCTGTAAAGATGGTTAACGCCCCAGACCTGTCTGTCTACAAAGCCAACAGCATTGCAGGCCGGTCCTAGGTGACCTCGCTTCCCACATATCACCTACAAACTCCAAAAACCAGACATGAACCCCGCTGAAAAGCAAACAGGAGCGCGGAGTCATTTTTGCCAGGTTGAAAGACAAAAATCATCGACTCATACAGTGTATCTTTTTGGCGGTTCATCGGGATTGTGCGCCACAAAACTCCAATCTGGGACGTACAGAGCAAAAGTTGTTGTCATATAGATGACGAACGCAATAAGACCCCCGATCCTGCATTAGAACAGTACAGAAGTAAACTATCCATTGGGCTACACATCCGGGAAAGTGAATTCGTGTGATGTGGTTATGGGATACTACTAACGTACCACTGCCAATGATGGCCAGTGAATATGGATATGTATCCCAAGTCCTGGGCAGTTGGCCGCCGCTTTGCTGTTAGGGCCTCTATCATCGCCACAACAAAGTAGACGAGAGCGATTCTCTGTCGAGTGTCATTAGGCAGGTTAAGTCAGAGCTTGAATGACAGTAGAAAAAATGATCCTGGACTGACTCTGGTGTAGAAGCATAACCTGGAGGATGCCGCACCAGCGAATCTTCTTCATGTCAACACCGTAGGCAAGGTCATCGGGGGCATGAGAATATCCTCCTTGCAAAATAATTCCCCAAAAGAGAAGCTTCAGAGTCCTCAAAACTATCTTCTTCACAGCATCATTCGTCTTTGGGATTCTCTGATATTTTGCATATATTCGCATTTCAGCATCGAACTTATGTTATGCGGCCATGTGAACTGCTTTACATAAGAGATGAAGTTTCATTATGAACACCTTAAAGGCGAGCGCTATGGCCACCCCAACGATGAAGAGGAAGAAGGGCATGACGAAATCGGCGAGCCTGCATCCATTCCAAGGAGAGTGGTCGATACGCGAGTACGCCTCTCCGGCATCATCCACCAGAATCATAAGCTGTGAACAATTTTTTTTTTAAAAGAAAGAAACAGAACGTGTCACCGAGCCGTCCAAGGCCGGCCATCGATTTGAGAACTGAATTTCTAAATTACCACGATGGTGAGGCCTCTGAATGCGTCCAAAGTCGCTACCCTTTTACTCCTCTGCTTAACGGGCGGCAGCACCTCCTCTGGTTTCCCGCCGACCGTCTCCTCAAGCTTCGAACTGCCTTCAACTTTCATGCCCTCGTCAACAACACGATCGCCTCCACGTTTCTCATCCTCAGAAGGATTCATGGGAGGAGGTTTTGGCTCCGCTGCCAGTCCTTCCTCTACCCTTCGAACCTCGTTCTCGTCCATAGGCCTCCTGAAGACTGTAGGTAAGCCAAAGAGTAGTAGGACGCAGAGTTTTAAATAATCGGGTAGAACCCGGGGGGGGGGGGGGGGGGGGCGGGGCGATGGAAACGCGACCTGCGAAACAACAAGAAGAATAATAACTAGAACAACAATGGTGCTAACATAAATACAAATAGAAGCCGGCAGAACAAGGGATTCGGAAGAAGAAGACAGAGCAAGACTTTTCCCCGTTGATGAGATCATTGCATTGTTTCCTTGCTTGTTGGGTGGGGATGAGTGTTGCTGTGTTCGTATCTTATTGTGAATAATAATATAAAAAGAGGGCGAGTTGAATCATCGTGTGAAGAGACAGACAGGGAATAGGGGGTGAGTGCCCTGTTTCTTGCTAGATGCCAGGCAGATGAGACCAGGGGATGATTCTTGGGACTCTTAATCCCTTCGCATTCGCATCATGTCTCACTTGGATGAGCTTGCATTATGTCCAGATGAATCAAAGATCAGACATATGTCAAAGGACAGACAAACGAGACTTGCTCGTCATAGCCAATCATATGAATTTTTTACGCGGATTGATTTGGGTTTTGTTACGAAATAACGTTAAAGCTTGAAGATATTTCGCGAAATAAGTTAGTTTTCAAATTTATTAAATAATACAACGAAAAGTTGTCGGCTTCTATTTTTATTTTTGCTTCTTAAGAAAATTCGGAATTGCAAACGATTTTGTGCGTTATCGCATATTTCATTAAAAATGGGAGTTCGTAACTTCAATATTTTTAAGGAGGAAAATAAAAAAATCGGAATTTACGACTTCAATCTCGAGGCATTGACAAATTCTGAAACACCTTCCGTAAGTTTGGGTAGTCGGGTGTGAGTGTGACATATAAACCAATTGAGAGTGTTTCTATTAAGTTATAAAAATTTGTTATTATTATTAAATACAAATATATGTTTGAATTGGGATACAAGAATGAATCGATTTATCTAAAGAGATAAAAGGGATATGTTTTAATGGAATGATTTGCTGACGGGGGCATGATGGTAATCCAACTCTCTCATGATCTCCCGCAAACTTCCTTCACGGCTTTTGCTTTAACTCTGCTTCGGCTCAGGCCTTTGGTTTCAGGATCTTGACGGTCTCCCAGGTGAAGTCAGGGTCGTCCCTTCCAAAATGGCCGTACGCTGCGGTCTTCTGGTACCGGAAATTCCCTCCCCTTGTAAGGTCGAGGTTGATCGCTATCATCCCCGGCCTGAAGTCGAAGTTCTCCTTGATCAGCATCAGGATGTCCTTGTCTGGGATCTTTCCTGTCCCATAAGTGTCGACAAACACCGAGAGAGGCTCCGCCACTCCGATGGCGTACGAAACCTGGACTAAGCATCGTCTGGCAAGCCCCGAGGCTATGATGCTCTTTGCTGCCTGCCTTACCACGTAGGCACCGCTTCTGTCCACCTTGGTCGGGTCCTTCCCCGAGAATGCACCCCCTCCGTGTGCACCCCATCCACCGTAGGTGTCGATGATGATCTTACGGCCTGTCAGGCCAGCATCCCCGTGTGGACCACCAATCACGAACCTGCCTGACGGGTTGAGGTGGAAGATGGTGTTCTCGTCGAGGTACTTGGCTGGGACGACAGGCTTGATCACGAACTCCTTGAGGTCGCTCGCAATTTTCTCGTTGGTCACGGTCTCGTCGTGCTGTGTCGAGATGAGGATGGTGTGGACCCTGATCGGGACCATCGCGCCGCCTTCGTTGCGGTACTCAACGGTCACCTGGGTCTTCCCATCAGGCCTCAGCCAGGGGCACTGGTTATTCTTCCTGACCTCGGTGAGCTTGGCACCAATCTTGGTAGCCAGCACGTGGGTGAGGGGCATCAGCTCAGGCGTCTCATCTGTGGCGTAACCAAACATGTGTCCCTGGTCACCAGCCCCAATCTCCTCGGGCTTCTTTGTAAGATGGCCATGGACGCCCTGGGCGATGTCGGGGCTCTGCTGCTCGATGTTGACGAGGACCTTGCAGTTGTCCGCATCAAGGCCGACTTCAGGGGAGATGAACCCGATCCCCCTGCACGTATCCCTGACGATCTTCTCATAGTCGATGTTGGCCTTTGTTGTGATTTCCCCAAACACCATGACCATGTTGGTCTTAGTGCAGGTCTCGCACGCGACCTTGCTCTCGGGGTCTTGCTCGAGGCAGGCATCTAGGATCGCATCAGAGACTTGGTCGCAGAGCTTGTCGGGATGGCCCTCATTGACGGACTCAGATGTGAATAGGAAAGTTTCCATCTCGAAGGAAAGTGTTCGAGTTGAGGGAAAGCAAGTGGTATGAAAGAAAATAAGATGTGTGTTGCTGTTCAGACAAACAGGATGTATTTATACTAGGAATAGAAGGGAACAAGGAAATGTCCGCGGTAGAGCGAGTTCCGCTCCCTGGTTTCTAATTATGGAAATGTTATTCAGAGGTCAAAATGTTTTCTGCCAGACAAAAATAACTAAATCAGGGGATTTGTTTCCTTTTTTAATTGCATCTAAAATTAGAGTGGCCAATGCAATATACGGGACCGGTCCGGTATCACGTAGAAACTTTACCATTTCACCTAAAAAGAAGTTAGTTTATATCTTATATCTTAACAAAAAAAAAAGAAGGTAGATGGCCAGAGAAGCACATGAAGCAGGGGAATGGAAACATAAAAAGTTTGAAGCTACACAATTTAGGTTCATTGGCATGACATAACAGGTGTAGTTTAGAATCTGGATCGACAACATTACTGCTGATAAACAAAAAGGATCATCAAGTTCGAAGTCACGCTTCAGTTTCCAGCATTCCTCTCACCAAAGTTTCTGATCAAATAGCAACTTGGCCCCCCGAATAGCTCACGTTTGTGGCGAAAGGAAACAAACACAGAGGCCTTGGTCTGGGTTTATGTAATGGAACTCTTGAAATATAGTGGATCTCTGAGAGATCTTCGATTTCCCTTGCTTTTCCTGTCAATTAAAAGGTCACGGTTCTCTCATGTCTAGAGAAAGACGAAACCTGTTAAATCTTGTTCATAGATAGATTAGAAAGGGAAAATCCACCCGCCATTGAGGCAATGTCCGTCGAACTGCAAACAACGAGGCAGAATGCCATGAACATGTTCACTATCACCGGCGGAGGAATCAAATCGCAAACTTCGCCCACAGCATTTCTTCACCTATGAACTCAAAACAAGGAATCAAATCACACGAAACCAGCAACATTCGTAAGAGCTCGCGACATCAAGCAAACTACAACCCAAGGAACGAGTAGCAACAACTGCTCCTCTTCTCGCAGCAACACAGACTAATCAACCACTTCGTGTTGGAATTTTATTGAACCTTTGTTTTCTTTCTTTTGTTTTGTTTATAAAATTCCTTTGGGCTATAATTAATTATATTTTATCTATCTTCGGGACAATGCATGATAGTCCATTGAGGTTCGGTGATCTTTGTTATGGACTTTTGCGACATCTCGGTTATTGTATGATGTGGGCTGGACGGCAATTCGGTGTAGGCCAAGTATCGGCGTAAGCCCGTGATGGAAGGGCCCGTCGACTAATGTAAGCGCTAGGTCCCCTCTTTCGCTGATAACCTAAAGATTGTTGTTCCATCGGCCGTTTTATTAGAAGAAAGGGGAAGACCTAGGGCGCCGTTTTTCTTGCTGCAGATTATACTGTTCGTCTCTTCCGGATTGCTGCTAAGGATCGTCACTTCCGCGTTCTTTCTCTTGGAGATCATGACGCAATCAGGTACGCCTCCGTTTTCCCCGATCTTGGTGTCCCAAATCGATACGGTGATCTTGGGTTAGCGATTAGATTCGCTTACACTTCGGTCAATCAGAATACAATCGTCGGAGGCTATGCGCCTGGGGACCAACGAAGCCGCTGATCTGGAGGAGCCCTTCGGAGGTGAACAGCACGACCAGTGCACCAAAGGATCTAAAATGTCTAGCCCAATCTAAAAGTATATTATCATCGTACATTACTATCCGATTTCATTGGATTCTTGTCCAAAATAAAAAAATAATAATAATGTTTGAATTGGAGAGATATTTTATCAATAAAAGTTATGTCGGAAAATACTTCTTATTAATTACCTAAAAGTAGTGATACTTTTGAGTGACACGTGGCATTATATTTTGGTGAACAGAAAACGCCTTTTACCATTCTATCATTTTGATTTCGTTTTGTCGCCAACTTGTAATTAATTATGACAGTCTGGTCAATTACTTCTCCGTCTTCTTTAAATCTCCGTCCTCTACCAGACTCCGAAGCACCTTCATGCAGAGTAACTGGCCGATCTGCTTTGCGACTCACCGGGAAGCATATGGCGGCCGGAAACATGGGAAGACTTGGCTTCTACGACCCCAAGACGTACATATACACGTCCCGTCGCCCTCTGCTGAATTTCCCGCGCGACAACGCTCTCTGTTTAACCTCCCATCTCATTCAAAACGTCTCTGCTTTCGGAGATAAGGTGGCCATTGCCGATGCCGGCACTAATGAGGCCATCACCTTCGATCAGCTCAAGCGTCGGGTTTCGGCGTTCGCTCGTGTCCTGTTTCATGTGTTCGGGATATCTAAGGGGGACGTCGTCATTATAATCTCACCTAACTCAGTGCATTACCCTGTGTGCTTCCTTTCGATTGCCGCTCTTGGTGCCGTTGTCTCCACTTGTAATCCTTCGTACACTGTCGGCGAGATCTCAGGGCAGATTTTGGACTGTAAGCCCAGGCTTGTGATCACCGTCCCCGAGTTGTACGAAAAATTAAGGGGCTTTGACCTGCCGATGATCTGTTTCGGGACTCCGAAGCTAGGGGAAGCCAAAAGTCCACGAATCTGGAACTACTTTGAGCTCATGAAGATGGAAGAGCATGAAACCCGTCTCCTTAATCTCAGTATTGTGCAGGATGACGCAGCGCTGCTGCTGTACTCATCCGGGACAACAGGAACGAGCAAGGGTGTTGTACTAACACATAGGAACGTCGTCTCGGCCTCCATGATGCTGACGGCGGATCAGGACCGGTACAAGGAAGGGAGGAATGTGTTCCTTCTCGTCTCGCCGATGTTCCATGTGTTGGGTCTGCTGATGGTGCTGTACGCACAGCTCGCCAGAGGGAACACCGTTGTGACGATGAAGAAGTTTGAGCTGGAGAGCGCCCTTAGGTGCATAGAGAACTACAGGGTAACCCATTGGTATGGTGTCCCTTCTGTGATTGTTGCATTGACAAAAAATGCCGAGATCCTGAGGAATTACGATCTGTCCTCCATGAGGAACATTTTGTCCGGCGGAGCTCCACTGGGCAAAGAGCTCATGAAAGAGTGCAGGAATAATCTGCCTCACGTCTTTATCACACAAGGTTATGGCATGACGGAGACTAGCGGTGCTGTTGCATTGGAGGATCAAATGGAGCACAGTCCTCTCTCGGGCTCAGCCGGACCACTGACCCCAGGAGTTGAGGCGAAGATTGTTGATCCGATCACCATGAAGGCACTCCCGCCTTTGAACCGAGGAGAAATTTGGCTTCGAGGACCTAACATAATGCAAGGTTTGACATTGCAAGTGAGTTTACTGGACGTAAGTCTGTCTACTATGATCTCAAAAATCGACCGCTTGATCGTCTCAGGCTATCTAAACAATCAGGCCGCAACAAGATCGACCATCGATGGAGGGGGTTGGCTACATACGGGGGATGTTGGGTATTTCAACGAGGACGGCCAATTGTTCGTCGTTGATAGATTGAAGGACCTCATCAAATGCTACGGTTATCAGGTACAATCAAACTATCTCGATCTTTGCCAGCAGCATTGGATTCTTTTCGAGCATCATCATATATCTCCTCATAGGTTGCTCCGGCGGAACTTGAGGGGTTACTGCTATCGCATCAGGAAATCTCCGAGGCAGTCGTAGTACCGTAAGTGACTATACCCAGCTGACACCAATATGCACTTGAATCTCACGGTGCAAGCCACATGTGATGTTTAGATTTCCTGATGCTCGAGCTGGGGAGGTCCCGATTGCTTATGTTGTTCTGTCGCGCGGCAGCTCGCTCACTGAAGACGGCATCAAGGGATTCATCGGCAAGCAGGTAAATTATTGATCATTCGACAGAAAAGCTTGTTAGAAAGGAGGGGTATCTCTCTCAGTTAGGATAACTATGGCTTTACGATCCTCAGGTAGCACCGTACAAGAAGCTTAGGAGGGTGAATTTCATAAAAAGCATGCCAAAGACAGCCTCTGGCAAGATTATGCGTCGTGAGCTGAAAGAGAAGGCTGCACTCTTGGCCAAGATCTAGACAGATAAAATTCGTGTTTACCAGTTACTTGGCCGTTTGATTCGGCGCTTAAGGCCTGTTAAAAACATGGTTTGGATGAATTTCAGCTCTTATTTGTACCGTTGGATTATGCATTTTCAGTGAATGCTTGGCAAAACATGTGTACAATGCATTTTCAGTGAATGCTTGGCAAAACATGTGTATACCTTTCTCTCCTTGATCTGTCGTCTCTTCCACTTTCTCGGAAGGCAACCCCGTCATACATGCCGACACAAGCAACCCCTTCTTACACCATTCCCCGAGGATGGCCAACACAGTTTTGAGGATTTTTTTGGCCACAAAGTTTGCGATCCCTGTCCCTGACCGACCGAATCCTGTCAGTTGTTAGGATCGTTCAATGGACGGGCCAGGCCCAGGTCCATCTTGGCCTTATCGGGCACTGGACTCTTTTTCTTAGTGCCTCTTTGACAGGCTTAGTTGAATTTGGAGCTTAATGGTGATTTTATTACAATGAAATAAAAAATAACAATTTGGGGGAATAAAAAGGAGGGTCACATGTTTTAGTTGTGGAGGGGAGATAATGGTGTTAGGTGGGGGAGTTGATTTCATAGGAGGAGATCGACAACAAATGGGTCCGAAATGTTTCGGGGATATGAGTTCTCGGACACATGAATGGATTCGACATCTCACGAACGACATATCTCTGGATATGTCATAGTTTTGTCTTGGTAGCGTGGAACATGTCATTCTTTTTGGATAAGAAGTTTGGAACCAATGTCGTGCCGTTCCTCTGCCTTACGTTTTCGCTGAAAAGGAAGGAGGGGGGGGACCGATTTTTATCTCCCTTTTTTTACACATACTTTCTCTTTTTCCTCGTACAAAAGCCTTTGAAGAACCGGATTGTCCTTGGTTTCGTCTTCTTTTACGTCACCTCATCTTGTCATGAACAACAACAATGATGATAATAACAGTGTAAGGAGACGATTCTCTCATCTACGGTTTCGTCATGATTAGAGGTGGCAAACGAGCGAGCCGAGCCGAGCCGAGCCTATCAAGGCCTGGCTCATCGAGCCTGTCGAGCTTAGCGAGCCGAGCTTAGAGGTGGCAAACGAGCGAGCCGAGCCGAGCCGAGCCTATCAAAGCCTGGCTCATCGAGCCTGTCGAGCTTAGCGAGCCGAGCTCAACGAGCCTAACGAGTCGAGCCTAACGAGCCAATCCGAAATTTTTTTTAACCCGAGAAGGCTCGCGAGCCACGAGCCGAACGAGCCGAGTCGAGCCGAGCCTAACGAGCCGAGCCTAATGAGCTCAACCGACACAAATAAAATTATTTTTTATAAAAATAATAATTATGAAATTAATTTTATAAATTGTATATTACATACAAATTTTTAGCCGAAAAAAAATTTAAGTATACAACTAATAATTTGACATTTGCATCACTACAAATTACATACATCCCAACTAGGTTGGCACCCATGTAATTGTCAATCATGTACAAAATGTCAAAAAAGTTACAATGTTAATCTTCAACATCCAAATTTTTAAATACTTCAAGTATTTCGTCCTCTTGTTGTTGGTTTCTCGTAATGGCGTTGTTCCAATCTTTCATGCAAATGAGAGCTTCCACGAGATCGGGTGCTAGTCGTCCTCGACGTTCATCGTACACACGTCCACCTGCACTAAAAGCAGACTCCGATGCTACGGTAGAGACCGGATGTGTTAGTAGATCACGTGCCATTATAGAAAGAATAGGATACGTGGTGGAAAATGTTTTCCACCAATCTAAAATATCAAAGTTTTGTTCGCGTGAAAAGTGATATCGAGTGTCAAAATAAATGTCTAGTTCATTTATCATAGAACTAGAGTGAACATCTGTTTCTAGTTGACTCCAAATATCTTCAATACCAAATTGTGAATGCACAATATTTCCACCTCCACTGCTTGAACTAGCATGTGATGAAACACCAACATGTAAACGAGAAACATCAGAATATTTAGATTCATAAGAAGAAAATAAACTGGCAATACCATTAGTTATTTGATCATCAGAAACTTTAGGAGTAGTTTGTAAATTGTGAGAAATTTTATTAACCATAAGACATACTCCTCTTAATTTATATCTAGGATCCATAATGCATGCATAACAAAAAATAGAATGAATATCAAGCCAATATTTTTTAAATTTTGTTTCCATTTTATTAAGTATTTCTCTAAATTCTTCTATTTGTCGATATCTTGCAAAATTACTAGTTAAGTTTATAAAAATTGGGAGAACAAGATGGAAAGTGGGATAATAAACTCCCGAGCATTCATTTGTAGCATCATAAAACGGTTTTAAAAAGTCAAGAAATATATTAGCTACATCGCAAATAGATTTATCAAGGTTAATATTTGATGTTTTCTCATTAAAATAAGCACAAATAATCTGCCAATATGGTCGGGCATTTTCTAACATTAAATAAGTCGAATTCCATCTGTTTTCTACATCGGTTTTTAATTTTCGTGGTTTTAGTTGAGCAGCTTTACAATAATCTCTATATTCTTGTTGCCTGGAATTAGACCCAATTATATAAGAAATTGCTGTCCTAATTGATTCAATGTGAGGTGCAACAAATGTCATACCATCTTTAACAACTAAATTTAAAATATGACAAACACATCGCATATGAAAAAGAGAATCGTATGTAGTATTTAATTGAAAATAGTTTTTAAAATGTGAAACAACAAAATCGTTAGCACTAGCATTATCAAGTGTTATGCTAAATATTCTATCTTGAATATTATATTCTTATAAAATCGTTACAATATATTTATAAATAGTAATACCAGTGTGAGGATATTCACAATTACGAAATCCTAAAATTCTTTTATTTAATTGCCAAGAGTCATTAATAAAATGAGAAGTTACTACGACATAACCTATAGAATTGCGTGCACTCCACAAATCAGAGGTGATACAAATACACATTGTAGGAGCACTTGCAAAAAATGAAATTAATTCATTCTTCATATTATTAAACATTTTAATAATATCGTTTCTAATTGTACTTCTAGAAACACGCTTAAAATTAGGAGTGGCATATTCTTTCATAAAATTTTCAAATTCAACACTATCCATAAAGGCTAAAGGCAACTCGCATTGTGCTACAAGTTTAGCTATTCCTTCTCTCATTTTATCTTGTGAATAAGAAAATATGCCACTACCACTAGCATCTAATACTTTTTGTCTAGGATCTTTACTTTGTTCGTTTAAGTGACATTTTTCATAATGCCTTCCAAGTGTGCTCGTTGAACTACCTGAAGTATAAGAATAATTTTTAATACAATAATTGCATTGAGCCCTAGATTCTATCTTTCCACCAATTTTAATTTCTATCGTTTTAAAATGTTTCCATACTTCTGACGTTTTATTTCTTTTTCTTTGAGGCGATGAGGTGGATGCGGATGCTTGTGTACAAGATTGTCCTATTGAAAATGAAGCATTTATTTCCCTAAGTTCGTCAACATCATCATTAATATTATAATTATGTGGATCCATAACAAACAATAACAAAATCTTATAAATAAATTCCAAATAAATAAATGATACCGTCACCGAAACTCCAATTAATGAACAATAGCTTGTTGCCGCTTGCCGATATCGAGAGGAGAGCACTAGATCACGATTAATTGATAGAGAGCAAGAGAAGAAGAGAATAAGAGAGGAAGAGTTTGTTTGTAAAAAATTTTATGAGTTTAGTGGTATTTATAGCGGAATTTTTTTTAAAAAAATTAAAAAGAAAAAAAATGTTACAAACGGTGACATTACCTTTGAAAAATAACAAAAAAAAAAATCCAACGGTCAAATGACCGTTGGAAAAAAAATTTAAAAAAAATAATTTTTTAATCTGGCTCGCGAACCGGCCCGATAACAGGCTCGCGAGCCGGCTCGCTAGCCCGGTACACCTGGCTCACCAACCCGGGGCTCGCGAGCTCATCTAGCTGGCTCGGCTCGGCTCGTCGACGATTGCCCGAGCCGAGCCAGCCCGTTACTGTAGCGGGCCGAGCCGAAGCTCGGATCGCTACAGTACGAGCCGAGCGGGCGAGCTGCCGAGCCAGCCCGCCCGTTTGCCACCTCTAGTCATGATCGAGGAGGGTTTTCTCGTAGCAGCGCGTACATGAGAGAAATTAGACGCTTTAATGATCTCTGAACCAAAAAGATTAACATTATGTTTGGAATAAAAGTTTATCGCTTTTTTCTTTCCCCTCTGGACAAAACAATAGTAATTTTAGAAAAGGAAAATTCAATGAAATGGGGGTTAGGTAATTGAGTTTGAATGATTGGAAAAAGCCCCCTTTTCGAGCATGGTGCGACCGACCGTTGTCATGTGTTAAGGTTGTAAATGTAAGTTTGGTCGACGGGCCACTCGTTCTTTCGAAAGTATGACACTAAACTTAAAAAGTACCTCTTTAAACTACTACTACAAAAGCCCTGTTGAATAACAACAATATCGACCTCGTCTGTTTAAGGAAAAACGAACGATGATGCCCTTCAAAGAGCTTGACTGACCTCCTAACTGGTTAGTGGTTACTACGACGACATCATGATGACTTTTAGGCAGGTCACGGACATCAGGTTCACCCAAATCTCATCAAGATGAAACTCTCTTTTGGAAATTTTTCCCAATTGAAAGATAAAAAAAGGTAAAAGATTTTTGGACGTTCATGTCACGCCCCTGGTAAACAAAAATAACCCACCTCCCCTACAAAACAGTGAAACTAGGAGGATTCGATTCAATTCTCTATATATATAACTTGAAGGCGAGGTGACGTCCCACAAAAGGGATAAATGGATGAGCGGGGGGTTTTCATAAGACGAGGCATGATGGTGTATATACTTAAGACGATCACTGTACGACACGATTTTTAGGAGAAAAGAGACCCAAAAAAAAAAAGGTTGGAGGGCGTGTTATGTTTAGTGTTTTGTTTGGGGGCGTAGGCGTGGAGGAGGAGGGAGGAGAGGGAAAAAAAACACATGCAAATGCCTAAATGATGATGATCCAACTTCACTGACTCTAACATCGCACGAGAGAGCGCATGTCAAACCAACTTCCCCACTAGAACTACTACTACTACTACTACTACTACTTACAACCCTTCTTTTTCCGAAGAATCATCCAATTAGTTGATGATCTGCCCACCCTTTTACCAAACCACGCGATGATGCCCCCCCCCCCCCCCCCCTAACTTCATCATTCGGGCTGGGTTTTGTCCAACCCCACCCCCTCTCGATACATTAAAAGAAGCGAACCATGGGGCTTAATAGTAATTGCTTTGGTAGAAAAGAAAAAGACACGCATATATATATATATATATATATATATGCAAAAAACGCTTAGTAGTAAGTAAGTAGTTCCCACGCAATGGTGTGTGCTTTTTCCTTCTTTTCGGTCTTAGGCATCCGGAGATCAATCCTTTTAACTCAAAACCACTTCCGAATATTCAAATGATCCCAAAAGAGCCGGGGGAGTGAGTTTAGTCTTAAAAAAATTTCAAAGTCAATTTGAGTAACTGAGACTGTTACCATTTAGCCTATTTAAAATTCTAAGTTTTTAAAAAGTCTAGGTTGGCAAAAGGAAAGTCGTCCATCATGAATCGATAAGTCAGTAGTAAGTAGTCCATTAGTCGAATGACGGGTTAGAACAGGAGAGAGAGAGCCTTGAGTTCAAATTAATTCTCCTCCCGTATTCATCCACGAAGTTCATCTATTTAATTTTTTTTGGCAAAAGGAAAGGAAAGGATCACATGATTCCCCACTAAAGGAGATTATTATCATTAGTCGTATCCATATTATTTTGTATTTATTTATTAAAATAATAATCATTAATTATTAAATCCCAAATAGCGTGTCGTAATATTCAAATGAAGACAAGGACAAAAAACATTATTAAAAAAAAAAAGTTTATACGAAAGCTCCGAGACCACCTCGGCACCACGCCACAATTACCTGAAATTTTGCAAATTAATCTCCCACTAATCACATCTCGAATTAATTATGGCTGTCATACAAGCACCTCACCACCAAAACAAATATTATTATTATTATTATTATTATTACCACCAGTGGTTTGGTGAAGTGTGATGATGATCATATCGTGGTAGAGGGAGACAAAGGACAAAATTTGAATGTGCAGTGATGATGACTTGGGGGAAGGGAACGTGCACCCACTCTTTGAAAAAAGCTCCGTGTGTGGAAATCCCGAGTGTCCCTTTCCTTTTGCTTTTCTTAACAAAGTTTAGAAAGACAATCCACAAAGAAAGTTAATCAGGAGATTTGATCGTCCTAATTAATTACTAATTTTCTTAAAAGCAGTTTGCTTTTGGGACTCTCAGTAATCAATCGTCTCTCTAATCATCAGACTTTCTTTCTTTTTTCCGATATGGAAGGAGCATTAATTACGCCTAATGAATTATTTTGACGGGTCCATTATTTCCGTGCAGACATGATCCTGTGGTATACAAGTAGCGCATACTGTCTAACGAATGTTAAAAATGAAATAATAATAATAATAATATAGAATATACGATAATATCATGAACTATTCCATAAATTTCTGTTTTGTCAAAATGTTCTTTTACTATATGATATTATCACTGTCTTTAGGGTTGTAATTTTTTGTGGCCAATCTTGGATTTTACTGTAAGAAAACTAAACAAGGCCTTAATACTTTCTAATATTTCTCGTATAGTAATTGAGTTCTAACATCTCATTGCATCATCTTGCAATCCACCTTACACGTAGTAGTAATCCCACAATAGAGCCATCATCCGACATTCATCGATTTTACAGATTCTTAATAGTATCAATAACTACCGTCCAACTTCGACTTCCAACTTATTTAATTTAACCATTAAAATCCTATAATAAAAAACGCATGAAATGTTTCAATATTATTATCGATTTTTTTTTTACTTTTTTAGTCAATAATTGAAATTCATAAATTAAGACATATTTGATTTTCTCGTAATAAAATGACAAAATCAATTTAGAAACAAAAGTTAATTACAAAATCATATAATAAATTAAATTTTTGACGAATAAAAAGTTTTATAATAATTTTTAATATTATCGTATATTTTATCAAATAAAAAAAGTCGAACGTTTTCGGCAAATGCAGTGGTTCGTTCGGGTCAAGATAGATCCCAATCCAACCCCGGGTTTAATTGGGTACGGACCGACCGACCAAATAAACCAAACCAAACCAAGATTTGACTAATTCTATCTCGTCCGTTTTGGTACCCATTTTTTACGCGCCCCTTTTTATTATCACCAATTTTATCATTTTCAACAGTGAATATCACGTTACATCACCACCCCCACTACCTCTTTCTCTCTCTGTTCCTTTGACTTGACTTTTTCTTTCATAATGAACCCCCCCCCCCCCCCAATTAGTGGTGGTGGTCGGGGGAGGGACATAATTATAAGTGGGTTAAAGCATTTTGTCACGATGCGTGTGTCTGTGGATAATCTTTTAACAATGCCTTAACGTTGGATGCTATGTTCATGTCACGTAAGTTTTTTTTTTTTTTTTTGGGTTCTTCGGGAGGGAGGGATGGTAGCTTTAAGTAAAAAAAACATAAAATCAATCATGGGGCACGAGACATCTGAGTCGACAATAGTGTATGACGCGACACATGATTCTCTGAAGCTAATCAATCTGTCATCCCACCCCCATCTCTTTTTCTTTTTTTCATTTCATGAAGAATAACATGTCCAAGAAGGCTCTACGATTTTTGTCTTAAGATATTATTTTTTTTTTAAAATATACGAAAATTTATGGTCAAACTTTTTGTTTTGTTAAAATTTTTTTTCTATACGATATTATAAAAGTAAATAATAATAATAATAATATTAAAACATTTCACGTGTCATTTATTTTAGGATTTTAATGGTTAAATTTAGTAAGTTGAAAGTCGAAGTTGGACGGTAGTTATTGATGCTGTTAAGAATCTGTAAAATCGATGAAGGCCGAATGATGGATTTATTGTGGGGTTACTACTACGTGTAAGTTGGATTGTAAGACGATGCAATGAGAGGTCGGAACTCAACTACTATACGACAAATGTTAGATATTATTAAGGACTTGTTTAGTTTTCTCACAGTAAAATATAATATTAGCCATAAAAAATTATAACTCTAAAGATAGTGATAATATTGTATAGCCAAAAAAGATTTTGATAAAACATAAAGTTCGACCGATATTATAATATATTTTGCTTTTTTTTTGTCTTTATGATTATAAGGAAAGAACTTACACAACCAAGTTTTGACTCCCGGGAAAACGCCAAACACTACTTAACATTGCAAAACGGGACGTGCGAATAGGAGACGCTAACAACACATCGGAAATCATCGTAGTTAGATATAATATTTTTGCTTCACGAATTTTAAAAAAAAATTGATTGATTCGATATGAATGGGTGTGACATAATTCATTTAATCAGAAGAAACGGATATTGTCTTTTGAAATTGCCAAATTTATAAAAGAAACGGGTTTTCAATGCCCGTATTCATCATCCTTAAGAAACACGAGACGGGCTTTAAAAATAGCGTCTTATAAATGGCGGGTCTTGAGTTGGATTTGAAAACTGTTGTAACACAGATGTAAACATTTGTATTTTAGTTAGTTAGAGCAGGGTGAGATCTTGAGTTCGATTTTTGATGTCGATGAATAAGTAGTTTTTAAAATAAAATAAAAAAACAACCGCACGGAGAAAAGGAAAAAGAAAAACAATGAAAAGATCAACCCAAATAAAAAATAAAAATGAATAGAGATCAAATATCTCGTCTTTGTTACATGTTTCCCTCCACATGTAGGGGAGAGGGGAGGGGAGGGGACTGGACTGGTGCAATTAGTCAAAAAACAACTACAATTTTTCACATGCCCCCTGCCAGGGGGTTGAAAAAGACCCTCAAATCTCACTTCCATCCAATATTCACGTCCTATTATTAATTAATTATTCATATAAGAAATAATAATTTATTTAAAAAATGCGGCGTACTGTACTACTACTACTACTACAACTATACCTTCTTAAGTAGTAGCCTCTAATAATTTATTATGAACCAAACACTCCCGGCAATTAAATAATGTTCAATTCTTGGTATTCTTTCCTTTGTTACATGAATCGGAATTCTCCCGGTAGCTACAAAAAAGAGAAAAAGGTATTCCACATGGAAAAAAGCGTAGTGGGGGACTGAAAACTCCTTTGCACACACAACAAGGGACATTAGTTTTTAATTCGATGGCTTTTGATCCGTACATGGATCACACAGATTGTTAATGATTTTGTTTTTAACTCTCTCTCTCTCTCTCCCACAGTCCCAAACCAAACCAAAAGAATCTTGAATCGAATTATTAAAATCCCAGACAGAGCCAAAGTCTCCTGTGTTTTTCATCACCACACACACAGAGACAGCGAGTGAGTGGAGGGTGTGTGTGCAAGGAAGGAAGGAAGGAAGGAAGGGGTGGGGGGTGATGGTCTTAGCCTGTATTTTCTTGTAACTACTATAAATATTCCTTCCTTACGGCATCTCTTCCTTTTTTTAGCACATGTCCGAGGAGGAGGAGGAGCTCAGTACGACCACCACCACCACCACCGTCGAACGCTGGGGATGGTCCGAAATGCAAGGCCTTGAACTCCTCTCCCCCACTCCCACTCCCACTCCCACTCCCGACCCCACTCCGATTGTTCTTCCTCACATGGACCCACCTCCTGCTCCCCCTGCTGACTCTAGCTCCACTAGTTCTTCTTCGTCCTCTGCCTCCAAGGATGCCCCCCGCAAGGACGACGGCCCTCCGCCTGTTAACTTCCGGGAGCTGTTCAGGTTCGCCGACGGCCTGGATTATGTCCTCATGGCGATCGGCTCGGTCGGGGCGCTGGTCCACGGGTGCTCCCTCCCTCTCTTCCTGAGGTTCTTCGCCAATCTGGTTAACTCCTTCGGGTCCAACGCCAACGACATGGATAAGATGATGCAGGAGGTCATCAAGGTGGGTCGCTTTGAATTCCTCCGTCCTTTCTGGATTTTAATCACGACCAGGAAACCCCCGGACCGTTCGATTTAACGGCCGTGTTCTTCCCGAGTGATTGATTTGTTGGTGGGATTCGCTTTGGCAGTACGCATTTTACTTCCTGGTGGTGGGTGCTGCGATTTGGGCATCATCTTGGGCAGGTAATGGGAGGTCATCTATTTCCTTTGGGATTCCTGCTTGCCTTGCCTTCTCCGATCGATCGTGGATGGCGTTGTTGCATTTCCGTTGAGCAGAGATTTCGTGTTGGATGTGGACCGGAGAGCGGCAGACGACCAAGATGAGGATCAAGTACCTGGAGTCCGCCCTGAACCAGGACATCCAGTTCTTCGACACCCAGGTCAGGACCTCCGACGTGGTCTTCGCCATCAATACGGACGCCGTCATGGTTCAGGATGCTGTCAGTGAGAAGGCTAGTCTGACTTCCCCTGGCTCAATCTTCATTTTTCCCAGACTAGAAAAACAAGGGAATTTCTTTTTGCGTTTTTGTTGAACCATCTTCTGCTGTGGAATGCAGCTGGGGAATTTCATACATTACATGGGGACCTTCGTCTCCGGGTTTGTGGTGGGGTTCACGGCGGTCTGGCAGCTGGCGCTGGTCACCCTCGCCGTGGTCCCACTCATTGCCATCATCGGTGGCATCCACACCACCACCTTGGCCAAGCTCTCCACCAAGTCCCAGGATGCCCTCTCCCAGGCCGGGAATTCCGTGGAACAGGTTTTGATTCGGCCTGTTATTCAACTGTTGCTGCTGCTCAAGTTAATTGATCCAAATTAGCTGACTGTTGGGTTTGGGTCTGGTCGGGCAGACAGTGGTGCAAATTCGGGTGGTCCTGGGGTTTGTGGGCGAGTCGAGGGCACTGGAGACCTACTCGGCTGCACTGAGGGTAGCACAGAGGATCGGGTACAAGACGGGGTTCGCCAAAGGGATTGGCCTCGGTGCCACCTATTTTGTGGTATTCTGTTGCTATGCACTACTGCTTTGGTATGGTGGGTACCTGGTGAGGCACCACTACACCGATGGTGGCCTCGCCATCTCCACCATGTTCGCTGTTATGATCGGTGGACTGTAAGCCGCTTCCCTTTCACTTCAAACATTTTCGTTTCATGTTAATCTTATTCGAGTATGTCTAACGAATTACGGTGCTTCATTCTGCAGGGCACTTGGCCAGTCCGTGCCGAGCATGTCTGCATTCGCGAAGGCAAGAGTCGCAGCAGCCAAGATCTTACGCATCATTGACAACAAGCCTGACACCGACCGGAACAACGAGTCTGGCCTCGAGCTTGAATCTGTCACGGGACTCGTCGAGCTAAGGAACGTGGAATTCTCGTACCCGTCGAGGCCCGATGTGAAGATCCTCGACGGCCTATCATTGAGCGTGCCATCAGGAAAGATGGTGGCATTGGTAGGCAGCAGCGGTTCGGGGAAGAGCACAGTCGTGTCGCTCATCGAGCGGTTCTACGACCCCACTTCAGGTAAATAAAAGAACGCGAACAACCCGTGCTAAAACAGCAACCGCTGCGGTGTGTGACCAGTGGACGTTCTCTGCAACTGTAGGGCAAGTATTGCTAGATGGGAGGGACATAAAGACGTTGAAGCTGAGGTGGTTGAGGGAGCAGATTGGCCTTGTGAGCCAGGAGCCGGTCCTATTCGCGTCCACGATCAGGGAGAACATCCTTCTGGGCAGAACGAACGCGACCCAGGAGGAAGTGGAAGAAGCTGCCAGGGTCAGCAATGCTCATTCCTTCATCGTCAAGCTCCCTGATGGTTTCGACACCCAGGTTGGCCCCGCCACCATCTGACCTCATTACTTTAATCACATGGATGCTTTTGCTGCTATGGTCGTATCATGGGCTTGTTTGTGCCTAATGAGTGGTGTTGGGTGACTAATGATTCTTAAAGTTACTGAGGTCTTTATGTCAGTTATTGAGGTGTTGGTGGGTCCATGATTAATTATTGCTTACTTTGCCAAAATGAGATTCTTGATCTGGTCAAAAACAGTATTCTGATGAGATCGCCAACTTATTTTAATGGTGGGTCTGTTTTCAATTTGATTTATACTACAAGCAATGTGGACTGCACATACCCATGCCTTGATCATCATGGTGATTAAGATTTTATCAATAATGGTGTTGACAGGTTGGAGAAAGGGGAGTTCAGCTGTCCGGAGGACAGAAGCAACGGATAGCCATCGCGAGGGCGATGCTTAAGAACACCGCGATATTGTTGTTGGACGAGGCGACGAGCGCGCTGGATTCGGAGTCCGAGAAACTTGTCCAAGAGGCCCTTGATAGGTTCATGATCGGAAGGACTACCCTTGTCATCGCCCACCGACTCTCCACCATCGGCAAGGCAGACCTCGTTGCTGTCCTGCAGCAAGGGACAGTGTCTGAGATTGGGACGCATGACGAGCTCATTTCGAAGGGTGAGAACGGTGTGTATGCCAAGCTCATCCGGATGCAGGAGGCCGCGCATGAAACCTCCTTGAACAACGCTAGGAAGAGTAGTGCGAGGTACCGATACTCAAAATCGCTGGATGGATGCATGTTGTTCATTTTGAGCGGCACTTGTTTAAGGTTTTGATTTTTCTCTTGATTGCAGGCCTTCGAGCGCGCGTAACTCTGTGAGCTCTCCGATAATCGCGCGAAACTCGTCATACGGAAGGTCACCCTATTCTCGAAGGCTATCCGACTTCTCCACGTCTGATTTCAGTCTCTCGCTTGATGTGGCATACTCCAATTACCGCCTTGAGAAGCTCGCTTTCAAAGAGCAGGCAAACTCATTCTGGCGCCTCGCCAAGATGAACTCCCCGGAGTGGGTCTATGCATTGATCGGCTCCATCGGCTCTGTCATCTGCGGATCCCTCAGCGCGTTCTTCGCATATGTTCTGAGTGCAGTGCTCAGTGTATACTACAGTCCCGACGACGCGTACATGATCAGACAGATTGCAAAATACTGTTACTTGTTGATTGGCCTGTCGTCAGCCGCGCTATTGTTCAACACATTGCAGCATTTCTTCTGGGATATCGTCGGGGAGAACCTCACCAAGAGAGTCAGGGAGAAGATGCTTGCAGCGGTGCTGAGGAATGAAATGGCATGGTTCGACCAAGAGGAGAATGAGAGCGCCAGAATCGCAACGAGGCTGGCCCTTGATGCAAATAACGTTAGGTCGGCCATTGGAGACCGTATATCGGTGATTGTACAGAACGTGGCTCTCATACTGGTTGCCTGCACTGCGGGGTTCGTGCTCCAGTGGCGCCTCGCCCTTGTGCTCATTGCAGTGTTCCCTGTCGTCGTCGCCGCTACTGTCTTGCAGGTAAAACTATATTCTAGTACATGAGATTTTGTGATAACCGATATTCGGCTACTTAGGTCGCTACTACGTTTCGATTTGCTGCAGAAAATGTTCATGACCGGTTTTTCGGGAGACCTGGAAGCCTCCCACGCCAAGGCGACGCAGCTAGCCGGAGAAGCCATTGGCAACGTTAGGACGGTTGCTGCGTTCAATTCCGAATCAAAGATAGTTGGCCTTTTCTCTTATAATCTTCAGACTCCTCTACGACGATGCTTCTGGAAGGGACAGATTGCTGGAAGCGGATACGGGGTTGCCCAATTTGCACTCTACGCATCGTATGCGCTCGGCCTCTGGTACGCTTCCTGGCTCGTCAAGCACGGGATCTCAGACTTCTCGAAGACCATCCGGGTCTTCATGGTCCTCATGGTGTCCGCGAACGGTGCCGCAGAAACGCTGACGTTGGCTCCAGATTTCGTCAAGGGAGGTCGAGCCATGAAATCCGTCTTTGAATTGCTGGACCGGAAGACAGAGATTGAACCGGATGATCCAGATGCGACCCCAGTGACAGAATGCCTCCGAGGGGAAGTGGAGTTCAAGCATGTAGATTTCGCATATCCATCGCGCCCCGACGTGCAAATCTTCAGCGACCTCACGTTCAGGGCCCGGGCGGGGAAGACCCTCGCCCTCGTCGGTCCCAGTGGTTGCGGAAAGAGCTCAGTCATTTCCCTTATCTTGCGGTTTTACGAGCCGAACTCCGGCCGGGTACAGATTGATGGCAAAGACATAAGGAAATACAACCTCAAGTCCTTGAGGAAACACATGGCGATGGTCCCTCAGGAGCCGTGCCTCTTCGGCACCACCATCTACGAGAACATTGCATACGGCCACGAATCGGCCCCCGAAGCAGAGATCATCGAGGCTGCCACCCTCGCCAACGCGGACAAGTTCATATCGTCATTGCCCGAAGGCTACAAGACCTACGTCGGGGAGAGGGGCGTCCAACTCTCCGGGGGACAGAAGCAGAGAATCGCAATCGCCCGGGCCCTGGTTCGGAAAGCGGAGCTAATGCTCCTCGACGAGGCAACGAGCGCACTTGACGCGGAGTCCGAGAGGTCAGTCCAGGAAGCGCTGGACAGGGCCTGCGCTGGGAAGACAACGATCGTGGTAGCGCACAGGCTGTCGACGATAAGGAATGCGCACGTGATAGCGGTGATCGACGAGGGGAGGGTGACGGAGCAGGGGTCGCACACCCACCTGCTGAAGAACTACCCAGACGGATGCTACGCAAGGATGATACAACTGCAGAGGTTCACCCACAGCGAGGTCGTGGGGATGACTTCCTCGTCGTCGGTTTCGCAGCCGCGCGGACGGACGTTACCGAATAAGGAGGCGTAAGGCAAAGAAGCTTAACCAAGTTAAGCGACCGGCCAAGCAGTGGAGCATTTTGTCTTTTTTCCTTTTTTTAAAAAAAAAAAATTTACACAAGCGTTATTATTATATAAAAAGTAATAGTTGATGAAGCGCAAATATTAATTACTCTGATGTATTATTATTATTATTTATGGTTATTACTAGTGATTTTTCAACGGCATTCATGCGATGCGGTGTTTTGTAACCCTTATCTTTAGAACTGATCGTGTATATTATTGATACGATTTACTTTAATTCCTGAAAACAGCAAATATTATCATTTCACTCGCAGCTACTTGCGGGAGTGGATCACTTAGGTGGTGGAGACAAAGACCAAAGTTATCAATTCCTTTCATTTTGTCAGCTCATTTCGGAAACAGATCAAGAAGGGTGACGGGGGAATCTTCTCAGGACAACCTAAGACAGGTCTACCTACCACACAACAACATCAAAGGGAATATAACCGAACATATCAAATAAACGTGGGTATGAATATGTGACATCCATAAACATGCATTCCAGGGTGCTGCGAGGTCCTTACACTCTCATATCATCTACTGCGTCTAATAAACCATTTCTTGATTTTCATCCATCAAGCCGCCGCCTTGTCTTAAGAGTTAAAAAGAAGTCCTCCACGGCAGCCAGCCAGCCACGCGAGACGTCAGACCCATCAGCTTCCCTTGACGGGAGGAGGAGAGAAAAAATTGTAGTGTGGAGTGGAGTCGTGCATTGCGGGTGGACTCGCAACAATTTTGCCAAATAGGGACAACAGGCTGACTAAAATTGACAAAGGGGAGGAGGGAGTCCACGTGCTCTTTTTCTGGGTTGATTTTTTCCGGTGTGAGGTTGGTGGGCGGGTTGCTTTTGGTCGTGATTATCGACCGCATCCATCCAGATACAAACCGCGGCAGACGCATAGCGACGAATCAAAAGTCCAAACCTCTTCTTTTTTTTTGGTTCTATGTTGGTACAAACCAAACAAAATATGTTAAAAATGGGAATGGCGTGGTTGAATTGATTAGCGTTGGAAAGACAGAAAAAAAAAGGCAGAGACGGAGGAGGCAATGGCGTGCGGGAGGAGTTCAAGTCCAAATGTGATAATGTTAAATAACAATAAAGTCCAAAAAGTAAATGGGAAGGATGGGGTCAAAAATTTACCCCATCCCGGATAACAGAAGATGTCATCCTTTGCGGGCTTGACATGTCGAAGATGAAATATAATATGTTTTAATTAAAATGTAAATTTTATAACTTTTAAATCAATATTTTAAATTGTATATTTATAGTCACTAATTATTTTACATGATTTATTTAATCATAATAATTTCCTACGTGAGCAGATATAATATAAATTTTTGGCCTATCATATGACGTTATTAGGACGGTGTTACCCACTTCAATTTGTCGTCATTAATAACCTTACGTGTCATAAATTAAACAAATAATTTTTTTCGTAGGTCGTTATTTTACTACATGTGAAATCATCGCGACCCACAACTATTAATAACATGCCTCTTACTCTTTTTTTTATAAAAGTTTTATCGAATTTAATGACTCGTTTAAGGACTAAAAGGAATCCCCTTATCAAATTATCAAAACAGACGAATAACTTTTAAAGGTATTGTATTCCTCCGTAGAAAAGTGTCAAATCTTATGTCATTTTAATATAACAATGACGCCAGATTATTTATATTCCACTGTGAAAAATGACCCACATAGCAAAGAAAGTCGGACTGGGGCTGGAAATCGGCCTGATTTTGGGGACAAATTTCATGCCTCCTGTATTGTAGTCCAATCCAAAAGAAAGATCGTATTTTATTTTAACCTACAGGATAATTTAAAACAAGCATTTAACTCTCTTTACGAACGAGTCGATGGTGTCATGGAATATGTCAAGAAATTGGTCCCCCCCCGCCCTCTCCCGTCGTCTGGTCTGCTCCAGACAACGCAACTCTTTATTACAATTGGGGGGTTTTGGCCAATTGGCCTTCCTCCTCCCCTTCCTAATAATCCCAGCTATCGTTAGCACTGACGTCATCCTCCTCTTCCCAACAACAACACCTGAAAAAACCTCCCTTTCCTACGTAATCTATGTAATTACAGGCTACGGTTAAATGCTGTGTCTTAGCCTCCTCCTGTTGTCTTATTTTTTTAAAAAAATTCTTGTTATCTATCGATCGGCTGAATCATCCGATATATATCTCTCCGAAACAATCCCCTTAAAACGCTTTTTTTATTTAAACATGTGGACTGGTCCACTGATGTTTATTCAAATGTAATGCTGCTGTGGTTGTCCCCATCTCGTTTCCTTTATCACCTCCCCCTATAAGTACGCGGACCTCCCCAGGCTCACTCAACACCATTCATCATTCCTGTTACCCAACCTTGAAAATTGCAAATACTTCCATAGTCATCAATGGGCGAGGTCAGTCCCTTCTTCTTCTTCTTCTTCTCTAGTTGCCCGGATTTGGTCCCTTTTTATCCGACGAGTTCCTCACTGGTTCTTGTTTTCTTTGTTCGTTTGTTGTCCCTTGCAGCAGAAGGAAGGGGGTGCCAAGAGCAACTCTGGAGGCGAAGGCAAGAAGGGACCCGGGAAGCCCTCCGTCGTGATGAAGATGGAGATCCACTGCGACGCTTGCGCGAAGAAGCTCAAGTCATTGGTTAGGAAATCCAGCGGTATGACTGCGTGTGAAATCATTCGATCGGTTCGTATTACTCTTTTTTGTTTGCGGGAGATGGAAGTGACGGATGTTCGGGATTCCTCAGGCGTGGATGATGTGGAGATTGATTTGGGGGCCAACAAGCTGACTGTTACCGGGAAAGTCGACCCTGCAAAACTGAGGGAGAAGCTGGAGTCGAAGACGCATAAGAAGATCGAGCTCTTGTCTCCCCTTCCGGCGGCCGCCCCGGCCAAGGACGGGGGTTCCGAGAAGAAGCCCGAGGAGAAATCGGAGAAGAAGCCCGAGGAGAAAAAACCTGCTCCTAAAGAGGTAAGATTAACTCACGGTTCGTCATCACTTAACTACCATTCGATAATATTCCTCTTGAGAGAGCCATCGATCTCATGCGTCTGTTTCGGAACAGAGCACGGTGGTGCTGAAGATTGCGCTACATTGCGAGGGATGCGCGAAGAAAATCAAGAGGATAATTTCTAAGTTCGAAGGTATAAATCCGAGCTGGAGCCGCATTTTACCAAGTCAGGTCTCCGCCATGTTGTTGGGCTAATCAGTGTGTTATTGTATGAAACAGGAGTGAGCTCAGTCAAGATCGAATTGGCGAAGGATTTGGTGGCGGTTACCGGAGCCATGGAGGTTAAGGACCTTGTTCCGTACCTCCAGACGAAGTTTAAGAGGGCCGTAGAGTTGGTCCCCCCAAAGAAGGATGAGGGCAGTGCCGGCACGACCGACAAGAAGGAGAAGAGCCTCGAACCTGCTGTGGCTGCGGCACATGGCGGGGAAAAGAAGGGCGGGGACGGCGGCGAGAAAAAGAAGGACGACGGGGAAAAGAAGAGCGTCGACTCTGCCAAGAAGGAAGAGAAGTTGGAAGGTGGCGTCGCATTAGCACCAGCCGTGCCAAAAATGGAGGCCCAGAAAATGGAGTACCTCGCGCAACCGTATCAGCGGGCATTGGTACCGATGCCACAGTCCATGCCGCAATACGCAATGAACATGTGGCAGGAAGGGCCGCCGGCAAGCGGTCATCAGTTCTGGAATGCCGACCCGTACTCTTACCATGGCGGGTATGGGAACGTAAACGGAGGCGGATACCCGGCGACGCGTTACGGGGGCGACGGCTACGTGATGAGCCAACAGGTGCACGCGCCACAGCTGTTCAGCGACGAGAATCCGAATGCTTGCTCGGTCATGTGAACGAAGGAGGAAAAAGGCACTACGGGTGTAAATTGTAGTATTAAGAATTAAGGATAGGATTAGGGGGTGGGGTAATAGTTAAGACTGAGATTGCGGAGGATGATTAATTTCATTCTATTATTATAATTATTCAGCATTATTCAATTCCGGCGGCAAGAGGCGGCCTGCCGAGATATAGGCCTGTCGTGTCCGAATACTACGACTAATAACTAATAAATGAGGCGGCTGCTTGAATTATACACGCCTCTATTTAATTTTCTTTAGCTGGAGAGAATGGACAGCCATTTAATTCGTAGATCGAGATGATTGGGGGTGGCGGCCAGGTTGTGGGACGTCCCTCTCTTTGGCTCGGTTTTACGTGTCCCTTGCCGTGCACCCAATTCCACACCTTCCGCAGGTTAACAAAATTCATATTAATTACATAAAAGAGGAATGAGGTCCGATTATTGCCATTCTTGAGGTGATTAATTATAATTATGGGTTTGAATCTCAATCATTAGTTAGTTTGTCATGATGACAGGGTCAATGTTTGCAGACAGCTGCTGCAAGGGTCGCCGTTTGTTATCGTGCTGCTACTAATAATTTTGACATGACTTGGTAATGAAGAAAACTAGTAGAAAGGTAACATTAATACTTGGCTGGACTTTAAGCCACCATTGATTTGAAATACGAGCGTATAAGTATGAATTCATAGAGCTACGACTTGCTACACTTAAAAAAGGCAAAACCCATTCGTTATTGGAGTGTATTTTCAGTCGTTTAGAATTAATTAAAATCAAATTATTGAAAAGGTACAAGTTTTTTTAAGATTAATCAATTGGACTGACTGACTGGGCTTTGACCGTCTGTCTAGATTCCTCCGCTACAATTATGTGAATATATAACTGAGATCCCACTTGGTTTTCTTTTGATTTTTGAATTGGAGAGTCATTATGGGCTCCCCCCCCCCCTCCCCCGTATAATAATTAAACAAATGAATAGATCGCCGTCCCTAAAACGCAGCCGGTTGGCTGGCCATGGTCTATTTGGCTGAGTCAACCACGTGCGAATGTTCTTGTTCCCGATCGTCATCATTACACCAAGACTAGTCAACTGAATGAAATCGGGAGGCACATGTCGTCATCAGATGTCCCTCTGGCTTTGGACTTTGAATATTATTCATATCACATCTGCACAGGAGGAGGAAAAAGAAAGGATACGTCTTTGTTGACAATTTTGATGAAACGCCTCCATTTATATATCCCCTTTCAAATGAAGAACCAGTTTTTCTTGGCTCTTTTGTTTTTTCTACAAACTTCTCGTTGATTTTCTGTTAAAGAAAAAAAAAAAGGTGTGCATTCCAGTCAGAGTGACACATTTTCTTTAGCTACTACATGCATGCGTTGTTTATTCTGGGAAATTTTGATTCCTTTAGGGGGTCGGCCACTTTTAACAATGCCCCCCCCCCCCGCAGCACCTCGACTTAATGGGCCTTGAACTTGCAGGTCCACTTGATTTTCAATTATTCGAGAAATCCCTGTCATCATTTAGATTTAATCCCAAAATAATTTTCCCTACCAAATAATTAAATTAGTTTAGAGGTTACTGTTTACCATATCAACAAATAAAAAATTAATTTAAATTATGGGAGAAGTTAGGTTGGGTTATTATTATTCTCACTGGCAAAAAAGTTAATATTATTTCAGCTGTGGTCAACGGGTCATTAATTAATTCAACTAACTGATTAAGCTTTGGAGTTAGGAAGAGGGTCATCTTGTCTTCCGCCTGCATTCCACCGTTGACCCCCCCTTAACTCTCCCCGGACGACGGCGGAGGAAGGAGGACGAGGAACCGAGTCATGGCTGGATTCAGGAACGGCTTCTTCACTGTGCTCATCGCCTTCTCCGTCTCCCTCATCACCTACAACGTCCTCATCTCTGCCAACGTCCCCCTGCGCCTCGACTTCCCTTCCTACTACTCCGGCGACGACGACCGTACCATCCATCAGGTGATAGCGATGCCCCATCGGGAGAACCGGAGGTCGTTCCACACGGCTGTCACCGCCTCCGACTCCGTCTACAACACCTGGCAGTGCAGGGTCATGTATTACTGGTTCAAGAAGCACTGGGAGTCGAGCGGGAACGTCGACATGGCCGGCTTCACTAGGATCCTCCACTCCGGCAACCCCGATGCTTACATGGACGAGATCCCTACCTTCGTCGCCCAGCCTCTCCCCCCTGGCACCGACCAGGTGCTAAAATCTCGCTTTCTCTAGGCAGTTTGACTTGCGAGTTGGCGGAAATTGATTCGGTCGTGCCCTTTAGGGTTACATTGTGCTCAATCGTCCGTGGGCGTTCGTCCAGTGGCTTCGGGAAGCTGATATACAGGAGGATTACATCCTCATGGCGGAGCCTGATCATCTCATTGTCAAACCTATCCCTAACTTGTCAAAGGATGGACGTGGAGCGGCCTTCCCATTCTTCTACATCGAGCCGGCTAAGTACGAGAAAGTCCTCCGTAGGTTCTTCCCTGAAGACAAAGGTCCAATCTCGCTTATTGATCCAATCGGTAACTCCCCTGTCATTCTTCCCAAGGAGTCGCTGAAGAAGATTGCCCCGACCTGGATGAATGTGTCCCTGGCAATGAAAAAGGATCCTGATGTGGATAAGGCTTTTGGATGGGTTCTTGAGATGTGAGATATTTGCCTAAATCTGCCGAAAGTTTACTTCAATATCTAGAAAAGAACTTCAAAGAGTGTGACTTGGAGCTGTTATTTTCGGTCCATTTAGGTACGCTTATGCGGTTTCATCTGCCCTGCATGGTGTCCGCAACATCCTGCGCAAGGACTTCATGATTCAGGTGAAAATGCTCCACCTGTCTGTTGCTTTTGCTTTGGGTGGTCTACCAGCGTGGCATGACGCTATTATGTTAGCTTGCTGTGTAGACCTGTTGGGGCACTAAAGAGGAACTTTAGTGACGCTTATGTACCCAGCAGAGGATTCTCAACTTTACAAATTAGACCTTTCACAGTTGACAATGGCTTTTTCTTGCACCTGAAGTGATTATGGGAAAATTATTGTTGTCAAAGTAATTGGACAAAACTAGCAGTTATTGTCGGTTTTAGGGTCTGATAAAAGGGGTCTTTGTTTTGATTACTTGGTGATGTCAGCCTCCTTGGGATACAGAAATTGGGGACAAGTTCATAATCCACTACACTTATGGATGTGATTACAATATGAAGGTACTCCGAACGAGATGGAACTTCTCTAGTTTTATTGCCTGTCATTCTTGCGAGCCAAGGCTTACCTTTTCAATTGTAACATTAGGGTGAGTTAACCTATGGAAAGATTGGAGAGTGGAGGTTTGACAAGAGATCTTTTGACCATGTTGCTCCTCCAAGAAATCTACCCTTGCCACCTGCAGGAGTTCCGGAAAGTGTGGTATGTAACTTCTTCATACAACTCTGTACATTTATTATAGCCAGTTTTATGTTGTGTTTGGAAGACCTAGGATTTGTAGTGAATTGAATCTGAAAGGATTTGTGGTAATTTGGAGAAAACTGGTTGAATTTAAAAAGTTTGTCAGCAGCTTTACAATTTTATTTGAACTTGTCCCATAAAATGATAATTAATTTCCACCCCTTCCCCTTTGGGTTCTCCCAAACAGAGCATTAGTCTCCCTTTAGGTACGCATCTGATTGATCCATGATATCAGGTCGAATTCTTGAGAACTCTTCTGCCCTTGATGCTAATTAGATCGAATTAGAACATAGAAAGCTTTACGGGCTGGCAAAGCTCTATGTTTGCCTCTTGTTATATCCAAGTTCCTTTTCCGTTGTAATATCTGTTGAGTTCTGTGGTGAGAATGCTTCTTGTTCAAATCGACCCTTTTAAATGTGTATTCCTCAATGTAAAGGACGATACATATAGAGTGAGTGAGCTCCACATTAGAACGAGGGCCTTTGGTCGGATATATGTATATGCTTGCAACCTTAGCCATATTTTTGAAAAGCTTATTTTCACATAGAAAATTCCTTACAAGCAAGATATCAAACGTTTAACTGTGTTGTTGTATCAAGCCTACATGAATAATTCTAAGAGGCTATACAGTTCGTCCTCTTTGTTTATTGGAAAGACCTCTAATTCGCATGGACAAGCAAGTCCAATACTAAGCTCGATTGGTGAATGCTTCTATTGCACCTACTGATCAAAGTGTGAGCTGGTGATCTGTGTGCCTGTGGTTTGGAAGGTCCATGTTTGAATAATATCGGTATCATCTTATGCCAATAGATGAGTGATGAAATCTTTATCTTCCTGACAGGTGATGCTGGTGAAAATGGTCAATGAAGCGACTGCAAATATCCCGAACTGGGGTTCATGACAGGTGAGAACTGAGGGTTCTGGGGAAAAGGAGCTGGCGAATGTGAAGAGCCTGTTGGGCCAACCAAAAGGTAGTAACAACACTTTTACTCAAACCACTTCTTTGAAGAAAAAAGGGTGAAGAACTACTGAAAGTAGAGGAACTGGTTTTTTACTGACTCCTTCCGGAGAGATGTGGGACAGTTTCCCCTTGTAGAGTCATAATCCGGAAGAGACGATTAAGGGAGGGTCACACATTCTGAAATGCTTATTAGTCTTGCCTCAATAAATTACTTTGTCGGTAACAGGGGGTCACGTTAAGAGGTTTCGTGTTTTTTGTTTGAACTATTTTTTTTCAGTGTTGTTTATACGAGCCATGTAGTTTTCCTTTTAACCTTTTCTTCACTCTGATATAAATTTGGATTATTGCATGAGCACGTTCGCATTCTGTGTGGGCGAGGGGGGGGGACTCACTGGGAGATATTGATGAAGTCAATGGACTAAATCCTTAAGCTTCAGATGTATCAGGTACACCAATGACCAAACTCTCATTACATGCGGTTATTATAATTTACAAATAATCTGGCTTGTTTTGGGGGCGGGGTGTCACTATTTAACTGCTCTGATTAAATTAGCTATAAAATATGGACAGACACGTTTTTAAGTTCATCTGATTCCACAGTCGCCAATGTTTTACGAACATATTGTACCGAAGGAAAAATAATAATGAAATTATTAATTTAAAATAGATAATTATATATAATTGGTGCCTCCTCCATTGTAATTTATAGAGGCAATCCAAAGGGAGAAATCCCGTAATCAAGGGGGTGGCGTCACCGAACAAAAGGAAAACCCACGCGTCCCCTAAGAATTAGTCAAACAAAATATTACGTCGTTTTTACCTCCTTTCCCCACTGTGTAATGAAAATGGCTTCTTCCAGGATCATACCCACCATCCCAACCCCTCCCAGTCGACGACACGCCACCGCCTCCCTCCTCTTGCTTTCTTCCCGAATCTCCCCGACCCATCCGCCAACCACTCATATATGCGCACGTGCCATAATCGGCGCTGTTACTTCCACCGGTAATAGTCCTACCACCGTAGGAGGAAGAAGAGATGAAGCTCCTACTGCTGACGGACTCGCCCGCTTCCCTTGCCCTCGGCCTGCTCGTCCTCTTCCTCCTCTTCCGCTTCGCCTTCAAGTTCTTCATCCTTCTCCTCCTCTTCTTCGTCTGCTCCAATTTCGTCCTCATCATCCGCTGATGTCCTCCTCTTCCTCCTCCTCGCCCTCGTCCGTCCAACCCCCGCCTTCCAAGACGGTGTGTACACCCTCCTTATTCTCCCGTTATTTCTCGTGGAGTAATTGAACTATTGGGAGTCACCGTGTCGGGATGTCGGATAGGAAGTGAAGGTGATGGATGGATAAGCCAAATGAGGGCAACTGCTGATGGATTCGTGGTTTTGCGCAGGTGATGGTTGTCGTAAAGGGGAGGGTGCAAGGGGTGTTCTATAGGAACTGGACGGTGAACAATGCTCTGCAGCTGGGGTTGAAAGGCTGGGTGAGGAACAGGAGGGACGGTTCCGTGGAGGCTCTGTTCTCGGGGACGCAGGAATCGGTGTCCGAGATGGAGCAGAGGTGCCGCCGTGGCCCCCCTGATGCCATTGTCACCGGCCTCCAGGTTTACCCTTGTTCCGAGGACCCCGGCTACGGGTTCGAGTGCAGACCCACGGCTTGACTACTTGTAGTTGGAACCGAACCTTCTATATTTTCACGACACACTTGCAAGAGATAAGATTATACTGTTTGTGGGTATAATTACCCGGTTGCATACATCATTTTCCTGAATCAAAAAAACAAAAATGTAATAATCATGGTTAAGTAATAGCCCATTGATTTGCTTGAAATCGTTTTATTGGACCAGTTATTCCTTCAGAATAAATCAAAACCTATTCATCAATGTCACAAAAAGCCCATCAAAACCAGAAGGTCCTCCAATTTTTCGTCACCCCCGTGAAAAGCTTTAACGAATGGTATCAGATCCAACCCACTACGCGTTGTTGCAATCTAGTTTTGCACGTGGATGAATGTGATATTGGATATGAAAGTAATTGACTCATGACCAGGCTGTTTTCATCCGTGGGGAAATTGCTCGTCCTCCTTCGCACTACTACAACTCCGTCGTTGTCTCCCGCTTTTTATTATTATCGACGTGCGTATGGAAGATGGATATTGTCCACCGGAAAGAACAGGAGGAAGGACCAGGCCAACAGTGTCTTATTATTCTTCATGGGTTACATAGTTTATAATCACCAATAAATGCTGCAGAGATTGACATGGCTTAACCAGTCTCGTTGTCCATTGATAGGCAGGAGTAGACATGGAGAAGAGCGCATACAGGCTGCTCACGATAGCCTGCTACGAGTCGCTCAACTGTATGGATTACAAGTTGTAAATGGAATGAGGACAATCAAACAACAAGAAATAGAAGGCAGACACCACAGCTTCATCGTCTTCTTCCTGTACACACATTTCCCATAAAACACTCCCTCTTAGTAAAGAAACTTCTATTTTCATTGATTGGATAATTACAACGTTGCTCTGTTATATAAGGGGATTCTCTGTCCCCGCTTTACATCCGTACTGACAACGCACTCACTCGCACATGCACACTCAGCCTCCTAACAAGCCTTATCAGCAACAATAACAAACTTCCTTCTGTAAATCATTTCTAACACTATTTGGGCTGCCTAAAAGGATTGCAGGCCCACAGCTTTGTCCCCACATTCAGGTCCAGTTACTTCATTTGGTATCCGGTCTTCTTCTTCTTTGCTGCCATGACACTCCAATTCCATCGCAGACACAGCTTGGAGATCTTCTGTAAGCTGACACTCCCCCTCAAGATGGGATGTGTAGATATTGCACAATCCCATCTTGCTTAACGAAAACTCAAACCTCCTTGGATGTAATGCCTTTGTAAAAAAATCAGCTAACTGGAAATCAGTCTTTACATTCTTGACTTAAATAACTCCACTTGCAACTTTTTTTTTTTGGTAGAAAGGGTAGTTGCATTCAAACAAAAACAGGCGTTTAGTGGTCTTAGGTTACAGATCCAGAAGTGCGTGGAATATCCTCATGCAATGTTTCCAAAATGAAATCCGGGGGAAAGGCAAAGGATAGGTAGTTACCCTCCTGATTTAGGGCTGCCTTGGCCAACTTGTCTGCAACCTTGTTTCGCCCCCTTGCTACGTAGGATATTGCCGACGCTTCAAAGTCATATAACTGCAACCTGCATTCATCCAAAATAGTTTTTATCATGTGGTTGGGTTGTTTAGTGCCTTCTAGGTAGCTGACTAGTAGAGCCGCATCTGTTTGAATTGCTAAGTGCTTGATTCCTAGGTTCTTGGCTAGCCTGATTCCTTCCTGAAGGGCCTTGGTTTCAGCTATTAGGCAGTTTGTGCTAGGGTGTTTAGCACAAAAACCTCCTATCCAGATGCCATGCTGGTCTCTTAGCACACCCCCTAGTACCACGTGTATTCCATTTCCTTTCGTGGATGCGTCTGTGTTTAGCGTGAAGGGTAGGGTTTTATTTGGTTCCCACTTTTCCTGGGGGTCGAATTGCTGCATGTAGTCGTTGCTTCTGTTGTCGGAGGAGACGTGGGTTGGTTGGGGCCTGTGTTGTTGCCGTTGTCTTGTTTTCTTCTTGCCACCAATTAGTGCTTGTAACTCAGCCGCTTTCCCCAGTATTTGAGAAAGTGGTTCTGCGGTCTTGGCTGTATTCTTGAATGCATTGTTGTTTCTCTGCTTCCAGAGGTGCCATAGGATAGAGGTAAAAAGGATCGGCCATTGAATACCTCTGTAAGTTGTTGTTGCAGCGTTTTTTGGTTTTAGGTTCCTTAGTAGCCACTGTTGCATGGATCTTGCTGAATAAACTCTTGTAGTGCTAGGCTGGGAGAATAGATTCCAGGTGGCTTGAGATATGGGGCAGTCCCTGAGGATGTGGAGTGCTGATTCAGCTTCCCACTCGCATGATGGGCATGTCCTGTCTTGTGTGATATTCCTGCAGTAGAGGAGATCTTTTGTTGGGAGTCTGTCTAGCCATGTGAGCCATAGGAATATCTTTTGCTTTGGTAGGATAGGGAGTTTCCATATCCATCTCAGGTCCTCCTGGTCATATCTCTCATTTTGGGAGTGTGATAGGCTGTATGCTGATGAGAGGGTGAAGTCTCCGTCAGGGGAGAGTTTCCATGATATCTTGTCTGGTGCGGTAAAAGGACTTTGGAGGTGCAGGTCAGCGATATGGGACCATATTTCTGGTGGTAGGAGGCAGGTTGCTCCTGTTTTGCTCCATGTATAGCCATCATAGTAGTCAGCTACTTTCATATTGATCTCATGCTCTTGTAGTGGCCCTGTGATCTGGTTCCTTAGCTTCCCACACCCTAACCAGTCGTCATTCCAGAAGCTGGTCTGGGTCCCATCCTTTACTTGGTGTCTTATGCCTTTATTGAGCAGGTCATCCCGAGTTCTTAGAGCTTTTAGAATGCAGGATCCTTGTTTCCTATTTTCTTGGTGTTCCCCGTATTTGCTGGTAATGACTTGCCCCCAAAGGGAGGATTTTTCCATTCTAAGTCTCCAGGCCAAGCTGCTGAGGAGGGCCTTGTTCCCGTCTTTTGCTCTGAAGAGTCCTAAACCCCCTTCTTCTTTTCTTTTTATGACCTGGATCCAGTTGACTAGGTGGAGTTTTCTCTTGTTTTCGGATGAGCCCCAGAAAAAGTTTATGTTGGCCGAGTCCAGTTCTTCTTGTATCTTCCTTGGCCGACATAGGCAGGACATTTGGTAAGCATGTATGGCTTCTGTTACTGATTTGATGGCTACTGTTCTGGCAGCCTTGCTTAGCAATTTGGTTTACCATCCTGACAATTTGCTTATGATTCTCTCTATTACAGATCCGAAAGCACTTGCTTTGTCCGCCCCTTTTCCTAGTTTGAAACCCAGGTATTTTCCCAGATCCGTGGTAGTTTTGAATCCAGTCTCACTGGCTATCCTCCTTGCTCTGTTTTGGCCCACATTGGCTGAAAATAGGATGCGGCTTTTGTTTTTATTCACTTGTTGTCCAGCTAGGTCACATAATTTGTTCAGAGCTCTAGTGACAACCTTGGCATTCCTTAACGTGGCCTCTCCAAACAGTAGTAGGTCATCGACAAAGAAGAGGTGAGAAAAAGTGGGTCCATTCCTACTTGCAGCCACCTTCTTCCAACTCCCCTTTCTACATTCTTGTTCTATAATGTATCCTAGGTATTCCAGGCAAAGAATGAAGAGATAGGGGGATAGGGGGTCCCCTTGCCTAATGCCTCTTGATGGTTGGAACGGTTTTAGGTGCCCTCCATTGAACAGGATACTATATGACGCCATTGATAGGCAGCTCTCTATTAGGTCGATCGTCTCTTTCGGGAATTTGAATAGGTGTAGGATTTTTACAATGAATGTCCATTCTAATTGGTCAAAGGCTTTGTTCAAATCCACCTTAATTGCAAGGTATCCTTTCTTTCCTTTCTGGATGTTAAAAGTATGCAGTAGTTCTTGAGCAATTATGTAATTGTCACTGGCCCTTCTTCCAGGTAGGAAACTGCATTGGTAAGGGGAAATCAGCTCGCACATGAGGGGTCTAATTCTATTGACTAATATCTTGGAGATCAGCTTGTATGACGTATTACATAGTGAGATAGGTCTCAGGTGTTCTACAGTTTCTGGACTGGCTGTTTTTGGGATTAAGACTATGGATGTTTCTCCAAGGGTTTGTGGCATCTGACAGAAATTAATGATCTGATTTGCCTGTTTAAGTAGAGAGTCCTTGACTGTGTCCCAAAATTTTTGGAAGAATATGGGGTGTAGTCCGTCCGGTCCTGGTGCTTTAGTCGGTTTTAAGGAGAAAAGTGCCTGTTTTACTTCTGCCTCATCACACTGTCGGGTTAGTTTGCTGTGTTTTAGGGGGTTGATGGTTGGGATCCCAGGAAGTGGGCGTTGTAGTTCATCAGGTAGACAGTGGTTATCGTTGGAGCCTGAGGTGTATCTCTCAATGAAAGCTGATCTGATGTGCCTCCCTAATTCTTCTGGAATCTCAAACCAGGAGTTTCCTAGTTTCAGACGGATGATTCGGTTTGTCCTTCTTCTTGCCAGTGTTGTGGCATGGAAAAATCTGGTGTTTCTTTCCCCTTCTATGATCCAATTAGTTCGGGATTTCATAAACCATAATTGTTCCTCTTCTATTAGGATATCATTGTAGTCTTGGATGAGTTGCTTTTCTAGGCTCCTGAGGAATTCCTAGTTCTTGTGTTCTAAATATGTTCGTATTCCCAGGAGTCTAGCTTGCAGCCTTTTTTTCTTATGATTGATGTTTCCGAAAGTTTCTCTGTTCCAGGTTTCTACTTTCTCTCTGAACAGTTTGATTGCCGGTTCATATGAATTGCTTCCTTCCTCCCAAGCTGTAGCTATTAAGATTGGTAGGTCTTCATAGGGTCGCCAGGCTATCTGGAATCTAAATGGTCTTTGGAGGCGAGGTTGTTTGGGTTTGCACAGGTTAAGAAGTATCGGCCTGTGGTCCGAGTGGCATCTAGGGAGGTGGGATACATGGGATTCAGGGTATTGATTCAGCCAGTCTAGATTCGCCATTGCCCGGTCGAGTCTTTGAGAGATTCTTCCCTGTGATCTGAGGTTGCATCAAGTGGTTTGAGGGCCCGAGTATTCTAGGTCTAAGAGAGAGCAGCGGTCTAAACAGTCAGTCAGTTTTCTAGTTTGGGACAATGAAACTTTCATCCCTCCTATCTTCTCCGTTTCACTAGTTATGCTATTAAAGTCCCCTACCATCAGCCAAGGGTGGTTTATATGGTCTGCAATGATCCTACAGCTTTGCCATAGTATTTCCCGTTCTCTTGGCCTAGGGCTAGCATAAATTGCAGAAATTAACCAAGGTTGGGCGAAAGGTATCCTGACCTCGGCATGGATCTCCTGTTCCGTGTTTGCCAAGGCTTTGATGTCCAGAAGAGTTGTATCCCATAGTATCAAAAGCCCTCCTCTGAAACCGATTGAGCTTGAGCATATCGAGCCATCGAAAGGCAGCCTCCTTATGCTGTCTATAGCATTTTCTTCAGCGACTCTTGTTTCCGTGATTACAGCCATTGCTGGCTTGTGCTGGTGGTAGAGGTCCCAAAAATGTCTGAAGAAACTGGGGTTTGCTGTTCCCCTGCTGTTCCAAATTAGAATCTTCATTTGAGGATTATAAGGTGGGAAAGTGTTAGCCATTAGTTCTGATTCCATTGTGCCGAGATTGGAATTGGCTTCACTCCTCAATTCCCATGTTATTGGTGTCAACTCCATGACTTCTGCTTGTCCCGTCAATCTTCTTGAGTGCCTGAATATTCGCAGGCAGATGTTGAGGAGTGGTGCGGCTAGAATCACTATCAGCGGGGGTTTTGTCGTGCAAACTATCAGTGGGGTTACACATAGATGTGTTTGATTGGATTCCTCTTCTATAATGAAATCTGTAGGGTTTGAGTTTGATTCCCTTTCTTGCAGCCAACACATTGGGGGTCTATGATTCTTCGAATTCTCTGCGGTGGTGGTGCGCTGGAGCAGTTCCGCTGGGAAAGAGGTAGCCAGCAATGATCCTCGATCTTCAGTAAATGGTTCCATTCGCTGATTTCGTCCCGGAGTTGAGCTCTGATGTTCTCCCTTAGGATTCCTAGGATCTGATTGACTACCTGGATTGGGGTTGGCCTGCTTATGGTGAGCAGTGTCTCCAGAGTTCTTATTTTCGCGCGAATTTCCTCCTTCTTGCTTTGGACCCATGCTTCCCTTGCTTGATGGGCTTGCCTGTGCCTCATGATGTCCCTTTGTGCTGCTTGTAGTGGCATTGTTCGATGTCTGAAGCTTGTCCTCCGTGTTTACACCTCTTTGCTTTTGATCCTCCTCGTTTCTTCTTGCTTCTTTTTCATTTGGTTTGTGGGCTGCAACTAGGGGGTACTTTGGGGATTTCACTGTTTTTGACCGTTACAGACTGATGGGGGCGGTCTTCCTGCAGAGTCTCTGTGGTCTTCAGGTCCTGTCTGTGGTTTTTAGGAGAGTTTGACTTCAGGGTGGTTCCTTTTGCCTCTGTTTCTTGGGGTGGTGCAGTGTGGGGTCGCTTTTCATTAACATCTCTCTCCTTGTTTGTTGTTTCATCTGAAGTTTCTCCTCTTGCTATTGTTTCTGTCTTCTCTGTACCCTTGTTTCTTGTGAAAGGCGTCTGACCACTTTTTTCCTTGCTGCCTTCCTCCTTGCTTTGGGAATTCGTTTCTGATATGTTTCCTTGTTCCTCATTGGCCTTTCCATTCTCTGGAAATCTTTCCCTCTTCTCTAGCAGGGGTCCCTTTCCTGGTAATTCTTGGCCTTTGCTTTGTCTGCAACTCTTTTCCGGGGTTTCGTTGTGTGTTGCGACCCTGATTTCTTTTTGGATTTCATGTTGCGCTTTGTCCCTGTCATGAGATCTGTCTGTATACTCCATGATACCTCTGGTGGGTTTGCTCTGCGCTTCCGAACTTCTTTGGGCGTCTTTTCCGCTGACTTTGCTTGTTGCGAGGGTTTCCCTTGTCTTCAGAGTAATCTCTTTGACACTGCTTTTCCTTGTTTTTTCTGTTATGCTTTTTCTTTGCATGTGTACAGTGCCACGGGTTTTTGAAAATTTGAATCTATTTCCTTTTTTTGGAATTGACCAACTTCCAACGACTGGAGTCGTGTGCCTCCGTTGGCGGCTCTGCGGGGTCGTCACCGATTTCTTCTATCTTCTCGCATAGATGGATTCTGAGAGCAATCATGTGGCATCGGCTGCATATGAATTCAATCCCTTCGTAGTGTACTTGTTGGTGATGTTTCTGACCTCCTTGCACTGCTAGAGTTATGTGCTTATGTAGAGTTCCACCCAGATTGATGGTTGTCCTCAGCCGGATAAGGTTGAGAGGGGTTCGTGGGATTGTCTTGGTACTCAGTTTCTTTCCTGTGGATTCTCCTAACGCCTCTTCTATCTTCATTAGGCATGCCTGATTCTGAAATTCCATGGGGAGGTGTGGGAGTCTTATCCAGATCTTCGATTTTCCTAGATGAGCAGTCTTTGGATTAAAGAAAGGTTCCCATTTCCTGATTGTGAGCAGACATCCATTTATGAACCAGGGGCCCGAGTTGATGATGGCCTCTCTGTCTGATTCATCGAACAGCCTGACTATGAAGAAACCTTCTCCTAGTGGGTGTATGGTGAATGCCAGACATCTCTTCCAAATCCTTTAGAGCTTATGTGTGAGCGCTTCCTGGTTTATAGTTAAGCCTAAGGGCTTAACTATGATTGCAGTCTTCCATGCTTCATAATGCGGGGAGAGTTCTTCAGTGAATACCACAGTTATTCCTGGATTATCCTTGTTGGATTTTTCTTCCTCGCCCTGTTTAGTCCCTTTGCTCAGCAGCTTGGTTGGCGGAGAGTCCTTTGTCCCTGTTTCCTTTGAAAAGTTGGTGCCCATTAGAACATCCTTGTATGTGGTTGGGTAGTTGGGATGGTTTGGATTTTTTGTCTGGTGGGGGTGGGTGGTCGGGGTTCGTGTTTGGGTTGTCGGGAAGGAAGGGAAAGGTGGGTTTGATGTGTTCATGGTGAGTTTGGTGTTTTTTGGGTTGGGAGGATTTTAGAGAGGGAAAAGTTTTAGAGAGAGTCGAAGTAGAGCATTCGACTTGACTTGTCACGATTGACTTTCCACTTGCAACTTTCTCCCTCACAAAGTGCAAGTCAATTTCCAGATGCTTAGTTCTCTCGTGGAACACTGGATTCTTGGTGAGATGAATGGCCGATTTATTATCACAGTACAGTGCTGTCATAGATTGAGGTAGCGAAGTGAAAGTCTTTCAACAAAGTCAATATCCAGATCAGCTCCGCAGTAGTGGCTGCAACAGCCCTGTACTCTGCCTCCGAAGAACTCCTTGACACTGTTGCTTGTTTCTTTGATTTCCAACTAATCAAAGAATCTCCCATAAAAATACAATAGCCTGTAGTGGATCTTTTGGTATCTAGGCACCTCCCTCAATCACTGTCTGCAAAACCTTGAAGGTGCACTTGGGAAGTACTGGAAAATAAGACTCCTTTGCCTGGAGTTCCCTTTAGATACCTGAGTACATAGCATGCTGCCTACCAATGCTCCAATTTTGGTCTTTCCATGAACTGAGCTAAGACATGTACTGCAAAAGCTATATCAGGCCTTGTAACACCCAAGTATATCATTCTCCCAATCAATTCTCTGTAGGCAATTGGATCTACCTCATACATTGAAATTTCTGTGCTAATCTTAGTATTAGGAATCATTGGAATATAACTTGGCTTTATGGCCAACTTGCCCTGCTCTTCAAGCATCCTTAAAATATAACCCCTTTGTGAAATGAAGATACCCTTCTTAAAACACGCTATCTCCAACCCCAGAAAGAACCTTAACTCCCCCAAGTTTCTAACCTTAAAATGTTTCTGTAAGTAGTCATATAGGATTGAAATGCTCTACAAATCAGATGTTGCAACTGCCATGTCATCTATACACCAGGACAACCAAGAAACCATTTCTATCCTCCTTGATGAACAAAAATCAGCTTTAGACTGCTTAAAACCAAAAGCAAGCAAGCATTCTGTTAACTTACAATTCCATTGTCTTGATGCCTGTTTAAGTCCATATAAAGACTTCTTCAATCAATAAACCACCTTCTGACCATCTTTCCACTCCCCCTGAATGATAGAACCTTGTGGAAGATCCGTGTATACCTCTTCATTTAGATCACCGTTAAGAAAAGCATTATGAATATCAAAATGCCTTAACTGCCAGTTTTTAATTACAGCAAGAGAAAAGAAAGTCCTCATGGTGGTGTGTTTGGCCACTGGACTAAAAGTGTCCTGATAATCCAGACCCTCATACTGAGTATAGCCCTTTGATACCAGCCTAGCCTTGTATCTCTCTACTTTACCATTGGCGAACAATTTTACTTTGTAAACCCACTTGCAACCAATCGGACGCTTACCAGGTGGTAAGGGAACTAAATCCCATGTATGATTGTCCTTCAAAGCTTTCAACTCTTCAGCCATGGCCTTTTCCCAATGAGGAATGTTCTTTGCTTGACTGTAAGAGTGAGGTTCAAAATGTGCTTCCAGAGACCGAACAAACCCACAGAAATGTGGAGATAATTTTTGGTAGGTAAGATAAGGATAAATAGGATATAATGCAGTGGCAGAATTTGAAAGTGGCAAAGAACCAACAGGCCTGTTATGAGTCCCTGATGACTGTGGATTGACAGAGGCAAAAGTCAGATGATTGTGATAGTCCTGAAGATAAGATGGTATTTTCTTTTGTATAGTACTCTTTCTTAAAACAGTGGGAGAATGACTTTGAACAACATTAGGTGTATCAGACAAAATTTCACTTGAATCTGATGCATCTTTTATAATGGGATGAGTATATAATGAATTGCCTGGTTGATGAATAGGAAAAATGTCTTGAGATGGAATATCAGCATGCAAAACAGGTAGTACTAAGTTTGTAGAGTCATAAATTTGTTTGGCAAAAGGAAACACAATTTCATGAAAGATAACGTTTCTTGATATGAAAACCGAATATTTAGCAAGATCATACAGATAAAAGCCTTTAACACCAAAAGGGTAACCTATAAACACACACTTTGTAGCCCTTTTGTCCATCTTCTTTCTACCTTGAACTAGAGTACAAGCAAAACAAAGTGAACCAAAAACTCTTAAAGCATGATAATTAGGTAATTTATGAAAGAGAACTTCATAGGGTGATTTGTTCTCAAACACTCTAGTAGGTAATCTGTTTATCAAGTGTGTTGTTGTCATTAATGCATATCCCCAAAACTTTATTGGCATATTAGCTTGAAATAGTAAGGATCTAATAACTTGTAATAAGTATTGGTGCTTCATTTCTACTAACCCATTTTGTTCAGGAGTTTCAACACATGTTCTTTGATGTAAAATACCATATTTGCTATAAAAATCAGGTAGAGAAAATTCTGCTCCATTGCCACTTCTTAACATCTTTACCTTAGCATGGAATTGAATATGGACAAAGTTACAGAACTGTTGGATTAGTTCCTTAGTTTCAGATTTATGTTTCATCAAGTAAACCCAAGTAACTCTTGTGTAATCATCAACAATAGTTAGGAAGAACTGAAAACCTCCTATAGCCGGTTGAGAATAAGGTCTCCAAATGTCACAATGAATCAATTCAAAGGCATTGGCAGTTTTATGTATGCTTGGTGAAAATGGCAACTTTTTTGTTTAGACTCATGACAGACAGAGCATACATTGTGCAAAAGAAACTTGATATTAGGATCCATAGAATGTAACACTCTTTCCTTTTCAACAGAAACATGTCCCAAGCGCAAGTGCCACAGATCAAAGTGGTCTAAAGTATGTTTTTGTGTAAGACTATTAGCTAACACTAAGTCTTCTTCTTTGAATGACTTGTTAGAATCAGAAGATGTGCTCTCTAGGGACTCTATCACCTCATACAGTCTATTTGTTGCCTCAGCCTGTCCAATCTCATCGAGGTCTCCAAGTCCTGAATATAACACCATTTTTGAGAAAAAATAAGGCAGATGTTTTTATCAGTGGTTAGTTTAATCACATAAATCAAGTTGTAATGAAAAGAGGGAACAAAAAGGACATGCTTCAGCAGAATGTGTTTGTTAAGTTTAACAATGCCAACATGTGTTGAATGCACTGTTGTATTGTTTGGGAGCTTGATGCTTAAAGGAAAAGCCAAATGATGAAAAGAATCAAAAAAATTCAAATCAGAGACTACATGATCAGTAGCCCCTGTATCAAGATACCAGTGTGTAGGCTTTGAGGAATCTGGTCTATGAACAGTAAGAATGAAGGTATCACTGCATTGTTTACCAGAAGTAGGATGAGAAGTGTATGTGGGTTGTTCTGGTCCTTGATGACCCTCACCAACAGTCTTACTCGTGTTGTTCACATTGAGTAGGGCTATTAGCTTCTGAATTTGCTGCTCTGATAGACCAATCTCAGTGGTAAGAGTTCCCTTATCAGCCAGGTTCACCGTCCTTTGTCTATCATATTCTAGTTGTCTTGGCCTCATAGGGCCTGCCTTTGCCTGGACAGAAAGACCTCTTCCTTGCATAAAACCTCCTCTGCCAGGTGTGAAATTACCACGTGCTCTTCCTAGACTAGGTCTAGTGTTGGGAGGAAAACCCACCGGATAGAAGTACCTCTCCTTTGGGTGACCTTTCTTACCACAATGCTCACATAATCCATTCTCCTTTTCCAAATTTTCTTTCAATAGGCATTCCCAAATAGGTTGCTCCACCTGTCTGTAAATAACTGGCATATCCATCACATTCCCAAGTTGCTTTGGATTTCTCTGGTTTTCCTCAAGTTGAACTGCATTATAAACCTCTCCTAAAGTTGGGAAGGGCCTTCTCATCAACATCTGTGTTCTGAGATAAGAATTTTCTGCATTTAGCCCATTAAGAAATTTAAAAGACCATGTCTTTCTCCTGCTGCTCAGCAAAGGTCTTTGCCCACTTACATTCACATTTCCCACATTTGCTCAACCTCCAAAGACCGACTGAAGAACTCTGCAAGGTTGGAGCATCTGTAGGAGTCCGTTATTGCTTTAAATCAGAAAGCTTAGTAATCCAATCGATGGTTTCTCGGATTGCAAGAGTATAGTCTTTTCCAACAGCTGAAGGGCAGTCCATGCAGAGAGCATAGTCAGCTTACCTCACCGTCATTTCAAAGATAAAGTTCCTCTGCATGAGGCGCAAAAAATGTAATGACTCGGATAAAGCACTACTTTGTATTATCCTAAATTTTGTAACTCATAATTATTTCACAGCCGCAAAAAAATTTTAAATTTCATTTCAGCGCAGTTTGATCAGTATGCAATTGTGAATGGGAAAGCATGTTTTAGATCGATGTTGCAAAGGGCCAGCGAACAGTATCTTCATCAATATAGTTTGTAAGTGAACTAATTATAGAGGTCATCATCATCAGCTCCCCCAGCAGATGCGGCAAATGGGTCTGATCCAGCTGCAGCACTCCCGGAGCCAGCTTCTGCAAACCTAAACTCGCTCCCAAACCCTCTTGACTGCTGAAGTGTTTGAGCAAACGCCTGATACTTCCTGATATCGGCATCGCTGACACTCCTTCGAGCATACTTCATCGACTCCTCAAAGTGGGCAGCCTTGATCTCCGCAACTTCATCTGCGACGTCCTCCTCCATTGCCTCGGGATTCTCGCTTCTCCTTCTCTCCCTCTCGATATCCTTCAAAAGTAGAATCAGGAAAAATCAAAGTCATTTAACCACTCACAATTTGCAAACAAAAACCTATGACATGTCAACAAACCTTTTCAATATTTTCCCTGATGGCATATTTGCATGCACGCTGACAAATTTCGGTGATATCAGCTCCACTGAACCCTTGAGTGTACTTGGCGAGGGCTTTGATGTCAACGTCCTTGGAGACGGGGGACTTCCTCAAGCAAGCCTTGAAAATCTGGAGCCGGGACTCCTCGTCGGGGAGAGGAATGTAGATCAACTGATCCAGGCGACCCGGTCGAAGAAGTGCAGGATCAATAATGTCAGGCCTGTTGGTCGCTCCAATGATGAAGACTGTCTTCTTGGCAGACATTCCGTCCATTTCGGTAAGGAGTTGGTTGAGAACCCTATCAGCAGCACCACCACCGGCATCACCGACACTGCTACCCCTCTGAATGATAAACGATATATGTATATTCAGTAACCATAATCGCATAATGAGGCACAAGGTAAATTAGGGTCCTCAGCAATACTCCGCAACCTCACTAAAACAAGTGCTAGGAACGGTCAATCTCCACTCGTTTACACATTTCAAACAGAGATTAAAAGATCCCAGCATTCTGTGAACGTAGAAAAAATTCACCTGCGTAGCAATGGAGTCAAGCTCATCAAAGAAGAGAACACAAGGCGCAGACTGGCGAGCCTTGTCAAATATTTCACGAACATTTGCCTCACTCTCACCAAACCACATAGTAAGCAACTCGGGCCCTTTCACACTGATAAAGTTCGCCTGGCATTCATTTGCAATAGCTTTGGCAAGGAGGGTTTTACCACAACCAGGAGGACCATAGAAAAGAACTCCTTTCGAAGGAGACATCCCAAACTTCTCAAACTTCTCAGGATGCTCCACTGGATATTGTACAGTCTAGGGCAAACAAAAAAACACAACGAACATTCTCAGAAATTGATCACAATGGAGCAATATTTTCCCCAAATCCAAGTAGGCTCAGTCGCATACCTCTTGCAGCTCTCTTTTGACGTTTTCAAGGCCGCCAATATCCTCCCAGTTGACATTCGGCACTTCAACAACCTAATGATATGAGGTTTTAAAAATTTGAATATGAAGATTGAATAGCATAAAGCTAGACATGTTCTCAAGTTTAGAATTACAGTTTCTCGGAGAGCAGATGGGTTGCTTGTCCCAAGGGCAGTCTGAAAGTGTTCGTTAGAAACTGCCATAGAATTAAGTATCTCTGCATCTATGGAATCATCTTCCAAATCAATGACATCCATCTTCTCCCTAATGCATTGCAATGCAGCTTCTGTGCAAAGTGCGGCAAGGTCAGCACCGACATAACCGTGTGTATCCTTCGCTATTCTCTCCAAGTCAACCTGTACAATCACAAAGTTCATATTAGGTGTCAAGACAAAGAGACGGGGCAAGAGAAGTGGAAAAAGAAAGTAACTCACATCCTCAGCCAGCTTCATGTTCTTTGTGTGGATACGAAGAACTTCTAGGCGACCAACTTCATCTGGCACGCCAATGTCAATTTCCCTATCAAATCTACCAAACCTTCTCAGAGCCGGGTCAATGCTGTTTGGACGGTTAGTAGCTCCTATTACTATGACATGAGCACGGGATTTCAAACCATCCATAAGAGTCAAGAGCTGGGAAACAATCCTCCTCTCAACTTCACCATTGGTTTTTTCTCTCTTAGGAGCGATTGAATCAATCTCATCAATAAATATGATGGATGGAGCATTCTTCTCAGCTTCCTCAAAAGCCTTCCTTAGATTACTTTCGCTTTCACCAGCTAATTTTGACATGATTTCAGGTCCATTGATGACGAAAAAGAAAGCACCTGTTTCATTAGCAACTGCCCTAGCTATAAGAGTTTTCCCAGAACCAGGAGGACCATAGAGCAAAATTCCTTTCGGTGGCTTCACGCCAATTGACTTGAACAGTTGTGGATGCCTCAATGGAAGCTCCACCAACTCCCTAATTTGAGCCATCTGCTTCCTAACGCCACCAACATCATCATAACCAACCTCATCTAGTCTATTTTCATCTTCCCTCCTCACAGGTTCTCCCTCACAAAAGATCTCTGTGTCTGGTGCAACAACACAATACTCTGCAGGGTCAGTTTCAATGACCTTAAACTCGACACTTCTCATCCCACCTCTGACAAGGAACATATCACCTTTCCTCACAGGACGGTATGCCTCCAGCAAGTAAGCTGCAAGCAATATGATCCCCTATCAGGAAACAGAAAAATTCTGGATAACAACATAACCTTCCAATTTTTATAATGAGATTTTCCAGTAAATTTTTCCTAAGAACAAGATAATGAGTACAAGCATGAAGCAATGAAATCCCAGGGGATGAAAAAATGCAATAGAATCATGACAGCGCATGTCACATACTTAATATTCACAAAAAGTTATTATGTTCCTTCAAACTTCAACCATATTCTAAACCAGTTCTACCTTTAAGTTGAGCTTTCACATAATTCAAAAACATATTATTTCAGTCAGCAGGACATGCATGCCATGTGATGATTGCGTAAACCATGGACAGAGTATACAACTGCAAATCAAAGACCAGGTTTCTGCAACACAGTGGAGCAATTACTAAGCACAGTTAAACTACTTTGGACCATCAGCCTAGACCAAGCACGAAACACCATAAGGCTCCCATCCATAAATTTCAGCCACAAACAGTCAGACAAGGCCCATTGAACTAATAACCCAGAATTTAAAAGTGACAATTCGGTGGGAAACTTACGCTTCAAATAGGCATCAAACAAATTTCCCGTGACCCCTTCAATGGTGTCATCCACAGGAAGTATGTGGACACGCTTTCCATATTTCACATCAGGACACTGATGAATAGAAACCACATCCCCAAGCCTGACCCTCAGGTTGGATCTAACCACCTTGTTCATCCTAATTTTTGGCTCGTCACATGTGTCATCAGCAAGAGCAATGCAAACTGTATCTTTTCTTTTCTTGCCCTGATATATAAGAGGCACAACGTGAGGTTAGAATCAAACTTAAGCCACATGTTACCAGCACAAACAATATGAGCATATTGTGTCTTCACGAACAACTTAAACTACAAGGGAAGGCATGCTTTTGACAATTAAAAAGATGCACAATACAATTGAGTCGTTTAGATCCTGGGACATAAACTATTATAATCCCATGTGCATCCATTGTCGTCAGATAAACTGCAGTAAGGACCACCTTTCTAAACATTCAATTAAAAAGCATCGAGTACCGTGTTGCAGCCTAGACATGTTGACCAGGAGGAGGGGCCTCAGTGCAACATAAGGTTAAAGAAACCTCCTGGATCCTAAGAACACATCAAATCTACTCGGGAATATTACCCTCAGAAAATAAACCACCAACTGAATTATTTTATCCCACGGCAACTTCTAGTCAACCCCTAGTCCTCTAATCACAATCCTTGGAGGAACATGTCTTATGGCACCAAAGTCTCAAAGGGACACCATCGGAATTACATGGAGGAGAAACTTAACTAGTAAACAAAAAGCCAGAAGCTGCCATCCAGTGACGTAGCTATCAAGAACTGAACTTTTCAACAGTGCCAAAAGCAAAAATCCGGCTCCTACTATGAATTAACTTGTTAACAACCAATAAGATAAGATAAAAAAATGGGCATGGACGCAGTACCCGGCAGATAACACAAATTCCCGTAAACTACACCAGCACATAACACCGACCCCCGAACCAAAAACTAAAAGAGAAAACCTGTAAAACCATCAACCATGGCGAACAAACACGAAGACCGATCGAACTACTCAATTCATGCTCCGGAACAACAATTACCTTGAGGAGGACAGTGTCACCACGGAAGAGCTGGAGCTTCTCCATGGTATCTGGATGGAGAGACACGACCGAGTTGTCGTCGTTGACGGTCTCATCGACGACGAGCCGATTAGCAGCCTTCTTCCTCTCAAGGATCGCGGTGCTAAAATCCCTCTTCGTCCCCTTCCTGCCGTGAACCAAAACACAAAAAACCTAGATCAACCATCAAGGAAGAACCGAAACCCAGATGAGAAAATCGGATAAAGAACAAAGCCCAGATCGCAGATCAAACAAGGGCGGCGTAGAAGAACTTCCTTCAAAATCGATAATTGAGGAGGGGGGGAGGGGAATTACGAGTCGGAGGATTCGGGTTGGTTCGCCATTGTCCAGCGAGACTGAGGGAACGCGAATTCCTAGAGGAGGAAGAAGAAGCAGCAAATCAACCGTGGTGATGCGTAGAAGTGCGAGAGGCAGTCTCGATTGATTGTATTTATAATGGTGGTGAACGCCAAAGGGTATTTTGTATTCCGCTGTCTTGTTGGAAAAGAAATGTCTGGTTTATTTATAGTTTTAAGAGCTTTGTTATGACGGTTAAACAAAATATTTTTTTTACTAATACTAATAATTCGGTATTAGAAATCATAATTTTCTTTTATAATACTGAATTCACTTTAAAAATTAAAATCTTTATAGAGTGTTTGAACTTGGTATTTTGAAGGTCAAATTTTTTATTTTTTTAAAAGCACTTTCTTGACATTACTCACGTAAAATATTTGCAAAACATCGTTATTAAGTGTAATCCTCCTAGTTTTTACCGTGTGCTTTTTATCTGATATGATATTATTACCGTATCCTTGTTAAGATGTATGGAAATGGAAACATTAAGGGCTAGTTTGTTTGTCCTAGTGGCCCTAACTAACTACAGGGTGGTGAAGCGAAAGAACTTCAAATGAAGTCCAACATGATACATACAGAGAGGAGAAAGTATGATGAGCCAGAATATACAGGCGGGTATGTGAAGCAATTATCTACCCGTTCTCTGTGTTGGAGAGGGAACCCTTTCACCGATCTGATACCCCCCACAACTGAGCTACCGAAATCGGACAAAAGAAACATCATCATCTTCTCGATTAGACAAGCAAGCGGCTGTACGCGTGAAGCCCTTGGCTACCAAGGCTCTGCTTCAGCCTGTATAATGCTCGGTTATCCAGCTGCCGTACCCTCTCCTTGGTTAGCCCGTACATGTTTCCAACTTCCGAGAGGGACTTCTGCCGTCCGTCCTCCATACCATATCTTAGTTTAATGATCCGCCTCTCTTTAGGGCTCAGGACATTAAGGAGGTTGCGCGTGTGCCGCCTCATCAGCTGCTTGGCAACAGTAACTTCTGGGTCATCCGCAGTGGGGTCGACAACAATCTCCTGCAATAACAGTAGTCTTTAACTCGTCACACACTTTTCTCAAACTGCGGCTAGTTCAAACGATTTCATGAACTTCAAGCATAATGTGTCCGCCAGATAACAGTTATGTAATGTTGATGGATGAGTGATTCTTCTGCATATATGGACCTTTCTAGGAGTAATATGTCCAGGGAAAGAAAATGAGAAAGTAAGCAGCTGGGTATAGATCAGATCAGTTTCAAGGATCGAGATGCTAAACGTTTAATCTCTGAGATCCTCTTCCACTTCAATGATGTGAAATCTAATGGTTTACTGTGCAATTCTCACGAAATCAACTCTAGAACTTCACATAAATTTGTGATACAAATCTTGAGAAAATTAATTTGAATATCTACAAGAAAGGCAGCCGAAACATTTACTTCATTACTTTTCTGCTTTCCATAGCGAACAAGGGAGGACAAATAGAGCCTAGTATTATGATCTATTAGAAATAATATTAGGTCAACAAAAATCCAAGTCGGATATTGGTCATGCGCTTTTGTCAATCCATCAGATAAAACAGATAGAAGACAAAGCAAACAAGAAGCCCTTGCCTGATAAGTGGTTTCTTGGTCTGTCCACACAGTTTGCTGCATCGAGATGGGTGTTCTGGCTGCAAATAGCAACTTTTCCAACTTATTAACTGTAATCCCAACGCGTTTCGCTATTTCTTCTTTGGTAGGATGTAGATCCCCTTCTTGGATGCAACACCTCTTTGCTTCTGCTACCTTGCTCAGTAAAGCATAGAAGCTCTCCTGCAAACAAACTGCTGCCTTAGGATCATAAAATCAGTCTGTTCAACAAACAACCTCGCCACCCAAATTAAATGACCAGTTAAAATTGCTTTTAAGACCATGGACTACTGAAGAACAGTTGGTATAACACGTTTGATAATTGCAAACGCAACATTATTAAAAAATACATTGGCTGAAAAATAGCATAAACTAGGTCCTAAATTAATCATTTACATGAACGATGAAAATGAAAATAATAATAATAATAATAAGAGAGAACAAAAAATTTTCTAGCGTACCGGAAGTCGAATTGTCCTTGAATGTTGAAATATGGCCTTTCTTATTGTTTGTCTAATCCACCAGTAAGCATAGCTAGCAAATCGACAGCCAGCTTGTGGCTTGAACTTCTCAATGCTCCTCATTAGACCCATACTTCCTTCCTATATCAAGAAAAAAGAGGTTATTTGTAAATATGAGAATCTGATATTCGACCGTGTTTGTAAAGGTCTAAGTGATACAAAAGTAACAAGGCATTATCTGCATTTAAGCCAGTCCTTATGATAACATATTGGAGCATTCGTCTTTTACTATCATTACTTACCTGCAACAAATCTTGAAGGCCCATTCCTCGACCCTGATATAACTTAGCAACATGGACCACCATGCGCAAATTAGCCAAAACCAACTTTTCTCGGCATCGCTGACCATTATTAAGCTGTGATTGCAGGTTTGTGTAAGGGATGCCAACAGCTTCAGCCCACTCAATCAAGGTGGGCTCACGACCTGACTCGGATTGAATCCAGCTTTTCACTTTCTCTAACCTCATAAGGTCCTGAAATGTGATTCTGTCAAACATACAGTTGAGACAATGAATAGTTTGCCAGTAATATTCTGTCATTCACAAGATTTTTCACCTGAACTTGCTGGATCAGTTTTGACTCCTCAGCTGCCGTCAATAACTGTCTAGTTTCAGATCCCCGTAAAAAGAGTCGAAGTACACTATCCGAGTCAACACCATTGCTCAACATCTTCTTTGGTGCTTTTCTCCTGGGGGTGGACTCGGGAAGAGGGATGTTCGGTTCTGCCACCTTTCTTCTCTTAGATCTCCTCTCAAGCTTACGTGTTGACCTCACAGCTTTCACGTCATCAGCTATAGAATCAAGCACTCCCACCGTATCACCACTGAAATAACAAGAAAATTCAGGATCAGTGAAAAGCTCATCCAAGCAATTCTAGAAGCAGCTAGAAGTACAAGTAGAAGTGATAACAGACCTAGGAGAAAGGTATGGTGCATCAAGCCTCGGCTGATCAACTAACAAGTCCACGATTGACGCCGCTTCTTTAGAAGCTGATAATGCTTGCTTTGCAAGTGCAACCACATCGTTCAACTTATTATCCAGAAGCTTTTCCACGTCGGTCTCAACAGAATGCATCGTCATGGACCAACTGTCCTTCGTTTTGGGGGATAAATCTCTGGCAGATCAATCAACATAAAGTACCCTTATCAACACCTCCAGTGGCTCAATGAAAATTTCTGTTAAGACCCAACTCAGAAGCATGAATCTTACAGTTTCCACAATCCTTCAAATTCCTCAAGGCTGTCGTCATCATCGATCGTGAGCCCGCTCTCCATGACTTTCCCATATCTCAACATTCTCTGGTATAAGCAAAACGAAAGATATATTATCAATCTTCCCACAGAAACTTTTATCTGGCCACAACAACAGCAAATGAAGTCCAACAAATCAAATCACACTAACGGGGAACAACAAATCATCATCCGTGGCTTCAAAAAGCAGGGACTTGTCCAATTCTTGCAGCTCCTGTGCAGGTAGCGACACGGAAACACCCCGGACCAATGAACCCACAGGTACCGAGGGAAGCGCAGCTCGATCGTGAAGCGGGAACAACACTGAAAAATAATAAAGAGAGAGAATCGGTTAACTTCGGCTACAAAACAGTAGAACAAACCCAAGAAACTGACCCAAATCTACATTTCCCAAGAAATGGGGGGTGAACTGCAAGAGTTACCTTGAGAGGAAGAGGAAGGAGGGGAAGTGCGAGTTCTGGGGAGGAGCCAAGGAGGGAAGGGAGGAGCGGAAGAGAGCAAGTTCCTCGCCGCCTCCATTTCTGAAAACAGGGAAACAAACAAGCAAAAAGAAGTAAACTTTGAGAACGAGAAGGTGGGATTGACTGTCTGGGTCTTCTGGGATTTGGGAAGGCAAAGAGAAGGAGATGAGGATAGGACGGTGGGATGAAATGAAGCTTGGAGATAAAACAAAGGAGAGCAATCAAAAAGGATATCTTTGGTGGGGGTGTGAGACAAGGGGAGGAGGGAAATCAAAGGACAGGGCAACCGAACAAAGGATTAGGTTGTCTTTTCGGCCTCCCTCTCCTTTGCCTTCCCAACCCAACTTCTTCCATCCCTCAGGCCATGATTTAAGTCTGCGTTTCCGTATGTTTCCGAGGATATGAGACAGAGTAGTTAAAAGGTGTACGACACATGGAGCTTTTCTCTTCACATTTTCCTTCCTCGTCTAAACACAATCGTGGCTATTCAAGGTTGACAAATGTAATTCGTTCCAACATGCTCAAACTCGAAACATTTTATCTTTAGACGAATTCAAATTCAAAACCTTATCCTGGGAGAGCTGTATGTTGTAGAATCTTTAACCAGCTGAATGCATGTAAATATAGAAAATTGGGGGATGAAAGGAGTGGCACTGCATTCTCAAACCAAGCACCAGACGAAATTTGCAATGAATGCAAACTTTCCTTCCTATTCTGTATATATGCCTCGATGACAACAAAGGTATGCGTTTCCGGGATTCTTTAGTCGACTGGCTTCTGACGAATCCATCCTAACAAGCAGCACTTGGGCATTGTTTCTGACAGATCTTGAAACAAATGTACCTTTCGATGTTCTCCGAGGGGCCCAAGTTTTAACTTATCCATGTAGTAATAAATAATTACCTGCTTCCAGGCTGCCATGCATGTCTTACTTTTAAGCAGAACGCAGCATACTGTGCATAGACAACTGCTGAGTGATCAACGTGTCTTCACAAGCTTTGGTAACCGGATTCGTTCGACCCGAGCATTTTCTGTAATTTTCCAAGCTAAAGGCCTCCTTTTCTTTGCCTTTTCGATGTCGCCGGCAAGCCTGGCCTCCGCGAAGCTTCTTGATGACTGAGGACTCCCTGTCCCCTCTCAAAACCAGCGATCGAAGTAAACCATCGGAGTCAGCAAGTGTTAAGCAAGGAAGAAGAAACGGAGGAGGGGCTGCAACTAGCTTTTTCATTAACCACCTTTAATACAAAATTATACTATTTAATGTAGCCTTTGGGCCTAATTACATTTAACTATAAGCCCACGTTTACTATCAGTTACAGATCAGCCTTGCCTTTCCATCACACCTTGCCTTCCTTCATGTATGCCTTCCTTTTTACAATCCCCTCAAGGTGTGCATAAATGTTCTTCAGACCCAACTTGCTCATCAACCAATTAAAGCGAGGACTAGCAAAGCTTTTAGTAAAGAAATCTGCAACTTGCTGATTAAAAGAAACAAATTCCAGCTTGACTACTTGCCCCTGCACCTTGTCTCTTACAAAAGTGACAATCCATCTCCTACAAAGTGGCAATCAATCTCCAAATGCTTCGTTCTTTCGTGGAAAACCGGATTCTTAGTGAGATAAATTGTCGACTGGTTATCACAAAAGAGTACAATTGGCCTGCTCACATCAATTCTGCACTCCTCTAATAAAGCAATCAACCATACAATCTCACATGTAGTCACCCCCAATGCTCTATACTCAGCTTCAGCGGAACTCCGTGCTACAGTTGGTTTTTTTTTTAAGTTTTTCAAGAGATCAAAGATTCTCCCAAGAACACACAATAACCAGTCAGAGATTTCCTTAAATCCGGGCAACTTCCTCAATTACTATCACTGTAAGCAATCAATTCAGTTGATGCCTTAGCACTGAAATACAAGCCTTGCCCTGGAGCTTTCTTTACATACTTCAAGACTTGTAATGCAGCTTCAAAATGCATTGAAGTAGGTTTTTCCCTGAATTGTGACAGCATTTGCACTGAATATACCAAGTCTGGCCTGGTTAGAGTTAAATATATCAATCTACCAACCAGCCTTCTATAAACAGAAGGACTTGTTAAAGCCACACCACTTTTTTTGGACAGCTTGTACCCTGGAATCATAGGAACTGCAGCTGGCTTAGCTCCCAACAGTTTGTGCTCCTCTAACAATTCCATTGCATACTTTCTTTGACGCATCACTATGCCTGCTGCAGATCTTGCAATTTCCAAGCCCAAAAAATACTTGAGCTCACCCAGATCCTTGATCTTAAAACAAGAACCTAGATATGACTTGAGTTGTTGTATTTCTGACTAATTTGTACTCTCAATTGCTATATCATCAATATACACCAGTAAAGCAATGGAACTTTGTCCTGATCCCTTCACAAAAAGTGAATAATCAGATCTGGATTGTTCAAAACCATATGCTAACAATGCATTCACAAAAGTGGAATTCCATTGTCTCGAGGCTTGCTTAAGACCATATAGGGACTTTTGCAGTTTACACACTAATCTATTCTCCCCCTTAAACTGTACAGAATCAGTTTTCAGTCCCAAAGGAAGATCCATATAAACTTCTTCAGTTAAGTCTCCATTCAGAAAAGCATTGTTAACATCCATTTGATAAAGAGACCAACCATGCATAGCAGCTAAAGCCAGAAATACCCTGACCATAGCATGTTTAACCACAGGACTAAAGGTCTCATTGTAATATATTTCTTCCTTTTGCATGTAACCCTTGGCAACCAATCTGGCCTTGTACTTATCAATAGCCCCATCTGCCTGAATAACCGCTTGCAGCCAATAGGAACTTTCCTAGAAGGTAACTCAGAAATGACCCAAGTTTTGTTCTCAGCTAGAGCTGTGAGCTCAGCATTAATAGCATCCCTCCAATGTGCATCAAGAACAGCCTCGTCATAGGATGTAGGATTAGAAACAGACATGATATTGACAGCAAAAGACTTATATGACGGAGAAATAGCAGAATAGGAAACATACTTTTGAATAGGATGGGCTGTAGTGGAAACATCATGTGAATGAGAAGCACTTGCACTAGAGAGAGCCAATGAAATATGATAATCCTTCAAGTAATTAGGCATGTGTCTAACCCTGTTACTTTTCCTTTGCATTACATTCTCATTTTTTATATGAACTAATGAATTTTCAGATCCTAAATGATGTTTAGTAGAACTCACAGGAAGATTAGAATTACCAATCAACTCTGACTTATCTAAAGAAAAATCCACATCAGCGTTACGAAAACTAAATGGGATAGACACATCCTACACTTGTGTAGGAGCTATTGAATCAAACTTGTATGCAAAAACATGTTCATAGAAAACCACATCCCTATAAACAAACACCTTATGTTTCAGCAAATCATATAGTCTATACCCCTTAGTGCCTTGTTGGTATTCCAAGAAGACACTTGACAGCTCTAGTATTAAATTTTCTTCTGTCATGTGACAAAGTGGAAGCATAACAAAGGCAGCCAAACACTCTTAAATGCATATAATCTGGCTGTTTATGAAACAACAATTTATAAGGAGATTTATTGTGAAGCAAGTAAGAAGGTATCCTGTTAATAACATGAACTGCTGTCAATACTGCATGTCCCCAGAATGTTAAAGGCAAATGAGATTGAAAAAGCAAAGCTCGAGCTACACTCAAAATGTGTTGGTGCTTCCTTTCAACTACTCCATTTTGTTGTGGAGTTGCTACACATGTTGTATGATGAATAATTCCTTTTTCTTTAAAGAATGTATCTAACATGAATTCACCACCATTATCTGATCTAAGACACTTTATTCGTGCACCAAATTGATTTTCTATAAGAGAACAAAACTGGGGCAATATGACAGCAACCTCAAACTTTGTTTTAAGAACAAACAACCAAGTAAGTCTGCTATGATCATCTACTATAGTAAGAAAATATCTATATCCTTCCATGGTTTCCACAGAAAATGGCCCCCAAACATCTCTGTGAACAAGATCAAAACAAGCATTTGAATTTTTGACATGAATAGGAAAGAATAATCTCTTATGTTTTGCATGTTGACAAGATGTGCAAATCTGTTTATTAAATCTAGGAAACAAGTCATTACATCTTTGAACAATCTGTAGTTTCTCAAGAGAAAGGTGTCCCAGTCTATGATGCCATATATCAAAGGTATTATCTACTGAATGTATACAAGAAGTTGACTTAAAACTATGTTCTGTCACATCTCTGTCAATTTTTGCTCTGTCTTGCATTATGTATAAGCCGACTCTCTCTTTAGCAAGACCAATCATCCTCCATGATGATAGGACCTGAATGAAACAAAGATTTTTGAGAAAGACAACACAAAGTTTACCAGAAGATATGATTTGACTTACTGAAATCATATTCATGTGAAAAGATGGGATAAACAAAACATTTTCAAGAAGGAAATCATTCAGAAGTCTCACAGTTCCTGTATGAGTAACTGTAACTTTATCTCCATTCGGAAGAACCACTGACATATGATGAAGAGGTTTAGGATCAACAAGAAAATCAAATCAGCTAGTTATATGATTGGTGGCACCAGTGTCCACAATCCAGATCGAATCAAGACCAGAAACAAGTTTTCTGTATTTAAGACCTGAAAATGTACCTGCAGCGTTAGAATAGGAATCAACTTTTGATTTAGGAAATGAACCGGAAGAAGTGGCTGAAAGATTTTCAACTTTCATGAAAGGAACTGTTGCAGATACATGATGAGACTGCCTTTTTTGAACATTGAAGAGAGCCATCAATTTCTGAACATACTCTTTCGCATCATTGACACCCAGTTCATCCAAGTCTCCATCTAGTTCAGTCCCAATGGAGTCTATAATTGCAGCTGCCCTCGATTGCCCAGATCCAGGCACAAACATTCCTTTCCTCACTCCAGTAGGATTTGGAAACCCAATTATATGAAAACATATGTCTTTTATATGCTCTTTCTTTCCACAATGGGAGCATACCAAGTCCATTCTTCTAATTCTTCTCCTTGGATCATAAGAACCAGTTGATCCTGCAGCTGAACCTGTTGTTGCAAGGGGTAACATGGCCATTGACTCCATACTCACTCCTGACCTATTTTCACCTCCATCTCTATTCTTCTTGTAAGACTCCTCTTGCATTATCATATTATATACTTCATCAACTGAGGGAAACGGTTTCATGCTTAGAATTCTACTCTTAACAGCATCAAAGCTACTATTCAGGCCAAAAAGAAACCTGTGCACATAGTCTTGCATTTGAGTTTCTACAAACATCTTAAAGCAATCTGGATTGCACCTCCCACATTTACAATGCTGTATAGGCCTGAAATTCTTCAACTCCTCCCAAACGCCATTGAGATCAGTATAATAATCATCAACTGACCTATTTCCTTGAACAACAGCATAAAAAATTGTTGCAGTCTATTGATTTTCGTCATATCAGGTTGGGCATATCTCTCTCTCAATGTTTCCCAAATCTCCACTGCACTAGTCATATAAAAGACGTTGCTGGCAATTGACTCACTAACAGATCTTAAAATCCAGGCAATGACCAATGTATTACATCTCTTTCACGCGAAGAACATTTCATCTCCTTCATCTGGTACTGGAATAGATCCGTCAACAAAAACAAGCTTGTTTCTAAAGACAAGCGCCATCTCAAACGATTTACTCCAGGTGAAGTAATTCATTCCATTCAAAGGGGGGATATGACGGCAGAGTTCAATGTGTCCGTTTGACTCAAGAAAAACGTAGAAGTTGGATCATCTGTACCTCCAACTCACATTTGACTCATCACGGCAGAAGCAGGTGAATTCACTTCCTGTTGCAAACCCTGTGTTGTTGCTTGCTGACGAGTTGCTTCTCCCAACACCGCAGCTGCATAGGACCTCTGCTGGCGCTCTGATACCATCTCAAAACCTGCGATCGGAGTAAATCATCGGAGTCAGCAAGCGTTAAGCAAGGAAGAAGAAACGGAGGAGGGGCTGTAACTAACTTTTTCATTAACCACCTTCAATACAAAGTTATGCTATTTATATGTAGCCTTTGGTCTAATTACATTTAACTATGAGCCCACATTTACTATCAGCTACTACTACTCATGCAGTTGCAGATAAGCTTTGCCTTTCCATCACAGCTTGCCTTCCTTCATGTATGCCTTCCTTTTTACATCCCCATCTTGCCTGACTGTTCCATGATCCTGTTCACCATTTCCAGCACCTCGCTCATCATTGGACGCGACTTTCGGTTTTTCACAAGGCACCGGTTAGCCACCATGGAGAGCTTGTACACGGACTTAGCTGAGCATTTCCCTACAAGTTTCGGGTCGACTATTGTCTTAAATTTCTTTGCATCAGATAAATGAGGTCTCACCCAATCCAAAAGCTTCTGCTCAGACTTTGGCCGGTTATGATCCAGAGGGCGCCGGCCCGTGATGAGTTCGTACAGGAGAACACCATATCTCCAGACATCATTCTTGGAGGTGAGACCCCCAGTGTGTAAATACTCTGGGGAGGCATAGCCCATCGTTCCAACCACCCGGTTGAGATGTGTGATGAAATCCAACATTGAATTAAAATCACAATGAAGATCAGGACAAAGATGCCCGACTATCTGGCACGACACACCAGCACAAGCGGATCCCTAACATAGTCATATTGCCATGGCTTCTTAGATAGGGGTGCATATTAACTTGTTAAAAAGTAAAAGTAGAACTTCGAACTTACTGCAGTCGATACATGGGTTAATCCTTCTGGAGGTCCCAGCCTCGCCAAGCCAAAGTCCGACAGCTTTGCATTCCATAGCTCGTCCAGCAAAATATTGAAGGACTTGAAATCCCAGAAGATTATCTGTCGAAGAATCACTGGTTAGACGTGAGAACAAATCCTTACAACTCCAACATGAAACTAGCAAACCTTTGTTTGATTAGGAGGCTGGCTGCAAGGCCACGCAATTTTAGTTAAAAGGAAATTTATTTTGAGAATGCATTATTTCCTGAAACACCACATTGAAGAAAGGGAAATCATAGAAGAAATTTAATCTGGAAAAAAAAAATGTGAATGAATTGATAGTAGAGAACCCGAAAATCCATTTGTTCATGCAAGTACGTCAAGCCACGAGCAGTGTCCTGCGCTATCCTCAATCTCATGGCCCACGAAAGTGGTGTATTGGTACGTGATGATAAATGATCGTCCACACTTCCATTAACCATGTACTCATAAACTAAAAGCCTTTGGATTCCTCGTTCATCATCCTCGGCGCAGTAGCCAAGAAGCTTGACAAGGTTCGGGTGCTCGACCACACCAAGTACATTTACTTCCGTTAACCATTCCGTATGCCCCTGCAGACGAATTGGGATCAGAGAACAATGAATACATACTCTCCTTACAAGGAGATGCCACAAGGTACGTAGTATTTAACCGTTCATAACTTTAATCTGGTTTTAAAAGCCCGATTTCAAAAGGAGAGGAAAATGGGATAGCCTGCGACTGGCTTTTGATCTATACCGGCAGCTTACTACATAAATCTGTTGGCAACTTAATGAGCAGTAATGGAGTAGAAACATGAATACGATGCTCCAACAATACTGAAGCCTATATCTCAATTGTAGGTAGGTTCAGATGTAAGGATCATCGATCAACATAATGCTTTATCTTCAGTAAAACATGAACATGTCACATCCAACAAAAATCTGAAGCAAATGGGAGGCAACCAGGAAAGAATGGCCAAAAATGCTTTCACGTCTAGTTATATCCAGTTAAACTATTCATCTTCACACCTACCAATATCTTACGAAATTAAAAGTACATGTAACTCACCCTCGTTCCCAGAGTTCATCGCCATTTCCCAGAGAATGGGATGAATCAAACTCTCCAATGCTCGTCGCTAGCATAAATTATGGCTTTTCTTTCTCTATCTAAGACAAGTAGGAATGTGGTTTTATTCCCTTTTAAAGAATCGAGTAGGGCTGGCTTTGCGCGTGCAGCAGAACAGGGAGTTGATAAATGTCATGCCTTTATCTGCACCGGCTAATGTTAGAAACTCAAACTTGTCCGGAGGAAAGGGGGCAATCCATCCCTCTCAGATGGCCTTTGTGGATTCAGAGGTTGATGAAGAGCCTCCCGGGTAGGCCGACCTATACTTCCCTTCCGCGATCGTGTAGATGATAGCATCCCGGATCCAACTAGCCTTGTCGTTGAGATTCAAGTGCCGGAGCATCATTAAGGAGCTCAGGAGCAAAGCTGTCGCTTTCGCCAGATTCTGTGATTTCACAGACACGGAGACATGACACGATTCTAAACACTGACGGGGCATTGTCCCGTTTCCGTACAACAATCAATGGCTTCCTCCACCTCCTTCTCCTTCTTCTCTTGGGACGGAGATTGAACAACATGAACTTCTCAATACATGGAAATCATACTCCCAAGGAACTTCATCCGTGCATTTATTGTCGTCCGTCCCGAAAAATCCTTGCATTTTTAGCATTTTTACCAAATAAATTCAGTTTATTCTACCGAATGTAGAAATCACTCGGGCGAATAAACCAAAGCAGATTTCAATCATAACAACAAAACGCAAGTGATCATACAACCAACAACTAAAACTCATCAGATAATACAGGTATTAAGCCATTTCATGTACGAAATAGACTGAACTACTTGGATTTATGCACGCGAGAGCGAATATAGCTCTTGTATAGTCGATGAAGCGTGCCTCCACTGGATGTATCCTTAATCTTGGTTATACAATGAATGAACTGGATAAACGGAGATTAACTTCAGTGGGGAGGGCGGTGGGTGGCTTCTAAGCGGCCGCAAGCTCTGCCGACCAGATAAAACACGAGCGCGACGAACAAGATCAGCACAATCACCAGTGGCACGGACCCCATAGCGTAGAATTCCATGGCTTAGTAGCTCTTTTCTCCACTTTCTTTTCTTTTTCTAAGGATGAAGTATTGGAGGAGAGGGATAAACGGAAAGGATTTGGGTTAATCATTCCATCTTCATTATCATAATTACTATTGTGATTATTGTCGAATTTTATTTCGTGGGTCAATCATGCGGCTCACTGTATTCACCATAAATAAATTGATATATTGTCATTTTCGAGGAAAACCGATCCAGTGCGAAGATTAGGACAATAATTGGCATCGTACTGTTTGTAGGGAGTGTGACACAGGCCCTTTCCACACTTAGTCTAACTAACATATAACAGTCTCGAATCATAACTCGGACAAAATAAAACAGTGTCTCCAGGTGTCCCATAAAAGTTGCCTTAAACAGCATGTGTTGACTAGAATCCGAAATTCAAACAGACCCTCTACCGGTTGGGCAAGAGAAAGCAAAGCTGGATACAACTTCAGGCAGAAACTGGATCCCAAGTACACAGAAATCCTTATAAACACATCCGCCATAAGAAACCAACAGGATTCTGCCATAAAACATGTTATCTACAACCACGCGCATAACTTCGTCGAATCAGGTTCATGTAACCTGCAAACATAGACTACCTCCCTGACAAGAACCTTGCGAAACTTGCCGGCCAAAGCCTCCCTCACACTATAGTTATGTCCTCTAGTCCGCTATTGACTCCCCCCCGGATCCATTTAGCTTTTGACTATGCCGCAACATTTACACATGAAACTATGGCATCTTAAGTAAAGTTACATGGGTCTAAGACAGATCTGTAAACAACGCTTTCTTACAAGAGAGACAGGCATAAAGACACCTTGAACTAGGTCTACATGTAGAGATGATAAGTTCAATCGAAGCGGCTGTTCTATTTGAGGCAACGCTATGATCCATAAGAACCTGCAGGTTGACCCTGCCAAGTATTGGATGTTACCTCCCTTGTGTTGGGAAGCTTGGACAATCGACGCTTGTATCGCTTAAGTACAGACGCCAAGTTCTTCTTCCCGTTTGGGAAGGCCACATCACCTGCAGCAGTTCCTGTTCGACCTTTTCTGCCTGAAATTGCAACCTCCACATCTTTGATCGTGTCTAGAAGCATTGCTGCGGTCGTGCATTTCCCCCGGGAAAGTTTCGCAGGTGGGGGTAATGTGCCACCATTTCCGAGGACTGGAAAAGATGTGGGAAGGGCATTTGCCCCTGAAATCTGAAGGCAGAAGCAAAACGCTGCAGGAGACCGAGGCTTGGAGAATGCTGGATCAATCACACCCTGATCACATGCATAGTTCATGTCATCAAACTCTGTGGAGAACGACAGAAACAGAACAAATATCCCCTAAAGAAAGCTCTAAAGAAAACAGCGAAGAGAAAGTTTCGGAGTCTGCCAACAGCAGGGAAAGACCCATGGATGCATGATTGATGCTAATAATAAAAATTATGATGAATTACATTGATGAATATACACATTAGCCAGCATTATCTATGAGAGTTCTCAAATTTTCACCAACAAAATAATCTACCATTGACAATGCTAGCCATTCTACATCATTCCGTAAAATGATATAAGTTTTTAACTGTAAATGAATGACGAAGGAATCTGGTATGTTTTGCTAAGACAATCAGCATTATTACCTGAAGACGGTTAAGAACATAAGTATATTTCCCCCAAAGTTCGGGCCGGCTTTCCATTAATGACAGATCAAGAATTCGGTGAATACACCATACGCCGAAGCTTATTATTAATTCTGCTTTCCAAATGCAGTCATCGCCGCAATGTGGAACGGTAGAAACTGAAAAAATTCCCGTACCAGCCTCGTTGGATTTTACTGAGAAAATAGACCTCCTATCGGAAGGTGGATACTGCACATCTGCCACATGGGGCCTATGGGTCATCTCTCTCTTTTCGGCCTCGTTGAGTACCTTTTCCCTAGCCGCGACTCTATCAATCAATTCCTCATCCACCCCCGTGTTTTGCTTAAATAACCAGTCAGATCCCTCCAATTTCAGAAGTTTCAAGATGCACTGTCTCAAGGACTGGAGAAGCATTACTTCAGGATCCACCAAATCAGGTATCTCCACAGGCATTGCAGTCATATTTGGATTACTCTCAAAACCTCGGGTTGTGGTCCAACTTCGGTCATCCAATCCAAACTGTTCAAAAGGCTGTTTCGACCAAAGCGATGTCGAATCTACATTAGTGGTTAGCTGAAAAGACAATGCATTTCTATAGCTTTCGGATGGAAATATCTCATCAAATGATAAGGGAGAACCTATCATTCCAGAGCTTGAAAAAGGAGACGGCTCATAACTTGGCTTGTTAAGGGACAGTCCATAGCTGATTCCATTGTCCCACTGTGCATTTCTGCCAGGATTACTCACATTATGATGAAGGAGGGAAGCTCCAGATATATCTGGCAAGCTGCGGTATTTCTTTTCATTAATTGGCGAGATCACACCTGCAGAAGAGGCCTGAGAGAAAGATTCATAACACGGCATTTCTGGTTGCATTAAGTTGTTTCTTGAAGAAAAAGTTTGCTGCAATGATGACTGCTTGAAGCTCGCTGCATTTTGCAGCTTTTGCCCTAAAGAAAAAGCATTAGAGTCTTTGTAGTTTAATGGGCCCGAGGACAGTGACTTCTGCACTGGCGATCCACTTTGCCTATTGAGATCATAACTTCTTTCATTACCTATCCTGTTGAGATATGGAGCAAGTTGATACCCGTGCACAGTGGCAGGCTGATCATTAAAGGCTTCAGAACGTGGGGGTAGTCGCAAACTCGAGTAGCGTCTCTCACCACCATCTGGGAATCCCTCACTTGAAACCTGTTCACATGCTCGTAACAACCTCAACTGCTGGGATGATAAAGATCCGGAAGCCATCCTGTAGGGCAAATCTAGGGCAGTTTGCATTCTCTGATGTTCAAGAGTCTCAAAAAGGCCAGATCCTACTAAAGGGTCAGATCCAGCCCCGCCAAGATTAGGGAAATAAGAAGAGGCGTCCAGTCCAGAGGCCTCCACTTTCTGCACCGAAGAAACACTTTTTGACTCTATTCCGAGTATGACATCGAACTTCTTAAGCTTTGCTTCTTGAGTCACTTGGCCATGAAAATCGAAGAGCTGTCCCCAAAACTCATCCAACGTGACTGCAAGTTGACGTTTCGCAGCCCGTCCCAATCCTGCTAGTCTTGATAAACTACCAGTTGCGGTTCCACTATCATCACCTTTTCCATTAAGGCTCTTCAGTGAACCTGGTGCCTCAAGAGTGCTCCCAGAAATTGTTCTAGGAATTTCTTCACTGCCAAATGAAATCTCATAATTCCCCTTTTCAGGGCGTTCACCATTCTCTGCTTCAACAATCTTTTCAACAGTTTCAATTACATTGATCTTCTTCACCTTAATTTCTGAGGAAATGTCATCAGTACTCTCCCTTGCAGAAGATTCTGATACAGACTCAGCCCCAGCCGGTTTCTCCTCATGAGGGCCTACTTGGGGACTTGGAGATGTTGCAGCTGATTGTCTATCCCCTACAGCTGTCCAGTGACGAATTGGCTGAGATTCAACTTCTGGCGTGTCCGAGGCATAAGTGACAGCAGAGGTGACCAAAATTTTTCCAGAATAATTAGATTCAGTTGATGAATCCAACTTTTCTATCTTTTCTTCACCAACAGGTCCGGACTCATCCAAACTAGATAGTTCCCTTCCTCTATTGTATCCTGGAGTAGTCATTTGCGTATCCCAGTTCCATTCCTGAGAGTTGATGGGGGAACTTGCGGATCTTAATGGTGTAGTAGCTAACCACAGCATCAAACCGATGGAAGCACAAGCAGTTGTTAGAAGAATGACATATGGTGAAGCTGAACCACTGCCAATGTTCCACAAGAAATTGCCAGCCCAATCACTACTTCCGAAAATCATTTCCTCAACAAAAACGATCTTCATACCGAGCATACTGATGAGAATGATAAGGGCCACAAACTCAACAAATTGCGAGATCCTATGTCCACCCATCAATGTCGTAGATGTGGCCACCCGAAACAAAGGAATCAGAGATGATGGCAGTAGTAGTGCAACAATAACCTGCATTAGTATGAGCAATTGATACAGTCCCTCAGCACCAGAATTCTGCAGGAAGTAGGTAGCTGACAGAATAGAAACCATTCTGATTCCTGCTCGATGCACCCAGCTGGTAATGTCCAGCCTCAAAAAATTGTGCAAGACTGGTTCTCCACCAATATTCCAAATCAAAGATGTGATTTGACTAGTGCCAATCAAAACGAGCAGGTAAGCAAGGGCTGCAATTGGACTCCGGAGTAACTGAACAAGACAAAGGAGATGTTGCGTAGTCAGATGTGATATTGGAACATCAGCACAATAAATTTTTAAGAAAGAAGAACCACAAATACTGACAAATCTCACCTGCTCAATCAACAACATTGCATCCTGGAATGTAAGCAAAACCAGGCCAGGGTCGTTGATGGATGCATTGACTACGGATATTGCCAATATGTAACTTGCCAGAAATATGCCGCTGAATACACAAATAGTGGCGAAAAGGTGGTCATTATATAGGGGACTTCTCATATTTGTCTGTATCTGTTTCTGCTTCTGCCAAAGAAAAGAAGCATTAAATCATATAAAAATGTACAAACAAGCATTCAGAGACAAGTGCTTGCAAATATCTGGCCTAGCTCTGAAATAAAGAAGAGTAAAGTTACCATGACCGTCAACAAACCACAACTGAAATCTGACATTCTAGACAAACAAGATACAGGTCAACTGCTTAAAAGAAAAAAAATCAGTGCAATCAATCATCGCAAGCGCTGCTGCTAGGTAAGAGCGTTATGAGAAGGTGGACCTACACATGCCACTCTATACTTGCAAATATCATTAAAAAAGTTGCATTTTAACATTACAAATTACCTTGACCTTAACTTTGAGAAAAAAAATATGTAAACAAAACAGCAGTGCAAATAATAATGGGAAAAAGTAAATGTATCGCCATAAAAGAAGCTTCGCAATATCAGCACTACTGTGGATTTCAAAGGATAGGGCTGAATCTCTTTCGATAGTTTAGGCAATCAATTGGGCAACCATTTACAATTTTCAAAGATGCTTTCGAGCAAAAGACAACTCAAAACCATATGTTTAAGGCTTTATAGTTTATAAAGGAGTCATGCACCATCGACCCCTTGATTTTGATACATTACCTTGTAATTAACATTCCATACACATTATTCAATATTTCTCGAGATTGTAACTTCTGATCAGGTTGATCGGAGGTTGATCGGAGGCTAAGAGTCATACCATAATAAAAAAAAACCCATGAAATCACCTTGCACATCAACAACTAGTTGAACATGAAATGTAATACAAGGCTAAAGTCTTATCTACATTACAGAATTTGACACGTAGAGCAGTCCTTGAACAAATTAAAAATTTTGAGATCAGATCAGACAGATCTTGACTTGTGCAGAAGATAAGGGTGATAAGAATAAGAACAAAAACAAAGAGTTGGCATACCTGAACAAGAACTGAGTGCAGGTAAATGTTTTGAGGCAGAATGCCTGCTCCAAGAAGACCCATCAGCACATATGCACCCTCCCCACTGAATTTTGTTGGCAAACCATTCAGAGATGCAGATATCTCGGCTTGACTTAACAACACCCCAAAAGCACTAGCAAAGAGAACGACACATCCAATGCGAAGCCAGTGGAACTTGTCCTTGCAACTTTCCTGAGAAACAATGCTGGAATAAGAATAAACTTTTGGGTATTTCTAATGAAAAATGCAAGAGTAGCATTTTATCAGCTTACCAAAAAGTTAGCAGAAAATGAGTAGAGAATAGCTTCTAAGGCAGTCAAAAAGAAGCAGCTGAACAAATCAAGGCCGAGAAGAAGATTAAGGCCATGTGCAATTCCAAGAACCTGGCATATAAATTCAATCAATCATCCGATCGCTTGAAGCGGACAGCTGCAATAAATTTCACCCCAAAAGACAAATGATGATAACAAGCAAATAAGATTCAGGGAATTACCATGGCCATGTCCGATGCAATTGTTGAAACCTCGGCTTGAACCCCCAGCAAAAAGCACAAGCATTGGTCGTATTCATCTTTATATATCTATGAAATGAAAAAGACAAATACCATGTCAGCCAACTGAAATGCCACTAAATGGGTACCAGCACATAGGTTGCAATATGCATTACTGTTCAGAACTAGAAAAGATCACTTATAATAAAAGAACTAGAAAAGAACATATCGCACACAAAGACAAAGATGACTAGGATGCAGTTGCGAAGAAAGTTAGTCAATGTCTTGAAAAGAAAAAGAAAATACCACAAAGGAAAGGAATAACAGCTACTTGCTCTATTTGCCCGTACAATCGATTTTTTTTTAACGGGGGCCTTTCATTGGCAACAAACTTGTACCAATGGAAGTATTATTTTTTTCATTAAATGTCCTAGTAATTACTAGCCAGGAAAAAGAAAAGGTTCACAAATGGCCATTTCCTCTTTCTCTTTCCCATTTAAACACAAATAAATATATAATAGGCTCGTGTAGGCACTTTCTCCCAGTACAAGGAAACTGGAGTGTTAACTGGCTTATCCACTCACTCCATATATTAGCTTAATCTTTCCAGCAACAACAAACACCAAAAAAATCACAAGCTATATCAGCCAACAGCTTCCTCCCATATTCAAGTTAGTACCAGTGTAGTATATTATTCAATGAGAATAATCTAAGAATCCAAGGGACATGAAGGCAGTATACGGAGAAAAAAGCCAGCGAAAGCAATCCCAACAAGCAAGTTAAATGCAAGTGCAAATTAATGAGAACCACAGCCCTGGGAAAACCAACTGGACATCAAACCATTTCGGTATTAGAAATATTTAAAGTCACTTTTCGGTATACATTGTCCTCAAGTTCCCCTCAAATCCAAGGCCAAATAACAGAATCAACTTCGGCATTCAGACTCAGCACATCTACTCAGAAACTCCATTATCAAATACTTTTCTGCCTTCCACAAGGAGTCACTCCAAAGCCCAATGCCAGATTAATTAGCACAGCCTAGGGATAAGAGGAGGGTTAAAGACCAGAAACAAAACACATCACCAACTTGTCGTCTGATGCCCCACAAAAGGGAAAGACTTTTGATATTTATTGTTTTTGGAGGTTTGCTACAGACAGCAACAGATACATGTATCTACTTCTCTAATTAAGAGAGAAATTGTCGAAAGAATAGTTGAACCACAAAAATATGCTTATGCAGGTACCTCAAGATTGAATTTTTATTTACCTCAGCCAAATTCTTTCCAGTGACCATTGCAATGTGTGCTGATAGGGACTGACACAGAACAGCAGCACAGTTGAAAACAAACAAGAATGCCACGATAGGATATCCAAATCGAACAGCACCTTCCACAGTCACGGCCCATTTTCCAGGATCAATATATCCAGTTGAAACTAGTAATACCGGTGTGAGAGCAGGAAGCCAGCGATGAAAGCCAGCATGACGGTTCTCATTTGATGAATCAGAATCCATTTTTCAAAGCACAGCACCACAGATTTTGTAAATCTGAGTGCAGAAGCAGGGAGCCTGGGTAACTTAACCGTCACATCAGATGAGAAAAATTATAAATCAACAACCAGTGATGCTTCTGATACTTCAAACTCGGAAGGAGATAACCTAAACAGATGCTTGTTTAAGTGGCACCGACTTTGAAAAGGCAAAGCTAGCTAAGAGGAGTAATATCACATCTCATCAGAAGATTCAGTCATCACATGCACAAGAAGCAGAAATGTGATAACGCCTTTCTACCTGCCACAGGCTTAACAATTATGATTGTAGCGGTCCTTTCTCTGCAAAGAAAAGGACATACCGCCGGAATGTTCAGAATGTTGAAGTGCTGTACTTCTAATTCCACACCTAGTAGATGTTATCCATCAATCAAAGAGCAGCAAGAGGATTCAAGATCTCACAGGCTCCCCATTCAATGAAGCCACGAATGATAAAAAGTAACTTGTTCCTGACAAGCCACATGGGAAACAGATATAACATAAGGACACCAGAACCTACACATAAAATATCCAGACATCAATTTGAATTTGAACAAGAGAAAAATAAATGTCTAAATCTAAAATAGAGGGTGTCCCTACATGCATGAAGGTTTTGCCCTTGTAAATTTTCACATAGCTATATTTCAAAGAAAAGTATAATGAAACTTTGAGGTCAACATCTAGTTCTTGGAATACAAGAACAAAGATCAAGCCCATAAACAACTAGGTCCAATCTGCTACATGAATATATCGTGGTCATCACTTTTCATATTTAACTGATATCAAAATAAACCAAATCCCTTTCATTTTCCGCGAGTCCTTCTCCATCTACCAATCCCTATTTGTCGTGCTCAGGACCTAAAATTTTTCAATGGTTAACAACTGTCCCCTGGATTGCTTCTAGGCATGTTCAGACCATCTCGGTCGTGCTATTCTGATGTCCAACATTCTTTTATTCGAGCACTCGAGATACATGGAAATGAGAAGCGGTCACATCCAGGCTGATTAGTCACTAAACTTCCTCGCAACCACACATGCACACTTTTTGCTTTCCTTTCCACGAGTAACCAGATGCCCTCGAGCTATCAAGCAATCAGAAATCTCACGCCAACCCACTAAAGCACAACCTTTGGGCATGGCTCACCGCTATCTGCAAGCACAATGAAGGGACAATCTCACAACAATCAGCGTCACTCTCCTAACCACTTCAACCCCCCCCCCCCCAAAGGGGAAGAAGAAAAGTCTGGAACTTTTGCACGCCTCAAACGAAGAACCAACACGACGATCCAGCAAAACACCGACACGAGATCCTTTAGCCATTAAATGCTGGAAGAAATAAAGGAAGCTATCGGCCATCCCAATTAATCAATACAAAAATCCCACAACCAGGAAAAAACCACCCTGGCCCCCTCACCCCCACCCACAAAGACGAACGCCGCCATTCCCTAAACTGCAGAAACTGATCACGTCCAAAAAAAAACTCAACTTAACAAGCAACCAAAGGCCACAAACAAAACTGCCCACTTTGAATCCCACAAAACCCATCTCGAATTCCTGCAGCCCGATGAAAGTGATCCAGATGATCGCGCCAAATTTCCCACAGGACGGCTAAGTACTCCAGCTCCCGCATTAAAAAAAAAACTACAAAAAAGAAAGAAAGAACCAATGAAAAAGTTCCAACCTTTATCAAAACCCAGAAGGAAAAGTTCCCCACAGCTGAGACGAGGTTAACCTTCTCCAACCCGCACGTTGCTGTAATAAACAGCTCAGACTTTAATCGGACACGGGAAAAGAGCGAGGGAGAGAGAATAGGAAGAGACGAAAAGTGGATGGATCAGAGACTCTGAGAGCAAAAAAAAAAAAAGGCTTAGAAAATTATTACAGAACAAAATAAAATAACCATTTTTTTTAGTTGGGCTGTGCTGGTTAAAGTGGTATTTTTTTAAAATTATGTGCTAATAGGTGTGGGAGAGTTGTATAATTAAATAAAAAAATGATCTCCTAATCACTCACTAATCAGTGTCATCTCGTAACTGGAAGGTTAATCGCCAAAACCTTTTTTGGTCAAATGTTTGCTTTTCTTCCTTTTCTGTATTTTATATAAGGGTATTGTTAAAAAGGTGTCCTTAGGACACTTGTTAAAGGGTTATAAATAGTAATAATATAATAATTAATGATATTAATTGTAGTTTCATAATTTTAATATAATCTAAAATAGAAAAATACACTACCTACAAAGTATAATAAGTACTAAAAATAAGCATGCTAAATTGACGAATTTAAAAGGATATGAACGGTCCCTTACGGGTGCCCTTCCCCTAAGGACACTCGTTGACAAAATCCTTCATAATTGGTTCGAGAGGTGTCGATGTGATTGCACATCCGGAATTAAATGATATCTCCCGGCCACACCCAATTCTCCCCCCACACCTCGGATTTATAGGTATTGGACCCAAATATATCCCCCCACTACTCAAATTTACATAACCATTATTATATTATTTATTAGCAGAGAGACAGAGGTGGTCCTATGAAAATAATTATTCTTTTTCTTTTCTGGTTCTAACCCGACATGTCTTTTCCCTCCTCATTTGGAACGATTCGGGGCAAAAGAAAAACAACAATTATTTCTTCTGTTTATGGTCAAATGCGATTTTGTCGTGCCATGATTATTGGAAGTACGACGTTTTTTTTTAACGAGTTTTTATTTTTATTTTTCCTCTCTCGAGATGAATAATGATAATTATTATATCCCAATTACAAACCCTGATAAATTCGGATTAGGTTGCAGCATCGCCGTGTAAAGGGAGAGAGTTAAGGGCGTGGGGGGATTCTTTCTTTTTCATCCCGATTAGGGTAAGTTATTCTTCCACTCCCGGATGAAGAGACGAGGGAAAAAGGAAAGGAGAGGAAAAGCGACAAGTTGAGGAGGAGGACACCACTTTTGGCAGTTTGTGTCCGAACACTTGTCCAACAGAAAGATTGGGGGGGACAAGTCCACGTCACCTTTTGTCACGTTTCAGCGGGTATCATGAACGCAAAAAGTCTCGAGTAGATTGAAAGGAGTTTTTAAATTGATGATAAAGGGTTACCGAAGGTATGCGTTTTTTTCTAGAGTATTGTTTTTTAATAACGTCAGCTCAATAGAGTTTTAATTTTAAAATTTGTTCACGGGTGTCATTAAACAGGGCGACCGATTTTATGTCTTAAGAAAATATGTCAGATAGATTTTTAAATTTAAAATATAAAAGTCGGCCTTTAAAAAATTAACTTTCAAATTTAAAATATGGAAACTGGCATTTAAAAGATTGCTTAGTTTATAAAATAGGAAAGTAGGTCTTTCAAAAACAAACTGATTTATTTTTAAATTTTAAAAATGGATCCTTTATATATTAAAATCGGCATTACAAATATCGATTTGTAAACAAATTTCAGGACATTAGTCAGCAAATTTTGAAACTAAAAACTATATTTCGTAATATTTTTTACGGACTAATATTATTAACGAACAAAACTCTCGTTTTTTTTATGGGGTCCGTAGAGGGCTGGCCGCATCTCGGTCTAAGTTGGAGTCCCGAGACTCGTCATAATTCAGCTTCTTCGAATGATAGTGATTACTAAGAAAAAGAAAAAAAAAGGTCGCGATTTTGATGTGAAAAAATCAACGAGAAATAAACAAGGAAAACACTTATTTCCATTAATACAAACTGAGTTACACCGAGAAAGATGAAATCAAGTACGACGAAGGAAAATGAAAGCAATGAAGATAACCAAAATGCCCCGTCACAAATGATTGTCGTCTTTTTTCATTTATGGTCTTATGGGCGCGTTTAAATCTGAAGTAACCCACAGATAAATGCTCCCAGGAGAAAAACTGTCGATGATCTTCGTGACAATAATAATAGTCACCAATTTTCATGACAATCATCGACAAGCCTTGATCATGGATGGCCTAATTATTCCTTAACAACCCTTCCATGCCTTCAGTCGATTGTAAATCCAAGCTTCAAACACTGATTTTCGATCATCGTCCTTCGATTGCTTCGACCATCAAACTTCAAATGCTAACAACCAGCGATGTTCTACTAGCGGCTTTCGATCGTCAACCTTCGTCCTTCGATCAGAACAGTCTCTTTAGTTGTCGACCCTATAACTCCTACTATAACAAAGATTCATGTGCTTAGACCCACAAGGTCGGAATTAGTGTGAAGAAATACGAAGTTTTGGTTGGCCCTCTGAGATGACCAAAAGATACGCTCCCGACCGAGGGAAGGAAAGAAAACCACGTCTTTTGAAACAAGAGGAAAAAACAAGCATGTATAATTTACTTTGGTATTCCCGTCGTTTCTTTTTCTTTATCTTCCGTCACTTTCCCGATAGCCAATTCACATGGTTGCAAGTCAATGCATCAAAATTCACATTACAACTAAAAAAACAGAAGAGCGAAAATGCATCCCTATCTCTTCCTCTTTCTTTGAGACCAAACATAAAATTTATAAGCCACACGTAATCAAGGGTTTCACTGAAGATAACAAATAGAAGAAGAAGAAGAATCAAACGGACAAGATCGGGCAGAAAACCTGGACATGTTCATTGAACTCCCATCATCATGGCCATGCTGCTAACCCACGTTTCCATGTCTGTTGCCTCCCCCTTAGGCTGTGTTTGGGAGTTATCCTTTCCCTTTCCACGGTAACTATGTCCACTTTTACCACTTTCCCCTCATTTTTCTTTCCTCAGGCTTTGTTTGGAAATTATAGAAAAGAAAAGAAAAGAAAGGGTTTGTAGAATACGAGACACGTGGACGGTTGAGATTGATCGGCCAAATTCTTTTATCGATTCAGCCGTCGACGTGTCCAATATCCTATAAATTCTTTCTTTTTCTTTCCTAAGGGAAAAATACCAAACAAAACCTTAATCACCTAAGTTTCCGAGGTTTTTTTACTAGGATCCTGTCCTAATTTGTGTTACTATTTTCCTACTCTAATCGAATTAATCAACTAAAATTGAATAGGATTTTCATGCCTCTTGAGCATAACATCATCTCCTGTTTTTTTTTGGGGTTTACTATGAAATCTAAGTCGCCATCCGTTTCTACTTTGATTAGACTTTTGGTTTAATGGAAGAAGGTAAAAAGCAATTAGAGATTCATCCCATCTCGATTAAAACAAAAAACAAAAAGTAAAGCAGGAATAGAGTAAAGTAAGTGACATGGCTCGAATCACTAAACAAAAAGATCAAGTCATTTTACTATTAAAAAAAAAAGGATTTGTAAACAAGACTTGTGAGATTTTTTGGGGCTTCGTGCCAACCCAGTGAAAGTATTTGATTTCAATCCCCAATTAACTGTGTGTTCATGAATGTTGATGTTGTTTAGGCCAGGAATCATTGGATTTGATTGTGATGTTGATGGATTCATATTGGGCCGAATGAAGTCCACTAACTTTTAGTGGGCTAAGGAATGTCTTGTCATTATGAAAACCCAGAAGAAACGTTAAATGGGCCCACTACAATTTTATCATTACCGAAAGAAATAGAGGGAGTTGTTTGGTTTTTGCGCCAAAAAAACGGAATGAAATTTGCATACAAGAAGTACTTTCGCCAAACAGAGCCTTAGGGTAAAAATATCTACAGCCCCGAGAATGTGCCTTTTAATAAAAATCTCCCCCGACCGCGTCTAACGTTTGCCCCGAACCCAAACCTTATCTTCTTCCCTCAAAACCTCAGCAAAACTAAAACCATGTCTGCCGTCTCCCTCCCCTCCCTTCGCCTCCCCGCCGTCTCCCCTCCGAAACCCTTCCCCGCCGCCGCTCTTTTCCCCCTTTCCGTTCCCCTCCGCCTCCAACTCCAGTCCATATCGTCCCCTCCTTCCTTTTCGGTTCTGCGCCGCAGGGCTCGGGTTGCTCCGGTTGTCGTCGCGGCTTCATCCGCTGTCGACACAGAGGAGGAGGAGGAGGATATTAGCGACGGTGGGGAGCCCAGCTTCTCCCCCGACCTCAAGCTCTTCGTCGGGAACTTGCCCTTCAGTGTCGACAGCGCCCAGCTCGCCGGGTTGTTCGAGAACGCCGGCAACGTTGAGATGGTCGAGGTCGGTTTTCGTTCTTCTTCTTCGTGGGCCATTGTCGGTTGGTTTTTCTTCGTAGGTTGAATTGGGTCTTCGTGGAATTTTTGTTAAAGGTCGTATCTTGATACGGTTTGTGCTTCATAGTTCGCCATGTGAGTGGGCTTCTTCCAGTCCGGGTTTCTGAATTCTGATATCCGGTTGTCTGATAAATTGCCCTTTGTTTATGTGAATGACGTGGTGTGTTTATGGCTTATGCCAGGTGATATATGACAAGGAGACTGGGAGAAGCCGGGGTTTCGGTTTCGTGACTATGTCTTCGGTGGAAGAAGTTGAAGCAGCTGCCCAGCAGTTCAACGGCTATGTTCGTAATTGAATTCGCCGTCTCACTCCATAGAACATGATTTTGTTGAGGGGAATATGCATTAAGAAATGTGGAGTGGTGTTCTCTGGACATTGAATAATGAGATGATTCAAAATGATCCATGTGCTTATACTTAAGAAAGTGTGTGGGGTGAATGTGGTAAGAGTTGCTTGTTGATTGTTGAGACTCATTAAGCACCAAGGAAATCTGCTTCTTAGTTGTTGATGTTTGTGAGAAGTTGGCGAGACATGAAATGTTCCTTCTAGGATTCAATTGGCGGTTGATGCAAGCTGTGACCTGTGACTGTGATGGAAATATGTTAGATGAGTATTAAGGGAGTTTGGTGGCTACAGAGTAACTCGGCCCTCAGCTGAAGTGGAAATAACAGGTCCTAGGGAATGCATGATCAAGGATCCCAGAAATAGAAGGGGCCCTTAACAACCATCAATTTTTTTGTGTGCAGTGTTATCCTTAACAATTCATTGTATGTGGCAGGAACTGGATGGAAGGGCTTTGAGGGTTAACTCTGGACCAGCTCCACGAAGAAGAGACACTCCGCTTCCAAGAATAGGCAACGGCAGCAGAGGCAGCTCATCAAATTCCAGCAACCGTGTTTTTGTGGGCAATCTGTCTTGGAGTGTTGATGACATGGCCTTGGAAACACTGTTCAGTGAGCAGGGTAAGGTTTTAGAAGCTAAGGTAGTGTATGACCGGGAGAGTGGGAGGTCCAGGGGTTTCGGCTTCGTATCTTATGGCTCAGCTGAGGAGGTCAGCAGTGCCATCGAGTCTTTGGATGGGATGGTAAGTTTTTCATCAGTTTTATGTTTATTCTCGTCGTATCATCACGATCATTTCTGCCTGAACATGCCTCCCAGCAGCTGAATGGATATTGATCGGGCTAAAAGGGTCTTCTATTCTTGAATTGTTGTTACTGCAGGACTTGGACGGTCGCTCGATTCGGGTCACAGTTGCAGAATCTAGGCCGAGGCGACAATTTTGAGTGGGAAACATCCTTGTTCGGACTGACAGAATAGGATTTTCAGGTACATTCATGGAACAAAAGGAAAAGATTTGTCTTGATCCGTTTTTGAGCAGCTTGAACTGAATTGGTTCCTGGGGGAATGACTGACTAAACTCAGGCTCAAATGATGAGGAGTCCTCCGAAGGTGGTGTCGGTATCCGTGTCAGTGCTTCCTCAATGCTTCTACTATCAACTCCATGGAGGGTCCTTCCTGCAACTCGTGAAACTTGAGCGGCCTGGATCCCGTGGAAATCCATCCACGCTTTTTCGCTATCCGCGGTCTTTGAACTTTGGCTTATGTTTTGAGATCTATTAAGATGAATTGGTGTGTGTGATCTTTGTGATTTTCCTGCTCCTGGATGGGAGATGGATTTCCTTTACAAGCAATTTCCCGGCCTTGGTGATGGGATGAAAATGAATACTCAGCAGTTACCATATTTGATAATCTTAAAGAAACCAATTTCGACCAATAATTTAATCGACATTACTAGTGGGACAATAAATGCTTAAATTTTAGCATCTTCCACCGCCACTCGTGTTAATAATCATAGCCAGCTCCCAATGTCAAATTCTGTTGCAAACATAAATAACGCAACCGGTTATTGGTATCAAGGTATGGTGTGCGACCAGTCCGAATTAGTAAGGGATGAAGCTCCAAATACTTAGCGGGCACATCTTGTGGTTGGTGTCAGCTTCGCGGCAGATATTAGTAGAGGCCAGGGTGTGTGCATCCCCTGCCTTTCACCACAGTGGCGTCTCCAGATATGTTGAAGTCGGTTTGGTAAGTAAATATGATCTCCGGATATGTCGAAGTCGGTTTGGTAAGTAAAATATGACCTCAGGATATGTTGAAGTCGGTTTGGTAAGTAAATATGATCGTCGGCATTCATTTCTTCCGTGCTGCCGTGTTGCACAGGTGGCTTGCCTCGTCTCCGACATCATTGACCCTCTCTTCTTATACCTGCCGAGGGCCAGCAGATACACTTGCATCCGCTCATCGGTGTTCCTCGAGGTGGTCCTCGCGGTCATCAGCTTGGTGGTCGACATGTTTTATGTTATTTGGGTCTTCGTGAGGTTCCGAACGGCCTACGTGGCTCCTTCCTCCCGAGTGTTTGGGAGAGGCGAGCTGATCATTGGCCATTCCAAGATCGCCACGATACATCTGCATGAGCTTCTGGCTGGAGTTCCTCTTCCGCAGGTGCACCATCAAGCACATAAGCAATAGACATTTGCAGTATGTTGTGGATTAAGATGTACTCTAGTTCCTTTTGCTCTTTCAACAAATGCTCCGGATTTTCAGGAGTTACTAAAGATGGGATATCTTCAAACTGCAGGTACTGGGATCATCTTGGTATCTCTTGTCGATCGAGTGGGAGGAAGAGTGCTGACGACAACTATGCGATGAAGGGAATCCGTACTGCAAGTACGCCTGCTTAGTACGTCTACTTAGATTGCCACAGCCGGAGGGGTCCTGTGAGGGAAGACCGGTTTGTCTACAGCCAAGTATCCGGCAAATGCAACCCGAATGGAGACTTCTTCAAGTCTGGGATCTACACAGACGCGGTGACCCACGGAGCAATGGACGGAGGGTTCTGGAACAAGTATTTCTATTGGCTCTGGTGGGGACCGAGGAATCTAAGGTAATAATCGGTTGATCGTTTTTTGTTTGATTGCTGATAGTCGTGCCAGTCTAATCCGATCGACGGGATTGTTATTCAGTCCCTGGGACAGAATCTCATGACGAGCAGCTTCGTCGGAGAGATACTGTTCACCATCGTGATCACAATCCTCGGCCTGGTGCTTTTTGGCCTGCTTATAGGGAACGTGCCAACGTACCTTCAGTCGACGACCATGCAGCTAGAAGAGTAGAGGATAAGACAGCCGGACACCGGGGAGTGGATGAAGAAGAGGCAGCGGACTGTGTTGTGAATAAGGTGACAGGAAAGACTTTGGGAGAGAGACCCAGTGAAATAAATGGAGAGGAGGGGTGTGTGGGGTGCAATCAATGAATTTGCAGCAGCCCAGAAGGGAGGGCTAATGGTTATTAGTATTACTGTCTGTCCTGTCCAGTCAGTCCAGTCTGGTCCAAGAGACAAGGCAGGAGACTGAGAGGGTGTGTGTGGCGTGGGCTGTTTGGTGATGTGACGTGATTCAGGTCGCGTGAATTAGAGGAATGAATTGAATTGATATCAATTTTATTTATTTCATCTTCTTATATTTTATTTATTTGTTTTTTAATTTATTCCACTTAATTTTAAAAAGAAGGTAAAGGAACAGGCATTTTCTTATTCATAATAGGAAATATTTATTCCCTTCTTTATTTATTTTCTTCTTTTTTTTCTTTTTAATTACTATTTTTATCTTATACGAAATTTCATTTCAAAAATCAAACAACATATTCAAAGAATACTTAAATGTATGGGATGGGACGGAACTGGACAGGAGAATGGTTTTGAGTTTGTTTGGATCCAACAGTATGATTCAAAGATGCCTTTGTCGGCGGACGATGACACCTCATCTCAAGCTGTTGGGGGTACCCCCACTTCCCCCATCCCAACTCTTGTCCCTCTGTCCTAAATGTTTTGGCGGGTCCTATATTTAAACAAAAAAAGAAATTCCAAATCAGTGATTGATACCTATTCTATTTTTAACCCCCCAAACAACAACAATCACCTCCTACTACTACGTAAGAATTCATGTCACGGGGGTAATGTGCTTTTTCTTAGTGGAAGTAAAAAAAAGAAAGAACAAAGAATAGTGGTAGTAAAGTCATAGGGCTTGTTTGTTGGGTGTCTTCATGTGGTCGTTGTGGTTCATGGGTCACTGTCCGAACGTGAGCCCACCCTCCCAAATTTCGGTCGTCTTATTAATTGCGTGACGGAGTTTGGTCACGTTACTTTACGACTAGGCTGGGGAGTAGAATGAGGATGGCTGATGCGTACTTTTTTTTTTTTTTTTTGGTTATCTTATAGTAGTGGTGTAGTGTGTGCGTGTGCGCGTGTAATGTTGGTCGTGTGTGAAGTCCCCTTCTTCATTTGTTTGTTGGGGTTGGGAAAGTTGTTGCGGAGGAATGAATGGCGCCGGGACGAATAATTCAACCCCACTCTATGAAAATTTAGCGAGCGTAAAATTACACGAGAAAACGTGAAAAGTTTAAGCATTAAATACATAATAATAATTAAATAATTTTAAAAACAAAAAAATTAAAATATATTTAGAGGCTCAACTAGTGTCACACACACCCGTTAACAAAACCCTAATAATAATAATAATTTATCCCCCAACTTTTCACCTCCGACTATTTTTCACGATGATATAAAATTTAGTTACGAATAACCGGATTTTGGATTAAGCCAAGGGATGGAGGTGGACAACAGAAGATAATGGAATGGGACAGACACATCACACCCGCTTTTTGATTGAGCATTTAAAGGTTAATAATTACTGTCAAATTAAGTGACAACGATGATTTATAATCGCCTCGATTAATTTGGGGAAACATGGGAAAAGGTAAGAAACAATGCCTTGCTTTCAACGCTGCCCTTTTTCTTTTTATATAAGACACACCAGCCAAGCCACCACCAAATCCCAAGTGTAAGAATCCCCAGGAAGAAAGAAAGAACGAGAAGTCCCCCGGTTTGAGTTTGACTAGCACCTCGCGATCCGCACCCGACAACAGTTTCTCCATTAACAAAACCCACACACCCACCCATAAAAGATAAAAATAAGTACCTCAAACAGAAGATGGAATTGTTTTTATTAAACTGTTGTTATGATTTCGGAAGCAAAATGGATTTTACTGACAGCGCATCAGCTGGATGAGTTCCCAGAAGGAAAGAAGTTGCTTCCTTAAAACAAGATCTCCTTCCCTTTCCCTTTTGGTTGTTCTTTGCTGTCTTCCCAAGCTTCTTCTTCTTCTTCTTCTTTTCAGATCCGAAGAAAAAGGGCAGCCAGCATTGACAAAGTAAAAGAAGACTCACGACATCAGTTAAAAACTTACAAAAATTAGATCCGAAGAGAGAGATTCCTGGGTTGTCCCATGGTTTCGTTCGTTGGTTGGTTAGTCTGCTCTCGTGGTGGTGGAAATGTCCCGTCTTGTCCTATCCTGTCCTGTCCTGCCTGACCTGACCTTTTGGACTGTCTTTTCCTTTTCTTTCTTCTTTCTTAGTAAAATGGGTATTGTGGCGAAATCGGTCCTCGGTGGGGGGCAAAAGCATTGAATGAATACTTGACAAAACAACATCTCCTCGCTGTTACTAATCCCTCTGCTTGTTTGTGGGTGATGGATGGATGCCCTGCTAGATACATTACATACAGATACAGTTGGTGGTGGGCAACAGCAGCAGCAGCAGTAGTAGAAGGTTGTCCTCCCTCGGTTCGTTGTCCCCCCTCCAGTCCATTCCTCCTTACTGTCCTGCCCTTTTTCTCTCCGTGTGTGTGTGTGTGTGTGTGTGTGTGTCGGTCGTCCTTCCTCTCGATTGAATCCCTGAACTTGGGAAAAAGTAGGAGGGGAAACAAAGGTCCTGGGGAGGCTTTTTGAAGTCTCTCTTCCCCTTTTTCTGAAAGCTGGGAGTGGTTAATGGAATGAGTTCCTTTCTGGGTTTTCCTCGATTCTCTTGAGGATGCGTTGTATTGATGAATTGTGTGGAAAGAAGATGAGTTGGGTATTCTCGGAAGCGTGGGATTTGATCCGGGTTGCTGCTTGTCTTTTTCATGGGGGTTGAGAGATGGTGCTTCGGAGCACATCTGGTGATGTTAACGTCTTCTTCCTGCGATTCCTAAATCTGGTAGTTTGTTGGGGGTGATCCTTCGATTATCCAGAAACGCGGATCGTGACGACTGTGGATCGTCTCCTTCGTCGTATGATTAGGGCGTTTGTCTTTCTTCGTCTTGGTTTCACAGTAGGATGTCGTTGGTCCTCTCGAGTTTGCTGGGATTCTGAACTCTTCATCATGTCTGTCGTCTAGCCGTAGGACCTTAGATTCGCAACATGATTGCATTTATTAACTCAAGAGAGAAGTTGAAAGAGCCTGAGAGGACCTTGGATTCGCAGCTGTGGCACGCTTGTGCAGGCGGGATGATTCAAATGCCTGCGGTCGGTGCCAAGGTTTTCTATTTCCCCCAGGGGCACGCCGAGCACGCCTGTGGTCCAGTGGATTTTAGGAATTGCCCGAGGATTCCTGCATTTGTACCCTGCAGAGTCTCCAGCATCAAATTCATGGCCGATCCTGATACAGACGAGGTCTTCGCGAGGATCAGGCTGGTTCCTGTGACTGGTGGGGAGCCCGTCTTTGAGGAAGATACAATCTGTGGAGCCCCAGGATTGGAAGGACACGAGAAGCCGGCATCGTTCGCGAAGACGCTGACGCAGTCCGATGCTAATAATGGAGGCGGATTTTCAGTTCCCCGGTACTGCGCAGAGACTATATTCCCGCGTTTGGACTACTCAGCTGATCCCCCCGTTCAAACTATCCTGGCCAAGGACGTTCATGGAGAAACGTGGAAGTTTAGGCATATTTATCGGGGAACGCCGAGGCGGCATCTCTTGACTACAGGGTGGAGCACATTTGTGAGCCATAAGAAATTACTTGCTGGAGACTCCATCGTCTTCATGCGAGCGGATCACGGAGATCTTTGTGTGGGGATTCGGCGAGTGAAGATGGGAATTGATGGAAATGGATCGGAATCGGCATCTGGATGGAATCCAGTAGGCGAGAATCGCCCGGTCCCTTATGGCCGAGGATTCTCGTCATTTTTCTGTGAAGACGGAAATAATCTGATGATCAACGGAAATGATCACTATGGGAACTCCAAAAAGACTGTTACTTCCTCGAGCAAGAGAAACGTGACGCCTGAAGCCGTCATCGAAGCCGCGATGCTCGCTACCAAGGGGGATCCTTTCGAGGTCGTGTACTACCCTCGAGCAAGTACTCCAGAATTCTGCGTTAGGTCGTCGCTAGTGAAAGCCGCCATGCAGAAGAGGTGGTGCTCTGGTATGAGATTCAAGATGCCCTTCGAGACTGAGGATTCTTCAAGGATAAGTTGGTTCATGGGGACTATCTCTTCCGTCCAAGTTGCCGACCCCATCCGATGGCCAGACTCCCCCTGGCGGCTACTTCAGGTGCTCAATGCTTCGTTTCGTATTATTACGAAGTTAAGCTTAGGAAAATATGGTTTGGGTATACAAAAGAACCCGAACTCTTAACGTACTGGTTTAGCTTCATCATTCTTCGGACGGTAACTCTCGAGTATTATTAATCGTGTGCAGGTCGCATGGGATGAGCCCGACCTGCTGCAGAATGTGAAGCGGGTGAGCCCGTGGCTGGTGGAATTGGTATCAAATATGCCTTCCATTCATTTATCCCTGTTCTCCGTTCCTCGGAAGAAGTTATGGCTCCCACATCACCCGGAATTCTCCGTCAACGGTCAATTCCCATTGCCGCAATTCCCCGGAAATCACATCCTTGGGCCCAACAGCCCCTTCAATTGTATCGCGGATACACGTCCTGCTGGCATGCAGGGAGCCAGGCACCCTCGTTGCGGATTGTCCCTTCCAGATCTCCATGCCAATAAGTTCCACTCCGGTCATTTCGTGACTGGTTCCCCTCGGCTTGACCACATTCGAAACCCTGATCGCAATCGTCCAATGCTTTGTAAGCCGGGAGGCGGCGGCGACAACATATCTCGCTTCCTTTCGATGTCACACCCCGGTAAGAGCCTAAAGAAGCCTGATGAGGTTAGGAAACAATCCCAGTTAGTCCTTTTCGGGAAGCCTATCTTGACGGAGCAACAGATCTCAATTCGTTGTTGTGGCCGTCCTGTGTTATCGCCTTCCCATAGTTTTAACAGTCTCCCAGAACTTGACGAAGTTCGACCTCATGAGGATTCCCGGGACATATATGTTTGCTCTGAGAATGGTCAGTGTAAGGTCTTCATGGAATCTGAGGACGTTGGCCGCACGTTGGACCTTACTTTACTCGGCTCGTATGACGAGCTATGCAAGAAGTTGGAGGGCATGTTTGGCATTGAGAAATCTCTAAAGTTAGGCCACATTCTGTGTCAGCACATGGATGGAGCGGTCAAGCACGTCGGGGACGAAGCGTTTAGGTAACCAAAGGTTTTCGGCTTGTTTCTTCCAATTGTTTGACTTCCGATCAATCACAGTATTGAATTGATTTCTGGTGTTATTTAATCTGCAGCGACTTTGTTAAAACAGCAAGACGGCTCACAATATCAATATGTCAGAGGGGGGACGAGGACGAGAAAGGAATGGCAGCATCGAGATGATCATGCATCCTCTCGGATCACATTTGCACAGCCGGTCGACTTAAAATGTTTAATTTTTTGAGGGGGAAGGCTGATTTGAACCTGTTAAGCTCCGAAGACGCCATCTTCGTGATGGAAATGGCAAGCATTTTCTCAGTGTCCTCGATGAGTTCTTAGCTTTGATAATCGTACTCTCATCATCTATCCCAGCTGTTTCCCCCCTCCTTGAGAGAAGGTGCAGAAATATACTAAAGGTTGTAACGCTTGGCATCTCGTGCTTAAGGGTGCTGAGATGCTGATTCAATGTTAGTCTCAGTTGCTCGCCACTGAGGTGTCCGTGCCTGTAGAAGTGATCATACCTGTATTATTAGTATGATGGCACGCCTTATGTTGTCCTTCTCCACAAAAGTCCGGTTGGAGTAGTCATGGTTTAGTTCCGGCTGAATGGATTTACATTAGGCTAAGTGAAGCAAATGAACTGACTCAGGTTCACGCCATCAAAACTGCCGTGACCCGCTATCACATGGATATGAGTAGAAACATGCCAAATCCTTCCTTTACATTGTTATTTATGCCACACAGACATCAACACCTTAAGTATAGACCATATGGCAAACTCTGTTGCGCACAATCACAGTGTACCAATCAAGTGACAACCAAGAAGTACATTGTCATCCCATAGACTCCTTTGTCATCTTCCAGACAAACCATGGATAAGGATAACTAAGACAATTTCATGTTATATCGGCCTTGTAACGCGGTATCCCAGCTGCGTTCACCTGAAATTACACAAAAACGAACATCATTAACACCAGAAATCACAGGCTGCAAGGATGTACTGGCTAAAATGTTCGAGCCCATCAACATAAAATCATCCTCAGAGAAGCTGCTTGCCTTTTCTTGAAAGCATATCTTCGTCACCAACTTGGATAATGAAGGAAAAAAAAACAAAATCCATTTCGCTTCCAACTACTAGAGAAATTAATGAGCAAATCAACAAAAAAGATCCAATTGAGATGGGTTCCCTGTTTACTTTCAAGACAATGACAAGACGATGATAACGGATACAAGATGATGTCAGACTCTTCAAGTAGATACACTCAACAAACATTAGCAATTTTTCCACTCGAAAATTGCCTTTAATGAGAGTTACAGGAATAATTGACACTATTAGTAACTTCACAATTCATACATTCAAGGACGGTAAGATGGAGTGGCCGATGCTCAACAACTCAAGGAAAACAATATCAATGTCAAAGTTCTAAGCCAATTTCCAGGAGGACTAACGTTAGGATGTCAGAAAACATAATTTACTCCATCAAAACCCGACCCAAACCAAATATGATAAAATCCCTATCAATTGTAATCCTCATGCAACATTTTGTAATCAGAACTCCCTGGCAACGAACCACAGACCATGCCAGGGCAAGGGACATAAAACGGTCAAGGAAACAGGAAAGACTGCACATATCAATAAGGGCATGACCCACATCCATCGATTAAGTTTCAATTCCGCCAATGAAACCATACAAAAACCTAAAAACTACAAAGAAATCATATTATCAATATAAAACCGCAACCGCATCAGGAGCCCTAGCCCTAATTCGATAAATCAGGGAAAATAAAATCTAAGCTAACACAACAAGAAGAAAGAGAGAGGGAGGGAGATGGTCACGGAAGGGGGAGGATCAGTTGTAGTAGAGCTCGAGGCCCATGCCGTCGTGGATCTCGTAGTCCTTGAGGGTGATGTGGTCCTTATAGATGTTGTACCACTTCTGGATCCTGATCTTGTCGGCTCGGGTGCCCGTCTGTGCCGCCACCAGCTTCTTGAGGTCCCCGATCGTGTCGTCCTCGTTGCACTTCACCCTCACCTTCTTCCCCAGCCGGTCGTTCAGCACTACCTCTATCATCTTTTCCCTTCTTCCCGTCCTCTCCTTCCTCCGCACGCCAGAGATATAAAATCTTCCTGACCTCACCCGCCTAAATTAGATAAGCCACATTTACTATTGGGCCAAGGCCCAATACCAAAAACCCTAGTCCCCTTAATAATACTCCTCCTCTTCCGCCGCCTCCGAGCCTTCCCTCTTTCCCTCTGTGTCCTTTCGCAGCTTGCGAAGCTAAACCCTAGCTGCCGCAGCTGCAGCCTTCATGCCGCCCAAGTTCGACCCCACGCAGGTCGTCGACGTCTACGTCAGGGTCACCGGTGGTGAGGTCGGAGCTGCCAGCTCCCTCGCCCCGAAGATCGGACCCCTCGGGCTCTCCCCTAAGAAGATTGGAGAGGACATCGCCAAGGAGACAGCTAAGGACTGGAAGGGACTCCGAGTTACCGTCAAGCTAACGGTACAGAACCGTCAGGCCAAGGTCTCCGTCGTCCCCTCGGCGGCCGCGCTCGTAATCAAGGCCCTCAAGGAGCCGGAGCGGGATCGCAAGAAGACAAAGAACATCAAGCACAGCGGAAACATTTCCCTCGATGACGTCATCGAGATCGCTAGGGTTATGCGGCCTAGGTCCATGGCCAAGGAATTGAGCGGCACCGTAAAGGAAATCCTCGGCACCTGCGTCTCTGTCGGGTGCTCTGTGGACGGGAAGAGCCCCAAGGACGTGCAGCAGGAGATCGACGACGGGGATATCGAAGTCCCGTCGAATTGATCGGGGAGATGCTGGGGTTGCCTGTATGTTTGTTGGTCCCTTAATACAATTTCCTGAAGAATTGCTTTGCCTTGCTTTTGCAATTTGCCTCTGCCGGATTAGATAATGATGAGATTATAAGGTTAGTTGGCCATGGGTTGTATTTTTCCTTGTTTGGCTCGCATGATAATACGTACGGCATATTGTGGGTTTTGCTTAGTCCTAAATGTTGCCAATGCACGTTCTTCATCGGCAACTATTGGCCCTGTTCCCATGAATTTGGTGCATGAGGTTAAGGAGGTTTATTTCGAAGCCTTTTGGTTCTATAGGATGTTCATGCTATAAAAGACCTGATATTAGCTTGCTTCGACTGCTCTTAGCTAAACGGATCGCCTTGGTGCGATTGGTATGTGGATTTGAGGGAATGGAATGAAATTGACTGCACATTCCATGCTGCATTTGTTTTTTACATTTGGATGTGATTTCTATGTGCTAAAGTCAGCCTTGTTAAGGCTCCAAGGCACACCCGAGACGTAAACCCGTCCTTTGTGATTGAAGCGCACATATAGAAAATATGTATTTTAATTGCATTAAATTCAAATCCAAGTTTAAAAGACTAATCCATAACAAAATGGCATCAAAAGATAAATGACAAAATGACATCAAAAGATTCATAACAAAAGCTTAGAGCCTTTTTATCGCAAGCATCCACCACGCTCTCCTCGATCCAGCACGTCTTTTTAATGGAAGACAAGAAGATCCTTCTTCGTACTGCTAATTGAAGCTAGCCGTGTCTATTTTGCTTCCTCAATCTTGTTTCGCAGGACATTTAGTGCACGATCTTGCATTCATGAATGATCATATTTGATGTTGCTTTGAGCGACGAATGCCACCTCTGGACACACATCCACAGAACATGCACGTGACCACGTTTGAGTCATTTGAATCATTCAAAAAGTTGTACTTTCATCCAACGTCCCTTTTCGCCGATTTGGGAGCTGTAGCTACAGCTGCAGATGAATCCATTCCCGAAAGAACCAACGAAAAAACAACAATGAATCCAATCTAATGAAAACAAAACAAACTAGCAAAGAATTTGAAAACGGTGTAGCAACGAACCCTGATGCCTTTAACTTGATAATGACTCCAATCCAACAGTGTTGATGCCTATAACAGGCGATTGCAGAAAAAATAGAAAGAATGGAACTTGATTCAGACTCCAAGGACAAGGTTAGCTTTTAGAGAACAATCCATCGAATTATTTGTGTTATTGGCTATGAGGATGATTTGGTTACACTTAGATTATGTGTGCAACAAGTAATGGAGGTCCAGGATCGCTATAGTTCTCAACTAAATTTGACTAGAGAGCTGGGAAATAAACTTGAAAGATGGTATTCATTGTTGAGTTATTATAGGACAAACCCAACTAGGGAGGAGGAAGGGGGGGACGGGAGTACCTTGTGGGCGAGGATGAAGAGGAGGGCCGAGGAGGAGAAGGAGGACTGACCCGGGAGAGGAGGACGTCGTGCGGGAGGAGGAGGAAGATGCCGTGCGGGAGAGGAGAAGGACGTCGGGCAGGTAGTGCAAAACTAAAACACCCGACTCGGAACTGTCTTTAAGGGCGCCTTTATAACGCCTTGCGCCCTAGGCGTGCCCTAACTCCCGGGCTGAGGCGCGCGCCTCTGTTATGTCACACGCCCGTGGACCTTTAGGGCGGTCCGGCTGTGCCCCGCATGTCTTATTGCCTTAGGCGCGCCCGGTGCGTACCTTTAATAACACTGGCTAAAGATTAGATTTAAGGACGTGGAGAAGAAAAGAGGTGGGTGGGGGGCTTTGGTGCACGACAATGCGGTGTTCTTCTTTGCTTGAATTGTTGTCCCCTTTTATCCGTATTACAAAAAATGGGTAGTAAAGTGGGAACTTTTCCCGTTAGCATGCAAAATAATTTATCCAATAGGGTATTCGATTGAAACAAATATTTTTTCTACTAGCTTTGTAATAGGGCAAAGTTCAATAAAAGTTGGGGACTAATACTCGAACAAAAGATGTCGTACTAGCTTGGTCCATCATCGACTGGTGATATAATAAGGAATAACTCAAGCTTTGTGGCATATGATGAGGCTTGGTCATGTCCACGGAGTCAGCGGGAAAGCTCCTTTTGAGTGTAGCCCATACAAACCGATAATAGGCCGTGGGATTGGGGGCTGGACTGCAAGAAAAGAGAATGAGAATGTAAGGCCCTGATTTGTTTACGGGATCTGTCTGTTCTTGATTCCCGAAGGAAACGACAATCCCAAACTTTACAACAAAAACTGTTTTCTGTCTACTTTTTTTGTTTTTCTTTAACGAACATGTTCTTTTTTTCAATAAATTAAAACAAGAAAAGTAGGGGCGAACCGCTATTACTGAAAGGAAGCGGCTCTGATGTACAAAGTTTTGGCCCTTATGTACAAACGAAATTAGTTTTTTGGTATAACTGTAAGCATTAGTATAAATGTATAAAAGAAAACATTGTTATTCTCATTACAAGCTAGAACAAATGTACAACAAAGCACAGTGTTCATTTTGTACAATTTACTATTTTGTACATTACTAGTAAATCACTATACAAGTTAGTACAATTGTAACAAATTTGTACAAAGAAAGGTTTTGTATATTTGTATTAACATGTACTAGAAATAACAGTGCTTTCTTTTATATATTTATACTAATGCGTACAATAACTAGTAATGTACAAATAATAAAATGTATAAAAATATACAAAATGAACACTGTTATTTCAAGTACATTTGTACTAGCATGTATTAGGAATAACAATGTTTGATTTCGTACATTTGTAACTAGTAACGTAAAAAAACTATTTTTTCATTTGTACATTTATACTAAAAATGACCAAAATTTTGTACAATAGGGTAATATCCCGTGAAGTAGCCGCTTCCTTACTAAACTACTATTTCTAACTACTCTCTTGTCTTGCCTTGTCCTCCCTCCCTCTCTCCCACCACAAGACAAAAATAAACATCCAAAACTTTCTTACCGCTTCATTTCTGCGTCTAATTCGAGAGAGTTTTGTACGGATGTACCGTTTGTTTCTAAAAAAATTTACGGAAAATAGTCCGAGTTTCTAAAATTATCAGAATACCGTCGATGGGACGCGTTTTGAAAACACGCCCCCTAAATAACAAAGAGGGCGGGTTCATGTAAAAATGGCAGGGGCGGGTTCTCAAAACCCGCCCTTATGGCGCTGTGGACAATGTGCATGAGGGCGCGTTTTGAGAACCCGCCTGTCACGGGTGGATCCCGTTTCCGGTTCCATTTAAAATGAATATCATTCCTTTACGATAAGGCTTCGGATTTTGAAAACGTGTCGGAGTCGCCACTAACTTATTTTAAGTTCAAGTTAGAAAAACTATAGAGATTCGTTATGGTTCGGGAATTAGGGATTACTAAATCGCATGCATCCAAAGAAAAGGGAGGCTTTTATCGTGTGTTTCCGATGTCCGATTTTATTTGAGCTCGGTTTTAGAAAATGAAGTTGTTTGATATAAAAAATGATCTCGAGCTCAATAATACTTAAAATGTCTACGTGAATCATTTTAGAGAATATTTCTTAAAAGTTGATTTTGGGCAAAAATGTAGACAATGATAGATTGATTAATGCCCTTAACAGTTTCTATGCCAAAAAATAAATTCAAGGGAGAACCGGGTATTGTATCATTGCTCGCTCTATATAGAACGCCCCCATTAGCGTTTGTACCTCACGATGCTGTTTTAAAATAGGTTGACAGCGAACCTGGCGAGCCGCTGATGCCGTAACGTTGATGAGTGCGAAGCCATCTTCAGAGGGTCTTGATCTTCTAGAATCCAAATATTCCCTCGAATACTTAATTATCTTGAATATGTTGAATGGGGTGCGTGCCTTGGTTGTCCGCAAGGCACGCCCTCGAGATACCTGCATAAGTACCGAATAAACGAAGTAAACCATTCGAGACAGAATTAATTAAATAATAACTTGCAATAATACGAATTCTTGATAGATAATGATTAAAGTTATGTTATAAGGCAATTTATGTAAAAAAAACTTTTTTAAGAAAATGAGCTTTAAAAATATCAAAAAGGACTTTGAAAGTACGGAATGATTAAAATGTTTATTAAGATAAGCCAATATGATAAATTAAATTAACAAGCCTTAAAAGAGTAAAAAAAATTCATCACACGTACACATATTGCGAAATAATAATAATAATAAAATATTATAATAATATAACAAAAGAAAAAAATGAAGCCAACGATCAATCGCACAATAAAAGAAAGTAAAAAAACATTACCTCCTACCTTGGTGAGAACCGACAACCCCGATTGCTTCTCCTGAAAATGGGTTAGTCCTCGTTCGGTAGGGGGCTGAGACTTTGAAAGGAGGTAGATCCGAATGCTGATGCAACACGAAGAGCAGGAATACGCTGGGATTTGAAGCCACCGGATCCAAGGACGCCTGAAGGACGTGGGTTCTGAGTTTCCCTCCCCGAGCTTGGGGCGTGGGTCTTGAAGGCTGACTCGCCGATGGCCGGAATCGGGTCTGAGCGACGCCGACGTCGCTGCCGTTCCTCTGGGACTTGGTGTTGAACCGGCGGTTGTGGCACGGATAGGTTGCTGGTGACGTCGGAGGACGAGATGGAGTCGCCGCTGTCGGATCCGAAGACATCGCGGCTGGAGGGGACGCCGGAGGGAACATTGATACGCCGCCGCCGGATCTGGACAACGGGACTTGGAGTCGGAGCCCGCTGAAGATGGGGCTGGAACCAAGGGTCGGCTGTGGTGAGGAGACCGCTTTTAGTCGTCGTTCTTGCTTTTGGGAGCCGCCGTCGGGAAGCTGGATCTAGAGCGGGGACCAGGAAAAGCGTCCCTTCGCAGCAGTGGTGAAGGCACTCACAAAACACGGTTGTGTCGCCAGATATCAGTCCTGGGTCACCGGTTGCGTGATGCAGCAACGGAAGCGGGCCTTCTTCATCTGAATCTCCTGGCACTCCGCGGCGCCGCAGTGTTGTTGCTGCTGTCACAGTGTGGCTGCTGCTGTCGCAGTGTTTCTGCTTGCGGTTGAGAGGTGACATTGTGGGTATGGTCTCCGATACACTTGGCACGGAGGTGGAACTCGATGGAGCAGAACTCGCACTGGCCGTCACCGTTGCAGGAGTCGCAGTCGCGGGAGAAGTGCATGGACATGGCGCGGTCGCTGGAGAGGGGTGCGGGCACAGCGGGCAACCGCAAGCAGTGCGGTTGCTTCCTCAACAACCTCTGGTAGATTCTCACAGAAGACGCCAACATGATTCCCTGTTGCAACATTGACCCATTGTATCATCTTCGTCACGAAGCAGCTGATCTAACTTGGGCCACACCAACTCTTTCCATGCTGTGAAATCATCTTCAATGCACTGATCATCGTCTCCCACGTAAGCCATTCCACATTATCGCTTCCATTCGTTGGTCATTAGAGGAACGGGTATCGCCGAGAAGATGCTGTTTGTAAAATAAAAGGAATCAAAGGAGGCAAATTCACCAAATTAAACAGCAGAAAAGGAAAGAAGTTACCGGGTGTCAAAGACGTCTAGACAGAGTCGTGATCCGAGGCCGTCAAAGAATAATCTAAATCCGCCGCCGAATCGAAGGAAGGCTCGGCCGGCTGTGATGTAACTTCCCAAGCGTTTTTGTTCGTCTCTTTTCTTCGGTGCTTGTTTCTCCCTCCCCTCCTTCCTTGCTTGTTTGTTTCTCCGTCCTGTATTAGAGGGAGAAAAATTATTTTTAAACGAAAGTTTTTTATGATTTTATGGGATTTTAGATTATTTTCGATGATTTTAGAAAATTTTTAATGATTTTTATTGATTTTTTTGATGATTTTTAATTTTTTAATATTTTTTGTGATTTTCAATTTTTTTGTGATTTTTTATAGAAAAAATTGGGTTACGACACCGCCCTCCCCCAGGTATTCGGGTAATTTTAAAAGTTCGGATCGATTTTTTCAAATTCTTTAGAAACCAACTTTACATCCATACAAACCTCTAATTCGGGACACACTTCAATATTTGTGAGGGGTAGCATTCCCACCCTCCATTTCCTCCCACAAATATCGGACACGCAGACTTCCTGTTCCTATTCCTGTTCCTGTCCTAACAAGCTAAGATCTGCCCCTAAAAAATTACCCACCTATCGATTCATCTGGCCTCGTTTGATGCCTCCATTGCCGCACACTTGTCCTCCCTACCCCCCGTTATTGCCCTTGATATTTTTGGCAACCTTAGCCTATTTAAACCCATCACCACCACCCTTTTCTTCACCCATCAGCAAAAATCCCACCAGAAAAAAAAAAACAAAACAAAACGATCAGAGAATCCAAGTCCCAGAAACCCTTTCTTTTCCATATCCTACTTATCGTTCGGCCTTCGTATATTCGGTCTCTCTTCTTCTCTTCCTGTAGTTTGAGGAGGAAGGGAGAAGACGGAAGGAACAGGCCATTCCGGTAAGATATATCGTGCCACGAGAGCCTCTCGAGATATGTTTGTTGATAAGATGGCCAGGGATCTGAGGACCATGAAGGAGTGCTGGCTGGAGGTCGCCCCTCCCCTTGTTATCCGTCCTGAGAAGCCCTCTAATTCCCCCGGCCTCGAGACCATCGCGGAGGAAGTCGAGCTCGATGAGGAATAGCCGACTCTTCCTGGTGGCCTTTCGATCCCAAGGAGCGATCTAAGATCAAGGAAGCGGACACCGTGGTAGGGTTTTTGAAGTCTGGATATTGTGTATAGAAGGATGAATGGTAATTCGGCATAGAGAATGCATGTTTCCTGCATTCCATGCGTGTTAAGATCTTTTATAGGAGAAAAGTGCAACTATTTCTCGTTCTGATAACTTGGTGAAGCCTCTCTCACGTTTACTTTCCAGCGGCATGCGCGAAAGTGGGAGATCCCCGATCTAACAGGTATTATATTAGACGAAGGCGCCGTCGATGATATTAGTCCGCAATGTCCTTAGGGGCACGTGACATTCCTGACATGTTAGAAACAGAAAAGGATAGAGGCGTGAAAGAAGGGATGTATATCCATACGTGAACGTGTAGCGATCGAAATAATTCTTAGCCCAAACGCGAAATGACTCCGTCTCGTTAGGTTTACAAACCGTGTTTTTCTTGCTTGTCTCTTGACAACTATTCTCGTTACAAATAGGAAAATGATTCTCCTAACAACACAGAGAAAACTTCATCCGCATCGAAATATATGCCGTTGGGGGAGATTGACTTACACTCCCGGTATAAGGTCGTGGGCCGATTGTAGGTGTGATACGCAATGAGTTCATTCTTGTTCCTTATAACTATTTGTACATGAAAACACGGACCGCCGAGCACTCATCGAAGTATGGAAATGTTGAAAGGGTTTACGAACTCAAATTTCTCGAACACATTGGAAAGAAAATGCTTCTCAAACTAGCATAAGACCAATTAATCAATTTCTTTATTATCTTCCAATCACATTAGACTTATATGTTGAACTTGAGGTGTGGCCGACTCGAAATTTTTCACGTGATATCATAAGATTAATATGAACTTGATTTAAGCGAAGTACTTGAAAGTTTTACGAAACCAAAACCCCCAGTTCCCAAAAGAATAGAAAGAAAAATGCTGGGGTTGAGGGACAGTGATTTCATTGAAGAAGAGACATTAAGACATCCGCCAGTCACCCACACCAGTCAACCCATACTACCTGAAACTACGTGGCATTCCATATCCACTCATATTCCGACAAAGTCCATGAACGAAACAGGGGCAATCATGTTCCTCAGACCGTACCCTTTGGGTGAACTGTCGAAACGGGAAGGCGTTTTCTCTTCAAATGCCACACAAAAAGTCAAGCGGGAATTATGACAACGAAACTCTTTAGCAACACGACTTTTTCTTCTCCAGCCACGTCTTATAAACGAAGTCGATGTCTTAAAAGCCCCATCTCGATGGCCGACGAGTGTCTTTAGGGAGGGCCCTGATTAATTGAGAAACGTACTTCCAACCATTATTAGGAAAATAGGAAACTTCCCTTCTGTTTGCTACATGTTTACCTGATTTGTTTCACCAAGATTCCGACACGTCTTCTAGCCTTTTGTTTGACTCGATCATTTTAAATATAAACCAAATGGCTTTTCAACAATGGTTTTCTCATAATGTATGGTTTTAAAGAACTCAAATTAATAGACAATGGTGATAAATTCAAGACCTAGTTCAACATCATTTAGATAATCAAATTACCCCAGACTGACTCATAAACTTACGTTATGTTTAGGAAGAAAGTGGAATCCATTTTGTTTTTCTTTTGAAGAAAGGAATGAATTCCCAATTTCTTAAGAGGTGACGCCCACCCGGCCATGTGGTATATAAGAAGCCCCTCGGGCTAGCTTTTGGATGGTGATTTCGGAATACTTATATTTAGTGGTTTCAAAGTCGATCCCCACTCTTTCGAATGCAATTATGCGGCGCGGTGAATGACGCCGATAACGACGGACAAGGAGTGCCAGGGGTAGCTTAAGTAACTGCAACAGGTGACAGAGAAACCTCAAGCACCAGTAATGGATGTCAAAACCCCCGTAGAGAAGAGAACTTCTCTTTTCAATAAAGGGACTTGAATCATAGGATTGCCAGCTCAAAAGGTAGTGTTATTTCAGACATGGGAGAGGATCAGAATCCGTAGAGTATTTGTTGTCCGCAATTGGAATTCAATCGTATTTCCTCCCAACAACAACAAAATTACTCGATCCAATTTGTACAGCTCTATCCGCTTCTTCAGCAATGTAACAGCGCTAACACTAACGTTCTTCAAGGAGTTTATGGTCTGCCTGTCTGCTATTTACCTTACACGAACTAATGAAGATCTCACAGTTAAAAACTTCCTTTGTCGCTCAACGAATTCCTGAGTTAAGAGCTTCCCTTACCCTTTGACTAATATCAAAAATGGAATTCAAACCCTCCAGGGAATCCGCCTTGGAACCCACCAAAACCGCCGCCACCAGGAAAGCCTCCCTCGAAATGAAATGTGTATTGCTGCCCACCGCCACCACCAAAAGGGTTGAAGCCACCACCACCACCTCCCATGCCCATGCCTTCAAGGTCTTCACCCCTGTCATATCTCGTGCGCTTTTCTTCGTCCCCAAGAACCTGGAAACCAGTTGAACCATCAACTTTATGGTATGCAAAACTGCAACAATTCGAGAGATTCAGATGTTTGAAACTCGCTAGCGATTCTCACCTCATATGCAGCAGCTATTTCTCGAAACTTATTCTCTGCCTCTTCCCTATTATCAACATTTTTATCTGGGTGCCACTGTAAAGCGAGCTTCTTGTAAGCGCGTTTGATCTCACCCCCAGATGCCGTCTTAGAAACTCCCAATATCTTATACCAGTCTTTTCGCTTACTCATCTTCAAAGCTTTCTCTGCCTTCATATATGATTCCCTAATACTCATGTCCTGCTTGACGTCCAAGTTCGGTACATAACACAATATGGTCAAATCCAGCCAAGAACTACAAAACAATTTCCAACAGGAGAACTCTGGAATAAAAAGTAAAAGAAGCATATAAATAACAGACTAACCTGAGGTGATTGTTGTGCTGCCACCTTCAGATCCTCCACCGCACCCTCCCAATCCTCCACTAGAAGCTTTGCCTCACCTCGCTGGTATCATAATGGTCAGTAGTCAGAACCCAACAATTTGCCACTGTTCCAATCTTCTATACTATGATGTCATTAATGAAAAGCAAGTTCTTTTTGTCTAAGATATAATGATGGCATTAGGATGGGATATTGTCCAGACGCCAATAACCTATCATTTAAGCTATTATCTATGCCCATAACAAAATTGAATTCAGTCATTGACCACAAAAAAGTGCAATTACAACTAAATGCAAAATACAGCAGGGCAAAGCAGACCTCAACTAGAGCTTCAGTTAACTCGCCATCAATATTAAGTGCATCACTGCAACTACTCAAAGCATCCTTCCCTCGACCAAGCTTCACCAGAACCTTACACAAGCCAAGATAAAGATTCACATTGTATGCTGTATGGTCAGGATCCATAGCTAGAGCAGCTTTATAATCCTCAGCAGCAAGCCGCAATTTCCCCTTGCTCATGTTATCCTCTGCCTGGAAACAAAAGGTTATGCCATGAGTTATCATCCAGCCGAGAGGCTACCTCATGTAAAGTGGTAGATATAATACTCACACTCTTAGTCTTCTTTTGCAGATTCTTCAACGCAAAATATGCTTTCTTCAAATCACTATGTTCAGGATCCAGCCTCAAACCCTTTTGATAATGCCTGATACATGAAATAGGTTATTAATTCTAAATTAATTGAAAATCGGGGTAAATACACAATTACAAATGCACAATTCTTTCAGAAATAGTGACTAAAGTAACCTGAGAGCCATGTCATGATCTGCCAAATAATAGTAGGCACGACCACGAAGTAACAATGCCTCTAAATTGTCCTCATCTTCTTTGAGGATATAACCGCTCTCAGCTATGGCTCCGGAATAGTCCTTGGTTGCCAATAACAATTTTATTTTCAATATCTTAGCCTGAAAAGCAAAGTAAATGTCACATTGCATGCAGCAAACCAAGGTGAACAGATGATCGTGTTGTACATACCATAAATGGGTAAATCATTTGTAAATCATGAGGATTTGTATTATCATGATTCATGCAACATTAATGAGAACTATTAACCAATACCTTTGAACATCCGGGAGAAAACACGAGCACGATGCGGTCCACATATTCCAAAGCCTTTACAAAGTCTCCTGATTCAAAAAGAGAGAAAGCCGAATCTAGAGCACTCTTCGCCTGTTGCAGCTGAGAGAGTTCTTTCTCTGCAGCTTTATTTCCAGGTTTGAGGTCCAAAAACTTCTTATAGCTTGCCTCTGACTCTACATATCTACAAAAGCCAAAATTTGGTCAAATCATAAATAGTGCTCCAATCAGATAATAAAGAGTACGGGGAGGGGAAATTGGCATAGTTACTACAGCTTCACAGGCTATTTCTTTACAAAAGACTGCAGGTTGCAAATCAGATTCAATTAGAAAACGACTAAAGAAAGTTACTGCCATAATAAATGCTCTGTAGCACTGTCAAATAAGACTTCGATATACTCAAGCATGACCAGACCAGCAAAATGCTAAGAACCTAGGCTAGGTTGACTACCCATAATGGAGGGCAAATACCAATGCCTTAAAACTCAGGAGAAATCACTAGTTGTCTTAGGTTCTAAAGCAAGCTTATGAAAAAACAAGTTCATCTGAGAGACAGACAGAAAGAAAGAGAATTGAAGAAAATGAAAGAGCTCCTCAATAATGCCCTGTACCAGTTCATTTAACTACTGTATCAGTTCATTTAACTGTTCAAAACTATCAATTAACTGCAACATCTGAAGAGGGAGAAAGGCAGTACTTTCTGGAATATACTATTTAACCTTCTTGTCACTTATGGCTGAATTCTTATTTCTTATGAGATAACAACAAATCGGATACTGGTAATCACCCTACTAAAAAATCACATACTAGGATAGCTATCACGAAAAAAAAGTGAAGAACCTGCACAGCTGCCGAAGAGTAGTGGCCTTCTGGAGATGAGCGTCTGATAGGTCTGGGCGAGCCTGTATTGCGGCATTAAGGTCATCAAGTGCCTCATTGTACCTTTTCACTTTTATACTTTGAGATGCTCTCTCAAGCAATGCAGAAGAATCAAGTGACTCTCCACCTGCATGTTTTATACATCATTCCAGTGAGCGATACAAGGCATGCCAGTTGGTTCAATTGACGATATGCAACTAAAAGGTGGCTCCAATCTTCCTCCAGGCAAGTGCATTTTGCTGCAGTCTTATTAGTAATTTAAGTGAACAACTTCGATAGGGTTTTGTACAGGAGGCCAAACAACTAACGATGACACTAATTAAAAAGTAAGGACAGAAGGCGCATGTCAAGTCCCATGTTTTGAAATATATGATCGGACATCTACCAGCACCAAACCGCATAAGCAAGCAATACAAGATTAATCTACCCAAAATGCACATCTCTACAACTCAAGTACACCAATCGACCAAGAGAATGGAAGAGGAATAATAATGAATGTCAGTACGATGCTTGAAACATGCAGTTAAGCCAGGACTGAATGTTCATTTACTGTAGGCGTTCTCGGGCATTTGTTAGAGGACAAATCAAGCATCACATCGAGCTGACAAGTCCTTCCATTTTCTAACAAAGATGCCGCAACATATGAACAGATTAGCCTTTGTTGCTTGCTCCACGGACTCGGATAACTCCTCAGCATTGTTTTCCACCCATATCACAAATCTCAAACAAACAGGCTAACGATCACGAGAGAAGAAAACGAATCAGATCTCGGATCCTCAATTCTATTAAGAACCATCCCTCTTGACCATCTTGAAGAACCTCCAAATTTCCTAAACCACACCTCCGAAGCAAAAAAAAAAAACCCAAACTTTAACCAAAGAACCAACAGCCCCGCGGCACACCAGCATCCAACCAGCCATGGCACCATAGTTTCCACCCAGCGACAATATCAAACACCCAATATAGGCGAACAAAGCCAACAGAATCATAAAATAAAAAAAGAAGACACGTACCGCCGGCGTAGACAAGAGGCTGGAGGAGGAGGAACTGGCAAGCGAAAACGAAATTCAGTATGAAAGCGGTGTACATCCAGCCCCTCCACATCAACCCCTCCGCTGCCGGATTCAGAGATTTGAGCCATCCCACCTCCATGGCCGCCGATTGGACCGATGGGTTCGTGAGGACGTGCACCTTCGTGGCGTGGTAGTGATCGAAGTCCGAAGCGGGGGACGGAGGTGTCTGGAGGCGCGGGTTGCGGCTGGTTCTTATGCTGTTGTCCGAGATGGCGAACCCACCGAAGGAAGGGGAAATCACCTTGTTGTTACACGTTTTCAATCCAATGAAACAAAGACACGTGGATATGGACCTCCGATTGGGCTGGCTGCCACGACATGGTATGTCCACGTGGCTCTCCTCTTTGTCGTATTTCAATAAAGTGGCTTGTTTTCATTTTTAGCCACTCTGTTTCCACTTAATTGTTCCATGGCCCGTTTTCTTCGTTATAAACTTATTCAGTGCATTCTTTTCTATTCTTTTTTTATTTCGATATAAACAACATTCGAGTAGGTTAAAAAATATTTAGTTACAATCCTATCTTAATCCCTCGTAATAAGAAAATAGAAGGCTATCTTAGTCCATATAAACAAAAGGAAAATAAACTTTGGTTTTTTAATGACCGGCGATTTCTTAAGATAGATTGAATGATAAAAAGATAAAAAAAAAAGGTTATTAATTATTCTTTTCGTAAAAAAAAGACGTGTGTTTATAAGACTAATCAATAACTACACGATCCAATCAATGACAACTTTATTTCTTCCGTATATAAGTAAAAGAAAATGCCAATTCCGAACGCAACCGATCACTTCGTCCTAAAGCTTTTTTCTCTCTCTAGAGTTCGTCCTCTCCGTCCCTCTCTCTCTAGAGGAAACTCCCCCCGTTCCCCCGTCCCTCCTCCCGTCGAACGGCGCCGTAACCAACCATCATCGCCTCCGAAGCGTTGAAGGTAAATGATCGCAGGCGATCGTCTCGCGCTTCCCCGGCGATCGTTATGTTACGAGCCGTGGTTGTTTATGCTTCTGTGGATGATCGCTACACCCGATGGAAGTTTTTTTTTCCCGGCGTTTTGTCTTGCGATCGTTGATTTATGGCTCTTGCGTGGGAATGGAATTGGTTGGGTGATCTTTGATTGCCCGTTAAGTGACGCGATCATCGTCGGTTCCTTTCGATTTACTTTTTTTTGTCATCTTGTGGAGGTTTGCGTGGGGTGTGATTGGATGGAGTACTCAATCTGGATTTCGCTAACCCTTGTTGCTTTACAATGTTATTTTATCTTCGTGAGTTCATCGGAGTCATCCCTGGGGGTTTGCATTGATAGTAGGCGATGGAATCATCGCAAATGTATGAACCACACTTCTGTTTTAGAAGACCATTTTCATGCCACGGTCGTGAATGTTTCCCCCTCCCCAACAAAATAAGGGGGAACGATTGCTGCATCTTAACTGAGGCTTTTTTTTTGTTTCATGCTGTTGTTGTTGAAGCCAAAATCGCCTGTAATTTTTGGCTGAACACCAAGGGGAATTTGGAATTTAAAATGGATCTATTTTTCATGGATTTACACAATTTGAAGTACCTTGCTTTATTTGGGGATAGGAATATTAACAACACAGTGGGTTTAATGGAGGTGCCCTTTGTTGCATTCAGCGAGACAAAGAGTTCCAGTTTCTATTTGAGATTACTGTTTCTTAACCTTGAAATTGTATCAAGGAACCCAATGCCCAACTGTTTGTTGAAGGAGAAGAGCGGTCCATTAAACTTTAACTTCCCATTAGTGATTTTTGTGCCTTTTTCCACGATGTTCATATCTTAACTTAACAGACCACTAGAGTTTATGAACTGAGGAATGGATTTGATGTTGGAAGCGGGATAGTTATTCTATCCGATTGTTCCAGAGGGTAAGATTTAGATTTTGAAGTGTGCTAGTTCTTACTGACCAACGGCATTGACCTGGACAGTGTGACTGTGTCAGAAAACAACACCATCCAGCATGCAGCTTCAGCTTGATTCGGTGTCTTTCATGGATACTAGAGGAATTTTCAGGAATCGTTCCCAAAAATTTAAGATCCCTTTATCTAGAATCGACTAGGTTTGCAATGTTTCTATATGCAGGTTAGGTTCCCATTGATGATGTATCCTTGTTGCAAAATTGAGTCGTTCTCATATTTGAGAATGGAACTTAGTTTATGGAGAATTTGGAAGGAGGTCCTGTCCACCTTTTCAGGTCAGAGTGCGAGATTGCGTGGCGCCATCTTTATCTCTCTCACGTCTCTGTTCCTAATTCTAGCCTCAGTTATTAGAGGAGTTTCTCTTGACAAAGCCCCTCATTTGTCATGTTTCAGGTGGTAAATTTTTGTCCACAAGGAAGTCTGTTTGCTTTATGTCACTTCTTTTAGGTAGTTATTTGCTTGAAGGTACTCAAATTCTTAGTTGAAGTTTTATCAATGAGGTAGCAATGTGTCAGAAGGTAGATGATGAACTAACTTCTAGCCTCCGCTTTCATTAATGACTTCTATCGGTTATGCAGGCCCCTTTATTTAATTACTCAGAGAACTGGTGTGGTTCCATCTCATTTTCGTCCTTCCAGGATGTTATTTCCGTGGATTTGTAGCCCATAGATTATCCCATTTGTGGAGCTGATTTTACTGTAGTCCTGGCCTTTCTCTATCATGACTGGTATGTTTCCGGGTGTCCTTTATCATAACAGATGGGGATGGAAATCAGTTTCGCCATGACAATATCCCATATGTGGATCGCGGTTGGCCATCTGGGGTTAGAGATGTTGAGATGCCGTGTTTTTATATTTAGCTTCCCATAGATGCTCTTGGATGTTATGCACGAAAGAAGCTGGGTTGTATAATGGCTTCTGTAAGAACAAAGGACATGGTTCTTATTCCGCTATACCGTCTTCTGCTTCAGTTGTAACTACCAAGCAGTTATTCCTATTAATCACGTGTAGTCACTTATTTGTAAAAAGATCAAGCCTGGAAATTTTGGCTAGTGTAACGAGTCATTATTGTTGGAAGCTCTACTTCTGAGAATCATGTCTAATGCTCTAGATAACTCCATGAAGGCAAACTTTGGGATTACTGTAAATTTGATTTTGGCTGACGTAAGTACTTCTCAACAGCCTTCTAATAGTTTTTCCATGGTTGACTTTATGATATCCTAGTTGTCGGTTTCTTGGGCCAATGAGCCTGGACTTTTCTCATCACTTACAAATTCTGCAAAATATGTCAAGGTTTGGTTTTCCCTGAGGAATAATCTGATGACTAGCCGTTCAAGCTGCAGCACTATGTTAATGCACCTTTCCGTTACTGAAAGGTTCATGTGGGTAAAATAAGAACAATTTCACAAATCATGGGTATTCTGGTTCATTCTTCAAAATCTTGTTGTTCTCCCTTTGTTCGTCAATAATTCTTTTCATCAGATAACAGGAGGGTGGATTATATATTGCTTAGCTAATCATGTTTTCTAATTAGATTTGTTTGACTCTTCAATGAAATGATTGTAGAAATTGTTGAAATCCTTGATTGATTACTCAAATCAGTCTCTGTTTAATCCTAATTGATACAAGTTCTGCTGTTGAGAAGTTTCTCTACAATATTTATCTTTCAATGATAATGTACTCACACTGATGTTATCTTTAATTGTATATGAAGTTGCTCCTTTGGTGAACTGTGCAAGCAGACTTATTTAAATACTAATATTTGTAAAGGTTTGCATCATATATGTCCATACTACAACATTGCATTGGCTCGGTATGCGTTGTATTTCAGAAAATTAATGTATAAATAAGCCTAAGGACCACATGTACAGTAGTTGGAATAAGTGAATATAAGCTGATTGAGTAGGCATTTGCTGCCCTTGAATCCTGTAATATAGCTATGAGAGAGTCGCCTCGGGCAAATTGGGGTTTGGTTCCCCGGCCTACTTCTCTCATATTTTGGTTGTTTGCTGCATGCCATCTTTTCTGTCATCTTCATATTATCTTAATTTTTCCAATGCTTTCTCGTGGTTTATCAGCATCACTCGCTCTAGACTCTTGCTTTTTGTTTTGCTTTCTTCGTTTTACCACAAATTCCAGTTCATGTGCCAACTCTCAACTCCTCTTCTTCTTCTTGTTATTAGGGCAGTTATCGGTTTTAACTTTTGGTTGTTTCCCGAGAATAGGAAAGAGAAGTGCAATTGCAGTTTTTCCATGAGATTCAATGTTTCATACATGATGGCTTTTGTTTCAAAAAATAATTGGTTCATTTTCTTAAAAAATGTGGAAATTTCATTGTTAGAAAGATATGGTCAGCCAATGTATTTGAGTTGATGCTCTTTGCATAGCTGCGAGTGAGTATCTTGGTTGCCTTCCATCTTGGTTTTATACCCTATCTAATCTGTCCTGCAGGTGACTGTTGACTTGAGCTTTTGGGTCAACTTCAATTCATTGATTGCAACTATGGTACATAAGCAGTACTCATTACCTCATCCATTTGAGAACACTGGTGATGAGAGCTTGAATAATATGCCTGTGGAGTCAACAGATGTTGAATCAGGTATAGTCAATTTTACTGTACTGAAAGGAGTTTTCATCCTAATAGGAATCGATTTATAATATTTACTTATAAAAAAAAAGGAGTTTTCATTTCTCTAGAGAGGTGTTACTAAGATTTTCAAGTTTGGTTTGATACAGAAGGCTATTTTCTTCTCAATGGATATTTAGGCATAACATGAGACATGTTTTAACCGAAGATATGATGAGCCGAGTAAATTAATATACTATTGCGTGCTAAAATTTCTGAGGTAATACAGGTAGAGAAACTGCTGTTCAAAATCGAGCTGTAGTGTATCCCATGGAGAATGTAAATCAAGAAGCTGTACGGTTCACTGCAACTTGGTCTGCACCAAGGTCATCTGGATTCGTTCCAGTTGTTCGTGGTGATGTGTTTCCACTTCATCATCCCAATATTGTCTCCCATTCTGAAGATAATTTCATCCATCAATCAAACGTTGGCACTTTCAAATCTGTCCCTGAAAGCATTGATAGCCATGCATCCTCGTCAAACTATGTTTGCCACACCTTGTATGACGCCGATGGTGCTTTTGCTAACTCAAATATCGATGTCCAAACCCAGCATCTAAAGAGAAAAGGTCCTATGATTCCATCAGCATATGAGGCGGGCAGTAGCAGCAGATACTATTTTTCTGGAAGCTCTTCTAACTTCCCAGTCACATCTGAAATATGTCGTGAAAAACCCAGAAATGACAACATGCAGATGCCTTGCAATTGCTTTTGTCCTGATGATTGCTACAATTGTAATGGCCTTGAAGTTAGAAATGAGGGTTCATTGAGGAATGTCAGGAGCCGTACTGGAGTTGATCCTAACTACAGCGATGCAGGAGTCCCTGTTCCAACTAATGCATCTCATTCTTCCTTTTATACAAGCAACGCTGTTGAGCATTGTAGCATGGTGAGTCATCAAGGTCAATATTCTAGTGCATTGACAGGCCAGTGGAACAATTCTGTCATGTCAAATGCTCATGGAAGGGCTCTAACTCCAGGTATTTCATGAATTTATAGGAATTTCATGCACCTCTATTTGGAGAAAAGAAGCTTATCCTTTTCGTATACCCTTATCATGCTCCATTATTTTATTTTTTATTTTTTTTAGATGTTATGCTGAATTATTTGCCCTCATATTTTCCACATTTTGGACTTGGGTCAAAAGTCTATTTTCCCTCAACCGTGAGATTGTGTTTGAATAAATAATAATACAAATGGCACAATTTCCCCCATTGCTCTAATTTTCACAAAAAATGAGTTGTACTATCAATCTTATCACTTTGTTGTCCTAGAAAGCACTCTATTTTTAAGAAACTTTGTATTTACAGTTTTTACTGTTTTTTGTAAGTAATAATTTTTCTGTTTTGAAATACTCATTTGTTGCAAATACAGATCCGGGGATATTCAGGCTTCAACTGGGCCGTGCTTTTGTTGGAAGCGACAGTTGTCCGCCGTTTGAACCTGTTAATTCTGATTTTATCTCAGGAAGAAATTCCGTTGCCTATCATAGTAGTGCCCCATTCGAAGCTGTTAGTACTGATGTTCTCTCAGGAAGAAATTCTGCTTCCCGTCACCGTTTTCATGGGCCCTCAAACCAGCCCCTTAGGCATTCCCGCAGTAATTACTCTCAAAGATCTAGCAGAGACTTTAGACATCCTTCAAGTGCTGTGCACTCAGGAAGTATCGGGGGGTCAGAAGCAAGACTACACTCTGGACATGATGGTTACCAGAGACATCGCCGTCCAGTTTTAGGCATAGGGTGGCATCATGGGGACAGAAACCGCAGATCAAGAATATGCCATGAGAGGTATCGCTCATTCCATGATCAGGAGGATGGACATCATCATCAAGTTTACAATGAGGTATTTGTCCTTTGCTTTCAGAAGTAAGTTGAGTCTTTTATGCTTTACTTATTTGAAGATGGTAGTCTAAGCGATTCTAATTCTTCCATAAGTTCACTCTTTGACGTAGAACATGAAAAGATTGCCGCAAAGGGTTTGTAAAGTTATAATTAGTTTAGTTCTTGCATGATAGCACTTTATGTCCCTTTACAAACTGTACTACCCGCCATGGTAAAAGTGCTTGTCCGGGAAAAATATCATGGAACATATTTGAAGAAAATTTTATAAACCTTCCGTCCTGCAAATCATTTGCAAGCTGTGATCTCCTGTAAGCCATGTTTGACTTTGATTGACTTCAGAATTGGTGATGTCTCAATGTCTTCTTGAGTTATCCTAGTCTTCAGATGGTGGCATATTATGAGTGTTATACCAGAACAGTTGGGGACTTAGTGAACTTGGAAATTATAAAGAGATAGAAACGATATTTCTTTTGGATATAGTGACTCGCGGAAAGAAAGGTCCTATCTTTTCCATTTTTTGTTAAAAAATATGGTCCTATTAACTACAATATGTTGAGTACTTATGTTAATAAAGGTCTTATGAGCTGGCAAACTTACAGACATGAACATTAGTTTATTTGACAAAGGTTGTTCCAGAAACTTTTCTATTGCAATTTCATTTATGCAGGTTAAGAATTTTAGTAGGGAAAGTGATTTTGTCTCAATCCGTAATCACGAGCTAAGTGCGGTTGCTTCTCAAGTCCTTGTTGATTGAATAAGCATTGCTAAAGGAAGACCCTCATTGCAAAACTACCTGCTAGAATTGGATAGGATTTTTGCTTCCAGTAGCCTGTTACAATTCCCGATCTTTATAAAGAGGCTGTCTCACGAGATCCAAAACCTTTATTGCTTCACTCACGCTTCGTAACAATTTTTACACTACTTGACCGTGTTGGTTGCTTGAATTAGCTTTACCTGCTGTTTTTTCAGGGGTTTATGGCCATGGACCGCTCATCCTTCTATGCACCAAGAAATGCGTATGACCAGCACAGGGACTTGAGGCTCGACATTGACAACATGAGTTACGAGGTTTCTGTATCATTTCCCTATTGTTAAAGTTTTTTGGCTTTCTAATTTTGTTCAGTGGGTGTCTTTTAATGTCTTTGCCAGAATCTTAATTTTTATCCGTATCTTTCCCCGAGCAGGATTTGCTGGCGCTAGGCGAAAGGATAGGAAGCGTCAGCACGGGCTTGTCCGAGGATGCAATGAAGAAGTGCTTGATAGAATATCTCTACTACTCCTACAATCGATCGCAGGACGATAGTAGATGCGTCATTTGCCTGGTGAGAGTTTCATCTAATCAAGACGAAACGGAATCTGTCTGGGCGTGCCCATGCCAGAAAATGTGGGATTAATTTATCTAATCCATCGTGCTGAACGACGAAAATGCAGGAAGAGTACGAAAACAAGAGCAGGATGGGGAGGTTGAAGGCATGCGGGCACGGCTACCATGCGAGTTGTGTCAGGAAGTGGTTGTCGATGAAGAACCTTTGTCCAATATGCAAGGCTCCAGCCCTCGAAGAAGAGGGGGAGCAGTAGTACGTTTGTGGGATTTAGTAGATAGATGCTGGTGGTTGGTCTCCTCAAATGGAGATGGAAGTTTCTCTCTTCTCTTCTTTTCTTCTTCTTCTTCTTCTTTTTAAGGAATGGGACAATCGCTGTAAATTATTCGTCGGTCGTATTATCTTGGGTGTATAATAACAGAACTCCATTGAATCTTCTGTGGGCCAGCCTAATCCAATGTTCTTCAGGCCTTGTGTCATGTTAAAGCGACTGAGAAGCTAAGTCAATGGACGAATTTAGAGTAATGAATCAACAAAGTGTCACAACCTTGAACCGCTCTTCACGAAAGACTACTTATGACATCTCTAGGAAAGCATGGAACTCGGACAAATAACCGAGTCCTTGACAGTCACTCATTACACTCTGCAGATCTGCTCAAGATCCCAGAATTTGTAAAAAGAAAGGCAGAGTTTCTTCGATTTCAATCCAAAACTTTAGTATTAGGCCTCTCGATTTTAGTTTCTTGATGAATGACAGATGCTTCGCGAATGATGTCTCTGGTCGACAAGTTAAGGAAGAAGCAGCTGATATGGGAGAGAGCTATTGTCCACTACTCCATCTTCTTCGTCCTCGGTATCTTCCTTGGCCTTGCCCCTACGAGCCACCACCCCTCAATTATTTCCTCTACCCGGGATCTCTTGTTCGTCAAGCAATCCTTCGGGGTCCCCCAGTTGGTGATGGTTACCCCCGAGGTCAAGGTCGACCGAAGCTCGAATGCTCAACAGACTGGTGACGTGGAAGAGGAGAACAAACTACCAGATCTCATTTCAAGGAAGCTCCTCATAGTCGTTACTATCACGAGGACAACATGCAATGGGAACTCGGATGTAGGGACACTCGCAAGGCTTGGGAACACCTTGAGGTTGGTTCCGCCGCCATTGTTGTGGATTGTGGTCGAGGGACGATGTCAGGAACAAGTGTACGACGATACAGTCTACACGACGTTAATGAAGACAGGGGTAATGTACAAGAATCTGGTCGTGGCAGAGAACTACACTACCGGGAGCGAGGCAGAGATCGCAGATTGGCACGAGAAAGTCGCTCTCAGGCACATCATAAACCACAGGCTGAGCGGGATTGTCCATTTCTCAAGCCCCTGGGATGTTTATGATCTGGGATTTTTTGAAGAGCTCAGGGGGTCAGAGTAAAGAAACTTTCGATCATCTTATCTTTTTCTTTCTCATATTCATAAGCAAAATGAACCCAAAACTGACGTTATACGTTGATTGATATGCAGGATGTTTGGCGAATGGCCAGTCTCAACTGACCACCAGGAAATGGATTCCAAGGTATTGGGTAGGCGTTCTTGTGGTTCTTCTTCAAAGACGATGGGATGGATTATCCGGTTCCGACAACCAAGTAGTATGCTCGACTTGAGGAATACATCCGCTGATCCCTGTGTTGGATTCAATAGCACTATTCTCTTTGACAGGCAAGGATTTTCGGGTTCATCAGTCACGACCCAGGTCTAGCGATACACAACAGATTTCTCCATTAGGACAGGGCTCCATATGTGATTAGGAGATTGCACCAGGTAGTTTTATTGTCAGCCGTGTATAAGGGTGCACCTGTAAGCTCTTAACCCTGGTAGAAACCACATTTTTCTTTTCCATAGATACGAGCAGATTCGTCTGAATGATGAGTATTCTGATCTTCCTTTCACTATCTAATTCTTGTTTCCGAACATTTTGATATTGAATTTCACAATCAAAAGATTGAAGAACTTGAAATTGGGACACAAAGCACTAAACTGCATGAAATTGGCGAAACCTTGAACATTGTTTCCTCTTTGCAATCATATGTAGTGGGAAAGACTTCTTTTTCTGAAGATTTTAAATCATCTGTAACTAAAACGATATAGAGAGGGCATTGCAGATAAAAACACATATTTGTCCGGAAAACTCTTCGCATAAGCCAACGGGAAAATTTTCTCCTTATTATCTTCCCCCCTAGTACAGCAAGACGACATGGCCTTGTTTCCGAAAAATGGAGGGAATGGTTAGTTCAAAATTCATCGTCGACTGTTCCTTGGCATTTGTTTCCCAGGTGGGTCCATTTCTGTTCGAGATCGAGAGGGCAGTCCAGTAGTTAGTAGTGGGGTTGATGGCAGAGGAACTGAAAGAAAAAGAATGGTGGAGTTCCTTCTAAGTAAAGTTAGTGTTTGGTGTGTGTTTTCTTGCTTCCTCCAAAGAAAAAAGAAAAGGATGAAGTAGAAAATACTCGTCTCTCGCTCGATGGATGGGCGGCTGTCAATTCTCCCATTCCGATCCATCAAATGTTCTTCAGAATAAATTCAACTCATGATTTGTGATCGTGTGATCCATCCCTTTTTGTTTGGTTGGTAACTTATTGAAGAGTGTTTCGAAATCATGCAGTCTGCAAAATTAAGGTTTCTTTCATAACATTTCTCCTGTCATCTTCTTTTTATGACTACTATTCATTGCCAGTCTCTTATGGATCGATCCCTTTTGGTTTTCACCAACTCCCCTAGTAACGCCGCCAGGAAGCCCAAGGGGAAAGCCCCGGGACCCCTAGATCACCGGAGTCCTCGTGGGATTTCTTCGGCTGAGGTATTAAGAACACACCTGTTGATTAGTTTGGTATGAGAAAATTTTGAGTTTATCACAAGAGTCTTGGCATGGACTTTGCAGACCGTTCGGCTACAAGAGGAGTTGAGGAATGCTAAGAGTGAACTGATCTGTTCCGAGTCAGAAAAGACACGAGCACAGGTGGAGGCGGCCGAGGCTAAGAGGCAGCTTGCAGCAGTTTCGAATCGGCTAATTGAAACTCGGAGTAGACTCTTGGATCTATCTGATTCTGAAGACGCTCGGATTCAGGAACTTAGGAAGATCTCCCTAGAACGAGATAAAGCATGGCAGTCCGAGCTCGAGGCGGTCCAGAAGCAGAATTCCTTGGATTCAGCAGCTTTGGTTTCCGCCATGAATGAAATTAAGAAGCTTAAGCGGCAGTTAGAGCGGGTTGTGGAATCTGAGGCCACCCAAGCTAAGCATGCGGAATCAGCATATCACGAGCTTCGGAACATCCGGGAGGAACTCTCAGAAATGCTAGTCCTCGTTGAGAACCTGAGGAACGAGCTGAGTGAATCCCGAGATTCAGAAGCACGGGCTCTGGAGATGGCTGGAAACACCCAGATGCTGCTGGATATTGCGAATGCTACTGCGGAGACGTTGCACTCAGAGACCATGAAAGTCAGGGAGGCTCTTGATGTAATGTCCTATGAGTTGGAACGATCTGGAGCTCGAGAAACGGAATTGGATTCTACTGTCAGAGATCTCCAAGAAGAACTCAACCGACACCAGAGGGACGGTTATCACGACCATAATTATGGTGACAGCGAGACTGATCAGCTAAAATTTGCAGTGGAGACAAACGAGATAAGGCGCGATGCAAGTAAACACTTTAAATCGATGCTTCCCGTCGATGCTGGAAATGTTCCAATTCCTCCCACTGATACAGAGGAGTTTCAGACGTTCCCGAAGGGCGACTCCGAGGAAGTTCGAAAACTGACGGAGGAAAACAAACTTCTCAAGGAGAAGTTAAAGCAGCAGGAAATGGAGATGAAGGTGGCTAGGAAAGATGCGTCAGCCATGTCAGACGCAGCCAGGTCGTCCAAGGAGGAGGCCTTGATGAAACTCGAGCACACGGCCAAGGAGGCCGATAGAAGCAGAGAGAGAGCGGCTCGGGCGACACAGATGCTCGAAGCGGCTCGAACAGAGAACTCGGAAACAAAGGAGGAGCTAAGAAAGTTAAAAGTTCAGTTGGACCAGTGGAGGAAAGCGGCCGAATTAGCAGCCACAATGGTGTCAGGCATGAACGACGGGAAGGCCACGGATATAAGAGGTTCGGCCGAGTATACACGTTTCTCGCCGGATGATAATGAATACAACAACGAGGATGGTGATGGCTCGCCGAAGAGGAGGAACGGGAACGTGCTGAAGAAGATCGGCGTCCTGTGGAAGAAGGGGACACCAGTAAAATAAAACATGAACGAGTGACCAGAAGAAAATAATGTAGGCCGTACAATAAGTACGGAAGCTTTGTATCTTACTTTATTTTTTTTATTCTAGCGAGAATAATTGGAATAATAATTTTGCTTGCTGAATTTTATAAAATGAATCATGTTTATCCGAAAAGGTATGACCCAATGGGCCGTAACGTGGAGGCCCAAATTTATTTCCTAGTTGGGCCAAAAAAGCCCGTTTAAAGGGCTTCGCTATCCTTTTTTTTTTCCTTTTTGGTAAGGAATTCGCTATCTGCTGCTCCTCTATTAACAAGGGCTAGGGCTTTCTTCTTGGGGAGGTTTTCGCTCGGCGCCGCTTTCTCAACTCCTCCTCAAAACCCCGCCGACAGCCGTAGCGTCGCCGTCAACATGGGGTAATGCGATCCACGCTTGCGGAGTCGCAAGCGTGGAGTATTGTCCTTTTGATCGGTTGGATGGATTATAGGAGTCGTTTAGATCAGTCTGTCAACGTTGTCGATCGATTTGGTTTAGTATCACGACTCCTTGATTCACGGAGATTTAGGCTGTGTTTGTTTACCGAAGAAAAGAATAGAAAAGAGAAGTGGTTAAGGAAACTCTGAAATATTTAGAGAGAAATATTTTACGGGGAATCGAGTTTTCCTTCCGTTTCTTTCATTTTCTCTAGTTTTCCGACGAAAACAGACACGCTCTTAGCGTCGATGACAATTCGAATATTTAGGATGAACTCTTTTGTTATATTTCATTTTTTTTTAATTTCAAAATTTTACTTTCGTTTTATATCATTTCGAAGGGTTACGGTATTTTTGGTTGATGTTGTTTTGTAGTTTTTGTTATAATTGTTTGGGATTTGTGTTGTAGACCCTCTATGAATGAGGGCATGTCTTTCATGTGTCTCCTTGTCATTTGAGTGTATGCGAGTCGGGTTCTGGGCTAAGTCCCTCAATTGCTTTTTACCGTTGTTTTGAAATATCGTCGATTTTTCCCCTGAATCTATCTTTCCTGTGATTTGGGTGAGACGAAAAATTTGTCCTTAGTTGTAAGAGGGTCTTTAATATTTCAGTAAGACACATGGAATGGGATCTGCTCGCAAGTTGAAGTTCCACAGGAGAAGGCAAAGGTGGGCCGACAAGGCATACAAGAAGTCCAACCTTGGCAACGAGTGGAAGAAGCCGTTTGCAGGGTCCTCTCATGCCAAGGGTATCGTCCTCGAGAAAATGTAAGCATTATGAGATATTTTGTTTTATTTTTCTGCATCTACCTTGATGGAGGTAGTAATTGGACAATGACAAACAATCTTGCAGAGGTATTGAGGCTAAGCAGCCGAACTCTGCCATCAGAAAGTGTGCTAGAGTTCAACTTATCAAGAATGGGAAAAAGATTGCTGCTTTTGTCCCCAATGATGGTTGCCTAAACTACATCGAAGAAAATGTAAGCCTTGTTATTTGTAAGACCCACTATTCCATAGTTAGATCTGAAGTTCTCTCTTGTTGAAACCCTGATTGTAAAATGCTGTTTAATGTCAGGATGAAGTTCTAATTGCTGGATTTGGACGTAAAGGTCATGCCGTTGGAGATATTCCCGGTGTCAGGTTCAAGGTTGTGAAGGTTTCTGGGGTGTCTTTGTTGGCTCTGTTTAAGGAGAAGAAGGAGAAGCCTAGGTCTTAAGCTTATGCCCGTCTAGTCTGGCTTGCTGTTAATTTTTTATCCAAATCATCTTCCCATTACCAACTCAAGTTCTGATACAATCGGAGATGACCGATTAGCTATCTGGTCTTTTTACAACTATATTTGTCCCCGGGGTTCTTCCCTTTTTTGATCATTTGCTTGTTGCCATTTTTCGTTGGTGATGAAAAATTTGAGAGGGGAATGATGATGTTAGTTCACTAGAGCAATCCAAACCTTTGCCCTCGGTAACTAGAATAGGAGGCCTTTGGTTTCCTACTTGGTTGAGTTTAGACTGGTGGGCTTGGGCAAAACCAGGCGGGTCTTTTTTTAGATCTCTTTGCTACGGCAAGGCCGATGAGACTAAGATCGCGCGAATCCTGCAACAAGATTAAATGGTTAATTTAAAACGAAAAAATGATGTGATATCAGGAAGGCGCAGAACTCCTTTTTCCCGCTTTTGTTACTTCTTGCCGATAGCACTCTTCTTCACCCTTGAATGCTTACGTAGCATTCAAATCAAATGGTCTAGGCAGGCAATCCTGGCTGCCACGCCTCTATTTGAACTGTTTGGTCTCTGACTCCTTTTTTGACCCAGTCTGGCAGAAGGTCGGTTGTAGATGGTCACCTGGTTTTTCTGGTGCAGTCATGGGGATGGTAGCAGAAGCTGGACTCCCAAGGTTTGGCATTACGGAGTCAGAGCTCGGGGTTTTCTTCGACAAGTCTCCCTCCGTTGAACCTGCCTGCAATCCATCCCCATTGTGTATTTCCTCATGGCATAGCCCTTTCTTTAGATCCTCCTACAAGTGAGTCGGGCTCATTAATGAGATTTCCTTTCCCTTCGTCAGGCTCGTGAAAATGAAATCAGCTTCAGAATCATTTTCCCAATCACTATGAGGCTCCACGAAGAGCAAAGCATGCATGAGAAGCTTTCGGGAGCGGTTCCTGACAAACAAAAATAAACTGATATCTGAGCTTTCGCCGCTTCAAGGACCAGTCTATTATCGCAGTCAGAAACCGAAATAGTTGAGCCCTGGATGTAGTGAATGAACTCTTGGGGCACGAACGAAGCCCTGCTTGAAATCACTTCTTCTGGGACATCCTCGTTATCTGAATCCTTATCTGAACCATCATTGAATATCCAAAACGGGTGTCCAACATCCATGTAAATTTGTTTCGGCATGCATCTACACGTAAGCTTATACTTAAGTAGCGGAAATCGACACTTCCTCTAGTGCGCAGACAACTGGTTTTTCGAAACTTTGGTATCGCTTCACTTTGCTAATTGTGGGAAACTTTCCCAAAAGGGTTTCATGCCAAGCGCATCGTGCCATGCAAATAATTTATTGCCGAAGCATATCACCAAATAGCTGTCAATCTCGAAACAGTCATCACCTTTAGTTATCACGTAGAATCTGCGATTACCTTACCGCGACCAGGGTTAGCCTAAAACTTTTCAACAGACAAGATCGGAGATACTGACTAGATCAGAGATACTGACATGCCGTCGATCCCATAGTTTCCCACATCGCCTCCTGGTATTTCTCTGTTGGAGTCATTGAGCACCAGTTTATCTTTGATCAGTAGCAGCATCTGGTCTCCTCTTCCCTCAGAAGATGTACCTCCACCAAAATGAATGTATTTCTCATAATCCACTTCCATACACCCTGCAGGAAAAAATCATTGGCTCAACATGGCAGTCCTATCATCAGCTGTAACCCAAGAGAACTCAAAGAAACAAGAGCCTGCACGTGTAAACCCGAGTAATGATCGATGGGAGAGAAACACGCTACTGGCTGGTTGTGATCTGCCTGCATTAGGAAGCACTGGGTGCATGCTGTTTATAGTGGACTAAGGCAACGATCATGCATATTGTGATTAATACGGTTCTCATTGTTTTAAGCACAAACAAAAGACCAGGTTAATGACAGCAAAAAATGTTGCTTTTTGCTCGAAACGACCATGGAAGTATTTTCCGTAAATGAAAAGTAAAGCACAGACCAGATGAGATTTTAGATGCCATTAATTTGAAACCTTAACAATGCAGGAATATCCCTTCACAACCTCTTATGGCCATTCCACTTTTCGGTATTAATGGTCCGCCTTCGGATTTTTACCATAAACATCATAACGCTGTAAGTCATGACATGATAGAGATTCCCTTGTTTAATTGCTGATGATTTTTGTTTCTGAATTAGTAAACAAGAAATGAAATGCATAGAATGGTTCTATAGAGGTTCACTCGTTTGGAATGATTTGAAAAATGATGCTGGGGCTCTGTGTATAGTATAGAAGACCATCTGAGATCGTTTCATCCATGTATCACGGCTACATGTGGTTTTACGTGTTCCGTCGGAGAGTGTTGAGGTGGTTACAACCATGGAGTCTCCTTACCTGTGTGAATTACATTTCCGAGATCCCAGCTTCGAGTTGATTCAAACGAGGAATTTGCCAATGCTCATACAGAGGCCAAGCAGTGTAAAGGGACACTCGAATGATATCCTTCAAATGGTATGGGATCCATTTCCAGTTGCTAGGACTGACCTTTGAGCAGTATGGTATGCCTTTGAAAACTGCTCCTTAAAATTGAGGTTCTTTCCTACGCAAGATTTTGAGCACACAAGAGTTACGGGACTCAAAATAGGAGAATGATAAAAGTTTCTCAAATCCGGAGATTTCACGACACACGACCTTTATCCGTTAACTAATTAATGGCTATACTTAAATATAAGGACTGACGGACAGGCTGCAAAGCTATTGTCGAAATCAAAGAGTTCTGTCCAAAACATAGAAGTCACTTTCCCAGACAGATTGGTCGAAAAACCGAGGCGAAACATTTCACCTTTGCCTCTTCCTTCCACGTGAACTCTTCACAGGCTTCAAACGCAGAGGCTTGAGCTTAAAGCTGACGACCGATGGTAGGGTCCCCCTAACGATACCAAAGGCAGCTTCAGCAGCCGAACGTTCCAGGAAGACTATCCTGGCCGCTGTGCTCTTTGGATAGAGCTTTGTTTCCGATTCTATCAGTTGTCCAAATTGGCCGAAGGTCTCGTGCAGCCTGGTCTCTGAGGGTACCGTATTCCAATCTGTGAAGAACATGTGAAGGCTAAAAGCATACTTCTTCTCCTCCGACTCAGTGACACAGGTACCTAGGCTTGCTGCTGAGATAATGGGAGTGGAAATGTCGCCGGGATATTTGGAATCAATAAGGACTTTGCCATATGCTGCGCATCCAGCCTCAAACCAGGTATTCTGGCTCACTGGAAATGAACCACCACTGGCGCTTATATCCTGCCCGTAAAAATCCATAATATCATTGCTGTTTTGAACGGATCTTACTGAAAAGATATCGGAGGAATCACCGTCTAGAGCTAAGAAGGAAGAATATCTGGGAAGTTCATGCGAGTGGGTCCTCCAGCAAAAGAAGGCTGATAACTGAGCTATCATCACTTCGGGAACCAGTCTGTTATCACAGCCAGATGCTGCAACAGACGATGCTCGGAGATAGTTGACAAGTTCCTGAGGCACGAAAGAAGATGTGCTCAAGACGACTTCTTGTTTATCATCGCTGCCCAATCCCCAAAACGGACGTCCAACATCCACACAGATCTGTTTTGGCATGCAACTGCAGGTAAGGGTGTATTTTATTCGTCTGGATACTTCCTCAAGAGCGCAATCAACAGCTTGTCCAAAAATTTCTGTGTCACTCTGTTCTGCCAGTCGTGAGAAGTTTTCCCAGAAGGGTTTAATGCACGCCACACCACGCCACCTAGCCGAGCCATCTCCAAAGCACACTACCAAATAGACATCACTGTTGAAAGACTCGTCTCTGTCAGATAGCATCATCGAATCACCGATTACCTTTCCTGGCCACCAGGGTTGGCCCATGTCCTTGCACCAGACAAGATCAGATACTGCGACACGCCGATCAATCCAGGACGATGTTTGATCAACCACAAGTTTCTCATCGTTCTTTGTCAGAGTATGGTGTCCTGTTTCCAAGGATGACATACCGGCATTGCTGGAAACACATCTACTAAAATCATACGATTTTCCAGCATCCATTCTGTAAGACCTGCGTGATGAGAACGTCGAAAGCTTTACACAACAACCAGAAGATCCTATGAAGAGGGCATTTCATTGAGAACATTCCGCGATGCCTCAAAAGTAAGAGCATTTACCATGTGATTATCATTGACAGGAAAAACGTGTGCTTTGGCCCTCACAATTTGCATAATATCAAGCATCCTGTCCATGATTTGACACTGCCTTTTTGGCCAAATACATGCACGCAGCAATTAATGCTGTTCGCCAAGCTTTTCAAGTAAAAATAAAACACCATAACGAAATGACAACAAAAAATCCAACTCGTTTTCTTTCGAATGCGAGACTGCATTAACTCAGGATTCCTGGTTTTGGCCGGTGATGCGGTTTTGTGCCAAACAGACTCAACGGGGAGCCTTTGCAGAAGTTTTTTGATTGGTACCATTGCAGAAGTTGCCATGAAATGAAAGACAGCAGCAGGTAATGAGAAAGAATAAAAAGGATTGAGAAATCCAAATTTTTCCCATAATCCCAGCCTCATTAGGCAGGAATATCCCTCCACCCCCCTCCTTAGGCAATTTGACCCCGCTTGGCATTTGCAGTTGCAGAGGACACAGAACATGCAAATTGTCCTGGAAATAGTTTTCCGCCTACTCTCACGAATCTGAAGAACGAAGCAGTGATCTGCAGCTTATTTGCTTGCTGCATATTTCAATTTCCATCTCACAAAACCCTTAGGAACCAGATATACTCCAGTTGTATTGCTTCCATGACAGGTAACAGAAGTCAATGATTATCCTTTAGGGGATTCGTAAGTCCACCAAAATTTGTCGTCGTCCACCTTAATGTATGTCTAATCGAGTGGAAGCGTAAGCAACTTCAACGATAATGGACAGATATTCAGTAACAAAGGGGAAATAATTACTATCTCGCAGTTGGTTGTGTGATAGTATCATCGATGGTGACATAGTTCTCGCTCCCTGGAACATCAAATGCATTCATGTTGATGGACGAGTGAAAAGAGTTCCTCGACATGTCCGAAAGACCCTCCCTTGTTGTCAAGGCTTCTCTTTCAATTATCAACGCATCTTGAATCTCTTTTAGGACTTCAGATATTGAAGGCCGCATATACCCGTGGGGTTGGACACACATCAGAGCTTTTTCCGCAATCTTCCACATGGTCTGAATGTCATACTCGTCCCTTAAGTTGGGATCGAGAATCCCTTGAATGTCCCCACTCACAATGTGTAATTTCGCCTGCAAAGTGTGATGAGATCGTGATTCAAGATGATACACAAGTACAATAGAATTCGAACTGTAATGACATTCTTTTAGATCTGTCAAATGCAGGTCAGGAAATTCGTCCAATCAATTACTCACCCACTGCACTATGTTCCGACAGTTAGCACCGAAGCTTTCGTTTGAAATAGCTTCACGTCCGGACATCAGTTCCAAAAGAATTACACCAAAACTGTAGACATCACTTTTATCAGTTAACTGCTGAGATATATAGTACCTGCAGGTATATAAGTGATAAGATTAGTCAAAAGCCAATCATGTCAGACAAACATATTAATCGAACCAGAAAAGAGCCATACTCAGGATCAAGATATCCAACAGTTCCCCGAACAATACTTGATACGTGGAAGACACCATCAACTGTAGATTTTGAGAGACCAAAATCAGAAACTTTAGCTCTCATATTGTGGTCGAGAAGAATGTTGTTGGTCTTCAAGTCTCTGTGTATGATGGTTGGAATGCATCCAGTATGAAGGTACTCAATTCCTGCATGGAGACAAAAATACAATTGCTATAACTGAACCATTTCTAGGCACTAGCTCCAGAACTGGAATTGAAATGTAAAATTCTAACCCGCTCCTCACACCCACCTCTTGCAGCATCTTCGGCAATCTCGAGACGCTTGATCCAATTGATACTGATATCACGCGTCATTGGTCCTGGTAATTTCCCGCAAGAGTTGGATTAACTCATTAAAGAGAAAACAGGGAACTTTAAATTTCACGCACAAAATGCTTACCATAAAGATGTTCTTTAAGAGTCCCATTATGCATAAATTCATAAACCAGAATATTTCTCCCCTGTTCTTGGCAATATCCAAGGAATTGAACCAAGTTTCTGTGATGTATCCTTGAAAGAAGAGTCACCTAGAACAGAAAAGGAATTCCTCATCCCAACTGTCAAAAGAGGTTTTATTTTTTCCAGCATATGCCACCTTTCTCCTACAACTTCCAGAGGCTTGTAACAAACATAACCAAAACGATAATGCCCAGGAGAATAAAACATTTAAGAATGCTGCTGTGAGAAAGAAGCTATATTGAGAAAAATGCTAAAAGGTTCCCGGTGTTTACAGGGAACTCACCTCATTTGTAAATTCTCGCTTGCCCTGATAAGAATCATTAGTTAGCACCTTCACTGCGATTTCTTTCTCATCTCTCAATCGTCCATAGTATACAACTCCAAATCCACCAGAACCAATTTTCTTCTCAAAATGTCTCGTGGCTTCATCAATTTCAGCTAGCATGAAGCAATGAGCAACTTCTGCAGGAGCGTCACTTAATGAAGATACCAGGCGTTGAGAGGGAAATGTGTGCACATGTTCATCTGGCAAATGCACCGAAGGAATATTAGAATGACTACTAATCAGTAATGCGCAATACAGGTTATTTACGCATAAGTACCATGATGTGACTTCCTCCACTCCGTTTTTACTAGCCAGCATGATACAGCTATAGCTATCAGGACAACCGCGGCCCCAACTGATGTACCGATAATTATCTTAGTACGGTTACCCTCTTTTGCACCTTCATGAAGATTAATATTCCCAGTATAACTGTCACAAAGTTGAGATTGAAGTCAGCTTGAAATAAAAAGAACAAATTTGAGCAAATGGCCGGCTCTGATTTAAAATAATAACAACAAACTGTAACAATTTGCATGATCAAACAACATTGCACCCACTTTAGCATAACCTTCTTGCTGAGAAGACCGTGTGGCACTGTGCCTGATAATGTATTATTTTGCACGTACCTGCATAATTTAATGCAGATTGCAGCCAGATCAGTCAACAGTACGAGGTTATGTATACAAACATGATTGTGTGGGCATGCTCTTGGAGGAGAGAGAACGATTTCAGCAAAAGTAAATGATTATCCATAAAAATTCGTGAATACTCACAGTTCCTTCAAGTTCGGCAAGCTTGTCAATGAAGAAGGTAGTGCGCCAGTCAGATGATTGTTCTCAAGGTGACTGCACCATGAATAAGCTAATATATAATAACCTTACGTACGTAAGAACCATCATTAATCATGACGGGAGGGAGGAGATAATTTGCACATCTTACATGATCTTCAAGTTCACACATGGAGTAAAATCGGGTATGGAACCTGTCAGTGAATTCCCATCAAGCCATCTTCCAAAAAAAAAAACCAGTGAGATCAGATCAGAACTCCCAGCAGATGTTTGAGTTAGTGAACATGACTTCAAGCTATGAGCTTACATTTCGACTAAGCCGCTTAACTTTACAATGTCTGAAGGAATATTTCCAGTCAAGTTCTTCTTGGACAATAGCCATATGTAGAAGATGCTCTCAGCAACAGATATATTCATAAAATGAGGCTCATGCGTCAAAAATTAAAATGAACTGCTTACAGCGCAGTTATTAAAGGAGGCGCATCCGAGCTGCAATGCACCCAAGACCATGGAACAGGCAGACATGGATCCCCACCTTCCACCGCCCATGTTGCAAGCGTCAAGGATGAAGCTATAGCAGTCATGGTTTCACCTACAGTTGTGGCCCCACATTATTCCGTAAAAACATTGTGCTATGTTAATGCAAACAGCTGACAAAGGATGGTGCTTGAAAGAACAGAAGTCAGGAGGAAGTTCTTTGGAAAATGGTTACCATCGAGGGAGCCCCCTATTCTCTTTACATAACGATTTATCTCCATGGCATTCAACAGTGGGCCCTTAGAAGAATCAAAAGTCCTTCCAAACTTGAAAGACAAAACGAATGGGAGAGTAATATTGAAAAATCCTGGCTCATAGAGGCGATATTTTCCCCCAGCATTTTCCATTATATTCACAACGTCTTTGCTGATGTCTGGTGATTGAGGAAGTAATAGCTTAAACTTTCTAGTCTCATAAGCAGCCAAATCTCCGATCTCTGCAAAGTACGTGTATGCCCACCCAGGACCAGGAAATCCATCCAAATTCAATCGGTAAGTTAACGACCCATTGGTTCCTTCCACAGCAGTTTGCATGACCTTTTGAGGAGGTCTTTCGTCGTGGTTAACATCGATTGAATGTGAGGTTGAAACTTTCTTCGTCCCCGCGGCCACATCCACAAGATAATTTGCCTTTCTTAAGGAATCGGATTCCCAAATCCGATCAAACGTATCATCGGGATACCTGGGAGAGAGAAGCAACATTAACATCGAGGAAACACAATAAAAGAAGCATGACATCGAACTCAACACAAAAGACATGAAAAGCACTCAGCATGGAACACCCTAAAATGATACCTAAGAATGAAAAATTTGCAAGGGTTTGCAAACTTGCTATGATAACTTGTATAATTGGCATTGTGAACTCACCTCACAGGGGATTCACTCTCTGCTCCAAAGTTTATCCTGGCAGACACAGTAAGAAAGAAATCCTCTTCGAAATTGGTATAGTACATTGAGCCGTTAAACTGTCGTAGCTCAAGGGTGGATATGAAAGGCTTGCCCGTGGTAGCATTGGATAAGCACACACTCACAGTAGGATCAGAAGCCAGAAATATCAGCTCCAAGACTTCTACCGTGTCGGCGTCGGAGATAACAATAGTCGACCAGTAAGTTGGTCCAAGAGAAATGTCGAACTTTGGATACACATTGCTGTTGTCAAAGTTTCCGTACAAGAACGTCGCCCGTATGAGGTACCTCGTCCTGGCCGTCACATTAAGAGAGTAACAGTACTTCCTGTTATCCTCTGGGAAGTGTCTAAGGGTCGTGTACTGCTTCCGGGTTTCATTCGCCACAGAAATTTGAGCCGTTTCTCCAAAGGGGAACTGTGTATCCGGTGTCCAGATGAGGCCAATCTCGTCAGTGAAATTTTGGCTACCTCCACAGTCCAAGCTGAGAAATCCTGTCCCAGGAACACAACTCGACAACTCTTAACAGATTCATCAAATGCCCCATACGGTTTTCATCAGCTTCGGAGAAATTCCCGGGACTAAACTATCCCAAAGCATGAAGGAACGAAAATTTCAAGTTCCCCCGAAATATCCGGCAATAAAGAAGTAATCATTTCAGCAAGAAACATTTACTATTCCAATTAAATGCATACAACCAACTCACTGAACTTACACTCTCCACAATCCAACCTCAGAGCTAAAACAGTAATCAGGAAACGAGTTAACAGACGCCCACAAAAGAAAAAAGACGACGTTTTGAATCCCACAACAGTCAGTAAAGTGCTGAGCAAAAAGGAGGGATCTTGAAACAAACCCGGCATCTGAGCAGCAGCGTAGTAAGGTAGAAGCAACCCAACGGCGAAGAAGACGCTGATGAAGACGGAGGAGGAGAAGGAGAAGGAGAAGGAATCTCCCAGACCCATCTCTTCCTTTCCTTTCCTTCCCTTCCCCTTCCCTCTCCTGAACAGCAAACTTTGCCAAAACTAAACAGGGGCGGCGGTGTTAGTGCAAAGCAGCTGCCCTTTGCGTTCTCTACCAACTGCAGCGGCTTGGGTGTAACAACGGGAGGGGAGACAGCGTGGGAATGGTATTAAGGAAGAAAACGCGGTGAGAAAAGCGAGCGGGGGAGAAAAGGGGGGAAAGGGCCTCTGCTTTATTGGAAAGAAGGGAAGAACGACGAAGTTGGAAGTGGGGGATGACTGTTTTAGCTCTGTTGTTGTGGGAACGCCTCCCCTTTGACGTCACCGAGTTTAAGGTTGTCCTCAAAATTAAATGTCTGCCGTTGTGCAGAAATTATGCACAAATAAGATCGCTGGGCAGGTGATGACGAAATTATGTTACTAGTCCAAGTCATGAAACAGGTTTGGTGATTAAGCACGTTATCTCCTTTCAAGTGATAACAGCAGCAGCGGTCGCCCCACGTTTGTGCCACGTTCCACCCGGGGGCCGTCGTGGTGGTCCAGTCAGTTCGACGTCGCGGACACGTTCCTCCCTCCAGCTCTTTCAGTAAATTTCATTGACCCGAAAGCAAGCGCCCGGCGAGCCCAATAAAAGCTGCCCTACATATAATCTCAACGAGAACGTTTTAAAAGTTTATTTGAATTGTTGGAGCAACTTCTTTTTCTTTGTCAAATGAAGTAAGAAGATGCTCTCTTCTCTATTGCTCATTGTTCTGTACTCCTCATGATTAAAGCTAATCCAAACTTTTCGATAATTCGGGCAACTCGACATTATTATTAAAATTATTATTATTATGACAAATTCTTTGACGTTATCTCTCTAACGGTTGTTGTATTTGTCAGGTGGTCAACTCCTAACACAACAAAATAGAACAAACAGAGTAGGAGGAGTCAATCTTGGACCATCCCAATTGGGATAACAATTATTTATTTAAAAAAAAACATATTTTACGTGCTTGATGGGATTCGTGCGCTTTGTAAATGGGCTGGGCCATGACCACGTCCAAACATTTTCCATCACTTACATTGAACCGAACAAATTAATCCATCCAAACACCTTCCATATTGACTGGACCCACTAAATAACGAACGCTATTACTATTATCGGAGGATCCTACCATATTAGTATTGTGGACCTGAAGGGAATAATAATACCCTTTTAAAAGATAAAGGTGAGAACTAGGCTGGACTCGGAGCTTGCGGTGTCCCTGTTGCTTTTCTCCTTTTCGTTTTGTGCTTAGTTATTGGTTTTTGGTTGCTGAAACTTAAATTGTGGATGAGCAGAGTGTTCTCGGGATAATATTAGGAGGTCGTGCCGGTACTCGTCTACATCCGCTCGCCAAGAAGAGAACCAAGCCCGTAATTCCCCTCGGAGCAAATTACAGGCCGATTGATATTCTATTCAACAACTTTTTGAACAGCAACGTATCAAAGAGCATATGCCAGTAACACGAGTGTTTACGAGAATGAAGGTTTTGTTGAGGAGCTTGCTGCGCAGCAAAGTCCCGAGAACCTAAACTGGCTTCAGGTAATCGGTACTGTCTGAATTATAATCTTTGAACGAGAAAAATGTCTGAAGCCTCAGTCTCGTTTTTGTGTCAATGTTGGTTAAAATTCTGACGGCTAGTCTGCCTGGTTCAATAATTTATATTGGATATAAGGATCTAAATTATCTCCGGCTGTAGATATCTGCTGTAAATCTTGTTTCTTTCGAGAAATTTGAATCTGGATATTGTTTGTCATATCCCCAGGGCACAAAAGATGCGACGATTCAGTACTTGTTGTTTGAAGAGCACGATGTTCTGGAATTACTTATTCTTGCTGGGGACCATCTGTATTGGATGGACTATGAGCGGTTTATTCAAGCTCATAGGGAATAAACTGATGCTGACGTCACTGTGGCTGCTCTTCCTATGGATGAAAAAAGCGCTACTGAATTCAGATTGATGAGGATAGACGAAGAAGGCCGGATCATTGAGTTTGCCGAAAGGAGAGCAGTTGAAGGCAATGAAGGTCAATATACCCAGCTGCCTCTCTTCTTCCGTCCGTTGCAGGTTGATACCCCCCTCCCCCATGTCGGGCCTTGGTTATGATAGAGCGAAGGAGATGAATTTTCTTTTTTAATAAACCAAACAGTCCCTAAGCTATCTTTTATTTATTTTCTCTCAAATTTCTCGAATTGAAACGATGTCGCATAGTTCCCAGTTCTCTATTTCATCTCCCGGCACGGTCGGTCAGTAGGGTTTTAAAACTCCTCCCCCCCCTTGGAACTCAAAAGCCTCATCCTGCGTTTACAAAGTCAAGGTTTTCCAGTCTTCGTGGTCGGAGGTTGTCGTGGGCGAAGGATGAGCAGATCGGGGCAGCCTCCGGATCTCAAGAAGTGAGATTTTTTTATTTCCCCTTTTTCTACTTCTTCCTCTCGCCGATTCCACCATCTCTCACCCTACCCGTCTTAATTTTGTCTTTCTGTGTGTGTTCTTCTAGGTACATGGACAAGAAGCTCCAGAGTACGTCATTGCCGCCTCCTTTATTTTTGAGTCGTTCAATCTTTCGCGTGTTCCGCGGTTTGAACCCTAACCCTAGGGTTATATTTATGGACTGCCGGTGAATGAAGCCGAGACTTTGGGAGTTATGGGGTTTAAGTGCGTGTTGTCGTGTCAGTTTCTGGTAGTTGTTTACCTGGAATATCACTGACTTTTGATAGGCCCTGTTGAGCTTAAACCCCGGTAAGGGACGTCGTCCCAACATAGCATTAGCATGTTGGGTTTGGTGTTTGGAGCCCTGTTTTTAAGAAGCGACTGCATTTCAATCAGTGTGAATCTGCAGCTTGATTTTGGTTTGCCATGACGGTTCTCGTCGTGTTTGTGCAGTTAAGCTCAATGCTAATAGGGTGGTCGTGGGAACTCTTCGTGGTTTCGACCAGTTCATGAATCTCGTGATTGACAACACCGTCGAAGTCAATGGGAATGAGAAAACTGACATTGGAATGGTGGTAGGTTTCCATTCCTATTGGCATTACCTCCCCTTCTGTGACATGCTTTTACTGGAATGACTTCTGAGTGACCCTGGATAATTTGCTTGCAGGTTATTCGAGGAAACAGCGTGGTTACTGTGGAAGCCCTTGAACCAGTGAACAGAGGATAGGGGATCGGATAACTAGCTGCTGCTCAAATTAATTGAGTATATGGGGGGTACTCCATTTAGTAGGCACCTAGATGAACCAACCCTCTATGTTTCGGAATGTAATGGCCTTTTGAGATGGTGGAGAAGGATTGGCCTTGTGCTTCTGGATGTATGGCCTTTTAAGATTGCGTAAAATGTCTGATATTTTCTGACATGTTTGTGTTGCTGTTATGCATATTCCATTGCTCTTTCCTTTTTCGAGACAAGCCTCCCCTGTGCAGCGGCCCCCTCTTTAACCTTATGAGATAGTTTCCTGGGAAGTTGGTTGCCATATTTGTGTCGCGGGGTGCGCCGAAGTACATTTATTTTCATATTGTTATTTGAGGTCTCGACCCTTTTACATTGAGAATAAATAATGTTTCTTTACAGAGACGGTGGCATGTATGTATCTATATATGTAATAACAATCACACGCAGACTTACCTCTCGATAACTGCGGACTGCAAAAGGCTGTATGCCTATGAGCACTCGCGATAAGAATGAAGGAACGAAAAAAAAATTATCTCATGGCAGTGGCAAGGGCCAGCCGGGTTTATTAGAAATAGTAGGTTGAGGAACCGGTGTTCTTTTCGGGGTCTTTGCAGAGAATAGATCGAGCTTCCACGACAGAACGAGGGGGTTCGATGTCCTTTTCTTGAAGTGCATTTCCCATCAACCTTTGCATCTGGGAGGCAAATGTGTCGTCCAGAATCTACGAATTGTGGAGACACCATTATCAATACGGCATGCATATATGGAATGAGTAAGCAGGACAATGATGCGTAAAGTAATGTGACCTACCACCAACACATAATACGATCCATTGTACCAAACACGGTTTTCTTTCCTTCCTTCGAGAAACTTGAGAACAATCTGAATCATGAGGAAAAAAACGTTAGTATTTAATGGCCCGCATGCAACTCAAAAGAGCTAGAATGTTTTGGAAGACCACAAACCTGTCCCAAAGTATCCCAGATTCCACGGCAGAGTGAAACAAATATCTGGCTCGAGAATACCTCTTGCAAGTTTGATACTGTGTCGATGAGTTGGGACCTCAGGATCTGCATTTTTTCACGTATCTCGGTTTCTCCATCTTCCTCCGTCATTTCCTCCAGTATCCTTTTCAATCTTGTGTTCCTGCTTGCTTGCATCTGCATGAAATGGCAAATTTCAATGGCAGGGAAGATGATGCCCACAATTGTATTTGGAGATGTACATAAATGACCAAACTTACATTATTCATGAGCTTTCCTACTATTGCTTGCAAGTAGGTCTTGTATTTTGTTCTCAGCAAAACAGTGACTGCATTCATCTGTTCTCCAAAGACTGACCTTTTGTCTCCTGTCGTGGGCAAACAAGAAGCCCAGCACTTGAGCATGTCCTCCACATTGTTATGTGAAACATCCAATATCCTTTTCAAGGTATTCAGAAAGATCCCAAGCTGTTCATTGCCACAAAACAACAATGAAACACAACAATTATCACAAGACTGAAAAGATTTCTGTGGCCATTAATTTCTACCTGACTCGGAACACAATATGCTGAAGAAGATTGCCGTCTTGTTAGCTTCTGTACATGCATGTTCAACCTTTCTGGAATGCCGTGCTTCAGTGGAGTCAAAATATCACTGTATTGCTTCTCTAATGCTCTAATTATAGCTCGTTCAACATCCGCAGCAGCCTATGGAGCATCAGCAACATCAGCCATCAAACATTAAGAGGTACATACTTTCATCAGGGAAACAAGTTAAAAGTTCACATTTTCCAGGGTGAGTGAATACTGTGGCCAATGATTTATGATAACTTCATATTCAAGAAGACACTTTTCCATCTTATTGTACATGTCCTCAGCAAAGGGGGATGTAAAATGATTTGTCATCACACCGGACCAGGGAACCTGCATGACATAAGTCGCCAAATTAAGTACTTTAGGTTTGAGGCTAAATAAATGTCAGGTAGAAAATGATCCGGGGGAGTTATTTTAGCTAATGGACTCCAAGAACCTATTGAAATGATGGTCTGACCTTTTCCCCCTTGCAAAGTTCCAGCAAGTTAAGTTCCATATCTTGAATCCACACTAAAATATAGTTGTGGAAAATGCTTCTTGAGTTGAGTCCACCCTGCACCGAACTGCAATGAAGGACATATGGAACCTCAATGCATAAATTTTGAAAGGGAAAGCTTCCTTTTTCTGTTAATGTTAAAAAGGGATAAGGATTTCATCTTACAGCCTCTAATAGACAAGCATTAAAATCAAAACCAATATTCCAAGCCATACCTGATGTTCCATAACTCGAGATTTCTTTCAAAATCAGCCGTTGCCTTTAACAGGTCATTTACATATGGAAGGGGGCTCGATGGAGGCCATACAGACAGAAAGGAAGTAATCCGTTTGGCCAATTGTATACTGTATACAGTTGCTCCGATATTTGACAGGTCAATTGAGCTAGAGGAGCATAAGGAGTTAGAAACTGTGCTAGCATAACATGAAATGGCTAAAGACTCATAACAACAACTTACTGTACCTTGGAAGTATATGCTGATTGTGAATTTTGATGTCTGCTAATATTTCGGCGCTTAAGTTATTGCACAAGTTCTTCATCTTCAGATATGCAGTTGACATGGTGACTTCATCCACTAGAATACTCTCAGCATTACTGGATGTGAACTCATCTGTCTCCAACATATGCTTCTGGCATCTCTTCTTTGCTGCTGTCTATTAAGTGAAAATCGGTTAAGTTACAAGTTCATAATTCTCCTGAAAAAGGAGGTAAAGGGCAGCACTTTTAATCAAAAGGGAATCGTTAATTCAACTAGCATATTTCTTCGAAGATTACTCCATCAGCTATAGCATTTCACTTGGAAATGTCCAAGATGGTTTCCGTAGCGTTCTTTGACTTAATTAGATCTATTCCAATTAACAGGATTTTCCTTCTAATTTAGCCATGTAATGATGGTTCTGAACCAAATATTGTAAATGGTGAGGAGTTTGTACCTGCAAATAGCCCCTAAGCCGGTTCTGTGCATCTTCAGTTAGTATATCATGAAGGAGGGTGAAGACTTGCACAGCAGGAGCTAATGCGGGTGCTGAAGAGTCTGGTATCGATCCAAATACATTCATAAAACCAGTTCCTGATGTTTCATCCAAAGATTTGTAGTTCTCAAAAACACTCGCCAGGAGGATCTCTAATTGGTTTTCGCATTCCAACAGAATACCTTTCTGTACAAGAGAAGAAACTCAATAGTTTTACTTTTCAGCACATTTAAGAAGAGCAGATTCAAAAAAGCTGAAGAACTAATCACTACAGATACATTGTAGACCAGTTCAAGAATTTTAGAGATAACCATCCGTTTTCCAGTATACTGACCTCCTGTCTTGTGAGGCTTCTCTCACTCTTGGCCTTCAGTATTGGTACAAGTAACTCATAAACTAGCTCTAAGCAGTCCTTTGTTGGAGTTGCCACATTCATTATTTGAGAAAGATACCTACAATAAAATTTATAAAAAAATAAAATGAATTCTGAAATGTTTAAAGGGAATGTTCTGAAAGCCTGATGAAGAGGCTTGAAGATGAAATGATTACTACCTCAGTTTTGTATATGAATCTGAAACATCGTAATAATCTGCAAACTCTATCAGTAACCACTTCCAGAGTCCATGGAGTTGCAAGTTACGAGAGTGAAAATTTTGTGCCCGCATAGCAGCGTCCAAGACTAAATCGTAGGCTAACGTTTCCGTGACAGTTCCACCCTGCAATTGTAGGAGAGGGTTTTGTCCATTTAAAAATTTTTAGTTATTCATTACTCAAAAACCAGATACGTTCTCCAATAAATTGTTGTTTTTTCTGCATCAAAACCCACCAACTATCCACCATCACCCAAGTCCAGGATAATAAGAGAAACAATTTCACTCGTTGCTTTAACAAAATCTGCCAATTTACAGGTAAACCATTTTCTACATAGTTTGATTCCATGAAAAGCATGTTAATTAATGGAATCATCAGATGACTACAAAATTGCAAGTGATGCTACAGAATACGCATGCCCCCATAACGGTCATAGGATGACTAATGGCTGTTGATGTGAACAAGAAAAAAAATTGTCGAAATCTCACTTTCATTATTCACAGGCCATTTTGTTACCGGTCATCATAAGTCAATAAAAAATTGACATTCTTTTCAAGAAAGTATAATAGCCTAATTCCACAATTAGTCATTACTGTTCAACTCGTGGCAAAGGTAACAAATTGTATGCACACCTACACGACAAACTAATAAGTGAACTCGTCCCATGCCGTGGCAAGAAGATTCGAGTATTGTCGAACAAATGCCACAATACTTATGAGGGCGGTTCCTATTATGACAATAAAATTGTGCATTTGCTGACTTTTTCTGTCACTGATTCAAGGCTTAGAAAATTTTTAATCGTGTGTATACATTAATACTGTCAATACTCACTTGGGGCTGCTTGCATGTAAGCAGATTGTCAATAACACATCATCTAAAGTTTTGCTAAAACTTAAGTCAATGTAGAGCAGAAAGCTGAAAGCTAGATGGGGGAAAGCACAGACCTTCACATTGGGAGTATCATCAAAGGTCACCGAGACACCTGCAAAAAGTTGGATCTTACCAATGCAGGCATTATCACCATCATATATAGAACACCATCGTAATTTTTCACCCTGTATGGTTTGAAAAACCATGAGACATCAATCGCGAAGAGTGTCTCTAATAAATATGCAGTATAAGCTATAAGAACACCACATACTGGGGAATCTGCCAAAGATGAAATGGCCAGTGTAGTCTGACCGAGGACTGATTTCCTTTTGTCTTGAAGTTCAACCAGAAGAGCATCACTTTGGCTTTCGGGGAAGCTGAAAGAATGAATTTTGATTAACGTCCATTCAAACCTCAGACGGCGGAGTTGAATGAACAATTGTCCTCAAAATGTAATGTAAGATGCAGAGCATTACAAGACATGGCTTTCTCCTGGATGTAAGCAGATTGCGGTAGTTTCAGCTTGAGGATCTTCCAAAGAACTTTTTAGTTGGAACACACAGGAAAGGTGCTCTACAAACAAAATCATGACTAAATAAATAGTAGAATAGAAAATTGATCATGATGAGCTCACAGGTTCAACAAGAGATCCATGTTATACCTCATCAAAACAAAATTTCAAAGGGAAAACACAAGTATGGGATCGTGGCACATGCATCAATGGATGCATTGGCATACACAGTATAGTGGAAAGATTAAATAGGAAAGCATACGCCCAATTTTCACTTGAATAAAAGTACCTTCAGATGAAATGGTGAATGGGCCCATTCTAAAACTAGTTACACCAGTTTTTACAAGCGAGGATATTTGTTTGACGTAATGAGCCCCTGATTGTAGATTCAAAGCACTCCGTTGGGAGTAAGTGCTCTTCAACTTCCGCATTGGAAATATTCGAATTTTTTTAACTGTTACAGTAAAAAAGTTGTGAGATCCAACCAGAAAATGATTAGTCAGTAAAAGTGCGACTCAAACCAAAGTTTGAGAAGTATGAGTGGAATAACCGGCTGATTGTTCCCGACATAAAATTTAAAACAAGGGACTGAGCAAATTGATTCCCATGCATGACTTAAAAAAAACTTGCACGAGGAAGTTATAGTGACAAAGAATTTTTGCAGATTATCATAGCACTAGCAACACAAAAGATGAAATATATCAAGTTGTTTGGTGAAGAATGTAGCTTCATTTAAAGTAAATAGAAACCTAACCTTCAACTCGTATCTTTCCGACGAGAGATCTTCCCTTCTTATGAATGGGATCAATATTTTTTGTACCGCTCGTATCTCTGTTTTTTGCATTTTTGGGATGTAACAAAAGATTCTGCAAACTGCGCAACAGAAGATTTCACGTATTAATCTTGGAGACTTCATCTTTTCATACAGAACTTGATAAACAGGTTGAATTGCAAGGAAGTTCCGGTAACAAGCTTTACCCAAAGGCATTGCGGAGAACCAGACATTCATCGCGCAAGAATTCAGGTGCTTCCTGACAGCCTTTTGCCCATGCAAAGAGACACAGCCGAGTGCAAGCATCATGGGCTATGAGAGTTTGCCAGGCATATTGACCACTGAAACATCGAGAATTCACATCGGAGACAGTAGAATGAATCGGAAAGACAAACAAGCACTACTAAGAAAGAAGATGGTTGCCAGTAGGGTTTCAAGTCACCTGACGCTATAATGAGGCGAACCATCCAATGAATTGACTCGCCGGTTGGGAACTTGTGCATAGCTTTGATCTGCCACCCCTTGCATTTCCCTGCACGAATTAAAGGTTTTCAAGTTTGCTTTCAGAAAGCTACCTAGCAAGATGTATCATTTAGCTTCAATGAGTGGGCAGAACAGGTAATATACCCTTCGGCAGTATGAGCATCATCATTGGCCTTGCTGCTACTCATACTCATATTCACATCCTCACCGTCCTCAGAAACCACGAGCTCATCGGACAAGCATCGACGCCCAATGGATCTCTGTGTCTCGGCTGAACTTTCAAACACTCTCTCTTGATCACTTTCAACTTCAATGCCATCTTCGGCAACCATAACAGGAGGTGCACTGGGTGTTCCAAGCTCCGATCCATCTCGTCCGACCAAGCCCAACTTGCTTAAGTTACTCTGCCAGCCACCAGCCAAACTAACAAAATTACCAATAAAAGCAAATAAGATTAGGAATCTGTAACAATAATCACCCACAAAACACACTCACGTTGCGCCACAGTACGTGCTCCCGAAGGACACGTCCGTCCGTGGTGGCTGGTCCAGGGTTCAAACTACTAGCACCCCAACTCCTATTCCCCATTTCTCCATCTGATGTAAGCCTTCTCGTGGCTCGAGGCACGTCAACTCTAAGTTTCTCCAACAAATGCCCCCGGTTCAAACTCGCAGCCACCCGCCTCATTCCGACACTCGGCATATCACGAAACATGTCGTCCACACAACAAAGATCTTCGTCTTCGTGCGGCATGACAGGCACATTCCCTTCCCCAACGCTGGCGGCGCCATTGGCACAACTGAGGGCAGAAGCCACGCTCTCCCCGTCATCGTCCCCGACAGCCTCGTCCTCGTCCTGGTGGAACTCATCCGGCGGCACGACGAGATGAGGGGAGAGGAGTCCGGAGTGGAACTTGAGGGGAGGCAACACGTGGGAGAAACTCGAGACGCAAGGCTTGGGGAAAGGGTCCGGCAAGCGTGACGGGGAGACTTCCTCGGGTGATCGGTGTGATGGCGAATCGAGATTATCGCCGCGTGAACCCTAAAATGTAAGGAAAAAAAATAAGGAGGAGGAGGGGAAGAAGAAGAAGAATGGGAGCAAGAATATCAAGAAAAGGGGGGAAGGAAGGGAGGGAAAAAAGAAAACCTGCTTGACCCAATGGAGGGCGAGCTCGTCCAAGCCTTCCGTGAACATCATCTTCGAGAGTCCCCAAGATGATGACGACGACGACTACAACAACAACAAAAGAGGAGAAGAAAGAAGAAGAAGAGGAAGAAGAAGTAGGGGAGAGCGTGGGAGGGACAGCCTTCAAACGGCTAGTTTTGACAAGACAACCACCTATTATCATTTATTTATTTATTATAATAATTATTAGGTCGAGTTCGTGTCAAGAAAAAATTTCTAATTTTAATTGATTGTCTGATGAAGAAAAACTTATGCGTTTTTCGATACGACAAAAAAAAAAGGAATTTCTATATCATATACACGTCTATCATGTAAAGGGGTCACGTCTATTTTACGGACATTGATTCAGAAAAAATATTTTATTAAATTCACGAAAGGATTGGTATTTCTTTTTTTTGATGATTAAGGATTGGTATTTCTTTTATTGATTACACTCCCAGCAGAAGAATCTACACACAGAGTATTAAGACCCGATAAACGTATGAAGGAGGGATGTAAGTAATGAGATTCGATCATTAAGACCCGATAAATGTATGAAGAAGGGATGTAAGTAATGAGATTTGATCATGAATGGGGGGCACGAAATCCATCCCGTTTTATTGTTGTTGGCTTTAACGAGATATCTTGTATCCCTTCATTTCTGAATGGATTATTTGCTAATCATGTACTATTTTTTTTCCAGTCATATTATTCTCATTGAATGCATAATAAGTAACATTTTTATATACATATGACCATTGATTGGTGTTGCATAGCTGTAATTCACTAGAACGGTCACAGTCCCTATCTACGTGCTTAAAAGAAAAGATAAAAGGAGAAGAAGAAGGAGAACATTCAAAGGCCAGCTCTCTGTTTTTCTCTTTGTAAATATTATGCGCCGGTCAGTCGATCTGCGGTCGCAATCGCTTTGCAACGAGAATACCACGCAGTCCCCCATTATTTTCGCCTTCCTTTGACGTCTATTTTGGGGCGTGGATGCTCAAACACTTTTGACCGCTTCATTGTCATGATAAAGTACAATCCAAAATCACTAATTTTACAACTTTCAATCCACAGTAATACTTACAAAAAAAAACATCACATGATTGATTAGATTTCTTATATGATGCATCTAGAGAAAGCTATAGACTTTAGAAAGTTTCAATCACAGCAGGGGTACGGTGAATGTTTACAGTGCAACCAGCGATCAAAGCAAAATATCGAAAATAAACACGGTCCAGATGAAATTCTCTGTGCAATAACAAACACGAAGGATCGATAATGTCCCAACTAGAGAAACAAAGTGAAAAATCTCAGTACTAATAAGAGCAGCAACCTCATCCACACGTTGCCTCCCTCAACAGCTGCACATGACAGATAAACAAGTTCTACGCCACCGTCATACCTGTAACATCTAATGGACGACCCAAATCGGAAAATTTTCGCCCGGTCTGTGTATCAGAGTCTACTTGAAGCATGGCCTTCCCCAAAACTCCGCCGTCTCTAGTCTATCTTGACTGATGAAAACAGGTAATGGACGAAATAGAAGGAGGTGAGCAAGCCGATGGTGCCGGTGGACAGCATAATCGCGACAGCCATTATAAGGGAATAACCGAGGTAGAGCATTGCCGAGACAAAGCCGCTGAGACTCTGGAGGTTGAATACCAAGTAGTTGATGGAATACAGGAATACGTAGAGAGAAACTGATCCAGAAGCATAGAAGGCCTTCCACCACCATCGCCAGTCCTCAACGCAGAGATGCATGTATGTGAGAACCACGGATACTTCAGCACAAACAATGATTAGCATTGTGAGAACTATAAGCAGAAACCCAAAGACGTAGTAGAACCTCCCGAGCCAGATGCTCGAGAGAATGAAGAAGAGCTCGATGAAGAGGGTCCCAAATGGTAGGGTCCCGGCACCGAGAACCAGAAGCCAGGACGGGTATTTACGTGCAGGGATTTCTCTGGGAATCTGGTTTGTGCGCACGGGATACTGAATTTCCTCAGCCTTCGTGCCAAGGAATCCTCCCAGGAGAGTGAGAGGCACCGAAATGCAGAACCAAAGGGAGAAGAGTATAAAGTACAGGGATATTGGTATTGCACTAGTGCTTTTGCTTCCCCAGAGCAAGAAGTTGAGAATGGTAAGAATGACAAATACTATCCCAGGGAAGAAACATGCAACTGACCAGGACACGGATCTCCACCCTTCCGAAGTTCCTTTGATTGTCCTCCATGCACGCACGCCAACATACCCGGCAAAAATACCCAGGAAGAGATAAAGAATAATCATCCCCGTCAACAGCATGCCTCGAGAAGCAGGTGACATGAAGCCAAGGGCTGCAAAGACGATGGTAACTGCTGCCATCCCTAAGATCTGGACTCCATCTCCCACCATCACACAGAGGAGCTTGGCGCATTCCGGTTCTCTAAAGACATCACCAACCACAAGCTTCCAGCCAGAAAGTTCCTCATTCATCTGTGCTTGGGATTCTTTATCAAGCTCCTCATACCTAGTCAGGTCCCTTCTCACCGTCCTCAAGAAAATAACAAAAACAATCCCGGCCAAGAAGAAGATCACCATCAAGGAATTGAGGATGGAAAACCAGTGAACTCGAGCGCCTTCCATCCTAAGGTAAGCATCCCAACGAGATGGCCATCTGATATCGCTTTTCACGAATTCGACTTCATACGTGAACGACACACTCTGTTGCTCCCTTATGACCTGAGACTTCTCGATCTCCGTAGGGCATATTACTGGATCTATATTGTCATACATTTGATGTTTCTTCATCTGTTCAGGATCATACTTAATGCTGCAAGGCACAACCTCGAATTGTACAATCTCGAAACCAGAAGCCTTCTTCTTATCAGCCTCAGATATCACGCCCATGCCTTCTTCTCCGGTTCCAATTATCTCCACCCCACTCCCCTCATACTCATGAACCGAGACCCTGAACTTAAGGTGGTTGATGATGTAATCATCATTGCTGCCAGGTGGTGTGAATCCAATGGGAAACCCGGTCCACTGGATATTGACATCCTTTTGCTTGGCATACCTCAGTGCAGGCAAATTGTCGAGTATCATGTTGACTTGGTATAGATCCCGAGTCCTCTGTTTCAAAAGCTTTACTTCAGCTTCACTCAATGGATGGGTAGTACAAAGGTACACCGTTTCATTCTTGTTAATGCGGAATCGGTAAGGAGAATTGTCGATCTGGTCTCCCATGAGAAGCTCACCGAGATTCTCCGCACTTTTCTTGACCCCATCTTTTGGCTGGCAATATGGGAGACTGTAGTAGCTGAAAGGAAGCTCGGTCTCGATCGACGTCAAAGAATTCACCTTGGCATTGATTTCATTACTGGTAGAGTACGTGTGCATGTAGCTTCCCGGAAGATAGAACCCACCGCAGCTATTGATGAAAAGAACCAATACAAGAAAAGACGCCCATCCGGAGATGGAGCTCATCTTGAATAGCCTGACTTTTTACCCTGCGAAAGGCATGAACTATGTCACCATGCTGAACATACAGGGCCAGATCAAGTCATTCACTAAGTCAAACAAACACAAATACTTCTATCAAAGTTAAATATCCGACAAACATGTAAAAACTGGTTGGTGACATCCCATCAGCTAAAGATCCCGATTTGTTGGGTAGATTAAGAACAATGGCACGGCCATCAAACATATATTTTTTTATCGGGATTTGACCAAAACAAAAACGGATTGTTAATTAACAACAACAGCATCCTACTTCCAGGTATTGTTCCTCCATCCATCAACAGAAAGCCGGATCCACAAGATCAGTCTAAACCATTAAATTCACATCAAGGTTCCCATCCCGCACGCTCGCCGATTCATCACTCCACCAGATTCCTAAAGTAAAAATCCACGTCGGATCTAATCACATAAAAACTAGACTAGACCTAATTCAACAACAGCCAAACCTCGCCGAGATCTAGATTTGGGACAGCAAAGACCGGATCGGCTCCCCCCCGAATTCCGGCGGGAATCGAAAGAACCGCCGGAGAGGACAACAATCGGACGGCTGCCGATCCAAGACTGTAGGCGATCTGGATCAGATCTGAAAGGAAGCCGACGACGGAGGCAACAGTTTCAATTCTTGAAGGCTAGGGGAGGTGGTGTTGTTACTCTTGCTGCTGCTCCCCCCTGGGAATTCCTTTTGGCTTCGAATCTACGCCGTTCCCAATTCAAATGTTTGTAACTGTGGATTTCGTGTGGTCGGACCGTCTGTCTGTCTCTCGCTCTCTGACCAACTGTTTGTTACGACTTTACGACCTCGATGGTCCGACGGTTAGTGGCCTGGACCGAACCCAGCAGCGCATCAAGTTCAAACCGGACCGTCTCGATTCGACCGGTTAAAACCCGGTACATATAAATTCTGGATGTGATCTTAGTTTTAAAATTTTACTTAAATAGTGTCGAGAAATTGAAAATTGAGTTTTATTTGTAAAGTTTCTTAGGAAAAAAATTTTAAAAAAGATATGAATCGGATGTTAAATATGTTGAAGAACAAATTCTTGTTTGGGGATGAGATTTTGACAGGTGGAACTTGAGATTAGTAAAAAATGTTGATGATGTTCGCTGGCTCGGCCAAGTGGTCGAGGAGGTTCTGGTACGGCCCTACTCCGATGACTAGCCCCCTGGATGAAGTAGCCCAGGATCAGCGTCATCTCGGACCAACACATAGCACGGGTCGACCTGGTAGTTGTACGTCCCTGCTGGTGGGATCACCCCCGGTCTTGAACCCTGGGAGGGCAGTCTCCGGAGGGATCATCCCGACCTTGCTGAATATCTCCTACATGATCGACCCGGTCGCTTCTAGCATGGCGAACCCGGCCAACCACTTGGGCTCGATGAATTCCCCGTGCCTCCGGGGGTCGGACAATCCCGGGAAGTTGAAAACTTCGATTTAAATGATACATGCGACATAACGAGATATCAAAAGTATAAACTATATAAATGAAATTTAAACTCAGACGAATTTTATAATTCCGATTTTTTTTAAAGAAGTGATATAACCAATGAAAAAAATCGGCATACAACACCAATTAACTTATGGAACATTCACAAAAAAAAAAATTACTACGAGCAACATTGGACCTTATTAGTCGGGCTCTGTACGAAATTAATATTTGTTGAGAAAATTGTTCCCAAAATAAGGTCTTAATTTTTAATTTACCCGAAATATCGTTACTAACGCGGTCGAATTTCGCGCCACTCAATTTAAAAAAGAAAAGTGTTCCTTACATGTTGTTATGTGATGATGGTTTTCCATGCAGGTCTTGCATCCCAAGAACCCATTCGCTCCGACATTGCACTTTAATTACAGATACTTTGAGACGGACGCTCCTAAAGGTTAGTGGTGTTATGCTATTAGTTGAGATATCAGTTGACAGTTCATTCCAGTGTTATGCAAACCGGGAATGCCTTGATATTTATAATTCAGGTGCACAAGCTTAGTAAGCGTTGCCTATATTCTATCATTGAATGTTAGTATTTCATTAGCGTCCGGACTAGTTCTTATAACCGGAAACGGAGAGTACCTAGTGCCAGATAATGAGCTCGACACAGAGTCTCCAGTGTCTTGAGTACTTTGGCATAAACTTTGGGGCGTAATCTCTTGGAAATCAAGCTTAAAACTAGCATTCTGTGGAACTTGGTTAGGGCAATGTGGACAAATGATTAAGTAATGCGCCATTGGAAATTTAGAGTATAGTCTGGCGTTGTTTCCTGATGTTTGATTTATTTTATAATAGCCATGGCCTTATAAGTTTACATGATGATTCACTTTTGTGCAGATGCTCCTGGAGCGCCTAGGCAATGGTGGTTTGGTGGTAAAACTGATTTTATTCCTTACATCTTTGAAGAGGATGTCAAGCACTTCCATTCGGTAGATTAATCACTGGATGCATTGACTCACGAAGCTTTTTTGATATGATTATGCTTTATTCTTCACTTTCATTAGGTTAGATGTCTTGAATGTTTAGTATCTTGGTGATTACCTGTATTGAGATTTCCAGTTGATCTTGTTACACTCTTGGGAGAAGCCATTGCCTTATGCTGCTTGTCATATGAAAACTTGAATGAAGAGCCGAACACTGCAAAGTTGACCAAATTAGTTTCTTATTGTGACAATCTTTCCTTTCCTTTACTAGATGTAAAGATAGTGGAAGTTAGTTAAGGAGGCAGTTTAAGCTTATAACTATATATATATGCTGTAACTAACAAGGAGGAAATATACAACAGATTCATTTTTCTTCTTCCCCAAGTTTTCTTGTTCTTCATCCCTCTTCTTGTTCAACTCTGAGTCTCCACAGATCGTAGCATGGTATCAGAGCTTAGCTCGATGGATACGGCCGCAGAGGAGTCGCCGTACTTGCTGCCACAAGAGACCAACTCCGGCTTCATCGTTTCGCCGCTTTTCGATGGAACAAATTACGCCGCCTGGTCCAGGTCCTTTATGCTGGCTTTGACAGTAAAAAATAAGGTAGGATTTGTGGATGGTACAATCCTGAAGCCTTCAGTGAATGATCCTCAGTTTTCTCTTTGGAATCGATGCAATAGTTTAGTTGTTGCTTGGTTGATTAGATCGATATCTCAGCCGATAGTCTCAGAACTCATCTATATAGATTCTGCGCATGAGATCTGGGAGCTTTTGAAGAGCCGTTTTGCTCAGCCAGATCTGGTTAGAATCTGTCATTTGCAACAACTATTGCATTCTACTTTCCAGGACAATAGACCGGTTCAAACATATTTTCTGCAATTGAATTCAATCTGGAGGGAGTTGAGGACACTGAGGCCTTTTCCCAAGTGTAAATGTGGGATCTGTAACAATGGTTGTTTCAATGATTTCATTCAGAGGGAACAAAACGACTATGTTTTTGTGTTCCTGAATGGCCTTGATGATTGCTATCAGTCCTTGAGATCACAAGTCTTAATGAAGGATCCTCTGCCTGGTTTGGATCAGATATACAACATGGTGCTCAGAGATGAGTCTCAGAAATTGCTCCATGATAAAACACATTCGTTGGGTCAAAACACGTTGATAGCTGCAGCTTCAAAGCCAGATTTTAAGGCAAAGGCAAAATTGGAGATTTTCTGTTCACATTGCGGCAAGAAGGGTCATCAAAAGGAGAATTGTTACCGGCTCATTGGTTTTCCTGCTGGTTATAAGTTTACCAAAGGAACAAACTCGTTTTTGGGAAGAAACCAGATGTTTAAGCCATCATCTTCTGGTTTTAAGTCTCAAAATTCTCACACAGTGAATTCAGCAGTGATTTCTGATTCATTGCAGCAGTCTTCTGATTCAGGCGTTCGTGATCACCCTCTCTTCAGCATGACTTCAGATCAAGTTCAAAAGCTGTTCTCAATGCTCAGTGCTCGAGATTCTCAGTTGGATGATAAAACACCCACTACAAACATCGGTATCGCTAAACCTGACTCCTTTGTTTCAGTCTTTTCAAATCTTGTTCAGCATGTTACTCCAGCATTTTGGGTCATTGACACGGGTGCTTCTGACCACATTGTTTGTTCCCTAGAACAAATGTGTAATTTTCGAGTTCTGGATAAGGTTTTAGTACAGCTTCCTGATGGGAACAGAGTTTTAGCTACTCATGTTGGCTCTGTTCAGTTGCTTCCTGGAATCATTCTTGATAATGTTCTTCATGTTCCTTCTTTTTGCATAAACTTGCTTTCTGTCAGCAAACTTTCATCTAATTCTTCTATTGCTTGTATCTTTACTAAAGATTTTTGTCTGATACAGGACATTCTGTTATGGAAAACGATTGGCATTGCTAAAGCACAAAGCGGACTTTACATTTTACATCGAGACCAAGGCATCAGTCTGGCTCACAGTACAATGTCTTTACCTACTTCTCATCTTGTACATGATCAGTCTACCATGTCCCAGTTATGGCATTGTCGCTTAGGACATGTTTCCACCAAAAGACTTTTGAATATACCTAGTATAGCTGATCATGTAAAACCCTTACCTCATGCCTGTGATATTTGTCATTTGGCAAGACAGAAACGTATTCCCTTTCCTCTACATAATAAAAGTTCTGAATTCCCTTTTCAGCTTGTACATCTTGATGTTTGGGGACCATTTCACACTAATACACATGAAGGTTGCAGTTTTTTTCTCACAGTGGTGGATGATTTTACAAGGGTAACTTGGGTTCATTTATTGAAATTCAAATCCCAAGTTTGTTCTATTTTTCAACAGTTTTACCAACTTGTTTTAAATCAGTTTGGTGGTTCCATTAAGAAAATTAGAAGTGACAATGGAACTGAATTCATTGCCCTTCATGACTTTTGTGCTTCAAAGGGTATTATACATGAAAAGTCTTGTGTTGAATCACCTCAACAAAACGGGGTTGTAGAAAGAAAACATCAAGATTTGCTTTCTGTTGCTCGAGCTTTAATGTTTCAATCTAATCTGCCTTTGAAGTTTTGGGGAGAGGCTGTGCTAACAGCATGTCATATCATAAACCGACTCCCTACTTCAGTTTTGGCAAACAAGGCTCCTTTTGAGTTACTTTTCAATATAGCCCCAGATTTTGATCATTTTCGAGTATTTGGCTGCTTATGTTTTAGTTCTACACTTTTAGCAAAACGGACAAAGTTTGATCCAAGAGCAAAGAAATGTGTTTTCTTAGGTTATCCTTCAGGTGTTAAAGGCTACAAATTACTGGATGTTTCTTCTCATCAGATTTTTGTTTCAAGGAATGTTGTTTTTTATGAAACAGAGTTTCCTTTCAAAGTAGAGAAGGATTCTTATTCATCAAATCTTGCTCTTTCACTCTTTGATCATTCATACTGTGATTCTGCACACCATGACATCAATTACCCCAACATCAATCCCTCCTTTTCTGATACGCACCACAGCTCACCTACAGTTCCTCTTACTGAACATTCTGATAATCTTTCATCTGATGTTCCTGTGCCCGATGTTTCTGTACATGATGAATCTGCTCAAAATCTGCCAAACCCTCCACCTATTTTGAGGCGTAGTACTCGAGCTAGACAGTTGCCAAGGTACTTAGATGATTTTCATCATAGTCTTGCTGTGCATCCTTTTAAGTCTTCTATTCCATATCCTATTCAAAATTACTTGTCTTATGATTTACTGTCTGACCATCATAAAGCTTTTGTTGTGTCCTTGTCCACTACATATGAGCCTCGATTCTATCATCAAGCTGTTAAGATTGGGCATTGGCAAAGAGCAATGGTGGATGAACTTGAAGCTTTGGCTGCAAATAATACATGGATTCTGACTTCTTTACCACCTGGAAAACAACCCATTGGCTGCAAATGGGTATATAAAGTAAAAATGAAGTCTGATGGTACAGTGGAGCGTTATAAGGCCAGGCTTGTTGCAAAAGGATATAATCAACGTGAAGGCTTTGATTACACGGATACATTTAGTCCGGTGGTTAAGCAAGTTACGGTTCGAATGTTTCTTTCATTGGCAGCGATCAAAGGCTGGTTTATACGTCAGATTGATGTTAATAATGCTTTTTTAAATGGAGACTTAGACGAAGAAGTCTATATGTCTATGCCACAGGGGATGGAACTACTTCCTAATAATCCTCAGAAACAGAGCAAGGATATGGTTTGCAAATTGCAGAAATCACTCTATGGTTTAAAACAAGCATCTCGACAATGGAATAGTAAGCTTACTTCTTGCTTATTAGATGCTGGTTTTAAGCAATCGAAGTGTGATTATTCTTTATTTACGAGGCGGACAGAAAATGCATTTGTGGCTATTTTAGTGTATGTTGATGATATGGCTATTGGCAGTGACAGTCAAGATGCAATAGCTCAGATAATTGACTTCATGGCAGGCTATTTCAAGTTGAAGGACTTGGGTGATATGAAGTATTTTTTGGGTTTTGAGATAGCAAGGTCTGAATCTGGCATTTATATGTCTCAGAGGAAGTATACTCTGGACCTTTTACAGGACACTGGTTTTACAGCAGCAAAACCAAGTTCTGTTCCTATTTTCCCGAATCATAAGCTCTCTTCAGCAGATGATGATCTCTTGACTGATCCTGCTTCTTATAGACAGCTTGTTGGTCGTTTATTGTTTTTGACTCACACACGCCCTGATATCACGTATGCTGTTCATATCTTAACTCAGTTTATGAGTAAGCCAGCAAAGGTTCATATGGAAGTTGCATCAAAGGTTCTCAGATATCTTAAGGCAACTCCAGGCCAGGGAGTTTTATTCTCTGCAACTTCAGAACCTCAACTTTATGCCTTTTCTGACAGTGATTGGGCTGGTTGTCCAGATACAAGGAAGTCTTTAACTGGGTTCTGCATCTTTCTGGGACAATCCTTGTTGAGTTGGAAATCAAAAAGGCAATCCACGGTGTCTAGAAGTTCCACTGAAGCAGAATATCGAGCCATGGCTGCCACGAGTTCAGAGTTGATTTGGCTGCGGATGTTACTTCATGATTTTCAAATTCCTCATGAACAGCCTGCCTTGTTATTTTGTGACAATCAGTCTGCTCTTAACATTGCTAAAAACCCAGTGTTACATGAGCGGACAAAGCATATGGAGGTTGATTGTCATTTTGTTCGTGACAAGGTTCAAGAAGGCTCAATTGTTACAGCATATGTGCCAACACATGAGCAGGTTGCTGATATGTTCACTAAAGGCTTGCATCCTACTCAGTTTCGCTATCTACTCAGCAAGATGAACGTTAAAAACATATACAACAAAGACGTTCATCTTGAGGGGGGGTGTAAAGATAGTGGAAGTTAGTTAAGGAGGCAGTTTAAGCTTATAACTATATATATATGCTGTAACTGACAAGGAGGAAATATACAACAGATTCATTTTTCTTCTTCCCCAAGTTTTCTTGTTCTTCATCCCTCTTCTTGTTCAACTCTGAGTCTCCACAGATCGTAGCACTAGATTCAAAAAGCTGCCTGCGACACATTCGATCCTACGTTTTATCTGCGATTCAAGAAATGGTGTGATGACTACTTCTACATTAAGGTATGTTCTTTTCGTGACTTGTTAATTATGCCAGTTGGTTAAGTATGCTATTTGGACAAGAATACTTCTATTTTATGACCCTGCATTTAGCTTTAACAGGACTATGCGTGATGCATTTCACGAAGTTCATAAGAAGTCTCGGAGGGTTGATGCATCTGCCATTTTGGTATTTCATGATAATCACCTGGATAGCTCAATACTTTTTACAACGTGAGATATTTACCTACATCCAAGGACAATAGGTGGAAATCATTTTCGGTAGTTCTTTGCTAGATTGTTATATTGCACTCCACAAGGATAGTTTGTGTTTTCTGACACTCGATTGCGAGCTGACATTTCCTGTTGGCAGCACCGAGGGGAGAGGCGAGGGCTTGGCGGGATCTTTTTTGATGATCTGAACAACTACGATCAAGAGATGCTTCTGTCTTTTGCCACCGGTACAATGTTTTAGCCTTGAGTTTGAACCTGCTGCCGTACGGGCTGATTTTATCAGTAAAGTTCCCTACAAGTGACTCTTTTAAATGTCCCTCATTACTCACGATTTCTTTCAGAGTGTGCAAACTTGGTCATCCCTGCTTATATGCCCATCATAGAGAAACGGAGGGACACACCTTTCACCGAGCAACACAAGGCATGGCAGCAGCTGCGCAGGGGACGTTATGTAGAGTTTAACTTGGTATTTGCCTAACCATGTGATCTGCAACACAATTGCTCTAACCGCCCGATAATTAAAAACTCCCTTGTGTTGTAGGAGTACGATAGGGGCACGACGTTTGGATTGAAGACCGGAGGCAGGATAGAGAGCATACTCGTTTCTTTTCCTCTAACTTCCCGGTGGGAGTATGACCATGTAAGTCATGCCCGAGCAAATTGGAGTCCGGTTTCTAATAACACAATGGTTGTGCTTCTTAACATGTTCTTTCGTTCTGGCTTCCCTTCTCTTTGGGAACGCAGGTGGCAGAGGAAGGGAGCGAAGAATGGAAACTGCTCGACGCGTGTATCAATCCCAAGGAATGGACATCTGAATGAACAAAGGCGCCAGGCGGGGATCTGGGTCGGGGTCTCATCCATTTTGCATCAGGGTGTAGTTTTGTTCCCCTAATAATAATATAACCAGTCTTTCTACCTCATGTTGTATTTTTTTTTTTGTTTCAAAATTGTTGTAATTATAGGAGAGCCTGAAGTTCTAAGTAAAAAAGCACGGATTAAATATGACACTGCACTGCTGCAATTTGCTCAATATCATTACAAGTATTTCTCCCTACAGACAAGTGGAGATTGCACAAATTGAATGCACAGTAAAGTGACTTGGCATGCCCCACATGACTTCACAGAGTTATGTATCGCCCTGCCCCATGAATGATATGTCTTTCTGAAAATCTTAAGATTTAAACATTTGAAGAAACTGGTCTTTTAACACCCGTATGGCAAGATGAATCATCATCAGTTAAAAGCGTGCGCGAACGGACCATTCATTCGAAACGGCACCGTCACAAGCTCGAGTTGCTCGTGAAGGAGCACGCGGAAGGGGGAGAGGCCCACTCGTGGAGGATTCATGCCCATATCCATATCCATCACTATCAGTCTATCACTATCCATCGCCCAAAGGAGCTGGTCACTTGCATTCCACTGTCCCACTCCAACCATATGTCTTTACATCACGTGTAATCATGCATTTCTTCTTACATCAGTTTCATCTATGGGGCCTCCTTCATTTACAAGCCATGAATTTCAGCCACTAGATCGGTGTGTTGGTTTAAAAAAGAAACTTTTGTTTATTACCAGAAAAGATGAACAAGATTCTAAGAAATAGCAGTAAGATGAAATAATAATAGTCGAAAGTATCACTTCTGTAACAAGTAGTTCCAAACTTTCGGGCATGAGAAAAAAAACCAACCCGATTCTAGTTAACGGATCCGTAAGTCATCTGCCATGGCCACCAAACACCCGGCACTGCGACGACGGCCGCGACAGCTGACTGCCAGCGCTTGTGGGACATTCCTCCAGCCCAATGGGCGGGACCATGCAGTTGTACAAGAGGCAGACTGCTGCGGTGTCTGGCAACGGGTTCCCCTTGTCCAGGGGGAACCCCGTCAGGTAGTTATGCTGCAGCAAGAGCGTCCGGGTACGGCCCTCTTTGAGGCTGTCGATGTACTCGGCAGGCACCGGCCCTGTCAGATGGTTGTTGTTTAGGAAGAGGCTCTCGACGCCTGCCAGGACAGCAGTCAGTTCCCCCGTCAGGCTGTTGTGGCTGAGATCGACAACTGATCCCGGGCCATAGGATATGGCATCAAAGCGGTCAACAGGGGCAGGGACCCCGCCTGAAAAATGGTTAAATTGCAGGTGCATTGATAAGAGGGAGGCCCGGAAGAGCGATGGCGGGACTGGACCGCTGAATAGGTTCATGCTCAGGTCTAGGTATGCAAGCTCTGGGAGTGGCGACAGGCTGTTGATTGGGCCCCACATTAAGTTACGAGATAGAGACAGGTAACGGAGAGACGGCGGGAGGTACGACGGAATGGGGCCTGACAGATGGTTCCTGCTGAGGTCGAGGTGGAGGAGGTGGGATGAAACAGGAGGGAGGTGGCCGGAGAGAAGGTTGCTGGAGAGGACGAGCACCTTGAGGGAAGGAAGGGAGGGGAGGTGGGCAGGGACGAAGCCGGATAGCTGGTTGTAGCTGAGATCGAGGGTGTGGAGGTAACGGAGGGAGGCAAGGGAGGGAGGGATGGGGCCGGTGAGGCGGTTACGAGGCAGGGAGAGGACACGGAGGTGGCGGAGGAGGCCGAGCTGGGGAGGGATGGGGCCGGTGACTATACCAGGGGACAGGAGGAGTTGAGTGAGGGAGGAGAGAGAGGAGAGGGACTCGGGGAGGAATCCGGCCAGGGCGGGGCGAACGAGGGAAGAGTCCCCGAGGGAGAGGATGGTGACGTGGAGACCATCGGGGGAGCAGGTGAGGCCAGAGAAGGAGAGGCAGGGGTTGGGGGAAGGGAGGGAGAAGTCCCAGGTGGAGAAGAAGGAGGAGCCGGGGAGGTCAGTGAGGCTGTCCTTGAGGGAGCGGAGGGCAGGGAGGTCGTGGAAGTGGGGATGACGACGGAGATGGGAAGGGAAGAAGAGTCGGGCGAGGGAGGGAGGAGGGGCAGTGAAGATTAGTAATAGTAATAGGAGAGTAAGGAAATGGTGAGCCATGGGGGGAGTGGGGCGAGCGTTGTTGGATGAGTATGTGTTCGGTCCTTATTTAAAAAAGAAAGAGTGGAGAGAGGAGGAGATCTCTTCTTACCCCGTGAGCTGCGGTACGAGAGTGTTACGAGATAATTTCGTATAGTATTATACTCGAATAATGAAACTTACGAAATAGTATCGTATCAATTTGTACATATTTTGTATTGTATAAATTGAGTACGAAATAATTTCGAATAATATAAAATATGTACGAATTAAGTACGAAATAATTTCGTATAATGCGAAATATATATAAAAAGGGTACGAAATAATTTAGGATAGTACGAAAAAATTTCAAACTTCGGCCGAGTTTCATACCGGGCGAAAACTTCCGTGAGGGGAAGTTTAGCCGGTGGAGGAGGAAACTTCCCTCACTATGCTTATGTTCATGAGTGGAGTGGGGCTTATAAGTGGAGTTTGGCTCTCCTTTGGGGGCGGATTGTATGTCCCTACCGTTGAATTAAAAAAAAAATAGTGAAATATAGTTCGTATTATTATTATTCGTAAATAGCAGTTTAAAATCACAATTTAAACTTAATTAGTAAAAGTCACGATTTATAATCACAATTTTGCGTAGACGACATGTCGGGGTTTTTAGACAAAAATAAGCTAAAATAAGGGATTTTCTGATGTCGGATAATGTCGTGATTTTAGAACCGATTTGCTCTAAAAAAATGTCATCTTTCTCCCGTCTCCCTCCCCTTACGTCACCACCTCCTCGCCTCTCCCTCCACCCCTTTTTTCTTTATTACGTTTACCTCTTTACCCCTCTCCGTCTCCCCCTTACGTCACCTCCTTTCCCCTCTCCCTCCGACCCTTTTTTTCTTTATTATTTTTACCTTTTCACTCCCTCTCCCCCTTACGTCACCTCCTTCCCCCCTCTCCCCCGTCTCTTTTCCTTTATTATTTTTACATGCTTCCCCCTTCCCTTCACTTCATTTTGCTATTTGATTAAATCATAACAAAGTCGGGGTTGAAAACCCAATTTGATTCGACACTGACCCATTTCGAAGAAATTTTATCAAATTCTTTTAAAATTGGGGTTTGAAATTCTCATTTTATAACATGTACAAAATTACGATACGATTTTTATAAATTTGATATAAATCATATTTAGGAATGATAAGACCATAATTTATGAAACTATAACCATATTTTATTTAAATAAAACGTACTAACGGAAAATCCTCTTCCTTTACGGTATTGCTATTGTTTTTTAAGGATTTTGTCCACGTATGTCCTACAGTTAATTAATATATATTTTATTTCGAATAACGAAACCCTTGTTTTAAAACCAATTTGGGTGTAAATAATATCGACACATCCATCTCGCTGTAGTTATTTCAGGATCGGGTTATTTGGATAGAGAGTGCAATGCAGCACACTCCAGTCTAGACACCACAAGGCCTTTACATGACTCCACAGAAAATGATGCAATTATTGCAACCAGGAAAACTCGCTCTGATTATATTATAATTCTAAAACACCAAAAAGCCACTATATTTTAACCTAAAAGCTTACATCCTTTATACATGACGAGATTTTCTGTAGTAGTATCTAACGAGGCTGGAGTCAGTTTAGGAGAAGATAACTCTAACCACGCTGGAGGGGGAATCCCGGCCAATGTCCACTTCTCTAGCTAAGAATGGGTCGGGTCATCAGGAAGCTAGTCGATGATGTCAAGTTCTTGCTCGATAATACCACATAAGCAAGGAAAGCGTGGCGCCCAGCCGGAATATCCTGCAACCAACAAACCAAACACGATTGTCATACACCTTGGACAGATTGGGCTTCTCCATCCCAAAACAAGAATGGCATCGGTAGAGTAGGAAATACAGCAGAGCAGCCATGCCGCTTAAGAATCAAGACAAATCCTTCATAGCTTGTGAAAGTATAACACTATAACTTCACAACATGCACCGCGCAAACCCACCCGATTTCACGATATCACAGAGATCATCCTCCTCGGCCACGTCTTCAATGGGCACATCCTGTGCAATGCCAAAGCATTCTGTAAGATCAACATGATTTCTGCACATTGAGTTCACTAAATTGGAAACATAGAATCGTCACCCTACCGGCTTGTTCGAAACCAAGCCCTTGACAATGAGCTGAGATAGGAGATTCAGATCAGACTGACTGAACGAGCGTAAAAGAACCTCTTCTGAAGTGCATTCCAGTATCAAGGAACATATGCTCGATGCCATCATCGTAAGTGATGAGTCCTTCTGGCTTTCTGAAAATGGGTGCACCCAAAATCAACGATAGAATGAGAACTTCAAAAAAACATTTGAGGCTAGTCCACTTGGACAGAATAGGTGCACCCAAACAGTCACAATCGGTAAAGGCACAACCAAAAGAATCGAAGGGCAAGAGATAGCAAAAACAAAGAGCAGATACTGTGCAGCCAAATGGGGAACTGTTCTAACTCAGGATCTCCCCCACACACATCCATAGATATCTAACATGAGTAGGACTTGACTACATGTATGCATAAGCATTTAAACACTCTGAATCAGTCCACCAAGATCATACATAACTTAAAGAAATATTTTCACTAACCAGTCCAGAGTGCCAATGCTTTCAGAAGATTAATATAAGTTGGCTCGCTTAATGATAGCTTCACCTCTCCTTTCTGTGCATTGCAAAAACAAATGTCAACTAGCAAAACCGCAGGTATTGTACCTCTCATATTTAAAATGCAATTGCTTTAATAACCATTTCACTAAAAATGACTGTCTAGTTATAGTTTATCTGTAAATCACAGACAAATATTGACTATCAAAATGGCAGGTATTGTACCTTTTATCACTAAAATGCAAAGAATTAGCTGCTCAACTAAATCAACACTGTCGTAGGTATATTATAAGTGCATTTTATGGTCAAAACTTTCTTTATAAGACTTAACAGTAGCACTCACCTGTTACAATTCCCATTTTCAGACCAGACTGTCACATGAAAAACAAGTGACCCATATTTGTTATAAAATTTGAGATTTACAATGCAGTTTCATAATTCAGCAGCATGATTGGGAGAAGAATACCGAACAAATCCACGCATCGGCACTCAATGACCAAAGACGTACCTTCAGGAGTAGGTTCATGACTGTATCACAAGCTAAGGAGATACTACCAAGATCCCCCACCTTCTGAGCATCTGGACTAATCAATTGCAGAAGACAATCCACAACCTGCCAAGTCATTCAAAAAAATCTCCTCTTGAAACATAAGCATTCAACAAAACCCCTCACAATTATGTGGTCACATTTATAGTGACTAACTCATCAAGAAATTATTATGACGAAACTAAATATGACCCGTCTGGTATATACAAATTAGAAGTAGTTATCCCTTATAAACCGCCAAAAGTTAATTTTTCCTAGAGTTCTCTTCTGCCAAAAAGAAAGCTTTCAGTGACTTAAAACAAATAAGAAAGAACAGGAAATAAATAGCAGACAAATGAACTTACAGATCTATCAACTCCCAAGGAGGCTATAAGTTTACAGCCTTCAGTGTCCATGGTTGTTTGACATAAGATGGGCAGCAAAAAGCATATGGAGAAGAAAGGGCTGCACTAACAGAAGAGAGACTTAGCAGGCGATGCATGATATGTGGCTCAGCATATTCATAGATGAAGGCAAATTCTCACCCATGTTCATCGTTTCCTTCAACTGACAACATATACGGAAGGAGTTCCCTGACCTTATCTTTACAGGCCATTGGTGCCTCTGCAAGATAGCTGTAAAAAATAGAATTAAGTGGACAACTAACAAGCATCTTCCCCTTGAAATGACTTTGGCACATCAATTTGCATGCATAAAATTGGTCTGTCTACAAGGTATAGTAGCATTGCCTCAATGTTTCCAAGGGAGAAAGCAAAGGCACTAAACTTTTGCGAAGGATAATAAATGCTGCAAACAGTGCCAAGCTTAAAATTTAGATGGAGTTAAATGGTTAATCAAACTACGGGTCAAAGCTTAAACAGGATTTGGGTCACTGCAGGAAAGAATACATTAAAAGAATGAAGCGAGACATTATACCTCCCTACAACCCTGACTGACGCAAGAAGATCATCTCCTTTTCGAACTCCATGATCCTGCAAACAGAAGTACTGTGATAGTTAACAAAAGACCGCATTACTTGCTCTTAATTAATAACAATTATTACAAAATATCAGCACGCACAAACCTTGGAATCTTCTAGGTACTCAATAACTGCACTTATGGTCTCATTTAGCCCATTGATTACCTTTGAGAAAGTAATCTCATCTAAAACGTCTCCTGCAAATGAAATGTCCAATGATTTAAAACAAACAAAAAGAACAGGCATGGAAAAAACATAGAATGCAGAGACATGGAAGCTTCCAGGTAGCTTTCGTTTCATCGGTTTATTCAGTACTCAGTATGGGCACTCCTGTATCTAAAATACAGGCACCAGTTATCACGCATCGAGAACTAAAGAGACATTCAATATCAAAAATGAAAAAGTAGTAGCTCAAACGGGGAGCGGCAAACCATTTTTCGACTTGTCCTAATCAAAATGAGGTGTTTGTTTCTGCATACTAAGTATAGTTCAATATCAAGGATAACCCCCTTGCACTGTTTGTGCATTTGAATGGAAGCAACATTAATTGTTGCTGAGGCAAATAGGACACAAAAGACAGATAGCCAAAATTTTTATTACATTATGGCTTCATAAGCAAAGCTCTTAAAAGAAGCAATTAATCCCCAAAAACGAAGTGTGACAGGAAGGAAGCATGGATTTACATACAGTTACCCATAATCTGTAGCACCCTCAGCATTAGAAAGTGTTCATAAATTCACTGATTTGGAAGATCTATGATTTGATTAGATTCATAATGATAGAAATGTATTAATATTGACAAGGAAACCGAGCTTACAAAAAAAAATAGAAACTAACCTGCATTCTCACTGAGAATAGCAATGAGTCTTATTATCTTCTCGACCAAGGCAAATGCAACAGCCAAATTTTGTTGCTTCAAAAGAGCTATTTCCAAATTGGACGAAGAACTCTTCGTGGCTTCATATTTCAAATAGGCCAGATCATTCAACAACACAGCAATTTCAACCCTAGATGATTCGAGAACAAGCAAGAGACACCTAAAAAAATTGAAATAAAGCATAAGTCAATCAACTTCCTCAGACATGTAAATCGGCCAATGCCAAAACAAAACTTGTGTGACAAGAACCATATCAACAATAAAAATCACCTATCAGCTGGTGGCGACTCCCTTATATCAGGCAATTTTACTGGTTCAATCAGCCATCTCTCACCAACAATTGAACTCGAAGATTCCGCCAAGATTAACGCGTGGAGCTTTTCAGCAGGAGCTACAGAAAGTAAAAGCCTACAATAAGTAGTTCAACCTAAACCCAGAAACAGCGCCGCTCGAGAAGTTCAAATAAACAAACTGAATTTGGTTATCTGCAACTGATAGTTGAACAAGTGCTTATCAACAAATAACAAAAGGCAAAAGCAATAGCAAGGAAAAGGTCATTTGTGTATTCTCCATTAAACAAGAGCCGGTCCGGTTCTCCATTAAGCCAAAAACCTCAATATGACAATTTTTTCATAAGAAAGAACAAACCCATGAATCTTCGCATAAACACTGTGTTGAATTGCAAACCAAAGCATGAAATAATGAAAATAAAAACTACAAGCAATATCATACCCACGCGATTCTGTAAAATGTCTACGACGCCAACATATACATAACTCGACCAATCGGGATCTGACATTGCACGAAGTGCTTCGTGAAGAAGTTCCTGGAAGTTACCCCACAACAAGAACAACAAAATCTGATTACTGAAAAATCAAAGCATGATATAATTATTTGACATTGATTAAAAAGCTAGATTTCAAAGGCAAAGTGAAGAGAAGACCTCGGTTTCAATTACCACAAAAGAATAGAAACTGAGGAAGATGAGTAATCAAAAGTTTCTAGAAATTCAGAAACGCTGCTAAAGAAGATGTCAAGTTTAACAATTCCTTTTGACTAGACCCTGGAAATTCCTTATTTTAAAGGGGCTAAAGTGAAGAATAACAAGTTTCAGATGCCTATGCCAGAATTAAGTTGCCAAAGAGGACCCAAAAGGCAAAACCCAAGGGGAAAGATTATTCTACTTTGATTCAAACAATAAACGCAACGTTCTGTTGCTGGACAAGCAAAGCATTTCATGTCGTGGATGGGGGGATGATTATCTCAGAGTAATTTAATGATCATTGCAGAGGACGGAACTACAGATTGTCAAGATGGTCGGAATCCAGCTGCAGGATCTTGCAAAACATTAATGTCAATATCACGCTAAAAAGGCACTACATCAACACTAATAGTTAGCAGGTAGTCCTACTACATCAAAAGTATTAATATACACTACAGATGCAATGGCAAATGGAAGTGTCCAGAAAAGGAAATATGGAAAAACTCGGTCAGACATCATAATTAATCAGCAAAGAAATCACAAACCTTATGCTGTTGAGAAAAGATAGCCGAAAGGAGATGAAGAACTTCAAATTTCAATGCATTGTGCAGTACAGCAAAATGCCTGGCTAAGCCAGCTACCTGATTCCAACTATGGTCAATAAGCATCAAAGTAACTCGTGAAAGAAATGAGATGCTTAGTTAGAAATTAGCTGAAAATGGAGACTTACAATTATTGCCAGCCCTCCTGGATAAGCAGCGAGAATTACCTCCATAGAGTGTTTAGTGGCCAGCAGTTGCTCAATTTTTACAACAACTTCCAGAAGATGAGAATCTGGTGACCGTAACACTCACTTTAACGCAGCGATAATAAGATCTACATACATACATAGACTAAAGGAACCTGAAACTCTAAAATCCGGGAGAAAGAGCCTGAATTTTGAAAATAGACAAGGTACCATCCGGCAAAGTGGAGATGTGAGGAGCAAGCACCTTTGCTCCTTCATTTTCAAAGAAGGCAGCGACGGCACCTTCATTGGCGGATATCACCAAATACAGAAACTCAAAAACTTCTTCAAGAATAGACGAACCTCCCCTGCAACAGAAAAAGGATAGAAATTTTGGTCTCAACAACACTCAGGCAATGAAGAAGCCAACAAATATTTTTTGGGCAAGTACAACTAATACACCAGCCGCTTCAAATCTTAAAATTTCCTCCAGATTAACACCAGTTGCCGCTTTGAATTGACTCTTGAACCAGACTAGAAGTCTTACTCTGTGGTCAGTATCTCAAGAAAGAGTGGAATCTTCGACAACATCTCTTGTGAAGAAGCAATATCAGGAACACGGCAGAATGCAGCGAGCAGAGTCGCAGACAGCTGCAAGTAGGCATCTCCATTCTCACCACCGCCAGAGCATCCGCGTTTTAACCCTAACCAGACATCAAAACGAGAAAAACAGAGGAGGCCACAACACTCAACAAACCACATAGAACCGTCACCAAGCCCTCACTAGAAAGGTGTAAGTCTCTGCTCACCAGTCCTGAGGAGCCGGTCGAGGAACCGGACGCCAACGGCGTCGTAGATAGCCCGAAGAGAAGAGAGGTCGTCGCCTTTGCTGAACTTAGTGGCGAGTAGGAGGCCTGCGAGGCGCTGCTCGTCCCTCTCCCCTCTCAGGAGCTTCAAGCAATCCCCCAAGGACGGAGACTTCTCCTGGGGCTCCTGCAAGAGCGATGGAAAGCAGAAGTGACGCTGTTCCGACGAACAGAACGCGATCGCACATCCAACTAGCCAGGAATCAGTACATCGACTTACCATTGGCGGCGGAATCAATCGTCCCTTGGGGGTGTCGAGAAGAGAGTCGAAACACTCCCGGCACAATCGTCGGAAGCGTAAAGAAGCGTCGAGAAGGAGAAATGTGGCGGCAATTCCCCAAATCCCGCACCCTAAACAAAGAAAATGTCGGTACTACCCCTGGCATGCCATCCAACCATATGTTTCGAGAGGTTTTTGAAGGAAATTGAGAGCTTTGCTCGTTAATAACGTTAGTAGTAAAAAAGTTTAAGAAATTAGAGTTTTTATTTTAAAATTTTGTTCCCTTGGAATCGGCCTTTAGACGATTTTAATATTAACAAAAATCGGCCTTATAATAACATTTAAATTTAAAAATAAAGAAGTTGACTTTTAAGAGAATTCCTTATTTTATAAGAAAATCAGTCTTTTTTTTATTTTTAATTTAGAAAACGCTCCCGTCAATTTCTTTAAGGAACAAAATCGATTTTACAAAAGTCAATTTCAGAACATTAGTCCACAAAATTTGAAATTAAAAATCGTATTTTGTAAATTTTTTTCGAATTAATATTATTAAAAAACAAAACTCCAATTTTTAACAGGAAAAATGAAGTTGGACTTTAACTTCCGGCTTTCTATCTTAGAAAAAAATAAGGAAGTTTCTTGCTAGTCGAAATCGAGTTTTCTGCTTGCTATTTACTTAATTTAAAAAATTTTAAAATTATTTTCTTTTTTTATAAAATATTTTTGGAATTAACGAAACAAAGTTATTATGTTTAGCCAGGTGGTTGGAATTAAGGAGCATGGAATCTCCTTATCCCCCTTGTGGCTGAAAAAATTTATAGTCATGGATTTTTTTTCGGGGGGGGGGGGGGGGAACTGATTAAGTGTACGAAATAAATGCGCTTACTTTTAAAATAAATAAATAAAAATATAATTGATAAATATCATACTAATAAAAAGTTGTCACGTATAGTTGTTATGAACTTTTTAGGTACAATCATTCAGGCTCTATCAAAAAGCTTTTCTTTTCCGTTTTAACTCATCGGAGAAAAAAATTTTTACCAATAGATAATTGTAAAATTTCCTAAATAAAACTTTAAAATCGAATTTATAAATTCAACTTTCAAAATTCGACTTCACTTTTTTAGTTTTTGAAAGCTTTATTTTTGTAAAATTGAATCATTTATCCTATTATTTAAGTTTTTTTTCTCCAATTACGCTACTAACTCCTCAATCAAGACCCTCACCAAAAGCAAGTAAAGGTAAAAAGCAGAGGAACTAAGAAAGAGACCATTAATCACGTGGGCGCGCGGGCGTGAGAAAGAGAAGCAACCCCGCACTTTCCGAACGTTATCTTCACTCCGAAGATACTTCAAACAAAAAAATTTAAAAAAAGAAAAGTCAGAAATGTCCATCTGCCCATCACCTAACCTCCTCCCCCCCTCCCCGTCCGCATCCCTACAGCCAATCACAACACAGATTCTATCTCCTGACTTTGTTTCTATTCCACGGTACACTCACACCAAGTCTTGCTTCCCGTAAACACGATAAATCACAACGCACATAAACAGACTTTTTAGAACGATGGTGATTATTAACGTCGCGTGTCGAATGGTTTTGCCAACAGATTGGAGCGTCTCTGCTCGCGCCCAACAATGACCCGGCAACTACGGCCGAAACAGTCTCCTCATCTCCAAAACCCAAGCCGGGACTTGCTACGGGGCGACCCCGACTTGACGCGACACGACACGGAGTTCGTTCGTTCGTTCGTTGGTTTGCTCGAGTCCTTGTTACTTTAGCAAGTCCCGTGTATCTTCCCACCCAAGCATCCTACATTTGTCGTGTTAACATCGCCGGGGTTTAACAAATCTAGGAGGACCAAATCTTTAGATCCTGCACCCCTGTCGGACTACAATTTTAAAAACAAACTCCCCGAGTTCCCCAAACACCAAGATATTTGAACGAGTCGTCAAATGAAATAGGAGTGAATCTAACTGAAGCCTCATCCTAGGAAAAGTATTAAACAATTGCCAGGGTAGAGCCTAGACGCATCATCCATCGTGTGCCATGACAACACTTATTCTTCTGGTCAAAACCTCCGACATAAACAAACTCCATGTTCATGGGAATAAGTGTGATAAATGGCCGACGATAAAAACTATCGAAAAAATCCAATTCGATTTTAATAATTTTAAAACTAACTGCCCTAATGGGTAACCATTTGCAGAAGGGCCCCTCACGCGCAAGCCACGTGACATTTCTTGGGACCCAAATTGAGGAGAAGCGGTGGTCAGTGAGTGTAGAGTCAGTCCACTTTCGGGTCCAAACCAATGAAAAAGGAAGAACCCCCACCCCTAAAATATACAAAACAAAAATGTCAACATTTGACCGGAACTCCTTATCCCCACCACCGTTTCACGTTCCCATCAGATGTTTATATAAAAACCAAACCACTTCACCCAACCCCAATTCCCTCCCCCCCTTCTCCAAATCCCAGGCTCTTACCAATATTTTAACTTAACAACCCCCCATGTAAGAAGGGAAAGCCATGTCTGATAATGATCCCCACCACTGGATGCACTTTTACCAGCTCGCCCCCTTCCCTCCCTCCCAGCCCTCCTCCTCCTCCGAATCCACCCTGGTCTCCACCATCCCCCAGTCAGCGTCCCCCCCACCCGCCACACATCCCAACCCCGGCCTCGGGGGCTCCTCCGGCCTTAACCCGGAGGGCAGGGTCACGAAGCCCGCTCGCCGGCGGACCAGAGCCTCCCGACGGACCCCTACCACTGTCATGAACACGGACACGACTAACTTCCGCCCCATGGTCCAGCAGTACACAGGAGGCCCCCCCACCGCGCCACTCGGGTCAGGGGCTGGGCCCAGCATGCTGAGCTTCGGGTTCGGGCAGGGGCAGCTGGCGCTCTCGTCATCTGGGATTGGTCACGCGCAATACGGTCCCCAGCAGCCGCATCAGCCGTACGATAACCTGCTCTCCCTCAACACCACCAACAGCAATAATGTCAACAGCGGAAATTCCCAGGGTAACCAGTGGGGCGTAGAGGGCGATCGCCGCATCCATTTCTCGTTGGAAGGGATGGGGAGCATAGCGAGGGAAGGGAATAATTATAATAACAATGGGTTGCCGCGGAGGAGCCCGTCGTCGGACCACAACGGGGGTAACCACGACTACATCTTCTGACGAGATGGCATGTAGGAATTGTTACGGTTAAGGCCGCCGCAAGATCTCGTAATCGACGGGGGCGTGTATAGTAGTATTATAGTAAAGACGGTATATGGAGGGGGTATGGAGATTGGGTAGCAACCTTTGGCTTTTCTTTGGGTCGTGTTGTGTTCTTGATCTTTGGGTTTTGGTGTTTGGGGAGGGAAAGAACCGGGAAAGCCAGTCAGGCAGCCTCCGACGAGGGGAGAATGAAGAATCTGACTTTTCTTTTGTCCCCCCCCTCCCGCAGACTTTTTGACTCGTTCTATTCTTAGCCCCCAATCCAATCCCTCTTATTCATAAACTACCCAGATTTGCCATTATTATTAAGATGAATATTGTGCTGGCAAATCGAAATTCTTATTCACGTGGGGGCCTCATTTTCAGGGAGGTCACTTAAGAAAATAATTCCATTTTGTAAAACACGTAACACTAATTTTTTCTATTTTTTCAGGATCTAAAATTAGGTTTAAGAAACTCAGGCTGTTCCCGCACCCACCAACGGTTTGTCTCTGTCTTTTCACCATTTTCCTTTCTTTACAAATGAAAGAGAGCGTGGAATTTGACTCGAGCCCTTGGCACACCATTTCGATCGGCCGTGCTCATTCCTCGGCACCGCTTTTGTCCCCGGCAGCAGTAGGGGAGCGACGTGGCTTCCGATAGGACACGGTTTGTGCCTTAGTCGCCAAGATTTTTTCATTTTGTAGGCATTTCTGTCCGAATTATTGATAATTGTTGCCTGGAATTTTCTAGCCACGACTCGTTTTTTTTTAAGCTCCTGGTCCCCCCAACGTTGGCAATGTCTGTAGGATGACTTTTCTTTAGGCCCTTGGAACGTGCGCGGCCCAAATTAAGGAGGGAGTGGAGATCAACAGATCGGAAAATATTTTACATTTTAGGATATATATTTTAAAATTTTATAAAAATTGAATTTATAAGTTTATTACCCCGACTTTAAAAATGAGGTTCATGAGAAATGAACTCGATTTTTTAAAAATGATTTTCTTAAAGATTAATAAGGATGATCAACTTCAATTTTATTATAAAAAAACTTTTTTAAGTCTCGGCGAGTTCGGAATATTATCTCGTAAATTTAAAAAATAGATACCATAAGTCACAACATATTTTTACGAATTATGGACTCATCGTAATCGACAAGTCAGGAACACGTCAGCGCTGTAGCTAGTAAGCCAACTTGGACACTCCTACTTCCCCCCCTCCTTGACTTTAATTTTTATGTATAAAGAAGATTATCCCTTTAAATAATATTTAATTTATGGGTATATGATATTTCTACTAACCTTTCATTATTACAGTAAAAAACATTACTTTCCGAGGAATATACCAAGATCAGTATTCTTCTTTCAGACGCGCTTCGAGTAATACTTGAAAGAAAAGTAAGGATAAATTTGGTATAAATAGGAGACAAGTGACGATGACGATGATTCACGTGGGAAGGGAAGACTAAGCATAATTGGGGCAACTGAGGATCCATCGAATCTGTCCCTCTCCGGGTCTGTGAAAGTATCACAAGTTAGTTTTGGAAAAATTTATAAAGTACAGTTATTATAAAAATCCTAATATATTATTCTTAAACCGCCATACTCCATTTAAAGTTGGGCTCCCAATTGTGTCTTTCACATATTTTAAAAAAATTTATGCTAGTAGTTAATTTTGATAAGCGTCATCGCCCAATTTTAGCCAAGAAGTGATTTGAAATTGCACTTCTTAAATTAAAAATTTTATGATTTTTTTTTATCAAACATTAATTTGGTCCAAAGCTATTTTTGTTTTATTACAAGCGTTATCCTCCCGTGCTTATCTCCAAAATCACCGGAGAGATCAAAAATTTCCTTCTTCTTCTTCTTCTTCTTCTTCCTCGTTCCTTCCCTTCCCTTCCGCCTCTTCTTGAACCACGCTTCCGAGATTCTTACAGTCTCCCTGTGACAGCGACAGAGATGTCGGTCCTCAACAAGCTCCTCCGCTCCAACCTCAGATCCCGGGTAAGTTCCCCGCATCGTCTTTGTTCTCCGTTTCGTGGGTTCGCGTTCGTTTTTGACGACGGGCTTGTCTGATTTCGTTTGCTCTATAGGAAATGTTTCTTTTTTCAATTCATCGATGTGGGTCGGATGGATTCCCAGTTCTTTTGTTGTTGTTGTTGCCTTTTTCTTACTATTTCAATCGCGGGTACTTCACTGCACTGTTGTATCAAACGAGTACAGGTTCAATAAAAGGAAGAATCTTGCTTCGATGTTTATGTCGTCGTCGTTATGATGCCTGATTCTAATGGATGTCATTCTCTTGGCCGTAGATTTCTTCCATCGCCAACTCCTACCAGCCACTTCCCCAACTTCCGGCATTTTCGAGGGTGTACGGCACTGGGGCATCCTTACATAAGGAAGAATCGACCGAATCAAATGACGGCCCTGGGTATTTTGTTTCCTGGGTTTCTGCTCTATATCTCCTTTGCTTGCTTACCGGTTTGAGGTAGCTTCTTGTGTAGTCTCTCTTTTTTTTTTAAACTTGTAAAGTGACGTGTTGACCCTTTTACAGGTTTAAGGGACATGATATGCTGGCTCCTTTCACGGCCGGATGGCAGACTACTGACCTGCATCCCTTGGTGATAGAAAGATCCGAGGCATGTACCTCTTACGTTCCATCTCCTACACGAGCACTGCTCCTTTTTACTTTCTCATGTGGTTCTAATTGCCTTCTGTAGGAGTACGGCTCGTGCTTTGTTAGCAATGATTGATCTAACCTTATCATACTTTGATGGTTAATTTTAGGGTAGCTACGTCTATGATACCAATGGGAAGAAGTACCTTGACTCCCTTGCTGGCTTGTGGTGCACTGCCTTAGGTATTTGCTTTTATTTCCAGCAGAATCAATCCGATTGGCCATGTCAGGATATTTTCACTTATTTAGGAACCATTTTCCACTTAGGAATGGATCCATAAACTATTTATACTGCAGGATCCTCTCCTTTCCTTTATTCATTGTTTGCCTTTTTTCCTTTTTGTAACAGACAAATGGTACATCATTCCTTTATTTCCAACGATAATTCATGTCCATTCCTTGAAGGGAATGCAATTTTTTGTGCGTCATGCCTCTGTTTCCTCCATGTCTTAAGGGAGGGACAGATGAATTCGTGAGACCATATCTTTTTTATAAGTCGTGAGACCATATTTGCTGATGTCAGTTGCGGAATGAGTGTATGTTATTCTCTATTTGTTTAGAAAATCACAAACTACATGAACATATGTGAGGATTGCATCTCAGATCCCTACTATTTGCATAAGTAGTAGCTGTGAATACCTTCGGCACGTCCATCTTTTGGTTTATCGCTTAAATGTGCTTTTATTGTTTTCAAGATGTCATCAAAGACCGAGTCATGTTACAACTGTGCATTGTCGCAGGTGGTAATGAACCACGACTTGTTGAAGCTGCTACAAGGCAACTAAATACATTGCCCTTCTATCATTCGTTCTGGAACCGCACCACGAAGCCTTCCTTGGTATGCAGTGATTCTCCAATATGGGTCTTTCTTGTTTCTCACTGCACTAAATTCATAACAGCGCTAAGTTTTTGGAGTTTTCATCATTTCTTTTATTCTCTTTTATATTTCGATTGGACACCCACAGGACATATCATCCCTATTCATGTACAGTTGAATTCCTTGACCTCGTAGTCAGTGATAATTTGAGTATATATATATTTTTTATTTTCAGGACCTGGCTAAACAAATTTTAGAACTTTTCACTGCATCAAAAATGGCGAAAGTCTTTTTCACAAATAGCGGATCTGAGGCAAATGATACTCAGGTATGAGGGGTGCATATCTTTTGTTCCTTTTTGTGATGAGCGTTGGACTTTGATTCCGCATATGCTACAGTACTTTACAGAGTTGCTGCAATATGTAGTTGTAGGTGTCTCTACATTTGTATCTATGCGAACCTGGCCTGTTACATTAATCTTTGATTAGATCGTGAACTCACGGCGGTCTTGAATGACCACGTCTCATTTTACTGGATTGACTTTTTTCAATGCTAATCTTGATTGGAGGGATTACTTGGTCAAGCAGACAAATGTACCCAGATGACATGTTGCGCTCATCAGGAAAAGATCAAGTGGTCGAATATTTACTCTCTTGGTGTTCTTCTTACTGGTCGTGCCTGTATCATCTCAAAGCAATTATTTGAACAGACTGACCTTTGGAATACCTTCTTACAGGTCAAGCTGGTCTGGTACTATAACAATGCCCTGGGGAGACCACAGAAGAAGAAATTCATAGCCCGATCAAAGGCGTACGTGCTGGGATTGGATGGTTTAGTTTATTTGATTTAGTTGCTTGGAATCATGACCTTGCCTATACTTGGTTGTCCGCAGATATCATGGTTCAACATTGATATCTGCTAGTCTTTCCGGGTAAGTCAGTTCATATCTTTCTACCCCAGTTATGAGGTTAACTGAAATGCCTTTTAATTGGCTCTGACGGACCTGGAATTTATCTTTTCCAGCCTTCCAGCTTTGCATCATAAGTTTGACTTGCCAGCTCCATTTGTATTACACACGGACTGCCCCCACTACTGGCGATATCATCTTCCAGGTTCTTTTGTTTAGGCTGATGTGCATACCGCCTTTACTATTTTAAAAGCATCCTAGTTAAGCTTAGACATCTGAACTTCATTTTAGGGGAAACTGAGGAGGAGTTCTCGACTAGATTAGCCAACAATCTGGAAAACCTTATCGTTAAAGAGGGACCAGAAACGGTAGAATTTTCTTCTCGCTTGATTTTAAATATGACGGGTTTTGTGATGGGTCCTGAAGAACCGAGTTGCAACACTTCAGGTTGGTGCATTTATAGCAGAACCTGTTATGGGAGCAGGAGGTGTCATTCCTCCTCCTGCAACTTATTTTGAGAAGGTATGCCACTAATGCACTTTTTGTTTAAGTTATTTTGGTTTATCTCCGGTTTTCCTTCACTTTAAAATAATAGGCTGTGTGGTCAAGTAAGCGATTAAATTTGGCAACAATGTCCAATTTTGTAGGTTCAAGCCGTCCTCAAGAAGTATGATATTCTTTTTATTGCGGATGAGGTAATATTAGCCATTCTTTTTTGGAGTTGGTTATTATCGTTTGGTCTACTGCGGTCATTCACAACTATCATCATGTCTACCAGGTGATATGTGCTTTTGGTAGGCTGGGTACAATGTTTGGGTGTGACAAGTACAACATCAAGCCTGACCTCGTATCATTGGCCAAGGTAACAACATCATACTGCTTGATATCAACCAACCCCCCTTTCTGGCCCTTCTTTTAGTACTTGTTTTCCTCCACTTGAGTACCTTTTGTTGGATAGGTTTGTTTTTGTTGACTGCAATAATTTAAGGTTCAATTGACAAAGTTAAAAAATTCCATCCTACTGGAACGAACTATTGACTATGAATCCTAGATCACATGATTGAACCCGTCTGCTTTTATTTGGTTCTACACATTCTTGTCCAAATTCTCATTGAAAATCTTTTTGAGTGCCTCGTGGACATTCCCATGAACATGAATCCTTGGTATACATAACTCTAGTACTACGATCCGGAGTTTATATAATTTCCTTTTATTTTACTATTTGCAGGCCCTCTCTTCAGCCTACATGCCTATCGGAGCTGTTTTGGTTAGTCCTGAAGTTTCGGATGTTATACACTCTCAGAGCAATGCACTTGGTATATAAATGGGCTTTGCACATTTGATACTGTGCTATGTTCAGCTCGCTCATATTGACTCCCTTTTTCAGGTGCCTTTTCCCATGGATTCACCTATTCAGGCCATCCAGTTTCATGTGCAGTGGCCATTGAAGCCCTCAAAATATACAAGTACATTCCTTTTTTCCCTGTGCTACTGGTTTCATGAATCCGGAAGGAAGACTAGTGTATTTGAGCTTATTTCTTTTCCCAATGTGTTGGAATCCTCATTCGGGGATGTCTCTACAGAGAAAGAAACCTTGTTGGAAGAGTAAACGAAATTTCCCCGAGGTTTCAGGATGGCATAAAAGCTTTCGCTGACAGTCCAATTATTGGGGAGGTACATTTCAACCAACTTTTTCAAGCATGGCTTTGTCTGAAAAAGATATACCTACAATGACAATTTCATGTATATACTTCAGATCCGAGGCACTGGATTGATCCTTGGAACTGAGTTTACTGACAACAAGTCTCCAAATGATCCATTTCCTGCGGAATGGGGTAAGTGAAGTTTTAATTTTGCGAAGGGTTGCCTCTTCAATACATTTTCTTTCCAAAGCTCCTCTGGAAGTCGTACAATACCACCACTAAGCCACAAAAACTTTTAGAAACGCTCTTTTTGGTCCTACGGAATCGTTAATGCTGCTAGTTTAATTATCCTTTGGTGGTGCATTGGATGTTTGGAATCGTTGAAAGTTACTTGTCATACAATGCCAAGCAGGAGGATCACATATATGGGCACAGTCCGCTATTTAATGGATGAGTTAAGCTTAAGCAACGTCTCCTCTATTTCAGGTGTCGCGGCATATTTCGGCGCTCAATGTGAGAAGAATGGTATGCTGGTAAGAGTAGCTGGGGACAATATCATGATGTCCCCACCCTTCATAATGACCCATGAAGAGATTGATGAGGTAATGGAGATCAAACCTTTCAGTATGTTAAGTTGAGATAATCTATTGATGGGTTTAATAAATGTCTGCCTGAATCCTGTATTTCCTTCCTGCCAGTTAATAAGCATCTATGGGAAGGCGCTCAAGGCCACCGAGGAGAGGGTGAATGAGCTCAAGTCTCAGAAGTAATAAAAACCATGCCTCTGACAATGACGAATATTTAGCACCACGTCGAAGTGGTTGATATCACATTATGATGTTATGGACGAGATTGCACGCGCAGCCGCTATTACATAAGTTGGAAGCCTGCGATTTGTGAATGAATCTGAAGGATCATCAGGCTAGCAATATTTCTCGGTTAATGAAAGAACAACTTCGTGCTTGTGTTCTCTGCGTAACTAATAGGGATGGGCATGGGATAGTGTTCATGTCACCCATTCACATACCACACCGACCACCATTTAAAATAGTTCCCTATCCCTACACCATTACAACATTGTTAACGTCGCTTTCAAATAGGGGTGAAATCCTTCTACGTTCGAGTTCGATCTAAATTCGAGATCAGGGAGTTTGAGTTCCTGTCACATTTATCATATAATATTATACGGCTCGCAAACTATCAAACTTTGATTGATCTTATTCGTAAGTGACTCGGTTTATTTTCACCGTTATTTTCACACTATTACATCCCATTTAAAAATAATAGTATATAATAAATTTCACTGTATTTTTTTTTTAATTTGATTAGTCCTAAAAAAAAAGTCAATTCATGTAAACACTCGTTGTAAAATTTACGACGAGGAGCTCTCAACTAGATTAGCCAACAATCAGGAAAACCCTATCATCAAAGAGAGACCAGAAAATGGTAGGATCGCTTGATTTTATGTATGATGGGTTCTGAAAAACTAAGTTGCAACGTTTCAGATTGGAGCATTCATTGCAGAACCAGTCATGGGAGGAGCAGGTAAACTTATTTCGAGAAGGTATGCCATCTAATGGCCCTTTTTCATTCAAGCTATATTCGTAAATCTCCGAGTTTCGTTCGCTTGAAGATAATAAAAGGTTGTTTGTAGTCAAGCCAATTGATTAAAATTCGGTGCTCGATGTCCAAATCTGTAGGTTCAAGCCTGAACTTGTATCAGCAGCCAAGATATAGACATAAATTCAGTTTAAATTCATTCCCACACTGCACTATATATACCTTGTACTTTTACATTTACGTATATTCTCACGTGACTCTAACCTTGTAAAGAAGTGTGGTAGTTTATGTAGATATGTAACTAAAGATTTAGGCTTCGAACACGAGATTGTAACTATGTTATTTTATGAAGATTGTATCTAACTATACGGCTAGTTAGTTGAGAAAAAAGATTTGTGAAATATGGTTTAAGTTTTCAAAATTACATAAATATCGCCCATAAGTCGCTGTCTCAAATAGCGAATTTGAATACAAAGTGACTTTGAGAATTTTTTAGACTTTTTAAATGTTTGAGGTACAACACACAACGAAAGGGATTCGACGGCGGAAACTTTAGATCCTGCCTGGACAAAACAGAAGATGTTGTCGATAATTAGAAGTACATATTGTTCATTAACATATCTACCAAGAGAAAGCTAACTTAAGGAAAGCATAACGCAAGAGACAAATAATTAAGGGATTCTTAGCTGTCCGACGACGAGTTACGACACGATTACAATTTAACTTTGATCGACATGAAATGGTCGTTAACTATTCATCAATGTAAAATTCCTCAAGTCTCCCAAAACAACCGTTTGGGACAACGACTTTATCCATTTTAGCTAAAGTCATGGTCTTTTTTATAAATTTAAAGTTGATGTTAGGGACAACATCTAGGGTAAAGTTATTTTAGAATCTCAAATCGTATTTCGCGTGTTAAAAGAAAAAATTCTCATTGGATTCCTCGAAATTGTTTGATGATTTGGTAAAATAAAGTAAATAAGTGTATTTCGATGTGCGTATTTTCGGCCAAGAAACTAATTATGTCCATCCGAAAGGGCCGAAGCTGGAAATGGTTTTGTAAGAATTTTTGCTTTGCGTTTCCTTCTATGCGGGCGGGTGATAAAAACGACGGATGTCGGGCCTTCATCGAGAAGCCGAGTAATAAAGGAGGAGGCTATCTCAACCACAGCCATAGAAAAGAAAAAAAAGAAGGGATGGTGCCCATGGCCATGGCCCCTTCTTCCCTGTATGCAACTTGTCCTGTTCTTTCACTGTCTGAGTCCTGATTGTAATTGGGGGATCCGCTGACTCCTCTCTGGGTGTTTCTTTTTTTCTATTTTTGGTGTTCAGGTTTTCTGGCCGTGTACTTGGCGGCCACTTTAACCTGTTGAACCGGACGACCTTGCAGCCCAGCTCTTGGAGTGAGTTGGCCGCGGGTAAGTCAACCAGTTTGTTCGAAGCTTCCCTTCAAGTGATTTGCTTGGTGATTCCTGGGATTGTACCCGGACATTTTTTTTTTGTATTCCTGGAATCACGATAGTCAGAATACTCCGGTTTCCTCTTTAGCCAGTTATTAAGTGTTGGGTTGTTTGTTTTGATTGGATTCAATTCAGAATGAGCAGTCAACCCGGAATCTGTAGTTTAGTTCCCACATCGTGATTATCGTAATTGTGAACTTTGGGTGTTTAATATGAGAGAGCTAGACTGGAACATGGCATGGTTTGTAACCTGGAAAAGAAAATCGTGAATTTCAGGATCGAAAGAATCACTGACTGTTTTTCTTTATTTAATAGATGATGGTTTGCTAATATCCTCATATTCTTGAAGAGGTAATTTATGATTTACAAGAAAAAAACATCGATGCTAAAGATCCATAAGATTGTGGATGAAATGGAACAAACAAGAAAAAAAAGTAGAACAATTTGAGTTGATTACCTCAGGGGTGACGCCATGAAATTTACTGTTTCCTGTAAGTGATTTGTTTTCCGTGATGGGTGTACCATTGCTTTGTACTTTTTCCGGTATCCAGTGACTCCAACGCATAATTCTTTTGGCCCAATCATCCATGTTAATTTTCTCCTCTTAAGTTCCTAGTTAAATTATGTGCAAACTAATGTAAACTTCTGCAGTCAGGAGGCAGCTTAAAGTTGGCCCACTTAAGGCTGGCTTTTGGGAAAACATCAGATCTGGGTAAAATTCAAAGCACTTCTCATCTAAGCACATTGCATGATCGAAAAATTAGAGATGTATTGTCGAAGTATAATTGCCAGTAAAATAACCGACTTTGGTTGAGAAACAGGTAATTATAATTTTCCTCTTGGGATTCTTGGTTCCTGACAAGTTGGACATTCTTAATAAGACTTGTTATGCCACCTTGCCTTGTTATAATTGGGTAACCTATGGAGTTTTTCTGTTCACCTGCTTATGTTTAAATCTTGTGCATTTTGAATTTTTGATCAGCAAAGGCAGGACAGATGATATTCTGTTTACATTGAACAAAGTTGACTATATTATGTGCAATTGTGCCTTTCCCTTACTAATTTTAATGTGATATCTTCGCAATGATGTCTGTGTTCACCTCAAACATTTTTTTTATAAGTAATAATGTATAACCCATAAAATAAGTATGTACAAAAACCACAGGGGCATTTGATTTCAATGAATCAAGTTCCTTCAACCTGAACCGTGATTCTTATAGCTGTTTTGTTGGCTTTCTGATTTGTTTCTCTGTAGTGATTTATTATTTTCCATCATTGTACCTACGTAAATCGCACTGATCTTTTAAGCGGCTTCAGGAATCGAACATCAAATTTTTCAAATGAGTCTTCAAATATCGTTTTAGTAATTTTTCTTGTGAAAATATTGAAAGATTGGGCCTTTTGAGACCTTCTAGTAATCATAAGTGGTTGTCTTTATAGCTCTTTTATTTTCTATGCAAATGTTTGTCGAGAAGCGATTTGTGGTTTTTTAGTCAATTTAATATGTTGGATGATTGAACTCTTCGATCTCCCATCACCGCTACGGTTTTTAATATGAATGATATTTTTCATTGTATTTTCATGAGAAAAGCTTCCTTGGTACTTCAATACAATAAACTAGTCATATACATCATACAAATTTGTTTGATTTTAGCTTTTTCTACAGTACTCATCCCCAAGTACACTAAAACTAGTTGGCTAAATTGTTGGTGTTTGGAAGGTTCGTAAAGGATGAGACGGCACAAATTGTAGACCCGCCCTCAACTGTTGGGGAAGAAGAAGAGCGTTTACCGGAAGAGTTTATCCTCTTGGAGAAAGCTCTTCCTGATGGAACAACCGAACAAATAATTTTCTCCTCCGGGGGAGTAGTTGATGTATATGATCTTCAAGCACTTTGCGACAAGGTATTTTGTCTAATAGAATCATTCCTGTCTAGTTTTTATCCAATAAAATCAGCATTTGTATGTTTTTAAGTTCCCGCTATATGTTGGTTGCGGTCTTCCCTCTTAAACATCCTTTGCTGAATCCAAATTTAGGCTTTGTGTATTAATTTGTTTATAGGTTGGGTGGCCACGACGACCACTCTCTAAACTGGCTGCTGCTTTGAAAAACAGCTACCTTGTGGCTACATTACATTCAGTTTGTAAATTAACTGGATCAGGTACTTCTAAAGAAACCGAATGTAATCGGTAATCTTCAGGTGGCTTGAAGTGTTCTCTTCCTTCATCATACCCGATTTGATGAACATCTTAGTGTACGTGAAAAGTTACTGACAGATGAGGCCGAACAAAGAAAACTAATTGGAATGGCGCGTGCTACATCTGATCGTGCCTTCAATGCGACCATATGGGATGTTCTTGTGGATCCATCTTATCAGGTATTACACTGTAAAAATTGTAATATCGCCTATTCATTTGATGTTGAATTTCAAACAGATAAAAACCCCATTTCTTAATTTCAATAGCAAACTGATGGGAAGATCCTACGAGCCGAGATCTAATGGTTCTATATATGATATGAACTAATGCTCTAGGTTATTGCAAAGCATCAGGGGCTGTTGTTTAGCTTGAAACAATTTTGACTATGCCTGAGGCCAAATTACTTTCTTAGTCCAAGTTGTCGGCCAAAGTTAGTTCTGATATTATGAGAGTCTATCGGTCATCTGTGATGGTTGTGGATGTGACTCATTTTTAGGGGCAAGGGCTAGGGAAAGCACTTGTGGAAAATCTCATTCGGACCCTTCTCCAGAGAGACATTGGAAACATATCACTCTTTGCAGATGGTCAAGGTATGTGACAATCTAACTTCAGGCTAAACTAATCCCTTCATTGGGTCATTGTAGTTTAATAGCTACTTGACACTCCTCACTTGATTTCGAGGGGCATTGTTAGGTACCCCTCAGGTGACCATTCCAGACTAGGGTAGATTAGATGTGCTTGCACATGTGGTTAGAATTTAGCAAATGATTATTTGATGTGGAATTTTTTGAACATTGTGATTTTCCAGTTCTTGGTGGAAAAGGGATGTCTATCTTATCTCATTCTCAGTCAGCATAGTGCTGAGATTGCTGGATTATTGTATTTGTGACTGATTAGATGAATGTCTGTAAGATAAATGGAACTCTGAAGTCTATTTACAGCTGAAGCCGTACGATGATTGCGAGTTTATTGATGTCGGGAATAGCGTTTGGATGAGAAGAATCAAACTGTTGGATTTTAATATTTTCCTGGTAAAGGGACCGAGCCCAGACATCATGACATGAGAAAATGTGGGTTCTGCTCCGCTTTGGCGAATATTTATCCTGAATCTCTTGAAGTGCCAAATAGTATCATCACCAAGAGCTCTACCAATGAAATAGCGCTGTCCAGGCACAGCTGAACATATTAAAATTTTCACTCTTGTTCTCTGTAGTGTTTATTATATTCACCTATTTTTGGGATTTGGCCATGGTGCCAGTAGTTTGATTTGTGACAAATAATCTTGACTGTGAGGTATTGCCCCTTCCGTTTGTCTGCTGGACAACATCTAGGCTGAAAATTTTGGGATATTAGCAATTTGTTTTTAAGTTGAGTTTTCTAACTTTGAAGGAACCTTTTGTTGGTCATTGCAGTTGTGGAGTTTTATCGGAACTTAGGTTTCGAAGCTGATCCTGAGGGCATCAAAGGAATGTTTTGGTATCCGAAGTTCTAGCAACCCCAAGGTCAAGTCGGTTCTATCAAGCTATCAAGAGGCAATGACTACAACAGACTGCTTTGCTGCAAACGTTAAGCTGTCCAGGGGGAATGTTGTGCAATGGTTCCTTGTGAAACTTACTCAGTTGTTGAGACAGAAGCCAGGGATTCAATTGAGAGCACAGGGGGTCTTTACAGTATGATCTTACCACCTGCGAGCTATGAACTCTCTGGGCATGAAAACATGCAACTCCTGGTATCATCTTTGTACCTTTCCTTTTAAGATTATGTACATGTGCAGTGAATGGATGATCTCCATGTTGCTCCGAGGTGGTGTCATCCCTCGGACATGTAGTCTTCCCTTAAGTGATGAGAAACGTTCAGGGCTGTAACCTTGCCGATTCATTTCGAACTCTTTTCTGCTGGTGGCTTTTCGAGAGAACCAAGCATCTCTACCTTGTGCTCTGCCTCTCCAATCCTAGTCGATTGTTGGGGAAAAGATGGCAAAAGTCTAGATTTATAAAATATATCATCTTCTTCTTCATTCTTTTGGGAAGCGAGGTCCGATGCCAAAGTGAACCATGATTAGCCCAACAAAAGTAATGAACTCTCCACTTGAGCTTAGGAGGCGTGCATGCGATTCTACTCTGCAATGTCTGGCCGCGTTCGATATCAGCTCTATCGATACTTTACAAATTATGTCCCACCTTGCATTTTTCCCGGAAAGACTTCTTGCCAATTCGCATGCCTCAATCAGAATGAACTTGCTTTTGCTGCACTCAGAGGAAGCTGGTAGTTTGAGGTCGTTTGAATGTTCTTCCGTAAGTTTCGAGCGAAAGCCGCCACGATGCTATTGAATGCTATGCTCCTTACAATTGCTCCCCGCCACGAGTTTATTCCCAAGATTTTCATGTAGAAGACGTCATAGAAGAAGTTAAACTCATTGGAAATTATCTGAAAAGCTTCGCTATTCCCCTGGTTCAGGAATAACCTGCGGCTCTCGAGCAGCTCGGAGAGATTCGGCATGATGTCGACGAATAGGCCCTTGTATATCTCGAAAAATTGAAAAAAGAACTTGATTTTTCCTGCAGGCATAGTGGCATCGAGACCTGTGGGCAAAGACGGCTCTCCCTCGGGCTTCACAATGGTCTTCAGATTTTCCAAGCTCGCGAGGTACAACAACCTCGTCTTCTCACTGTACCTGATAACTCCCGCGATGAAGATCAGCACGGTCGGGGCAATGAGGCCATTGCTCGACAACGATTTTCGCAAAAATATACAAGAAGGCTGTGAGTTGGGCGGGGAGGCCCACCAGGTCATGGAGCCGAAGAGCGTTGTCCTCGAGAGAAAATGCCGTGATGGTATCGGGCCCCCCGAGGTGTAGGAAGAAAGCGGCCCAGAAAGCCAGCACGCCTGGGGCGATCCCCGAGCTCTTGCATCTGGCATTGGTGATCAAACTGAAGGCGAACAAGGCCATCCAGTCGGCCGAAAGTAGGCGGACCAGATCAAGAAGATAGCGAAAAGGTTAGAGGTCTTCTTCCTAAGGGGTGCGACGGAGGCGAGGGTAAGCTGGACAACGTGGCTGAGGATAATGAATCCCCGGATGTTCCACACACTCCATAGCTTCTACAAGCTATCGGGGAATGAGGTGGTCGCCATGACTAAAGCAAAGCTCGATCCAAAGCTATATAAGGAATCATTCTACCTATATTAATGAGCTGTCTCGTTTTAGCCGATGTAAATTCTCGGCTCATTTTACCTGATTATGTACATCTGCCATTACTAGTGTGCGGTCCTACAAATCTCGAGGCAGAGCTACCTTTCAGCATCAGCAATCTCAGATCACAATTTCAGCCAACTACTGTACATTCTGCTATCAAATACAACCTCAACAGGTGATGAAATTAATGATCATTGTGGCCAAATACAACCTTAAGAGAGAATCAATGGAGCGGCAACAAACCTACAGGGCAAAGATATCAGGGTATCCCCGTGAATTATTAGACTGTTAAAAAGGAAACCACCACCTCCTAGTCTTACAGTCAGTTCGATTAGAACCAGATGAACCAAAACCAACATTGTGTCGTGCCTCCAGACTGGACAAGCGAGCTCCACCTCGACCAAGAGGGTTTCCCAAGAACAGTACAATAGCAATGCCCATTATGCTGACGATGGGTGCAGCAGCAAGGAACAACCATCTTCCCCTGCGTCTTACTTCTTGCATGGGGGGTGTTTCCTCTAGCCCTTCTTCCTGCCCCAAAACTTGCCTGCTAAGTTCAGGTTCCTCCTCACCTTCTCCTCCTTCAGTAAAATCATCTTCCATCAAGTCATGCCGCACATTTTCCCTGTTGCCCCGGATACGTTGGCCGTTGTCCTGTTTCTCAGCCTCGTAATCTTTGTCATCAGTGGGAAGTTCATAGCGGCAGAGAGGGCATGAATTACGGGTTCTCAACCACGGCAAGATACAAGAGGGGTGATACAGGTGACAACATGGAAGCCGGTTAACTTTGTTGCCAATCACAAAGACATCCTTACAGATTGCACAGGCCATAGCCGGATCACGCTTTACAGTGTCCTCATCAATAACCTCGACAGGTAGATTGCCGATGAATGATACTGACGCAGGAGGGGCTCCACGTCTTGAAGTATCATTATCGGCCAAGTACTGAAGCAGGTCCTCAAAACTTCCTGAATCGAGATAATCACTGGTATTTACTACATCAGCGGGCAACTCTAACTCATCCAAGTAGGGAAGTGCATAACCAGTGTTGTTACTTCCCCTGTCTTCCCTGACGCTCCATCTAATCATGCCATCAATTTCCGGAAAGACGGTCAACTGATACCAGTCGGAGGAATTATTATCAGCAGGAGCATGCGAAACTAGAGGACTTGAGAGCTGCGAACCAACAACTACAGATTCCACACTCTCTCCCTCATCATCCGTATCTTCTTCCCATTCATCTTCTTCATCATCCTCATCACCCTCCGCTTCAGCTTCACCTTGGGGATCCAACCCCCAGTGGTTGACACCAGCATGCATCGGATCAATGTCAGTGTCACTATCAACATCACTCCCATCACCTGGGGGGAAGCACATTTCAGAATCCACTGTATTTTGTCCATCAACAGAATTATCTGACTCCCAACCATAAGCACTAAAAGAGATGGTTTCACTGTCACCATGAAATCCCCTATGACGGCTAAAGCTGATACTTGATTCACTCTCACCATAAAAAGAATCCCCGTTGTCAAACCCACTGCTTTCTGCATCAGAATTTGCAGCCACCCATCTTCTAGAATTACTAGGTGTAGAATTGGAACTCGTGTTCTGTGACAACCTGATATTTGTTTCCAAATCTGAGTACTGATCTGCGCTGGTAGCAGACTGGCCATGCCTTACCCTACTCATCATTTCCGAAAATTGTTGGGAGAAATTCCCTGTGATGGATTCAGAGCTGCTATACCTGGTCCTTTGTCTGCCAATTCCTCTTGTTCTGTGAGCTCTCCCACGAGATTCACGAACCGGGTCCACAAGATCTTCAGCTAACAAGAACTTGCAGTCTGAACAAATAGTACGAGAATCGAGATCGCCATCTGGCTCATAACTTGAACGACACAGGGCGCAGACATATGGCCGAGAATGGTCAGACGGCTGAATAAATTCTCCAGATGCACTTCCTGTACCAGTGTCCATGGTATTCTGGACAAACAAGAGAAGAGAACACAAATGGACTTGAATGATTGGCAATAAAAAACACGGCCGTCGTTGTTAACCTGTCATATTTTGTCATTTCCAGACAATTAAAGAAAGAGCAAGTCCAAATAGATAACGGACATTTGAAACAAGAAGTAAAGATGGCCGAATGTACAGAAACCTCAAATTAAGAGGAACAAAGATGCATATGCCTCAACAAAACTTAAAGCAACATGTTTAAATTCCATTGGTGTGTGCTCACTGCTCATCTCATACAATATGAACTACAACATGATTATTGCAACAAACTACAATGGAAGGTGAGACAGCAGACCTCACAAAGACATATGCCCAATGTAAGGCGATTGCCAGTTGAGACCGGCCCGCGGCAAAGAACTTACTTAGAAGAGATCAAAGCTCAGATAATAATCCAACCACTTGGTTCTTCTAGAGGGAAAACAAGAAAACCCGACTTGGGAACTCACTAGATCTCAACAATGCGCAACAATATACCTTTCAAGAAAGAGTTCTCCTTGATCACTAGAAAAGAAAAAACCAGGACAAGATACAATGCAAGAGCAAGACCCATGAATCAAAAGACCGTCCTTCAACGTAATCGGGACCGCAAAGCGAACAATCGGCAGATTTCGCTACAACCCTCTCGGTGGATCGATCAATACCGTGGGGAACCAACAGAATTGGGGTTAAAACCCAAACCACCACAGGGGCGCGAAACTCACCAGGCGACAAGCAGAAATGCGAAGACTTAACTCGACAACCCAGTCAAGTCAACAATATCCTTGGAAGCCCAACAATGGAGGAGTAAACAGGGATTCGGGATCAGGGAATGGTAGGAGACGCCATCGTCAGCACAGAAGGATCGTAAAGTTAAAAAAGGAGCATCAGGAAAAAGGGTTGGGGTTGGGGGCCTTCGGTGATTAAATAAATTCATCGGTTTTGGTGAAGAAATGATGGGACTGGGACCGGGACCGGGACCGGGACCGGACCCCCACACAGCTTTACCCGAACAAGATAAAAATTCCCATCTGCTTGCTTCCTGCAGCAACCACCTGCACCGTCCGGTTCTCCCCCTTTGTCGGGCTCTTGGCCCATGGGCTTCCCTTCTCCTCTGCCGTCCCACTCTTCGGCACGCCACCATTCTCGTGGTTGCTCGACAGTTTGTCCTCATCTTACTTAGGCTTCTCATGCTTCCCCATGAATCAGAATATGTCCGCTTTTCAGTTAGATAATAAATGGAAACAATGACGAGCTTTCATTGCAGCTCTTTCTGTACTTTTTTAGTATTTCATCTTTGACCATGGATATGAACACGTGAGAGGTTACATCCCAGTTTTCCCGCAACAATTCAGTTCTCTCAAACTTGAGACATTTTTCAGGTTTCGGTGAATTTGGATGGACTGATGCCACTACCCCCCTGAAGAAGCAAATCAGCACCCGATGGCCAGAACGCAGAATCTGGTTGAGGCCTCTTTGACTATTTTCCACTGGTTGCTAAAATATCTGGAAGAACAAGCTGGTGGATCCATCACCGAAAGATTTGAGATCTGCTGGTTTTACAAGAGCCCTGCACAATGGGCACGTCCTTTCCCTCTCGAACCTGACAGGAACCAGACAACTCATATCACACGCCTAAAGCAGGAAAATATCATAGCATGGTTCAATCAATTGGAAAGAGACGAGACCATGAAGCCCAATTAAGCACACAAAAACATAAATTTCAAGTCAGCAGCAGTAATGTTGGACGTTTCAAATCAAGAAACCTCCGAAAGTTAGCGATGACTTCTAGCGTCCAGTTCAACATTGCAGCCCCAGAAACTTATGAAAATTCTTTCAGGGCGACCAGCAGTAATTCAGGTGAATTAATGGCATGTGATCATACGAAATGCTAAAGGAAATTGCTAAGAAAATGTGCCCAACTACAAAGTGGAGCAGTAGTCATTCGCCTGTTGAGCATCCATCAAGGGTCATCACCCAAGAACATTATCCCTGACTAAGTAGCAAAATGTTCTCTTGTATGGATAGAGATGAGGAAATCATTTTTCATGGGGATGTCTCAACATCAAGGACTATCTATTCGGGTGTATTTGTTACTCCTTCAGACCATCTCTAATACAACTAACATGTATCCGAAGGTTCAAATTCTTCTTCAGAGTAGCTATCAAGGTTTACTGCAATTTCTGTACCAGGTGAATATCAGGACTTAGTGGGGATTTGGGAAAGCATACTAACTTCATATACACCATACAGAATTGCATTATGTATAAAAAACTCTGCTTCCACATCCAATGATACGACCATCATGCAAGACCAAAACCAAGTGAGCCAACCATCAAGAAAGATCCCTAAATCCAAGGTCCTATTTGAAGCTATAAATCATTCTACTAAATATCATCTCCTTAATTTGAACTAGCAGAGCAGCACACAAGGAACACTGTCTTGCCATCAATTCTTCTACAATGAATTCCCAGAAGAAAGAATATCCAAGTCTACCAAAGAGTTGAGGCAAACCAGATAAAACCACATGGGAAAGAGGAGATAAACAACTAGCTAAAGATTGAATTAAATTACACTGAGGAGAAACTAAATGGCTTACCATTCGGAGACACAGTCTTCGCAAAATATGTGCTTGCAGCGAAGCAAGACTGGCCCATGCATTTTCTCTTGGCATATGGCACAGAGATCTCCAGCTGCACTAACCTGCTCTGGTGTAGCATAAGCCCCATAATGAACTTCCTTTCGAGATAGAGCTCTCAATGCAGCAAAAAAGAATTGCACCTGAAAATGAGCAGCATTAGTGAAAACGTAGGGCCATGAACAGAAGGTATTAACATTTTCAAAAAAATAAATGGAGTGGCGGGATTTACCTTCTGAACAATAGATGTGAACTTGAAAGTAAGATATAATCCAGTCATGAGCGAAGAGAAAAGACTCCCATATTCTTTATTCAAGAAGAAACGATACCATACAGGCGTTGGCAACAATGCTCGGTACAGCAGAAGCATGTATTCAACCAGAGTTAATAATTGACCCTGAAAACCAAGTAAATAAGCCACAACAGAGAACATAGATTTCTGAAAATAATGAATCAAAGCTTCCCAATCATGCTATATTCATGGATTAAGAAAGAGTAAAAAAAAGAAGACTTCTAGGGAGAAGAACCACTTCAGTACTTCTTAGAAATCAAGTTAAGGAATTGAAAAGGACAAAAAGATGATTTCTGAAAATAATGAATCAAAGCTTCCTAATCATGCTATATTCTGTTGCAACTACCTGTTTTCGGTAATTTCGGCCACGACTATTCCTAAAATAGATCAAAAGAACACACTTGAGGATCATCGCTGCTTGTCGAACTAAAGAATCTGTAGACACATAAAAGATGACCAATTAGAGTAGACTCATACTGCCCAAGGCACCCAATGTTACACAGTAGTAAACAATGAACAGATAAAGAACTATCTCGCTTCATTATGTGTTATGAAGTGTGGACAACTGTAGCTAAGATTAAACCAAACAAACATTTTTGGGCAGCATCAGATATGTGTGGTTATGAACTTTATGCAGGCAATACTGTTGGGTCACAACAAAATTTTCTCTTTTTGTATTGTCCTACACCATCATCTCATTGCAGTAAATATAAGATTGATGATTTTTTAGGTTGTATGTTTCACAGGAAATGTTTCCCTCGAAATATTTATAAGGGCAAGTTGTCGGAAATATATATTGATCCTCTCCCTGGTTACATTACCCATATAATGCTTCGTGTACAGACACCACTCTCTCAGACGCAAGATTTCGGTCCACAGAATGTTGCAAATGAGAAATTGATAATGGATTGCTCAATTCACATTAAGCACGAAAAAAGATGGAAAAAGTCCAGAAGACAAACAAATTCAAGATTGATCAGATAATTTGGGGCTATGACGAATAAAGAGGGAGAGAATATTGAGTTATAGAAGACAATCGTTAAGAATGGTATCCATAAAAGATAATCTAATGAAGAATTTATCAACCACTTTTTCACTTTTCCTTCATTAATTAACAACCACTACAACTAAACCTCATATTTCCAACCTAAGATAAGAATTATATAATTGAGATGAGCAAGGAAAATACTCAATATTAGTGCTAAAAAACTTGAGCTTAGTGAAGACATAAATTAGATATTCAACTATAAAAACACAATGCTAATGCATTATGATTATTCATATAACTACAAAGGATAGTATTCCAAGAAGGTACAAACCATTGATAATTATGATAAATATCGCATGCCAAAATGGTGGAATGGCCTTTGGGGGGAACATAAACAATGGATAAAAGAGATCGTCGTGGCGATACCACCAGTATACTCCCACAACATGGACGGTGAAAATGAGCGAGATCCCAACAAGAATAGATACTTTTCTTTCTCCCTGTGCATACAAAATGCTGCAACCTTTTATTAATGATGAAAAATGGGCCATAGCTGCGATAGAAGAGAGTCACAAACCTTGAGAGCTGTTTGTTTTCGTAGGATATCGTTTGACTTGTACAATACTGCAGCAATCCATATGGTAACAAAGAAACCTGTAGTGTTTTGCCAACTAAGTTAAAAACTTCAACAACAATTTGAAAAGAAAAGGCTACAAACAAATCCGAAATGTATGTATAATTGATGAAATGATGATAGCTGACTAGTTTTGATTTAGGTGCTTGTTTCAAATTTTCACAATGGAACTAAGAACAGGAACAGTTTCCTATCACAGGTCTCCTAATTGGGTTTTGTTTCTCTTTTTTCTTCTACAATTGTGGCCTAAAAATTTTGTGCACATATTTAGCCAGAAAACCATGTGAACTGCAACCGGACAATAGTGAAACCCCACTCTGCAGACAAACACCTTCCACCTAGGTTGATTTAAGAATTTCCCAGTACACTAGACTTATCGTCAAAAGTTTAGTACAGTTTACTCAAAAGAATAGTTTCATGATTAGCAAAAGCAGGAAAGAAGAGTCGGACAATGCCATCAAAAGCAACAGATAGTCCTGTAATATTACATAACGTTCCAGTCTATAAACAACGAATAGACAGGAAGTGTAGCTGCTGAAAGATATGGCAGTCAAGTTCCACAGATGTCCACAATAAATTCATCATCTACCAATATAATTTCTAACCACAACTACAGCTTCTCACTAAAGAGATTGCAGGGTATAGTCAATGTCATTTGTCAAGTTAAGAAGTATCTAGATGATGTTTGCTTTTGAATAGAAAATGTTTATTCTATATGAGCAAGCCTGCAGCACAACATCAAATTTCACTTGTTCCGAGGCGTGGAAAATAATATCTTAATTCAACAAGGCAAAGTTCAAAAACATATGCGTAGTCACAGATGCTCTTCCCTCCCTGCCAGTCAGGAGGGCTCGATGCAATGGCAATAGGGATTCTTTTTTCTTTTCTTGAGACCAAAATTAACTGAGAAAGAGCTGAATCATTGATGTCTATAAGCCAATTGTTGTCAGAATCAGAAAAACTTCCTTCATATGAAGGCAATAGTTTTCATGCCAACTGCAGATTCAAAGCAACTATGTCAATGTCCTAATTACCTAAAGCGTCACATGCTCTAGCGTTGTCTCACTAAAACAAAATTAAGGTCAAGTCAAATATTTATTGAGATGATAAATGAAACTTAATAATCAGACCATGCTCAGCTACCTTGCAGATGTTGCCGGATAAAGACCACCAGAAGAAGCAAAGAGAAAGGAAGAATCTGCTCGATCCACCTAGCCGCCTGCTGGATATCATACCTCTGCTGGGAAGAAGAGTCCCTCCCACTAGCTTCGCCACCTTCAACACCGTCAGTTCCATTGTCTGTCAGTGATGTGCTCTCCCCCGCGCCATTCCTCACATCCAATTCGCCACCTTCAGTCACAATCGCACCAACAGGTTGTGACACCCCATCACTTTGTACACTTCCCCCTTCCCTTGCCTGCTGCCCAACAATAAAATCACCTCTTTCCTGATGATTCTCCGGCTCACTTCCTCCGATTATCCTAATGGAGACCTCCCCATTCACCCCAGTTGCCCCTGAGTCACCATCACGACTCGGAACCACACCCGACAGCCCATCATCGAACAAAGGCTCCGATTCTTGATAATTCGACCTAGTCCTTAGAATCCCCAAATATTCTAACAATGTGGAAATCGGGGCATGGATAATATTTGAAGCGTAGAGGATGCTATCATATCTCCTCAAATTACCACTACTACCACCAGCGCCAGCGACACCACCATTACTACTGCCGGGGCTACCAACATTACCAGAAAAACGTCTGTACGAGTCCGGCCCCTCCATTCTCCTGGACGAAACGGCCCCTAAACACAACCATTTGCATAACCAGTTCAATCCAGGCACAAACCCTCAACCACGAAAGCACGCGATAATCAAAACACGGGCATGCTCAAGCTAAAGAAAACGCGGTCTTTAGCTAACCAATAAAACAAACAAACAATTAGGGGATTGAAATTCGAGGAGGCACGCTGTATACCTCCAAGAGCGAAACTCCGTCTCCCGAAACCAACCCCCCCCCCCCCCCCCCCCCAAAGAAGAGTCAAACTTGGGAGGAGAATCGGACACCCAAGACCCTAAAAAGGGGGGAGTAGAGGGGGAACGAGAAGTGGGTGGGTCAGAAAAGAGGAAAATCAAAGGCCCTCAACCTAGGACTTGGTCAGAGCCAGAGGGGAATAAATAATCGGCGATCTCCGGGCGAATGGGGGGGGGGGGTATTGATTCTTGCTGGGCTTGCTTTCGATTAACGTCTCTGTCTGTGTGGGCGTGGGCATGGGTTTCGTCGTCGTCGTCCGAGAGAGGAAGGTTGGGTTGATGTAATTCCAGCAATTACTCGCCTTTTTAATATAATTTTAAGACAGAGTCTGACCAGATTTTTAATGAGATGTGAGGAAGGGAGAAATTGGATTTCGTTATTTAATTTTACGATTAATCCGTAGTTAATTACGGAATGATCATCCGTGCCATTTTTTGTTGCATTATAATATATATATATATATTTTTTTTTTTTAATGAGAGCAGTTCTTACTGCTGATAGTGTTTTGATTGTTTTTAATAACATTCAGGGTTAGGACAAACTAATCAAAGAAGGCAAAATAAGATTTGTCGAGAGGTTTGTAGTATTAAGTTTAGTTTTGAAAATAATTTATAGAATACGATTTGTATTTTTAAAACTCTTAAACTATCGTCCTTATAAATTAATAATATTGAACTAGACCAAATAACAAATCCAACGAAGTTTCATCGAGAAAAGTGAGTTATTTATGCTTAAGTATCATGTCGAACTCACTTATCTTAACTGAGAAAAATCAGGCCTACCTACCCTATCCCAAAATCGCCTTTTAAAATCTCTGCATTTGACTTATATTTATAACTAAAAAATCCTAAATTTTTTAGAAATTTAAACGACTTTAATTCAAAAGTCTTGTTATCATGGAAAAAAGAAGGATGCGAAGGCAAAGTTGAAAAGCTTTCCCCATGCAACATTGAAGTAATCTCTTATCTCTCACTTAATTCTTTTTTGCTTCCTTTTGGGGTTGTAGAGAAAGAATTAGTTAGGAGGATAGTCCTCTTGCTTCATGATCTGACCGTGATACGTAATAACGACCAATCTTAAATACAGTTGATTCCAAAAGTAACGAACCGGCTGGATTTGGGTTCAAGACATTAATTATTTTTACCAGTTTTCGTGCCAATATGAATAGACATTTAGGACATATTTGTACACATATTACCGGGGCCGACAAAATGTCCGAATTAGCTTCGATGAAATTTTGGAATTCCCGTTCCAAGTACAATTTTAAACAAAAATTAACACATTTCGGACAAAGGAAGCAAAGCTTGTCCGAACGGACCCCCCCTCACGGATTCTCACCTCCTTGTGGTCTGGAATGCCCATATCCCAATATTACTTATTTCTTCTGCTCCCTAGCAACCTCTTAACGATATTTCGTAAAATATTTTCTGATATGTTTTAACATCGAACACTCAATATTTGAAACAACGAGCGAAGTCGTTTTAAAACGTAGTATTTATATTTTGCGAATTAACGCTTAGGTAGCTGCAGAGAGGTGCCGTTTCTTGCGCCAAATTATTTATACGCACGATCGATTCATTTTAGAGTTTGGGAACGTTTTGCCAGCTAATTCTTTCTGGTTAACTATTTCGTGTAGTGTGATTTTGGACTTGGGAGAACTGTCTGTAATTAAAGAGAGGTCTACCGAGTTAGTGAGAATTACGGTCAGCAAGCAACTCTAACATGCTTCTCTTCGTGAGCTCTGCATTCTTGATTTTGAGGTTGCTTTTCTTAGCTTTTAGAGTGTACTGATGTACTCCAAAGTCTCCAATTACCTAATATCCATTTTTCGTTAGCAAACTCTAAGAACGCTAGGTGTTTTATCGTGCCGGCTTCTCCATTTTGCTTTCTCCGGTGGTTACAGATGCAAACCCTTGTTGCTCTTGCACTCCACAGGGACTATGCAGAACAATATGGATTCTCCCATTGCCTGTTCAACAATACACACCTACTCGAACACAGAATGATGCCCCATCCTGCTTGTTTCACTAAACTTTGTGACCGTGAATATTTTAGCTTCAATAGTATTATTCACCCACAATTAACTTCAAAGAAACAAAGCACGTTGGTCCAAGGAAATTATTGACAAAAGAAAGCCAAACTCCCAGCTACAGCCTTCCATGCTTGGATGAATTCAGATCACAATGTATCAACTGCAGAAAGATTCAAAACTCATAAAAATGTGCGATGCCCAAAAGGAGAAATTATTTAAGCCTGCTCTCCACGGCTTCTGTATGCACACGAAGCTGGATTACACATTGAAACCAAATCCCTGCCCAATACCATACTTTCGTAAGCTTCACCATAAGCAAAAAACTTCTAAATAGCTGTAAAAAGAAAACATGAACACAACAGCTTCTTATTCAAGATCAACTAAAAAGGCCAATGTTACACTAGACTGCTCCCCCTGAGACCTCAGCCAATCAACTGATTGTAATATATGATTTCGAACACTAAAGAACATTCTCCTAATATAAGCGTGAGAATCTTTGAAGATTAAGTGAAGGTATTAGCCGTGTATAGTAAGCTAGGGAAGACTGTTAAGTAAACACGAGTTCAAATTAACTATCATGAAGTATCATAATTTGGCCGTGCTTGCCTATTGATCTGGTTAAGCTTATTGCTAGTGGTCATAAACAATCCACAGAGAAAGAATCTTTCATCTTCATGGGCTCATTCATGAAGATTGATACCAACATAATAACTTTAAAAGAAGTTCGGATCAGACTGTGGAATGTAGTGAATATTTTAGGCCAATGGTACGGATTTCAGAAGAAAGTCTAGCAAAGAAAAATATCAACAGAGAGAAACACTTCCTCAAAGCCAGACCCTCTCATAAAACTCAACCCTAGGCAATCGTACAGTGGAAATTGACTATTTAATTTTCGCCAGCTGACCATACAATCACCAGAAAAAGCAAAACAACCGACAGGAAGTAACGGAAAAGCATAACAACATGCCATGCCACGCCACACAGTAAAACTGGAAGGCCCGATAAAATTTCTGGGGAAGATGGGGGAATCAATGCGATCGAGAACAGTGAACAACACCTAACTTAATATCCCTCACAAAAGAAGCTTGTTTTTTTTTTAAAAAAAAGCCACCAACAGCCCATGCAACTCTGCTAAACTCACTTCTACTTTAACTGTTGCTAGACTCAGTTGTGACTCTGTGAGTCCTCCATGCGAATCCCAAAACCACCACGCTAATACTGGATAGGAAATAGCTTTCTGATTTTTCTTTTACCATCGATTACTCCCAAAATATAACTGACCAACTATTCCCTCTCCATTTCACATGAACCAACCAGTATAACTCACTACTCACCCAGTTAAAGATCATTCCTCGCCCATCGCACCAAATCCGACATCGAAATTCCCATTCCCAATCCAATCCCCATCCCTAACCCCCGACGATAACGACAGAAAAAGGGCGCGGCACAAGGATAAACCCTAGCAAGTAAGGAAGGGAAGGGTAGGGGGTGACCCACATGTCAAGGAGGAGTTACAGTTAGGAAGGTGGTGCGGAGAGCGAATCGAGGAGGTTCTTGTCGCGGCGCTCCATGGCGACGTCCCACAGGTCACTGCCGATATGCTTGGGCCTGCCGTTAGCGGTCTTGTGGATCTGGTACTGTATGTTCCCCATCAGGCACAGCATCCCCGCTATTATCCCAAGCGGCAAAGCTGCCTCCATCCATCTCAACCCCATCTCCTTCCTTCTTCCCCTCTCTCTTGCTCTCTTGCTCTCTCTACAACCCTCTCGCACGCTCTCCACCTTCCGCCCCGGGGAAGGCTCGCCATTCGGGTCGGGTCGGTTTTACGGGCCCCATCATGGGCCTTCCGTTCTATCGGCCCTTAAATTTTAAGATGGGGGAATAGGGTGAATAGGACCGGGTCGGGGCCGGAGCCGCTGACGGACCCAGTTAGGGTTACGAAGTGTAATTGGGAGTTGGCGACGGTGGGGGAGTGCTGGTGGCGAAGGCGACCGACGCCCGGTGGGGGGTGGAGGTGGAGGGTTTGGTTGTTGTCGTGTAAAGGTTGCTTCCTTTTGGTTTATTTCTCCTTTGGCCTCCAATTCCGACCAGGTACAACGCTGTCCCTTCCTTCTCCCTCTTCTCGTGTGTCCTCCCCTGCCGCATTTCGTTTTTTCCCCCTTCTTTTTGACATCTGCGTACTTTATCACTCCATTTCCTCTCTGAGCCCTTAATATTCCCGGTTACTTTATCACTCCATTTCCTCTTTTTTATTTGAGTTCACAGAAAGTTGGAAACTTGATTGTTTTTTCCCGGACCTTTCACGTGATCTATCTGATTTAATTCTCCCTCTTGTTGTTCCGCCGGCCGTTGTCTGTCTGATTACGTGATATGTTCTTCGGTTTGTGATACTGTGGTAGGAATAGGGAATCTGGGTTTGGTGAGGTTGGTGAGGAAAGACAGCCAGGAAGTAGGAAGAGGCGGTGGATAATCTCTGTCGAGAGGATACGAGACCCCCCTCCCAATGGCTACCATAGCTCAGCTGCGATACAACCCACTTGCGAGGAGCCGCTGCCTGTCGGAAAATCATCTTAATGTCCCTTCACGGATTGGCAACCCATCTACTGTTTCATTCCCGGCTTTTTTGTCATTGGATGGTCAAGATCGTCCCCTTTTGCATCCTGAGTTGAGGCTCGTCAGCCCAAGGTTGCCCTCAAAGTTGGATCTTTCTTGTGGTGGAGGAAGCAGTGTCGGTGGTGGCATTGGATATGGAAGCGGTGGGGGTGGTGGCAGCGGAGATAATGGTGGTTGGAGTGAAGGCGGTGACCATGAAAGCTCGTCGTCGCCTGTAGATGCTCTTGGTCCAGTGGGTCTTTTCTTGAATGGCTGGAGATCGAGAGTGGCCGCAGATCCCCAGTTCCCATTCAAGGTACTAATGGAGGAGTTAGTTGGTGTGAGCGCATGCGTTCTTGGGGACATGGCTACCCGTCCTAACTTTGGCCTCAACGAGCTTGATTTCGTGTTTTCAACTCTTGTTGTGGGATCCATACTGAATTTTACCCTCATGTACCTCCTGGCCCCAACTGCGGGGGCTGCGTCCTCTAGTCTGCCAGCCATATTTGCTACATGTCCTCAGAGTCACATGTTTGAACCAGGTGCCTATTCAGTTCTAGAGAGATTTGGGACCTTTGTTTACAAAGGCACAGTTTTTGCCGCTGTTGGGTTTGCCGCCGGTCTTGTCGGGACTGCAATCTCGAATGGGTTGATCACAATGAGGAAGAAGATGGATCCTAGTTTTGAGACCCCGAACAAGCCGCCTCCAACAATACTGAATGCGGTCACTTGGGCAATGCACATGGGATTCAGCAGCAATTTCCGATACCAGACACTAAATGGCATCGAGTTCTTGCTGGAGAAGTGGGTTCCGTCGTTGGCGTTCAAGACCTCGGTGGTTGTCCTTAGGTGTGCGAACAATGTGCTTGGAGGGATGTCCTTTGTGATACTGGCTAGGTTGACAGGATCTCAGAGCATCGCAGAACAAGCTAAACCAGAGGTGGTGATGGATACTCTGGCCCCTGAGAAAGAGAAGTTGATAATTAACAGAGCTGAGGATGAGCAAGGCGATGAGACCTCGAGCAAGTGATTTTGCCGTTATTGTAATTGCAAATATTGTCCTTCCAAAATATGGTAGTTCGGCCTTTCCTTTGGCAACTGAGCTTTTACTTATCGTTTTGTATCATGGCTTCCCATGTTTAGTTTTGTAATTGGAGGATTTAAGGTTTGTTGTAATAAACTTTCGGAGAATGAGTTTTTTAACTGCTGCTGCAATTTCAGCTTAAGCTATCATCTGCTTTGCCGCCGAGTGCTTCTGTCTGCATCATTTGTCCCGTGCTGAATTAGTCCTTTCCAGCCATTGCCTCCACGGCAATGTTAACGGGTATAACAACAACAGAGAGACAATGACTTCAATGATGCCTAAATTTGACTGGATTCAACAGAATGGCTGATTTGTCTCACAAAGGGCATGGAAAACATATAGAGGAAGGAAGACAAGGTTGATCCGGCAATGTTTTTTGTCCTGTTCTTGGAGTTGAAACGAGCGATGGAGATGAATTCAAGACTACCTCTGATCCTTTGCTAGGGATGGAGCCCTTTCCCTTCACGTCTGCTCTCTATGTTTGTCTTGTCTGGCTTATGATGCAACAGATTGTTTTTCAGATGTCCCTGTTTGAATGCAGTCCTACCTTGAACAAGGAGTTGGGGGAGTGTTATGTCCGACCAGCTTCAATGGAAGGAGCTCGCGTGTGCGAGTGTGTGACCACTTCAATCTCATACAACTCTTTCTCCTGATGGCTTAGCTCCATCAACCATTCAGAACATCTACGTAGGAACCCCTAGCAGTTGCTTAGTCCGAAGTTTGACACGCCAAATAAGTGCCTAAGCTTCTGACGACATAGGCTGTCCTCCAAGCAAACTGTATGAGAATTTTACCAATCCGGCCACTTCTTCATCAACATGCGAATGAGGCGGAATAATTATCAGCTCCACAAGCAGCCCCCGAATACTCATTCATGTCCAACCTCTTTGCTCTCCTCGATACTCTCATGAATCTCAGGAACCCCCTACGAGCAAATACCATCCTTTTATATCCAATAAACTGAAAACCCAATATCCACGACAAAGTAAAACCTGTTGATTCTTCAGGAAACAGCAGTAAGGGCAAGAACATCAGCAACAGCAATTATATCTGCAGCCTCACTACGTTCATTCATAAAATGAGCGGTACCTCGAAACAGGGCAGAAACTTCTTCGTAGACGAATCCCATGAGTCAAGAATTATTTATGGCATTGGAATCTTTGCGAATTCATTCCCTAAACGGGGTTTAGGATTAGGATTAGGATTAGGTGATAACAATTAATACCATACTTTTCACTCAGTCAGTAAAAGAAACGACTAAACCACACGCAAACACCCAACACCACAACCAACTTCGCGAAAAGCTGTCACTAACGCTTCTACCCTCCATTTCCCTGTTATTCTTCCCCTGCCGCCACCCTTTCCTTTCTCTTTTCCCTCCAATTTTTTGTTTTCCCTCTCCTTCTTCCACACCCCACCCCCAGAAAACCCCAATCTCGCAACCCACGAACTCGGGGTTTCAGTTTTCAGTTTCCATACCCTCCGTCTTTCTCTCTCGGCTGACGAGGTATGCCCTTCTTGGTCCTGTTATGGGTTTTAGGGATTTGGGTCCCGCCTTTTTTAGATTCTCTCAACCCCTTCGTGAAAAAGGTTGAATCTTTGCGATTACCCACAAGATATGAGATTAAAAAATTTGGAATCCTCGGCTGCTACTGGTCGAAAGAGTTATTTTATCGGGTTGGGGTTGAGGGTTTATAGAGATTTTGGCTGATTATTGATTTGTTTCTTCAAAAAAATTTCGGTATCAGTTGTTGCTGTCATTGGCCTTGATGGTGGTCTCTCGTATGGCGGATTCTGGAGGAGAAGTCAGCGTCTCAGATAGTAACTGCGGAACCCTGGGTTCGAAGTCACATCTCTTTTGAGGATCGTGTCTCCGAACAATGCTGCCAGGGGACGACGATGGTGTTGTTATCTTGGAGCCGATTACGCCAGATACTGCCAAGGATGGGGGAGATGCTACCTCCCTCGATGTGTCTCTTCTTACCCTGCTGGAAAATATGAGAGTTGTGGCCCATGGCTTGTTGTTGATGGGAGACAATGACGATGACCAGGGATCCGTCTGTGTGGATAGTGGAACCCCCCAGACACCTAAAGGGAGCGTCTTCAACCTCTTAGGTACTGAAGAGGGTGATGCACTGCAGGCTCCTCATTCGAAGAAGCTCTTGGACGAGATCAGTGGCGGTGTCGCACAACGCCTTAATTTTGGATGCGCAATTGTTGGCATGAAAGATGGGACTCAGGCCACAGACGAAGATATTGTTGAATGGGTCTACAAGAATGTGTTGGAGGCGATTGCTCTGCACCAGGCTGAAGAGATACTGGCCTGTGTCTCATGTCCAGGGATGGTTCTCAGTGGCTGCCAAACGCCTAACCTGCTCCCCCTCCTAAATGGTATCGCTGGTACTTGTCCTGGTGCTCCTGTTAGACACTCCATGGAATCAAGGGTTGTTGATTATGGTTTGCAGAGGAAGCTAGAGTTCTGACTCGGGTCATCTTGCCACCGCCACCTTCTTTGGTTTAGCTGACTAGTTGTTACTGACACCCACAATTCTCTGCTTAATCTCATTGGTTAGGGCACGTTTCTTGATTATCATTGGATGTCTTACTTATATCTTACATTGTCAAGTTATGTTGACATCCAGATGTTGTTAGAGTAGTTCTGTACAGTGCTAATGGCATTAGTGCTCTTGGCTGTTTTTCCATTTTCTTTTTTGGGTAAACTAAGGCTGGTAGGGGGAATTGTATGATGTTTTGAAGTTCCTCAGCAAGTTTCTTAACTTCATAGAGGTACTTAATTTATTAGTAAGTTTAGTAGACCGAATGAAATTGCATTTTCAGTAATGAACACTTTTTTGACATCTCTGTTGTAAGAGATGCCAATCACGGAGGAAACTTCAAAATGCTTGTCATTGCCTCTTGTGATTGTGGATGATGCCCCCATTCAGCGATAGAATACGCTTGTCTCGTGACATGCTGACATGCAGGCAGAAAGCTTATCCTCGCTTGCATGTTGAGAAGAAAGATGTTTGCTCAATTGCCTGGTCAGGATGAATGAATCGAGCCAAAATCAGGTAGAAATGGCTTCTGCATTGGGGTAAGGTCACCCCAAATCGGTGGTTTTGTGGATCTCTCTCTTATCTGTCAAGTGATGATAGAAATCTCGAGGGGCACATCATTTTTACCCCAAACCATAGTACGTTCTACTTGCACCAGTTAATCTGGATCTTCATAGAAGGGATTCACACGATGAAGTGGCACTCGGATGTCATGACGACACGCTTCTTGATAATTGTCAGCATGGTGGTTCTTCCGGGCATCATTGTTCCTTTAGCCAGGATGACTGCCCCCATATCTTCCTTCACCTCCATCCGACGGATGACTTTGCTCCAGAATGGCCGACTTCGTTGCCACAACCCTGCCAGGAGGCACATCGTCTTCCCTAAACTAGCGCCAATAAAAAATGGTCTTTCCTGGACCATGCCTGAAGGAGACACAGCTTCAGTTCTCGATGAAGAGGACTAGGCTCAGGGTAACGTTAAGCTAGACCTGGAAAGTCGCCCAGAGCAACTGCACTCGTAGGTATCTCCCTTTAAAGGCTGTCGGGATCAGAACGAGAACCCCCACAAAGAAGAGGAGCAGGAAGACTAAGAGATAAAGTAGAGGGGGATCGGAACATAAGACTTCTTGAACTCCTTATCAAGGAATGGGGTAGTTCCCGTTTATGAGCATGGTGTAGGGTTTGACTTATATTGGGATTCGACAAATGAGCAACAAGGGAGTAGATATCCAGCGATATTAACAAGAAGTGTGGAATCATAACCTCAACCTTGGTGTGATTCCCAGATCATTTGATTCCTGAGAAACCAGGTGATACCTCACTGTTTCTTTCCGCATGATCTGGTCTTCATGCTTCGTCGGTATTCACTGTTTTTGTTCATCATGTCTGTCTGGTCAGGAACTGCTTTGCCTGACTTCTTGAATTCTATTACACCAATTTCATCTTGAATCTCGGATACAGACACAGACAAGAGCCAACAAACAAACCCAGCCAGATTCATTGCCCCAAAATTAGGCAGCCAGCATTTGAAAATACCATACTACATCACAGGACAGGGACAGAGAAGGATTTCAAGGAAGCAACTTTTCTTTTGGCACTGTTAAAAGCAGAACCGTTGCCCAATCCATGGTGGTAAGAGTGGAAAAATTACCATGAAAGTCGGTGCTTAAACTATCTGGAAAAGCCCTAAAAGGGAGTGAAGATGAACAACTGCAGAATTGATGCCATGCTCTGAGCTAATAGCATTGGTGTTAACAGCAAAGCAAGACCTTTCCAAAGTTTAAACCCATCTGACCTCTGTGCAAAGGAGGAGACAACTAAAACCGTGCCTAAGATGATTTAAATAACGTAACGACGATATTTGCACCTAGAATGAACTCATGCCGAAAGCAACAGGCAAGTTCCATCCCAAGTTGAAAGAACGGTTCCACCACCAGAACAAATGCATCCACGTAACAAAACATCGCTTGAATATATGTTTACAAAAGCTTCATCCTTTCAAAAACTCTGACCCAGAAAGCCCTGGATGGAACATTATACAATTTAACAAGCCAACTCAGATCTGCATCTCAGAATAAACCTGGAACTCATATACGTAAACTAAGGCTGTCCATTTCGGTCTAAAGACGATCACTTTGACCGATACGGAATAACTGTATCCACAAAAGTCAAATAGCACGTTTCTCAAATCAACAACGTAATCAGGCAGAGGAGAAAAGAAACAATTTTTTAATCTCACGGACGAAGAATATTCCAACACGTATCATTCTACATCATAAACAATATATTATGTGTAAGACTAGAACAAGAAAACTGGTCAAATGGAATTCCCAGATGAAGAAAAGGATGCCTTTTTTTTGCTACTCCAACTACAACTTGGTTTTGTACTCACATTGCTGATTCCCGATCGTCCGGTTGGAGATGAACAGAATGAAATTGCAGGAGGTCGTCGAAACGACGTTGACTTTAACGAAGCTAAAAATGGTAACCTTACCGGAGATCCTCGAGTAAGAGTTGAGGGGCAACGACCCAGCTATAACGTCCACATAAGCCTGGGAATCACCGAGGAGCTTGTCGGCGAAGACGGTGAGGGTGAGGTTCATGCCGGCGGTGTCGCGAGCGCCGATCTCTCCGGCGGGGATGGGGACCTGACCGATGAGGTGGTTGTCGAAGTTGAGGAGGGCGGTGCTGTCGTGGTACTTGAAACCGACCCTGTTGGGGTTGTGGAGGGAGAGGTCGAGGTCGAGGGTGAGGTTAAGGGAGAGGGAGAGGATGGAGAGGTCGAAGGAGCGGAGGGAGACGGAGTCGACGGTGGTGACGGGGTGCTTGGCCTTGTAGAGGGTGAGGGAGAGGATGATGAGGACGACGACGATGAGGACGAGAAGGGTGAGGATGGCGAGGCAGGCGGCGCAGCAGAGGCGCCGGCCGCTGCAGCGGGAGGGGTTGCTGTGGGGCTTCGGTGGCGGGGGAGGGTGGGGTTCGACCTCCATAGGGAGATCGTGGGGAAGATAGATCGATAGATGGGGATGAAGAATGGGGAGGTTGGAAGTTTAAATAATGAATGAATGGCAATCTGGTGTGCAGCGTATTTTGGACTATTATAATGCAACTTACCCAGGGACGACGGACCGGACGGACGGAGGATGTTGAATTTAACAAAAGTAGACGAACCACGTTCACTCTCTCGGTTGTGGCTATTACGTGAGTACAAAACAGTAACCCATGTTTCATACTTTTTACGAAACATTATGTTATCGTTTCGAACTTTACTAAATAAGTTCGTGAAAAAGCACGAAGTGGTTACGAATCGGTTCGTAAAAAATTACGAAGGGGTTTCATAAATCATTTCGTGTTTTTTACGCAACAATATTGTTAGGCCTCGTAAAATCGAAGGATTTTGGTTCGTAAAGTACGAAATGATTTCATAAAGTGCGAACCACTTTGTACATTTTTACGAACTGATTTCACAAAGTACAAATTATTTGATACTTTTTTACGACGTAAAATTTAAACTAATTTCATAAAGTACGAACATAAGTACGAAATTGTAACAAAGCACTCGAACCTAGAAGTGGCAGTGCCACGATTATATACATCAACAAGCCTAATTACATACATCTAGCTTTGATCAAAAGGATTGAGGCTAAACAACCTTCTTCAACAAAACACTATTACTATTACTAAGTCGCGGTCAAGAACCGCGCCACTCAAAAGACGATGTGGTTCTCGATCACACCTTAGGTAGAACTGGGCAAGGACGGGTTTGAGAACCCAAAATTAGGGGTGATAAACATGATTGTCAACCTTGTCTTTTCCTAGTTAAACCTAAAGCGCGGTTGGAAATATCGTCTTTTTTGTAAAATGAGTGATACGTTTTCAATCGCACCTTTAGAACTATATTTTTTGAGTTTTGCATACTCGAATCACATTTCATAATTTCTTTTTCAAAACTAACCGTATTTTGATAGACAGCTCAATAAGCAACTATGAGACTAAGAACTAAATTACACATGAAGCTTCGGTATTATAACAACGGCTCGTAGTGGCGGAGCTAGAAAAATAAACTACGGGGTCAAATTGAACTAAACAAAATTTAGGGGATCAAAATATATTATTTTATTAAAATTAAAATAACCTAATTTATTTTATTTTTTTTCAAAATCCGAGGGGGGCATAGCCCCATTCTGTCCCCTGGCACCGCCATTGCTCGTAACTTCGGAAGCCCATAAAAATAGCCCCATCCAAGTACAGAGGAATGGAAATAAGTCCCCACGACCCCAATTGAGAAAAGAACACGCATGGCTGACGATTCATCCACTTACATTGTTCCGCCTCCGACCAAGATCACAAGGTCCTCGTCCCACCAGCACCCTCACCATGTCGTGCAGGATGCGGCCCGCCAACCCATCGTTTCCCTGCATCACAAGGTGACTTCAATAGAAAGGTGTTCCGATTCAAGAAAAGAAACTGTTCGGTAGCAAATGACCTTTGATGGGAGTCATGTTGGTATGGATCAGATACTCACCGCCCACAAGAGATGGCAAGCATTCAAAGGAGACACCTCCTCTGATCAGCATCACCTGATGTTTAGTGTGAGAAAATCATCTGTGATGCCAGCCTCAAGGGAAGATATCGATGTTTATCTAGCAGCGAACACCCAGGAGCACACCTCCGATTTCAAGGTAAAAGGAAGCTAGCGGGATAGGTCGTGTAACAATTTATTCAGGGAATGGCACTGCACCCATTGCTCAAGTAAGCAAAGGAAATTCCTACTAAAAAAAAGTAAGCAAAGGAAATAAGAACTTGGGACTTCTGAATAAAAAAGTATAGTTTTCCTCACTTGGACTATATGTGCCAGATGCATAAAGAGCCTCCCAGGACGCACATGGCCATAGCTGGCAAGGACATATTCTCGGCGACAGTGCGTCCGGATATTGATTATGCCTTCGTGGTTGCTTTGATTGTCATCATGGAAGAAATCCATGAAGAAAAGTCAGATTATTTGGCTCAGGAGTTGGTGCTTTGAATATGAGATCGCCAGCTGACTTGTGGACATTTTCCCTAATGAAAAATTCAGAGGATTTCAGATAGTAGTAGTCTTCAGAAAACATGACCTCTTGTTTGTGTACACAACACCTACAAGGAGACTCAACTAGCAATCTGGGATACAATACTAAGTTTCAACCCCTCAGTAAGACAATCGAGATTGGATGTGGCAGAGGATTTGAATATGTATTAGAGAACCTGTGCCTCTCCTTCTGTACATAGTAGCTAAATTGTGACTTGAAGTTTGTGCCATGCCTAAATAGTGCAGCAGTCCAAAACAAACACATGCCCATTCACATTATAAAGGAAGAGCAATAAGTTTAACTTTATCTCCCTTAAGAATTGCCATCGTTTTAGGTGAATGGATGCATGTTGTCATTTTTGGTTAATCAGGGATCATAAGTTACCTAAGAAACTCACAGCATGAAAGCATTACCAAGTTTATCGAGGAAGTAGAGCTAGTCCCTGCAATGGGAGAGTGCTTAAAAAATGAGACTTTGATTTTTTAAGTTCAATCTTCCAGCAGATGCCAAAAGTTCTATTCCGTGGATCGAGGCCAGTTGTATTAAACTGAAATTCTGTTATTTTGTTTATGGTAAAGTCGCAACCCTAAATTTTGTGACATAAAGAAATGATAACCTAATGGGATGTACACAGATCAATCTGACCTAGAAAAACAGTAGCCATATATGGGAAAGGGAATTTCTGTGTATATGCCTCCGGACAGCGAAATATAGAACTTCATTATAGTTAAACTTGATGACAATAGATGACTGATAAGGAGGCTTCCAGTCCTTGGACATGGTGAAGCGAGATCCTAAATGGGATCAGCTGTTCCACAAGAAAAAAGAGCTTGGCTGGAAGAAAATTAAGAGGATATATACTACGACAACCATATTCAAGTGCCGGTGAAATTAAAGACACTAACCTTTAGCTGCAAAAAACGACTCGCGGACCCATGAAGGAAAGAGGGGAAGGACAGACTTTAGTGTCCATTTTCTGAGTAATCCTTCAAGGAAAACCAAAGCAATACAAACAGTTATATAACCACATGAAAGTAACGTGATTTTTCAGTCAATGACAGCAAAAGAGAAGAGTCAGTGATATGCTGATCACACAGTTCTCTCGGCAATTACAAAAATTCCATAATAAACTGCAACAAGCAGATCTCAGCAAAGCTGCTACAAATCAGATCTGCAGACTTCCAAGACGTGCAAGTAGTAGAAGCACTGATAAGATCAGAAAAGGAGCCGGAAATTGACATAAAACAATCAAAGAAGCCCACGATCTCTCAACAGGAGAGAGAATTCCAGGCCAATGTGTCTATTACTGTGAAAATCCAATTAAATTCTCCCAGAAGTGTCCAACAACCTTACCTATTTCCTAAACAGAGATTAAGCACACAAACTCACTTTTTTGGGTAAAATCAATTTTCTTTTCATTTTAATTTGATAAGTTTAGTAGGCACCAGCAACTTCAGAATAAAATTAAGTAGATCTTGACATGATATAATCATCAACATAAAACTAAATCATGGAAGGAAACATTCTATTTATAAACAGCATGGAAGCGCTGAATCAATCTGAATATAAGCAGGTTCCTAGTTGTGAAAGGATTGAGAATCAATATTGACATGAAGTTTTATCAGATGAATCTAACTTCTACCAGATTGTGTTCGGGGATTGACAATCACAAGAATATGGAATGAATATGACTCTATCAGAAAAGCAACAGAGCGTCTCAATGCCTTCCCTGCTAGCAGGGATTACTGACAATTAAATGAAGCTCAAAACTTGAGCTTTTACATCATTTATCGTAATCTACGCATTTGTACATGACATCTAACAAAATTCACTCAGCCCTCCTCGAAACTCACCACCCAATCTCACTTATATGGTTTTTTCCAAAATTACAGCATTCATTTGAAGAATTCTCCCGTAAATATTCGCCGAGCATTGCCCAGCCAATGTGTCCATAAATCATAAGGACTTGGAAAAGCATCAAAAGATGACCAAAATCACCCTGATATCCACGTCTGATTCAAAGGGACCTGAACAGGTTATGCCCGAAATGCCGAAACATGACCTGACTATCCTGGATATTGCAGGAAACTTCTTCAGTACATAATTTTGAATGTTCTACCTCAGCCTTGGTTGTAAATGATAATGTTGTGATCCTCAAACATGTGAAATAATTAGATCATAGCCGCGAAGTCAGCAATGCATATTTGAGGAAATTTGATGCACAGAGTTTCTCCTACTCGTCTCAGACTCTCGGGAACCATAGAAACACAAAATTGCAGGTGCTTCCTTTCCATGCATATAGGAAAATTGCCTGGAACATGGTCAAAAAGAGAATTCAATAAAAAATAATTTAACCCAAACTCATTGCCAAATCAAATGCCACTATCGAAGTTCGAATTACCAGAATCAAAGAGCGACTTTGCATATGTCCTCATACTCAATGGTGTGCAGCACTCTTCCTTCATAAACACCTTTCTCGATCTCCACCTTGGCACAAAACTTCTCCGTATTGATACCCAGCAATCTGGCAAGCTCCCCTCTATAAGCTCCATTCACAATCCTCACCAACCCTCCTATCTGTGGAATCACAGTCTCCAACTCCTCCTGATCGACCCTCAACACATGCTTAGTCTCTATCATCTCGATCTCCCCAACATACTTATCAATCACCTTCTTCACCAGACCCTTCTGCTTGTAATAACCTTTATCTGCCAAAGCCTTGCTCATGACCTTGACGACAATCCCCTCATATAACAAGTAATCCTTCCTATTAAACTTCTCCTTCTTTTCTCCTCCTCCTCCATTAACTCTTCTATCACCGATTTACCCCTACATTTCCTAACATCTCCCCCATTGTTTACATCATGGCTCGCCTCGCCCTTCCTCTTCTTTATCCTATCGCTATCAGAATCGAACCCCTCGAAAATAACTCTCGAGCTGAAACCCAGCCCGGGGTTATCCACCTTTTCTTTAGCCAGAGAGAACCCTACTTTTGCACCCGCCTCCCTGATGATCACCTCATCGCTCCGATTAACGTCGTTGCCGTTGCCGTTGCCTTGTTCAGCACCTTGGGAAGAAGCCTCACTATTGTGAGCCTTGAGAGAGGATGCACTTGCCGGTCTTGCCGAGGTACTTGACGAACTCGGTGAGGGTGGCCCACTGGGTGGAATTCATGTGGACATGGTGGCGGCGACGCGGCTGAATGATGCGCATCACTGAAGCGGTGGGCCCGTCGCATCAGGTCGAGGAAGGAGTTCTCAAACTCCTCGGAGTATCCCTCGACGATGCGTTGGGCGTTCTGGCCGAAGATCTGCATCTGGCGCTGGTGGGACTCGGACATGCAGTGGCACTTGAACCCGTTCTCGTCCCTGCACTGCTTCTGGCACATCCGGCAGTACCAACGCAGCTTCTGGAGGCCCTTCGCCTTTATCCTGTTGGCTATGGCCTACGGCGTAAGGAACTCGTTCTTCCCCATCCCTACCCTTCTCCTTCTCCTTCCCGGCGACGATGGAAACGGATCGGAGCTAGGATTGGCTTCACCGATGACGATATATTTGTTCTTTCTCACGTATTTATGGCGAAGTACATAACGAGTCCCTTTTGTTTCATTATTCATGCAAATAAGCCCATAGTTTGAAGTCCCATCTAACTTACTTTACAAAAATGTATATAAATTTTCCATCTAAAAATAAATAAAAATTACGGAAAGTGCAAAAAATCCCCTCTCATTTTTTATTATACTTTTGGGCCCCAAAAAATATGGGGGAGGTGTTTGGAATCTACTAAAAGACTTAAATTTACTTTCGATGGATTATAAATAAAATTACTATTATGATCACACTATCGAATTACTGCTACATGCACGGTTGTGTTAGGCGGAAAAAAAAAATAGATAGTTTCGAAATTCCGAAAATAATACCCCAAAGTCAGACTTTATAAGTACGAATTTTTGAAGTCGAACTTTATAAGTCTAAGTTCACTTTTTATTTTTATTTTTTATTTGAAACTCGAACTTATAAAGTTTAATTTCCAAAAAACCCTTAAAAAATCGAACTTATAAAATCCGATTTCGAAGTATTATTTTTAGAATTTCTATATTTAACAATTTATATTTAGAATTTAATATTGCACGGACAACTCAATTTAAATGAAATGAATATATTAACGATACTGACTTTTAAATTCATCTTCAACAGGGAGAATTTTAAAATATTTTGACCATAAACCACGAAATAACTTGCAAAATAACTATAAATAGTTACAAACCTACGAGTTTCTGGATTTTGATTAGCTGAATAAGGAAAAGATACAAAAAAAAAAACAGTTATTGCACAGACAAGGAAGAGCACCCACCCAAAAGAATTTATTCCAATTCCCAAAGTCATTTATTTAATTAAATAATATCGTATGGATGCCATTGTTATTACATGCGTTTTCATGTTCTATTAACAAAAGAATATTACCTCCTCCTCCCTTTTTCTTCCCCACTTTTCTTTCTCACCACACGACCCACCCCCCACCCCCCCCCCCCCCAACCCAACCCAACCCCCCGCAATTCATCTTCCCACCAGGAACAACAACAACAACAAAATCATGACCAACAACTACTACTCCCTCGCCTTCATCTTCTGCTGCTACCTCCTAGTCTTCGGCCTCCGAACCACCACCGGCGCCCCCAGGTTCCAGCCCCAGGAGGGGCAGTACCACGACGGCCACGCTCTATTCGACTGGGAACCCCAAACAGCGACCGACGTCACGCAGCAGGTAGGACCGTTCCAGCTGTGCCTGTCTTGCAAGTGCTGTGCCGCCGCCGCAGCAGGGACCCCTGCCCCGACCTGCGCCATCATGCCGTGCTGCTTTGCCATCGACTGCCAGATCCCCGGGAAGCCCTTCGGAGTGTGCGCCTTCATCCCCAAGACCTGCGACTGCACATCTTGTGCTGTATGAAAAATCGAAAGATGAAATGAAGCATGGAATTTAATAATAAGAAAGTATAAAAAAATAAAAAGTTTGATAATATATATCAGGAGTAGCGGACAGTGTATGGCACGTACGATACGATGATTATTGAATCGGTCGGAAGAAAAACTTGTAGGAAGCCTTATTGAAAGGGTTTTTGTACGTTAGTGTGTCTGGCCGTCAATCATTTTAGGGGGGGAGTCTTGGACGAAATTTGGTCCATGGCTTTGGAAGTTTCTTATGGTATGTATGATATGTGTGTGTGTGTGTCAGAATTTGATCGCACATTATTGTTGTGGACCAAGGGATCGACGTCATGTGAACGTGTTAAAAAAATCAACGAAATATTGGTATGGTGGGTCTTGTTTTGTTGGTCATGTTAAGTTAATAGATAGTTTGATGATTTATCCTTAGTAAAGTATGTTGGCCTATGCAGTTGCTCGTGTATTGGGGGGAATGGACCTCTCTAAAGTCCGTCTATCATGTGTGAATTAGCAAACACGTCTCTGGAGTATTTGGTAAAAGGAATACGATATTCAAGTTACGGTTTCCTTACGAGGACAAACACGGGATGAATAAGACTTGCAATGGGAACGCTAGAAGAGCATGCCAAAGTGAGACGGGGAACAACGAAGAAGAGCGGGGGAGCGAAGGAAACGCATTCACAATCACACATATATTGGATTCGTCGTTTTAGTTTTTTCATGTCGTTACGTTACCTCTTTTTATTGTCTTCTCGCGGCACGTGTTCTCAAATGGTACTCAGTTTGGATGAGTTGAAACCTGTTATTTTTTTTTTTTAACAAATGATGAAGTCTTTAACGATACTCAAATCAAGCGAACGGCTGAAACAATTAAGCGATCTTATACATGCACATTCTTGTTTAATAGTTGGATTTCTACTAAGGAAGGTAGGTTGGAAATCACCGTCGCATGCATCCAAAGAAGCAGTTCGGGAACGTCTGTCGTGGTCGTGACCTCAGTTTGGGTTTATGGTGGAAAATCCCTTGGTGAGATTAGCAAAATCCTATAATATCTCTCCCGTTTTGGACAATTTGCTGCTGCCGAGTCTTTGTTATCATTATTTTTTTTAATTGTTATTAGTAGTACTGGGAATGGACTGGACTGACTGAAAGGCTCGCTCGATTTTTTATTAACGGGGGGTTCACGAGCTCTACAAGGCAAGAGGGGTCGCCGAATGCCTCGACAGATTGTGTGACGTTCCCTCATCGATTGCAGTCTTCGTCGTTCGACTTCCCGCTCGCCGACAACAAACATCGTGCAAGCCGATTGGTTTAAGGTTCATTTGGGGTGATTATAGAACGTGATTAGCAGGTGAGATATGTGATTTAAACATCTAACAACTTGTCATTTTGCTCAAAGGAAATCGATGATAATATTAAGTAAAAAATAAAGTTGAAATGGGTGAAATTTGAGCCGTCTCTTTCTCTCCCCAAAAGGGGACACTACGTATCCTTCCTCCTCTGATGCTAAAATATTCCGTATTCTAGCATCGCGATTTTTTTAAAAGCTAGTTTCCAACCCGGGGAAAAGAAGGCATTTTCAAAATGTGTCCTTGATACTTATAAAAAGTGAGACCTTAAAAAATGTATTTTAAAAATGTGCAGCTCCGTACTTAAATAAGAACGACGCATTTTCAAAATATGTTTTTTTATTTTTTTAGTTTTTTTTTAAGTATTGAGAGATACATTTTGAAAATACACAATTCATATGTTTTACTATAAGATACGCCGGCGCCCTCTTTATGAATTAGGTGACGCGTTTTCGAAACGCGCCTCGTTGAATGTATTTCGGGTATAACTAAATCGAGAATAATATATTCCATCGATCAACTGCAATCTTGTTATGTGTCGGTGGATGAGATTTTTCGCACGACGTCAGTAAAAGTCGTTTTGTCGCATCGAAACTGAGTGTTGTGGGTCCTTGGGCGACCGGGCAACGAAGCTCGCGAATAAAGCAGACGCGCAGGCCAAGTAAGACCGTGACGAGGAGAAGGACGTAATAAAATGGGCGCGAGAAAACTTTAATGTTACAGGGTAGATTGTTTATTAGATCCATGTACCTGCGATTGTTTCTCTTTACTGGTTAACAAAAGTGAGAAAAAGGTGAGTAGGGGGAGGCCCAGGAGAGGCAGAAAACCGGGGGGTGACCAGAAGAAGCATTTAGTATGATGACATGTGATTGCCTAAAGGGAGACAGAGAAATTTTAAGCAATGATTTATCTTAATAAGGATTGGATGGAATTTTTCATTTGGGAATAATATCTATGTTTGGAGGATGACGCTGGGACAGCTCGTGAACCTGGAAAAAAGCCTACTAATCAGGTGGGAAAAAGACAAAAGAAAGAAAGAGTTGGCTTAATTTTATACATGTTGTTATACTTGGCTTTAGAGATCGATGGGGGCGTCATAAATTAAATCAGCCGGTGAGAACGCCTTAGCTTTGTTTTAATTTGTCTCAAGGTAATCACTTCAAAATTCACTAAAGAGTTAGAAACACCTATTATACTACGGAAGAAAATCGAATTTCATAGGAATTTCATTAAGGAAATCGATTTCTCATTATCAAGCAAATCGAAACTACATACTTAAGAAGAAAACACAAACGAATTACTTTAAGGAAATTGAAGTTATCAAGAGTTCTACGTTAAATGTTAAATTAAACCTAGAGAATGCCTGTACCTAAAATAATGGTAAGGAAAATAAATAAATATTAAAAGTAAAAGGAAGAATTAAAAGATGTGTAGAAAGGCCAACGCAATCGATGGGGAGTGTCAGCCACTATGACCGACAATCCACCCCAAAACAATTCCCTGTCCCTTTCCACGCACTTATTACTCATCTCCACTCCCCCCCCATAAGTTTCCTAATAATCCATCCATCCCATAATCATCTCCTTAATCCCTTATATACTTCCCCCTCCGAGTTAACACGGTTTCAAACCCGTAATACCAAACAGTCAGCGACTGAGTTCCCCTTGAAGATGTGCCGGATTCACCCCGACCGTGGCGACAGCTCCATGTTCGGCCGTAATGACGCCCCTTCGAGGTTCACGGTTTGGAAAAAGTCGAGCATGAGCTTCCAGGGCACCGATGGCTTCACAGTTTTCGACCACCGTGGGAGGCTCGTCTTCCGGGTCGATAACTACTCCCGGAACAACCAGTTGTCCGACGGGGCTGGCCTCGTCCTAATGGATGGGGTCGGGAATCCCCTTCTCGTGCTCAGGCCTCGGGGTTTCAGCATCCAATGCAGGTGGGATGCGTACAGGGGAGACTACGGGGTGCTGTTCACGATGAGGAGGAGGATGAGGCCACTGCTCTCGCGGAACGACAAGGATGAACGGGTCGAAGTTTTCCTACACGGGTCCTCTAGGGGTAGCGACCATGCTGCCACGCCGGATTTCGTGGTGGAGGGGTCATTCGCGAGGAGGAACTGCATTGTACGGAGGAATGGTGATGGCGCCGTCGTGGTAGCAAGGATAATGAGGAAAAGGGCGAAGGCCACGCCAACGGTAGTTCTTGGGGACGACGTGTTCAGCCTGGTGGTGCAACCCGGGTTCGACCCCGAACTCGCCATGGGATTCGTGGTGGTGCTGGATCGGATATGTAGGAAACCGTCGGCGCCGATCTTGTGTTCGTGATGATATACATTTCGTGTGAAATCTCACCGAGACTAATGTACAGTCAGAAGACGCACCGTTTCAATTTGAGATCACACTTTTTTTTTTCCACCTCCGAGTGTGAAACTCACTTCTTCTTAACAATCACTTGTTTTTTATCTTTTAGAAAAGAAAACTAAGTACATAAATATACTCATATTACAAATTCTTATAAAATTTGATACTAAAACTAAGACTGAACCTAATTAACCTTATTCATACATAACCTTTTAACTCAATGATCGACCCTGTTGACTGTCAATGAGTGTTCAACATTAAACAAGAAAAGGTTTGCAATTCTGAGCCATCCATTATAATTTACCCAGAAGCACTCCTAAGTGGGTTTATTCGAAGAATCCAATAATCAGTAGCAAGCATGACCTCATGTCTTAAAATAACCGAAAGCAGGAAAAAGGGAACTTCTAAATCCATCCAAGCTACCTTCTCAGACAAGGATCAGGATGGAGTTGCAGTTCTTCTTCCCTTACCATCCAAACAATCGTATTTCCAGCAAAGCCTTATAAAAGGAAAAAATAAGTAGGCTTCTTCAGACAATGAAGCTATGGGTTTCGGAATACATGCTCGTCCTATAGGGGCACTCGTTTTTCCTGTAATCAAGTGTCTCATCATAGGAATGAACATAACTATGCATATCCTATCCAGTTAACTTTATAAACTTGAGCTAGGCTACTCTCTGTTGATGACAGCTATAACTTCAACCACACGCGGTCATGCCCGGAATTGCAACCTCAGTCACCGGATACAAACGTCTTACCCTCGTAGTACTTCTTTTCGCTTGCAGCCTTTTTCTCATTGCGTTTCTGCACCAGAAAAAACACACCCGATTTGAGTTATGGTTCATTGAGAATGCAAGGAAAACATAAAAAAGAAAAAAAAAACACAGATGCACACATACCGACACATGAAGGAGAGGAAAGAGATCAGTATTCCGAGGTTTTATGCCAGAAAAAAAAACAGACATATCACAGAGGTGCTTTGACACCCCAACATGATCAGTGGAATGACCTGATAAGCTTCATGGTTTGCCACTATTCTCCTGATGAGTGTGGTGGTTGTTATGTCCAAAGGGCTTTCGAGGACTTTGAAGATGCCCATACTGATTGGAACAGCATATGGATTGTTCTGCTCCTGTTTTTCCGTAAATATGATTAGTTATAATGTTCACCCAAAAAAAAGGCCAGCACGATGGAACTAAACCTTTTGAAAATCAGTGTTCTCTGCTGTTGTTCCATGCACGACCAACGAGATATTAAATGTCGTAATCTGGAGAGAAACCATGGGTTAGTGTTTGCATTGAATAAACTAGAATAGACAGCTGTAGTGGCTTTGTTTCCATCTCTTCAACAGAGACATTCCATTCTGTTAACATATGCAAACTTTTGTAGCTGTTAGAGAGGGAACAGAAGATGAAATTTACTAATTACTTGACATATAATGTAGGGAGCAAAGCTGCTTTCAAACTTCAATTTATAAACACCACGAAGGAAGCTCCAAGGAACACTTCTATGAAAAATGACATTATCAGCAATTATTCAAATTTGAGCCATGACAAAGAATGCAGCAGAACATTTTTTATGGTGATTCAACATCAGACTAGAAGGACAGAATGGTTTTAGAGGTAAAGCGAGCATTCACTCATGAGGATCAGGGTGGCCACTCAGAAGCTCCAAGAAAAGTTTAAATGCATTTCTTCTCTTGTCCCGAGAAAGAAATTATACCCATATTAATAGTTGACATGAGTACTAAGAAAATCCTATATGCTGTCAGTGTGTCTGCATCACAACCAGTTTAATTTTCCCAAGTATTGTCTAAACATTTTGAAATTGCTTCCTTTGAGTTTACGTGCTATTCATATACTTAAAAAAAAAACAAAAAGAAAACCATAAATTGTACTCTTCAATATCACCAAAGATGCAATGTCAAATATTAATAAATTATAAATCCCTCTGTCACTTCCTCTAGTCGGTATTTTGGGCATTTGCTACTGACCTTCTAAAGGCATTAATGAGTTCTAAACTTATTTTTCTGCCATGTCTACTCTAACATGACAAACTTTCCTAAGTTAGCATTGCAAACTCCAGGTAAATATTAACGTCGAGGGAGAAATATCCTTTGTTCAGCCATGGTGCCTCTTAAATATATGGATAATGTTGGAGAATGATCTAACCATATCTCTGGACACTTCCCATGGAGCTCCAATTATCACCTCGTCCACATACCGACAAGCCAAGACGCTTAAGCTTCTTTCATGAAGACTCATGATAGGTCGATGCACACCTCTTTTAGCACTGCAGACAGTTATAAACATGGTAAGATGCATACACAACAGGCGTTCTTGCATCTTTTTAATCAGGTTATGACTTTTGTTGTGCTTCTTCATAACCTAACATTAATTGCGCTATATTGAAGCAACTACAACCATTAGAAAAATAAAATCTAATAACAATGTCAATAATCACCGTTATGTCCAGTATTTGGGAGTAATTTCAACTTTAAGGACTGGTGAGCTCTCATGCAAAGATAGCATCACCAGAATCGAGTTCACTAAGAAGATTGGTTTTTACTTAGGGGCTAAATATGCGTACCATATCTTGAATCTAAATATTTAACGAGTATTAGGAGCTAAATGATCCTGACATATCTAAAATCTAAGAAGATGATGCTTAAATTTGGAGTACCAACAGTGTCAATAAAAACTCCGGTAGGTTTATGAAAAACAAATGCATATAAAGAAGTATATTAGGCCCATAATGTTGAAGCACGTTTGGAAAAACAACCAAATTTGTTCTTTACTTTAGTATAAGGAAGACGTAAATATCAAGACTGAAACCATCCATAAAAGGGTATGAAAATTGCTTAAATATGAGGCAAACCAACCTAAGACGTAAGTACGAATAGTATGATGGATGCAATCATTTCATCAATGAAGAACGGAAGTGTGTGAAACCTCCTGGAAAATTTCAGATGCACCAACTGATTTTACTTGTAAAAAACAACATTAAGAGTTTGAGCGATGGATAAGTAAAAAATCCAAAAGCAAATATTCTCAGCTGTGAAGGTGGTTTTCAGACAGGGCAGTCAAAATATTCCTAGTCAAAGTCCATAGTGAAATCTTATTTCATTCCCACAGTTCAAAGCGCATTAAAGCAATCATAGCTGATCTTTATTACCAATTGCCATCTGAGCATGCAGCATACAAATAATACCTAATCATATAGCAAACTATCATCTGACACATAATGAAAGATCCTATGGGATCCCCATTCTCCATGAAGCTTTCCAGAATGAAGTGCCCATTCTCCAAGTAATCTCACTTCTACGAGATAATTAAGTTGTTCAGTTTTTATGACCCAAAGTAGTAAAAAATTGTTCTTCGCCATTTTAGTGATGTGAAAACAGCATAAACAAACTCAAATTAAATGTTATTGTTCTGATCTATCATACCTGTATCAATGACAGGTCATGTCGTTCAATTAAAAGACCCGAATAGGTAATTTATACTCAGTAAATTTTCAATTGAAATTCGGACTCAAAGAACACAGATTTGAGGAAATAGTTTTGTGGAATCCATCCACAATAAAATGTCAAAAACAATAGGAAAAAGGGGCAACCAATAAGACTATCAACCTGACAGACTGATCGGTGTGAATTCCAACAAGAAGAAAATCTCCCAGTCCACGAGCGATCCTCAAGGTCTGACAAAACAGAAACATCAGTCACCAGAAAAGGATTCACACTCTTTGTCAAACCACAGTGGAAAACCCATTGACAAGTATTCATGAACTGCAAAATGAAATTTACTACAAATCGGTGGAGTTTCGTCAAAATTTACAGCCTCATATGAAGAAAATGTCTTCCGCACTTCAGCTAACTACATAATGCAGGCATAAATGGTTTATTCTTTTTCCTTCAGTTAACCAATAAGACCTATTTTCGACGTCCATATTAGCCTACTAATAAAAGAAAGCTCCATGACAAATTGCCAGCAACTTATAGGAAAATGAAGGTAAAAAGACAAAGGTATCATGAATACCTCCACATGGCCAGCATGGAAAAGGTCAAATGCACCATCAATGTACACTACTCGAGCATCTGGTCCAGGGCTCTACAAAATTCAAGTTCTACACATTATAAACTTACAGAAGAGAAGATGCGATGGAATGCTTTCATATGAAGTGATAGTTTCATCAGAATTTCAGTAAATGACAAACAAATGGAGTAAGAAAATTGAGAAACTGACAGTATCTAATACGTCAATTTACTATCCGATACAGTTCAGGAAAAAATTATAAAACATTTCCTTATTACCAATTCCCATCCAAAGTTCATTAAATCTTTTCATGTAAAGCTATAAAACAATCAAATATACCCAAAATGCATGTCAATTCAGTCTGTTTTTTTATCATTCAACAAGCGAGAGAGTAAGAGGATCTATGACAACTAAAAAAAAATGGTTATTTCCACTGAATGACATGTAGTTTGTCCACCGAAGAACAAGTGAAAACACGTACTTTTTCGTTTGAAAATTGCACTATCCTTCGAGACGTCGGAAGGAATTGAGAAATTTTTGTCCTGCTATCAGATACAACGTCATCAAACTTAGGACTGCGACCGCTACTGAACTGCCGCTGGAGGGTAGAATGGTTTTGGACATCACTGACACTTCTTTCTCGTACACAAAGCAGCATGCGACCTGTTCAGAACATTGTCTCGAAATCCAATTATGGGTAAAAAGAAAAACAAGCGGCGAAGCATGTCAAAGTCCATCTACACTCCCCTCGACAAGTACTACTGAACCTGGTCAAGAAAATGACTCGTTAAAGTGGAAAATCACAACCGAATATTGTCAAAGGAGAATGATATAGATGCCCAAGCGCCATGATCAATGAAAACTAAAAGAAATTCCACCTTCATCTACAATGTGTGAAACTCAGAGACGAAGAATTTTACGTTTAAAACCCAGAATCTCCAACACAATCATCCTCCTCTTTTTCTCCAGCTTAACTGAACTGACTACTCCTCCGACATTCACCAGTGATCAAAATGCGACAAATGCTCACCTACAATATCGGTGCTGGAAACGCCCTCCGTCCGCTTGATCTGCTTATACCTCCCGGCCTTCTTGGCGAGGGCGTAAGCGTCCGTCCCATCTGGCAGAACACAGGGATCATCCCCGTGAATAATGAAATCGATCTTATACTCGTCGAATAACTTCCTCATGAACTCTTCCGTGATGGCATAGGGGGCGTCGGGAATGACCTCATCGACCCACTTGACGGCCCGAACCATGATCATCCTCTCATTAAGCGGGGTGACAGGGGGTCCCTTGTTGGCGATAATCTCGGCATCACTAACGACTCCGACAACGAGCTGGTCGCCCAGGGCCCGAGCCTGGCGGAGGGCGTTGCAGTGGCCGTAGTGCATCATGTCGAAGCAGCCGTCCATGTAAACCCTGACGGGGCGGCCGGAGGGGGAGCCGCGGCGGTGGCAGCGGGCGAGGTAGATGGTGAGGCCGACGGCGGCTACACCGCCGAGGATACAGGTGGCTAGGAGCTTGTCCCTGTTGTGGTCGGGGTTCGGCATCGTCGGCGGTGGGGTGGGGGGGAGTTATTTGGCGTTACGCGGATGGAAGAGGATGGGGAGGGGGGAGGACAAACGATTAGGGAATCTATGCTCCCTCTTCTTCTCCTTCGCTTCATTCGCCTGCTTTTCTTTTGCCTTGTTATTCTTTTTTCTGTCGCTTTTTCTTCCTTTCACTTTGCGTTTTTTGTTGGCTTTCGCGTTGCTTCCCTCTTGATTGTTATTATTCCGGCGTGGTTTTTTGTCGGAAGACCGGGTTCGGTGATATTCTTCCCACTCCACGCAATCAGAGATGGAGACCGTTCTCGTTTCAATAGTCATTCATTTCCATTATATACTGTTTTATGGACGAGTGTGTCCGTTAATTTTGTGAAGCGTTTATTCGAATTCATAAAAGCACGATCACTTGAAAAACATAAATAACGCTAGTGAAACAAAAAATTATCAAAATACGGTTTCAGTTTGTGAGATTTTTTTAATACATCATCCTTAAAATGCGTTTTCGAACCACGTCACTCAATTTACATAAAAAGCAAAGTCGCAAAATGCGTATAAGCTAAATCCGACTAAAAACGCTGCTGGCGACCGCAATTTTATGAGGAGTAGCCCATCCCACATAAAGACGTTATCCAGAAACGCGTCTTTTCTATTATTTGCGAAGACGCGGTCCTGGAACCCGTCTTCATAACATTTGAGAAAAAATGACAAAACTTGAAGGATTTCCAGCGTCGGAGTGAAGGTGCGGTCACAGAAAGCGTTTTTCCATTAAAAACGTGGTTGGCAAACCCGCTTTAGGTCCAGGTACACCGGAGACGCAGTCCTTGAACGCGCGCCTTTCACAGAAAAACGGGTTTCGTGACTGCGTCAAATGTCCGCCTCCATACCAAACTCATATTATCGTACATCAAATTCCCTGTTTAAAACTTTCAAATGAAATTTCCAAGTGTACTAGCATGAGACAGCAAAATATCCATAGAATTTGAAACCATCTTATACATCAGTGTCAAAGTATGTAAACACAAAAAAAAAACCAACATTCACGCAAGCTACTACAAGTTCAATCACTGGTACGCCTTTTATATGTTACTGCAAACCGTAGCCGCGGTACTTGCTCTTCCATACGAAACATCTGCGACAAATTCTCATGATGTAGTTGTGTGAGCTGCGAGCTTGGTTCTCCCTGGTCAAAGGCGCTTTCTTTCGACGCTTTTATTGGAGCTTCCGGAGTTGATGCTGACGGCCGGTCAAAAGGTGGTGTGCAGTAGTCATCATTTAGTTTTGTTACCTGCGAGAACATCATCCCCTCTTCAATCCGGTCTTCCTGCTGTTGATATTCTTCGGAAAGTATTCTTCAAGTTCATTACCTTCTTTTTCATAGTCTTCATTCTCGACGGGTGCATTCTCTTCATCTTCATTCTTGACTAGTTCATTTGACTTTTTTTTTTAGATTGATTGAAGTAATGATGCATATTTTGATGTGGAAGTGTCTCATATGGACATGATACCAGAATCGGTACCAGAAACGACATTTTGATTCCTTTTTTTAAGCCACATGGTAGGTTCTAGGTTCTAAAAATAGGGAACCGGAATCTGCTCACCCCTAGTTGAAACCCGACTCATAATTTGAAAGTCCGACTTTGTTATCACCTTTAAAAAAATGAGAATTTCAAAACTCGATTTCTGTAAAAAAAAAAAAGAAAGACACTCTGATTTCAAGATATTATTTAATAAATTTTGTAACATTATAACTGACCCCCACAAACTCGATCGTACACGTGCGGATTTATTAAATTATCATATCATCAAGTACGAGCCGGGGCTATGTATAATATAAGTTAATGACATTAAATCTACTGGTACCATTTCTATTGTGACAGTAATGACATTAAATCTAATGTCCTTAATGACATTAAGGACAGGATGAAATGGAAATATGGATCGGAATCCTCTTCATTTCCATTTCTATTGAAACAAAAGAGTCTCAATTTTATGAGCAAGACCGATTTCATTTTAATTTAATTACTCAAAAACGTTTGCCCTCAAACATTAAACCCTAAAATATAAACATTAAACAATAAATCTCAAATCCAAAGTATTAAAACGAAAGTCATAAAACCTAAACATTGAACCCCAATTAATAAATAATAAATCATGAATTATTGACCATAAACTATAAGTTCTAACAATTTAGGCAAAATATATATTTATAGCCCCAAGCCAATTTTCGGTTTTGTCATTAACTTAGTTTGTTATATAATTTTGTCACCAACTTTTGTTTTTATTTTTATTTTGGCTAATCTTGAATTTATTCTAGTGAAAACCAAAAAATGTCTTAATATAGTCTGACCGTTGTCCTATAATAGTGGAGTTTTAACCTCTCATTCATTCGTCACATAATCCACTTTACCCAGCTCCTTAATAGAACATCATCGGACCTTCATCGTTTTTGCGTATTTTTTTTACATCATCAGCGACTATCGTCCATCTTTGGCTTCCAATTCACTTGATTTGTCCATCAAAATTTTAGAATAAAAAAACATACGAGAGGTTTCGTTATTTCTCTTTTTTTGTAATTTTTCTCTCTTTTAGTCAATAAATGAAAATTGTCTGTTAAGGTCTGTCTGGCTTACACGCGATAAAATTCAAGATTGACCAAAATAAAAAAAAAAAGACAAAAGTTGATGATATAATTATATAACAAACTAAATTAATGATAAAACAGAAAATTGACTTAAAATTACTGCCATAAATTGATATTTTGCCAATAATTTATCTCTCTAAAAATGCCATTGTATTAAATATTAAAAATTCAAAAAACGTTGGGGGGCAGCGGCCCCCGTTAGTTTGGGATGAATAATAAAGATACATTGCAAGATAATAATTTTAAAAAGGAGGCCTCTCGCCGAGCCTCGTGATTTTCCGATAACGAGTACGGGAGGATTAGGCAATGTTTGATAAGAAGAAATAAAGTCCGTTATCTGTTTTCGTTTCCTGTTTTCTAAATAAAAAACAAACCCCGTTTCTGGATCTGGACGGAAGCCAAATCGGAATAATTCCCTTTTCTTCCCCCCGCCAAAAAAATTTAATAAATAAATACACAGAAGAGTTTAAACGACCGATGGACCGGCTCTTATTTTGTCGGCATTGTTTGTTTTTAGGAAAATTCCGTCATCAAAAATCTAAACAACCGACTTCCCCTATTTCCATCAATCATCACTACAAAATAGCCGCCAAAATAAATACACTCAATTCTTAATCAAACTAAAAATTTAGCTGGGGGAGAGTTTGGACTGAAGCAAGTAAAATTTCATTCTCCCTCTTTTCCTTTCTTCACAGAGCGTGGAATTTGAAGTCAATCACCCCAACCACCCAAACTGCATTCGCTTTTCAATTTCCTCGTCCCCCCCAACCCGTAACCGCAGATCGGACCTACCCCCCCGACGATGGTATCGACCGACGGTCTGGTGCCTATAACGAGGGCCTTCCTCGCCTCCTACTACGACAAGTACCCCTTCCCTCCCCTCCCCCGCGACGTCTCCGACCTCTCTTCTCGGATTCGATCCCTCTGCGCCGACTTGCTCTCTCATTACCCTCCCACCGACGGTGCGCTTCTTTTAGGTCTTTTGCTCGTGACGACTCCCTCGTCTTCGCCGAGTGGTTCTAGTATTAGATAGGTTAATTCTCGCGTGCCGTGGGTTGTGATGTGTTCCGATGATCTTGATTTTGTGGAATTAGAGGAAAGAGAGATGTTGGAGCAGGCCGAGAGGAGTCCGCCCCACAAGATCGACGAGAACATGTGGAAGAACAGAGAGATGATGGAGGAGATCGTTTTCATGCTGGAGAAATCTCGCTGGCCGCCATCTGTATGATCGTGGTTCGCCTCGGAAGCTAGGTGTTTTGCTTTCTTAACTGACATTTGTCTTTCTCCTCGCTTTTCTGGTTGTGTAGATCCAGCAGCAGTCCGGTCCAGAAGATGCCGAGTTGGCTGCTTTGTTCAGTCGGCTTTGGGATAAGTTCCAGGAGACCTTGAATTTGTTGATCTCTTTCCAGGCCAGGAACTCCGATCGTGTCTTCAATATAGGTCTTGCTTTCTGATCCCATATTCGGCCTTTATCGTCCGTACAAATTATTTAGCTTTCGGAATATAGAATACAACGCATGATGCACCCCTGTTTTGCCAAACTATTCTACTTCCAATGTCTTAGGCCTCACACACTTGCTTAATAAGATTAATTAAGAGTTCCTGGCATACAGATTTGTGGATTATATCATAGTCAGAGGAGACGACTCCACCAAATTGATATGGAAATTTTTTCAAACCTAAAGATTTTAAAAATATCTATTACCGATGGCCTTATCTAGTTCCTGAAATATAGATGGCCTTCACTTTGCTGCCCAAGTTCAATGTGTTCTGAGGTTTGGTTGATGTCATCTGATCATAATGATTATGTTCACAAGCATAATTCTTAAAAAATGGCCATGCCTTCTGGGAAAGGTTCATGGAAAGGCCTTCCCCTGGTCTGAAAATATTGATAGGCATGTAAAGCTGCGAGTGTATAACTTGAGTTTTTTCTAAAAGAATCTTGATGAGGGTATATCGGAGTTACTGGTATAGATTGAAAAATGAGTGAAGGTGATTGTTACTGTATTGTAGCACATTGAGAAATTTCGCCATGTTTTGATCCTTTCGTTAGACGTTGTGAACTGAGAAATCAGCATTTGAGTAGATTATGAGTTGGAGTATTGTGGCTTCTAGGAATCTTCATAAGTGTGGTTCACATCGTTGTTCTTGTTTTGGTTACTTTGATTTTCTGAAGAATTCTCCTAATTACTTGCATGTTTCTAGCTGTCTCTTATCCTGATTGTCCTTAGATTGGTCTTTCTCTTAGATTCTGTTTATAAACTTCCTCACCTTGTCTACAGTCATGACTTACCTGCCTCAAGACTTCCGTGGGACGATAATTCGGCAGCAGCGAGAACGCTCTGAGCGGAACAAGCAAGCTGACGTGGACGCTCTGATAAATTCTGGTGCTAATATTCGTAGCAAATATGCTCTCCTGTGGAAACAGCAAATGGACAGGTGAGGCCTCTAATGATTCTTTGCTTGCGAAGTGACAGGGAATTCGTAATGATACTTGCCATTATAAAATGATTTCTCAGGAGAAGACAGTTGGCTCAGCTTGGTTCTGCGACAGGTGTCTATAAAACCCTTGTGAAATACTTGGTAGGAGTTCCAGAGGTGCGATTCCTTCTCTTCCTCCAGCTTTGTTAATTTAACAGTTTGTTTACTTTTCGTTCCTTCAATATCACCTCCCTGTAAATCTGAATACTCTAATAATACAGGTTTTGCTAGATTTTATCAAGACAATAAATGATGATGATGGGTAAGCTCATTCTAGTTAGCTCCTTTGTTCTGTGTTATCTCTGTTAGTTCGCTAACACCACTTGATCAGCATTCACATGTCCTTGTTTGTATTTTTTTGGGGTTTATCTGAGATTTTTTTCCCTGGTAGGCCAATGGAAGAGCAGAGACACAGATATGGACCTCCTTTGTATAGCCTCACAACATTGGTTCTTTTTATTCAGCTTTACTTGTCTATATCGTTGGAGCGGTTTGAGAGTAAACAATTGTAAGTTTATTTGCTTTATTGTTGCTTCCTGTTTCCCTCGATGAATTGATTATCATCTAAGTCAATTTCCTTCTCTATGTTATTTCTTGGAATGTTCAGGAGTAGAGATGTTTTAGCAGATCTAGAGAAAGCGGCCAGCGTCTATACATCTGAATTTACAAGATTTATTACGTTCATGAGGTAATTTTTTTAACATTGCTTTCCGCCTATTCCAGCATGAAACTAAATTTTGTTTCTATTATTTGTCGCGGATGTATTTTAATAAAACTTCTATGCATGACGAACAAAAAACACTGGATGATATCAATACAAAAGGGATCTTTAAAACCATTTCTCATCCTTAAACAACTTGATCATCCCCAAAACTCTTTCTAGAAATATTGATTCTATGTTCTAATTTTTCTTTTGTTCGCATTTGTTTCCCTTTCATTGTGGCTTTAAAAAAATAGATAATTATATATTTCACTTCAACATTAAAATTGTACTTCTTTGCATTTCACGGATGCCCTATAGGAGTCTTAATGCATTTAAAGTCTGTCTATTTTATTTAGATCAATAAAGGTAAAAGCCGATGGCTAGTACAAGGACGTTTTGTAGATAGACGTGGAAGCTTGATTTTTAGTCTCCCTCGTACTGATATCAGAATACAAGTGAAACTAAATATAACTTTCTGGTCTTTTAAGAATTTAGTCATTACAGGTTATAAAATTCAACTATTTAGTCAAATATCCACTTCCCACTGGAAGTTTTGGCTAGTAAATGCAACAACTGGGTTGAATCAATTTCCTTTTCATTGAAGGCTTTAGTCGACAATAGGTTGCACCCTGTACTTTCATTTACACATCATCTGAGTTTTCCATTGAATTTACATTCTTACTTGTTTCTTCCACAGTGAAGTGTTTGTAAATTCCCCATTCTTCATAACAGCAGAGGAGGCAGGAGCAATGGATGGAAGGTGTTTTTCTGTCTATATTTACGTACTCTCAGTTCTACTTATTGTCTTGATAATGTATTTATTATGTTTCTATGTGCAGTAAAACTGATGACTTCAAAGAGATAAATATACCAGCTGGCAAAACTTATGAGGTTAGTATTATATACACTTCTTCTGTTTGCTGGAGGTTGTTAATTGTTGGTAGCCTTGAATATGTTCAGACAGCTTGGCTGTAAGTTTAGGCAGTAGATAATCTGTCATTGCTGCCCTTTTAATCATTCCACCTTGCATTGTTGGACATGCACCGGAGCCCTCCGCCCACTAGGGATGCATGAATGATTAGGATATTGCTAATGTTTGCTGACAAGGAAGGAGTATTCTATTAATTAGAAAGTACCTGGCCATTGTGACAGAGTAAATTTTTAATTTTTTGATAACACATATTCCCAAGCTGGCTCAACAGTAGCTCCAGCTCGGAATCAATTTTTACTTTGATATCAATAACAAGTAGTCCTTTTATCCAGTTCATGAGTTTGTATAACACCTTTGTAAAACTTGCATGTTTGAACTAATTTAAAAAAAAATGGTGAAAAATAAGTCCTGCTATTCTTTTGTCAAGTTGATACGAAGACAATTAAAAAGAAGACTTTCACTTTTCTATTTCTTTGTCGACTTTGAGACAATCTTCAATGAGTATTGAGCTCACACCTCCTTGGATCATATTTTAGATGATAACATGATATCTGAGTGTAGTCTTTATCTTGACAAAGGCTGATAATTGTGCTAGGATCTCCCACGCATTTGCTACTTGTACACCTCTGGCAAGTACCAACCATTGATGAAGCTGATTAATTAGTTACAATTTGGTACAAATTACATAATCCTATTCCTGCCACCTACACAGCCTTCCAGCTTTTACTTGAGGATAGCTTAATCATCTCTGGCATAATTCTGATGTATGCCACAGATAATCTGTCTTCTGATCTCGGATCCCAAAATCAGCTATAGAATCCCTCTTCAAATTTTGTTACTTGAAATTTTGTTGGGAATAGTGTCTCCCTTGTTGATTTTGTTCATGGATCCTGTATTCTTAAATTTTTCTTTTCTTTTTTTTGTGGATGCTTAATTCATAAACCAGCTTAATTCATGAAATTTTAGGTGTCATTGACAGTGGATGCCCTAAACTCTTATATTGCATGGGACTTCTCGTTAATACAGACCAAGCTCAGTCTGGTATGCCTTTTTACTTGTCTCACGATAATTTCTTTCTTTTTTTTTGGTGAACTCCTATCATGCATTCATTCTGTCTCCGATATAGGATATATGTAGTGATATGGAACCTAGGAGATTTGGATCTTCTAGGAAGGCTGTCTCCCAAAAAATTGAAAACAAACAAATTAAAAAGAAAGAAAGAAGTCTGCAATATCAGCCTCCTAGAAGGCTGTACCTTACCTTTATTAGTTAGCAATAATAGTTACTAGCAAGTGGTGGTTGGTTATTTATCTCCATTGGGATGATGTCAAAAGTTGGTTTGCTCTCATGAAAAGCATCTCCCGGTTGTTAGATTTTATTGTTTGTAACTGGTATGATTAAGAAAATTGTCGAGTAAAGTAAATACACAGGTCCACATTTCAATGTGTTTGGAATTGAATTATACTATTCATACGGTCCTGGTTGAAATCCCTACAGACTTTATACATCTTCTGGTTCTGACAGTAATCTTGGATGTTTCTTTTGATTAGCCGACAATGGTTCAAATTTTTCTACTGCTCTTCACTGTCGAGCTTAGCCATCTGTCTCTTTTCTTATGTTTTGATCTGAATTTCGTTTTGGCAGGATATTGGATTCAGTGTTGAGTGCATAAATGAATCAGGGGAAAAAACTGTGAGTGTATGCAATATGTGATCCTGCGTACAGATGTTCTATGGGACTATGGAAATCATTGCCCTGTTCAATAGTGAATTTCGTTACATGATTTTTTTTTAAATATCAATTTTATATATTTTCACCATTTATGTAAAGAAAAAGATTCTCCACTCATTTTCATTCATTTTCTTTGCTGACGAGGTGTTTTAGTCAATTTTGCCCTACCGTCGCTACGAGTCTGATCAAGTGAGTCTGATTTTCTTCCTCTTCCTTTCCTTAATTTCAATATTCCATTTATCACCACTTGGAGATGGCGCTTGGTATTAATTATAGCTCAGCAGGGAAACTTTTGCACGTGCGTAGCTGGAAACTACAAACTGATCTGGGACAACTCATACTCAAATTTCTTCAAAAAGGTAGGTCACGCTGCTCGGAGGCCTCCTTTGATGATCTTGGGTAGTACATATGTGCCACTAGGTATCTTTAGGTTACCATGTCAGTTTGGTATCATTTATCAGCACCCAGGCTGCCGGTAGAGTTTCTTGTGCAAGATTGATAAGATGTTCGGTTTATAAGTTGATGCGATTATGGTCGCATGCATGTTCTTACTGTCATTGTTGATCAGATGCCGTCCTTTTTTCATTTCATCTTTGTGGGGTTTACGTCGATCACGAGAGCCATTTGTTTTGTACCCTATTTTCTAGGCCTTGCGTTTCAAGGTGGACTGCATACCTCCCGTTGTCGAACCAGTCCCATCGGCCGTATCAGGGGAGAACGGAGATTGAGGATGATGGTTCTCGGCCCCTGAAAACGTTGTGGGAAAGATTTCCCTGTGTGTGTGATTCCATCATTGCCAACTGATCAACCCCACCCTATTGTATTGTATTGGGGTCGGGTGATTTTTTCCCTGGTACATGCTAACTGAAACATTGGATCATCGACCTGAAGTGGTCAGTTTGATGTATATTTTATTTTATTTTATTTTATTTTTAATGACGTCCGTATAGTTCAATTCTCGGGCGGACGGCAAAACGCAACCCCGATGGATGGATGGATGATCCCCAATGTAATTTGGCAACTTGAAGAGTCACTTTTTGGAAAAAGCTTTTAGAGATTCGAATAGTTTCGGGGACTCAATAATGGTCTGACGTCTCAGTATAGTGCCGAAACTATTTCAAAAAGTTTCCAAAGCAGTGCTTCAGGAAAAGAAGAATATCCACCCGACATGATCGACGTTCATTGCAATCTCCAAGCACAAAAGATGGAAAGGAAAACGGTTCCATCTCAAAAACATAGCCAAAGCAGAAAAAGGGTAAGTCCCCCTCGATATAATTATTAATTAATTAAAGAGCAGGGGATCATCAACGGACGAGAAGGGCGACCATGTGACGGGATAAACCTCCATCAACAACACGAAACAAGAGGCTACGAAACACGGCGCGAGAGGACAAACGCCTGCTGTTAACCCGAGCTAGGCCAAATCGCTGAACCCAAAGCCTTTTTTTTCAACCCATGTGCTCCTCCCGCTCCTGCTCCTTCAAGTACAGAGAGAAGTCTGGCTTGGTGATCGCTGAATTCGTACACCGCAAGTATACGAATCGCAACAAGTAATATAGAATTGAGTAGAGTTATCGTTCCCACGAGGATAGCAATTAAAATCCCTGAGCATACACAATTGCAATTTTTATGTAGCCAAGCAAATAGGAAAAAATAAGGTTGGTCCAAGTGGTAAGGAGCTTGGATTCACTTAAGGAGGTCTCGGGTTCGAAACCTACCGTACGCAGCCACCCCTGTTGGAAGACTCACCCACCATAGCCAGGTGTCCTACCCGGGTCGAGTCCGGATTAGTCGGAGGAAAGCTCCGGAAATTGGGCGGGCAAAAAAAAAAGTCATTTTATTGTCTTAAAGAATTAAAACCTAGAGAATCTCTGAAAATCTAGAATAAAATATTTTTTTCTCTTCAATTAATTCTCGCACGTGTAACCTTCAAGTCTTTCCCTTTGCCAGAATCTTTCTAGATGAGCCGAAATCTTCTTGTTTCCATTTTTTATCTGAAATAAATCCAAAATTCGGAAATATTCAAATTCTCGAGAATAATATAAAATAACAAGAAATAATATAAAATAAGCGTAATATTTTACAAATCTAACAAATCCTAGATATAAAATTGACATAAATAACTTTACTTTCGTCAGTTGGCTAATCAAATCGCGCAAGTGTCAAGTGATGCATCTGCTTAGGTTTGCTATGAACTAAACTGAAACGGGGGGGGTGGTGGTTTAGGTTCCCTTTCGTTCGCAGGTCACCCAGTTGGGGCATCCTTCCCATTTATACAACCAAATGACCTTGATGTTGTTCTCTGCATGATTTCGAGACTCCTCCGTCTCCTTTGGGTTTATGCAATTAATATTGCTTATCGGATAGTGCATAATTGCAGCGTTATTACAACTTTGCGAGGAACCTTTCCTTTTTTTTTCCCATCTTTTTTGTGCCAACAAATGGCAGGAAAATGGTGGATGATGATGATGATTGGGACATTGGACAAGACCTCGTCATTGTCCTCCTGTTAGGGAGAAAATAGTAAAGAAAAGAAATCAGTGTCTCCCCCCCCCCCCCGGGGCTCCTAATTGATTGATTGGTGCATAAAAATTATGTCTGGAAATGACTCGCATTGCTTTCCTGTTTACTTTCGCAACTTGGGAATAAACCAACCCCTCTGCACGAGGAGCATCCCCGTTAACGACAGACAGACGACGACCCCTCCATATTTTTTTTAATACTTTTGAATCTATAGGTCTAAAGAAACAAGAACCAAAGAAAAAGATTCTAACTCCATGCCAAAGTGACAAATGAGAGGGACACAAAAGGGAAATGGACACACACATTTTTCTTTTGTAATTATTCAAACAGAGAGAGAGATGTTGTCAGTCAGTCAGTCAGTCCCAGTGAGTCTTTGCTTTCATCCTTTGAAAGAAGCCAAAATAAAAATTCCCTTTCTCAGTGAGTTTGTACACAATTGCCTCCTTAAGAAAATACATTTTCCCAACAACTTTCATGTCTCATTTTTTTATTAATGATTTGTGGAACGTGAAACTATTATCCATCCCGATTTAGTTGCTGTCATCCCGAAGAGTTAGTTTCAATCTTTCCCCTCTTTTTCTTTTCCCTTTTTAAATGAAACAATTTTCAAAAGTTAGACACATGAATAGAGGAATTATACGACGGCTCATGATTTTATTTATTAATACGTTGTTATTGTTAAAAATAAAATTATACAGTACATAACATTTTCGCTTAAAAATTCAAGTTTTTAGGATAGTTGGCGTTAACTGCTGTACAATAATAGCATTAGATATTTGTGTGATGTCAGCATACTAAATTCATGTATAATGACATTTAAAATGCAAAATAAATAAATCATAAAATTCATTTTTGATCGAAATCGGTTACTCAGGCAGTAATTCGGATCGGTTGATACGATGTTTTAATTTGGAAGGAATGAAACCCTCTCTTTTTTAGGTTGTTTTTTTTTTTTCTCAGTTCTGCCCCCGGAAGCCGTGCACATAGAAACTAATGCCCCAGCCGGACAATCCCTTAATCCGGCCGCACATTCCACACCCGCCGCCATCGCCGCTAACAAAAAACAGTATATTCGAGTCAGGTGCCGCCTTTCGGCACATAGTGAAGTTGTAGGCAATGTCTATGCGTTGTTTTTCGACCTCGGCTAGGCTTGAAAAAGAAATCAAAAAAGGAAATCGGGTTGATGCCTTAACTAAGATCGAACGGCAAATTTTGTACTTCCCAGAGACTTTTTGTTCGACCGGCCGGGAGTCGGATGGCTGCATAGCCGGACGATACAATCCCTGTCACGTTGCCTACGAATGGAATTGTTGTTACATATGCGAAACTATTTCCCGGGGGTCGGAGACAGATCTTGGTTGTTTAAGTAAAATTCGTGTCGACATGTTGTGTGTCAGTCACATGGTAGAACCCTAGAAAACAGCAGGGGGGAGGGGGAAAAAAGACATTCCCGTGCTCCGTTCCTACGACGAGTCCGAGACGGGGAGTTGATGCGGCCAAAGTCAGGGCGTGAAGTCTTGTTTGGGAAGTTGTCGAACACTTGAGCCAAAATCCCAAGCGAGTGAAGAAGTCAGGGCTTAGCGTCGAGGTCATTGTCGTTTAGCCGGCGATGATATTGAGAGCAGCACCCTTCCGTTTTTCATGATTCGAACACGATAAAAAAACAAACACAAAGCGCACTAACATCTTAGTGTTACTCGAACGAGCTGATTTCCTCCTTTTTCTTTTTCCTTTTTCGAAAGAATTGCTTCACGACTAATTTCGAGGAAATTTTTTTTTATATATAGTTTTAAGATTTGTTAACCCGTTTTGACTTGGACATAACATGTTGTCCTGTCCGGCCTCCCTAGAAAAGGAATTACCAACATGTGAAAAAGTACACGGGAACAAACACGTGTTGGTAATATGGGGTAAGCGGGCGTTGGGCGAGCTTTGTTACTTATTTTAAAATAATTTGTTTTAACTTTAAATTCACTCCCTCCTTTTGCCGATTGAATATAGAATTTCCTAGCCTATTAAACTTTGAATTTAAATCTCAAAAATTTTTTGGCATTGCAACGAACTCCAAATTTAGAATTCAGAATACGTCGAATTTTAAATTACAAACGCAAAAAACTATTGAAATTAATTAAATTTTGGGTTTCACCTACTTATCTCACGAATTATTTCGGCCGTTGGACTCTCTCTTTTTCATCCATTTATGGGTGTTGCATTAAATTTTTACTCATCCACCCTCCTAATACTACCATGACCTACGACCAACCCGTTCTTGAAAAAAAAGAAAAGAAAAAGAAAGTGACGAGATTTAGGGACACGATCCTTGTATTTTATGCTTCCTACGTCCGTTTTGATTAGTTTATTCGCCATCTTCTTCTGCACAATCGACTCGCCACCTTCTGCGCGCCGTTCCTGATTGGAAAAGTTAAAGACTGGAAGGAGTTTCTTTTTTTCCTGGCGTTTCTTGTTAATTTTTGCACCGAACTGTGCTACCGATCGATCGACAGCTTCGACCACCGGATCATCGATGCGACCGAAGTTGGTTTCATATCATTTGTGTGCTCTCACCGAACTCCATGCGAGAGGAATGAAAAAAAAAGGGAAGAGGAAAGAAAAAAAACAGTGTCGATGCTTTTCAAGTGCTGGAGTTTATGATATAGCTCCGCGGAGACGTTGTTGCCAACGTGCCTTTCATCGAACTCTTGGGACAGGTTCAACCTCGGGCCGACCACGTCCGCGTTGGTGATGCCTGGGCGTGACGGGTACGAGGGACTGAGGATATCGATTCACGCGGAAGTATGAAGATAAACCGGCGCCATCTTGAGCACAGAGTGATTGTTACGCATTCATTAGCACGATAATAACCTCAATGTTATCAGAACATAAAAGTTAATTGTTGCATGTATCATAATATTTGTTTTAAAAGAAAAATTGGGATTTATGGGAGAATAATGAATAAATAAATGATGCATAAAAAATGATAATAAATAAATTTTAAAAGGTTTAGTTCGTGCAGGGGGGGGGGGAGTTCCTGTTTCTGGGACAAAGGTCAAGGCGCTCCCGGACAAATTGCTACTGCCCACATCACGTCACATCCTCTCACTCCCCTGAGACACATTTAATTATTTTTCATAATAATAATAATAAATTTGTGTTTTAAATAGATTAAATAAAAGTAGATAAAGAATGTGAGCGAAAAGTAGGGTTCCCTCCTCCTCCTCCTCCTCCTCCTGTCTTCCTTCCTTATAAAAGCCAACATTCATTCATCTCTTTCCATCCCCTTACCCCTCACCTCTGTCTATCTCCTCCTCCTCCTGCCAGTTAGACTTCAAATAAAAAAAAAAAAAACAGACAGGCCCTTCACTTACTTGGTGAGGTTATGGCAGCCTGCGGTTTGATCATGTCCGGCGACACCGCCCCTAACAATAACTCTGCCCCCGACTGCCCCCTCGACCCCTCCCCCTTGGACCACCCCAGGAGGCCTCTCAAGAAGCGTTTCGCTTCCGACATGTCCCCCCCTCCTCCCTCCCCCTCCTTCCTCCGTCGCACCATTACCTCCTTCCCCGACCCCTCCCTCGACTGCATTGGCGGCTATGCTTTCCATTCCCCTTTCCCTTTCCAAATCCCTGGCCCGTCGAATGCCCCGGCCGTCCCCCCTGGCAGCAGCCTCATGGCCCTGACGTCACTCCCCCATCCAGGGCTCTTATCCCCTGCTCCTTCCCCCACCGTCCCTTCCCTTCTGGACTCCCTCCCTCCCCCTTCCCAATCCCCCTCCGTCTGCCTCTTCTCCGGCCTCCCCCTCTTCCCCCCTGAGAAGTCCAGGCAACTCCCCGCTTCCTCCTTCCCTCCTCCTTCCTTAGCCCCCGTTGTCGGAACCGTTGGGGCAGGAGGGGGGTTCGCTATTGAAGACGGTGGCTCCGTCGTTGCGTGGGTCGACTCCATTATCAAGGACCTCATCAGCAACTCCACCTCTGTCTCCATCCCTCAGCTCATTCAGAATGTCAGGGACATCATCCACCCTTGCAACCCGGACCTGGCAGCCATCCTGGAGCATCGCCTCCGCTCCCTGACCGAGTTGCCTCTAAACCCCCTCGACGTGAGACTACTTGCTGGCCAGCCCTTCGTGACCTCGGATCCTCAACCGCCTCTTCAGCAGTTCGTCCAGGAGGCCTCTACGGTGCTCCCCCATCAGACCTCCCCTAACTTTCCTCCCGCATCGCCGCCAGCAACTGTGACGAGGAACACTCGCGAGACGAAATCGTCTCAGCCCCCAGAGACGTCCCCGCCAAGGCAGGCTGAGCATCACGACAACTCCACTTCGTCGGTGGAGCCTACTGCCCCGGGTCCGTCGCCCTCCGCATTGGCGGCAGCGGGTAGAGAGAGGAAGGAGGAGATGTTAAAGAGGAACAAGGACGAGGAAGGACTCCATCTCCTGACCCTCCTTCTGCAGTGTGCCGAGGCCGTCTCGGCTGACAACTTGGAAGACGCCAACACGATGCTGTTGGAAATTTCCGAGCGTTCAACCCCATTCGGCACCTCTGCCCAGCGAGTGGCCGCATATTTCTCCGAGGCCATATCAGCTCGCCTCGTGAACTCCTGTCTAGGAATCTATTCGTCACTTCCTAGCGTCCCCCTCGCCCACAAGATCTCGGCGGCCTTTCAGGTACTAAACGACTAGTCCCCCGATCATCCATTTCCTACGCCATATACCAACACTCACGGAGAGACCTACCCGGTCGCGCGCAGGTGTTCAACGGCCTAAGTCCGTTCGTGAAGTTCTCGCACTTCACGGCGAACCAGGCGATCCAGGAGGCATTCGAGAGGGAGGAGCGGGTGCACATAATCGACCTGGACATAATGCAGGGGCTGCAGTGGCCTGGCCTGTTCCACATCCTGGCGACGAGACCAGGGGGACCTCCCCACGTGAAAGTGACGGGACTGGGGACCTCGAAGGAGGCCCTGGAGGCAACGGGGAAGCGGCTGAGGGACTTCGCGGACAAGCTGGGGCTGCCTTTCGAGTACGTGGGGTTGGCGGAGAAGGTTGGGAACCTGGACCCAGATCGGCTCGGGGTGAGCAAGAGGGAGGCGGTGGCCGTGCACTTGCTCCAGCACTCCCTGTACGATGTCACCGGTTCGGACACCAACACGCTTTGGCTGTTGCAAAGGTAAAATAAGTTAAAATAAAAGACGAGGAGGTCAACAAAAGTGAATCCCTTTTGTCCTGATCTGAGTATTATTACTTTTTTTGTACATGGATGATAGTTTATTTCTGATTCTGGGTGTTGGGTTGATCCCCATGACGATGATTTTTGAATCTTGGGTTAGGGATGAGTGGACCCATTTGCCTGAGGAGGAGAGTTCTTTGGTTATGGTTTATTGCCATAAGGGAGAAAGGGTTGTTGGTATAGATGGGGATATAGGAGGTGATCATGGTCTTTTGCTTTCCTTTTTGGGCAGTGCAGATGCAGAGTGTCCAATTCAATTCCTCCTGCCCAAAAGTCACATGCATTTATTGCTCTCTCTTCCCACCATGTAGCTTGTGATGCTTTCAGTGTGTCATGATTTTGATTGTTTGTGGATGATCCTTTTTTTGGAACCCCAGGTTGGCCCCAAAGGTAGTGACGGTGGTGGAGCAGGACCTCAGCCACTCGGGGTCGTTCCTCGGCAGGTTCGTCGAGGCCATACACTACTACTCTGCGCTGTTCGACTCGTTAGGGGCCAGCTACAGCGAGGATAGCGAGGAGAGGCATGTGGTGGAGCAGCAGCTCCTCTCGAGGGAGATCCGCAACGTCCTGGCCGTTGGGGGCCCATCGAGGACCGGGGAGGTCAAGTTTGGTAGCTGGAGGGAGAAGCTGCAGCAGGCGGGGTTCCGGGGGGTGTCCCTAGCCGGGAACGCGGCCACTCAGGCCACCCTCCTCCTGGGGATGTTCTCTTGCGACGGGTACACGCTGGTGGAGGATAACGGGACGTTGAAACTCGGGTGGAAGGATCTGTGCCTGCTTACCGCATCGGCTTGGAGTCCCTTGAACGTGTCCGGGGCAATGCCGGCCGGGCGACGACATTTCTGATAAGGGGGGAAGGGGCTGATCATGCTAATTAAGGCAGTTAGGTTTATGTTTTTCCTTTAATCTTTCAAAATTAGGAAATGATCGTCATTTTTGTTTTCCCTGGCGTTAAAGAGCTGATACCCCCTCTCTTTTGCTTTGGGTCTCTCTAAATTGTTCCGTGTAATCCCAGGTAGCTTAAAAATTCAACTATTAGTTGCAGCATTACTTCTACATCTTCACTTCATATGAATAAATTTCACTTTATGATATTAAGTTCGGTTTAGGGATGATTCAAAAATAACGGAAATGATGGTATGTTTCTAAATAGTTTTGGGAAAAAAATTTTGTATATAATTTCATGAAGTCGTATTTATAAAATTTGGCATTTTGTGGTAGTACGATTTTTTAAAAAATGAGGAAGTGCAACTCACTTATCGAAGTCAACTTTTTCGAAACAGAGGTTTCAACGTTAGTGGCACAGTCGAGCCCGCTGAGGCCCGCCCCGGAAAGCCCGCAAAAGAGGGGCCGTAAAACCCTACGACCCCCCGGGCCTTCGCTGATTAAGCTTCCTTCCTAAAACCCTCTCCTCTCCTCTCCTCTTCCCATTCACAAAACTTCCAATCAACCCTAAGATGATGAACCACCTCGTCCGCCGCATCGCCTCCCGCTCCCCTTCCTTCCTCCTCCCCGCTTTCGCCTCCCTCGAAACCCTACCTCTCCATCACCGGCCTTCCTCCCCCTGCGCCGCCCTCGACAGACCACCTCCTCCTCTTCCCCCTCCTCCACCTGGAATTAGAAGGTTCCATGCCCCCGCCCTTCCCCTGGTTTTCAGGAATACTCCCACTGCTTCTTCCAAGTTCGCCGTCGCTGGTTACGACTCCTACGAAGATGATAGGACGACGACGACGACCCATGGGGGTGGAGCCGACGGTGAGGGCCTCGAGATCGCCAACCTCGGGATTGCCGAGGAGATTGTCTCTGCCCTCGGTAAGAAGGGCATCGCCAAGCTCTTCCCAATTCAGGTTTCATTCGTGCATTCTTGTTTCTTTTCTGGTTTTGATGGATTGGCTTACTTTTGCTGACTCAAGCATACTTTGCTTTTTCTTAATTCTTTCACGCAGAAAGCTGTCCTTGAGCCTGCTATGAAGGGACGCGATATGATTGGCCGCGCTAGGACGGGGACTGGGAAGACACTTGCATTTGGGATCCCGATTATGGACAAAATCATTAAATACAATGCGAAACATGGGTTCGCCTCATTTTGTCCGATTGATCTACTCCTACCCACATTCATCTAATCGATTTTGAGCAGTTTTTCCTCGTGTATTAGTTATGCCTAATTACTTGGGACTGTACTTACATGATCCTTACTTATGTGTTCCCTTCATATAGGAAAGGAAGGAATCCATTGGCTGTAATTTTGGCTCCAACGAGAGAGCTGGCCCGACAGGTCGAGAAGGAATTTTATGAGGCTGCTCCCAACTTGGATACGATATGTGTCTACGGGGGCACGCCCATCCAGCAGCAAATGCGGCAGCTTGGTTATGGGGTCGATATAGTGGTCGGAACACCCGGTCGTGTCATTGATCTTATCAAGAGAGGTGCATTGAACTTGTCAGAAGTACAGTTTGCTGTTCTTGATGAGGCCGATCAGATGCTTGCCGTAGGTTTTGAGGAGGATGTGGAAACCATATTACAAAACTTGCCACAGAACAGGCAGAGCATGATGTTTTCGGCAACGATGCCAAATTGGATCAAAGGTCTCACGAGAAAGTACCTGAAAGACCCATTAACCATTGATCTTGTGAGCACCCTAATTTTGTCTTTTACCTTTTCTTTCCTTTCCCAGGTTCATGTGCGGAAGCTAACCGGTGCTTGCATCTTTCCTTTCCTGATAGAAGAAAATATAGTGTATAATTTGCCGGGAGTTTGGGGTTCCATTTTTATAACATGGTTTGCTGATAAGTGGTGACATTAGCTTTGTTCATAAGAATGGAGTTCAGCAGAATTTTCTGGGAGTTAATGGTCCATACGTGTTACAGGTTGGAGATTCGGATCAAAAGTTGGCCGACGGAATATCTCTTTATACAATTGCATCTGACCTTTACTCAAAAGCGGCAATAATTGGGCCTTTGATCACGGTACGAAACTAGACCTTTGTTAATGTGAGAGTTGGTGGATGCATTGATTCTCCAATTGGGCTCTAGAAAAAATTTACTGTCGAGATGGTCAGTGCCTTATAAATGTCTCTTGTTCATCAAATCATTATGTAGGAACATGCAAAAGGTGGAAAATGTATCGTCTTTACACAAACTAAGAGAGATGCTGATAGATTGGCTTATGCTATGGCAAAGAGCTATAGATGTGAGGCTTTGCATGGAGATATCTCCCAAGCCCAGAGAGAGAGAACACTGTCCGGCTTCCGTGAAGGACACTTCAATATTTTAGTCGCAACAGATGTTGCTGCTCGTGGTCTTGATATTCCAAATGTGGATCTGGTAGGTCATTTTGTTACTTCACATTGAATTCTGTGAATGCATCTATTGAAATCTTTGCATTCCTTAGGGTTCATATATTGCGGAGTTCATTCTTAATGGTGCCTTGTTTGGCTGCTAATTATGGATTTGCACCTTGTTGGAGGCCGATTGTGTGAATCCATGTAAAATGATGTGTTGGGGTTTTAAAACAGAGGATTGAAGAGGCGTATTATTATATAGAAGCTGCATACAATCACGCAACTTTATGATAATGGCGAACACAATTTTGAATTCATCAGGTCATCCACTATGAGCTTCCAAACTCCCCTGAGATCTTTGTCCATCGATCTGGTCGGACAGGAAGAGCTGGAAAGAAAGGAAGTGCCGTTCTCATCTACACGCAAGATCAGAGCAAGGCAGTTAGACTGATTGAACGTGAAACTGGGTGTAGGTTCACCGAGGTAAATGAAGATGCCTGCATTTTAATTTTCACTAGATGAGTTTTTGTTTGGGGTATATGAGTAAAAAGTATTGTTGGGAAGGAAATGTCCTGCTGTTAAACCTCAGTTTTTACATGAGACGTTAGGCTGCTTTCCAGTATCCAGATCAGTCTCGCTTCTTGAATTGGTTTAAGTAGGCGTTCTATTCTTGGTTAGTTTAAAGAGCTCCTGATTAAGCTGCAGTATCATAGAAGCTTCTGGTCTGCCTATTCAGGATGATCGATTATCGTGTAGTGCTGTTTGTGTTTTTCTGTGTTCCATTTTTTTGCTTGCTTCTTATGATTTTCTTTTTTCCCGTTGCAGCATGGTTAGGAGGATCGTATAAAATTTTATAGGTCTGACTTGTATCATATTGCTATCTGTATTTCATGATCCGCGTCACAGTTTTGTCCTGATTAGGTTAAATTGTGTTTTGTTTGGGGCTGGTTATAACATTTTTTATGAGGTCACACTCATTTTCTGGCCCCTGCTTTAATTGCTTTGCTAATCCTTTAATTTTTTTAATAATCAGCTACCCAAGATAGCAGTTGATGGTGCGAGCATTGATATGTTTAGTGCGAGTAGTGGTGGTGGACGCTCTGGTGGTGGAAGAGATCGTAGATCTGGAGATTTTGGATTTGGCCGTAGTTCGAGAGGGTCGGACTTTGGCCGAGGTGGGGGCAGTCGATTTGGTTCCTTTGGTGGTCCTAGTTCAGGTCCTTCTGGCGGCGGTTTTGGCATATCAAGTTCAAACAGATCCGGGAGTTTTGGGGGATCCAGTTCTGGTCGGCCTTCTGGGTTTGGTGATTTTGGTTCAGATCGTCGGTCGACAAGTTTTGGAGATTTTGGCTCTAATCAACCCAGCCGTTTCGGGAACATTGGCTCCGGATCCTCTGGAGGTTCTAGGAGCCCTGGTGGGGGTCGTTCCAGTGTATTTGGTGACGACAATTCGAACTTGCGATGAATGGAAATCCCAAAAAATGATCGTTCGTCCTCAGAAAGGCTTTTATGATTCTACAGGTTAGCTATTCCGAATTTCTTGATGTTGCCTCTTCCTCTAGGAAAGGTATATTTTGGTAGAGACTCGTGAAGTATAGTGCATGTTTACGTTAAGACTGATTGACTCTTACCTGGCAAAGGTTTATATATAGCAGATTATTGGGTTCTGATTACGAGTTTTGTTCTTTGGGAAAAAATTAGCCCAATGCAGGGATTAGTTACAAAATTCGTTTATTACCGCCCCCAAATGGCTACTAGAAGTAGCGACTTCGTTCGATAAAGGAATTCGCTACTTCAGCTAGTGTCTTTGGGCCCCATTAGTGACTTTATTGAGCTCAAAGTCACTGGTAGAGAGGAACATTTCTCTTGTGATTACTGATGTTATTTATTCAATATTCCAGGAGCAAGTGATCATGGAACTTGATTTGATAGATTGAAAGAATGCACATCAGGGAGTGCCTGATGCGATACATAACATGTGCAATGTTGTTGGTAGAGAGGGTCATGAACATGGGTGATGTTGGGTTAATGTTTTACGTTGTTTAGAGCTAAAAATGCAAGGGAAGAGTGTTTCGATGCCCCCGGAGTTTCAGTTTGGTGCATTTCTTGTGATTATTGGGAAAATGATTCGTAGTCTTGTTCCTAAAGTAATTCCCAATCTTATGAATAGTTTTCGTAATTGGCACCCCCTAATTTTGGTTATGTATAAAAAATGCATTTGTTATATACATAAAGGTAAAACTACATTGTGATGGGGATGCCATTGTTTTGCTAAAAAAAATTAATCTTTGATTTTCCTCGTTAATGCTTCCAAATAACAATGACAATCATTCTCGAAGGGAAGTGTTTGGGTTACGAAATTAGGGTAACATTTTGTGGGGTTAGTAGTAGGACAGAGATGGAGGAGTGTCGGACCAAAAACTGGGTTGAATCGGAAAAAGAAAAAGAAAAATACCCGAGTCTTTCATTGGTTGACCCCCAAACCCAACATTGCGCTGCAATTAATCATTGTGTCTGTCTGGCACTTCGATTTTGCCTCGAGCTTTTGATACATAATAATTTTATCTGGCAAATTTTAGAATTTTTCAAATAATTTTTAAAAAATTTAGAGGATATCTCAATTTTTTTCAGGCGGATGGGGTTTTAAATACCGAATTTCATCAAAATAAATTAAATTTTTAATTTTGTCAAGTGATATTATTTAATAAATACAAAATATCTTTTAACCGAACCGTATTGACAGAGACAGAAATGCTTAAGATCGTTATATAATTAGCGAAAGCAAATGTACAGCAAACGCTCTCTGCTCTTTTTGTTTTTTTTTCTTTTACTGACCTTGTTGTTGTTCGGACAACCCAAATTTTACAGCACACCTGCTGTGTCGATTCTCAAAGGTTTTACGATCCCTGTTTTGAGTTCGGTTTGTCTTCGTACTGTCCTCGACTTCCTTCTTTCTTTCCTCTTTTTTCGGGTGCGCATGTCCTCTGGGTTTTGTGTTGGGGGAGCCATGGATGATAATTCAGCTTACGAGCATCGTTTCTCCGAGGAACCCTCGGCCAATTTCCAGGTGGTTTGCCTTCTCCTGTTTGGCTTGGTTTGGTTTGATGGGTTTAGATTTGCTGATATTTGCTTTGCTTCTCGATTGGTAATTTCTTATATTTTCCTTTTTGGGTGTGTTGGGAGAGGTTATTTTTCTTCTGCTGCTGCTTGCTGTTTCGGTGTCTTGCTTTGATTTGACTTGCGCTGTCGGTGTCAGGGATGATTGTTCTTGGTCGGTGCTTGATGCTATGGTTTGTTTCCATATATGGGATTTGCTCCAAAATCTTTGAACTCTTGACTTGGTATGATGAAGTTTCATGGACGTCATGGATCGCTCTGGTAGTGTGTTGGATATTGGCATGCCCTCCTTTTGTTGCTCTCGTGTGTGGTCGAATGCGTCATGTTCAGTTTACAACCATGTTTGTACTTCCTTTCTGTATACATTCGATGATAAAAACTCATAATTAACTTGGATGTGTTTGTTGTGTTAGCTAAACGGGGTTGTTGATGGAGATGCATCTTCCATCCAGCAGTCTAGACGGCCGAGGTTGTCTTCGCTGCAGATACCTGCAAGGTCAATGGAAATCGCGACATCTTCCCCTTTTGCCAAAGTGATGGATGTACATTCATCAGCGAACCCGTGGAAAAAGTGACATCTACCCCCTAGACCTAATTCTGCAAGGTTTACGGCTGCGTCCGTGAGAAGCCTGCTTTCACAGAAGAGCTTCTGGACGAAGGATGTGACACCAGACAATGAGAGAACCGTCCTCATCATGTCGGAAACTCCTTCCTCTGGTCCTGCTCATCGGCCTTCCACTTTACGGTCATTCTCTCTCAATAAGATGTTCTTCTCCCCAAAGTTGTCAAGGGGGGATCATTCTTTACCAGTCACTCCAATGGTGGAAGGACACGCTTCCTCTGCAATGGATAAGCCAGCTGAAAGTCAAAATCTTTCTGTGAGAGGCGTCGCTCCTCATTTCTTTGAATCACTATAGCTATTCACCCACCTAGCATGGCATGGATTGCTAAATTTCGTTCTCGTTTGCAGAAGAGGGAAACTAAGCAGTTTATTACTCGGTCGTTCTCAGTTCCTGCTGACATCAAATCAAGAACTCTGAGAAGAACAGCTTCCAGTAGCTTAATTCATGTGGTCCCAGGCACTCCTAAGTCAGACGCAGCGGTCGTGGCTCACGAGAGAATGCTTCCACTGAAGAGTCTGCTGAAATTTCTTCAAGTAAAGTCGCAGTTTGTTTTTACAATATACTTATAGATGTTTAGATCAACTGATGAGTTTTCAGCTGTATTTCCCCCTATGCTTTCTTCAACTAATGAAGATGCCAGTGAAGATATCCTGGAAGAGGATGCAGTTTGTAGGATCTGTATGGTTGAGCATGGTGAAGGAGGCGAGACTCTCAAAATGGAATGTAGCTGCAATTGCGCACCAAGACTGTGCATTGAAGTGGTTTAGTATAAAAGGAAATAAAATTTATGATGTATGCCACCAGGAGGTTCGGAATCTGCCTGTTACATTACTGAAGATTACTAATCCTGGGATTGCAATTTGACGAGCACCGACTGGACAGCAGCAGAGGGAGGTTGCTCGTTATAGGCAAGTCCAGTTGATCTTGAAGGACTACTACTCTTTAGTTGATGACGTACTAGGCTATGACTGAGCATTTCAATTCAAGGGTGATTTATGGTCCAAGTTTTGGCCGGTTGGTCGCTCCTCTGTGCGACGTCTGTTGGACAATAGCTGTTCTAGACAATGTTTGTTTGGAGCTTGTAGGCATACCACTTGCTATGTAGTTCAGTAACCATGTCCAAACATTATCCTATATATCTTACTTAACACTTACATTCCGTAACACTTATCATCTAGCCGAGCCGATTTGGCAGTTCTGATGGGTGTGCATCATGCTTGTCAGGGTTTGGCAGGACGTGCCCGTTCTTGTCATGGTCAGTGTGCTGGCTTATTTTTGCTTCTTGGAGCAGCTTCTGGTGGGTATACAACTCTACTATCTGCTTAAACATGTCTACGTTATTTTCTTTGGAGTAGCAAATCATTGCTAGAAATGGGAAACAGGGATGAGTAGCATGATTTTGTTTGCTGGCCCTAATTAAGAATTTTCAAGATTTTTAAGTTGGGAATGATCTCTTTGAATTGCGATGCAAAATTTAGAGGAACTTGAAATGGATTTGAACTTCTCTGCATGTGGGGAAAGTGTCTTCCTGGATTCATGTTCCAGGATTAATCCTTGCTATATAAATCTCCTTTGGCTGGCGATGAAGACATCTACAAGAAAGAGATGTCGAAATTTCTTCTCCTAATTGAATAAAACGTCTTCAAGGATTGCTGTAAATTGTTTCTGGCTGTGCATAGTCAATGTTCTATTCTGACTTCTGACAGCTTTATATAATCGCCACCATTTAGGTATCTGATATGGGACCTCGAGCCCTGGCAGTGTCATTGCCTTTCTCTAGTGTTTTAGGCCTCGTTTCATCCTTGATTGCTTCCACTATGGGTAAGTTGCTTCAGACATCGAATGCCCTTGCCAATTAGTATTTTTTTTTACAATGAGTACTTTTTTATGTAAGCATTGAGATGAGATGACAAAATATACGGGAATACGCCATGGGAAACCATTTTTTTTACTCTGATTGGTGTCTTGCTCAAATTTTGGTATGGTGTCATTTACTGATTGTCTTTTATTTGTGCTGTCTGACAGTCATCCGGAATTACATCTGGGCATATGCTTGCTTCCAGTTTGCATCTGTGCTCCTTTTCGCTCATATTTTTTACACTATGGTAAGTATAAGACAAATCTTTCTATACGTTAAAAGGCATCCAGACGTCCAAACAGATGATCCATCTTTCATTTCATTCCTTTGACAGCTTAACATAAATGCGATCCTCTCAATTGTCTTGTCATCGTTCGCTGGTTTCGGGATTGCCATTAGCACGAACGCACTGACCGTAGAGTACGCGAGATGGAGGATAGGCAGGCAAACAAGGCCTCCGAATCCAAGTACAAATCAATGGACAAGAGAGCAGCAGAGGTTCCAAAACCGACTGCAAGAAGCATGACGAGGACGAACAACTAAGCGAAATTTAGTTTCAGTTCTTGCCTAGTCGGATTATAAGGTACCTCAAAGTCGAACTTGGAATGAAGAGTCCATCTCTGCTATGGGTTCGAGTTTTGAAATCGATCCGATATCATGCCTTCCGGGGAGGAACGGGGAGCATGATTCTCGTCCCAGGAAGGAGTGTTTCTAATGTCGAACCGATGGTGCTAGACTGAGATGAGCTCAGCATTGGATAGCCATCTGCTATGTAAAATCGATCTCACTTGTTGGATTAGTAAAGTATATATAATCATATGGCAATATGAAATTTTGAGGCAAGAATTTGGGGAAGAGTTGAAAAGAGAGAAAAATCGACGGCGAATGAAATAGACAAGTGAAAAATATAAAAATAGGAGCCGAGCCATTAAATGTTTTTTTTTTAAAATAAATATATATATATAATCAGGGTTGACGGGACAGATACGATTTAGGTGAATCCGGAATTACCCCTTCTGGCAAAATTTGGGAGACACGACCAGGGGAATTGGGTTGTCGGAACTACTGGCGGGCGGTTGTGGCCACTGTCGAGCAGCAGGGCGGCGAGTGTGAGAGAGGCAGTATTATGTCGTCGTCGTCAGCAGGGAAGTACACGATCATCCTCGTGGCCGCCTCCGTATCTGTGGCGCTCCTCTCATTCTTTGTTCGCCCCAGCTTCTTCTCCCGCTTCCCTCTTCCTCTCCCCCGGCAGGTCAACATCCTCTGCTCCTTCTTTGATTTGTCCTTTTGGGCCGATCGTGTCCGATCTCAGTGTTATCGTATTCCGTTTTTGCCCGGCGTAGAGGTTGTTTGCGGCGGAGGAATTATGTCTGTACAACGGCACCGATGAAGCTCTCCCCATCCTCTTAGGAATCCTCGGGTATAATCCAATCCTATTCGTTCCACTCACTCGTGAATACGACGATGGTCGTGGATTCTAGTTTTGTCTCCTAGGAGGATTTTTCCATCTTTCTTACATAGCTTTACGGGGTCGTGGACGCCACGTCTGGTAGCTCACATTTTTTAATGTGATACTTCGTCTTCATTAGCTTGATTACCGCCAGCCCCTTTTCGTTTTCTCTCTTATGCTGGTGGAGCATATCTTGTTATGCAATTTTACCTAAAAATTCGGCGAGGCTTGGTTTATTATATAGTTTAACACTTTTCCATACATTAGGGATTTTTGCGAGCGCGAGGGTTTGAACAAACCGCTGTGGTACCATGTAGAAATCTTACCAAGCTATTAGGTGATGATTGGTTTATTATATAGTTTAACATATATGTGTGTATCGTGCTTTTATTGGATTCAGGTCAGTGTTTGACGTGACAAAGGGAAAGTCGCATTATGGCGTCGGAGGTGGTTACCATCATTTTGCGGGAAGGTATGTACTTCCCTTCACGCCTTTTTTACGTGTGGATAGTTTACAGATAGCTATGATTGTTTGTCGACTCAATCTTCTGTCTGAACTGACGTGCAGTCATATTTCAAACCGACCATTTCCGTTTGCTTGTTAGTTCTACTGTTGTGCTCAGACTGCTTAATTGCCAAACCTGCTTTAATGCAGCTCCTGTGTCCTTTTTAAGAGAAATAAGACTCCAAATACTGATACTATGTTGATAATTAGTGGTTGCATGGATGGAATTGTCATCTTATTACGAAGTTTAGGTACTTACATGTACTCGGTTACTAACTCCACTTCTGTTTTTGTTGCCTCCCTTGATTCAGAGATGCTTCCCGTGCATTTATCTCTGGAAATTTTACAGGTACTCATAGCCTTCTCCGGCCATACAGTTTCCAGCACATCTTCAGCTTACCACTGTCTACAGTACAGGCCTACTATTGTTCGTTTGCAACCTATTACATCATGTTTTCCTCATGATTGCATTTTTGTGCGATAATTGGTAGTCTATGTACAAAGTAATAGTTAAATTTGCTAGTTGGAATAGCATCTATGATTGATACTGCATAACAAATTCAATTTTTTTTAATTGTCTCTGGTTGTTAAGATTTTCATCTCCCTTTCTCTTTCAATGCTTCAAAATGTATAAGGCCCTAGCTGAAGCACGGGACACAAAATTCCCTGCCTAATTTCATGTACCCTTCCAGTTTATTTTTTTAATTAGCTTATTATCCTTTTTCTTTTGAAGGAGATGGACTAACAGACTCTCTGCGTGGGCTATCCAGCTCTGAGGTAGGAGTAGTCATATTCTGAAAATTCATATCTTTTACATGACTCATTTTTGTTGCACATCACGGCTTCACTTCAAGCATAATGTTGAAAACCCAGGTATTCGAGGGTCAACATTGAGACTTCTATATCTTGACCATTTGTCTATGGACAATGAGATATTTTATTTCCAGAGGAATCAATTCAAACATTATTTCTGACAATTCCTTATGTTTACTCACTTTTGTTTGAAAAATCAAATATAGCATACTCTTTGTGGTTCATTTATGTGGATAACTGTGGCTTTTCTGCTGATGAAGGTTTCCACTTTGGCTTTTGCAGGTAAAGAGTATTGTTGAATGGAGAGATTTCTATTTTAGAAGCTATATGTGAGTTTAGTTGTCAAAACTCTTAACATTTCATTTCAACAATGATCACTATTAGCTATTTCATTGGACATTCCTCTTTCTAGGTTTTGTTTTTCCTTACCCATTCCCAGAATCTACTCGGTGTAGATTGTTACGAATAACCCAAGTAAAAGTGAATTAAGTAGCGGGAGATAGAGCTTTGAACTACTCTAACACATGTTAAGAGGAAAGCTTTCATTGTTCCAACAGTGATATAGCTTGCTTTGGCAGCATAAAGTGGTGCTGCCAAGATTAGTTTGTAGAGAAACATTGCATCCAGAAGGTGGAGTATGTTTTGTGTTTGTTCTTTCATAGTATAAAGAGTAACACTGATCAAAAGGACATTGTAAGAATTCAAGATGAAATGCATTTGGAGCCTGATTTAGTAGAAAAGTATGAGTTCTATTCCGACTGGGGAAGGCTCTGACTTATCCAAATGATGCCATGAGATAGTCTTAGACTTTCTGGTACTACTACCATGTGCATTCTGAATTAGATGAATCTCTCAAATTAGTGAAGCGATTTCCTCATCTTATCATGTCATCTCAGGAAGATGAACATTTGTTGTGATTTGTTTTTACTTTCTCAGCACATTAGAAGATGTGCTAATTTTATATGAATTTTTTCTCATGATTATGAGTAGATATGTGGGCAAGCTCGTTGGCCGTTATTATGAGAGTAATGGAAGTCCCACAAAATATCTAAAAGGAGTGGAGGCCAAGGCTGCCAGAGGTGCACAGCTGTTAGAAAAGCAAAAGAAGGAAGAGGCAAAACAACCTAGCTGCAATTCTCGGTGGAGTCAGGATGAGGGTGGCGAGGTATGTTTGCTACCCCCACTTCAGGGGTTTTGACCTTAGCAATTCCATTTTTTTGTTTGCCATATACCTCCTCTTGGGATGTCCTTGATGGTCTGGCTTCTATTGAAGGGGTTAAATACTCTGAGACTTTTTGTCCATAAACGAAATTCTAGAACCCATTTGAATTCATGTGATGAACGAGACAAATTGGAAGATGACAACATAAGTGGGGCACTGTTGCATTTCCAACTTGAGTGGTTTATTGTATGAATCCAGAAATTCAAGGTTAGTCTTCGACTAATTTTTGGTGCCAAATCTAAGGCGTCATTGGGCGTTGACAGCAGACAATTATAGAAGTTTATAACTTAGCAAAAGGAAAAAAATGGAGTCTATAATTCATAGCTCATGCGATGCAACCGTGTCATTTTTTTCTTCATTCTCCGTCAGACGAATGAAGGCTCTCATTGGATGGGACTTTTAACGCCTTTTGTCCTTAATCTCTACTGTATTGCATGATATATCAAACAACAAGCATATCATTGTCTAGATTCTCGATCAAACGAATGAAGGCTCTCTCATGGTTTTTGCAGCAATCATAGTTTTGATAGTTAGGTTTTCTCAGCTTAGATACATGAATCAGATTTCTGTCCTTTTATGCTATGAAATGATTAGTTGTGGATGAACTTTGTTTCAGGTATGGTGTGATGCAGGATTCCCCAGATTAGTCCAGAGGCCACAAGAAATCGCCTTGACCGGGAAGATGAGCAAGCGCTGCGCTTGCTTCACGGAGGGTCAGCTGAACAATCCCGGGTTGGAGGTTTACCAGGGATGTGATTACCGTGCTACTCGCTGTCGCGTGTAGTTTCTTTTTATATTCTCTATATCCACACTGACACATGACAGTAGAGTTAGCACTCGCGGGTTAGAAGATTTTTGAGAAAATTGAGCGCTGAGATATATAAATGGATCTGAGTTCGTTGTGCCATCTCAGTGCCAGTGAAGTTCTGAAATCTTACTCGTTGGATTTGATGTGAGAGACCTATTTAGGACTAGAATAAGTGCAATAGACATAATACACGTTATTTAAGTAGGAAAACTTTCCTTTTAGTATCTCAAGCTCTGTCCAAACAGGTTGCTTAGGTTGATGTGATGATGACAACAATATTACTCACTTCAAAACCAAAACCAAATCCAACCAATTTTAGACTAAATGAAAGCCGAAGGGACCGGGCGGAACCTGCCCGGCCAAATTGACCCTTTTGACAGAGTGCAGTAAGTGCAGCTGCTTGTTAGTGTTTCTGTAAAGTTAGTATTCGTAAATCCAATTTCAGTACATTATTGAGTTAATTTTAAAATTAAAAACCTTATTTCGTGAAATATTAAAGTCGTTGATGCTGCATGTAAGACCCGTGAGAATACGATGACTCGACAACCACATTTGTCTGGTCATTGCACCATTTGCACACAAAAAGCCTAATCTAGATTAGGGACTACATGTAATATATCAAAACCAGATATCGAACTGCGCGTTTATAACGACGGTGTAGTAATAATTTAACAACACAGAAATTTGAGGGTTTTTATTTACGACGGGTGTTGGTAACATCAAATCAACCCCAATCATATAATATTAAAGCCACTTCTTTTAACTCCCCAATCAAGACGAAAAATATCTAAATGACTATTGGTGGGTGGGGGGTGTGTGTGTGTGATTGGAGGAGTCTTATTCCATCTTTCCGAAACAAGTAATTCCACGTTGTTCATACGCCACACCCACACCAAAACCCAGAGCTTTCTCCCAACCCTCCTCTTTAGATCTTGATCTTTTTCTTTTTTTTTTTGGTGGGGGGGTTTTCCTTTCCTTGGAAGCGTTAAGAAACGTGTCATATTTATTTGCACTTTGCTTGTCAATCTACCCATTTTAAGTTCGAGGGAGCTTTTAGTGTCAATTCCTTTCCTCCAAATGGAATTGCTTGTTCCATGAGTTAATTGTCTTTCCTAGCCAGAGGATCGTGCGAAAATACGGGTTGTTTCCGGATATTTCTTATTTGATGTGATTGGGTCTCTTTTCATATGCCCGACTCTTATTTTTCTTAGTTGAATTTTGAATTAGTGTTGCAGTTGACAATCATGCTCGTGCTAAATATAGAATTTTCAAAATTGCTACGTAATTTTTTTTTTTAGAAACCAATGGGAAATGGGCACGAAAAGGTCTTCCGAGGTCCTCCCTCTCTCCACGAAAAGAGAGAAGATAATTTATGTTTGAGTTCCTGTTGTTACTTGCTCGCGCGTCTTGCTTGTATCGGTTATTAGGGGATTTTCTTTCTTCTTTAGTTGTATTGCATTTTCTTTATAATTAGCAGTTCACAATGTAAAACGATTGAGACCCTCCTCCCTCCTTAACTTGTCTCTTCTTAAATCAATTAATTATAAAAGGATTAGCCAGTTTACGGTTATGTATTAAATCGAACTCTTTTCTCTTTTTAACATGGGATTAATTTTACCCCATTTTAATAACAACCCTTTAGACTTAACATTCTCTCATCTTGAACAGTGAAAGAATAATAAAGGAAACGTTGGAGATGAAGAGTAACATAACCACGTGATCCGCACGAGAAGTCATATGAGGGACGGACCGACCGATCGATCCTTTCCCTTCCTTGCAAGATAGTTTAGGCCTTGGGGGGGCAAGGGCCCGTGCCATGCACGTGGGAGCCATCCGAACCCCCCCCCCTACCTTTTCGCTGGAATAAAAAAGTTTAAAATGTGAACAAGATGATGCCCCTCCCCCGACTCAGACGTCCAAGTCATCCATCCATCCATCAATCATCGCTTGTCATAAAGGAATCCCATGTTACGTGACCCGAACATATCGAACGCATTAACGGATTTGGACCGATGAGCCCCCCTCCCCAGATTAGTAATGTGCTCCAAGGTAAGTTCCACGTTCTTGGAAGGTGACCCCCCCCCCCCCCTCCCCCTCTCGTGTCGAACATGGACTTGTGGGGATAACGTTTGCTTCGTGTCTGTCGTAATTCTTTCACAATAATATTAAAAGAGGTTCGTAACCCCTATTTGCCGTTAGTTGGTCGTCTTAACCACGGCTTAAAACAACAGATTGGAAGGTATTGGTTTAGAAAAGCGACCCCTCTATTTTTTACGACGAGGTCGTCAAATCTAAAGGAAGAACAAGTGGAGCGCGTGTTCGTGGAGCTAATTTCACGTGAATTCGACGTTACAAACACTGATTTTGCTCTCATTGAAAAGGAAAAGTGTTGGAAGAAAAGTGATAAAAATGACAAGAATTCGAGTTCCATTCCACTTGTTTTTTTATTTATTTTCTTTTATCTCACTTTCCCTTCATTCTCAGAACGTACTCGATGTTATAAACATCGAATTCATGTGAAATTTTTATTCTTCATGAATTTTGTGTTTGTAACGCCGAATTCGAGGAATTATTTGCCAAACTTTAAAACTTTGTGCCTTATTTTGATAATTATTTTCCCAACAAACTTTATTTTAGAAAAAACCTCCGTCTTTGTGAATATTGGACGCAGACAATGGGGTGGAGTTGTCATTGTTTGTCACGGGACAACGTCCATTAACGTAGCATAACTATATTGAAAACACTTTCCTTAAGTCTGAGCTTTCTCACGAAAAGTCGTAAATACTCTTCCGATTCCAACGAGTACTTCGCTTGTTCCGGGATGAACTCAGATGGGAGAAAGTTACAATAATAGGCATGCCGAGAGCCACAGTTTGAAGCCTGTGAGGAGAAGGGGATGAAATGGTAATACAACTCTTCAATCCTATCGCAAATGATACGGGTCTAGTTACGAATACCATCGCTACGTCTTCGTCGGGAACCAAAAAAATGCATTTCCAACCACGACGTTACCTTAAAATAGGTATTTCGCGTTGGGAAAATGCGACACTTGACAACTTAGAATAGTTTTTGAAAGTGTACGAGTATCAAAGTTTTCAACTGTGATACTCGAATACTTAGAAGAAATTTTTTAACTGTTGTCGCCGGTTTCGACTGCGAAACTCCGTTGGATGTTAATTATGCGATTATCAACCGCGATATATGTACAGTATCGAATGAATTTTACGAATAAGAACAATATTTTTGTAAATTGTTTTGAAAAGTATTTCCGTACAAAACACTCTTATTTGTGGTGTTAATGTCGTGAAAAATGATGACCCGAACATCATACATCTCTTCATGAAATTAAGGCGCGGGGGGGGGGGGGGGGAGCGTGAACCGCGGGATCAGGGGATTTAGTATTTAAAATAAATTAACAAAAAAGTCACCCTTCTAAATTTAAAATTTCCACTCAAGGCAAGAGAAGAAGGAGGAGAAAGAGCACATTGAACATAATTGGGGTGTGTGGGTATGGGTGGCATTATTCCTGGCTCGTGTTCCACGTGCCCTTTATTTTGTTTTTTTACACCACACCCACAGAACACAAGCCTCCTCCCCTTCTTGCAACCTTCTGTTTATTCTGGTTCCGGTTGTTGTCGTTGTTTTGTATCCCACGTAAATCTGAAACCGGTTCCTTCGTCTTCCTCGTAATTTAATATTTGTTGTCTCGACCACTCCCCCCTCCTTTTGAAAACTAAAACTATAAAACCGCTCCCAAGATCCGCATATTTGTTTGTTCCTCCCTTCCTGTCTCGACACTGCCGTGAATCGGGCGACATGAGGCAGCCGGGCAACTGCGAAATGGGATCGGATCTCGGTTTATGGCCCTGTATTCCCCTCCTCCCCTGTTCTTCCCCCTCGTCCTCCTCCTCTTCCTCCGACGCGACCTCGTTTGCCGCCGCCCCGTGAGTCCTAAACATCAACCCCCCCCCCTTGCGATTACTTCGTCTTCTTTAGTTGCGTTTCTTTGTCCATTCTGAACCCAACGAGGGGGTGTATGCATTCGTAAAAAAGATGATGCACTCTCCTCCTTCATTTTCCTTCCTCTTTTTTCTCCCTATTTTCGACCAAAACCGGATAAAAGAAAAAACGATGCAGGAAATCCCACAATCACCATCGCCCCCACATCGCCCTTCTCCATGAAGGCAGGTCCGGCGCCTTTGACATCACCGAACTCCAGGTAATCGCAACCCTTCCCTCCTTCCGGAAGTAACCGAATCGATGGGTTGATCAAACACGTTATTTTTCCCGTGTCCGCTCGTGTAGGCCAGAGCTATATTGATGCTGGCGAGGCAGGAGGCGGAATCCACGGACACAAGATCCCCTGTTTCCCTAAAGTCGCGCGCCACCGCCTATGGGAACAACAGGTGCTACTTGTGGAGCCCCGGGGGGGTGTCGATGAAGAGATCGCTGCAGAGGTTCCTGCAGGAAAGGCGGTCCAGGCGAGCACGCGACCAGGAGACCTCCTCCTCCCCCTACAACGGCCGCATGGCTGCCAATACTGGCACTTCTACGAATCACCGTCGGCATCACCACCACCGTGTGGATAGCGATACAACAAACTAAAAAAAATACTCGAATTGTTCGTCTTGGTGTTCCCCATTCCCAAGAAATACTCACCCCTTGAAGAAAGATGAGGGGATTTTGGGAATTGGGAACTGACCCGGAAATCAGGGATTTTAAACCCTTGTTTACAAATAAATTCTTCATGTGTTGTTGATCTTCCCTCGTCTGGGCATGGGCATGGTGGTGAAGTTCTGCCATTGATGATGATGATGTCATTCCCACCACAAGACAACAATTATTATCTTAATGAGTTTTCAATTTATTTACTAAAACAATGAAAACTGAAAAGAACTAGCCAGCATAAAAATTATTACGGACAATATTCGATCTCATTGTCTTATTTCTTCTATAATTAATTTAAAGTACAAATTTATGTGATAATTTTCTTCTAAAATGATTTTGATAAGGAAAGAATTTGTCCTTATAAAAATCGATTTTCTTATTTTAAATTTAGAAGTAAGTATTTAATGATCGATTTTCTTAAAACATGAAATCGACCGATTTGTTGCTGATAAACTAACGAACCTAAACAAAACTCGGTGTGGTCTGTTGCTGGTTGGAGAAAAACCTAAATAGCAAGACACGGACGGCGCAACGAACGCCCGGTCAAAAAAACCGAGGTTTTTGCCCTTTCAGTTCAGTTGAGTTGGAGTTTATCCGTACAGGAGACAAAAATCACTCCTTCGCCAGAGATGTCCGGACAACATCAGGAAGGGGGAGGAGGGGAGGAACAGCTTCGTCAGAGCAAGCTCGAGGAGGCGCTCGAAGTCCAGTCCCTCCGCCGCATCATCAGTGCCTACCTCGAGTACCGATCCCCCCCTCCCTCCTTCTATCCCCTGTTGAGTGTAATCCCTTTTCTGTTTCTGTTCTCGATGATGTCTATTTTTAGGGCCGTTTTGTTGATAAATCTGCTGCCTTGTACCGTAACGAGTAGGCTTAAAACATAGAAGAGGGTGCTTAGTGGTTTAGCAATATCGACTATTAGATTCATTCAGTATGGCAGACTTGTCGCATTGACCCGAGCATTTGTTGGAGTCCTGAACCTTTTGCTAGCTTACAATTTGCTGCAATTTCTTCTGTGGATTTTGTTTTGTTTTGATGGCGAATGATATGAACTGTTGTGCACTTAAAATATAAATTGTGTAAGGTTTTGTTGCTTCTTTTTTGACGCGATTGATCGTATCGTAAGGCCGCCCTTTCAGCAAAAGAGTGGCCCCTAACCAATGCTTGACTAGTGTAAGGGTAGGCTTATGGCTCATGGTTGCAAAGCCTTTGCTTTGCATTTTCTGCGCCCAGGAGGGGATATCTCCACACCTTGAACCGTTGGCCAGTAGGTTTTACCAGTGATCTGACTATTTATGTTAGTACTTTTGATAAGAAATAGTTGATGTTTCTACAGATAGTTATTTATCTGCTTGCTTAGTTGTTAGCATGAGATGCTATAACTGATGCTCTAGCGATTGAATCCACATTCCTTCGCTATTTTATTTTCTCCTTCATCTATCTCAGATCTTGCGCTAACGTGATTTTATCATGTAGTTATCCAGATGCTGCGGAAGAAGACGTGAGGCGATGTGAAAGATCGTTTAGAAAGCTTCCTCCTGCTCATAAGGTGTGCTTTATTCATTGTATACACTTCCTTTATGAAAGCAAAAGAACCATACTGTTTTTTTTTTGTAAATTCTGCCCGCACACTGATTACGTCACAGACTTTTATTCGGAAAACCATTCGAGAATTTTAATATTGTTGTGAACTCGATTTTGCAGGCTCTGTTGTCTCATTTTCCAAGGAAGTTCAAAAAATTGAGACAGTACGTTATTTTCAATCAATTTCGAGGGGACCCCGAAACTTGTTGTTCACCTTTACTTTAGTTATTGTTGATGATCTATCATTTCTTGTATTTTCACAAGGTTCTGTAATATTCTCTCACTAAAATAATCCCTTAGCCTGTATTTTAGCTTTAATTGTTATTGCAACATGCATATAATAATAATTATTATTATTGTTATTGTTAAAGAAGTACACTAAGAATTAAAAAATTGTGAGAGGATATGCTGATAATCAAAGAAATCTTGTTTAAGTCTCTTTACAAACAGTTGTAAAGGCGTGTTCTTCATATTCAATATGTTTATTTCTTTTTGTTGGTGCACCTCTTGAATTTGTACGCTTGCTGTTTGATCTGATGTTTGTAAGAAGTGCAGAAACTTTTAGATGAAGCTTCAAATTGGTTTGACTTTTTCTTGCAGGTGCATCTCTGCAAATTCATACTTCATTTTTGCCATGCTTCAGGTAAATTCTTAAATAAGAGAAAATTCCTGCTATCAGTTAAAGGATTTCACATCCCTTTCAGGCGAAACTAAACAGAATGAAACTTTATTATTGTCCATTGTTGTATTTTTTTATCAAATTACATGTTGCGGACGTTGTTTTTATTGTTGCAATTGTCATGATCTGTCGGAATTTTGATTATTGATGTCTATCATACTCATTGCAGGCATTTGATCCTCCCCTTGATATGAGTCTAGATGTTGAACATTCGCATCAAGGAAATTTGCTGGACAATGATTATGTCTTATGCAAGAGGAGTAGATGCTCTGTCCGAACTGCCTCAACGAGTGGAAATGTAAGAAAATGCGATGATGCAACATGTGGAGAGAAGGAAAATCCAGAGAGTGTTTCCACCAAATGGACGAGTGATACTGTGGTATGTGTGAATATGGCTATTGTCAGTATGATTCCATGTTATCTGTGCACGATTTATTTATTGAGGAAACCTCTTATCCAGGAATCTGATGGACAGAGGATGAAAGACAATAATTTGGCCAATGGATCCATTGAGGGGAAGTCTTCCGGTGGCTTTCAAGAAAATTTGGAAAGTGAAAACCATGATTGTCCGGCTGGGTCCAACAAAAATGTATGCTAACATCTTCGGGATAACTTTCTTTTGCATCATATGCTTAACAGCTCCAGTGAGATAAATCTGCTATTCATCATTTTGGCAACTTCAACTGCCGACTGTTCTCGATAGATTATGAGTGATCATTTTCCATTACACTGAAATGGCCTTTGGCTTGTACTGGGATTGGTAGTTATATATTCCTGCTCAAATGCTGCAGCTGCTTTCATGGTTGAAGATAATGCTTGGTTTACTTGTTTGACAATGAATGAAGTTAAAAATGATGATACAATTTTTTTGTGTACAGCAGTGACAGTATGGGTCTATGCTTTTCCTGTACTAGTTCAGGTGGCAGTGCCCTTTTTCAATTATCAAATGAAAGGTTGTTTTAAGTTTTGAGAAGTGCAGTCTAATAACATCTTGATACCTTAATTCTCAATAAAGATATGCTATATAATTATATTAGTATAAAATAGAATTTATCTTACATTGTGTTTATAATGACCATTGACTATCATTTTTTATTCAGCCATTTGGGAAACTATGGATAGCTTCCATATGAACTGAGGTATTATGCTTTTAAATTGCAGGCTTCTTCATCAACTTGTGGTTGGTTAGATCCTTCATTGCAGCTACGTGTTCCTTTGGTTGACGTGGATAAGGTATTTTACTACCTGTTACATTACATTGGACTTTATTAAGCCGCTAATTATTTTCCTTTTTATTTTAATGTGAAAATGGTGATTAGTACGGGGTATTAATTTATTAACGGCCAGTTTCCTCCTGCATGGTTGAGTTAGTGAAGTTGCTGCTTGAGTTTCGTGATTGACCTGGCTGCTGATGCATCTTTACAAGTTTATGTTCGGATAAGCTGGCAACCTCTTGACGTTGAGATTATGAAATACCTGAACGAATTCTTGCAAAAGTTTTTTCCCTCATAAAGTTTGATTATCGCACATCGATAATAATGCTTCCCCCAGTAAATAACCAACAAGATAGGTGAATCAAAGAACCTACCCCAAAGTAATTACGCTTTTGAAACGGGCAAGTGCCTTCTAAAATGTAGAAGTAAAAGATAGGTTTAGAACCATTGGCAAGTTGACTGGGGAAAATGTACCTTAATTTTTAGGCTCTTCTGAATATACCATTTCATCTAATATATGCGTTGCAATGATGGAGGCTAATCGGAAAGGAAAACCTGAATCACAATAAATGTGATTAGGCAATCCCACTAGGGAAAGCCCCCTAAACCTTCCCACTCCAAAATGAATAATAAAATGAAAAGAACAAAAGTCAAACCGGCAAACCTTTTATAAGCCTCATAGTTCTATTTAGTGATGCAGATTAACAATCACCAAATGAAAGGTAAAGCTTTCAGTTCATATTCCACTGCAACAATCTTGGAAAATGTCATTGTGATGATATTTGTTCGATAAGCTCCATCTTCTGAACTCAAAACTTGAACAACCTTCTGGTCATGCCATGTCCTTAAAGTACAATGCACATAGAGGTGCTTTACTTGCAATGCTTTATAATCGCAATCATTGAAGATTCTTTTTGCAGGTCCGTTGTATCATAAGAAACATTGTCAGAGACTGGGCAGAAGAGGTATCTACTGTTTTTATGTCGTTTAAACTATCTCCTTATCTTATATAATGCATGTGCTTATGTTCCTATTTTCATCTTACTCTAGGGCAGAAAAGAGCGCGATCAGTGTTACAAACCTATTCTTGACGAACTAGATGCCCTTTTTCCAAATCGAGATGCTGATAGGTGTAAAATAATTAATTCCATGCACTTCCGTTTCTTTTTCTTTCACATCTGTTTTCCCGGTAAATCATTTTGTTTGTTAAAATATATTGCTTTCTCAAAAGCATCTCTAAAATTTCTGTTTCTTAGCAGACCTCCATTGTGCCTAGTTCCTGGGGCTGGACTTGGACGACTGGCATTGGAGATATCATCGTTAGGTATGTGGAGAACTTAAATCATTCTACCTTCATATTGAAAGTGGTTTCAATTTCTATATCGCTATTTTACTCCTCTTCCACCCACTTCTTCCATTTGAGGTTGGATTCCTCTGTCAGAAATAGGTAGTATCAACAAGCGATAAATCTGAGGAACTCAAGATTTGCAGAATCAAACTTCTCAGTTTTGACGCTTTACACTTGTTTGATCTAGTTGAATTATTTCCTCAGGCTGGCCCTCTTCATTGTGTATAACTATATTGTGGTTGGATGCCAGGTTTTATATGTCAAGGAAATGAGTTTTCATACTACATGATGATATGCTCAAGTTTCATCCTCAACAAGTAAGTTATTTATCCAGTAGTAACTCACAATGAGTTTCTGTTATATGTATAAGTTACAAAATTGTTGTGAATTCTTGGGTATCTCTGAAGTCTGAACCCCTTTCTTTATCCTTATTGCTTGTTTTTTTTTGGTAATAAAAGAATCCTTATTGCTTGTTAGCACTCAAGAAGAAGGGGAATGGACAATATACCCTTGGATTCATAGCAATTGCAACTCACTTTCCGATGATGATCAACTTCGACCTGTGTCAATTCCTGATATTCTTCCTGCTAGGTAAGGTTCACATGCAATTTGTGTTCCTCCTATTTTCTTGCCATACTGCCATTGATTTGACCAGCTTTCTAAAGAGAGTGCTAGTTCTCTTTATCTTTTATTTAGCAGATGAAAACTGGGCATTTAATTTGTAACCGCTTGACAGCGAATATTTCCCTTATGATGGTCTGATATTTTTGAGATTTTTTTTTTTTCATATGGCCACGGGGAATGTTGTCAGTTTCTTTGCTAGTTGAGGTATAGTTTGAATGCATCTTTCAGAGGGAGTGGAACACGGCTTTAACCTTTTTCCATCAAGGGTCTACAGCTGATTTGTGGGGATATTTGTGTTTGCTCTTCCTTGAGAATCGGTTCAAAAGTCTCTGTGGGTGGTTGGGGGTGCAAGAAATGAAACTTGTTCATAGACGGACAATTTTCCCTTGGTACCTTGAACGTAATCTGCCATACCTGGATGAGTCATTTATTTACTTATTACTTTCTTTTATCTTACATTAGGAAATCAAGTTTAAACAAACAGAAAGGCTATTTAGGAGCATGAATGAAATACATGAAATAGAGAACTATTGTGTATGGTCTCCTAATAGTCGATAATGTTTACTGCGATGGATGCTTTCATCTGTATATACCGGCAAACGGGTTTACAATGCCTCTCGTTGTTATTGAAATGAACCAATGGGTGGCTAACAAGATAGTTGTTTAGCGCTTGCAAATTTTTGTTGAGCTCTGTGGATAGGAACTCATAATTTCTTTCTTATGCCAGCGCTGGAATAACACAGGGCTTCTCCATGTGTGGGGGAGATTTCGTGGAGGTCTATGGGGATCCGAGCCAAGCAGGTATCTACTGTAACACTCGATTTGCTTATCTCACTTTTTGTTGGGGAAGAGTGTTCTAGCAGCATCACTCGAGGCATAGTTTATGATCCTGGAACATTCAGGCATGTGGGATGCTATTGTCACCTGTTTTTTCATCGACACGGCTCATAACATTATGGAATACATTGAGATCATATCAAAAGTTCTCAAAGATGGGGGAGTAAGGGCCTTAAAGACTTCTATCCGCGACATTGTTTTAACATTTCGCATTGAAGTGGATTGTTGACGGTTAAACTGCTCATCCGACAGGTTTGGATCAATCTGGGACCTTTATTGTACCACTTTGCAGACATGTATGGGCAAGATGTGAGTTACTTCAATTTCACGCTTCTCCATTCGTTTTTCTTTTTGGGCCCCTTTGGTTTTTGCAAACCATTTGATATTTTTCCTCCCGTTTTTGTTCCTTTCTGACGGAAAACAACGTAGGAGGAGATGTCCATTGAGTTGAGTTTGGAAGATGTGAAGAAGGCCGCTTTGCATTATGGATTTGAATTCGAGGTAACTCCCAACACTCCTTTTGTCATCTCGGCTTTTAGAAGCAGAGTGTGCATTCTTTTAATTGGAAATGTTTCGAGGGACCACCCCGTTAAATTCAAAAAGTTTTTTGTCTTCTTGGAATGCAGAAGGAGAGAACCATCCAGACGACCTACACTACAAATCCCAAATCAATGATGCAAGTAAGCTTCCTCTCGATGCTTTTGGTTTACTTCTTTGGCGACCAAAAAAGAAACATGGGAAATTAGTCCGAGTCACTTGCTTTCTACGTTGATAGAATCTGTACTTTGCTGCGTTTTGGACAATGAGGAAGAAATCTAGCTGTCCGAGTTGAGCAAGCATCGGTCGTAGATGGTGCCTTCTGGGATCGACCTGCTTCCGACCGGAAGATATCACCTTTGGAGCAAAGGAGGTGATCGACATGTCCCATTTTTTTTTCAAACAAAAAATTGTGACAATTTGATCTATATTTATAAAACTAAGGAGCGTCGGACACGTTTCCGTCGGCTACAACGGCAGTTAAAAATTGAGCTTGGTTCCAAGTTATCCGGGAACGCTAAATAGGATTGGTAATTTAATCAGTTTTTTTTTCCCTCCTTTAAGAAAATCAATTTTCAACTGGAAAACACTGGTTTTCGATATTTTTTTTCAAAGGTGAAAAGGAAAGTCAAGTTTGAAAGCATGGAATCGATAGGAAATCTGAGTTTTTCTTAATTACATTTTTTTAGAAAATGGAATTTTTAATTTTGCTTTGAGGTATTATCCTACAATTTTAAAATTAATTATTTTATATTATGAAATATTTTTAGACTAATTTTAAATTGAAACCGGTTAAAAATAATTTATTCCGTAGAAAGAAAATAAAAAATTAATAATACGTTGTAAAACGAAGAAGGAAGAAGATTGAGATAATACACATAATACACAACAGAAAGAACGTAGAAAGGGGGAAATAATTTCTTTACTGATTTCTTTACAAGGCCCTCTATTTACAGTATAACCAAATGAAACGTCTTGGTAGATGAAGTGTCTCGGTATATGAAAGGTCTTGGTAAATGAAGTGTCTCGGCGAGTGAACAGTCTCAATCGTTACTTCTAGGAGTCATAATGGCATTCACTTATTACAAATAATTATAATACTCCCCTTAAATATCAATTATGATATCTCCTCATTAAAAACCTTACCCGAAAAACCTGCCGGAAAAAGCCGTGGTTAAGGTAAAAAGAGTACAATATTTTTACTTCCCATTTTCATAGCCTCTTTGTAGATCTCCAAGTCTATGTATATCAATCTTATGTCTAAGCTACTTATCAAAAAAATCTTATGTCTAAGCTTTTTAAAGGTCGTGGTAGGCAAAGCCTTTGTAAATAAATCTGCCAGATTATTTAAAGAACGAATTTGTTGAATGTCAATATCATCACTCTTCTGGAGATCGTGTGTGAAAAAGAATTTTGGTGATATGTGTTTCGTTCTATCGCATTTGATATATCCTCCTTTCAGTTGAGCAATGTAAGCAGCATTATCCTCATATAATGTCGTCGGGACATTCTTATTTACATGTAAACTACATGATTCTCTAATGTGATGTACAACAGATCTCAACAATATACATTTTATGCTTGCTTCATGAATCGCTATAATCTAAGAATGATTAGTAGATGTGGCATTAATAGTCTGCTTCATAGATCTCTAAGATACATGAGTACCACCACATGTGAATACATAACCCAATTAAAGTTTACCATTATGAGGATCATATAAATATCATGCATCTCCATATCCTATCAATTTTGCTTCAGTCGTATAAGGATAATATAAATACATATCTATTGTACCTTGAAGATATCTAAATATGTGTTTTATCTCATTCCAATGTCTCCTTGTAGGAGATGAGCTATATCTTGTTAATAAATTTACAGCAAATGATATATCAGGTCTAGTATGAGTAGCAAGATACAGTAGTGCTCCAATAGCACTAAGATATGGTACTTCAGGACCAATTAGTTCTTCATAATTCATTCGAGGTTGAAATGGGTCTTTGTTTACATCAAGCGATCTCACGACCATTAGACTACTCACTGGATGCGCTTTATCCATATAAAATCTTTTTAACACTTTTGATGTATAAGCAGATTAATTGACAAAAATTCTATCTTCTAAATGCTCAATCTGCAAGCCAAGACATAACTTTGTTTCCCCGAGATCTTTCATCTCAAATTCTTTCTTGAGATAATTAACTGTCTCAGTTAGTTCATCTGTAGTTCCAATAATATTCAGATCGTCGACATAGATCGCAATTATTATAAATTTTGATCCAGATCTCTTAATAAACACACATGAACATATTGGATCATTTTGATATCCAATTTTCAACAAATATTCACTAAGACGTTTATACCACATGCATCCATATTGTTTCAATCTATATAAAGATCTGCATAATTTAACCGAGTAAAGGTATCGACAATCTGAATTGCATGTTTTTGGCATTTTGAATCCTTCAGGGAGTTTCATGTATATGTCATTCTCAAGAGAGCCATATAAGTATGTTGTAACGACATTCATCAGTCGCATCTCCAATTTCTCATGAATTGATAAACTTATCAGATATCTAAATGTTGTTGCATCCACCACGAGGGAATGTCTCCTCACAATCAATACCAGGTCTCTACGAAAATCTCTGGGCAACAAGTTGTGCCTTATATCTGACAATCTCATTTTTCTCATTTCTTTTTCTTACAAATACTCATTTATAACCGATCGGTTTTACACCTTCAGGTGTACGAACAACAAGTCCAAAAACTTTATGCTTTGCGTGTGATTTTAACTCTATTTCAATCGCATCTTTCCATTTTTGCCAATCATTTCTTTGTCTGCATTCTTCAACAGACTTTGGTTCAAGATCCTCGTCTTCATTTACAATGTCGCATGCTATAACATATGCAAAATTTTCATCGACGTCGATTTTATCTCGATTCCATCTCTTTCCAGTCAATACATAATTGATAGAGATCTCTTTACTTTCAGGTACCTGTAACTCTTCTGAAATCATATTCTCAATGACTAGACGCTCTTCTGGAGTAATTGTTTACTCAGTTTGAGCCTTTACTTATATTTTATTCGAGGATTTTTATATTTGAAATTGACTGATCTACCACATTTCATTTGCATTTTAGGCTCATTAGCAATACTAGGTTCTCCTTAAGGGACATCAATTCTTATTGGAACATTTGCCGTTGGAATATAAGACTTTATCACTTTCTTAGGGTCAATAAAAGCACCTCACAATTGATTTGCTAAATTTTACAAGTGAATAATTTTCTGAACTTCGAGTTTTGATTACTTTATGCGAGGATCATAGTGAGCCAATGATAACTCACGCCATATTATTTCTTTTTCCATCTGCTTATGTTCCCCTTTCAATGTCGGAAATGTCATTTCATTAAAATGACAATCGGTAAACCGTACCGTAAATAAATCACCCGTCAATGGCTCAAGATATTTAATTATAGATGGTGATTCATATCCAACATATATCCCCAATCTCCTTTGGGGTCCTATCTTTGTGCGTTGTGGTGGAGTAATTGACATGTATACCACACACACACAAAAATTCTTAGATGGAATATATTTGGTTCCTGACCATAAACTATTTCCAAAAGGGAGACATCATTATAATTTGTGGATCTGATGCGAATTAACGCTGCCGCGTGCAAAATAGCATGTCCCAAGCATGTATCGGGAGTTTTGTTCTCGTAAGCAACGGTCTTGCAATTAATAGAAGACATTTTATCAATGACTCTGCAAGGCCATTTTTTGTGTTAACATGTGCTACTGGATGTTCAACACTTATGAATCATTAAAAGTTTGGGAAGTAAATTTTCCGGCATTATCAAGACGAATACATTTTATTGGATAATCCAGGGAAATGAGCTCGTAATCTGATAATTTGAGCAAGCAATCTTGCAAATGCTTGATTACAAGTTGACAATAAACACACACACGATCATCTTGTTGATGCGTCAATTAATATCATAAAGTATCTGAATGGCCCACATGGTGGATGAATAGGCCCACATATATCACATTGTATTCTTTCCAGAAATTTCAAGGGTTCAACCCTAATTTTTTATGGTGATGGCCTTATTATTAACATCCCTTGGGAACAAGCAGCACATGAAAATTCATTGGGGAGAAAAATCTTCTGATTTTTCAATAAATGTCCACACGAATGATTAATTATTTTTCGCATCATTATATCTCTAGGATGCCCCAATCGATCATGCCATGTAATATAATTATTTTGGTCAACAAACTTCTGGATTGTAATGGCATGTATTTCACCAACACTTATATTTGTGAAATACAGTCCAGAGGAAACTGCGGATAATTTTTCTAATATATATTTTTTACCCGAGATGATACTTGTAATACACAAATATTCTTTGCCATTTTCTCAATGTGATATCCATTTTTGCGGATTTCTTTAAAACTCAACAAATTTCTCTGAGACATAGAGGAACACAACGCATTATCGATGCAAATATTTGTTCCTCTGGATAATAATATATTTGCTCTTCCGGAGCCCTCAATGATTTTTGTACTTTCAGATTTCGTATCGACACTTGTTTCGATCATTACCAAGACGGTAAAGAATTTCCTGCTTTTCAAAATAGTATGCGTTGATGCGCTGCCTACGAAACAAGTGCATTTTTCATTGGTGGAGGATTCGCTTCCGGAAACTTCCATTTTTGCTGACTAATTGCGCACAGTGTCTTGTCCTTCTGGGGATCAAGAAAAATGAGGATTCTCTTTTGGGAATCGACTATCCGCTTTTGGGAAATGATGATTCGCTTTTAGGAATTGATGATCGATGATCCGATTATGGGGACGGTGAATCCGCTTATGAGAATCGTGGATCCGCTTCGGGGGATCGAGATTTGGTACGAATAAACTTTTCGATAATAAAAATATTGAAATAGCGTTGAAGATTACCGTTTACAAACTACACAAAATCGTTGATTTAGCGCCCTTTCAATCCGTGAAGAATTTTGCATACGATCATCGTTTTCTTTTCTTTTCTCGCTTTTCGGTAGAACTTCGCGTTGATAACGTATTGTAAAACAACAAAACAAGAAGGAAGAAGATTGAGAGAATACACATGAGAAAGAACGTATAAAGGAGGAAATAGTTTCTTTATTGATTTTGATCAAATGTACGAAATACTTCTTACAAGTCCCTCTATTTATAGTATAACCAAACGAAACGTCTCGATAGATGAAGGGTCCTGATACATGAAAAATCCAGATAGATGAAAGTCTCGTTGAGCGAACAGTTTTAACCTTTAGTTCTACAAGCAATAATGACATTCACTTGTTACAGATAATTATAACATAGTTTGTTTACCGCAGGCTTTTATTTATTTGTCAAATTGGGTTTTCACGGCCAGAAATGATTAGATAAGCCTGTACGTCATCCCAATTCCCACTAACAACTGTCCGTTGATCAACGGGGGATTTACGAAAACCCCGATGAAATAAAAATACCATTTTAACTCTTTTAGTGGGTGTGGGGTGAAATTGACATCGTTCATTACGTCAGAGGCTGCAATCTATCCTTGGGGTTAAGCCTTCGGAATTTTGTTAAAAATCATGTGATTTGCAGTCCCTTTTTTTGCACTGCACCCGACTCAAACACCGAATTCTAAGAGCCTCTTTCTCAGCAAAGCAACCGAAAGATGAACCCCAACTGCCGAGGATGGGCGGCCAGAGATGAATCCGGCATCCTCTCCCCCTACGAGTTCTACCGTAGGCCCGTTGGAGACGACGACGTCTTCCTCAGGATCACTCATTGTGGCGTCTGCTACGCCGACGTTATCTACACCCGCAACATTCACAACTCCAGCGTGTATCCTACCGTGCCCGGGTACATTTTTTTTAACTCCTCCCCGCTCGCATACTGTTTTGGCTCGACCCGTTTCGCTTTTGCTATGTTTGAAATCTCGTGTTTACACAGGCATGAGATCGTTGGAGTCGTGGAAAAGGTCGGCGCCAATGTGACCAAGTTCAAAGTCGGGGATCATGCTGGCGTGGGAACGTATGTCGACTCGTGCCGGGACTGCGAATACTGCGACATCAATATGGAGGTGTATTGCTCCAAGGGATGTGTTTACACCATCTCTGGCACCAATTTCGACGGTACACCCTCGCAAGGAGAATACTCCTCCTTCATCGTTGTCCATGAGAGGTACGAAGGAGTTACTTCTTCGATTCCATAACCTCGACGACACTGATGAAACACGCTCTATGCCGGGGAATTGCAGGTACTGCTACACAATCCCGGAGAAGTTACCACCGTCACTGGCTTCACCTCTGCTCTGTGCCGGAATCACTGTGTACAGCCCAATGATGCGCCACGGGATGAATCAGGCGGGGAAGAGCCTTGGGGTGATTGGGATGGGCGGACTCGGCCACATGGCCGTGAAGTTCGGCAAGGCATTCGGGCTGCACGTTACCGTCCTCAGCACTAGCTTGTCGAAGAAGGATGACGCCCTGAACAAGCTGAAGGCAGATCGATTCGTTCTCTCCTCAAACAAAGAAGAGATGGAAGTAAATTCCCAATCTGATCCGAACTAAGCGATTGAGCCCCCTATCCATTCGCTCATTTTTGTCCGTATTATATCAGTCAATATCGAAGTCGCTCGATTTCATCATCGACACGGCTTCAGGGGATCATCCGGTGGACGCATACTTGCCGCTGCTAAAGGTAGGAGGCATCCTGGCCCTGGTTGGTGCTCCAAGCGGCGGCATCAAGTTCCACCCGATAAACTTCCTTACAGGTGCGTAATATATTAATTCTCGCCGTCGTCACCATCACAGCACAAAGCTCATCCTTTAGGGGCCGCCATTGATTCGATTTGTTGACGTGCGGTGCCAATGCAGGCATGAAGAGCATCAGCGGGAGCGTGGTGGGCGGCACCAAGCAGACTCAGGAGATGATCGATTTCTGCGCCGAGCATGGGATCTACCCTGAGATCGAGGTCATCCCAATCGAGTATGCGAACGAGGCCCTGGAGAGACTCATAAAGGGCGACGTGAAGTACCGATTTGTGATCGACATCGCGAACTCCTTGAAGTGACATCACGAACGGAGAGGATCAAATACGAGTCTAGTTTTGCTTCCACTTGAATAAAGTTTCATGGCTGTCTCCCTCCACAGGAATAAGAAGCATTGGCTCGTCCTGGCATTTCCCCTCTTTACATGTGCTTGAAATCTTAACATGAATAAACAACAAGCTCAGTATCATGCCTTAGAACGATGAGTAGACAAGAAAGAGAAGACAAAGACAGAGACAGCAAAGTGAAAACTCGCAAGGTTTAAACACTAATTTGATACTAAACATCATGTGAAATTTTACACAGACAGAGAGTTCCCCATATTTATCTCCGGTCCCAACGATAAGTTCAAACAACAAGGAGCATAGATATATATTGAGCTCCTTCACATGAAAAAAGAAAAAGTAAAGAAAGGGAGAATGGATATGGGAACTCTTACATCGTCCTCTGACAATAATGGGGGCAGAGGCAGGATCCATGGTTCTATTGAAAACTAAATTAAAACAAGAAGAAGAAGAAGAAGATACACAGCTTGATCCATCCAACCACCCAACCCCAACACTTATCTTAAACAACCCTCACATCTTCCTTCTTTCCCCATTTCCATTTCCATTTCCATTTCCATTTCCATCCCCCCCCCTAGAATCCATCCACTGTCCGACAACGGCTCCTCCGCCCAATCAGAATAAAAACACAAAGGCCGAGGAGCTTCACGCGCCATGGAGGCACCGAGGGATTTTTCTCAGGAAAAAGATTCACCCTTCCCGACTTTAGGAGCACCGTCACTTACCCTCTAACCGACTCAGAGTTTGTCTGGCTGCTGCCCCCCATGCGTGCGCTGAACACGGTGATGGGCATCGAACGCTGGGCGAAATCTAAAAGGAGCTTACGCTGAGACTCATCCGTGTGAGGAAGGCTGGCACGTAATAGCTCCACGGGCATCTCACGAGTGATGGCTAGAGTGGTCTCTGAATCAATGGCTTCTGAGCCAAGTTGGTTCTGCAACAGCAAAGTCTGGATGATGGTCTCGTACTTGGTCAGGCAGTATTTGGTCAGGAGCGAGAAGAACTCGTTGAAAGAAGCCTGCCACAGTTTACGATTCGGCGGACTACAGTGGCTCGGGGCATGAGGGCCAGTAAGTAGGTCAGTAGCCCTGTCGAGGACTGACTTCAGGACCACTGAGGCCCCATCTCCTGCAGGGCTTCCAAGAGGACGGAGCGGCGGTTGCTCAGGTGAGCAAACAACAGCAACAAGGCACGCGCTAAGAGCACGCAAATCCATTCCATTCACACACGTTGAGACAGACTTAGCCAAATTTGTGGTTGTTTCTGCGGCGCTTGTATCGGCGGAAAGGCCACCAAAGAGAAACCTCAAATGCCGGAAAACGGTCATGCAGACAACACGGGCAAGTTCACTGCCAGGAAAGAGAAGCTGCAGGTACCTGGTCACGAGTTTCCTGCCCTTGGCCAGAGAAGTCAACCTCAAAAACACGACGTCATCCTTTGGACCCACCTGACCACTTTTCCCAAGCGGATCAACAAGCTGAAGTGAGGCAGCCAGCCCATCTAGCAGCATTTGCCGCTTCCGCCTCATCTGGGCCCCACCATCTTGAGGTTGAGTAAATTGGAGGAGCCGATCAATATCATCTACATCAAGGAGGACACAGAGACTGTCTTCTACTGTGATTCTAGCAGCAAGCATAGGCTCCTGTTCCAAAGGCTTCTCATTAACCTTCAAATCTGAGCTGCCATCACCAGAACTGGGAGGAGATTCAACCTCAAGAAGGGCACGAGGCCTCCTAATACAAGATAGTGGCACCCTCCCAAAAGCATCGGCATGGGAGTGCTGGTCTGAACTATTGCGAGATCGAGAAGGTAGCTCCCTGAGATGGGCAGGCCAGAAACGGCCCTTCGACCTTGTTCCAGAGGACCTTTCAGCTAGACGCGCTTGGTGATAGTAGTCATCTATGTATGGGTCGTTGCTGTGATTTGATGTGTGCTGCATCTTCAGTATACTCTCTATTTCTTCAGAGGTCATATACTTGGACCTAAACTGCAGGGACACACTCTCACTCTTCAAGCTGCTAACATCTGATCCTTGCTGTGAGAAACGCACATTAAGTTTGCCTCGTGATGATTTAGGTCTGTGCTCTCTACCATCCGACAATCCTTGCATCAGCCTATGTGAAGGAGAAGGATGTGTACTGTATAGGGGGGACTTGAACGCAGAAAGATGAACCAATGATGACTGCAGCGAGTGATGGAGCCTTTGTTGTTGAATATGATGGTGAGGTGAAAGTAGCTGTGGGGAAAGCAAAGTCGGATTAGACAGTTGCTTTTGCAGCAGCATGTTATTCAAGACTGTAGACTGACTGCCATGGAGTAACCCAGCTTGGTCCACCCAGTGATTCTGCGGCCTGTTATTAAAAGGAAGGCCAGAAGGAGGGAACTGTGCCATACTTCCGCCATAGTCAAGACCATGGGATAAACCAGGAAGGTGGTGTAGACTGTTGTTAGACAATGGAGAGTACAGGGGTGCTGAGAAAGGCAGCTGTGATCCTCCAATAGCAGGCATGCTCAGAGTGCGAGATGAAGCCGGCTGAGTTTGGCTCCCGGGTGGAGGGAACGAGGTATAAGCTGATTTTGGCACGAAAATTGGCTCACTGGCGAAGTGATGCAAGTGAGGTTGCTGCTGAGGATATGAAGATGTTCTATACAAAGGCTTTGAGTCTTGGAAATCAGCAGACTGCTGTGATGACCATCTTTGGCTATCTTCAACACTTTCTGCATCAAATGAATGCGGATCTAACCATCCAGCCAAATCACCCTCTTGAATCCACTCTGTTACTGATGAACCTGTTGACATTACAGGCATTAGAAAGTTTTCCTCTGTTGTGAGAGCATAACTACATAATTTTGGTCTAAAATAATAAATTTTTCTCCAGGGTAAGCAAAAATGCATTTCAAGTCATAACCCATTTAGATAATCCAAATGACGGTGATTTACTGCTACTATAATTGCAGCACCCAAGCAGACTCATTAGGTGAAAAAGGACCCTGCTGGTCTTGATTCACATAACTACCACCCAAAGGAAGCAAACATTCTCAATGCAAAGGGCGGTCCTTACCAACTGAGGTAAGAATACATTGGCAGATATATACACAACTTAATGTTCACAACGAAAAGAAGCTGCTTCCAGCCTTGAACTAGAAGAAAAAGTCAATTCTTCCCTTCATATTCACTCAATATCAACCCCTTTTAAGGTGAGATTACTGATCCAGAGTAGAGGTTCATTAGTATACAAAGAAAAATCTTGCTGAAACCTTTTTAAATTAGTCAAACAACAACAACTACAAACACCACCATCAGTAGTGAAAATGGAACATAGTGAATGATGAAAACTCTCTCAAATTTCTACCCAAAAAAGGAAAACTCTCTCAAATAAATTTAACATTGTTTCGAAAAAAAAATGATTTAATGCTGAAGATGGCAAAAAGACACCCAAGAAATATCCACCGGATGAAATGTTTCATCGGGCAAGTTATATGGCAGTAAGACATGAAAAATGGACAGATAACACTTACTTTCCCTAGAAAAAGATCCCGATCCTCGGTCTCCAATAACGCCTGGATTCTTTGGTCCTGTAACTACACGATTCAACTGCATTACAGAAAAACAAAAAGTCATTTTAAATCGAAATAGAATACTTTAAAGATGTGTGAAAGGAAGAAATACTAACAAATAAGCAGAGCCCCATTTTGACTATCCAGTAAATTCTTAGAGGAATAATTCATAAAATATCCTTCATAACAACGACTGATGTCATGCACTGTCATGAGTAATATTACTCCAGAAGAAGTAAACAGCATAACAAAGTCAACACTCAAAGATCAACATTGTACACCACATGACAACATTTGTCTACTACTGTCAAATGCACCGTCACCAAATGGTCACTATACATCCTTCTTCCTTGAAACAACTTGTGTAGACAAAACCATTGAGTACTCTGCTTATGTAGGAAGTTACTGCATTTTTCGGGGGAAAGGACTAGTAAATAAATCAATACGCACATTATAAGCATCAAATGTGATAGACCAAGATGATAAGCTATTACAATATAATACTCAAATAACAACAAGAAGATAGGGCCAGCATGTGGGATGGGAGAGGGATCTCACCTTTGCAAAGGTGGTGGCAAGATCATCCACATCAGATAACGAGCCAAAACCCCCACTCTGAAAGTAAGAAACAAGCATAAATCACATTGCCCAGTAAACAACACTAGCTAATATTGACAAAGGTACATGCATTACAAAAGAACTTTATTTCATTGCTTTAAACTCTACATAGAGAACCAAGAAATAACTGCTCGCAGTACAGAAGAAAAAGAATGCTCAATGAAACAGAAGCAGCGTTCCAACAAACCTCTTCTTTGTCAAACAAATGATACTCATCGTCTCCTGGACCAAAAATAGGATTGTCTTCCTCACCCTTGTCTAGAACACCCAGATCCACTTCTTCCACAAGATTTCGGCCGAAGAACTCGTACTGGGATGCATCAAAGAGCGGACTGTCTGGTTCATGGACAACAGAGATATTGTGACCAAGAAGCACAGTTATTCTCCCAATTGCACTTTGACCAAGAAACGAATACAGAATGTGCAAGCAAATAAGCTCCAAAAGCAACATTTTAGCATAAAAGCATAACGTAGAAACACTAAACGGAGTTCCAACAGCCGTACAAGAGCGGTATCTATTAGCAGTCGATATTCCCGCGTAATCGATCCGACCAAAAATCTACTACTAACTAACACCTGCTCTCTACAAAAGCCTAGAATCCACAAGAACAAATCACAACAAAATAGGAACCCCACACAAAACAAACCAATAGAAGGAAGCCTAAGGGACAGCAATGAATCCCGCTGCAAAAAAAAAAAAAAAAATCCGCAAGCAGGAACCCGACCAAATCCACGCAATCCAAACCCATCCCCAATCGACAAGACAATGCATCAGCTCACGTAAATCCGGCATCGAATCAATCACAAGCTCCCAATCTAAAAAAAAAACAATCATCAAAATTCCCACCAAACAAAAGACAAGAACGAACGAAAACAAACGAGAATTTAAAAAAAAAAACGGTGGGATTAATGAGCGGCACCTGACGAATTCGCACGGAATTCATTGAGCCCCTTCCCAGCGGATCTCTCCATGCCTTCATATAAAACAAAACCCTAGAACCACCACGAACTCCCCCCCCCCCCCCCCCCCCCCGAGAGCCGCGGGGGGCAGATGAACGGGAATCCCAGCTCCTCAAAGAAGCAGCGACGAAGAACCAAAAAGAACCGCCTCGACACCTCCTCCTAATATATCCCCGCCACGCGAGAAAGAAAGAAAGAAATCCAAGACTTTGATAAATAGAAAGAGAGATCGCGAGAGAGGCGGGGGGTGGGGGGGAGAACGATTCCGTCTCCCTCTCTCTCAATCCGGCGTCTGCGTCAACGTGGTCGGAGACGGGGGAGTCGCCGCGGGACGAGAAGACAGCCGCATTATTGTGGTTCGGACAAACGGACGGGGGGAGACCGGATTGTAATCGTGGTAAGAAGACGGGGGAACGTCCAAGTCATCATTATTAACCCCCTTTAACATAAACCCAAATATTATTTTATTCCTTCTATATGATTATGACCGATTGATTATTATCGTTATTATTGTTAAACTTCATTTATTCACGCAAAAACTTTAGCTTGAAATTCGTCGGTCCAACGAGTTAATAATGATATAATCAATCCAAGCAAACCACGAAATTTCGTGGTTCGGGAACAAATGGGAAAAAAGGGCACGTCCCCCACCACCCCCCAATAATTGAGTTTAAACCTCCTATAAAATTTTTCTTTTTTCTATTCGGTGGATCTTTGCAATTTGGATGCGATTGCTATTTCTTCCCTTTATTGTTCTGTTTTATACATATTTCGAAGTCTCTTGCTTCGTACCATTTTTCGAGGAAAATTTTAGTTTCGAAATTTTAAAAATAATATCTCCAGATTAAATTTATAAAGTCCAATTTTGTTAAATAGAACTTATAAAGTTTGATTTTCAAAAAGTCTCCCATAATTATAAGTTTAACTTCATTTATTTACAAAATCAAACTTAAAAATTCTAATCTCGGTATATTATTTTTAAATTTTTCAACCATTTAATTTATTTCGTAAATTTTCTTTTAACTACATATGTCACGCGTCGTATTATAACGCAACGTAAATAATTATATCAATTTTGTACGACTCGGGTATGTTTAAAATTCATGCTCATTGTCAAGTGGAACACGAATACGTCATCCCCAAGCAACAAAGAAGAAGAAATAAAGAATATTCCGAGGATTGCACGCAACTTGTCGTGCATTTTCGTGGGAGGTTGAATTCGTCAACTCGTCGTTAGTCGATATTACGTTTACAGTTCCACGAACTTTGGTCTGGTTGGAAATTTCCATGTGATCCTTCTATGCATTCGTCATCTTTTGCTTGAGCTTATCTTAAACGGGCGAATTTTCCAATTTTTAGTTGGAAAAGTACTTTCGTGAAGTCGAATGAGAATAAATCCGTGTGTTTTAAACTAAGAGTTTACGATGTCGTATCTTGTAATTTTGTATGGGCCGTTTCCATTTGTTTTACGAGGCCTATTATTTCTTTACTAAACGTTTTCAATACGGTACGCTTCCATGATAACAGTCGTGGTCGTCCTCTTTCTAATCCGTCGCTCCTCCGATCATCTCTTCCGTGATAGCCTGTACGATTTGTTAAGGTGACTTGTGATATCGACTTGCTTCGAACCAAAGGCCGCCGGATAAAGAGAAGGATCCATACCTTGGCTTGCAGATTGAACAGTTTCTCATATACTTCATTAGATGTGGATGCAGGTTTAGCAAATCCAGGGCCAACAAAACCAGGAGTTTAAGAGGCAGAGTTATCCCTAATCACATGTCTACTGCATGATTGAAGGAAACAAGTTAGAATTGGAGGAAACAATTAGGAAACCATTTGGCATGAGACTTAGGCACGGGAGGATAAAACGTACATGAGATTCTAGAATTCATCAGTCCAGTAAACCGGCGGCCTCCTCGCCAACCATGCGGTTCCCGACTGGAAAGCGACCAAAGCTGGGGTCAGTAATCGAACTCTGTCCCCTCTTTAGGTTAATGATGCAGTTAAATGAGGTGGAAACTGCTTTATGTAAGGAACCAATGGATACAGGAGATGACGGAGCTGGAAAGAGAGATGGGGCAGAAAAGGAAGAGGCTGGACCCGGACCCAGTATTACCTTGGCGGATGGGCTCACGTGTGCAGGAGGGCCGCCGCAGTAGGCGGCCACATGAGCGTGGGCTGAGTCGTGACAGGCAGGTACAGGAGGAAGGACTTAAATGGGAGAGAAGCAAGAATAAAGGGGCGACATGAAGACCGGGGAAAAGTTAACAACGGAAAACAGACAACGCTGGAGTTTTAAGGCGTGCAGTAGAGCAGAGGAGAAGCAACCGAAGAAAGAGAATGTTAGGGGGGGTGGTGGTAGTTAGGGGGAGAGGAGATATTTTGGTGACTAATTCCTCCGGTCTGTGGGGGTGTAGAAAGGGTGGTTGACGGTGAATTTGGGTTGCTCGTGGGTGTGTAACGGAGACTTGAAGGTTCGGCCGTGTTTTCTTAGTGAGATCGCCATTTTCTCTGTTTTCTGGCATCAAGTTGTTATCAGACCGGACGCGGCTTGGCCTCACAAGGTGGTATGCCCGTTGTTGACGGCACGAGAGCGAAGGTACGCCAAATGGAGACCGAATCTGTGAAGGAAGTTTTGCAAGAATTGGTCCGGAAGTTGAAAGGAATGGATGCTAGAATTGCAGCCATGGAGAATCGAGAACGAAGCAAGGTACATGACTCATCAGAAGTGGGAGGTAACGAATCAGGGTTTAGGCGAGAGGGACGTCCCACATGGATTAGCGATAGAGTCACGAGGCAGACGAAAATCGACTTTCCAGCATTCGATGGTACTGATGTCCAGGAGTGGAAATTTCGCAGTGAACGCTTCTTTGAACTGGACGATACCCCGGCCGAACTCAAGGTTAGCGTAGCTTCTGTGCATCTTTCGGGACCTGCCATTGAATGGCACTATGCTTTCCTGAGGGGAAGGGAGTTGGGTGGCCCTGTGAGTTGGGAAGAGTATTCGTCTGCGATGCTGACCCGCTTCGGACCCAATGAGTTAACCAGACCGATCGTAGCACTGAAGGAGCTCCAGGACAGGGGTAATTTCTCAGAATACGTGGAGGAGTTTATTTCACTTGTAACGAAGATTGATCTGTCTATTGAGGATCAGGTGGCGTTGTTCATCGGGGGACTTAAGAAGGAAACTCGGAAGCTTATCACTGTTTTAAAGTCCAGGTCATTACAGCAGGCCATAGCTATCAGTAAGACACTGTCTAATGACGAGGAGACGGCTGTGCACAAGGGTAGAGATAATGCCTACAGGGGGGGAAGGTCAGAATTATGGCCTAGACAGAAGGAGGTGACAGTGACACCTACAAATAGAAACATAAGTCAATGGCCTAATGGAGGAAGATCATTGGAAGGTGGTAGAGTATTACACAACCCCGGTATTAAGCAATTGCCATACCAGCCACCCCATAAGAGGTTAACGACTGCGGGAGAAGGAGAGTTTGCGAAGATAATTGCAGGAGCATTCTCAGTGGACAGTCAGGAGATGGGATTGTTGGTTTTGCCGGTAGAACGTCAAACAGAAGCTCCAATTCAGGAACAGGGTCTTCCAGAAGCGATTTCTAGGATTTTGTTTGAGTTTCACCAGGTGTTTGAGGAACCGACTACCTTACCTCCTCATAGGAGGCAAGATCACGCTATACCATTGGAAGCAGGGGTACGAGGAATAAACGTGCGACCTTACAGATATTCGGGCTCTCAGAAAGATATAATTGAAAAATTAGTGGTTGAGATGCTGCAGGCTGGGATTATCCGACCTAGCTCTAGTCCGTTTTCATCACCAGTAGTACTAGTCAAGAAAAAGGATGGATCGTGGCGGCTATGTATCGACTATAGAGAACTTAACAAGAAAACCATCAAGGATAAGTTTCCAATTCCCCTTGTAGAAGAATTGTTGGACGAGCTGTATGGTGCTACGTGGTTTTCAAAGCTGGACCTTAGATCGGGGTACCATCAGATTCGTGTTAAGGAGGAAGATATACCCAAAACAACATTTAAGACACACGAAGGCCATTATGAGTTCATGGTAATGCCATTCGGCCTTACCAATGCGCCTTCCACATTTCAGAATCTGATGAATGAAGTCTTTAAGCCGTTCTTACGGAAATTTGTGTTAGTATTTTTTAATGACATACTGATCTACAGCTCTACCTTGGAAGCCCACATAGATCAGCTAACGCAGGTTCTGCAAGTTCTGCGACAGCAAGGTCTGTTCGCAAAGAGAAGTAAATGCTCGTTTGCATCACGTCGAGTAGAGTATCTTGGGTATTTCATAGACGGGAAGGGAGTTTCTACGGATCCTAAGAAGATAGAGGCTGTACAGAAATGGCCTACCCCAACTAATATCAAGCAACTTCGAAGCTTCTTGGGCCTTACGGGGTATTACAGACGATTCGTCCGGAATTATGGTATTATTAGCAAACCATTGACCCAGTTACTTAAGAAGGATGGCTTTATGTGGAATCCTCAGGCGCAATCTGCATTCTCTCAGTTGAAAGATGCCATGACGACGGCACCAACGCTGGCCTTACCGGACTTCTCTCGGGAATTTGTGGTGGAGACAGATGCTAGTACCTCTAGCATTGGGGCTGTCTTGATGCAAGGTGGCCACCCGCTTGCTTTTATAAGTAAGGCATTAGCACCGCGACATTTGGGGTTGTCCGTCTACGAAAAAGAGCTGTTATCTCTGGTTTATGCGGTGGAGAAGTGGCGACACTACTTGCTTGGCCGACGCTTTATCATCAAAACGGACCACCAGAGCTTGAAGTATCTGTTGGAGCAAAGGTTGCATAACGAGATGCAGTTCCGGTGGTTAACCAAGCTGGTTGGTTATGACTACGAAATACAATACAAAAAAGGAACGGATAATGTTGTTGCGGATGCCTTGTCGCGCTTAACTAACCCTGAGATGATGGCTGTAAGATTGGAATTACAACAGGGTACTCTGCTTGATGAGATTAAACGTAGCTGGCAAGGTGATACAACTTTACAGAGCATTATCCAGAAGTTGCAGCAAGGTCCAGTCCCGAATTTTGAATTTAAACATGGCTTACTGAAGAAACGGGGAAAACTTGTCGTGGGATCTGACCCAGACCTTAAACGAGCTGTCATTCAGATGTTCCATTCGTCAGCTGCAGGAGGCCATTCTGGTATTTATGCTACTGTTAAACGGATTTCCAGTTTTTGTTACTGGAAGGGATTAGAAGGAGATGTCAAGGACTTTATAAGCAAGTGCGCCACTTGCCAACAGTGCAAATATGATGCAGCTGCCTCGCCAGGCTTCTTACAGCCCCTACCAATTCCAGTTTCGATATGGTCTGACGTTAGTATGGATTTCATTACGGGGTTACCAAATTCCATGGGGAGAGAAGTTATTATGGTAGTGGTGGATCGCTTAACCAAGTTTGCTCACTTCATCGGCCTCAAACACCCCTTCACAGCAATGACAGTTGCTGCTGCATTCCTGGATAATATTTTCAAATTGCATGGTTTACCCAACACCATCGTAAGTGATCGAGACTCGATATTCTTAAGTGAGTTCTGGCAACAACTTTTCCGGCTGCAGGGGGTAGAGCTGTGTATGTCTACGGCGTATCACCCACAAACTGGTGGCCAGACGGAGGTAGTGAATAGATGTCTGGAAACTTATCTCCGATGTATGTGTGCCGACTGCCCGACCAAGTGGTTTAAGTGGTTAGCGTTGGCCGAGTGGTGGTATAACACCACACATCATTCCGCCATTCAGATGACACTGTTCCAAGCTCTTTATGGTTACGAACCTCCGGTTCACTTACCATATCTGCAGGGAACTTCTGCCAATGCTAAAGTGGACAGGGAACTATCGGATAAGGAAGCCATGATTCAGCTTTTACGTTTTCACATACACAGAGCTCAAAATAGGATGATACAACTTGCTAATAAAAGAAGGACGGATAGGAGGTTTCAAGTTGGGGACTGGGTTTATGTCAAATTGCAACCCCATCGCCAGCACTCTGTGGTCAGCAGGTACACACACAAACTCGCCTCGTTGTATTACGGCCCATACAAGGTGTTGGATAAAGTAGGTGAAGTGGCTTACAAACTGGAACTACCAGCTAATTCTCTAGTGCATCCCACCTTCCATGTGTCGCGCTTGAAGAAATCTCTTAGTTCCACAGATATATGTTCTTCATTACCACCAGGATTGACTGCTACAGCTCTTGTACCAGAAACTATTCTGCAGAGAAAGATGGTTCGCAGGGGAAACAGAGCTGCTACTAAGGTCCTCGTGAAATGGCAGCACCAACCGGAAGCGGCGGCTACTTGGGAATTTCTATATGATTTATTGCAGAAATATCCAGATATCATCACCCTTGGGGACAAGGATGATTTTGAGAGGAGGGCATTGATGCAGTTAAATGAGGTGGAAACTGCTTCATGTAAGGAACCAATGGATACAGGAGAGGACGGAGCTGGAAAGAGAGATGGGGCAGAAAAGGAAGAGGATGGACCCGGACCCGGACCCGGACCCGGACCCAGTATTACTTTGGCGGATGGGCTCACGTGTGCAGGAGGGCCGCCGCAGTATGCGGCCACATGAGCGTGGGCTGAGTCGTGACAGGCAGGTACAGGAGGAAGGACTTAAATGGGAGAGAAGCAAGAATAAAGGGGCGACATGAAGACCGGGGAAAAGTTAACAACGGAAAACAGACAACGCTGGAGTTTTAAGGCGTGCAGTAGAGCAGAGGAGAAGCAACCGAAGAAAGAGAATGTTAGGGGGGGTGGTGGTAGTTAGGGGGAGAGGAGATATTTGGTGACTAATTCCTCCGGTCTGTGGAGGTGTAGAAAGGGTGGTTGACGGTGAATTTGGGTTGTTCGTGGGTGTGTAACGGAGACTGGAAGGTTCAGCCGTGTTTTTCTTAGTGTGATCGCCATTTTCTCTGTTTTTCTGGCATCAGTTAACGACTGAGACCTTCAGACATTTGGGGCCAAGATCCACGCTCAAGACGGCCGATATCGCGGGAACTACAAACAGAAACGCGGCTATGAAGTTATCAAGAAAGAAAGAAAGAAACGGGGCGAGAAACAGGGATAACCCCAACCTAACCACCACCACGGCAGCCATGGTTGGAACCACGCCGACAGTAAGAAAACAATCAGGCCAGTTCTCGTTGGCGTTAATTCGTGTAGGGATTGGGACTAAACAAAGTCTGAATTTTTATGCATCCTCCGGAGGACGACATTGAATTGAGAGTGGTGCTGGAAAGTGTTTGGGAGGACCAACGAATGGGGGTCGCCACGTGTATAGAAGGACACGTGTCGGAAGTAGAGAAGCTCCCGACGCTCGGGGATCGGAGGAGCGTTTAATTGATAAAGTGACGTCACAATTTCGCCACTCCATTTTTGTACTACCAGGCACATTTATAGTATTCATTCGGTTCTCGATTCGAAACTTTCTGATAGATACGGTTCATTTTCTAAGCGATTCGAAACATGAAGAGAATCGGGGTGTATTATTGAATCCGACATGAAGCTAACAATTTATTTCGCCGATAAATTTCGTTACGTACGATTATACAATTCTATACCATTCTAAAGACTAAACCAGATCAAACTATTTTTATGTTGTATTTAAAAAAAAATGGACTATAATCGATAAACTTGAAATATAATTAGAAAATGAATATTACGGTGGAAGATGGAGAACGAGTTATGAATAAAGCAAAACTACTCTATACGAGGTGAGTAAATAAAATGGATATGATAAATAAAACAAACAACGTGAATATTTGAAAGAAGTGGTTCCATACGATCACCCCATGGTTCCTCGATCCCGTCGTCAAGAGGAACGTCGTTCATTTTCCGCGATGTTGTCCGAGATTTTCAGTTTTGCTGTCCTTCTTCATCCCGTGGCCACCATTCCCTTTTTCTCCGTTGCAGATGGAGTCTTTGCTCGTTCCCTTTTCTCGCCGAAGGCGAAGGGATACCATATAATCGTGATTAGCCTTTCCGAGGATGCCTCCTTGGCTTCTCCTAAAAGCGGGTCGTGGGGGTGGAGTATTCAGATCCTCCGTTTCCCAACACCAAATTATCTAGTTTTAGCACTCCCCCACCCCACCCCAAAATAACAGTCAGATGGATATGGCAAAATTCTTTAAAGCTACAAACATTCCCTTATTTCTACTTAAACATCAAAATTTAACCTTTCGTACAGAAAAAAGCGTTTAACAACATTTAGCATCTGAAAACTAGAATAAACTAATCCTCTTTTACTCAAAAGGGGGAAATGGATGCCTTATCTTAGCACAACCTTTAACTTGCTCTCCACCTGTTCTCTTACTTTCCACTGCATTCAGACAATTGTAACATCACTCAGACGAGAGACAGTCCCATACGGAAGAAGACAATTTCCCATAAATAAATGACCTGCTGTTGTTCAGAACATACCTGCAAGTCGTTGACCTCATCATCCGTGAGGGAACGTTCCATAGACCGATATGCAATCCTGTAACAGTGGCTGGTCATCCCTTTCTTGTTCGTGAAATTGTCTATCAAGCAGACCTGAAGAAAACACACGAGTTGATTAGGCCTACAAAGTATCATGCTCTGTCCACCCTGGATAGCACAAAATCATAAGAAAGCAACGCGTCTAGTGGTCAGCCCTAATTTGGGAGTAGAAGTTGTAGTTAATGCAAGAAACATGGAGTTTCTGCTATACAGAGCCAGAAAGAGGGAAAGAAAAACAACAAAAAGAACAGACTTTCTATTGATCAAGTAATCTCTTGCCCATTAAGTTGTGATAACTGAAAAGTGCTTTGAGCTACGAAAAGACATCATCTGAGGTAAGAGCTTCCATATGCTTGTCAGTAGCTACAAAAAGAAAAAGATTGCCAGTGCTAAAATGTCATTTACCATCGAACAACTTAATGAGTTGGATCTTATACGAGCAGCATACAGCAAAGTCTGGGTATGTTCAATCAGTAATATGTCGACAGATTAAAAGACCACATCCAGATTGGGTCAGACAGTCCGAGAGCGTAGACCACCACCTAACTAATGTCATGCGGGAGAAAGTATAGAATTATCAGCAATGTTTTAAGAAGGCTCTACCTCCTCAACAAGGTCGCCAGCAATTCCTCTAATAACTTCGCACAAGTTGTTCTCAGTAAAAGATTCATTGATCCAAAAACTCATATCCTTGTAGCAAGGGGGAAACTGCAACCAGTGTCCTTTCTGATGTCACTAATCTCCACGAACAGTAAAACAAGAGTCTAAACAAAGTCACGAGAGACATGAATAACCCTTATTAAGGAACACGTATAAGGCCTCTGCAATTTCATGAGGACAACTTATGTCAAATCATTCACACTGAGATTCAAAGACAAATAAGCTATACAAGTAAGTAATAATCATTTACTTTTTACAGTCAAGTAGAACATGAAAATGTAAAATAACTCCTCACCTTCGAGAATGGCTTAAATTTAACTCCAAGCTGGCCTTCTTTAAACTAGAAAATTACGATGAAAGCACTACCTCGGTAAGAGAAAAATATTATATATGCCGAATATATATTATAGAACGTATAAAAGCAACATTAAGGATAAGGAAATTAACATCATGCGAGAAACACTGCTAACCTGAGAGGTAAAGCGCTCATCATCTGACCAGAAAAGGCGGATATCTGTTATGTCAAACAATACCATAGCAAGTCGCTCCAGTCCCAATCCAAAAGCCCATGCCACATTTTCTTCATTCCCACTTCTTCTCATAATTTCTTGCTCCGTAACCCCACATCCCAAAACTTCCAGCCATTTCTCCTGTTGAAGGATGACTGAGTTATATTTGTCCTAATACAGCGTCTTTTTTGTTGACTTGTCTAACACCACTAGTAAGGGCATACACATCAGATGATGATCCTAAAACACAGCATGTTCATGACTAGTGCATGGAGGTTGGGAGGATGACATATACATACATAGCCTTATCCCCTTCATTAACAACTTGGCTGTTACCAAAAATGCTCCCCTCATAATTAATGAAGTTGGACATGGGAGACCACATTGCTTAAAGAACGTAAATGCAGGTCCATTAGTGATCAAAGTCATATTGTGCATAAACGTTCACTTTACAGAAAAATAAAATAAGAGACACAAACACAAACCTGAAAAAATATTTCAAGCTCAAACGATGGATTGGTAAACGGGAAATAAGTATCAATCCACCGCATCTCCACAGTACCTACGAGGTCCAAAGGTTAGGAGGTTAATAATGACTTAGCTTTAAGGAACCATTAGAAAAAAAATAAAAGAAATGACTAAAAGGCATGCCACTGTAGTCATATGTACAGGAATGGGAAGGAAAAAAGGCATCTCCTCCAATGTTAAGTAACAGCATATACAAGAATTAATCATATGTCAAAGATATCATTCCAAAGAATTCACCAAATAAATGTTGTGCCAAGCCTTCTAGACATTTCTTTAAATCTTCAGCAACATATGTAGTGCTGCCCTTTCCAGATGACTCCCAGTCACTTGGAGAAAAAACCCGAACACCTTCCATCTGCGCGACTAGAGAAAGACTCAACAACAACAGAAAATATATTTACAATTATTGCCGGTGCGATGGGCAAAAGAAGCTTAATATACCTGATGGAAAACTGGGTAATGAGTAGAGTCTATTGAATCTCTCCGATACACATCTCCTGTGACAAGAAATTGCTTATAGCCGCTGCTTAATAGTTCTGCTTGATGAGCACTAGTGTGACACCTCAAAACCGTTTGAGGGTCAATGTAATACGTGTCATTGTAGCTTCTGCTGACATGATTGGCAGGAACCAATACATCATCAAAATTCTGAAGAACCAAACAGACATGAGTTCCCTTAACTTTCAATAAGAGGAAATGAGCATCCCTATTAAAACTTCAATACAGTCAATGCTATAAATTACCCCAAAAAGCTATAAATACTCAAGTTATGTAGGCAAAATTTCCAAATAGATTCAACAGAAAAAGCTGCTCTGAGGCTGGACATTTATAGCAGGCTTATCTGTCAATTACTTTGTCCATATTATTGTTCATGTACACTATGATACGGCGCCAAACTATTCTTCTTATCCAAAACATGCTATTTCTTTTCTTCTTCAAATTAGACACGTATGAGTGAGAGAATGTGCTCACTGTAATATGAGTTAATGATAAAATGTCATTCAGTTGTTTCAAAAGCATCACACCACATTGTTCACTTTTGCCTGTCTAGAGACCATTAAGAAGAGCTCCAGCAGAGGAAATTCCTGTCTTCACCAGGACTATAGTTGAATCTTAGAAAAGAAAAGATTCACACACTGTTGCAGAAGCAAAGAAAGAAGTCGTCGTTACAAGAATCACATCACATCCGACCAACTCAAACAGGGGCCAGTGTGGTGGCATTTTTTCAATTTACTTAGGCATAAAAAGTTAAGTGACCTTATTCTAGGTCCGATAGTAACTTCTCATTCAACCTTCTTTATCGTTCAGCACCATCACAATGGACATTTCAAGAGAAAAATTGCCAAAGAAGGAGAAGAGTTCTGAGAAATCTAAACAAATTTTACCCTCACCTGTTTCACTGAGACAATTGGGCAGAGATCATCAAACTTCTCGAACTTGTTTTCATAACTAGAATCAAAGTACTCGTATATTGCATTCTTTAAAATGCCTATGGGGTGCTGGTTCCTCCTATGAAGCTGAAGTCCAATTTTTGTAAAGATTGTGTCAGGAACATTGTTTGTAGGCTCATCCCGTACGACTTCTGCCAATAACATGGTTCGAGACTAAGTCACTACTCAGCCAAAACTGAGACAGCCTTAAATACAGAAAAATGACAGAATCACATAACACATGAATCTTCCATATGACGATCCGATACCAATATATCATCAGTCTCTCCATAAACATAAGGCTATTTAGCAAGAAATGGATGGTCATCATTGCAATTTGCATACTACACCTGTTTGATATTCCAAAGGAAAATGAAAGCTGATCAATCAGAAAATATCATTTTACGAATGGGGTGGGGGGCAGAGGTACTGATTCTTCATGAAAAAATCCACAAAAAGTAACAGAGAGCCTGGAACTTTACCCTCTCTAGTGATCTGCACACCACCGCGTTCTAACAAGGAAGCAACAGGTTGTTGCCACTTATGACGGCGATCTTTTCCAGGAGAGCATACTGGAGAAACGGAAGCAGCAGCAGACGAAGAGTAAGGCAACGAGAATGCCCTGACGAAGGATGTCCTCACGTTTGAGTGGACAAACATCAGGGCTCTAGAAAAGCTACTGCCGGACTGCCCGAACAAAATGGCCTCTGCCATCCTGTCTTTCTCCCGGAAAAAACTCCACTGAATAACCGATGACAGTGAAGGTAATGACCTGGGAAAAGCATAATCAAGGAAGAGAAAGGTAAATCAGCAGAAAACATCTCGATCATCTTAGAAACAAGCTTGTTATGATCGCTACAGCTGATCATCGAAGCCACGACCACTCACAGATCAATACAAAAACAAAAGCATCTCTGGCCAAGACAAATATTCATCTAGCGCCCACAACCTTCCATTGCCGGGTCCAATCCGAAATAGAAGATGGCGCCTGAAGATTTACATTCAGGCGAAGGACCACGGTGCCTTCGAGAGGCGAAGACACGGGATGAGCCAGCCTCCTCCGGTAAACAAGCACCAGGAAATGACCGGAATTCGGAGAAGAAACATAAGCAAAAACAAACGGTAAAACAGCTCCAATCCCAACATTCTCCATGGAAGCAGACCAAAGTCAATTAGGGTCAGTCACACTAAACAAGGGACAAAAATCAGTCGGTGCGACCAAAAAACCCAGCGGACTCCCAGAGACTCGCCCAGCTACCAGAAACTATGGACATCGGAGGGAAGAGCGAACCTACTCCACACGACGGCGGGGTGTCGGAGGATGGTCGGGACGAAGCGAATGGGAGGCTGGGGGGAAGTAAACTCTGTGCGGATGACGGTTGGTTGTGGGGAGAAAATTACACCTCAATACCCCCCAAACAAACATTTTGATTTACCATTAAAATAAACAAAAAAATCTGATAATTTTGATTTTTTTCCATTAAAAAAAGAATATAACTGAACTTAATTTCGTGAAATAATTATTATATTTAATTCTTGGAAGTATAAAATCCATAATATGTATGTTATTACTTTCTGAGGTCAGAATTATTTTGGAACCAATAATTAGTCAAGTAGATACCACGCCGATAATGGACTTCGAAAAGAATTTCAAAGCCCATCATTAATACCCAATTTTTGGCCCATAAGGCCCAATGAAGAGCCGTAGGGTTAGGTTTTTGTCCCGTATCCACATATATATATATATATAGAACTCCAGGTCGGCAGCCACCTCTGCATTGAACCCTAGCAGCTCTCTAGGAGGAGTCGAAGATGGTGAAGTTCCTCAAGCCTGGGAAGGCTGTCCTGCTCCTTCAGGGGCGTTACGCCGGGAGGAAGGCAGTGATCGTCCGTAACTTCGACGACGGTACCCGGGATCGCCCCTACGGCCACTGCCTGGTCGCCGGGATCAAGAAGTACCCGAGCAAGGTCATCCGCAAGGACAACACCAAGAAGACCGCGAAGAAGTCGAGGGTGAAGGCTTTCGTCAAGGTCGTCAACTACAGGCACCTCATGCCCACCCGCTACACCCTCGATGTTGACCTTAAGGACGTCGTCACGGTCGACACGCTCCAGAGCAAGGACAAGAAGGTCACCGCCTCCAAGGAGACCAAGAAGCGTCTCGAGGAGCGGTTCAAGACCGGAAAGAACCGGTGGTTCTTTACCAAGCTCAGGTTCTGAGCTTGGAAGGTGTTTTTTCCTAGCCTCCTTTATCTCTACCTTGTCAGGATTGACTTTGAATTAGACAAGCAGGGCTCCAATTGGTGTGAAACTAATTTTATCTTTGTCATACTATTCTCTGTTCCGTATAATTTGTCATTCCATTTCTCTGGCGGATTTTCAATTGGTTGGAGGTATGCGGTTGGTCGATGCTTATATTGTGTATCCGCAGGAAAATAATTATCTAGTTTTTGGATTGGAGGTGTGTGCAGAGTGTTGACATTGTTCCCTCTTCGCTTGGCTTAGCTTCACAATAGCATGGAGTGTTTCTGGGAGATGTATCTGGTACCTGTTAATCCACTCGAAAAATAGTAATCTTCCTTGAAATTTTGGAGCCCTAGTTTGGTAAGATGTGTTGGTTGCAGTACATAGGAGGAAGAGAATATTCTCCCTCGAACTAGGGCCTGGGAATTAGTTCCAGTTGGGTAGTCTGGCATGATTTTTACCTGGAAAGCATGGGCTGGATCTTTATTGAGTTCATTTTTTGTGTTTTGGTTGCCTACATTAACCGTCTAGCTGATTCTCAACTCAAGCGTATCACACACATGTTTGTGGTTAGATATTTTGAGTTATCATTTTCGGTGTTCAAGCAATATGGTGGATGACACTTCTGGTGAGTCATTCAGGAGGGTTGGGCATCTCCAATTGGTGTTGGTTGCACTTTAGTTGGGGTTGGGCGTCCCCAGCTGAACTTTTGCTCCTTTGTGTGACTTGTGGGCATGATATCTGGGGCCTCGTTACTTCCCTTAACATGATAACCCCTAACTGTTTGGTTATGTTATGCACTGCTGATCTAAGTTTGTCTTTGCATAAGATGGTTTCCTTGGGCTCCGTCAGTTTAGTGGGGACTAATGTTGATCGGACCTTTTGGTTGGGGACATACTAAGGTTGCATCAATGAGCCATGGTGAGTGATAGAGCATTCATTTGCTGCATTCAGTTTTGCTCTCTTTACTTAGCTTTCACTGCAGAAGCTTGAATAATAGGAATATTCTTTCTGGGTTTGAGCCGATACTCGGTCGCTGGGGGCTGGAATAGCAGCTAGAGGTATATTGGATTCGAGGAGATATTTAGCTTTTTGTGGTTCGGTAGATAAAAGCCGAGCAGCCGCCAGCTAGCTATTATATAGCAAAAACTTTATAAGAAGTTTCTACCCGATTCTTCTTTTAGCATTTTTACAGTTAAGGACGCGGTCTGCATTTATTGATCCCGGGAGATGGGATCACATGCAGAGAAGAAGTCAGAGTTTGGACATTATTGTACGGGTTGAGGGGATGAGGCGGGCGGTCCGTCGGTAGAAATAAATGAGTTTCTCATGTGCCCTCGTCTTATTTCTTTCTTCCACCAAGATGTTTTCTGACCTCGTTCCCAATGGGTGCTCGGATTATCAACATTTCGATTAGAAGTCAAGATTCATATTAGGTTTTCAAAACTTACTGTTTGCCATCAGAATAAGATGTTGTGGCGCCGAATCAAAGGATTGATCCCATCAACTCTCGCAAGGAGGGGATGGCAAAGGTACTAACATCAATTCCGACTTTCACGACCAAACTTACTAACACAAGCTCTCCCACCTTGTCATTTTTCTTCCCCATTTTATAAGATTTGGTTTACACACCCCAATCAATACCTTTACCTAAGACGTTTGAAAATGGTACAAATATCTCTTGGCCCAACAACACGTTTCCGACCTTACTGTATTATTTCTTTCAAGAGAATAACTAAACAAGCGGGGGCGAATGGCCCTGCGGGACTAGCGGGACATATAACAGCTGCTGCAGAAAGCAATGCTATGTTGGCTTATATAAATCGCCACTCGATCGTGACACCAGTGTGTAAATATCCTGTTTACAAGAAAGAAGTGGGGGCTCAGTGGTGCCCTTTCTTTTCCTAAACCGAGTAAGTTAAAATTAATTAAAACAGCAGGCAACAACGTTACGAGACGCGGATCATATGTCTCGGTAGTTATTGTTAATTTGATTTGAACCTTGTCAAATTTTCAATAGAAGGTTGTAAGAAACATAATACCCTTTTTCTGGAACTCATGGGCAATGACTGACCGACCATGCAATGCATGCACGGCCTACTCGAATCGAGAGATTTAGCTAATAGCCAAAAAAGAAAGCGATAAAATCACATGAGATCAATCATCCGTTTACCTGGATCTTTGCTTGCCATCCCAATTTCTTTACTCGATATATTTTTTTTTCCTTTTTCCTTCTTAAACAGTCTACTGTAAGATCTGACAAACCCCCTCAGCAAAATCCCTCACTCCATAATTCGACACTCTCACCGCCCCCGCCCTCCCTCTCTTCTCCTCATCCGACATTGTCCCTCCCCCATGACGATCCTCGGCATCGGTAGGGATCAACCGTCTCCGACCGCATCTGCCCGCGGGAACACTGGTCCCCTGATCGCACCACACCGCCGTGCGCGCAGCATCAGCCTCAGCCATGCCAGCAGTATGCCTCCCCCGGCCGACGACGTACTCGATCTCTTCTCCAGGAGCCGTCGCAGCAGCTCCCGCGCCTCTTCCGTCGACTCCTCCTCCGACGGTAACAGCTCCTTCCTCCTCCTGATCCTTAATTTTACCTTTAACCGTTTCTGTTCTGATCTCAGTCCAACAGTCTTAGTCGTTAATCTTTTTATTACTTAACTAATTAATTAGTGAGCCGGTTAATGGACTGGGGCTGTGGCGAGGTCAGATCGGTAATTTCCTTCGGCTGGGATATTTGGTTTTTGCTTTTGATTTCTCGTTGAGCGGTCCGCTTTCGGTTGGGATGGCGGTGGTTGGGGAGAAAGAAACGCGACGCTCGTCTTCTGATTCTTTACGAATTCCGGTTGAAGGATCCGGGACGAGGTTGAGTGGATGTCTCATTTTGATGCCTTAGTTTTCCCATTGATTCTGTTACAGCTCCTCCGTTGAGGTTGGGGAGACTTTCTGTCGGATCCGCTAAGGTGTCTCTCGCGGGGATCGACGATCCGCTCTTGTCTGCAGAGGGCGGGAAGCATGACTACGACTGGTGATTTCTCCTTGCATTTCTCTGTGGATCTTTACTGATTCTTTTCCTGTCCATTTGAACATTGCGATTCATTTTCTGGGGCATGCGTGGTTTGGATTTGTATGATGTCTTTAAGCATTTATTGAGGTTTGATCTCGATTGGCTTTCTGTATAAATACATGACTCGTGCAGATGCGCCATTGGGATCTTTAGACTCGCTTCAGGTCCAATTTATGGCATCGCCAATCGGCCTGCCCTGCTTGCACCATATAAGATATAGATTCTGTTCGAGCATGGACTCTTTTTGTCGTGGAGGGAAACTTTCGTGATGAATTGAATTAATGCTGCATCTTTTTCTCTCTTTTGGGGTACTATCATCAGATGGAACTACCCTTTGAATGAGCCCGACCATTAATTTCTTGCTTGTTCCAGTCCCAAATTGTCTTGAATTGGTATTGATGCAATAATATTTTTAAGGCTTCTCACTCCACCCGGGACACCATTGGTTCCTTCATCGGATGGAACAGCATCTCAACCACCGAAAGTCTCCTCCGGGGCCAGATCAACTTCGGCAGCTAAGTCATCTAGGGTATGTAATATTTATTTCCACGATGATTCGGCTATACATAGGACGCCTTTATTTGCAAGTTGTTTGCTTCTTCCAGCACTTATTCCCAAGTGATTTCTGGGGTTGTTTTCCGAAAGCTGCCAAGCAATTTGTTGATCAGTGTTATTTTGTTCCTGTGTGTTTCAGCTGTCAGTTTCTCAATCAGAGGTCAACCATTCGTTGAGACCGATCAGAAGCAGCTCAGCAACTCGTTCCTCCATCTCTACCTCCCATTACAACAACTACTCATCTAACCTGAATACCAGCTCCGCGTCTGTTTCCTCTTACATCCGGCCATCGTCTCCTGCCATCCGCTCTTCCTCTTCGACCAGGCCCTCTACTCCGTCCGCCTGTGCAACTCTGTCTCATTCCTCAACCCCTTCAAGGGTCCATCCGACAACAACAAGCTCTTCCACTGAGAAGCCTCGGCCATCTGTCAGCTCGAGACCTTCCACTCCAAGTTCCAGGCCTCATATCTCAACCAGTGTATGTTCCCCTGCTGCTCCACGACAAAGTTCCCGTCCTTCAACTCCCACTCGCAGAAGCTCCACTTCTTCCTTGTCTCCATCTTCCAGTAGCTCTACTGCCACTTCGCGTGGTAATCAAAATGGCCGGACTTCAGCTCCCACCTCAAGACCCAGCTCTCCTACTCCACGACTTCGTCCGCCCCCACAGCCAATAGTTCCTGCCGACTTTCCTCCAGAAACACCTCCGAACCTCAGAAAAACCTTACCTGATCACCCACTTTCAGCAGGAAGGTCCCGACATGGTACTGCCAACACAGTGAAAGGGAACCATGATTCATTGACACCTACGAGTATGGCGAGAAGACAATCGTCGCTGGTTGTCACAAGGGGCCGGCTCTCCTCTGCAGAACCTAATGGCAAAGCCCGAGGCAATGCAAATGGTCCAGATGCAACCGAACACCGGAAATCTCCCTCGCCTGAGTTAGGAACGAGGAATCCCGTGAAGTCCATGACATCGCTGGTCGATAGAGGGGGATTTGGACGGACAATTTCCAAGAATTCGCTGGATATGGCAATACGACATCTGGTATGTTTCTCTTGGCTCGTGATTTATGACCATATTGTCGGATAATTAGCAGACTAGATATACTGCATGCTTGTAGTTTTGTCGGGGGACATCAGTGGAAATGATCAGTTCCATGAGCCTCGGTTATCATCACCTATAGTCCTTATCGTAAAGATGGTGGAACTAGTATTAAAAATGGTAGACTGATTGTTATATTAGCAGGGAACAACGCCACAGGATTAGGATTCTGGCGAGTTGTCTCATCGCCCTGTTTCATCCAAGGGAACTTTCTTACTGGAGATTGCTCTTGTCGGCTTTATCTTTCCTATTGGATTTCCAGAATTTTTGTAATGATTTTTTAGAATGAGCATCAGATATGATCGGTTGAGCTAAGTTGGATAGTCTAATTTTGATTAAAATGAGTCGTAACTGTTTATGGCTTCCCTGGCTCGGCCTTTTTTAGGTTTTGCTTCGTGCGAAGTTTTTGATTGGGTTGATGCAGGACATAAGAAATGGCACGGGAAGCATGCGTGCGCTCTCCAGCACTACCCTATTCCCGCAGAGTATCCGATCTTCGGCATCCAAGACCCAATCAATCCGTGCTGCGGGTGCCCTTAACAAGGACGACTTGGGCAACAATCCCCTCGTGATCGAGAACGGGTTCAGAACACGAGCGGCTGATAACGGGGTGGAACCAAGCAAAGGTAGGCACTCGGTGAAGTTGACGGACATAGACATGTACGAGAGCTCCCGGTACGACGCGATACTGCTGCGGGAGGACTTGAAGAACTCGAACTGGCTGCACAGCTTCGACGAGAAGTCGGACGAAGGTCCAATTTTTGAAAACGGACTGGAGTACCTCCCGGAACCGTTTGACCCCCTGTAAGGAAGGACGAAGCTTGGGGGGAGCACATATTTGAGATTATTTGTGTTTCCGGTGGTGTTTTGGGTTTTCGTGCCAAAATAAAAGGCCGCAAGCTTTGTTCCGGTCGGTAGTTATAAAATTTCTTTCATGCCTCGATTTTGGAAATCGGTATTTTATTAGAAAAAATAGTATAATTTCGATTTTTTAAAGGAAAATTAGCGTTTTAAACATTATTTTTTTTTTATTTTTTATTTCGATAAAATTAAGGTTAGAAAAATCAATTTTTTTAAATAAAATCAATATTTTAAATATTTATTTAGTAAATTTTTTTTTTAAATTTAACCCCATTTAACGTAATATTTTGAGTATCAACACTATTAATTAACATGTGCATAGGGGCAATTGGATTTATGTTCCATAATGACGTCATTTGGCGAAATATTTCGTTAAATGACGTAGTTTGGAAAATATTTTGTCAACTAACCCACCAAAGTCGGTCTTACAAAGGCCGACTTCAATTCAAAGGCCGACTTCGTAAAAATTTAAAAAAAAAATTTTGAATGAAAGTCGGCCTTTGCTTTGATACCAAGTTGAGAGACAATCCATTATCCAAGTTGAGAGACAATCCATTCCACCAAATTCAACTACTTAGAGACAATCCATTCTAGATTATAAACAGACCAAGATAACTACTCAGATGACTTTACATAGTGTTATAATACAAAAACCGTTTAGAATACCAGACCAGAAACTTTCGGTACATATCGTAATTCCGGAGTTTAGTCAGCCTTTTCGACAAAGATCACTAGGATCCATGTACCATCCTTTTTCTGGGTCTGTGGAAACTGCAAAAGCAAGTACACAATCTATGGAGGACAAAATCATTTTTTGGGTTTTTCTTTCACACTAATATTCTAAATATCTTAGGACACGACCGATTCTTTTGAGAAAACGAGGACACTTCCATCTGGGTTCTCCATACTCTATCCGATCGAGTTTTAGTCGTCGGAAATGGGCTTGGAGAATTCCACATGGGGGAAACCATGGCTTATCATCCCTAAGAGTTCTTCTGGGAGATCTCATCGGTTTTCTTACTTTCAAGCTGTCTGTGCCCGTGGCTTTCAATCTTAGCCGATGGCTATTATGACTGCTAAAGCTTTATAGACCTACCTTCCTGAGATACTCCTGGAAATTCTTATCGATAATAAACACTGGAGATTAGGAGTTTACTGAAGGAGATAAAGAGACCAGATGAAACACAACACATAAATAGTGGAAAACTGGGAGTAACACAAATATAAGATGATTAAACAAGAGAATACAAACCTAAGGGCGCTGAAATGGATCATAATAGGAAAATATTTTTTGGGATTTTGATTTTTCAAATGTTTTTGGGTTTATCGAAGATAGAGAGAGTGTTCTGAGAGAAGTTAGAGAACTAGTACCGCTTTGCCTTTGTTATTGCCCAGAAGGGTGTTTTAGCTGCTCATGGATTTGGAGAAAACTTGGAAGTTTTATTTTTGTGGTGTTTTTTCTTCTCCCCTTCTTTCAACTTACAGGAGAGGGCTATTTATACAAAAGCTTGAAAACTATACTAGGTCGTGGATGTGCCACGTTACAACCTTATCGTTTTAGCTTTTTCCTAAGAGATGTACGCGATGAGTCATCATCTTATCTCTAAGGAATCTCTTCGTCCTTTCAGCACATGGGGTACTATTGCTAGTCTTCACTTGTTTTTGGACGCTTGCTGCGTTTTTCGTGTGGGGTCTTTTTCCTTGTCGGCAGTGCTCTGGGCCTTGAGGTTGATGAGGATGGTCCTGGGCTTTGAGAGACTGCAAGGCCTGTTGTTGGGTTTGTTAAAGATAAGTTTTGAAGTATGTCTTCTGCTATGATATCCCTTTGATAAATTTTGGAGTATGTCTTCTGCTATGACATCCCAAAGTCTTCAAGAGCTTGTGATAAGTTCCAAACATAAGTAATGTCTATTTTGGCAATCTTATCAAGAATGAGAGCTTCTTCCGTAAGTGGTGAAATTGCATTTTGTTGGAAGAGTTTTTCTGTGAGGCACTTTCTGCTGTACAGAACATCTCTGTATTCGGGGTCCTTGACAATATATGTTGGTGGTACGGACCATGTTGCTGGGATATCATCATCTACTTCAATATATCCATAGTGTATAGCCATTGAGTGAGGAAGACATGAGAAATTGTCAACAGTATTGATGGATACCAAAGAAATGACTTGGTCATCGTAATGCCAATTTCTATGGAGAAGATATGTGGAGTAAACTGTTATTCCTGGCCATTTCTGAAATCGATAGGCATGTTCTTCAAACCAAACCTTCCATTGGAATAATGGAGCAAACCATGTCAAGATGTCAACAAGATGAGCATGAGAGTATGCTGAGGGAGAATATGAGAATAGGTCCCCAAATTGTTCTAAGTACTGAAGCATCTCCAATGCTGGAAACTCGAAAGCAATAGTATGTTCATGAAAGAAATACCAGAAAAACCATTTTAATTCTATGGGGAATCTCTCTGTGGGTCGTATAGGGAAAACTTGTAAAAACGGACAAGTAGGATGAAGACCTTCTCTGGGAAAGAAGAGTTGTCCATATTTTCTGAAGATGTCTGTCAAATAATATTGCATCTGTGAATGAGAATGAGAGATTATTTCCATAGCATAGTCGAAACGGTAGATGGTATTCCATTTGTGGATCTCAAGTGGTAATGATGTAGAAGAATGTTGTCTTGGTTGTGCTTGAATATGAGTGGTGAACATAGCCTGTAGCTTCGGATACTCTAGGAGATGTGGATTGACTGTATCAAAGGGTCTGGATAGAAAATCTGCAACTATATTAGCTGTCCCTTTGATATGTCTTACTGTGAAAGAGTATTGTGAGAACCACTGGGAAAGTCGTAGAAGTTGAGCATTAGGTATCTTTTTTGCTTTGATGTTCATCATTGAGTTGAAAGATTTGAAATCTGTTTCTACTAGAAAATGATATCCGGCCAGATGAAATTCAAATCGTTTGATCCCATACTTCACAGCTAAGATTTCTTTGATACTGGAATGGTAGTGTTGTTCTGCCTGGCTGAATTTTCCAGATTTGTAAGCACAAATTTTTCTTGTTCCATTCTTTTCTTCAATAAGGATGGCTGCCCAGAATTCATTACTAGCATCAGTTTGCAAGACTCTGATTCCATCAGAGGGAATCTGTAGATGGGGTAAATTCTGTAGAGTCTTCTTCAAATATTAAACCGCGCTGGTTTGTTCAAGAGCCCATGGGGCTGCATTCTTTTTGAGCTGGGCTTCTAAGGGACTGGTATATTGGCTGATACCTGGAACAAAATCTCTTAGATAGTTTACAATTCCCAAAAATTATTGTACCTGTTTCTTTGTAAGAAGGGAGTATGGGAATTTGAGTAGTTCTCGTGCAATGTGTGGTCCGGGGTAATATTGACCATCTGCAAGGCGCATGCCTAAGAAGTCAATAGTAGTAGTGCAGAGCTGGACCTTTTTTTCTGCTAGCATAATTCCATATTGTTGTAGTATCTGGGCAAACTGTTGTAGGAGTATTTCATGAGAGCTCAGATCTTGACTAAAAAGAAGTATATCATCAATGTATATCAGTGCTGATGATTGGAGTGGCATGAAGATTCTGGTCATGGCTTCTTGAAATAATGAGGGCGCTGTTTTTAAGCCAAAAGGTAGAACCTTCCATTGAAAATGTCCATTTGGGATGCAGAAGGCAGTTTTCCATCTGTCTTCTGGATGAATACCCAATTGCCAAAATCCACTCTTAAGGTCAAATTTAGAGAAAACCTTTGCTTGGGAGAGTGAGGAGAACAAAGCTGTTCTGTTGGGAAGAGGAAATTTGATATCTTGCAAAAAATGATTCAGGGGTTGATAATTAATAACCAACCTTTTCTTTCCTCTATTCTGTTCTGACCTCTTGTTGACATAGAAAGCTTCACATGCCCATGAGGAGGTTGAATATTCAATCAGTCCTTGTTGTAGGAGTTCTTGACATTCTTCAGTAGCTTGTTTGGAGTCTTCAGGTTGCATTCCTGGGTGGCTTGCTTTGGTAGGATTAATATCATCATTTTGTTTGAAAGGAAGTCGAACAAAGAATTCTGGATTAGTCCATAATGGAGATGAGCATTTTGTCAGAAATTCCTTGTGATCTGCTGCAAATGATGGACGAAATAACTCAATAGCTTTTTCAACTGGCTGTGTCGAATAGATCCTGCTTTCATGAGTGAAAGGCTTGAAACTGGATTTGTGTCTTATTCCTGTTGCCAGAAGTCGCAAATGTTGAAGTTGTTGGATTAAATCCCATCCGAGTACTAGATCTTTTCCTGGAAGATCTGTAGCAACAATCTTGGCTTGTATAGAGCAAGTAGGAAAGAGCATAATCTTGATGGGTTTAGTCCTGAGATACGTCTGAAAAGTTTTTCCAGATGCTGCTTTATAAGTGTTGAGTTCCGGGACTAAGAGATCTGCTGGTACCATTGCTGGATTGATCATACTTTCTGCTGCTCCAGTGTCAATAAAGGCGATAGCCTGTACTGGTCGATGATACTTTGAAAAATATATTTGTATTTTGACATGGGGCAGAATACTTGTAGTAGCGAGGAGAGGGACCTGGTGTGTTTGGAAATCTTCTGCTTTAGAGGCTTCTGGTTCAGAAGTTGTGAGTTGAGCTACCAAGTTGGTAAAGGATTCACAAGATGGAATTTTTCTAGTCATAGTGCTGATATGTGGTATTCGAGAAGGAGGAAATCTGGTTACAGTGGTGAAGGTGTAAATACCATGAAGATCTTCATCCTCGAAAGAATAGTCATAGTCTTGGGATTGTGGCTGACTTTCCAAGCAACATATAGTTTGAGAACATGGTTCATCATCCAGGGAAAAGATTGATTCAACATCATTGTCTTGTAGGGAAATCCCAGTAGCCTTTTCTAGCTGGGCCACAAACTTTTTCTGTTTCCTGGGACAGTCTTTAGCAAAGTGTCCTTGTTTGTTGCAAACAAAACACTTAGTGGATTTTTTGTTTGGAGACCGTCTTCGCTTGAAGCGTAAATATCGTTTTGTTCCTTTATAAGGCAACCTTTTGGAGAACCTTTTCTTGGGTATCCTGGGCTGATAATGCTGAGTATCTTTCTTGTGCCTAAGCCTTTTTCCAAACCTTTTCTTCTTGGTAATTCGTCATTCGGGGATATTTGGACATTTGCACAAATCAGCTTTAGTGCACTTGATAAGATATCTGGCTAGCTTGCAAGCATTATCTATTCTCTTATCGTGCTTGAGGAAATCTCTGATGACTTCTCGTCGTTGACATAATTCACTTATAGCAAAGTGAACTGCTTGAATAATTTGCCCAACTGTTAAGTCCATGATTTTCAGGTTCTTGGCGGTTAATTCCTTTTCCACTAATGATGAGACTGGTTCTGTCAATGAGGACATAAAGACTGGCTTAAGGGCGTTGTTTGCTCCAAGGTTGATAAAAAGTGTCACCATTCTTTTGAAGTGGCGGTTGATATCCTTTTTTCGATAGGAACAGTACCTTCTATTGAAGAACTCCTTTCTTTGTTCATCAATCAAATTTTCTGGACTTCCAATAAAGTTTGTGTAGAGTTGAGTGAGGAAATCTTGAAAAGGAAGGCTGATGAACTGAACTTGTATCTGTTCTGGTAAGTTGTTCCACCATGTCTGTAGCATTCCAGTGAATCTGGCAGTCAATTCAGAAAGAATATCTGCAGAGGATGGAACTGATAATCTTTTCTGGAGGCACCATGCATAGAAATCTTTGAATCTCTGGGGCCATTTGTCCAATTCGATATCATCCAGGGTGAACTTTCCTTGTTCCTTGATAGGATGTCGTTCTTGATTTTCTTCTAAGGATTGTTCAGAAGAGCTTTCTGGTTCATCCACATGCGGATTATCTGCCATAAATATTTGTGGATTGTCGGGGAAGGACAATTCTGAGGAGGATTCAAAGATTAATTCATCAGAATTTGATTCCTTTTCTGTTGAGCTTGCAGAAGTTTCTGATGAAACTGATTCAGTTGGCATCCTTGTAAGGAATATGGACGGACTTTTATCCAATTGTTGATTGAACTGATGCTCACTTTCCTGGTGTAGCATATCAAGTTCGCTTGGCCATGATATAGAGTTGTTACTGGAGGAATCACTACTATACATGTAAAGGTTTTGAGGAGCAGGCTTTAACCAATTCGGAATAGAGATCTGAGGATTATTCCTCAATCTATCTTCCTTGATTAGTAGCTGCTGAGTCGGCAAAGGACTAGAAGAGTCTGTAGGACTTGGAGACCGTCTTGGTCGTGAGGAACTGGAAAGTTTTTGCTTTCCTGTTCTGATGTCCTTTTTCCTGCGCTCTTCTTTTTTCTGGTTTCTGATAATCTCTCTGATATTTGCAATATCTCTTTTTTCTGGATTGCCGAAGAGATTGTGTCCTTTAGCATGCATGCTCCTGAAGAGGGGAATAGGAGCTGGGTCGTCCTAAGTTGAAGAAGTCTGATCCTTTCATGACTGGATTTGGATTGTCTTGGATTGCCTTGATTTGTCGTTTTAACTTGGCAATCTCTTCATCCGGATCTGATCTAAAGTAAGACGGATACCTTCCCTGTTCAAAATTATCCAAAGTATGGAGGAGAACTCTCAGTACTTCATGTGTCTGAGTGTGTTGCTGATCCATTTTCTCTGAAAGCCGTGTACCTTGTTGATGGAGGGTTGATTCTATCCTTTCCACATTATGTTCCACTCTCTGTACCTTTTTGCAAATGGTAGTAAGAGCAGTATTTTGTGCAATGGCATTCTGGCTTTGCCAGTTGAGCACTGTTTCTGCCAGGCTGTTTCTTATTGGATTTCCGGCCTGGTCCACTGCTGTAGGTACTGGTATCTTGGGTGCATATCTCACATTGTTGTGGGTAAATTCTTCAAGAGGTGGAAATCTCAGATCTGTTTCTGAGTGTTCTTGTTGCATCATCATAACAGATGCGGGGGCTTGGATCTTTTGAATATCCAATGAAGCATGTAGGGCTTCTCGGGAACAAGTGGTGTAGGTCCTTGGAAGTGGAGCTTTCCTTGTCGGTTCTAGATCTGGTAAGATCGATTGAACCACTGTTGGTGAAAATGGTTGGACCACTTCTTTTGTTGGTTCTGGGGCCTTTTTCTTTACCCATTTTAAGATTGGCTTATAGCATGGTAAGACCGTTTGCTTCTGTTTTAACGGGCGTCTGGTGTCTTTGGCTAATTCTGTCAGTTCTTGCCATGCTTGGTATTGGCGAGTAGATACTGGTACTGACGGGTTTTTACCAGTAAACTCATTTTCCCATCCTGTTGGAATAATTGGACCAGATTCTGGCTTGGGATATGGTATCCCGTAATTCACAATGTAATCAAATTTTCCAGAAGGCTGGCCTAGGAGTCCAACTGTAGGATCACCTGACTTGTATCGTTGATGCAAGGTGAGGTTTTTCGCCATGTTGTTTGTCATAGGTGGCTGATAGGAGTCATCATCTTCGGGGTTAGAGTCACTGTCTGATTCTAGAAGATTTCTCTCTTTTTTGCAACTTGTCTTATTCTTTCGTCTTGAATAATCAGGTTCTTCACAGTCTTCACAATCACAGTTTTCTGGGCATTTTCCAATATCCCAATAGCAGTGTTGTGACTGAGGGTCTCGGAAGAGGAAGGTTGGGTTTCCTTGTCCATCAAAGGAATGAATAATCTTATTTAAGGAATCAGGCCTTTTCCTTTTAGGTACCGGCTGAACCATGAACATTGTAGGAAAAATAGGCGGAGCTGTAGGTTCTTTTTCTTGTGATCTGTCAAACTTGATTGTCACAGATCCTTCTCTGTTCCTTATGAACGTAGGAGATGTAGACTGGATTGGGGCAACAGGTGCGGTCTGCCTTTTGATCTGCTCATAATTTGTTACCCATTTTTCTGGGAGTAACTTCAAAAGTTCTGTTCTGGGAATTTGTCTTGGAATATGTATGCAGGTGGGAGCTTTCTGATTATGGTAATCTGCCACGATAAGTAAGGCATCATGCGAATCATTTGGCAAGCTGATGTCCAGGGCATGATTCTGGACTCGATACGCCATCTGGTAATGAAGAGTTGCTTCAATGGATTCTGATTCCATAGTGGCGCCACAAAGCTGAAGTTGAACCTGCAAAGCTGTCAAGACCTTTGGGTCTCGGAGAGACATGCAGAAGTTAGGATATAGAGTTACAAAAACTGTTCCTGCATTTAGTGTTGTCTCAATTGTCCCGATTACTGCATGTTGATATTCCATGTATCTGGTGTCCAATAAAGCCATTCTGGCTGTCACAGGCAGTCCTTTTCGTCCATGATATGTCAGGGCAAGTCTTATGGCTCCAAAATGGAGATGTGTATATCCTTTTTCAGTCCATTATCCAGGGAATTCTGCAGGCAGTTGTAAGGAAACAAATTGTTCCCTTTGAGTCCCCAAAATAGGGTGCTGACTGAATTTACTTGTCTGAACATATTCGAGGGCAGATGAGGCAGGTTGTCTGATTAAAGTCCTTATTCGTTTGATTGGTCCTGCTGATGGTTTATGAAAGGCAGTGTATGGACTAAGCAAAGGGAGCTTAGTATTTACCACTTGATTAGTGTCACAGTCCTCATAAGAAATTTCATATAGTGATTCAAGGCTAGAAGTAGATCTACGGAAAGAAGAACTTGGCTCAAGGGAAACAGGGGCGTTTAAAGTAACGGGGGTGTTATCCATGATTATGAAGGAGGGCAATAACGGCAGGCAGGGGCATTAGTCTCTACTACTCTCTCTTGAGGGGGACGGGGGGGGGGTTTGAGAGGGGGTTGTGGGGTGGGGGGGTTTGGGAGGGGGTTGTGGGGTGTGAGGGGGAGGGGGGAGGGACGGGGGATTTTTCTTTTTTTTTTATTTAATGGAAGTCGGCCTTACCAAATTATTAATTTTCACGAAATCGGCCTTCCCCAAATTAAAAAAAAAAAAAATTTACAAGGAAGTCGGCCTTACAAAGGCCGAAAACCGAAAAGGCCGACTTTCGGTAGGTTAGTTCGCGAAATATTTTTCAAATTGTGTCATTTGGCGAAATATTTCGTCAAATGACGTCATTATGGAACAAAACTCGGGTCAATTGCGGCGGTGAGACGGGGGTCAAAAGATACATGTATATATTTTAACCTCCACGCCAATCCAATTATAACGACGGCTCTTTTTTTTTTTTTTCTCCAGGTAGAAGCTTTTCCCACCTCATCTTCACATCATATTTCCTTTTGCAGTCAACGTGTTAAAGTAAGTAGTACACCACAAGAAAAATACTAGTACAACTTTAGATACTTGAAATACATAAATAAATAATGTGGGTGGGAAACGAAGAACATGTGGGATGTGATTGCATTTATGGTCGTGGGAGGAAAAAGGAGCAGTTTTTTTTTTTTTTTTTTGGGGGGGGTGGCGTTTCACACGCCATTTGCCAGTGGACACGAGAAAAAAAAAAAGAAAAGGGAGAAAGGGTGGTTTATGTGATGTTCCTTTCTAAAGACGGTCAAAGAAAGAAATAAATAAAACGCAAATAATTGTTTTTGTGTGTGTTTGTTTGGGGGATAGTTGCGTACAAACTACAAACCCTGCAATTTGTCGTCGTGGTAAATCCTCACCGCCCAGCAAGCAATCCCTTTACCTGATTTACCCTCCGCAGACACCCAACGACGACGACGACACAGCTAGCCAAAGCCAGAGAACGGGGACGATCTTATTCCCAAGTTGGGGGGAGAATATTCCCCTTTCCCCTGGCCTGGTGGGTTGTCTTCTCTCTGTTTTCTACCTGCTTCTTCTTTCTTCTTCCTGTTGTCATTGTTATTGTGATGGTGATTGTCAAGTGTTTTATGGGTCTCTTTGGGGATTTTCCTTTCTGGGTTCTTCTCTTCTTCTCCCCCCCTCCCCCCTTTATTTTTTTTTAAAAAGTTTTTCTTTCCTCTTAATCTCCGTTTCGGTTTGGATGCAGAAAGCTTTGTTACTGTCCCTTCTTTCTTTTCTGATTCTTCTTAAAAGGGCTCGTGGATGGATTACTTAATGATCTTGTTCTGGGGGGATTCGCTAGTGACAAGGAGAATGGATTAATTGTAGTTGTGTGAGATTGGAAACTGTGGTTGAAGATTTTCAAGTTTTATGGGACGATGGATTGTGTGGAGGATTTGTGATTATTCTGATGGGAAAACATTTTCTGTCCCTCCTGAACAGAGTATTAGAGATGAACCCGGTCTGGGTTTTTCGCCTTTCTGATGAATTTTTAGGAATGTCTGCTGGGTGGGAATTCATGTGTTTGTTGGGCTACATGACTCCATGTATACTTTCTTGTTGCCAGCCCCTGACATTGTTCTGATTGAGGAATACTCATTGCAGCTGAGCTGAAACCTCGTGGCGATTGTCGTTCCCTACTTGTTTGTTGCCTCACAGGCTTCTATCATGGGACAGTGTTTCCCTAAGGTACATTTTGGGTGCACCCTAGGTTATCTCTGCTTCTGCAAATAACTTTTCTTGAAAGCCGTCCGCCTCATTCCTACAGCGTGTGGTTGTATAGATTGGTGAGATTGATTTAATCCACCTGTGTCTCTGCAAAGATGTAGTGATTCATTTTGGGGAAGCAGATTGCTTATGGAACCCCCTCGCTCTTTTTATAAGTGATCAAATGTTAAGTACGAGCATGGGAGTTGCTTGTTGCTACCATCCATCATATATTTGGGACTCTTATGTCAGCCTTTGCCTTAAGTAGTTGTGGGGTTTGATCTGTTTAGTGACACATTGATCTCAAGGACCGAGTGATTTAACTCTCGAGCCCTTTGTTTCTAATCTTATTGTTACAAACATGAAATAGTTGTTGCTTCTTCAAGAGATCCTGCCTTCAGGGTTGCAAGTCTTAAGGCACCCTCAAGCTACACTTTGCCTTCTCCTATCATGTCAGATACATTCGTAACAAGTGGGCCTTGTACCTTGCACCTATATGTGTAACAGTTCTCATTGTAATGTCTCTGAAAACAGCTCATGAGCCTGAGTAATTGTCTCCAAAGTCTTTTATCAATGATTATATATGCTCTAATACTGACTATGGATGGTTCTCATGGTCCTGACCTGTAATGGAATTTTCCTGATTTCTTGCTTCTGTAGAATGCAAATGACGGCGAAGATTCAGATCATCAGGTTGAGTTTGCTGGTGGAAATGTACACCTCGTCACAACCATGGCAAGTTGGGATCAAAAGCTGTCAGAAGCAATTAAAGACGGTAAAATTGTAAGTATTTCGAGGATCAAAATGACATGTCCTTGTCTACGTTCCATGTCTGTTAGCCAAGCTAAGGTGTTTCGTGCAATATTTTACTTTGAGCACGAATCAACTCATATTGGCTGGTTTTCCATGATCATAGAATTTCACATACAGGGATAAGACGGCAAGTTTTGATGTTCAGTTAGTTATGAATTTTTTATATAAGAAACAACTCTTTCCCATTATTTGTATGGATGTGGCTCTGTATATATATATATATATATGTTCATTCTCTCAACTTTGGCAATGGAACATTTTGTACCTTGGGTTGTATGAGGAAAAATGGTCTCCTGTAAAGGCATCGTTGAAGTGCCATAACCATGAGGGTAATATGAATACCTAATTGTCTAAGTAAATTTTTACTTGTAGTTGGCATGTCTTTTGGTAAGCTGGTTATTTGCTCAACGGTTGTTGCAGTGAGAAATAGATATGGCATCCATGGCTCAGCTTCTTCTGCTGGGCATCTTCTGTGATTTGTTTGGTCTGGGCTTATTACATACTTATATATGTTTGACTTCATTATGTAATGTTGTTTACATTATGGTGTTGTAATTCATAATATTTCCCAAGTAAAAGATTCCGAATTCTGTAATTTTAATGTATCTATTCTTTTGGATACTTTGCTTCTGCCTGTTTCTTAGAATGGTGGTTTTCCTAACTGAACCCGAATTCAATATTTTTGGGATCATGAACCAAAACAAGCTTTGTCTAAAAGCCTTCTTTGTGTTGTAGGAGCTGAAAAGTAGTGCGACTAACTTGTGCCCTTATTTCTCTCTAAATGTCCATTATATGTGTTGTGAATCTCAATGGATATTGGAGATTTAGAAGGTGAAACTGCATGGGAACAATCATTTATTTGGAGCTTTTTTGGAGGAACTTGTGACAATTAATGCTTTGGAACAGGTGATTGCGAACTTCAGTGCTACATGGTGTGGTCCCTGCAGGATGATTGCGCCTCTCTACATAGAATTGTCTGAGAAACATCCCTCGATCATGTTTCTGCTGATCGACGTTGATGAGTTAACGGTAAGCTGCAAACTAGCCACTCCTCTAGAAATTCTTTTCTTGGTGTTGTTTCACTCTGCGTCAGAGTCACGCCCTTTCTGCATCCAACGGCATCATAACATTGACCGTAAGTAAAGCACAGAGCTTTTCATTGGTGACGTCTTCTCGCCACGCTTAATGCAGGAATTCAGCTCATCGTGGGACATAAAGGCAACACCCACCTTCTTCTTCCTTAGAAACGGGCAGCAAATCGATAAGCTGGTGGGCGCAAATAAACCGGAGCTTCAGAAGAAGATAGCTGCAATTTTGGAGTCGATCCCAAGCGAGTCGTGAGACGAGAATTGGCTGTGACAACAACTCCATCCTCCAGTTGTTTCCGTTTTGTGCACCTGTTGATCCGAACAATACTATTTTGCCTTGAATAAGTGTAAATACATCCGCGCTGCGGTCCAGTCGCGTGGTTTGCTTGAAAATGTCGGGCGCGTGTTGTTGAGTCTTGGAACAAATGGCACACTCTGCCAATTGTGTTTTGTTGGTGGCAGATTGGTTTGGGTCGTAACAAATGGTCTTGGTGTCCTCCTCGATGGCCATGTACATGTTATTCAAGTTTCATTATGTTTTCTTTTAAGTAATCGATCTCGGAATTTTTAACATCAAATATAATTTATTATTATTCGATGAATTTTAAATGGTGTCACATCCTCGGCCCGGCCCGCCCACGTCAGAATTGACCGCCTCAGCTGGAACTTGGGTTTAAAAAATCTCTCTGTTCTGTCTGCGCCATTCCTTCCTGCCGATCCACCAACTCTGAAATCGATCGCTCCGCGCACCGCCACTTCAAAATCGCTGCTTTTCAACCGGCCAGGGGAATTTCCATCTTTGGCGTTGCCGCCGACGCTGCCAAAGGTAAAGATTGTCAATCTTTTCGCTGAAGAAGGAACTTTTCTGCTGTCTGATTCGGTGTCCCTTTGAGTTCCAAGGCTACATTTGTCCTCACCTTGCCGTTTGGCTGTAAACGTCTGTGGAGCGTCTCTTCTTTTGTGCCTTAATTCTTTGCAAGAGGATGAAGCGCCTCTAGGACTCCCGGGGATCTAGTGAATCTTGCAGGGCAACGTGAAGTTGATGCGTTATCTAAGCTTAAGATAGTCAGAATCGAATTATCTTGATGGTCGAAACGACTTGAAGAAAACTCAGGTCTCACCTTTCGTTTGTATAAGGCAGTTCTTGTGAGGAAGACTAAGAATTGTAAATAATTTTAGGCTCAAACTTGATTTATTCTGGGGAAAAGATTACAAGCTTGGGCATCATCTTGTATAAGCTAATCATGTGTTGCATGAGTCATACTTGTATGATCAACTATAAAAATGTACCCTTCCCTTCTAGTTTGTGTGAAATTTCTGTCAAGAATTAGTGATAAAAATTCTTCTCTTTCCATTAGGTTGTCTCTTTGTTAGAGTGATATTTGGGAGAGCTATTCTTTATTATAAAATGTCCAGTTTATTGCATTGACAGAAGTCCCGAGCTCAGACATGTTGATATCACGAGGCAACAACACTCCAAGAAAGCCACATGTTTTATTGGCTGCCAGTGGAAGTGTGGCTGCCATTAAGTTTGGCAATTTGTGCCATTGTTTCTATGACTGGGCGGAGGTGAAAGCAGTTGCCACACAGGCTTCTATGCATTTCATCGATAAAGCTGCTCTTCCTAAGGACGTGCCACTATACACAGACGAGGAGGAGTGGTCGAGTTGGAACAAGATCGGTGATAACGTCCTTCACATCGAATTGCGGAGATGGGCCGATGTGTTGGTCATCGCTCCACTGTCAGCAAATACACTGGGCAAGGTAATAGTTTGGGTGATATGCTGAACATGAAACTTGTTGATAGATCATTGATGAGTGATTACATTTTAGGGTTCAGCGTCTTTTATGTAGATCTTGTTGTAGGATGGAATGCTTTTAAAATCATACCCATTTGCCCCTATGAATGTCTTCGTTTTCTTTTATCTGGGTAATTAGGACGTACGAGCTTGGCATGTTGAATATCTCAAACTGGTCACTATGACACTTGCTGATTGTTTCAAACGATTCTGATTATATAGTACATTGCCACGAGAAGATAAACAGCAAATGATGCGATGCTCTCAAATCTTCATTTAGAAGACATAACCCTTTTCTCACTTCTTGGCGCTCTCGTCTGTCGAACGATAAAAAGAAATAATCTGATTTAAAAGGAGTTGGTTGACCAGAGGGTGGAAACAACACACCTCTCGATGATGTCACTAGGGTAGATTTTCTGTGAGAGGGAGTTGAGTTTTTATATCATTTTGCATAGTTTATGGGCGACATAACAATTTTCTTGATGACAGGTCAATCTAATAAGATGCTTGCAAACCGTTGGTTTTTATTTCCTTTTGCTTAGAAATTTAAACGAGTGAATGCCGTCAGATGCCAGCTTAATGTATCATTGTCCCTCTCACTGCTTGCTTTCATGATTGTTTGTGCTGATTAGATCTATCTTACCTCAGATTGCGGGAGGGCTGTGTGATAACCTGCTGACCTGCATTGTGAGAGCTTGGGACTACAGCAAGCCGTTATTTGTGGCACCCGCCATGAACACCTTCATGTGGACGAACCCTTTCACGGAAAGGCACCTCATGTTGATGGACGAGCTCGGGATCGCTCTCATCCCTCCCGTTTCGAAGAGGCTAGCTTGCGGGGATTATGGCAACGGTGCGATGGCCGAGCCGTCTCTGATATACTCGACCATCAGGATTTTCTTCGAGTCGCGGGTACCAAGGGTTGCTGGCTCTAACAATAGCTAGCACCAACATATGGTAAGCAGATCAGGTACGGTGGCCATCGAAGGCAATGTTTTTTCAATGCTGGAAGAGTGAAGACCCCCCTCAGGCTTCACGTTCACATGGTTTGTTGCTTTTTAACACTTGCCGTATCCAAGTATAGTTCATTTTATGTTTGTGAGGGCGAAAAAGAAGTACAACATAATCAAGGAAAGTACTTAAGCTGGAAAAGAAATTTACGAAATAAGAGAGATAATTTCGAAATTTCAAAAATAATATATTAAATTTAATCCCACTTTTTATTTTTTTCAAACTCGAATATTTGAAAAATCATTTAAGGAAGTCGAATTTATAAAATTTAATTTTGACTCATTTTTTTAATTTCAAAATTATCTATTTGTAAATTTTTTTTTCTCCTTTACATTAATATTACATAGCGTATCAACATAATTATAATAATTTGAATTCTAAAGAAGGGTAGAAACTTCCCCCATTATTTATATTTGTGTTTAGTCTTTTTTTTTAATCTTAAAAGAAAAGCACGCAGGGCTTAAGTATCGTTTCGGTTTCAACGTTAAACCCAATTAAAATACCAAGATATATATTTTTCTAAAACTCGAGAGGACTTGACATAAAATGGTACGTTTTTTAGGGTTTAGTTTTAAAACAAAGGCAAAATATACGATTATGGCCTCAACTTTGAGCCAACTTTCTATTTTGGCAGTAACTTAGTTCGTTATATAATTTTGTCACCAACTTTTGTTTTTATTTTGATTTTGGCCAATCATGAATTTCTTCTAGCGAAAGCCAAACAAGGCCTTAATATAGTCTAACATGTGTCATATAATAGTGGAGTTTCGACATCTCATTCATTCGTCTCATAATCCACTTTATCCGTAATAGTCACCCCTTAATAGAACATCATCCCACATTCATCGATTTTTCATATTTTTTGACAACATCAGCAACTATTGTTAACTTCGGCTTCGAATTAACTTGATTTGTTCATCAAAATTTTATAATAAAAAGACAAATGAAAGGTTTCAATATTATTTCCTATTTTAAAATTTTTTTTTTCTTTTTAGTCGATAAATGAAAATTGTCTATTGAGGCATTGTTTGTCTTTCGCTAGAAGAAATTCATGATTGGCCAAAATCAAAATAAAAATAAAAGTTGGGGCCAAAATTATATAGCAAACTAAGTTAATGACAAAATAGAAAGTTGGCTCAAAGTTGAGGCCATAAATTGATATTTTGCCTAAAACAAATTGCGATGAAAGTTTTAAAAGTTACCTAAAGCGGGTTTTTAAAATCCTTTTATTGATTAAAAAGAAGACGAATTTTAAAATTTCGTCAGTTAAATTTTTGACAAATTATCGATTTTTGGCCCAATTTATATGCCAACTTTCTTACGTGACATATCGTTTAAAAAGTTTTAGTTGTTGCCCAATCTCCATTTTATTTTTTGATTTAGCATAATACCCGACGTTCGTTAAGCGCTGCAGACGTGTCGTTGACGGACATTTACAATGTCTTACGTGGCTCTATTTTTTTTAGGGAAACGTTACGTGGCCAAAATTGAGAACTTGTCCGTGTTCATTTGGGTTGTTCTTGGCCGCGTTCCCTCACAGCCGACCCCCTCTCCATCGCACACCGACACTCCACCTTCCACCCCTTCCCCGCGCTCCCCTCCTTCCTGAAAGTCCCTTTCAAGATTTTCTCCTCCCCTAGATAAACCTCGAACCGAAGCCCCGCCCCGGCTCGTACCTTGTCCCTACAACCATACGAGACCCCATCATCGTCCCTGACGCGGTGGAGGGTGATGAAGGCCGGGACGTTCGGCCGGACCTTCGTCCCGTCGATCTCGAGTCCAGCCTAGCTGATCCTGGGGAGGTAAACGAGGGTCAAGGACTCCGGGAATCGCTGGCCGCGATGACCACCGGGGAAGCGGATGTGGGAAGCGGACGTAGACGGAGCCAATCCTGAGGGGCTGGGGGACACAGTTGAGTAGCTGGGTAAGAAGCTGTCGAAAGCCCTGCACATGGTGGTTTCTTTGAGGAGTAAAAGTAAGAGTTGGGTTTGTGTGTGGAGTACAGATGAACACGGCCAAGAACAATCCACCCAGATGAATACGGACAAAGAAGACAAAAATTATAAACAAACCCTAATATCAATTTCTTTTTCAATTTCTTTCCTTACGTTATAATATATCTCACGTGCATAAACGAGCTGGTTCTCAATTTTGGCCACGTAACGTTTCCCTGAAAAAAAATAGAGCCACGTAGGACATCGTAAATGTCCGTTAACGACACATCTGCAGAGCTTAACGAACGTCGGGTATTAGGCCAAATCAAAAAATAAAATGGAGATTGGGCCACAACTAAACTTTTTAAACATATGTCACAGAAGAAAGTTGTCTCATGTGTTGAGCCAAAAAATCGATAATTTACCTAATTTAAAAAATAAAGGCAAGATATCGGATTTTGGCCTCAATTATCGGGCAATTTTCATCTGCGGCCACAACTTTATTTTTTTTTATTTATGGCCATAACTATGACATTGATTTATTTTGTGGCCGCGTCGTAACGCCGTTACCTACGTGGACTAACGGCTGAACTCGTGGCAACAAACGTGGCCATCCTGTCTTTTAGAAAAAAGACAAAATATAGGATTTTGGCCCCAATTATCGGGCTATTTTCATCTGCGACCCCAACTTTATGGCCATAACTATGACTTTATTTTAAAATTGCCACGCAGGATGGCCACGTTCGCACACTCCTTCAGCCGTTAGTCCACGTAGGCAACGACGTTACGACGCGGCCACAAAATAAAACGAAGTCATAGTTATGGCCACAAATAAAAAAAAACAAAATTGTGGACACATATGAAAATGTGCCGATAATTGGGGCCAAATTCCGATATTTTGCCTAAAAAAAAGGTTTAAAAGAGTCTTGGTTGTAAGAGGAAGTCTTCTACGTTGGATGCCGGGCTTATTTCAAAAGTCCCTTTCTTAAAATTAAGGATGAATTTTTAAAATACATCCTAATAAAGTAAATTTTGAGAAATTAATATATTTAGTGAATTTGTTTTAGTCTAACCTTATATTTGTATAAAACACACTCGTTGACATAACCAAAATCCGGGGCTTTTTTAATATTTTAGTAAATTGCAGTTGTTGAAAATTATACCCGAAGAAAAAAGAGAACAGACAGCCCAAAATTCAAGCACCACCGCTAAATCTGAAATCCCCCCGGGCAAATTCCCTCGCTGTTCCGTCTGTCTGTCCGTCTCTTCTCCTCCCTTCTCTTCCCTCTCAATTCAATCCCTTCTTCTCCTCCCCGGGGATGCCCTAACTTTAATTTCCCCATTTCCTTACTACCTCTCTTCTTCTTCTTCTTCTTCTTCTTCTTCTTTTTTTCTTCTTTTTCTTGGGTTTTCTTTATCGTCGAGAAAGGACAAACCTTTTCTGCTGACATCCGATTTATCATCCCCCACTCCAAAATTCACTCTCGAAAGATCTGACAGACAATCTTCCAACACCCCAACACTTCCCCTTTTACCTCATTCAGTTCGGGGTTGCGCTTCCCTGAGCGATAAGAGAGCCCGAATCACTCTGCATCCTCTGTTCATATGTAAAAATCATTTGCCTCGCCTTTGGCTCGATTCGGTGTTTTCTCTCTGTCACAGGATTGGGACGCCTGCAGGAGTATCAGCTTGTTGTTGAGTTCGTTCCTTTTTGGCTGCATTTTCTGGGTTTTGGGGGATGATTGAATCTGCTCCTCCGCGGCCATTTATTTTTATGTGGGGCCAAAGTTGATCACGGGGAGGATGCTATTAATGATTAATAATCTGAGGGAAAGTTGAGCTTCTGGGGACTTCAGATTGCACGAATCGTGCTGGCCAGATAGGGGAAAGGGGGGGGGGGGAGGTTTATGCCTTCTATTTATGACCGCTGGTCGACGGTTGCTTTCCTCCCCTGATCCGTCAACGTTCTCGTCCTCGTCATTGGAATCTTTTTCCTTTTCGGCTGTGCAGCCGTTCGAGAATCCTGTTCGGGGTGCTGGCAGCTCTGTTGGTTGCCTTTGCCATAATGCGTCGACAAAACCATCAGCCAACAACGAATGTCTGGGTTGTTTGACAAAGGGAGAAGGCGAGTCCTCATCCTTGGGATGTCTCTCCCCTGAAACCCCGTACGTTCGTCCTTGGTATTTCCCCCCAGAAGAAGCAGTTCTTTTCTGCTGATCTGGGGCACAACCAGCAGCTGTACACATCTGGACGCCCCACGCGGGGTTCCATTCTCCCATTTGTGTGGGGTTCTATGGAGCTGCCAAGGAATAATCAGGGCAACTTGGCTGCTTTTGAAATTTCTGGAGCCCCCTCTTACGCCCAGAACGGTTTGGGTAAGTCCGGAAGGTCCCGGCATAAAAGTGGAAATCTCGAGGGCCATCATCTTTTTCAGGAAGAAGATCCGAGGTTAATTTATGTAAACGATCCGAGGAAGACTAACAAGACGTACGAGTTCTCTGGGAACGAAGTCACGACTAGCAGATACACTGTCATTACCTTTTTGCCCAAGAATATTTTCATTCAGTTCCATCGGGTTGCTTATCTTTATTTTCTGGCGATAACAGCTCTTAACCAGCTCCCTCCGCTTGCTGTGTTCGGTCGGTAGGACAGTGTCTCTTTTCCCTCTCTTGTTTGTGCTTTCTGTCACGGCTATCAAGGATGGCTATGAGGATTGGAGAAGGCACCGGTCTGATAGGAAAGAGAACAATCGTGAAGCCTTGGTGCTCCAGGGCACTCAGTTTCACTTCAAGAAATGGAAGGGCATAGAGGCAGGTGAGGTTGTGAAGATTTGTACCGATGAGACTATCCCTTGTGACATGGTTCTGTTGAGTACCAATGACTCCAGTGGACTTGCTTACTTACAGACCATGAATTTAGATGGAGAATCGAACTTGAAGACCAGGTATGCTCAGCAGGAAACTGCTTCACATTTTTTTGAAGATCATGTGGTTTCTGGGATGATTTCCTGCGAGCAGCCAAACCGGAATATTTACGAGTTTACTGCTAACATGGAATTCAATGGGGCTAAGTTTCCCCTCAGTCAGTCTAACATTGTTCTGCGAGGATGTCAACTGAAGAACACAGAGTGGATCATTGGCGTTGTGGTGTACGCTGGAGAAGAAACAAAAGCTATGTTAAATAGTGCACCCTCACCTTCCAAGAGGAGTAATCTTGAGAGTTACATGAACAGGGAAACCATGTGGTTGTCTAGCTTTCTCTTCATAATGTGTTTGGTTGTAGGACTCGGAATGGGTTTATGGCTCGTACACCACCATAATCAGCTCGATACTCTTCCTTACTACAGGAAGAGGTATTTCATGCAGGGGAAGGATGACATGAAACCATACAAATACTATGGGATTCCCATGGAAACTTTCTTCTCCTTTCTGAGTTCTGTCATAGTGTTTCAAATCATGATCCCTATATCACTGTACATAATGATGGAGTTGGTTCGCATAGGTCAGTCATACTTCATGATCGGAGATAAGTATATGCATGATAGTAATTCTGGCTCAAGGTTCCAGTGTAGATCACTGAATATCAATGAGGATTTGGGTCAAATACGCTACGTCTTTTCAGACAAAACTGGGACACTGACAGAGAACGAAATGGAGTTTCGGAAAGCCAGTGTTTATGGGAAGGACTATGGTGATATGTTGGATCTGGAAGATTCTCTGCTGAAATCTAATAGTGCAGGTATGGGTTCTAGTTCAATATGATTCATGTAGAGGACAAGAGTCTTGCCAACTGCACTGCTGTTTCATTATGAGTTCCTATGAGTTACTTCCCTGTTTGATAACAGTCGGCGACTAGGGAATCTGGCAAACACTTTCTGCCTTCTCCATGTGAATTTGCGCAATAACATTGACTAGTTAGATGCTTTGCAATAGTAGAATTAATTTAGGCTACTTTGTGCTCTTGTCATGTGTGGAATGTTATTGGTTGCCATCTGAAGCAAGGGTCTTCGTGGGGAGAGGTAAACTAGGGTGCCTCACATCGGTAATGATGTGTGATGACTTTTTTTACCACTAGTGTAAATGTATTTTAAGCACAACTCACTCAAGGGCATTGTTGTAGCTAGTTTGACATTGGCATTCTGAAGATTGTTGTATGGTTTTGTGCATTCTAATTCTAAATAATCACAACACAGAGCAAAATTTTATTAGGGCAACGTCTGTACCCTTCAATATCTTCACCTTCACCTTCTGCAATCTTCAGCAGGTGCCAGGAAATATAAACACAAGTCTGAAGTTGCTGTTGATACAGAACTGATGAAATTGTTACACAGAGAGTTAACCGATGAAGAAAGAGTGGCAACTCATGAGTTCTTTCTTACCTTGGTGGTGTGCAATACAGTAATCCCTATTTCACTCGATGACAATGGGTCAATTGATTATCAGGGTGAATCTCCTGATGAACAAGCTTTAGTTGCTGCTGCAGCTGCTTATGGTTATACTCTTTGTGAGCGCACTTCTGGGCATATCGTCGTTGATGTCAATGGAGAAAAACTGAGGTAGATAACTGGGTCTCTCATTCCCCCCTATGATGGTTTGCATGCGTCTAGATTCACTCCTCACATTCAACAGCAAATCAAAGGGGTCATCAAAACGAATATTTTAGAAAAGTTTATACCCAGTAAAAGGTTCTCGCTTTGTAATTTAACTATCAATAACATTCATGGTTTTGAAGGAAGATGATTGTTTTACCTTAATGATCTCATATCAAGCTTAAGAGAAGAATTGACGATTTGCATGAGACACATCGTTTCCATTTGGGAATTTCCTGTTCATTTGGATCAGATAAAAGAACATTAGTTTACAGTTTACAGTTGATGCCGGTATTGTTAACATACTTCTGCTTTTTTTTGGGGTAGAAGGGGAGGGCATTAGAAAGTAGACTATAGGTACTTGACTGCGATTTATCTGCCCATGGCATTGCCCCATTTACGATTAGGAAAGCAAGGTTGAAGTAATTCAAAAGAGAGAATCTTCGATGGAAGATCTCATTAGGAAGCTTGAGGATAAGGTGGTTAAGTACACGAAGAGGTAAACCTCGTATTTATTGAAAAATCATGCTCATCAAGTATTGATGAAGAAACTAGCGAGAGATTTCAAGTTGATGACCTACATTGCGGTTTTGTTTTTTGGTGTATATTAAATTTGGTCTATAGTATTTAGGCTTCTACATTAAATGTATTAAGTATATTATGTTTTACAGTATTGTAAGGGAAGCTGAAACTCATTATCTACTCAAATGAGTTTGAAATGGAAGTCTATATTTTGGATTTGTAGTGAAATGTAATATTGAAATCTCGCTGTCAGTTACAAACAAAGAAGGCCATTACTACGTGCAAGTAGAGCACAACAAAAACATGGCAGTGACAACTGCATCAGGCCTAAGAACAACAAAAAATAACACAACTCAAGGTTGTCCAAGTTTAGTTGAATTTTCTCCAACATCAGCTGTAGTGGCTACTTCTCGTTGAGCTAATGTTGTAGTTCTCCTGATGCAGGTTCTCTTATTTGTGCCCTATGTTTCCACGCAAATTGCATGCCACTCTCCAATGTCGTCCATAACTTATACCAAGTGACTTGTTAGAATGCTGATAAAATGTGCCAAAATTAAAAACAGGGATGAATCATACCAGATTAAGGAATACTCTCAGAGATCTTTGTTGTGGCCTTTTGGCTGGGGATGGCTGCGATGATAAAGTTTCATGTTGGCTGTTACCCAATTTTCTATAGTATGTGCATTTCATGCCAACTCCCTTCCCGGAAGGGGGTATGGTTCTGGTGATGGTTTCGGAGTCGAAGAGAATGGATTCAATTACACCATTCGGTGAAAAACAAAAAGTGATAAAATTCTCCTGGTGAAGCACAACCCTTTGCCATCTTGTTCGCAACTTTGTTTTCTTCCTCTGCACATGAGTGATTGATGTCTTCTTGAAGCTAGACAAGCGAAATCTCCATTTTTCTACAATTGGGGTGATTAAGCTGTTGATTTTAGTTCAATCAGCTAGGCATGGGTTTGAGGAACCACTTGGATTGGAAGTTCCTGTAGATCTAGATTTCGTGCGAGCAGGATGCATTCTACTTTGTTGTTTGAGGAATTGTTCCTTTACAAAGGCTATTGCGACATTTTAATGGGATTTTATATCTATGGTTGCTTTGGAACCAATTTGGTTTGATCATGTTTTTTAAAAACTACCATTTTGATGCCTACATATGCGCTATTGTTATATTTCCATTTGTCTTGTCATTATGCAGGTTGGATGTTTTGGGACTCCATGAATTTGACAGTGTTCGAAAAGGGATGTCTGTTGTTATCCACTTCCCAAATAACAGTGTCAAAGTACTTGTAAAAGGTGCAGACACTTCTATGTTCAGTGTTATTGCGAAAAACACTGATAAAGCGGATGATCTGGCCCGTGAAACACAAAAGCACTTGACGGATTATTCATCAATTGGTCTACGAACCCTTGTAATTGCTGCCAAGGATCTTAGCCAAGCAGAACTTGAGCAGTGGCAATGTAGGTACGAAAATGCTAGCACCTCTCTTACAGACAGGGCTATTAAGTTACGCCAAACAGCCTCTATTGTTGAGAGTGAATTGAGTCTTGTCGGTGCAACTGCGATTGAAGACAGATTACAGGAAGGGGTTCCTGAAACCATTGAATCTCTTAGGCAAGCAGGGATTAAGGTCTGGGTCCTCACAGGAGATAAGCAGGAGACAGCAATTTCCATTGGACTCTCCTGTAAACTTCTCACCTCAGATATGCAGATGATTGTTATCAATGGGAATTCTGAGACAAATTGTAGAAATCTTCTCCTTGATGCCAAGGCGAAGTATGGAGTGACATCGACATGTGCAAAGAGGAAAAACTTTGAATTGAAAAGTAGTGCAGACAAGAATGATCTTCAACCAGCAAATTATAAAACTTCATCAGAGGTGCCACGGTGGGAGTGGGAATCAGTTAAAGAAGAAGCCGAAGTGAATGGTCCTTTGGCTCTTGTCATTGATGGGAATAGCCTGGTCTACATCTTGGAGAAAGATTTGGAGTCAGAGGTAAGGCATATTTATTTGTTTGGCATTCTTTGTGCTTAATATCATGATTGTCCTTTATTTATGCTCTCTTTTTGACATGCTTTCTCCATGCATTTAGTTTGATAAAGTGGTTTTGGTTTGAATTCAACAGCTGTTTGACCTTGCCACCTTCTGTAATGTCGTTCTCTGCTGTCGTGTTGCTCCCCTTCAAAAAGCTGGTATTGTTGATCTGATTAAGAGTCGAACTGATGACATGACTTTGGCCATAGGCGATGGTGAGTTTCTTGCTAATATTTTTTGTAAAGTCTATCTGGAAGGGGTATTTGCTATAATGCTGTTATATATCGTTTTTCTTCATCATGCCAGCTTGATCAATGCTTGTATGAAATGCCAGCTTGTAAGATTGTGAAAAGATGTATTCTAAATGGTGTTCGCTCACACCTTTTTCAGGGACAAATGATGTATCAATGATTCAAATGGCTGATGTTGGGATAGGAATTTGTGGTCAAGAAGGGAGGCAAGCTGTCATGGCATCAGATTTTGCAATGGGGCAATTTCGATTTTTGAAAAGATTACTTTTGGTGCATGGCCACTGGAATTATCAGCAAATAGCCTATCTGGTTCTTTACAACTTTTATAGAAATGCCGTTTTTGTGTTAATGCTGGTAGGTTTTCCTCCCAATGACTGGCACTTATGTTTTCTTTGTGTTGACATTAATTCACTCAGATGAACCTTTTTAGTAGTTTCCTCTGGGGTCCCTGAAGATTAGCCAATATTATGCCTCAAGGATTTCTTTCAAATAATTTTGATGTCCTTCCTATAGATTTATTATTTGGTGGGTTCAATTTCCATGGAAGTACTAGTCTGCTGTCTAAGTTTGGTGATAGAACACACTTAGAAATTTATCATTTTATATGTCGCTGCTAATTAAATTATTGCAGTCGAGTGCTTAAAGGTTGTTCGTCTTTGGGGGGCTTTTGGCAGGTACATTTTATGCTCGGCCTTTTCAACTACTTCTGCCTTGACCGACTGGAGTAGTGTCTTATATTCTGTTATACATACTTCAATTCCTACTGTGGTGGTGGGGGTTCTGGACAAGGACTTAAACCATAGGACGCTTCTCGAATATCCAAAGCTTTATGGTGCTGGGCACAGGCACGAGGCTTACAATCTGCATCTCTTTTGGGTCACGATGCTAGATACTCTATGGCAGAGTCTTGTTTTATTCTACATTCCTCTATTTACCTACAATGAGAACACGGTGGATGTGTGGAGCTTGGGAAGTTTGTGGACAATTGCAGTTGTTATTCTTGTTAATATACATTTGGCAATGGACATTCAGCAATGGGTATCAATAACTCAAATGGCAGTGTGGGGATCCATCTTCATTTCCTATGGCTGTATGCTTGTGCTTGATTCCATACCAGTCTTCCCGAACTACTGGTTAGTATGCTGACTAGAGTTTATTAAGCCAACAGTTTTTTTGGCCATTAACTTTCCTTGTTATTGAGTTTATCTTGTGGATATTTCTTCATGCGTAGAGCACATTGAATGTACAGAAAAGGCTATAAAAGAGTTTCTGTTATTCGTATTACCTTTTTCAGGACTATTTATCATCTCGCAGCATCACCTCCTTATTGGCTTACCATCATTCTCATAATCGTCATCACATTACTCCCACGCTTTCTTGTCAAAATTGTCTATCAGAGGTTTTGGCCATCTGATATCCAAATAGCCAGGGAGGCAGAGATTTTGCTGGAAAGACCTGTTAGTTTGTCGAAGAAACAAGGTGGGAGGTCTACCTGACATTCTTGTGCTGACTGAGTTTGAGCTCTCTGTTAGACAGCTTCCCTTGAGTTAGTTCTGCAGCTGTGATGGCACCTGGTGAAGTAATTAAAAGGTGAGCATTGACCTTGCTAAGTGTGCAATAAGATTAAGATATTCATCAATTTGAGTTTGTCTGCTTTTCATGGTTGGGTTTCATTTAATTCCCCATGATCACATTGATTACACTACTTTCATGTCTGTTTGGATGCCGGCAGCATAGTTTCTTACACGGGCAAAATGAGATATTTTGAAATGCACTTCTGGATTTAGTTTTGTCCTATACATTCCACGGTTATGGGGAAGATCATACATGTGTTGGTTATTTCACCTTGCATTGCAGTAAGTTCTGTGTAATGCAAATGTGGGCGAGTCTGCATTTAAGAGGAGAAGAGTTAAGCATCTGACAATCTTTTACCGTGGAAGTCGACAGAGAGGACGACTGCCAACTGAGGGTCAACTCTTTCCTCATGCCTGAGCTGGCCGAGAATGTTGTGGTGATGATAGGGGAGTCATGGGCGGTGCCATGCAGGTGGCTGCTTGCTTTTACTCTCATGCAGGTTTGTGAAGTTCCGGGTGAATAGCGAGTCAATATTGGAAGTTTTGTGATATGGGGGGGGGGGGGATTTTGTTGTTGTAGATAAGGAAGAGAAGGGAAGTAGTTGAGGAGGAGGGGTACAAAAAGGGAAGGAATGAAAGAATTTGTTAATGACATTCGGCCCTTAGAGAAAGCGATAATTTATGAAGTGCCAGCATTCCCTGGGCATGGTATCATCATCATCAACCTCTCTTGGTAATGTTTGTTGGTGGAACCTCAATGGTATTAAAGCAATGTTATCTTTTAGAGAAACAATAATAAAAAATGACAGAGAGAGAGAGAGAGAGAGATGTTAGTATAAAAATGAATTGAGGAAGACTTGTTTTTCATCACGTGGTGGTGGGTTCCATTATTTGATATTGATTTATTACATCATGTGTGTTTGTGTGTTGGGGGGGAACCTTAAGCGAGTTTAGGGGTTTTGTTTGACTGGGCTTGGGGGTGCCGGGGGGCTGGTTTTGTCGTCTACCACTCTGGCTGGGAAGTCTGTTGTACAGACTGGACTGAACTCAACTCACATTTGAATTTGGCGGTGATGTTAGGAATTAAGTGCTTTAATCTACCATGCATCACAATTACTATTATTATTTGAAAAATCACTCGGAGGGAGGGGGGTGATGACGAACCTGCCCTTACGTCACTCTCTCCCCTTCCGCCCGCCACCATTTACTTGTTTTTCAAATGGAAACCGTTGTTTGCTACGAGAATTTGAAAAAACCTCAACTTTTTTAGTTCATAAATTATTTCGTCAAAATATGTAATAAGTTTTGAAATTTTTTGATTAATTCTAAATCGACATTAATAAGACCGATTTTGTGTTTTTAAGAAAATCGATATTTCTAATACGAATTTTCAAATTTAAAAAATAAAAAAATTAGTATTTAAACACCGATTTTAAATCATCTTAAAGGAATATGTTTATTTTTATTTTGAAATGTGGAAATTTACACTAACCCTAATCAAGAAATTTTTAAATTTAGAACCATAATTCGCAAAATTAGCATTATTATGAAACAAAGCTTGATACCAACAACAACGATCCCATAGTAACCGCGAGTCACGAGAAAGATTATTTTCGTCGGTTAAGTTTGAAAAAAAAATTGTAAAATAAAGTTTTGTGTTTTTAAAATTCCAAAATATGTTCGGGACTTTCAATTTACAGAAAATTTAATTTTAATTCATAAAAATTTATGGCTTAAAAGTGATTTAATAATAAAATATTTTTCAGTGTTTTTCTAGGTCGCAGTTTTTCAGTCAAGAAAAAAAAAATGTATTCATAAAATCGCCGTATACTACCATCAAATTATCAAAAGTGGTTAATCGAAAGTCAATTAATTTAGAAAATCTTTTTAAAAACTAAACCGTACACACGTATCGAACTAGTACTCCTCTGCTATTCGTCACTTTTGCCCAAATTACAATCCACACGTCTTGCATCTTCTCCCTTATTTATTCCCTTGCCCTCTTCTCCACAGAGAGTCCTTCCATTTCATCAAAAAGAGATGGAAGATTTAGATCACCTCGACTGGAAGCTCACTCTCCAGGAGATCTTTCAAGTTCAGGATGCGGCTGCCCATCTTCACCCCTCCCTTTTCCATGCACCCGGGCAAGACGAGGACGGGTTGTCGGCCACTGATCGTGATGATCTGGCTCGAGCAATCACTGGTTCCCTTACCAGAACCATGTCCTTGTCGGGTCATTGCGACACCGCCGAACCTTATGGGACCGCCCCGTCTTGTTCTTCCTCTGCCGACGCTGCCTTTCTGGGGGTTCCCAAGCCAGTGGTTGGCCGAAAGATCGACGGAAGGGGACGGTACAAGAGATGGTACCTCCAGTTCCCCCTCTCTAGATATTCCCATGCTCAAGAAAGGTCCCGAGTTTCGTTGTTTATGGGGGAGTTTCTTAAGCGAGTATTGAGATGTTTACCGAATGCAGGAAATCTTGCGACTCTAGGTCAGAGATAACTCCTGCTCTAATCGATGACGGTCACGCTTGGAGAAAATACGGCCAGAAAATGATCCACGGCTCCGACTTCCCCAGGTAACAGGCTCTAATTCGATTCATTGCGTCTTGTCGAGGGTAGTTTGCCCATTCCATATCAGCTTCCGTTTCGTAAATAGGCTTTTCTTTTGGGGGGGGACATGAACCAGATGGAGTCGGATTAAGAGATCCCGATTTTATTTTGAACTCAACTGTAGGAGCTACTACAGATGCACTCACAAGTCAGATCAAAATTGCCAAGCGGTGAAACAAGTGCAGCAAATCTCGCTAGATCCACCCTTGCACCGGACAACTTACTACGGCCACCACACTTGTAAGAACACCTCCTACCCCGGACAGTTCATCATCCCAGAAGAGGAAACGACGTTCAAGCTGGTTTCCTTCAAAGGGGACTTTCCTCGGAACACCATGGACGGGTCGTCCTTCTTGCCGTCTACCTTCTCCTCAAAGTCCAGTCATGGATGAGGCCATCGGCCTCCATGGATGTGGAGTACAACGAATAAGCCCTATCCAATCAATTGATTATTCTATTAGTGCGTGTAAAATTCGAAATACCTCTACTTTAAAAAAAATATATTTATAAATAAAAGAATAAAAATTAATTTTAAGCTTTTTTGAAAAAACGTGTAAAATAATTATAATAAAATACTAGAAATATTTCATACAATGAAAATAAAGTTGAAATGGTCAAATGGGATTTCTTCCTAATATAAGTAAAATTAATAAACCTCTGGTGGAGAGATGTGCAGGAGCTTTTGTCGTGTTTTGCAACTACTTTCTTCTTGTCCACTTCTTCATTGTTCAATATTAGTAATATCCACGGTCCAAAAAGCAAGTACATGGCACAAGCTTAAGCTTAAGTGCTCTAAAATCAATTGACTATAAAAGAATAGTACGATGAACTTTATATATTGGATCGAAATATTCTTTCATTTTCAAGTAGGATTGAGTTTATCATTTTTTGGTAATTAACGCTTTCAACGATATATACAACAGAATGACTTCATTTCTTTCTTTTTTATTTACCTATATAGATTTCAATGTCAAATCTTAGGTCAAAAAATAAATAAATATTATAGTCCTAATTTTTATTCTTGAAATGCATATTCTTTTCCACAAGTCTTCTACATTTTTCGGATAACAGTTGAGATATTACATGCATTACTAGCAAAACGATCCAACAAAATCAAATTATGATGGATTACCTAGTCTTCATTTGGTTAAATAATTTTTTCTTGGATTCGGAGAATATTTCATTTGCTCTTATACAAAAATATGCCTTTTGGAATTTGAAAATAATGGGCATAGTTTTTTTTTTCACTCTATTGAGTTTACCGAATATTCTGCTGTAGGTAATAGTTGTCCGATTCAATGTTTGAGATGAGTTAATGACGGCTTAAATGTAATAACTTGTAACCCGTTTGGTTTTCGAAATGATATTTCGAATGAAATGGAATGGGAAGGATGAAAAAAGTATAGTGAATAGGAATGGCATTGCTTTTAGAAAATGGTGCGTTTAGTTCAAGCATAAAGATGAGAACAAGTAGGGAATGAAATGAGGAAGGGAATAGACATTTCATGTCAAGGAATGGAATAAAATGAGATGAAAAAAAAAAAGAGTAAGATTATTAATCCATTTCATTCATTTATCATGACTATGAGCCTACATCAAAAAATTGGTCTTCGTAGTATCCCCGACTTTATGCTACTTGGTTTAACCGGTTCGAGTCTTACAAGACTAAACATATGTTAATAAAAAATGATACTATTACAAAAAATTTTGTTTGGACCCCATCCATTATTTCACCCACCTACCGATTTATGTTGGAGTACAACGAGCAAGCCCTAAGGGCTTTGCTTTTACAAGAATCATAAATTATTATTATTATTACTACTACTAGTAAGAAAGAGGAGAGGGGGGGAGTCTCTCTTCATCATAATGACATGCAAATATGTAATCTAGGCTTATAAAATCGTTGTCTTTCACGAAAACCTGAGAATATTTTCATTTAATTATTTCGGTGTGAATGTTTGAAAGGTAACGAAGAAGAAGAAGCAGAAGGGGCGTCGCTTTCCTCCAACTACTTGTCAACGTTTATTACTTTTACCCACTCCTTCCATCTCCATCCCTTCTTCTCCTCCTCCTCCCTTAAACATCCTTCATTTCAACATACAAAATACGGTAGGGATTGGTCCAATCGATCAGGACGCCGAGGGAGAAGGCAAAAGAGAGATGGAGGAGTTGGATCACTGTGACTTGAAGCTCATTCTCCAGGAGCTCATTCAAGGCCGGGATGCCGCGGCCAAGCTTCAAGGCTCCTTGCTTGGAGCGCACGAGGACGAGGACAGGTCGCCGACCGCCACTTGGGAAGATCTGGCTCGGATGGTTGATGGTTCCTTTGGCAGAGCCCTTTCTGTCTTGGGCTATGGCGATGCCCCCGAATCTGATGGGACATCCTTGTGTTCATTGCCCTGGATTGATCCTGCCTGCTTGCTGGATCCCATGCCAGTAGTCGGGCGAAAGATTGATGAAAGGGGGCGGTACAAGAGAAGGTACCCTCATAGTTCTGGTGGAGAGATTCCTACTACCCTCGGAGAAACCTGGAAATCTCATTGTTTCTGCACCTGCGCATGTCTTTTTAAGGGATATATTTCGTGAAATACAGTGATGTTTACTGAATGCAGGAAGTCTTGCAACTCTAGGACGGAGACAACTCCGGCTCTAGTTGATGACGGTTACTCTTGGAGAAAATACGGCCAGAAACTAATCATAGGCTCGGATTTCCCTAGGTAACGAGTTCAATTCGACTCACCTGTGTAGCCCCGTTCCTTTCCATTTTAGTTTTTGTTTCATAATTAGGTTTCGTAGGGGGAGTTTAACCAGATGGATCTAGCTATTCAGATCTGATTTGAATTCGGCATGGTTTTAACTGTAGGAGCTACTTCAGATGCACTCACAAGTCTGACCAGGGTTGCGAAGCTGTGAAACAAGTGCAGCAGATTTCGGAAGTACCTCCCTCGTATCGGACAACTTATTATGGCCATCACACTTGCAAGAACACCTCATTCCCCCAACAATTCGCCATCCCTGATGAGGAAACGGAGTCCAAGCTGATCTCCTTCGATAGGACTGCTCATAGGAACATGACAGACGAGGGTTCTTCCCGTCTGCCTTCTTCTCTTGAGGACGAGCCCACAGGTCTAATGGGAGGAGGGAGAAGGGCAAAAGTCGAGCACAACTCGCAACCTCGGCTTTCTTGAAGATAAAGAAGGGGGAAAGTAGGGTAACCCTCACGAACCACAAAAAAAAAGAAAACAAAGGAGAAATATATCTCTAGTTCGAAGGATGCCAAATTTATTTCACGAACTGTCATCATCATACTAATCGTACATTCCTAGAGAGTGTACATCTATGTCGTCATAGAAGTTCTTCGATGATCTTGTCTTCTTTCTCGCGCCCTGTCCTGGTCTTCGCCCTCTTCTCCTTCACTTCAGTACTATCATTTTGGAATTTCTGTGGACCTGGAAACAAAGCCGATCCGGAGCACCTTCCTTCCTCCACCCCCTGTGATGTCACTGGCACCGATTTGTGTGATTCGCTCGAGAGTCATTACAAGTGTTGCAATGAGTAATACATACCTCCTGTCTTCTTCGTGTTCGGCTAATAATCGGAATCCCCGAAGCGAAGACGACTCTGCAGGGAACGTTCCCTTTTGAATTATAGATGACGGTGCAATGTCTCCATGGTCGATACATCCCCCGATCTATGTCTCAGCAAAGTTGCACTTGCGAAAGCAAGAATTGTTACCCGGCCCGGCACATATAACTAACGAATGATCGAGAACTTCTGCCCGCCTGTGATATATGTCGATGGTCAGTTGAGTTTCTAGTTTTTACGAACAAAAGAATAGATGTATGAAAATGATGGTTAGTGTGTCGCAAGGGTGACGTGGGGGTGGTGATGTCTTACGAACCTCTTCTTACGTCATCCCCCCCCCCCCACTTGGTTATATATTATATATAATTTTATTATATAATCCAAACGGGACCCCTAATTCCAAAAACGTTCATCTTCCAATGAAATTACACGTCACCCCCACCCGACCCACCCACCAATCCGCGCGTTTCTTCCCCGGCATTTCTTCCGTAATAATATTATTCATCAAAATATAATTCTTAAATTTAAATAAATAATTTTTTGAAATCGACGTCTAAAAAGTTGTGTTTCTTTTTAAGAAATTTAGTATCTATAACACCGAGTCTAAGCCTGAGAAATAGTATCGGTCGAGAAAATATTTCATAAAATAATCCTTAAATTTGGGCAAAATAACGTTTCAAAATCGATGTTAAAAAAATCAAATTCATTTTTTAAAAAGCTTAATTATTATAACATAAAGTTCGTCTGAAAAGATGAGAGAACTCAATGTTATAAGAACCGAGTTCAACCTTCATAGATGAATCTCGGTTTTATAATATCGAGTCTTCCCACACCAACTCAATGTTAAAAAAATCAAGTTACTTAAAGGAAGTAAACTATTTTTTTTTTGAAAAGGTAGATTTTTTAACATTATAAGAAAACTTTTAAAAATTAATACCTTATTTATGAAATATTTTTTCTTCCATTATTTATTCCCTAACCTCCGTTTCTTCCGAGACCTCTCTCACCCTGTTGTTTTTAAGTGACGGTGTTTAATTACACCATTTAAGAAGCAGTTAATATGTTTTAGTATTATTATTGATCTGACTCGGATGGTCGCTGGGTCATTCGCCAAGTTGGGTCAGCACTGGCGCAGCCTCATCTTGTGAAGTGACTCCCTCCGCCTTTGTCTGAGTCCCATGCCGGTAGTTGGGGCAAAGGTTGATTGTACAAGAGAACGGTACCATCCGAGTCGCCAGTCCTCGAGGAAATTTGCCCAACTGCCGTTGACATTCCTTCAAACTCCCGACATAAATACTATTCCAAAAAGCATATTCCCCACCGCGTCTGGAATTTCAGGTAGTTCTGATGTTGGATTGTTTATGTACACTAAGAGGGGGGTGAATTAGTGTTTATCACTTTTTCGCCCTTTCTCGGTGTAAGCGGAAGCGTACTGTATCACAGCAGAGCGTTTCTCAGAATGAGAAATACCTTACTGTAACTGTTACGATTTTGTCGAGTAGGTTTTCGTACGAGTGTTGCGCGATCGTAATGGACACAGTGATTTATAGTGGTTCGGCCTTAATTGACCTACGTCCACTTTCCACCAACAAGGTGATTCCACTATATAAAATAATGGGTGCAAAAAGCCCTTGCACTAGGCGTATGTTCCTCTCACAAAGTGAGATTTAGAATCCCGTACAATAGATGATCACTCCTGGCAACGGTCAGCTCCTCACACAGTGGACGTCTTCTCGTTTTCAGCAGAATGATGCTTATCCTCAGCAGTTGGTAGCTCAATGGATTCCACACAGCTCGTTGTCGCTTAATATAAACCTGACTTATCAAAGAACACAGACAACGTTATGTTAGAGTATAAATCCTCACAGATAATTCCTTACGGTGAAGAATGTATTCTCAGAGAGCAGCTCGTTTCTGCTTCACAGCGAAGGATTGCTTCAGCACTTTATCGTTCAGCAGAGGATTTCCACACAGATCTTGTCTCTCCTTAAGATAAGCCTGCACTTGCTTAAGAGACAACCACAAAGTTGAACCACAAAGATCACGAAGATAGGAACCACAAAGATCACAAAGAAAACCACAAAGCCACTTAGAAGGTATCCGTCCTACACTCAGTTCGGACGTGCACGGTTACCACAGCCGTGACTCACTGCACTGCACACCCAGTGCCTAGGGTGGAATTTTCCGATCCGTTGGCTTCCACGCAACCTGCTTTACTAACCCTCTGTATCAGGCGTTCAAGACTTCTGCACAGCACCCCTGTGCTCGGGAGGAACTCTTTTCACTCCGGCGGCGTTCCCACCTCCTGCTCTACCCTGCAGGCACGAGACTTCTGGCGCGCACCCGCAAGTGCGTGTCTAACTACTCAAACTCCGTAGGCTCGAGACTTCCCTGCGAAAAGACACGACAAGAACGGCTTCTTGCCGATGGGTAAGCAACCGGTTACTGAATTCAGAGCAGGTATTCACTTAGCTTCCCTTAGACGATTCGCCGGCTGCTCGTTGAACGCACCGAGGACACCTAGTCCCTCTCAGACGATTCAAGGGATCTGACCTCAGCCCCTTGACACTCTCACACGCAGCTTGCAAGAGAAAGAACCAGGAGACACTTAGCACCTTCCGCTCTCCGTCGACGCACAAAGCTCACTTAGACCACTTAGACCACTTAGACCACACAGACGCACAAAGGCATTGTTTTCAGTCGTCTCTGGTCTGGTTATAAAGGAGAAAGAGACACAGAATACGTCTAGGCAATTATGAAGATTTGTTGCCAAAACTGGCAGACATGACTCAACAATAGTCTGCTCAACGGCTCACTGTGCCATAGAAGGAAAATCTCAACGGTAATTTCCTTCACATATATTAATCAGATAATTGATTTCCAAACATAATTATCTGATCATAATCTTATCTTAACAATTACGATTAGCAAAGATATTCAATCTGATAATATCTCCTACTACAGCGTATCGTTGCTGTAGAATATCAGAAAGATATTTTGTTTCCAAAAGTAAAACTTGGAAAGCTAATCTTAATATATTTAGTTGCCTAAGTACCTAAGATAAGGTCATTAGGTTACATTAAACGAACCTAGACGTTCAGACAGATAATCTGAAATAGATTAAAATAAATCTTAAAATAAATCGTGGTTATTAAAAATATGTTTCCATATTTTCAATGTACATGCGTAAAATCACAGTAACAGCTTACTATAACGCATCAATATATAACTGTTACTATAGCCGTGGTTCAGCAACATATTGCTCAAGCTCATCACTAAGAATGAACACATAACTTGTGAAACATTACTACTGACCAACAGTAACATGTCGCTTACCACCAGTAACATGTCACTTAAGTTCATCATCAAAACCAGGTCAACATTCTCCCCCTTTTTGATGATGACAAAATATGGACTTAGGGATCGAGCTTGTATCAACTCCCCCTTAAATCCTTAACTCCCCCTGAACTTATTCTTCTCCCCCTTTTTGTCATATCAAAAAGAAAAAGAAAAGAGGATAACAAAGGATAGTTTTATTACTAGTGCAGCAAGAATATGCTAGCACCCAAAAGACAAAGTCAGCAGCCAACAGTTGCTGTGATGCATCAAAACGAAACAGTTATTAAACCAGTTTAGAAATAGAAGAGCATAGCTCATTCTAGAACAACAAAGCAGACACCTAAAGATAAAGAAGAGTAGCTCAATCCTAAACGGAGAGCACGGCTCAATCCTCAGCATTATCAAGCAAGGTCTGGACCATATTTTCCAGGCGGGTTAGCCTCTCAGCAAATCCATCCAGCCTCTCAAGAATGGAGCGTCTGGTGTAGCTTAATTCCTCACAGAGGACTTTCTGAAGCTTGGAAGAAGAAGGGGACCCATCCTTGGATGAAGAAGCCGCCTTCTCACGTTCAGCATAGCGTTGCTTGCCAAGTGCAGCTGTGGTCTTGCCACGGACAGAAGCAGCGATCTGTCGCTTTGTTGGTTTCTTGACAAAAACACCATCCACATACTGGTAGCCCATACTCGCTACAGAGTTAGCTCCAATAACCTGAGTAGTCCAGGTGTCCATTTGATTTACAGGAACAATCTGCTCCCCATAGAACTGCAGCAATGCAGTGATAACATGTGCAAATGGAAGTGCCATGTTCTCGTCCTGAACACAAGATGCCATATGGCCAAATATCACACTTCCCAAGTTCACAGGAATACCTCTTTTAAGATGAACCATCAGATTCCAGTCTTTTGGCATGACAGTGTCGATGCTGGCAATCCGAGGGGCCAAGCAAGACATTACTGCCTTGTGAAACATCCGGTTGCTGAAACTCAGCCCGGTGTTCTGCAGATATCCGCTGACAGCAACCACTTCACCATCATTGATGGTCTGATAAGCTTCCAGCTTCCCTTCACTGATCACCCTCAGGTTGTTAACAAGATCAGATTCAAAGAGGCGGCAGACATCAAACACGGAGAAAACAAAGGTTTTCTCATCTACCAACACCTTGGTGAATTTAATAAGAGAATCTTCCTTATGAAAGGTAATATTGGCATAGAATTCCTTGACCTTTGAGATGGAACTGATGCCATCATATTCACAAAAGGATCGCCAGGTCAACCTTTCAAACATCTCAGCAAAGCAGAGCTCATGTTGAGTAAACCAATCAAAGTCTACACGCTTGCATGCAGCAATGTTGCACTTGGTCATGTTTCTATTAGGCATAGTATCATCAGCAAGAATTCGATTTAATTCAGCCAGAGAAACATACTGATCAACCGCAGGAATAAAAACAGAAGAATCTGCATTTCTCACTTTCTTGTGAATAGGAGAGCCAGAATGCATACCATCCCTTATACCAGCATAAGGTCGCTTCATCCTGGTGCGAGAGGCAACACCAAGAGAAGAGCGAATCGGAGGATTCTGAACAGAGCCGATCACCTCCACATTCTCATCCTCGTCAGGAGTCTCTTCAGCCAAAGAGTCCTGTTCATCAGCGCTCTGGAAATCCTCAGGATCCTCAGCGCTTTTCTTGCCTTTTTCGGCTTGAGTCTCCTCATCAGTAGCAGGGGAGTTTGCTGCTTTGGGAGACGCAGAAGTAGACTTGGTAACCGCCTCCGGTGGAGCGGTTTCCTCCTCAACAATGATGGTTTTCTCCGTAGCACCCTCAGGTTCGCCAAAAGTGGTGGCATCACCAGTCGAAGCCACATTGTCCTTGGCAGGAACCGGAGCAGGTGTCTCCTTGGTCTTAGTGACCACCGGAGCAGGGGTTTGCATCATCGAGGGCTCCCCCTCAGTAACTGACGGAGGCGCCACAACAGGTAGTTGCTGGGCAGAAGTAGCCACAGCCTGTGACCGTTTCTTGGGAGTTCCCTTGCCCTTTCCAGATTTCGCGGATTTGGGTGCCATTTTCAGAGGAGAAATGGAGAAGAAGGAAGATTGTTGAGGTTGAAGAAGAAACGAGGGAAGTTAGGGATTTGAAAAGAAACCGTAGGTGGTTTTCTTTTTATAAAATGTTTTGTAGAATAAAGTAGGAAATAAAAAAATTGGGAATGAAATGGCACCATAGGAATATTTTTATTTTCCTATCAAAACTTTCTCAAAATAATTAGATGACAATATTATCATCTCAGAGATTTGGATTACATATCCCTAACTCACTTCATAAATATTCAAACCTTTCTTTGTCAAGCGGTTTAGTAAGGATATCAGCAAGCTGTTGCTCAGTATTTAGATACTGAATATCAACTTTACCGCTTTGTACATTATCACGTAGAAAGTGGTGTCTCAACTCAATATGCTTAGATCTTGAGTGATAGACAGGATTTCGTGATAAATTAATTGCACTTGTGTTATCACACATTATTGGAATAGAATCAAAATGAAGATCATAATCTTCAAGTTGTTGTCGCATCCATAGTAACTGCGCACAGCAACTAGCTGCTGATACGTATTCAGCCTCAGCTGTGGATAAAGCGACAGATGTCTGCTTCTTAGAGAACCAGGAAATAAGCATATTTCCCAATAGTTGGCAAGTACCAGACGTGCTTTTCCTATCAATACGACATCCAGCATAGTCAGCATCTGAATATCCTCTAGGATCTAGCAATGATTCTCTTGGGTACCACAGACCTAAGCTAACAGTTCCTGCGAGGTATCGAAAGATCCTCTTAACTGCAGTAAGGTGTGACTCTTTTGGAGCAGACTGATATCTAGCGCATAAGCATACGCTGAACATAATATCTGGTCGTGAAGCAGTAAGATATAGCAATGATCCTATCATACTTCTGTATAGCTTGGAATCAATTTCCTTTCCACTTTCGTCTTTATCAATTTTGGTATTATTACCAATTGGAGTTGACAAAGGTTTAGCATTCTCAAGATCAAATTTCTTGAGCAACTGTTTGCTGTACTTTTCTTGATGGATGAAAATTCCATCTTCCGTTTGTTTAATTTGAAGTCCGAGGAAGAAAGTAAGTTCTCCCATGAGACTCATTTCAAATTCTCCTTTCATAAGATCAGAGAATTCATTACATAATTTTTCATTAGTTGAACCAAATATAATGTCATCGACATATATTTGTGCAACTAAAAGATCAGCATCCTGTTTCTTAAGAAATAATGTTGTATCAATTTTTCCACGCCTATATCCCTTTGCTATAAGAAAGGAACTAAGCTTTTCGTACCATGCTCGCGGAGCTTGCTTAAGCCCATACAAAGCTTTAGAGAGCTTATAAACATGATTTCGATACTTTGGATCGGTGAATCCAGGAGGTTGTTCAACATAGACTTCCTCTTTTATATCACCATTTAGGAAAGCACTTTTCACATCCATTTGAAATAACTTAAAGTTATTATAGCAAGCATACGCTAGGAGTAAGCGTATTGCTTCTAGACGCGCCACTGGAGCGAACGTTTCATCATAATCGATGCCTTCTTCTTGTGAGTAACCTTTTGCTACAAGTCTAGCTTTGTTTCTTACAACATTTCCAGACTCATCAAGTTTATTTCGATAAACCCATTTTGTTCCAATAATGGAACGATCATTGGGTCTAGGTACTAAATTCCAAACTTTGTTTCTCTCAAATTGGTTCAATTCCTCTTGCATAGCAAGGATCCAATTAGGATCATCAAGCGCATCATCAATGCCTTGAGGTTCATCTTGAGAGATAAAAGCAGAGTGTTCACAGTACAAACTTGCTGTATTGCGGGTTCGCACTCCTGTGTGCAAAGAACCTATTACTTGATCAATAGGATGTCTTTTCTTATATAACGAAGGAACACGATTCTCAATTTGAATATCCTGGAAATCACCAGAAGCATTTTCAGTGTGTGCAACAGGCACTTGCTGTACATCTGCTACAGTATTTCCGTTCGGATTATTGTCAGCAATCATTTGCTGGGAGGTTTCATTTGATGTTGTTGTTGAGGATTGTGCTACTGCTTCCACAGCAACTTCCTCCTGTGTCGGAGAGTCATCAATTTTAACATTGATAGACTCTTCAACAGTTAGAGTTCTTTTATTAAAAACTCTATATGTTTTGCTCGTTAGGGAGTATCCTAAGAATATGCCCTCATCAGATCGAGCATCAAACTTTCCGACACCATCTTTAATGGGTCTCAAGATATAACACTTACTTCCAAATTGATGAAAGTATGAGATATTAGGCTTTCTGCCTTTATATAACTCATAAGGCGTTTTACCTAAAGAGTGCCTCAAATGAATACGATTTGAGATTAGCATGCTGTGCTTACAACTTCAGCCCAAAGATTTTTAGCAACCTCACTTTCCAGCAACATAGTTCTTGCCATGTCTTGTAAGGTTCGATTCTTTCGCTCTACAACTCCATTTTGCTGTGGAGTATATGGAGCAGAGAAATTATGGTTTATACCATATTCTTCACAAAAAGAAGTAAAGTCATGGTTTTCAAATTCGGTACCATGATCCGTTCTTATGCTTCTTAGAGAAACACCTTTCTCATTTTGAAGTTGTTTGACTAAAGTTTCAAATGTTGCAAACGCATCACTTTTGTGAGCTAAGAATTTAACCCAAGTGAATCTGGAAAAGTCATCTACCACAACTAATCCATAACGTTTACCTCCGAGACTTTGAGTCCTTGTTGGACCAAATAAGTCCATATGAAGTAAATCAAGCGGAGCTTTGCTTGAAATCATATTTTTACTTTTAAAGGATACCTTTGTTTGTTTGCCAATAGAACAAGCTTTGCAAACCTGATCATTGTCAAACTTGATTTTAGGCAATCCCTTAATGATGTCCTTTTTGACAAGTTTGGACAGCAAGTCGTAGTTAGCATGTCCCAACTTTCTATGCCACAGAGTAGCTTCGTCCTTAACGGACAAGAGACAATTTTCTCCAGCGGAGATGTTCTTAAAGGACAGGATATAGATGTTTTTCTTGCGTTCACCAACGAAGCAAGTGATGCCATCCCGTGAAACGTTACATGTTCTCTCATTGAAAGAAACATTGTAACCTTTATCGCACAATTGGCTGATACTAATCAAATTATGTTGGAGGCCTTTAACATAAAGAACTCCTTCAATGGTTAGGGAGTTAGAACAGCAAATGGTTCCTGTTCCTTTAACCATCCCTTTTCCATTATCACCAAAAGTGACAGCACCACCATCCTGGAAAACCAGTGTGGAGAATAAGGAGACATCTCCTGACATATGCCTCGAACAGCCACTATCTAAGTACCATACATGGTCCTTAGTGATGGACTTGAAGCATCCCTGAAATAGAGAAAGAATTTAAGTAAGTCGTTGCTTCCATTTAACAACAGAACCGTCAACTTTAGAAGTAATGCCAAGCATGTCATTTCGCCGCACATGGCAATTTTTAATGAAATGATCCGGCTTTCTACAATAGTAACAAAGCCTAGGTAACCTTTGAATAATAAAATGAGATTCGCCATTCCTAACATGAGGGGGAACATATTTCCCATGTCGTGAATGTTTCTCATTTCCAGAATCATGCTTCTCATGCATACATAATTCTGTTTTGTTGTTTACAGCATCAAGTTGCTGTTGCAACTCCTCAATCATTAATTTGGATTGAGAAAGTTTCTTTGTCGCTTTCTTAGCCTTTGCTGATAACTCTTCCTTTAGAGAATCGTTCTCAGCACTCAAGAATTTATTCTCCTTCTTAAGAGCCTTATTGTTTGCGGACAAAGACTCAATTTTATCATAAAGTTCGGAGAAAAGATTCTCAATATCTTCAGCAGACAGATCAGAAGGTGAGAAAGCATTTACCTTCTCAGTGTCAGCATCAGTTTGCGCCATATAGCAGATGTTTGCTGTTTCGTCATCCTGATCTGATTCTTCATCACTATCACTCCAAGATGCCATCATGGCATTTTTCTTGTATTTTGAAGATTTGCCCTTCTCATTCAAAAGTGGGAAATCTGGTCGCATATGACCAGGTTTGTTGCACTCATAGCATACACCACTTTTACTTTGGTGTGGTTTAATATTCTTCTTTTTAATCTCTCGCTTTCCCTTAAAGCGATTTTTGCGAAGATACCTTTTGAATTTCTTTGCCATCAAGGAGACTTCATCCTCAGAATCAGATGAAGATTCATCCTCAGATTCATCGGACATTTCAATACTTCCTTTAAATGCAACAGCATTGATCTTCTTATCATCAGCAACCTTGTTCTCATTTTCGTACGCAACGAGAGAACCAAGCAACTGTTGAAGACTTAAGTTTGTCAAATCTTTAGCTTCTTCAATTGCCGTCTTCTTGGCTTCCCAAGTTTTAGGCAATGAGCGAAGTATCTTTCTGACCAACTCAGAATTAGAAATTGTTTTGCCAAGTGATTCCATGGCATTAGTAATTTCGGTGAGTCTATCAAACATTTGATTTATTGACTCATCCTTTTTCATCTTGAATGCTTCGTATTGAGTTACTAAAGCATTTATTTTGGATTCCTTGACTTGTTCTGTTCCTTCATAGATCAAAGCAAGTCTATCCCACATTTCTTTCGCTGTCTTACAAGTAGAGACGCGATTGAACTCATTTCCAGCAAGAGCACACACTAAGTAGTGCTTTGCTTTAGTGTTCAGCGAGATAATTCTCTTTCTTTCAAATTCATGTCGAGAGTCGCTGGGATTAGATGGAGGAATTACAAGATCTCCTTCCATTATAATCTGCCAGCAATCGGCATCTTTTGCTCCTATGAACAACTCCATTCTCATTTTCCAATATGAGAAGTGTTGTCCTGCAAAGAGCGGTGGACGTTCGGTCGAATGACCATCAGTCAAGAGCATTGACATTCTGTTCAGTACTCAGCAGCACCTTACTGTGCTTAATGTAAGACTGTCAGCAACAAGCTGTTTTGGTTCAGCAACAGAGTTCTGTACTAGCAATCACACAGAAAGCTTTCCAGCAAACCCGCTCTGATACCAATTGTTGGATCGTTTATGTACACTAAGAGGGGGGTGAATTAGTGTTTATCACTTTTTCGCCCTTTCTCGGTGTAAGCGGAAGCGTACTGTATCACAGCAGAGCGTTTCTCAGAATGAGAAATACCTTACTGTAACTGTTACGATTTTGTCGAGTAGGTTTTCGTACGAGTGTTGCGCGATCGTAATGGACACAGTGATTTATAGTGGTTCGGCCTTAATTGACCTACGTCCACTTTCCACCAACAAGGTGATTCCACTATATAAAATAATGGGTGCAAAAAGCCCTTGCACTAGGCGTATGTTCTTCTCACAAAGTGAGATTTAGAATCCCGTACAATAGATGATCACTCCTGGCAACGGTCAGCTCCTCACACAGTGGACGTCTTCTCGTTTCCAGCAGAATGATGCTTATCCTCAGCAGTTGGTAGCTCAATGGATTCCACACAGCTCGTTGTCGCTTAATATAAACCTGACTTATCAAAGAACACAGACAACGTTATGTTAGAGTATAAATCCTCACAGATAATTCCTTACGGTGAAGAATGTATTCTCAGAGAGCAGCTCGTTTCTGCTTCACAGCGAAGGATTGCTTCAGCACTTTATCGTTCAGCAGAGGATTTCCACACAGATCTTGTCTCTCCTTAAGATAAGCCTGCACTTGCTTAAGAGACAACCACAAAGTTGAACCACAAAGATCACGAAGATAGGAACCACAAAGATCACAAAGAAAACCACAAAGCCACTTAGAAGGTATCCGTCCTACACTCAGTTCGGACGTGCACGGTTGCCACAGCCGCACTGCACACCCAGTGCCTAGGGTGGAATTTTCCGATCCGTTGGCTTCCACGCAACCTGCTTTACTAACCCTCTGTATCAGGCGTTCAAGACATCTGCACAGCACCCCTGTGCTCGGGAGGAACTCTTTCCACTCCGGCGGCGTTCCCACCTCCTGCTCTACCCTACAGGCACGAGACTTCTGGCGCGCACCCGCAAGTGCGTGTCTAACTGCTCAAACTCCGTAGGCTCGAGACTTCCCTGCGAAAAGACACGACAAGAACGGCTTCTTGCCGATGGGTCAGCAACCGGTTACTGAATTCAGAGCAGGTATTCACTTAGATTCCCTCAGACGATTCACCGGCTGCTCGTTGAACGCACCGAGGACACCTAGTCCCTCTCAGACGATTCAAGGGATCTGACCTCTGCCCCTTGACACTCTCACACGCAGCTTGCAAGAGAAAGAACCAGGAGACACTTAGCACCTTCCGCTCTCCGTCGACGCACAAAGCTCACACAGACCACACAGACGCACAAAGGCTTGTTTTCAGTCGTCTCTGGTCTGGTTATAAAGGAGAAAGAGACACAGAATACGTCTAGGCAATTATGAAGATTTGTTGCCAAAACTGGCAGACATGACTCAGCAACAGTCTGCTCAACGGCTCACTGTGCCATAGAAGGAAAATCTCAACGGTAATTTCCTTCACATATATTAATCAGATAATTGATTTCCAAACATAATTATTTGATCATAATCTTATCTTAACAATTACGATTAGCAAAGATATTCAATCTGATAATATCTCTTACTACAGCGTATCGTTGCTGTAGAATATCAGAAAGATATTTTGTTTCCAAAAGTAAAACTTGGAAAGCTAATCTTAATATATTTAGTTGCCTAAGTACCTAAGATAAGGTCATAAGGTTACATTAAACGAACCTAGACGTTTAGACAAATAATCTGAAATAGATTAAAATAAATCTTAAAATAAATCGTGGTTATTAAAAATATGTTTCCATATTTTCAATGTACATGCGTAAAATCACAGTAACAGTTTACTGTAACGCAGCAATATATAACTGCTACTAGCTGTGGTTTAGCAACGTATTGCTCAAGCTCATCACTAAGAATGAACACATAACTTGTGAAACATTAATACTGACCACCAGTAACATGTCGCTTACCACCAGTAACATGTCACTTAAGTTCATCATCAAAACCAGGTCAACATCTGACTGAACATGAATGAAGTCTCTCTTCTTCTCTACATCAGTCAGCCCGCGGATGAACACAGGTTTACAGAAAATGAATCTGCCACCAAGAAGTTTCCAGTTGGGAAGGCCCAACTACTCGATTGGACCATGGGGCACTTGTCCAAAATGTGTGAAGAAAAATAAAAGAGGCTTTGTCTAAGCGTCTGACTACGAGGAAGTATAATTGTACATTCCTATCAGCTTTGCGACGTCAATGGGAACTTGCGCGGCCTGTATAGATAAAATACCCCCATCGAGATGCCACAACACAGCAGCAAGGTGATAATCAGTACAGGTGAGATGCATAACTTCCAAACAAAACCACGCGACCATTATTTCAAGTCTAATGCATATGTTAGAACTGTCATTAATCTTATTACGGTCATTAGGAAACTCACGAAGGATGGCCTCTGCAAAAGACAGCAAGATCTCCGTTAGACTTGTCTTAAAGAGGCCCATCATATCGCGTACCAGATTCCTCATGTTAGATGAGGGTGGCGGCAAAGAGATGAAAGTACCAACCTGAAGCAGAAGTCTTATCTCCCTCAAAGATATTATGCCCGTAATCACTGCAGATTAGCAGTCACATGAGAGTTAGATCCGACATATTTGGAAAAATTGATGCTCAATTGCTCAACTATCTGAGCTCATCAGCTGCACGCTTTATTAATGTATATCATAACATCATCATGTTATGTTGAAGCAGCAAAACAAACAAAAATCCAGAAACATTTAACATTACATATAAGTTGGATTCTCACAGTTTACCTTCGATCATTCATCCGTTGATCACCCTTCTTCCTCTCGGACATTTTCCTATAACTAGCTTCCAGTCTGATGACCACTCGGACTAGCCAGAGGGGCCTTCCCATTTCCAGCACCATGTATCCCAACGATATCCCCATCCCCATCCCGGTCCCGAAACCCAACACCACGTACTTCCACTCCAGCCACCCTCCGCCCTCCTCTTCACCGTCCTTTCCTTCCGACGGTGGCTGTACTCCCTGACCGCACGACCTCGTGAGCGGAATACCACAGAGTCCAGGATTTCCTTTGAATGAACTATTCGGAAAGGTATCGATGTGTCATGCCAGTGGTATAGGCCCCGTGAGGTTGTTACTTGAGAGGTCCAAAAATCCAAGGGATGTCAGCTTCACCAATTCCTTTGGAATTTCTCCTATCAGATGGTTAGAAGAGAGGTCCAATGATTCCAGATTTGTCAAGTTCCCGATGGATGGAGGGATCGACTCCGTGACGAAGTTGTGAGAGAAATTCAAACATTTGAGCGATTTAAGTAATTCAATGCTTTTAGGAATCTCTCCGTGAAAGTGATTGCTCGATAAGTCGAGCATCGCAAAATGGACATTGATCTTCACTATTTTCATCTCGATCCCTTTCAAGTCGATCGTCACTGAGTAATATTCCCCAACAATATTTGACCGTAGATATTGTTCGCAAAAACCGTAATTATTGTCTCTTGTTATGCCGAACATTTCGATGATGAATTCATCTTGGAGATTTCCATCGAAACTATTGTGGGAGAGGTCCATGATGCTTGCCATGGGGAAAGGATGATTTTCCTTGGAAATAATAACACGACCGTGGAAATGGTTGGATCTTAAACTGAGCACCTTCAATGGGAGATCCCCCAGCCAATTGGGGAATGAATCCTCTATTTGTTGTTGGCAACATCCAAAACTTCCAATTGTTTACAATGGGATAGAGATCTCGGCAATGGGCCCTCGAATTGATTTCCGCCGTGACGTCAACGTATTGTCTTTATGAAAAATCTCTGAAATCTGACCTTGAAAGTCATTTGCCCGAAGGTTCAAGTAAAAAAGATCCCTAGTGACGTTTTTCAAGCAGTCAGGTAGGGCCCCGGTGAGACTATTATTGGACAAGTCTAGCATAATAAGATTGGTAGCATAACATAGTAGTGAAGAGAGGCTCCCAAAAAATAATTATTGGAAACTGAATAATAGTGAGTCTCGACAGTTGGAACTAGAAGAGGGCCTTCGAATTTGTTGTCAGATAGATCAATAACAAAAAAGAAAGCTGACCGAAGAAAGATGTCCGGAGGCCACTGACCTACAAAGTTGTTGGCCCTCAAATCAATATGAGAAATGGATGACGTGGATAACCAGGTGGGAGGAGCACCGCTCATGCGATTGTCGCGGACATCAAGTCTATCCAAAGTTGTGCAGTTGGCACGGGAGGGTGGCAGATACCCACTCAAGGAATTCGTTGACAAATTCAATGAGCTTAAACTCGTAAGGTTACTGAGACATTGAGGGATGACACCTGTCAAATAATTTTGACTCAAGTCTAATCCAGCCAGAGAAGTTAGGTGGCACATGGATGAAGGAATACTCCCGCCGAAGCGATTATTCCATACTTGAAAATCTTGTATAAAAGCCGGAAGCATGGGGAGTGGCCCTTCCAAGATGTTGTAGCTGACATCAAGGCTCCATAAAGATGTGAGGTTGGCCAAGGGTGGCAGAGGCCCACTCAATGAATTTCTGCTCAAGTCCAACACCTTTAATTCCGTAAGATTAGCCAGGCACAGAGGGTGACGGTTAGATCGTAATTTAACCATAAGTCAATGACTTGAAGACTTGGCAGCCCAAATATATATTCTTGGAATCAAAGAATAAAGCTTGAGGAAAATCAAAGAAGAAGAGAAGTTCATAAAGGATGTAGGAGTGACCGTGGACATATTGACATACCCAAGATTGAGATCCTCCAACTGAGTCAGGTTGCTGACGAGCATTCTCATGGTATGATCTTGCATCTCTAGCCCAAGCAAATTACAAGAGATATTGAGGGAAATCAGCTTTGACAACTGTGAGATTTCCGTCGGAAGGATGCCTGAAATGTTTGAATAAGAGAGATCAAGATACTCCAGCCGCGTGAACACTCCAATCTCTGGCGGGACGGGAGAGCCAAGGAGGTCGTTTCCAGTTTGGCAATAACTTTACCATCTACTCGATGTCCTGACAAAATAATAAAAAAACTTACACCAGAGTAAGCAAAATAAACAAGATATGGTAATCGTCAATTACTTTCCAACATAACTTTCTAGCATTTGCATGATGGCTGGACCTGAGTTGATCTCCTATAGACATGGCAGAACCAATAAATTTTTGGCAGAAAATCTACATGCATTTAGACTGACAATACCGACTCAGGGAGGACGTCATTATTCATATACCATGAAGAGAAACGCAGTCATTCTGAGCAAAAAAGTTCTCCACCATGTAACAAACGGGAAAGGCACGTTATTGTACAGTTTTAAGCAGAGGGACACAGTTCTCTTCCTCATCGGAAAATCAGGTCAAGAAAGTAGGACCCGGAACCATATAATGGAGCCGATCTGCCACCAAAGATATCAGCTACTGACTAAAAGGCTACTTTCAAATTACCAGGCTCGATAATAGCCCAACAAAGCTAAAAAAAGAAAAATGTGCATGGAAAATCTCTATATTAGGAACATGAACAAGATCTGGAGGGGAGCTATGCCATGATCCGATAAAACATACAATTTGAGCCAAGATATAAAACAAACAAGCCTTTATTATTCCCCTAGATGGTCATCTAAGATAATAAAATCATTATACCTCCCGAAACGCTTAACTAATGCTACCTATCCTTTCACTACCAAAAAAATCATCATACCAATACAGAATTCGGGCTGATAACGAAATCTAGCAAAGAGTTCTCTCTCCCTAGGAAAGTTTCGATCACATCCAATTTGGATGCACCGAGTAGCTGAGGGCTTAAATTCCAAGGAACACATATGCATGAAAATGGAATGGCAACATATGACAAACAGAAACCATGTTGTTGAAAGATGGAAAACAAGGACAATTCATGGGGGAATATTCTAGGTTCTGCCGAGGTTTTGTAGATTGAGGTCACAACACAGAGGATTCGTGATTCATAAAATGTCAAAATAATTGTTATAGGTTTATCAACTAGTTAGGAACGATAGCAAAAAGAAGACACTCGTTCATTTATATGTATCAGTCCAAAGATGTTCAAAATATTTTGCAAGCACACTGTCGGCCAAAAGTTCTTTGAAAAAGGAATTCTGTCATTTGCCAGCATGTATTGTTCTTTATGGGAAAACAATGTTTCAAATGTACATGAATTATAACAGACTAACCTGCTTGGCCTTTCAAGGCAACGGGTGAAAAAAATTTCCGCTTTTGTATGATCTCAAACTAATCACGGCCAGAGCCAAAAGAGTGCCACCAAGGATAATGCCGAATCGAATTGCAGATATGCTACCAGTCAACATGAAAGACAAAAATCCACCAACAGAAAGAAGCCGTCCTGCAGAACATCCAAGTAGGATGGAATGTAACAGTGACACATAAAACCATTAACAGGTACAATGAAATAGAAGTCCTAATTGAAGACGAATTGCTTGGGAAATATACTCTAGTTCATTTGGGAACGAAAAGTAATGCGAGAAAATACTATATCTAAGAAGCCACAATACTCTTTGTTATAGCACTGCAAATCGCTATAATGAAGGAGAAAAGGTTACTGTATCATATGGAATCCCAAGTTAAAAGTCACGGCCATTGGAAATATCACTGAGGTCATCGGTATGAGAAGAAAATGCTTCGACAATGTCCTTGACCGAGTTGGGTGAGTTCTCTGCAGCAGAAGTCAAATATTGTTTCCCCTCCCTTTCGAGTTCCTTTGCCGCTATGCTCAAATCATACTGTGCCTTCTCGGCTTGAATTTTGAGCTTCTCTGAGGTGTCTCTAAGGATGACCATGGCTTTCTTAGAATATAAGTCATGGGCCTCCTGAGACACTCTTTGCATCTTCAAAGCTTGCTCTTTGAAGGCAGCCAAAGTCTGCTGCCAAGCCTCCTTGGATTCTTCGGCTTCTCTCTCAAGGTCATCCTTGTCTTCTTCTACCTCGGCTCCTCGATATTTCTATGATCAAAATAAGGCCGTACAATTGCAATCAAGAAGGCCGTACAATTGGCTCATAACATCTCCTCACTGCATTGCATTGGATGGAGTTGGAATACTTACAACGACAATGTACTAACACCTCAAGAACCATCAAGTCGCAGCCAACCCGCAAAGGACATGCACTCATAGACGTCGACGAACTTTGTTCCTAGTAACATTGATCCACAAAATAATTTGCGAAATAGGTCGATCAAATCTAAAATTCGTAGGCTAATGCCAGTAGCTCTGAGTTTGTTACTCATAGTTAAGTTTTCAAAGAAATTGTGAAACTCTAAGATTAGAACTCAGACTTTCACCGTGTGTCGCTAAGTGCAAGGACCTCCGAGTTACCGCACGCCCCAAAACACTCAGTCTTTGAAAACTGTTAACGAATTTTAGGTTTGACTGACCTATTTCGCAAATAATTTTACGGATTAACGCCACCGAGGAACAATGATCGGACGTCGACGAGTCAGACAAAGACACAATAGAGCACATCACCAACAACAAGGTCGCAAACTAGAAGAACTCCTCTAATTTGAGGCGCCCCCTCTTTCCCCCCGCGGATTCAAACGCAGGCATTGTGGAAATCAACCGAGTTAATAGGGGGAGGGGGAAGTATTTGGAGGGCTTACCGAGTCCTCCTCGTGGGGGAGCGAGGCGGTGGCGGGGGAGAAGCCGAAGGGCCTCCCCCTTCGATCGAGGGAGGCGAAGCCCAAGGAGAAGCAGAGAGAGGGAGGGCGCACGCACGGGAAGCAGGGGAGGAGGAGCGAGGAGGAGTAGCGGTCGTCGTCGTGGATGAAAGGAAGAAGGGTTAAAATGGGGACGGTAATTGAGGAAGAGGAAGGACTCGGTCGCGGTGGCCATCCTTGGTTCGAGACTTCTTCTTCCTGCTTTGTTGCTGAAGAAATAGGTGGGGGCGAGGCTTCCGAGAGAGAGAGAAAGAGAGAATCCAAAAAACCAAAGCTGACGGACACGACGACACACAGCCACCGGCCCTCCCGAAGGAAATCCCGTATTTCAGTCTCGTCTCCTCCTGCGGACACTAACAGATGTTGTCGGTTACACCACCGAGTTCCCCCGCAAACAAAAATTTTAGCTCAACTTGATTCCCCATATCAAAACACACCCCCAAGCCAAGAATCTCACTACTCTCCACGAAGAAGGAAGGCACCCCCTGAAGTATTCATCCCTTCCTCGACTCTCGGTTAAATCCCACGACGAATCTGTATGCGATGCCGGCATTTGACAAACCCGGGGGCAGAGGCATGCTGCCGTGATGGCTATAACAATCACAAGTCAAAGCAACTATATCAGAGGTCCCATTTGCGACCATCGGGACTGGTGTTTCGCAGCAGATCCTCCACTTTTATTGGAACGGTGAAAACCAAAATCCATGTAAGTCTAGTTGAATACTTCATCTACGTCAATCAGTTTTAGGATGAATATGTTATTTCGACGGATCCGATATTACTAACACAGTATCAGGGCACCCAAACGATGCAAACCTGGAGATATATAGACATTGTCCATTAGAAGTAAGCAGGGGCACCAGCACGTTGAGGTTTTGCCGGTCGGGGAAGTGCCAGAGGGCCTGGGACATCGGTTTAAACGCCCAGCGTATAAGAGGAGGAATCAAATAGCAAGATGACTAAATTTCGTTGATATCATCATCTAAACACAAATTTCCCAGATCGAACACCTTTAAGCTCGTTAGTAGTTTTGTAATTCGAACGCGTCGGTAAGTAGGTAATCTTCTAATGGCCTAATCTATCTTGGTATAGCGGATGCACTAAATATTTGCTAGGGTGGATTAGGTTTCTGTTGTAGCACAACCGAATTCACAATAATGCTTTTGCAGCCTAACCAAACCAATAACCTTCCTGATTAATTAAGTATAAAAGCAGCGACTTACATGCTCAGTGGGTCTCTCTCCATGCCCTTCGACATTAAATCTAGCATAACCCCACAATATCCGGCAAGAGGTTATTCCGACCGACCGACGACTTGACCTGCAGTCCCCCAGTCCACGAGGAAGAAGAATTAGTTCCCCTCCGAATCTGCTCTCTCGACGACATCCTTAAGCAGCAGCGTCAAGTTCACGGGGCCAAGGAATTGGATGTTTAGGACCATTTTCTTTTCTCTACTTCTTTGACAGCTAAAGCCGGCCTTGTAGTAGGGGAATCCATCCATGGAAGGAGGAAGAACGGTCCCGGGTATTCGGATAACATCTCCCAATTCTCATCAACTCTAACAACTTACTATGATCCAAGCTTGCTTTTTTTCTTTTCTTCCTTATCCTTGGCTTACTCAGAAAGTAGGGAAAGAGATGCTTCTCCCTTCCTCGTTGAATATGAACGTCCATTTCTAGCTGGAATCTTACCCAACATTTCATGCTTTTTTTTTTCTCTTTTCCATTGCCAAAACCCTCAGCCCATAATATCTGTTTGCCAGCTTTTTCCTCGCTCTTTTACAAGTACCCTTTTCGTCATCCGCGGTCGCTCGGAAATGAATATCCCTCGCCGGCGTTTGCTCAACGTGCCCCCTCCATCTTCTGCCAATATCAAGCAGCCCAACCAGACGGATCAAAGGGGTGCGCCCGGGGGCGGAGACACCTATGCTAGTGAGACGAACTTCGACACGAACATGGTGATCATCCTCGCGGCACTGCTCTGCGCGCTAATATGCGCTCTGGGGCTGAACTCAATCGTGCGGTGCGCGATGCGGTGCGGCAGGAGGTTTGCGCTGGAGACACCTGAGCAGGCTGCAGTGAGGCTAGCGACCACTGGACTCAAGAAGCGGGACCTGAGGAAGATACCTGTGGCGGTTTACAGATCGGGAGGGAACCCGGGTCCCCCGGCAGCGGCCACGGAGTGCCCCATCTGCCTGGGGGAGTTCCTTGATGGGGAGATGGTGAGGGTGCTCCCAGAATGCTACCACGGGTTCCACGTGAGGTGCATAGACACATGGCTAGCATCTCACTCTTCGTGCCCGAATTGCAGGCACTCGTTGCTCGAGAGAGGAAGCACTAGCGCCACGGCAAGGGTGGCCGCGACTGTGGACATGGTAAACGTGGTTGTGAGTTAGATAGGGAGGCCATCCTTGTTTTGGCTTTGCCTTCTCCAAAGTTTAGGAAGTACGAAAGCAGGATGTGATCAGACTCGAACCGTTGTGATGTTGAGGGGCTGTACCTAAGTGCTAAGACTCCCATTTGCTTTGGCCGTGTTACTCGACATTTCGTGATAGTCAAAATATTTTACGTTTCACGATATATTCGACTATACTCACAAAATTCGAAAATTTTTCCATTGAAATTCTACCAATTCCTCCGACTACCACCTTAATCAAACACACCCCAGCGGATGAAATCAAGTCACGCCTGGATCAGGTAAAAAAAAAATAAACCAGCAATTAGAGGAGTAGCCTAGGCTATATATATTAGACTGGACTCTTTTTTCTATTCGAGCTGGCAGTGGCGAATGGTTTCACTATCGGTTTTACTAAACTTAACTGGGCTCTGATATGATGTTAGAAATCGTGGTCGGAGTTCCACTTTACCTAAAAGCTAACAATTAGACGAAAGACCTCGAATCTGTTTAAGAATTTTACTCGGACTTTTCCTATCCGACATGTAACTATTTTAAAATAGAGTCATTCCAATTCGTACCAAACAACCCAAATGATGATTACGATGACGATAAGACATATATAATCACGTGATCCATTAAAAGAAGTCCGATTTCTCAGCTCATAATTAAAAAAGAAAGGGGATGGGGGAAAGAGGAGACGACAGCGAATGAAATGAAGAAACCAATTTAAGCAAAAATTATTTGTACCCCAACCACCACCATATCCCAACTTTCTTTTATTTTCCTTTTCTTTTTCTGGTTTGGACATGTTTTGTGTGTTGTTTGCCCGGAAGACCCAACAAAACGAGCAGTGGGCTCGTCGGACCCTACGGGAATGTCCGATATCCCAAAAGATCCTTTCTTAAAGTCTCCCCCGGTTCTTCGTTCCCATGGGGGAACCAAAATTCATTAGTCCCTTTTTCTTTTTAAAAAATTCACCACATTTACTACTAATCTCCTTGAAAACGTGATCTGAAATAGATGAAGGGAGTTGAATAGTCCCAGTCCCCCCCAAAATTTTAGAAGTTTGTTATTCGCTTGTAAAATAATTTACGAAATAAATTCGTAAAATTTAAAATTCGTCGAATAATAATGTTAAAAAATTTTGAGTTTAAAACTCCGACTTTCATTTGACACTAAATGGGTGGACGACGAGGATGTTATTTCATTATTTGTTTAAATTGTGAAAACTCGAAGAGTTCTTAAAAAAATAAATTCAAAGTTGTTGATACCGGTTAACGAATTTTAAATTTTACGTACCTAGTAAATTATTTTATGGATCAAAGCTGCCGAACTTTATTGCAGGAGTGGAATAAGTGAAAGAAATATCGGAACGGTAGACACGTGTCGTCCGGACAAGCAACGGGGAAGTCATATTTACTACCAAAGTTTAATTGTCCAGAAAAATACTCTCTCTCTCTCTCTCTCTCCCCCCTTTTCTTGGTTATTGAATGAGAAAGCAACAAACACCGGGAGTGAGAGAGTGGGGTCGTGGGATTTGATTGGATTGGACACCAAACGACGAGAATAACTAAAACCCTGATCTCTCTCTCTTTCTCTCTCCGCTTTTTGCTTTTCTGAGAGGGGAGGGAATACCTTCTTCCTCTTCCTTCCTCCTTCTCAACGCTCCATTTCACACCCATCAACTACAACACGAGAACTGTGCTGTGCTACCCCTGTTTGATTCCCTTCTTCTTCTTTAGTTATAGTGTTGAGGGCTTAGTTTGTTTCCTCTTTACTTCATCCCCACACTTTTCTTTAAAAAAAAGGAAGAAACATTTTTTCTATCCCTTTCTAGTTTCCCATGTCTGTTTTTTATCACTTTCCTTTGTTTTGAAGTTTTTGGTTTTATTTTTTTGGTTTCCACTTTCTGGCTTTTGCATGCCCTTGTTGTTTGAGCAAAATAAAGGTGTCGCGTGGGTGGGGAATCGGTAAGTTGGGTCTTCTCCTCTGTTACTGAGGTTAAACGGTTTTCTGGGTGATGTGGGGTATAGGGAGGAAGAGAAGGATGATCGTGCTTGCTGGTTAGGACGGGGAAGGAACAGCCTGGGATTTGTTCCAGCTGGTTTAGGGGAGATGGAGAAGTCTGGGGGGAGTGTTTGAGAGAGGGGGGGGGGGGGTGTGTGTTTGTGGGTTAGATAGGTCGAGGGCTGTAACCATGGGCTGTAACCATGAGCTGTAGCTTAGATTGTAGGGAAAGGCAGGAAAGCGGCAGGTTCGAGTATCAGGTCTCGAGGAGGTCGATTGAGGCCGAGCTAAGATCACTCATGCAGAATGGCTCGGTTGCTGCATCTCCGGCGGAGTCGTTGATAGACGATAGCTTGTTGGTCGATCCCAAGTCGTTGTTCATCGGGTCAAAAATTGGGGAAGGAGCTCACGGGAGGGTGTACGAAGGAAGGTATCTTTCTTCATGTTGATGTGTTTCGGTTAAGATTTCCGATTATGAAGAATGAGTCCCTTGTATTTCGCATGCCTTGCTTTCTGTTTGTATCCACGACAATCCATTGGCACTACCTTGAACATCGACTGAAACTGATTAATTAGGGTTGATCAATTTCTGATATATAGTAGATGCATAGAGCCTCAAGAAGTTAATGAAATCCGAAAATCCATATCCATGTTGTTGATTTCTATTCTCATATTGGAATAGTCTACCTTTGCCTTTTCATATTAGCAGATTGCCTGCCCATTTGGAATCGACTTTCTTTTGTTCTCCGATGAGTCGTTTGCTCTTGTTTTGCGTTGTTCTATTTGCACTTCTAAAACCATAACGGGTCTACTTGTTAGGCGTGTCTTGTTGAATGGTTATAGTCCAATGATGTCTCAGGTATGGAGATCACATTGTTGCAATTAAAGTTCTTAATTGTGGAAGTAACCTTGAAGAGAGGACTACACTTGAAAATCGCTTTGCCCGGGAAGTTAATATGATGTCAAGGATAAAGCATGAGAATCTTGTCAAGGTTTGGAATTCTTGGTTAATGTGTCGGAGTTGTATAAGTTTTACCACTTTATACTCGATAATTCACACATTTACCTCCAATCTTGTAGTTCATCGGTGCTTGCAAAGAGCCTTTGATGGTCATTGTCACCGAGCTTTTGCCGGGAATGTCCCTGAGGAAATATCTAACTAGCATACGGCCCAGAGCTCTGGACCTGGATGTATCCATAAAGTTTGCACTAGATATTGCTCGAGCCATGGATTGTCTTCATGCCAATGGAATCATTCACAGAGACCTTAAACCAGGTAAGGGAATGTGTGGTTTGCTAGTTTCTTTCTTTTTGAAGCATTTTCAATATCCCTTCACTGGGACTGAGGAAAGTCTATGCGAACTCTGTGTTCATATAATGTCTCGATCAGTGTGAATACTATTTTTTTGTTCTTGCAGATAATCTTTTACTCACTGCAAATCAGAAGTCCGTAAAGCTTGCGGATTTTGGTCTGGCAAGGGAAGAATCTGTGACTGAGATGATGACTGCTGAAACAGGAACCTATCGATGGATGGCACCCGAGGTTTGTGTTGTTGCGATTGCGACATATTATTGTCAATATTGTTAGACGTTCCTCTTCCAAAGTTTTCTAATTACTGCCTTCTTTATTAGTTAATTTCGGTGGTTTCTTGTGCTTGAGACTTTGTTTTACCTCTTTAACGAAACAGTGGAACTTGTTGTCAACAAACTAGTTTAAATTAGGATTACCGTCGACTGTCTTTGTGATCTGAATGTTCGTTCCTCATCTTTGAGCATGCAGTGGTAGTTGAAAGATTTCTAACTTGCTGACATAATGAATGACATGGGATGCCATCTCTCTTTGCACATATTGTAAACCAACACATATATGCACTTAATTATCGAAATTTGGTGAAAGACATGTGGCCTGACGACAATGATAGCTATTGAAATCTTCCAGACTTCTAAGCTTCATTATCTCCATCTCTCTTGAGTGCCTTTTTGCTTTTGACTTGTCCACTCTGGTTTGAGTATTTCTAGTGTATCCTTCAGGTTGAAAAATACTATTAGCTCTCATCTAACAAAAACTTTTTAGAAAGTGAGCTCTCTTTGTATACTATCGTATTTTGGTGAAATTAATCCCTGTATGAGAAATGATGGTTTCTTAATCTGGAAAATTGGAGGCATAGAAGAAGGGTAATTTATTAATATTGATAGCTATTTTCGTTGTGTCATCCTCAGGGCAATAGTTGGCTGCTTTCTGTTGTTAATTTGATTTTTTGAGTTACATCTTTGTGTAACCACTGGTTTTCCATCTCTTTTGATTTGAACTTCCTTCGCACAGTTATATAGCACAGTGACACTGCGTCAAGGCGAGAAGAAGCATTATAATAATAAAGTCGATGTCTATAGCTTTGGAATCGTCCTCTGGGAACTATTGACCAACAGGATGCCATTTGAAGGCATGTCCAATCTTCAGGCTGCCTATGCGGCTGCTTTTAAGGTTAGTAGATGGTGAAGTGTCCTCGGGTAAATTTCACATTTTAGCTGTAGCTTCTTCATTGATATCCCAACATTGTTTTCATAATAAATTTGGATTTGAACAGTTAGATGAATATCTAGCCGCATAAGGATTGACAACACATGTTTTGGTATATTGATGTCCTTGCAGCAAGAGAGGCCTACTCTTCCGGAGGATATATCGCCGGATCTCGCCTTCATCATACAGTCTTGTTGGGTTGAGGATCCTAATATGAGGCCCAGCTTCAGTCAGATAATTCGAATGCTCAACACTTATCTCTTCACCCTTGTGCCACCTTCTTCGTCCATACAACAGTCCAACCAAGACGAGACATCAACTGCAAGCAACATGACTCTGTCATCTGTGCGAGCAAAAGGGAAGTTTTCCTTTCTACGCCAAATTTTTACCGCAAAAAGAAGTAGAAATTCCCCATAACACAGTTTTAAGGGCGCGGAGATTTTAGTGTTCAGCATTATGGATGGTGTTTGGTAATTCCTAAGGTACCTAAGTTAGCTTATCTCGGAAATTGTCACCGGTGGAGGATTGAAGCTTAGGACCTTTCAAGTTAGGTGCTTTTCTCTTGATTTTGTAGAGGATGCAAATTAGCAGCATCTTGCTATAACAGCCGCTGAAAAGATTATTAGGTCGATAAAAGTGTCTTTCTACATGTACATATCCCTCAGTGATTTTGAAGAATTCACGGTACAGGCATATATAGCCTACGGGTTTTGAGCCGAAATCTCTTCTTCGCTGGAATTGGTTCGTCGCTGTTGTGTGCAAGAACATGTCAATGTTTTGGCGTGGATGTAATAAGAAAATAGCACCAGACAGGGCGTGTTAATTAGAATCGTCTGTCACTAATCAGATTTCGTGGAAAGATCTTTTCTTCCATAATCACAAAAATAATGCATCTCGTTGATCCAACAAATAGAAATAATCAGATATTAAAAATGCATATATTCCATCTAAAATCTGCATGAATTTGTGAATCTCTCGTCTTATCTGTAATATAATCTTTGCCCAACCTATAAATACCCCAGCGAAGGAGTGTGTGTTCTCAACTATCATCAGAGCGTGACATCGGTGAATACTACGAGCATGAACGGCGAGATGTATCCTGCTCCGGGCGAGTTCGCTTCTCATGCCCCTGACCCTGCTGGCATTCAGTGCTTCGTTTTGGTCTACATCATTCTCGTGCCCGTGTGTTTTTTAGTCCTGTTGTACCTGCTCTTTTGTTGGTCTCGGCTTCGTGAGGACCATAAGGTCGAGGAGATTCAGATCGAGGATCCCGAGTTGGGGACGCTCAGGATCATCATGATCTCCAACGAGGGTCGTTCTTTGCAGCAGAGGATCGGGATGGTGGTGTTTTCTCGGGCCACAGGGACCCAGGGTTTGCCAGATGCAGAGGAAAGGCGAGGCGGAGGGAGCAACACCGTGTGCCCGATATGCTTGGAGGATTTCAAGGGCGGAGACGAGTGCAGGTCGGTCCCACGCTGCAGGCACGTTTATCACAGGGCTTGTCTGGCCGGATGGCTCCAGCAGAAGAGGCACTGCCCGGTTTGCCGATCACGAGTCTGATTACCTCCCCGCGGAGTATTTTCAGTTAGTAAGATTCTGGCGATGCTTTATTTTCTCCGATAAGAAACTATATTACACAGTGACGATTTAACAAATATCGATCGGGAAGTCTGATAAATCTGAAGTACATGAGATTTGTTGCTTTAGTAAGAATTCTATGTTTTCAAACAAAACACCAAACTCGATATTGAATTTATTGTAAATAATTGTTTTTAAAAATAAATTTGATGTTAAAAACATTAATTTTTTTTTAAATAAAATTTATTAAGGAACAATCTTCTGAAAGTAATACCGGTTTCAAATCATGAAACCATTAATTAAAAGCCCAACAACCAACTAACCAAACCCACCATCAATCAAATAAAAGAAAAAGCATTGGCCCAATTCCCTTTCTTCCTCGTACAGAACAACCATCGACGCGTGTCCTCCATTCATTGGTTCATTCGCTCTACTTAAGCAACAGCACCCCGCCCAAACCCCCATCATCCTCAACGCCCCTAACCAAGATGGCCCTCCCCTCCTCCCACTGTGTCCTTGCTTTAGCATTCACCGTTGCTGTGGCTGCAGCAGCCGCGCTGCCTCCGTCAACCCTCGCCAGCGACACTGCCCCGATCAACTGCGCTCAGGTGACGAGCAGCGTCGCCCCATGCATTCCTTACCTCACTAATCCCGGCGTTGCCCTGTTGACCCCCGGGTGCTGTAACGGGATCCGGGCGCTGGACGCCACCGCTCAATCCACCGCTGACCGTCAGAATGTCTGCCAGTGCCTCAAGTCGGCCGTCGAGTCGGTCCCCGGGATCAACTACGACTTTGCTTCCCAGCTGCCGTCACGTTGCGGGATCAACGCTGCCTTTACCATCAGCCCAACCACCGATTGCGACAGGTTCCTGAAAAGTTTCGCCTCGAAGTTCCTGCATGCTTAAGTGGTCGTTTTCGCCGAGGTCATTACACACGCTGCATGCAAAGATCACCAATGTCTTCTGTTTTGTTTTGTTTTGCAGCGTGAAGTGAAGCGCCGTGGAAGAAGATGCTATGTGGGGTGGGAAGACAAGAATAAGATATCTGCTTGCTTTAAGTTACTTTGGAGTGAGATGGTGTTAGTCCCAGTGTTGTGTTTGGGTGGGGGTTTGTTATTGTTGTCGGGTTCGTGATTTGTGGTTTTGTTGGTCTTCGTTTAATCTTCATTATTGTTAATGTCAAGGGTTTGGGTTTGGATGTTATGGAAAGACTTGTTTCTCTGAAATTTTGTTCCGGATTAAAGGACTTATTTCGAGTTTCAGTATCAACTCACGACAATCAGTTAAGTCAAGTCCGTCAATTAGAAATGATAGGTATCTCATGAGACTGTTACTTCAATTCGAATATGATATATGATAGGCGTCTCATCAGTCTGTTACTTAAATTCGAATATGATTTATGTTAGGCATATTACGAGACTGTTAGTTAAATACGAATATAATTTCTCCAGATGAATCCTTGACGCTTCCTGAGTGCGTTGGAGTTGTGTGAGTTGGTCGTTTATTGCTAGGCCAGTTGTTAAGGAAGGCCCCCAGTTAACGAACCATTCTTGTTGTTTGCCCAAAATCTCGACTCTTTCATTTGACCGGCTCTTAACCTATTCACGGCAACTGAACCCAAGACTGGGGCATGCTTTCGTGGCCTTATAATTGATAATACGTAGGATATCATGTTTTCGTTTAATAGTTCGAACTTCTCCGACAACAGTTATCATCGACTAGTGTACGACATTTACATCGTATTTTTGATCGTGATAATTCATCGTACTCCTGATCGAGATAATTCCGATAATCAAGTTTAGAACGACGAAAACGGTGTAAGTATTTTAGTTGGTAGGGGATGGAATGATATGATTTTGCCACATGGGAGAGAAGGCATTCAATGCGAAAACACCCCCAACTCCCATCTAACTTCTCCTCCCCACCCCACTCCCGCACACCATCTCAATAATTACTTTCCCCTTCCACGTGTCACCCCCTCAGGCATCGGCCTCTCCCTATATATCATCCCCCTTCTAACACACTCACTCTCATAAACACACCCCCACACTTCCACCACTTGTCTGCTTAGTCCGCCGGGGGAAGTTAAAAGCCCTATTCAATGGCAGCCCTCAAGCTTGTTTGCCTCGCCGTCGTGTGCGTGGTGCTGGCCTCCACCGTGGCCGACGCCTCCATCACCTGCCCTCTGGTCGCAAGCTTTCTCGGCCCCTGCGTCCCTTACGTGAGGTCATTCGGGAAAGGTCTCGTCCCCAGCGCATGCTGCAAAGGGGTCAGGTCCCTCAACAGTGCGGCCAAGACAACCCCTGACCGCCAGGCCGCCTGCAATTGCTTGAAGAGCACGGCCGGTTCCTTTAACCCGGGGATCGTCTCGTCAATCCCCGGCAAGTGTGGGATCTCCATCCCGTACAAAATCGACCCCAAAACCGACTGCAAGAGGTTAGACTAGAATCACGACGTCCCGTGGTGCTATTACTTGTTTTTAAACACGCCATTCTTATTATATAATCAACTTCATGGATTATTCATGCAGCGTGAAGTGAAGGACCCAAAGAGAAGAGGTGAGCAAGGGGAGAGGGGATTTTAGCAACTCCTGTAACATTATATGTTATGGTATCGTATGAGAAGTGCCGAGGAAGAATAAAACATGTATTAGGGTGTGTGTTGGGGGGGGATCACATGAAGCTTTTCGCTTCATGTGGGGCTGGGGTTGCAGCATCCCTCTTCTTTCCCCGCCCTGTACTATCTATCTATAATTACTACTACTGTGGCTGTCATTATGATGCAATCCAGTATGGTCTTATGAACTGCGAGGGAGATGGTCCTTTTTACGTTAAACCAAACACGTTCGGACTCTACTACTAGTATTTTCGCGTTCAGTGTTGTTTAAACAGGACAACTAGGCTTAGTACACGAAGGCAGGGGCTAGTCGTATTGGTAAAGATCATGTTATAAAATGTATTCGGATCGACGACCGAACAAGTCAAGCTCATCGAATCTTGGATTGGCCCTAACAGCTATTCTATAAGGCATGACTACTATTGATATTCAAAACTGTGATCTCCAAGTAAATTCATTAATAATTATATATTTTTTTATTTAATATGATTTGAAGATTGTATACTTTTTGTTTAAAAAAGTAGTCTGAATCAAATTATTCCAAAGTTTTCGTTAATTTAGCATCACATCACCACGGAAGAAACCTACAGATAAACGAATTAATGTTTCTTTGGGAAATAAATCTTAAAAAGTCCATCAAATGGGGGGGTGGATAAGATAATCGCGGGTGGGGAGTTTACGTGTAAGGCCTGAAATGCTTGGCTGGTGGGTGGTTCGAAAGCGCATGTCGACAGAGAGGTTTAGTCCATTTGTTAATAACATCAGGTAGTTGGACATCAATTATTCCTTTCTTTCCTTCTCTCTCTCTCTTTTTAACTAACTCTTAATTAAGTTCGTTAATGCCGACGTTAAAAGGCACAACAACCTCCCAATTCATTTCTTAAACCTCAAAAAAAAAAAAAAAAAGAGAGAGAGATAGAGGAGAAGAAACTCGGTTTAGTGGTGGACATTCCCAGCAATTCATGTTTTATTCATATATAAGAAAGAAGGAGAAGGCGAATGGTGGTTTCATAGAGATTCCCGTTTTTATACTTACATATGAATATTTTGTTTGCTCTTTTCATTTAAGGAGGAAATGTTGAGTTAGAAAGGATGGAGGGGTCGTTAGTTGGGTGGGAATACAATAAAAGTAAAGGGAATAAAAAGTCCAACATGATGATAAATGTATTTGGGATGATATAAAGAAGCTGTGCTCAGATCGGTGATTGATTTGACATGATGGGGAGTGGCAGTGGGGGACGTGGCATGCGCACGACAACCTCGTCGTTACCTGTCGTCGGCATTCATTTAAGTTATTACCAATTGGCAAAATGGCTTCCTTAAATTGTGAAAAAAAAACAAATTGCAAAAAGTTTGAAATTTCTACTTGTACCGTGAATCTCCTCTTTTGTCGGTGACGAAATTCCCGACTTCAAGAATTTTCATATATATTGAGCATACACACGCCACAGCTCCAAATCCATCACACAACTCTTTGCTATCTACTTGCATGTTTACGCTCCTTAGGAACCTCAGCCGTGTAATCCCCGTGGACTCAGGTAGTATGTATGATCCATGCAACATGATAGGCGGAAGAGGCATCCGGATCCACTGCTCAACATGAACCCAACCATCCTCCATCACCAGCACAACTTGCTCATTAGTTTTATGCATTGGTGTTGGTCGCAACACTCCCTCATCGTCAATTATTGTCACCCCTCGAAAATAGAATTCGCCTGGCCGCTTTTTGTCGGGGGGAGAAGCATCTCAACTTTATGAAGAAGCATGGCATGATGATTACCCCCATCCAGGTGACTTACTTGTACCTTCATCGAAAGCCATTTCTTAACAAGTCAGTGCTATTATTTGAAGCATCCCCATATTATTGATCCATTTCCATCCTACTGTTTGTAGAAGATCATAATGATGTGAGGCATCACAGAGGCATCCCCGAGAAGAAATAAAAGAAACAAGAAGAAGATGGACGACCCCACATGATCGCAACGGTACGTACTAATATTAAGACCGTGCTCTAAAATAATATTCGGCGGAAAAAAATTTCGTAAAATAGGGTGATAACTTTCAAAAGTTCATCAAATAATACCCTAACTCGATACTAGAAATATCGAATTCTCTAAAAGTCGGTATTTTAACACTAAATTAGCGATAATATTGCCTTATTTCCCTAAATATTTTCTTAGATCTCCCTAGCTTTTAAAAATAGTTTAAACAATAATTTGCTCCTAAAGTAAAAATATTACTAAACTCAACACGCCAATAATACATGACTCTCTACTTTGCCACTTTACAAAACTGTTTTTTTTTTTTTTAAAGAATACAGACTAGAGGAATGATATCTGCCTCCAGTCTCCTATAAATAAACGGGATCCAACATTTCGACAGTCATCTGTTGCCCTTGAAATAACTAAAATCTTCTCCCCCTCCTCTCCCCGTTGTTTGTGAGTTTGCCGCCACGACATGCAGTCGTATTCTCCATCCCTGGGACCGGTGAATCAAGAGATGAAATCTCTGATCATGCTGAGTGCTCCTGTTATGACCACCAGCCTTCTCATCTATTCCAGGACCCTGGTATCTCTGCTTTTCGCCGCGTGGCTCGGCAAGACCGAGCTATCCGGGACCTTGTTAGCCTTTACATTGGCAAATGTTACTGGCTACTCTGTCGTGAGGGGTCTGTCCATGGGAATGGATCCCATCTGTTCCCAAGCTTTTGGGGCCAAAAGATTCCACATTGTCGTTCAGACCTTCCAGAAAGGTCTATCCCTTGTCTCGGTTGCCTGCGTGCCATTGTCCATCCTTTGGCTCAAAATCGGACCCCTGCTTCTTGCGGTGGGTCAGAATCCTGAAGTTGCCAAAGTTACTGGAGTCTTCATGGCATCCCTGATCCCAGAACTGTTTGCTCAGTCGGTCCTCCAGACCACGAGGACTTTCTTGAGGTCGCAAGGACTTACGATGCCGGCGACTGTCTCCAGCCTATTCGCGACCATCCTCCACCTCCCTATCAATTATTTTCTGGTCATACAACTGAATTTGGGCATAAGAGGAGTTGCTTTGGGAATCATATGGAGCACTGTTATCATGGACCTGGGTTTATTCATCTACATACTGTTTTCCGACCAGAGCCTGAAACCATGGCATGGATGGTGCTTGTTTTCCAGGGAAGTCCGAGATCAGAAGACCTTACAGCAGTTGCTGTCATTAGCAGTGTCCAGCTGCATCGCCCTATGCTTGGACTGGTGGTGCTACGACATCATGTTGCTCTTATCTTCATTCCTCGTTAATTCCGAGGTCAGTATAGCTGCCATGGGGATTATTCTGCACACCACGGGCTTCTTTTATGCCATACTCTTTTCACTCAGCTCAGGCCTCTCTACCTTGATCGGACACGCGCTCGGGGCAGGCGAACCGGGCCGTGCCCGGAACACGTCCAGTGTAGGAATTGCAATATCCGCTGCTTTTGGACTCCTGGTCTTTGTTTCACTGACAGCTCTGAGATCAATTCAGGGCAAGATGTACACGGACGATCCCCAGATACTTGGTCTGGTATACCTGGGATTACCAATCATGGGATTATGCGAGGTGGCCAATGCTCCTCAGACAGCAATGGACGGGATACTAGCAGGTGCTGCTTGTCCTCAAAAGAGCGCGAGAATAAAACTATGTTCCTTCTACTTGATCGGCATCCCGGCTGCCATAACATTGGCCTTTAAGCAGGGGTTAGGTCTAAGGGGGATACTGGTTGGTCTGCTAGCATCCCAGATATCATGTGTCGTTCTAATGGGAAATGCACTGATGAAGATGGACTGGAAGCAACAAGCTCAACGCGCCCAAGAGCTTACAGTTGGCACGTCGTCTTCAGCTAAAGATGATTAACAATCTGCTCTCTGTCCTCAGTCAGGACAGCCCTCTGCTTTGTAAAAATTTGCTTGCTCCGGCATGTTGTTTTCCTGCGTGTCTTGCTCATGATGAAGTCAATGATGTTTTTACATAGTGTTGTGTTACCTTGCCCAATCGGTTGCATTGCATCACGAAGCATGTCAACTGGAAGTCAGGAATCACTAAGAGACGAATATAATGTTAGAAAACTTTCAGGTCATCTCCACGACCTACCCAACATTTGATTTCACTGTAAGAGGGGCTCGCTGAGGATAAGTATATCTAATAACTTGATTTCACGGTTCTCGTGAATGGCACAAAAACTTGTATACTTTTTGTCAGTCTAAAAGTCACAGGGCACCATAAACCAGTCACTCTGCTTTTTGAATGATGAATCTGAACAACGGAGAATTGTCACTCCACTTTCGCTATCTCTCCCATTGGCATGCTGTTCTCCGCAACAGTTTCTCTAACAAACCTGAAAGAACAAATGACAAATTTAGCAACCATAACAGAGGACAACATGATTTTATAGGGGATAAATAACTGCTCCCGGCAGTAGCTTATAAGTTGCTCAGCAGTTTCATCCACCAATGTCATTTGTAAATATTTCCCTCAATCGAAAAGATCAGTTTCCCATTTTTCCTTCACAAGCCTCTCCACCCACAGATTCCACATTGGCCATAATCTACAAAAAGAGCTCAAGAGAAAATAATACCTAGCTATTTTCTCCCGTGATGATTGCAGAATGTAGATCGCCAGGACAAATGACAACATAAGCCCTGTCCAAATATGCAGAAAAATCAGAAGAGACAAGCCATGATCAATCACTTTGTGTCTCCTCTCTCTCTATTTTCACAGGTTAAGAAATTTATCACGACGCTGCTAAGTCTTTAAAGCATGCGACAGCTAAACTGACAAGTTTTTGTAAAAAGAGTAACTCTAAATAACAGTCCTAGACGAGCCTTGACAACGTGGATTTGAAGCAAATATAGTCACTTTAATAAATAAATAAATAAATAAATAAATAAGGAATGGGAACACTTGGTAAATAAGTGTCTCCAAAACCTGAAATAGCAGGAACTCATTTAAAGGACTAAATGAGAGAGACAATGCATTGACATGATACATAACATGTTAGGCTGAAAAGAAATGATTCAGCAAACATCAGGTATAAGTCAACCAAAATAGTAAAGCACATGACGTGGCATATGGGCAATAGCAAGCATCCTCTCCAACTTTCAACCACACATACTAAATTACTAAGTCATAAAAGAAATGCTTCATAAGTACCTGATCCAAACAAGACATAAAATCCAGAAGCAACGTCAATCTCTGATTGCTCCTCCCTGTAACAGAAAAAGCAGAACTGGAGTGAACACTCCTTGGTTCGGGATAAAATGCTGCTCTGACAGTGTATACATAAATAGACATCAACTGAAATATCCAAAACCACTTTAATGCTTTCTAAACTGTATATAAGGCCAGCAGCTACAACAATTATAAAGGCCTGAATAGATACAGAATATATTTAAATGTCATCAGAAACAAAGAGACAAGAGAAAGCAAAACAAAATAAAAGCAATCGGGCTATCAAAAGCCACGAAGTTTGACTAAAGAAACCCGGCATTTGTCGGAGATCAGTAAGGATATTTTGCAAGAGGGACTTCTCTAGGTCAAATAAGATAAAAAGAGGATGCTAATTACCACACGTATCTGGCAAGGACATGTTTCGGCCAACTTTCCCCGTCCCAAAATTGCTTCCTTATATTAGGGTGAATGGCAAGATCTGTCAATCAATAATGGCATTTTCAATAATCAATAAATCTTCAAGAGAGAATTTTGGATTAGTTTGGAAAATCTCAGAGAGAACACCCCTCAAGCAGCTTAACTCACCAACAAAGAGAATGAGAACAAGCCAAAATCCTAACAATAACAATCAGGGTATCATTTTTAAAAAAATAAACAATGAAAGAGGAGATTTTCTTGTGAAGATAAGCAAAAGAAGAGAGATGCTGGTATGTAAATGAAGAGAACTCTATAGTCACATACACTTGTCCGGCATATCCACAATCTTGGCAGTGACTCCGAGCAAATCACCTCCTGAGTAGCGCTGAGTATAGAAACAGGAAAAGTTTATGTAAACAAAGCATCACTAAAACATGAGACCTTTCTCTTGAAAAGTACACCTCATATGACTTCATCCGTTTCCGCAGGAAGCATGTGAAAGCCACATTCAAGACTCACCAAATGAAAATCAATCATCGGCACATTACTACCATCACGATTGATGACAAAGAGCCACGGAATACGGAGCTTCTCTTTCCCAATCTGGAAGGTTCTGCATGTATGCGAAAAACACACCTGCTGTTGAGGGCTAAAAGCTGAATCTCTTCAAATTTCCAAAGAAGAACTAAGACAAGGCTGCATGCTGTGAAAGGAAAAATGCTAACCAGATGGATATTTCATCAGATACAATGACCAAAAAACCCCAATTAAACCGATGGTTCGACTGAACTCGTTAAAACGACATGATGACCATATGAAGTAGAAATAGGGGTAGCATTTCAACTAATAATATCCAGAGACATAATTAGATCGTAAGCAACCAACTGGGGTCGAGAAGGATACCCCAAGTAGCAGTGAACTCACATCTTGTAAGGATCGGCCTGAGTCCAGCCATCGGGCTTAGGTATGGGGATCAAAACCTGCTCATCCCACTCAAGTATCATCCATCAGAAAGAATCCTCCAAGAAAACCCTAGTGACAGCAATCGGGACACAATTACCTCCCGATTGACGGCGAAGATCGGGCAGTGACGGCCAATGATGTCCTGCCAAGGCGACCTGTACTGAAAACGATGGGAGACAGAAAAAACATGGAATCAGCGAAAGGAGTGTGACGTGACCGGAGAAGTTGGGAAGGACGACGGCACAGAAGTGTAGCTACGCTGTGATACTGTCCCATCCTGTCCATGGGAACGATGTCGCCAGGCCTGTAGGCGACGACGATCGACGGCGGGATGAGGAGAAGGAGGAGGAGCAACCCTCGAACTGGAGACGGGAACTCCGTCATCGCCGCTGCTTTGACAAAAACGGGAACTCCGAGGCGCCACAACCAGGCGTCAAGCTTACTCCTTTTAATGACGGTTGGTGGTTCTTAAGACTTAACAAGCAACAAAATGGAGGCCTTTCTTTCGGCCCAAATAGAGATGGGCTCATCCCCATCTTCAGGACGCCCTACCCTGGGCTTATTTGAGTTTCCTTACCCAAACCCGGGCATTGTATCATGAAACATGCCGCGAGTGGTTCCAAAATTCGTCAAATAATAACTTCATCAGACTTAGGAAATTCGGTGAAAATAGAGTTACAAAATTCGATTTCTCATTTCACTCCTTAAAGTAGTTGACGGCGAGTGAACATGGGACATGGCAAGAAATCGGAGTTTATAATTCTAATTTCATGAAAACTGAAATCAGAAATCAAATTTAATAACTTCGATTTCTTTAAGAGTGAAAATTTGATTTACCAATTCCGTGATATCATTTGAAAATTTTGAAATTACCTAATTCGTGAGATATTTTTTTCCCCGCGCGGCCGCTACGATAAGGTTTTTACGTGATATAAGTTTCTGAGTTTAAATCCCGCGAACGCAAAATCTTAAAAATATAACGAAAAAAGCACGCATATCTTTGAACCAAAGGGCCCAAAGCCAAAGATGCCACAGTTGAGCTTGAAGGGGCGTGTAACTCCCAAAACCAAAATAGAGTCTTCCAAAATTGAAGACAGTTCAGAGATGATGTTGAGGTTCCCGGGGCGGCCAGGTGATGATGTTCAGTTGGTTCCTCTTCAAAGCTCAAAGCATGCTGTTCGAGGTGGTCGATGGATCATTGTAGCCCTTACAGACATTTAAAACATATTTTCGAATGAAGGTATATATGTCATCAATCACCTCAATCAATTAAGAGCACGGCTGAGCATTATGCTTTAGCCCGAACAAAAGTGCTTGTGTTTGTTTGATCAAATAATTCAACCAGAGTTATCTCCAGCCAACCGTCGGAGATCGGACTAAGCTATTAGTGTATCAAAATCCATGTGCTTAAACTTAATCATTATAACCTCATGAGCACACCCAAGTGGAAACGTTTTTATCGGAAACGTCTCGGCATCGGCAATCGGTGAGTATCAGCCCGTGTCACAGAAACATTTATTAGCCTCTCGACCTCGCAGGGGTTAGGGCAGAGGCCCTCCGGTGGCCATTTACGTGAGTTCACGCGAGGGATGGATCGTGTGAAAGTGACGGCACCGTTCTCGTAGGGTTCTGTTTTGATCTGGGGAAATTACTCACCACCCGGAATCCGTCGGCATGATCACCTGAAAAACAAAACCTTTTTTTTTTTTGGCAAATCCTGCATTCAACGAGATGAAGCAGGGAAGGACGACTCCTTGGACGGTCTATCTCTCACGTGTCCATTTATGAACCCCATTGTTCATTAACTTTAGTGGTAAGTTTTACTCGATCCCAGTTTTATAAACTGACGTGAAATAATAATTTATAAGTTTCTATTTTTATTCTAAGAAAAACATATGTTAGTGTTTATGTCAAGACCTCATTAATATCATCCCAAAGTTTTTTTGGGTAAGTATGTTGGTATATGAATGCACTAAGAAGGGGGGGTTGAATTAGTGCCTTAAGAGTTTTGACACTTTTTCGATCACAGAAGCGTGGTTCTGTTAGATTACAGAGACTGGATCTGCTGGACAGATTCTAAGTTCTGAGATTGGTTATCTTATGTATATGACACAAAGATTTAAAGTGGTTCTGTAAATAATGCGTACGTGCGCTCTTCCAGCGCTCACCCCAATTAAGCCGTATTCATTATATAATGATCAGGGACTTTACAGATGCTCACTTCTATCAGAAATGTGATTAACAACTTGCACGTAATCACATGCCTAACTCAACCCGCACGCAACCTCGTGTCTGACTCCGACTCCTCACTAAGTCCGTGGCTTGACGGCTACCACTTGCCCTCGTGGCTTGACGGCTACAACCCGTCCTCGTGGCTTTACGGCTACCACCTGCCCTGGCACACTTCTTGTGTGGCTAACAACCTGCACAATCAGAACAGAGCAACTACAACACCGACAATCTACAGCTACAGAAGACGCTTTCTCTCAGAGGTGGTCGGCTCGGTGAATGCACGACAGACGTTCTCAGCTTTTCCAACAGTGAAGACACAAGGATTCTGGTAAGCTTTCAGGTCGAACGACAATTTCGAAATATTGCTTCACTCTTACATTTAAGCTTGTCCGCAGAATGAAGTTTCCCAATCAATCAGCAACGACTAGTTGAACCACTTACCATTTTCTCCTTAATTTGATCATGTGGGAAAACTTCCAAATACACAAAACATTATCCTAAGTAATACTTGATAATAATAACCCGAATTAATCACCCAACAAGAGATAATGTCTTCTGCTCAGAAGTTGCTTTCTGCAACAGCAGAATTAACACTTTTCCTTATACGAATTTGGATATGGAGAAATTACTTTCTCATCGCCACGCGAGTTGCGGATGCAACGTTCTAAAAATAAGCAGATAGCGGCTCGCTGGTGGGATGTCGACACTAAGGTTGTCGAATTCTAGGCTTCAATGGTTGGTTTTGGTAGTGGGAGAGGGAGTTGGAGGGGTGATGTTTGGGCAAAGTACTGGGGATTGCAATGAGATTAAGTTGTCCAGAGGGTAGAGGCACTATAAACACTGTTGGGAGTTCTCGATTTTGGCCTTATTAACGTCGAGTTCGCGCTAAAAGTATTTCGACTTTTATAAATTCGAATTCTTCTTCGACAGTGAAATATATATTTAGTGCCGAATTGAGGTCACGAATAAGTTTTTAAAGTTTTTAACGAAACTCCATCTTTTAAAAATCAAGTTACTTAATACAACGAAATTTAAGGATATTTATATAATTTTAAAAATAAATATCTTAAAATAAGAAATAATTTTACGTCTATCGTTTGAAAGAGGGAGTTGACTTTTTAGATATTACGAGATGACGATGGGTACGTGGTAACTGAGTTTTGTTCCAATTTAACCTTAATTTATAAAATAATTCGCGAAATAACCTCGTCAATTTCGAAATTCCGCAAATAACCTCGTGAAATCGGCCTTAGAAAGGCCGACCTCAAATTCTTAATTTCATAAAAATAAAAATAAAAATAAAAAATTTTAGGGAAGTCGGCCTTTCAAAAGCCGACTTCCATCAAATAAAAAAAAACAAATCCCCCAAATCCCCCACAATCCCCCGTTTCCTTGTTTTTTTTTTCCTATTCAGTGGAAGTCGGCCTTTCAAAGGCCGACTTTCATCCAAAAATTTTTTTTTTATATTATTCACGAAGTCAGCCTTTCAAAGGCCGACTTTTTTAAGGAATTGAAGTTGGCCTTTCAAAGGCCGATTTTACAAGGTTATTTTACGAATTTCCAAACTGACGAGATCATTTCGCGAATTATTTTGAAAAACAAGGTTAAATTGGAACAAAGCTGCGTGGTAACTCGGTTCACAAGTCATGAGATATTATTATTATTATTATTTGGGAAGGGAAAATGAAAGATTGCCTGGATGCTCTCTCTCTCACTCTCCTTTTTATCTTTCCCCGCTCTCTCTTTTTGGTGTAACTCCTCCCTCCTCTTCACCCCCGCTTCCTCTTCTTCTTCTTCTTCTTCTTTTGATCCTTTCTTCTATACCGAAGACGACACGGTTTTTGTTTCTTCCCAGAAACCAGAACGGACCGACGATCCCTTTCTCCAAATCAATCACATTTTGCTTCCCCCTACTTTGGGCTTCTTTCTCTGCTCTCCCTGGGGGGGCTTCTTGGTTCGGTGTTCCCGAGGCCATCCTTCCCCTTCTGCTGTTTTCTTGATATCTTGAGGGTAATCCAGGGTTGGGGTTACGACTTCCGGCGAGGTTGTTTTCTTGGGGTTGTGCTGTTCTGTGGGCTAATTGCTTCTTCACCCTAAAGTCCCGGGGATATATAGGGAGTTGGTGGGGGTGTTGTGGGGAGTATTTATTGTCGTATCGTAAGGTGCAAATGTGTCTACTGTGCGTGATCCAGAAATGGACTCGCTGGGTGGCCGCTCTGCTGCCCTGGTTGGTCATCCCCCTGATTGCTCTGTGGGCCCTTTCTAAGCTCTTGCCCACTTTTTATCGTTTCGAAATCACTTATCCCCGTTTGGCCTGCATCCTCGTTCTGCTCGTTACTTTGTTCTGGTACGAGATTCTTATGCCCAAGTTGTCCTCCTGGCGGGCTCGGAGAAACGCCCGCCTCAGGGAGAGGCTTAAGAACGAGGCCATCGAGCTGCAGAAGCTTAGGAGGACTGCCACCAGGAGGTGTCATAACTGTAAGACTCCTTACAGGGATCAAAACCCCGGGGGAGGAAGTTTATGTGCTATTACTGCGGCCATGTCTCCAGGCGGCCGGTTCTGGAGCTGCCCGTGTCTCCTGGCATGGGGATGTCAAACTCTGGATTAATCAAGGAACTGGCAGGGAAAGGCGGAAAGGTTCTCAATAGATTGCCTGCGCATGGGTGGATGTGTGTGTGGTCAGGACTGGATGGAAAATGAAAGCCTGGTTGATGGGTCTTTTTCTAGCCAGTTGGATTCATGGAGAAGAAATGGAAATGGGGTGTTTGATGGGGATGATCACTGTATGACAGAAAAATCATATTCGGGTTTTTTAATTTGTTGTTGCAAGGTGCTTACGTCTTTTATATTGAGTGTTAGGTGGCTATGGAGAAAGGTTTCTAGGAATAGTTCAGTGGGCAAAGATGAAGCTTTTGATGCTGAGCACAGAGGCATGCTGGCTGATAAGAGGGTTGGGATGAATTTTCACGAGAGTAGGGGCGAAAAGGCCAGAAGGAAAGCTGAGGAAAAGAGGCAAGCCAGGCTAGAGAGGGAACTTCTGGAGGAAGAAGAGAGGAAGCTGCGGGAAGAGGTTTCTAGGTTAGTGGACGAGCAGCGGAAGCTGAGGGATGAGAAAGTAGATGCTGAGAAAGGAGCCTCGCCTACCCAGGACAAAGATTGCCGGAAAGAAACAGAAAAGAAGCGTGTAGAGAAGAAAAAGGAGAGAGATAGAGGCTCAAATCAAAGCAATTCTGATGGGGAGGACCTTGAGATGAAAGTAAACAAAGAGACTGATTTGAAGCTGGCCACCGACAAGCAGGCTCCTTCTGAACGCCGTGATCAGAAATCCACTACAGATAGTACTAAGGGTCAGACCATCAACTCTGGAAGAGGTTTTCAGAATATGCCTCCTTCTAACTCCAGCCGTGGAACTGCTGGATCTAGATACCTGGATAGGATGAAGGGTTCGCTTTTGTCTTCTTCCAAAGCTTTTAGTGGAGGTAGTTTCTTCGGAAGGACTCCAAGTGCTACGGCTGCAAGCCTGTAGTTGCTCAAAGCCATGTTGACACCTCCATACCTAAGCGTGACTGTTGTCCCCCTGAAAACATGGTTGCCAAGATAGTTATGAATGTGGAAGATAGGAACAGCAACCGCCTAGTGAGTCTTTCCATCGTCTTTTCCTCTTTGTTCACAGTGTAATGGCAGTTACTTCTCCAATGTCTTGATATATTTTCCACGAGATGTCTTCCTAGATTAAAGATATGTGATGATGTGTCCCATCATCACATAGATGTTCCTACTTCTTTGCCTCTATAGCATGAAACTTCTGGAATTTGTTGATTTCTGAGCTTGGACTGTGTTGACAGGTGAACCCAGAATCACTGCCAATGTTTGCGCCAAAGAAATCATGGCACCAATTATTTACACCCTCGACATCATTGACATTGAGCAGTGATTCATCAAAGAGAGCAATCTCCAAGTTTCAGGATAAAACCCAAACCCCTCTATCTCTGGGTCATTCTGTTTCATCACAGGCATATAACAATCCTATTAGTTTTGGACTTCCATCCTCCTCATTACCTACTTATCAAAGTAAAATTGCTAGCGGTAGTTTAGGGTTATCAAATGTTGTTGAACCTGTCCTTCCTTGTATTGGGGAAAATGATTTCAAGTTCTTGCAAGATGAGCCTGAGTTGTTCGAAGACCCGTGTTATGTGCCTGACCATGTGGCATTACTTGGGCCCATTTCTCAATCACTTGAAAACTTTCGCTCGGACCTTGGTGTCGAAGTGGCTCATGTTAGAAAAAATGTTGTTTCCCCCGAGCTCATCAAACCATCCCCTATTGAGTCACCGCTTTCTCGATTACGTGGAGCTGAAGACCGGAATCCTCAATTTAGCCATGCCCCTGGGGCCTGTGATATTAATTCTTTTCCTGTTGTAGATGCAGTTAACCATGAACAGAGACCTTGGCAACTATGGGATAGCACTCCTCTGCTTCAGGAAGATTTGAGTTTAATTAGCAATCCCGATAGTTGGCTTGTCAAGGGGAAGCTCAGCTGAGCATGATTTTCTGCAGTCTTTGTCTCAGACCAGTTCAATGTCACTATTTGTGGAAAGCTTCCACATATGCATGTTACTAGTGGACCTTTCAGTCCGCTGTCAGCTTTAACCAATCAGGACCCTTGGGCTCAGAAATCATTGGTTCCTCCTTTGTCGAACGGCAATAACTGGATGCCTGAGGTGCCAACCAAAGAGACTACCCATAGTGAGAGATTCTTTGGCAGCTTTACTGAATCTGGTTTGGTCCATGGAACTAGGCTACCTACTAACAGTTTGTCCAAGTGAGTGCATATCATATTCATTCTTGTTCATTTATATTAATATAGCATCATGTTCTGGAACAGAGTATGTTATCTTACTTTCCATTGCTTTGTAACCCCAGGGAAGTTTCTGCAAAAGTACTTTGATTATGAGGATAGTGTTTTATGGGAATTGAGTTTAAGGGAAGTTGACTTTCAATTACACTCAGATTCCGTGGAGTGGCATTTTTTACTAGGCTTTCATCTGAAATTTTTTCCCCTTAGGACTGCTAAACCCGAGTGCTCCAGGTATTCACAGTTTTAGAGGCATAAAAGCACAGATGCTATTTTCCTAGTTACTATTCTTAAAATTTTATTTAGACAACCTAATCACAGAGGGTTGCCAGATGACGGTATATGTGCCCATAGCATATTGGATTTGTTTCCTCGTTCCCTTGTACCTATGCCGTGATGCTCATGGGCAGCTTATCTCTAATTGTATTTCCTTTTCTAACTGGATTTTATTCCAAAGATGTGATCTTAGAGCTCGCTTACACTAAGTATACCATCAGTGGGAACTTTACTTTCTGGTTTCCAAAACTCATTGATCGTTAGTGTGGACTTTTATGCTCGAGTCAGACATCCAGTTTATATTTGCTGCCTAAAATTATGAGAGTTGGCTGGCCCTTGGATTTGGAGAGATGGACATGAACTGAATTAGTTTTTGTTTTTAGCTTTCAATACCAAATACTTCATGTCAATGTCATCTGGAATTGATTTGGTCTTACATGATTCCTGTGGTGGATATATAGAGTTCCTTGATAACATCTTACATGTTCCTTTAGTGGTCACATGGATGCCCATCTTCTCCCATCTGACATGGTTGAGAGCGTTTTGCATTCACCATTTTGATTGTAATGGGAGAGGTGATAGAGCTGCGTTGTATGTTTGTAGAATGATTTCTTGGCCCTTCTATAAGCATAGGAAAATAAAGGATCAGAAAATTACCCCTCCTGGGACTACTTTTACTTGCTCGCTGCTATTTTATCTCACTTCCATCTTCCTTTCCTACACTTCTTTCCTAAATCTGAAGAATATGTATGCCCTTGTGTTGCCCTGGGAATATGTTCGAATTTAGGGAACCATAAGATTTAGGAAAATTACGACAATTTTTCTCTTCATTATTCATTTTTCTTAAATAACGGTGCTATCTTGGCAATTTAAGAATTTTTCCTCATCCATCCCAAGAAGCTATACCTAAAATGGAAAGAAATGTGAGGCTTCATGTTTTTCTTGGAGTAGGAAAATTGAACTTTTCTTGTGTTCTGTGACATGGGAATTATGAGGCATTAGAGAGATCTGCTAGCATGTCTGAGGCTGCTGATGCAACAGTATAGAAAAAATTTTTTGTACATCTTGGTGACTTGGAAAAAATTCACTTGGAAAATGTCCTAACTCGTGCTTTCCGACTTGTGTTGGCACTTGGCAGGGAGTGGCAGATGCAAGATTCTAGTCACGTCAGGGACGGTGTTGCTCCACAAACGTACAGTGCCTCTAGTGGCTTGGTGGACAGGAAGAAACGAGTGTCTTGAGGGAGAGACTATACGCCTTCCCATTGTTCAGAAGCTGACAAAAGGGAGGCTCCTTTTTTGGAGGGATTTGGCCGGGAACATTTGTAGCTTTCTTTTACTTGTTTTCTGAAACCAGGAGGTTCGACATTTACTTAGATTGGTCAAGCATAGGAAAATAGCGGTATTCGGAGCTTTGACTAATACGGGCTTTTATCTGGATCGGACACGTGGCTATGCTGGGTGAATTTTTCAATAGAGGTGGCTGTGTATGGTAGGTTTAAACCCGATACCCCTTAAGTGAATTCGAGCTTTGTATCACTTGCCCGTTAATACTGGTGTTGTTGCTGCCTTTCGCTGTCGGTGTTGTTGCAGCCTTTCGCTATCGGGTGACCAGAAGCCGTAAGTTGATGCAATGACATACTTGATCCATTGCCTTTCGCAATAGGGTTGTACCACTCGGTCCTAATAGTATAATCATAATTGGTTCTTTTAACATGGTATTACGTTTAATGCAAGGTATTTGTGATTATCACACTGTTATTCAGGTGAATTCATAAAGATGACAGACAACAGTTTTATGTTTCTTGGTGGTAACAATCTCGATGGCAGAGTTCAAACGACCAAGTATGTCATTGCATCAAGTTAAATAGTGGTGTTTGGATTTTCCTATTTTATGTATTTGATATGACAACACTAGTAAAGTAATGCCGACCGTAGATGCAGAAAGTATATGTATAGATCTGCGTATGTTACAAACCCAGCTACTTGCAAGAAAGCCGTTACAAACCTCGCTATTGCAAGAAAGCCAGTGTAAGCCGCTATTGTCTTAGCAGACGTAGTCGAAACTTCACCTTAAGATACTTAATATGCCCGAACCCAAGCTGAGATCCAAAACCTTAGTAAGAAATATCGTAAGGTTCTGTTTTCACATTGAAGTGGAATGTTACAGGATGCGTCATTTGGAGGTGCAGGTGACGTTGTTTTCGCTTCAGGAGTCGGAAAATGCTGGGACTTCAGTGTCAAGCAGTGGCTTCCCGAGGGAGGAGATGGGTGAATCGCACGCGTGTACAGCGACACAGACATCATGTTTTTCCAGAAACTGTGCTGTGTTGGCAAAGAGCAGGGGGGCATACTCGAGCACCGTCTTCTTACACTGCAAGAATACCACAGGGACCACATTGATGTGAGAACGCTCAGTAGTTATGGAACGAGGCGACATATCTGCGAAAAAACTCTATATCTATACAGGAGAAGGGAGTCATTTTCAAGCATCACCTTAGCTGCATAGGTCTCCATCGAATCGCAAGCCTTCAGAAGCGTGTGCATGATATCCATCTGAGATGATAATATCCAACAATGTAGAAGGAATATCTCAAATTTCAGAGGTTTCAGAGGTAAGGATTTGAGCACAGAAGTAAAACATGCGGTCAACAGTCATTGCAGTAGGCCTGGTAAACATAGAACAAACAAGAAACGCAATGCAACTTACCTGAGTATCTGGGTTTCTCAACCTGGTCAAAACATCAGAAACCGTATCCTCACATAGTTCACACCTGTTCTCCTTTACCATGGAGAAAGTGGGGGCAGCTTTGCACACACCGACCTTCTGGCAGAAGGCATCTGGTTCAATGGAAGAAATCTCCAAGAAGAACATAGGGACGTAGTAGTCAACCCATTTGATGCACTGCAGCAGTAAACCAGAAGCATCGACACATTCAGTTTGCCGTTAGGATAAACAATACTGGTGGAAAGAAACCGGTCAAACAGCAAGAGAAAGAGGGTAAGAGAGACGGACCTCCTTTCTGAGGGTCCCTAACTGAGAACAGCTAACATGAAGAACTTCAATGATCTCCGTTTGGGTTTTGTTATTGGCAAGATAGTCAAGAGCCACCTCCGCGTACTCCTCGCACATCAAGCATAGTTTGTCGTTCCGGAAATCCTCGAGGTCAATTTCATTATCCAGCTTCTGGTAGTCAAAAGCTTCGACACGGGAAAAAGCCCAAAACAGGGATTAGGAGGCAGAAAGCAACGTCTAAGGTCCCATGGGATCCAAAATTGATACCAATCGGTCAAAACAAAAAACATCTTCAGCGAGGATAAACAAAATTCATCCCAATGATGTGTTCCTCCATTCACAGAGGGAAGATCAGAAAACGGGATGATACCTCGGAGATTCTGCGGGGCTTGCCTGGCACGAAGCGTGCCCATGAACCCGAAACTAAGCAGGAACAGGAGCAACCCTAGCCTCAAATCCATGGCCGGCAGGCGTTGGGGTTTCCTGCTGCCGCCAGAAACCGGGAAACAAGGAAAACAAACAAAGTCAAACCGAAACGAAACGACAACAACCAATCTAATAGTTAAAAAGATGAGCAACAACAGCTGAGCTGCTGATCGAAACGAAATCCTGAACAAACCGATTCCAGAAATTCCCAACCAAATCGAGGAACGAATCAAAAAGTCTCCCCCCCCCCCACACACACACCCACCACAACAACTCCCAAATGACAAAAGAAAGCCAAAGAAAAAGAGCGAGGGATGATTACAAAGAGAGTTTGGGTTTGGGAAGGGAGCGTAGGGGAGTTGCTAACTTCACAGCTTTAACCCTGTTGGTCGGACTCCCTTCCCCTAACCCTAACCCCAACCCCAAAACCACCTCTGGATTCCTTCGTACGATGATCGTCTGTCCTACTCTCCATATACAATTGAAGAAATTAAAAAAAAAAAAAGCAAGTACCCAGAAAAAGATAAACGGAAGAGGCGGAGATGAAGATGAAGAAGGGCTGTCTGTCTGTCTCTGTTATTATCCTCTTTGGCTGTCGTATCCCCCCAAAGCTACCTTCCTTCTAATTCTAAGCTACCCTTCCAAATTAAGCAAACCATGTAATAAAAACACAACACCGCATCTATCGTTTTCCCTTTGGCTTGTTCATTTTGTGTTATCCGTTAAATTATATAATATATATCAAATTAATAAAGCAAAAATTCTTCATTGAGAATTAAATTTGGGCATGATATCCAAAAGTAAATTTGGATCGATCCTCGGGGACTAGCTAAACGCATCGGAGCTCCATTTTGTGTTTTGCTCGTTAAGGAGTATCAGTTGACTTTTCTGCAATTTGTCCTGACTTGACCGCTGGTCCCGCTGAGTGGGCTAAGGTTCCCCATCTTCACCATGGCACTCGCGAAGTCCACAGCAAAGGCCGTCGCGTTGTAGCTGTAAGATCTCACTTGTGAGTCCACGGAGCTGCCGGAGAAGAGTTGCTGGTCAGAATGAAGGAGGCCCTTCTGTGTCAGCAGGTTGGTGAAGTAGACGGCTCCAAAGGTTGTTGGGGTTGTCACGTCCAGTGAGGCAACGTTGCCGCCTGATGAAGGGCAGGTCGCCCTCAAGGAGGCCGCGAAGGAGGTGTTGTGAAACTAATGTTGCACAAGGAAAGGTTAATTAGACATATCGATATGAAACTAATCTTCTCTTTACCGCTACTACGGAGTCCCTAGCACCCACGGCTACAATGTCTTCACATGAAACAACGCCAGGGCATAAGTTCTCCACTTGGGATTTGATGGTGTCAATGACGTCGAACCCTCTAACAGAGTTGGCGTTAGGTCCTGCCGGTGTTGGGATGGAATGCATTGCTAGGGCAATCAGTTAGCAATGAATGGAAAACGCTGTTCCCTTGTTGTTGGGATGGAATGCATTGTAAGCTGGTCATGTCGTTATTTATAGCCAGATTAAAGGATGCTTCTCCAGAGTGTATAGAAGTGTTTAAGATTATGTTACTGAGGTTAGCTTTTGGACAACGTCTAATGATTAAGCCGCAGGTGGCGAGATTAGGTTATAAACGCATGCGCGTCGGACGGACAAAACTAATTTACTACACAACTCGGTTCAATTTAATATAGTAATTTGGTGAAGAGTCGGTGTAAGCGTGAGGCTGTCGGTGGTCGGGAAATACAACACTCCACTCTCCCTGCCAGTGTTTAAAAAGACAAACCTCCTACACGATTTACATTAACTTAACAAATTTAAGAGTACTTAGACGACACGATAGATTCTTACTTACGTTAAATAAGAGTTCACACGACATTAAAATTGGTATATGATATGTACAAGTTAATATGTGGTATAAGAGTCGTATGTCGGGTAAGCAGAATTTACCCGACTAATATATAAAGAGGAGGTCACTTTCGGAGGTTAGCTTTTTAGGCAATGACGCGAACCTTCTTGTATCATCTTATGTCATAGCCAACTAGGTTAGTTTCTCCGTGCACATTGTCCGGTCGTTGAGGGGGCACTTTTAATCCCCTAAACTCAAAAAAGTCTCTGCCGCTGAAATTTGATTTTGAATCCTAGTTTAGGCCCGAAGTATTATTAGTGGAATAAAATGGGCCGACCTAGTTCGGCTCAGGACTCAGTTATCGGATGACCAACAATTAGCTTTTCTCTTAATCATATTTTCTCCCAGCCCACCTAAAGTTAAGACGGCCTTTCTTGTCGTTAATATATACTTATTATTATTAAGATATAAAATATAAATCAAGCCTTCACCCAACGGCTTAAGCTTTTAGATCAAGCGGTAAAGTTTTTACATGATGTCCGCACACTAGGATCCGAGCTAGCGGGTTATCGCGTGACGTTCTTATGCCGCACCCCATGAGAGACGTATCCCCAAATGTCTCCCCCTAAACCTGGAAATGGACATTTGTATTATATTTACCAGCTATGGGGCATGTCATCCATGTGCATTCTGTTTAATGCTTCCTCCCTCCAAAAGGTTCCTTCATGTTCTGATCTATGTTTCCATATACTTGTATTTTTTCGATATTACTCTGCAAGATCGTAGTAACTGTTTCTTTATGACACGCTATTGGGTAAAATTTTGCTGCCATCTTCACGTTGTAGGAACAAAAAGTCCGACGTGAACAAACAGAGAGATAGAAATTACATGACGCGCGAGAAGTGTCGAGATATATCCGTCCAGGACGCTTTTGCTCTTCGAAAGAGGCGAGATGCCCTGGCGTAGTGCTGGCTAGCAACTACTAGAATAAATTAAGTGTCATCAGGGATATCTCTCGTGTGGAATGGCTATTCCTTTACTCGAATAGTTATCTTATCATTGTTTAATGTTCAAGACGGATTCGACGCTCATATAAACATATGTTAAAATAAGAACATGCTGAGGATTATCTTGATACAAAAGTCAAGTCTTAGGTGTCGGAATGAGCATTCTCACCGGCCAAACATTGAAATAATAGTTCCGGGTAAAAGGTGTTGCAAGTGCCGATATATGATAGTCATTTCCGTATGCGGACATGAATCCAACTCATCCGCTAACACTGGATGTCGTGTCGAGTCCATCAATCTTCTTAATAAATAGCATGAGCCAATTATTTACGGTAACAAAGTATAAAACCCAAGAAAAGAATAGGATGGAAGATTCCTTGTTGCCGCTTTGATTAGGCCTGCTGTACTTGTAGAATTCTTTTTATTGCAACAACACATTCGGAGACAGAAGGCCGAGCATTGGATCATGATCATAAGACAAGTTTTTGAAGGAGTATGGTAAGTTCAAAGTGTTCATTATCAGTCCAAGGAAACAAAAACCTAAGTGCATCAAAGAAATCGTTTGTAGTGGAGAGTTGTTGCATCCAATAACATTATCTCCCCCCCCCCCCCCAACTTTCTTTTCTTCTTTTTTCTAAAGAGATATCGTTATTTCAAACAAGTTTAGATGAAGGTGAGTAGATCTACTATTCTCCTCAATGCTTATGCGGACGAGCTTTCAACAATATAAAATGAGGAAAAAGTTTCAACCACAGAAGCCAAGTCATGTAAAGAGTACCAAAACAAAAGTTAAGTGAGAATCTCGTTCTGAAAAAGCTTTGTCATTTAGGGAAACTCAGAAACCTAATCCCATATGCAGCATACATCCGCAGCATTATCCCTTGAATTATCGATGACGGGACTTTTTAAGCGTGAAGGAAGTCATGGTTAAACAATTAGTAGGTCATGGCTTCAGTCGGGGTTGCCCCACATCATGGCCGTGGAATCAAACCGCTAAACGGAGTTGAGACGTGGTAATCCGACGCAGCAAACACCCACCAAAGTAATCGATAATATTCAATACGTGTGATGAATTCTAGTTTTAAGTTAACAAGGGGAAGCCCTGACTTATAATTCGTCGAAGAGCATATCATAACTTCTTCCCGTTGTTCCCGAGAGGGAGCCACAAACTTATCTGCCACCAACACTAATCCTAGTAGATTCCCACTAACTCATGTTTGAATCATGGTGATGCGGGAACGGCACGGAATAAATATTTCAATACCAAAACGAAAGGGGATGTCACTAAGGGTGTGGAATGGAGTGATGTGAGAATGGTCGGAACGGTAGATGATAAAGCGGGATGGCTAAATGGATGGTATGAAAGGATAGGTTGAACTCAACCTCCACGTATACAGATACACCATCGTAAAAGAAGACTCGGATAGAAACTCGTCTGTCACACGGATACAGACACACCACCGTGAACAAGAACGAGGGCGAGGAACATCACGAATGATACAAGCACACCATCACCGGTTGATACACTCTACTCAATCTGCAGTTGGAATCCACCAAATGAAGAACGAGGTTGAAAGAGAATCAACTCCTTCGGATAGAAAGACAAAAGCCTAATCTGGGTTTAAAGTCTGAATAATCTATTATTTTCTAACTCTTACATGGCAAGGGCTTATATAAGCTATCCATAGAAAAGACGATAAACGAAATAAAATAAAATAAAAGAGAAGATCAGAAGATAAGGAAGTGAAATGTTTAATTTCTCCCCGACAAGATCTGAAAAAATAGTGGAGCAGGACAGTGGAACAGGCGCGACTCTTGGGGCGCAAGTTGCCAGACCTAAACCGTTATATCGTAACTGTCCTTTGGATTGCTCGTCGCCTCGCTTACTCGATGACCAGTAAGTTGATACCTCCAGTAGGCGACGGTGGCTAAGATGTTGGCGAAGCGACGACCATCCTTGTATCATCCTCCCCTTGTTGAAGATAGTTTGCCCTCAAACTTGTATGGTCATCGTCTTCATACGGAATGAGGTCATTCACATTGAAAGTGACGGAGACTCCATACTCTCTAGGGAGATCAACCTTGTAGGTATTATAGTTGATGGGGTCAATGATCTTAAAAGGTCCTTCCACTCGAGGCATCAACTTGTTCTTCCTCTTTGAAGGAAATCGTTCATTCCTCAGATGAATCAACACTAAGTCTCCAGGCTGAAAGACCTTTGCTCTCCTCCCGCGATTTGCTTTTTCCTGATATCGAAGTTAGCCTTCTCGATCTGAGCATGAATCTTCTCATGGAGCAACTCATCTCCTTAACCCATTTTTCGGCAATTCGGCTGAGTGTTTTCGCATTAGGTAGATGATTAGATCGACAAGAATCAAGGGGTTGAGGCTATAGACTACCTCAAAAGGTGAAGACTTGGTTGCCAAACTTGGGGCTCTTTTTTAGATGAACTCAGCATGAGCAAGCTTCATAACCAAATCATTCTTATTCTTCGAGACCAAGGTTCGAAGAATTTTCGCCATGGTTCAATTAACAACATTTTTCTGTCTGTCGGTCTGTGGGTGATACGGTGTGCTAAAGACGAGCTTAGTTTCAGCTTGTGCCACAACGTATTCCAGAAATAGCTTAAGCAATTCACGTCGCGATCTGATACGATCGACTTAGGCACTCCATGTAATCTCAGCACTTCTCGAAAATACAAATCCGCTACGTTGGTTGCACCGTCTATCTTTTGGCATGGAATGAAGTGTGCCATATTCGAGAATCGATCGACCACAACCATGATCGAATCCTTCCTCCGCTGTCAACCTGGGTAAGCCCAATAAAAAAATACATATTCACATGTTCCCATGGACGCTTAGGAACTGGAAGTGGAGTATACAATCCTTGGGGTTAGACTCGGCTCTTCGTTTGTTGGTAGATGGCACATCTCGAGATAAGGCCTCACGCTTTCTTCTCCATTCGAGAACAATATAAATTCTCCTGGAGCAACAACAATGTCTTGTCGACTCCAAAATATCCAGCGATTCCTCCTCCATGGACTTCTCGAATGAGCAATTCTCGCGTTGAACTCCTGAGAATGCATAACTTAGTGTCGCGAAAGAGAAATTCATTCACCCGGTAGAATCGATCAATCGCCTGAGTGGTGCATTAGGCAAAAACTCCTCCAAAATCTTCGTCGCCCTTATATAAATTCTTCAGGTACTCGAAACCAATGAACTTGGTCTCCATTGCTGACAGCAAGATCAACTTTCTTGAAAGGGCGTCAGCAACTACATTCTTTGCTCTTGATTTGTGCTTGAGCATGAAAGTAAAAGATTGAAGGAACTCTACCCATTTGGCATGTCGCCGGCTGAGTTTGTGCTAAGAGAGCTTCATGGTCGGTGTGTAGCACGAACTTTCTAGGCAGCAGATATTGGCTCCACGTCTCCAAAACTCGAACAATAGCCAAGAACTCCATACCGTACGTCGATTAGTTGAGTTTGGCACCATTGAGTTTCTCGCTTAAATAAGCGATGAGTCTCGCTTCTTGCATCAGCACTCCTCCTATCCCAATTCCGGATGCATCACATTCGACTTCGAACATCTTTGCAAAGTCAGATAAGGCGAGAACGGGTGTTTCACTTAGACACTCCTTCAGTCGCTCGAAGCTAGCTTGTGCAGTAGAAGTTCATTCGAACTTGTCTCCTTTTAGACACTCGATGAGAGGGGCTGCGATCGAGTTGAAATCTCGATTGAATCTCCTGTAGAATGATGCTAAGTCATGGAAGCTACGAATGTCGTGAAATCTCTTTGGCATTGACCACTCCTTGATCGCTTCGATCTTACTCTCGTCCACTTTGATTCCTTCGCTTGAAACTACAAAATCAAGGAATACTACACTGAGTTGAAAAAACTAACACTTCTTGATATTCCCATATAGCTTCTCGTCGCGAAGTGTGCGAAACACTGTGCGTGCTCAACATGTTCGTCGAGACTGCTGCGGTAAATGAGAATGTCGTCAAAGTAGACAACCACGAACTTCCCCATGAATGGTAGCAAGACATGGGTCCGTCGCATGAACGTGCTGAGCGCGTTTGACAAACTAAAGGGCATCACCAATAATTCTTACAATCAGTAGTTGGTCTTAAAGGTTGTCTTCCAGTCGTCGCCTTCCTTCATTCGGATCTAGTGATAATCACTTCGCAAGTCTACTTTTGAAAACACATGCACTCCATGCGACTCATCCAACATATCATCTAGTCGAGGAATTGGGAAGCGATACTTCACCGTTATCTTGTTGATCGCTCGACTATCCATACGCATTCTCCATGTGCCATCTTTCTTCGATACCAATATAGCTGAAACTGAGCAAGGGTTCAGGCTCTCTCGTACCAAACCTTTCTCCAATAGTTCATCGACCTGCCTTTGAAGTTCTTTCACTTCCTCGAGATTGCATCGATAAGCTGGTCGGTTGGGTAGGGAAGCTCCTGGAATCCAGTCGATTTGGTGCTAAATACCTCTCAATGGTGGTAGTGCGACGGGTAACTCCTCCGATGACACATTCTTAAACTCCTTGATTAAAGCTTTGGCATGGAGATTATCTATCAACCGATCCTGGGCTGATTCAACCAGAACCAAGGTAAACATCCTCGCTTTCGCGCATTGCCCGAATCAACTCCATTCGCTTGATAACATGAGCAGGCGACTGGTGGATGGGTGCTTCGCCTGGTTGGGCAGTTAAAGGCATCAGGGTGATCTTCTTTTTGTTGACGGATGGAATAGGTATAACGATACATGTCATGTTGTGCGCATCAATCGAATTGCCATGGTCTTCCTAGGAGCAAGTGGATGCATCCATTTTCCAATCGAGAAAGGAACTCGCGCTTTTTGTGTCACACGAACATCATTGTCCTTGCTGAGCCATTGTAGGTGACAAGGATGAGGATGTGGTGCTAGGCAACTTGGGCTTCTCAATCACGATTTTAGAGATCGCGTTGGTGCAACTTCCTCTGTCTACAATCACCAAACAAACTTTATCCTTAACAATACACCTGGTATGAAAGATGCACTCACTTTAGTTCTCCTCGCGAACAGGTGTTGCGTCCAAAGCCTTGCGGTCGACTAGCAACTCTCCTTCGTCCGGATGCTCCTTAGTTTCATCTGGATCCCAAATAGGATCGACGTTCTCATCAAACTCTTCTCCTTCATCAGACAACTCTTTGATGACAACATTTCTCCTTGAGGGCCACTCCAACGCCATGTGTCATGTCCCTTGGCATTTGAAACAACGACGAACAGGATCATGCACGTTCGTCTTAACTTCAGGTCTAGTAGTCGACGATGGGGTTCTTCTTGGCGTAGTCGACGGGGGCTTCGCCTCGGAGGTACTCCCTTGTTGAAAGGCATAGACTTCACAAATGGGCGAATACCCGATCTCCTCACTTGCTGCTGCTCAACCTTATGAGCAAGCGCTCGAACATCGTCGAAGGTCCAGTACTACTGAAGTTCTACAGCATATGCAATCCGGGCTTTAACTCCTCGAAGATACCTAACAATGGTTTGCTCGGAAGCTTCTTGGACATCACATTGCACCAAGAGTCTCTCGAACTCCCTCGTGTATTCCGACATAGTTGAGACTTGCTGAAGCGACTACAGCTTGAGATGGAGATCCGCCGATAGTGTTTCGGAAAAAACCCTCTTAGTCATAGCCCTCTTCATTTTTTTCCACGTCCGAATCTTATCGCATCCTTCTCTACAGGTCTGTTGATTGGTATTCTCCCATCATAAGCTGACGTACTTCTTTAACCGTAACGCTGACATTTTAAATTTTCGATCCTCGTGCACTCCTCATAATCGAAGATCCGTTCGACCGTATGCATCCAATCAATGAACTCCACGAGGTCAAGGTTTTTCTCAAACTCCGGTATCTGAATATTCATCGTTGGGGCTTTTTTTTCTCACCGACGTTATTCTGGTGAAGACGCTCGTTGAAACTCCTCGTGCCATGGATTCTCATCTTCGTCGCTGTCTAATAGACTGCGGCAAGACGATCCATTATGGGTTTGCAACTACTGTAGTTGTTGCTAAAGATCAGCGATTTACTGCTCAAGCCGAGCAATGTGTGCTTCGTCAAGAGTCATACCGCATCTGAATCTTCCGGCCATTGACAACCGTGGGTTGTACAGCAATCGTGCGCACTATAACAACCTTACGCTCTGCTATAATGATGATGTGGGGACGACAAAGAATAGATGATTCCAATACCAAAACGAAAGGGGGCGTCACTTAGGGTACGGAATGGAGTGACGTGGGAATGGTCGGAAGGATAGATGATGAAGTGGGACGGCTAAATGGATTGGTATGAAAGGATAGGTTGAGATCAACATCCACGGATACATATACACCACTATGAAAGAAGACTCGGATAGAAACTCGTCTGTCACACGGATACAAATACACCACCGTGAACAAGAACGAGGGCTGGGAACATCACGGAGGATACAAGCACACCATCACCGGTTGATACATTCTACTCAATCTGCAGTCGGAATCCACCAAATGAAGAACAAGGTTGAAAGAGAATCAACTCCTTCGAATGGAAAGACAAAAGCCTAATCTGGATATATAGTCTGAATAATCTATTGTTTTTTCAACTCTTACAAGGCAAGGGCTTATATAGGATGCTCATAGAAAAGACAATAAATGAAACAAAATAAAATAAAAGAGAAGATCAGAAGATAAGGAAGTGAAATGTTTAATTTCCCCCAACAAGATCTGAAAAGATAGTGGAGCAAGGTCGTGGAATAGGCGCGACTCTTGGGACGCAAGTTGTCAGACCTGAACCGTTAGATCGTAACCGTCCTTTGGGTTGCTCGTCGCCTAAGAGTCATATCGTCCGATGCTTCTCTCGTCGCCTCGTTTACTCGATGACCAACAAGTTAATACCTCCAGTCGGCGACGGTGGCTAAGATGTGGGCGAAGTGATGACCATCCTTGCGAGCCACTTGTCCTCATGCGAGCCACAAACTTATCTGCCACCAACACTATTCCTAGTAGATCCCCACTAACTCATGTTTGAATCATCGCGTTTGGCTCCCTAGTGTGGGTTGATCCCGAGGGAGATGGACACCCGATTACAAAACCTACGGAGGAGGATTGATAAGTGGGTTTACCCGGGGATTTGTTGTCTCATCACACGCAGTCACCCGCATTAACGGGTGGAAATCTCCCTCACTATGATCGTGAAAGTCAAGTGAAATTCATCCCGGAGTCATTCTTTGTCCTTGGAACCCGGCCAGATACAATATGTATATTAGCCTTTTTTTTTAATCTAAGTCTTTGTGGGGTTCTTCATCACTTTTTAACACTAGTAGCACTCATTATCCATCGCTCCACTCAACTCTGCCAACAATTTATTCTTTTTGCTTGATTGATTGAATCGGTATATGTATTTAGCTTCCAGGGTGTTTATTCCTTTCGAGTTGCGGGAAATACAGACCGGATAACGTTGTTTATCTTGTCGTTACCTTTAATGGGCATAGAGGATGAATCTCGTTATCGGTTTAGGGCCTCGTGTCGGGATCTCTATACCTTAGAGAGGAACATTCCTTCCTCGGCCTGTTTACTTATCTGAGTCTTCTCAAGTGGGAGGGAACCACGTGACCGTCGTGTTTCAAGTTTCCATGGAGAACGAACAAGTTTGGTCTAGAGTCACCAAAAATCAGCCGGAGGGACACAAAGAAGAGACATAAGTGATGAACAAAGCACGTAAAAGCTGAAGAGGAAAAGGAAATAGTGAAATGGGCGTCCTCAATCTCAGTTCAACGTAACGCCATCAATAACAAAAACAGCAACCAGGATTTTGCTGCATACCGCCACATCCCTTTGCGGTGGCGGACCTTCATTTTATACCCATAAGTATAAGATCACTTCTACTAAATTAGCACTCAAGGAAAGGAAAAGGACAGCCCATGGTAAATTATTCACTCCCTAAATTGGTTTGTATCCCTTTTTTTGGCAAGTAAAATAATTTACTTGCATGAATTTGGAGTAGTTGTTGGACTCATCGGGGGTGTGTGTATGTGTGTCACTTTTTTTGTTGGGTAGGAAAAAGATGATAAATTTCCCATATTAAGAAAATACTATTTATACTATCTCATAATATTTTGATTTTTTTAATGCAAACTTATCTCCCAGCGTCCCTAATAGTGTTGAATTTTGGAATTATTCGTTATTAAATAATATAAATATTTTAGTTGCTATCTAATTGGCTGCGGCAACCAAGTTAGTTTTGCATAAATTGGGGGGGGAGGGATCCTCCCCTCCCTTCACTTGATCCCCTTTTCAACCGAATATTCATTCATCCCCGTAGAAGGGGAAGAAGAAGAAGGTGATGATGATGACGATGCGGAGGAGCGTGTCGAGGCGTGGGGTTCTACCGCTGGGTTCCCCCATCCAGCGTTTGCTCTCCCAGCACGCCGCTCGCGAGGCTACCGACCTCTCCGATGACTCCTCCACCTCCTCCGTCCTCCCCAAAATGCCTCCCTTCGACTACTCTCCCCCTCCCTACGTCGGCCCCTCCGCCGCTGACATCCTCGCCAAGCGCAGGCAGTACCTCAGCCCCTCCCTCTTCCACTTTTATTCCCGTCCAGTACGTCCTCTCGTCTGTCGTCCATTTTCATTTGCTGTCGATTTACGTTCCTCCGTCGTACGATGAATCGGTCGGGACGCGTTTTTTTTTTGTTAGCTGCACCTGGTGGAGGGGAAGAAGCAGTACCTGTTCGACGTGGACGGTCGCCGGTACCTCGACGCGTTCGGAGGGATCGCCACCGTTTGCTGCGGCCACTGTCACCCGGACATTGTGAAGGCCATCGTCGACCAGACCAACCGCCTACAGCATTCCACCGTCCTATACCTCAACTCGGCCATCGCGGATTTCGCTGAGGCCCTCGCTTCCAAAATGCCCGGAGATCTCAAGGTCCACAACCATTCCCCCTCTTTAATTTGTTTTTATTTTCCAGCGCATCGGATTAAGTTTTGTTTCTGGGTTTCTGCATCGATCCTATCAATGTTAATTATCCCCTTTGTTGTCCTTGGAATTTGCTGTCTCGCATGGAAAAAATCGGGACATATAAGACAAAAGGCCTTGCATCTCATTCCTTGTTTATGTCGTCTTTTATTTGTTCCCTTACCAAATCGATTTGAGAATTTCTTCGTTATAAGTAGATACACTTGCTTGGTCTATCATCAATACAACAATTAGGTTAATCTATCTAGTATGGCAATCGTTTATAAATGTGTAATTATGTACCATTATGTCAAAAACTTGTAAATCAAAGTTATGTGCAATGATGCTGCAATGATCTCTCATAGTCACCTCTCATTATTTTTTCGCTTGTGTCATGACAAGCGTATGGGTGTTCTTTTCTGGGTTTTTTTTTTGGTTGGTTTGTGAGTGGAGATGGTGGGAAATCTGGTTGGTTCTGGTAAGGGGATGATGGGGTAGATATGTCTTCTTGCATTTCCTCCGGATAAGATTGGGAAGCAAAGGAGAATAAGAAGAGGGATGTGTTTGCTTGTTTAAAAAATAAATATTTACATGTTTGATATTATTCACACGAATTATCAGTGTATGTTGAAAGAACATTTTAGTTGATTTTGTAATGGGTGTTAAAAGCATCAGAAGAACAGTTGCAGCAACATGTACTGACGAGTTGTTTGTTGAAAGGTGGTGTTCTTCACTAACTCGGGCACGGAAGCGAATGAACTAGCGATGATGATGGCGAGGCTGTACACGGGTTGCCATGACATGATATCTCTCAGGAATGCATACCATGGGAATGCTGCAGGGACCATGGGGGCGACCGCGCAGCGTGTCTGGAAATTTAATGTCGTTCAGGTAACAATAGTTGCTACATAAGTGATTTTTTTTTTTTTTTGGATCGGAGCCCAAAAAGAAACCAAGGATCGTTGCCCATGATGTTAACATGTTCGCCTTTTTTGTTATCTGTTTTGATGTCATGTGTCGCATGGCTTTCTGCGGTCCAAATTGCAAGAGAGCCCCACCTTGACAGTGACCAAATGCTTTTTCTTGATAAGAAAGAGATCAACCTGTGATATTTTTATAGTTGGGGTTTGGTTGGTGATGTTGATGAGTATTGGTTTTTTAAGGGAGTGACGGGGAATATGGAACTGAGTGGGGGGAATAAATGATTGAGTGGGACAGAGACGTGGAGCTTTTGATTTCTCGAGTAGCGTGGTGGGCAGATGGCTGAATACGTCTCTAGTGTTTATTATTTATTATCGTCATTGTTTGATTGAGAGCTTCCTAGTGGCATCAGGCAGGGACCCTGGGGCCCTTTCTTCCCTCTGTGATTCTCCATGAATATGACCAGCTGGTGTGATGTGTTATGATATTCAGTTTCTTACGTGCTGGTTGTTTGCAGACCGGGGTTCACCATGCATTGAACCCTGACCCGTACAGGGGTGTATTCGGTTCTGATGGAGAGAAATATGCCAAAGATATTGATGATCTCATTGAGTTTGGAACTTCCGGCCGGGTCGCTGGTTTCATATCAGAAGCCATACAGGTAAAAACTAAAAAGCACATCGAATTACCAGCCGGGATGTGGTGCCAGCCTCTGCATTTTCGGACCTTGATGCTGATGAGAGGACTTGATATGAATGCAGGGTGTGGGAGGGATCATAGAATTGGCTCCAGGGTACTTGCCTCCTGTATACAGCAGCATCAAGAAAGCTGGAGGTCTTACTATTGCTGATGAGGTCCAATGTGGCTTTGCTCGTACAGGCAGCAATTTCTGGGGATTTGAAGCCCAGGGAGTTGTCCCTGATATTGTGACAATGGCTAAGGTTTTTTACGCATTACGAGCAGCACTTCACCCTGGTAAATCATGGATAATCTCTCTAGACCTTCTGACCTTATGATCTGCTATTTGTGCAGGGAATTGGCAATGGCATACCTCTTGGGGCTGTAGTCACTACCCCAGAAGTTGCAAAAGTCCTTACTCAGCGTAGTTACTTTAACACATTTGGTGGGAATCCGGTGTGCACTGCTGCAGGGCTGGCTGTTTTGAATGTGATCGAGAAGGAAAAACTTAAGGAGAATGCCCACATCGTAGGATCTCATCTTAAGAACAGGTTAACATCGCTCAAGGATAAATATGAAGGTAAAGCCCCGATTCTATATTACTTTGGTGGTAAAGACATTAGACCCACTTCATGACATCTGATTACGTACGGACGTGCAGTTATTGGGGATGTGAGGGGCAGAGGCTTGATCCTAGGGGTTGAACTAGTGACAGATCGTGAGTTGAAAACCCCCGCTAAGGATGAAACCATGCATGCTATGGAAATGATGAGAGGCATGTCCGCATTCCCTTTTTCACTTCTTTCCTGCCTTCCTTAACCATTCTTTCCTGACTGATAATGGGATGAAATCAGATAATGGAGTGCTGATAGGGAGAGGAGGCATCTACGGCAATGTCTTCCGGATCACTCCACCCCTATGTTTCACCAAAGAAGATGCAGGTATGAGAACAGCTCACGACCCAAGCACACCTTTCATATTCTAGCTTTGTTCAATTAAACTGATCCTGCTTCTTCTGACGGCCATTGCATGTCTCGTTTGTGCTCATGCAGATTACCTGGTGGATGTCATGGATTATGCCCTGTCCAAGGTATAAAGAAGAGAGATGAAAATGTAAGAAAATAATGTTTGTGTGCAAGTGTCCTCGTGGCTCTCTGTATGGTTCCAAAGAATGGACGGGGCCTTGTTTCTCCTGGCTATCGCCATCTTGATCTAGACAAGGGTTCCCCGGCCTGGTTAAGAAACTATCACTCGAAACATTGCTGACAAGACAACATCTCGTTGTCTTCCGACAGCTTCTGGAATAATCTTATTTTGTCTGTCTAGTTGGCATGTCGGATGATTGCATTGCCTGGGTATAATCTCCTTTGGCTGCCTTGTTTGCTTGATTGTTTTGTTCGATAGGCAGAACCACAAAGAATGAGAAAACCGCTTGTTGTCTCTGCTTAGGTTCAGCAGCCACCTGGAATTAGTTTGTGTTTTCACGACGCTTAGGCGTGCACATCACGACGCCAAAATACAAGGGTAACCGGTTGGGTCGGGCGTCTAGGAACCATGAGGAATGCATCAGCCTACCGAACATTGTCTTGCTGTCTACTTGTTTAACCACAAACGCGATTCACTTGTACCCGTATCAAATAACACAAAACATGTGATCGCACTGATCTCCTTGAAGGTGACGTCGTTCATGGTTATGGAAGTAGAATGAACATCCTGGGGGACTCTGACAATTGAACTCGCAAGATTAATTAAGACAGCTCCTTACTGAGCTACCGCTAGCAGTCATAATAACTTGTCGAAGCCGCGCACCAAATCATCTTAGCCAACTTGAGCTGAACAATGTTTTCGTGTCAACTGCCAAAACCAGCCTAGTTGGGACCATCAATCGGACTTGCCCGAGAGTCCTTTGTGAATATTATCATTAATAAAGCTTTCATTCGTTCTTTGTTTTCGAAATGATCAAGGTGGGATGTAATTTACAAGTTTCTTCCTACACGCATACCGGCACTTTGTCTTATCCGTGTTTGTCGAGCGGGTACACACAGAAGGAAAGAAAAAATGGAAGTAGGACAAGGACAAGTCGTGACCAACAAAACCATAACAAAGTCAAACATTTGAGTCAAAATGAAGAAAGAAACAAACAAACACAACTGCTTGGAGTACGTGCGTAGGAATAGCAATGGGGATTTGGGTTCACCCTCTACTGTCGTCCGGTTGACTACTCGATCCGAGCAGTGGCGCTGGGGAGTGCAGTGGATTTGATCTCTCCGCTCTTCCTTATTAAGCCTACTCGAGTCCTCGTCCGGTTGGGTTTTCAAGCCCATGTGGCCCAACCCATGAAATTTAGAAAACTTGCCGCGTAAGTTGGAAAAATTAAAAGAAAAGGGCTCGTGGAGAAAGTCTCAGACAACAAGAAGAAATAGAGAAGAGGAGACATACAGCGAGCGAGGAAGAAAAAGAGAGAAGAAGAAGATGAGTTCGATTGGAGTTGTATTCGTCATCCATTTTCAACGAAACTTCACGGTACTAACCCTCTCGACGAGCTCTTTGAATTGGTGGTTGAATCGTCGTGAGATGTTGCCATTCTCTTTGTCGTGCTCTTGAAGGAGGCATTTCTTTTCTTAGTGTCTTTGTTGTAATCCACCCTTGCTTGGTAATGGTTAATGTTAGAGTGAGCCGAGATCAAGTTTCTCGATGGTGATACTCTAGTTTTGCTAGAGAATAAAGACTTGTCGTGTAACCATTTTTGTCGATAGTGGAGAAAATGGTGGAGTTCGGTGCCGTGTCCTCTCACATCGAGAGATTTTTCAAGTAAAATTCGCGATGTCTCTTTTATCTTTCTTTGTGGCTGATATTACTTACATTTAGTTGGCATTCCGAGGACGTCGGGATATATATCTCTATAAGAATCGGTGTTGTGACGCTGGTTATTGTGGTCAAAGTGCGTTTGTTTCTATTTTATCAACACATGTCTGAAATAGATTCAGAGTGACACGTCCCCGACACATCCTTCGTCTTCAATTTTCTAAGAGAGTGGAGAAAGAGCTTGAACAAATAAGAAGTGAATAGAATCGGGCGAGGCCCGTGTGCACACCATACAATAAGGTTTCCATATCGAAGACGGTCTTCTTTTTACATTGAAAAATTTTGATAGAGTGGACCCCGACTTAATTTTAAAACAGGGATCCAAGTCTGAAAAAACTTATTCAAGTTGGGGCGATTTCGATTTATTAAATTTTCGCATATGTAATGGCGATTAGCATCGAACACGATTTCGTTTCACGGGACTTGAACATATTTTGGTGTCGGACCCATCCGGGCGTTAGACTCACAAAAATCTTGTCAAGTGATGACAGCATCATACTTCCAACAAAAATTACAGACACGGAATACAGGGGAGCGGGAAAAGAAAACAAATTTACGGGTCAGTCGTCCTATGCCCGTAATTTTACAATACAATGATACAAATTAAACTCTTGAGGCATGCACTTCCCTAAGCACCCGTCGCAGTAACATAGCATTGGCGGTTTCCGTCGGTTGAGACTTCATCCAGTCTTGTGCACTATTTTCAGAGAATCCACCCCGCATCATCTTGCTGCACGTCTCTGTTGCCAGCCGCAGTGTTTCGTCACGGTCGTTGGTTAGTGCGCCATGTCCTCTTCTCCGTGATCAAGAGCTTACCCGCAAAGCTGGTGCTGCAGGCATTAACCTGGGGATTTGCTCCACCGAAGCCACTACCATCGACCAGCACATCCCCTGTTACTACTCCATCGTTTTCCAGGAGTAATTGCGTATACCCCGCATTTGTCACAATATAGACCCCCAATTTTCAAGGATCTCTGCTTATGACCAGTGACATCAAACCTGGACCACCTTTGACATGCGACCAGACACTGTTTCGCCATCCATTTGTCCCTTAACAACTGCTCACTGAATTGATGTTTGACATGCTGTCGACCGTTGTATCTACAGCAATCGCTACCTCAGAACATCGTCTCAAACCATCCGTTCAAGACCTTTGATGTTGGAAAGAAGAGAAGATCTATTAGAGCAACTACGTCATCCTGCCCTGATGACAGAATGAGCCTAAGACAACGAGCCTTGAAGACAGACCTGTCCAGCTTATCCTTCACCTGGTCATCGAAAGGCAGAATGCCGTGCAAAGCCTTGGGAAGGCACGAATTGAGAAGGAAATCCTTGATTCCACCATACTTGTTTAGATGGTCCTCATATCGTGCATAAGCTTCGGCATCGAGTCTGGAGAACTTGGAGATCTCCTTGAAGTTTTTTGTTGCCAGTCCTCTAATTTGAAGCCTGCTTTTCTACGACCTGCGATGACTTCCATTGGAATCGGAACCGCACCGGCAACTCCCACGCCCTTCCGTCCCCCTACCAACATCCAATTGCAAAACAACTCGACGGAGGAAGACAAAACACAAGACGATAGAGTCCATCTGTTCGTGTCGATTCGATGGATGCCTCCACGTATCACAGGATGGTTTGCGGTTAGACATAGGCAGGGAGAGAAAGCAAGCGAAACGGGTCGGCCATAGGCTTCCATCCCTCCGGCCGAATGGACTATGAGCTGGAATTACCTTCGATTCCCAACCCAAACAATGCCTTCTTCCTTCGTCTCATTCAGCGATCATCTAACCAGTTAAATCACACAGCATTTAAACATGTGCTCCCCAAGAAAGGAATTTGGTAAGAAAAAGATGATGGGCCTTTTCTCAAAGCCCACGGCCCAAACACCTCCTCCCCTGTAATACTACTTGTTCAATCACTTCACTCCCCCCCACCCCTCCTCGCTTGCCTTTCCTAATCCCATGATACTCTTAATTTATAAAAATAACTTTCTGTTTCGTTTGTTTATTCGACCAGCCACATTCTTTTTTTCTTTTTGCTGACGACAACAGTAAACGAGTCCATATTTTACGATCGATATCACGTGCGATCAGTCTCGTTGAACGTAAAAACTCTCTCATAATACGATACAAAAATAGTTAGTATTAATTACTATTTTTTTTTCAAATGTTCTTGTTTGTAAAGCCTCTTTGCACATGTTAACTAGGCAAAAGTAGTGTCCCGGGAGAGACAACCATAAACAAACAAACACGCATAGACACAACGGGCATGGCATGGTAATAAAGATGAGGGGAGTAATAGCCTCCCCCAGTTAAGAAAAACCTAGAAGGGAAACAGGAATAAAGCATTTCCATTCATTCGCTACAACAATGAAAAAGTGGTTGAATTATGGACATGGAACATGGGAAAAAAAACAAGATAAAAGGAAGAGATAAAAGCTTGAAAGGACGACCTATGTTGTCCCTTCTGATTAATATTCTTTTACTTGTTGTTTTTCTTGTCACTTTGAACATGTGTGCCTGAAAGATGCCTTGTTGGCTTAGCATCGTGATTTTTACGGTGTTCATGGCGTTTTAAACTGTAATTTTGGAGGCAAACTGTGGGAGTATCTGCTCGATGTAATGTAGATCGAAAAAGGGGATGGAAAAGGACAATAACGGCGTTTCGTCCATAGATAAAAGGGAAAGGAAAGAAAGAAAAAGAAGTAACAGCGAAAGGGAACGTGGGTTTCAATAATTAGCATGCGATGGAATAAATTTTGTGGGGTTCCCATGAAATAATGTACCGAAAAAGACGATTCTTCCCCCTCCCCACCAAGAAATGACAAGATCCAATTCAAATTTTGGTTTTATGTCCTCTCCTTTTCCCATCTTCCTGTTCGTCATGTAGTAGTGTTTTTGTTATCGATAGCTCGAAGCTATTCCAAGCAAGTGCTAGCTGTTCGTAGCAGAAGCGATGGAATGGAGGAGAAACGTTTTCCTTTCCTTTATGGAAAACCAAACCTAAACTAAGCATTACTCGAACATCTCGCTCCGATTCGGAATGCGGAACTTCTTCCCATTATGAACTGTGAGAACGGCGGAGGTCGTACTTCGGGTCTTTATCGATAGAGGACGTGTTCTGCGTTTTCTACAAGGAATTATGAGGCGAAGTTATTCCGCCTCCTCCCCATTAAGACAAAAGAGACCGGGGGAGTGATCTAATAAACATTATGGATGAAGACAACATATTGACCAACGCTACTAAATGTTGAAGGTGAAAGCTGGTGGATTTTCTGGGGAACTTCTCAACTCTTGTAACTGAGGATGGGAGCAACTGGTTCGGGTGGGAACACCGAGCGGCCGTACTCGTGAACACTCACTCTACTTTATAATAAATTATGTTTTTCCTTTCCGGGGAAGTGCAGTTCCGATTAAATATGTTGATGGGGGTGGAGAAGTCACCACGCGAAACGTCATCGTTCGGGTTGCTAGCTAGCTCGGGAGTACGTGGTGGAGAGCCGAGTTTCTGGACCAGGCCGATAGCGAGGCAGGTTGTTGGAAACTCGCTCCCCCTCCCCCGGCACAAACTAGGCGAGACTAAAAGAAAAACGAGTCTTTTGAACAACCACATCTGGAAGCTACTCCAGGAATTCCGCATCTGCAGTTTCAGTTTCCCCATAGAAAATTCGCTCAACCAGGTCGACGCTTGCCGCCTAACAAGGATGGTGCTGGAACAGTCTTGGCTGTAGAAGGTATTCCCACATCACACGAGCCGCCAGACAACTTCTTCGTACGTGTAAAACTTGTAACCTTCACGAACCTAAAACCGTCGCGCTTATGTCGTGGTAATTCATATATGGTTGATAGGAACATCATATTTCCCTGCATCTTTATTCGGTTCTGTTTACTTATCGCTTTCGAAACGTAGTTCTTACGCGCCGGCATGCACTTCATGTGTTCCATCGCGGTTGTATGTAGGAACCTTTTGCCGCAACTTGCTTGATGAGAAAAGACGACGAGGAGAATATTAGAGAAACCCGTGTGGTGACTTTGAGGAAGCCCCCGAGAATACTTCAAAGGATAGGAAAAGAGAAAGGAACGATCATCTTGACATTTATACAAAAAGGAAAACGGGTGGGGGGGGAAACCCGCGTACAGTACGCGTTTGTACCTTTTAGGTTTGAATCCCTTATTATTCTGTAGCCGGGGGAGCTTTGCATCTGATTCCTGTTCTGGATGCAACCAAGAAGAGTACCACGCACTTGCAGCCATCCCTAGTTGTTCGTTCTCTCCGCTCCGGTTTGATTCGATTTCGGTATCACGACGATGCAATCGACTAATCCTAAGCTAGGTCGGATTCTTCTCGTGTCGTTTCATCCTAAGGTAATAACTCATCTCGCCCGCTCTTATGACCACCCTGTTCTCTCCTTTTTGTGTATTAAATTAACTAAACCGATGATCCTATTCGAATGAATATCCCACCCCGATTCCTCGACTTCCTCTCCTGCAGCGCAGCATCTCTACTCCACTCCATTACTCCAACTTAATTACGAATCAAGCCGCTCTCTAACACGGGACTCGTTCGCCCTGATCCTCCTACATGGAAGCCGTAGAAGACGTTCCTTTACACGTACATAGTTTGTCACACTGCCGAGAGGTTGTAACTGAGGAGGGAAGCAACTGGTTCATTACAAGGTGCTAAAACGACAGAGTTGAGAACTACGCTAGTTAAGAGGGGAGATGGTCACTATGGCTGGGGCATGGTTGTTAATGGCGATAGGCGGGGCGAGGCGACAAGCCATCGCCCGCCAGAGGCGAGGCGAAAGGCACTCAAAAAGCGATTTGTGTAAGGCGATTTGAGTATAAATAATAAAATGATTTCAAATAAAAAAGATGAAATGGATTTATAATATTAATCATCATCATTCATCATGTAAAATATTCTAATCAAGCATCCATAAGATCTAGATTATCATCCGAAACTGATAAAGCCACACTATCATTCCCACTAGAACTTTTGTAGCCTTGCGGGTTTTGCTCTTCCTCCTCATTTTCATCCAATTCTTCAAAATATTCTTCATCTGTCGATTCTTAAGAGCTAAATACAATTAAAGAAATCTGCTTTACTCAACGGTGGTGAGCTGGGCGATGAAGAAAGGGTCTTGCTTGAGAAGGAGGAGGGGAGGCAGACGGAGGAGGGGAGGCAGGAGGAGGAGACGGAAGGGATCGTTCATGTGGGGAATGCTCGTGTCGTGGCTCAAGACAATAGGTTTTTCAAAGTTTTTTTTTATTCCATTTAATCCCCAAATTATTACAACTTAGTCCAAAATTACACAATTCAGCCGAAATCCAAAGGCGAGCCTTTTTGTCGCCTTTCGCTTGAGAAAAAGACGATGAAAGGCGAGGAAATGCGTCGCCTTTGGATCACGCCTCGGCCAGAGGTGAGGAAAGGCGAAATCGCCTCGCCCCTCGCCATAGGCGTTGCCTTTCCTCGCCTTTTACAACACTGGGCTGGGGTGAGACATACTCACCTGTAAAAGAATTAATAATACATATTCGTCCAAGAGGGAGTGACCTCCATTAATATTATAACTTTAGTCGCAACAGGGAGAACCCGAGGAAGAAGAAGATTGGAGAGAAGAGGTTGTTTGATCAGGTTTCTCCTTGGAAGTTTCCTGTTTTAGTTGTTACTTACATCGCAGGAAGGAAGCTCCAAACCAAACACTCACAACCGAAAAACAATTTAAATATTGAGGGCGCGACCGGGGGAGACCGCATCCGTATTTGACGCCATGTCTTAGTACTTGGAGCCTGGGGGGAGGGAAGGTTTATGGTCCTAATCCCTTTTATTATGTGATGTTCCACCTAACGCTGTCGTTGTTAGTTTATGATTAGGTAAAAGAGCGTCGAACCTTCACCGGTTGTAATACATATATTGATACAGAAATGGAGAGAACACGACTAGGGTAAGCGCCTTTTGAGGAGTTCCGGCGACCGACGAAACATGACCTCCACTTAAGTATAGAGTATGATGATGGGGGAGGGAATGTAATGCTACGTGAATAAGATAGGTGTCGAGGAGAGGTTGAAGTTACTATACTGTGCAGACCAAAAGCAATCTCAGTTTTACTTGGGACACGAAGGCTCTTAGACCAGGATGTTTTCATCTAAACCCCGAGTTGCTACTAAAATGTGGTAAGAAGTGTTTGTTACCGAGTCTCTCAATCTTTTCCGATGTAAAAATTGGAGTGTAGGACAACGATAGGTAGGACAGGTGCTAAATGATGTGGAGGACAAATGAATCACAACAAGGTGGATGGACGGGGGGATATTAATTAGGTCGCTTTTAATTTTAAGTTCTTGGGGGCGAGTCGACCCGTCGTGTTGTGAGCGGGGAGACATAAATGAGGACAAACCCCCCCACCCCTCTTCCCCTACCCATCACACGGGACCCACGAGTCATGTCATTTACTTTCAAAATAAAGATTAAAAAATACGTGGATTTTCTTTTTAGTTAATTTTGGAAATTATTATTCAATAAAAAGATTTGGTGATTGTCATCCTCGTCCATTTTAATCCCGGATGGGATTCGAAAGCCACTTGGCCCCAGCGGGGGGTGGAAATAAAAAAGAAAGAATAAGATACGAGCGTGGGTTTGTGTACTAATTAATTACTTAGGATAAATTAAAGCTGATGACGAGGGGGGAAGTTGGGGAGGTCAGCCTGAGCAAGGCGTTGTATAAGTACGGGCTGTTCTCTTGTTTGGTCATGTTTTAGTGTTGTTGGCCAAGGGTAGGACTCTCAAGCGTTAATAACTGTTTAGACATGTCCACGTGTTCAGACATGTACACATTTTTTTTACGTAATATTCAACTATTTAGATATATGTATATGCTTCCCATGTCCAAAATCACTAGAGTTGCGTATTGCTACGGTGGAATGGAATCTTTTTCCATGGTTTTTGCTTTTGCATCTTAAAAAGCAAGGGGGTGTTGCTGTTGCGTTCTATATATATATAAAAAAAAAACATAAATAAATAATTAATTTAATATTATTAATAAAAGAATTAACTTTTGAGGGGGTCGTACAGTGTACAGGGCGGTTGCACTTGGGGATCTGTCCTTCCTCGCATAACTCCTCCCCCGAATCCCCTCTCTCGCTTTTTCCCTGCTGACCAAACTGCCCCTCACTTTCCCTCCCATCCGTCCTTCCGTCCCGTACGGCACACAATCATTTCCTTTATCAAACCAACTTTTACCATTATGCCCCCCTTGTTGCCTTTCCCCGTTATTATGGAAATATTACATTTTTATTTAAAAAAAAGGAGGAAAGCATTCAGAAAACACTGAAAGAAAAATACCCTCTCCATGATACGGAAGACTTCCATTCCAAGAGATGAAACCCGATATATATATAACTTCATCGACTCAACCAAAAGAACAAAAGGAGGGGGACAAAGCGGTAAAAAATGCACTGGAGGGGCACCAAAAGAAGGAGGACCCAAAAAGGTAATTTCAGCCCAACTCTATATCATCATCCTCTTCTCCCCACGCCACCCCCAAAAGAAGAAATCAGACAAACGCTGCCACCCCCTCCTCCAACTTCCCCCCTTGCGGGTCTCCTCATCTCCGTTTCTCCTTAACCTCTCCTCTCTCTCTCTCTCTCTCTCTCTCTCCCCTTCGCACACAAACCCACACACACACACTCTCTGTGTCGACGGAACGGTTGGTTACTGACGTCGATGAAGAAGCAGAAAATGTCCTCCTCCTCCTCCACCACCTCTGGGAACCCCTTTGACCTCCTCTCCGACGAGATCGTCTTCCTCGTCCTCGACCACCTCTCCCCCAACCCCCTCGACTCCAAGTCCTTCTCCCTCGTCTGCAAGTCTTTCTACTCCCTCGAGTCCCTCCATCGTCGCTCCCTCCGCCCCCTCCGCACCCAACACCTCCCCTCCGTCCTCTCCCGCTACCCTAACCTCTCCCTCCTCGACCTCTCCCTCTGTCCCCGCGTCCCCGATTCCTCCCTCCACCTCTTGTCCTCCTCCCCTTCCCTCTCCCTCTCCCTCCGCTCCATCGACCTCTCCCGCTCCCGCTTCTTCTCCGCCTCTGGCCTCACCTCCCTCGCCCTCCGCTGCATCAACCTCGTCGAGGTCGACGTCTCCAATGCCACCGAGTTGAGGGATGCCGGCGCTGCCGCCCTCGCCCAGGCTAAGAACCTCGAGAGGCTTAGGATGTCCCGGTGCAAGATGGTCACCGACATGGGCGTCGGTTGCCTCGCTGTTGGCTGCCGGAAGCTCAGGGAGCTCGTCCTCAAGTGGTGCCTCGGCGTTGGGGATCTCGGGGTGGGCCTCGTTGCTGTCAAGTGCAAGGAACTGAGAACTTTGGACGTCTCTTATCTGCCGGTAATCCTAATTTGTCTCGTAATCCTTGATTTTATTTGATCGTGTGTTGATCACTCTGATTGACGGCATGAGCCTGGATTACGGAGGCTCTCCTTCCTCTGTCCAATTATGCTCCTTCCATGTAGTTTCGACTTCCAATTTGATTGTTTATACCGTCTGGCCTCTGCAGTGTTTTCGATTGATTGCTTCCATGATGATTCAAAATTGCCCTGTCGTCCTGGCTTTTGGATCTGGATTTGATTTTTGTTCATTTGAGTGTTCAGATCTCGAACAAGTGCTTGCCGTCAATCATGAAATTGCCCTATCTCGAGGATTTGATCCTCGAGGGGTGCTATGGAATTGACGACGATGGCCTGGCCGCCCTTAAGGATGGTTGTCACTCACTCAAGGTAGCTACTACTTCTCCCTTTCGCAATTTTGTACCACATTTATCATCATTCCTGACACGCTCATTTCTTCCTGTTTCTTGCCTTTCAGTCATTCTGGGTTTCCTTAACTGATCCCTGGCATTCTTCTTTGCAGTCCCTGGACATATCGAGCTGTCAGAGCATTAGCCAAGTTGGGGTACCTTCCATTACGAGTGGTTCCGCATCTCTAAGGCATCTCAACCTGTCATATTGCATTCCTGTGAGTTTTGAGATCAAGTCATCTGCAGTTGGTACAGAGTTTATTGTTTTGTGGAAGGTTAAGATGTCATGCTTGGCTAATTTCTGCCTGTTGTGTGCCCTGTTCTTGTGTAACAGGTAACTTTTGCGCTTGCTGGCAGCTTGAAAAGGCTCTCTGTTTTGCAAACCTTGAAGCTTGATGGCTGCATGGTCACTATCTCGGGATTGAAGGCACTTGGGGATTGTTGTGCCTCTCTCACCGAGCTCAGCTTGAGCAAGTGTGCTGGAGTAACGGACGAAGGGCTCTCCGCACTCGTAACCAAGCACAGACAGCTAAAAAAGCTGGACATCACATGCTGTCGGAAAATAACTGATGTTTCCATTGCGCACATCTCAAGATCATGCACTGAGCTTACTTCATTGAGGATGGAGTCCTGCACACTTGTACCGAAGGAAGCGTTCGTATTGATCGGGCAACGATGTCCCCATCTCGAGGAGCTTGACCTGACTGACAATGAGATTGACGATGAAGGTCTGCATCTATTACATGTGCGTTTGATGGAGGAACGAAATAGTCATGGTTTTTAAGGACTACTCAAAAAACAAAATCCCCCTTGCAGGTCTGGAATATATTTCAAGGTGCTCGAGGATCAGGGTGCTGAAACTTGGGATTTGCCTTAACATCACTGATAAAGGGCTGTCTTGTATTGGTGGAGCTTGTCCGAAGCTGATCGAGCTAGATCTGTACAGGTATGTGCCCTGAGTCATGTATTTTCTTTTTCCCTTTAGCTTTCACACTGACCAGTGTGTTTCTAACTGCCAAAACTTCTTGGTTTTATCTTGCAGATCTGCGGGGGTCACGGGCGTGGGCATCTTATCTATTGCCCGTGGTTGTCCCAGCCTTGAGATAATCAATGTGTCATATTGTAATGACATCACGGACGCCTCTTTGATGTCATTATCGAAGTGCTCCAGCTTGAACACCTTAGAATGTCGAGGTTGTCCTCTCATCACATCCTTGGGCATATCTGCCATCGCGGTTAGCTGTAGGAAACTTACCAAGCTGGACATAAAGAAGTGTGGCAACATTGACAATACTGGAATGATTCCACTCGCTCATTATTCTCAGAACCTAAGACAGGTACACTTCATCTGTCCCCCTTGAACATGTTATTGCATTTACGATTCTTAAACCACCCTGATTCATTGTTATCTGATGTGTTGCCAGATCAACTTGTCATACACCTCAGTCACGGATGTTGGGCTCTTGTCCCTCGCAAGTGTTAGCTGTCTGCAGAGCATGACGATCCTGCACCTAAAGGGGTTGACTGCTTGCGGACTGGCAGCAGCACTATTAGCTTGTGGGGGGTTGACGAAAGTGAAGCTACAGTCGTCGTTTCGGTCAATGTTACCGCACCTTCTTTTCGATCACTTGGAGGCACGGGGATGCACGTTCCATTGGAGAAACAAGGTGTTCCAGGTTGGTATCCCTTCCTGCCGTGTCACTGGCTGCGATTCCAACCTGGGAAGAGGAAGTATGGTTCGCAAACAATGATTAATTATCTGTGATGTGATATTCAGGCGGAGCTGGATCCCAAGTGCTGGAAGATACAGCTGGAGGAACAGATGCAGTGAAAGAAACTGGGCATGCCGCTAATGAAAGACAAACACGGCAGTCTCTAGTGTTTTTAGTTAACGTGCTCCGAAGTCTTCCCATTAGGAAGACCCCGAATGTTGAAAGGACATTGTGTATCTGAGTTCGGCATACACCCCGACGGCCGCGTCTTCGTCAAAATCCCCATGGGCAGGCCCACTTCAACATTTGTTAACACCACATCAGCGCAACACAGAACGTCGTCCACGATAAGTGAAAAGTTTACAAAACAGAGTTGGCTCAAAAGTTTTACAAAACAGGAAGTTAGTTCGAAGGTGACGTCGTGAATTTGTATTGTATGGTTAGTTTTAAAAAATTTTACGAACCGTTTTCTAAGTCGCGGTTTCATTTTATAAAGAAGTCGCGATTTAAAATCGCGAATTTGGAGTAATCTATCAAAGTCGCATTTAACCGTGATTTAGAAAGACTTAGTGAAAAATTAAAGTGAAGTAGTGTTCCTATGTTTGATAGAAGTTACAGTTTCAAACGATGACTTTTATTGAAATTCTGTGTTTGAAATCATAATTTTTAATTAAAGTCGGGGTTAAACACCCTATTTATTTCAATTTTTCACTAGTATTTCTAAATCGCGGTTTGAAATCGCGACTTTTTTGTAAAATGAAAGTGGTGATTTTAAACCGCGACTTATGGACGGTATTTAGGGTATTTCAAAATTAAAATGATATTTCTCATATTTTTTTAGTACCAATGAGGTAGAAACCTCGTATTCTGCCTACACCAGTGGTTGAAAACAATAATTTAATTTTATTCTGGAGAGAAAAAGTGAGAGAGGGAAGACGGAGAAATGGGGCGTGGATTGGATGGACTATGGTACAACCAACCAACTGTAATTCAATCCTTCATTTGGGACCCCCAATTGTATATTCCATTCCCTCACATTAAATGGCGGATGCGTGTTTGTCGGCAACGCTCGTTCAAAACGAACGGGGGGGCCAAGCAGACTTTCAGCCTCCTCTCAGAGTCAAAACAAAACGTCAAAAAGGGGACTTGAAAGTCGGATATTTAAAATAACTCCACGTGTGCTTCCATTCTGACACGATTTATCACCGAGATTTTTAAGAGCAAGGTGCAAATTCAGCGTTATCTTTTTAGTTGATTATTTTAATATGAAGGAAAATCACAACCAGGGGTGTACGATTCCGGACCAGGCTTTTCATATTTTAGTACGTCTGGACCGGACCATCCATCCAACATCTCCCTCCAGTAAATCACCTAATCCACATGACCTTGGAAATATGGTATCCATCTCATCCCATCGTCACCATAAAATGAATGTTTATAATAATAGTAAAACCTTTCACTTATCGGACACAAATTCTACCAGGCTCTGACAAATTCACGGTAACTTTGACTTCAGTGACCATCCATCACGGTATACATCTTTTCCTCCTCTGACATTTGAATATATGGTAATGCCAGGGAGGTCCTCCCGCGCACATGACATTCAAAGAAATCTATCCGCACCTTGGGGGTGTGTTACAAAAGACCACATAAACGAGGTCTGGAACAAATTTGTCTGCCATTAGCTTTGACGAGCGCCATCATTCCAGCAGCCGCTCCGGCACACACCAGCGAGGATACCAGCTGCTGCGTGTTCCGCCCGGCTGCACAAGTAAGCCAACACTACAATTACACTCCGTCTCTTTTAGGTAGTCTGTGTCCCTCCTTAATCTCCGGCCGAAATTTCGAGGAGGAAAAGATGTATACCGTGATGGATGGTCACTGAAGTCAAAGTTAAGCCTCCAACCAGCAAAGCCGATGCTATCGGAAGATACTGCATCGGGATACAAATACGAAGTTAACTGATGCAAACTAAGCAGGAATCTGGCAACAACGAATTCGGGAGGGAGGGGGCGGATGTAACTCACAGATAATGAATCAAGTCCATGCGATTGTAAGGGAGACATGCCATCTCTGTTGATGGAGTAGCGACCACTTATCAGATCTATAGCGTCCTGCAGCAAGGACAATAAAGTTTTCTCAAGCAGCAACTGAAGCTAGACGCTTTCTGTAAGCTCATGTTCCTATGACCCAACTATATGACAGGAAAATATTTCCTTTGTATATTATCAGGGGTATAACAATGAAGACATCAGTGCTAATATGATCGATCCAGTCAATCTTTCAATGACATTAAGGAGATAAGGGTCGGTATGAGGTATCTGAAAATTTAAACTTTTAGTGTATGCGGTGCCTTCGATAGAAAGATCCCCCGTTGATTCAGACAGCCAGCCAATGTCAATCTTGCAATATAAGACTGACAATAAATCTGTAACCAGGAAAGGCTAAGACTAAAGAAAGCGAGAAAAGGCTTGCCTGCCGCATTCCATCGTGAAAATTGTTCAGACAATATCTTGAAAGAGCACTCACACCATCCTTAATAGATCCAACAAATGTTTGCCTTCCATATCTGCATCAAGGTGCCCCAAAATAAAAACCGCCTCCAAGAAATATAAAAGTCTAACTATCAATAGAATATGACACACCTAACCAAGTCCCCTTTAAGAGCATGAGTCCCAGCATATTCTAGACTTATCTCATCCCCTTGCTCCGCCCACACTGCAGACTTGCAGCGGCAAAACATCAATTAGGATCCGAACAAGCCATCAAGAGTTTCAGCTAACAAACGGGCATGCTAGAGCATCGCTCACGTATCCTAAACATGGTGTAGTCTTCAATGAACATTGAGATGGACTCCCCAGGACTAAGTAATCCAATCCTCCGTAGCTGGATATCCAAAGACCTCTGAGCCAGAAAACTCTGTAATATAAAATTCGGAAAATGAGACTTCAGTTGCCATGTGATCAACAAACAAATAAGAGGAAACAGACCTAATCATGCAGCAGCCTGGATAGCAGAATCCTCTACCAATGACCAAGAGAATGACTTACTATGTTAAGTCAACTGGACAGATTAAATTCTGAGATAAAAGTAGACATCAAAATCTGATGCATCTTGAACATTTACAGAAGTGCACAGGATGATGTTTTGTATGGACAAGGTCATGTGACGGCACAAATATATAGAGTGACTATAGAGAGACTGCATATTGGTGATCCTTGAAGTATCGATAAGGAAATTATTAACCCAAAAAGAAAGAAACCATCAACCAAAAGTCAAATCGTTGCTTATCAAAAAGAAAAATAGAAGTTGAATCATTGAACCTGGGTCACATTGGTTCGATCAAGACAGTCTATACAGTTGGCTCTGATGACTCCTCTCTGTTCTTCCATTATATTTTCTTCCGCATCGACTAATAAATATCTGCTCAGCGGGAAGCTCGATGATCAAACAGAAAAAAATCTCCAGACTATTCATCAACTTCACCAAAATACCACAAAGAAGCAAGAGATCTCCTCTTTACCTCTGCATTTCAAAGTCTGTAGATAATTCTTCATAAAGCACTTCGAGGTTCTCAAACCGGGAATTGCCACATATATGATGAAAATCAAAAGCTATATATCTGCGCAGGATATATGGCAGTCAGGGACTCCTGAGACTATACAATTGGCATAGCATCTCCAATCATAATCAAATGAACAATTGTTCTTGGAGGAACTACAAGGAAGCAAATTATCTTAAATTCAAGGCGGAAATTTTCACCTCACATTTGGCAACTTCTGCATTTGCTCAGCGTACGCCAGGCTCAATTTCCCTTCATCGCCATGCTACAACATTGAAGGGGAAAAACTGAGACACATTAAGTCAAGCCATGCCAGCAACACCATACTGGTTTAAGTTTGTGAAACAGGGCACAAATGCTTCAATCAAATTACAAAGGTCCTGCATATAAAAGATTCATAAACATTCCAAGTAGTAGGCAATTCACAAGAAAAGTTAAGAAGTGAATTAAGAACCCTTTATAAATCTTTGCAAAGCCAGGATCTAGACCATGAGATAAGAAGTAAAATCATGTATAGGGTGATGACCGGTATATATATATATACAACAACAAATTGATTATACATCAGACCATAGAACAAAAAATTGTCGCTGTGCCTAAGGCCCTAAACTAGCCTGGTGCCCACTTATCTGAAAATCACTAGACAAGTGATAATGTGCAACACTTAACGGTAATATTGGAATTGTCCTTACTTTATCAGTCAAGTCAACTGCGATTATGTCTCCATATCTTTGTGAAAGGTCAAGAAAATGCCGTTCCACAACCTTTGACTGCAGGAGCATAGCAGGTAGATTGGACACTAAAATACACATCCACGAAACGTTGCAATTACAAATGGAAGCTCACCATTTGGTCATGCTCTATTATTCTGAGTCCTGGCTTATAGCTTAAGTCTACAATCTGCTCCCAAAGAAGAGGAATTGAACCTCGAACCTGAAACAATATATGCAAAAGACAAGCATAACAATTAAAAAGTGATGAAAATCATTGCCGGATTGATGGTCTAAAATGCCACGAGATGCATTGCAAATAATGGAGGAAAACAACAACAAGGTTTTTATTTCAGTTGGTGAGGTGGATGATCAAAGGAAGAATCAAATAAAACCTTATAGTAGCACAATGTCCACAAACATCTTTGACAAAGATGACTACAGTCCAACAATTATAACAAATGTAAGCCCCAAGAATTTTCACCGCAAATAATATTTAATAATGCAATGCTAATTCAAAAGTCTAATTTTGTCCATTAAAATGTTATATTACATCCTCAAAATGTAGCTAAATAACACTTTAGCCTTTCACGAAAATCCTCCTTAATAACCAACCATGATGAATGAATAGAAAGCGAGACATTATGAAACCACAAAATATGGGGAAGGCCTGCCCCTTGGAATCAGTCTCTCAACCAAACAAGGTTACCTATAACCATGCCTACTATAATCAGCACCACCAGGTATTTGAGAGATTTTAGAACCAGGACTTATGTCCCAAAATGTGGCTTCATACCAGCAAAAGTGCCTCTAGCACCAAGATGTTTATTTATTGTATAATTCAGAATATATCCGAAATTTCGAGTTCAAATATTTTGTTGATAAATTTTATTCTATTTTTTAGAAAATTTTCAGATATCTTTGTTCAGGAACAAATGAAAAACTTGAGATAAGAGACAACTAAACATTCAACTTTCTTGCACATCACCCAAAATTTTCCATCAAAATTTTCTGTACCTATCCTTTCAACCAGTTTTGATTTTAGAGCTGTATTTTCCTATTGTTTTTATTGACCTTAAGCACAATGTGAGAAGTTAGATAGAATATGACCAATAAAAAAGCATAACATGAGACGTTAAAGACGTTCTTTCAATGGGCCCTTATCCTTTCTGTGAATATCAGCAATTGCATTTAGGAGCTGTATCATGATCTTAACAAGACATCTTCCTATAAGATCCAGAAGGATCAGGTCATTTTACTTATGCAAGGATTTATCCAAGAAAGGACTTGTGTATGTCGAACACCAAGTGAAAGTGGGCAGTAGATTGGCCAGGGAGTAGTGATTGGTTTGGATGGATATCATAAACAACAAACTGGCTTGCACAAGACCCTCAGGCTGTTTCTGGGAGCACAGGAATCCACTGTGGAGGTATAACCACATATTTTATAGGAAACATTTAATGTAATGTAAAAAGAAAAACTTGTCTGCCAACTTTCCATTTCCTGCCTTTTCCTTTTCTCATCTATTAGCCGTTACACCCAAACGGATACTTAAGCTGGCTAAGAATTGGCCAATTCTTCAAGTGTAGTTGGATCAACAAAAAAGAATCAACAACCTCGGCTAACAGATTCTCTACAGGAGGTAAAGAGGGGGATATATTAACAAAGAAACACCAGCAATACCTGTAACAATGACAACTTGAGCCCTTTCGCTTCAACGATTTGTTCAGTCTCAATGAAGTTGGCAGTGTCTCCTTCCATATTTGCACCCCTTCTCCACATCCTTGTCCCTAAAGATGCAGTAATTTTCATGATGGGGGTGGCTTAGCCATTCAATCAACACAGAGTTAACAAAAATAATTTGGTCTCACCGAGACGCCGTGTGCATCTTCTTGAGATCAATGTCATGATTGTAGGGATGCCTTTCAATTGCAATTCGGCAGTTTTAAAACGTATCTGGAGTCAAGGGAAGACATCACAATTTCTGAACACTTTTATGATCTCTAATGACAGGGAAACTGCGCCTTTTTCTACAAGATAATCATCATATATACAGGAAAATACAATTACAATGGAGCTACCCCAGGAAAGAGTAGAATTCTATCCCTGGGCACAATTCAAGGAGAGACATGAATGCCTATGATGCCCTAATCCCTGTAGGGACCCTAAAGACATGACCATACAACTGGCATGACTAGTATGAAGCCATGTGGTCCCACACCAGCAGCATGCACAAAAATTCATAATTTCAAAGTAATTTGAGGATATTTCCTTGCAGCAATGGGAGGATGAACTTATCTAGCTGCAATTGAGACCATGTAAACGTTATAAAATTTCTTCTGTATATGATCAGTAGGAAACAGTAATTCAAGGAGGTTCAGAAACCATCTCTTATTCACCTTGAGTTCAATAAGCTCCTCCAAAAGATTTTTGTTCCAAACAAATCTGGGGTCAGCCTGATAACTGAAAGTCAGTGTCCATGACCAAAAATAATGTAAGCAGCCAAAATTTATAAAATACATAAAATGGAGTTTTCTACATAAATAATATATCTTTTAAAATAGTGAAATAAATTATCTTTTACATGCTTTCTAAAATTATCGAGGTGGTGTCAATTCAAATGCCGACTTAATCTTTTATTTAAATTGGAACTTAGATGGTGTGTTGGCACTTCAAATGCCGATTTAAGTAGAAATCTAAGTTGGCACTTGAAATCCCGACGCGGACTGGGAAATTTGGAAAGAATTTCAAGAATCTTCTATAATATCCAGAAAAATGTGACATTTCAACTAGCCTATAGGATGAACAATAGCTAATAGATATCAGCAAAAGCAACAACTCCACCCAGAGCAGAGTGCGCAAAAAGAGATCCAACAAGCAAAAATATAAACAAAACTGCAACCTTGAACCAGTGATTGATCAGTAGATAGATGTTATATTTTCAAGTGTCATAAAGGAAAAAATATATATATATATATACACCTCCCGAAATAGAAGCAGCATTCTTATCGAGCAACATAGAACGTATTTTATTAAATGAAATGACTCAGAATTTAAAACAAGATGGATATCCAATGGGCAGAAAGGTTAGTCAACCAACCTGCTTCCAGGGAGGTTTTCTCATCCAACCATCTGCCAGTTGAAACCTTCTCTGCATGCTAAAGAAAATGCAATCAAGATCTTGATCTCAAAAAGACAAAACAAAATAAAAATAAATTGATGCAGACTCAATGTCTCCATATACGTAAATCCAATGAATGCCAAAACATACTTAAGTGTTATGTCAGTTTCGTATGAATAGTATAGTCCTGGTGTCGACTCTATCACCTTCAGCAGAGCCATAAAATAGGCTTCATATTTTTTCTGCAGGAAATTTGTCGTGGTCAAAATTCTTTACTAGATTTGAGGGGATCACTAAAGGCTTCATTGAAGGAAAGAGGAACAAAGAAGATTTTACTTCTTGTGGAGTCGAAAGGTTCACTGCCTTGTTGCAGCAGAGGAATCTCATGGATGTTACTCGATATATTGGAAAGCCAAACAAGGTTCCTACTTCTTTTCGTGAAGTTATTACGAGCACATATGTTCCTGCACCATTGAAGAAAATGGTGAATCCCGGAGTGGGAAGCAGATGAAGCACGGGAATAATTTTCACATAGAAAAAGAGTTAGAATTTATCTAAAACCTAACATGCCAACAAGCTCTCGTATAGGGAAACTGAGCTAAAATTAACCTGTAGAACACATACCGGCAAGTAATCGGATAGTTCCAACAACTCCGTAAATGATTGAAGTCCTGCAATTGTCGGCAGGAACGTCCTCGTCTTCTATAAATTACGTGTACAATCAACAACCAGAATCCCATCAAAACAAGCATGTTCTTGAATATAGGAGAACACGTCCAAAAATAGGAAGCCCTACATCTAGGGAAATCATGCCATAAGGACTGACAGACCCGGATAATTACCAGGAACATAAAACAACACCAAATTCTTCAAGGTCAGTTGTCTAATACTTTCCCATGAACATACGGAACAATGCACGTGCATGTTCTAGCAGAAATCTCTCCAGTTTGATTCATTATCATTATATGGAATGCGAATCTCAAAGAAGATTAGAAAGCTAAAGCGAAAACGAAGAGTTCATTTCTCTAAAATGGAAATGAGAACAAAACCAAAAAAGAAGAAGTGCGCAGATTTTGTAATCAATAGTTTTCTGAATCCGACCACCGGTGGGACTTTATCTCGCACACGCCGAGGAGTAAGCCAGGAAAGCTACAAATCTGTCGGACGTCAAAACTCAATAAAAAAGAGCGGGAGAGAAGTGAGTTAAATAGGGAGGGGAGACAGACCGCCGACGAGGGGAGAGAGGATGTCACCGGAGCGACTTTCGACAGAGAAGCCTTGGATCGGGGATTCCTTGGACCTGATGACGAACTTCCCGGGAAGTTCCTGGAGTTGGAGCTCCTCGAAGAGCCTGAACCTCTCGGGAGGTGCTTCCATCGCCGGGATGCTGCTGAAATTTCCCTTTTCGGGGGTTTGGAGATGAAACGGGGATTTTTCAAGACGCGCGGAGGTGATTAGCTGGTTCAAGTTGGATTAGGATCCAAGTGAGATTAGGCTGGTTGGTAGGTCGGTAGTTATTATAATAAAAATAATTGCGGGCGCGCTTTCCGGAAGTTTGGGCCTTCCTCATTTATATGTTCAACCCGCGGTTTCAAGATGATTAGTTGTAATTTTGTATGGATTTGTTTAAGGAGTGCCTCATCGCATGTTTTTTAAGTCGTGTTTTTTTTTTAATATTTTAAAATTAAAAACTACATTTTAACTCTATAATAATTTTAAAATAATACAAAATATGATTTTAATTTTCAAAATATTGTTCGTTGTTTCAATCCGCGACATTAAAAATATAAAGAAATTATGATTCGGAAGAACAACATCGGAGACAAAGTTTATTACTCTTTCTTGTTTTGTTTTCGTAGTAGTGATGTAATCCAAGACCATGTTTTTAGTAGAGTAGGGCATTTCCACAACCTCGACATTGCATTGGGTGTCGCGATTTAGGATCTCGACACTAAAGTCCTAATGTCGCAATCTTAATTTGCAGTATTGAAGGAATTTACAAGCGTTATTGTAATAAATGACTACTCCTTAGTATTTTCAATATTGTGATTCGAAGCATGCTAGATATTTTAAATACTAAAATCTTATTTCATAACTAATGGTATTTACATAGGTACGTATTTATAGAATCACGCCTGAGAGGTACACTTCTCCTTACGGCAAAGCCGATCTAATTCTCGCTTTGGTCCCCAACACTAGATCGGACTGATTCTCTTCCCTTCTCCTTGCTTATCTAAAACAAGCATTTGCCCCCATTCACTGGCCTGGATGAGGCGGCCGTTACTAATTCATGTAACTCAACAGCCGGAAATTTGTAAAAGTACTCTTCAAATATGCCTAATGCCACAAATCAATAATCACATCAGTTTTTTTCTAAATTAAAGAATTTAACATTAAAACCAAAAGATACAGAACCCAACTGTTCTATATCACGATCGAAAATTCACTAAAACAGAGGAAAATAGAGCAAAGTTTCTAATGATGATGAAACTGAATGCAAGTTTTTGACATTTTACCACCTTGACTAGCAAACTGCTCCCTGATGAGTGTAGAGGCACTTTTGGTGTTTATATGCCGTGTTTATCTCTTTAAATTTTTGTATAAAAGTTTGTTTTCCAGCACGGGCAATGACAAGAAGACGAGAAGTAACTTGTCCTTGCGCCTCCTAACCTTGTTCTCATATCCATCCATCTCGACGTAGCCATTGACACAGTTCTTCATCAGACAATGCCTGGTAGGAGAATTTCCAGTTTCTGTCAACATTTTCTTACTGCACAAGCTATGCTAATGTTAGAGCCTTATTTCAGCACAAAAGACAAGTCAGAAACTTCTCACGTTATTTATTCAAAAAGGAAAAATGACTGTCGCACAGATTTTCGAACTTGGGTCGCTACAAGAAGCTAATCTCTATGATTTTCTTTTACACCAGAAGAAGTAATATCTATGCCCTCTCTTCCAAAGATCTCACTTCGTGGGAACCACGTACTGAGATTGGCATGCATCTGCCTATCACAAAGGATCAGGCATTAGGAAAGCAACAGGTTGTAATGGCAGGCATCGGTTTGTAATGCCACAAAATGTCGTGATCCTTTGAGAACTGTTTTACTATGCTCAAGAGTCGTTAAGGAAACAAGAAGTCCCTCGACTTAAATAGAGCAACGCCAATTCCAACTAAAGGATAAAATATCGGACTATTTGGCAGTAGTAATAACGATCCTCCTTGGCATGCACACAACTCATCGCAACAAAACTATCACAAACATCGAGAAGGAGTCCTACTATCAGGGGATTCCAGGCAACAGGTAGCCTACGAGGCCTTTCCCCACCAGCTGGGGCGACTACATGGATCCCCTATTGCCGACAATCTAGTCACACCTCACTAGTGGCCAAGTCACAGGGTGTCGGGGTTGACGACGAGGGACCGGAAGGTGGCCACGGTTGCTGGCGGGGGCTTGTCTCCGTCCGTCGTGTTAGAATTCGGGCACAGCGGAAGCAGTAAAACAATATTTTTCAGCCCAGAATAATCTGATCTCATGGTAAGTATGATAGAAATAATTTTATAAAGAATAAAAATAATTCTTACCCGGAAATCGTACCTTAAAATCTCCGAATAAACAAAGCGTAATTGCGAACAATCTAGAGCCCCAAGTGTGACTCCTCTAGCGGTATCCACGCGCACACGATCACGAACACTTGACGATCCGATAGGTGCTAGCCTCTTGGATCGACAAAGAAGAAAATACGGAAACAAAGCTTGAATCGTATGTGCTCCTTTTTCCGAAAATATTTCTCCAGTCACTGGACTCTCTCCCTCACCGTCTCTTTTCTATGATCCTCAAAAACCATCAGACTCACCCTTCTGATTACGTTTTTTTTTATTTTAGAAACCTTCCGTTTTCTCAAAATAAATCATAGTAACGGAATAAATTAATTGGCACAATTAATGGAAAGAAACCAACTCAGATTCATTCCAACGTGCACATGAATAAATTATTAAAAATAAAATAAAATAAATTATTCTATCCGTGGTACATATATTTAAAATAATTTACTTAAATAAAATATATTGGATATAATATCTCAATAAATAAATAAATAGCTAATATATATCCTTTATAAAATCGACCCGAATAAATCCATATTCGATCATGGTCTATAGCTTGTTTGTTTCCGATATTTCAGAATAAATTAATAATCCAATTAATTCTAATTCTGAAATAATAAAATGATCAATTTTAGTATCCACTAAAATAATCAATAATACAATGTTCGTGTCGACGTGCTATGCGTGCGACCCTCTAGGTCCCATACACGAAGGTAGTGTATATCCATACACAAACTAAGGTAACCGTCTAGCAACAGTTTTTAGTCACCCAACGTGTTAGGATAATGATTATAAATCATAAACCACTATGAACCGATTACCGTGTAATTCAATCTCTTCATCTAACCGATATCTCAATTAATTTGGCGCAAAATACATCATCACCAAATTAATTGTTTTACTTGATTACCAAGATATAATAGACTCTCTTGAATGTAAAACATTCCTCCCATGGCCATGGATTTTAGAGTCACTAATATCTCTATCAAGTGGCCTAGATGTCAACTCTCTAATCCAAGAGAGCGATGAATCCTATATTGACTCAACACTATTCTCTCTACGCTTTGTCACACACCCAACAATCGTATTACTCACAATCCGGTTAAAGACTGCTTTTAATGACGTCAAAGTGCGCAAACTCCACGCATAGAATAAATGAAGGTCTCAAGTCAAAAGATCAGTTACACTCGTCCATAAAAAAGATTGACCAATGATGTTCAATATGTGGTATCATCTTAATCGGGCCGTGTCCAGTATCCCTAATCTTAGGGTACCCCTAAGTATAACATGGAACACTATCCCTTGGTCTATCTTAACCTCGGCTATACTTAGCGATGATCTAGATGTCCATGTCCCCTCTAAACATCTGTCCGATCACGGATTATTTCAGATTAATATACTCAATAATCTGTGGGACTTTATCATTAATAATTTTACGTGCAGAAAAGTAAAATAATCAATGACAAATACTCGCCTTTATTAATTATTTATCTACAAATACATTAAAGTGTCTTGGCACATACGTGCACACACTAACACGTCGGCCATGGACAAGTGGAGCCCAGAGCTGGTAACGGCAGCAAATTTAACATTTGATTGCAAGTCGTCGGGAATTGCTGGAACTACATCGCAGGTGATCTTCCGATCCAAAATTATAGATAATTGTCAAGAATCATCGGCGGTACCTTGGGCCTAAACCCTCTATCAACGGCTCTTATACCATTTTAATTTAATGTTCGAATAAAATTTGTGAAATACCTTAAATAGTTTTGAAATTACTAAAATAAAGTATTGAAATTATATTTATAATATTTAACTTTTAAAATATCTCTTAAAAAAAGTTTCACTTCAATTTTTATTTTTTTATTTTTGAAAAAAAATTATGAATTAAATCAGAGTTATAAATTCCGACTTTGATGCATTATATCCTAAATTTCGAAATTACCTACCCTATTTTATAAATTTTTTTCCCAAACATTTTTTATACATGCCTCCTCAATCAACATATGTTAGTTTTTTACATTTTTATTTTTAATAAATGTCATTGGGCTCAAACTTTGAATTTAAGTTGTGAGAGCCAAGTCAAGGTTTCAAACCTCGACTTTGCTAAAATAAAAAAAATTATGTAATTTATCTTAAATCGGTGTTTGAAACCGCGACTTTATGAGACATACATAAAGTCGCGGTTTTAAACCGTAATTTTGGCCAAAAGCACCTAAACTGCGGTTTTAAATCGCAACTTTTTTTTAAATTGAAAGTCGCAATTTGAAACCGCGACTAGGAGGTGTATATCGAGAATTTAGAAATTTGAAACTGTAATTTGCAAAATTTTTTTCGCGAACTAATGGTAATTTCGTTTATTCCTCGCCCAAACTCATCGCTCACGCTGTATTTTAAAAAGAAGTGATATTTTGGTCGTGTAAAACTCAGAAGAACAAGAACTTGGAATATTAAACCAAAATGTATGAGAATTTAAATTAGAAAGCCCTAGTGCCTTTTTTTTATTTACTAGTGGCACCAATGTCATTTACTATTCACATCCACGCTCCCAAAGAGACGATTAATAATAATAATAATAAAATGATTTCTAATTTATGAATCAGTTATTTATTGATATAAATAATAAAAAACACAACTTTCAAAATATATTAAATGTTAAAAATATATCTTACGAAATTAAATCACTGAAATTAAAGTACATTAATTGACCGGCGTTAACAAAATTTCGTTTATATATATATATGTGGGTACATCACGGGTTGTGATTAGTTTTATTGAAAGTGAAGAAGCTCCATGTTTTCGGTAAGAATGGTATTATTATATGATGCGGGAATCGCGCGGGAATAAGGACACGTCACGATAAAATCCAAGGGAGAGGGAAACACGATGCGACATGTAAGCACTGAGTTTTATTTTTTATTTTTATTTTTGATGTTACGCGAGTGAAATTCGTGGACCCTCCCCTCCTAATTTGGTCCTGCCCCTTTTTCGTTCTCAATAATCGTCCGTGGATCCAAAGGGAATCCCGGCTCCCCCAAAGTTAAGATCTTCACTTGAGCTTTTAAATTAATAAATAGTTAGTGGAATCTCTTTCTTCCCGATAAAAAGTCTATCATTTGCTCCCTATAATTTCGTTACGTTAATAATATTCATGTTAAATTACGAAAATATTTCGCATTTTAGCATTTATTTTCAAAATTTATGTATCGACAAATGTCTCGAAGTCGTATTTTATAAAAATTGAATTCACCTTTACCAAACTCGGCTTTTAAAAATTCGAATTACTTAAGAAATAATAAAAAGGCTAAAAAAATTAATTTTCTCGTCGAATTTTAAGAATTTTAAATGTGAATACCGTAAATTACTAAATACTTTCGCTAATTATTAACAAAAACTCATCTAACTTCTATTGCCGAAATCTTTTCATTTTCCTTTATGTGCCACTAGTTATATAAAGATGGGTGAAATTAGTTAAGTGTGGGGTTGGGAAATGACAGCGCCATCGCAATCAGGTGGCATCCATCATTACCCACTGATTGGTATTGGAGTAAGTGCTTTCTAATCTCTTTTCCTTCTTTCTTCCTTTCTCTTTGTGGTTAATTAATCGGGATCTCTAAACTTTGATTGATTGATTAATCCTCCCCTTATTAACCCATCTTCTTCTTATAATACAATTTTTTTTAAAAAAGTAAAAGCTTGTGAATGGTTTTCTAAAAGGGACACGCGGCTAAACGAGCTCCGACTAAAACTAAATACCATGCCCCAGTGCATCCGTGTTTTGTTTAAGTACCCCCAATCGCATTAAATTGCCCCCTCTTTATATATATAAACATGGCACAACGCGTATTAGCCAAAAGTTTGGTCCTTTAAAAAGGAAAAAAAAAGGCAAAGCCGAGGTGATAGGAGTAGGTGCAATTGCCATGTCCCCACCGCCTTATCTCCTGCGTAATTGATTTCCTTCCCATTTAACGGAAGATGACCTCATCCTGATCAGATCATGGCGTTGCAGCTGCAATTGGATTCCCTACATCGGATTCAAAATTCCCTCCTCTCCCTGCATATTGTTGTCCGGCAGAATGTCCGCTATAAAAGGGGGGGGGGGGGCGGCTCATCCATTTCCCCACGCCCCTGAGGTACGATCTTATCCGAGGGAAGGAACGCCGGGATGGGCGCTGAGCATGATGGAGAAGCAGGGCACGTGCAAAATGTCCCGATGCTCCCTCCGACTCCCCTGCGTCGACCGGAGGGAGGGCTGGTAGGGTTTTTGGCATGTGTCCTCCTTCCCCATCGTGACCACCGCTCGTCAATTTTGCACCACCCCATGGCCTCCCATGCTACCACTTGGTACACAACGTGTTGCTTCCTGCAGTGATCCTTTCTTGTACCCTATTGGATTGACTTTGCCGATGAAGAATGAAGTTGCAGGAAAACGGAGGTGGCCGGGATCCTAAAAGAATGCCGCACCGCAAATCTTTTCCCGCCGCACACGGCCTCATCTCACGATTATTATCATTTAGCTGGTGTCCACACATCCCTAAGAAACTTTCGCTTTATTAAAAAGTGCACGGCAAGCATTGGATAGACGACCGATTTGTGCAACTCCATCGCAATCTCCGAGGAACACTGATATTCACGAAATCCCATGTTGGAATCTCAAAAGTCACGTCTAGGAATATTTATCAGGTTTGTCATTTTGTCTTTCGGGTACGAGATCCCACGCAAGAATTAGAAGAGGTAGTGGGTGAGTGAAGGAACAAAAGAGCCGTAGACTGGGCTTCGACACTTCATCCTCTTGGAGGCCACCTCCACCGTCGCCAAACTCATCGGCAAGCCCGAATCCGTAGTTAAACCCCCACCACCATCGACCTTTTCATTTCATTTCCTTCTGCTTTTCTTTTATTGGTGTTTTCTCACGGTATGTGATGATCGTGTTGAAAGGATCCGACATTCCCGTTTCCTCCGGAGGGACAGAGCAGCCTGCCGCTACGCCCAGCTTGTCTCCATCGACTGGCTCTTGATGGGATTGATCGCCGGTGCAGTAGTCGTTCCATTTAAAATCATAAATCCCCCAGGGAAAAAACAAGCTGGCATGCTTGCTTCAGTTTGGTTCTGTTTATTGGTCGGATCATATTAACACAGTCGATCCTTATTAAAAAAACGCCGAATAGGGCTGACAGGGCCGGGGGCGGCCTTTTCAGGAGTTTGCTCTAAAAATTATTAATTGTTTACATATTTCAGATCCAGACATTCCTCTTCTCAAAGCTTAACCGAGAAGAAAAGCCGCCATGGGGGTTTGACTTTTTAATTCAACGCGGGGATTTTAAGCGATTTAGGAGGAAATACTGTTTTTACTATCAGATCATTCCCCTTCTTAACCTCGGAATCCGATCTTCTTCGTCTTAATCCTTCGTCTGTAAGTTAATAAATCCGGAGGTGTCCGGCCTTTTCTTTGGCTTTTTATATAACGCCACCGACTTTTTAATTTCCTAAACCCAACACAAGCCAAAACGAAAGAAGAGGTAGGGAGAATGGCATCGGCGTCGCCACCCATCCTCCCGATCTCAGTGCCCCATCAGTCGACCCCCGTCCCCGCCTCCACCGCCACCGCCACCGCCACGGAAGAGGCCGCCCAGGCCTCCGCCCTCCGCAACCTCCTTAACAACCTCTCCGCCACCGCCTCCTCCGCCCTCTCCCAGCGTCGCCCCTGGTCGGAGCTCCTCGACCGTTCCGCCTTCTCCAAGCCCGAGTCCATCTCCGACGCCACCCTCCGCCTCCGCAAGAACTACTCCTACTTCCGCCTCAACTACCTCCTCCTCGTCTCTGCCTTCCTCACCCTCTCCCTCCTCACCCACCCCTTCTCCCTCCTCCTCCTCCTCTCCCTCCTCTCCGCCTGGCTCTTCCTCTTCCTCCTCCGCACCCCCAACTCCCCTCCCCTCGTCTTCCTCGGCCGCACCTACAGCGACCGCGAGTCCCTCGGCATTCTCATCGTCCTCACCGCCTTCGTCTTGTTCCTCACCAGCGTCGGATCTGTCATCATCTCCGCTCTCTTCGTCGGCGTCGCCGTTGTCTGCTTGCATGGTGCCTTCAGGGTGCCCGAGGACCTGTTCCTTGACGACCAGGAACCCGGCGCTGCCACCGGATTCCTCTCCTTCCTTGGAGGGGCCGCTCCCAGCGCTGCTGCCTCTGCCGCACCCGCTGTCCTTGCTGCTGCTAGGATTTAAGGTGAGGTCGGAATCCGATCTGACCTGATCCGTGGTTTATCATCGTCATACATACGGGATTCATACATACTTTAGCTGTAAAAGAAAAGAACATGAAACCGACAAATAAAGGGCCCAGTGTCTGCAATTCTCTTCAGTTTTCTTGTCTTTTTTGGATTTTTCTGGTGAATGTATAGATTTTGGATGTCATGCTGATCAGATCCATTGGTTCCTGTACGTATGATGCTCATTCTTTAATGTTGAATCTGAATTTAGACTGACTTGTTGGTTCCTGTACGTATGATGCTCATTCTTCATCCATCTGAATTTAGATCGCCCCTGAATAGAGTTGCTGCTTGTTGTGGCACGAGATCCAGGACATGTTTGGGGATTTGTAGAGGGATTAATACATGGACTCGTCTTGATGGATTGGGACCCAGATCCGGGTGTTGTTTCTGTATCCATGTGGGCAATTGTTTCTGTGGTGGCAGTTGGCTTTGTTGGATTTCACAATGAACTGTGTTTGCATTTGGTTGTCTATAAGGTGCCTGTGCTGTGCCTTTCTTGTTCAAGGAGATCTGGGTTTGTGCTCTTTGGATTTGTCTGCTAATCATTATTCACTCTGTAGTTCTGAAGATGTTCGCTCCATTTAAAAATTTCCCTTCACCCATGATTACGTCGGCGTCCTCTTCATGACACTGCTGGATTTGTAGATTTTGGGATGCATATGTTTGTGGCATGTATTATCTGCAAGTTTAGAGTATAATCCAGAAAACTATATGTTACAGTGCACTTCATTATGGAGTTTTCTCGGCCGAGATTCGTGCTATTCTTGGTGGTACCGCCAATGTCTTGTTATGCTTGAGGCAGGCTTACTTCTGTGCACATTCATTTCCAGTTTCCGAACATATCAATATGTTACCTACCTGCAATTTAGGATTGTAAGCCCACTCTGATGGTGAAGCTGCTGTTGCTAGTTAAAGGAATACACTCGGAGAAAAACTCTATATCGACCACACCGTCCACCCCAACAACCTCTGATCCCTCTCGATCCTCTCCATCTTTTCCCCCTACGCAACTACATGTCTCCCTCGGGGACCGTCCCTGATGACGGAAATGCCACCCAAATCAATTTACCAGAATCTGGGCCAAATGTCCACAGCAATCAACAGAACAATTCAACCGGACCACAGCAATCAACAGAACAATTCAACCGGACCACAGCAATCAACAGAACAATTCAACCGGAACACATCGAAAAAACACAACACAAACACCTCACACCCACCAACACCACTAACTATTTGATCAACGCAGGACTCCTCCTCCGGTCGCCGTCTCTTCACCCTTCCTCTTCTTCTATCCTCCGTTCTTCTCTTCCCTTTCCATTCTTTTGCTTGTCTCTCTCCCCTGAGTTCTGTCCCCCTCTTTAACAAACTCCTCTGTTGCGCGCGGTGCTGCGCGGCCGTTGCAACCGATCCTCCGAATCTTCCTTCCATCCTCATAATTCTTCATTCCTTCCAATTTCGTCCATGGGCTCTCGCTTCCTCCCTTGTTACACTTGCCCTCCTTCTTCCTTTCTATTACTGCCCAGCTGGAAGGAATGCAGCATGATCCTTTTAACTCAACCAAGTTAACTGTCATTGCCTCCCCTTTTCCTTCCTCCTCAGACAGCTGCATCAATACCCTCTTCTCAGAAACACCCTTGTCCTCAAGGGTGATTTGTGGGTACTGCTCCTGCAAATCATACAAAAATTCCCATGTGGCTGCTTCCTCTGGTTGATCTTTCCACTTCACCAAAACCTGTGTGGCAGCACGGTTCCCTCTTTTCACCATTTTGCGCTGCAAAATGCATTCTGGGAACGATGGAGCAGCGGCTGCAAATGAGGGAAGCTGATGACCAACTCGTGCGCCTTTGGAGGACTTCTTGAGCCTCGAGACATGGAAGGTGGGGTGGATGAGAGAGTGCTGAGGAAGGTCCAGCTTGTATGCCACTTCCCCAATTTTGTCCAAAATCTTATATGGTCCGAAGTAAAGAGGAGAGAGTTTGTGACCATGCCTGCCGTCCACCGATTTGTCGATACGGCTGCAGCTTAACATATACAAAATCCCCTATTGCAAAACTTCTCTCAAAACGCTTCTTATCCGCCAGTTGTTTCATGCGGTGTTGTGCCCGGCAAACGTGGAAACGCAATAGGCGAACCATAGCCTCTCTGTCTGACAGCTCCCTATCAACTGCTTTATTGGTGACAGTACCACTGATGTAAGGCAGATGAACCCGGGGTTCATAACCGAACAGAGCCTGAAAAGGGGACATCTGTATGGCTGAGTGGTGGGTGGTATTGTACCACCATTCGGCCAAAGGAAGCCATTTTGCCCACATGGACGGACAATCCCCGCACATACATCGGAGATAAGTTTCTAAGCAACGATTGACAACTTCCGACTGGCCATCCGTTTGAGGATGGTAGGCAGATGAGCGCTTGAGCTCCACACCCTGTAGTGAAAACAAATTTTGCCAAAAGTCACTGAGAAAAATCGGATCTCGATCACTTACAATCGATTGAGGTAAGCCGTGTAGTTTAGAAATGTGACTCAGGAAAGCCTCTGCTGCAACCGGTGCCGTAACCGGGTGTTTCAAGGCTACAAAGTGCCCAAATTTGGTCAGCCGGTCGACTACCACCATGATGACTTCCTTACCGAGAGATTTAGGAAGTCCCACAATGAAGTCCATTGTAATTTCAGACCATATGGTTGTAGGAACCGGTAGCGGCTGTAGTAATCCTGGAGATGCAGCCGTGTCATACTTGTTTCTCTGACATATTTCACACTGTTGGATATATGTCCGGATGTCTCTTTCTAAGCCCCTCCAATAGCAAAAACTTGATACATGTTTAAAGGTAGCTTGTACGCCTGAATGTCCCCCAGCTGCGGATGCATGGAAGGTATGAATGATTAGCTCACGCAGAGAAGGACTGCTGCCGACCACTAGTTTCCCTTTTCTGGTGAGCAGTTACTGTCTGAACTCATAAGGAGGAATTGATTCCTTCTGAAGTTGCTGCAGAATTGCTTGTAACTGTGGGTCCGTCTCCCAACTGCTTTTAATCTCATCTAATAGTGTTCCTTGGTCCAAGGTCAGGACCACTGCCATTATTTCAGCTCCAGAAATGCGAGACAACGCATCCGCTACCAAGTTCTCCTTGCCTTTCTTGTAAGTTATCTCATAATCATACCCGGCTAACCTCGCCAACCACTTAACTTGCATGTCGTTATGAACGCGTTGTTCTAATAAGTATTTCAAGCTTTGATGATCCGTCTTCAACACGAAATGTCGTCCCACCAAGTAGTGGCGCCATTTATCCACGGCATACACCACCGATAATAGTTCTTTCTCATAGACGGATAAGCCAATGTGTCGCGGTGCCAAGGCCTTACTAATGTAAGCAATGGGGTGCCCTTCCTGCATGAGTACCGCACCGATACCAGTTGAGCTAGCATCTGTCTCGATGACAAAATCCTTAGAGAAATCCGGAAGAGCCAATGTCGGAGCAGAGGTCATGGCTGTCTTCAACTTGTCAAAGGCTTCCTGAGCCGATTCATCCCACTGAAAGGCGTCTTTTCTAAGCAGCTGGGTCAATGGCTTGCTGACAACTCCGTAATTCCGCAAAAATCGCCTATAATACCCCGTGAGCCTAAGGAATCCCCGCAGTTGGGTGATGTTTACCGGACGTGGCCAATCCAGCACTGCCTGAATCTTCCTCGGGTCGGTGGAAACCCCTTCCCTTGCAATAAAATGGCCTAAGTATTCTAACTTTCGTTTAGCAAAACAACACTTGCTAAACTTTGCAAATAACGTGTGCTGCTGTAATGCCTGGAGGACCATACTGAGATGTGCCACATGCTGCTCCATAGTAATGCTGTAGACAAGTATATCGTAAAAAAAAACCAATACAAACTTTCGTAAGAACGGCTTGAGCACCTCATTCATGAAACTTTGAAATGTGGAGGGGGCATTTGTTAGCCCAAAGGGCATAACCAAGAACTCGTAATGCCCTTCGTGCGTTTTGAACGCTGTCTTATGTATATCCTCCTCCTTGACACGAATTTGGTGATACCCGGATCGTAAATCAAGCTTTGAAAACCAGCTGGCCCCATGAAGTTCGTCAAGTAGCTCCTCTATTATGGGTATGGGAAACTTGTCCTTCACAGTATGTGCATTTAGCTCCCTGTAATCTATGCATAAGCGCCAAGAGTTGTCTTTTTTCTTGACCAGAACCACGGGGGAGGAAAAGGGACTGGTGCTATGTCTAATTACTCCCGAATGCAACATTTCCTGGACTAGCTTCTCGATGATGTCCTTCTGGGCGCTAGAATAACGATAGGGGCGTAAGGACAATCCCTTCACTCCTTCTAACAAGGGAATAGCGTGGTCATGTGTTCTGCGGGGGGGCAAACCAGTTGGCTCTGCAAAAACGCCTGAATGATTATCCAACAGTTGCTGCACCTCCTCTGGAATACTGCTTCCTACCGTTAGATTAGCTCTCTGCTGATGACTGGGAACTATCAGTAGTCCCATCTCTTCATTAGTTAGCAAATACAGCACCATGGATACCCTGCTGAATTCTTTATCCCCGGCTGTTAAAATAATTGGCTTCCCCTGTTTAGAAAATTTCATGTTCAGTCGTGCAAAATCCCACAGTACGGTGCCCAAAGTTGCCAACCACTCCATCCCAAGTATCATGTCACACCCCTTGATGGGCATGAGCATCACGTCTGCTTCGTATATTTCTCCTTGCATCTCCCACTTAAAGGAATGAATCAGTAAATCACAAACCATCCGTTCTCCATTGGCCACTAGTACCCTTCTTCGGGGAATAGTCTGAATCTTTCCCCCCGCCTGTTTAGCAACCTTAGAATTCAAAAAATTGTGCGTGCTACCCGAATCCACCAAAATTATCAACTTCATCCGCTTGTTATAGCCAATCACTTTCATCGACCGGTTCTGTGAATTGAGTGCAATTCCGTGAAGGGCGTATAAAGATACTACTGGCGATTCCTCTGCCTGGTTCATTTCCACTTCCTGCACCTCTTCTGTTTCATTTGATTCCGTCTCTTCCGGGTCCAGGGTAATGGCAAACGACCTTCGGTTATTGCACATGTTATTGCTACTATATTTCTCGTCGCACCAGAAGCAAAGACCCTTTTGTCTTTTCTCTTCCATTTCAGTTGGTGATAGTCGTTTATGAGGCGGTTGATAGGACTGTGTCCTCTGCTGATAAGGTGCCGGCTGCCTTGAAATTCCTTCCCATGTCCTGTTGCTTCCTTGCCACTTAGAGGGCCCTCTGTTAAACTGAGGCACCACCTGTCCCTTCTGACTTTGATTGGATTCCCAGCGACCACCTCTGATCTGGGTGTCGCGTCCTCTTCCTGCCATTCCCTCCTCTTCATTAGATAGAGCCTTAGCTAAGGAGATAGCCTTGTGCAACGTTCTGGGTTCTAACACCATTAGCATCTTCCGTGTCTCTTTCTTAAGGCCACCAATGAACATGGCTACTTGGTCCTCCATGCACAGCTCCACTTTGGTCACCAAGGAGACAAACTCGTTAACGTAGTCCGAAAAACTGCTTCCCTCTCTCAACTCCTTAAGTGCAGCTATCGGCCGAATCATCTCGTGGGGTCCAAACCGCATTAACATCGCTGATGCATGTTCCTCCCAACTAACTGGACCGGTCAACTCCCTGCCTCTTACGAATGCGTAATGCCACTCTATGGCCAGTCCCGTCAAGTGAATGGATGCCACACTCTCCTTTAACTCCGGAGGAGTAGCGTCCAACTCAAAAAACCTCTCACTCCGAAACAGCCAATCTTGGACATCACCACCATCGAAGATTGGGAACTCGATCTTTGCCTGTCTGCTAAGCCGGTCAGTGGGCCATAAGGGTGGAACTTCCTCCTTCAGTTTCGAAATAATGGAAGCTCCTGATACTAACGACTCTACGGCAGTTCCCTGAACCTTCTCTCTAACAATCTCTTCCAGGGTCAAAATTTTGTCATTCATCAACTCCATCTTCTTAACCACCTCCTGCAAGAGTTCTTTGACAGACTCGGATTCCATCTTCACTATCTTTGATCATGTACGATCAGCCACGTGCATCCCACCGTGAGGCCGAACTTCAGTGCTCTGATACCATTTGATGACGGAAATGCCACCCAAATCAATTTACCAGAAGCTGGGCCAAATGTCCACAGCAATCAACAGAACAATTCAACCGGAACACATCGAAAAAACACAACACAAACACCTCACACCCACCAACACCACTAACTATTTGATCAACACAGGACTCCTCCTCCGGCCGCCGTCTCTTCACCCTTCCTCTTCTTCTATCCTCCTTTCTTCTCTTCCCTTTCCATTCTTTTGCTTGTCTCTCTCCCCTGGGTTCTGTCCCCCTCTTTAACAAACTCCTCTGTTGCGCGCGGTGCTGCGCGGCCGTTGCAACCGATCCCCCGAATCTTCCTTCCATCCTCATAATTCTTCATTCCTTCCAATTTCGTCTCTGGGCTCTCGCTTCCTCCCTTGTTACGCTGGCCCTCCTTCTTCCTTTTCATTACGGCCCAGCTGGAAGGAATGCAGCACGATCCTTTTAACTCAACCAAGTTAACTGTCATTGCCTCCCCTTTTCCTTCCTCCTTAGACAGCTGCATCAGTCCGCCACTGTGCTTGGGCCGGAATCACTCTTCCTTCACTGGTTTTTCCCTTGTCCGGTATCAAGTCTTTATTGAGGCCCATAACAGTTTTGTCCCGCAACGCGAAGATCCAGGGAAGGTAGGCTTTGTTGGCATGATTCTACTTCTACGCCTTCATTTGTAGCTCTTCTCTACTTGCCTAATCTGACCTGGATCTCCCTCCCTCTTTTGGATAAGTCATGTTATGCCCCATAATGGGGCTGTAAGGTTTGTGTTCATACGGGGAGATGCTGCCCCTGCTTGCGATTGTCTATGCGTTGCTTTCTGATATTGTTCAATAATGTCTCCCAGAATTACGCGCTTGCATAACCAGGGATTCGGTGAAATTCTGATTCGGAGCCGCCCAGAAAATGCAGCCAAGTAGTCAGTCGCCCCATTAACCACCATTAAACTAGTAGCGATTTTATCGTCTTGTCGCTACGGAAAGAAATTTTGACTCGATGTTAATAGAAAACCATTGGGAAGGGAAGAGGCCCCACCAGCAGAAGGGGGTGGAGTGGGTGGTCACGGATGCGCCCCCTAAAGCATCCCGTGCATGGGTATTGAGATAAACCCAATCAAATATTAATTAATCACGGGGGTAAGGGGTGAATATAGACTTTCTGGGAATGCGGAGGGACTTGGGGTGGGCCTGGCCTGGCCTCAGGCATCAATAAAAAGTAGCCGTTAATTGGACATTTTTCTGTCCGGAGGGGATGACCGTTCTTTACCCCCCCCCCCCCCCCAAAAAAAAACAAACAAACATTTTTCCTCGGAGCAGTAGGAAGAAAAGTAGCCGTTGTACATACTTTGTTCCCCTCCCTCCCTCCATCACAAAAACACAACCAACCCCTCCATTCCCCCCTCCCCCCACACCCAACCAAAATTTCCAACTATCCGTTTTCACTTAAAAGAAGAAACTGGTCTCTTATAAGCTCCCTCCCCCAGGGGTAGTTCATCATCAACATCCATCCCCCCCCCTGTTAATGGAGACACGTCATCGTCATCGTCTCCATCTCCGTCTCCTCTCTCCAAGTAGAAGCACCCTCCTCCTCCTCCTCCTCTTCTTCTTCCTTCAATCCCCTTGTTCCCCCGTCCATGCTCATCCTCCTCCCAATGCCACCTACGCCGCCGTCGAATCTGACTCCCAAGCCCTCCTCGACATCAAGCGTCAGCTCATCGACATCCGGGGTGCCCTCCACAGCTGGAATGGCAGCTCCCCCTGTTCCAGCGCGTGGGCCGGGATCAAGTGCTCCCGAGGTCAAGTGGTCTCCATTCAGCTCCCCTGGAAAACCCTCGCCGGCAGGATCTCCGAGAAGATTGGCCTGCTCTCATCCCTCACGAGGATCAGTGTCCACGACAACCTCCTCACCGGTCCCCTCCCTACTTCCCTCGGCTCTCTTCCCAATCTCAGGGCTGTCTACTTGTTCAACAACCGCCTCTCTGGCTCCATCCCTCCCTCTATCGGTAACAGCCTCTCCCTCCGTATTCTTGACCTGAGCAACAATTTCATGTCTGGCAGCATCCCTCCCGTCCTCGCCTCCAATTCCTCGAGACTGTCGAGGCTTAACCTGAGCTTCAACTCGTTCTCCGAGTCGATCCCCCAGGAGTTGATTCGGCTTCGTTCGATCGCCGTCCTTGCTCTCGATCACAACAACTTCTCCGGCTCGATCCCCGATGGCTGGGAGCAGAATGCAAATAGCAGTTATTACCAGCTCCGGGTCCTGACTCTTGGGTATAACCTCATTTCCGGAGTCGTACCAAGAACGATTGAGAACTTGGGTTCACTGGAAGTACTTGATTTGAGCCATAACATGATCAAGGGGAATGTGCCGCCGCAGATAGGGCGGTTATCAACACTCCGCGAACTTGACTTATCTTTCAATCTCATCAACGGAAGCTTGCCAACTGATGTCCTCACCAACCTTACCTCTCTTGAGGCTATCAACTTGAAGAACAATAGCTTGCAAGGCCACATTCCTTCTGGTCTGGCGAACACTTCATCCATCCGAGAGATCGACCTGTCATATAACAACTTTTCAGGAGAGATCCCGACGTCGCTCGGAGGCCTGCACAACTTGACTAAGTTTGATGTGTCCTACAACAATCTTTCCGGCACTGTCCCTCCCCCTCTTTCAGAGAAATTTGGATCTGTTGCATTCGTTGGGAATCTCCAGCTATGTGGGTTCCGCGGATCAACCCCCTGTCCATCGGCGAGTACAGGAAGCCCCCCGTTCCAGCTGCCGAACGTCCAAAATCACCGTGGCCGCCACGGTCTCAGCACCAAGGACATCATCCTAATAGCAGCCGGAGCCCTCTTGTTTGTTCTACTTCTTTTGTGTTGTTTCCTGCTTTGTTGTCTGTTTAGGAAGAGAACTGGCCAGAAGAAGCAAACGGCTGCTGCTGCCGCCAAGCCAGCAAAGGCGACTGAGATCTTGGAGAAGTCGGCACCCGTCAGTGGAGAAAGTGGGGGCAAGCTTGTCCACTTTGATGGGCCGTTCGTGTTCACGGCAGATGACCTGCTGTGTGCCACCGCAGAGATAATGGGGAAGAGCGCGCATGGAACTGCTTACAAGGCGACCCTGGAGGATGGGAATCAGGTGGCTGTGAAGCGGTTGCGAGAGAAGGCTACCAAAGCGCAAAAGGAGTTTGAGAGCGAGGCGGGCACTCTCGGACGGATAAGACATCCAAACCTCGTGGCACTGAGGGCTTATTACTTGGGACCGAAGGGCGAGAAGCTCCTCGTCTTTGACTACATGCCAAAGGGCAGCCTTGCCTCCTTCCTTCACGGTGAGTGGCAGCTCCGTCATTCACGTCCGGGCTTTTTCTCTCAGCATTTCCACTAAGAAACGAAATAATTCTGACATTATCGATCTCCTCCAGCACGCGGACCAGAGACAACAATAGGATGGTCGACACGGATGCGGATAGCGATGGATGTGGCACGGGGGCTAAGCCACCTCCACACGAAGGAGGACATGATCCACGGGGACCTCAACTCAACCAACATCCTCCTGGACGATGACGGGACAGCAAGGATAGCAGACTACGGACTGTCCCGACTGACAACAGCAGCAGCAGCAGCGACAACGGTCGCAACGGCAGGAGCGCTGGGGTACACAGCACCGGAGGTGGGGAGGACAAAGAAGGGGACGGCGAAGTCGGACGTGTACAGCCTGGGGGTGGTGATGCTGGAGCTGCTGACGGGGAAGTCACCGAGCGAGGGGGGAACGGGGGCAGGGGAAGGGGAAGGCGGGGAAGGAGGAAGGGGGGGAGCGGGGGAGGAGCTGCCGAGGTGGGTGGCATCGGTGGTGAAGGAGGAATGGACGAACGAGGTGTTCGACTTGGAGCTGCTGAGGGAAGGTGGGGAGGGAGAGGAAGGAGGAGGGATAGCGGATGAGCTGCTCAACACCCTGAAGCTGGCCCTCCACTGCGTGGATCCTTCACCTTCCTCAAGGCCAGACGCAGAAGAAGTCCTTCGCCAGCTCCAGGAAATCAAACCTCCTCCGACGGGGATGGAGATGGAGACGGAGGAGGAGAAGCATGATCAACCCCAGCCCTCACCCTCACCCTCCGCCGCCTCCTGAGAGAGAGCGGCGAGTCTCTTTACTATACTTGCTATTATTCATTCTTTATTGTTTTATTTATTTGTCATACAATTCATTTGTTACTATAATTTTGGTCCCAACCTCCCGCTTTTTCATATTTACAATAAGACGTTGAATTTATGCTATGTTTAATATTTTGTCAAGAACAGGACGGGTAGCATAAATAGATAAAGGCTAAAATTCCTGAATGGGCCAGGCCCAGTTCCCCCAATTCTACTACATTCAGGATTTTTCCATTCAGGGCCTCGGGCTCTTCTGGGCCTAAATTTTATTGGGCTTTTTGGGCCCATCAAGAGGTCATGGCCCTTTCCCTCTCTCCCCTCCTAGTTTCTATTTAAAACATTTTTGTTCTATTCTTTCCCGCGATTCAACCCACACAAATCCCCCTTTTCCGCCATCCCAACTCAAAGCTCGCCGCAGGCTACAGGGGGAGTTCAAATGTCGGCGTGGCACGTCCTCGCCTGCGACGGCGACAGTTATCGGTGGGAGCTCTCTTCCCCCCTCGAAAGCGAACTGCTTGGTGGAGTCCAACGGAATCCCCCCTCATCCCCACCCGATGGTCTTCCTTCTTCCATGTCCGGGGTCGTCCGCCAAGGTACCATCTGTTCTCCCCCCCCACCCCGCGATCGCTTATCCTCGTCCAATTTTCGATACGTTTTGATCCTGAATATTCATCCCGTCTTGATTTTGTGGTTAGGTCGCTCGAAGCTTCTGGAAGGCGGCGACCAACGAGGTGAGGTTCTGCCCGTCTTCCGCACAGGGTCTGGGAAGTCGGTGCCGTTGAGTAGGTCCTCGTTTGCCAAGGCCTTGTCTATTCTCGAGGATGGAGGTGACGATGAGACTCTTCCTGGTTCAGGTGGTCACTTCTCGCTCCTTTGTTAATCTAAGGGAAATTCCGTGCCTTTTCTTCTCTTGAGATTTGGGTTCCATTTTCCTCGACAAACGTTTAGTGTCGAAGTCATTCGTTTGCTCATCCCGCCAATCATTTCTCTTTTATGGTCTGGAGTCAGATTGTTGTTGCCCTACTACCTCCCCAGGCAGTTCACACTGAAGATTTGCCATGATAAGACTAAATTTCTATAGATTGTCTGGTTCATTTGTTTCGGAAAGACACGTAAGTTTGGCAAGAGTAATTTGACCGTTGAAACTGTTTTACTAGGACCAGTCCGTGTGCCAAAACTTGTAAGTTCCCTGTCTTCTAACTACTTCAAAGTCATTTTTCTTTTCCGGAAAGGAACAATGCCAAGTAACGGTACAATTTCCTAATTGAAAAATTCAATTGTTTGCATCCTAAACTTGTTGTGTGTATGTGTTTCACATGTGGACTGGTTTGCCAATGACTTTTTTGACAGTAAAATGATCTTTGTTTGCAGTAGCAAGCATTGATGAGATAATCGGTAAATTGAATCACTTGTGCAGGGCTCCAAGACTGTCGGCCAAGTTCTTCTAGTATTCTTTTTCAGACCGGCTCAGGAAAAACAATTCGTGCATCTTCTGCTAGTCTAGATAGAGCAAAAAGATTGCTGGGATTGGAGGGAGATGCAGACAATAACACTTTTCAAGTTGTGACAGGCACAGAAAATGCCACCGATGTTAGTGGAGAGAATCCTTTTGAGGTTTCGCCACAGATGAGTATGCCATGTGCATCAGTTGGCAATGTTAGACACACAATGAGTCGTGCTCCCACGCCGAGCTTTTCCTTGACTTGTGAAGCTGGTTCACATGGTGCTTTAGATGTTTCATGCTATGCTACAACACCAGTGCTGCAGACTAACAGTTTACATACTGCATTTAGTCCCATCAAATTCCTGACAGCTTGAGGAAGATCTATATCCATATCGGGTGATGCTATGAAGCGGGCCAGGAGCCTTCTTGGTGATCCCGAGATGGGAGGCCTTTTGAAAAAGGAAAAAATAGTGGGTCCATCTGCTTCTTTCTCATATCCTGGGAAAAGTTGTGACAGTTTGTCATGCAAAGAAAAGCTTCCTCCCAATATCCCAGCCCATCCAGAGCAGCCGAAGAGGCATGATAAGTTGAAAAGTTTCGTATCTCCGCTTAGACCAACTTCCAATAAATTTGAGCTATCAAATTTATCAAAAAATCTAAGCTGTTCAAATAACTTGGCCCAACAATTTGATGTAGCATTTCAGAAGAATGCTTATGGGTAAGTTTCTGATTTCAGTTTGTCCAAAGAAGAAATTCTTATGAGACTTTAGTTTCTTTTTTCCAGCTGTGAATGACTCTCATGCACTTCTAGGAACTCAATGAAGCAGCTGGCAAGAGGCTCGTTGCAAGAGGAAAGTAAAAATGGCATCATTTGCTCAAGCAGGGTGCATGTTGGAGGTGAAAGCAGGAAAATTGGACAAATATGCTTCAGTTCCCCATTCAAAAAACCTCGAAGTTCTAAGTTCTTGACCCCTTTGATATCGACCCTCTCATTCTCTTCTAGCGGTAAAATGTGGATACTGACTGTTTCTTAAAAAAATATATCATGTGATTTACTAAGATTCACTCTTTAAATAGGCAGATCCACATCAATAGAGCACAACCTATCTAAGGAAAAAGTTTCTGTCCGCTTTCCACCCCTGCTAATGAGACCTTATGTCAAGGAATATTTTGATGGCCCCCCACACATGCATGAGTCGGTATGACCTTTATTGGGTTTCTTCACTTTACCTGTAAGAATCCTTCGACTAGGAGGAATTCCATTGTCTGCTTTCACATGTAACTGAATGGTCGTAGTTGCAGGGTGCAACGTCCTTAGTCAGATCAGTTGGACCTGATAATGTTGAGAACTTCATGTTGCCAAATGCGTCAGCATCTGGCTCCAAATGTATAGGAGTTGGCGATTTCTTCCGGATGTTGATACAATCAGGAGCTTCTTCACATCATATTTCTGACCAGTAAAGCTCGTGTAAACTTTTGTTTTAAACTATACCATTTGGACCTGCTATCTATTGAAAGGATAATTTCATGAACTCTTTTGCTTGCTCAAGTTGATTTGACACCTGAATGAATGCTAAAATATGCTCTTCTGGGCCATTTAGCATGACTCAATGTTGATTATTCTGATAAATTGATTGCCGGAACAAGGCTAACCAGCAAAGAATAGGCCCTTGTTCTCCTAATGAGTTGATACCTGTGTGTTACTAGTTTCCCATTAACCTCACCAATATCCTATGTCCTTTTAGGTGGGTAAGGAATCATTGTAAATGGATTATCTGGAAGTTAGCATCTTATGAAAGATGCTCCCTGCTACTTGCTCAGGAAATTTCTGACTATTCCAAATGTCCTGGAGGAGTTGAAGTACAGGTGCATAAATATTTCTGGGTGCAAACCTTGTTTTCTTACGTGGTAAAATACTTAGAAAAAGAATTTCTTAGGTATGAAAGGGAAATAAATCATGGTCAGCATTCGGCAATCAAGAGAATTCTTGAAGGAGATGCATCTCCTGCCAAAGTACTTGTGCTGTGTGTTTCAGCTGTGCATTGTTCCGAGACCTCAAAATTGGAGGCCACCTCTTTGCCATTTAAGGAAGCCACAGATGAAAGTATGAAAAAAATAGAGGTGACCGATGGCTGGTGAGTGAAAACTTATTCATGCTCGAGTTGTGTCCAAAAAACTGAATTGTCAATTGTCTATAGGTACTCGCTGAATGCCAATTTGGATGAGCAGTTATCGAGGTATCTGAAAAATAAAAAAATATTTGTAGGACAAAAAATCCGGGTAATGCAAACTGCATCTCTTGTTTTGATTTATTCAGATCTATCAACCTGGTTACCTTAACTATATTTTTCCCTGAATTTTCTAATGCAGATATGTGGGGCAGGACTTCATGGTTGGAATGACCCCATTTCTCCCCTCCAGGTTTCTGCTGTGATATTTTCATGTTAACATTGGATGGTATCCGCATAGATAGTTTTTAATACTACTATTTCTGTAGGCAGGAGGATCTGTTAGCTTCTTGTTGCATGCAAATGGGACTTATAGAGCGCGCTGGGCTGATCGATTGGGATTCCGTAAGCACTTTTTTTATTAGGATATGTTCGCCTTTTCTGGTGAAAGTTGATAATGCTTGAAACTTATCGAACCTTGTAGATAACGATGGCCCTCCTCCATTGTCATTTAGATGCATCAAAAGTAATGGAGGGAAAATCCCCCTTACTTTAGTTGGAGTCTCACGGATATATCCCATTCTCTATAGGGAAAGGTAATGCTAGCTAACTTGTGCATGTTCCTTTTCTCTATTGGAGGGGGAAATTCTTGTAATGTAGCTGTTTGTAATAGGAGTTTCGGAAGTTCAGTTGTCAGATCTGAGAAGATGGAGCTGAAAATGAGGCAGCTTCATGACAAAAAGTGAGTCCTTGCAGCTCATTAAAGTCTATAACTGCATATATTCTGTTTTCTTTCAGGTTTCCAGCTTTTCTATACGTTGGAGGGAAATTTCCAGCTTATTTTGCCCTTACATGAGTCAAAATCTGCATAAGCCATGCATCTGGACTTTCCTTGGCCACTGTTTCTGCAAACTCAAATTGAATGGAGATGCCCACTTTTTTAGGAAGAGGAGCTCTAATTCTTTAATCCGCTTTGCTTTGGTGTCTTCAAAAGATTAAAGAAAATAAAAAGAAAACAGGTTTTTCTAACGGAGAAAAAAAATGAATGTCCTAGCAATTATGAGAATAGCAAATTCTCTTTACCTTCTAAAACTAGAGTCTGCCTGGTCCACCAAATATTTTTCTTTTTTCTTTTTATAAAAAAACATGAGAACGAACAACTTTCTCAACAAGTGACATAGTATTGTCATCAATTACTAGTATGTTACTATGCACAACAGTATGCTATTGAAAAAGTGTTTATAGAGGAAAAGGTGAGTCAAGATCTACGATTATTACGTCTTGTTAGTCTTCTGAAAACTCGTTCATTTTGCAGACGCTCCGTCATTGTAGATGCTGTCGTTTCTGAATATGAGAAAAACAAGCAAGGCTTCTATCATTGTAGTGATAGTGACACCGAGGAGGGTGCAAAGATATTAAAGATGCTTGAGAACTTAGCAGAACCATTGATGGCACAGATGAGTGCTGGGCAACTGAATTCTTTTTCTTCTTACCAATCTAAACTAGAAGTATGCTCAATATCATTTCAAAGAAAATGGTGATATGAAGGCCTTCTTGAATTTTAATTTATCTGGGGTTTCTAATCTCAGGTAAGCAAGCAAAATCACTTGGACAAACTAATTCAGAATGCTATACGAGATGCTGGTTTGACTGAGAGAGAAGTCACCTCATTCATGAGAGTACGTGTGGTGGGATTGAGGAGGAGAGATCTCCCGGGAGAGCACGGTTGTGATGAAGGATTTATCACAATCTGAGAACCCACCGACAGCCAGGTATTGATGGTGTAAAATTTGTTGCTTGTAAGCCAATTGATTCATTTTAATCATCATATTGATGCAATTTGGAGATTACATAACAGTAAAATGTTTGGTTAATGAAACAGCAACATGATTTGATTGAAGGAAAGGCATATGCTATCTCCAGTCTCATCCCCGTTTATTCTAATTTAGATACCCTTTATCTGCAAGCACAAGGATCCACCGTAAAGTGGAGGCCTTTATCTTCACAAGAATATGAAAGCTTCAAGTGAGACTCTTCTGGGATCCTTATTTTCCCTTTGAACTCTAGTAGAAAATATTTTGATCACCTGAAGTAACTATCATTTCCAGGCCCTTCTTCAACCCTCGTAGTAGTACTCCACTGTCACTTCTAGGTGAAATTCCCTTTTCAAGGTGAAGTTGTTCGTTATTTTCTGGTGCTCTGAGATTTATTTTTTATTCTGCGTCCTAACGATAAATGTTGTTGCTCCAGTGAATTTGACATGGCTGCTTTTGTTCTCTCTGTTGGGGAAGTTCATGAAAGTGCTCAGCAAAAACAGCAATGGGTGTTTGTGACTGATGGCACCAATAATGACCGGCATATGAACGAATCAGACGTATCTATACTGGCTATCAGCTTTGCCTTGCCTTGCTCGGATGACTTGACACCTGCTCCTATCAACAGCAATTTAGCAGGCTCTACAGTAAGTATTAGTTACTTATGCAATCTAATTCACTTCACTTTTACTGTCTCTAAATTATGTATTAGTTAGTAACAACTGAATCTAATTCACATTCCCTGGCACTTTCATCCAATAGAAATTGATTGAAACATGCTCATAACGGTAGCAATTCCTTTGATGAATATCTGGGGAATTTGATGGATTGGAAATCGTGGAAGGTGGTTGGTAGTATGTCCAAGTACAAAATGTTGATTTTTGGCATTGGATTGCAATGGAATAATCTGACAAAGAAGTTGCTAAAAAATAAGTAGTGAATTTTATTGCCTAAAAGGATGGAAATTAAACTCAGTAAAACCATGATATCGCCAGCCTCCATCAGTGATCTGAGGTGGATTCTTACTCAGAAGGGCTCGGTGCCAAGTTAGCTTAAACAAGTATCATTACCTGATCGATTCGCCGGGAAGTAGTGTTTGAACAAGTTAAACTGGTTTTATGGGGTCCGTTTTTGAATTGTTACTAAATAGAATTGGTCTGAATTAGATAAAGCCGGTTTTTGTCCGATCTCCTAATCCTAGCAGTTTTAATCTTTTCCAGTTTTGTATTTTGATTCTGATGAAAACAGATCTATTAGGTCATTAATTATTATCAGTTAGTAGGTTTCAGAACTGATAGCAGGGTTGATTTGAATCTCTTAAATAAATGGCTGAAACTTTGATCTTATTATCTTCTTACTAATTATTTTCACATTTGCAGGTTGGATTTTGTAATCTTATGAGAAGGGCTAATGACCAAATAAATCATGTTTGGGTTGCAGAAGCGACAGAAAATTCAAATTATTTCTTGAATTTCAATGTTCCTTATTGCAAGCACCTTAAAGGGGCTGCTGCATCTGTTGAAGCATGGGCAAGCACATATGAGATGGTATGGATAGGAAATAAAGGCAGCTAGTTTCTGCAATCTGCCAAGATTATATCTTGTTACATGTTTTCTTTTCCTATATAGGCTAACAAAAAGCTAAGAGAAAGGGTCTCAATCATTATTGGTGAAGGAAGAAGCTAGGGCATCAACATTGCTGGCTGTCTGTACTTATCTCCATATCTTCTTATCGTATTGTTGTGTTATGGTGCTTGACGACTATCAGTATACTGGCATAATTTGCACACTTTAGTTAGGGATTATGATAGTTAGAATAGTTAAAATGCATCTAATAACATGTTTTAGCATTAAGATGCCTATATTTTAGTATAAAAAATTATCCATTTCTCTACAATCCTAAATAAGGTATTAAAGTATGAAATATAAATTATGCATAGCAAATTATCCACCCAATACTACTAGGAATGTGGCCTTTGTCAACTGCCATCATAAGTTGATATGTATTATTATGCATCTTTATGAGAAGTTATGGAATTCCTTTCAGGCTAATGAACCATCATTATCTAAATTCGAACCTGAAAGCAGGTACCTTAGTATCTTAATGTCATCTCAACAAGTAGCCTGGGAAGGCTGCTATTCCATTTTAACACATTGTAGCTCACTACAACCTCTTCCCATATGATTTTTATGAATAATTCATTTCTAATTGATTTATGTGGGCAGGTCTTATAATATTTACATAGGTTCACAAACATTCCTACTGAGAAGTAAATGTTTCGGCATTTCCGGGAAGTCTTCTCAAGTAAACTAATGCTGCTTTCAAGTTACAGCTTTACTTCAGTAATTTGAGGAAATGGGTGTGTCGAGATGCGTATCGAGAGAAGTAAGTCTTTCACAATTCCTCCGTGTAAGTTTTTTTTTTTTTGGTAAGCAAAGAAGGTAGCATTAGAATCAAGGGGTTTAGGTTACAGAAGTCCTAGCACATGGAATGTCCCCATGTAGGGTGTCCAAAATAAAATCTGGGGGAAAAAACAAAGGTGGCAGGGATCTCCTCAAGGTTGAGTGTTTCTTTGGCCAGCTTATCCGCAACCTTGTTTTGTCCCCTCCCGACGTGTGCGATTGTGAAATCATCGAGATCACCCAATAGCGACCTGCACTCATCTAGGATAGGTGCGATTATAGGTTGAGGAGGTTCTTCTGCATTTAGGAACTTGACTAATCTTGTGGCATCTGTTTGGATGGCCAGCTGCTTGATCCCTAAGTTTGTAGCTAATTGTAGGCCCTTGTATAGAGCTGTGGCTTCTGCAAGTAGGCTGTTCATATTTGGATTCCTGTCGCAATATCCTCCAATCCAGCACCCGCTCTGGTTCCTGATTACTCCACCTAGTCCCACACTTAGATCATTTGCTTTCATTGCTGCGTCTGTATTTAGGGTGTATGGTAGGTTGGCGTCTGCTTTCCAAATTCCCCATTGGCTATTTAGTGTTCCTGATATAGCTTGGTCCACTTTATACCTCTTACTCCCCAGATTTGCTTGTATCTCAGCTGCTCTTTGCATAATCTGAGCATGTGTATCCTTGTTCTTGTCTGGCCTGCCAAAGGCAACGCTATTCCGTTGTGTCCATAGATGCCAAATGATAGATGTGAAGAGTATGTTACATTGAATTCCTTTATATCTGTGCAGCACTGTTGTATTGGCCTTTAGGTTTCCTTTTAGCCACTGTTGGATGGTTTCTGTTGAACAGGCAGTGGCAGTGTTTGGTGCTTGGAAGAGCTGCCATGTAGCTTAGGCAATTGGGCAATCTCTTAGAGCGTGAAGTACCGTTTCTTGTTCCCATTCGCATACTGGGCAGATGCTATCTTGGATAATGTTTCTGTCCTTAAGTAGATCCCTTGTTGGTAATCTATTGAACCAACTTTGCCAGGTGAGGATTTTTTGTTTAGGCAAAATTGGCAGCTTCCAAATCCATTGTAGATTGACATCTGGGTATTTTCCATCTGTTGCATGTGCTAAGGCATAGGCTGAGGTCAGTGTGAACTCCTCGTTATCAGATGGTTTCCAGGCCAGCTTGTCAATAGTTGAGTCACTGTTGTTTAGTGTCATGCTTGTGATATGGTTCCATGTGCTGCTGGGCAGTAGGTTAGCCGCTCCTATTCTGGTCCATCCGTTGTTGTTGTAGTAATCAGCCACTTTCCTGGACACCTCATCCTTGTTTAGGGTTCCTATAACCATAGCTCTAAATTTCCCGCATCCTAGCCAATCGTCTTCCCATAAGTTTGTGTCTTTTCCATTCTTAACAAAGAATCTTCTTCCCTCGATCATGAGGTCCCTTCCAACTTTGAGTGCTTTGTATATATTTGAGCCTTGCTTTCTTCTTTCTAGTTGATGGCCATACTTGCTGTGAATAACCTTGCACCATTGGCTGGTATGCTCTTTTGACAGTCTCCAATTCAGATTACTTAGTAATGCCTTGTTCCTATCCTTGGCTTTCCTCCGTGTAAGTTGCTTTGCTGCCTTCTATCTACAATTGGAGATGCTTTATTTCCAGAACAATATGGGAGGAGGCAAATGACCATACAAAAATTACTGACGGAAAATGGAATAATGTTTTGCAACGCTCAAACCTGCAGCTTTCTGAGCATCAACTATAATCATGTGTAGTAATGATCTGCATTGATGGAGATATCCTTCTCTGTTTCAACCTTTTTTTTTTGGGGGGGGGGGGGCGTTGTCCTATAATCAGCAGTTAAATATCGTTTGCAGCACCATTAAGCCATGAAAGCAGCCTAGATCTCTACACTGTCCACTTTCAGTGCACCCAGCAGCTCACTCTTTTACCATCAGGAGCTTGATGCTCTCTTTTTAAGCCTCGAGCAATTTGCAGAATTCTCACTTTGAGTCCCCGTTTTGCTTGGCAGAACTCTGCATAAAGAACAAGCTGTCGGCATGCTAAAACATTTTCGCATCCAGCCACAGGCGGAGTCTGGGAAGTAAGTTAAAGCACATAAGTGACTCCTACTGATGCCTTTTCTGGATGAGGAGAGTTGGCAGGAGAAGTTTTTGCGTGACGAATGGTTTTCTGTTTGTCTGGTTGTTGTTGCTTTTAAAATAAATTAAAATCTCTATGGCAGGCTTACCAAATCATAGCCAAGACAAATAATTATTCCCAAACGGCGTTGCTTTGATTGTGGAAGCAAGTTTGGATGGATTAATATAATAGAATAAGGTAAACCTACTAACACAACACCTAACCCCCCCCCCCCCCTCCCAACTCCCTTCCAATTAATCCAGTCGGTTCATTTTACTTTATATGTGTGGCTGCTTTGTGTTTGCCCACCCCCCACTCAATATTACAATTTAATCATGTCTGCAAAAAGTAGTCATATGGTAAAAAAAAAATACAAACAGGTATGGAAGCTATAATTGTAAAGCACAATAAAATTTATGGAAGCATTGGTTTATTTTTGTATGTAGATGTATGTGGAGAGCTTTGTAGGTTAATTTTGAAAAAGATTATGAAATGCGATTTGAGTTTGTAAAATTTTTAGTTGTGCTGTTCAATTTATAAAAAAAAAAATGTAATTGTCAATGGCGCTTTAGGTGCAACCGGGCAAAAATGAGTTGGGAACTACGTCTTTGACCCCAACTTAGTGTCGCAGTTCTGGATCATAATTGACATACCAGGAAAATTGTTTTTTCTAAGCGTGTGAGTGATGTGGTTGGAAACTCCGCCTTTTACATACTTAGCAAAAATTTCTCTCAGTGTGCCATGTCATGGTTGCGTGGTTCTTAACACCGCCATTGCCCGACTCCTCTCCTCTTATTGCGCAGTTAAAAACTGTGTCGTAGAAACGATATTTCGATAATTTTATAAATTAAAATCATATTTCATAAATGTTTTTTAAATTAAAGGATATTTAAGTTGTCACGTATTTTATGTTATGGTACGATGTGACGATGATGATGATGATACATGTTTTCTGGGATTAGTGTGTGCTTCTTCACTTCAACTCACGGGGTTTGAAAGTATCAATTCTAAGAGAGCGTTCAAGTCTTCTCCAATGTCATTGTCATTCATTTTGTTATATAAAGATCACACTTTCTTTGGCGTGTTATTTTCTTTTGGTTGTTTTGTGGAAACAAGTAGGGGTAGGTGCCTAGAATTTCTATCTTCTTTCTCTAAATAAAAGAGAGAAAATAAAAGAAAATAAAATTCCGCAATTGATGCAGCAGGTTTAAAGAAGAAAACACAGGAAAAGAATGTACACATCACATTTGGGGAAGTTTTTGGTTAGGACGTTGAATCTTGTGACGCGCCTTCCTAAAGGAAAGTGGAGAAAAAACAAAGCCTTTGGACATTGTTTTCTCCCTAATACGGCGGGAGATGTCACGACCGGGGAGGCGTGATCTGGAGCAAGCGAGCGTACAGGAGCTCGTTCCACACGTCGGGCACCCCGGGGATGCACCAATGAAAGCAGTCGGCGTATTTGGTCTGGTCCGCTTTCTGCTTTTCCGTCAGGGGCCTCCACTGCCGCTTGTGGATGGATGGGTGCCCGTCCTTCCGGTATTCCGACAACTGAGTTACGTTGAGTATCTCGACTGCCAATCCTCTGCTCCCTAGATTCGCGATTGCTCCCTCCACCAAACGTGTCATCCTGGGATCGGTTCCGCTCCCTCTGTACCCTTGAATCGCACAGCTGATGGGCTCTGTCTCTTCATAGCAGTTATTTCCCTGCTTGCCGCCCCAGTCCTCCGCCCTGCGCGCACACTTGGACATAACGATCAAACAACATTGCACTAGTTTCCCATTTTAAGGAAGGGTAACCGACCGAAAGGCGAGAGCTCACTTTTGGTGGGTAGGGGACAGGCTGACGAAAAACAGTCGGGTCTTTGACCTGTTTACATGGACCTCCAACCAGTCCGACCATGTGCTAAGGGCCATCTCGTACGCTCTGAGTGATTCCATGTCCTTGTATATCCCGTCCTCACTCTCGAATGATCCCCAACTTTTCTTGTTCAAGAGAGAAACAGTCTATCAGAGTGAGTTCTGCTCCTCATGAGAAATGGAAAATAAGGAATCACAGCTTACAGGACGGTGATCTGGGGTGTAGTCCTCCACCATAGATAGGAATCGAATACTAGGAAGTCGGCATCAGTCCAACGCGTGGCGTGCTTCTCAATTGCCTTGACTCGGACAACCCGTTCAGGCAGTCTGTGCAGCCTCGGATTATCGGAGTTAGACTCCACCAGCATCGGCGCCCAATAGAACTCCACCGTCGCATTGTATTCCTGCAATTATTAAAAACTTCTTGATTGTCATATGTGCATGCCAATGCAAACGCAAGTACGTGCGAGCATGGACGATTGGTTGAGTTGATATACGTACGGAAGCCTTAAAGACGATCAAGGAGCCATTGTAAGGATAAGAGAGGGATTGGAGGGGCTCAGGTATGACGGATTGCACGAGGCAAACCATTGAGTTCCATTGCCCCCTGTTCAACGAGTCCCCAACATATACCAACCTCTTGTTCCTCAGCAGCTCGAGCAACCTTGTTGCGTTGAACCTGCAGCGCAGAGAAATGAACGATCTCATTCTCTACAACATTGAGGGAAGTGATTAAGGTGGTTTCAGGAGCAGGGAGGATGGGAGAGTTCTACCTGGGAAGATCGCAGGCATGGGGCTGCCACCTCCAATTCCGGTACGTGAAGTTTTTCCGGCCGAACTTCTCGCAGGAGAACTCATCCAATATGTACTTACACTCCTTCTCCAGGTAGAGAGGATAAGTGACGTTGTCGAAAACCCAAGTACCAGAAGACAGATCACACTCTGAATCCGACAAGGACGTGGATGATGAAGACACAGCGCCCTCGGCATCTGTGTAGGCTTGTTCCTGCTGAACAGACGATGGCTCCGTGAGGTTTTCCTCAAGCTGCAACGCCTCCTGTTGCAAGGGAACACTCTGCTGGAACTGTGAAGGCTCCGGTGCCAGCTGCCCGGCGGTCCGATGGGTGGTGAGGAAGATGATGGCGATGAACATGGCGGCGATGAGGAGGGACACAAGGGAGTGGTAGGTAGTTCCGATCCCCCTTATCGTCCACGAAGATGCGGAGGCCGCAGAAGCTGCTTTGCCTTGCATATTGTGAGGCCGATTTCCTCCTCCTCCTCGACGAGAGAGGGGATCTTCTCCTTGTGCTTAGTGGAGTGGTTAACCTCTCGGATAACGCAAGCACTTTGACTGGGGAAGAGACGTAGGAGTCGAATTCGGGAAACCGAAATATATACTCTAAAATCAACATCTCATAAACAACCACCACCCTCTCCTCAAACAAATCTTCCTCCAAAAGGAATCACAAGTGAGTGAGTGTAGGAGATGTGTTGGCGTCAATAGTTGGGGGTGAATCCCCCCCCCCCCCCCCCCCCCGTGAGAACCCCATGTTGTGGTAATATTTTAGTCCCCCGTATAAACTCATTGTCCCATACAAGAATGTATGTTTCTTACAAGGTTTGTACCTAATCATCGAACAAATTTTGAAAAATAACGTTCGAGTTTCGAAAATTACTTGAATACCGCTCATAAGTTATTGTTTTAAAGCCACGACTTTGTATTTACAAAGAAGTCAGCATTTTTAAACAGTGATGGTTGCTGTCTTAAATAGTGATTTTACGTTATTCGAAAAATTTTTTAAACTTAATTTAGAAAAAAATTATAAAATAAAATAAATAATTTCGAAATTTAAAAAATAATATCCGAAACCAAACTTGGATTGAGCCGGGGCTCCATGTCGTCAGTCCAACGCGTGACCCAAGTCCGCAAGCTACGCCACTCAGTGGCCGAGTCATTTTCCTGGTTTGGTCTTTGTCTTTATTTTCTTCTTACCTGACTAATGGGAGCAACCTCGACCTCCGGATGGACTGTTTTCTACTTTGCTTTTGAATTGTTTAAAATGTTAACAGCTGAGATGTCGTCGTGGATGGATTTCGGGTCAACCGGCAACCACCCCCCACCATGATATTATCATGAACACCCCCCCAAACCACACTGCCACCACCCTGTTATAGCAGCAAAAACTCCCTTTGCCTTCGGGTGATCAAAGTTCTTTTTCAACTAGCCTTGCGATTCAAGCAAGGGATGGCTGCCTGACGACCCCAAGTTCTGATTGTCCCTCATTCATACGACATGACCCCACTACTCAACAATGTCAACAACAATGCTTCAATTGGTGGTCGGTCGGTTCCCGCCATCGACTCCCCCAAAGTGTACAAGCCAGAACAACGTTATCTCTATAATGTAAAAGCAATACAAGAATTAAGAAATACTTCTACCTGTGGAAATCCCTAGAAAAGCCAACAACAACAAAAAAAAGGTATCAGTAAAACCTTACACGGCTGGGGGAGTTGGGAAGTGTAGCAATCTATAATCACATCACTCTTTGCATGTTTCGCCGTTCTCAACATCAGTGGCTTCCCCATCTCCTGCTACGGCTTTCTCGACCTTCTTACCTGTCAATGGTGATGAAAGAAGAAATAAAGCAACCGCACACACCCCCCAATAAAGGGAAAAGGAACAAACCATCTATGGATATTATATTACTCCAAAAAGATGACGCCCTTACCTTTCTTCTTTTTATCTCCACCTTTTTTCTTAGTTTTCGTCCCCAAAGCTAACCATGCCTTGATCTCTGGATCATCTATAGTCGTCGTAGGGTTCAGTTGTTGGAGTGGGTGGGATGTGACTCGATCTGATCCGTTTGGCATGAGTAAAACCGTTAACTTAATCTGCGCGACCAAGTCCCCTACACAATCCCAATTGGAAAGAAATTATAAGCAGGTTACCTGCAAAGACCTTCATGCTCTAGTAAATGAAAGAATCCATAGCAGGCTTTTCATGGAGAACGGGGTAGGGCTGCAAAAGTTCGTGATTTACGCGCTCCACCAATCCCAACCTCGCCCTCTTTTCTTCTAGCGCCCTGAGGGACACTCCTTCTGACTTAGACACTTTTGCAGGGATACTGAGCAACCATCATGACATTTTACCATACCTTGCACTAAAAGGCACAATGGGAAACTTCTGGTTTATCTCACTGAAAAGTGAATCTAGATGCCTTCATCTTCAAATGATAGTTTCTATCCACGGCTCTTTTATATATTGTTGTCTGCTTCTCATCCAATAGCTTTGGCTGTGCAATGTTTAGCAGATGGAATAATCACAAGATACGAGAAGGAAATGAATATTGGTTACCACATGTTCATAACAGTTTTACCTTCCCTTCTCCGGTACTCATGACTATATCTATTGCATACACTTCATTCTCCTCGAATTCCACCTCATCAACCTCAGGATTTGACACATTGAGGATGACCTTGTTGCCATCTATCACAAATTGTTTCAACTGGTGGCTGAGAACACCTTCCACTAGTCTGCAGTCATAGCTGCAGCAATTTTCTGAAGGGCTTCCATGACATCTTTATTCTGATACAAAGTGATACGATGAAGATACATCAGTTCACCAAAGAAACAGGCAGAAGACCTACTGCTCCACAGATGCCAAGTACCACAAAGCATGAGAACGGTACAAAACATAACCAACCACCTATTACATGCAAGATACAACAGAATTTGATCCATTGCTGAGAAAAGGTCAAGCTGTAGGCCAGTAAAGTGTACACTAATAGGATTTTCAACAAGGAAAAGCAAATACTGCCATATACTCTGTCGCAGCATCAAGCCAGTAGTTGCCAAAGAGAGGGAAAATATTGCTTTACCACATGGCAGATCAAACCCTGTCGAAGAATAAAAAACTCAAGAACTGAACATGCCCCTGAATTTCATAAGTAAAACCATACTCATGTAACAAAGAAAGAAAGATTTCTCTACTAGTTTAAGAAAAAAAAAAATGTTACGAAATAATATAATCTGCTAATGTTGCAGAAAATAAGATAGAAAAGGCATGATTCTCTATCAGTGTAACTATGACTTATTAGGCATCATTGGAGTTGATCCTTCGCCAACAAGAACAATTCATCATCTAGAGATATTTTAACCAGTAACTAAGGTGGAGATTTTCGTTAGGGCTATCAATCGAAAATATTCCTGGTAAACATCAGTCGGGGAACAGGTCAAGGGTGTAAAGGGCCATAATTCGATTAACAAAGCAAAGAACCAAAAACAACAGCAACAGATGCCACTGAACACGTTTCTTAGAGAGATAGCGACATGAACTTGAGGATACAAATAGGTTATGAACAGTCAAACCGGGATGAAACAAATGGTTAAACTTTCTAGTCCTTGGATGTCCTAATATATGTTTGCGATGCCATATATAAACGAAGCAAGAAAAATTCTGTGACTTCACTTTCAAAAAAAAAAAAAAAGAAACTGCACCAGAACGAGAAGCTGTCTTGCTAAATTGAGCTAGACACTGTGTTTACCAATCAGACCTTTTCTCAATAAACATAAGATATAATTTAGTTACACCGTCCAATCAATCAGACCGTTTCTCAATAAACATTGTGTTTGCCAAGAGGGGGATAGGACTAAGCTACTTTAAGAATTATTCGTAATCGAATAAAGGCATGGCGTGTGTGGGATCGAGAATCACCTTCTTTCCGGGCCGTAAAAGCCTCAAAGCTACTTCGGGAGCAGTATTAGCAGCGGCAATGACATCAGCCGCCTTACCAGTGATAGGACCCTCCTGGATGACATGGGTGTGGGCAACAATGGCGATGAAGCCATCAATGTGGCAACCCATATCACTAAATTCAATAGAGGTCGTCTCCCATAAGGAGTCACGCTACAAGGACAGAGCACAGGGGAGATGGACTAACACAAAAGGAACGAAATCTCACATTTTCACCATATCACCGTGTCTTAGGACTGACTCGTCGCTAGCCAGGGGAGAAAAATGGCCGACGGTATGATTGACGGAGACACAGGTTGGGAAGGCGACGCCCCTCTCGATCTTCCTCTTGACGTTCTTATACATGTTCCCAGCTTGCCTAAAATCAAACAAAAAGACAATAGTAATAATAACAATAACAAAAACAAATTAAGAGTGGAGCAGAGCAGAGCAAAAGTAGGGGAATCACTCTCTAATTTAGGAATCCCCTTTCTCAAAAATGTGGACGATCTTTGCGTCGGGCTTGCATTCTGATACCACAAGCTGCAGTGCCTCTGCCCGAAATACACACACAGGCTTTTCAGGGTTACAAAAGTTGAGCGAAAAGAAAAAGGAGGGAAACGGATGGGGCGAGGGGAGTAACTGTTGACGATCTCGGCAGCGGTCTTGTACTTTGTGACGACATCGGGCGTGGTGAGATCCAACTCCTTCTCTTCCCGTTCCTCGTCCGACATCTCCACCCCACCGTCCGGGAGAAACAGACAACAGACAGGGTTTTAGCACCCGACTGCTTTGATACGAACGAGGGAGACTGCGACTTAAGTACACGGCCCTTTCCTTTCTCTCCTTTTCTTTTTAAGGTTTTTCATATTTTATTTCTTCTTTTAAAATAAATAAAATATTAATCTTGTTAATAATTGCCATTTTACATTAATACTGAGGTTAAGTTCTTAGTCAATCTCAAACCTACCGGCAAAACATGATGCTTGTCTTTGGGACATTGAAGACGAGGTTTCCACTTTGAACAAAGCGACAACTAAAATGACACGATGGCCCCCCATAAAACTTGGCAAACCATGTACACGACCTCCAAATCCCAGTGTATTTTACGTTCTACGGCAACTTGAGTATGTAATGGGAGCGGGAGGAGGTGAAGGCTGTCGCGGAGGAAGAAACAGCAGCAGCACCGACGACCGTGGAAGTGGATGCGGCGTGGCAGAGCTGACGGAGCTTGGTGGGTACGTACCATATGGAGAGGCGAGGGTGCCCGTTGAAGATCGCATCCATGTCCCAACCCTGGGCGGCCGCTATCCCCACCAGCGGCTTGTAGCACGCCTGCCTCCACGCCCCGACGTTCTCCCCCCTCTCTTTCAGCTCCCTCCTCAGGGCGTTCGACGCCTCCTCATCTAAGCAGTGCAGCGCGTAGCAGTGCACGTAGTGCCGCATCTTGGGCTTGTTTATGTAGCTGGCGCCCACCTTCTTTGCATACCTGAAGACCTGGTTCGTCACCTGCACGTGTTTACACAGACGATCCGCCGAATTTTGTAAGTGTGCTGAGTTTGGTGATCCCCCTGCACAATGCTTGGGTTTTAGTTAATTACTTTAGTGGGGCATTTCTCTCCGCGCTCCTTGGCCGCATTTTGGACTTGCACCAGGAACTCCCGACATTGCTCGTAGAGATGGAAGAGGTAATCGAGGCCGTTCTTCTTCCCACGAGCCACCTCCCCGGGCTCCGTCACGATGAAAGGGTGCTCCCGCTGCCTCCTCTCCTCGTCGTCCTGGTCGTTCTCCCCTTCAAAGTCGGCCTCCACCGCTTTCCTTCGCCGATGCTTCTTCCTCTGATCTACTGCCACGGTTGTCGCAGCTAGCTCCCATGTTCCTGCCTCGCCCCTTCCTTGCACCACCTGCTGAACAGGTTCCTCGGACAGCCCTGCATTTTCGTGGTCGAGTAGAATGAATTTGTTATCACCGCCGCCCGCAAGAGCAACGTCCAGTGTGTGATGGTGACACTGACCTTCCTGAGAGAGGGCATCGAGGACATAATTCGCAGTGTCAACAGAGTGGAAGCCCCCGCCTCCACTGCTGCCACGCCTCTGCGCTTCCTCATCCTCGAGGAGGCGCCTCCTCTCGGCTCTCACGGCAGCCTTGATGCCATACTTCTCCCCCACGAGGAGCTCCCAGTGGAAGATATGGGACAGGCTGTTCATCATGTCGTCGATCTCCTCCTCCCTCATATTGAGGAGGGTGTTCACCGTGAATCCAAGCTCCCTTATCTTGGCGGCGGTCAAGTACCTGGGAGGAAGAAACAGCAGGGGGGGGGGGGGTTGTCATGGAAGAACTGAACATACCACCCCTGACAACTCTCGGCAAAAGACAACACTTGCCTGATCCCATATGCCTGGAACAGGCTATCAAGGCCACCCAACTCCCTGCAGGCGGGTGGGCGGACGGGTAACGAGGCCACGGGAGGGGGTGCAGCGAAGGGGGGGTCGACGACAAGGTGGTTGACGAGGGGAACGCCCCTTGGGTCCCATTTGAACAGGTTGGTGGTGGTGGTGGTGAATTCTTCCGGATCCATCCTTCTTTGGAGGAGGAAGAAGGATGGATTGACTACCGTGGGAGGGATTTGTTATATATACATAGTAGAGGAAAGGTAAATGTGGAGGAGGAGGCAGAAGAGGTCCGGAAATTCAAAGTCACATCACATAATTCTCTCTAATCGGCCTATGTTATTATTGTCTTGGAAGCTTCGGGAAAAGATAATTAATAAAATATGATAATAATTTCTTAAAATTTTTCATATAATCTTTTTAAATACATGTTACTCGGTTTTCAAAAGACTCGGTTGAATTTCCTAAAAATCTTGATTTTTATAAGACCTGACTCGTCTAAGAAGATTAAAGAAAAATAAATAATACTAACCTAGTTATGGTGGGCTGCCAACACAACGAAAAAGACCACTGTTTGATGTGATATTTTGCGAGCCAAGACAAGAGAATATCCAAGTCGGGGGACTTTCTTGTTCTTACTCCAACGCGTACCATTTTTTCTTTTTGTTTCTGGAAGATGAAAAATGATCACGCACGCTGTACGGCCAACATATCACTTTTTATATATAGATATTTTTGTCTGGACGCAATCTTATATATGTGTGTGTGTGTGTTGGGGGAGGGAGGGAACAGTGAGAGCTTACGGTCCAAAACAAGAATCCAGCCAAGGACACGGACAGTGGGCGGAGGTGGAGGTGGAGGTGGAGGGGTTATTCAGTGATTGGTCATGTCACTGTTCGGTGCTCGATGAGGCGGGGGGGGGCGGAGGGGGGGGGGGGGTGTTAGGATTGGAAAAGAGGAGGGATGATGGGATTGGAATTGGTACATGTTCTAAAGCAACAACAGTCCTGTGTTCCTTTGTCTTTCCCCCACCACCACCCAACCATTTTAACATCCAGAATCCTCTCCCTCGGTTGGAGAGTAGTACTTGTTACAACACCCATTAAATGAGACTTTTAAGCATGTTCCTATGGAAATCATCGTCATCGCTGTTGTTGTTGTTGTTGGATATAAAGAGTTTAAATGTTCCCTGATTCAGGTGTGTGGTAATGCGTGTTTGAGACGAGACCTGACTAAAAACAAAACAAAAAAAAGGGAAAGGAAAAGAAACCGGGTTTACCCCCCGGTTCGAGTAATGTATCGTGGATGGATGAGTCTTCTTACCTTTTTGTTTGTCCCACCGAGTGAGGCCAGGGAATGGAATCGAATTTCCTAAAGAGAACCACGCGGACAAAACTCTTTTGGTTATGTTGTTATTCTTTTTTTCTAATTACCAACTTTCTCATTTCTCGTTTTTCAGGAATTTTTTTAAATTTCATATAAAAATGAAAATGTAATTTTCGGTAGTTGTAAAGAGTAAGGCATTAGCAAGCCCCGTAAGCAGACACTCTTCGCTACTAAATCTCAGCCGGTAATTGTTTGCATAGTTGGGCCTCGACCGGCCCAAATTACGACGACCCACGTCCAGGCCCCTACACGACTCATAATTTGTCATACCCATAAGAGGACCGTTAGTTTGAAATATCGCTCGTATAATACGGTTTCGAACAGAGCCTCATAGACAGTATTTTGGGAGTTTTGCAACTTGAACTAATTTTTAAATTAACCGTATTTTTTATATAAAGCTCTCAGTAGGTATGCCGCTGGGCCCTACCACTCTATCCTACTGTTTAGTTTGTGTTCCATCCTCCCCGGTCATCCCCCTGCCTACTCCTTTTCTGGGTGTGCATTCTCTTAGCCCCCTCCTTCAGGCCTTTCCCTATGCCTTTGTTCATTTCCGGCTCAGCAACCTCACTAGTGGCACTGATCATCGACTTGCAGGTGGTGGAGGGTGAAGGAGTCTGCTAGTGCCTCCATGGCGAGGAAATCTTCGGAGAGTGATCCCATTTCTTTGTTCTTAAGGGACTCCGCCGGGTCATATTCAGGGCACTAAATCCGTCTTTTGTAAGAATGAGAGAGGCGGGTTTTTTATTCGAACCAATGACCTACCTTTTTGTAGGTCGAAGCAGACCCCTTAGATCAATTAGGCCGTCTTGGCGACTTTGGTCTAAGCTTAATGAAGTCTTTTAAAAACTACCTATCTCATTCTTACGAAAAACAGATTTTAAAGAGGCCTTTGGATCTCAGTCTGTTATCAAGCAGGTGATCGAAGCCCTGTAAGTGGATTTAAATGACTTGGGTGCAACTACTATCGAGGGTTTGCTGAATCTGTCCTACTGGTAGATCAGTAATCTTTAAATGCTTAGTAGTTAGACTCTTTTCTACCATCGCTGATATAGAAGAAGGTATAGAAGATAAAAATACTGGCTTCAAAGCATTATCACCTCCAAGATGTATAAATAAATGCAATAACCTTGGTCGGTTGCTTTGCTGGCTTTCTCGTTCTAGCCGTGTCCACCAAATATTGCCAATCACCATAGTTTCCTTGGTGAGGTGCTGTTGTAACCATAACTGAAGGTTTTTGGTTAGAATCATCATCATCATCCGTGGTTAGATTTTAAAGGTGAAGAAACTCTTAAGGCAGAGATAGTGAATGTTCTTACCTTAATGGGACTAATGGTGGTAGAGGTTGTGAATTCAAGAGCAAAAAACTTAGATTCTGCAACTAGAGTTATACAGTTCAGTAAAAAGATATGGTTGCAAATAGAAGATGCCGGTCATGCGGATGATGTGCAAAATTTGATTTAGAAGCTCAACATTCTAGCTGATGTGGCTAGAGAGATACCTTAACAAAGAGTTGACAGTGAGGATTAAGGTTACATTATGACAGACTAGGCCGAAGGTCTTCGAGCACGTAAACACTTCGAATCTCAGGGCTGATATCGATGCAGAGGTGGCTAGTCTATATGGATATGATGGAGCTGTGAGGAACGGGGAGCCCAAAGAAGGCTATTCAGGGTCTGGTGACTCAGAAGACAACGTGAACATAGACTGTAGACATGTTTACCGATGGACAAGTCAGAAATCCTGCTCTTACATTTTAAAGAAGTTGACGCCTTTCTCGTTCCCGCTTTGGCAATGGGTGAGATATCGAGTATGATGACGTATCTTGCATTTGTCGATGCTCCATGCCCCTGAAATATATGTTTCCGAGATCGACCAGTCATTTGAACGTTAAATTGTGCAGAGAGACCATAGCCATCAGCGGGCTCTCTTGTTCTCAAGTTTTGCAGTTGGAGAAGCACCCATTGATGTGCGCCGCCGTGATTAGGTTAAAACCATACCAGCTTTGAAGGTGAGTAGCGTCTTAACCACTCCCGGTTTCATCTTACAGCATGATGCCGAACTAGGCTTCTCTAAGATTGTGGTTAGTGTGAATCAATTATGAGAGAAAATACCGTGTTCCTTTGAGTTTTGTACAATTTTACGGTTAGTTTTAAAAAAATTTACGAAATAAAATTTGTATTTCTAATATTCCCGAAAAAAGGTAACTGTGGTGGCATCTGAACTCATATTCTCTAATTTACGAAGAACACCAGAAGATGGAATGGCGGGATTTTCCATTAACTTCTATTAAGAAAAATACCGTCTAGCCCCCACCCCTCCCTTCCCTACTCCTCGCGCTCCCTACCTCCACTCCCCCGCGTCTTGCTCTCCCCATCCTCATCCCTTCAATTTCCGTTCCCCGCCTCTTCCGTTTCCCTCTCCCATCCTTTTATTCCTTTAAAAATTAAAAGATTAAGAATGACTAGTTTTCAAAACTCACATTTCACATTCATTGTTATTTCAATAGCAGGTTAAATCCTAAATTGAAAGGGGTTCGCAATGACCGCATTTCAGATATATTAGAAACAAAAATTATATTTTGTAAATGTTTTTTAAAATTAACGATAAAAAGCTACTGTTAAAGATGTTCCAGAATGTTGGTTTTCCTTTGGTCCATTCAATTCAAACCCTGGAAACCATGGCCGTGATTCCTATAAGTTTATTTAGACTGTATTTTTTCCTAATTTGAAATGCATAGCATCGCCGGCATTAAAGGATCGTGCTACTGGGTTTTGCTTTCGGCTGCTGGTGACAACTCTGTAACAAGTAGCTTTTGTTTGCGGATATTTCATGAAATATATTATTAACTTTTAAAATTTTTAAAATAATATATTTAATTTGATGTTAAAAATACTAAACTTACCTTAAAAATTTTGAAGAATTTGATTTTTTCAAACGCCAAATTTCTTTTAAATGTGATTAATTCCGTATTTGAAACTCTAATTTTTAATTTTTTTCAAGTAAGTTCAGTCAACGAATTATTTACAAATAAAATTTGATATTGCTAACGTTTGGTGAATTTTAAAGTTTGTTATTTTATTTCGCGAAATGATTTCTTTCGAATCTTAAATACCTTAATTTTGTATATTTGGCCCAATATTATCAACAATAAAATTTATGGTGAATTTTTAGGCAGGAGGATTCTATCGAGAAAACTAAAAGAAGATTGGAGAAACTATATTGGAAACTAAAGGGCATATATCCGAGGTTTAGAGTTTTGTTCCAAGATGACGTCATTTGGCGAATTATTTCGCCAAATGACGCATCTTTGGAAATAATTGGCCAAGTAACCCACCAAAGTCGGCCTTTGTAAGGCCGACTTCCTCTGCCAAGTTTTTTTTTTTTTTAGTTAGTGGAAGTCGGCTTTTGTAAGGCCGACTTCAGTGCGGTCTGAGCAAAGTCGGCCTTTGCTAGATTTAAAAAAAAAAAAAAAAACTCGGGGAGACAGAACTCCCCGAGTTTGTCCGTGCCGCCAGCCCCTCCGCCCTCCGCCGCCGAAGCCGATTGCAGCCCCTCGTCCCGGTTTTCCGTCTCCGAGCCCGTGCTTCCGTCCCCGTCCCCGAGCGCGTGGTTCCGTCCCCGACCGTGCTTCCGTTACCGAGTCCGTGCGTCCGTCCCCGTTCCCCACGGTCCTCTTTGGAGCCATCCCGTCCCCGACCGTCGCCTTCCGTTCCCCTGAAGGTAATAGCGTAATTTTATGTTTTTTATAGTTAATTATCGTATAATTAGTTGAATTAATTGTTATTTATGATTAAGTATAATTAATTAGTGTTAATGTTATTGTATGAAAATTATGGTAAGATGTGGTTTATAAAGGATAGGAAATTGTTTAATTGACATTTTCGAATCTAATTACCTACTAAAGTGTTTAATTGACCGTTCAATTGATTTAGGTGTTGTATTCCAATGTCGTCGATTGAACTATTGATCTTTTATAACGGAAATACCGTCAATGGAGCTGACGGAGTTGGTTATGAAAATGGTTCAATATCAAGAACAGAAATTCCTAAATTTGTCAATTACGAGAATTTTGAACGGTTGATATGCGAAGCTATCGGTTTGCAATCGGCAATTTCATTGCAGATAGCGCATAGGTATCCCGTTCTGGCGTTAAATAATATTGGTGTACAACATTATCTTGTTCCTATTAAAGTGGATAAAGATGTGAAGTTGCTAGTTAAGTTTGCTATTGCAAATCCACGGAATATGCAACAAATATATGTGTTGTCTGATGTATCGGTGCCGGATGTTCAAGCTAGAAGGGTGGATGTTGAGCGTAATGTGGAACGGCATCGTCATATGGGTGTTCGTCGTCAAACTGAAACTGTAGAGGCTAGGATGCTTGCCGTACAGACTAATGTGGAAGTGGATCGTACTGTGGTTGAGGAGGAAGTGCAGCGTTGTTTTCCGGGCGAACATTGTTATAATATTCCGATGGAAGTTGTAGCTGGAAACGAAATTGTCGTTGCTGAAGTAGAGAGTAATGATGCTGTTGGAGAATGTTCTAATCCTCCGATGGAAGATGAAGGCAATGTGAATGAAGATGTGATGAATTCTGACCCAGATGTTGACACTGATGCAGAGTTTTTTAACGATGTGAATGCCGGCAATGAGATGTCGGATGATGAGAATGTGGACAATGATATGGTTATGGTTGTTGAATCTGGTGAAGGGTCCAGTTCGCGAAGTCGGTCGAAGGAGAAGGAGAAACCTCTGTCCTTTTATAGTGAATATCTGGATGACGTACATGAGAGAGTTGAGGAGTGGGATTTCCATCCTCTTGTGGACTTTTCTGACCTTATTGATGAATTTCAAAAGGGAATGCATTTCAAGGATAAGAAAATGCTTATCAAGACGGTGAACAACTTTCATATTTTACGGCATTGCAATTATGAGGTTGTCAAATCCACGAAGACTTTATGGAATATATGTTGTTCAGAATTCGAGAAGGGCTGTAAGTGGAGGTTACGGGCGATACAACCAAAAGAGGATGACGAGTTTGAGGTGAGAATAGTTGGTGAACCTCATAGTTGCGTAAATCCCGTATTATCGCGTGATCATGAACGTCTGGATTCAAATTTCATGGAACCTATGTTCAGGACGTTTGTAAGTGATAGTCCGGAAGTTAAAGTTCAAGTTCTTCGCAACTTAGTGAAGGAGAAATATGGATACGACGTGCCAAGGAGAAGGGTGTGGGATGCGAAAAGGAAAGCTATTGCGTGGTGTTATGGCTCGTGGGATGAATCATACAACGAGTTGCCACATTTGCTGAACGCAATTCGTGCCTCTAATCCTAATAGTTGCGTTGACTGGGGAGGTTCATACATGGTTGGTGATTCGCAGTTTGTTTTCCAGAGAGTATTTTGGTGTTTTGGTCCCTCAGTAACGGCATTCCGATATTGTCGCCCTGTAGTTAGTATTGACGGGACTTTCTTGTACGGAAAATACAAGCATAAGTTATTGATTGCTTGTAGTTTGGATGGCAGCAACCACATAGTGCCTCTAGCATTTGCAATCGTAGATGAGGAAAGCTACCAGTCGTGGGGATGGTTTTTGAAATGCCTTAAACGGTACGTGGTTGGCGATGATTGTCCGGGATTATGTTTGATTTCAGATAGGCATTCTGGTATTCTAGCGGCGGTAAACGATGTTGAAGTAGGTTGGACGCCACCTTTTGCACAGTGGAGGTTTTGTATACGGCATGTAGCTAGCAACTTCAACACGAGATACAAGAATGTACGTGGAAAGAAATTGCTTGCTATTGCTGCAAGGAAATGTATGCCTCCGAAGATGAAACAATATTTGCGTTACATTCTCAGAACTATTCCAGAATCATCCGAGTTTTTCGACGAGATGGATAAGTCACAATGGACTCTCAGTAACGATGGGAGCCACCGTTGGGGTATAATGACGACAAATTTAAGCGAGAGCTACAATGCTGTTCTAAGGGGTGCTCGATCGCTTCCGGTATCTGCTTTAGTGAGGAAGACCTTCTACAATTGTTGTGCTTATTGGATCAGTAGAAATGATGAAGCTGATGCGGCGATAAGGAAGGATGAGAAATTCACTAAAGTTGCCATGAATCGTTTTCAAAGAGGAATCAGGAAAGCCAGAAATCACCAAGTCACTCTTTTAGATCAAAGTGAAGGTACGTTTGTTGTCACGACCCGGGAGAATTATAAGACAAATAACGTCTTCCTACGACACCATAGGTGCACCTGCAAGAAATGGCAAACCTATCGGATACCATGTTCTCATGCCCTTGCTTGTTTCGCCTATGTTAACGTGGATGGCTCGGATTCCATTCACAATATTTACACTTGGGCTAATCAAAAGGCGATTTACTCATCCACATGGCATTCATTTGATTGTAAAGAAGATTGGGATGCATATACATTCCCAAATGTCGTTCCGAATCCAGAAAGGGCACGAAAAAAAGGGATACCCAGATCTACTAGAATTCAGAATGAAATGGATGTGAGGGAACGGAAGAAGAAGTTGACTTGCGGTCTTTGTAAACTTGAGGGACATAATCGCCGTAGTTGTCCAAATAAATAAAACTGTAAGGTTATATGTAGGTTATCTTTCATTATACTTGATATGTTTCATTTCTACGTTTATTATATGGACGTTATACTATGGAACCGGGACTTGATATGTTTCATTTGTCTTGTACAGAGGTATGGAGCCAGGACCGCAGATCCCGACTGTACTGCACTCCCAGCAGGAGCATCGTTCTTCTACTTTATGGGATTCATCTTATACGGAGGTATGGAGGTCTTACACAATATTTTGTATATTTTGAGTTATGTTACTAATCATTGTGAAATTTCTTTTTCATGCAGAACAATGTTTTGAAATGTCGCCATCATGAAAGTAGTGGAAAGAAGATCATTCGAGATCGCCGGATGGATAGATACCTACGACAGGCTGGATAGATACCATTCATTCAGCTAGATCATGCGCTAATCACGGCATTAGTGGAGCGATGGAGGCCGAAGACTCACACTTTCCACATGGCGCATGGAGAGATGACCGTGACATTGCAGGACGTGGCGATTCAGCTAGGATTGCCCATTGAGGGTGACCCCGTCATCTCCTACACCAGCTTCTACTTCGAAGCGGTTTGCGGTCATCTACTAGGGGACGTCCCGGGAAGAAGTCAGATGAAGGCGGGAAGGGTGAAGATGAGTTGGTTGGCATCCCGTTTCGACGTGTTAGATCCACATGCACTGGAAGAGCAGGTACGTATGCATACCAGGGCATACATCCTGCAGCTTATAGGATCGATGATTTTTCCAGATAAGTCGGACAATCTAGTGCATCTGATGTGGTTGCTGCTGTTGGAGGACTTCGAGTTATGTGGTTCTTATAGCTGGGGATCAGCTTGTCTAGCATGGCTATACAGACAGTTATGTCGAGCAGCAGACAAGAAAGCATCTCAGATTGTTGGTTGTTTAGTGTTGCTGCAGACGTGGGCGTGGGACAGATTCCCACACTTATCTCCCCTAAGACGTCGGAGCAGACTGAGGCAAGGAATGCCTCTTGCATATCGATGGGGAGCATCTCTCGATACGACTGCTGTGGCTACGCATGTCGTATCCGTTATCAGAGAAGCACTTGATAGGCAGAGTTTCGATCAGGTATTTCCCTTCGACTTAATGTTGATTCAACTTCTTGTGATTGTCGTTGGTTGGTTGGTTATGTTTGTTCGTTTCGCAGGTCGTTTGGCATCCATACACGGATGATGTCCGTGCCAGACTTCCTGATTATTGCTTGGACGGTGAAGAAAGCTGGCGAGCACGTGTGCCACTGATCTGCTTCTCAATTGTCGAATGGCACTACCCGGATAGAGTCATTCGACAATTTAGAAACGAGCAAATAATTCCTGGGCAATGCGACGCTGAGACACGCCTCCACCGGATCGACATGCGTGGGAAATCATCAGACAATTGGATGCACATCCACGCGGACTACATCCAGCTGTGGCATCACCGGGGTAGCCACGTCGTTCCTTTACATTGGGAACAAGACGGGGAGTATACAACATGGTACATGCGTCACTCCCGTCCACACTTATCTCACACGGGCGTAATGCTGAGTATAGTGGTAAGTACAATAACTATTTACCTTCATTAATGTATAAATCATTGTAGTGATATACTTTCCTCGCAGACGCAACAAATGAGGGACATCTCTATCCGATCCGCGAGAGGTGACCCTTCTGAGTTAGAGCACATCGCCGGTATTTCTCGCAGGGGCCATAACTTCTTGCGAGAATTTACCCCGATGCGCTTGTATGGACGTGCTGAAGCGCCAGCGGCTGACGACGAGTTTGAAGCTGAGCCAGACGATGAACCTCACTCGGAGGAAGAGGAGCACGAAGAGGAGGAGGCCGAGGAAGAGGAAGAAGAGGAGCAGCAGGAGGAAGAGGAAGAAGAGGAGCAGCAGGAGGACGTTGATATGTTTGACGTCGATGCGTTCGTCAGGCAATCGCAGCAGCAGGAGGTATATCCATCTCTTGTGATTGATCCGACTCCCGTTGATGCCATTAGGACTCCGGCGTTATATGCATCTACGTCGTCCACTCCCGAGGCACCAAGGAAGAGTAGGAGGGATCGACCCACCGTTCGTGATGCAGAGGATTCTTCTCAGGTTACGCCGATGGACTCTCAGCGACGATGGGGATCATTCTTCTACTCTAGGCGCTCCCGAAGGAATTAGGATCATTTACACTTCTCCTATGTACTTTCTTTTTAGTTGGTTGTTTTACTGGCATTATGAATTGAGTTGAATTGAGTTGATTATTGAAATGAGTTGATTTTGATTGAAATGAGTTGAGGTACGTGGTACAGGTGTGCTATAGGAATCGAAGTTTATTTTTTTTTAAGTTCGGAGGGAAGTCGGCCTTACAAAGACCGACTTCCTTTGCCAACTTTTTTTTTTTTAAAGGCCGACTTCCACTAACTAAAAAAAAAATTTGGCATTAAAAGTCGGCCTTACAAAGGCCGACTTCAGTGCTGTCTGGGAAAAGTCGGTCTTACAAAGGCCGACTTCTACTAACTACAAAAAAAAAAAAAGTTGGCAGAGGAAGTCGACTTTTGTAAGGCCGATTTTGATGAATTACTTGACCAATTATTTCCAAAGATGCGTCATTTGGCGAAATGTCCTCTCGCAACAAAACTCCCGAGGTCTATACTAAACAAACTAATCTAACTCCACGACCGTCCCTTCCTTTTGCTTTCGTTTTGTCTCCGCCCCAAATTGACGACTTTCTCTCTCCTAGGGTTTCACTTATTAAAACAAAATCCCCTCTTTTTCCCCCACCCCACCCTTCTCAACCCCACTATTCAGTCATTCCCAACTACTCCCCTCGACCCCAAGGTGAAACACAGAGGTGATTTCTGTAGCCCGGGCTTCTCTGATCGTCTTTTTTTGTTTCTTTTCTAATGGTGGGTTCGGGATTTTGCTCTTGTTCTTCGGTTGTCTTAAGCAAATCCTCTGATTGCTTGTTGTTCCTCGGGGGGGGGGGGGGGTTGGGTTGGGTTGGGGTGTTGTTATATTTCTTCTGTAAATTGCTGATAGCTTAAGGGAATGAACTGCTTTCAATACTTGGCGGGATGATCGTTGTTTAGGTTCCCCCTCCCCGGGCTAGAGCTCCTGTCGCCGATTCTTTCTAGTTAGCTGGGGCGGATGGTTTCTAAATTTGAACTCCTGCGAATTCTGACTGTCTCCGTCATTTTATTATTTCCCCGTGAAAATTCTGTTGCTCCGATATTCTTGAGCTTAGCTGGGAGCATATGGGGGGTTTTACGGTCTGCAGTATGTCCAATATTTTCTGCTTTGGCATTTTTTTCAACTCTATGCCGGCAAGAGATATTACTGGTGATTGTTCGATGAGGTAGATGGGATTGTTATTTGAAGTCCCATGAATTCTGAATGTTTATTCAGATATTGACCCAAGAAATTTCTGAGGATTTGTTCTTACCCTAAACACTATGCTGCCCGTACCTTTTTCCTTGTTTAGGTTTGAAGAAAAAAGTTTCAGACCTTTCTGTTGTGTTTATTTTTCTGCCCAGTTATTTTTTTTCTGTGCTTTTTTACTGATGAAACTGGTGATGGTGATCCGGCTTTGCTTCTTGTTATACAGGTTGGTAATTAGTGGAAATGGAAGTGGGGACCTCAGATTAGGTGAATATTCGGGCCTTCGTTATGCTATTTCGGGTCATTGAGTAATCATCTTTTCAGATGGACTTAAATGCCTTGCCTGAGGAAGACGAAGAAACTTTTGACCGGCATGTCCATGAGTATTCTGCATCAGCGGAGCAGATAGAATCTGCAATCGATATTGCAAATCGGGTGCTTACATGTCCCACCTCTTGTTATTACTGTCTCTTTATTTTTGTTGATTTTTCTTCAAATCAGGTTTTATGCAGAATCTTTAGTATTATAATGGAGGGGTAAATTGCATCTAGGGCATCACGTAGCAATCATTTTTGCCATTTTCTTGTTTTGCCTTAATTCTTTGCAATCTCTGCGAAACTTGTTGGCCAATTTCTCCAAGCCACAGCTGCAACTTGTTTGTGTTATGAAGTCTAATAAGCCATTTCCCGTTTCATTCAGCTCTACAATAACATGGAATGGATACCAATTTTTACCTTTTTTAGTAGCTTTGAGTGGATCTAAGCTTGTTGTTTTTCTTCTGGTTAAAAAGTTAAGAGTTTGTCGACTCAGCTTCTATGCTTACTATTAGGCATACGTTGCGTCGAAGTAAACGAGAATGGAAATGGCATTATTTTCCCTTGTTTTTCCCATTTTTTAAAAACTTGTTTTCGGAAATTTTTGTCAATTAATAGATTTTTTTCTCTTTTTTTATAGGAACGTGATGAAAGAAGAAAGAGATTGAAGAAAGAACGCTCTGACGATCGTATCCCGACAATATCTCAAAGATCATCATATGATCAATTTCATCAGACGAAACACATTAAATCTTATGATCGAAATAAGCTTCCACATGGTATCATTCCTTTTTCCCAGGACTCCTGTTTGTTTAATAGACATTATTATCACTGTTTCTATCAAGTATTGTGCTCTTTGTTTGTCTGATTGCATCTTGACTTTACATTTTTTTTTCTTTTAACGTGGTCAGGTTGGCTCGATTGCCCTCCATTTGGTCAGGAGATAAGTTTTATGATCCCTTCAAAGGTGCCCCTTGGTGAATTCTTTAATGACCAAATTCCTCCGGGAAAAAGATATTCCTTCAAACAAGTAATACATCAGCAAAGAGTGTTGAACAGAAAAGTAAGTTGCTTTTAAAGTCCTCTAGACCTTCATTCAATTGGCTGACATATAGAAATATGATTGTGCATCCGTTCATGACCCCTTTGCTAGTCAATTGGCGATGTGTTTTTTTGAGATGTTCAGTTTGTCTCTCCTTTATCTTCCTGATAGAAGTCTTGAACATAAATACAAAAATCTTGTTATGCCAACAACCTTTTCCTGGTACCTGCTTACGGAGCCTTATTTTCTTGGTGTTGAAATTCCATGTTTGGCGATTAACTGCTTCTGAAGGTTTTCTTTGATATATCAGATTGGCTTAGTGATAGATTTGACAAATACATCCCGTTATTACTCAACAGCTGATCTGAAGAAAGAAAGCATCAAGCATGTCAAGGTAGCTCTTCTATGGGATTCAACTATTGTTGTCATTCTTGTTTAAATTTGTAAATCCTTAAAAATCTGTTCTTTGGTGTAGATTCAATGTGTAGGCAGGGATGCTGTTCCATCAAATGCTCAAGTTAATGAATTTGTTTTTGAGGTATGATCCTTGCTTTTATGGAAACAGGTCGGATCTTTCGATGCACTAGTTACCCTTTAGGTTGACGGGGTCCTTAGAGCATCCTGATTTTTGATATCCCGTTTTTGGGAATCTCTCCCTCCCATCAAATTATATATGTAATTGTCTGGAGTGATAGTGTTTTTAAAGGCATATTGACACTTACCAAGGCACCTGGTAGGAAGTATTCCAGAATAACAGATTTTGGATGGCCTTTTCTTTGATAGAAAATGGAGTTCATAGATTAGTCGAATAGCGTCTAGTTTACACCTAGAAGCGTTCGGGGACACCGTTGGCATCAGAAGACGGTATGTCCCCATGTAGTACATCTATCACAAAATCCAGAGGATAACAAAAGGTGATATAGCTCTGTTCTTGGTGCCTCACCCTTTTAGCTAGCTTATCCGCTAGTAGATTCCTTTCCCTGGGGATGTGACTGATGGAGGTAGCTTTGAAGTTGAAGTCATTTAATTGTGACCTGCAATGATCCACAATAGGAGAGATTAGTGGGGGGTAGTGTTTCGCACCTGTCATGTAGTGAAGTAGCGTCTCTGGTCTCTGCATCTATTTGGATAGCCAGGGAGTGTAGCCCTAGTTGCTTTGCTTGGGAGATGCCCTAGCGGGCGTCTTTTAAAAAATCTAGTCATATATTTAGGCATTTCAGTTTGCAAATCTCTCACCCAGTTAGAAGCTTTTCAATTATACTTCTCGACCTAAAATAAACGGTAACAAAGAGCAACAATTATCTTGCTTCTCTGTTAATATTATCACACATTCCAATAATATTTTTTTATGATAGGCGGATTGGCAACAATAATATTATTATTGGGAATAGAAGAGGACCTAAGTTAGGGTAAAATATAATTCTTACAATTCTTTGAGAGACCGATGTGAGTAACTTTTTACTATTAGGCATTCATTTCATATCAGAATCACAAAATAATTTAAAATGATAAAAATATATCGATTCTAATGGTGTTATGGTTTATTCACATTCTTATCTATATAAAATTAATCCATTGAGCATAAATAGTTCTTTCTTTTCAACTTCTACAAACATATGAAATGAATTACAAAACATTCTTACGGTGATGATTCAATATAAATTTATCCTGAAGCGTGTTTTAGGTTTTTATTCTTATGCTTTTAATTTAATTCATTCCCTTATCATATTCTTTTCAGGCTGACATATGCATTCTTACAAGCTTTATTCTCTTAATTACTTACAGGTTGCTCAATTTCTCTCAAATCAGAAGCACTCAAAAAAGTATATACTAGTTCATTGTACACATGGTCATAATCGCACAGGATACATGATTATTCATTATCTTATGCGCTCAATACCCATATCTGTAACGCACGTAAGCTATAGTAATCTCTTTATTATTGAATTGTCACCTTTGTTTTATAAATAATCTCGGTGCCTTGAATGTATCAATTATCTCGGCTTGTCAAGAAATTCTTTATTTTTATTGGCTCTACATACAGGCTATAAAAGTGTTTGCTGATGCACGGCCTCCTGGGATCTATAAGCCCGAATATATTGATGCTTTATACGCATTTTATCATGAAAAAAAGCCTGAGATGGTTGAGTGCCCTCCCACTCCTGAGTGGAAGCGATCTTCTGATCTTGACCTTAATGGTGAAGCCATGCCTGATGAGGATGACGATGGAAATTTGGTGGCACCAGTTCATGTAAGTCTTTTGAATTTGTTGCCGTGATTCTATCATTTGCTTTACTATTATCAATATGTTGGGCACTATTCAAAATTCTCCCTCTGAAATGTTCTCTTATGGGTATGAAACCCGAAATGATCAAGTGGGAATGAAATCACTTCAGAAGAAATCACTGTTTGTGCAATTAATGTCTTTTGCTCACAATTCCCTAAGGCTGGTTTTGTGGAGCATGCCTTAAGCAGGAGTGCTGGGATCAAGTAGTAAACTAGGAGGTGACGAAAATCCACAATAGCAAGGAACACCTGGGGGTCTTTGTTTGATTTGCAAAATTTTCTCATTTTATGGCATTGGTCTTGTGATTAGTTGGTCTGTATCATTCTTTGAATCTGTTTATGTAGTTCCATCCAGTACACACAAACAATAAAGTCTAAAAAGCAATGAAAACTTCCATGTTGATCCTCTGTTCTCTTCCCTGGCAACAGCTAAAAAATTTAGGAGATGTTTTCTGGTTTTGGTTGTAGTGGTCTCAACCCCTGGTTTTTTGTTTAGAAGAAATTCTTGTAGAGAAACTTTGTTTTGGTTGATGACTATCATATGCATGTGAGGTGGGAAATCTTGTTCTTTTTAAAAAAGAAATACTATTGACAAATGTGTCTACAGGAGATTTACAAGGAACTTACAAAAAACTAAGACCAGAAATCTGTTGGACTCCTCTTGCTTCATTGCAGTTGTTCTGGGAAGAGTGTGGTCTGGATTTCATTTTTCATTTAGGGAATTGGGGCATCAATTTTCTGTTAATTGATTGGCTCTTGAATGCCATTCTACATCCACATTGTATCTGGCGTCTGTGCCTTTTGAGAAAGGAACTATAAACTTTTTGGAACTGGAGGGTAACTTGCTGGTTGTTTGTTGGGTTTGAAGGATATATGTCCTTACATCTGCATTTGAATGAATTCTATTATTTCTCATAATAAACAGAAGTATCTTTAAGTGTTACATCTAAGGTGTTGACTTATGTGGTCTCAATTATGGCTTCATCTATGTTATATATGTAATATCAGGATAATGATGAGGTGGTAGCATGGATGACCAATGATGACGTTTTAGGGGATGACATCCCCAGACACCAGCTTGATGACTTTCGCAGGTTCTGCTACCAGGCTCTTAAGTTGAATGTCGGGGTAAGATTTTCTTGGTCTGTTGGTGCATGTGCATGTTTTTGATATTTGTTCAAGAGGATTATGTTTATCATATTGTTGTTTGGCCTGACCATTCTCTTAACATAGGAATAATTGCATCAACTATTTTAAAGTGATGTAAGGATCTTTTTGTTCATGAAAATTGTTTGGTAGCATATTTAATTTATGTCTTTCAGAGAACGAGCGAGCTATGAGATACATAATGCAGATTTGGTTGCTTTATTCATACTGTTCGGCTATTTCCGGTGGTCCAATTTGAGGGATACACTGTTTGAATACTAGTGGAAAGTTGCCTTATTTCTGTCACTTGGATGCAACAGTTAATTCTTTTCTTTATTTTTAAAGAAAATCACTGGATTACGGTTTGTGCATGATGTAAGTCAATCAAGACGAGGGATATTTTCTGTAATGGTCTTACTTATGATAACCAATATGAAACTGAAGCAGAAAATGTTGAGACATGCAGATTTACAGCTTTTAAGTAACCGCTTTCTGATTTATCTTGGCACATGCATTTCCGCTGACTGGTACAAAGATTCCCGCTATATTTTCTGTGGTTTCTCTGCATCAATTCTTATCTTAATACTCACGTTTCCTGTTGTTACTGGTTTAATGGCTGGTTCTTTTCTTGTTTCAGCCTAGGGCAAGCTTACCGTTTCCGGGTTCTCATCCTGTTTCTCTAAACAGGTTGGTTACTTTTTCAAGATGAACAGAAATTTTTATAGTGAGATACCAGGATACAAATAAAAAAATGCAATTTTTTGAGGGTTGATTATCCCCAACCAGTATCTATTTAATGTTCTGTAAGTGTTGAAGCTCATTACCAATCTAGTACTGTATTTTTTCGTGTTACTTGTCTGGAGAACCTTCAGAGTCCCAGTAAAGTTACTATTTCAGTGACATCCTCATGCCCTTGCATTAGCTGAACAGTCTTTTCTCACCAGGGCACTCTGATTAGGTGGTTTAATCAACACAATTTGTTTGTATATTATTGTAGTGACTGGGTTCAATATGTGGTCCATGCTAAATAACCTATTATGCATCTTTTAGCCATTCTAGCAGATCCCTGGATGCTGTTGGGTGGTTATAGAACGTGCCTTCTGTTGCGCAACTAAATTGATAAAATATTTCTATTTTTGTTTACTGACCTGCAAATATGGGTCCCTGAAGTCTATATCCATGTTAAGTAATTGAAGAATAGATCTATTGAGTCAACCACGAGTCCTATGGATTCTGGCGACTATTTTTTTTAAGTAAGAGAGTGCTTGGTGCGGCTACTATGATTTGAACATGAAATCTCCAAGTGAATTATCAGCCCCTTGACTACTAGGGTGGCCCCTTGGGGACTTAATTATTAGGAGGTTGAAAGAAATACTTAAGGATGTGATAATAATAGATGTTGGCCACTAGTTAACCAATTTTATTAGAAAAGGTGGACAATTCTTGTACGATCCATTTGGAATTTTTCTCAAAAGACCTCTTAGACTTAGTGTTATCAAAGACAATCCGGGCACTTGGATAGGTGCCTAGACGACGCGAACCTCAGAGCCCCGTGTGCCCAGGTGACATGCTATCGATAAGGTGCCACGTTGCCCATTGCCTTTGGCCAGGAGCCCAACCCTAAAACAGGTGAAACAAATACAGAAAAGAAAGTCATACTTTGTATAGGCAGCTTCCAAACCATTTAGCAGCTTCTTTAGATGAAAGAGGACAATCTAGTTTGGCTTCATTAATCAAAATCCTCAGTAAGATCCTTTGATTTCAACCATAATGTGAACCCAAAGAATAGGGTAGTCTTTTATCACTATCCATTCAGATTCGAAGAAGATGAAGGTGAAGGCTAGGCGAATGGTGAAAAGAGTTACTTTCTAATTGCACTTCAGAGGTCTAGCTAGGGCACATTTAGCTTATTATTGTTTTGTTGTTGGCTAAGCTGAGTACGGGTGGGCAGCAATCATGGCATAGGCTGTGGCTGAGGGTGGGTGATTCCAAGATGCTCGAGGAGATGTGCTGCTCAGGAAGTGCTTTATGACTTGTGATAGAGGCTAGCTGATTTGGTGGCTGGTTAGGGAAATATTGGTTGGAGAGAATGGTGGATTTTCACTGCCTTCAAAATTTTTGTATTGGAGCCTTAAATTGATAAGGCGAGCTCCTCCGGTGATGGATAGCCTTAGCGTCTTTGGTAGCACTGCTTAGACGTGTGACCAAAGGTAGTTTTGTGATGAGCAGTCTGTCAATAGTCTGCTTACGTCCCTCCTGTTTTACTTGCTGGGAGAAGGTGTTTGTTCTTTGGGAAATCCGGAGTATTTTCTTTTCTGTTTTTTGGATTGTTTTTTGTTGTTTTGTGTGGTTTCTTCTTTTTTTTTTTTTGGGGGGGGTGGGGGGGGGCGAGATTGTTAGGCTAGCCCGAGTATTCTGTTTCATTATGAGTTGTTGGCTAACTGGGAGACTAAACTAGGGAATTAACTATTTTATTCAACTAAGTGAATTTATCCATTTTCTTTCCAGTTTCCACAAGCATAGTTTAAACATCTGAGATTTTCTTGCAGGGATAACTTGCAATTGCTTAGGCAGCGGTATTATTACGCGACTTGGAAGGCCGACGGAACTCGTTACATGATGCTCATAACTGTTGATGGCTGTTACCTTATCGATAGGAGTTTTAACTTTAGAAGGGTGCAGATGAGATTTCCTGTTAGGTCAAATGATGTATGTTCTACTTTATTTTTTGCTTGTAAAATCATCTGTGCATAAGATTGTATGCTCTATCACACTCCTTGTCTTCTGAAAGGGTATAGGCGAGAGGACTCATCACTACACGCTGCTAGACGGAGAGATGATAATCGATACTGTGCCAGACTCTCAGAAACAGGAGAGGAGATATTTGATTTATGATCTGATGGCCATTAATCAAGTTTCTGTTGTTGAGGTTGGCATTTTAGATTCTTTGCTGATACTTATTTTCTAAGTCTTTATTATACCTCATATTCGTGAGTAGTAAAGTGTAGGTCGTACATTTGAACTGTTATGTTATTGGTATATGACAATGTTGATTACTGTTATCCACATACCTTGAGCTACTTTTGAGTGCTCTGAAGGTCAAACATATTTTTATTTTCTGATAATCCCAGTTATTGTTTGGAAGGTTTGCTGAAGATTGCTACAATAGATCAAAATCTAATGATTTTTTAATTATTTAGCTAGTGGTTGCTATTTCTGTCTTCATTTAGAGAAGACTTCAGGTGATGCTTGATTCTGAATGTGAAAACGTGAGCCTCTTTGTGTCAGCGCAATAGGAAATTGTCTCTGGCTTTAAACTTTTTTGCTTTACTTGTTGCATATTTATCCAATCCTTCCCCTACCATGCTAGTTGAAGAGCCACAAAAATAGCACTCGCTTGCTGTAGCAGCAAATTTACATAGGTTTCTTCTTGTTGTACCCTTTGTAAGTGAATAATTGGTCCTATTTATAGTTCTAAGGCTTTGACCTGTTAAGCTATCTGCCAGTTGTTACTTCGTGGAATATTATGTGTAACTCAACTTTGACTTAATGGTGCTGCTTGTTCATATCTAATTCTTTTTGGCAGATTTTTTAATTATTTATTAATTTACTTATTTTTTGTTTATGGACTTTAAAAATTGATAACAACTAAATACTTGCTGTGGCATTCATTATAAAGGAGAGTCACACGCTCTTCAAAATGATGCTTCCTTCCTTTCACATTTTTCAATCTGAAAAAGAAGCAAAAACAGCTCAAAGCCTCAATTATTCTTTAGAGAAGAAATTGTGGTTCAGTTACACTTGTATTCCATGAAGATTGTATCTATACAACCAGTGGCACCTTTTATTTTTGAGAGAATGCTACCCGTTGATTATTGATGAAATTCGATGCAAAGACATCAGTGGGGCTTATCCTTCCCTCCCCTGGCCCATAAAAAAATGAAAAACAATTTATCTGGTGTGTTTAGTTATTCCATATTTGTATCAGGAGTCTTACTCACTTTCATTCTTTCGAAATTGGCATTACTTTCTTCTTGTCTATATAGAAAGTAGTGATTCTACATAAACCTTAGTATTCTGTTACTGATTCAGAATCTGTGTGGTGGTGCAGCGCCCCTTTCATGAGCGTTGGAAAATGATTGACAAAGCAGTCATTGAGCCTCGAAATCATGAACGTCAAAATATCTACCAGAGTAGAAATTCCAACTATAGATATGACTTAGAGCCATTCAGAGTGAGGACCTTGATCAATTTCACAAGATCTTCTACATTTGATGATTCTTTCATGGTTCTGATCTTTCACAATCTTTTCAGGTGAGACGTAAGGATTTCTGGTTATTATCTGCCGTGACCAAGCTACTGAAGGAATTTATCCCAAAACTTTCGCATGATGCAGATGGGCTCATTTTTCAGGTAGTAGTCATCTCGATTAGTCCATGAAAATGAGAGATGGATTGTGTGTTTCGTGTTAAGCGCTTTCTTCCGGTATTTTGCGTCATTTTCCCCTTCCGGAAGGGGAGCCATGGTTAAAGGCTTGCATGTCCTCTTTGATGACGAAAAGTGTGCTGATTCTTCTTTGGATGATATAGGACATATGCCTGCAGAACATCATGCTTGCTCTACAGAACTGTTGAATATTGTAATCTGTTGACGGCTCGTCTTATAGGGATGGGATGATCCTTATGTTCCCCGAACTCATGAAGGACTGCTGAAGTGGAAGTACCCAGAGATGAATTCCGTTGATTTTCTTTTCGAGGTTCTTCCCAAACTTTTATTTTCCTGAGACCATGTTCTGAGGAAAAATAGAAAGGGCTTCGTCTAATAGTTTTATGGTTTGCAGGTAGATGAGGATGGACAAGAGCTTTTGTCTTTACATGAGCGTGGGAAGAAAAGGCACATGGAAGGGAACAGGGTTATTTTTGGAGGTTAAATCTATGCATAGTTGTCTCACCCCTTAAATTCTCTTTTATGATATTAATGTTTTCTTGTTTTTTTTTCTGTTTTTCCTCTATATTTAGATTCCTTTTCCCACAACAGATGAGTCATTTGTCATAAATTATCCCGAGTATTATGCAGGGTCAAGTTTAGGTTGATTTCGTCATTGTGTCTCTGGAAGGGAATTTTTCCTGTTATCTTATTCTTTTTTGTTGTCGTTGTGATTATTGTGGTTTAGGAAGCCATTCATTGGGTAGAAAGATGTAGGACAAATTTGCATATAGAAATCATATATTGACCCCGCACTGATTTAGTTAATACTATAAGGTTTGCAGATGATGTCGATCGCTATTCGTTATCCGGGAAGATCATTGAATGTTCTTGGGATGCCGACGAGCAAGCTTGGGTTTGTATGCGGCCTAGAGTGGACAAAAATGCTCCAAACGAGTTCAACACCTACAGAAAGGTCTGTTCTATGTTTCTGTCGCAGGTTTTCATTTCAGGTGATTTTTTCTTTTTTGAAAGCCCCATCCCCCCTGATTCGTTTTAACCTGAAACTGAGAACAGGTGATGAGGAGCATAAATGATAACATCACGGAGGATATTTTACTGGGTGAGATTAGCGAGATCATTAGGCTGCCAATGTATGCAGACCGGATAAAGAACGAGAGCAAACCACATCAGCACATGAATTCAGCTCGGCGTAGGTGATTTGGAAGCCAGGTTTAAATGTAGCAAAAGGGGCTGCTTCTGAAGATGGGATTGCCTTCCTGTAGTTATAAATGGTTAGGTTTTCAGTGGATGGGGGTATTCAGACATTAGATTGTGCCGACTGCGCCTGGTTGTGAGCCTTGGTCGTGGGTTTTATGAAATCCACCTCCTCCACCAGTCCGGTTCTCCGCCCCAGCGGCAGGCTGGAGTCGAACAACATGAGGGGTTAGAGTTTTTTATTTTTATTTTTTTTGCTTTGCTTTAGTAGATAGGGGAATCAGGGAGAGATAGCAAATGAGGGGTTTTTCTTTCCTTTTTAATTTACCGTGTATATTTTTTGTATTCTCTTAGTTTTATGTCCTTTTTGCTTAGGAATTTGATAGCCTTTGTCCTCTGTTTTAAAGTAAAGCCAAATTTTCTGATGATGTGAATATTTTTTATTAAATTATCTCGACTGTTCATCACCTCTGTTTTGAGAAGTTGTGTTACTTTGTACATATTTTATTTTTCTTTAAATTTGTGTAAATAAGGTAAAATTTTTTATTTATAAATAGTTGTTTTCAAGGTCGAGTTTTCAACCCGTAATATATTTTAACTTTCTCCTGTCTTTTTTATGTTAAATGCGGCAGGTGACGGCGAAGGAATCGCTATTTCAAACCGCGAGTTTGGTTATATGTTTGAAATGGGGATTCGTAAAACCCTAGTTGTTGATATTAAAGTTTATCTTTGTTAGCTGTTGAAACATTCTAGTGATTTTGAATTCGATTTCCACATAGGCTGAAATTCCGATCACTGTCATACTATTAAATCGAAATGGTTTAACGCTTAGTAGAGAGGGCGAGATGTCTGTAATCTCTAACCTTTTCCTTAAAAAACTTTTATCATGCTTGTCTGCGACCTCTCTATGACACTCTGCAGTCTTCAATTTATGGAGCAGAAGCTGGACCAGTTACTGGGCAGGGGAACATTACTTTCCAGAAAAAAAAAAGAAGTAATTTCTCCTTCCCTATGTGGTTTCAGTACTTAATATCCTCCACATTTTCTTGGGATTTGTGCTCGCAATCAAATAGACTTCTCACTCACTCTGTTGTGGGTCTTAACTTTTAGAAATGACTTTTGAGTGTGCTTGCAGATCATGGGCCTAATCGTCACTAAGAGAGAAGTGAAGACAGACAAATTCTGAAGAGATGTAACGTACTTGTGTACGTTTTTGGGCTGCTTGTTGGAGTTTTGTTCCTTAATGACGTCATTTGATAAATTATTTCACTAAATAATTTCGTAATTTTAAAAATTCGTCGATTAACCAAGTGAAATCGGCTTTACAAAGGCCGACTTCAGTCTCTTAGGAAGTCGACCTTTGAAAAAATTTTTTGTCTAAGTAAGACCGACTTCCTCGTGTGAATGCCTTTTGAATTTTTTTTTTCTTTTTTTTTTTGACTTTGAAAATTTTTTTTGCCTAAATATAAGAAAGTCGGCCTTAGAAATGCCGACTTCCTCGTGTGAATGACTTTTGAATTTTTTTTTTTTTTGCATATAAGGTCGACTTCACAGAATTAGTAGACGAATTTTAAAAAATACGAGATTATTTAGTAAAATAATTTATCAAATGACGTCATTAAGGAACAAAACTCCAGCTAACTGTGTGGAAGGGATGAAGAATACATAGAATGCCTCAAAAGAAACGACGTTCATCGTTTTTATATGCTTACTTCCAATGTTCTCTCGTGCTCCCACTCCCACTCTCAGTCCCTTCAGATTTGCAACTCCTCTCCTCCTCTCCTGTCAACTGAACGACCATTGAAATCCCTCTGCAAAAAGAGAAATAATCTCTTCTCTGCGTCTTAACATCGGTGCAGTTGCAGCATGTGGGGATGGCCGGGCAAGAAGAGGGTAACATTCAGTCCACGCACGATGGACGGCAAGGAGCCCTTTTTTCCCAAGCAGCGTGTCAGCCCGCCTCGTCCCATGCCTAGGACGGGAAAGAGCACCTCGCGGTGGAGAGAAGACGTTGTCGTGAAGCCGACCTGGTCTTCAGAGTTCTTCCGTGGTCTAGGGAATAAAGCATCCAGAGCGATCCGCCGCATGTCGTTGCCGACCCGGCAATCCTCGACTAATATGGCGCCGTCGTCGTCGTCCTCAGCCAATCTGGCGAGGTCACGGTCGGTGGCAGAACACAAGGCGATGCCAGACTCGCACAGAGCCGAGGCGATAGATGACTGCATCGTGTTTTTTAACTCGTCCGCCTTGTTGCGGAGATCGAATTCTGTCTCCGCTTGCTGCTGATCGGGTTTTCTTCCCCCCTCTCTTGTTTGTCTAGTCTTCTTCTCTTTCTACAGAGAGCAAGCAGATAGTAGTAGTCGAGTCGGGCAATTACAAAATTTGATTACTGTTCAAAGAATTCTCACGATACTTGATGAGGGGGCTGACATCTCCCAGGTCTCTTAATCCTTAAACTTTAGAAACCTGGTCTGAAAGTTCAAGAACTTCTCATAACTGTTCAAAAACCACCCTTTTCATCTCATGGTAAGACTTCTTTGAATTGAAAAGTAATAAGCAAAGAAATTCTGTAGACCAACCTCACTGTCATACATTCTTCACAATCATGTAAAAATCAGATATCAGATGAATCTCCAGCAACTAATCTAATTGGTCAACACTGGATGATACTTCTAGGCATGGACGTTCAAAGAGAAGATGGAAAAAAGTTAAATGTGGATAGCACTTACTATTTTTTGCCCCCACATTGGTCAAATTGTCCATCCACCAGCTTTAGTTAAAGGAAAAGAAAACAAAAAAAGGGAGAAAATGATGACTTCCATTCCACTGGAGTTAGTTTTAGTCGGTTCAAATTGCATTAAGTCATTCAAAGGCCAAACCTTATTACGATGAGCTTGGGATAAAAGAAAGAGTAATAAAAAGCCAGACCCCACGATGTTCTACAAAAGACAGTGTCAGACATATGAGGACGAAATAGGGATGGGATGGTTGTTAAAGAAAGAAATCAAACTTGGTATCTTCCCTGGCAATTCTTCTTCTTCTCCTTTTTTCTTTGCCTTCTCTTTATTGAACCGCGAACTCCTGTGTGTCATGCGCCAGCAGCAGCAGAGCAGGGTAAATAAAGGTAAAGAAGGATATAACAACAGCAACTCCTCCCCATCCTCCCCTCTTCTTTTGACTGCATTTCCACCCCCACACACAAAAGCAACGAAAGCATGACTGGCCTCATTAATCATCCTCACCTTGAAGAAAAGGCTTGGAGGTCACATTTCCTTTTTTTTTATTGCCGGAGCTTCGTGTCATGACTAATCCGGACTCGGGTGAGTCTCCCAACATGGGTGACTGCATACGGTGAGTTTTGAAACCGAGACCTACTTAATCGAATCCAACCTGTTCATGGGGCCCTCCTCTCCTCTTTTCTGTCTCTCCCTCCGTGCAATGGTTGATTGCTGTGCATGCACTAACTAAACACGCCGTTCCAACAAATCTCTTGGTGTCAGGAATCCAAGGTTATGCATTAAAATTCCATGGCACTGGGGTCCTCCTCCTTCAGCTGCCTTTGGAAGAAATATCCTGAATCACCCACGTTCCAGGAAAGGGGATGAATTCGTCAGTTGAGAACAGCAGATAAAACTGATGGATCAAAGCACTGCTTACATTTAAGATAAGAGTATACACCTAAAACAAAACAAACAAAAGGGAACTCTTGGAACAAAAGGTTGGACATCAGCAACAGACAACAAGCTGTGGCATGCAATTCGATTGGAGCATGATTTCGTGACAGGTCTGCTTGCAAGGAAGCAGAAGGACGGAGAGCCTTACAATGACTCATTTCCTGATTCCTGAAATATCTCACACACGTACAGGAATGCAAACTTAGAGTGATGGTGTTTCAACAGGACCTGACTCCAACTGTGTGGGGCAGCACTTATCATCGGTCCACAATTTCGTAAGTCTACTGGGGGGATATACCACGAGGAAAAGGAGAGGGAGAGAGAGGATGGCTTCAAGCACCTAATGTAAGTTTGCACGTCTCATATTTCTACAAGAATTCGAAAGTCCCATAAACAGAATGCATTCATGCTGTGGACATGGTTTACACGGATGCATATGAGACATGATCAGGAAAGAGTCTTGACAGGACGAACGCTTCAAATAAGTTAAATTTCTCATCAACCAGCAACACCTTCAGAGCATTTCAGTCACACCAACCTTCTTCCCTTTGGACTCTACTGTTAAAATTGGAGTGCTAGAAATCCAAGTAGTTACCAATAGCCCATGAGGATGAAAGAAAACTAACACGACAGACGTCGGCCTTTTTCGCCGCTTAAAGCTCTGCCCATGTTCAAGGATCAAATAAATGCCAGAGACTAGGGCAAGATTAAAAGTGATTGCACAGGCACCTGTCTGGGCAAAGCCTGTGAAAATGGCAAACACAGCTCAACGTGACATTCATTTTATCAGTTTTCCTTGTTGTTTTCTAAGCTTTGCCGCTGACCGTCCAACCAACGAGCAGCGAATGGATACAGTCGTGCTCTTGGGGCCAATGAATGATGGATCGCAGACAGTAAGTAGCAAGGATCCCGCTTGTGTGGACGATTAAACAAACAATTGGAGGGCAAGGAGAGCAATATATGATTGGAGAACCATCAATTCCTCAGTTTGGTTTCTTAATGGGGAGGTGGTGGGATGAAATTGTCAAGTTGACGCCCTGCAATGCAACAATAAAATAACTGAGACAAAGAGAGGAAGTGAACCACAGACCATGGAACCCACGGATGGACTCTCCCACCGCATCAAGCTCAACGTCGGCGGCCGTGTATTCGAAACCACCGCCTCCACTCTCAAATCAGCCGGACCCGACTCCCTCCTCCACACCCTTTCCACAGCCGCCGCCTCCGCCTCCACCACTCCCATTTTCGTCGATCGTGATCCCGATATGTTTGCGGTCCTCCTCTCCCTCATCCGTACCCACCGCCTCCCTTCCGGCAACCTAACTTTCTCCCCCCAGAGCCTCTCTGACGAAGCTGCCTATTTTGGCCTCGACTCCCTCCTCCGCTCTGCAGCCTCTCCCGCTCCCTTCTCCGGGATCGATTCCTCCCCAGTCTCGACCTTGCTCCCTCCCACCCATCCCTCCGTCTCCTCCTTCTCCTTCAACGACGCCTCCTCCTCCTTGCTCGTTGCCCATGGCGGCCTCGTGTCCTGCTACGACCCCAACCTCCTCCTATCATCTACCACCCCCACGCACTTTCACGACATCACCGCCGTTCGCGGCCTGACCTCTGACGTTGCTGCCCTTGGCTCGGACTCTTCCCCGGGCCTTCATTTCTACCGCCTCTCTTCTTCCTGCCACGTCGGCTCCTTTCACTGGTTCGACCCCTCCGACCCCCGCATTTACAAGGCCCGCGTCACCGCCCTCTCTGCTGGCGACCAGTCCTCCCCTTCCGTTTTTGCCTCCTTCGAGTGCCCTCACAAGGAGAACGCCGTATTCTCCATAGACAAGGAGACCCTATCCATGGTTTCCGAATTCGGCCGTCAGCCAGGCAGTTCCGCCAAGCATACCGCCCCCTGCAAGCTAATTTGGTTGTCCGAGAGGGGGATCCTAGTAGGGTCTTCAGTCACATTTGGGGCATTCGGTTGTTCTGGGTACATTAGATTATGGGATCCGAGATCCAATGATGTTATTTGGGAGACAAATGAACCAGGGTCCGGACGCAGCAGCCGGTTTGGGGATTCCCTCGCAGATGTGGATGTTGATTTGGACGAGCACTGGCTGTTTAAGGTGTGCTCGAGGTCGCGGGACTTGGCATTGGCTGATCTGAGGAAGTTAGGGGATGATCCTTGGGTTTATTTGAAGGAGAAGAATCCCAGTCTGCATCGCACGAGTGGCAGCAATGGGAATAACATTGAGATTGGTGTGATCCATTGTTTCAAGAAGCAGGTGTTTGTTGGTTGGGAAGGGGATTTGGAGGTATGGTCGAGGGTGGAAGACAAAGTCGGTGGTAGTGGTGAGGAAATGAGTGAAGGGATGTACAGGATGAATTACATGACGGCAAAAGAGGAGCAACATGAAATTGGGTTTGTGAAGAAGATTGTTGGAGGCGGCGATAGGTTGTTCGTGAGTAGGGAAGGCTACGAAGGAATTCAGGTTTGGGAGAGCACCAACTCTGTTCGTGTTGTTCCCTTGCAGTAACTTTCAGGCGTCTGAGATGATGAGGGGATTCCTTTGGTTGCCTCGGTTCCGTTCGTTCACACCAAAGGACTGCAATCCCTGTCACAAGCAAGGCTACAATCTTTTCGGTGGAGTCATGGTCAATCTTTATCGGTGGCAGTGGCCGGTGTAGACCTGGATAAAAGTTCTGAGCAATTTTGTTGTTGACTCAAGTCCCTTTATCATCCTGTTATTGCAGATGGTTCTCATCCAGTGCCTTACCATTCAGAACATTACCAATGCAATGAATACCAGCAACCCGACCATCACTGCTGGGTTTCTGTGCCCAAATGTCCAAGTAGAAAGCTTATGATCCTTCAATTGGCATGCCTGCTCTTTTCTTGGCGCTGGAGAGCATGGAAATGGGGCATACCTAAAATTCAGAAGTTGCTGTAGATAAGGGAAAAGGTAATGTTCTGCTGCACTTGGTGGACAGAACCAGACCTCTCGAAGGACGACGGGGATATAAAGGAAAACAAACGCTCCCACAGATATACCAGCCATGTGAAAGGGCATCACTGACGGATCTACTGCCTCAAATGGAGGTGGTGCAAGTGGCAGTTCTTCTTTTTTTGCATCCAATAGTTGTGTTCTTCCCTTTGCTGCAGCTTCATTCAAAAGAATGAGAACGTGGTGCTTATGTTTCTGCCATACACGTCATTTTGTCCTGGAGATGGAGGGGCATAACTTGGTGTTGCCATAGATCTGGGAATCAACAAATGATTCGGCTTGATGTCTCTCTCGTTCACTAAAAGAAATGATGCAAGCACTCAACATCGTCATAAAGAATAGGTACTTTGAGGCCTTAATCAGCAAACGGTTTCATTGAATCCAGTTTATTTAGCTGACGCAACCTTTTTTGATTGCTGCTTACATTACCAGTTTGCAGTGACGAGCCTCGTCGTTACTAGGCATCATCTTGGCATTATTCTTTATGTGAATATTTTAGTTGCAACCCCAAAAGGATGGCATTGGCATGTTCTTGAACGTTTCTCAGCCAACCACAATATGGACCGTTTCATTCCTCACCTCAGTCCTCGGAACCTGTATAGTGAGAAGTTGTCATCTATGTGTGCCTCCGTCTCATGCGGCTTGGAATCCTCTGTCAACGGAACTGTCCTAATGGACCTACCACCGCTGCGTCTAATGAGGTGCCAGTTGTTCAGCCTGTCTTCCTTCTCGACGACCTCCATGATGATCTTGAGCACCCTACCTTTCTCCAAATCCACCTTCACCTGCTCCTTCCTCATCTCAGGAAGGTTGATCCTGAAGACGTGGGCGGTCGGCATCTGCTTCCAATCAATCTTTGTACTGACGAACAGGAGCAATGTCGCTGAGGGTGGAACAAAGGGTGTTGTGGAAGGACAGGGAAGTGGTGCTGCGTTTCCCAGGAATCCTCAGGAAAGGTGACAGTGAAGGCATGGGATGCTAAGGGACAATAACTCGGGGGATGGATGTCAACGAAAGAAGGGTCGTCCCCTTTTATATAGGCAATTGATTCCAGGGAGTTAAAAGATGGTTCCGGAAGCTGAACAGCCGGGACAGGCACATCGGCATCTCCTTTTGAACAATGCGCAGAGATAAGAAGCGGCCAGACGTATGTATGTATTTGTAATTTTGAAGTCACTTTTGTCGAGAGTTTATGGGTCACTCAAAGCTAGTCCCGGACAAAACAGGAGTGTTTCCCTTTATCATCTTGGAATAATTAATTTGTACGATTTTGGATCGATTCTTGCACCCCATTTCGATAATAGTTCGTTCTACCTAAAAAAAAGATCAAGATAATCAGCATCTAGGAATATGATTCACTGATGAAAATACGAATCAAACCATAATTTGGACCCCCCATCTTAGTTAGTTTCATCAACAAATCATTTAATGAGTTGTGTCAAAAAACTGTCTATGATATGAATTTGGGCCACGTTGTTCTCGGTGGATTCAGTTGGCCCAAAAAGTACATTCATTTCGTCACCACACCATATCGAATCACGAATGATCAATGACTAAAATAACTTAAAAAGTAGGGCCCCCCCCGTGTTGTCTCCAATCAAGCAAGGTCTTTGTCGTCTGCTCCACCGAGTTGTCTCCCATCAAGATTTTTGTCTAGTCTGCTCCCAATAACCTCGATTTCCCAACCCCCCCCTCTGCGGGCGGACTTACGTAGGGGGGTGCAATTATATCACATGATGCCAACAACGGTTTGATATATCCCATTTTAGAGTTTCTCACGTCGCAGTTTTATTAGTTTATTTATTTTTTATTTTTTATTTTAATGTCAAGTCATGTTACTTCGATTTTTATTTAAAAGTATGATCTTATCAAGTTTGAAGAAGGAAATATGTTTCTTAAGTATTTATTTTGTAATAAAGTTGCATAATCGAGAATATGATTTAACTTCTTCGGCTGGGGTTTGTGGGCAGACAAGTGCCATGGAGATTTCCCCGTTGAAATTTCAACTGTCGCATCTTTAGCACATTTATTATACGGATCGACTTATTTGATCATTTGCTTCACGGGATGACTCTAACTAGATGTCCTAGAAACCTAGAAACTCTAAATTATTAAAAAAAAAAAATATATGGGACACGACCGTTTGTTTCTTTTTTTCACGTTTAAAGTCGTAGTTGTAGCCTTTTTCAGGAGGGGGGCGGGGGTTAAATAGTGGATATCCTCGTAACATATTATCATATTAATCGATCCATGCATTAGGTGTCATGATTAACACGTGATCAATTTAATGTATTGATTAACAAAATAATAATAAAAATAGAGTATAGGAGGAGACGTGGCGTGTGTAGTTTTTGTGGTAAATCTGGGAAAATGTGTTGGGGTTGTTTCTTTGAGATTTTGGGTTTAATTTTACCCGAAAGACATCTCTGACACAAATCCCTCTTTATTTATTTCTAATTTGTTGGTCGTGGCAATAACAGTCTAAAAAATGCTAAACACAGCTCTGTCTGACCCCCGAAGACGTCAGCATTTAGTTGTTCTTTAATAATATTATTCTTATTGAGTTTTACTCTGAAATCACAATACCTTTCAACAAAAGATATAAATGATTGACTGAGAATTAAATTATATCTTTGAAATGATTTTCTCTTTTGTTTTTTACGCAGGGAATCTGAAGACCGTAGCAGAGAGAGAGGGGAGAGGGGGATGGAGTGTTTCCAACGGCAAACAGCCTTTCCTTACATGGACGACTGTTCTCCCACGTGCGTCATCATCATCAACACTTCCATCGGGATCATTTATATATATTGTGTAAAGATATTTATTACTTCACTAATTACAAAACACTGGAATATTTTATTTTTAATTTTTGTAAGCCATGCAACAAGGAAATTACGTGGAGTTATGTTTCCAGTTCCATAAACTGAAATTAAAACGGAACAAAAGTGCTCCTACGTATGTTTGTACTGCTGCTGTTGCTGTATAATATGGGCGTGTGTTCCGGCAACTTCCTTGCCCACGAAGTCACCACCCTTTCCTTCTCACTAGTGTTGTCTTAAAAGCAAAGACTCGGGTATATAAACTCGAAAAGTCCTTTTTGGCTTCCATAACAGTGCATGGTGATGATGATGACGACCTGACTTCAGTCCAAGCCAGCCATGGCGGACGGTTTCTTGGCCAGCCATGTTCCCCAGCAGAGCAGGAGGGACAAGCTCAGGATACTCTCCCATCCCCACCCTCATCCCAACCCTGTCTACGACCCATCTCTGCTCCATGTCCCCGCCGATCTCCTGCCGTGTACCGGCAGCTTCCCCTCATCTTCAACCTCCGAGCCCTCTCCTTCCTCCCTCCTCGTCAAGGAAGAGCCCCCCTCCACCCTCCTCTCCTTCCCCGGCAACCGATGTAGTCTGCACGATCCCCAGCCTTCCTCCTACGTAAACCCTAGCCCCATCCCGAATGCTAACCCTGCTTTGATATTTCCCCGGGAATGGGCCTACCCTTCTGTCAGCGAGGTCTTCACGAGCATCACACCGGCTGGAAACAACTGCCGGGGCCTGTCTCTTTCGCTGTCTTCCCGCGGCAACTTTCACGGCGACGACGACCCGATAAAACTCCCCTTTCAACCGAGCCTAGAGAGCTACGGATCTGCGTCGGCGTATGGTGGAGACAAGGGTAGTTGCAGCGGGTACTTTGAGGTCCCGAGAGGTAGCGTTCCCCTGGGGCCATTCACGGGGTACTCCTCGATACTCCGAGGGTCGCGGTTCTTGAAGCCCGCACAGAAGCTGCTGGAGGAGCTATGTGATGTAGGGAGGGGTATGTTCTACGCCGGGACGGCAGCGGATGCAGAATCTAGCCTGATGGAGGGCGCCGGGGAGTGTTTCGGCAGTGGGGATGATCGTCAAGGGGTCTTAAGCGGGGAGGAAAGTTACGAGTTGGGGGGCCAGGAGTCGAGGCTTATCTCTATGCTTGACGAGGTAACTCCCATACCAAGTTAGCTCTTTGTTCTCCTACAAGCTCCAGGATTCATTGATTAACGCAATTTCGATTCATTTTGTCGTGCTAATCCATGGGAGGACAGAAATGAACGAGAGAAGTAGACAAACCATAAATTTCGAGACCATTATTTAAAATTTCTTCAGAGTTGTTTTCATGTGTGATTATTGTTGTCCTTGTGTAAGGAGGGATTTGATAGGAAGATAGTGAGTGCGAGCAGAACCGTTAAGTTTTTTTTTTTTTAAGAGTGTTTAGGCTGTGAAATGCTCTTCTCTCCTATATTTATATAGAGGAAATGAACAATCTAGAGTTGCTAAATAGCTTGGGAACACGAATTACTGATGAATAATTATGCAGCGGCTGATTTCTAAGCAAATCTTTTTCTGGTGTTTCATTTTCTTTGGGCGGGGATTTAATTCCATCTATTTAATGCCATTTGCGAGAAATATGAAAAAAAGGGAAAAACAAAAACGAAATGAAAAGTATAATTGTTGCTGGCAACTCTGTGACTTTTGCATCATAGCACAGAAGATTAATGTCTAGGGGCGATGCGTTGGAAATGGTACATTTTTCTTTCTTTCTTTTATTACTATTTTTGTTTTTTTGTCATAAACGATCCTATTGCTTCTCATTGTGGGACCACACTTTGATGTGCTTGGTTTAAATTCGATGGTCCTTTCTCTCTCTTTAGCTTGATGCTCCCCATGACTTAGTCTTGGTTTGGTCGGGACTTTACTACTGTGGATGAGAGCTCGGCTTCTTGTGAAGTAAGGTGATCATTGACGGTCATAGATTGCCGAACATGTGCCGGAACTGGAAAGTTGTCTATATATGGTGTGTTCTCCTGGATATGAAATGGGGTTTTGATTTCGAATGTACACGCGTTTCATCATCTTCTTTGTTGACAGTGTTTCATCATTTCTTATTGTTTTCCCTTCCCAGTGTGCGCATAGGAAGGTTTAGTCAAGGTGTCGTTCTTGTCATCACCTAGCTGTGGTTTTCACACTCACCCTGAACTTGTTTTTGGTCTTGATTGCTTGTTTGTTGCGGCCACTGACATCAGGAATATTGTGTCTTTGCCTCTTGAGAATTAGCCAACTACCTTCCGAAAACTTGTTCTGACAGTTTTGAGATAGGTGAGGGCTGCAATTGTGAACCTTGTGTGGATTACAGCGAAGGAATTACCAGGTTCATCTGTATATGGCCGTCCTAGGATCTTTCGTTTTGCTGTCTGTATACGCACCTCGTGGTAGCTTCTTGTATTCTGTTGGACCATGGATGCTGATACATGTTAGCCTTTCATTCCGCTGCAGTGTTGAATTGTATATGACAAATTACTCAGTAACCTGGATTAAAATCTAAGGAGAACTTATTTTCTTTCTATTTCCCCCTTCTGTTCTGAATCTTATTCTGTTCTGGGCTTTACTAGGTTTGCAGGAGGTACGCACAATACTATCAGCAATTGCAAGATGTGGTGGCATCCTTTGAGTGCGTGGCTGGGATCGGAAATGTGGCACCTTACGTTAACTTGGCTCTGAAAGCCATGTCTAAACATTTTAGGTGTCTGAAAGATGCAATCATGGATCAGCTCCAGTTTACGTGTAAAACACACAGAAAGCCTGCGGATACAAGGGATGACATAGCAGGGTTGGGGTCAAATGGAAGACTTCATTTCGGGCAGCGAGCGATCAAGAATTCTGGATACCTCCAACAGCCACCAATTTGGCGGCCTCAAAGGGGGCTCCCTGAGCGCGCCGTTGCTGTTCTAAGGGCATGGCTGTTTGAACATTTCCTACACCCGTGAGTTGTTCGCAGTTTGACTAGTTTCCGGTTAGTTCTGGACGTTGTTTGTATCCATGATTTCCCCTGCTTTAATTTGTTGCAGTTATCCTACCGACACTGACAAATTAATGTTGGCAAAGCAAACTGGTCTCTCACGATGTCAGGTCAGCAACCTCATGCTGTCATTACAAGTTTCCTAAGTATTTGTTCATATTGGCGCCGTAAGAGCAGCTGCTCTTTCCTCGTGGTCTGACCCCTCCAGGTCTCGAACTGGTTTATCAACGCGAGGGTCCGACTGTGGAAGCCAATGGTGGAGGAAATTCATAGTCTGGAGACGCAGCAAATGCAGGCATCGCAGGCCACTTGTAGGGACAAAACAAGCGCGGCACAGGCCTCAAACGATCCGCCTCCGCCGTCAAGTTCAGTTCTGTCGTCGAGGCTCTATGAAATGCCTCCACCAGTCAGAAAAACAACACCCACCTCTACCGACTTGGTGCAGAACGAGCAGACGCACTACTACCTCTCCCATGCGGTGCTTGGGGAGAGCACTGGGGGGGCAACAACATCCAACAGCGTGACATTAACACTGGGACTTCATCAACAGCATAACAACAGGGTGGGTGCAACCGGTGAGGGCCGTCATCAGGGAATGGGGGGTTATGAACTGCAGGACAGGCAAATCAAGAGGGGAGATGTCTACGGTGGACATGGCCAGATCCTGAATGACTTCGTGGGCTGATGGAGGAAGGGTTTGTCTTTCTTGAGAAATTTTTTGTACCACCCGGTGTTTCATGTTCCGATGATAAATTTAGATAAAAGCAAAGTTTGAAGATCCGAAGTGACTGCACCTCCCTTGTTCTGCTCGGAGTCTTTGATGGCTGATCCAACTCTCTCCGACGTACATTAATGTCTAATGCATGTCTGCTTGCATTCTGGCCATATCCATCATCATCCTCCAACTTGGATCATCCTTGCCGCCTTGTCTGTCTCGTACTCTCCCGCCTGATTGTGGCAGTGGACTGGTGAGGATTTTCGGAAGCATGTCCTTTTCCCCTTCGAGCTGGTAGGTGAATCCTCTGCAGTTACAAGCATCCAGGCGGAGGCAGGCGCACCTTGGCTGGCATGTAGACTCAAATCCCACTCTCCCCGCACGTTGCATGCACTTTGCAGTGTTGTGTGACAGCGACCACAATCCTGTAGACTTGTTCAAGCTGTAAAGCCTCAGATTAACGTGGTCGTCGATCCCTAGCCTTCACCTGATCCCATAACCTCTATCAAACCGGACTGGCAAGGTTCAAGGCTAGTGGGGCTCTTTGGCTTGTGCAGGACGCTCTAATACCGAGTAAAAACCTTACTGTTTGACATAAAAGCTTAAATTATACTTGGTTTATATTATATAGTTTAACGGGCTAGTCTGCTGCTGTTATAGTTGTATCTCTCCTTCCTGTAACGTTGATAGTGGGGGATGTCGGACCGTTGTACGCAAAAGTCTGAGGGCATTATCCCTGTCAAAGTACATGCTATAGTACCCCGGTGATTTCGCAACACATAAGGAGAGAGACCCAGAACCATTCGTAACCATGTTTTCTTTGTGCATCGAAGTCTTCATCACCAGAAGTCAAGTAAGCCAGGAAAATGAAGTCTATCTAGTAACGAGTTTATTATCGTCAGGTAAAGATATTTTGGACATGCCGTCCATAAAAAAGGAAAGGATCTGAATGATCCAGCCAAGAATTCTAAAGGAAGTTTCTTTATTAAGACATGCAATCATCAGGCCAGCAGAAACGGCCAGGAAATACTGGAACAATCTGCGCCTTCCTAAAGGCTCTGTCATCTTTTTAGTCCCGAATTTGCGGGTAGAGGGGTTCGGGAATAGAGACATTACAAGAACCAAGCAGGAGGTCTACAGCAGAATCCATGGACGGCCTCTTGTGCCTGTCCTCCTCTACGCACGCCACCACCACTTGGATCACCCTCGCCGCCTGATTCCTCTCGTACTCCCCTCGCAGCCTCCCGTCCACCACGTCTTCTGTGCACACCTCCTCCCCCCTCTCCATCCTACTCTTCATCTCCCTCACAAACTTTGCCAGCTCCGTTTCCTGGTCTTCCGCCTCCTCGTCTTTCCCACTTGCCCAGCTCGACAACCTCACGCCCCTCACCAGCTCTAGGACCATCACTGTATACGTCAACCTTCGCAGTTATTGGGAGGTTCAATGCCCATTCCGGGGCCATGTACCCCTTCGTTCCCCTAATTTTCGTGAATTCTGTTCCAACTCTGTCCCTCTGGAGCAACTTTGCCAATCCAAAATCGGATATCTTGGGCTCGAAGTCCGTGTCCAGGAGTATGTTCTCCGGCTTGACGTCACAGTGTACGACCCATTCGAGACACTCGTGGTGCAAGTAGGCCAGGCCCTTGGCTGTCCCAAGAGCAACCTTGAATCTCGTTTTCTATTCCAGGGGATTCTCCGAAAACAAGTGCTTGTCGAGGGACTCCTTCTCCATGAATTCATAAACCAAGAGTCTGTGCCGGCCCTCACAGCAGAACCCATGTGGTTTATCCTCCCAATCATGCTCACCTCCGCCCAGAACACTTCTTCCCTGTGGTACGTGTCCCCTAATCGCTTCACGGCCATTACCCTGTCATCCTGCAATGTCCCCTTGTTCACGGAACCGGAGCCTCCGCTTCCAATCTTGTCCTTGAAGTTCTGGGTCGCAATCTTGAGCTCCTTGAAGCTGAACTTCCTAAACTGGCCTGATAACACTCGATGACCCTCCTCCAACACCATAGGGACACCGTGCCTCTTGTAACTGATCAACCATGCCGTTAACACCACAAATACCTCTACGGCACCAATAGCCATAGCGAACGAATACAAGTACACCCATTTCGTCTTACTTCCAGCAGAGTCATACATCGATGGGGAGCCTATGCTGACCTGGTTCCCACCATCGCGGCAGGAAGTGTAATTACTTCTGAGAACAACTACAGCAGCAGAGGCTACTGAAACCGGCAGCTTCAGGTAGAAGCTACCTTGAAAATCGGGCTGATTGTAGCCGTTGAACAGTAAGGATTTTCTGAAACACTTCCTTTCTCCGTTGAACCGTTAGGTGAATCCTCTGCAATTACAATCGTCCAGGCAGAGCTGCCTGCACGAGTTAAACGAATAGTTGGACCAACCCTCAAGATCGAACCCATGATAATCCGTAAAGGGAAGTATAACGAATTTTGCAGGGTGGCTCTTGGGACAATTCAAGCCAATTGTGGGGCTGCATCCTTTGTTCCAGTCGTTGGGGTCACCGACCTTGTAACCGGGTGGGCACGTACACTTGAGTTCAGGCGTGTAGAGGCAAATTTGATGGAAACACTTCAGCGAGGTTGAACTTCCATTAACAAATCCAACAACACCAATTACAATCATAGCTCTACCGACGACCGAAACTCAGGGAATACAACCACCGTCTCTGAGACAGAGACCACACCACCCCACCTCCCTTACATACACAACCCACACTCCACTTCTCACTTCTAACTGTTTCTCAGAATTCCCATAATTTTTCTTATTCTCTTTCTTCAGTGTCGCCCCCCCCTTCTTATTCCTTCGCGCTGTCAGTCTTCTGTTGGGGAACGAGAATACCGGTGCCACCTTCCTTCTTTCCCTCTTTTAGTCCCAACATTTCTTCTTGCTCCACATTTTCGTCCTCCCTATCTTCTCCTCTCAATTTGAACCCGAACCCAGTTGCCTTGCTCTTCAGCCCATCAATCTTCGGCGGCCTCGACCCGAAATCCAACATTAAGTTCAAAGAGTGCTCATTCCTTTCTTCGACAGCTTCCATTCCCACTTCAGCTTCACCGGCAGCAGCTATTCCTTCCATGTCTGTCTCCACTCTTGCCTCTTCCTGCATCAATTCCATTCTCCCCGCACGCCCCGTGTACTTTACAATGCTGTGCGAATGCCAGCCAGGTGATTGACCAATTTCCTGTAGACTTGTTCAAGCTGTAAAGCCTAAGGTTAGCATCATGTTCGATCATAAGCATCCTGCTGATCCCAGGACCTTGATCAGAGGAATTGAACCAGAACTGGTCGCTCGAGAGGAAATGTCCTGATCCATCGAGCACGGCAATCCTGCTGCTGTTGTAATGGGACCTCCCGTTCTGGTAGATGTTATTATCAGGGTTCGGCCAGTAAATGCTTGAGATGTCAGGGTCGTCGTACGTCATCTTGAGGACATTATCACTGTCAACGAACAAGCTGTAGCGCCCCGAGTAATATGCACCCATTTCTAAGGAAGAAACTAGCTTCATGCTTTTCGTGAGCGGTTGACCAGGAAGGAGAGTGTCCATCGGGTAATCAAAGCTTTGCCACAGGATAGTCCCCCGGGGATCTTTAAGTACGAGATTGCCCGAACCCAAAATCTCGAGCCACTTGGCGTTCGTGGAGGTGTTGTCGGTCGCCCAAACGGAGGATCCTTCCGTGTCCGTCAAGACCAGAATGCCGTCGTCCCTAAAGGAAAGCCTCGAGCCCCGGCCGTTGACGGGGCGGTTACGGTTGGCAGTCCATACGACGGCCTTATCACTGGAGCTGACGAACCAAACCGAGAACCAGAAAGCGTTTCCTCCAAGGCCATGAAACCCGCAGGCAAAGGTGCCGTCCTGGGAGACAAGTCGGCGAGAGTAGCGATCCTCGACCGAAAGGGAAGAGCCCCTCCCTAAACGGTTCGAAGAGGACGAGACGGAGGTCGCAATCACGAGCAGGAACTGCAAAGTGTAAATGAGGACGAGGAAGCGCGAACGAACCATTGGGTTGAATGGCTCAGAAGATCTATGTATAATACATACAAACCAGAAACAAGATATGCGTAGGCTGTATTTATTTATAAATCTTGTTGACTTACTTTGACTAAAAAAGTCCCACTTGTTTATCATTAAGGTGATATCGAATCGATAAATATTTAATCTAACAAATGTGTAAAATAATTATTAGTTGCAAAAGTGAACGGATTAGAATCATCTCCATTTCATAAAAAATATGGAGAGTCTACATTTCATGGTTAAGATTAATTCTCTTTAATCCTTGTTAATTCCAACATTATAAATTTACTTTATTACCTTGATATATTAATAAATTATTTACTTTAATATATTACAAATAAATAAAATGTTACAATATATAATTTATTGTTTAATATTTGTCTTTGATCGATTTAATATTTTGAATTTATAATTTGTGGTTTAACTTTTAATATTTAGGGTTTAACATTTATGGTGTAAAATTTTGAATTTATAATTTATGGTTTAACTTTTAATATTTAAGGTTTAACATTTTGGGTTTAAAATTTGGAATTTATAATTTATGGCTTAAGTTTTAATATTTAAGGTTTAACATTAAGAGTTTAATGTTTTGAGTTTATAATTTAGTGTTTATAATTTATTGTGTTATTAATTAAATGTAGTGTTTTAAAAATGTAAAAATATTTTAAAAAATGAATCGAATAATGTCAATTTTGCCCTTACCATAATTAAAAATAAGATAAAATACAAAAAAGTTATAATTATGAAAATGTATTTCATTAGAAATTAAGAGGATCCAGATCCAAGTGGACGGGCGAGTCTTCTACGGAGAAGCATTCGCCCATACGTATTTTCCAACTCCAATTCCAAGTTGGAGGATGGTTCCAAATCAGGATGGATTTTACCAAATCTTATTCTTTTTAAGTTTTTCCGATTTATTTTATATTTTTTAGGTTTTTTTTAAAAAAAATTGAGGTTTAGACCATCACCATTGCTGCTCCAAATTGCTATTTTGAGAAACTTAGAATATATAGTTTTAAGAAACTTAGAAAAAAGCACTTGTACCTGACAACATTAGATGAAAGCCCAAAATTATGGTGGGAAAGAAAAATGAATCTTTGTTCATTACATAGGCGGCTTCACTGGAATCCAAAATTGCGATTTTGAACTCAAGTAAAATTTTTGAAAAATTTAGAAAAAATAAAACTGACCGAGAGTTTCCGAATTACTAGAATAAAAATTCACCAGCGGTTCATGGGGCATTGGTTGAAATCATTTGCACATATTATGTTGATAGATTATTACACTTAAGTTGTGGGCACCATAGATAGAGCATTTTTCTTTTAAGTTTACGTGCGGTTGGTCTACGACGGACCAAATTGGATCGAACCATGTCCAGCCCTATTTATTCAAATTATCCGTATTTAGCTACGGGGGACACGACCACGACCGTGCTCTCGTGTACTTTTGTTGTTTTAAACGCCTTTGGAGGTCTTGTGTTTGTACCGTATATAAAATACACTTCTTTAAAACATATCATTTCTAATTATAAAACAAATATGGCGTATCGCTCATATTGGAAACAAATTAGCTGTTCAGATCGATTTTACATGTAAAAAGCAGGACATGAAATCGTCTCATTTTTTATAGACTGTCTATTTATTTAGTTTAAAAATTCAGCAATGAAATAGAATATACTTATTAATTCCATTCTCTTTCTCTTCTCAGCGATTAAATACATTATTTACTATATTTTTTTCTCCCTGCTCGCCATTTCATCTGAAATCACGTTTCGAAAATCAAAGGGGATGATATTAAGGAATGAATTTTCCAAGGGAAAAAAAGAGGTGGATCCGTGCCTTTTTTAGGGCTTTTGAAGTGTTATTGATTACGCAGCGGAAGAAGTTCGATATATTCTCAAACCCTCCAAACCCACTTCCCTCAAATCCAAACGCCAAGTCTCGACCGACCTAGTCAGACAGACAGACTCCACATTTCTTTCTACATTCCTAATCCTAGCTAACCAAAGTCAAAAAATTTCAATTTATCTAGAAAATGGAGTTAAGTTTTCGGAACGAAGCCTCTGGAAAAGGACGCGAACAGTGATATTGCATAAATCATCAGGACATCCAAAAAACGGACGGCTTATTTGATTTATATTTGTGATCCGAAAGCTCTCTTCTATCTTCCGTTTTGTTGGTACATGGAGCTCATTCCTCGTGGGTTCTACAGGGCTTTCTCTTCGATCTCATCCAATAACAATGGAATGGACCCATTTCCTTTTTAATCTTAGGAAGTTTATCGCCATTATTGATACTTAACTATGTTGAAAGTTACCAAGGGGATAGGACAAACTACTATACAAAGAATGCCGACGGAGACAACTCCCGTACCCCTGCTGCTCCGACGACGAACCAGCGGCGAGATTAGGAGCCTTAACTCGGTTTCAAGCAGCCTTCTCCCCGCGTTCGGCACTGCTATCGAGGGGAACAGCCCCCTCCTCAGGAAACATGTGGTTTTCCCTTATGATCGTAGATACAGGTTGATGTTCAATTCAGTTCTGTAATATAACATGGTCGTTGCTCCACGAAGGGATCGATGTATGCCATGTTATTCGCTGCAGGTTATGGCAGACGTTTTTGGTGCTGCTGGTTGTGTACTCCGCTTGGGCATCCCCCTTCGAACTGGCCTTTAAGAAGGCTACGACTGGGACTCTCATGTTTATCGATTTGGTCGTGGATGGCTTCTTTGCAGCCGATATCGTCTTGACGTTCTTCGTAGCCTACCTCGATAAATCGACGTATCTACTCGTGGATGACCACAAGAAGATCGCTGCAAGGTGTGGAAAGTTTTCCCATAGTTTACGGCTGACTCCCAAACTTCGGAAAACTCGATAAGTTTCCATTTTACCAGAGCCAGCCTTTCGACACATCTTGTACACACGTGCAGGTATGTGACGAGGATATACTTCCCAATGGACGTAGCATCAACCCTTCCATTTCAAGTTATATACCGAGTTCTCACTGGGAAGATGCATCAGGGTCGAGTCTTTGGTTTCCTAAATCTGCTCCGGCTTTGGAGACTAAGGAGAGTCAGCGAACTGTTCTCGAGGTACAGTTATGCAGAAAAACAAAGGACAAAGCAGAAATTGCTCATAGTCTATAAAATATGATGTACATTACTTAAACTTATTCTGTTTACAAAACGAGGATGTGTTCAGGCTAGAGAAGGACACACGCTTTACCTACTTCTGGATAAGATACTTCAAACTTATCGGCGTAAGAATTCCTCCTCGCCTAGATAATTTGCGAGCTTGCATTATTGCACGGCATGAACAGTAGAAGACGTTAACTCATGCTGATGATTTACAGGTTACTCTATTTGCTGTGCACTCCGCTGGTTGTTTTTACTTCTGGCTAGCCACTATACATAAGCCATCAGATAACACATGGATTGCGGCTAAGGTCAACGATTTCGAGCAAAGAAGCATTTGGCTGGGCTACACTTACTCTATGTACTGGTCGATCGTGACCCTAACAACGGTCGGATACGGGGACTTGCATGCGGTGAACCCGGTGGAGAAGGCGTTCAACATGTTCTACATGCTGTTCAACATAGGTCTCACTGCTTATTTGATAGGGAATATGACCAATCTTGTTGTCCACAGCGCAGTCAGGACTTTCAGGATGGTAAGCGCTTTGCTCCTACATCTCCCGAACTCTCTACCTGGAGTAGTTAATACAGTTCTGGATGTTCTTTTCCCTATCAGTTTCAATCGCGACGAATCCTTGTGACATTGTGCCTCGTGAATCTTGTACAGAGGGATGCGATAAATGAGATACTGCAGTTTGCAAGCAAAAACAGGCTACCGGAAGGCTTAAAAGAACAGATGCTGTCACACATGCAGCTTAAATTCAAAACAGCTGAGTTACAGCAAGAGGAAGTGCTGGAGGACCTCCCGAAGGCCATAAGGTCTAGCATCGCTCAGCATCTCTACCGACGAACGGTCGAGAAAGCTTATCTATTCAAGGGTGTCTCCGAGGACCTCATAGTGCAGCTGGTAAACTGTTTCTTTTCATCTTATACTTAAACCGCTGAGAATTGTGGTAACTTCTATTGTCTCTCAGGTATCTGAGATGAAGGCAGAGTATTTTCCACCCAATGTCGAGATCATATTACAGAATGAAGTTCCTACAGACTTCTATATAGTAACGTCGGGAGCTTTGGTACAGTTTTCTTAATGCATTCGGAACATCCTTCATGTTAAATTACCCCTTAAAGACTCGAGCTAAGATTTCGTTTTGCAGGATGTAATCGTGATCGAGAATAGAGTGGAAAAGGTATGATTCAACTATATTCTTGCCCATGTAAAACCTCATTTTCTCCCTTCATTTTGGCAAAGCTAAATAGTCCTCGAACAACATTTAGCTTCAAATCTGCTATGTTGATGTACTCTTGTTATTCGGGATTAATGGAGTTCCTGGTCAGTCGACACCAGCAAGAGCTTGATCATGGGTTTGCGGCAAAAAAATAAAAAAAATCTCTTTGTAACTAGTTCCGAGAATAAGGTTGCTAGCTATATATGATTGGAACTTCCCCTTGTTAGTGAAACCGCTAATCTAATACTTCTAAGATTCCCAATCTCCGAGCTTTTGCAGACGTTTACCAAATTTGGTCCAACCGAGATGGTAGGAGAAATCGGAGTAATGTTCAACATCCCGCAACCTTTCACAGTGAGAACCAAAAAACTTTCTCAGGTTATCAGACTCAGCCATCATAATTTCAAGGGACTTATGCAGCCCCAGAGTGCGGATGGGAAGATAATCCTCACCAACTTCATACAGGTGCGCTTCCAACTTTTTCATCATTGTGTATTCCATGATAACATGTAACTGAGACAAATCGAAGAAAACTGTAACAACTACTCGGACCAAATATTGCTGTATCCCGCTGTTCTTTCCTTCTATGCTTGATATACTCGGTTTGTGGTCGTACTTAAGTTTAACGATGTTTCCTTTCTCGGGGACCAGTACCTGAAGGGATTGAATCCAGAGATACTTCAAGAAATATTCAGAGGAGATTTAAGCCCAGAGGTAAATCCGTCATGTCCTGCTACATGTCGACAAGCATATTGATCTTCCACAATCTCGTTAGTTTCCTCTTCTTCGAGCAGGATGTGTTATCCAATCAGATGCTCCACCAGGACATAAGCATCGAAGGCGACACAAACGGTAATATGTTAACATGAACCATGATCATCTCTTGCTCGTCAGAATGAACAAGTCCAATCTGACGACAAACTTACTGATCAAGCTGGATGATCCGCCCAATCTAACCGAGAAATCTCCTTACAGGAGGACAGAAAACTTCCGCAGCAATTTCGAGAGAATCAGTGCCGAGGATAATCATTCATGGACATCATCCGGATGAGGCTTCCACGGGAGGTTCCGCAAGGGGTAAACTCATACATCTGCCGGACACGACTGAAGATCTCTTCAGAATGTCAGGTGCCTTCCCGATTTTTTGAAGAAAATCATGCTCTATCTTAGACTCGGCAATGTTGACATCACGCTGATTTTGTGCCGTCAGCGGGGAAGTTTGGGAAAAGAGGAAGCAAAATCGTCACAGCTGATGGATCAGAAGTGGAAGAGTTGGATGCCTTGAGGGAGGGTGATCACTTGTACATCTTTTAGAGAGTGCCGCCACCATTTTGTACATTCTGTGTTAGACTCCATGCAGGCAAGTAAACAGCAACCACAAACTTCTCCCTTTCAGATTTCAGACGCGAACAGGCCAATTCAAAACGATACCATAAGCAAGGGACCAACGAATACATTAAGAAATGGGATCTCATTCTCACAAGTCATTTGTTTTCCATCCAAATCCCCCTTCCCACTCCACCTCCAGTCACTCAAAAAAAAAAGAATTACTGTACAAATCAAATTACTTTACAGCTTTCCCAGGCGACCTTGATCAGGAGACAGCCGAAGCCCACTTCCATTTCTTATTTACATTTGAAAGAAAAAGAAACTGCCTAAGTGGCGCCTTGACGGTCACCGTCATTATCAGCAGACAGGCCCTGTGAGCTTATATGAGCCTGCCTATTCCTAAGGATATCGATGTAGTTCTGGAGCCTGTACCTATCAGAGTTGGTTAGGGAGAATGGAGGGTTAAGAATGAGAGACGGCGCTTCCACCAGAAGGAAGACCAATAAATGCACTGCCTTGGAATACAATGAGGCTGCAGTACCCATGTCGCCCATCAGTTCATCCACCTGGAATCATTAAAAATGTATCGTTAAAATTAGGTCAGGGCACCCGTGCAGCACAAAGTTTATATTGTTTTGAATAAGAGAAATTCCGACGACTCAAAATGTTGATTCGACGAGAATGACGTCCACTGTTATAAACTGCAGACTTAAAAATTCTCATGCCCAGAATTAGTGGGAGTCAAAATACCTTCATCCTAAGGGAAAAAGTTAGTTCATAAAGTCGATCAATCATACTACTCATTGAATAACATAATATTTCAGTCACTATGTTTTGCTTTCTTATGTTAATATGTTTTACCAAGCATATCAGTCACGTATCTCAAATGCTTGAACTTTCTGGTTCTCAAACCGAACCCAACTGTTGGGAATAGATAATAAAGATTAATAATCATTCAGGAATGACAGGTGTATTTAGTGAATGGATCAATCTTCGCAACAAAAAATGAAAAAAGTGGGATCAAACAGAAGTACTTACACCACCCTGCCTGCCCAGAACAAGAGCCGCCTGAAAGATTGTCTCCATAGCGTCCGGCATCTCTGTACTTCCTACGAATATTAACAGATTACATGAAAAGTCATACAATTTGAAAACAAATAACACAAACATTAGTTTATCTAGCAAGGATGGAAGCGAGACATTTAAATGTTTGTGATGTCAAAATTGAACAGCTCTTATCTCTCTGGTCATGAATATTGCCAGATCACTGGATATGACACCCGGGGTTTTAATGGTGAAACTAACTTGTTTAAATGTTGCAAGGGTAAGGCATGTGAAACCCTCCCCTTACACAATAATCACTTTGTGTGTTGAGGACACCATCATTAGCAACTGCCCTAAGAAAACGAATTTTCCTATGTAAAACCAGCTCACCAACACCAATTTATAATGACCACTGTGGTGCATTTTCCCATCAAATTCCCAGCATGTAAAGATATGAGAACCATCATAAAGTGGCGAGGGAATCAGAATCAAAGAAATCATCAAGATCGGTGTTAATAATACTCAATTGAAGCAAAGTTAGAAGAATTAACATGATCCTATACTAGTAGAAAATGCAATTACTGGTACCTCGTTCAACATATTTTGACAGTTCTTCAGCATGCCCAACTTCTCGAAGAAATTCACTTTTGATAAGAGTCGAGAGATTCTCCACCCCAGAATCATAGTCCAGATTGGGACATGCCAGCAAATCTGAATTTCCATGCACCCTATCGACATTTCTCTTTGATCGCACTACCCCTTGTCTGGGACTTCCTTCTATGGCAGATGCAGCCTGTGTGTGGCATATGTCAAGTGCTTGCTTCCATATAGCAAGAATCACCAGCTGAACAGAGAATGCTTCCAAATATCTGTCTCCATCAATCTGAAAAATAAGCATTAAGTATATATGCATGCATTGTACAGCAAACCCATTGCGGACAAACTTGTAGAATTACAAGAATGACGCTAATATTAACAGAGCAATAAAACGTAGAAGCTGGCAAAGTAATGGGTAAGATATCCATGAAACCCGTGTTAGTCCATTTGATTTCATCATCAGCAATCTCATCGCACTTCGACCTAGGCTGGAAAGCACTCAGACAATGTTCGCATCTTTACAACTTTTATTTCATGCTTTTGTGCTTTTGTACATAGTTTACCATCCCACATTCACACCAATAAATTATCATGGTCCAATGGAAGTTGAATGGGCGCGTCTAGTGAATCCAAGCAGAGCCTAATAATCACAGAGAGAACTTGATGCACTTCTCCATTGCATCTACCCAAACTTAATCCTAAGTGTCCTGTCTTTATCTATAGCTAGTTCTTTTAGAAATACTGGCTCGAGGTACTTAAAATTCAAATCCTCAGGTTATGCATTGTCATGCCTACAATTCCACTCAACATGTTATATAGTCACCTTACACAGCCAAACCCCTTCTTGTCAGGATTCTAGTTTTGTAACTACTTTTATGTTGCCTCTGACCAAGACGATACCATCAATAAACCAATTTGCGTTTCAACCAACATTCCTGGCGTAAAATCAATTTGAAGGGTGGGGGGACAAGGAGAATCACTGAGATGTACCTTCCCATTCACTAGTTCCTTAATGGCATATGCACTCTGTTGCAACGACTTGATCCTTGTGACACGATGTGAAGACGGCTTTTCCAAGGTATCAACATTGTCCATAGATTCAAAAGAAAGAGGATTATTGCCATGGCCTTCTAGGCCTCCACTATTATATGCTGCATGCATTATGGGAACTGGGGCACTAGATGGAAAGCCTGTAACACGAGATTCTTGGGGAGGACTTCCCGATTTATAAGGAACATTGATTGGTCTAGATGTGCCCATTGAGGAAGAACAGACATCCATTGGAGGACCGGATACAATGACATAGTCTTGATCAATCAAATCCAAAGAATCTGAAACTGCAAATCATGAAACCATTACTCAATGAAAAATCTTGAATCTCTCAATCATGCTTTAAAATGGCAAATAATGACAGAGTATGTTGTACCTCTAGAGTGAATGTTCATGGATTTATGATCTGATGAGTCAAGGGGATCGCTTGGGCTTAATACAGTATGTCTGTGAACATCAGGCCCGATGGCATTGTTGTCCACTCTACTGATTCTGCGGCTAGAATTTGTCACTTCGTTCTTGTCAGTTTTTAAGCTATAAGTAGGTTCTTTAGCACGCTCTATTGAGGTATTCCGCTTATGAGGGGATGGGCTACCACTGGAACCACTGCAAACATCATCCAATAAAAATGGGAAGCAATCATCATTCGAAGAGTCCTCCACTCTTTTCCTAGGATCAGACTCAGTCCAAGGAAAACTTGGCACATTTCCTGATGGCTTCCGACCTCTGCAAATATGATAAAAAGGAAAAGAACAACCGATTCTTGAGTTTATGAAATTTAAGTTGAGGAAAGAAATTTAGGTGTACTAGGATCCAAAATGATGCACCACCTGTCTTCAGTACCTTAATGAGCCACCGGCTTCATTTTGAGGAAAAAATGGATGGTTGAAGAACTCTTCAAAGGTAAGACGCTCAACTGTGTATGACCAAGACAATGCCAAAGGTTAAGATTGCCCAGCTATGTACATGTTTGTGATAAAAACTCACAATGACTGCGGAATAATCAAATAGTGAATCACATATTTTCCACCTAATATGCAGACATTTAAGCACATCTCCTCCAAACTAGTGGGAACAGATACCAGATGGAACTAGGAAGTTTTCTTCTCATCAGGAAATTTTGGCCAATGATAACACATTGTACTCCACCTATGCAATTTAAAGATGTTCAGTAATTCTTATTTTGTTCTGAATTTAATTTTTTCTTTTAAAGTGAATAGTCCATGTAAATATTCTTTTACGACAAATAAATTATCTGTATCAATTATTCAATTTCCTGATTAACCAACCAAAAGTTCCACAAAACACAATCATAAAACACTGATCTTTATCTTCATTTCTTCCATCCACAACATTCAGGTTGAAACAAAGAACACAAAAGCATCCAACTTCATCGAAAAATAACAATTTCCAACCTGGATTACGCCGAAGCAATTTCTGGCACAGGTCCTTGCAGTCGGAACTAAGATCCTTTAAATTAGGAGGGAATTGCAATTCATTTGATTTCACAATATTCTGAAGCAACTGCTCAATATGAACAAATAAATTAGGCAACCTGAGAAGTCAAATTGTAACTATAAACAACATACATGATTCACTCAAGGGCAGAAAGAAGGAAATAAAAGAACAAATGAATAAATTAACTTGACACCTGTATTTGATTGTTTCCATTGAATGGGGTTCTTCCAGTAACAAGTTGATATAATATCGCACCAACACTCCATAAATCTGCCTGTTCGGTTTGGGGGAGATTTAAGCATAAGTTTTGAGCTTCTTTACAGAACCAGAGGTTTAAGTATAAGCATATCACCTTTGCATCATACTTCTGAAGTTGCATGATTTCTGGTGCCATGTAAAGAGGCGAACCGCACAATGTTTCTGCAAGGCCCTTTGGCTGCAAGGATCTGCAAAAGAAAGGGGAATATCATCACAAGGTAGAAGAAACCAAAGCATCTAAGATTCCTAATATAACGAAGATCAAGATTCATTCTACAATTTATACTATGCTAGTATGAGCAAATTATTATATAATATAAAAGAAGAATGAAAAAGGACCTGAGAAACAGAACATTCATCACGGTTTTAATGGTATTAGAGAATCTCTGCGACAATGTTTTACGCTATGCTGGTATAAGCAAATTATTATATAATATAAGAGTAAAAGGTGAATAAAAACATGAGAAACAAATAATTTCATTATGTGTAAAATGGTATTAGGGAATACATATGGTAATGTCATACCATGCTGGTAAAAACAAATTATTATATAGAATAAAAGAAAACGAGAAAAGAACAGTAAGAAAAAAAATCATTCATCACAAGTTTAATGGTATTAGAGAATCTATGGGGCCAACTTCACTCTGCGGGATTTAAGGCTTCAGCCATCTATCAAATGGTCAAGAATAAAGAAGCCCCATGAAGGAAACGACGTGTTTATAAACGATCTAAAAGGAAGAAAAGGAAATTTTGGTTTTCTACGTAACATTTTTAACAGTGTCTGCCAGCAACTTCTACAAATTTTCTTGCCACCAATCCAGGTGTCCTATCTCCAAAATAAACAAAGATCATATAACGCAGTTTTGTAGACTCATCCAGTAGATAAACAAAAATTTGGAGGGCCTCTCCAGCACTTGAACATACAAGCAACTCAATTCAATGAAAGCACATTCACCAAAGAATCCAAAGGAATAATCACTTGAATGTTCAGCCAAAAGGAAGATTCTCTTCAGCAAACAAGACCAGTACCACGTATAACTATCTATAATTGTGCAAGGAAAATGTATGTAAAAGTGGAAAATATTAAAACGTCAGTTTCTTTGTGATTTTGATTAGTCTATTACACACACCTAAACATGGACCAGTTATGAGTGTTACTGTTACCTAGCAAATCCAAAATCTGCAATCTTTAGGATAGAACGATCCTCACTGGTAGATAACAGGAGATTCTGCGAATAAGAAATCGAGAAAATTTTAAACAAAGAAAATGAATGCTACAGAATAAGTGCACTAGACATAATGTTCGACAAAGATATCAAGGGCAAAGACTGAGAAAGAAAAAAAAAGATAATGACAGTTAATGAACTTATCCTAGAAAAATGTAACATCTACATACATAAGCAGAAAAGAAAAAACATAATAAGCAGAAAAACAAAAACATAAAGGCCCAACCTGTGGCTTCAGATCTCGATGTATAAGGTTATTGTCACGGAGGACTTTCAGACCCATCGCTGTCATAACAAGATGCATGACCTTGGAATTAATAGTGTTTAAAAGAAAAAGTATCTGCAAGGACAAATGGAGATGATAAAAGTTCAAGAACCTACCAAGCTGCTGCATGAAGTGCTTTGCAATTTCTTCAGGAACTCTTCCATGGCGATTAATATACATAGACAAATCACCCCCTTTGCAGTATTCCAAAACGAGATGTATTTTTCCAGGAACCTGAACTCCATTAAAAACCCATTTCAACATAGGTAAAATCACACGTCATAAGATATTTGAGAAAAGCACTCTACTTCACAATCACAGTAATGTCAGTGTCAGGATGAAGCAATATGAGTGAAAGGAACAGTTCTAAACAGTGCGAATGGAAACATCTAAAGTTATTGCACCATTAGGGAAATGACCAAGGTATCATTAGTTGCACCAAAGAAAATCTCGGTCATTTCACTTCCGATGCAACAACTTCGCAAAATTTAGTTATTTAGCACGCTCATCCTTTCACACATCTGAATTTCATGATGAAATAGCTCATTATGATGTTTGACTGTACAAAGCAGGCCAACGAACCAATTTTATTTATTCCCTAGTCCATTGAATTCTGAGGTATACAGAATTCTGCACATGACAAAGTGTTATGATCTCTTTATAGCACGTTCTCCCCTTCCCCCCAACAAATACTAGCCCTATCATAAAATTTAAGCATCAACTCAAGAAGATGCTGGAAGTTAGAAATATTGAAGTCAACCCTGGTGCGACGAACTCAAATACCAAATAAAACTGAACTCCAGAACAACGTAAACTCAAATAATAAAATGAGTTGAATAAGCTTCAAAACTTAACTAAAATCAAATTATCTACTGAATCCACCACAGAAGCGGTACTCAAGAAGCTCCGCTGCTGCCTGAACAAAGTTCAACCACAATTGGGGGTGTAGCTCATATGGACTTTCGCACGTGAAGTACTTATCAAAAATAAAAAATTCAACCACAATTCACAACCACCGACCAACGATCATATGAAAGTAAGTACAAGATCCACGATGTTTACACAGAATTCTACGAACAAAAGAATCCCCCAGCCAACCCTCAACAACCCGCAGAGGAAGCGGAGAGGACAGGCAGAACCTCAATGATATCGTGAAGGCGGATGATATTGGGGTGGTTGATCTTCTTGAGGATGTGGATTTCGGAAATCAGGCTCTCCTGCAACTTCTTGTTGAGCTTCCCGGTGGCAATCTCCTTGATGGCGACCTCGGTGCCGTGAACCCTATGCCTGGCGTGCCACACCACAGAGAACGAACCCGACCCGATTTGCTTCCCCGCCAGGTAATCCCCTACTATCCTCCCACCTCCACCAACCCCTCCCCCTGCCACGACGGGCCTTCCCGCCGATTGCGCCATCTCCCCGCGGGGTCCAAACCCTAGGATCCGAACCCGAATCGGTGTCCCGTAACCGGGTCGTTTTGGATTGGGCAGGGCTGTACGATGATGTTTTTGCGTGTGCCTTTTGTTTTAGGTTATTTTAAGACCTCGGTAAGGGTGGAAAGAACAAAAAATAATTTGTAATATGCGACAGAGGATCATCCATCCTCACGACAAGGTCTAATAATCTCTTAACTTCTTATCTTGTCTTGCAAGGGATTCAAAACAAAAAATAAAATAAATATTTTATATTATTATTACCATCCTCAAATTCAATTCCAAAGACGAAAATTTGAAGGAAATTTCGCCGGGACTTTGATCCCTCTAAACTAACACGAACTTTGCAAAGTCTCCCGCATCGAGTCAAAAAGTAAAACTGAACATTTCGAGTGGACTTGCCGCTGTTTGAACGCATGTAATGTTATTTTGAAAAACAAAAAGGCTAAATCGTTTTCGAAAACATAAACAACCGTGTTTTACATTTTTTTTTTATATCCCGACGTGTACACAACTCCTGAAAGAATCATATGTGTATATTAGCAACATAGTGTGTTCATTCTACACTGCAGATGTAACTCCATAATGAATCAATACTGGATCTCCTACAAACAAGGTTCGCGGCCTGTTCTACAGACAATGTACAAAAGCCTCTTTCCTTACTCCATCGAATAAGAACAGAAGCCTCCTCGTAATTCTCCTGTGTAACCTATGTGGTCATAGCTCCTACCAATGTAAAATGAAATGGGGATGCCCTTGCACCGTATAATCAAGCAAGAGCAAAGAATGGGAGAACAATGGCAACTATTAATGCATAAAAACGACGGATGTAGAGTTGGGAACTACTCAATCCGTGGGAAGAGGAGCTATCGGACTTATCGGGTCGGTTAGCACTTCCTGGGGAAGGGGCATCTGGATTTACGGCTTCTGCAGGGGGAACAGCCGAGGTGTTAGTTGGGTTGACCGTGGTGGTATTGGCGTCCAATGCATCATAACCTGTCAAGAAACTAGAATCAGCATTCAAATAGTCTATGCCCCACTGCCAACCCCTAACAATCATCTGATTTACTCACAAGTTGATGGTGTCCAGCCAAGAACCATTTTATCCCGATTGAAGACTATTCGGTACCCGGTCATGAAATTCTCTGCATCACAATCGGTGAAACAACACTTACTATGATTCATAACTGGATATTTAGCGAATTCAGAATATCCTCTCATGGCTGATTTCATCATTCATATTTTATTCTGACACACTAGTAACATAATTGAAAAGCAGACAATAATTTATGCAGCTACGTAGCTCGAAAGTATTTTTTACCAAAGGAAAAATCAAAAGTTATTTTCACCCATTGGAAGTGCAGAAGAGAGAATTCGTAAGAAGAATAGCCATCGCAAAATACAGCCAGAGCAATCAGACACTTACGCCCAATTATGTTGACATCTCCACTTTTGACTAATGCGAGACAATAAATATATGAACCCTGCAAATCAGACAACCCGTCTCGTATTAGCAAAAATGGCCTCCTGGGATTGCAAAGAGACACCATTTTGATCCATGGAATGGGGATACTGACCTTAGTAGAGATAACAGCTATCGGATCATTGACGGAGAATGGATCGCTGCCTTTCATTGTCAGATTAAGTGTGGGTGTTTCAAAGCTGCTCTGATTTGGGCTGCATTTGGACCAGTCGTGTTCCATAAGAAAAATCCCACCCAAAACAGTGAAACAAGGCCGAACGCTGTCGTATCCAGTACTAACCTCAAAGCATAACAGTACTCAAAAGGAAGGCTGGCATCATAGTATCGCGATTGTTGGGCCAAGTCATTGAACTGTGAGAGAAATTCATACATCCTTAAGTATGATCAAGTTGGTAAACTAATGACAAAGAGTGGAGCACTGCAACTAGGACGAGACCAAGCAGCATGACTACTTACAGTTTTCGAAATGAATGAATAGGCCGGATCGTTCAAGTAAGTGAAAGAAGTACCCGAGTCGAAAATAGCATCGAATTCCACATTTGCAGCCTTCCCTCCCACATTTATTTGGACGATGCCGACGGTGTAGGTGGGGCTGCCATGGTTTCGGGTGGTAAAGCAGTCATGATCAGTGGCAATAATTAAAAACAATCACTTTAGTTGACAGGCTCAAAAAATTTTGAGTACCACATACTGTGATTGTCCAAGATTAAATGGAGTTTCTCCTTGATCTGAGCTGCCTTCATCACCAAAATCGATCCTGCCGACACCATCGGCAGAAAAGCACATAGAGAAAGAATTCGGAATGAGCCCTTGGTTTGCCAACATGCTCGGGACAGACATGTTACTCGTGCCAAGCCCAAAAAGGCCGTTTGGTGCAGCGCCATCCAAGAAAGAACCGGTTTGGATCTGTCCGCATCTAAAAACAAAACAAAGATTTCAGCTCCAGGATAGTTGTGTCAAAGTTCAAAAGGATACGCTTTAACCTTCAAATAATAATACTTTTATTCCTACCCAAATGTAATAGTAGTCGTAATTGCGTTTGACGGTTCTTCGTCCTTTGTCAAATGCAATACGTCCTCAACCAAAATCCCCGCAGATGAGGTTCTGTTGGAAAGATATGCAACTTCATAAATGCAACCAGTGGGAGTTGAGGGACATTGTCCTGATTGCTGTCCGCAGATACTGCTATTGCAGGGAATGATCGAGCTTGTTGATGACACATTGGGGCTGTATATGTTGAACTCGAGTCTCTGCTAGTTCAACAAAGAACAACTATTATCACTGAGCCAATAAATCCACCATGCCCTTGAAAGGAATATAACTGATGGGCCATAGGAACGACACAAAATGATCAATTTCATGTTTTACGCAGACCTCTACAAAGCTGTACTCGTTGAGACTAACTTGACTATAACAAAAGCGGAGAAGCACACTGTATCTCCTAATTTTCCAGTCCGGCACTGGAGATTTGTCTTTACCAGTTAGATAAGACTTGGAAATTGTTCTGGCAAATCCTAAACCCGCAAGAACAGTTGATGTACACTTTGCATCACCCGAAATGCCAATCTCCTATATTATCGACAAGGGCATTGTCGGTGCCGCAATAGTTGGCCATGAGGCACATTTGCATTTCCAAAGTTTAACCTAAGGTTTTGGGCTAGTAATGCAACTAGCGAAATTGACTCGACAGCGAACAATCTCAGGAGCAAAGGGAGCAGAAAAAGAAAGTAGGTTGACACCTCTCCTGAGGTGGTCTCGAGACCCTTCACACAATGCGAGCAATCGCACGGCAGCCAGAAGAGGTCACTACCGGTGTCCAACGCCACCATATACGTCAAGCTCGGGGTCCCAATCGACACGTTCGCGTAGTACAAGCTGCCACCGAAAGCCAAAAGCACGAGAAACGTGGTAAGGCTGAAGTAAGGATGCGGAGGGAATCAAATCAACAACAGGCCAGTTAAAGGTGGAGGAAAGGAAAGCATACAATCCGAGGGAAGAGAACTGGGTAGTCTCGTTGCCGTCGGTGAAGATGAGGGAGGAGGGATCAGACTGGACGAGCCTGCGACCGTGGAGAGAGCGATCGCGGCCGACCAAGGCGGAGTAGTAGGGGGCAGTGGAGCGTTCGGGGAAGCGGTCGATGGAGAGGAAGCCGGTGAGGGGATCGGAGAAGCGGTGGTGAATCCGGAAGCCGAAGCTTCCGAAAGCGAGGCAGTGGAGGGAAAGAGAGGAGGAGGAGGAGAAGAGTAGAAGGGTGAGTAACGGAAGGGGTGAGGCATTCCGGAGGAAGAGCATGTTTGGGATGGAACCAAAGAAATAGAGGTGAGGCGGATGGAGGAGTTGAGGATGATGAGCTAGCTGGTCATTACATTTTATATTTGGGGAGGTGGATGTAATAATCTCAGCCGGGTCGGGGGATTGACGATTCCTTGTTAGGTGGGTGAGGAGGAGGAGTTCAGGACGACTTCTACCCAAGTGGTCGGAACTCCGATGATGTCTGCACAGTATCGTATACGTCGAGTTTCCGAAGCCCGTCGTTCTCAGACGTTTAAAGATGAATGTTCTAACCAATTAAGCTATAAATTATTAATCATCTAAGAGTTTCGATTACGATTTTAAAAATTGAATTCACGATTTTTTTTGCATTAAAATTTCAAAATTTATATTTTAAGTATTCGAGAGATGAATTTTTTAAATTCGTTTTGTATTTTTTTTCTGGAAAACGAGGAAGACTGGATTCGCAACCCGTTTTACTTGGGATAACAACGATGTCTATTTTAGTGATTTCGTTATAAATTTAAAGTCGAGTTATTTAAAAGATTGTATTCACTATATTTTAAAAATTTAAATCGTATTTCATAAATTTTTAACTGAAGTAAACCTCCCATGCCTAATGCCTAACTAAGTAAAATAATTTGACTTATGTTTTTTTTGTTGAGATCTTGTTTCGGCAGTTGCCTTTTAACTTTTTGACCATGGGGAAAGGGGATGATATTATAAATATTTTATTTGATGTTTGTTTTTTGAATTCGGCCCCAAATAATTTTGAACGTGTCGTGATGGTTGTTTCGTGCGATTGTATTTCTCAAAGCAAGAAATTATGGATTAATTAGAGCGTTTCTAGATTGGAGTTAGAAAAGTTTACGTCACCTAACACAACAACGCCATAATGGGAAAGGAAAATTAGGCAAAAGAAAAAAAGGGTGGTGGTCAAACAGACAATCAAGTTTGGAGCCGGCCGCCTCCTTTTGCCTTACCATTTGTTTTCCTGATTCCGCGTTCCGATTAAAGGAGGGAGTTTTGGAATTATTGTGGTGTGTATTTAGGAAAAAATTGATCGACGTGTTTGTTTTTGAGTGGGGGGAATGCTGATTTCACGTTGCGATTTAAATATCGGCTTCTTGAGTCGGACATATGGACCCGTGAATGCTTGAACGATTCAACTTTTCGTCTATTCGCGGGTGCAAGTATTCTACGAGGTAAGCCCAAAAAAAAAAAAAAGCCTCCAGAAACTCGGAACAAGGAAGAAAAAGGGGGATGGGAAATGGGGGAGTAGGCGGAGGTTCAAAGTGAGGAGGATGATTTGAAACCATGACTCTCTTTCATTCTTATTTTCCATCGGTGTTATGTCCTAGCGGCTACTTTAAACGCCGACATAACCTCTGAACTCCGACTAAACTATGCCTGTATTCCTTGATTTTATATCCCCGCATGACTTCACCGCACTAGAAAAGCAAATTGTCCTTGTAGACAGAGTTTCTGTGATATAATACTTCTGAAAATGGACAGGCAGGATTGTTATTGTGGAGAAGTTTCGGTCTTGTTTGTACGGACTTAGGCTCGGTTAGAAAAATAAGGGCCTGTTTGTTAGACGAAAAGCGTTTCAGTTTCCTGTTTTTGATTTTAAAAATTTATAGAAAACGTGTTTGTTTATCGAAAACATTGAAAAACTAGTTTTATTTTCAAGGAAAACACAGGTCCATGTTTTCATTTTCTTCTCTAATAAATGAAACCCACTTACCGATGTTTTCTCCTGTTCGTTTTCTGATTTCTTAGGGCGGGAGCTCTTCCCGGTCTTTTTTTCATCGAGGATAGTCATCGTCTGTCCTTCTCCCGCTTCCCGGTCTTTTTTCATCCGAGGATAGTCATCATCTTTCATTGTCCCTTTCCTCCTTTCTTTCCCTTGCTCGTAGTCGTCTTCTTGGCTGAAATTGATTTAGGGTTACCTTCCGAGAGGAACACCAGGAGGCCCTTCCATCAAAATAGTCTTCTTATCCTCGGTAAAGGCTTTTGCTTGCTCTTGTGTTGTGGGTATTTTCTGGGGTTTGGTTTATTTTTTGAGATTTATAATGGTTTTCAATAATTATTTTTTGTGGGCATGAAATTTATGGATGCTGATTGGTGTTTATGTGATGTTTGTGGTTGCTGATGATGATTTGTTGTTCTGGGTTTTGTGGGTGTTTTTTTGCTTTGATTATTGTTGAATGTGTCTGCTTCGATTGAGTGGATCATGCCTAATTAAACCTCATTTTGTTTCCATATACAAGAAGATTCTTTCCGCTTTTCTCCCTAATCTTGTTGTTAATATTCACGTTGGATTAGGAAGTTTGATTATCCTTTGTGTATTCCTGATTAATTGTTATAGATGGGTGAATATGATAATGAAAAGGAATATTCGAAAGAGTGGCCACAGAAGAATACCTTTGCATTTATTCAGTTACTCCTTGAGAAAATTAAACAAACTGGAGATAATTCGATCAAAGGAACCGTTTGGCGTGAAATAGATAATGCACTACTAGCAGAAGTAGGACAATCTTATGGGGAGAAGCGTCTTAAGGGTAAATTTAATCGTCTACGCCGAATGCATCGTGAATTCTCCGAATTACTTAACCACACCGGCGTAGGTTGGGATCCAAACACAAATACAGTGACAGCCCCAGAAGATGTATGGCAAGAATTCTTTAAGGTAATGTAGTTGGTTATCTTTTTCTATAGTAAGTTTCTTTCCTTAGTTAATTTCTCAAAAATTACAAGTTATGCATTTGTAGAGGGGCAGAAATTACCGAGCTTTTCGCAAAAAGGGATGTGAATATTATACCTTACTTGGAGAAATTTTCAACAAGACCACTGCAACTGGAGTCATGCAACACACTTCAAACAAGGATCCCCTAGAGTCCGATGATGAACGTCTATTGGAGGAGGAATTTTTACGATCAGGGCTTCGTAAAGACGTGCACACTTTTGAAGTAGACGGGCAAGTGAGTAATGAAAATATTTTAAAGAAACGGCCAGCCGAATATATCCATCTTGGTGGTCGTCACAAGAAACAAGAAAGTTTGGTTGATTATGAGTTCCGTCAATGTATTAAGGCCGTGACATCTTTTTACAAAGAGAAGCAATCTAGTAATGAAATTGTGAAAGAGAAGCTTACATCTCAAGCCGATACTTCAGAGAGCTCATCAATTGATCCTTACTCAATTACTTCTTGTATGAATGTCTTAAAGGCAATGAAAGATGTGGAGGTAGATGCTATGAACAAGGCTTTCCATTTGATTGTACAACCGGAATGGAGAAATATTTTCATGGAGATGACTGATGAAATGCGCACTAGTTGGATTAATAGAATTTAGGTGTATGTTTTTATTTTAGTCAACTTTTGATGTTTTTTGATTTTGGGTTATGTAACGGCTTTTTGAGAATGCTTTCATCCGTTAGTTAAAGGAATGAAATATTATTATTATTATGTACTAGTAATGCATTTTCTTTATGGGTTAGATATACACTGTTATGTTTTCCTCTTGTCTTAAAATCTTTGTGTGGTGATTGTTACATTTTCGCAGGATCCTTTAAATCATCCTCGTGTTAGGCTTCTATTATGAATGACTTGAGCATTGATGGCTTATCGGATGATCAAGATGAACCATTTCAGGTTTTACTTTTGTTAAGACTATTATTAGCATATCGCAAGACAATGAGAACAAAAATACCTTGTAGAACATCTATCTTGTCAGGGAGGATGTATACTCTTGAATTCTTAGCTAATGATACACGATGCTTTGAAAGCTTTCGAATGGAGGTGCATGCCTTTAAAAACTTATGTGATAAGCTCAGGATGATGCATCTTCTAGTGGATGATAAAAAAGTGGCAGAAGAAGGGATGGCCATGTTTTTATTGGTAGTGTGTCATAACACCCGTCATAGGGTGGTGGCAGAAATGTTTCAACACTCTACACAAACAGTTCATCGATGGTTCACGAAAGTTCTTCGGGCCGTGTGTCAACTAGGGACTCATATAATTAAACCTCGGAGCCCTGCAACCATTCAAGATGAAATCATGGCTAATCCGAAGTGGTTTCCTTACTTTCAAGTAATCATTACTATTATTATTGTTGTTTTCATTATTTTCCAATAATGATAAATTTATGCTATTTGGTTATTGTAGCATTGTGTTGGGGCACTAGATGGTACTATGATCTCTGCTTGGGCGCCTGCGTGCAAACATGGTAGTTATCGAAGTAGAAAATCAATTGTCACTCAAAATGTGATGGCAGCATGTTCGCACAACATGATGTTCACCTTTGTATGTTCTGGTTGGGAGGGTACTGCAAATGATTCACGAATTTTCATGGATGCAATATGTAGGACAACCCCCTTCCAATGCCAGTCGGTGGTATGTATGATGCATCTTTTTTTGTCAAATAGAAAATTTGACATCTCATCCTTTCAATAAATTTTGATGTTCCTTTTTACAGATGAGTATTATGTTGTTGATGTTGGCTATCCACATATGTCTGGTTTTCTTGCGTTGTTTTGGAGTGTTGAAGGCCAGGTTTCCTATTCTTAAGGTTATGCCAAACTATCCGTTAAGAAGGCAACGTTTGATCCCACAAGCATGTTGCACCCTTCATAATTTCATCCGTATCGAAGCTCGTCTAGATGCCTTGTTTCAATAGTACGATAATCCAGATGTATGCATCATGAATGACCAGGGTGTAGATGACAACAACATCATTGTTCCAAGAGTTGATTTGTCTGAATCTAGACATATGACAATACTTCGAGACTCTACTGCTGATGAAATGTGGTCTGATTATTGTGCAACACATGGAATTGCTATTCTGAGTGAATAGTTCGTCGGAAATCGTTGCCTCGGTTATCTTGTAAGGTATTGTATTAATACTATATTTTAGTATATTTCTCAAATTTTGATTATAATATGTATCGTTTATAGTTGCTGATATATAATAAACTAACTTGCAGGTCATCCATTTTGGGAGCAGGATTTTGAATGCATCTATTATAATAATGTTATTTTTAGTTTAGTAGTAATTTGTGTACATGTTTATGACGTTAAATTATTACGTCATTTGTAAATTACTTATGTATGTTGTTCATAGTAATTCAGAACCTTATATTAAGGGATTGAGATCTCCTAATTTTAGTAACTTTCTTTAGCAAAGACAAAATTAATACTATTAAATAATATTATTAATTATTTTTATCTAATAATGAGTTAATTAATTAAAAGAATTGTAAAATAGATATATTTTTATAAAATGAAAACAACACTAACAAGCAAGTTTTCTAAAAACTAAAAACAAAAACAAAAAACGTTTCCGTTTTCGTTTTCACTGAAATTGAAAATTGAATATGTTTTCTTATAACAAACAGGCCCTAAAATTTTATCAAATACTGCGAATTATAGTTAAAATTTAATTGTATCGTAAACATAGTATAAATGTCTATTTATTGTAATAATTTATTATTGACAATTCTTTAGATTATTTGTAAATAGAAAGAATATATACTGATATCAGAAATCAATAAGAAATTATCCCCCCTTTCTCTTCACATTGTGTACTCTCATTTTTCATTCTTCCTCTTTCCCATTCTTTGTTTTACAACACGTGATCAGCACGAAACTCTTCCGGAAAGCGATGAAAGGAAAGAAAACGACGATCACATACAAGATTCATCACGGATTGAAAGGGCGCTAAATCAATGATTATGTGGAGTTTGTAAACGGTAATCCTACACGTTATTTCAATATTTTTATTATCGAAAAGTTTATTCGTACCAAATCTCGATCCCTCGAAGCGGATTCACCGTCCCCGCGGATCATCGATCATCAATCCCTAGAAGCGAATCATCATTTCCCAAAAACGGATACTCAATTCCCAAAAGATAATCCTCAATTTTCTCGATCCCAGAAGGGAAGACACTGTGCGCAATTAGTCAGCAAAGATCTCTTGGTCCTGTGGAATAATTTGAATGAAAGGTACGATCATTTGAAAACAATCATTATTCCAAAGGCTCAGTTTAATTGGTTGCATTTGCGCCTTCAAGAATTTAAATCGGTGAGCAAATACAATTTGACATTATTTCGAATTACTTCTCAATTGAAATTATGTGGAGAAACTATTACTGATAGAGACATGTTGGAGAAAATATTCTCCACTTTTCATGCATTGAATGTGCTCCTGTAGCAGCAATATCGTGCAAAAGGTTTTGAGAAATATTTTGAATTGATTTCATGTCTCCTTTTGGCCGAACAAAACAATGAGCTTTTAATGAAGAATCATGAGGCCTGTCCAACCGGATTTGCTCCATTCCCTGAAGTGAATGTGACATCATATGGAGGTCAACAACGTGGTCGTGGTCCCAGTCGTGGCCGTGGAAATGGACATGGACGTGGTTATGGTTAAGGAGTGGTGGTGGTCGGTATTATTTTCATAACAATTGTCCCCAATATGTGGAAAATGGAAAGAGTGACATAGAGATACATGATGATAAAAATGGTCAATTCAACAAGAGTGTAGAGAATAAATGTTATCGTTGAGGCAATGGCCACTGGTCACGTACTTGTCGTACGCCAAAACATTTGACCGATCTCTATCAAGAGCGATCGAGACGAACTTCGTTTCCGATGAAGGAAAAGTGACTTCTGGTGATGATAAAATAGATTTTGGCTTTGATGATTTATCCCAATTTGATATAGCCAACTTTCTTGTCGAGCATGAAAATAATAATAATATTATTTAATTTTATTTCTCAAATGAAATTTTATGATTGCTTAATTATGCGTTTTGTTTTTGTTGTGCAAATTAAACTTTTAATTAAAAAAATTAAAATTGTATAATTTGGGAGTAATATTTTAGATTCTTTTTATTATTATTGTTGTTTTTATTTTCTTATGTGCTTTTGTATATCATTAAAAATTAATATTTTATTTATGAAGTAAATGGAGGTTCCCGGAAGCGAATTATCGACCAATGAAAATTGTGAATGTCTCATAGGTAGCGCATTGATACATACTATTTCGAAAAACAAGAAATTCTTTTTCACCCATGATCTCCAGAAGAGTGGTGATATTAATGTTCAATAAATATGTTCATTAGAAAATCCAGCCGATTTATTCATAATTTTTGGTAGGCTGGTGCATAAATTAGAATACGCAAACTTAGAGATTTAAAGTGATGTTATTAAGAGGGGAATAAACATACTGTACTCTTTTTTTTCTTTACCATGGTTTTTTCCCAGATAGTTTTCCTGGAAAAGTTTTTAACGAGGCAGTATCGGAATAAACATTCAAGGGGGAGTATTGTAAACATAGTGTAAATGCCCATTTATTGTAGTAATTTATTATTCATTCGATTACAATTCTTTAGATTCTTTCTATTGTAAAATATCTATAACTAGAATGGATATTTATTATATACGCATGATCTCATAAATTAATAAGAAATTCTCCGTTTCTCTCAACATTATCTTCTCTCATTTTTCATTCTTCTTCTTTCCCGTTGTTCTTTGTTTTACAACAAATTGTGAATTTTATAAGAAATCTAGAGAGTCCACTCATTTGCAAATTTTTATTAAGTCTGTCTAAGCAACGGCCGTAAAAGTCTCATACTTGATAATATTTTTTGAAGTAATTTAAAATTACCGTCTGAAACCGTCTCTAGACTTAAAATAATTTTTCCAAATCTTCATTTTAAAATGTGATTTTTTAATGAAAACTACAATTTAAAATCGCAATTAAGAATGATATTTAAGAATTTTTTCATGTTTAGTAAATTTTTTTTAGAAAGAAAGGATAAGCACGTCCACACAAGTACGTGAAGCAGAGAAATTTACAAAACACGAAGTAAGTTGCACTGAAAGCCATTTCTCAGTACGGACGGAGCGATCCATCCAGAGAAAGAAGGAAACCCAGGAGGCAAAAGAAGAGGGGATATCTCTCCCTCCCTTGTAACCTACCACCTTCCAGAACGTTGCTTCGGGCCTTTTTCCTCCAACAGATCGATTCCTATTTGAGTTTTGGATCGATTGGCCTCGTTCGATCGATCGAGATTGAAGGTTTCCTCTGATCGAGATCGGCGTGATGGATTGGGGAAACGTGACGGCAGAGGATCTGATGGACGCCCTCAGGGAAGTCGACTGGTCTTTGCCTCCCCGCCCCCTCCCTGAATTCTTCTCCAAGTTCACCTTCCCCCGATCTTACGCCAAGTGGAACAGCCGCCTCAAATGCAACCTCTATTAGTACGTACCACCCCATCCTTGTCCCCTTGAACCCAATGATTCTGTCTATTCCTTTTGTTTTCTGATGTCGTTTCTATCCCGCTATTCCCGTCCTTGTTTTCTTTCGCTCTCCTGTTTGGTTAGTTTATCTCAAGCTTTTAGGTTATGGTAAGATTTCTGCAAATGGCAAAATAAGTCAAGAAGCCCGCCTAACCTAGAAGTTGCCCCAAGAGCAAAAAAATGTCCGTCCGATTTGGTTTGAGAAAGCGTATTAAACTATAAATATAGAACAAGCTGCAAGTCGCAATATTGTGGTGTGATGAGATTTTGAGTGCACAAGAGTCAGGTGAATCATAGATGGAGTTGTAGCGTTAGTAGGTGATTGCTGCCATTTTTCGGCCTCCTAGCTTTTGGACTTACGAGGGTGGTGTTGATTTTTTGCAGCTACAGAACCAACTACTTCCTCATGATTGTCGTCGTTCTTGGTAAGCAATCCCTTGGAATGGTTTTGCTTGGCTGCTTCTACATGGACAGCAGTTGGACTCCCTTTTCCACTAGTTTCTTTTTTGTGTTAAAAAAATGGTGGAATTGCAGGACTTGGTTTTCTAAGGAGGCCGCTTGCAATAATCGCCGCTCTCTTAATGGCACTAAGCATTGCATTTCTTAATGATAGGTAAAAAGTTATGAACTATGCCTTCTCTTTTCTCCTTTTCCATTTCACATGTTGATTGCCGGACCTTTTGTATTGGAGAGATGCCGTTTTTCTTGTGGACTTGCAATGTTTTCCTTACCAGTGAATGGAATATCGAGCCTAACTGCTGTTGCTAGTTTAGGTTGTTAAGAGTATATTAACAATGCTATGCTAGTACATGATGGTAGTTGGGACTGTGTACATTGTGGTAATACTTGTATAGAAAGGTTTGCTGGCCTTCTTAGTGTGGTTTTACGAGAATCTCCACTGCAGCTTTGCAGGGAGTTTTAGTGAAAAGGTGACTAGGACTGTCAGGCAGTTTTCTCCACATTTAGCTGCCAAGATGAGGCCTCCGCTCACGTGAGCTCTTGTTTTTTGTTACTTTTTTAGAGAATTGGAGTTTAGTGTGCTAGATTTGATTTGATAAGTAGGCACGTTTTTTTAACAGACCGGTTATCCGTGGGCGCCCATCTGCTAAAAGAGCAGTTCATATATGTGGGCGACCTCGATGGGTGTTTGTCCTGCTCTTATCTGCAGGTAATATTTTACTCAAGCTTCCAGGTTTTTTTATCACTCTGATTGTTGCTTCTGCAAATAACTCAGATTCATTGGTCCTTTTAGTTTCCATCTTCCTGTGGTTTGTCTCCTGTGGTCTTTTAACAGTCCTTTGGGCACTTGTCATTGGACTTTCTGGTGAGTTTTGAAATTAGATGTTCTTGTCCAATTTCAGTCTTTTTGCTGCCCCTCTAACGTCGCTACATTTGTTTTTGTCAGCAACTCTCCTCCATGCAAGTTTTAGGACACCCAACCTAAAAGCTCGGTTGAATACTTTCCGCGAGGAATTCCGAGCAGTTTGGCGGAACTACAGTGACCTGTAGCATATTAAAAGTTTTAATCAGTGCCGATAAAGGGTATGTGGTTTGTTTATTATTAAAGGAATGAGTTTAAGTTGCCAGCATCTTCGTATTACCATAAGTAATGCAGTATGTGTGAGCCTTTATTCTATCTGATTGAATAAGTGTTCTATAATTACAAAAGTAAAGGGGCTGAGGCAGTAAGAAAGTTACACTTTTTTTAGCATACATGATTAACTGAACAAAAATACTCAAATAGATTTTACAATGTGCGCTCTGAATGCATTAACAGTAGTATTCACTTATGCAATGTTCAGTAGAGGGAATTGACATATATGTATGCTAACTTAATGTAGCAATTATTTGCAAACCCATGGTTTCTACTCTTACGCACAGTAGTCACTTCATCCTCATATTTTTTCATCAGTAACTACATACCTTTTGAGAGGCCAGAGCCAGCGGTGGTTTTATATAACTCCTTTGCAATTCAAAGCCTTGATGCTCATCTTTTCCACGAAGGTGATCTGCCCGTGCTAGATCTTCTCTAATCAAGTTCTCGACATTTCTCGGAAGTGGTTTTACGTGGTATGGTGACCTTAATTTTTTGATGAAAAGGCTTTGTATGTGGTGTTTGGACGGGCTCTTTGAAATGGTCATTACAAAGTGAGAACTATCAGAGGAAAGCGAGCCAAAATGTGCACAGAACAGAAAGAAACAAATTTCTATGAGGCAAGGGGTGGATCCCCTTGTCAATCCTTGCTGCTTCCCAGATTAGTTGTAATGTCGCTCTAAGTAATGATCCATAGTCTAAACTTTTCAATAAGTTACATTTCCAAATGTAACTCATTGGAGAGTAACATTTGAGGCGGAGGTGGTGGCGGAGAAGGGGTTGGGAGTGGAGGCGGCAGCGGCTTTTGAGGCACAGCATGATTTTGTCTCTTGTTTTGTTCGACGGGTTGACTGGAGCCCAGCTTTGGTTCTCATTAGCTTCGCTTTCATCCTTACTTTGTTAGGATTTTTATTATTTCGTCTTCAATAAAAGCGGAGCATCTGAGTATGTCCTTCGTTTTAGTTTTAGCAGCTTCGAGCTTCATCGATCTCAATCAGATCAGACTACCGACTAAATGGTATTGCTTAGCACATCAGAGCATGAAACAATCCAATCCCAACATTTACTGTGCAAGTTCTTTGTTATCCCTCTTTTATATTCGGGAAATTGTTGCCATCCTCCCTTTTCTCGTCCGATCGACTAATTCTATCATGTTTCAAGTCCATTCAGAGATAAAAACTCGCTCTGCTTGTCCTAATTCCACATGCATCTGCCTTTCTGAACGTGCTTAACTTCTCATAAGAGGAACAACCGAAATAACGAGCAAATCAAGTCCATTCAATTGCTTATAAGACACAATGCGTAAGAAAATTAGCTTGCTGATTTTCTTACCAAGGCATGTGATTTTCATTAAATCTTCCTGTTAGCTGGTTGAAAGCATTCGCCTAAGGTGAAAAAAAGCATTGGAAGCGGAACTTGATTTAATGGAGTAATTAATGGGTGGGAGCGTTTGCGTGCCTCTCTGGAAAATTCTATCGAGTTTATACATTGAGATGTATTCTCCAAGAACAATATCATTTTACCTGCGGAGATTTAGATACTCGCGTCATTTTTAGTCATTAATAATGATTGGGGGAGGAGTCAAGGTCTCTCAACGCTAACTCGCTGACTTATCCATGCAGATTTGTGTTCATTCATCATTCGTTACATAATATCAGATTTGTGTAAGATGCTTGAGTTGTTGGTTTAAGCAAGGAGAGACGTACATAAACTAAACAAATGATCGTGTTTGTTTAACAAATTTATCATCATTCATCACCTAATATCAAATTTGGGTGAACAACTGAGGTTAAGATTGAGTCGAAACTTTTACAACTTCATCGGTTTCGCTCCCTATATCCACTGTTTGATCACCATCGACGTGTGCCGAAGGCGAAGATTCCCCTTTGTCCTTGTCCTTCCCCCATACCACCAGGCACAGTCCCGCTACAACGACAATTACTCCCATCTGTGAATGAAGGGCACGTCGGATTAAAAAAATCCACATTTCGTGATTCCCGTGTCCTTGAGTGAATCACATACCTTCCTAAAAACAATTGTTCATGAAGATGCTCAATAACGCAATCATCACCATGTTCAGTGGGCTGAATGTCGTCACAAAAACTGGCCCCCTACGACATCCCTACGAGGATCGCATCGGTCAGTTCGTAGGGAGTGTATCATGCACGTTCGAATCCTTATGCGGTAAAGGGTTCCGAGCCACCCAATATTCTAGTGTGTTAACTACATAATATAAATCAAACATCGTCTAATAGCTTAAATCCTTTTAAATGAAATGGTAAAATTTCAACATGGTATCATAACTATCTTGAATTCAAATATTGAGTTCAAACATTTGATAGCTTAATCAATATTAGAGCGTTATCTAAAATGTTGCGCACGATACATGCGACTATGTGGCACCGCTCGTGCAACAATTGGGTGTTGCTCGTGCACGATACGTGCATCGATTTTATTTCCATTGGGCTTGGCCTTGATATCGCAAAAGTGGTGGCTATCGGAGGGCTGTTGGTTGTTTGGTTGGGAGAAACAGTGAAGAACATGTTGCCAGCGGATACAGACATGACCTTTTGCACTCTGATGCTAAATTTGTTAGGGTCATATGTGAAAGGATTGAATAGGAAGGGAAAAAGTGCTCGCAGAACGTGGGTTCTGTACTACCCATGGAAATTATTTCTCTTTCTTAAACTTTTTCTTACATGTCTACACGTCGCTTTATATATAGGGAGGAGTAGGAAACTCAAATTACAATAGAAACCGACATATTTAATAATCTACTTAAATGTTCTACTTAATGACAACTTAAATAACATTTCCGTTACTAATATTACATTAAATTGAATAATAAATTACCTTCAATAAGGGCCTCACCAGGATAACTCATCCAAATTTATCATGGTTTCACTTTTAGAAATATATTCTCATTAGCTCGCTCATTATCCACTTTGAAACTTGCTTCACGCAACTTTAAAAAACGAATTATTTAAAAATACCCTAGTTCTTCCCTCCTATCTTTAGCGGACCCTCTATTCCTCTGGTTTCGGGAGGAAATATCGCGCCGACGCGTCGAATATTTTTGTCCCATGACGGGATGATGTGGCGCATTAAACCCTAATCTTTGCCTTTCCGCCTTGTATTTGATATTTATTTAGTCTAAACAGGGGAAAGGTTATATTTACACTAGATAGGAGTAAACCCGAAGAGAACTTGCGTGTTTTCATTACATATATCGCGTTTCGAACTAGTGATATGATTGGAAAGAATCTGTCCTAAGACTGATCTCCGGGGTCGTTCTCCTGTGTCATCTCGGTAAAATGTCCTCCTCGCGTAAACTTCACTCCGCGAGTCTTCATCTCCGGGATAATCCAAACCGATACCGTGATGGGAACAATTTTTGTTTTTCTTTCTTTCGTGTGGCGGAGGTCGCAGAATAATTTTCATTCATTTACTTTTCGTTGGAAGAATCTGTCCAAACAATTACAGTTGTGAAGGGCGATGTCGACGTTTCTGTAATTTTATACAATCAATTCAAGAAACCGAACTTGACCAAGTAATAGACGATTCTTGAATAATAATATTCGGAAGAGATGTGGACCATAAAATCTTTTTGGTATTACAATTTTTTTAAAAACGTGTAGATTCCGTATCATATTCATTCGTCTTGGAATCACACTCTTTAAAGAAACGGAACGACCTGCATGGGGTTGCCTTTGGGCAACATTCCGAAAAGTCCACGCGTTTTGGATGGACACAGTTTCATAGTTTCTTATATAACGGATGCGAGTTCAACGGTTAAGTGTGTTTGATGTGGTCATCTTATCAAAATCCGATCGTATTCCTTTTCTAGTTCTCGATAGCCAAACATAGCCCCGGGAGGACATAAATCGGGAAGCTCCGCCTCTTTGAGGCACAACACGGACTTATCCCAGAAGATAAAAGAGAGATGGGTTGTTGCTGGAGCGACGGGTAAAATTTCTTATCACTAGATTCATCCAAAAAAACTTTCTTCAATTTTGATCTTGAACAAACAATTCATTCACGCTCTATCAACGATTAATAAAATAATCTAAGCTTATATTCTAACATGACAGTGGTGCGACGGGAGATCAGCAAGCACCAGGGAGGGTGGGATATGGAGGGACGACAGCAGGAGCAGGAGCATCTGGCTTTGTGGGCAGTACTGGCGGTGGCGGAGGAGGAGGGTGTGGAGGAGGGGGTGGGTGTGGTGGGGGAGGGTGTGGCGGAGGAGGGTGTGGCGGCGGCGGCGGTTGAGGCAGTGTGATTTGATTTCCTTTATTTTATTTGTCCCGGGGGGATTCCGGTCATGTAACAAAACACTGTTCGCATCAGCTTCTCTTTTGTCCTTGTTATAAACACAGCTTTGTTGCGATTTTACTATTTCATCTTCAATAAAAGTTGCACATAAGTGTGTGCCTTAACTTTCAGTTTATAGCAGCTTCGAGCTTGATGGATTTTCACCGGGCACAGCGGAAGCTCGTTTCGAAAAATACTGTCCGAAACACAGTCCCGGATCTTGTGATACGTATAAATCGAATAGTAACGTTAAATAAAACATACCTCGTTGTTGCGGATGCGAACTTCAAGAGTCCCAAACGTGACTCCTCTAGAAGTATCCACGCACACGAGACACAAACAACTTCGAACTCCTTTTGGTGCTAGCCCTCGGAGTTCTTCGCTAAAACTCTCAGAAGTCTTCCGTTTTTCAGCCGATTGTGAATTCCTTCACCTTGGCCGAATGTTTCTTTCCTGTAGCCTATTTCCTCTCATTCCATCCTCACAATTCAATCAGACGAACGATATAATGTGGATTTGCTTAACGCAAGAGGTACCGCCTCACTATTAATAATTTATATTTAAGCACTCAACTGCACGTAGCAATGCTACAAATTTGACTGCCTTTGTCACTTCAATAGGTTAGCTTACCCACGTAGCAATGCTACAATTTAGTTTGGATTAGCCAAATAGGCTTAGCCACGTAGATTGTAAATAATAATATAATATAATAATATAATAATTAATTATAATAATTATATTATTATAGCCTACAACTTGAACATATTTAATCAACTTAAATCCAATACTAGGATTTATTGCTTCCGAATATTTCAGAATAAATTTGTAATCCAACAAATTCTAATTCTAATATTCATTAGAATTAAATAATCAATGTCCGTGTTCACGTGCTTTTGCATGCGACCCTCTAGGTTTTATATAGGAAGGCAGTGTACATCCATACATAAACTGAGGTAACCGTCTAGCAACAGTTTTCAGTCACCCAACGTAATAGAATATTGGTCATGAACCAAAACCGCTATGAACCGATTTCTGTGTAATTCAATCTCTTCATCTCACCGACATCCTGATTAATTCAGTGCATTATGTGTCATCACTGAATTAATCATTTTACTTGATTTCTGAGATATAATAGATCTTAACTTGAATGATAAACATTCCTCCACGGCCGTGTGTTTAAAATCACTAATATCTCAATCAAGCGGCCAGGATGTCAACTCTCTAATCCAAGAGAGCGATGAATCCTATATTGACTCAACACTATCCTCTCTACGCTTCGCTGCACACCCAATAACCGTATTACTCACAATCCGATTAAAGACTGCTTTTAACGGCATCAAAGTGAACAACTCCGCGCATAGAATAAATGGAGGTCTCAAGTCAGGAGATCAGTTACACTCGTTCAATAAGAGAAGTGACCAATGACGCTTAATATGTGGTATTCTCTATAAACGGGTCGTGTCCAGTGTACCCTAAACTTAGGCACCCCCGAGTACAACTTGAATATCCATCCCTTGGTCTAACTCGACCTAAGTTATACTCGACGTTGATCTAGATGTTTATGTCCCATCTAAACATCTATCCGATCAAGGACAATTTTAGATTGACAAATAATCAATCTATGGGACTTTACCGTAAAGTTAATTACGAGCAGAAAAGTAATTAATAAACAGTAAATACTTGCCTTTATTAACAACTATTCACATATATTACAAAGTGTCTTGGCACATACGTGCACACACTAACAATCTCCCACTTGCACTATTGCCAAGCACTATGAACTCTCAGTCCTAGGCCCCTCACATGGGACTCATGTTTCTGCTGAGGTAAGGCCTTAGTGAGTGGATCTGCGATATTCTCGCTAGTGTCTACTTTACTTACCAACACATCACCCCTCTGAACTATTTCTCTGAGGATGTGATATTTCCGCAGTACATGCTTAGATCGCTGGTGAGACCTTGGTTCCTTTGCCTGTGCTATGGCAGCATTGTTGTCACAGTATAGTAGAACTGGACCGTGACTACTAGGAACCACTTCAAGTTCCGTCGTAAAATTCTTGATCCAAACAGCTTCTTTTGCCGCTTCTGAAGCTGCTATGTACTCGGACTCTGCTGTAGAATCCGCAACTGTTTCTTGCTTTGAACTTTTCCAGCAAACAGCTGCTCCATTTAGACAAAATACGTAACCTAGCTGCGATTTCAGATCGTCACGATCTGTCTGGAAACTGGCGTCAGTATATCCTCTGACAACCAATTCCTCATCTCCTCCATAGACCAAGAACATATCTTTTGTTCTTCTTAGATACTTGAGGATAGTTTTGACTGCTGTCCAATGACCCTCTCCAGGATCACCCTGATATCTACTTGTCATGCTCAAAGCATACGATATATCAGGTCTTGTACATATCATGGCATACATAATGGATCCAATAGCCGAAGCATATGGTATCTTACCCATTCTCTTTCTCTCCTTTGGTGTATGTGGACACATCGCCTTGGAGAGTTGTATACCATGTGACATTGGCAAGAATCCTCTCTTGGAATCTTGCATATTGAATCTTTTTAGTACCTTGTCAATATATGTACTTTGACTTAGTCCTAGCAGTCTTCTTTGTCGATCTCGGTATATTCTAATACCTAAGATATAAGTTGTTTCCCCAAGATCCTTCATTACAAAACACTTATTCAGCCAATCTTTAGTAGATTCTAGGCTGAACTTATCATTTCCAACAAGAAGTATATCGTCAACATACAGCACTAGGAAGACAATACTGCTCCCACTAACCCTTTTGTAAACGCAAGGTTCATCTAGATTCTTGATGAAGCCAAAATCCTTAACTGCTTCATCAAATCTTATATTCCAGCTCCGAGAAGCTTGCTTTAATCCATAAATGGATCTCTTCATCTTACATACTTTATCTGTATTCTCGGACGTTATAAAACCAGGAGGTTGTACCATGTACACTTCCTCCTCTAGCCTTCCGTTTAAGAAAGCAGTTTTAACGTCCATTTGCCAGATCTCGTTATCCTTGTAAGCTGCAATAGCAAGTAAAATCCGAATAGACTTCAGCATTGCAACTGGCGAAAATGTTTCCTCATAGTCGATCCCTTGACGTTGAGTGAAACCTTTTGCCACTAGCCTTGCTTTATAGGTATTAACATTTCCATCCATGTCGATCTTCTTCTTGAAGACCCACTTGCATCCAATAGGTTTTATCCCAATTGGTGCATCTACTAACTCCCAAACTTGGTTGGTATACATGGAGTCCATTTCGGAATTCATGGCATCTAGCCATTTCTCGAAATCTATTGAAGCAACTGCTTCCTCATAAGTCAACGGTTCGTCGTTCTCGACGAGTAGTACATCCTCATGTTGTGTTATAATCCACCCATATCTCTCGGATTCTCGATGTACTCTCGTAGACTTACGTATATCTTGCGTTTCTTGAACATGTTCTGGTAATGGAGTCACTTGTACTTGTGGTACCATCTCCATATCTAATTGTTCATTTTCCAACCTGTCTGTAGTGTCTGAAATTTCTTCCAAACTTATTTTACTCCCACTACCCCTTTCAGAAATAAACTCTCTTTCTAAGAAGGTAGCATATCGAGCAATAATAACTTTGTGCTCACTTGGAAGATAAAAATAGTATCCCTTTGTTTCTTTGGGATAACCTACAAACATACACTTGATGGATCTTGCTGCAAGCTTATCAGAACTATCGTTCTTCACATAAGCATCGCAACCCCATATCTTGAGATAAGACAGGTTTGGTTTCTTCTCAAACCATAACTCATATGGTGTCTTATCTGCAGCTTTGGCTGGAACTCGGTTAAGCATGTATGCTGTTGTTTCTAAGGCATAGCCCCAAAAAGATAATGGAAGACTTGCATGACTCATCATTGATCTAACCATATCCATGAGTGTGCGGTTTCTCCTTTCTGAAACACCATTCCACTCTGGCGTTCGAGGAGGTGTAAGTTGTGAAATTATGCCACACTCCTTGAGGTAATCAATGAATTCTTGACTAAGATACTCGCCCCCTCGATCACTTCGAAGGATCTTAATCTTTTTGTCAAGTTGGTTTTCTACTTCATTCTTAAACTCCTTAAACTTTTCAAGAGTTTCTGACTTTTGTCGCATTAAATAGATATATCCATGTCTACTAAAATCATCGGTAAAAGTCACGAAGTAGATATAAGCTCCTCTGGCCTGAACTGACAATGGTCCACACACATCACTGTGTATGAGTTCTAACAATTCATTCGCTCTTTCTCCAATCTTGGAAAAAGGCTTCTTGGTCATCTTTCCTTGTAAACAAGCTTCGCATGTATCTATGGATTCTAATTCAAATGAATCCAAATACCCATCATTGAGTAACTTAGCAATGCGCTTCTCGTTTATATGACCAAGTCTACAATGCCAAAGGTAAGTTGGGTTCGAGTCAGACGATTTATGTTTCTTATTCTCGATGCAATGTACCGGCTCATGTAAGTTTAAAACATACAAACCATTGTTTAATGATCCATTTCCATAGAAAACATCATCTAGATAAAAGGAACACTTCTTGTCCTTAAATTCAAAAACAAAGCCCTTGGTGTCTAAACTGGACACCGAGATGATGTTCTTAGAAAAACTTGGAACATAACAACAGTTTTCTAGTTTCAAAACAAGTCCACTGGGCAAACTTATTTTATAAGTCCCTACAGCTAATACAACTACTCTTGCTCCATTAGCCACTCGTAGGTCCATCTCGCCCTTGGACAACCGTCTGCATTCATTTAGTCCCTGTAGGTCCACACAGATATGAGAACTACATCCTGAATCTAGGACCCATGAGGATGAAACAGAAAAATTACATTCAATCATAAAAATACCTGAAGCACCTGTCCCACTGGTATTTTTCTTTTGAAAGAGGTAGCAATTCTTCTTCCAGTGGCCTTTCTTACCACAGTGAACGCATATAGCTTCCTTTTCATCAGATTGGGGAATCTGTTGGCCTTTCTTCAGTTTGGGCTTTTGGCCCGGGTAAGCAGACATCTTTGATTTCTTGACCTTGGGGTTGAACTTCCCCTTGCTCATTCTCTTGTTGGTATTTCTCACCAACATTGCATTTGAAACAGTCTTCTGTTTCATGTCTTTCTCTGCTGTCTTGAGCATGGTCAACAGATCGGCAAGACTCTTCTCCATGTTGTTCATATTAAAGTTCATCACGAACGGAGTGAACGATGGAGGCAGGGAACACAAAATGGCATCAACAGCCAAATGAGTATCCATCTTGGAACCCAAACTTGCGAGCCTCTCTATGTACCCTATCATCTTGAGTACATGAGGCCCGACAGGGTTCCCTTCCTGCAATTTCATCCCGAAAAAACGCTCGAGAGATTTCAAATCTCTCAGTCCTTGCACTTTCTTGGAAGAGCTCGCGCAAATGGATATCAATATCCCTAGCGCTCATATTCTCATGCTGCTTCTGCAACTCTGGAGACATTGCAGATAGCATAAGACATTGCACGTCAATAGCATCTTCCACATAATGATCATAAATGATTCGATCTGCTTCTGTAGTGTCTGCATTTGGCACTGCTGGTGGCTCAAAATCTAGTACATGAAACTTTCTTTCTTGTTTCAGTACAATCTTGAGCTTACGATACCAGTCCAGGTAGTTTGGTCCTTGGAGAATATTTTCTTTCTCCAAAATACTTCGCAGCGATAGGTTACTCGACATCTACAGCAAATAAAATTTTGAATCATTATATGTGAATAGTTATATAAAGGACTTTTATAAACTCCCACTATTTTATTCAAACCTAATAGCCCCCACTATTAAGCTCGGGAATTAGTTGGTAATAATTCCTAGCGGGACCGAATACTTAAATCCTATAGTATGCACACAACTGAGTTGTACCTACACACCATAGTCATTAAGTTGGCACTACTCGCCAGTCACAAATCCATGTAACCATCGGTATTCTTAACTTGGGTTAATATTTTCTTAAACCCCTCGCCCATCAAATCAATTGACCTGAGCTGAGCTAACAAATCAATTAATCTGAGTTAAGTCAACCCATCAATAAATTATGAAAAACTACAACTGTACTAACGTGAGCCCACAACTGAGCTGTACCGACTCACGAAGTACGTCGACTATTTTCATTATTATTAATGGAGGGCAAATAAAACTTGACTTAATATTTAGGGGTTTTTGATTAATTGTCTCACCTATATATATTGATGGGCTTAACTATTTTAATTTAAGCCCATTTTGTAACCCATTATTTTCTAATCCATATATTAAGTTGGGCTAAAAACACTATCTCTCTCGGCCTTTTAATTTCAAATTCAAACTATAAGATTATAAGATTTAGCCCTATTATCACTTGGGCCCCTTTTTGATTATCCGTAAAATTTAACTTTGATTAATTGTCCACACACCTTGCATCCTTGCATTTGTGTTCTTGTGACAATTAAAAACAACAACCTCATCATAAAATTGATTCTGTGGGGTATCAATTTATAAATTTTATTTCCCAAAACAAAAATACGATAGTCAAATTGTTTAACATAAATCAATATGATTGAATTAACTGTTTGCTTGAATTCGTATAGGGCACCTTTTAGTTTTGCAGATTCAATACCCATCGTTAGCTTTGATTATTATAAAACTTTTATCGAACAATCGAACGTTATAATTAAAACAACGTTCAAAATTTTCGATTTATACGATACGATCACAAAAAGCTCGGATACCACTGATGGATTTTCACCGGGCGCAGCAGAAGCTCGTTTCGAAAAATACTGTCCGAAACACAGTCCCGGATCTTGTGATACGTATAAATCGAATAGTAACGTTAAATAAAACATACCTCGTTGTTGCGGATGCGAACTTCAAGAGTCCCAAACGTGACTCCTCTAGAAGTATCCACGCACACGAGACACAAACAACTTCGAACTCCTTTTGGTGCTAGCCCTCGGAGTTCTTCGCTAAAACTCTCAGAAGTCTTCCGTTTTTCAGCCGATTGTGAATTCCTTCACCTTGGCCGAATGTTTCTTTTCTATAGCCTATTTCCTCTCATTCCATCCTCACAATTCAATCAGACGAACTATATAATGTGGATTTGCTTAACGCAAGAGGTACCGCCTCACTATTAATAATTTATATTTAAGCACTCAACGGCACGTAGCAATGCTACAAATTTGACTGCCTTTGTCACTTCAATAGGTTAGCTTACCCACGTAGCAATGCTACAATTTAGTTTGGATTAGCCAAATAGGCTTAGCCACGTAGATTGTAAATAATAATATAATATAATAATATAATAATTAATTATAATAATTATATTATTATAGCCTACAACTTGAACATATTTAATCAACTTAAATCAAACACTAGGATTTATTGCTTCCGAATATTTCAGAATAAATTTGTAATCCAACAAATTCTAATTCTGAAAATTTACATTAGAATTAAATAATAATGTCCGTGTCTACGTGGTTTTGCGTGCGACCCTCTAGGTTCTATATACGAAGGCAATGTACATCCATACATAAACTGAGGTAACCGTCTAGCAACAGTTTTCAGTCACCCAACGTAATAGAATATTGGTCATGAACCAAAAACCGCTATGAACCGATTTCTGTGTAATTCAATCTCTTCATCTCACCGACATCCTGATTAATTCAGTGCATTATGTGTCATCACTGAATTAATCATTTTACTTGATTTTTGAGATATAATAGATCTTAACTTGAATGATAAACATTCCTCCACGGCCGTGTGTTTAAAATCACTAATATCTCAATCAAGCGGCCAGGATGTCAACTCTCTAATCCAAGAGAGCGATGAATCCTATATTGACTCAACACTATCCTCTCTACGCTTCGCTGCACACCCAATAACCGTATTACTCACAATCCGATTAAAGACTGCTTTTAACGGCATCAAAGTGAACAACTCCGCGCATAGAATAAATGGAGGTCTCAAGTCAGGAGATCAGTTACACTCGTTCAATAAGAGAAGTGACCAATGACGCTTAATATGTGGTATTCTCTATAAACGGGTCGTGTCCAGTGTACCCTAAACTTAGGCACCCCCGAGTACAACTTGAATATCCATCCCTTGGTCTAACTCGACCTAAGTTATACTCGACGTTGATCTAGATGTTTATGTCCCATCTAAACATCTATCCGATCAAGGACAATTTTAGATTGACAAATAATCAATCTATGGGACTTTACCGTAAAGATAATTACGAGCAGAAAAGTAATTAATAAACAGTAAATACTTGCCTTTATTAACAACTATTCACATATATTACAAAGTGTCTTGGCACATACGTGCACACACTAACAGAGCTTTCATCGTCTGTCGCTTCGGTTTTTAGGGCATCGATCAGTTCACGACACCCTTAGCTAGAATTGTAGTAGTTACTTTTCATTTGACAACGTGCTAAAAAAAACGAGCTATGTCTCCCGTTCAAGTAAAATTTATATAAACAACGAAAGTAAAGGTGCGACGCATTTTTATGTTCGATATGCCTTCGTCTACCTTTAACTAGACCTCTCAGAGAACACAAATGATAACTTCCCCTTGAACGTCAAAGATCGTTGCTGTGAGTGGTCACACATGAGGAGCCTTCGGATGAAATACGTCTCAAAGCTAAAAAATGATCGAATGTTAATTAAGCAAAGATGTCAAAGTCATTAATAATAAAGTACGGCCTCTCTCATTCCATATTGTTGACCTTGTCTTGGCGGTAAAAAGACACATGATCGTCATGCACAATCTCTCCCATATCGAGAAAAATCCAATAATTAAGATTTGGCCGAGGAAGAACGGAAAAGAATGTGCCTCGGAGAGTCTCGCAGACATAAACTTGTTGGGTTCCCGTACCAGATTTTGGCAAAAGGATATATGGACAAATAGGGGTAACATCATTTCTAGGTTTGTCATTTATTCCTACAGCATTCTTGAAAAGAAATATCATGTTAAAGCATCGACCGAGACGGATCAAATGTTGTCGTCCCCCCCTCCCCCCAATCCGCGTCAGATTGACTAATTCTACAACGTTTCTGTCCATTCGTAAAACAGAAGTCTCATCGGCAGCTTTTCCTACTTCTCGTCGCATTCCCTTTTGAACGCGTTACTCGTTCAAAAGAAGAAAAGAGAAGGAAAAGTCAACCGGAATGAAGGTCAACCTCGAGCTGTATTTATATTAACATATGGATGGACTTCACCCACACCCTGTCCTCCAGATTCCCCTTCTAATTAACAGGGGGAACATCCTCGATGTCTTCTTCTGCGAGGTGATAGGACAACACACGCACGCACCTCTCTACGTCACGAATCGAGTGCGTTGGAAGTTTGCTTCCGGATAACATGCTGCCTACTCCGGCCATCATCATATTAGTAACCATGGCTGTCTTGATCGTTGTCATGGGGGTGCTTTCCTTTCTCTGTAACCTGAGAGGCGGGCGACACGGAGGCGGAGGAAGTGGATTTCATCCCCACCACCACCACCCCGACAACCACCTTGGAGTCGAAGCAGGAGGATTTCACCACCACCACCTCCACAACCACCATGGAGTCGAAGCAGGTGGATTTCACCATCACCACCACCACCACCACCACCATGGACATGCCGGGGATATCACAATGGGCACCCCCGCTACTACTAATGCTTCCACCTTCGCTGGCGCTCCAGCATGCTAAGTCTATGTACTTCTGTAACGTTCTCAAGCTCTTCCATGATAACGACATCAGATGTATGAATTCCAGTCCGCTAATTTATCCCTGTAGCAATAGTCCTGCTGTCGTGTTTACCAACAAAGGCTAATATGTTTTCTGCTATGGCACAATCCAACTCGTACATCCCGACGTCGGATCAATTTCAAATGAAATAATGTGTCGCAAGAAAGTGCGGCACTTAAGATTTTCAATTCATGATCTCACTCGCTGCATGTTAAACATGTTTCGTGACAACATTACAAGATTTAACGTATGTAATGAGAAAACTACGGTAACATTAATAATTGAATCCAAACGATGTTGTTGAATGAACAAGCAACGTGAGCAGGTGTAAAATCGTATGGTGCCGTCCGCATCATCACGAAGTACATCGCATCGACAATAAAACGACTGTAATCAAACTCACAACGCTGTTCTGTTATCTTCACAGCACATCTTCTAAAATCTTATTGACCGAATAATACGACAACGAAGGTTTCATTAATGCTGCTCAAGACGTTCATCCCTCAGGTGTGTAAGGGAAGAAAACGAACAAGAATTTTCAAGTCCGATGAGAATTTATGCGCGACATCCATCGCAGTAATCCTTGTAATAATCTTTTTGAAATGTCGTATTACATTATGCCGGACTGGTCAAATTGCGGGTTATCGTCCCCTTCTAATACTCATCCGTTGACTTGTCCGATTGAGACCAATTCCCTGTTCCACGTCCACACGAAGACAAACTCTCTTTGCCTTGTCCCAATTTGCCATGCTTTTCCCTTTTAGACGCAATTTGTTCAGAAAAAGAGAATTCAATGGAACAAGGAAATGAAGATCACTCAATAATGTACTTATAGCTACCTTTTCTTTCGTTGAGAGGGTTGTATAACCAAGCCTTTACCTAATAGCTTAAGCTTTTAGGTCAAACGGTAAGGCTTCTACATGGTATCAAAGCGGTCATGGGTTCAAATCCAGCACACGCAAAAACCCCAAAGTAAGGCTAGAGGCAAAAAAGAGCCCGCCTAGCCTTGAACCAAGGGTCCAGAGTCAAAGATGTCGGTCCGGTTCGGCTTGGGGGCGTGTTAAATTATATAATAAGCCTTCACCTAATAGCCTAAGCTTCTAGGTCAAACGATAATGTTTCTACACGAGACAGCTCCAGCAGCACATATGTACGTTGCGCCTTCAAGCGCGAGCTCGAACGTTGCTCCGACAACATGAAGACCGTGGGGATCATGATAACGGTCAATGTCGTTGTCTTTGCCACTGTAGTAGTGCTATCCCTTCTCTTCAACGGCCAATACCGCCAGAGAGCCAGAGGTGGAGGAGTGGCAATTCATCATCATCGTCATCACCATGGACATGTCGGAGGTTTCAGAGTGGGGGCTGGTGGTGCTGGTGCTGTAGCTTGCTAACTTCAGACATCCAGTTATAGAGGCGAAGGTGACGGTGAATGTGGCCATGGGGGCAAACACCTTGATGTTATGTAATTATCTTTCTTGGTCGGCTGTCTTATCCGAGTTGTCGCTTAGAAAAATCTCAGGCATGACGTATCACTCAAGGTTGGATACTCGTTTAAATTGCGCATTTCATACCATTCATTTTTACAATACAATCAGAAAGCTCATGCTACTAATTTGAGATTAAAAGGGTGAAGTACAAACAAAATGGGCAGTGCCTTCATATTGTTGTCAAATGTGAGGCCTAATTGGCACGCCCCAACATATGGGCATGGCCAACTTGCGTATCACTAAAATTTACCAACCATCAATTGGTTCATATGGTTTCACATGTGATCGCTTTAAGATAAGTCTCATATTTGTGTCTCGCGGATGGAGGAAACGGGTGATAGGAAAGCTATAACTCTTTATGGGCTGACCAGGCTCGAACCGGATTACAAAAGTCCAATGGACTTCTTATACCAATTTGATATTCACTACTACGGTTGTTGCTTTGTGTTGGAAAAGGTTTTGATGATGAGCCAGACCTCTGTGCCACAGAAGGTCGAACATTCTTGGCTTTGATGATGAGCCTGACCCTCTGTACTACAGAAGGTTGAACATTCTATTCTACAGAAGCTTCTCTTGTTAAGGACTTCTTGTAAGAATTATTTTTGTAATTAAATGATTAGTTATCAATTATTTAATTACGAAATACACATTGTCTGATTATGATAATTATCTGATCAGATTACCCTGATTTGATTTTCAAATAATCATATTGGAGATAATATTTCTTGTAGAAGGAAATGTATCTTCTATATATGGAAATGTTCTATTATTTGATCTACAGGCTTCTGTAAGCTTACTTGATCAACATACGAACATTATTTGATTCCCAATCACCACCACCTGTCCAGATACACTCTCACGTGTGTTTTTATCAGGATGGAATTGACTTCAAGTCATTTGGAAACAAATCAACGATTGTTTCCACCTGTAGAAGGTTATCGAGCAGAACCTTCTGCGATACCTTCTGTGGTGCACTATTCATGGAAAATATATCATGATCTTATTCTGATTTATTTTCTGAATGCTTGCACGTATATATCATTCTGTTTATTTTGTAAACTAACTTTTAATTTCTTGTTTTGCAGATTTCGTTTTTATCTTTTCCCATTTAAGTTTTCTTCTTAGCCTTTGTGTATAAATAGCCACGCCCTCTCCCATTGTAAAAAAAAATAAGACAATTCTTTTCTCCCATCCCATTCTGTCCAGAGAGAGCGTGTGCTTGAGCTTGCTTTAGTTCTTTCATTCGTTCGAAGTTAGTCACACGAGGAGCACTACCGACGGACGGCTGCATCGTTGGTGAAATCTTCTGGGAGAGTGACTCGGGGGCTCGAGGGACTCGGCTGGAAGCTGCAGGAGACGTTGTTGGAAGCGTGTGTACGTGGGCAACGTGCAGCGGGCCGGAGAGAAGGGCTGAACCTCGGGAGCACAGAAGGTGAGGGACTGACCAGCTTCTGTTGTGTAGAACTCTGTGTGCAGGAACCTAGGACGGAGGCTGCCGTCTGCTTGCGTGGGGTTTGCCACGTGCTTGCGCAGGGTCTGCTGCGTGCTTGCGTAGGGTATGCTACGTGCTTGTGTGGGGTACGCCACATAGTCGCTATCTCGAGGAGATCGTGCAGGTCGTGTGGAGCCGCCGGAGGGAAAATCCATCCTTGAACAGGGGTTGCTGTTCGCTTGCGTAGGGTCCGCTACGTGCTCGCGTGGGGTACGCCACGAAGTCGTTTTCCTTAAGAGGATTGCGCATTTGGTTACCTAGTTAGTCACGTTAACGCGTGCAACCTTCTGTTGTGCAGAATCTTCGGATCTGTATAACCTTCTGTAGAACAGAACCTTCAGGTCTGAATCTACTTTAGTGCAGAACCTTACGGTCTGTACAACCCTCTGTAGTACAGAACCCTACGGGTCTGTGCATACATTTTCCTTGTCACTTTTACTACAGAACCTCACGGTCTGTTCAGTAGAAGGTCGACTACCCTTGGTACAGAATCTTTCAGATCTGTGCTTTTCATCTAAGTCATTTTCCTATACAGAACCTTCTGTTGTGGATTGACATATTCGACACAGAACCCTCTGTGTTGTGCCTACCTTCTTCGACACAGAACCCTCTCTATTGTACCTACCTTCTTCGACACAGAACCCTCTGTGTTGTGCCTACCTTCTTCGACACAGAACCCTCTGTGTTGTGCCTACCTTCTTCGACACAGAACCCTCTGTGTTGTGCCTACCTTCTTCGACACAGAACCCTCTGTGTTGTGCCTAAGTTTCTTCGACACAGAACCTTCTGGTCTGTGTTGTGCCTTACTCTCTACGATACAGAACCTTCTGGTCTGTATTGAGCCTAAGTTACTATAGTACAGAACCTTCGGGTTTGTGCTACATAACGAGCCTCTACGGCACAGAACCTTCTGGTCTGTGTTCTGCCACTCAAGCCTCTATTGTACAGAACCCTACGGGTTTGCTTTTGGTTGCTATCACTTGTGTAATTTGTACTAAGATACATTTGAGTGGAAACCATCCAGATATTTGGGTGAAGAGTGGACGTAAGCAATTTGCTGAACCACTATAAAAATCCTTGTGTCCATCAAACAAATTTGCGTACACAATCAAACGTTCTGTCTTACAGAAACTTACAGGCTCTGTTTAACAGAAGCTTTTCATTCCGCTGCGGGGTAAAACGAAAAAGGGTTAAAATCCAATTTTGGAGATTAACACTAATTCACCCCCCTCTTAGTGTAACAATTGGTATCAGAGCGGGTTCAACAGAGGCTTAACAGCTTGTTGTAGATCCTTGAAAAGCTCTTTCCAGCTACACACTCATCTCCACAGAAGCTTTAAGCTCTGTGAAAATCTACTGGTTCTATTCTGTAGAAGCCTACGCTATATCAGAATCAACCCGCTACTGCACAGAAGCTTTAAGCTCTGTGAAAATCTACTGGTTCTATTCTGTAGAAGCCTACGCTCTATCAGAATCAACCCGCTACTGCACAGAAGCTTTAAGCTCTGTGAAAATCTACTTGGTTCTATTCTGTAGAAGCCTAGGCTCTATCAGAATCAACCCGCTACTGCACAGAAGCTTTAAGCTCTGTGAAAATCTACTTGGTTCTATTCTGTAGAAGCTTACGCTCTATCAGAATTTAACCTCTGTTCCACAGAAGCACCTTGTTCTGTGAGAAACTATTTGTGTCTTCTCTGTAGAAGCTTTAGCTCTATCAGAAGCTACCTTCTATTCAACAGAAGCATACGCTCTGTGAATATCACATTTGGCATTTTGTTTCTGTTCTGCAGAAGCTTGCTGCTCTGCGAGAATTCAACAACTGCCACCTGAAAGAAATTCTCAGTTCTGTCATATTAACACTCGTGCTCTGTTCAACAGAGGCCTGATTGTTGACTTGACGACTGACTTCTACCTAACAGAAGCTTGCTTCTTTGTTGAGGTTATATTCGTCAACGTTCTGTTCTATAGAAGTGTAATACTCTATACGAATCGAACATATGGCTGAAAACTATAATGTGCCTAAACCACATGTTGGGAATCCTCCCATTTTCGATGGTAAGAATTTTTCCTACTGGAAAATTCGTATGAGCGCATTTGTTGATGCAATTGACGAAGACTTATGGTCTTATATAGAAGATGGTCCTCCTTCTATACCAGAGAACCAACAATTTGATCGAGAAGGTCATCCTACACGGGAATACCTTAAGATCAGACGACTCACTAAAACGGCAAAGTATTTGATGTTCAATGCTATGTCAGAAGGTGAATTCGTCAAAGTTTCAACTTGCACTTCGGGCAAGGAAATCTGGGATAAACTTGTCACCATGTATATTGGGACAGACCAGATAAAAGAAACTAAGGTGAATTTTTTAATTCACCAATACGAAAACTTCACTATGAAGGCTGATGAATCTGTAGAACAAATGTTCCAGAGACTCAACCTTCTAGTTGATGCCCTAACTCATTTGGGCAAAACCTATCAAAATTCTGAACTAGTTCGAAAGGTTTTGCGTACTCTACCCAAATCATGGGAAGCCAAGAAAACGGCTATAGAGGAAGCTAAAGACCTCTCTATTCTTCGACTAGATCAGTTGATGAGCTCCTTAATCTCGTATGAGATGGAAAGATCCTCTCAACCAGATATAAAGAGAGCACCTGTTGCTTTCAGAGCATCAGAAGAACCTACAGAAGGTTCGGATGATGAAGCAGAAGCTGATTCGGATGATGAACTCGCAATGATAGCTAAACGACTTTTGCGGTTCGCCTCCAAAAAGCGCTTCAATAAGAGAAGCCAAAAACACATGGATCCAAAGTTGGTCACATGCTTTGAATGCAAAAAGAAAGGACACTACAAAACAGAATGTCCTTTACTTAAAGAAAAGGAGAAACCTTCTCCTAAATACAAGTTCAAGAAAGCAATAGCTTCTTGGGCAGAACTTGATGATTCTGATGATGAGGAAGCACAAGTGTGCCTCACAACTCACACAGAAACTCAAAATGAACTTCATACCTGCTTTCAAACAGAAACTGTTGAAAGCGAATGGTATCTGGATAGTGGATGCTCCAGGCACATGACCGGAGACCCATCCAAATTTTCCCAACTGACTCTACAATGTGGAGGGTCGGTTAAATTCGGTGACAATAGCAAAGGCTCTGTCATCGGCAAAGGTACCATTGGAAGTTCTGACTCCATGGTCATCGATGAGGTTCTGTTGGTTACAGAACTCAAACATAATTTGCTGAGCATTAGCCAGCTTTGTGACAAAGGTTATAAAATAACTTTTGATCAAGATAAATGTTCCGGAGTCCTAAACAATGAAGTTCGCTTCATTGGGAACCGTAAAGGGAACATCTACACCTTGACTCAGAATAGCTTCTGTACTACAGAAAGTTGCCTTCTGTCAGTCAAAGATGAAAGCCTACTATGGCATAGAAGGTTGGGACACTCCAACTTCAAATTGTTATCCAAGCTTGTGAAAAAGGATTTGGTTAAGGGATTACCCAATATCCGTTTCGAGCATGACAGCTTCTGTGAAACATGTTCTCTTGGAAAACAAACTAAATCTTCATTCAAATCTAAGAATGAAGTTTCTACTTCTCAACCTCTTGAACTTCTACATATGGATCTATTCGGACCTACTAGAGTTCAGAGTGTCGGCGGTAGAAGGTACTGTCTAGTTGTAGTTGATGACTACTCTAGATACACGTGGGTTAAATTTCTAACTCACAAAAGCGATGCTTTTGAAACTTTCATTAAGCTAGCTAAGAAATTACAGAATGAAACTGGATCTTCTGTAAAGGCTATAAGAACGGATCATGGTACTGAGTTTGAAAACCATGACTTCGCTACTTTCTGTGACGAACAAGGTATCGATCACAATTTTTCTGCTCCTTATACTCCTCAACAGAATGGAGTAGCAGAACGGAAAAATAGAACTCTAATAGACATGGCTAGAACCATGATGTGTGAGAGCTCTGCTCCACAGAACCTATGGGCAGAAGCTGTTAATACAGCCTGCTACATATCAAACAGGGTTCTACTTAGACCCATACTTGAGAAAACTCCCTATCAACTATATAGGGGGAGAAAACCGAACATCTCCTATTTCTACTCCTTTGGAAGTCCTTGTTTTATCTTGAGACCTTCTAAGGACAATTTAGGAAAGTTCGAAGCTAAGACAGATGAGGGCATCTTTCTCGGATACTCTTTGTCTAGCAAAGCTTATAGAGTTCTAAACAAAAGAACTTCTACTATAGAGGAGTCTATTAATGTAAAAATTAATGACCTTCCTACTATTATTACAAGAGATGTTATATCTCAAGAACCTACAGAAGATGCTGTAGAACCTCTACCCTCTACGAAAGAGAAGGGTGAACCTTCTATTCATGAATCTAAAAATGATCTTGAACAAACAAATGATAATTATGAAGAACATTCTCATAATGATCAACAAAGTGATATTAGAGCACCTGCTCTTTATCAAAGACGTCATCCTATAGACCAAGTCATAGGAGATCTTAACAGAGGCATACAGACTAGAAGTTCTGTAAATGCCTTCTATGAACACTCGGCTTTTCTATCACAGAAAGAGCCAGAGAATATTGATGAAGCTCTCAACGATCCAGATTGGATACTTGCTATGCAAGAGGAGCTTGAACAATTTGAACGGAGCAAAGTGTGGTCACTTGTTCCTAAACCTGGTAACCGTTCCATCATTGGGACTAAATGGGTTTTCAGGAACAAACTAAATGAGTCAGGCATTGTTGTGAGGAACAAGGCTCGGCTCGTTGCAAAAGGGTACTCTCAACAAGAGGGTATCGACTTTGATGAGACGTTTGCTCATGTAGCTCGTCTAGAGGCAATACGAATGTTATTAGCCTATGCTTGCTTTAACAACTTTAAGTTGTATCAAATGGACGTAAAAAGTGCATTCCTCAATGGAGAAATCAAGGAAGAGGTCTACGTAAGTCAACCTCCTGGTTTCGAGGATCTGCAACACAGAGACTACGTCTATAAACTCTCCAAAGCTCTATATGGCCTTAAACAGGCTCCTAGAGCATGGTATGAGAAACTTAGCTCCTTCCTTGTCGAAAAGGGCTACAATAGAGGAAGAGTAGATACTACTCTCTTTCTCAAACACAGAAGCAATCATCTCATTGTTGTCCAGATCTATGTTGATGACATTATCTTTGGATCAACTGATGAAACGCTCTGTGCAGAATTCTCCAAACTCATGACAAGCGAGTTTGAGATGAGTATGATGGGAGAACTCACGTTCTTCCTTGGTTTACAAATTCAGCAATCTGCAGAAGGTACTTTCTTACATCAAGAAAAGTACACTAAGCAGCTTCTGAAGAAATTCGGCCTAGAAGGCACGAAACCTTTGTCTACTCCAATGGGCACAAATACTCAATTGGACAAAGACGAAAACGGTAAAGAAGTGGATAGTAAGCTCTACAGAAGCATGATAGGTTCTCTTCTGTACCTTACAGCTTCTAGACCAGACATACTATTTAGTGTATGTCTCTGTGCTAGATTTCAATCAGCACCTAAAGAATCTCACATGACTGCGGTCAAGAGGATCTTTAGATATCTACAGGGTTCTGTAAACCTTGGCATCTGGTATTCTAAGAAATCAAATTTTGATCTCACTGGATACTCCGATGCAGACTTCGCAGGAAGTAAGGTGGACAGAAAAAGTACAAGTGGTACTTGTCAGCTCATGGGAAACATGTTGATTTCATGGTTTTCCAAGAAGCAGACTTCTGTTGCCCTCTCCACTGCAGAAGCTGAGTATATAGCAGCCGCAAGCTGCTGTGCACAACTCCTGTGGATGAAACAACAACTTGAGGACTATGGTCACTCATTTACAAAGATACCGATCAAATGTGATAATACTAGTGCTATTAGCCTAGCTAAGAATCCAGTATATCACTCGAGATCGAAGCATATCGAACTCAGACATCACTTTCTGAGAGATAATGTACAACAGGGTTCTGTTAATGTAGAATACATTAACACTGAACACCAATTGGCTGATATCTTTACTAAACCTCTGGATAAAGAAAAATTTTTCTTTTTCAGAAGCGAATTAGGAATATGCCATCCTATATAATGTCTTTCATAAGACAACGAAAAGTTAAGTAAGTACTTCAGAAACTTACTACAGAAGGTACATAAGTGTACACTCTATTACAGAAGGTGCAAACCTCTGTTTCTACACTACAGAGGGTACACATTCGTACACCTCACTATAGAAGGAAGAATATTAAACTTTCTATATAATAGAAGGTTGAATTTCATCCTCTATCAAACAGAAGGTACATACTTGTACACTTCATACAGAAGGAGTAATCCTCTGTTTCTATATTACAGAAGGTACAACGTCGTACATTTCACTATAGAAGGTCGTATATTTAGCTTTCTACACAATAGAAGGTTAAATTTCACCATCTATCATATAGAAGGTACACCTTTGTACACTTCAAACAACCGAAGGTTTAATCCTTCGTTTCATCTTTATAGAAGGTAGAAATATCCACCCTCTATTAAACAGAAGGTACAATTGTTTGTACACTTCATTACAGAGAGTTGATTACACTTTCTACCTTATAGAAGGTCTTACGAAATGCTTACCTAAACTTTAATTTAGGTAACTTTCAAACTAAATCTGGAGATATAATATATCATCCAATAAAAGATTTTGATGAATAAAATATTTATTCTGATCAAAATTTTCTTTGTTAGGAATATTAAAATCCTAATAAGTTATACTTGGATACAAATATCCATTATATTTAGCTCTTCGGTATGGAAGAAGCTTTAACAGAAGGTGACGATGTCTTTCTTGCCTTGAAAAGCCATTCGCCTCACACAATCGAATCAAGGAAATAAAATTTCCTTTCCCCCGTGTTTCTGATGCATGACAGTTTGACATGACATCTCAAATAGATCACTTGAGCGGGAAAAATATTTTATTCCCATAAACCGCCTTTAAAACCCACAACCGTCATCCTTCTTCACACCACCCTCAGATCATCGTATCCCCTTTCTCCTTCTCTCTCATTTTGCCCTAAAACTCCCAGACCTTCGTTCTTCATCACCCATGGCACCCAAGGCAAAATCCTTGAGGAAAAAGGCTAAGGCCGGAAGAAAGAAGGCTCGCGCCTCTGGATCGGAGAAGCCTGCATCATCTGCGAGCAGGACTCCATCCCCTTCCTCGTCGGAGAAACCCATCTCTCCTGCGAAGGAACAGACCATTCCTGCTGTTGTCGAGACCCACGATGACATGCAACCACTCTCCAAGGACAAGGGACTTGAAAAAGCCCAAATCCAAGTGGAAGAGAAAGCACATGAGGGATCCCTGGTCGCTGCGACAAAGGAACTCCCTGACCCTGAACCCTCTGCCAAGGGTTCTACTGCGGCTGATGACATTGATGCATCAAAGGTCGCCACTCCTGAGGAGAATGCTGAGTCTGATAAGGAGGTGGAAGTGCCCCTTGTCGATGACGCACCAGAGGAACCAGATGAGGAAGCTCCTGCTCCTGTCATCTCTGTCTCCCCTGACCTCAAGCAGAAAGGCGTGACCTCTGCTGCACAGAAGGCTACCCAGAAGCCTGCAGCACCCTCTGGAACAAAGCTTCTCCATGATGCCATCAAGTCAGGAGGTGTATCCTCACGGACTAGGCTGAAACGGAAAGAGCCCGAGACTGTCAGCACCTCTCTTGTCAAAGCGGCTGCAAAGAAAACCAAGTCCCCGGAGAAATCTGTGGACACCTTCACTGAGGGGCTGGATACCTTCATATTTCCGGTAAACCCTCTAGTCTCTAGAAAGGAGATAGAAACTGTGCTTGCCGATACCAAATTGCCCAAATGTGATGCTGCTGGTCGACAGTTCGCTGCCTTCAAGCGCATTGATTTTAATTGGTTTAAGGCAAATGATCTTGACATTGCTCCATTGCTTGAGAAAGTTGGTTTGAAAAACTTCTGTGAGACATATGCAGAGGTGGCCGTTTCTCGCCTGAGAGAGTTCTATGGTAACATTACGTTCCATGAACAAGGACCTCATGTCAAGTTCATCAAAACAGTGATTGAAGGGGTTCCGCTTGTCTTCTCTGCACATGATGTTAACCAATTGTTTGGCTGTGAGGAATATGACCCACTGTCAGATCTTGGAAAGGAGGAATCCTACAGCATCATCATGGGAGAAAGAGTCCAGTCGGACAAATACCTGGAGTCCACAAAGCTGGAACTCAAGACTCGTGTATTGCATCGAGTTGTGCTATTCTGCCTCTTACCAAGGACCGGGAGCATCGACACCATCACCTCAATTGATGCGTCACTGATGGCTCACATCATGAAGGGAATCCCTTTCAACCTTGGCTTGCTGGTGTTCTCGCACATGAAACGTTGCTGCAATACAACAGGAAAGGCTCTGCCTTATGGCCAGGTAATTGCCGGCCTTCTTAAGCTTGCCCGTGTTTCTACTGATGCATCTACTTTCCAAGAGAAATGGAAGGTTGGTACCTTTGGGCACCAGATCATAGCTAGCATGCATTATGTAAGGAAGGGCTCCTCCTGGACTCTCAAATGGAAGTCACAGGACACCACTGAGGATGATGAGGATAAGCCCCTGTCTGCCAGAAAGTCCAGAAAGGCTGCTACTGCACCTTCTGCTTCTGCCTCTGCAGCTAAGGCTCCTTCAGCACAGAGACAGCCCAAGTCCTCTGCTGAGATGACCATCCTCCTGGAACAAACTGCTCTCCTCAAGGACCTCCAGCAGAAGGCTGTGGCCAATGAGGAAGATATGCGCATCCTACGCGAAATGGTAGTGAACCTGACTCGCGAGCTGGAACGCCAAGCAAAGGTTATCCGTGATAATCTTGATGCAGTCCCTTCTGAGGAGGAAGAGGAAAAATGAACTCTCTTGATGTTCTCTCTTTTATGCACTTCTAGCTAGACCAAAAACTGATTTCTGTGGTCTTCTAGATTGTAATAAGTGCCAATTTGTTGGACACAACTCCTTTGCATGAATGGTATTTGAAGTTTCTGTCATACCTTCTGCACCACATTCTGCATGATGGTTTTTGAACCCTCTGTTCTACCCTCTGCAAGAATTAAAACTACCCTCTGCACGTTGGTCATGAACACTATGTCATACCTTCTGCAAGAAGCTTACTCTTCTTTTTCAACCTACATTCATCTTCTTTTTGATGTGACAAAAAGGGGGAGAAAATTGTGTTGAGGGGGAGTACCTAGCTCTGTATTGGTTATAGAAAAATCCTTGATTTTCTATAACTCAATGGGTCGTAGAAGGCTATACCATCTATGGTATAGAAGCCTATGAGACTGATACAGCTCATAATCGCAACCTTCTGCAGGGAATGCGATTCGTGATCTTTTTAAAGTCACTATTGCTGGGAGTGCAGAAATGAAATACCATCATTTTTGTCGGGCTAAATACAGAAGCTCCACGCTCTGTATTAATCACAGAAGCCTTTGTGCTCTGTACAACCTTCTTCATAACAGAAGCTTCTATGCTCTGTTTCACAGAAACCTTATGGTTCTGTACAAACGCGAGACTCATACTCTCATCTATTTAGGGGGAGTTAGGGGGAGTTCTTGCAAACATATTTCCCTCAACGATGAATGTTTTGTCATCATCAAAAAGGGGGAGATTGTTGGAAAAGGTTTTGATGATGAGCCAGACCTCTGTGCCACAGAAGGTCGAACATTCTTGGCTTTGATGATGAGCCTGACCCTCTGTACTACAGAAGGTTGAACATTCTATTCTACAGAAGCTTCTCTTGTTAAGGACTTCTTGTAAGAATTATTTTTGTAATTAAATGATTAGTTATCAATTATTTAATTACGAAATACACATTGTCTGATTATGATAATTATCTGATCAGATTACCCTGATTTGATTTTCAAATAATCATATTGGAGATAATATTTCTTGTAGAAGGAAATGTATCTTCTATATATGGAAATGTTCTATTATTTGATCTACAGGCTTCTGTAAGCTTACTTGATCAACATACGAACATTATTTGATTCCCAATCACCACCACCTGTCCAGATACACTCTCACGTGTGTTTTTATCAGGATGGAATTGACTTCAAGTCATTTGGAAACAAATCAACGATTGTTTCCACCTGTAGAAGGTTATCGAGCAGAACCTTCTGCGATACCTTCTGTGGTGCACTATTCATGGAAAATATATCATGATCTTATTCTGATTTATTTTCTGAATGCTTGCACGTATATATCATTCTGTTTATTTTGTAAACTAACTTTTAATTTCTTGTTTTGCAGATTTCGTTTTTATCTTTTCCCATTTAAGTTTTCTTCTTAGCCTTTGTGTATAAATAGCCACGCCCTCTCTCCCATCAATCATAAGACAATTCTTTTCTCCCATCCCATTCTGTCCAGAGAGAGCGTGTGCTTGAGCTTGCTTTAGTTCTTTCATTCGTTCGAAATTAGTCACACGAGGAGCACTACCGACGGACGGCTGCATCGTTAGTGAAATCTTCTGGGAGAGTGACTTGGGGGACTCGAGGGACTCGGCTGGAAGCTGCAGGATACGTTGTTGGAAGCGTGTGTACGTGGACAACGTGCAGCGGGCCGGAGAGAAGGGCTGAACCTCGGGAGCACAGAAGGTGAGGGACTGACTAGCTTCTGTTGTGTAGAACTCTGTGTGCAGGAACCTAGGACGGAGGTTGAAGTCTGCTTGCGTGGGGTTTGCCACGTGCTTGCGCAGGGTCTGCTGCGTGCTTGCGTAGGGTATGCTACGTGCTTGTGTGGGGTACGCCACATAGTCGCTATCTCGAGGAGATCGTGCAGGTCGTGTGGAGCCGCCGGAGGGAAAATCCATCCTTGAACAGGGGTTGCTGTTCGCTTGCGTAGGGTCCGCTACGTGCTCGCGTGGGGTACGCCACGAAGTCGTTTTCCTTAAGAGGATTGCGCATTTGGTTACCTAGTTAGTCACGTTAACGCGTGCAACCTTCTGTTGTACAGAATCTTCGGATCTGTATAACCTCCTGTAGAGCAGAACCTTCAGGTCTGAATCTACTTTAGTGCAGAACCTTACGGTCTGTACAACCCTCTGTAGTACAGAACCCTACGGGTCTGTGCATACATTTTCCTTGTCACTTTTACTACAGAACCTCACGGTCTGTTCAGTAGAAGGTCGACTACCCTTGGTACAGAATCTTTCAGATCTGTGCTTTTCATCTAAGTCATTTTCCTATACAGAACCTTCTGTTGTGGATTGACATATTCGACACAGAACCCTCTGTGTTGTGCCTACCTTCTTCGACACAGAACCCTCTGTGTTGTGCCTACCTTCTTCGACACAGAACCCTCTGTGTTGTGCCTACCTTCTTCGACACAGAACCCTCTGTGTTGTGCCTAAGTCTCTTCGACACAGAACCTTCTGGTCTGTGTTGTGCCTTACCCTCTACGATACAGAACCTTCTGGTCTGTATTGAGCCTAAGTTACTATAGTACAGAACCTTCGGGTTTGTGCTACATAACGAGCCTCTACGGCACAGAACCTTCTGGTCTGTGTTCTGCCACTCAAGCCTCTATTGTACAGAACCCTACGGGTTTGCTTTTGGTTGCTATCACTTGTGTAATTTGTACTGAGATACATTTGAGTGGAAACCATCCAAATATCTGGGTGAAGAGTGGACGTAAGTAATTTGCTGAACCACTATAAAAATCCTTGTGTCCATCAAACAAATTTGCATACACAATCAAACGTTCTGTCTTACAGAACCTTACAGGCTCTATTTTATAGAAGCTTAATTTCGCTGCGGGGTAAAACGAAAAAGGGTTGAAATCCAATTTTGGTGATTAACACTAATTCACCCCCCCTCTTAGTGTAACACTTTGCAATATTGAACCCTTCTAGGAAACACTAAACTTGAGCTAACTTACATGGCCATGAAGTAGGGGTTTTCATACCCTCGGCCTTATGACTCGCAACATACGTATTACAAGTACGAAACGTGTCTAGAAGCGAGAAGACTAATCCAAGCCCTTATTGTCGGCGACGTTGTATTTACAACTCCGAGACGGAACTTGTGTGGCCCTTCGATCATGCTTGACCATGTGGACGTAATTGTTTCCCATATACTAGGCGTTAGATCTTCAAACCGAGACTCGGCGTGCGGTCAAGCGGCTACGGGATGATTGGACTCCTGACGAGACGACTATCGAAGCGGATGCTGAAGGAGACGGGATTTTCGCCGAGGAGCTCCCCATCCCTGGTGAAGAAGCACCGGAGCCACGTCCCGGATATGCTCCCTGGATTTTTCTGGATACCTTATTGCGGCAAGCCGGTTTCGGTTCGGTATGGAGCTTGATGTGTGGAGTGGAAGGAGAGTCGCTGAGCCAAGGATCGTCCAGGGAACTATGTTTCCCGTTCTTCTGGTGGACTACTGCTCTATAGAAGAGAGGTATCAGTCCCTCCATTATTTCACTTTTTTCTCCCCTTTTCTCGGACACTTTTTTTGAGGATTGGCAAGGATGAGGATTGGTCTAAATAGGGAAAAGTAGAGATGATGTGGCATGACCTTTTTCTCCAATGTTCTAAACCCTTTCTCAGACGAAAGATCTTATTACTTCATGAGATGATTTTATTTACTCTACATGAGAATGATACAACCAACCTAACGTGTGTTTTCGTTTTCACCAATCCTAGACGAAAGAACGAAGTTTATCGAGAGTGTCAAATGTCATATTTATTTAATTTGAATAACTTAAAAATTAAGAAGTTCATATTAAGTATGTGATGTTTTGAATCCAAAACATCATATAAAAGGTTTTTGTCAGATCGATGACTAATATATTTTGTTTACTGAGCCGTGCCAAAGTTTACTTGGAAGCTCAAATCTGAGTTGAATATGCATACCGTATCTACGAAACATCCCGAACTATCTCAACACGTTTTCTCTAAATCACTTGTACATAAGAAGGCTGTGTCTAATTAAAATATATCATTATCATCCGTGACGACGACGAGACGTGTCCGGAAATTTCTTATACGTTGTGAGCATAAGATTTATCCGGAGGCGATAAAAAGAAATGAAGTTCTGCTTGATGCGAATTATTTTCCTAACCAAGCGGTCATATTTCAGGGGGTCACGAAGAGTTTTATAAATGGGACTTTCTCCGTGAGTTTGTGTAAAGTATTCCTCAGCGTTTTCCAACATGTCAGCCGGACAGGATCGCTATCCGATAACTTTTATTACAAGAATGGATCGGAACATTGACCAGAGATGCTTGGGGCGGAGTTGTCCATAGCAAAGCCCTCACGAAAGACCTCGAAAGAGAAATCCCAAGAAAGCTCCATCCAAACCCACAAGAGTTCTTTTATATTTCTAAAAGAGATGATTGAGACACTTGCTTTCGAATTGTCAATTGCTTCTTTTATGTTGGTGTGGTTCGATGACTCACGGACTTGTCAACATGATTGGTGTGGGGTGTTTCGATTTTTCGTGGCGGTTTATGTGACCAAAAGTGATTGCACTTTTGGTTTTCGTGTTGGTTATTGAGAATAGACTATAGAAGCCTCGCTGATCAACATGTTCCTCGAGGATAAGCGTTCGAGTTAGTCGGCAGATGGTATTATTGTGTCATCACATCATGATCAGGGTTCATCGTGACAGCGAGCTTCTCCATTTCGAGGGGATTCTAAGCCTACCCACGACAAATGCCCTTTAGCCCTAAGATGCATCTTGAGCCACGCCAACTTCGCGTACTCGACCCACTTGCTTTTTTCCGACATCAAACGCTCGGCCCAAGCAGAACCCTAATGCCAAGAAACGTTAATCTTGTGCTCTGATCAAATCTCACCGAGGCGCCCTGTCTAATTTGGTCTGTCCTCTGTGTACTCCAGCCACACTCTTCTCTTAACCCTAATTAGCAGAGCAAATCTAGCAAAAGTCTGTTCCAGATGTGGTAGCACTAACGCCGGACATGGTGGCCAGAAACTCTACTAGGATCTCAGTAACCACAAACCCATCTTCAGAGCATGTCCCGTGAGATGACAACTGGTGGTGACCGACGATACTCCTCGTTAACTTGCTTACCGTTTTAGCTCGTCTAATGGTTTCACTGAGTCTGAGTCGCCTGTAAAAACGGGCAAACCCAATTTCATATCGAAAAGAAGAGTCTATTATAGTATATAAAGCCCAGTGAGCTACTCTTTTTACAGCCATTTAGTTTTAGAATGAGACTACGTCGGACTTGTTGGGCTCGACATATGGGCCGCTCCGATATTTTAATCGATGAATTTATCCGCTTGTCGCGTCCATTGCCTCGAATCAAGTAGTAATTGATGGTAATGCCATCCCAGTAATCAGGAGGAGGATGTCCAAATGGAAATTGATCCCTGAACAAATTCTATCCAGTTGTTTGCGAAGCATTGAATCTGATCATCAGTAACCCTCGCCCCCTGCTCGTTAGGCTCATAAAATATTTAACCGACACACATTAAAATAAATATAGTGATACTCTCATCCTGCTGCTGCAGCACGCTTCCCCCTGCGGATAACTAATGTAATATGTACAATGAGGTTTTCCGGGAGGAAAGTGGGGGTACAGTACAGCACGGTTCATTGTATTTCTTTTCTATATATTTGCTTTTAGTTCATGGTCTTACGAAAATACCATCGGCTCAGATAAACTTCTTTTTATTATTATCATTATGATGTTTTTAGAAAAAGAGTATGATACGTGAGGTCAAAACAATGGATGACGGTGACGAGGCACCTAACCCTAATGTGTAAAAATATTACAGAGAAAAGAAGAAAATTAACAACACCTTGGGGGAGAAAAACTCAACCCGCACGCTCGCTTTGGACCCTCCGCATAATTACACTCCGGCTAAGGTTATAATAATGTCGGGTGACGTCTGTCCAAATCCACGTCTGTGCCTCTTATTGGGCCTGCGGCATGTGAGCTTTTACGATCCCCCGAAATTGGCAGGTCGAGTTCGGAAAATTAAAAAAAAAAAAAAAAGACGAAACTACTTGTCGAACCAAAACTCATCTGGTTTGGGAATAGGTAACGACTCGTGCACGAGTTAATACGTGCAAATGTACAAATTTCGGCGATTTTAATACAAATGTAAAAGAAAATTAACATTTTTTTGGTATTATACAAGTGAATAACTGTTTTAATGTTATAAATAGTGATTCGCTTATGATGTATAAAACAGTAAGATGTATAAAATATATAAACGAATTACTGTTTTAATATTATACATTATACGACGTATTCAATGAGTTGTACAACTACGGGCTGAGATAAATTGTCAAAAATAATTGTTAGTGTAAACCGAGGAGGAGGACGCGCGAGGCTTTCTACAACCACGACGACGTCATCCTCTGTACAAAACCCCGTTAATGAGTAGAGCCCCAGAGACAAGAAAATATGGAAACCCTACCAACTGGGGACATGACCAAGTCGCCAAAGTTATCCTTGTTTTTTTTTTTACCACCCCTACCCCTTTTTGAGATATTTACCAATAAATGTAAGAAGGCTTGGTACAAGGTCAACTTCCCCCTGTCCCCCCCTCCCCCCCCCCCCCCTGCCCAAATTATATACTGAAACCGGCAAGCAACCGGAGGCTGCTGGTCCTGGACCCAGGCGTCGGTTCGAATAGTATCACCGGTAACCGGCGGCCGCTGGTCCCGGCTCTATTACCCCACCCCACCTCCCTCTCCCTTTTAATTTAGGTCAAACCCCGATTTGCCACTTCATTCCCCTCAACACCCACCTCCGTTTCGAATTCCCGAGTGAAAAAAAAAGAAAGAGCTTTGTCACCTTTATATTCATCTCCTCCGTTTCCGTTTCCCTCTCCTTCTTCGTCTTCTTCACTCAGCAAATCAAGGCAACATGGAATCCGACGAAGTTGAACATCGCTTTCTCCCGTGATTCTGACTTTAAGAAGGTGGCGCCATTCTCCCATCGTGCTTTTTTTGTTCTGCGTGGTTTTGTTTTTTTTTTTGGGACTTTGCGTTCGCCTTATAGTTAGTTTTTGCTAGTTGCCTGCGAATTTCGGGTAGCAATCGGCTGATATCAGTGCCCGGTGTTGCTTTAGTTTTATGTTGGGGTCAAACCTTGAAGGCAGGCTTCTCAGAGTTGTGTTGGGTATCCTTGCGATGGGCGGACCTCTGTTTGGACCAAAGGTGACCAGGGTTATGCCACGATCTGAGCTGCGGATAAAGCAAGCTGGTCGAAGTTCGTATACCGGCACATAGGAAACGAGGTGTTTGTTGGTTTTGATCGACTCTCCGCTAATCTGTCTTTGTTCTGGCTCTGCTTTTGGAAACAACACGGCATGGAGGCGTCTTCTCTGAAACGGTATCTCGAGAGACTCTGCGACGACATGGGCTGGGCGTATGCAATCTTTTGGAAGCTTGATCATCGACCACCTCAGTAAGCTCCTTGAACTCTCTATGATTTACGGATGTTTAGTATCTAACATCATCTTCACCCAACCGGAGTTGTCCAATCCTTCACCAATCAGAAAAAAAGAAAGCATAATAAAGTAAAATATATTCCTGTTTCGGAGTTTTCTGCACTTAGTGTTTTTCTTTTACCGACATAATTTGTTATCTGAGTAATATGACCACGGACATAATTAGCATTTGGTTGGTAACTTGTATAGTCAGGAAAGGAAAGAGTTATGATCTTGCAGTTTTATCAGTCAAATTAGCAGTAGTGGCTGTCATGGCACATTAATTGCTTTCTTTATGATTTCCACACCATGGTTTGACTTTTTACAAAGCCGTAGGACATAAAAGGAACAAACAAGAAAGTCATCAACCAAAACAAGAGGTTAGTTGTTGCTAATATTACATAGATTGCCCTCCTATGTAGTTTCAATGGATATTTATGCTTCTCAAACAATCTGGAGCAATTTGTTTATTGCTTCTAGGAAATAATGTTGTACATAAGGTGAGAAATAAACAATGTTTACTTGAAAGCAACGTTCTTCACGCATGCCTCGTTGACTTAGTCACCTTGAGAGCAACTTTGCTTTGCATCAAACCTCGCCCTTATATCCACTATCTACAACTTCATGGGCACGAGAGAACATGCTGGTTGAGGACAGTAATGATATTACTCCGTTAATACTAAGTATTTTGTTGTCGTTTAAAGTCGAACATTGACCTGCTTGGCTAAGCGACGTGTGTTGGTCTTTTTTCTCTATGCGATGTAGAATTACTTAAAATGAATATTTTGAGAGCAAGAAGTCGGTCTAGTACCTACCATTTTTCTTGCTAGATAGCAGTGGGGTTCAGAGTCTCTGGTCATTCAGCTTTTTTTTTTAAATTTGTTTGCTGCAAGCTGTACTTGTTTTCCCATGCAGTATATTTGAATTAGTTGACTCAAACCTCAAACCAGCTTCCCTTATTTGGTAGATGGATCTTATTGATATGTTGTCAATGTTTCAGTTAGGAACAATACTGTTATTCCATGAATTGTGTTCAAATGGTCCCAGCAGAAAAGTTAGTCCGTTGTTGCTTGCTTTGCATTATTGCAGGTCCTTAACATGGGAAGAAGGATATTTTGCGCTCCCTCAGACAAGAAATGAAGCACCAGTATCTGAAACGAAGTACTTGATTTCCTTTGGGAAGGACTTCGTCGCTGAAGGAAATGATGCAGATTATTCCAATGCCTTTACTGGGGCTGAAGTGTCTTCAACTAAGCACAAAGTTGGAGAAGGGTACGATATTTGTCTCACTGTTGTTTATTAGTTAAATTATGATGTTCTGTTCTTTTTCTCTCTGCCAAATTCCTTCAGCGTCTCTCATTCCTCCGAGGGCGTGCAATGATATTTATACAGAAAGCTAGGACCAGTATAATACAAGCTTACCGGTAAATGTGGAAGTTGGATTAGCTTGTGAAGCATCATTCTCTATATTACCGGAGATAATTTGTGTTTCTTTTTTTTTTCTGTTCTTAAAATCAATTATTTATCATCAATAGGCTACTTGGGCAAGTAGTCTACACGAACTGCCCACGCGTGATTTCGTTGGACAATGATGCAGCTAGCTGTAGCATGGAAGTACCATTCGCTGTAAGTTCTTTGATCATCCGTTGTTTTTTATGGTTTACTTCCAGGTAATTGTAATAAGCCTTATTCAGTAATGTCTCCTACTGCAGCCCAATGTTTCCCTTCCATTCCATAGTACCAAGGTAAGATTTGTTTGTATTTCAACATCATACAGTTTTTATACTGTCAAGGCTTACCTGAGAGTGCTAATAGTTTGGTTGTATGTGGATTGCTTCTGCGAAACTAAATAGTAACTCATTTTTCAACTGACTCATGGAAATACTTATGCAGACTATTCTATTAGTTCCTGTTCACCCTCATGGGGTGCTGCAGCTTGGCTCATTTGAAGAGGTGAGCAAATACTTAAATTCCTGCCGAATAGATTTTTGTGGTCCTTCTGTAAAATATGTATTTTGGGCAGGTTGCAGAAGATGCAGCTATAGCTGCTCATGTGAGAGAAAACTTCTTGGCCCAACGTGCAAATGATTCTCAGCGTGATGATCTTGATGCCCAGACAGTACCATTTCATGTAGAGGTCACATATGACACTTTGCCTGAAGTGATCAGAGAAGTCAACCCAGGCAATAAGGTCACCATGTCTCAGCTAGATATATCGGAGGAGGCTAGTCTGTTTGAGATATTTCCATTCCCAAATGATCTTATGGACGCAGACACTGGAAATAGCCTGGAAGATGTGAACTTTTGGATTCCATGTCCAGAAGAAAAATTCCCAAGCTTCTTTCGAGCATGTGGCTCGGCCAACTCAAATGATTCATCCAGTGCTGGACAACATCCATGTGATAATGAGATCATAAAGAAAGATTCGGGGAATGATGTGTGCAGTCCTATCTCCAATGGAGCTATAGGCAGCACTTTTAGTTTTCCTCCTGGCTGTGAGCTACATAAAGCCCTCGGACCAGCTTTCATGGAACAGGAACAGAAGGAGAAGACTGCATCTGAATCCTTTGTCTCTTCTGGAAACTTATCAAGCATCTCATATTTACATGATGAAACGAATCTTCTAGGCGACAGTAACTCATTGACTCCATGTGTTATGCGAGAAAAGGAGGAGTCTTTCTCGGAGACTGGGGTGACCAGCTTATCTGAGATGCCAGATGCTTCATCAGTCAGCGATTTATATGATTTGAAAACATCAATCCCCTTACTGACACAAATTCCGGTTGTCTCTCCAGCTTATTATTCAAATCCAAGTGGTTTAGTCCAAGTAGACTTACTTACCAAACACAATGCCTATAATGGACAGAATGCATTTGGTCAATCATCTGGTCATTCTCTTGTTATCAAGAAACCATTAGACAATGAACTGCTTCCTCATGTGCCTATGAGGAGGTTGAATAAGCAGTCAACTGGAAGCAGAAGGCGTGCAAGGGCTTGGGAAAATCAAAGGCCCAGACCTAGGGATCGACAGTTGATTCAAGAACGACTCAAGGAGCTTCGTGAACTTGTTCCCAAAGGCGCAAAGGTTTGTTGTGCTTTGAATTTCCCGATAATTAATTTGACAGTGTCGTGAATGTTTAATAACTTGTTTGTTTTCTTTACTGAAAATTGCAGTGTAGCATTGATAGCCTCTTGGATCAAACAATCAAACACGTGAATTTTCTTGGACGAGTGATCAAGCAAGCAGAGAAGTTGGCTAAGATAGCAATGATCAAGGTAAATAACGGAAACTTTATCATTCCCTTTAACATGGTAGCTTGTCCCAGATAATGTGCAGGAATTCACTAGTGTTAAATTTATTGTGTTTCTTTTCTTTCTAGATTCTTGGATACTTATTGAGCCACTTTCTGAACACATGCCCTAGTCTTCTGTTTGCACCAAAGGCCAACTTCTATTTTACTTGTTATTGTGCTAGGGTAAATTACTTGGTCTAGTTGGTCATTTAGAACTCGATAGTGCCTGTCGTAGAACATGTTTTTTGGTGGGCTGTTGCGCTTAGGCTTGTTTGGTTTCGAAATGGTAAAAGGTGGAAGGAATGAAATGGTTTTTCATTTCATTCTAGGATTATTCCCGTTGTTGATTACTATATGGAAGCTGAAATAAGAATGAGATACGTTTCTTCTTATTCATTATATGTGAACATGGCACTCTATAGGCAGGGAAAAGAATGTCGTTTCCATTTCCCTCCATTTTGGAAAATGAATACTGCTTTAATAGTTGAATCTGCTTAATATTTCTCTTTTTCTCCCACATGTACCTCCTAGTTGTGCAAGTGTTCTTTCTAGATATGTCAACTAGTCCCTTGTCTTTTGAATCATGACATTTGTGTTTCCATTTGCCAATTAATCGGGGTGTGGTTATTGCTGACGTACTTCAGAAATTATCTTTAGGAAACCAAACAGAACAGTGACAGCTCTGATGATGATTCTCACCAGGCATTGTTGTTTGAAGGCAAGATAGAAACATTTCCTATTGCCGTTGAAGATCTTAGTCAACCAGGACACATGCTTATTAAGGTATGCCCTCTCGAAAATTAAGAGGGAAAATTCTGCAATCTGATTATTTGAGAAGCGTAGGTTTTGAAAATGAATCCCTCCTAGTCAGTAAATTTTCTTGAATACCCCAAACTCCTACATAATTGCAATGATTATGTTGTTTTCCTAGATATTACTTTTTCGGAGCAGATCTCAATAGATAATTAAGTTTCGGTATCATTCTAGCTTGATATTGCACTGCAAAGATGTCATTTCCTGGGATTGTTAGATCAATTGTTGTCTAATTCTAATGCAGATGAAATGCAATGAACACGGACTGTTCCTCGAAATGGCTCAGGTTATTAGCCGCTTACCTTTGACAATCTTAAAAGGTCTACTAGAGATTCACGCAAACGATACGTGGGCATGTTTTGTTGTGGAGGTATGAGATAGCTTCCTTGGACAAGATATGTAATCTAACTTCACGCCACTAATAAGTGTCTCCTTCTGTGTTGATGCAGGTCACAAAAGGCTTCCACAAGATGGACATCTTCTGGTCCCTGATGCAACTCCTTCAGCATGTGAAGGGGCATCAATGGTGCAAGGTTTGATGCCCACATCATTCCAGCAGGTCAACATTCGCTCGTTTTATTTTCCTGCAAGATGAGATGCTTTGTAAATAACTTACGTATCAATAAGATAAAGAGACAGATTGGCTTTGTGTTGCTTCTGAGCCTGGGGTATCTATTGATGGCGAAGAACGTTAGTAAAATAATGCCCCAGTATTTTGTACAAAGGACATCCTCAGAGTCTCAGACTCAGACAATCATTGGCAATTTGCTTGCTTATATATTAGAGACAGGGTTTGTAACTTTTAACTATCCGGGTATGTTTTCGACAAAACTCTCTTCGATTGCATCTCGCCTTCCGGTTTCTTCTGATTGTCCAGAGTGTCGAGAGGAAATCGCAAGAAGCACTTGTATCGACGTTACTGAACGTCTGGTGTTATTACAAGAAATGGTAAGAGTTTGCTGGTAAATGGAACATGCAGATTTTATGAGACTATACCATACCCTTGAAACTTAGGAGGAACCGGATCGGAGGTGTTTTTCTATCCCAGCTCCTTTCCGAATAATCGGCCACTATATACCTTCCATGGACACAAATGACCTGCCCAGTCACATAAGAAGCAGTGATGCGTGGACAAGTTCTAGAAGATACGTGAAGAAGGATTGCTTGGCAGCTGTGGGGTGAATGATGGAGATTGTAGAAGTTGGAGGTGGAGCAGTTGGAAGACAGAGGCTTGGAGGAAGACTGTTAAAAGTAGTTGGTGGGGGTTGGGTCCGGTTCGATTTAAGTGTTAGTGGACCGGTCCAGTTCAAGCCGGTTTAATAGTTTGTTAGAAAGGGCTGAGTAGCCGGAGGGGGAAGTCAGTTAGATATTTCCTGTTGTAGTGGTGCGCCGAAGGCGGAGTTGTAATCCTTGAGCTGTCGAGGTTGATTGAGTTGGTGATTGGTGGTGCGTAATGAAATTGGTGTTCATTGTTGGTGTTGGAACTGCATTTGTGTTGTTCTATTAATTGTTCTACTGCAATTGTTAATTCTGAAGACTTACACGGATCAAGGTTATCAGAGTATCGTCCTGGAGTTGCGATTGAATTGGTGAAGGATCGGCAATGTTGAGAGGAGTAATTGCTGGTTGTAACCTTGAGAGTTAATTTTTGTTGATTGATTGTGCACTACGTTGTTGAAGTTAAATCATGGTAGAAACTCGGTTTGATGAGTTGCGTCGGGAACAGGAAACTACTGGAGAGTTGGTGGAAGGGTTGGTTGCGAAGGTAGGGTGCTTACCACTCAAATTAGGGAGGTTCAAGTGCAAACTAAGGACATTCAACAGCAAATAGATGAGAAATGGGGAATGCTGCTTTCTAAACTGTCAGCGTTAGAGGGTAAAAGGAATGAAGAAGTACACGAGGTGAGGGGGGAGACGATGAGTCCTAGGTGGGAAGCTGAGGCAACAAGTGGAGTTAGGGATACAAGTCATTTTGTTATGCCCAAAGTTGATTTTTCGGAGTTTAATGGAATTGATCTGGAGAATTGGTTATATAAATATCAGAGATATTTTGAGTTGGAGCATGTTTCTGAAGATAAAAAGGTGAAGTTGGCCTCGTTGTACCTTTATGGATCTACTTTGCAATGGCATTACTCTTTTATAAAGAACAGGAGGAGAGATGGAATTTTGGAGTGGGAAGAGTATGTTGTCGCTTTGAATAACATATTTGGTAGAGAAGTGTTTGAAGTCCCGATGGGTAAGATGAAGAATTTGAAGTAGGAAGGTGAATTTGACAATTTGTATGCTTATATGGAAGAGTTTGATATGTGTCTACGAAAGGTTTTGGAGAAGATAGATTTGCCTATGTCCTTCCAAGTGAGTTTATTCATTAATGGACTAAAAGATGAGTATTCTTAAAGGGGGGCCTTTAAGAAAAAGATTTTGAATATTCTGATTGACTCGGGAAGTACACACAACTTTGTTGATTTGGGAGTGAATCTGGCTGTTGTGACTATTGCACCAGTTAGAGTGACTGTAGCTGATGGGAGGAGTGTTGTTTGTAGAAATATGCTAAAACAGTTATGGTTGTCGTGACTATTGCACCAGTTAGAGTAGCTATAGCTGATGGGAGGAGTGTTGCTTGTAGAAATATGCTAAAACAGTTCGGTTGGAGTATGCAAGGACATATGTTTACTGCTGATTTTTATCTTATCACGTTGGGTGAATGTGAAATAGTGTTGGATGTTAAGTGGTTGGCTCAGTTGGGTGACATTGTGTGGAATTTCCAAATGTCAACTATGAAGTTTCACTGAGAAGGAAAGGAGATGGTATTGAGGGGTAGATCAAACCAACCTGAAGATTGTATGTTACAGCTGTCTATAGTGAAGCAGATGGATAAGATTTGTCGTTCCTCTACTGTGGTTGGTTGGGTTGAAAGTATTATGGAGGGAACAAAAGCCCACTATTGCATTGTCAGTCAGCTACTATAGGTCAAGTACAACCTGAGATTGAAGAGGTATTGACTGCTTATGCAGATATCTTTCTTGAGCCGATAGGCTTACCTCCTTTTAGAGGTTATGATCATGCAATTGTACTCAAAGATGGTGTTCATGGTATAAGTTTGAGGCCTTATAAGCACTCTGTTATGTAGAAGGATGAGATTGAGAAAATGGTTCAAGAAATGAGGAAGACAGGAGTGATACAGGAGAGTAAGAGTGCTTTCTCATCTCCAGTAGTCATGGTTAAGAAGAAATACGGGACTTGGAGAATGTGTATGGATTATAGGGAGCTTAACAAGCAAATGGTGAAGGACAAATACCCCATCCCTGTGATTGAGGAGTTGTTGGACGAATTATTTGGAGCTATCTTTTCTAGGACTGATCTCAGGGTAGGCTATCATCAAATTCGCATGAAACCTGAAGATGTGCATAAAACCGCCTTTAGAACTCATGATGGCCACTATGAGTTTTTGGTAATGCCCTTTGGATTGACTAATGCACCATCTACATTCTAAAGCTTGATGAATTCAATCTTTAGACCTTATCTGAGGAAGTACATCATAGTTTTCTTTAATGATATACTCATATATAGAAGATCTTTAGCTGAACATGTGACGCACCTTTAGTTTGCTCTGTCTATTTTGAGGAAGTATGTCTTGTTTGCAAAGAAGTCTAAGTGTGTGTTTGGCAGTTCCAGGGTTGAGCATTTGGGTCACTTTATCGATAAGGAGGGAGTTTCTACGGATCCATCTAAGGTTCAAGCTGTGAGGGAATGGCCAGTACCCATTTCTCTGAAACAGTTAAGGAGTTTACTCAATAGTGTATGCTGTTGGGAAGTGGCATCACTATCTCATAGGAAAACACTTTGTTATACATACGGATCATAAAAATTTAAAGTTCTTGATGGAGCAGAGATTGCATACAGAGAGCCAGTTTAGGTAGTTAACCAAACTCATGGGCTACTACTATGAGATTATATACAAGAAGGGTAAAGAGAATATCGTGGCTGGGGTCAGAGTTTTTCGCTCGGGTCCAAGGGTCAGAGTTTTTCGCTTTAAGGGTGCAAGATTATTCTCCAACTCTAATTGATGATATTAAGGCTACTTGGGTCAGTGATGATAAATTAGCCACAATAATTGCAGAATTGAAAAAAAGGGATGGACCTATACATAAGCATCAATGGCAGCAGGAATTGTTGAAAAGGGGGTCTAGATTGGTTGTGGGGGCAGTTCCTTGAAGTGAGGAGGAAGATTATAACCATTTTTCATAATGGTCCTGTGGGAGGGCATTCTGGGGTTTTAGCTACTCATAAGAGAATTGGAAGGTTCTTCTTCTGGAAAGGCACAGAGAGATGTCAGAAATTTTGTGAGAGCATGTGCTATCTGTTTTACATGCAAGCATGAGAATGGCCTCTCCTAGTTTGTTACAACCATTACCTGTTCCTAATGGACTATGGCAGAACATAACTATGGACTTTATTGAAGGATTATCGAAATCACAAGGTAGAGAAGCCATATTGGTGGTAGTTGATCGGTTAAGCCATTTCCTTGCTTTGCCACATCCTTATTTTGCCAAGACAGTAGCACAACTCTTCATGGATAATGTTTTTAAACTACATGGTTTACCTTCTATAATTGTGAGTGATAGAGATGCGATCTTTCTGAGCAAGTTTTGGCAGGAGCTTTTCACTTTGCAAGGAGTATAGTTACACCTTTCAACTGCTTACCATCCACAAACGGATGGTCAAACTGAAGTTGTTAATAGGTGTTTGGAGACATATCTGAGGTGTATGGTTGGAGATTGTTTTGGTAATCGGGTCCAATGGCTTCCTTTGGCTGAGTGGTGGTACAATAGTACCTATCATTTAACTATTCAAATGACTCCTTTTGAAGCCCTTTATGGATATCCACCTCCCATTCATATACTGTATTTTCCTCATGATCATGTTATCCCAGCTGTAGATATGGTGTTAAGGGATAGGGAGGCTCAGTTACAGCTGTTGAGGTTTCATTTGGATAGAGCAAGGCATCGACTGCAACAATTAGCCAACCAGCACAGAACTGAAAGGGAGTTTCAGATTGGAGAATTGGTGTATGTTAAGCTACGCCCTTATAGACAGCAAAGTGTGGTGAGCAGGAGTAATAATTTGTCACCTCTGTTTTATGGGCCATACAAGATAATTGACAAGGTTGGGAAGGTGACTTATAGACTGGACTTGCCTGTTGGTGCTGTTGTCCACCCTACTTTTCATGTCTCTAAGCTCAGGAGGTGTGTTCAAGATGATTTCTCGGGTCTCTGCTGTATTGCCAACTTTCTGTGAGCTCTTGGTACGCTAACCAGTGGAGAGATGAACACATACACTCTCGCTTCTGGTAATGTGGATGCGGGGGCTGTGGTCAAGGGAGCAGCATGTGTCGAAGACGAAGATTCATTGTCGTCCTTGCGCTTCCCCCACACTACCAGGTACAGTCCCCTTACGATGACAATGGCTCCCATCACCCTGTAAAGACAATAGAACGAAGAACACGTCAGATTGAGGAATCATACTTTTGTGATTCTAGTGCGCTGTCGATGTGCGAGAAGTGAATCGCATACCTTCCTAAAACAATTGTTCCGCTAAAATGAAGGTGCTCATTACGGCAACCATCACCATGCTCAGTGGGCTGAATGCTGTCACAAAAAACTGGCCCTCTGTCTGTAATACCTCAAATTTACTCATGTAATTAACCGCGTAAGAGATAGGACAATCAATCTCCGACCATACAAAAGGAGACCTTTGAAACTATGCCTACAATTGAAAAAAAGATGCCGCAATCCACTTGGAAAGTTGAGGCCGGATCAATCACAAAGTCCGCAACTCCGACATCAAGGCTTCCGAAGAGGCCAACAGACACTGCAGCAGTTCTCCAGATGCAATTCATCGACAGCAACCTGCACTACTAGCTCAGCCGCAATCACTTCCAATGGCAGTTGCTACTAAAGCCAGTGGTCAACCTGCTTCGTCTGCTGTTAACATGCAGCAACAGCAGCCTACAGCAGTAACAGCAGCCACAAAGCTGATGATTCACACACATTAAAACAGACTCACCTCCAGCCCAACCAAAGAAAAGGCCATACAAAAACCCAAGGAGGAAGACTAAACAATTACAACAAAAAAAATGAAAGCCTGACCCAAGGTGAAAGGCCAATCAAATCCAACCCAAAGCAAATGGCTGATCAAGCCAAACCCATCAACAATTTGTCCAGCCCACAAAACAAGCCCACAATACAAAACAAAACTTACCTTTGCCTCCGACAAAATCCTGCCACCTTCACTCCCCCCCTCTCGACGGTTAAGAGAGCAATAAAAGGAGGCCAATAAAAGGAAAGCAGACAGACAGAAAGGGGGGAGAACAGTTACAAAAACCGACCAAATTCTCGGGGGTTAAATTTGGCTTTTGACAGGGAGAGGAAGTGGTGGTCTTTCTCCCTTCCTTCTTCACTCCTTTAAAGAGTCCAAAAAACCTCCACAGGGGCCGGGGGGATGGTCTCAACCCACCTGCAATCTCCTCACCAAGGTTAGAAGAGGAAGGCACCATGGGAAACCCCCCTCGATGGCCAAACCAAGCAAGCAGACCATAGTAGCAGAAGGGACAACTCCATACCTGAAGCTGCATTGGTCCTTCAGCTCATCGCTCACAGGAACGGCAGCAGACTGCTTCTCCAGTGACCGGCTTCTCCACCAGCGAATCCCTGCGGCGATACTTCACAACGATCCCGACGTTCACAGCAGCATCAAACATGCAGTCCCCGACATCCATTGCAGCAGCGAAGCAACTCTCCAAGGCAGCCAGCTCACACTTCCCTTCTACGGCGAACCTTCCTCCCCGGCGACCTTCAGAACCAACGCCGCCACCACCAGCCGCAGCGGCGTCATCACTCTCCTCCCGGCGCTCCACGGAGACAGAGAGCTCGATCTTTCCAGCTAATCACCCACCTCCTGGCGCCCTCAGCGACGGCGAACGTACGCCGTTCCCAAAGCTGCATCGATGATGGCGACACCTACAGAATCACGACGACCAGCCCTGGCCGTGACCGCGATAACGGCAGCTCCAGCCCCAAGGCGGCTCCTCTTCCCAGTTTCCCGGCGCTCCTCCCAGACGCCATCCTGAAGTCCAACAACACCCACAGCGGCGAGCTTCCCTCGGCCGTCTTCATGACAGCGGCGGATCCCCTCATGGTGGCATGATCACCTCTTCCCCGACGTCCCAGGCCTAGCGGTGGTGAAGCAAACCCCCTCCGACGTCCCCCCGTAGCAGCATACCCATTTCAGCCCCGGCGTTCTAGCCCACGGTGACAGCCTCCACTTCCCCCGGCGCTTCCCGACCTCGCGGCGGCGGGTCTGCTCCCCCTCCGGCGTCTCTAGCCTCATGGTGGCAAGATCTTCTCTCCCCGGCGTCCCCGGATCCCAGCGCAGCGACCACGATAACCCGTGGCGAGACCTTGGATTCTCAACGGACGAGTCTTCCTCCCCAGTGACGTCTTAGTGGCCTCGGGGTCTTCTTTTCCAGTAATCCCTCGGTGACCTGGATCCCCTTTGCTTCCTTCGATCAACAGCAGCTTCGGGTGGCTTGATACCCAGACGCAGTTCCCCACCTTTGATTTCGTCTTCGATCAGCCTACAAAGACGGTAAAAAAACTCCATTCTCTTTTTATTTTTAATTTTTTTTTTTAATTTTTGAATGTCTATCGATCAACCTACACCAAAGGTAAAAACTTCCGTCTTCTTTTTTTAATTTGAAATGGCCATTCACGGCTTCTTGCATCATTATTATTATTATTATTATTTAATAATAAATGGCAATCGTTCATGTTCGAGTTCACATTTCTTTAGCAATTGGATTTCTTAATACGAATATGTTCCTTTTTAAACTCTTTGCTATAGTCAAAATTTTAGAAAATTTTTTTATGAAATTTGAATGACTTTAGCCCACTTGAATTCATTTACGTTTTCTTAGATCATGTTCGATTATGATAAACATTGCTAATGTCCATCTCTCTTTATTTTGCATGTAAAACACGGTGGACTTCTCGGATATCATCGACGATCTACATCAAATACACATCTTCGATCACGGTAAGACAAGCCTTACCTTTCTTTTAATTTTATCGAATTTCATTTAAATTTAACGATACTAACCACGTTTACATTTTTCTTGACATGTACATCGAGCGCTTAATCTCAAAGATTCAAACACGAAATTTCGAAGATCGACTCGAAGGCGCGTGTATCAAACCGCGTGGATCCACCTCGGCCTAAAAACCGCGATGCCAAGATAATAAGCGGCCCCAACCGTCATCTCAGGTACATGAGGGAGGTCCTCTCGATTTTTTTATTATTTCCACATGTAACGAGTCATGGGCCCAAGTGCATAGGCCCACGATCACCGCCTTTCCCCGCTCTTTTTGATCTAAATAATTGTCTGTGCCTGTCCGCATGCCTTAGGCCCATAGGTTTATCGTTGCATGTGATTGTTAAACAAATACACATGAGTTCGGGTCCAACGCCTGAATCGGGTCCAACGCCCGTTAACCAAAAGCAAACCTTTTGGAGCAAACGCCACCTTTTCGCATGTTTAAATGTAAGATTTAGTAACTAGGAATCCCCGAATCTACTCTGGTTTTCCGACATAAATCAATCTTTTAATAAGTCGGTGGCGACTCCGTAATAGTTTACCTAGGTTAAACAACACATTTTTTTACGAAGTCATTTTGGATGAAGGACTGACGACACGGGCCGCTCTTGGAACCTCCTGAAGCTTCCTCCTCGGGCCATGCGCTTCTTTTCGCCCGTCGCCTCTTAAAGAGCATGGAGACGATCGGCGAAAAGTCTGCGCAGACCCGGTCAGGAATCGAAGGAGGGACCACCCTGGTCTTTTCTACAGCGTTCGACGCTCAAGTTGCGACGCCGACCGGAAGACTCTAGGGGAGCGGGCACGGATCCTCGGGTCGTCCGAACCGCCGCGCGCATGCTAGGCCGGAAGGCGCGCGTACACTGTCCTTCATCACGACCCCTTGGATGTAATAAGCAACACCCGAGCAGACGATCCCCTGCAAGAATCACATAAGTCAGTTCGTTGTTCATATGACCTCTCATTCTGCGATTTCGAATCATTACGCTGTAAAGGGCTGCGAGCAGTCCGCTGTCCCAGTGGATGGCCCAAACAGATTCGTTGCCTCTTTCCATAACGAGGGCCAAGGAACTGTGGGAATTCGTCCAGCAGAATAACCCAATGGTGATCATGATCGCGCCCTTTATGGAACTGTGGGAATTCGTCCCGTTTGTCCCAATCTGTTGCTCGGTCCTCCCCTTCTGCCAAAACAACTCGATGGTTGGGCCTTTGATTAAGGTCATAATCATGGCCCCAGCAATAGTCGTCACTGTACCGAACACCTTGGCATGGCTGTGCATGCTTTTAAACTTCACTCTCTCCAGCCTACGACAGTTTTTTGTTAGATCAAACAACATATTTCCATTATTTTTCACTCTAAAGTATGGGAGCGGTGTCATAAGGGCGATGAAAGAAGTTACCTAAAGATGCAAGCAGGATATTACTCATAGCGGCCGCCAATGTCGCCGTTGTACTCTTCATCCCTAGAAAGCAGAGGTTCTGGCCGATCACAGGCCTGAACAAAAGGAGTTCGCCGTTAGAAACCCATTGTAAAGGAAGCGTAGATGCTTAACTCTAACAAGCTGAGCACCGTCAGCTTAATGAATATTGGAAGCGTCATTTTCGGCCGTGTATTCCTGCCACGAAGCTAAGCAGCATGCAGTCACAACCATTTCGGGGCAGTCTCGAAGGAGTCAGAGCCTCAGTCTTACCTGTCAAGGATGATCGCAAAGGGGGCGATTACCACAGTGGCCAAGACGTGATACTAGACAGTCAGGACAAAGCAGCTCGTCCCACGGTTGAGGGCTGTGAGGATGTCCATCCCGGAGACGGCAGCTTGTAGGAGGATGACCCCTACGAAGGGCTTGGCCTTCTCCATGATGCTTCCGCAAGCAAACATTTCACTTGAAAGCAGTGGTGGTGGTGGTGGTGGTGGTGGACGAGCCTCCCTGAATCGCGAATCTGCACGAAATCAGAACCTCTGCCCAATATCCTTAAAAATCAGCAACTTACCATTAGGAGAATCCCAGATCCGTAAGAATCAGAACTTACCGAAAGGAGTAAACCGAAAACAGTAGGTTGAGGATTAGAATATGAGCTGCAACCAGGCTATTTTCAGTAGCCAAACAGGGCTGCTCACGACAAGAAGGAGTACAGCCGCCATTAATACCTCTAACTAATAATTTCAAGCTACTTCAGACAATCTTCAATTAGGATTGTTTCAACTCTGGAAAAACAGAAGCATCGTTTTTAAGCGTAAGATAAGAAAACCATTGTCTATCAAATTATTAATGCACACTATTAGCAAACCACTTCAAGTATAATTTCCAAGGTGCAATAACCTTAGCTTCAAATAAGCATGAGTTCTGGCATCTCATAGACAACCACATAAAAGTGAGGCTAATAAGTTCAAATGACCCCAAACTTTCACCTATATACTGATTGCAGAAATATGACCAAAGTTAAAAGAGACTTGGAAGAATTAGACGAATTTCTGGTCCTTATGGCTGACATAACATTCTCGTTATAACCAACAAAAGATATCTAGGCAACGGCATTCTGTCAGAGTTCGCAGGAGGCATTATTACTAATTATGTCAGTATATATAAAAGACCAAACATAAATCCACGCTACTTGATAATTTAAGGTTAATTCTGAAATTATTCCGCGGAATAGAATAAGTAGTATCAAAATTCGTTAAATAATTATTAAAATTAAAATTAGCAACTAAATTTCACGAAATAAGAGTTGTGGAACCCCGATTTTCAGAGAAACATACAATAGGGTGAAATATCGGAACTGGTAAATTCGTTTCGAAAACATATCGAAGTTGTCAACTCCGATTTCGGGACATTACGAGCGCTATTTTGGAACAGACCCCTCCCTTTTCGCGAGAATGATGTGCCAACTTCCATCTCTCGTGCGCTTCCTTTTAGCCACCTCTTCCGCTTCTTTTTTTTTTTTACCTCTTTCTTCCTTTTAGTCACGACGAGAAGCCTCAACATGTCCTTTATTAATTGTGTAAGTCATCGGGTTTTATCCGATGACACGATTAGTTAAACATGTCGTGTCCCATGTTTGAAGCTTTCGAACACAAATTCGTAAAAGACACGACCCGTTCAAAACCCGTACAACACAAATTGCCACACCTAGCGACTTCCGATTCCGAGGCCGGCAGTTGAAATGGTGAATTTTCCCATATATTGAAGTTTGCTAATTCAAATAACTACTTAGAAATAATAATTCAAAAATTTTTAAAATGATAGCCATATCTCACGTTTTTTTAGACTAACATTTACATTCATCTTGTTACTTTGCTTACGTTTTGTCGATTAAGAAAGCTATGGGGTAGTCTAATAAAACAAATAAAATATCAAAAAAATATAATAATAATTTATTTATTTATTTATAGTTATTATTTTAATTTTTTAATTAGATATTCCTTAATTTTGATTTTATATTTATGTTTTAAATTCTCATCTACAGTTATTTAAAATACCATTTTTATACTTAAATAATTGAAAAAAATATCGATGCACGGCCTCACTTTGGACTGAATTTTTTTTAGCCTAACGTTCAAAATTTATGTTTGTAGCCTTGAATCAATATTATTAATTTTTTATGGCCTAATTTAGACGCCGTCGCCAATTTATGTAACAGAGATCAAATAATTTCCGACGCTTGTATTAATTATTTTTCTTTATCTTACGTGGAGGCAAAATATTGGTTTTCCACCCGAACTTTAGGCGGACTTTCTCTTTTGTCATAACATTTAACAATATTTCTTTGTGCCCTTAAATCGAGGGTATAAATTTTTATGGCCCAATTTAAACGCCTTCGTTGGTAAACGACTTCAAATAATTTCCGATTTGAGGCACGCGAGGGAGATCAAATAATTGTTTAGGCCGCTAAACATTTTGCCCCTAAAAACTTATAGAGGCGCAACAGGGAGATTAAGTTCTCAGAGGTAAAATGTTTAGAGGCGCAATCGAGAGATTAAAGTTCTCAGGGGCAAAATATTTTTGTGAGAATCGTAACTCATAAAGTTGTATTTTTGTCAAATATTAATATGGGATAAATAAAAAACTAAAATCGCATCGAAAATTATTGGAAGTCGGTTAGCGTTTAAATTAGGCCACAAAAATTTGTAATATGGCCACAAAAGAGATATTGTTAAATATTATGACAAAAAAGAAAGTCGGTCCGAAGTTCCGGAAAAAGAAACCAATATTTATCTCCATGTAAGATAAAGAAAAATAACTAAAACCTCAGAAATTATTTGATCTTTGTTACCCAAATTGATGGTGGTGTCTAAATTATACCACAAAAGATTTATAATATTAATTTAAGGCTACAAACAAAACTTTTCAAACTTTATGCTAAAAAGGTTGGCCAAAAGTTCGAGCACGGATCGATATTTTGCCTAAATCATTTAGTAATATATAGATTTTAGCAATAATATTGCTCATATTATCCCTTTGTACAAAGAAACCACCGTAACAGCTTGAAATTGGTTTTCTTTTCGGCCCCGGATAGAATGGATCACCTAAAAAACCGGAATCATTAACTTTCACTCGGCCTAACGAATCGTTAATCCTATTCTGAACCGCTGGTTGTATGTCCTTTATAAGATGCCCGCAGCCCACACAAAATAGACACCACCCTACAGCGAAGATCGACATACGTCACGACAAGAAGCCTCAACCTGTTCTAGAAGATGGGAATCCAGAAGCCAAAGCAGCTGCTGGTCCTTTGCCTAGTTTTGGTCGCCAGCATAACAATGACAACCGTGAACCCCGCCGAAGGGAAATGGATCGATAAGGCGGTGCTCGACCCATGCAGAAGGCCTGGAACAAAGCCCCCGGGCTGCCAAGGAAGCGTGGACACCACACCGGTGCCCAAGAATACTTACACCCGCGGCTGCTTCAAAATGTACAGGTGCCGCGGATGAGGATAACGACATGTATACGTAATTAATGTTATTATCAGTGTCCTTCCCCTCATATGATGAATGGTGCATGGTTTGCAATGATGTTGGGGAAACATTATCTCCTTGTCGCTGTACTTGAATTCTCCGTTCGCAAAGCCACCTGTAGGTGTCTATGTTATGAGCAACGAAACTGTTACTTTTTCTCTTCTGAAATGTTGCAAATCATTGTGGCACATAACTTTTCCTTTTTTCCTATTATTTGTCGCTTTCTTTAAACACAACATTATTTGAAATAGCCACTTATATAATCGTTATGTCATTTTTTCCCATTTCTTTTAGTTTGAGGGAAATAGTAGCAACTTACTTTTCAAAAGAATAACGAGTACATTTTCATTCTTTTAGTAGAATGCTCCGTTACCACGAACGATAACTTCTTTTCGAAATCGTTATTTAAAGTAATGATTTTGAATAAAATATAATTTTCTCTAATCATCATAAAATGAAATAACGAGTAGTTATTTCATTTTATAAAATTTTAAATCATTAGTTAAAATAATGACTTTTTGGGGTGACAATTTCAGACACGAACACGATACGATTTAAAGCGTGTTCGGGTTTAATTAAATGTGTTTTTTATTTTTACTGGACAAGACACAATTAGACACGACAAAATCCGTGTCCGCGTTCGGGTTTTAAAATTTGTCACGTTTATAAACATGTATAACCCGTATAATTTTTAATAAAATGATAATTCTAAAGAATATTTTTATTTTATTTTAAGATCGGCATGTTCACATTAAATTGATGTAAGCCCAAATAAATAGCATTGAAGTTTGACGTTCGTTCAAATCTGAATATGAGCAATATTTGGATGAACCGCGAAACCTGTTGGCATATTGGAAAAATAATCAATTTCGCTTTCCAAACATTGCAAGAATGGCTCGTGATGTGTTAAGAGCGATGATCTCTACTTTGGCTTCAGAATACGCATTTAGTACAGCAGGTCGAATCCTAGACCAATATCGGAGTTCATTAAAACCAGAAACTGCGGAGACACTTCTTTGTAGAAGGGATTGGCTTTATAGATAAGGTAATTAATAATTACTTAAGTTAACTGTATTTTAATTATTCTAATGTAATTTTTCTTAGAGATTTCAGCAAAATTTCTCGAAGATCTATCCGTGATGTGGTAGGTCCGGACATTGAAAATGTTACCCCGTCGAGTGTTGATTTAAATTGAAAGACTGAGTTAGTGATATTTAATATCTTTTTATTACTTTTCTTATTTAAATTAGAATTTTGAATGAATATAATTTTTAATGTTATATTATAATATTTATTAATATTTTAACGGGTCAACACGATTAACATGTTCATTAATTGTGTTAGTCTTCGGGTTTATCCGATGACACGATTTGTTATACATGTCGTATTCCATGTTTGAAGCTTTCGAACACAAATCCGTAAAAGACACGACCCGTTTAAAACCCGTTCAACACGAATTGCCACCCCTAGCGACTTCCGACTCCGAGGCCGCTAGTTGAATAGCGAATTTCTTCATATATTGAAATCGCGAATTCAACTAACTACTTAGAAATAATAATTCAAAAATTTTTTAAATGATAGCCATATCTCACATTTTTTTTAGACTAACATTTACATTATCTTGTTACTTTGGTTACGTTTTGTTGATTAAGAAAGCGATGGGGAGGTCCAATAAAACAAATAAAATAACACAAAAATATAATAATACATTTATTTGTAATTATTATTTTAAATTTTTAATTAGATATGTCTTAATTTTAATTTATATTTATATGTTAAATTCTCATCTACAATTATTTAAAATACCATTTTTATACTTAAATAATTGGCAAAATATTGATGCATGGCTCCACTTTGGACTGACTTTCTTTTTTAGCCTAACGTTTCAAAATTTATGTTTGTAGCCTTTAATCAATATTATTAATCTCTTATGGCCTAATTTAGACGTCGTCACCAATTTATGTAATAGAGATCAAATAATTTGTGACGCTTGTAGTAATTATTTTTCTTTATCTTACGTGGAGGTAAAAATATTGGCTGTTTATTCGAACTTTAGGCCGACTTTCTTTTTTGTCATAACATTTAACAATATTTCTTTGTGGCCTTAAATCGATGTTATAAATTTTTATGGTCCAATTTAAACGCCTTCATCGGTAACCGACTTCAAATAATTTTAGATGTAAGGCACGCGAGGGAGATTAAATAATTGCTTAGGCCGCTAAACATTTTGCCGCTAAAAGCTTATAAAGGCGCAAGAGGGAGATTAAGTTTTCAGAAGTAAAATGTTTAGAGGCGCAATCGAGAGATTAAAAGTTTTAATGGCAAAATGTTTTTGTCGGAATCCTAACTCATAAAGTTATATTTAATTAATGTTATTGTCAGTGTCCTTTCCTTCGTATGATGAATGGTATATGGTTTGCAATGATGTTGGGGAAACATTATGTCGTTGTAGCTGTACTTGGATTCTCGATTCTAAGTTTGCAAAACCATCTGTATGCGCCTGTCTGTTGCTTTCTCTCTTATGAAATGTTACGAATCATTGTAAGCATAAAAATGTCAAAGTAACACGGGACGTAACTGTTTCTTTATTTTTTTTTCCTATCATTTGCCGCTTTCTTTTAATCACAAGAAAATCAAAATTTTAAATAGCGAGTCATTTATTCAAAGTAACAGTTATATTTTTGTTTTCAATTTTCTTTCTTTAGAAAAGCATAGCCCTAAAGATTTTTCCTTCCACCTTTAATTTGTCTACTCTTTTAGTCAGAAAAATATTGTTACTCAAAGCAATGATTTACTTATTATAGAAACGTTAACTCTTCGGTTTTTCCTTCCAACCCTTTTTAACTATTTCCTTCGTTTTTTATTATAACAAATGTTATCATTAGGGTTTTTCTTTCATTTTTTCCATTTCTTTTAGTTAAAAGAAAATAATAACAACTTCCTTCTTAAAAAATTAATGTTCGCATTTTTTCTCCACTTTTATTTGCACATTTTCTTTTAGTCATAATGCTCCAAAATCGCTAATTGAATCATAGATTTTGAATATAATATAATAAATTTTACCATAATAAAATTAATACTTTAATTAGCGATTTCATCTCAAGTAGAGACTTAGGAGTGATAAATTCAAGAATTTTAAAACATTTTACCTTATCTCCCATTTTTCGAACTAACCATCAACAGTCATCTTTTCACTTTGCTTACATTTTGTTAATTGAGAGAGCTTTAGGGAAGAAAATAAAATAACACAAATAATAATAATAATAATAATAAATATTTCTTCATTTTGAATTTATATTTATGTGTTGAACTCTCGCCTACGATTATTTAAAATACTATTTTTTGTACTTAAATAATTTAATAATATTTTATTTATAGATTTTACCAATAGTATTGTTTCGTATCATCCGAAGAAACCGCCCAAAACTGCTCGAAATTTGTTTTTTTTCCTCGGCACCCGAGCGAATGGATCACCTAAAAATCCGGAACCATTAACTTTCACTCGGCCTAACTTATCGTTGATCTTGTTCTAAACTGCTGCTTGTATGCCCGCGCCCAACACAAAAGAGACAAAACCCTACCCCGAAGATCGACATCCATCACAACGAGAAGCCTCAGCCTGTTCTAGAAGATGGCAATCCAGAAGCCAAAGCAGTTGCTAATCTTTTGCCTGGTTTTTGTCGCTAGCATTATGATGGCAACCCTGAACCCTGCCACAGCGATTCGGATCGATGAGGGGGTGCTCGACCCATGCAAAAGGCCCGGCACAAAGCCCCCGGGCTGCCAAGGAAGCCTGGACACCACACCGGTGCCCGAGAATACTTACAACCGCGGTTGCTTTGCAATGCATAGGTGCCGCGGCGGAGGATAATGACGTGTATACATAATTAATGTTATTGTCCGTGTCCTTTGCTTTATATGATGAATGGTATATGGTTTGCAATGATGTTGGGGAAAAATTATCTCCTTGTCGCCGTACTTGAATTCTCCGTTCGCAAAGCCATATGTATGTGCTTATGTTATGGGCAACGTAACTGTTCCTTTTTCTGAAATGTTACAAATCATTGGGTCGACGTCAAGGTATCACGGGACGTAACTGTTCCTTTTTTTTCTATTATTTACCGCTTTCTTTATGCATAAAAAAAATCGTTATTTTAAATAGCAATTTACTTTTTAAAAGTTAGGTTATAATTTTCTTTTCAATTTCATTTGTCAAAGCAACTACTTCTTTTTTCAAAAAGGGTAACCTTAGTATTTTTCCTTTCATTTTAATTTGTCCCAGTCTCTAAATTAGAAAAAAAAGTCATTATTTAAAGTAGGAATTTACTTCTTATAAAAACGTTAACCCTTCAGTTTTTCCTTCTGCCCTTTTTTTAGCCCTTTCCTTGGTTCTTTCTTATAAAAAATGTAACCATTAGGATTTTTCTTTCATTTTTTCCATTGCTTTTAGTTTGAAGAAAATAATAAAGCTAAATATACGTTTATGGTCTCAACTTTGAGCCAATTTTATGTTCTGTCATTATTATAGTTTGTTATATAATTTTATCACTAACTTTTGCTTTCATATTGATTTTTGGCCAATCTTAAAAATTTTTTTAGCGAAAGGCAAACAAGGCCTCAATGGACAATTTTCATTTATTGACTAAAAAAGAAAAAAAAATAAAAAATTGAAAATTATATTAAAACTCTCAATTGTTATTTTATTTTGAAATTTCGATAGGCAGATGAAGTGAGTTGGAAGTCAAAGTTGGACGATAGTTGCCGATGTTGTAAAAAAAACGCAAAATTGATGAAGGTCGCATGATGACGTTATTGAGAGGCCACTGTGTACGCGCGCCTTCCGGCCTAGCACGCGCGAGGCGGTCCGAACGACCCGAGGATCCGGGCCCGCTCCCCAAAGGCCCAACCGGTCGACGTCACGACTCGAGCGTCGGACGCTGCGGAAGGGAATTGGGTGGTCCCTCCCTAGGTTCCTAACTGGGCCTGCTCGGGCCCTCGCCGACCGTCTCTATCTTCCTAAGAGGCGACGGGCGAAAGGCGGAGCATGATCCGAAAGAGGAACTGTCGGGAGGAATCGGGAGCGGCTCGTGTCGTCAGTCCCTCATCCATGATGGCTCCGTAAAAAGGTTTTTGTTGTTTAACCTAGGTAAACTAAACGGAGTCGCCACCGACTTTATTTATGAAAGCTGTTTAAGTCGGAAAAAACAGTTGGTTCGGGGATTCCTATTTACTAACTCTTACATTCTAACATGCGAAAAAAGGGAGGTGGCGTTTGCACCAAAAGATTTGCTTTTGTTTAACGGGCGTTGGACCCGATCCGGGCATGACTCCGGACTCATGTCAATATTTTACGGACTCATGACACTTTCGTGCCACAAATCCATGCAAAATCGACCCCAAAGCTACCGTGAAAGCTTTGAGGTCTAAAAAACATATGAAAATGCATTTCGAGAGGAGTTTAAATGATTACGACATGTTTACGTTGTGGTTAAGTGTCGACGGGAGATGGCACGCCGGCTGTCCTTTGTCCTTTAGCTGTTACGACCTTGTCTGAAGGCTCGTTTCTCACCCCATGGTGTGTGTGGTAGGCCAAAAAAGAAAAGGAACGACAGAGTCAGCATATCAAACATGGTAGAAGCATGATGGAATTAGCAAAGTGAGAGGAGATCTCACCGAGGGGTTACCTCGCCTCGGGGTGGCCCGAGGAGGATGAACGACGTCGGGAGGGCTTTGGCTTGTCAGGGGGCTTTGGCTCGTCAGCACTGGAGAAGGAGAGTCCTTGGCTCCAGTTTCTGTATGTACGTCGGGAGGAGTTGGCTTCCGGCGTTGATGTGTGTGGAGGAGGAGTTGGCCTCCGGTTGTATGTAGAGGGATGAGGAGTTAGCCTCCGATTCTCGGAGGGGTGGAGCGTCTGAAGGTGAGGGATGTCTCTGTCCTGATTATCTGATTCTCTGATCATATCTTTTTTTTGAAAAGGAGGGGGAGGATTTTATCTCTCAGGATTTTAGAGATCCTCTGATGGGGAATCTCTGATTTTTTCTTACGTGTGTGATTGTCTGATAGGGGAAGGGGAGTGAATATGATCCGTTGAATTTGGTCATCTTTCTTTGCATGAAGAGGATCAGTGTAACGGACAAGGAAATTAAAATGAAGGAAATAAATTAAAAGACGAAATAATTGTGCTTAATTTGTGGTCTGATAGGTAGGATATTTAATGGGATAAGAAAAACGTCATTTTAAAGAAATGACCAAAAAATTAGGCTTTTTAATGGGTTTTGTCCAAATCATTAATGGAATTGAAGGCCCATGTCCATGTATATGGGTAAGGCTTCAATTTGAATGGGTTTTGTTATAAGCAAAAGAAATTCGACAGAAAATTTGGGGTATTACAGTTGCCCCTCTTTGCGAGGTAATCTTGAAAGGATTTTCTCGCAAAGACTTCATTAATACCCCAAATTGTGGATTAGGGTATCCTTGATAGACCTGTTCTTTGGGGCTTCATCAAGAAATATGTTAATAATAAATGTATTCCTGTGAAATACGGAGTAATCAAACATGTATGATTAAGACCTTCATGTATGCCATGCGTTGTTTTAACAAAGTCTATTTGAATGCTTCATAGCGAGGTTGGAGAAGGGCCTATGAATTTTCTCACGGCTCACTCTTATTTTTGAAAGCTGTCTGGGTGAGATTTCAGAATTCCTTTGACTTGGATGCTCATGTACCGGTCGAAGGAGTCTTTGTATGATTGTAATGTGGGTTTGGCATAAGGCCTTTTGTTTGAGGTTCTAAATTCTTTGTTTTGGGAAACGAATCTATGGACCTCATCGGGAGCTGTTAGACCACAAAAGTTTTACCGTCCAAGCGAATTCTCCACCTTCCAGGCGGCAATCCAGCTGAAACGCTCCGTTGGGGATTGATGAAGGTTTCACTTGTGACATTTGATGATCCACCTTGAGGATGCTTTTCTCATTGATTTGCTTGAGAGATGTTTTTACAGGTGATTGCCAATGATCCGCTTTGGAGACATTTTGCTTCCTCATATGTAGAAAACACTTGCTCTTGCGACCGTCTATGTCGGCCATGATACTTTATTTTTGTTATTTTGATTCTGCACTTTGCTTTTTTAAAGACTTTGGTCTTTGCGCTGACTCTGCTTTTTCTTTACAAAACTATAGGGATTTGCCCCATTTTCTTTCTCTCATTGATTTCCTAGGAGATGCTTTAGACTCCTTATAAAATTGTTTGAAGATGCTCTGTCCTTGGGAGCGACTCGACTGGAGTGCACGTCCGATGATGGTGCCTCTTCACTTGAACCTTAAGGAAGTGTCGCCTTTATGGTCCATTGCTCCTGGTTTCTGACTACATGATCTCTTTTTAACTCAGTGTGAGGCGGTCCTTAGACTCAGAGGGAGTAGTGTATAGAGAAACTTCGACTTTGTCTCGGAAGGGCTAGCAATGGTTAATGTTTTGTGTTTAGGGTAGAGAATGAATGATCGATCACATCCCAGTATGAGCATCGTTTGTCAAAGGATTCTTTATCTGTCCGGACGCTTATTTGTATGAATCCTCTCGGTGTTTACACTCGTCTCTCTAGGGTGGGTGTTTGGGAGTAGGTTTGCCTTCTCTAATTCTCGCCCAAAAGCATTGTTATTGTCGAAAATCTTTTAAAATTGTATGAAAAAGGGCACACAAATACTTAAGAAGTGAATAGGTTTAGGTACGCAAACCTCTTTGGAGACGTCATACTAAGGTGGTGCTCTTGTGCAAGCTTTGCGGGGAAAGTGTTTGCACTTTCATGCCCCAGTCATAGTCCTTGAGATTAGACTCGGAACGGCTTCCACTTGACCACCCCCGTACTGTAAGGAGTCCATATGCTGGGAATATGAGATGAATATGCCCATATCAATGGTCGTTCTGGAAGAATATGCTTGTATATTCTACTCTTGTTGAGGAATGCGGTGTTTTTAACCGACTCCAGCTGGGGAAATGGAGGTTTGATTCTGTCTAGGGAATGATAAGAAATTTGTTAGAGAGTAGTGTAGATGATACTCCCTTTCGATATGATCATCCTTGGTGACAACAAAGGCAATTTCGAAACTTTGGTTCGAAATCTTCCACCCGACCGCCCACACCTTTGTTCGTAATGCAGGATGTTCATGTACCTGCACTCGCCAAAGGGCGGACAACAAGTAAACTCATGTAACTTGTTTCTTTTAAAGTAAGAATGAAGTTTTGCTCATGTAACTTTATTTATATGAAAAGTGAAGTAGAGCCTTGATACTTCCCTTTTCCATGTGTTTCGTCATTGCGTTCGATGGAATCGAAGGATTGACGAAGATTACTCCTGCCTGATGTCTATTGTGTAAGGAAGCTCATGTACCTATCAAATAGATGGCGAGAAACAAGTAAGTTCATGTGACTTGTTTCTGTTAGAGTAAGAATGAAGTTTGCTCATGTAACTTCATTTGTAAGAAAAGTGAAGTAGAGTTTTGGTACTTCCCTTTTACATGGTTTCGTCATTGCGTCTTCGTCCGATGGAATCGAATGTTTGACGAAATGGCTACTCTGGTTTTGTACCCGTTGTATAAGGTTGCTCATGTACCTATCAAACAGATGAAAAGGAAACAAGTGTCTTCGAGCAACTTTATTCTTCTAGAGTAGAAAAGAAATTTGCTCATGTAATTTCATTTATAGGAAAGGTGAAGTAGTGTAGGGTTTCGGTACTTCCCTTTTGTAAGGTTTCGTCATTGCGTCTTCGTCCGATGGAATCGAAGGTTTGACGAAGTGGCTACTCTGATTTTGTATCCGTTGTATAAGGTTGCTCATGTACCTATCAAACAGACGACAAAAAGAATAAGTGAGTTTATGTGACTTATTTCTTTTAGAGTATGATTGAAGTTTGCTCATGTAACTTCGCTTATGAGGAATGTGAAGTAGAGTTTCAGTACTTCCCTTTTGTGGTTTCTTCATTGAATGTCCGTCCGTTGGAATCGAAGGATTGACAAAATTACTACAAGTTTTTGGCTTGAAGTTTTGCCACCTTCGCCTTTGTCATAGGAGTTGTGTACCATTCGTGTGAGGTGCTCTTGTACCTGCCAACGAGACAAAGGACGTAAACGAAATGTTCTCATGTAATTCCGCTTAGTTTGATGAAGAGAGTAATGACTGTGTGATTCTCCCTTTTCATGTGTATTGTCGGTGTTCATTGCCCCAGTTCTTTGGGGATGTAAAGAAGTTTGTTGATGAAGGTTGTGTTCTGAATGAAGCTTTATTGTTTGTCTTCATTGTCTGCCTAGGGCGCTCATGTACCCCTTTCATGTAATTTGTTGTCTTGTTGATGACATGTTGTTTTGAAGCTTTGGTTTTCATTGTCTGCCTAGGACGCTCATGTATCTCTTTCATGTAATTTGTGGTGTTGTTGATGACATGTTGCTCCGAAGCTTTGGTTTGAAATGTATTGATTGTCTTGATTGTCTATCTAGGATGTTCATGTACTTCTCCTTTTCATGTGATTCGCTGGTTCGTCAATGGGGAATTAACCAAGATTGCTCTGTCTTGTCCCAGGATAGTTTGAAGGTATGCCCCAGTATCGTTTGGAGATATGTCCATGATCACTCAGAGATTTGCCCCTGGATCGGTCGGGGATTTGCCCTAGGATTGCTCGTAGATTTGTCCATGATTACTCGGAGATTTGCCCCAGGATTGTTCGAAGATCTGTCCCATGACCGCTTGGAGATTTGCCCCAGGATCGCATGGAGATTTGCTCCGGATTATTCTCGTGTTATCGTTGTCGTTGTTTTGCCAACGAAGGCTGTTTCGAAACTTTGGCTCGAAACTTTTCCACCCTGCCACCCTCGCCTTCGTCGTCTACCTAGAATGTTCATGTACATGTAGATCATTGTTTTGTTGACGGAGAATTCTCCAAGATTGCTCGGAGTTGCCCCACGATCGCTCGGAGATCTGACCCAAGATCGCATGGTGATTTGCCCAAGGACTGCTTGCATCACCCTCGCCTTCGTCGTCTGCATAGGATGTTCACGTACCTATGAGACAAGCCGAAGGGCAAGACAAGTAAACTCATGTAACCTGCTCAGCAGAGAAAGTATTAGTTGAGGAACGAATACTCCCTTTCATGTAGATCGTCGTTTTGTTGACAACGAAGGATGTTTCAAAGCTTTGGCTTGAAACTGTTTCAAGGCTTTGGCTCGAAACTTTACCACCTTGCTACCCACGCCTTCGTCAACATGCGACAAGGGCTAAAATGAGTGAACTCATGTAACTCATTTTTGCAAATAAGGAAGTATTAATTAAAGAACGAATACTCCCTTTCTTGTGATTGTATCGTCGAAGATCGTCTGCGTTGATTGTTTGTGGCAGTTTCTCTTTATTACGACAATTGCTCTTTTGATAGGCGCGATTGCACGGGATGTGCATTGTTGTAGCACTTTGTGGTACGCGTGGGCGTTGACCGCTACTGTGGTGGGCGGGCTAGGGAATTGGCCGCTCCTGTGGTGGGCCAAGATGCTTGTTTCTCGTCAATGCGTGAGACGGTGACTGACCTTCTCCTCTTTTCTTCGGTGAGAGTCGGTGGTTGACTGCTGTCGGGATGACTGCTTGGGTGCCATAGGGAAAAGGGAATTGCCCCAGTTGAAGTATGCGTCGTCGTTTGGTACACATCATGTTCTTTTGTATTGGTAAGCTGTTGTGTGAGCCCCAGACGAGACATCTTGTACCAATGAGAGCTTCTAATGGCAGTCGAGCTATGTGTTTACCGTCGCTTGAAGAATTTGGTCCATGTTCATGTTTTAGTCGTTGGGATACTGTAGATCCGACATTCGTCAAGTTCTTGTTGTCGGAAAAACGATGAGGTTGAATGAAGTGTTCGTATTTGGGGGTTGATTGCTCGCAGATATCCTAATCTCGTGATGCCGTTGTGAATGATGGGGCTTGCCCCTTGTGCTGGATTATGTTATTGAGTTGTAAGCTGGGGAATTGCCCCCATTTGGAATTATGTTTCCGTTGGTGCCGAGCTTGTGCCGACTGATGACGTAGTGATATTGTTTATGTTTCTTTGGAGCGGTTGACGGATCAGTAGGGGCGTGATGTCCCCAGTGTATCCGATTGTAGCATATCCGTGAATGGCTCTATGGGCTTGTCATTAGCTCTGATGTTGACTGTGGTTGGCTGATGAGATGTAACCTCCTTCGGTTTTTCATGTTGTTGCAGATTCGACTTTGAACTTTGGTAGCCGTTGGACGATCTTTGGTGTTGTTGCTTGGCTTTGTACTTTGGTAGCCATTGATATCACTTTGGGCTCATGTCGTTCGACTCATGGCTTTGGACCTTGGTAGCCGTAATGGAAACTTTGGTCTTCATATTGTTATATGTTCGACTTTGGGCCTTGGTATTCATTGATAAATTCTTGGCATTCTTGTGCTTGTAGGTTTGTAATGTCATGCTTTGTCCCTATGTCCCGTTCGAGGAGCCATGTTGGAGAATTAAACCTCGGAAGGAAAATAGAGAGAATGTTTGGATTAGTATCATACAATAATGTAATCGATGCATGATAAATTTATGATGATACTGAATCGCACCCGTATATGCAGAAAAGTATGCGTTATGTAACTGCAGTTATAAATGAGACGTAGTGATGCAATAGAGCGATTACTGTGAATGACATGATAATGTAACTACTGCAGTCGAACATACATTCATGTGGTCATGCGAATACATGAATACAGTAAATAATAAATAGGTAGGGAGGGAGAAAAGAGGATTCTTGAAGTCGTCTATAATTAACCCAAACCGCTGCAAAACAAATAGAGTTAGCTCTACAGTTTATCGCATGCAAAGCGTACCTGAGACATGTCCCTGTACAGGTAGTAGTCCCTTAGTAACAAACGAATGCATATGCGGCGTCTGGTACCTGTAGTGGACAAACAATACTAGACTCTCGGATGAAAGCTTCTAAACCTCCCTCAGACTAAGGGAGGCGGGGTCCCGGCCAAAAACCATACCACAAATAGTAGCAGGCTGAGCATCTCGGTGACCCCCCTAAAAATCCTAGCCCCGGGTTCGGGCACACCTAGATATGCCTAGGAAAGCAGTAAACAAACACAACCATGAGAGCATACAAAGGGCACCGAGCCAAGCAATTATACACGCAAACAAGAACTCCTCTCCGCATGTGGAATAAAAATGTAAGAGCGTTCGAAAGGAATCCACATGCAGAGTCCCCAACGGAGTCGCCATCCGGGATGTACGCGCGCCTTACAGCCTAGCACGCGCGCGGCGGTCCGAACAACTCGAGGATCCGGGCCCGCTCCCCAAGGCCCAACCGGTCGACGTCACGACTCGAGCGTCGGACGCTACGGAAGGGAATTGGGTGGTCCCTCCCTAGGTTCCTAACTGGGCCTGCTCGGGCCCTCGCCGACCGTCTCTGTCTTCCTAAGAGGCGGCAGGCGAAAGGCGGAGCATGATCCGAAAGAGGAACTGTCGGGAGGAATCAGGAGCGGCTCGTGTCGCCAGTCCCTCATCCATGATGGCTCCGTAAGAAAAAGTTGTTGTTTATCCTAGGTAAACTATACGGAGTCGCCACCGACTTTATTTACAAAAATCTGTTTAAGTCGGAAAAAAACGGTGGTTCGGGGATTCCTAGTTACTAAACTCTTACATTCTAACATGCGAAAAAAAGAGGTGGCGTTTGCTCAAAAAATATGTTTCTGTTTAACAGGCGTTGGACCCGATCAGGGCATGACTCCGGACTCATGTCAATATTTTACGGGCGTTGGACCCGATTCAGGCTTTGGACCCGAACTCATGTTTGTTGATAGCAAACAACATGCGACAATAAACCTATGGGCCTAAGGCATGCGGACAAGCACATGCAATTATTTAGATCAAAAGAGGCGGGGAAGGATGGTGACCGTTGGCCTATACACTTGGGCCCACGGCCCGTTACAAGTGGATTTTCTATCTTTTTCGGGAGGCCCGCACCTCCCCTTTGTACCTGTGGCCCGCCGGGATGGCATGTCATCGGCTAAGGCTTATCAGTTGGGCCACTTTGGTGACGTACCTCCACCACGGGTGTCCTCAGAGTCGCTTTGTGGAATCCTCGAAATTGTTTGTTGATTTTTCATGTAATATAAAATGGAAATTTGGTTAGAATGTTCAAATAATAAGAGTTGTATAATCACAAAACACAACGAATACGAATTACGCATAGTTCAGAAAGCGATCTATAACTCTGACTCGGATTGTCCTATTTAATAAAAATTTAAACCAAAAGATCCAAAACTTAATGACGAGTTTGCATGTAAAATTTTATAAAAATCTAACGGTGCAATCTCACAAGATCTAGGAACTAAATTGGCTGTCCGAAAAAGCGGAACAGCTTGCACCGACAGCGTTGTTCCTATCATATCATGGTCCTCCAATCTCTGATCAGAGTGTAAAAGGACTTCACAGAAAGTTAAGGCAATGAAGAATTCGTGTGTAAAATTCCACATGGATCCAACGGTTGGATCGAAAGATATGCTCGTGCAAAAATTGAAAGTAATATAAATAGCTTGTCCAGTTTGGCTGACCTGAGCCGTGGAAACAAAAATTGATATCTTTTCATCCACATGGTGAAAAAATTTGTATGAAATGTCAAAATTAACATGATTAACTGAAGAACATATTTACAATATTTAAGTACACTCCAACGGTTTGATCCGCGGGTATTGTGCAAAGAGTGAAGTAGCAACTCTCGGCAGACCTCACTTGGTGTACAGTCTGTTCACGAGGTCGTATCTTATTTTTACAGAAACTTCAACGGTTAGTTAATATATTAAAAAAACCATATTGAAGTCTAGTTTCTGCTCAAAACATTGAATAAGATCCAACGGTTAGATCTCCAGCAATGTCCCCAGAAGTAACAATGCGACATACTGTTCTGTTGCGGCCAGCGAAGGTGGCACTAGTTTCGGGGGCAATATCTTGGTCATCGATTAACTTAAAATTAAAAGTAAAATATCTCCAAGATCATCACTCATTGTAGATCATTTGACCTTTTGGGTTCGAGGTTCGAAAATGTCCGTAACCTCTTTGAAAAAAAGAGCCTTTTGAGGCGTTGCCGCTGAAAACAATCGAAATAGAAGGCCGGGAGATGTCCCGACACTTTCGTGCCACAAATGAATGCAAAATCGACCCCAAAGCTACCGTGAAAGCTTTGAGGTCTAAAAAACGTATGAAAATGCATTTCGAGAGGAGTTTAAATTATTACGACCTGTTTACGTTGTGGTTAAGTGTCGACGGGAGATGGCACGCCGGCTGTCCTTTGTCCTTTGGCTGTTACGACCTTGTCTGAAGGCTCGTTCCTCACCCCATGGTGTGTGTGGTAGGCCAAAAAAGAAAAGGAACGACAGAGTCAGCATATCAAACATGGTAGAAGCATGATGGAATTAGCAAAGTGAGAGGAGATCTCACCGAGGGGTTACCTCGCCTCGGGGTGGCCCGAGGAGGATGAACGACGTCGGGAGGGCTTTGGCTTGTCAGGGGGCTTTGGCTCGTCAGCACTGGAGAAAGGGAGTCCTTGGCTCCAATTTCTGTGTGTACGTCGGGAGGAGTTGGCTTCCGGCGTTGATGTATATGGAGGAGGAGTTGGCATCCGGTTGTATGTAGAGGGAGGAGGAGTTAGCCTCCGATTCCCGGAGGGGTAGAGCGTCTGAAGGTGAGGGATGTCTCTGTCCTGATTATCTGATTCTCTGATCATATGATTTTTTTGAAAAGGAGGGGGAGGATTTTATCTCTCAGGATTTCAGAGATCCTCTGATGGGGAATCTCTGATTTTTTCTTACGTGTGTGATTGTCTGATAGGGGAAGGGGAGTGAATATGATCCTTTGAATTTGGTCATCTTTCTTTGCATGAAGAGGATCAGTGTAACGGACAAGGAAATTAAAATGAAGGAAATAAATTAAAAGACGAAATAATTGTGCTTAATTTGTGGTATGATAGGTAGGATATTTAATGGGATAAGAAAAACGTCATTTTAAAGAAATGACCAAAAAATTAGGCTTTTTAATGGGTTTTGTCCAAATCATTAATGGAATTGAAGGCCCATGTCCATGTATATGGGTAAGGCTTCAATTTGAATGGGTTTTGTTATAAGCAAAAGAAATTCGAGAGAAAATTTGGGGTATTACACACTGCTACGGGTAAAGTGGATTATGAGGTAAAAGAACGAGAGGTTGGAACTCTACTATTATAAGACACGAGTCAGAATATATTAAGGCATTGTTTACCTTTGATAGCGAAAGTAAAAGTTTGTGACAAAATTATATAACAACTAAAATAATGACAAAAAAGAAAGTGGCTCAAAATTAAGGCAATAACCGTATATTTTGTTAAATAATAATAGCTTCCTTCTGAAAAAAACTGTTAAGTTTCCAATTTTATTTGCGCATTTTCATTTAGTCATAATGCTCCAGAGCATCAAATAATGACTTTTTTAATCATTATTTAGAGTAACGACTTTGAATATAATATAATGAACTTTTACCACAATAAAATCTTTTTAAAAAGACTAAGTCGCGGATTGAAATAACAACTTTCTCGTGAACCGAAGTCGCTAATTCAAATAGTGACTGATAATTCAAAAATTTTGAAGCCTTTGTCATATCTCCCATTTTTCAGAGTAACCATCACCATTCATCTTGTTACTTTGCTTACATTTTGTGAATTAAGAAAACTTCGGGGAAGAAAATAAAATAACACAAATAATAACAATAGTAATAAATATTTCTTCATTTTGAATTTATATTTATGTGTTGAACTCTCGCCTACGATTATTTAAAATACTATTTTTTGTACTTAAATAATTTAATAATATTTTATTTATAGATTTTACCAATAGTATTGTTTCGTATCATCCGAAGAAACCGCCCAAAACTGCTTGAAATTTGTTTTCTTTCTCGCCACCAGAGCGAATGGATCACCTCAAAAACCAGGACCATTAACTCTCACTCGGCCTAACTCATCGTTGATCCTGTTCTGACTTCTGAACTGCTGCTTGTATGTCCTATATAAGATGCCCGCGCCCGACACGAAAGAGACACCACCCTACCCCGAAGATCGAGCTACGTCACGACGAGAAGCCTCCGCCTGTTCTAGAAGATGGGAATCCAGTAGCCAAAGCAACTGATAATCCTTTGCCTGGTTTTCGTCGCTAGCATTATGACGACAACCCTGAACCCCGCCACAGCGATTTGGATCGATGAGGCGGTGCTCGACCGTGCAAAAGGCCTGGCACAAAGCCCCCAGGCTGCCAAGGAAGCATGGACACCACACGGGTGCCCGAGAATTCTTACAACCGCGGTTGCTTCACAATGCATAGGCGCCATGACCAAGGATAAGGACGTGTATTTGTAATTAATGTTTAATCGGTTTCCTTTCCTTAATACGATGAATGGTATATGGTCTGAATGCTAGGGAAACATCTTTTCCTTCGCTATACTTAAATACTCTATTCACAAGACCATCAATATTCGCCCATGTTGTGAGCAACGTAATTGTTCTTATTTCTCTTCCAAAATGTTACAAATCATTGTCGAACAAAAGACATCGACTTCACACGCTAGGTGGAAGATGGTGTCGCTTGTTCACAAATGATTTCAAGGGCAGAAATGCTTGGCGATGAAGTGAAAAACATGAAAAATTGCAGAGTTCGAGCAGCCGAGGACGACCCCAGCTGATGTTTCTTGAGCTATGGAGGGAACAGGAGAATGGGAAGAGAGTTTGAGTTGGGCAAGCACGTGAAGGAAGCTTCTCTTCTGGGGAAGAAGATGAAAACGTCACTTAGTAACAGAAGTTTCTTCTAACTGAGATCATGAAATCACATCACTGATCTCCAGTTTAGTCTTGGTTCAATTATTGTAATATAAATAAATAAAATTGTAGTCTTCATCGCACGGCGATTTCTGGAGATGGTGACTGGCTCGTGAATATGGTCCACTAATCTAAATGGACATTAAGATAAGGCTCTTCAGGGAATCCCCAGTTCGGTTGAGAGTCGAAGAGAGGCTGACAACATCAAGAGACAGGAAGAAATGGCTGAGACCTCTTCCCTCTTGTCTACTAGTCTCATTCCCACTCAAGCTTTCCTCGGAAGCCGGCGGCAGCAGCAGTTCTGTTGACATGGCAAATAATTTTGGGCCTGGGCTTAGAACAGAAACCCAGTAATCCCTCAAGTCACATTCCGAGTCGGCCCAAGATGCAGTCGTCATTAGGTCGACTCATGACGAAGTCGACTAGGTCGACTCATGACGAAGTCGACTAGGTCGACTTATGAACGGGGTCGACTAGGTCGACTCACAATGAAGGAGTATGGTGATCAAAGTCAACCAAGATGACTCAACAGTAGCTAGGCCTACTAGTAGGGCCAAGTCGACGGAATTCTGGATAAGTCGACCAAGTCGGTCGTAGTCTGTTCAGTCAAGTCGACAGGGTTGGAATAAATTTATCACATTTGTTAAGTATCGTAACTGATCCTATTATCCAGGAACGTGATCCCAAAGATCAAGGAGGTTGTTCAAACACTCCCACGATGTTAGGGATCACGATCTGCAACACGATCTATCTGTTACGTGTTAAACACGTACAAATCCTCTATAAATAGCAAAGGAATATTTCAAGACAAAGACACGACCATACACAGCCAAAACTCTGAAGTTTGTTCGTCAACCTTAGGAATTAGATACCTCGACCCGGTTTATAGGTCAACTCCCCTTCCACCAGCAGAGTGAGCTCGTAGGGCCTTTGCCGTCAACTCCCGCCAGCGACACCACCGACGGAGTGAGCTCGTAGGGCCTTCGTCACAGCTTCCCGCCAGCGACCACCACCGACGGAGCGAGCTTCCAAGGCCTTCGTCACAAGTTCTCCGCCGTCACAGATTTCCACATCGTTGTCACCACTTGCACTTTTTTCATTTCTGATGGCTGTAAGCCCTGTTTTCTTAATTCGTTAAGATTGTAAGACTTGCATTTTATTTCAATAAAATTGTGCATCTTCTTACTGGCGACCACAACTCAATTCCTGTGAGTCCTTTGCCAAATATTTCCGACGTGATCCGTTCTATAGGCGAACACGTTTTTGGCGACCACAGTGGGAGAACGTTGAGGAAAAAGGATCTTAGTCTCAAATGCCGAGAAATACTCGAAGCCGTGAGTCTCAGAATCCCTTAGATGGGGAAAACCAGGAACTTCCTCCGGGAATGAACTTGGAAGCGCCGGCCCCAGGAGGCCAGGCAGCTACAAACCAGTCCACTTTTGATTCACACGCCCAAGCGCCGGCCCTAGGAGGCCAGGCAGCTACAAACCAGTCCGCTTTTGATTCACATGCCCCGTCCGAATTTATTTCGAGACTGGAGTTCCACAAGGAATTGGGGAATGTGCGTCAGGAGTTGACTGATATGAAGGGCATCCTAATCGATGTCCAAACTCTAATAGGACGTCTTTCTGGCCCGAGGGACGAGGAAAGAGTGCGACCTCGTATGAGAGAGGCCCCCTTTAGGGAGTCTACGTTCATGGCAGACGCTCGTCGGACTACTCAAGGGCCACGTAACGTGACTTTTGAGCAATCTGAGATAAGGACGAATGCTCTTTTTGAACCCGGGAATCTGGTTTCCCCTGGTCGACCCTCTTCTTCACGTAGTCGACCAGCGAATACGTATTGGGATGAGGCAGAGGACTTCCAAGAGGAAGCAGATCGGGGGGAGGATTTTATTCCGGCTCGTCGCCCTGGAAAAGAGCCAATGGTCGACGCAGTTGGAGGTCCCTATGAGCCTGGACCCCGGAGTGGTAATCATCGTGAGGAGCCTTCATTTTATGTAAGGGATCCAACGAGTCAGACAATGGGAGAAAGGCCTCCGTATAGCCCGTCAAGGCCAACTCGGCACGCAGGGCAGGGGCCGATAGGCGGTGTACCCCCAGACTTAAGAGAGGCCATAACTCAGGTTATAGAGCAAGTCGTCCCCGGAATAGCTCGGCGAGATGACACCTGTTTATACAGGCCTCCTTATCCTGCGTACATTGACAGGGATTTCCCTTTACCTAGGGGTTATAAGGTGCCCGACTTCACTCGCTTCTCAGGCGAAGATGAAATGACCCCACTTGAGCATATTGCTCGCTTCACTCATCAACTTGGCGAGGCGGCCGGGAATGACTTCTGGAAACTAAAGCTCTTCCCGAATTCATTAACCGGGGATGCCTTTACCTGGTATGCAGGTTTGCCGTCGGGGTCAGTAGCTTCATGGACTCAGATGCAGTCCATGTTTGTTAAAACCTTTGCTCGACTTGATACCCCCATGTCGATGTTTGAGGTTATGCGCCTTAGGCAGGCTAATGGGGAACACCCGGGGCAGTTTTTAATGAAACTTAGAAAGGCCTTATTACGGTGTAGGCCTCCCATACCGGAGAAAGATCGGTTGCTCCTCGCATTAAATGCGTTGTCCATTCCTTTCCAGAAAAAGCTTCAAGGGGAGCGCTTTGCCGACTTATATGATTTGGCAAGGAGAGCCACTGAGTACTATCAGCTCCTAACAGAAGAGGCCAAGCTGACTCGAGCCTACCAAGTTGATACTTATGAAGTCGACGTGGCCGAGTTTGTTAAGGGAGAGTCAACTATATGTGACCTCTTGACTAGGAAAAATTCTAAAGCCAAAGCCTCCCAGAAAAATGCCGAGGAAAGGAAGTACTCCTTCGACACAGATAAAGTCGACGCCATTTTTGACTGGCTTTATCAAAAGAAAAGGATCAGGCTTAAGCCTGGTCATCGAGTCCCTCAGACAGAAAGGGAAAAAAGTAGGAATTACTGCAAGTGGCATGGTTCCTTCACCCATACTACCAAGGACTGCCTGTCTTTTAGAAATAGAATTCAGGATTTAATAGAGTCTAAAGAGCTCTGTTTTCCCGAAGTCGATGAAGTCGCCATGGTGGATGATAATCCATTTGACGACGAAGTCGCCATTCATACATTTGATATATTTGACACTGAGGTTAACCTTGTAGAAGTCATTAACGACTCTGCTATACCCTCGCAGGATTTGCAAGCAACCGGCGAGACCTTGGTAGCTAATGCCCTGCTGAAGCGACTGGCTGAGCGTGGGGTCGTCATCCTGCCAAAGGGAAGGGACAAGTGGCTTTGCCACTGGCACCTGAACGACACTCACACGACGGACCAATGCCACACATTTAAGAAGTACCTGTTGGACAGTAAGACAGAAGACTGTATGACCTGACTCCTTTCGAGGAAGCAGCAATGTCGTCGACTGCCCCCCGAGGACCTTCTCACGTCCTCAAAAGTCCTCCTAGTGCGGATCGCCGACCGGCTTCGCGAGGAGGAAGAGGAGGTTCCCAGGGGCATGGGGGGAATGGAGAGGCAGCCGCCCGGGGTACAGAACGCCCAGCACGGCGACTTGAGTTTATAGACTCATCCGGCCAGAGAGTCGTCAAGCAGGGGTACACTAGGACTACCCCTGTCAAGGAGATAAGACCTGTGGAAGAGCATAAGGGAGTAGACCGACCCCAACAGGCTGTAAGTCGCAGGCCTCGATATGCGTCGCAGACAGTCGACCCCCAGGAATTGCGGAGAGGACCTCCTATCGCCCAATTCTTGGACGAGAAGCTACTGTGCCAGAAATGCAAGCCGATTGCCCATAATCGGATACTTATTACCCAGCTCTGCACAGCATGCTGCGTCAACTACTTCTTGCGGCTGGTCGACTTGTCCGCAAAAGGGGAGATGCTGGTGAAAGCGGTCCGCCCCGAGGGTACAGGTAATTCAAACCCTAGTAAACCTTCCTCAAATAGACCAGAAAGTACTCCGGTGCTGGTGGGATATGACCCAGTCAGCGGCCGATTCATGGAGGTAAGCCGACTCCTTTTCGGTTCTAAGAAACCAAGATTCGTCAAGGCCCTTAACCCTTTGTCCCAATGGCAGAAGGTGGAAAGGAAGGTTGCACCCCCTTTAAGGGCTCAAAAGAGAAAGGAAAGGCGCCTAAGTCACGCCCAAAAAAGACCTAGGATGACCCCTGCGATGCCACCCTCGGAAGGGAACCAAGCCGCAGAGAAACAAGTCACGGAGCCTGAACGGGTCGAGTCTAATGATTACTCGGAAAACCCGGGCTCAAGCTTCGACTACACTCCTCTACGAGGAGACAGGCCCTGCGACTTCGACGCAGAGCAGGGGCCCCTTGTGAGCTGTAACGCTCTCACCTTTCCTGCCGAGTTCGCCTGCAACGACAAGTCGGAGGAGCCGAAAGGTAAAACCCTAGACTCTAAGGTCACTTCTTTTCCATCTGGCTTCCCTCTGCACTGGCTGAGGAAACCATCGGATCGCATGAAACAGCACATGCACTCGTTATACATCACAGCCACCTTTGATGGTGTTTTGGTGGGCCGAGTCTTAATAGACAACGGCGCCACCGTCAACGTTCTCCCACTCACCAAGTTTAGACTACTTGGGTACATGCCTAGCGAGTTGGTGCGAACCGATGTGGCTGTAAGCGGCTTTAACGGGAGAAAGTCCGAATGCCTGGGGATATGCTCTGTGCATTTAGGCGTTGGAAGACACGAACAGGAAACTGCTTTTTTCGTAATCGACATAGCCCCTTCGTTTAATGCACTTTTAGGGCGCGATTGGCTTCACAAAGCCGCCGCGATCCCATCGACTTTGCATAGGGAGTTGATTTTATGGCTTGACTCTGAGATAGAGACCATCAGGGCTGATGAATATTCCTGTTGTGACAAGGGCATTTTACATACAGAAACATGCAAGACGATCAAGGACCTCACCCTGGATCAACGCTACAAACTCGGGGACCCTACTGTCGGACCCCTAGGTGAACCCTCCGGGAAGTTCGATTTCATTGTGAGCTATGGCACCTCTCACCCCAAGCCCGATGAGGGGCCAATCGTGCCGACGGGATGGGGACTCGACTTCACGGACAAGGACATGGATGAGGTCCTGCAGGAAGTTGTCCCGACCAAGGATGGAGGCGAGATAGACAACAGTCCTAATGGCAACAAGGGGGAGGCGCCTAAGAGCCAGGAAAGTGCTGCGACGGAGTTGGAGCCCGATAGACTCCTGCACGAAGGGTTGTATGGACAGTGACGAAGGAGGAGGCTATGCAGTCGCTGATATCCTCCAGCGACTACAGGAGTATGCTAGGAAGTCTAGGAAATTAGGTTGCCAAATAAGCAATGTAAACGCTGAAGCTAGCTTATCTAAGTCCATTGATACCGACTTAGGCGGTGTCCAGGGTCGCGAGTCACTTATGATGCCATGTGACCCGCTTGTAAGTATCAATTTAGGCGAGGAATCTAGCCCTCGGATCGTTTTCGTTAGTTCTTCAATGAATAAAGAAATTTTCGATTCTATTAAGGCTACCCTTGAAGAATTCAAGGACTGTTTCGCCTGGGACTATACTGAAATGCCTGGCCTAGATCGCCGACTTGTAGAGCATAAGTTGCCAATCAAAGCAGGATTTAAACCAGTCCAACAGGCACCAAGGAGAATGACTCGTGAAGTCACTCAGGCAGTATTCGAAGAAGTCAAGAAGCTCTTTAAAGCCGGGTATATAAGAACATCAAGATACACCGAGTGGATATCCAGCATAGTCCCTGTCATTAAAAAGAATGGCAAGATTAGAGTCTGCATCGACTTCAGAGACCTAAATCGTGCTACTCCAAAGGATGAATATCCCATGCCCATTGCAGACGACTTAGTCGATAAGACTGCAGGGCACCAAATTATGTCATTCATGGATGGTTTCTCAGGATATAACCAAATTTTCTTGGCTGAGGAAGATATCCATAAAACCACGTTCAGATGTCCCTTAGGCATTTTCGAATGGGTAGTCATGCCGTTTGGACTTAAAAACGCCGGTGCAACCTACCAACGAGCCATGAACGCCATTTTTGATGCCTCGATTACCAACACAGTCGAGGTATACATAGATGAAATAGTGGTCAAATCAAAAGACGAGAGGTCGCATGTTAATGATCTTAGGAACGCCTTCATCCAAATGAGAAAGCATCAGCTCAAACTAAACCCTCTCAAATGTGCTTTTGGAATAAGAGCAGGACATTTTCTAGGGTTCCTAGTTCATCAACGTGGCATAGAAGTTGACCAGAACAAAGTGAACGCCATTCAAAGATTGAACCCTCCGAGTAATAAAAAGCAGTTACAGGCTTTCTTAGGAAGGGTCAATTATCTCAGACGATTTATTGGTAACGTCGCTGGACGAACAAAAGTCTTCTCGACTTTACTAAAGGCAAAGGGAAACTTTGTGTGGGGCGACCAGCACCAGAAAGCATTTGAAGGCTTAAAGGAGTATTTAATGAAGCCGCCTGTACTTGCCCCTTCTCGGGTAGGAAAGCCTTATCTGCTTTATGTGGCAGCAACTGAATCAGTCATCGGAGCCATGTTAGCCCAAGAGGCGGAGGACAAAACCGAAAGAGCGGTCTACTATTTGTCAAGACAATTAACCGCTACAGAAAAGCGCTATACAATTAAGGAGAAGTTATGCCTGTCAGTCTTTTATACTGTTACTAAGCTAAGACATTATATTGGATCCCAAGAGGTTCATGTCATTACCAAGTCTCCAGTCATAAAGTACTTTTTCGAAAGTCCCCTACTGACTGGAAGAATTAGTAAATTGAGTTTAGTGCTATCTGCATATGATCTACGATTCAAATCCCAACAGTCGGTGAAAGGACAGGCTCTTGCCGATTTCTTGGTGAGTCACGATCCATCTGTATCGATTGACCAAGAAGAATCCCTTGAAGACATCTGGCAGGGTTGGTTTGACGGATCTTCGGCGAAATCCGGCGTAGGAATAGGCCTTCGCATACTTTCGCCACTAGGGAAGGACGTTCGTCTAGCGTATCGCTTGATAGCAGATCACACCAACAATGCGACTGAATATGAAGCTTTGATCACGCTCTTGAAGGAACTATTAACCTTGGGAGCCAAGAAAGCCACAGTGATGGGGGATTCTCAACTAGTGATTAACCAGATGAATGGTACTTCTATATGCCAGGAGAAACTCACACCCTATCATAGATGAAATAGTGGTCAAATCAAAAGACGAGAGGTCGCATGTTAATGATCTTAGGAACGCCTTCATCCAAATGAGAAAGCATCAGCTCAAACTAAACCCTCTCAAATGTGCTTTTGGAATAAGAGCAGGACATTTTCTAGGGTTCCTAGTTCATCAACGTGGCATAGAAGTTGACCAGAACAAAGTGAACGCCATTCAAAGATTGAACCCTCCGAGTAATAAAAAGCAGTTACAGGCTTTCTTAGGAAGGGTCAATTATCTCAGACGATTTATTGGTAACGTCGCTGGACGAACAAAAGTCTTCTCGACTTTACTAAAGGCAAAGGGAAACTTTGTGTGGGGCGACCAGCACCAGAAAGCATTTGAAGGCTTAAAGGAGTATTTAATGAAGCCGCCTGTACTTGCCCCTCCTCGGGTAGGAAAGCCTTATCTGCTTTATGTGGCAGCAACTGAATCAGTCATCGGAGCCATGTTAGCCCAAGAGGCGGAGGACAAAACCGAAAGAGCGGTCTACTATTTGTCAAGACAATTAACCGCTACAGAAAAGCGCTATACAATTAAGGAGAAGTTATGCCTGTCAGTCTTTTATACTGTTACTAAGCTAAGACATTATATTGGATCCCAAGAGGTTCATGTCATTACCAAGTCTCCAGTCATAAAGTACTTTTTCGAAAGTCCCCTACTGACTGGAAGAATTAGTAAATTGAGTTTAGTGCTATCTGCATATGATCTACGATTCAAATCCCAACAGTCGGTGAAAGGACAGGCTCTTGCCGATTTCTTGGTGAGTCACGATCCATCTGTATCGATTGACCAAGAAGAATCCCTTGAAGACATCTGGCAGGGTTGGTTTGACGGATCTTCGGCGAAATCCGGCGTAGGAATAGGCCTTCGCATACTTTCGCCACTAGGGAAGGACGTTCGTCTAGCGTATCGCTTGATAGCAGATCACACCAACAATGCGACTGAATATGAAGCTTTGATCACGCTCTTGAAGGAACTATTAACCTTGGGAGCCAAGAAAGCCACAGTGATGGGGGATTCTCAACTAGTGATTAACCAGATGAATGGTACTTCTATATGCCAGGAGAAACTCACACCCTATCATCAAGTCGCCCGTAAACTGGTCGAGCGATTTGAAGCGATCACTTTCTTCTTTGTAGGTCGAGGGGAAAATACCATCGCTAACGACTTAGCCCAAAAGGCTTCAGGATACAAGGCCAAAAGAGGAAGCGATTGTATCCCAGAAATAGTTTCCCACCTAGCTCCCCAAGGCGATGCGTTCACTCTAGACATAATGACAAGCGATAAGGATTGGAGAAGGCCAATCACCGACTTCCTTTCCGACCCAACACAAAAGGCAAGCCAAAGAATCAAGACTCAGGCTTTGTCGTACACCCTTATAGATGGGGTACTTTACAGAAAGACCAAGGAAGGAGTCCTACTAAGGTGCGTCGACTTAGACGAAGCGACCCCAATTATGTTAGAGACTCATCAGGGTTTATGCGGGTCTCACCAATCTGGCACCAAAATGTCTTGGACTATCCAAAGACATGGTTTTTACTGGCCATCAATGCTAAAGAACTGCATAGAAATGGCTAGGGGATGCCAAGAGTGTCAAAAACATGGTCCGGTGACAAGGGCCCCAGCGTCCGACTTAGTCTCAGTCGTCAAGCCTTGGCCATTTAGGTCTTGGGCTTTAGATATAATCGGGGAAATCCATCCGCACTCAAGTAAAGGTGACGCCTATATTCTAGTCGCCACCGATTATTTTACTAAATGGGTCGAGGGTCAGGTATATAAGAAGATCGATCACAAAGAAGTGATCGATTTTCTCAAATCATCCATCATCTATAGATTTGGAATTCCCCAGAATATCGTAGTGGACAATGGCACCGTTTTCAATAATGAGAAAATGCGAGAATTCGCTACGGAGTTTGGTTTCTCAATCACCAACTCAACACCTTATTATCCTCAGGCAAATGGACAGGCTGAAGCTACCAATAAACTCATAAAGAACAATATCCAGAAAATGGTTGGTGCAAATCCAAGAGGATGGCATGAACTATTGCAAGACACTTTGTGGGCTTTAAGGGTTACCAAAAGAGAAAGCACAGGGGAAACCCCTTTTTCACTGGTATATGGGCAAGATGCCGTCCTACATATTGAGGTTCGATACAAGTCGCTCAGGGTGACTCACCCTGATTTGCAAGACGAGGCAATGTACCTCGCTTTGGAAGAACTAGAGAAGAAGCGACTTGATGTAATAGACCGACTCGAGGTGCATAAACAAAGGATTGCTAGGCATTATAACAAAAGGGTTGTCCATAAGCATTTTAAAGTGGGCGACCTGGTTTGGAAGATGGTGCTACCCCTTAAATCAAAAGAGCAAGTTTTGGGTAAATGGTCCCCTAATTGGGAAGGTCCATATGAGGTATGTGAAACATACTCATCAAATAGTTATCGACTTATGACGAGAAGTGGGATCAGACATCCATTAAAGGTTAATGGTAAATATCTCAAACCCTATCGCGCGACTATCTGGGAAGCTCATCATAAAATCCTAAAACGAATGACTCCTTTAATTTGGGAAGCACTTAATTCCTAAGAAGTCGCGCTAGGCTTCAGTAACGCTGTCTGGAAGAATGAATTGTGCGTAGTGGGCAGAAATTCATTTGAGACACAAGGCACTTGATTTATTCAGTAAAACAAAAACAATGGAATTGCATTGTTCTTTGGTTACGAATCTAATTTCCATAACCCGCCAACTTCTTTGAAATCGAGGACAAGGGATTTACGAGCTCGTCGCTTCGCGTTCATCTTGTTTCGCTGGGCATAAAGGTCGACGACCTTTTCTCTATCCTTCTCAGCATTGGCCTCCAGCTCCTCGATTTCTTGAGTATTGATCGACGCAAGCTGCCGAGTCAGGTCATTCTTGAGGTTCGTGTAGAACTCTATCTGTCTCTCTGCCTCGGTCAGCTTCTCTTGCACATCGACCAAACGTTGGCGGGCGTCCTGTGCGGCTTTAGAGGCCTGCCCTCGAGCTTCATTGATCGACTGAATCTTCGAGTCAGTCGAGTCCAAGGTGAGCAGGTCGGCGTAGTAATCCCTCCAGCGGGTCCAGTACGTCGACCTGAAGCTCTTGCAGGCACCCAATATTTCGTCCGTGACCCGAGGGGATGTCTCGATCCTCTTCAACAGCTTCTGCATCCTCCTAAATTCGTTGACGCTTAAGGGGTCGATGAGCAGAAGTTGGCAAAGTTCTTCGATATCCTCGTGAAGCTTCACCCACGGGTCTTTGGTCGACCTAGAAGTCGCCGCAGCAGGATCCTGAAGAATAAGAGGCAAAATACTGTTAAACAATACCCTAAAAGGCCAGCGACTTCGTACGACCAAGTACTTACTTTTGGAGGCAATTTATCCCCGGAGCTCTCATCCGAAGAAGAAGGGGGAGTAGGGATCTTTTGTCGGCCAGCGGGCACCTTCACCCTCTTCGGACGAGCCTATAAAGAAGAATACAAATATCCCAATTAAAATCGCAATGTTATGTTCTGTTTAAAACGAGGACACATACCATCGCTGGTGTAGGAGTTTGGACTGGAGGAGAAGGAATAGCTTGATTTTCCTCCTCATGGGTCGACCGGGTCGTTGGGTCGACCAAGATCGTGACATCCAGAACAGCCTGTTCTTCCTGAACCGAGGCCTCATGGATGTGCTGCTCCTGAAACGGATTACGACGCAGAACCAAAAGTTCATATATGAACTAAAATAAGGATACACCAGCTTAGAACTAAATTTACCTTGGCGACTGTAGCCTTTGTACTGCCCAAGGCATGGGAGATAAGCTGGTGGTCATCCTCAGCCTCTCCCTAGACAATATAGTATGGGTCAGATATGAAAACTCAAAACAAAACTAGAGTCATCAGAGTCTTACCTCTGCAGCCAGTCTTTGGAGCGTTGACTACATCTGAAGACACTGGCACCCCAGCTGGTGCCTTGGCAGCTGAGGTTGCCGCTGAAGTGGTTGGCGACCTAGATGGGGTCGCCGCGGCTGCAGTTGGCGATTTGGATGGGGTCGCCGCCGCAACAGCTGGCGACCTGGACGGGGTCGCCGCTGCGGTAACTGGCGACCTATTAGAGGAAGTCGCCGCTGGAGTCGATGCCTTCACCAGTCTCTTCCTCTGAGACAGAGGCACCTCTTCTAGATCTTCTCCTTCCTCCTCAGCCGCCTTGCGCTTTGGAGCGCCTTTAGATCGAGCCTTAGAGGGATCACCTGCGGCTATTTCCCTAGGGCTCGCAACTTTAGCCTTCCCCTTGCTGGTCGACTTGAGTCTAGAAGGAGCAGGGGCAAGGGGGGCTTTAGGCTTGGGTTTTCCAGGACCCCGAGGAAACATTGATCCTGAAACGGAGAAAGCTTATCATTAATATTAAGAACCCAATACTCTTAAAGTAAAGCTAAGTCTTTACCTTTTGCTTTGATATGCGCGTCATCTATGTAAAAATCAGGCTCCTTGGAGACCTCCAAGAAATGCATCAAGACCCGCAACTCTTCGTATGTAGTCGACCACAGCACGGTGAAGAACTGCGTGGCGAAATAGGCAGAAGTATCAGATGGGAATTCCATCTGGGAGAGCTGCGTCTTGTGATTGAGCAAGTTGAGGGTCTTCGAGTCGATCGACTTGCATACAATCCTTTTCGCCCAGTCCCCGTATAGGCTGCCGGCAGGGTCAGCAAGTGGAACTGCTACACTTTGGATAAACCCAAACTGCCTCGCGCACAGTTGAGGGTTATAGACTTCGAAGGTCAGGTAGCCGTCGAAGATAACAGGCAGATCTCTGCGGGTTAATACCCCATTCCAGAAGCCACGAGCAGCTTGAGGATTGATTTCCTGAGCAAGTGTCTTGCCGCCTGGAAAGGGTGCCCAATCACGTCGATCTACCCTGCCGAAGTCGACTATGTGCTTTAAGTGGCCAGTGATCGATGTCATAAGCCATTGATCCTTACGCTGGCAGCACTGATCTAGGATGGTCTCCCCATAATAGGAGGATTCGAGGGGCGAAGAAGGACCCTTGAACCCGGTCAATCCCGGCATCCACATGGCCGACCAGAGATGGACTAGCCAGAGCAACCCTCCTGCTGGATGGTTTGGAAATGGCTTGATTTGGGACGTTGCTCTGTCCAGATCATGATAAAGAAGACCCAAAACGAAGGGACCCCATGAGATTTCTTCATTAGTCTCCCTCAGAAAATTGGCCACCGCATAAGAAGTGTGGCTGACTTTCTTCCCAGGGAAGCAATAAACGAATTTGCTCAACCAGGTGCTGAGGAACTCGATCTCCTCCTGGGCGCCAAAACCTTCAGTCGACAATCTCTCATCTGACTTCTTGCTTGCTGAGGCCATCTTCAGATGCCTATTCACCACCTCCATGTACTAAAGGGCGCCCTTAGGATTAATATCACCTGCCTGAGAGTACTGCCGAACAGGGCAGCCGTTGATTTTGCACCTGGTCAAAATCTTCACATCTGCCAATGTAACAGACATAGGACCTTCTGGGAAATAGAAGCAGTTGACAGCAGAATTCCAGAAAGGCAGCATGGCCGAACAAACCCTAGGATCACAGTTCTTGGTTGCCACGGACATCCTAAAGAATCTCAAAATCTTCTGATTCCTAAACCTCTCTGTGAAATGCTCCTCCCACATCTCGAGCCATTCTACCATCTCAGACTTAGATGCAGAAGGAAAACACAGGAAAGATCCCTGACCTTCCCAGTTGAGGGGATCGATGAAGTCGGGATGACAAATCGGGATGGGCTTCTCGGTGATGAGATAGTTGAGCGGCACCGTCTCCGGGAAAAGATGCTCCGGCAAGATGGGTCCAAGAGTGATGCGACCGGAACGGGTCCGGTTGGCCCCGCACGGAGATTATGGAACTCAAAGCACTTGAAAGTTGACATCTTTTTGAGGATCGAAGGAGTTTTGAAGAGGGAGACGGAGAGTTTTTCTGGGAAGCAAGGGTTTCTGTTTTCTTGGAGAAGATGGAGAAGTGTTGAGCAAGGAAGAAAAGTGCGGGAAAAGGGCGATGACCCTCCTTTATATAAGGTATGATTTCTGCTGAGTCGGCACAGCCAACCCAGCATAAAAGGGTTCTTATGTTGACATGGCAAATAATTTTAGGCCTGGGCTTATAACAGAAACCCAGTAATCCCTCAAGTCCCACTCCGAGTCGGCCCAAGACACAGTCGTCTAGGCCGACTCATGACGAAGTCGACTAGGCCGACTCATGACGAAGTCGACTAGGCCGACTCATGACGAAGTCGACTAGGTCGACTCATGACGAAGTCGACTAGGTCGACTTATGAACGGGGTCGACTAGGTCGACTCACAATGAAGGAGTATGGTGATCAAAGTCAACCAAGATGACTCAACAGTAGCTAGGCCTACTAGTAGGGCCAAGTCGACGGAATTCTGGATAAGTCGACCAAGTCGGTCGTAGTCTGTACAGTCAAGTCGACAGGGTTGGAATAAATTTATCACATTTGTTAAGGATCGTAACTGATCCTATTATCCAGGAACGTGATCCCAAAGATCAAGGAGGTTGTTCAAACACTCCCACGATGTTAGGGATCACGATCTGCAATACGATCTATCTATTACGTGTTAAACACGTACAAATCCTCTATAAATAGCAAAGGAATATTTCAAGACAAAGACACGACCATACACAGCCAAAACTCTGAAGTTTGTTCGTCAACCTTAGGAATTAGATACCTCGACCCGGTTTATAGGTCAACTCCCCTTCCACCAGCAGAGTGAGCTCGTAGGGCCTTTGCCGTCAACTCCCGCCAGCGACACCACCGACGGAGTGAGCTCGTAGGGCCTTCGTCACAGCTTCCCGCCAGCGACCACCACCGACGGAGCGAGCTTCCAAGGCCTTCGTCACAAGTTCTCCGCCGTCACAGATTTCCACATCGTTGTCACCACTTGCACTTTTTCATTTCTGATGGCTGTAAGCCCTGTTTTCTTAATTCGTTAAGATTGTAAGACTTGCATTTTATTTCAATAAAATTGTGCATCTTCTTACTGGCGACCACAACTCAATTCCTGTGAGTCCTTTGCCAAATATTTCCGACGTGATCCGTTCTATAGGCGAACAAGTTCCTCATCCTCAGAGATTCCAACCACAAGAAGAAGCCGACTACACCTCCTTTCCGGATTCAAGCTTCTGCTGCAAAGCTTCCCCCCGGGGTAGGCCATTCAATTCTGTTGGCCCAAAGATTACACTAAGAGGGTGGGTGAATTAGTGTTAAGTCCAATTAAGGAATTCTTAAACGCTTTTTCACAACCCTCACAGCGGAAGTAACTTACTGTAATTTACAGAGCCTTCAAGCTTCTATAATTACGGAACGTGTGAAATTGACTTCGAAATGAGTCGTAGAACACAAAGGATTTTATACTGGTTCGGTGAAATCACCTATGTCCACTTTCGGTCACTTTTCACTAATAACTCGTATAGAGATTACAGTGTAGAAGGTAAAACCTTCTGTGGTATAAGAAAACAATTTCTTTGACCACGGGACGGTAAGACTAGCTTTACCAATGCAAGAAACTCTCTTGCTGTGTTTAAGATGCGTCTAGGTCGAATCACAAGGAAATCAACCAGACTTGAGCAAACACAGAACGTTGGCTGGAAGCTTCAGCCTTCTATGACTCTGTAGCGGGCTATTTCTTCTGTGGATCAGCGAACAGATCCGATGACGCTTTCTCCAAGTGTTTGAACGCCTCTGATATGGTTCTCTTTTTGTGTTTTTGGTTTAATCTACAAAACAAATAAAGATAGACCGTCTACAGTAGGTTGCAGTCCCTCACCACTTACGCCTGCTGCAGAAACCTTCTCTTGGACCTGCTGTACGCCCACCCGGCATTACGGACAACACTCCTGGCCAAGTCCTTCGGATTCACAGCCAACGACGCCTACGGAGTGGCTTCACCAAAGCACACCTACTGCAAATGCACAGATAACAAAATAACCAACTACAGAAGGTTGGAGGTCCCTCACCACTAAACCCCTGCTACGGACTCCTTCTCTCCGACCAACTCTGTACGCCTACTCGCCACCAACGAACCCTTCCCCAGGCCCTGATGCACGCAGTCCGACGTCACGGACAAAGTTCCGGTCGAGTCCCTCAGATCCGTATGCAACGAAGTCACCAGAGCGGCTTCACCCACGCTCAACCCGCTGTAGTTACCTCCTGCGAGAACTCTCGCCTGGAGAATCCGTCATGCACACTTGCACACACATTAAACACCACTAACGTTTCCAAATGCGAAGACTTACCTCTGATCAAAATCTCTTTTTTTTTAAATGTTTTTGGGTTTTTCTTTTATATAGAGGTTCCGTCCTTCTGTAAAGAAGGAAACTTATTTTGCCAAATACGTAAAATGACCAGATTCATCCCCAACGTGTAAAAATCATTTAGGGACAATATTTGATTGATTTCAGATCAATCGAATCATCCAATCACGAGATCTCATTTTACAGAAGGTTAGAGCCTAAATCGGTCAGCAACCTTTTATAGTTGGAAAGAAAGAATATTTTATTTTCAACTTGAGAAATATGATGATGGGGTCGTGCAAATATCTGGTTGGAATCTCCAGATTTAATTTTGTCTTATTTTGACAATTAAATCCCCAGATAATGCATTACAGAAGGTTCGGCCAGCTTGACCTTCTATATAAGGAAATAATCAACGATTTATTCCCAAAAATAATTGATTCGTTCCAGACAAGTAAAACATTGTATCTGGACGAAATATTAATCCAAATAATATTCTTAAGAATATTCTCTTTTTGAATTAATAATTTAATTAAGATAATCAATAATTAATTAACAAATAATTTATTATTGAAATATCTATTTATGGAAATATTCTCTAATCACGTCTCTTGATCTGAAATGATCCTTGGAGGGTGAAGAAAATATTTTCGTGATATTTTTCCTCTCTTACGAAGCGTATCTTCGTTACAGGAGGTTTCAGCTTCTGTAAAGTCATAGTAGGTCAAACCTACTGTTTAACTCATCGTCAAAATCTTGTCAACAGATTCTGTTTCGGTCACCCTTCTTTCTCTGGAGGGGATTTTTCTCCTGAGGAAGCAGTTGCGTTTGCAGGTGGAATTGCCCAAAGTGGAGCCCAAGTTTGAGGCCCCGTTCCTCTGATTCACGACGACTGCCAAAGTTTGGAACTCGCGGGCTTGCATTGGAACATTCATTGTCGAGCTGGTACGAGATTTCTGCTTTCTCTAGCTTCTATGATGCATCGATCTTATGTGACAGCTTGTGGGTTGCATGGGGTTGTCTTATTTTTCACAGATCATAAACAAGGGGATACTGCAATTGATTGGTGTCGAAGTAGGGAAAGGCCTCAACCTTCCTCTCTGAAAAAGTGACCCCATCGACTCCACCTCTGCAACTCTTTGCCTTGTCTCTGTAAACTCAGTTTTTAGAAAAGCTGGAAAAAAAAATGATGCCTTTACCCGCACCTAATTGAAACAAATTTTCAAACATGAGTAAGCACAAGCTCGTGGAATTCCACCCTTACCAAATTGCCACCAATCTCATCAATCAAGCATACGTTTCATAAACATTTCTTGTGGAATGGACAACCTGCTTGATCAAACTAGTTCCTGGAACAACATGATATGTGGACTATATAAGGCCATGGGCACTTCTAGCACTCGAGTTAGCTTTTGAATTAGGCTTTCGAAGAAGCCCATAGCAGGTGGTATCAAAGTCAATTCAGAGCTAGGTAAAGCTAGCGCAAAGCTAGTCACCGAATGCGAGAAAAACCCCTTGAGCACTCCCAATCGTCAAGCTTGGCTTTAGGTCCCAAGAAAGCTCATAACACACCAATAATTATCGATTCGTAGCAACAGATATGAGACCAACATCAACAAACTCCTTTCAGAAAGTACTTTCGCACTCGCCTGACACCGACAGCACCTTAGTTTTGTATGCAGAGTCCACGGAAGGTTAGCTTGATAAAAAAAATATGAAATATGGTTGCAGTTTTTAATTTTTTTTAAATAGTCTTTTAATAGTGAATTTTTTGTAAATTAAAACTCACCACGATATTTTAAAAGTTTTGTAATTTCAAACCTTTTTCTGAATTAACTGTACGGACGCATAAAGCTCTCTAGCTATGCTCAAAGCAATGGCATGACCGGTTGATGTGGAGTGTGCTACACTTATACCTCTGAGAGGACACTGCGATAAGGATCGTGGCGAGACGTGTTGCGAGCAATTCCAATTCATGCACCTGGTTTAGGACTGTTACTGCATTCGCCCATGCTAAAGCCTCTCCTTGGAGTTGCGGGTGTTATAAACTTTTTTTCCTCGTAGCCACTCATGTGAATCATCAAGATGCTTGGTAAGATTTTATAAGAGTAATCCTAAATTAATCATTTTTTATCAGACAGGCAAATCCCATTAATTCAATTTAGCCAACTGCTGCAACATGCAAAACGGGTCGGAAGATGACTCAATTAATTCCTCCTATTCACACACAATGCGGGGGCAGACATCCTGAGAATCTCCAAGATTTTTTTTCTTTACTTCAAAGGGAAGCAAAGATTAGGAGGGGGGGGGGGGGGGGGGGGGGGCTCCAAATGTTCTATGCACTACACCTGATCCTAAGGCACTCCATGACTCGTCCAGTGCATGAACATCGACCTACTTTTTGTGTCTCTCTTTATTGGTTACGAAAGGGAAAACTTGTACGAGGTTGTTTGCCCAATGAAACCCATCATATTTTTTTTCTTCCCCTTGGCCAGAGGTTGATCGATCACAAACCCAAATGCCAAGCAATGAATATATACTCCTCCCCTTCCCCCCCCCCCCCCCCCCCCCCCCCCCACCCCTCACTTTCGCTGTTTCCACTCCCCCACTAACATTTGCAAGAAACTGTTTCTGGTTATCTCTTTCTCTTTTAAGCCCTTCTCCAAGACCAGTTAAGACAACCGCCTCTTCTCCCTTCTTCATTCACCCTCACCCATTTCCTCCCCAAACCCAAAGACCATGATGATGTCTGCCTCTCCGGTTCACCCCCTGTTGTTCTTCACCATCTGCCTCTGCATTCCCATCTTACTCATCAGTAAACTAACCACCCCCTGCTCCTTTCACTTCCGGGATTTCGCATTTGTGTTGTTTTTACTTTTTGTAATGTCTCAGGGTTGTCTTTTGTAGATGGGGAGCAACTCATCGTTGTCAACAACTGCCAGGAAAGCATTTGGCCCGGCATCCTGGGCAGTGCCGGCAAGGCCACCCCAAGGGACGGGGGGTTCCACCTCAGCAGCGGCGAGGAGGCCGTGATCGACCTCCCCGACAAGTGGTCCGGGAGGATCTGGGGCAGGCAGGGATGCTGCTTCGGCGGAGACGGCAAGGGCTCGTGCGAGACCGGGGACTGCTCCGGCCTTTTACACTGCCGGGGCACCGGAGGGGTTCCCCCAGCGACTGTCGTTGAGATGACACTAGGATCTTCCACTTCACCCCTGCACTTCTATGACGTCAGTCTGGTCGACGGGTTCAACCTCCCCGTGTCGATGAGGCCTGTCGGGGGAGGGATTGGGTGCGGGGTGGCAGCTTGTGAGGTCGACCTGAACGTGTGCTGCCCGTCTGCGCTGGAGGTCAAGAAGGGAGGGAAGGTGGTGGGGTGCAAGAGCGCATGCCTCGCGATGCAGTCGGCCAAGTACTGCTGCACAGGGGAGTATGCGAACCCGAAGACATGCAAACCAACCATATTCTCTCACCTGTTCAAGGCAATCTGCCCAAAGGCTTACAGTTACGCATTCGATGATACGTCCAGCCTCAACAAGTGCAGGGCTCCAAGGTACGTTATCACCTTCTGTCCTCCGAAATGAAAAGACGGCGACGACAACCTCCGGGAGGACACAGGATCCCTATGTATTAGTCGAGTTTCGTACGTGCTTGTGCTTCCTTAGTTGCGGAGTTAATGCATCAACTTCAATATGTAATTTTGATCCATTTTCTACAAAAAGTGAACTGTTGTTTAGTTGTTCGAACGTCATCAGTCATAAGTCAGTTTGGTCATTGGATTGGAGGATACTTTCAAACGTGGAGGGGTGGGCGATATCCATCCATTTGCTGGGACCCCCCAACTTATCCACAACGCGAGGTGTGTAAGAAGGATTAGTATGACTGGGATGCTGTCTGTCCTCCCCTCCCTCCTGCCTTCCTTATCCAGATATCTCGCAGTAACTAGATCATCTTCCAGTCCGCCAAGATACCTTCCCGAATCATGCTCCCAGCGAGGGCAGCCATGGCTTCTTCTTCTTCTTCCTGCTCTTCCCCAACGCTTTCCCCTTGCCTGTCCTCCTCACGCATGAGATCCGCCATCCCACTCAGTGGGAAAAAGAGGATTATCTCCCTGAAGACCAACAAGAAGAGGAGCCTGACGGTTGTTGCAGCCGCTGGTGAGGTATCAGCAGACGGCACCACTTACCTCATTGCGGGCGCGGCCGCTGTCGCTCTGATAGGGACCGCATTCCCCATCCTCTTCTCCCGCAAGGACTTGTATGCCGCCCCTCCCTTCCCTTCCTAGACCAAAACAGCCTTACCCCACGATTCATTAATGGGGCGCGTTTCCTGATGGCAGGTGTCCGGAGTGCGATGGAGCCGGGTTCATCAGGCAATCGGCTGCCACCCTCAGAGCCAATGCAGCGAGGAAGGACCAGGCGCAGATTGTGTGTCCTCGGTGCAACGGCCTTGGCAAGCTCAACCAGATCGACAAATAAAAAACTCCCTCCCTCCTCTGTTCCTCAGTTTCTGTTGGTGTTCTGTAATCGGATCCACTACTGTTTTGATTTGGTGATCAAGACTGGCCCTGATAAGATTCCTCATATTTCCTCCGACTCCCCTAAATTAAGACAAGCATTAAATGCCTGATATTTCTCCCATATTTAGAAAAATCCCGGGTAAAACTGTAATCCCTGATTCATACGGGAGATCAAATCTGATTTTGTGTTCTTCTAATGTTTTTGTTGGAGGGATTGAATCTGCTTGGATCGTATCATATAATTATGTTTTCTTGAGCGGGAGACGAAAAATCCTTGACCTCTGCTGGGAATGTGAGGCAGATAGAATCGCTGGGTGTCTGCGCCTTCCATGAATTTCGGTGGAGTACAGATTGGCGAATTCCCTCCTCTTGCAAACCTGTTTCCTCTGTGCCATCTTACTTTGGGAAAAAAACTGATACCCGAATCCCCCCTCCCCCCTCTCTCATTGTTCTTCTACGGTTTCCAAGGGAAAAGGATCGAAAAAGGTTGAGAATCTGACAGATGAAGCTGGACGAGGACCTGGGACCCGACCGCGAGGATGAGTTCCAGACCGACGATGAGGAGAATCAGGCCGAGCGCGATGGGGAGTTTGGTGACGAGGAGGACGATGACGACCTCGGCCATGGTGTGGATGATATGTCGCGTATCTCGTCAGGTGTGCAACATGACAGCAGCGGGCCTTCATGGCCGCAGAGCTACAGGTTCGCTTGTCTCACTCAAGTTGTCGGGGGGGATGAACATGAGTCCTTCGGGCATTAGTGGCTTGTGCAATTAGGGATGGCAGTCGCCTGTTATCAGGTTTAAGGAAATATCGGGAAGGCTAGCATCGGCGGAAGCCTATGAGGCTGCCAATACATCCCGGAACCCTTCAGTTGTCTGATGGACCCGCGTGAATCTCATTATACAATCCATCTAAAAGGTTGATGTTCCTTATATTTCAGGCAGTCAATGGACATGCTTACAGGGGTCACGCCCCCTCCCATGAGTTTCTTGGTTGGTTCGAGTTCGGCCAAGGCAAGCAGCTTCCTATCTTCAGCGTACAGAAGATCGCAACTACCGGAGCAGGATTTCTCTTTGACAAAACCACTTGTCATATCAGTGGAGCCAGAAAAACATGTGAACACAGCTTCACAGCAGCCCTCCCTTCAGTTCTCTAAACTTTCTGCAAATGAGCTCCCGCCACCGCAAGCGGACTGCTCACTTTCTCAGGCGACTCTCAATGGTAAGGAGAATGCTTTATCCTTTCCTAGCTTATGCCTTAGACTGGGTTTACATTTCGAGGTCTCGTAATCTGGATGATGAATATGATGACTCGGGAACAGGAATCAATGTTCTTTGTGGAATTGGGATACTTGCGGTGCCTTCGGCGATCTATGAGGCGGGGTGGTTGAGTCTGCTACTGCTTGCTGTCTTCAGCTTAGTCTGTTGCTACACTGGTGTTTTGTTGAAACGATGTTTAGATAGCTCCCCAGGACTCAAAACTTACCCAGACATTGGACAGGCAGCATTTGGGGTGTATGGGCGCCTCATCGTAGCTGTAAGTAGCGTGCCGTGATACCGACCCCTGATTCTTCTCTTGCTTTTTATCGCACGAGGGATACTGACTTCTGGTCTTTTCTTCTTCCAGATCATCCTGTACATCGAACTATATGTGAGTAAAGCACGTTAACGGCCGTGTTCAATCTTCAGAAATTAGGTTATCAAGTCGAATTCTTCTCTTTTGTTGTCCCCACAGGCTTCTTGTGTAGAGTACACAATAATGATCGGTGATAATCTGGCCACACTCTTCCCAAATGCATATGCCAACGTAGCCGGCTTGGGACTTGGTCCTCATCAGTTATTTGCAATCGCAGCAACTCTCGTTGCTCTTCCAACTTGCTGGCTACGCAACCTCACTTTACTTTCCTACATATCAGGTCTCTGCATTTTCCTCCTGCTCATTTAATTCCATCCAAGTCTTGAGTTCGAACACCATCTGGACTAAAGAACTTTATTTTGATTAAAATGTGACGTCTTCTTTTTGTGACTTTCAGTCGGCGGTGTGGTTTCTTCGATACTGATAGTCTTTTGCCTGCTGTGGGTGGGAGTGGTAAATGATGTTGGATTTCATCCGGGCGGAACTGCCATAAAAATCGCCAGCCTTCCTTTCGCGGCAGGAATATATGGCTTCTGCTATGCCGGACATTCAGTTTTCCCAAATATATACATCTCCATGCGACGGCCATCGCAGTTTCCAGTGGTCGTAATACTAAGGTACCTGTAATTTTTCATGGCATGCCGGCAACTGGTAGAAACAAAACTCGGTATCGCTGACACATTTTCATTTTTGGAAAAACCGCAGCTTTGGTTTCTGTTTGTTTATGTACCTTGGGGTAGCTGTTTGCGGATACTTGATGTTCGGGGACAATATCAAGTCGCAATTCACCTTGAACATGCCTACCCAGTTTATGGCGACTAAATTGGCGATCTGGACCACGGTGAGATTCGAACAAACTGCAGACTACCATGAGTTCTTTTACTTTCTCACTGAATGAGGAACTTCCCCACTTATCTTCTCCAGGTCATAAATCCTTTATCCAAGTTCGCGCTGACGATAAACCCAGTTGCGTTATGTTTGGAGGAGCTCCTTCCGCCATCACACCAACAATCCTATGGCATTGTGATTATGATAAGAACCACTCTAGTGATGAGCACTCTGGCTGTGGCGCTCGCGGTCCCTTTCTTTGGTACTGTAATCTTTCTTCCACTTAGATATGGCCCATCTCCCCTTTATAAGCTCGGTATTTCTCGATCATAACCTCGTATCAAACCGCAGGTTTCATGATGGCGATGATGGGATCTCTTCTCGCAATGCTGGTGGTGAGTACCTCGGCAGTTCTACGTGCCACTCAAATCTCACAGCACAAGCATCACTAAACCTAATGAAAACTCATCCTTCTGTCTGAAAATCTGATGCAGGCACTCATAATCCCCTGTGCATGCTACCTCAGACTCCGCAAGGGACGATTGAGCAAGCACGAGGTAATGGAATCGCCAACTCTCCTCGTCTGTTTTTCGCGTATCCAAGTGTCTTGTCAATCGACAGCCTGCTTGTTTTCTTTTCCAATTTTCATTTTCCAGATCGGGAAGTGCTGGCTAACGATTGCCGTCGGCGTCCTGTGTTCGCTCATCGGAACGTACTCGGCAATCTCGAGATTACGTGACAAGGCGGTGTGACAGCGCTGGCCGGGTATTAAACATGTAGGAACGAACAATCACTGTTTTGAGCGCAAGGGGGACTCCTTTCTCCCTTCATCGGAACTGAAATATCGAAAAAGGTATCCGTGGGTCAAGTGTGAAAGAGGAGGAAATGCAGGCGAACATTAGGAAAGGTTTGGTTTGGGGACGAATGAAATCTGTGGGCGAGGGGCTACGATGCACTTTATTTATTGAATTTGATCCCCTCAACTCAAGGTTTGGTCATGATGATCGTCCGACGGTAAAAATTTGCATTCTAGAATCTCTATCTGGCCTATGGCAAAAGTAACAAGAGCAATACTAATACACGATATATATCATATTCCACTCAACTAAATTCTCGGTCGACAATTATGGTGAGACGAGACCCCACTCCTACTTGCCCCTTTTTTTCACGAGTTTGCATTCCCTGATTTCGTGCCGTTGGAAAACATTCATCTCATCAGTCAGATGATCATCGATAGAGATTTGTATTAATATAAAATTAGTTTAAAAAAATTACTATAATTGATATTTTAAAAATTACTTTTATATTATTGTTAGAAGGAGTTTTGAAAAATTACTATTGATTTTATAAAAAATACAAATTTTAAAAATTCGTTCTCTAAAAACTGCATCATTCCTTACCAGGGACATTTCAACAAATTTCGGCTAACTTCTATCTTTAATGAATAGAGAGTCCCCTTTAAAATCGTCCGTCCTACATCCAACCCTACTAGTATATGTTTCAACAGGAATCACTAAAGGTGAATTGTTAGAATAGAAACCTCTAGTGAAATGTCCTCTCGTAATGTAAGTGGATAAAGTACATTACATAGTTTATTTTAGGGATCGACAACTTACCCATTCAGTTACTTCACTCCTAAAATATAGACCATCGCATCGAGATGATAGACGCTTGTTGGCATTCCTGCCTTCCATTTCCTTTAAGAGCCCATGATACAACACTTGTTCGGGATGCTTGAGTTGAGTCCATCACTTTATCCTGCGTAGCGCCGCCCACGTATTGATATTTTTCTTTCTTATTTTTCCCACGGGACCTGTGGAAGAGCGCCAACTCATATTATATTTATTACTAGCCATTACCAAATATTGATGGTTGTGGATTTTTTAAATGCCAACGACTCCAGAACCCTGATGTAAACTTTATTGACCCACGCCTATTTTTACCCAGACTAAAATAAATAAATGAATAAAAATTACTCTCTTAAGAATTCTTTTTGTATATTTTATCAAATTCGTAATTAATCACTTGCCTTTGATTTTCAAAAAGTTGGTTTTCATAAAAAAAATTTCAATTTATATTTTCCTAATAAATCAAGTCAACTAGGATCAACATTATTAAAATCATATCATTAAAGTAATTAAGAAAAACAATTTTTGAAACTAGGTGCACCCCACTCGTACATCTCCTGGAACAATCTGGTGTTCATCGAAATTGATGAAATACATGCCCATCATCACATGGGTCTCCATGCTTTGCTGAGGTTTGTCTTCTTAAAAAAATCAAGAAAAAGTAAGGATTGAAACAAAAGGAGAAAAAAGTAAGATGGGAGTTCTTGCTGCAATGACTAGAAGGACTTGGGGATGGATGAAGAGGGAGGAGGGGGAGGAGGAGACCTGCTTCACAATATCAGGTATGGACCTCCTCCTTCGGTTGATCCATAATTCGAATATGTTAGGAATCCTGTTAGCTTAAGAATGTTCTGCATATGTCATGGTTCGACCCGGGGCAGATGGTAAAAGCTGTAGTTCGTAATAAGAATCGGATCTTCTTTCAAGTATTTGGATTGGACATAGAGGTTTCGCGCCATTGTTTATCGGTTGCCTTCACCTATCGGATCTGTGAGGCTAACAAAACCCGTGCAAAGGCCTTTTCGCAAAGTCAACACCTTGTTTAGGGATGGCGGCACTTTTCACTTCTTGAAGTCTTGGATTTGGAATTGGATAATTACTTTTAGCAAGAATGATATGATTTTAAGCTCCTCCTAACAGTCCTCCAGAATCAGGCTTTCTGTTGCTCTGACCTTAAACATTTTAATGTTTTTCTCAGAATACTCACTGTTTGATTTCCGACTTAATTTTGTTCTGTTTATCTCCCCTTGTCCTGCTTTTCATTTTCCAAACAAGGAGGACACCATATGCGGACGTTCAAGACCCAACCAATAAAAGGAAACTATCATCTGTCGAGCTGGAATTGCCCGAAGCGAAATACAAATGCGTTGAGTTGGAGAGCGATTGCGATACTACGAGTCTGCTGGTAGAAGCTGGGGATGAGGCCTTGACCGCTGACAGGGAACATGCTTTCGATGCGTCGCGAGTCGAATCAGTGAAAGACAGTAACAGTATCGCTGATGATGCTGATACAGCCATGTCTGCCGATTTTGATTTTAACTGCGGTTACAGTCCTGCCGGCCGAAAATATACAGCCTACACTTCTGGGAAATGGCCAGACCGTGATTATCCACCAGAGATGCGTTTTACATCTGAGGGTGCAAAGGAGGTGATAATGGAAAGTAGGAGACAAGAGGGCAATGTTGTTTTCGGTCGTCATGGAGAGAACTCTCGTGAATGTGGATTGCAAATGCGGCAGATGCTCGAGGAGCAGCTTTTGGAGCATGGAGTCCTAAACTCTGGCTGCTCAGAATATGCAAGTGCATGCGAAGATCTCCGTATTAATAAGGAAGCAGAGGATTGCGATTTGATGAGTGCGCTTGGATCTACCAGTTACGCATTATCGTCAGGAAGAAGTAGCGCTAACAATGGTAAACTGTGCTATCCTATGTGGCTCACTAGTTTCATCCCTCAAGACTGAATGTCGTTAATGCTTAATATGCTTTCTGAGCGTGAGCTGGTTTAGACTGCAGATCATTTACCAAAATGTTATCTTTCGATTTTGCAGAAACTCTAAACGGCACCAAAAGACCAACCATCGACACTGAGTTTGAGGAATACTTCTCCATGCTTATGATGTGAGGAGCTTACGTTTAAATTGTAGCCCATGTGGTTTTGGTGAAACTGTAGTGTTTTCCGATAAGTGTTTGCCGAAGAAAGCTAATGGACAAGTCTTTGGCGGCTCATTTCCCCAATTTTCATGTAAAGTATGGGACTGTTCGTTCAAGTTTGAGACTTTGGAATAAGCTTCTGCATATGTGCAAGTCCATTGTCCATTTCATTAGACAAGCTAAAGGTTTTCCAATAATGTTAATGATGGGGTAATCGAGCTTACATCGAAGTAGCCTTGAACTGTTATGGTCCCGGGGTTTCGCATCTTATTTAAAAGTACAGTCTCCTCCTCCTGCCTTGCAATGGCTGTCAATTTAAATTAGAAGGTGTTAGCTTTTATTCAGTTATGTTGGGAGGAAAAGACAGCCACCTGAAAGCCATGTTTCTCCAGACGTAAATAGGCTAATGGCAAGCTCGTAACCAGAGAGTTCATTCTACAGTGATGGCATCTAGCCTAGTGGCGAATTAATTACAAGGCCATCACGGTTACTGTCTAAGAACAGCCGAAGAGCACTCAGATTGATACAAAGACGGACGGCAACTTATCCCCGTCGACGCGCAGCAAGAGAGGCGTCACTTTGCTCGCTTGCGACTGAGCTACAATTGCGATTCAGCACGTGCGACTCAAGGAGGTGCGACTTGACATCATCAGCGACTGAGCAACACGTGCGACTCAACGAGTGCGACTCAAGGAGGTGCGACTTGACATCATCAGCGACTGAGCAACACGTACGACTCAACGAGTGCGACTCAAGGAGGTGCGACTTGACATCATCAGCGACTGAGCAACGAAGAGTCGGCCAAGCCAAGAGTCTCGAAGATGAAGAGCCTCGAAGAAGCTGAATCAATTCACATTCCTCATTCATGCATTTGTCATTCATACTTTGCATTTACTTTGTTGCATTTCCAATAAGCCATTTATGGCTCGTCCATGAATCTTGCCTTGCATACATTTAGCCTAGGTTCATTTCGTGCATTTAAGTTCTTCTTCAGGTGTTCCCTATATAATGGGCACCTTGTACTCATTTGGATCTTAGCTTGAATCAAATTATAAACCTTTATCAGACTTAGTGCCTTTTATCCGAAGTGAGTGGATTCTCCTTCAAAACCTCATTCTTCATTTGGTGGATTTCTAAGTGCGGATTGAGTAGAGTGTATCAACCGGTGGTGGTGTATCTGTATCCTCCGTGTTGTGCCTCGCCCTCGTCTTGTTCGTGGTGGTGTATCTGTATTCACGGCCAAACGAGTACATCCGAGTATAGGTTGAATCTCAACCTATTTATCCCATTTCCAGCCGCACACTTTATACACTACCTTCCGCCCATACCGAACGTCACCCATTCCCTGTCATTCTGTGGCGTTCCCCTTACTTTTGGTTTTGGAATCATCTATTCCTTGCCGTCCCCGCATCATCTTGGTATCAGAGCCCAGGTTGTCAATGGCCGGAAGATTCCAACGCGGTATGTCTCTAGACGAAGCACAAGTTGCTGGGCTTGAGCAGCAAATCGCTGATCTTCAGCAGCAGCTACAGTCATTGCGAACCCACCATGCATCATCTTCTCGTAGCCGCGAAGAGAGCGATCATGAGGAGAACCCATGGCGTGAAGAGTCTCAACGAGGATCTTCACCGGAATATCGGAGACAGGAGAGAAGAGCGCCAACCGTGAGCGTTCAGATTCCGGAGTTCGAAGGAAACTTGGACCCCGACGAGTTCATCGATTGGATGCACTCCGTGGAGCGTATCTTTGATTACGAGGAAGTGTCCGAGGATCGAAAGGTGAAACTGGCTGCCTTGAAATTGAAGAAGTACGCGAGTTTGTGGTGGGAGAACACCAACCAGCAGCGCCATAGGGAAGGGCGTGATAAAATTCGTACGTGGTCAAAAATGAAGAGGGCCATGACGAAGAGATTTCTACCGGAGCATCATCGACGAGATCTCTACCTCAAATTGCAGTCGCTACAACAAGTCTCAAGTGTATCGGAGTATAGATGGGAGTTTGAGAGACTGCTGCTGCAATGTGATGTCCAAGAAGCCCCAGAGCAAACCATTGCCAGGTATCTTCGAGGACTTAAGCCCCAAATCGCAGATGCCGTTTACCTACAACAATATTGGAGTTTCAACGATGTGCGAGCTTTGGCGCACAAGGTGGAGCAGCAGCAAGCGAGGAGAGCGACTACCCGCCCATTTGTGAAGGTCGCGCCTTTCAACAAGGGGAGTAGCTCCCAGGCGAAGCCGCCATCAACAACAACATTGAAGAGAGCCCCACCGTCGACTACAAGACCTGAAGTCAAATCGCACGAACGAAACATCATTCGACGATGTTTCAAGTGCCAAGGAGTTGGGCACATAGCTTCTGAGTGTCCGACGAGAAGGAACGTTGTCATCAGAGAGTTATCTGATGAAGAAGAAGAGTTCGAGGAGAACGCCGACCCTGTTTGGGATGCCGAAGAGATAGATGAGTATCCGGACGAAGGAGAGCTGTTGGTCGTCCGAAAGGCTTTAAGTGTGACACCGGCGAAAGAGGAAAGTCAAAGGGAGAGCATCTTCCATACTAGGTGCACGGTCGCAGGAAAGGTATGTTTGGTGATTGTGGATAGTGGTAGCTGCACCAACGCCGTGTCAAGAACGATGGTTGAAAAGCTGAAGTTGCCCATCGAAGCGCACCCACATCCCTACCATCTACAATGGCTCAACAAGGAGAGTGACGTTCGAGTCACCCAGCGAGCGCGAGTTCCATTTTCCATTGGGAAGAGCTACTAGGATGAAGTCGCTTGCGACGTCATTCTCATGGATGCATGCCACCTACTATTGGGGAGACCGTGGCAGTTTGATCGACGCGCGCAACACGACGGGTATCGCAATACCTATTCCATCCACATCGGAGAGAAGAAGGTCACTTTGATGCCCCTCACTAGTCAGCCTACAATCGCGACCCAGGATCGACTTAGCGACCAGCCTCTCAAGGGAGTTCAACTAGTTCGAGCGATTCAAGAAGGTGAGAAGGCTTATTTTGTGGTTCTTGTCGAATCCGCCCCATCTATTCCTTGCCGTCCCCGCATCACAGATCCACCAATCTTTCGAAGTTTGCTTCCGTGTTTCGTTGCTCATGCGTCAGGGCCTTTTCTTCTGGCTGGATGAAGCACGATTTCATCTCCTCAAAGCGTGAAAAAACGAATGGTGTTATTGCTATCAAGAGGGGCTTAACATATAATAAGGCCAGCTACGAGGAATGAATGCATATCTCCTGCACTTGATTAGTTAAACTAAAAATCGGAAATAATGTGACGTACTGTATATTTCATTTTCAATACTCCCTTCATGTTAGAAATGACCGGCGTCTTTGACTATTTTATTCGATTCACTGATTCATATGTTAGGCCCATTTTTTTGTCACATATACTTTGACTAGCGATCACATTTCACAGTATTTTCTCCACGCTCCATCAAAAGCTCCACTGACCCTCGTTCTCGTGTGCGGAAATGATATATCGTGTTCATAATGTATTTGGGGTCAGGCGGACCACGCTCCATCTCGTGAATAAGACCCAGCGACAGAAAAATAATACGTTCATAATGTATTTGGGGTCAGAGCGGACAGAACCGAGAACAGAATCCAATCATGAAGGCCAATGATAGACTTTGACATGTAATACCAACATCGAAGCGGGCGCTCGCATTCGGACAAAGATCAGGTAGGCCTTCTCCGCAACCTCCTTACGACTGACTGGCGTGCATGAACCTAAGCCTTAAGAACAGACCAACCGGGTGTATTTGACTTTTGCGGTTTGACATTTATTTGAAAAGCTTTTGCTCGAACTTTCCAAGGATGTGATTCTTGTACCCGGGTGGGTAAATCGGGACAAAAGGGGGAGGTTGGATTTAAAGAAAAACGTATGGAGCGCCCACCCGGCGGGGGGCGGGGGGGGGGGGGGGGGGGGGCATGCCTCCATCCGATCCACTCACGACTAGTTTACTACTTACTACTTTGTTGTAGGACACAGGGAGAGTGAAGAGTCAACGGCTGTTGTCAGTTTCCCCCGTGGGTCGAACCCCAATAAAAAAAGTCAAAGCCACGTCCAGACAACACTTTCCCTCGCTATGAAGCAACTGCCGCCTCCACCCGACACGACCAAAACAACGACAAGGATGACGAGATAACGACCACGGGATTTGATGCCGCCACCCGACCCCTGGTCACGTCAGATGTTGGATGTATTTGTTATAGTTATTACGTGAGAAGACGAGACGAGGTTAAAATTGAGTGATGAATTCCCACGGGAGGGAGGAGAGAATATTCGAGAATTTCGGGAACCACGTTGACTCGCCTAATCATCAGGCCTCATCCCTTTATCCAATCAGACGTCGACACTTGTCCAATCATTTTCCTGACTATAATACTCAGGTGGAATGAAACCGAAAGAAAACCGATTCGATTCTAAGGACTCCATCCAAACGCAACAGTTTACGCAGTGAATCCCATGGCGTGTCCGGTCCAAAGCACCGATGGTATTTTTTTTTTTACACCGTCGAAATAATCTAAAAACTCAAATAATAAGTATAATTTAAGTTCAGCCGGGTTCCAGAACGGTGAGCTATCCGCACTACTTCATGGAACCCCTCCCAGCAGAGAGGACAAAAACCTAGGGGACACAACACAACAGCTTAGATTTAAAAATCTAAAAGAAATCCCTCCCAACTAAACGTTTGATTTGGAAATCAGATTGCATGAAGACAACAATTTCACTGAGGACAAAACTTTTACCCTACACCGTGTCTAAGACGTGAAATTAATCAGATCGAGGGAGTTATGGGGCGTATTGGTCTTCAGACCGGAGGGAGGAGGGACCGTCGGGGCGGTTGAATATTTCCTCTCCACAACAAGTCAATCTACAGAGAACACGTGAACAACAAAAAAAAGAAAAAGAAAAATCAAACAATCAACGCAAAAAGGGCGAATGGAGGAAGAAAGCGAGACACCATAAATGATGAAGTTCATCTGCTCCAATCGTGCTTAGCAGGACATGATATTCCTTCCCTCCCCACCTCCTTCCTTCTCCACACCCTCCCTTTTATCAGCATCTCCTCTTCATTAAAAGAAAATTAATCCTCGTTCCTGATATCATCTCCTCACCATCCCCATCTACTATCTTCATAAGATTCGGCCGCCTTGGGATAATGTACGACGAGGTTGGAGACTTGGAGGACGACGATATTGTTAGGGAGCTCCTCGACGACGTGTCTCCCTTGTTTGTGGAACTGCGGTCGGCTGGCTCCCCTGAGGATGGCATTGGTTCTGGGAACTCCTGCTGCCTGTCGCAGCAGCAGCAGCAGCTTGACGACAACGACGCGATCCTGAAGCTTGTGTCCACCATTTACTCCAGTCCCACCATCCGGGACATAGAGGCTGCTCTCAACATGATGACTCACAAGGGAGGAGATACGACCTGGCTGGGGCCGTCCTCTTATCAAGAAATGTCAGTTTCCAACAGCTTCATTGAACTTTTGTCTCCACGCCACATGCTTTACTTCAATTCTGCATAATTCTCTGTTCGGCAGGATACCATCGGTCCTAAGGGGATCGAACAAGTTCGAGCACAAGTACACCCTCAGAATCAAGAGCTCGTCTGCCGATGGCGCAGCGGCCACGAGCGACGACGGATACAAATGGAGGAAGTATGGACAGAAAGCCATCAAGAATAGCCCGAACCCAAGGTTGGACGTTTCTATTCGCGTTGGAAACATTCTTCCATCATCCTCCAATGAAATTAACGTGGTCTATCTGGGCCTGGGTTTTAGGAGCTACTACAAGTGCACGAACCCGAGATGCAATGCGAAGAAGCAGGTGGAGAGGTCAAGCGACGACCCGGACACCCTCCTCGTCACCTACGAGGGCCTCCACCTCCACTTCGCTTACCCCTTCTTCCCCGCCAGCGCATCCAACCAGCCCATCAAGAGGCCCAAGAAGACCGATTAGGCAGATGACATCGGCCCAATAATACTCCGGCCGGAAGAAAATGACGAGCCCTCTCACGCTCCAGTAGAGGATCCCCTGCAGACCCAACAATTTGAAAGGGCCCAAGATGAAGCAACTGGGCATCAGGGGCTGCTCCAGGACGTCGTGCCCATCAGTGTCCTGAACCCGGACAGGACCAAAACCCCAAGCCCGTCTGCTTCGTCGTCATGGTCATCGCTGGCGTCGGCGTCCAGCCAGACCCGGCCCGCTTCGCCTTTGTATCCTCCATCGTGCCTTGTTCATCCTCCGACGTATTACTATGGGAGCGGCCTGGATCCATGCATCACGTAAAAGCGATACTACTTATAATCCAAGTAACTACGTCATGTTACTGTCGTTAATCGATAAATCAGAGAACCTTACGGCAGGTCGATATAACAAAAGAAAACGAACAAGAAAGGGTTGATATTATTACTAGTACTATCACTATTGGTGATGAAATGATTCTACGTTCCATGCATTAATGCCATCGTTCACGAGCCAGACCCTCCTTTTGTGAGGTTGATGTTTGGTTTGGGGAAAAGGAATTGTCTTTTCCCCCTGTCTGGTGAGAAATTTCCACATCGTTCTTCTACCAGCCCTTCTCTTGGACGTTTGTTATGGAAATAACGAATTATTTGCTGGTTTTAACTTGCATTGTTTTCTTTAATCTATATCTTGATAAAAATGCTTGTTTATAAATCAAATTGTTACCACATTCTTTAAAAAAAAATAAAAATCAATGAGATATAAAATAGTTAAATGAAAAACTACTACGGAAGAGTAGAGGTGGCAAACGGGCGGGCTGGCTCGGCAGCTCGCCCGCTCGACTCGTACTGTAGCGATCGGAGCTTCGGCTCGGCCCGCTACAGTAACGGGCTGGCTCGGCTCGGGCAATCGTCGATGAGCCGAGCCAGCTAGATGAGCTCGCGGGCCCCGGGTTGGTGAGCCAGGTGTACCGGGCTAGCGAGCCGGCTCGCGAGCCGGATTAAAAAATTATTTTTTTTTTAATTTTTCAACGGTAATGTTACCGTTTGTAACATTTTTTTTCTTTTTAATTTTTTTTAAAAAAAATTCCGCTATAAATACCACCAAACTCGTAAAATTTTTTACAAACAAACTCTTCCTCTCTTATTCTCTTCTTCTCTTGCTCTCTATCAATTAATCGTGATCTAGTGCTCTCCTCTCGATATCGGCAAGCGGCAACAAGCTATTGTTCATTAATTGGAGTTTCGGTGACGGTATCATTTATTTATTTGGAATTTATTTATAAGATTTTGTTATTGTTTGTTATGGATCCACATAATTATAATATTAATGATGATGTTGACGAACTTAGGGAAATAAATGCTTCATTTTCAATAGGACAATCTTGTACACAAGCATCCGCATCCACCTCATCGCCTCAAAGAAAAAGAAATAAAACGTCAGAAGTATGGAAACATTTTAAAACGATAGAAATTAAAATTGGTGGAAAGATAGAATCTAGGGCTCAATGCAATTATTGTATTAAAAATTATTCTTATACTTCAGGTAGTTCAACGAGCACACTTGGTAGGCATTATGAAAAATGTCACTTAAACGAACAAAGTAAAGATCCTAGACAAAAAGTATTAGATGCTAGTGGTAGTGGCATATTTTCTTATTCACAAGATAAAATGAGAGAAGGAATAGCTAAACTTGTAGCACAATGCGAGTTGCCTTTAGCCTTTATGGATAGTGTTGAATTTGAAAATTTTATGAAAGAATATGCCACTCCTAATTTTAAGCGTGTTTCTAGAAGTACAATTAGAAACGATATTATTAAAATGTTTAATAATATGAAGAATGAATTAATTTCATTTTTTGCAAGTGCTCCTGCAATGTGTATTTGTATCACCTCTGATTTGTGGAGTGCACGCAATTCTATAGGTTATGTCGTAGTAACTTCTCATTTTATTAATGACTCTTGGCAATTAAATAAAAGAATTTTAGGATTTCGTAATTGTGAATATCCTCACACTGGTATTACTATTTATAAATATATTGTAACGATTTTACAAGAATATAATATTCAAGATAGAATATTTAGCATAGTGCTAGTGCTATTTAACACTTGATAATGCTAGTGCTAACGATGTTGTTGTTTCACATTTTAAAAACTATTTTCAATTAAATACTACATACGATTCTCTTTTTCGTATGCGATGTGTTTGTCATATTTTAAATTTAGTTGTTAAAGATGGTATGACATTTATTGCATCTCACATTGAATCAATTAGGACAGCAATTTCTTATATAATTGGGTCTAATTCCAGGCAACAAGAATATAGAGATTATTGTAAAGCTGCTCAACTAAAACCACGAAAATTAAAAACCGATGTAGAAAACAGATGGAATTCGACTTATTTAATGTTAGAAAATGCCCGACCATATTGGCAGATTATTTGTGCTTATATTAATGAGAAAACATCAAATATTAACCTTGATAAATCTATTTGCGATGTAGCTAATATATTTCTTGACTTTTTAAAACCGTTTTATGATGCTACAAATGAATGCTCGGGAGTTTATTATCCCACTTCTCATCTTGTTCTCCCAATTTTTATAAACTTAACTAGTAATTTTGCAAGATATCGACAAATAGAAGAATTTAGATAAATACTTAATAAAATAGAAACAAAATTTAAAAAATATTGGCTTGATATTCCTTCTATTTTTTGTTATGCGTGCATTATGGATCCTAGATATAAATTAAGAGGAGTACGTCTTATGGTTAATAAAATTTCTCACAATTTACAAATTACTCCTAAAGTTTCTGATGATCAAATAACTAATGGTATTGCCAGTTTATTTTCTTCTTATGAATCTAAATATTCTGATGTTTCTCGTTTACATGTTGGTGTTTCATCACATGCTAGTTCAAGCAGTGGAGGTGGAAATATTGTGCATTCACAATTTGGTATTGAAGATATTTGGAGTCAACTAGAAACAGATGTTCACTCTAGTTCTATGAGAAATGAACTAGACATTTATTTTGACACTCGATATCACTTTTCACGCGAACAAAACTTTGATATTTTAGATTGGTGGAAAACATTTTCCACCACGTATCCTATTCTTTCTATAATGGCACGTGATCTACTAACACCTCCGGTCTCTACCGTAGCATCGGAGTCTGCTTTTAGTGCAGGTGGACGTGTGTACGATGAACGCCGAGGACGACTAGCACCCGATCTCGTGGAAGCTCTCATTTGCATGAAAGATTGGAACAACGCCATTACGAGAAACCAACAACAAGAGGACGAAATACTTGAAGTATTTAAAAATTTGGATGTTGAAGATTAACATTGTAACTTTTTTGACATTTTGTACATGATTGACAATTACATGGGTGACAACCTAGTTGGGATGTATGTAATTTGTAGTGATGCAAATGTCAAATTATTAGTTGTATACTTAAATTTTTTTTCGGCTAAAAATTTGTATCTAATATACAATTTATAAAATTAATTTCATAATTATTATTTTTATAAAAAATAATTTTATTTGTGTCGGTTGAGCTCGTTAGGCTCGGCTCGACTCGGCTCGTTCGGCTCGTGGCTCGCGAGCCTTCTCGGGTTAAAAAAAATTTCGGATTGGCTCGTTAGACTCGTTAGGCTCGTACAGGCTCGATGAGCCAGGCCTTGCTCGGCTCGGCTCGGCCGTTTGCCACCTCTACGGAAGAGTAACTAACTATACATACATTAATTACATTGAATGTGCAGAAGGGGAGATTTGAAATCAGGATTGATATCCTATAAAAATTTATCATGACTAAAAAATCACGAAAAAAACCAACATCACCCAAAGATTAGTTTAGAAGAGAATGGGGGTTATAAGGAAAGGGGAAGTCATAGAGAGAGAGAGAAAGGAAGGTAAAAAAAAAAAGATAAATAGGAGGAGGAGGGGGGGGGGACCAGTTTAAAGAAGGCAGCTGTTCCGTTTAACGGGGGGGTGGTGACAGTGAGTTGTCTGAATCGAGGAGGAGGGGGTGGGGACTATCGCTCGTGCCCGATTTGTCATGTCAAACAGTAAGCATTCACAGACAAGAGTCCCTCAATCGGGGTGATTGTGGTAGGGAATGGTGGGGGGGGGGGGGGGAGGGGGCAGTGAGTCGAGAGTGTTACCGGGGGGAGGAGTTGCAGAATTGCAGAAATCTTTTTCTTTTTTTTTTTTTAAAATGGCATCTTATTCGGTGCCTCAACCCTCAGCCCTAGCATTGAATTTTTAATCCACCCTCTTCCTTCTTATACCCGCAAACTTCTATGATTGGAGTAAACGGTCTCCCTATTTTATTCCAACGCCCATGCAATTTTGATTCCATCGCTCACCTCTCGTCCCATTCACATTGAATTCAGTAAGACCCCTTTTTCTTTCGGAAACTGCTATTTTGGTGCTTTTGGGCTTACGGGACAGAGATGTCCAGCCCATTCTCAGGGTTTTAGCCCAATCCTACTGACCATATGTATCCTCGTACTGATGTCCATCCCACCGAAATGACCTCCTCCCGAGGGTAGAAAATTAAAAAATATATATATATTATAATGTCCTGGGGATGATGTCGGTGTAGTAGTCCCCCTCGACATCATAAGCTCCCAGCATTCGCAGAAGGGTTCGGTGGGTGGGGGGGTGGACTCTGTCCGAAAATGCATATGATTGAAGGGGTTTTTGTCATGGCTTGTGTTAGAAAACTCCCGATGGAGAAAGGGCGGGCGCGGGGTTCTGGTCTGGTCTGGTATGTCCCCCAAATATATATAAAATTGAAAGACCCGATCGATTCTGATGATCATGTGCATTAGTTGTTGTTGTTGTTGTTCGTGTATATTGATATGATGTGATATTTGTGGCTTCTTTTATGTCTGGAAGATTAACGTAAAAAAAAAAAAACAATAATAATGAACATAAAACACTTTTTTTTCCATTGGAAAGGATGAACGAGTATAATGATAATAAAGGGGATAAAAAATGGATGGACATGGTGAGATTTTAACCCCGGCGGGGGTAAAAAGGAAAGGGAAAAAGGGGATGACAAGACAACCCAAATTGCCCTACCAACTAAATAATACAAAAAATACGGAGGAGGAGGAGGAGGAGGGGGAGGCAAATACCGTTCCACATGCATGATGATGATGGGAAGAGGAAAGGGGAAGGGGAGCACAAGTGAGTGACTACTGACAACTGATAGGTGGGTGAAGAGGGAGGGGGAGGGAGCAGGGGGCAGCAGCAAGTAGCAGTAGTAGCAGCAAGCAGCAGAGCAGGCAGAAGGTCCTGTCTCTATCAACCCCAACCCCAACCCCACTCCCCCTCCCCCCACTCTCTCAAAGGAGCATTTGTTTGTTTGCCGCAAAACCCGCACTCACCCTCTTCCCTCCATCCATCCCCACAAACCACAACAGTACTCTTCCTCCCTCCCGTCTTCTCCCCCCATCCTGGACTCTCCTCCTCCCCGCAAAACGCATAAAACCGCCTCCCCCTTCACATCAAGATCGAGATCCCTTCCCCTTCCCCTTCCCCTTCCCCCCTCTCCCTCCCTCCCTCCCTCCGATAGTGACTCGTGCGGGGGGAGCAAAACTTCGATGCACAACTGCTCCACCCAAATTTTTATTATTTTTGTTTTCATTACGGTATTAATATATTAACGGCGGGGTGGAGTGAAGGGGTGCCCCAAGTATTTGACGGTGAGGGTGTTTTTCTTTTATATATATCTTTTTTTGTTATGGTTTCATATTGCTGCTGCTGGGTGTTCTTCTGAGAGTTAAAACGAGAAAGGGATGCTTCCCATCCCCCATCCCTTCCTCATCTTCCCTTTCCGTTACGTAAAACACACAGCTCCCCTTCCTTCCTCCCTGTAAGCCCCTCTCCATCCATGTTCCTAACTCCCTTCTTCATCTTCTCTACCCGGTTCCTCAGAGCTTATCTGTTGTGAAGAGGTTTGTTTTGGGTTTTCTTTTTTGTGTTCTTGTTGGGTGGTGGGGGGATGTTTGAGCTTACGGGGATGCGGTGCTACTCCAAGGGTGTAGCTCGCTGTACTTGTGCAGTTAGATCTGTTAAAAGGGTTAGTAGGGATCATCATAAGCCTCAATCAAGCCTGTCACGTGTCCCCCTCCCCCCCTATGTGTCTCATGTTCCTCTAGCCTTATCCAGTCTTGTCATATGGGAAGTTTTGGGTTTCAAAATTTTTCTGAGATGGGAGGGGAGGGTGTCTAATGGTTGCTGGCAAGGCAATAGCATTTTTAGCTGCAGACCCCTCCCCACCTTTCCATTCATTGTTCATGGTCGAGCCGCCCCTTTTGTCTTTCTTTTTCATTTTTCTCTTTGGTGTTTCTGGGGATTTTCCCTCGTCTGGCGTTTCATGGTGATTCATTCTCTCGCTTTTCTGAGGAAAATTGAGGCTGTTCAGAGATTGCTTATGGGCTTCTTCTTCTTCTTCTTCTTCTTCTTCTTCTGGGATCATTCATTAGCCTTTGTGATTTGCGCTCTCCGAGTTTTTTTTGCTTTCCTCGATTGATTGAGTGAATTGGGGTGATGATGTGTGTGTGTGTGTGTTCTGAGTGTGTTCGAACCTTGTAGGTGATTGACTCTATCACCCAATTTACCATCGAATGCATTGACGACTTGTGATGACTGTAATTGGGTCTTGCTCGTCTGGTCTCTTGTTACTAGATGATCGAAACTGTTGTATGGTTTAGCACGAGTTGGCTTCCCTGACTGCATTCATCCGGTTAGACATTTGTCGTTTTTGGTTTTGGGTGTGATTGATGTTTCTGCGTGCAGCTGAGCTATGAAAGAAGGGAGCTCAAGGCAATGGGAATCGGCGTCTACGTCCTGCAATGAAAGAAAGGCAGCGTTGGAGATCTGAGGAGGACGCGTTGTTACGTTCTTATGTGAAGCAGTATGGCCCAAGGGAGTGGCACCTCGTGTCGCAGCGCATGAACGCGCCCCTCAACCGTGACGCAAAGTCTTGTTTGGAGAGGTGGAAGAACTACCTGAAGCCAGGGATAAAGAAGGGTTCCCTTACCGAAGAGGAGCAGCGGCTAGTTGTACAACTCCAGGCGAAGCACGGCAACAAATGGAAGAAGATCGCCGCTGAGATCCCTGGACGAACAGCCAAGAGGTTGGGGAAGTGGTGGGAGGTATTCAAGGAGAAGCAACAAAGGGAGCAGAAAGAGAATAAGAGCGCATACCCTGTTGAAGAGGGGAAGTACGATCAGATACTGGAGAACTTTGCCGAGAAGCTGGTGAAGGAGCGATCTACATCCACGCTCCTGATGGCCACGTCGAATAACGGCTTCATACACGCGGAGGCGCCTGCCGTCACGGCAACCATGATTCCCCGGTGGCTTTCCAATTCTTCAAATAATGCTACTGGCCTAACGCCTCCTTCGCCATCTGTAACCTTGAGTCTGTCCCCTGCGACGGTGACTGTGACTCAGCCTGTCCCGTGGATGCAGAACGAGAGGGGGCTTGGCAACGTCCCACTCTCCCTGGGGGGCTTGCCGCCCCCTCATGGGGGTGCCTCTGCAAGTGACGGCGTGTTCATGTCGGAACTGATGGAGTGTTGCAGGGAATTGGAGGAAGGGCAGCGTGCGCTGGTATCAAACAAGAAGGAAGCCGCGTGGAGGCTGAGGCGGCTGGAGCTGCAGTTGGAATCGGAGAAGGCGTGCAAGAGGAGGGAGAAGATGGAGGAAATAGAGGCAAAGATCAGCGCTCTGAGGGAAGAGCAGAAAGCGTGCCTGGATCAGATAGAGGCAGAGTACAGGGAACAGTTGGCGGGGCTGAGGAGGGACGCCGAGGCGAAGGAGCAGAAGCTGGTGGAGCAGTGGGCGGTCAAGCACTTGAGACTGTCGAAGCTGGTGGAGCAGATGGGGTGTATGCCTAGGACCATGGAGCCGCCGCCCAATGGACTTTGAGTTCGTGCTTATCGTGGTGTCGTTGGTGGTCCGATGATACCGCGCCTGCCTGCCTGCCTGCCTGCCTTCCGGGCTGCCTTATGCGCGAACAAAAACTGCCTATATATTTTAATCTCGTGGTGGCTTTTTCCTTTTTTTTTTTGTTTTCTTCCTTTTTCCTAAGCCTGGAATCTATCGACTTTACATTTTGCATTGCAGCTTTATGATATAAATTTGTCAGAAATAATAACCCAAATGCGATGCAAGACAAGAGTTTTGTTCGTTCACATCATCTATTGCATGTGAGAAGAAAGACTTAAAAGAAGTACTTTCGCTGGGGGCCAGGCCGAACCACGACCACAGGGCCCAGGGGGTCTTGATCATCTTCAGAGCCCAGTTATTTAGTCACCATCCATTACCACAGTGACGTGAGATGGTGCCGTATCCTGCTTGGATAGAGAAAGAGTGGAATGAATCGTGGAGGTGGGTGGGAATGTGAAGACACCTTACACGTATCAGAGATTAGTAGGCATTATTACGGTGATTATTATTATTATTATTATGAAGAAAAGAAAGAAAGAAATTGTAGCGGGTGTCTATAGATATGTAATTATGATAATGTTTAGATATGATCAAGGGAGGATATGATCCATTCATCCCCATAAGCAAAAATATCAAGTACTATTTTATGTTAATGGGAGAACCGGGTCGTGGTTGGTGACCGGAACTCCCGCGGACGGGGCCAGTCACTCAACCCCCATCATCAGACATCGTCATTCTCCTGCTTGAATCACAGCATGTGTTGAGTTCATTATTAGTTTATCTTCGCTGCCTTCTTCTCACTCTCTCGTTCCCGTCGTCAAACCTCTGATATTTGGATTTTACTTGAAAGTTTGGACGACGCCAAAAGGCCAACTTTAGCGTCTTCCATTTTGATTTCACATTTTGGGGAAGCGGCTACTTCCTTTTGGGTGAGAAGTAATTGAGTCGAAATCGGACATTCTAGGCTCGAGCTCAAGCTCGACTCAGTTTAATTATAAGAAGATCGAGTTCGACACGCAAGTCTTAAATATAGACTAGCCTAAAATCGGCTCGACAACTCGAAATCGATTCGATAATATGCATAGCTTGAAGTCTCTCTCGGTTCGACGATTTCGAACTCGTCTCGAAATTATATTTATTAATAATATTATATAAAGGTTCGATTTCGATCAAAATCTAATTCAAACAGAGACTTTTAAGCGAAGCTCGAAAACCCGAAAGTTTGAGCGAGCCTCGACTCTCGAGCTGCTCGATTGTTTTCCAGCCCTACTTCATTTCGTCCAAAATGAAATCTTAAGTGAAATTAACAACTTTTACTTTTAACGAATTTGATTAGGTTTCTATAATAATTACTTGAAATTCATGTATTACAAAAAAGTTTATTCCGACAAAAAAGTTATTACCGAAAAGATATTAATGGCTTTGGTCTCTTAGCGAATCACGTTGCAGAATGAAATCTGGTGTAACTTTCGTAGTATGTTCAGGTAATCGGCTTCACCCACTTCCTTCCAATGACGTCCTCTTCCTCTTTTTTATTTTTCTATATTAAACGGCAAGCTTACCATTCCCATTCGCCCCCCCTCCCCCTCTTTGGTCCACTTCTTCCCCCCCTTCAATCATTCATTCATCCATGGCAGTGGGAGTCGGTGGGGTTCAATCCCCCTCCGATGTTCATGTCCGGGTGAGCTCCTGGAGGGCCGGCAACTCCGTCCACCCCACCTCCACCTCCACCCCCACCCCTCCCCCTCCCCGTATCGAGTACAGGGAGGTCAAGCACTTCAGGAAGTGGTTCTCCTGGCTCGTCCCTTCCTTCGTAGCCGCCAACACCGTCATGCTCGTCGTCACCATGTACGTCAACGACTGCCCCAGGAACTCCCTCAACTGCGTCGCCAGCTTCCTCGGCAGGTTCTCCTTCCAGCCCTTCAAGGAGAACCCCCTCCTCGGCCCTTCCTCTACCACGTCAGCCCTTCCCTCCTTCCACCATCTTTTTTTTTTCCTTTTTGTTGATTTTCCTCGGACTATGTGTCTATGTTTCTATTTTTAGAAAGTGCCCCCGGAATGTCTCATACAAAACTGTCACGACTTCTTCAGGCTTCTCAAAATGGGGGCCCTTGAAGTCAGCAAAGTTGAGGACAGGCACCATGTCTGGCTACTCATCACCTGCATCTGGTTGCACGGAGGAGTCTTCCACCTCCTGGCCAATATGTTGAGCCTCTTAGCCGTCGGGATCCGGCTTGAACAAGAATTCGGATTCGGTGAGTCCCTCAAGCAAAACCAGACTATGGGAATTTACGTCATTTTCCGTTCTGCTTTCTGAGCTTGCCACCTCTCTTGCCTCTTGATTTGATGGCCAATTATCTGCTTACATTGAGATCGGCAGTAAGCTAGTTTTTGCGATTCTTCATTACTGTCCATCGTGCTGATAGATTTGGCTGCAGGCATAATCTACCTATGCTGCTAGCGATCGTGTCTGCAATGCTAGTTTTTCAGTGCATGACCCAAGAATAACGTCAAAACCATTAGCCTTCATTTCATTGTCAACTGGGATTTTGCATTTCATTGCCCTTCTGCTGTAGATTAAATTTTGACAAGGTCCTCCTTTTGATATTCATATTATTAGTTCGATTTCCGACAAGATCTTATGTAAGCATTAAGTTGGTGGCTACAAGGTATTAACCACCCTTTCTTCATTAACATGAAGGTGTACATTTGAGGATTACTCATGCGTGAACGGTTTTTTATTTTTTGTTTACGAAGATCTCTTATTTTGTGTTTTGCAGTACGAATTGGATTGCTATACATCATATCAGGAGTTGGCGGCAGTCTGTTGTCGGCACTATTTTTACAGTCGAGCATCTCCGTGGGGGCTTCTGGTGCAGTTTTTGGATTATTAGGAGGAATGCTGTCCGAGTTAATAATTAATTGGACGATTTACGTTAACAAGGTGCTCTATTTCCCTATCTCAATGTCAAGACGAACTAGTTTCATAGCCACTTGCTGAACTTGATGGCCGGCTTCCTACTTCGATACTTGTCTTCAGATAGCAACACTGGTGACTCTCTTGGCCATCATTTTAATCAACTTGGCGGTTGGAATTTTCCCACACGTGGACAACTTTGCTCATATTGGAGGATTCATCACTGGTTTTCTCTTGGGATTTGTATTTCTCATCCGGCCTCAGTTTGGCTGGATTACCCAGAGACACGCTCCCGCAGGCCATCTCTCTTCTTCTGTCGCATCCAAATTTAAGAAGTACCAGCTCATGTTGTGGATCATTTCTCTGATCATCCTCATTGCTTGGTGAGTTTCATCTGTTTCCAGTATGGTGTTTGGTTGGAGGCTTTCATTGTTTCGATGTCATCTTGATCTTTTGATTGACTGCTGTGGGGGAATTATTTGAATGAAGGTTAAGGTCCACTAACTTTAAACGAACAATTAGTTTAAAGATGCATATGAATCCTGATATTTACATGTCTACATTACAGGTTAACTGCGGGAATGATAATGGTTCTACGGGGGGTGAACGCTAACAATTATTGTAAATGGTGCCATTACTTATCTTGTGTTCCTACTTCTAAATGGAGCTGCAAAACAAGCCCCGCCTCCTGCCTGGTACTTTCTTCTCCCGCTTGCTCATTATCCCACACATATGCATGTGCATATGACTTGCTCTTGACCCGTAATTGTTCCTTTCCCATGTTGATTGCAGACCGAACAGATGGGGAGCCAGCTGAACTTGACATGCTCAGCCGACGGGAAGTCCGGCATGTACACATTGCCCGGTGCGACGACCTCTCAGATTCAGAGCTTATGTAGTCAGCTCTGTAATTGACAGAAAACAAGCAACACCCATTTCTGGGCAGATTGCTTAAAGGTCCCTCCCGTTAGTATTACGATTCTTTCCATGAGGGGGAGCTTCTCCTCCATCGGATCAAAACCGTGCAACCCTGTTTATATCTTCTTGCAATGTGTTGGTACTTAGCCTTAGGTTACGATGGAGAGGGGATTTCCCCCTTTCTTTCAGACCGAAGAAAGAGCTTTATTGTAAACAAAAAGAATGTGTTTACTTGTTCCTTGGATCGGTCTTGTTTGTATAATGTTTGTAACTCAGGATGTGGAGCAGGGAGTGAGAGTTGTTCTAAGAATTGCTAGTCAGTGCAAAAACTAATGGTATGTTGAGATAACCAAACCACATTCATAAATGACGTTTCTTTTCAGAAAAAAATATATCGCGGGATAGAATAATAATTATTAAAATTTGTAAAATGAAACCCACCGTTAAATTGGCTGCTGCTCCTCTCCGGTGAGCAAAGAGGTTTGTGGGGTTTCCATCTTTTCTGGGTAATCGCCGGCTGTAATCACGTGACTTATTTCGTAACAGATTTTGCGAAGTTATTAAGTAACATTCATCTCCATTTGTATGGTAGAGGCAGGCACGAATCTGAGTTGTCTGGTTAGAAGCAGTATCCGGTTTCTTACTTTTCCTTTCTGTACTCATGTCTGGGTTCCCTGCATTGCGTTGGTTCCCGACGAACGAGTGATATATCACTTTATTGACATATGCAGAGGAGCTCCTCCCTCTTGAAGAAGGAAGGTCGGTTGGTTCTTGAAGCTGTTATTTTGCTGGGACTGCAGCAGCTGTTGGTTATATCAGTTTTTTCCTTACATGGGTATGTGCACATTTTCCTATTAATCTTGTCTTTCAAGTTCTCGTAATGCTACTTTATTTGCCACATCTTATCTGAATCTGTCATGTTTTTTCTAGGAGATAAGTGTTGGGTAATTGAGGTGAGGATTCTACGGTCATGATCTCATGGTTTTATTCAATCTCTCCTGGCAGATGGAAGCCATTGGAGTTCTCCACAGTGCCGGATTAGTATCCCTGGCGAAGTCCATCCCGGATTCCTTGCTGGAAGTGGATATACAGAAATAGAGGTTCGCTATACACAAGATGCCAAGATCTACAACAGAACACAACCCATTCATGATGTTTCATGTCGAACAATGCGCGTACAACTCTTAAGTCAGAATTAGTAGCTTGTTTCAAATGGTTGGACATTTCCGCCTGACAAATACCAGCTTTTGTGGACCTTTCATCAGAGGCATCATATTTAGTAGCTTTGATGCATTAATAAGTGACATTGTATAGGCATGTGCAAAACACTGACGGTCATCTGCAAATTGTAGGTACACCGATAACTTTCTTGTCCCGGGGACTCGCTCCATAATTCAAAGGAACAGGATGCCTAAAGAATAATGGTAATTGAATTTAAAATAATCTAATAACCACTTCCTGATTGTATCACTTCAGCTGCTCCCAATATCTAAAAAACTACCAGTTCCTGCATTGAGCTCTCTTCTTATTGCAGGAACATCCCTTTCCTTTATAAATAATTACTGTACAAAGACGGTGCAGATGTTCATTCTTCTGTCTCCACCCAGCACTTCCACAATTCTTGCTGCAGATGCTGCAGAGAAGTCAAACAATTGAAGGGACTTCATGAATTGGAAGTTCTCATGGAACATCGTCGCATGTCACTAATTGCACTTCTGTTGTGGCCTGTTCCAATAATTGGCTTTCCTCTTCAGGGGCAGAATAGTGGCTTGATAATCATTCCCTGTGTTTGCAAATGGGACATTATACAGTGTTAGTCAAACATCAATGTCATTAAAGAGAGTAAAGAGCGAGGGCAAAGTACAGCTTCAACAATCAAGTGACGATGGCCTAGACAAGGGAATGCTCATTGGTTCATTATCCCCACCAAAGCATTAAGTAGTAATTTCAAAGAGGATGATCACATGCACAGCCAGTTCATAGTCTGTTCTAATTGCTATTGCACATGCAATGTTTCTGCCATTTTATCGTCCCTCGGGATTTATATGACAACGATATGTTAAGTTTCAGTTTTGCTATAACAGGGAACTTCTTATCAACATGCAAACACAATCAATAAGGGGAGATAGTGTCATCCTTCTGATTTTGCAGAGCAGTTACAAGAACGTCAAGATGAAGATCAATTTTGATCAACTGGTAACTGATCAGATGAAGATCAATTTTGATCAACTGGTAACTGATCAGATGAAGATCAATTTTGATATTCTACAGCTTGAAACTACAAACTGCTGCTACAATTGGCCTTGATGAACCGATTGGCACCTCATGCACATTACTGAGGTCTCAATATCACAAATGAATCAACACATAGGTAAAACATTATGTCAATAAAATTTACTTCAAGAGTTCGCCAATTTAAACACTTAAGTTGTCATATTTTACAAGCCAACTAAATGATATATATTTACTTGCATTTTCCTCTAAGTACACATCGATCCTAAAATGTTCATTTTAGCAAAGATGACCACGACAACAACCTCGGAAAGATGTTAGAAGGCCAACATAATGAGGACACATCAGAAACGAGAACAATTAGTGAAACATGAAATAGCTGTTCATGTTGTTTCTGATGTGTCCTCATTAGTCGCAAATATAAAAAGAAAACACCGAGTAATTAATAGGTACTTACACTTGCCACTCCTTAGTGGCAGGGATATTTGTCCCAAGAGGAGACACATCTTCCAGACCAGGACCACTTCCTTCTACGGGTATAACCCCAGTGTTGGTATCAGCATCAAAATTCAACTTTCCCAAAGAGAAATCAAGCTGTTTCTCCAAAGACTTAAAAAGACCAGATCTTTTGTATTTCAGCCGATAAGGAGGAGATGCATTTAAAGGACCGCCACTTGAAAAGGCTGAGTCATTTTCTAGCTGACCAGGACTAGCCAATGTGATGGTATCTGGAGACCCCGTTTCATCCGAATGAGCATTACTTCTTTGATCTGGACAACTGGAACTGTCGTCCATAATGGTCTTATCATCTAATTTGTAGGTTTTACTTGGTGAAATATGTCTTGGGGCTTGGGTCTTTCTTTTCCTCAATATGGACGGGGTATTAGGAAAGCTCTCAGCAGCAAGTCTAAGAATATATTCTGGACTTGGCATAGAAGAATCGTTTTGCTTAGCTGCAGCTGGAGTAGATAAACTCATAGGAGAATCCAAATGACCGTACTTATTTGGCTGTTGACTAAAAGGTCCATCCAATAGTTCTTGATGTCGCTGAATGCACCTTCCCATGGAAGGTGGCTCATGGCGCAAAGAACCATTTGCTACAGCTTCATTTAATGAGGGTGTTCCAATCTCATTATCCTTAACTGATTCTGTAATCTCTGAAGCAGCTGCAGAGTCTGTCCTAGATTTGACCTCGACACTTCCAGATTCAGCAGAGCAAGAAGGCTGAAAGCTTGAGGACTCATATCCTTCTCGCAGTAGAATGGTCAGCCCTGAGTAGTCCCTTTTATCTCCTTCCATCTGAACTGCAACTGCCACTTTCATCAAATGTGGGGTGTCTAATTTGGATGCTTGATCACAAGCAAGACCCCGTTTGCTCAAATTCTGCTCGCTAGTTTCCTTGGAGTTGCTAGGTACACCAAATTTCGAAATGGGTGGGAGGTTTCCGGTAGCCAAATAAAAGTCCAACTTTTTCTTCAAAGAACTATTCCAATGATTTTTTATGGAATTGTCAGTCCTGGTAGTAAGAGGAACATGTATTAGCATGCAGTGACCACAGATAAAGCTGATATCAATTCATTTCCACTGGAACTGGATATCATTGCAGTAGGATAAAACTATATGCAATATCCAGCAGAACGCCCGACAAAAACCTAATAAGGATATTTTGATTATTGTAAGATCCACAATATGGAAATAATGGGGGAAATGTACCACATGTCCGTTAAATTCTCTTATTATCAATCATTTTAACTCTGTCCAAGAAGATAATTGAGGGAAGAAGGGAGGCATTATTTCACGTGCCTATTAAACAGTGTACTTTTGGAGTCTGATATTTCAATAAATGCTAACCTTCCAGGCAATACTCTAGCAATTTCGGCCCATTTATTCCCATACATTCGATGGGCATTCATTAGGGCAAGCTCCTCTTCCAACGTCCATGCATCCTTCTTGATATCTGGATTCAAGTGATTGTGCCATCTGCATATCAAGAGGCATTAAAACTACGGTACCAAAAACTACCTCAGCTCCCATCAAAATTAACTCAGAGCTTGTGCATCCAAAATGGAGTTTTAATCAGCCACTCACACAGGAGCTTAAGAAAGGATGAAAGGCAAATAAAACTACTATGAGGGAAAGCACCCTACGATTTGACACTATTCAACCATAAAAAAACATTGACAACTCCAGATGGAGATTCTGGAACCTACCTCTCTCTACACTGTTTTCCTATACGGCCAGGCAAAGATTTTGCTATGAGAGACCACTTTGTTGGGCCATATTTTGCCACCAATTCCATGATTTTATCATCTTCCTAAAAGTCAGCCAACCAGAAGAGAGTTAGTGATACATAACCCTCAGATACTGGATAAAGAACCAGACAAAATCTCTACCTCTTGGATCCAAGGTCCTTTCACAAGATCAGGGTTCAGAACCTTTTGCCAGCGATGCAAACACTGCACCTCTGTCCTGTCAGGGAAATGTTCAGCTGCCAAAAGATCACCAGTCAGGCATATTAAATGAGGGAAAAAATAAGTAACTGGATCATGCGCAGAATGTCATCTAGATGAAATAAAAATTGCTCTATAATTAAAATGCAATTACCTAACAAAAAGTATTTGAATCACGGCATGGTGAAAACCCAAACCCTTATTTAATTCTCACGTGATAAGGAAAATGGCGATGAGCTTGTATCAACAATTCAATAATAGGAAACTAGAATAAAGCACATTGCATCAACTTATTATGGGCCACAACACAAAGGCTTTGTGTAAAGCAAACGAGTACAAATTCACAAGGCTAAAATAATAGTTGATTGCGAGTAAAAGAAATTCAAACAGACAAAATAGTAAAACTGAGGGAAGATATAATACCAATTCTCTTCCAACTTTTCCCATTATGAGCTGCAACTGCACTTCTCAAAGTTTCATCCTGCAACGGACAGGAGGGGAATGAACAATTAAGCCTTAAAAAATGAAAAACGGCGTATAAGAAGATGCAGCAATCAAGGAAACGCAGAGAACAGATACCTCCTCAGGTGTCCAACCACCCTTTGCTCGCCTAATCGGCCCAGTAGTCCTCCTGCAAGTGAAAGGTTGCACCGAAGTCGCAAAATTCTAAATCAACCCACTCAAATCCTATTTGCATCGTCCATAAAAACATAAAAGATACGAGCAGATACCGATGAGAAGACGAACCAACAGCTGGACTAGAAATGGCGGGAGACTCGGGGTTCACGTAGCCGCTGCCGTCGCACATGGAGGAGCCCGAACTGGCTGCTGATTGCTTGTTCTCGAGACAAGGCTCCTCGACCCTCAACTCTTCCATCCCCTTCTCCACCTCCACCGTCATCTCGATCGCCAAAAACAGGAAAAAAAGAAAAAAAAGAAAAAACAGCGCAAACCCACCTCCTACAAACAAGAAACCACAATCAGCGGATCCCCCGAAAACAAGTAAAAACAACGATGGCCTCATTCATGCAGCAGCAATATCAATCGGCACACCCAAATGATTAAACCAAACCAGATAGAACCTTTGGATAAAGAAATAAAAAACCGTGGGAACTTCCAACGGTCAAAAAAGGGAACCCAAAAGGGCCCAGATCTCGCGCAATACAACAACAAGCAATCGATTCGCGCAATACAAAATCCAACGAGCAAATAGTCGAATCAGAGGAGGAAGAAGAAGAAGAGATTCCCGCTAGGGTTTACTTTTAAGAGGTCAACACCGAATCGCACGACCGAGAAGAGGCTAGAAAGAGAGAGAACATCGGGAGAAGGAGGAGGAGGATAATCCGACGGCGAGTGGAGAGATATAATCGTTGCTATCGAGAGAGGGAGGGGATACGAATCGGTGAGGCAGAGGGAGGGAGGGGGAAGTGGCGGGAATTAAAGTCGGGAGCTCATCGACAACCGCCAATGACCCGATAACGACACAGGAGAGGAGTGTGCAAGGGAAGGAAAGAAAAAGGACGGTCTTAGAATCCTCGCCCGTTATGTAATAATAATTGAGAGTTTTTTTTTAATAATAAAAGAAAATGCTGACTTGACTGACTCACCTTTTCTAATACATTTAAAAGTAGACGTTGAAACGTCTCTCTCTATTCCCCGCCAAATATTTCTAGCATATCTTGACGTGGTTCCGTAACGGCTACCGATCAAGAACAGTAGGATGCGAAAGTTGCAATCACATACGGTGCTCCGCTGCTCTCCCGTCACGACTTCTTACCACCGCCAGATTCTCTTCTGTTTGATCCTTCTACTACTGTCAAAACTGTGTACTACGGTGGCTCATTCGAAGATCATTTCATCCAGGAGGTCATCCAGGATCATGTCCTCGAGCTCGATCCCGACCCCCTCGCTGTCGCACTGCAGGTTCATCCAGTTGTCTTGCTTCTCCAGATCCTTACATGTCACGTAATCCATCGTCTGGTCCAGACTGGCCTCGATGCTCATGTAATGGCTTATGGTCGTCCATACTTCCTCCAGAACCCGGTGTCCCCCCGGCATTCGATGTATCCGGCAGAGCGTCGACAGAGTCTTCGGGTAATACGTGAATGACCTCTCATATATTTTGAAGAGCACCTCGTTGATCAAGTCAAACAGCAGCACGTGATCGTAGTTCCCACTGCCTTCATCGTTCTTGCTGCTGCCGGGTTCGTGCATCCAGATATCCTCGACTTCGTCGTAAATCGCACGGTCAAGCGGCTGGTTGTTGGGATGCAATGACCCCAGTGATCCCTTCCCGCTTAATCCTGATATCTCCAGCACATCCCTTACGTAGTTGAAGAAATCCCTGTCCTTCAAATGGATTTGGGCATCGATGAATTCCTCCAATTCCTTGCTAGAAATTTCTCGCTCAATGTAATCTAACTTAGCGTCGATCCCCGAGGTCTTTCGCTCCTCCAGATATTGTAAGTCAGTGCCGATTTCTTCTGTGGCAGACAAAGAAATGCAGAACAAATATGAGACTGCATAAAGCTGTAAATGCAGGAGTTGATCATCTTTTGATGTTCACCACTGTCGAAAACAGCAACTGATATGAAGGAAACTGCGTAGAATTTATGGGGGGCGGGGACCTGTATCATCTTGCAGGATATCAAACAAAGAGCTCCCACGTGAGTGTTCGTGCTCCAAGGAGAGTTCATCATGAGCAGCAGGCAACTCAAATAGTTCATGCTCGAGGGCACCAGATGACTCGTTTTCATCCAAATTCTCCTTGGACGTGGACACTTCTACCTCATCATTAGTTTCCATGGGGTGTATGACAACATTACCCAGTTCATCGAGAACCATCTCCTTGCTGGCGGGCACAAATGGCTGGCTCTCTGTACCAGCATCAGGGATTAGGCTGCTACATTCTTCTTCAACTGTGACATTATCGTCGACTTTGGTAACCTCTACGGTCTTCTTCATGGAAAGAGTTTTAGGGAGTATTGCAGCATCACCCCATTCATCAAGAACTGTCTCTTGGCTGGCTGGCAAAAGTGGCTGGCTCTCCGAACCGACATCTGGGATTAGGCTGCTACATTCTTCTTTGACCGTGGCATCATCATCGACTTCGCTAACCTCTACAGGCTTCTTCACAGAAAGAGTTTCAGGATCAATATCGACATTAGGACTGTAGAATTTAATATCTGGTGAAGAAGCGATTCTCCCCAGTTTCTTCACATTATGGGGACAGCTTGCAGGAACCATTGAAGAACCTTGACATTTGGCTTCTGCTCCGAAACTAGATTCGAATAGCTGCGCGTACTTGTGCAATGATGCTTCCAAAGAAGGTGTCCTTGCCACGCCATGTGGCCCCAAAGTTGAGGAATGCTTATTGTCATCTTGGCCAGTAGGATCAGATCGGCCAACAGTTGCCTCCTTCCACTTCCGGATCATCTCCTCCATCAGCTCTCCAGAGAACTCCTTATCACCGGGTACACGATGAAGTATCCCATCCATGGCAATACGATTCTTCTCCTTCCTGTTTACCTTCATCGCGTGTTGGATCTTCCGTTTGAATGCCTTTAAGTGCTTACTGACCGCTTGATTCTTACCATGGTTCCTACCATTCCCAACAACTACAGGAGCATAAGCAGTCCTGTTTGTATTGCAATGTGGCACGTCATCTTCCACATCTGGGTCTATCTCTCTATGAACATCTCCTGAAGCCTCTGCTTCCGCAAGAGAAGTCGCCTGATTACCATCCTGTGAGTTCCTTTCTTCTGGACCTGGAGGCCGCGCTCCCTCCTCATGTGAAGGCAGGTTTTCCTCACCAACATTTCCAGTATGTAGACCCAGAAGTGGGAATGTACCCGACCTCTGGAATCTCCCCTTTTGCTTATGTTCCTTTCTCTGCTGAGCCGAAAAAGCTCCGGCATCACGAATGAATTTGAGAAGCAGTTCCTTGTTTATTCCTTCAACCACATCGAGGTTGTTGATGGAATTCATTGATTGGTAATCCGGACTCTGTAAATCGATGAGTTGCTCCGGGTTTTCCACGCTGTTTCTCACACTTGATATCTGTCGCTTCTCAGGGGTATCGACGTCGTGTTGATCAATACAACTATCTGGAGGTGTTTTACTCGTTGACGGTGCTTCTGCCTCATTCAACGCAGAATGCTCGCTGCTGCTGTGCTTCAGGAGAGTCGTAGGGCTCACATCAATCGTTGGTTCATGAGAAGAATCCGTGTTTGTTCGAATGGATTGTAAAGGGCCGGGGGCTGTCGATGTACGATGGTGTCGTCCCTTGTGCCTGAACTTATCATCTGGGATAAGGGATCTTATTCGAAGCCTCATGGAGTTCTTGGAGCCTGCTCTACCATGCTCTCTTTTCGTGCTATGGTTCTGCCAGAAATCATGCTGACACTCTAAATACTCGTGACTTTCCGAGAACCCAATGCCAAACCAGCTAAGAGAAGACAAACTCACCAACGAGCTTTCTTCACTGTCTTCGGCAAACCTTGTGTGCTTTTCGGATAGTCCAGCCACTGAACCGCTTCCGGGATCACCTTTTCCTGAAATTAAAACATTCTCTTAGCATCTCGGAGACAAAGAGAAACTTTTCTTCTGGAATATATGTACCAGTAGAATGCTTGTCGGAACCGTGTCTCTTAGATTGAAGCCGCCTCTTGATGGAACGCCATTGATGGTAGTTAAGGATGTGAAATAAGCCCCACATACGTCTCCTGTACCTCTCATCCGGCGGGATGGACGAGCTATTCGCGTGGACGAGCGAGCTCGCACGCTCATGCTTCCCCATCTGTATTATCCCCTCTCCCCCTCCCACTTCTCAAGCAATCACACCTGGATGATTCATCAGCGAACCCTCGTGCCTATTTACTGGGAAAAAAAAAGTCGGGATTCACAAACCAACAAGACATAACAAAACCTTGCTTCACCAAATCACGGCCAAATGATCGGATCAGAAACCAAACGCAATTAACTTAAGAAAATCAAATCCCGAAACTGATTTCCAATGCGAACGTAACTCGGATCACGTTAGGTTTCTTCTTCTTCTTCTTATTTGTTTTCCTCGAACACATCATAAAAGACAAGACAAATCAATTGGAGACGCGAGAGAGAGAGAGATAGGGGAAGTACGCGATGGTCTTGATCGGCGATGCCCTATGCCGCGCCAAGATTTCGTAGCGGGACCGACCGGGGGGGGGGGGTAGATTTGATCGGGAAGGGGGGGGGGGAGGAAGAACAGGAGAGGTTGAAGGGGAAGACATGCAATGCATGAGGATGAAGGGCAATGAAAAACGGGAGTCGTCGGTTTATATCATACGTGAGAGGGATCACTTTTTGAGGAACCCGCGACCACCACGACCCAATCAAATCACCTCCTTTTTCTTTTAAAACCACAAATATATTATTATCTTTTTATTATTTTTGTTGTATTTGTCTTTTTTATTTCAAAATGAAAAGGCTGCTTGCTTATATCCGAGAATAATGTTTATAAGGCATTAATAATCTAACAAGTCTTTAGTTTGTACACTAATAGGGGAAAATGATTTGGATACTTGTACGATTTTAGTTTTTAAAATAAAAAAAAACAGAGACTAGATTTAAACATGACTTTATTTTTTATAAAAAATTGGGTTTTGAAAAATAATTGTTAATTATATATTAAAAAATTACTATAGATGATGATTTGTTTATATTAATTTTATATTTGTACAAACCTCAATGTTTTACAAGAAACGGAATAGTGAAATCATTTACAAATCTCGTAGACCAGACTCTTTTTTTATTTTCAATGTGATTTGAGTCTAGATTTTTTGGATTTAACCGAGATTCGATATTTTGTAATATCAAACATATTCAAGTACGAAGCCCAGTATATAAGTTCAACATAATCCCACTTTTTGGTTGAATAAAAAATAAAGTCCATTCCCTATCATTCCTTTACTCCCTAAACATCAACTTGAACCCCATCCTGCTACTACTACTACTATTATCCCGAAGGCATCATTGTATCCATTAACAGAAGTACCCCACGTTCACACCCTCCATCGATGCTCATGGATGTGTGTGTAATATTAATATTGCTTTTGTAATCCCTTGTCCTCTCTTAAAATGACACACGGACAAAAGATCATTACTAATTGAAATATCATGTTACAAAGAGGACAACACGCGGGAAGAGGAGGAGGAGACCATCTCAAAAAGTCAACTCCTTCCATCGTAACTCAACTCAACTACTTCAACTCAACCCAACCCCTCCTCTGTTATCTAATTATAAAAATGCAAATTTATAACATAACTATTGTATTTATGTAACAGGCACAAATGGAAACTTGATGCATAACTAAAATTATATATAAAAATTATGAGGGTGTTTAATTATGGAAGTAAACGCGCGTGCATAGCAATGGGAGGGCGAGGGGTAGAAGGTCAACCTTGGGCTGTCTTGAAAAGATCGATCATCACTTCAAAGGAGGAGGCTTTTCGGTTTCCTCTGCTGACTTGCATTGCATGGGCAACGGCATCACCCTCCTCCGCCGCTGCTTCTCCGAGACCCCTGCTCCTCTCTCCATGCCGCCCCCTACGACGGCCTCAGCCTCGGCCTCTCCTTCTGCTACGTACGCTCCCACGAAGCCTACCCTGTCTCCTCCTCTGAGAACACCATCACCTCCCATTCTTTGCTCTCCTCCGACGACACCATTGCCGCCTTCAGCTCCATCTCTGGGGCTTCCGTCAGCGCCAACGCCTCCTCCCCTCTCTCCACCTCCCTCAACGACCCCTGCTACCTCCTCCACAGTGGCCAGGCCTATGATAAGGCGTCCTCGTCTCAGAGCTCCCAGCTTTTCACCTCCGTCCCCCTCCAGTCAGTCCCCCGCTGCTCGTTCTGGTCCGGCTCGGGTCCTTTTGAGAGGAAGTTCTTTTCGGGTCCTATCGAGAGGGTTTATGGGTCGGGTCCGATCAACTCGGCCGCGCACGGCATGCCTGGGGTCGGTGGAGGTAAGCTTAAGAAGAGAAGGATCCTGAGATTGTTCCTGAAGGCGTTGTGTAGAGGGATTCTCGGGGAAAGTAAGGCTTCCAGCAGGGATTCCATTGGTTACTCGTTGGCTACAGGAATGGGTTTAGGAGCGATGACGATGGCTGCGGTGGATTTTGCAGAGAGGATGAGAATGAGAATGTTCAGTGGGCACATGGTAAGGCCGGGAGGATCGTATGCACGTCGTGATCTCTGAGGAGGACCGATGGGTTTTTGTTGGGATTTACGATGGGTTCAATGGACACGGTGCCCCGGATTTCCTCCTATCAAATTTTTACTTTGCTGTCCGTAAGGAGATTGAGTCCCTGTTCTGTGGCAAAAACTCTGGATTGAATGATTCGGCCAATGATAAGATCGCAGAAGCCCGATTGGACCGCGTAAGGATCATGGTGCAGGATCAGAGAGCTGCGGAAAAGTGTGGATCGAAATCCTGCAAAGCCAGGGCTATCGATAACTCGGATGTTTTGAAAGCGCTTGAGTCCACGTTGAAGAAGACCGAAGAATCTTTCTTGGAGATATCCGATCAGATGGCGATGGAGAATCCAGAGCTGGCTCTTATGGGCTCCTGTGTGTTGGTAATGTTGATGAGGGGTGAGGACATTTACCTGATGAAAGTTGGGGACAGTCGACCCATCTTAGCCCAGAGTCCTGCGACCATGAATGGCACTGCAAAATCGGGTCAAGACTCGAGGCATAAGGGCGACGAGAATCCCATATGCGATCTAAAGTCATTTCAACTCACCCAGGATCACAGCACATATGTCGACGACGTGCGGATCATGAGCTACATTCATAGTCGACGATACGATTTCCCTGTACACTTTGCTTGTAGTTTCTCCGAGGTAGCGACCCACCGAAAAGTTCGATGTCTGTGCTTCCTTGCAGGAAGTGGAGAGAATTACGAAGGAACATATGGACTATGCATCCCCAATCGTGAACGAACGGGTGAAGGGCTACTTGAAGGTTACAAGAGCATTTCGGTGCTGGTTTTTGATAACTCTAGTAAAATAGAGTTATATTATCACATTTAGGCTTAATTCTAGTAGTTTCGAGAATTTCAATTGTTATTGTTTGCCAAATTGAGCTTAAATTGTCATTCATCACGTTTGTTTTGTGATCGTAGGAAGTAAATGAAGGCATGACGGAAAACAAAGCAAAAGGGTGAAGGATGAAGATGAATAGAAGGCGGAGGATTTAGTGCAACTGCAACCAATCTTCTTGCAGCTGCACAAGTGAAGCAGAAGGATGACAGAGAGGCTCGTGCAGCTGCAACTCCAAGCTCGTGCAGCTGCACGACGAGAGGAGGAATTGAGCAAGGACATCAGACTGGTCGTTGCAGCTGCAACGCCAGTCCCTTGCAGCTGCACGAGTGCGACAGGGCAGAGATGAGGAGAGCTTCAGAGAGGTTGTTGCAGCTGCAACGAATTCTATTGCAGCTGCACGACGTAATATTGCCCGAAAATTAGATTTTATTTTAGATTTGCTTTAGGTATAAAAGGATTGGATTTTAGGTTTACGGGGACCCCATCTCTTCCCCTCCTGACTTTGGTTTTGGCACCCGACGGCGGCTAGGAACAAGGAGACGAAGACGTTGATGGAGACTTCGACGATCCTTCTTTTCTCTTTGCTTTTTGTTCTGTTTTCGATGTCGAACTAAACATCTTTTCTAGGATGATGATGAACCGACTCGTGTAGTTGGTTATCTACTTTTTCGGAATCAATTTAAGAAGATTTATCGTTTACTTGTGTTTCTTCTGTGTTTAATGCTTACCTATCGGGTTGATCGCCGGTTTGTATGAACTCTTAGTCTTAAGTGAACTCGAGAGAGACTTAGGATTAGAAGAGGGGAAACATAACCTAGGTTAAGGCCGAGAGATCGGTTTAACTAAGAGGAGTATAGAGATATACACTCGTAGGTAACCGAGAGAACAATTGGATCTCAAGGAATTCTGATTATTCGTGATTCGCTATAGAAATATAGGTTTACGGGTGATTAGCAATTCACAGTTACAGCCTCGAGAGAGGTGTAGCGATTGTTAGGGAATTGTGGTTAGTAAACGGTAAAACGGATTGAATTGAGGAAGAGAGAGTGTGATAATCTACGAATCGATAGGGGATTCGGAGTTCTAGGCTTTTATTATTCGATTTACAACCTTGCTTTTATTTTTATTGCGATTTACTTTCTTGCACCCAACCTTTCATCACTCAACCTTCTTGACTAGAACTTGAACTCAATAACTGACTATTGGCGGTAGATTCTGTCTAATCAGTCCTCGTGGGAACGATACTTTTTCTCATCATTATATTACTTGCGCGACCCGTATACTTGCGTGTGCGATTTGGTTCGAACAAGTTTTTGGCGCCGCTGCCGGGGACTGAAATAGAATTATTTCAGTCAGTTTTCGGTTATAAGTTTTATTCTAGTCACTGATTATCTTTTCATCTTTTGCAGGTGTATGCGACATCGCAAAAGTGATAAAGAGCTACTCTTTGACCCTGAAATTGAACGAACTTTTCGTATTTTACGAAGAGGTCAAAGGGACACCATGGCAAACGCCAACAACAACAATAATGTTGTTGACATTGCGGCGCAGCAACAGCCGAGGACGATGAGGGACTATGCGCAGCCGACTCCCCAAAATCATGCTGGTTTTCTACGTCCTGAAATTCAGGCGGATACGTTTGAAATTAAACCTTCAATTATTCATATGATCGAAAATTCGAATTTCGGAGGTTTAATTAATGAAGATCCACACTGGCACCTAACGCGTTTTGAGGATTTGTGTGGCACTTTCAGGTATCATGGCGTATCGGCAGAAGCAATCAAGTTGAGGCTGTTCCCGTTCTCGCTTCGAGACAAGGCCAGAGCGTGGCTATATTCGCTGCCTGGAGAGTCAGTCAGCTCATGGGACGACCTCCGAAAACACTTCCTGTCCAAGTACTATCCACCGAGCCGAACCGTGAAGATAAGGAACGACATTACTTCGTTCCGCCAACTAGCAGGTGAATCAATGTACGAAGCATGGGATCGCTTTAAGGAGCTGCAAAGGTTATGCCCCCACCACGACATCCCAAAGTGGATGTTGGTTCAGAGTTTCTACGACGGGCTAGCGGAGCAACTCCAGTCCACAATCGACTCTGCTGCCGGAGGCACCATTATGAATAAGACTCCAGATGACGCGTTAGAGCTATTTGAGGCAATGGCTACTAATGGCCAGAGGAGAGCACCAGCAAGAGGAGGACTCCAGCAAATTGATGCTATCACAGCCCTTAGTTCTCAATTGGAGACTTTGACTAAGGAGATGGCTGCTTTGCGTACGTCGACGCAATTATCTAACGCTCCTCGCTCTAATATGCAGGTTATGGAGATGCAGGAGTTGGAGGAGGCGAATTACGTGGGAGGCAACAACAGGAATAACCCGTACTCCAACACATACAACCCAGGATGGCGCAACCACCCCAATTTCTCGTGGAGAAGCAATCAGGAGCATCAGGATGTCGGGCCTTCGCGACCAAATCAGCCACCGGGATTTGCACCACCGATGCGACAACCCGTAAGTGAACCTAAGTCTAGTGTTGAAGATTTGTTGAGACAGGTTCTGGCCAGCAATGGGGAGGTTCGGAAACAGCAAGAGGAGACGAGGAAGCAGCAGGAGCTCATACTGAAGGACCACGCGACCTCGATCAAGCAGCTCGAGATGCAGATGGGGCAGATAGCAGGATCATTGGTGATAAGACCGCAGGGGACGTTTCCGAGCAACACAGAGCTCAACCCCAAGAATCGGGAAAACTGCAGTGCTATTACCCTCCGAAACGGGAAGGACCTGGAAGAGGAGTTTGAGCGGCAAGAGACCGAAAAAGCGCAAGCTAGGGAGAAACGTCAGGCCAAGGTACGTGAGACGGAGTCTAGAAAGGACTCTGAGCATCAGAGTATTGAAACACCGGTACGTACTGATCCTATGCCTGTAGTTCCTATTATTCCTCAAGTTCCGTTTCCGCAGCGTTTAAAGAAGCACACTGACGAGCAGCAATTCAAAAAGTTTCTTGAAGTGTTTAAAAAGCTGCAGATAAATATCCCTTTCGCGGAAGCGCTCGAGCAAATGCCAAGCTACGTAAAGTTCATGAAGGATATCCTGTCAAAGAAGCGGAAGCTTGGTGGTAACGAAACGATCTCGTTGACTGAGGAATGCAGTGCGATCGTGCAAAGAAGACTCCCACCAAAACTCAAGGATCCGGGTAAGTTCACTATCCCGTGCCACATTGGAACGGATTTTTTTGGTCATGCTTTATGTGATTTAGGGGCGAGCATCAACTTGATGCCATTTTCAGTGTTCAAGAAATTGAACATCGGCGAAGTAAGACCGACGTCTCTGACTTTGCAATTAGCTGACCGATCATACACGTACCCTAAGGGTATTGTGGAAGATGTTTTGGTGAAAGTGGACAGGTTCATCTTCCCCGCGGACTTCGTCATCCTGGATTACGAGGAAGATCGAGAGGTCCCCATCATCCTAGGACGACCGTTTTTAGCAACGGGGAGGACACTAATTGATGTCCAGAAGGGAGAGCTTACCATGAGGGTCCACGACCAAGAGGTGACGTTCAACATGGACAAGGCTATGAAGATGCCTAACGAAATTGATGAATGCAGGTACGTGGACATACTTGAGGAAGTTACCATCGAGACGCTCCTAGAAGCATTTGAGCTACAGCCGGAAGAAGAATTGCCAAAGGAAGATGCATCACATGATGAGAAGTCTGAGGAAGAGGTGGCCTATGTGCGGCAATTCCAAAGGGTGGAACCTCTCGACCGACCTGCGACGACCACTAAGCCGTCCATTGAAGAACCCCCGAAGCTGGAACTAAAGCCGTTGCCTGACCACTTAAGGTATTCCTACCTGGGTAAGGACAATACTCTTCCGGTTATTATTTCATCGTCATTAACTAACGAACAGGAAGAGATGCTGATACGAGTGCTTCGGGAGCACAAGACAGCTATTGGATGGACCATCGCGGACATAAAGGGGATTAGTCCAGCAATTTGCATGCACAAGATTGTCCTGGACAGTGACAAGAAGCCATCAGTCGAACATCAAAGGCGATTGAACCCGCATATGAAGGAGGTGGTAAGGAAAGAAGTTATTAGATGGCTTGATGCAGGTATCATTTATCCGATCTCGGATAGCTCGTGGGTGAGCCCAGTCCAGTGCGTGCCTAAAAAAGGAGGCATAACGGTGGTCGAGAACAGCAAGAATGAGCTCATCCCGACAAGGATGGTCACGGGGTGGAGAATATGCATGGACTACAGGAAACTCAACGCAGCCACGTGCAAGGATCATTTCCCGCTACCCTTCATCGATCAGATGTTGGACCGTCTCGCAGGTAAGAGTTTTTATTATTTTCTGGACGGATATTCAGGTTATAATCAGATAGCGATCGCACCGGAGGATCAGGAAAAGACTACCTTCACTTGCCCCTACGGTACGTTCGCTTTCCGTCGTATGCCATTTGGATTATGTAATGCGCCTGCCACGTTTCAGCGATGTATGACAGCAATTTTTTCGGACATGATTGAGAAGACCATTGAGGTATTCATGGACGATTTCTCAGTTTTTGGAGTGTCATTTAAAAATTGCTTGGATAATCTTGCGGCTGTTCTTGCGCGATGTGAACAGACTAACCTGATTCTGAACTGGGAAAAGTGCCATTTCATGGTGCGCGAAGGCATTGTGCTTGGTCATAGGATTTCGGAGAGTGGTATCGAAGTGGACAAGGCCAAAGTGGAGACGATCGAGAAGCTACCCCCTCCAACATCAGTGAAAGGAGTCCGAAGCTTCTTGGGACACGCTGGCTTCTACAGGAGATTTATTAAGGATTTCTCGAAGATCACCAAGCCGCTTTGCAATCTCTTGGAGAAGGATGCACCATTCCTTTTCGACAGTAAGTGTATGGAAGCATTCCTTACACTAAAGGAGAGGTTAGTATCATCCCCGATTATTGTCGCTCCTGATTGGAACTTGCCTTTCGAACTGATGTGCGATGCGAGTGATTTAGCTGTAGGAGCAGTGTTAGGACAAAAGAGAGATAAGCATTTTCGTGCTATTTACTATGCTAGTAGAACACTTGACTCCGCCCAGGTTAATTACACGACAACGGAGAAAGAAATGTTGGCGATTGTGTTTGCTTTTGATAAGTTTAGGCCTTATTTGATTGGGTGTTCAGTGATTGTGCATACTGATCATGCGGCCATACGCTACTTGATTTCTAAGGCGGACTCAAAACCACGACTAATCCGTTGGGTGTTATTATTGCAAGAGTTCGATCTTACCATTGTAGACAGGAAAGGTTCCGAGAACCAAGTGGCCGATCACCTATCCAGGTTGGAGGAGGGAATGGCGAGCACACCTTCAACTCTGATCAACGATTCTTTTCCTGATGAGCAACTGTTCGCTGTGGAGGTAGCCGCGCCTTGGTATGCCGACTATGTGAACTACATAGTCGCAAATATTTTTCCTCCGGACATGACAAGCCAACAGCGGAAAAGGTTCGTCCATGACGTTAAATTCTATATGTGGGATGAACCTTTGCTTTTTCGGAGATGTGCAGACCAGGTCATTCGGCGTTGCGTTCCGGAGGAAGAAATCAGGCCGATCCTTGAGCAATGCCATGCTGCCCCGTACGGTGGACATTTCGGTGGTCAGAAAACCGCAATAAAGGTCTTACAATCAGGTTTCTACTGGCCCTCATTATTTAAGGATGCTCACACTTTTGTAGCACAGTGCGATCGCTGCCAAAGGGTAGGAAATATTTCACGTCATGATGAAATGCCCTTAAATAATATCCTAGAAGTCGAACTGTTCGATGTGTGGGGGATAGATTTCATGGGGCCCTTTGTTGATTCTTTAAAGAACAAGTATATTTTAGTGGCTGTTGATTATGTGTCCAAATGGGTAGAAGCTGTCGCCTTACCCACTAACGATGCTCGTGGAGTTTTGAAATTTCTTAGACAGATTTTCACGCGGTTCGGAACACCACGAGCCATCATCAGTGACGGTGGAGCTCATTTCTGCAACAACAAGTTCACTACACTGATGCGGAAATATGGAATCAAGCATAAGGTGGCGTTGCCCTACCATCCTCAGACATGTGGCCAAGTAGAAGTGTCCAACCGCGAAATCAAGAGGATCCTGGAGAAAACAGTAAGTACTAATCGAAAAGATTGGTCCACCAAACTTGATGATGCACTATGGGCATACAGGACGGCCTTCAAGACCCCGATTGGGACATCGCCGTACAAGCTAGTATATGGAAAAGCCTGTCATCTGCCGGTGGAGCTAGAGCACAAGGCTTATTGGGCGGTTCAAAAGCTTAACCTGGACCCAAGCGCAGCAGGGGAGCAGCGATTAATGCAGCTGAATGAAATGGAGGAATTCAGGAGAGACGCATACGAGAATGCCCGCATTTACAAAGAGAAGACCAAGACGTGGCATGATCGTCGACTTAAAGAGCGTAAATTCTCCCCTGGTCAATTAGTACTTTTATTCAATTCACGGCTTCGGTTGTTTCCAGGGAAACTCAAATCGCGCTGGTCAGGACCCTTCGAAATTACCCAGGTACTACCATTCGGTGTTCTCGAATTAGTAGGTACTAATTCTTCTGACAGGTTCAAGGTGAATGCGAGTCGGGTCAAGCCATACTTTGGAGGTGTTGTCCACCGGGATCCGGGGACACTAATGATGAAAGACACGTAAAGGATCAGAGCGTCAGGCTGACGACGTTAAATCAAGCGCTGCTCGGGAGGCAACCCGAGTCAAATTTTATTTCTTTTTCTTGTTTAATTTGTTTTGTTTTAGTTTTTGAGTTTGATTTTGGCTAAATTTTTAGGGAACGGAAATTACGGAGCAATATGATCATGGGACCGGTGCAGCTGCAGCCTAATTTTGATGCAGCTGCCATTCAAAGGTGAAGCTGTCTGCCAGGTCGTTGCAGCTGCAACGACCCTCTTGTGCAGCTGCATGAGACCCTCAGTCAGAGTCAAATCACCAAAGGCGAGCTTCGTGCAGCTGCAGCCAATCTTCTTGCAGCTGCATGACCGAGGGGCGAACAAGGGCGATCATCAGACGACACCTTGCAGCTGCAACCCCACCCGCTTGCAGCTGCATCCATCTGTAGGGGGGCTGTCTGACAGATCGTTGCAGCTGCAACGAAATCTCGTGCAGCTGCACGAGGTCCTCAGAAAATCAGTGAAGGTCATCCGACAGGGTCGTGCAGCTGCACGACCCGACCGGTGCAGCTGCACCGGTTCGGATTTTCAGGAAAAATAAAAGAGGGGCCGGCCGCCCCCAACCCTAAATTCATTTTTCTTCTCCTTCACTTGCAGGTCTTCTCCCCCAGACGCCCCACCACCTCCGGAGCTTGACGACTCCGCCGATTTCAGTCGTCCACAACCTTCCCCGGGGTAAGTATCGTTTCTTACCTCCCGAGCTCAAGCCACCTCGTCCAAATCTTTTCGCTCGGAACCCAGGTGCGTTTTTCTCCGTCGTTTCTCCGGCAATTTCGTGGGTCTTAGCTGTTAGATTAGGACGTGCGTAAGTGGAGATTTGGATAGATGGCTCCGAAGAGACAGAAATCCGGTGCCGGGTCATCCTCGGGTCAAACCGAGGAAGATAGGATTAGGGAAGCGGCAATGACCCGCTCGATCATTGAGGAGCGAGGGATCAACGCTAATGAGCGGTATCTCGAAAATTTCCAGTACGTAATTGATAAGCTAGGATGGGTAGAGTTTTGCTGGGAACCGACTCCGGCTAGTATACCTTTGGTTAGGGAATTCTATGCGAATGCGCATACCTATGACTCGAACGGTGAAACGATTCGAGTCAAGAATAAGAAAGTGGTATTTAGCCCGGATGCAATTGCGTCACTTTATAACTTGCCTCGTTATGAGACTGATGGCTGGAATGCGTATCTCGCCGAATCCTTTGATGCCCAAGCAATATTAGAGTTATTAACTAGGGACCGGGCAGGAGCACGGTGGATAATGTCGACATCTAACGAACCCATTGCACTCCAGGGTTCAGATCTCCATGCGACGGCGAAGATGTGGCAACTCTTCGTCTCCGCACGACTTATCCCAGGAACCAACGTCTCCCGTTTAACTAAGGAAAGGGCGGCGCTGATATACTGCATATTGCAGTTGAAACAGATTGATGTAGGGGTAGTGATTAATGGTATGATTCATCGCTGTCTTCGTGAACTTAATCTTGGATTATGGTTTCCCACCATAATCACTGAGTTGTGTAGACAGGCAGGGATCAGGGTGGACCCTAAGGATGGGATGCTCCAACCTCAAAAATCGCTCAACAATGCATCATGGCTCAGGATCCAGCACGAGATCACGGTCAAGGAGAGACGCGATGGAGGTATAGTCCCGGTTCATGCTGCTACTGGAGGGGAAACATCCCAACCCGATCCGACTCCGGTACCGCGTTTTCCCTCTGAGGAAGAACGTTGGGCTCAAATGACGACGTTCATGCAATCCACGATGGACTTCCAGCAGCGCGCCTTGGCATTCCAGCAGAGTTCCCTGGATTTTCAAGCGCGTTCGTTAGCTTATCAGCAACATACCATGGACTACCAGAGGTATCAAATGGATTGTCTCCGTCATCTCGGTGTTTCTCATGGCGTGGATTTTTCTTCGTTTCAGGAGCCCGTTTTTCACTATCCCCCTCCTACGGAAGACGCAGCGGATGACCCTATCTCTGAGGATGAGCAGCCCGGAGACGATTGATCAGGGAGCACCCTTTCCCTTTTGCATTTTCTTTTCGAGTTTCTATTACGGAGTTATGTTTGCACCGAGGTCGTTGCAATGTTTAGGTTTGGGGGTGGGGTGTTTGTCTGCTTGTGCGTGTTAGGCTCCTTTATGTTTGTTAGAAAGTTGGTTTAGTTTTCGTTTTCGATCATTTTTTAGGTACGTAAAAAAAAAAAAAAAAATTAAAAATTAAAAAAAAAAAAAAAAAAATAGTTCCTAGATTCACGTCGAACCTCCTCAGGTAGCCTTAGGAATTTGAAAGTGAAGAGTCTGACTCTAGGATGATGCCTTGAGGTAGAGCACACCTAAGGAAGAGAAGGAGGTTGTTCTGAGTTAGCGTGTGGAATTTGAAAAAAAAAAAAGAGAGAGATACTCAGTAGGGAGCATGATTAACAGTGAGAGCTTTACACCTTCCTTGAAAGTATAGCCACTGGGATAAGTAGGGGTTCTTAAACCAACTCTTGAAGCTAGCTCTGACCTTTGTTAAAAAAAGAAAAAAAAAAAGAAGAGAAAGAAAACGGTTGCCAAGGCTCTGAGCACCACTATCCAGGTTAAAAAATGTGTAAAAAATTGAAAAAGAAGCAATGATTAGTGAGTAATGAAAAGATATGGCCTGGATATGTGCTTGTGGTGTGAGTCTTCCTTGCGGCTCGAGTTTTCGTCCTAGGGGTGCTTTATCACCTAGTGCCTTGGTCCAACTGGACCGGGAGACACTGATTGAGAACTCGCTACACGGGCGTTTGCGGGAATTGATTAGCATTTAGAGTCGTGCAATCGAGAGAAAAAAAAAATGAATGAATGAAACAAGAATAATTGAGTAGAAGGTTCATGAGTAGGTGGAAGGAGGCGGCAAGAGGTAAGTCCCTGAAAATTCTTCGGTGGCTATGAAAGATTCGAGGGTGTGTGGTAATCATTGTGAAAGGGTAACCTACTGGGATGAGTTTTAAAGCAAACTGTTAATAGCACACGCTAGCGGCGAATAGACTCTGACTCTTAATGAAGCGTGCGACCTCATCTGAGGGTGTTTAAGGACAATTTGCAATCAAAGGATTAAGGTGGTCTGAGGAGTGACGTTGAGTTGTGTTTGCTTCGCCTTGGCATGTGTTATTTTGTTTTGCTCGGGGACTAGCAAAGATTAGGTTTGGGGGTGTGATAACTCTAGTAAAATAGAGTTATATTATCACATTTAGGCTTAATTCTAGTAGTTTCGAGAATTTCAATTGTTATTGTTTGCCAATTGAGCTTAAATTGTCATTCATCACGTTTGCTTTGTGATCGTAGGAAGTAAATGAAGGCATGACGGAAAACAAAGCAAAAGGGTGAAGGATGAAGAGGAATAGAAGGCGGAGGACACGGTGCAGCTGCAACCAATCTTCTTGCAGCTGCACAAGTGAAGCAGAAGGATGACAGAGAGGCTCGTGCAGCTGCAACTCCAAGCTCGTGCAGCTGCACGACGAGAGGAGGAATTGAGCAAGGACATCAGACTGGTCGTTGCAGCTGCAACGCCAGTCCCTTGCAGCTGCACGAGTGCGACAGGGCAGAGATGAGGAGAGCTTCAGAGAGGTCGTTGCAGCTGCAACGAATTCTCTTGCAGCTGCACGACGTAATATTGCCCGAAAATTAGATTTTATTTTAGATTTGCTTTAGGTATAAAAGGATTGGATTTTAGGTTTACGGGGACCCCTTATCTTCCCCTCCTGACTTTGGTTTTGGCACCCGACGGCGGCTAGGAACAAGGAGACGAAGACGTTGATGGAGACTTCGACGATCCTTCTTTTCTCTTTGCTTTTTGTTCTGTTTTCGATGTCGAACTAAACATCTTTTCTAGGATGATGATGAACCGACTCGTGTAGTTGGTTATCTACTTTTTCGGAATCAATTTAAGAAGATTTATCGTTTACTTGTGTTTCTTCTGTGTTTAATGCTTACCTATCGGGTTGATCGCCGGTTTGTATGAACTCTTAGTCTTAAGTGAACTCGAGAGAGACTTAGGATTAGAAGAGGGGAAACATAACTTAGGTTAAGGCCGAGAGATCGGTTTAACTAAGAGGAGTATAGAAATATACACTCGTAGGTAACCGGGAAAACAATTGGATCTCAAGGAATTCTGATTATTCGTGATTCGCTATAGAAATATAGGTTTACGGGTGATTAGTAATTCACAGTTACAGCCTCGAGAGAGGTGTAGCGATTGTTAGGGAATTGTGGTTAGTAAACGGTAAAACGGATTGAATTGAGGAAGAGAGAGTGTGATAATCTACGAATCGATAGGGGATTCGGAGTTCTAGGCTTTTATTATTCGATTTACAACCTTGCTTTTATTTTTATTGCGATTTACTTTCTTGCACCCAACCTTTCATCACTCAACCTTCTTGACTAGAATTTGAACTCAATAATTGACTATTGGCAGTAGATTCTATTTATTCAGTCCTCGTGGGAACGATACTTTTTCTCATCATTATATTACTTGCGCGACACGCATACTTGCGTGTGCGATTTGGTTCGAACAGTTTTCTCAAGCAGGTAAAAGATAAATTTCATCGATTGTCCGCAATGCGATAAACCGTTTCAATAAGCGGATTTGACTCGCCGTACACAGCCGAAATGGAGAAACGAGCTGCTGGAGATACCGCGGGGAGAACGGAGGTACCACGACGACGTATCTATCATAATCATATCCTTGGAAGGGAGGATATGGCGGTCGTCTCTGTAAATTACAACATCAGAAATCAAAATCCCCGCCCAAATTTTGAATTCCTCGTGATATGAATTTTTCCTTCGTTTTTTTTTTTCTCGAAAAATTTGGAAAAGAATGTATTCGGTCAGTTCCTACCGAATAGATTAAATTAGTTAGTCGTAGGTAGATTTTTTAGTACATAATTTGAATTAGACTTGCTCAATGGGCGGGTTTGGGTAGTTTCGGTCCGGGTTTATTCGGACTAAACATTATTATTCATTGTTCAAACACGCTCAGGCCCTAACGTCCGGTCGCCCAAAAGTTCAATACAATATAATATAAATAAAATATAATAAAAAAGGAGTTAATATATACTTTTTAAATATATAAGTAAAAGCCGACATTCAAATTAATAAGGCCAAATTATCAAATTTATCATGAACTTTGCAACTTTTTTCCGATCTAACCTGAACTTTGAATAATATCACCACACATCCCAACCTTCGGCCGTTATATCAAATGTGACCTCCGTCACCCTAAACCTCTAAAAGCGTCCTACGTGGCCCGGTCACGGCGTTTATTCGCCGTTTAATTCGTACGTGGCGCCGACGTGATAACACGTGGACATGCCACGAAATGAAAAAAAAAACATTCGCAATCGGGGGGGTGAGTCGAAATTAGGGCAGAAATTCCCAAATCGAAATTAGGACAAAAATACCTCCTGACACCCATCCCTCTCCGGAGCAATCCTCACAGCCGGAAGCGTCCTCACTCCGGAGCACTCCTCACACCCGTCCTCGGGAGCGTCCTATTTTGCGTCTGGGTTCATCGGAAGCGTCTCCGAAGCATCCTCTCCTCACAGCCGTGGTTCACCGGTAAGTCTTCGAGGGATGTTCGTGCTTTGCTGGCTGTGCTTGGTCATGGGTTGTTCTCCGAAGCATATATACTTGGTCATGGGTTGTTCTTCGCGGGTGTGCGTGCTTTAGTGGCTGTTTGGTGTGTGTGCGTGCTTGCTGGCTGTGATTTGGTCGGTTGGTGTGCGTTGTAGCTGGCTGTGATGTGGTAGCTTGTGGCTGGGATGAGGTTCTGGCTGGCTGTGCTGTTATGATGTTATTGCTGGCTGTGATGTGATGAGGTTGTGGCTGTGATGAGGTTCTGGATGTGATGTGGAATTGTGGGTTGGTGTGCGTGCTTGTTGGAATTGTGTCTTGGTGCTTGCTGGAATTGTGGCTTGGTGCATTGCTGGAATTGATTATGTTAATTGAGTTTGATTTATTAATGTAGCTATGGCAGAAGGTAGGGGAGACGTGGTATTACACATTGGTGGGAAACTAAATTTATCAGGACGGGTGAGTTATTTAGGTAGGAAAACAGAAACATTCCACAATGTTGATGTTGATAAGATGGGATATTTCACAGTTAAAAGTTTTGTGCGAATGTGTGGCTTTGAGGCGACTAGGATGTGGTTTAAAAAGCCGGGGAAGAGTCTAGCCAAAGGATTGGTTGAATTTTACAGTGATGCACAGTTGGCTGAGTTAGTGACATAAATCGATTGATGTGTATGTTGAAGGAGATGAGATACATGAAAGTGACCCCGAGGAATGTGAGGATGTTAGGGAAGTACTAGTAGAGGATGATTCTATGCATGATGATATTGGAAATGGAATGGGTGATGTCAATGAGAATTTGGATGAAGCTGCAAATTCTGATTATATTGCTTCTGATGCTGAGATCCTTGAACATGATGATGGAGAGGGCGTGTCTACAGCTCTGGAGAAGGTTTATGTACCTGAATGTGATCATAGGACTCTTGAGTTTGAAGTTGGGTTGAAATTCGACAGTTTAGAACAATTTAGAGAAGCTGTTCAGGATTATGGTATTATGAATGGAGTGAATTTGAACTGGTCAAGAGTGGATCCGAGGAGGATGGAAGTTGAATGTGAAGATGGATGTCCTTGGAGAGTGTATGCAAGTTGAATGCAAAGGGAGTTGACTGTTGCTGTCAAAGCTTGTCATTTGGAGCATAAATGCACTAGGGTGATGAAAATCAGACAAGCTACGGTGAAATGGTTAGCTAGGGAATTCATTCGAATGAATAGGCCCTTGGATACAATGAGAGCTAGGGATGTGATGATGGATTTGATGGAGAAGTATAGCATTCAGGTTAATAAGTTACAAGTATATCGTGCAAAATGGCACGCACAGAGGATTGTCAATGGGACAATTGAGGAGCACTATAAGAAAATCCGGTCTTACGTAGCTTACCTTGGCAAGAGGAATCGGGATGGTACTTTCAAGCTTGATTTGGAAGTAACCCCTGGTTTAGGCCTTTTCAACACTTTTAAAAGGTTCTACGTAGGGTTCAGTGAGCTTAGGAAAGGTCTCCGACTCGGTTGTAGGAAGATAATTGGATTTGATGGGACTTTTTTAAAGACAAACGCTGGAGGCATTTTGTTGTCGGCTGTTGGTAGAGATGGGAAAAATCACATGTTCCCTGTTGCTTGGGCAGTTGTGGAGGGTGAGAACACCCAGTCATGGTTGTGGTTCCTATCGTTGTTATTTCATGACCTATCTGTGAATGATGGGAATGGATGGACATTTACTAGCGATAAACAAAAGGTAAACATCTTTTTAGTTTGTTAGCATGTTTTATGTACTATCATTTGTTTGTTAACTAATGTTATGACACAGGGCTTGATAAATGCTGTTGCTGATTTGGCCCCATTGGCTGAGCACAGAAATTGTGCTAGGCATGTATATGCCAATTGGAAATCCAGCCATCGTGGACAGCTATTGAAGAAATGTTTTTGGACCGCCGTTAAAAGCACACATACAACAGCCTATAACAGGGCATTGGATAATATGAGTAAGTTGTCTCCTGCCGCAGCCGAAGATTTTGTGAAATAAGGACCAGAACACTTCTGTAAGGTTAGCAAATGGGCGTGTGTTGTCTTTGTTTATTTAGTAAAAGTTGTTATTTAGTAAATGCGTGTGGGTTCTCTGTGATGCAGGTCTTCTTTGGTACATCTGTCAAATGTGATGCAACAGATAACAATTTGTGTGAAACGTTTAATAGTTACATATCTGTTGCGAGGACAAAGCCCATTGTAGACATGCTGGATGATATTAGATGTACTTTGATGGAAAGAATGTACTACAAGGTAAAGTTATTTGATGATATGGACGATGAAATCTGTCCAGAAATTAGGAAGAAGGTGAAGAAGGTAAAGGTGTCTGCAGGTTTATGGGTGCCTAGACCGGCTATAGGTGACCTCTTCGAGGTGGTGCGTAGACAGGAGAAATTTGTTGTCGATTTGAGAGGTAGGACTTGTAGTTGTAGGGAATGGGATTTGTCCGGCATCCCTTGTTGTCATAGCATCGCATGCATGCATTTCATGAAACATAACGTGGACAGCTACGTGGATGACTGTTTTAAGAAGCCATGTTACATGATGGCTTACATGCATCCACTGACACCAATGGAAGGAGAGACTACCTGGCCAGAAGACACTGGGGAACCAATTCAGCCTCCTCCGTTCAAGACTAGGCCAGGGAGGCCAAAGAAGAATCGGAAGAAGGGATGCGAAGAAGAGCCGAAGAGTTCTACGAGATTGTCCAAGAGAGGAGGTGAGATAAAGTGCAGCCGATGTCAATTATATGGTCACAACAAAAGAAGTTGTAAGTCAGCCATTCAGCCTCAACCGGATGCTATAACGGCACAGGTAAGTGAAATTCCTTAATTGTGTTAGTTCTTTGACATGCTACTTGATTTCATTCGTCATTCTTTAAATGAATTGCATTACTTTTTGGAATTACAGATACCATCTGCAACGGGGACTGTTGAAAGACCAAGTTCTGTCACGGCCCTGGTAATTGATATCCCTTCATTGTGTTGCTACTTTGTTTCATTCTTCATTGTGCGAATTGCATTGCAATTTCCTTTTACAGGTACCATCTGGAAGGGCCATTGCTGGAAGGGGAAGACCAAGAGGAAGCAGGGGAAGAGGAAGGACTGGAAGAGGTACCATTTTCACTTCAACAACCGTCTTCGAAGTTGGAAGCAGCAGTCAGCCTCAAAGCTCTTACAACATGGGAACTTCTGCAACACAATCATCTTCAGTTGCTGGAGCAAGCATGGAAGCCTCGACAAATGCGAATCCTTGATGGTTGCATATTTCTTGTTGTGTTGTGAAACTCCAACGCAATGATTCAAACACAACTCTAATTCAAACACAATCGATCATAATTTCATATTTTGATTGCACATCCTGCTAACATACTAAACTACACAACTTCAAACTCAAACCTAACATAGTAATTTGCTATGACCAATATCCTACTTCAGTAATACACAAAATCCTAAAAGTAGACCAACACACACAACTCCAAAAACACTTAATAATACAATAGTCTTCACATTCTCTTCGACTTTAGCCAAATCTATTTCCACTTTCCTCAAACGTGCTTCCATGCTTGATTTTTCACAAAAGACCTCTTCCATGCTTGATTTCTGAGCTTCTTCTTCCGCGAACTGCTTCATCAACCGAGGAGTATCGGTCCAAAGAAAAAATCCACACCCTCCATCAATCTTGTATCTACAGCAGCCGAAGAACCTTCTCCCATTATTCATTTCAGTGTGGGCAGTCCTCGCAATGCAATCCAGACCGCAAAAGCATTTCACCTTTTTCTTCCTCTCAATGGAGCTTGAACTACCCATTAAGCTGCTCTCCATTGCGCTGCTTGACCTACTCGTGCGTTTAGTAGACATTCCTGCAAAGAAAGACAGCAAATTCGACCTTAATGATAACCTTCAAAATTTACGAATTCTGGAAATCATCACCATAACCATGAATTCAATCATGCTGACATCAATCTTCACCCGCCAACGAAATCACAAACAGCCACTAAAGCACGCACACACACCAAACAGCCACTAAAGCACGCACACGCGCGAAGAACAACCCATGACCAAGTATATATGCTTCGGAGAACAACCCATGACCAAGCACAGCCAGCAAAGCACGAACATCCCTCGAAGACTTACCGGTGAACCACGGCTGTGAGGAGAGGATGCTTCGGAGACGCTTCCGATGAACCCAGACGCAAAATAGGACGCTCCCGAGGACGGGTGTGAGGAGTGCTCCGGAGTGAGGACGCAAAAGAGGACGCTTCCGGCTGTGACGAGTGCTCCGGAGAGGGATGGGTGTCAGGAGGTATTTTTGCCCTAATTTCGATTTGGGAATTTCTGCCCTAATTCCCCCCCCTCCCCCCCCGATTGCGAATCAGCCCCGATTGCGAAATTTTTTTTTTTTCATTTCGTGGCATGTCCACGTGTTATCACGTCGGCGCCACGTACGAATTAAACGGCGAATAAACGCCGTGACCGGGCCACGTAGGACGCCGTTAGAGGTTTAGGGTGACGGAGGTCACATTTGATATAACGGCCGAAGGTTGGGATGTGTGGTGATATTATTCAAAGTTCAGGTTAGATCGGAAAAAAGTTGCAAAGTTCAGGATAGATTTGATAATTTGGCCAATTAAAAATAAGCAAAAGTATGAACAAAAGTAAAAACACTTTTGACCGGATCGACGGATAAGGTTATTATTTTATTTGCCCAAACTCGACCCAAAATTTAATAGGGCCTCAAAATTATGGTCAAATACGACTCATTTGATAAATTATATTGTCCAAATCAACTTAAATAGCGGGTTGGTCGGGCCAATTGGGGGCCGATCCCATGAGCCGGTCTAATTTGAATGTAAATGAAGCTCATGTTAGTGTGAAAAAAGGAAAATAAAATTTCCGAAAGTAAACAAAGAAAAGAGATTTAGGTTGGCGCGGTTGAGGAAATCATCATGCCCATAATTGTTTTTGTGTAATTATTATCGTGATAAATTCAATACATAGGAGGAAATGGTCAACTATTTGGGGGTTAGACCAACTCCTCCCAGCACAAAATATATAATTATAATTAGTAGAAAACAATCGTTAATAACCACCTTTAAAACTATCCAAAATTGTGTCGTGCTATGTTCGCTCCGGAAGTGACCGTTGGATAAGGCGGATTCAAACACGTCGGAATTCTTTGGTACTACGAGTAACTGGTACTCGAAAGTTCATTATGTGGTCGTCGTATAAATGAAAAAATAGATGAGAAGGCAGCAGACAGACACCCTTTAAGCAGAAGCACTCACGAATGCCATCAATGATGCATTCGGAAAGAAACAGGAAGACAAGATCGCCTGAATGCTTGAAGATAAAAAAACTATATGTCCGTCTATGGAGAGGTGTGTACAATGTCTAAGAACAACTATTTATACTATACTAGACCTATATATATACGAAAATGAAATATTGTACATATATTACGTGTCCTTGTTGCCAGTCTTCATAGAATATCTCCTTTCTAATTGAGCAATCTTGGCAACAATTTTCTTTCATGTCTTGAGACCGTCCGGAATCTTTCCATAACAGCTACTGATCAACCGAATCGCCCCACTAGCATTCGCCGCAGAGTTTACCCGTTCGTCCAGTTGACTGTCGCTTGGTCACCTCGTTGACCCTCGTAGTCTGGTAGCCCCGTCGCTTGGTCATCCCTTCGCCTGCAAGTCTTCGCCTGGTGTGTTTCCACAGCTACCTCCTTACTGGGCTTCTCACATTTCGGCCTGCATTCTGGACCGTTGATCCACAGATAACACCGATATCTCGAGACCTTCTACAATATATCCAATTGCGCTTGTTCCATTTCAACGAAAAAGAATTTTCAAAACATGTTAAATTATTTTAAAATTTAAAAATAGTGTCAAAATTCGTCTTTCAAAAATCTCTTAAAAAAGCTTTTCTTTTTATTATAAATCGAATTTTTATCGTAATTCGAATTTATAAAGTTTGATATTTTTAAAAGGTTTTTTTTAAGGCAAAATTTTAAATTATTTGACCGATTTTATAATTTTTTTTTTCCCGTCAAAAACATAATTCTCCATGAGTCGGGTATATTTGACTTGTGCGTCGATTTCGTCCAAAACATGCGGGTGAGACTTTGCCGCTAATTTGTACGACTTAGAAAAAAATAAAAGAAATGAAAATGCGTGGCTAGTCATTGAACAAAGCTTGCCTGAATTAACAAAAATTATAATATCAAAAGCTTCGGTCAATTTTGAACTCAGGAGGACACTTCTTCAATAATGTTTGTTATACGGGGGGGTTTCAGTCTCCCTTTCACTTCAGGTGAAGTCCATGTTGATGCAGGTCGGATTGCATGGGTATTCCCCGTCTACTTCCCTCACCGGCCGCCTCCTGTTGAAATACCAGTCCCCTATCGTCTCCGCAATGGTCTGCTTTGAGCCAACCACATAGTAGATCTCCCAAACAGTTAAAAACGGAACAAAACAGATGCATATTGTGGGAGGAGCTATTCATTGCGGAGAGCTGCGGATAGAAGAAGACCAATCACCTTGTTGTTAATTCGTGGGGATGTTGGGGAATGCCATGTCGTGCCGTACCATGTTTGACAGTGAATGAAGCAGGAATTTATGAACAATCCGCCGTCGCTGCTCTTCTGGAACTCGTCCATGGCCTTGAGCAGAGATCCGCGGAAACCTGCACATTGCCACACTTAATGTCAATATTATCTTCGTCAACATCTTTCCAGTCCAAAAGCCCTCCTCATACAGGAGGATCCTGTATCTGTATGGGATCTTACCCTTGTAATTATTTGTGAAGTGGCCGTTCTCATGCTTTGTATATATATTAAGGTTCAAACTCATATCCATAGATCTAGACCTCAATGAACATGGAATGCCAGAGCATTTCAACATCATTTAGATATAATTTCGAGGCTAAACATGGTTCAAAAACTTCTTAGCTTGCTAAATGAAATGGAGAAAAAAAAAAGAGATCAACGACTATGACAAAACCAAGTTAAGTTATACCACAAATATAAGATAATGCCTCTGTTTCTTCATCAATGAATTATTTACCGTTCAAAATCTCAAGCTGATTGGGAGAACAAGCTTGAATATTCAGTCGGCATCTCCACCAACTTCTTGTAGGATCTGCCTTTAATGGCACCAAGACATTTTGAATCTGCATAACATATCACAAGAGGAACCATAATCTACACTCTCTACGCAGCATATATGCATTCTCTACAGGTAAACTTACCTGCCAAAAGTCGTAAGCGGGATTAACCAGAAAAACCGGGGTTCTTATGTTGCGAATGACTTCCACAGGAAAGAAGCACTGTGTTGGAAAACCAAACAACATATCAAGAGGCCTAATGGAGATTGTTGATAATTTAGCAGAAAAGTCGTATGCCTTAGACAATAATGGGAAGCAAACGAGATGAAAACCTACATCAGATGGTTCCTTTTTTGCAACACAATCCCGGTGCAGACTTTTATGCACTCCCTGAGATAATTTTCAGAAGGTAAGCAATAATGATGCAACAATATCAACAAAATGCTGGTAATAAAAGGTCAGCTTCCAATCATGCAAAAAAGTAGAATTGCAAAAAGATAAGGTAATTCCTTTAATGCCTTTTGATATGCAACTCATCAGGCAATCCAGGTCACAGCTCAAATTAGTTAAGACTATTCCGTGTTACAACAAGAACAACAGTTATATATAGCATTATTTTACTAGCCACATGCGCATTTATGATGAATCGATCATACCAACCTTATATACCTATTTCTCTCACGTTAAGGGCTTAAGCAATGTCGGGAACAAGCACTACACTATGATCTGAAGCCACAAAACTGAATAACTAGAGCAAAACCTGAAGCTGAACGACATTATGGTAGAAGGATCTCATACTGCGATTTCCACTGACATCTTTCCTGAATCAGGCCAAATAATGAAGTTATTAAATTCCCCTAGAACAAGAGAGAGAATTTGTCGAGCCATCGGTAAAGAGATGACATATCAATGAATTTCAGGAGGCAATGAACTGGGTGTGAAGACATCCATCTTCAATTTCAAATACAGGACAACCAGGCTTGATCATTTTGGCAGTAAAAGTGAATGAATCTTTGTACAAAGCCAATCAGGCCCACATTGGAGTCCCGGAATGTAAACAAAAAAAAGTGTCCGGAATCCCAAGCAGCAGAAATGGACCAAATAGAATAACAACGAACAAAAATGAACATACTCATCAAGGAAAAAACCCGCATCAGCAAGGCACTTTACATCTGCACTCTTTGGCAAAGCTTCACGGAATTCGTCGCAATGAAGAAGTGTTGCCAATCCTCCGGCAGAGCATCCAGAGAGCAGGGACTGAAATTTGAAACACCCATCAGTAGGCAACATGGTTTATTAATGAGCTAGCTAATTTCACATGGCCATCAGAATGTAGAAAAAAAAGAAACAAAAGAATTCTCAAAGTTCCAAACAGAAATCTGTCCAAGAGCCTTTGATGCCTCACTAAAAGTAACAGCTTATACCATCTCTTGGGATAGTAGAAGTATGAATGATATGTACTGGTAGAAATGTTATATTCAGCCGGATTTGGAAACCAATCATTTATTCATGAGGGGTTGTGGTGTGAAACATCCATTGAACGCATTCCTGGTTCTTTGCGGGAGGTAACAACCAATGGCAGCCCAACAAATCAGCATTGAAGTCAAGCTACACTGATTTTGATGTTTGAGGATTAGGCAACGATAAATTTTCATGGACTTTATTAGCTTTGCTGAGTCAAGTAACTTTATAAAAGCATGTGACAGCAAACAACAACAGAGCTAAATCAAAAGCACCAGAAATTACCTGCCTAGCACTAGACAATCCTGCCGACAACAATTCATCCATGATCGATTTCCAGATGAGCTGACCTCTAAAATAAAGCTTAGTGTTGCCCTGTCAGAGAGACACAAGAAGACATGTTTACCAGGAAAAGGAATTAACAATCCAATTCAATGAGGCCGCGACCATAATTTATACAGAAGGAACAAAGAATACACTGGAGCTTAACCTTGGGCTCGGTATCAGGATGACCAGAAAAAGAGGCACCGTCGCAGTACCGTATCTTGACTCTGTTCCAGTTATAGAAATCTGAAAAACAAAAACCAATCACAGGATAAGATCCGATCGGCGAAGATTAAAGAAAGACAAGGACATCCCCGCTGCAAGAACAGGGAAGGCCGATTCCGAGAACCCAGTTACCCGGATTTTCTGAAGGATGAGGACTCAAGATACCCTTGAAAAGAACTCGCCTTTCCATGTGCTTGGAGGAACCCAATGCCGTCCCTGCCCGAAACGAACAAGAGGGGATGCTATCACACCAGCCGCCACCCTACCTCATAATCACGACATCCTCCAATCAGACAGGCAGGCAATCAATCAGGAAAGAGGAAGAAAATCACAATCACCTCAATGTGGAGGACCCAGCTGTCGGATCCGGAACCATATCCCCTGGAGAAGTGGTACCCGGGGGCGCTCCCATCGAGGCAAACTGAATTGGAAAGAAACCGATACGGCAGACAAGAAACAAACCGTGATGGGGGTAAGATCGAGAAACAAGGGAAGGAAGGGAAGGGAAGAGAGGGGGAGGGGGTTACGTGCGCCTTTGTCCTGGGAGTCGGTGAGGAGGGTGAGGTCGACGAGATCGGGGGGAGAGGGGAGTGGGGTTTGGGGTGGTTTGCGGAGGAAGAGGGAGTCGGAGAAGAATAGGAAGAGGAGGAAGAGGATGACGCAGGAGGCGGGAATAACCCAGTTCCTCTTGTTCAGGAGCCGCGACGGTGCGTTGACGACTTTGGACATCTCCTCTTTCAAATGCCCGGTTGGGTTCAGCAACGAACTTAAAATTGTTGTTATTAATTTCAATTCTTCTAAAACACCAGTAATAAAAACAAATACATCCACTCTTAACCCATCCCACCCCACTTATCCATCCACTCTTAATCGACCTCCTCAATCTTGGGGCCAGCACCAGCACCAGCACCGCTAGATCCACCCGCAGGTACGTCATCGTCCATGTCGGCACCCCCCATGTCCCCCCCAGCACCCTGGTACATCTTGGCAATCACGGGGTTGCATATGCTCTCCCGCTCCTTCCATCTTATCCTCAAACTCGTCTGCCTCAGCCAGCTGGTTGCTGTCGAGCCATTGGATGGCCTGTTCGATCTCATCCTCTATCTTCTTCTTTTCCGCTGGAGGTAGCTTGGCACCAATCTTCTCATCCTTCACCATGTTCCTCATGTTGTAGGCGTAGTTCTCCAATGCGTTATTCGCCACCAACTTCTTCTTGTGCTCCTCGTCCTCCGACTTGTACTTCTCAGCCTCCTGGACCATCTTCTCTATCTCCTCCTTCGACAGCCTTCCCTTGTCGTTGGTGATCGTGATCTTGTTCTTCTGCCCCGTCGTCTTATCCTCGGCCGAGACATTCAAGATGCCATTTGCGTCAATATCAAAGCAGACTGGGATGCCCCTAGGAGCAGGTGGAATGCCCGATAACTCAAATTTCCCGAGGAGGTTGTTGTCCCGGGTCCTTGTTCTCTCACCCTCATAGACCTGGATCAAGACTCCAGGCTGGTTGTCTGAGTATGTGGAGAAGACCTGCTCTTTCTTGGTGGGAATGGTGGTATTCCTAGGGATCAGGACAGTCATGACACCTCCAGCGGTCTCAAGACCAAGAGAAAGAGGGGCGACATCCAAGAGGAGGAGATCCTGCACCTTCTCATTGCCCTCACCACTGTCAATAGCTGCCTGGACAGCAGCACCATAGGCAACGGCCTCATCCGGGTTGATGCTCTTGCAGAGCTCCTTCCCATTGAAGAAATCCTGCAACAACTGCTGCACCTTGGGGATCCTAGATGATCCACCGACAAGGACAACATCATGCACGGAGCTCTTCTCCATCTTAGCATCTCTCAAGCACTTCTCCACAGGCTCCATACATTTCCTGAACAAGTCCATGTTGAGCTCCTCAAACCTAGCCCGGGTGCTGGTCGAGTAGAAATCAATCCCCTCATACAAGGAATCAATCTCAATTGTGGTCTGAGCAGTGGATGAAAGAGTCCTCTTAGCCCTCTCACAAGCAGTACTCAACCTCCTGAGAGCCCTAGGGTTACCACTAATGTCCTTCTTGTTCTTCCTCTTGAACTCCTGAATAAAGTAGTTGTACGTGCGCCTTCCAGTCTAGCACGCGCGTGACGGTTCGAACGACCCGTAGATTCGGACCCGCTCCCCAATGCCTAATCGGTCGACGTCGCGACTTGAGCGTCGGACGCTGCAGAAGGGAATTAGATGATCCCTCCCTGGGTTCCTATGAGACGGCGGACGAAAGTCGGAGCATGATCCGAAGAAAGAACTTTCGGGATGACTCAGAAGCGGCTCGTGTCGTCAGTTGCTCATCCAAAATGGTTGTTGTTTAACCTAGGTAAACTATACGGAGTCGCCACTGACTTAATTTTAAAAGTTTAGTTTAAGTTGGAAAACCAGAGTAAGATTCGGGGATTCCTAATTACTAACTCTTAACTCTAAAGATGAGAAAAGGTGACATTTGTTCCAAAAGTTTGCTTTTGGTTAACGAGTGTTGGACACGATTCAGGCATGACTTCGGACTCATGTCAATGTTTTATGGGCGTTGGACATGATTCGGGCTTTTTGGACCCGAACTCATGTGTGTTAGTTTAACAAGCAGCATACGACGAAAAGCCTAACAACATGCACCTTAACCACAGATCAATAATTTAGATCAATGGGAGCGGGAAAGGGCCTATGCACTTGGGCCAACGACCCGTTACATGTGGAAATAAATAAAATCGGGAGGCCCGCACCTCTCTCATGTACCTAAGGCTCGTCAAGATGAATTTACATCGGCCGAGCTCTTTAGTTAGGGCCGCTTTCGAGACGTACTTCCACCGTGGGTTTCCTCGCATGCCTTCAGTCTTCGAGCTTCGTTTTGTCGAACTCCCATGAAGCTCGGTTGATTTGCATGCAAATCAAATCAAAATACGGTGGGAAAAACAGTGGTCAGAAAAATTCTAATTAAGACATGTCAAATAATCATAATTGACTAGGTGAGTGAGAATGATACTCACGGGGCGTTGTGTAGCCCGTTGATGCCGATCCTCCGTGTCATTGGAAGATAACGGGGTGTTGTTTGGCATGTTGATGTTGATCATAAGCGATGTCAGAAGATAACATTCCGTTTGAAATAGTTGATTTAAATAGAGCATTTTATAGCCCGTTGATGTCCATCTTCCGTGATGTCGGGAGAAAATATTTTTTGGTAGTAAATCTCCATGGGGTGGGGCAAAAGACGTCGGGGCACGGGAGACGATTGTGGCGTGGATCTAGAAGGAGGGCACCGTCGATGAGACGACCTACAAAAAAATTTTCAAATTTAATTAGGAGATTCAACCGAAGTTGAACGGTCAAATAGCGGAAACGACATAATTACAGTCTTCTCCGCGTTGTCATTCCTTGGCTAGACTGATAAGCTTCGCCACGTGTAATCTTCTAATCGTATCTCTGCATCACTAAAAATAAATTCCCCATTTAGGGTCAGCGATAATTCACTGAGTACGTTCTACCCATGTACGAACGAAAACCGTGAGACATCTAAACATCCTAACGTGCATATTTAAAAGTCATTATGCACACGCACTCTCAAATTAACATAGGAAATACGAATTCGAATAACATTCGCACCACATTCTTCAGGATATAACATAGAACAACAATCGAATTACAATAGAAGAAGTAAATCATCACAACAACGACTCCCTCAGACCTCTATTTCCACCAATGTCAACACTTCAAACGGTGTCAGGACCATCGAAGTGCGTCCCCACCCACTCCTCCGGGAGCGCCCGGGTGACGGCAGCAAGCACAAGCACGAGTGGTCGTCGCCTCCCCGTCCTCCTCCGACGTTACAGTCGAGTAATACCACTCCACCTCGTAACAGTAACAATATCAGCCACTCACTCAACCAATGTCTCATCGCGGCAGAAGATTGAATTAGAATACTGGGTAGCGGCTATCCGACATAGCCTCCACTACCTCCTCGTAATGTGGTTTCATCCCGGAAATCGAATTCGTCCCCTTTCCTGCGTGAAAGGGTAACACGAAGTCGAATTAGAAGTTTCGATAATATGCGTTACTAACATCAGTCGACAATGAGAATATTAAACTCTCGTGCCATGTCGGATTTTGACCCAGTCTACCATTCCGTATTTATTTAGTATTATTACCACAGATTGTAGATATTTTATTCACACTAAAAGCTTGGGCATTAGGAGATGAGACGGGGTTCAAATGGAAAAGCCTTGACTCGTGGCGATTGACATTAGGTCGTCGAGGAGGGAGAGCACCGCTGCCGGATGTGGGATGTCCGTGGGAAGACCATGGGCCATCGAGAGGAGGTCAAGGATACCGATCTGATCGTCGGAGAGCTGGGACTCAGCGACGCGGATCTGAGGGTCGGGAGACGTCGGAAGACGGGGACGGGGATTCGCCACCGCTAGAGACGTCAGGAGGACAGGGGTCTGCCACTGTTGAATCGAGAGACATCGGGGAGGGCGTAGTCGTTGCCGCTGCGGTTCTGAGGACGCAAGGGAAGACTGGTTCGCCGCTGGTGGTGGTTTGGAGACGCTGGGAAGAACGTTGGTTGGCCGTCGCTGGATTTGGGAATGACCGCCGCTGGAGGGGGGAGGTGAAAGGATCGCAAGTTTGACAAATTTTTAAAACTTTATTTCATTGCTTAATATACATGAGAGTCGGTACAAATCGGTTACAACTCGATTTTGAAGGAAAATCGCAATTTACTATACTTGTACATGTTGCGCACTCATATGATTATTCTAGCCCGCAAAAGACTCGCACTCGTCAAGACCTAATAAATCACGCAGCCTTACAAGAAGAATTCATTAAATTTCGACATTCGTTCATCGAGCACTTCCTCATTAAAACCGTCCCGCATTAGGCTTTCCACATCCAGCCTTTGTGCGGGGTTATTCTATCTCGTTCGGGCTGTCCCCTCACTCTCCAACAAGGTAAGAGTCGAGGTTTATAACTCCTCTAGAGTTCCCTACAAGGGCAGCCCAAGGTTGCCCGAAGCGTCCGGTTCGTTCGCACTCGTTTCGACCGAGTATCGCCACATCCGTCCACTCCCCGCTCGGCACACATTAGCCGGCTCTTGCAGAGTCCTTCCAGCCTCTATGGCTGTCCCTTCCGCCTCAAACGAGGCAAGGGTCGAAGTTTCTTAACCCCTCTAGTGCGCCCTTCAAGGCAGCCCAAACATTGCCCGAACCCGAAGCATCCGCTTCGTTCGTGCTCGTTTCGACCGAGTATCGCTTATAACGGTCTCCTCCCAACCACCCCCGAGCATATGTTCCGTGCTTCCCTTGGCACTAGGAATCAGCCTTCAAGGCTCTCTTAAGACCCCATCCGGGTCCCTCATTCCAGCCCCACGGCCGCTTCATTTTCCGAGACATTAGTCTCGCGGTTCCACTCTTTAAGCGTACATCCGGATCCATCCTTGGAGGAGGCTTTTCCGTACCTTGTCCTCCTTCGGATCCTCACCCATTTCCAGCCACATGGCCGAGTTCCAACCCCTCAAGGGTCGCGCACACATAGTGTCCCATACGTTCCGTCTTTCGACGCTTAAAACCCACATCGTGCCACTGTACTTCCAATGGGTTTAGGGGCGGCTTCCCTCCTCTCCAAGGTCCGGCCATGCCCCCAACCCGCCTCATCTCACCATCCAAAACCCATTCAAGACCACCATCACAACTCAATGTAAATAAAGGTTAAGGGCGTGAGGGGTACCTTCCCGTAACTTCGGCGCAAAACCGAGCTAGCTCTAACCTCCTCCGCACGACCTCCAACCTCGAGGGTTGCCTTCACACGGCCCTGAACCTTTGGCTGGCTCGGCGTCTCGCCCTTCTCGCGCGGGAATCCATGATGTCGGCCTCGCTTCTTCCTTCCCCAAGCTCCGGCCGACCTCCCTCTTCCTTTCCTTCTTTCTTCCCCTTTTTCTCTCTTTTCTTTCCCTCTCTCCTCCTTGTGTATTCGTGTGGAAAAATGAGGAAGAGTCCCCCTTCCGGATGGGAGTCCGAACGGTCATATAGGGGGGGAGGGGAAAGGACTTATTATTGTTTTATTAGACAAATGTCACATCCTTCCCCCAATCAACAATAAACAATTGTTAGGTTTTTCCCCATGAGTGATTTAAGGAAAAGTGATTCTTGTCCCTTTGTTGACTAGTCAAATCCGATCCAATGGCTAGAGTTTTCCCACTTTCTTCATCCTACGGTCCATGTAAATTCTTGGGAATGAATTATCTAAGGGTTCTCATAACTCCCCTTAATTCGGCTCAAGGGCCGAGATTGATCCGGGCATGGGCGTCCCCCTTCTTTCCGGGACCCTCCTGAGCCCCCCTGGGTCCCCTCTGTACCCCCGTTGGGTCCCCTCTGGGCGCCTCCTGGACGCCTCCTGGGCGACGTCCGTCGTCCCGGGGTCGGCAGCTGTCGACCGCAGCTCCATTTGTGACTCCCCTTCCACGACCAACTTCACTCGCGATTATCTTAAGATCTAAGCCTTATCTCAAAAATCTAATCCATATTAAACGCCTCTTAATGACCTCCTTAAGACCCCCGAGGTGTTTAATTTCAATTTCGGGTCGGGCCATTTTTCGGCCGAAATGACCCTTAAGATTGCCCTCATAGGCATCCCGGGCGTGCCCGGGGTCGGTGGCCTTCGCCCACGGATCGACCCCGCATCGCCCTCCCAAAGGCATTCGTGACCGACTTTCTCTCTCTTCACAGTTTGAGGTCTGGGCGTGCCAGGGCCATCGAGTGTCGCCCCTCAGGCCTCTGGGAGTGCCTTCCCGTCGCCCCTTCAGGGTCGCTTCCTGATCGGGTTTCTCTCTCTTCAAGGTTCGAGTTCTGGGCGTACCAAGGTCAGCGGCCGTTGCCCACCCATCGACCCCTGGGTCGGCGACCAGCGCCCTTGACCCCATCCACGCCGGCCCTCGGGCGGCCCTTTTCACGGCTAACCTCAAAATTCTAACAGCCACTTTGGGGCCTTATTTCTCATCTCCTATCACCTCATACGTGTTCCGGGCCGATATGAAGACCCTCGATTTTGGCGTCCCGAGCCCCTTAGTTGCCTCGCCACACCCGTGCGTGCGCCCGTTAGCACTCGTGCGTCAACCCCACTTACTAACCCGTTTTCTCTTATCACGTGCACTCTTTAATTACGCATTCATAATCATGAAAAATGGGGTCGTTACAGGAGGTGGTGTCCCTTTTGTCCTCGAGCTTTTTTCGGGAACACAGGGGAGTGAGTTGTCTTTGGGGAGGCCTTGGCTCCTGGTAGGCCTTCAGAGGGTGTCCTTGGCTCGATTTTTAGATGCGTGGAGCTGCTTCCGATTATCGGAGGGACCGGATGACGAAGGAAAACCATCGTGTGTGTTCGTCGAGAAGAGTCGGTGAGAAGCTACATTCCCCCTCATCATCTTCGAAACGGCCGATGCGGATTTGACAGGTTTCAGAGAAGGGCATCCTGTTCCTGCACACTTTGAAGAAACAATTAGAATAAAAGAAACTCCCTGGCCGCTCATGTGCGACCACAGGGAGTCGAGATCGGGGTGTCATCTATATTCGAAAATCGAAAGTACATTGGTGTTGCAGCTGCAGGTCGGGATCGTCCGTCGATGAAGGTGATGATTCCGATTGGTAATGGGAGAGCTAACTCCATTGTTGAAGTCGGAATGTCCCAAGAAGTTGGGTTTGAGTAGGTGACGCTGGAGGTTCCTCGTTGTTCGCGTATAGAACGGATCACGTCGGAAATATTTGGCAAAGGACTCACAGGAATTGGATTGTGGTCGCCAGTAAGAAGATGCACAATTTTATTAAAAAACAGAATGCAAGTCTTACAATCTTGACGAATTAAGAACATGGGCTTACAGCCATAAAAAATGAAAAGGGGGCGAGTGGTGACAACGATGTGGAATCCTGTGACGGCGGAGAACTTGTGACGAAGGCCTTGGAAGCTCGCTCCGTCGGTGGTGATTGCTGGCGGGAAGCTGTGATGAAGGCCCTACGAGCTCACTCCGTCGGTGGTGTCGCTGGCGGGGGTTGACGGCAAAGGCCCTACGAGCTCACTCTGTCGGTGGAAAGGGAGTTGACCTATAAACCGGGTCAAGGTATCTAGTTTCCTAAGGTTGACGAACAAACTTCAGAGCTTTGGCTGTGTATGGTCGTGTTTTTGTCTTGAAAAATTCCTCTGCTATTTATAGAGGCCTTGTACGTGTTTAACACGTAACAGATAGATCGTTTTGCAGATCGTGTTATAGATCGTGATCCCTAATATCGTGGGAGTGTCTCAACAACCTCCTTGATATATGGGATCACGTTCCCGGACATTAGGATCAGTTACGATCCTTAACAAACGTGATTGAAAATGGATAAATTTATTCCAACCTTGTCGACTTGACTGATCTGTACGGACTACGACCAACTTGGTCGACTTATCCAGAATTCCGTCGACTTGACCCTACTAGTAGACTTAGCTACTGTTGAGTCATCTTGGTTGACTTTGATTACCATATTCTTTCGTCGTGAGTCGACCTAGTCGACTCCGTTCATAAATCGACTTAGTCGACTTCGTCATAAGTCGACCTAGTCGACTTCGTCATAAGTCGACCTAGTCGACTTCGCCGTGGGTCGACCTAATCGACTTCGTCGTGAGTCGGCCTAGACGACTGTATCTTGAGCCGACTCGGAGTGTGACTTGAGTGATTACTGGGTTTCTGTTCTAAGCCCAGGCCCAAAATTATTTTCCATGTCAACATAAGCCCTCCTTTTATGCTGGGTTGGCTATGCCGACTCAGCAGAAATCATACCCTATATAAAGGAGAGTCATCGTCCTTTTCCCGCGCTTTTCTTCCTTGCTCAACACTTCTCCATCTTCTCCAGAAACCCTCGTTTCCCAGAAACCCTTCGTCTCCCTTGCCAAAACTCTTTCGATCCTCAAAAAGATGTCAACTTTTAAGTCTTTTGAGTTCCACAATCTGCGCGCGGGGCCAACCGGACCCATTCCGGTCGCAGAGGATCTGGGGTCGGGCGTCACTCTTGGACCTGTCTTGTCAGAGCGTCTTTTCCCGAAGACGGTGCCGCTCAACTATCTCATCACTGAGAAGCCCATCCCGATTTGTCATCCCAACTTCGTCGATCCCCTCAACTGGGAAGGTCAGGGATCTTTCCTGTGTTTTCCATCTGCATCTAAGTCTGAGATGGTAGACTGGCTTGAGATGTGGGAGGAGCACTTTGCAGAGAGATTTAGGAACCAGAGAATTTTGAGATTCTTTAGGATGTCAGTAGCGAATAAGAACTGTGATCCCAGGGTTTGTTCGGCCATGCTGCCTTTCTGGAACTCTGTCGTGAACTGCTTCTATTTCCCAGAAGGCCCTATGTCAGTTACATTGGCAGATGTGAAGATTTTGACTAAGTGCAAAATCAATGGCCGCCCTGTTCGACAGTACTCCCAGGCAGGCGATATTAATCCCAAGGGCGCCCTTCAATACATGGAGGTGGTGAATAGGCATCTGAAGATGGCCTCAGCAGGCAAGAGGTCAGATGAGAGGTTATCGACTGAAAATTTTGGTGCCCGGGAAGAGGTCGAGTTCCTTAGCACCTGGTTGAGCAAATTCGTCTATTGCTTCCCTGGGAAGAAAGTTAGCCACACTTCTTATGCAGTGGCCAATTTTCTGAGGGAGACCAATGAAGAAATCTCCTGGGGTCCCTTCATTTTGGGTCTTCTTTATCACGACCTGGACAGAGCAACGTCTCAAATCAAGCCATTTCCAAAACATCCAGCAGGAGGGTTGCTCTGGCTAGTTCATCTTTGGTCAGCCATATGGATGCCGGGATTGACTGGTTTCAAGGTCCCTTCTTTGCCCCCTAAAGCCCTTTATTATGGGAAGAGCATCCTAGATCAGTGCTGCCAGCGTAAGGATCAATGGCTTATGACATCGATCACTGGTCATCTAAAGCACATAGTCGACTTCGGCAGGGTAGATCGACGAAACTGGGCACCCTTTCCAGGCGACAAGACACTTGCTCAGGAAGTCAATCCTCAAACTGCTCGTGGCTTCTGGAATGGAGTATTGACCAGCAGAGACCTGCCAGTTATTTTCGATGGCTGCCTGACCTTTGAAGTTTATAACCCTCAACTGCGTGCAAGGCAGTTTGGGTTTATCCAAAGTGTAGCAGTTCCACTCGCTGACCCTGCCGGCGGCTTATATGGGGACAGGATGAAGAAGATTGTGCAAGCCGATCGATTCGAAGATCCTCGACTTGCTCAATCACAAGGCGCAGCTCTCCTAGATGGAATTTCCATCTGATACTTCTTCCTGTTTCGCCACGCAGTTCTTCACCGTGCTGTGGTCGACTACATACGAAGAGCTGCGGGCCTTGATGCATTTCTTGGAGGTCTCCAAGGAACCTGATTTTTACACTGATGACGCGCACATTAAAGCAAGAGGTAAGGACTTAGCTTTGTTTTAAGAGTATTGGGTTCTTAATACTAATCATAAGTTTTTCTCCTCTTTCAGGATCATTGCTTCCTTGGGGCTCTGGAAAACCCAAGCCTAAAGCCCCCCTTGCCCCTGCTCCTTCTAAACTCAAGTCGACCAGCAAGGGAGTTTTCATATCTAACCCATACTATATTGTCTAGGGAGAGGCTTCAGGTGAGGATGACGACCAGCTTATCTCCCATGCCTTAGACAAGAGTTCAAAGGCTTTGGTCACCAAGGTGAGTTTAATTCTAAGCTGGTGTATCATTACTTTAGTTCATATATGAACTTTCGGTTCTGCATCATACTCTGCTTCAGGAACAGCACATCCCTGAGGCCTTGGTTCAAGAAGAACAGGCTGCTCTGGATGTCGCGATCCTGGTCGACCCACCGACTCGGTCGACTCGTGAGGAGAAAAACCAAGCTATTTCTTCCCCTCCAGTCCAAACTCCTACAACAGCGATGATATGTGTTCTTGTTTTAAACAGAACATAGTATTATCATTGCGATTCTAACTGGGGTACTTGTATCCTTCCTTATAGGCTCGTCCGAAGAGGGTGAAGGTGCCTGCTGGCCGACAAAAGATTCCTACTCCCCCTTCTTCTTCGGCCGAGAGCTCTGGGGATAAATTGCCTCCAGAGGTAAGTACTCGATTGCACGAGGTCGTTGGCCTTTTTAGGGTATTGTTTAACAACATTTTGCCTCTTATTCTTCAGGATCTAGCTGCAGCGACTTCTAGGTCGACCAAAGACCCGTGGGTGAAGCTCCACGAGGATATCGAAGAACTTTGCCAACTTCTGCTCATCGACCCCTTAGGCGTCAACGAATTTAGGAGGATGCAGAAGCTGTTGAAGAGAATCGAGGCATCCCCTCGGGTCACGGACGAAATATTGGGGGCCTGCAAGAGCTTCAGGTCGACGTTCTGGACCCGCTGGAGGGATTACGACGCCGACCTGCTCACCTTGGAATCGACCGACTCGAAGATTCAGTCGATTAATAAAGCTCGAGAGCAGGCTTCTAAAGCTGCGCAGGACGCCCGCCAACGTTTGGTCGACGTGCAAGAGAAGCTGACCGAGGCAGAGAGACAAATAGAGTTCTATACGAACCTCAAGAAAGACCTGACTCGGCAGCTCGCGTCGATCAATACTCAAGAAATCGAGGAGCTGGAGGCCAATGCTGAGAAGGATAGAGAAAAGGTCGTCGACCTTTATGCCCAGCGAAACAAGGTGAACGCGAAGCGACGAGCTCGTGAATCCCTTGTCCTTGATTTCAAAGAAGTTGGTGGGTTATGGAAATTAGATTTGTAATCAGAGAACAATGCAATTCCATTGTTTTTGTTTTACTCAATAAATCAAGTTCATTGTGTTTCAAATGAATTTCTGCCCACTACGCAGAATTCATTCTTCCAGACAGCGTTACTGAAGCCTAGCGCGATTTCTTAGGAATTAAGCGCTTCCCAAATTAATGGAGTCCTTTGTTTTAGGATTTTATGGTGAGCTTCCCAGATAGTCGCGCGATAGGGTTTGAGATATTTACCATTAACCTTTAATGGATGTCTGACCCCACTTCTCGTCATAAGCCGATAACTATTAGATGAGTATGTCTCACATACCTCATATGGACCTTCCCAATTAGGGGACCATTTACCCCAAACTTGGTCTTTCGATTTAAGGGGTAGCACCATCTTCCAAACCAAGTCGCCCACTTTAAAGTGCTTATGAACAACCCTTTTGTTATAATGCCTAGTAATCCTTTGTTTATGCACCTCGAGTCGGTCTATTACATCAAGTCGCTTATTCTCTAATTTTTCCAAAGCGAGGTACATTGCCTCGTCTTGTAAATTAGGGTGAGTCACCCTGAGCGACTTGTATCGCACCTCAATAGGTAGGACGGCGTCTTGCCCATATACTAGTGAAAAAGGGGTTTCCCCTGTGCTTTCTCTCTTAGTAACCCTTAAAACCCACAAAGTGTCTTGTAATAGTTTGTGCCATCCTCTTGGATTTGCACCAACCATTTTCTGAATATTGTTTTTTATGAGTTTATTGGTAGCTTCAGCCTGTCCATTCGCCTGAGGATAATAAGGTATTGAGTTGGTGATTGAGAAACCGAACTCCGTAGCGAATTCTCGCATTTTCTCATTATTGAAAGCGGTGCCATTGTCCACTACAATATTCTGGGGAATTCCAAATCTATAGATGATGGATGATTTGAGAAAATCGATTACTTCTTTATGATCGATCTTCTTATAAACCTGAGCCTCGACCCATTTAGTAAAATAATCGGTGGCGACTAGAACATAGGCGTCACCTTTACTTGAGTGCGGATGGATTTCCCCGATTATGTCCAAAGCCCAAGACCTAAACGGCCAAGGCTTGATGACTGAGACCAAGTCGGACGCTGGGGCCCTTGTCACCGGACCATGTTTTTGGCACTCTTGGCATCCCCTAGCCATTTCTATGCAGTTCTTTAGCATTGATGGCCAGTAAAAACCATGTCTTTGGATAGTCCAAGACATTTTGGTGCCAGATTGGTGAGATCCGCATAACCCCTGATGAGTCTCTAACATAATTGGGGTCGCTTCGTCTAAGTCGACACACCTTAACAGGGCTCCTTCCTTGGTCTTTCTGTAAAGTACCCCATCTATAAGGGTGTACGACAAAGCCTGAGTCTTAATTCTTTGGCTCGCCTTTTGTGTTGGGTCAGAAAGGAAGTCGGTGATTGGCTTCCTCCAATCCTTATCGCTTGTCATTATGTCCAGAGCGAACGCGTCGCTTTGGGGAACTAGATGGGAAATTATTTCTGGGATACAATCGCTTCCTCTTTTGGTCTTGTATCTTGAAGGCTTTTGGGCTAAGTCGTTAGCGATGGTATTTTCCCCTCGACCTACAAAGAGGAAAGTGATTGCTTCAAATCGCTCGACTAGCTTGCGGGCGACTTGATGATAGGATGTAAGTTTCTCTTGGCATATAGAAGTACCATTCATCTGGTTAATCACCAGTTGAGAGTCCCCCATCACTGTGGCTTTCTTGGCTCCCAAGGTTAATAGTTCTTTCAGGAGCGTGATCAAGGCTTCATATTCAGTCGCATTGTTGGTGTGAGTTGCCGTCAAGCGATACGCTAGACGAACATCTTTCCCTAGTGGCGAAAGTATACGAAGGCCTATACCTACGCCGGATTTCGCCGAAGATCCATCAAACCAACCCTGCCAGATGTCCTCAAGGGATTCTTCTTGGTCGATTGATACAGATGGATCGTAACTCACCAAGAAGTCGGCTAGAGCCTGTCCTTTCACCGACTGTTGGGATTTGAATCGTAGATCATACGCGGATAGCACTAAACTCCATTTACTAATTCTCCCAGTCAGTAGGGGACTTTCGAAAAAGTACTTTATGACTGGAGACTTGGTAATGACATGAACCTCTTGGGATCCAATATAATGTCTTAGCTTAGTAACAGCATAAAAGACTGACAGGCATAACTTCTCCTTAATTGTATATCGTTTTTCTGTAGCGGTTAGTTGTCTTGACAAATAGTAGACCGCTCTCTCAGTTTTGTCTTCCGCCTCTTGGGCTAACATGGCTCCGATGACTGATTCAGTCGCTGCCACATAAAGCAGATAGGGCTTTCCTATCCGAGGAGGGGCAAGTACAGGCGGCTTCATTAAATACTCCTTTAAGCCTTCAAATGCTTTCTGGTGTTCGTCGCTCCACACAAAATTTCCCTTTGCCTTTAGTAAAGTCGAGAAGACTTCTGTCCGTCCAGCGACGTTACCAATAAATCGCCTGAGATAATTGACCCTTCCTAAGAAAGCCTGTAACTGCTTCTTGTTACTCGGAGGGTTCAATCTTTGAATGGCGTTTACTTTGTTCTGGTCGACTTCTATGCCGCGTTGATGAACTAGGAACCCTAGGAAATGTCCTGCTCTTACTCCAAAAGCACATTTGAGAGGGTTTAGTTTGAGCTGTTGCTTTCTCATTTGCATGAAAGCATTCCTAAGATCATTACTATGCGACCTCTCGTCTTTTGATTTGACCACTATATCATCTATGTATACCTCGACTGTTTTGGCAATCGAAGCATAAAAAATGGCGTTCATGACTCGTTGGTAGGTTGCACCAGCGTTTTTAAGCCCAAACGGCATGACTACCCACTCGAAAATGCCTAAGGGACATCTGAACGCGGTTTTATGGATATCTTCCTCAGCCAAGAAAATTTGGTTATATCCTGAGAAACCATCCATGAATGACATAATTTGGTGCCCTGCAGTCTTATCGACTAAGTCGTTTGCAATGGGCATGGGATATTCATCCTTTGGAGTAGCACGATTCAGGTCTCTGAAGTCGATGCAGACTCTAATCTTGCCATTCTTTTTGATGACAGGGACTATGCTGGATATCCACTCGGTGTACCTCGATGTTCTTATATACCCAGCTTTAAAGAGCTTCTTGACTTCTTCGAATACTGCCTGAGTGACTTCATGAGTCATTCTCCTTGGTGCCTGTTGGACTGGCTTAAATCCTGCTTTGATTGGCAACTTATGTTCTACAAGTCGGCGATCTAGGCCAGGCATTTCAGTATAGTCCCAGGCGAAACAGTCCTTGAATTCTTCAAGAGTAGCCTTAATAGAATTGAAAAGTTCTTTATTCATTGAAGAACTAACGAAAACGACCCGAGGGCTAGATTCCTCGCCTAAATTGATACTTACAAGCGGGTCACATGGCATCATAAGTGACTCGCGACCCTGGACACCGCCTAAGTCGGTATCAATGGACTTAGATAAGCTAGCCTCAGCATTTACATTGCTTATTTGGCAACCTAATTTCCTAGACTTCCTAACATACTCCTGAAGTCGCTGGAGGATATCAGCGACTGCATAGCCTCTTCCTTCGTCACTGTCCATACATCCCTTCGTGCAGGAGTCTACCGGGCTCCAACTCCATCGCAGCACTTTCCTGACTCTTAGGTGCCTCCCCATTGTCGTCATTAGGACTGTTGTCTGTCTCGCCTCCATCCTTGGTCGGGACTACTTCCTGCAGGACCTCATCTATATCCTTGTCCGTGAAGTCGGGCCCCCATCCTGTCGGCACGATTGGTCCCTCATCAGGCTTGGGGTGAGAGGTGCCATAGCTCACAATGAAGTCGAACTTCCCGGAGGGTTCACCTAGGGGTCCGACAGTAGGGTCTCCTAACTTGTAGCGTTGATCCAGGGTGAGGTCCTTGATCGTCTTGCATGTTTCCGCATGTAAAATACCCTTGTCACAACAGGAGTACTCATCAGCCCTGATAGTCTCTATTTCAGAGTCAAGCCATAAAATCAACTCCCTATGCAAAGTCGATGGGATCGCGGCGGCTTTATGCACGTCCCAAAAGCGCATTAAACGAAGGTGCTATGTCAATTACGAAGAAAGCAGTTTCCTGCTCATGTCTTCCAACGCCTAAATGCACAGAGCATATCCCCAGGCATTCGGACTTCCTCCCATTAAAGCCGCTTACAGCCACGTCGGTTTGCACCAACTCGCTAGGCTTGTACCCAAGTAGTCTAAACTTGGTGAGCGGGAGAACATTGACGGTGGCGCCGTTGTCTATTAAGACTCGACCCACCAAAACACCGTCAAAGGTGGCTGTGATGTATAATGAGTGCATGTGCTGTTTCATGCGATCCGATGGTTTCCTTAGCCAGTGCAGAGGGAAGCCAGATGGAAAAGAAGTGACCTTAGAGTCCAGGGTTTTACCTTTCGGCGCCTCCGACTTATCGTTGCAGGCGAACTCTGCAGGGAAGGTGAGAGCGTTACAGCTCACAAGGGGCCCTTGTTCTGCGTTGAAGTCGCAGGGCCTGTCTCCTCGTAGAGGAGTGTAGTCGAAGCTTGAGCCCGGGTTTTCCGAGTAATCAGTAGACTCGACCCGTTCAAGCTCCGCGACTTGTTTCTCTGCGGCTTGGTTCCCTTCCGAGGGTTGCATCGCAGGGGTCATCCTAGGCCTTTTTTGGGCGCGACTTAGACGCCTTTCCTTTCTCTTTTGAGCCCTTAAGGGGGGTGCAACCTTCCTTTCTACCTTCTGCCATTGAGACGAAGGGTTAAGGGCTTTGACGAATTTTGGTTTCTTAGAACCAAAAAGGAGTTGGCTTACCTCCCCGAATCTGCCGTCGACTAGGTCATATCCCACCTGCACTGGAGTATCTCCTGGTCTATTCGAGGAAGGTTTGCTAGGGTTCGAATTACCTGTACCCTCGGGGCGGACCGCTTTCACCAGCATCTCCCCTTTTGCGGACAAGTCGACCAGCAACAAGAAATAGTTGACGCAGCATGCTGTGCAGAGCTGGGTAATAAGTATCCGATTGTGGGCGATCAACTTGCATTTCTGGCACAGTAGCTTCTCGTCCAAGAATTGGGCGATAGGAGGTCCCCTCCGCAATTCCTGGTGGTCGACTGTCTGTGACGCATATCGAGGCCTGCGACTTGCAGCCTGTTGGGGTCGGTCTACTCCCTTATACTCTTCCGCAGGTCTTATCTCCTTGACAGGGGTAGTCCTAGTGTACCCCTGCTTGACGACTCTCTGGCCAGACGAGTCCATAAACTCAAGTCGCCGTGCCGGGCGTTCCGCACTCCGAGCGGCTGCCTCTCCATTCCCCCTATGCCCCTAGGAACCTCCTCTTCCTCTTCGCGAAGCCAGTCGGCGATCCACACTAGGAGGACTTTTGAGTACGTGAGAAGGTCCTCGGGGGGTAGTCAACGACATTGCTGCTTCCTCGAAAGGGGTCAGGTCATACCAGTCTTCTGTCTTACTGTCCAACAGGTACTTCTTAAATGTGTGGCATTGGTCCGTCGTGTGAGTGTCGTTCAGGTGCCAGTGGCAAAGCCACTTGTCCCTTCCCTTCGGCAGGATGAAAACCCCACGTTCAGCCAGTCGCTTCATCAGGGCATTAGCCACCAAGGTCTCGCCAGTTGCTTGCAAATCCTGCGAGGGTATAGCAGAGTCGTTAATGACTTCTACAAAGTTAACCTCAGCGTCAAATATATCAAATGTATGAATGGCGACTTCGTCGCCAAATGGATTATCATCCACCATGGCGACTTCATCGACTTCAGGAAAACAGAGTTCTTTAGACTCTATTAGATCCTGAATTATATTTCTAAAGGACATGCAGTCCTTGGTAGTATGGGTGAAGGAACCATGCCATTTGCAGTAATTCCTACTTTTTTCCCTTTCTGTCTGAGGGACTCGATGACCAGGCTTAAGACTGATCCTTTTCTTTTGATAAAGCCAGTCAAAAATGGCGTCGACTTTATCTGTGTCGAAGGAGTATTTCCTTTCCTCGGCGTTTTTCTGGGAGGCTTTAGCTTTAGAATTTTTCCTAGTCAAGGGGTCACATATAGTCGACTCTCCCTTAACAAACTCGGCTACGTCGACTTCATAAGTATCGACTTGGTAGGCTCGAGTCAGCTTGGCCTCTTCTGTTAGGAGCTGATAGTACTCAGTGGCTCTCCTTGCCAAATCATATAGATCGGCAAAGCGCTCCCCTTGTAGCTTTTTCCGGAAAGGAATGGACAACGCGTTTAATGCGAGGAACAACTGGTCTTTCTCCGGTATGGGAGGCCTACACCGTAATAAGGCCTTTCTAAGTTTCATTAAAAACTGCCCCGGGTGTTCCCCATTAGCCTGCCTAAGGCGCATAACCTCAAACATCGACATGGGGGTATCGAGTCGAGCAAAGGTTTTAACAAACATGGACTGCATCTGAGTCCATGAAGCTACTGACCCCGACAGCAAACTTGCATACCAGGTAAAGGCATCCCCGGTTAATGAGTTCGGGAAGAGCTTTAGTTTCCAGAAGTCATTCCCGGCCGCCTCGCCAAGTTGATGAGTGAAGCGAGCAATATGCTCAAGTGGAGTCATTTCATCTTCGCCCGAAAAGCGAGTGAAGTCGGGCATCCTATAACCTCTAGGTAAAGGGAAATCCCTACCAATGTACGCAGGATAAGGAGGCCTGTATAAACAGGTGTCATCTCGCCGAGCTATCCCGGGGACGACTTGCTCTATAACCTGAGTTATGGCCTCTCATAAGTCTGGGGGTACACTGCCTATCGGCCCCTGCCCTGCGAGTCGAGTTGGCCTTATCGGGCTATACGGAGGCCTTTCTCTCATTGTTTGACTCGTTGGATCCCTTACATAAAATGAGGGCTCCTCACGATGATTACTACTCCGGGGTCCAGGCTCATAGGGATCTCCAACTGCGTCGACCATTGGCTCTTTTCCGGGGCGACGAGACGGAATAAAATCCTCCCCCCGATCTGTTTCCTCTTGGAAGTCCTCTGCCTCATTTCAATACGTATTTGCTGGTCGATTACGTGAAGAAGAGGGTCGACCAGGGGGAACCAGATTCCCGGTTTCAAAGAGAGCATTCGTCCTTATCTCAGATTGCTCGAAAGTCACGTTACGTGGCCCTTGAGCAGTCCGACGAGCGTCTGCCATGAACGTAGACTCCCTAAAGGGGGCCTCTCTCATACGAGGTCTCACTCTTTCCTCGTCTCTCGGGCCAGAAAGACGCCCTATTAGAGTTTGGACATCGATTAGAATACCCTTCATATCAGTCAACTCCTGACGCACATCCCCCAATTCCTTGTGGAACTCCAGTCTCGAAATAAATTCGGACGGGGCATGTGAATCAAAAGTGGACTGGTTTGTAGCTGCCTGGCCTCCTAGGGCTGGCGCTTCCAAGTCCATTCTCGGAGGAAGTTCCTGGTCTTCCCCATCTAAGGGATTCTGAGGCTCATGGCCAGTAGTACTTCGAGTATTTCTCGGCATTTGAGACTAAGATTTTTTTCTCTTCTCCCACTGTGGTCGCCAAAAACCTGTTCGCGTATAGAACGAATCACGTCGGAAATATTTGGCAAAGGACTCACAGGAATTGGATTGTGGTCGCCAGTAAGAAGATGCACAATTTTATTCAAAAACAGAATGCAAGTCTTACAATCTTGACGAATTAAGAACATGGGCTTACAGCCATAAAAAATGAAAAGGGGGCGAGTGGTGACAACGATGTGGAATCATGTGACGGCGGAGAACTTGTGACGAAGGCCTTGGAAGCTCGCTCCGTCGGTGGTGGTTGCTGGCGGGAAGCTGTGACGAAGGCCCTACGAGCTCACTCCGTCGGTGGTGTCGCTGGCGGGGGTTGACGGCAAAGGCCCTACGAGCTCACTCTGTCGATGGAAAGGGAGTTGACCTATAAACCGGATCAAGGCATCTAATTTCCTAAGGTTGACGAATAAACTTCAGAGCTTTGGCTGTGTATGGTCGTGTTTTTGTCTTGAAAAATTCCTCTACTATTTATAGAGGCCTTGTACGTGTTTAACACGTAACAGATAGATCGTTTTGCAGATCGTGTTATAGATCGTGATCCCTAATATCGTGGGAGTGTCTCAACAACCTCCTTGATATATGGGATCACGTTCCCGGACATTAGGATCAGTTACGATCCTTAACAAACGTGATTGAAAATGGATAAATTTATTCCAACCTTGTCGACTTGACTGATCTGTACGGACTACGACCAACTTGGTCGACTTATCCAAAATTCCGTCGACTTGACCCTACTAGTAGACTTAGCTACTGTTGAGTCATCTTGATTGACTTTGATTACCATATTCCTTCGTCGTGAGTCGACCTAGTCGACTCCGTTCATAAATCGACTTAGTCGACTTCGTCATAAGTCGACCTAGTCGACTTCGTCGACTTCGCCGTGGGTCGACCTAATCGATTTCGTCGTGAGTCGGCCTAGACGACTGTATCTTGGGCCGACTCGGAGTGTGACTTGAGTGATTACTGGATTTCTGTTCTAAGCCCAGGCCCAAAATTATTTGCCATGTCAACACTCGTTGATGTTGTTTGACCTACCTTAGGGTCGCTGAATGCATGGGAGGAACAAACATCCGAAGGTCGATCTGTCTGAAGTCCTGTGTCTGTAGAAGAGATGCCGAGGTAGAAAATTTTCTAATAATTAGCGTTTAGATGTTAGGCAGGCGGCTTGACCGACGAGACGTGAGATGCCTTAAAAGGCAAAATCTTTAACACAACGGGGCACCGGCAACTAACATATAAAAATTATCTATAATTTAAGATTAGATTGCTGTCACGTCCATGTTCTAAGGTTGTGTTTTGGATTTCTTTTTTCTCCCTTTGGAAGATTTAAAAACAAAGAATTATGCAGGAGGAAATAAATTGACAAAAAAAAAAGAAATTTGAAGTGTAAGCGGGAACGTCATTGGGAGCAGCGTTGGATTGTCTTATATAATCAGCTTTTTATGTACGAAACATGGCGGGTGGATTTGCCATCGCGTATTTCACCTGCAGCAGAAGGTATGACGACGGAGCTGAGAATGGATCGTGAAAGGAAACCACGATGAAATTTCCAAGCAAACGACGAATCATTTGTCCGTAATCAGTCGGGAGAATTTGTATCATACAGCGGCAGACGAAGTGAGTCGGACGAGAAGCATGGCGACTAAGATGACGACGAAGAACAAGGGTTTGTGGAGTGTCGATTAAAATAGAGATAATAAATAGGTGGGGGGGAGTTTCAGCTTTCAGACAGTTGGGTCAACAACAGGGAGGCGTTGGAAAGCTGGTGGGTGTGGAGGCACCCTAAGCCTGCTTCGGAGATGATCCCTTCCTAAGTCGTGAGGCATAGTTCTGATTGGACGACGAAGTGTTTTGACCTTTTTCATTCTTTGATTAATCTTAAAAATAAAATACCAAGTATAAATTCGAATCATTCTTAAATTAAAACGCCAATTACTTTGAATTGATTTCTTATAGCTGAAATAAATTTAACTATTAGGTAGGAGTGGGTGAGGGGGAGTACTTTGGTTGGTTCAATCCGGGGGGACAATGTCTGCGGCACAATTAACACTCGCCAAATGAATTTTCTCTGTGTATTTTTTTTTTTAAAGTCTCAACTTGTCAAAGCATCCATTTCACCCACACTAAAAAAAAAAAAGAAAAAGAAAAAGATGATACATACAACTCGAGGACAAAAAGTGACGGGGAGTCTCATGACCATCTCGAGTTGTTGTTTTTTTTTTTTTTTATAATTAAGTGTGTCCTGTTGTGTTTTAGTTTATCCTCCGTAACCAACCCAACCCAACCAAGAGCATCACCGACTCCTGGGTTCAGGACATGAGGAAAAGAAAACAATAAATAATTTCATATTAACTGTCGGGTGACAATGAAAAACTTAAAAAACAAAAAGACAAATGAGTCGAAATCTCCTAAGCTGATTAATAACTTGTCAATTAAATTAAAAATGATCTGGACAAATTTGGAGAGACCTGTGGTTTGACGAGACATGGCCCGACGGCGGTGAAATTGTTGTCCACGGTTGGAGAAGGATTAGATTTCTCCCTTGTTTTCATTCTCGCCGGACGGTAATAATTAAGCGGCAATAATAACTGGATCAATCACGGTGTCAAGCCAAAAGGACTGCTAAGTCACCAACATTTCCTTAGCTGGATAATGAAATATATTGTCTTCCGAATGGGGGGGGGGGGGGGTTGAACGGATATTCTCCGGAGCTGCCATGGCCGTAACAACATTCCATCCGCTGCTAATGACCCAGCTATCCGGATGCGATATTAACCTCAACACTACCTTGGCCGACTGTTGACGTCGGGAGGGTAGTACCCTGCGGCCGAAACCATTTCTCTTTGGCGGACACACTGTGATTTTGGGGAACCGAAGGCCGAGAGCGAAGAAGACATGTTACCTCAGTGTAATTTTTCAATAGATACAAGTTCAAGAAATTTTACATTGACAAGAGAGAGAAGTTGTCTTCCTCCGGTCATAAGATGGTTCGGCAATCATTTTTTGGAAATTTATTATTACCATGAGAGGTTAACGAAGAAGAAGGCGAACGAGTAAACCGATGATGGGGAATCGCGTTCGGACACGCTACATGTCGAGGACGAGGATGGAAACATATTACGCGTCGTAATAAACGAACACCAAGGATACAAAAGAGAACATGGAAGAAGAGAGGCATCTTACAAGTCCTAATAAGTGATCCTCAAGTGAAGACACACGTTTTGCTCTCCCATCACGGCGCTTGAAACTTTAGAAACAACGATGTTTGTCCTCGACGAGGCCGTTCGAATATTTATACCTCGTCCACTCCCCCTACTACTACTACTCACTCTGTCTCTCTCTCTGTCGACCTCGAAGTCCTACTCGGGGCGGACCGCACGGGAAAGAAACGAGCACCCGATGGCGACCAACTGGGACGAGGAGATCAGATGGATCCGCCTCAAGTCAGGGTTGCGAACAGCCGTTGCCTGCTCCGTCATCGGCTTCACCTCCCTTTACGGCCCGGCCCTCGCCCGCGACTTGCTCACGTATTCTGCCTTCTCCTACGCTACGGTCATCCTCATCGTCCCCGATGCCAACCTCGGCGACGGCTTGAGGGGATTCCTGGACGTTATCTACAGCACGGTCCTTGTCCTCTTCATCTCCATCCTCAGCCTGAGGCTCGTCGACCCCTTGCGGTTCAGTCCCCTGGTGGCAGCCGCCATGGTCGCCCTCACCTCGTTCGGGTTCGCTGTGCCCAAGTCCACCCGAGTGCTGTCCAAGAGGATTGCTTTCGGGCAGCTGGTGATAGTATATGTTGGGGCCACGATCGAGAGGGAGAGGACAGAGGTATTGATGCACCCGGTGCGCGTCGCGTCTAGCACGATGCTCGGGGCCGTCGCTTCCCTGGTCTCCTTGTCCTTACCATTCCCAAGGCTCGCTTGCATGGAGGTAAGTTCAAGGACTTCTCCCAAATTCTTGGGAGCGGCTGCTCTCTTTCTTTTTAATAATAATAATAATAATAAATAAAGATGATGATGATTAAAAAACAAAGATATTGTCGACATTAGAGGTGAACAAATAATAAAAATAATTTTATTAGCTGTCTATTTTTGTTTCAATCTTCCAACTAATAAAGCCGTCCAAAAATTTAAAAAAAAAAATCAATATCAATGTCAAGCCCACTTATTTAAGACTTTATATTGTTTAGTATTTATTTATTGGATTTTGTTAACTTAGAACACCATAAAAGTAAAGATTTAAATTTAGTTAACATTTAATATAAAACTTATTTATTTGCCTAATTTAATATGTTGGATGATTACGACATTTCCACCTTTTACCTACTGATTTCCAAGAGTGGTGGTCTCCTGTTTATCACCCCCCCAGATCAGGAGGACTTGCCTGTTGTACGCCGACAATGCCACCAAGAGGTTCAACCTCTACCTGGAGGCGTTCTCCGCTCGCGGCAGTGCGGCCCCCGAGGACCTCTTATCTCAAGCTTCGTCTTTGTCCGCGATCGCCGAGAAGCTCGTGGCCTTCATCCAGCAACAGAAGGTAAGGAAAGCCTACGGGATTGGATTCGTGTAAAGGAGGAACCCGTGATTTCTGTCAGTTAAACGTTAGTGTCTCCCAGGACGGGATGCTGTGGGAGAGGCCTGACATCAGGTTCCTGAAGCCGGGTCACATGGAGTTCGAGGAAAGGATTGCAGAAGTCGAGCTTCCCCTTCGAGGTATGGAGATGGCGCTAGCATCGTCTCCTTCCCTACTTGCCAGGATCGGCCACGATGAGCTCAAAAACATACTGAACCTTGTCAAGTTATACAAAGAACAGAGGCTCCAACAGTTGAAGCTCGTTGCTAGCTTCGGTACCACACCGTCACCGCTGGTAAAAGAGAAGTACCTACAAAAGCACCTCCACAGCTTCACGGCTGCCCCTCCCTCTGACGAACACTTGCCAACTCTCTTCTTCATGTTCTGCGTTCAACTCCTTCATCATGACCTGCCCTTGTCGAACAAACCCGTGCAGAAAGAGACCACAAAATCCAATGTTGAAGGCGGAAAGTTTCCTCGGCGCCTGCGAGATGTCTGGCAGAACACACAATACATAAGACCCTGCAGTGAAAGTCTGGTTTTTGCAGCGAAGTGTTCGCTGACACTGGGTTTGTCGGTGTTGCTTGGCGTTCTGTACAATGTAGAGCAGGGGTACTGGTCAGGACTCATCGTGGCAATCAGCCTCGTCACGGGGAGGCATTCAACCTTTAGGACGGCGAATGCTCGAGCTCAAGGCACGGCAATAGGATCGATATACGGAGTCATCTGTCACTTCCTCTTCAAGAAGGTCGTGGACTTAAAGTTCTTGCCGATCATACCATGGATTATCGCAACCAGCTTCCTAAGACACAGCAGACTGTATGGAGAATCTGCCAGTATCTCGGCTTCAATTGCAGCATTGCTCATCTTAGGAAGAAAACACTACGGTCAGCCAAACAACTTTGCAATCGTGCGAGCGGCAGAGGCAGCGATCGGCCTACTCTGTTTTGCCGCAGTAGAATTTCTCTTCAAGCCTGTGAGGGCATCGACCCTCGCAAAAATTGAGATGTCATTGAGCTGCAGGAAGCTTAAAGATTGCGTCAGAAGTGCCGTGTTTACTTCTTCTCTGCTGCAGGCTGCAGCATTCAGGGACTTCTGGGAGAAGCATCAGCAGCTAAAGTCCCAGATCGCTACCTACAGAAATCGTTTGTCTGATGCCGAGGTGGAGCCTAACTTCTGGTTCATCCCCTGTCCGCTCCCTTCCTACAGGAAGATGTTAGAGCTGATCATGAGCGCGGCTGATATCTTACAGCTGGTTGGTATGGAGATGGAGATCCTTTGGAAGCTTTCCCAGAACCTCGGTTTTGATTGGGACACGATACAAGATCCCGTCCGTGAAGATTTGGAAGTGGTCAAGGAAGATCTTCTTTCAACGATCGAGTGCCTGGAAGAAGTGACTTCGATCAAGTCCCTTCTGGAACTCGAAAAGGAGCTGGAGAAGAGAAACGTGAAGTGCGAAACGGGAACCACGAAGCCAACCACCCCGACTACTTCCCCGAGTTTGAGTGCAGACAACGGGGAGACAGGGAAGACCACGAGTTCCTTCCTCGGAAGGTTGGATCCACTGGTCCGGAGCATCCAGGGCCATGAAGGCGACGAGAAACATAAGAGCCAGATGGTATTGTGTATAGGGAGCTTTAACTTCTGCGTTAATAAGCTAGTAGAAGGAATACTGCTACTAGAGGATGCCGCGAGAGAGATCGTACAGAAGGAGAACCCCTCGTTCCACGTGAACCTCTCAGAAATTACGCAAAAGGTCCGCATTCTGAAATTGGCAAAGCAGTAAACGAGACGGTAATAAACCGCCTACTGTAATATTAGCAGTGTGTGTCGCAGGGCTGTACTATCCAACAGCACTTTTTACGCTGCATCTTGGGGTCAATATCGAAACACCAACACCCTGTCTTCTTTGATGTAAAGCTTGTAGGTTTCTAAATTATTAGCAGGACTAAGTCTGGCGACATCGGCCCTGCCCATTGGGATACATGTGATAAGCTACACAGCACCGGTAGTCGCCTGACAATTGAACTGAACTATAAGATGGAATTGAACGATGACAATGATGATGGCGACAACGTTTGGTGTCAAGCACGATGTGAAACAATTTCAGATCCAGAAATGAACTTGCCAATCTCCTCTCCTCCTTTCTTTACTCTTATGTCTTATCCATACTTGAACATATTACGGAATGAAATCCCGGAATGTTTGGCAAATGAGCAGACAATAGGAAACCGATATATTGCCTTATGTAATTATAGGATTTAGATTTTTGTCTTTTCTTTTATATACATTGCCTACCCGGCTATATGTACAGTTGCAGCCCTTTTGTAATAATCATTGAGGAAAAACACCATCCTTATTTTTTTGATCGATTTTTTGATCACTTTATTTTGGTATCAGAGCGAAAAGGTCTTGCGACCTGTGAGGATGACAGACGATTCTTCCAAGAAGATCGAGATTCCTGTGGAATACGAGCTGATGGCATCGGACAATCCGGGCCTCTTGCTCACTCCCTATCTGTTGGATGGGCAGAATTATCTTACCTGGTCAAGGGCGATGCGAACAGCTCTCTCGGCGAAGGAAAAACTCGGCTTCATCGATGGGACCGTGAAGAAGCCGAAGGCGGGCGATCCTCTGGCCCGACACTGGAACCGCTGCAACTCCATGCTAATCGCCTGGATCTTCAACTCGTTGGAGAAGCATCTCCAGCCCTCTGGGACTTTTGCCGGTGACGCCAAGACGCTATGGGATGAGCTAAAAGATAAGTATGCTCGAGGGCACGAATTGAATGTGTACAGGGTCCAGTCCAAAATTAGACGTCTCAGGCAAGGAGGAAGATCAATGCAGGACTATTACACCGAGATGAAGCAGGCATGGGACGAGTTGGATTGCTATGAAGAGGATCTCGGGTGCAATTGCCCGGCAGCGACGAAGTACCTGGCTAAGAGGGAGCGAGAGAAGGCTCACCAATTCTTGATGGGTCTCAACGCCGATTTTGCAGCTGCGAGAACGAATATTCTCAGTAGCGGACCTCTCCCACCAGCGAATCAGGTCTTCGGTCTCGTGAGCCAGGACGAAACTCAACGAACTCTCGAACATGGGCAGGAGACGGACGGCACTGCTCTGGTGGTGAAGAACGGCGGATCTCGAGGAGGCACGAATTCCGGCGACGGAAGAAAAGAACCGAGTGGGTCGACTGGAGGATGCCGACACTGTGGGATGAGAAATCACACCATCGACAATTGCTTCCGTCTTCACGGATTTCCCGATGGCTGGAAGGAGAAGAAGAAGGGCGCTGGTGGCAGGGGCAAGCAGATGGGCTTCGGCCCACATGGAGCGGCCTAGATCCTTCAGCCAACAGGCCCAGCTGGAGGAGTACCGGGCCATATCCAGCAGAACCGACAAGTGACCCACCCCACAGAAGGCTTAAGAGCCCATGTGGCCCAGGCAGGCCCGAGCGGAAATGCGGGCCGTTTCAAGCAATTGATGAACCTCTCTGACGATCAATTTCATCGGGTGATGGATATTGTCAGGTCCTCCGACACGGGACTCGAGGATCCACTGACGAGTACAAATTTTATTTCTGTCGATACAGGTGTCAATTGGATAATCGACAGTGGAGCTTCTCGACATATGACAGGTCAGAGATGCTATTTTCGGGAAATCGTCCCAATGAGACAACGCTCGTCGATCCATGTGGCAAATGGTGACACGGTACAAGCCACACATGTCGGAGATGTGGAGATCGGGAATTCCTTTATGATAACAAATGTTTTGCTAGTGCCGAATTTTCCTTTCAATTTGATATCAGTTGATCAACTGATGAGCGAATTGAAATGTGATGTCCTGTTCTCACGAGGACTGTGTGTAATACATGATTGCATTTCGAGGAAGACAATTGCAGTGGCTGAGCGCCGAGGGGGGGTGTACTACTTGCGTCGGGTGGTCGTGACAGCATCAGCTCATCTCGCCATGAAGACAGCTCAAGTATGGCATAAGAGGCTGGGGCACCCATCGCGTCGCATTATATTTCAGGGTATCAAGTCTGCTCTAGAAAATAATGAGTGTGATATATGTCAACGGGCTAAACAAACCCAGTCGACTTTTAATCTCAGTATGAATAAAGCAGATTTTCCATTCCAACTTGTGCACTGTGACCTCTGGGGACCCTATCGAACGAAATCCATTAAGGGTGCAAATTATTTTCTGACAATCGTCGATGACTACAGCAGAGCCACATGGCTGTACCTATTGAGGGAAAAATCTGGGGCCCAGCACCAGCTGATAAAGTTCTGCAATCTGGTCAAGAACCAATTTGATCGCTCCGTGAAAATCATACGGAGCGACAATGGCGCGGAATTCCTCTCTCGTTCTCTGCAGAGCTATTTCGCGGAGCATGGAATTATTCATCAGACGACTTGCACTTATATACCTCAGCAAAATGGAAGGGTGGAACGCAAACATAGACATATCCTGAATGTAGCGCGGGCTCTCCTTTTCCAGGCCTCCCTGCCGACCAAGTTTTGGGCGGAGTGCATCTCGACTGCTGCACACCTGATCAATTTGACACCGACTCAAGTTCTGGAAGGGAAGAGTCCCTATGAGGTACTATTCGGGAAGACACCTCACTATGATAATTTGCGGGTTTTTGGTTCATTATGTTATGTGCACCCCAGACCTCGCGATGGGATAAGTTCAAGGAGAGGTCACGCCGTTGCATATTTGTGGGTTACCCGTATACGCAGAAGGGTTGGAAGGTCTATGATCTAGAGAGTCATGAACTTTTTGTCTCTAGAGATGTGATCTTCTGTGAGGATGAATTTCCTTTCGCCCAACAGCGAGAGATGCAGCGTGATAAGGGAGATTCTCATCAACCGATGTTCTTGAGTCCGAATCAGCCAGTATATGAGGCAGTAAGTCGTGATGCGCATGTTGACATTCAGAGGGAGAATACACCCGTTGAGCGACACCTGACGCCTGATGATCCTGGATTTGTCGAGGGAAATCCTATACAGGATGAGGGGGATCTTCGAGATCAGCCCAACACTAACCAGCAGATAGTGGAAGTACCGGTTGAAAATGTTCGACGATCTCAGAGAATTAGAGCTGCTCCCAAACATCTCGAGGACTACGTGGTACACACTGCGGTACACGGCTCACACCCCCTTCCGCATCACGCTCGACCACGGCATCGAATTCCTCAGGCACAATTTATCCCCTCAAAAATTACCTCTCATATTCCCATATTAGCAATCGTCATATGTCGTACATTGCATCTTTTGATTCGGAGGTAGAGCCTAGAACTTTCAAAGAGGCTTTGCAGGATGATCGGTGGAAGGCGGCCATGGGTGAAGATATCAAGGCACTGGAGTCCAATGATACGTGGACGATTATGGACTTACCGTCGGGGAAGCGAGCTATAGACTGTCGGTGGGTTTTCAAGATCAAGCGCCGAGCTGATGGATCAGTGGAGAGGTTCAAGGCTCGTCTCGTAGCAAAGGGGTTCACTCAGATAGAAGGAGTGGATTTTCATGAGACGTTTGCTCCTGTGGCCAAATTGGTCGCCGTTCGCTGCTTATTAACAGTGGCGGTGGCTAAACAATGGGAGATTTATCAGATGGACGTCAACAATGCCTTTTTACACGGAGACCTAGATGAAGATGTTTACATGAGGCTTCCGCCGCCCGGTTTTGCAGTCGCAAGGAGGGGACAGGTTTGCAGACTTCAAAAGTCTCTTTATGGTCTTCGACAGGCATCTCGGAACTGGTTCTCGAAGTTTGCTGATGCACTACTACGATATGGATTCATCCAATCGGGTGCAGATCATTCCCTATTCACTTACTCTCACCACGGTGACTTCTTGGGGGTGCTAGTCTACGTTGACAATCTGATCATCGTTGGAAGTAACTCTAAGAAGTGCGATGCTCTAAAGCAGTATCTTGATGAGTGCTTCAGTATTAAAAATCTGGGATCTCTACAGTTTTTTCTCGGGATTGAGGTTACACGGATGGACTCAGGGCTATTTCTCAATCAGAGGAAGTATGCTCTTGAGATCCTTTCGGAGTGTGGGATGTTGGGTGCAAAGCCGTCACCCTTCCCCATGGAGCAGCATCATCGCCTATCAGCAGACTCTGGCAAACCATTATCTGATCCCGGCAAGTATCGGCGCCTCGTGGGTCGTCTCATTTATCTCACTATTACGCGACCGGAGCTTTGTTATTCTGTCCACATCTTGGCACAGTTTATGCAGGATCCACGACAACCCCATTGGGATGCGGCCTTACGAGTATTACGGTTTATAAAACAATCTCCGGGACAAGGCATTTTCATTTGGCCACACTCTCTCGAGCTTGACGTCTATTGCGACTCCGATTGGGCTGCGTGTCCTACGACTCGCCGTTCCACATCTGGATACTTCGTCACTCTAGGGGGCAGTCCTATATCTTGGAAGACCAAGAAACAGACAACGGTCTCACGTTCCTCTGCGGAAGCAGAATACCGTGCCATGGCGGTTGCCGTTAGCGAAGCATTATGGCTTCGCAGTCTTCTTCGATCTCTTGAAGTCGATGTCACTCTTCCTGCCCGCCTTTATTGCGACAACCAGGCTGCCATCCACATAGCAGCCAACCCTGTCTTTCATGAGCGCACGAAGCACATTGAGATCGACTGTTTCGAGAGCATTGAGTCTACATTTCATTCGAGAGCACATCCAGTCCTCGGCAGTTGCTACATCTCACATTTCTACTCATGCACAGCCCGCGGATATCTTCACCAAAGCCCTCGGTCGTGACAGGTTTCGGTTTCTTCTCGGCAAGGTGGGTGTTCGTGACCCTCACGCTCCAACTTGAGGGGGAGTATTACAGAATGAAATCCCGGGATATTTGGCAAATGAGCAAACAATAGGAAACCGATATATTGCCTTCTGTAATTATATGATTTAGATTTTTGTCTTTCCTTTTGTATACATTGCCTACCCGGCTATATGTACAGCTGCAGCCCCTTTGTAATAATCATTGGGGAAAAACACACATCCTTGTTTTTTTATCGATTTTTTGATCACTTTATTTGAACATAAATGTTTGCCTTGCTTTGGCTTCACTACTCAAACTGCCAAATAAACTAAGAGAAGTCTCCGAAGCTAACAATGTTCTCATCATTCCGAACATGTTCCTGTTTGTGCCTTTGGATCCCTCGTTTTTCCGGAGAACTTCCGACAATGTGACGATTAAGCACTAGTACTGAGGAATGCTGCCCTTATCCGTAGTAATGAGTCTTATCCTTTTCTCCGTCATGTTCAGTCTTCTCACTAATTCGGTTTTAGCCCCATCTTGAAGACCAAGCTGTGCCCCAGAAAAAGGGCACGATAGGATATATGAGAGTATTAAATGTTACGATAGGAGAATCTATATTCTTTCTCTTACTCTCTTCTACTGTTCCCAACTACCCAAACTGTCCTCATCTCCGCCGCCTCCACCTCCCCTGATCACAATAGGAGGATTCTTCCAGGGCAGGCCATCCGCCGGTGTGTTCCTGATAAACGCGAGTGCCCTCGGAGTTATACTTGGGGATGGCATCCTGTTCGCCTATAGAACGGATCACGTCGGAAATATTTGGCAAAGGACTCACAGGAATTGAGTTTGTGGTCGCCAGTAAGAAGATGCACAATTTTATTGAAATAAAATGCAAGTCTTACAATCTAACGAATTAAGAACAAGGGCTTACAGCCATCAAAAATGAAAAGGGTAAACGGTGTCAACGAAGTGGAATCCTGTGACGGCGGAGAACTTGTGACGAAGGCCTTGGAAGCTCGCTCCGTCGGTGGTGGTCGCTGGCGGGAAGCTGTGACGAAGGCCTTACGAGTTCACTCCGTCGGTGGTGTTGCTGGCGGGGAATTGACGGCAAAGGCCCTACGAGCTCACTCTGCCGGTGGAAGGATAGTTGACCTACAAACCGGGTCGAGGTATCTAATTCCTAAGGTTGACGAACAAACTTCAGAGTTTTGGCTGTGTATGGTCGTGTCCTGTCTTGAAAAATTCCTCTGCTATTTATAGAGGACTTGTACGTGATTAACGCGTAACAGATAGATCGTTTTGCAGATCGTGTTATAGATCGTGATCCCTAATGTCGTGGGAGTGTCTCAACAACCCCCTTGATATATGGGATCACGTTCCTGGATATTTAAGATCAGTTACGATCTTTAACAAACGTGATTGAAAATGAATAAATTTATTTCAACCTCGTCGACTTGGCTGATCTGTACGGACTACGATCGACTTGGTCGACTTATCCAGGATTCCGTCGACTTGACCCTACTAGTAGACCTAGCTACTGTTGAGTCATCTTGATTGACTTTGATCACCATACTCTTTCGTTGTGAGTCGACCTAGTCGACCCCGTTCATAAGTCGACCTAGTCGACTTCATCATAAATCGACCTAGTCGACTTCGTCATGGGTCGGTCTAATCGACTTCGTCGTGAGTCGGCCTAGACGACTATATCTTGGGCCGACTCGGAGTGCGACTTGAGGGATTACTGGGTTTCTGTTCTAGACCCAGGCCCAAAATTAATTGCCATGTCAACATAAGCCCCCCTTTTATGCTGGGTTGGCTATGCCGACTCAGCAGAAATCATACCCTATATAAAGGAGAGTCATCGTCCTTTTCCCGCACTTTTCTTCCTTGCTCAACACTTCTCCATCTTCTCCAAGAAACCAGAAACCCTCGCTTCCCAGAAAACTCTTCGTCTCCCTCCTGAAAACTCTTCCGATCCTTAAAAAGATGTCGACTTTTAAGTGTTTTGAGTTCCACAATCTGCGTGCGGGGCCAATCGGACCCGTTCCAGTCGTGGAGGAACAGGGGTCGGGCGTCACTCTTGGACCCATCTTGCCGGAGGAACTTTTCCCGGAGACGGTGCCGCTCAACTATCTCGTCACTGAGAAGCCCATCCCGATTTGCCATCCCGACTTCGTCGATCCCCTCAACTGGGAAGGTCAGGGATTCTTCCTGTGCTTTCCTTCTGCATCTAAGTCTGAGATGGTAGACTGGCTTGAGATGTGGGAGGAGCATTTTACAGAGAGGTTTAGGGCTCAAAAGATTTTGAGATTCTTTAGAATGTCCGTGGCAGACAAGAGCTGTGACCCTAGGGTTTGTTCGGCCATGCTGCCTTTCTGGAACTCTGCTGTCAACTGCTTCTATTTTCCGGAGGGTCCTATGTCTGTTACATTGGCAGATGTGAAGATTTTGACCAGGTGCAAAGTCAATGGCCTTCCTGTTCGACAGTACTCTCAGGGAGCTGATATTAATCCCAAGGGCGCCCTTCAATATATGGAGGTGGTGAACAGGCATCTGAAGATGGCCTCAGCAGGCAAGAGGTCAGATGAGAAGTTGTCAACTGAAGTTTTTGGCGCCCGGGAAGAGGTTGAGTTCCTCAGCACCTGGTTGAGCAAATTTGTTTACTGCTTCCCTGGGAAGAAGGTTAGCCACACTTCTTATGCGGTGGCCAACTTTCTGAGGGAGACTAATGAAGAAATATCTTGGGGTCCCTTTGTTTTGGGTCTTCTCTATCATGATCTGGACAGAGCGACGTCTCAAATCAAGCCATTTCCAAAACATCCAGCAGGAGGGTTGCTCTGGCTAGTCCATCTCTGGTCGGCCATGTGGATGCCGGGGTTGACCGGGTTCAAGGGTCCTTCTTCGCCCCTCGAATCATCTTATTATGGGGAGACCATCCTAGATCAGTGCTGCCAGCGGAAGGATCAATGGCTTATGACATCGATCACTGGCCATATGAAGCACATAGTCGACTTCGGCAGGGTAGATCGACGCAACTGGGCACCCTTTCCAGGCGGCAAGACATTTGCTCAGGAAATTAATCTTCAAGCTGCTCGTGGCTTCTGGAATGGGGTATTGACCCGCAGAGATCTGCCAGTTATCTTCGACGGCTACCTGACCTTTGAAGTCTATAACCCTCAGCTGTGTGCAAGGCAGTTTGGGTTTATCCAGGGTGTAGCAGTTCCACTTGCTGACCCTACCGGCGGCTTGTACGGGGACAGGGCGAAGAGGATTGCATGCAAGTCAATTGACCCAAGGACCCTCGACTTGCTCAATCACAAGGCGCAGCTCTCCCAGATGGAATTCCCGTCTGATACTTCTGCCTGTTTCGCCACACAGTTCTTCACTGTGCTGTGGTCGGCTACTTATGAAGAGCTGCGGGCCCTGATGCATTTCTTGGAGGTTTCCAAGGAGCCTGATTTTTATGTAGATGACGCGCACATCAAAGCAAGAGGTAAAGACTTAGCTTTACTCTAAAAGTATTGGTTTCTTAATATTAATCATAAGCTTCCTCCTTTTCAGGATCAATGGTTCCTCAGGGCTCTGGAAAACCCAAGCCTAAAGCTCCCCTTGCCCTCGCTCCTTCTAGACTCAAGTCGACCAGCAAGGGGAAGGCTAAAGTCGCGAACCCCAGGGAAATAGCCCTCAAGTCGACCAGCAAGGGGAAGGCTAAAGTTGCGAGCCCCAGGGAAATAGCCGCAGGCGATCCTTCTAAGGCTCGATCTAAAAGCGCTCCAAAGCGCAAGGCGGCCGAGGAAGAAGATCTTGAGGAGATGCCTCTATCCCAGAGGAAGAGACTGGTGAAGGTGGCGACTCCCTCTCGCAGGTCGCCGAGTATTGCAGCGGCGACCCCATCCAGGTCGCCAACTACAGCAGCGGCGACCCCATCCAGGTCGCCAACCGCTTCAGCGGCGACCTCATCTACCAGGGCACCGGCTGTGGTGCCAGTGTCTTCTGCTGTAGTTGACGCTCCACAACAACCGGCCGCAGAGGTAAGACTTTGATGACTCCAGTTTTCGTTTTGAGTTTTCATATCTGACCCATACCATATTGTCTAGGGAGAGGCTTCAGACGAGGATGACCATCAGCTTATCTCCCACATCTTGGGCCAAAGTTCAAAGGCTTCGATCGCCAAGGTAAGTTTAGCTCTCAGCTGGTGCATCCTTACCTTAGTTCATATATAGACTTTTGGTTTTGCGTCATACTCTATTTTAGGAACAGCAAATCCCTGAGGCCTTGGTTCAAGAAGAACCGGCTGCTTTGGATGTTGCGATCTTGGTCGACTTACCGACTCGGTCGACTCATGAGGAAGAAGACCAAGCTATTCCTTCTCCTCCAGTCCAAACTCCTACAACAGCGATGGTATGTGTTTTTGTTTTAAACAACACATAGTAGTATCATTGCGATTTTAACTGAGGTTCTTGTATCCCTCCTTATAGGCTCGTCCGAAGAGGGTGAAGGTGCCTGCTGGCCGACAAAAGATTCCTACTCCCCCTTCTTCTTCGGATGAGAGCTCTGAGGATATACTGCCTCCAGAGGTAAGTACTCGATCACACGAGGTCGTTGGCCCTTTTTCTTTTAAGGTATTGATCAATACCATTTTGCCTCTTATTCTTCAGGATCCTGCTGCAGCGACTTCTAAGTCGACCAAAGACCCGTGGGTGAAGCTTCACGAAGATATCGAAGAACTCTGCCAACTTCTGCTCATCGACCCCTTAAGCGTCAACGAATTTAAGAGGATGCAGAAGCTGTTAAAGAGGATCGAGACATCCCCTCGGGTTACTGACGAAATATTGGGGGCCTGCAAGAGCTTCAGGTCGACGTACTGGACCCGTTGGAGGGATTACTACGCCGACCTGCTCACCTTGGACTCGACTGACTTGAAGATTCAGTCGATCAATGAAGCTCGAGGGCAGGCCTCTAAAGCTGCACAGGACGCTCGCCAACGTTTGGTCGACGTGCAAGAGAAGCTGACCGAGGCAGAGAGACAGATAGAGTTCTACACGAACCTCAAGAATGACCTGACTCGGCAGCTTGCGTCAATCAACACCAAAGAAATCGAGGAGCTGGAGGCCAATGCTGAGAAGGATAGGGAAAAGGTCGTCGACCTTTATGCCCAGCGAAACAAGGTGAACGCGAAGCGACGAACTCGTAAATCCCTTGTCCTCGATTTCAAAGACGTTGGCGGGTTATGGAGATTAGATTCGTAACCAAAGAACAATGTTATTCCATTGTTTTTGTTTTACTGAATAAACATCCGTTCCTTGTGTCCCAAATGAATTCTTGCCCACTACGCCCAATTCATTCTTCCAGACAGCGTTACTGAAGCCTAGCGCGATCTCTTAGGAATTAAGCGCTTCCCAAATTAATGGAGTCCTTTGTCTTAGGATTTTATGGTGAGCTTCCCAGATAGTCGCGCGATAGGGTTTGAGATATTTACCATTAACCTTTAATGGATGTCTGACCCCACTTCTCGTCATAAGCCTATAGCTATTAGATGAATATGTTTCACATACCTCATGTGGACCTTCCCAATTAGGGGACCATTTACCCAAAATTTGGTTTTTCGATTTAAGGGGTAGCACCATCTTCCAAACTAAATCGCCCACTTTAAAGTGCTTATGGACAACATTTTTGTTATAATGCCTAGCAATCCTTTGTTTATGGACCTCGAGTCGGTCTTTTACATCAAGTCGCTTCTTCTCTAATTCGTCCAAAGCGAGGTACATTGCCTCGTCTTGTAAATCAGGGTGAGTCAACCTGAGCGACTTGTATCGAACCTCAATAGGTAGGACGGCGTCTTGCCCATATACTATTGAAAAAGGGGTTTCCCCTGTGCTTTCTCTTTTAGTAACTCTTAAAGCCCACAAAGTGTCTTGTAATAGTTGGTGCCATTCTCTTGGATTTGCGCTAACCATTTTCTGAATATTGTTCTTTATGAGTTTATTGGTAGCTTCAGCCTGTCCATTCGCCTGAGGATAATAAGGTGTTGAGTTGGTGATCGAGAAACCGAACTCCGTAGCGAATTCTCGCATTTTCTCATTATTGAAAGCGGTGCCATTGTCTACTACAATATTCTGGGGAATTCCAAATCTATAGATGATAGATTATTTAAGAAAATCGATCACCTCTTTGTGGTCAATCTTCTTATATACTTGAGCCTCGACCCACTTGGTAAAGTAGTCAGTAGCGACTAGAATGTAGGCATCGCCTTTACTTGAGTGTGGGTGAATCTCCCCGATTATATCCAGGGCCCAAGTCCTAAATGGCCAAGGCTTAATGACTGAGATTAAGTCGGACGTTGGGGCCCTTGTCACCGGACCATGTTTTTGACACTCTTGGCATCCCCTAGCCATTTCTATGCAGTTCTTTAGCATTGATGGCCAGTAACAACCATGTCTTTGGATAGTCCAAGACATTTTGGTGCCAGATTGGTGAGACCCGCATAAACCCTGGTGAGTCTCCAACATAATTGGGGTTGCTTCGTCTAAGTCGACGCACCTTAGTAGGACTCCTTCTTTGGTCTTTCTGTAAAGTACCCCATCTATAAGGGTGTACGACAAAGCCTGAGTCTTGATTCTTTGGCTCGCCTTTTGTGTTGGGTCGGAAAGGAAGTCGATGATTGGCCTCCTCCAATCCTTATCGCTTGTCATTATGTCTAATGCGAACAAATCGCTTTGTGGGACTAAATGAGAAGCTATTTCGGGGACACAATCGTTTCTTCCTCTAGCCTTGTATCCCAAAGCTTTTTGGGCTAAGTCGTTAGCAATGGTGTTTTCCTCCCGGCCTACAAAGAGGAAAGTAATTGCTTCGAACCGCTCGAGTAGCCTTCGAGCGACTTGATGATAGGGTGCGAGTTTCTCTTGACATAGAGAGTCGCCATTCATCTGGTTAATAATCAGTTGAGAGTCTCCCATTACTCTGGCTTTCCTGGCTCCCAAGGCTAATAATTCCTTCAAGAGCGTGATCAACGCTTCATATTCAGTCGCATTGTTTGTATGAGTCGCCGACAAACGATATGCTAGGCGAACGTCCTTTCCTAGTGGCGAAAGTATGTGGAGGCCTATGCCTACGCCGGATTTCGCCGAAGATCCATCAAACCAAGCTTGCCAGACATCCTCAAGGGATTCCTCTTGATCGATCGATGTAGATGGATCGTGGTCCACTAAGAAGTCGGCTAAGGCCTGCCCTTTCACCGACTGTTGAGGTTTGAAACGCAGATCGTATGCGGATAGGACCAAGCTCCATTTACTAATTCTTCCGGTCAATAGGGGACTTTCGAAAAAGTATTTTATGACTGGAGACTTGGCAATAACATGAACCTCTTGGGATCCGATATAATGTCTCAGCTTCTTAACAGCATAGAAGACTGATAGGCACAACTTCTCCTTAATTATATAGCGCTTTTCTGTGGCAGTCAGTTGTCTTGACAAATAGTAGACCGCTCTCTCAGTTTTGTCCTCCGCCTCTTGGGCTAACATGGCACCAATGACTGATTCAGTCGCTGCCACGTAAAGCAGATAGGGCTTTCCTATCCGGGGAGGGGCAAGCACAGGCGGCTTCATTAAATACTCCTTTAAGCCTTCAAATGCTTTTTGGTGTTCGTCGCTCCACACAAAATTTCCCTTCGCCTTCAGTAAAGTCGAAAAAACTTCTGTCCGTCCAGCGACGTTACCAATAAATCGCCTTAGATAATTGACCCTTCCTAAGAAAGCCTGTAACTGCTTCTTATTACTCGGAGGGTTCAATCTTTGAATGGCATTCACTTTGTTCTGGTCGACTTCTATGCCACGTTGATGGACTAGGAACCCTAGGAAATGTCCTGCTCTGACTCCGAAGGCACATTTGAGAGGGTTTAGTTTGAGCTGATGCTTTCTCATTTGAATGAAAGCATTTCTAAGGTCATTAACATGTGACTTCTCGTCTTGCGACTTGACCACTATATCGTCTATGTATACTTCGACTGTTTTGTTAATCGAGGCATCAAATATAGCGTTCATGGCTCGTTGGTAGGTTGCCCCAGCGTTTTTGAGTCCGAATGGCATGACTACCCATTTGAAAATGCCTAAGGGACACCTGAACGCAGTTTTATGGATATCCTCCTCAGCTAGGAAGATTTGGTTATATCCTGAAAAACCATCCATGAAGGACATAATTTGGTGCCCTGCAGTCTTGTCGACTAAGTCGTCTGCGATAGGCATTGGGTACTCATCCTTTGGAGTGGCACGATTCAAGTCTCTAAAGTCGATGCAAACTCTAATCTTACCATTTTTCTTAATGACCGGAACTATACTGGATATCCATTCGGTGTACCTTGACGTCCTTATATATCCAGCTTTAAAGAGCTTCTTGACTTCCTCGAATACCGCTTGAGTGACTTCATGAGTCATTCTCCTCGGCGCCTGTTGGACTGGTTTAAATCCCGTTTTGATTGGTAACTTGTGTTCCACAAGTCGGCGATCTAGGCCAGGCATCTCGGTGTAATCCCAAGCGAAACAGTCTTTAAACTCTTCTATAGCAGCTTTGATAGAATTGAAAAGTTCTTTATTCATTGAGGAACTGATGAAAACAATTCGAGGGCTTGATGCCTCGCCTAAATTGACGCCTACGAGTGAGTCACATGGCATCATCAGTGACTCACGACTCTGGACACCACCTAAATCGGTGTCAACGTTATTACATGACCTAGCTTCGAGATTGATGTTGCCTATTTGGCATCCTACTTTCCTAGACATCCTAACATGCTTCTGAAGTCGCTGTAGGATATCAGCGACTGCATGACCTTTCTCCTCACTGTCCATACATCCCTTCGTGTAGGAGTCTATCGGGCTCCAACTCCGTCGCAGTGCTCTCTTGGCTCTTAGGCGCTTCTCCCTTGTTGCCGCTTGGGCTGTTGTTCGTCTCGCCTCCATCCTTGGTCGTGACTACCTCCTGCAGGACCTCGTCTATGTCCTTGTCTGTGAAGTCGGGCCCCCATCCTGTTGGCACAATCGGTCCTTCGTCAGGCTTGGGGTGAGAGGTGCCATAGCTTACGATGAAGTCGAACTTCCCAGAAGGTTCACCTAAGGGTCCGACTGTGGGGTCTCCCAGCTTGTAGCGCTGGTCCAGAGTAAGGTCCTTGATTGTCTTGCACGTCTCTGCATGCAAAATACCCTTGTCACAACAGGAGTATTCATCAGCCTTAACGATTTCTATTTCGGAGTCAAGCCATAAGATTAACTCCCTATGCAAAGTAGATGGAATCGCGGCGGCCTTATGAAGCCAATCGCGTCCTAAAAGCGCATTAAATGAAGGGGCTATATCGATTACAAAGAAAGCAGTTTCCTGCTCGTGTCTCCCGACGCCTAGGCGCACGGAGCATATGCCCAGGCACTCGGATTTTCTCCCATTAAAGCCACTTACAGCTACGTCGGTTCGCACCAACTCGCTAGGCTTGTACCCAAGTAATCTAAACTTGGCAAGGGGAAGAACATTGACAGTGGCGCCATTGTCTATTAAGACTCGGCCCACTAAGACACCATCAAAGGTGGCTGAGATGTACAGCGAATGCATATGCTGTTTCATGCGATCTGATGGTTTCCTCAACCAGTGCAGAGGGAAGCCAGAAGGAAATGTAATGACTTTAGAGTCGAGAGTTTTACCTTCCGGTGCCTCCGACTTGTTGTTGCAGGCGAACTCCGCAGGGAGGGTAAGAGCGTTACAGCTCACGAGGGGCCCTTGCTCTGTGTTGAAGTCGCAGGGCTTATCTCCTCGTAGAGGAGTGTAGTCGAAGCTCGAGCCTGGGTCTTCCGAGCAGTCAGTAGACTTGACCCGCTCGGGCTCTGCGACTTGTTTCCCTGTGGCGTGGTTCCCGCCAAAGGGTGGCATCACAGGGGTCATTCTTGGCTTCTTCTGGGCGTGACTTAGACGCCTTTCTTTTCTCTTTTGAGCCCTCACGGGAAGCGTAACCTTCCTTTCCGCCTTCTGCCATTGAGACGAAGGGTTAAGCGCTTTGACAAACCTTGGTTTCTTAGAACCAAAAGGAAGTCGACTTACCTCCACAAACCTTCCGTCGGCTGGGTCATATCCTACCTGCACAGGGTTATCTGCTGGCCTATTCGAAGAGGACTTGTTAGGGTTCGAATTACCTGAGCCCTCAGGACGGACTGCCTTCACCAGCATCTTCCCTTTTGCGGATAAGTCGACGAGCCGCAAGAAGTAGTTAACGCAGCATGCTGTGCAGAGCTGGGTGATGAGTATGCGGTTGTGAGCGATCAGCTTGCACTTTTGGCACAGCAGCTTTTCGTCCAGGAATTGGGCAATGGGTGGCCCCCTCCGCATTTCCTGAGGATCAACTGTCTTCGAAGCGTAGCGGGGCCTGCGATTCACGGCCTGCTGAGGTTGGTCTGCTTCCTTATGCTCCTCTACCGGTCTAATCTCCTTGACAGGGGTAGCTCTAGTGTATCCCTATTTGATGACCCTCTGGCCAGACGAGTCTATGAACTCCAGTCGTCGTGCCGGGCGTTCTATTCCCCGGGCGACTGCCTCTCCATTCCCCTTGTGACCCTGGGGGCCTCCTCTTCCTCCTCGCAAGGCTAATCGGCGATCTGCGCTAGGAGGGCTTTTGAGGGCGTGAGAAGATCCTCGGGGAGTGTTCAGCGACATTGCTGCTTCCTCGAACGGGGTCAAGTCGTACCACTCCTCTGTCTTGCTGTCCAGTAGGTACTTCTTAAACGTGTGGCACTGATCCGTAGTATGAGTATCGTTCAAGTGTCAGTGGCATAGCCACTTCTCCCTTCCTTTGGGCAGAATGAAGACCCCACGCTCAGCCAGTCGCTTCATCAGGGCATTAGCCACCAAAGTCTCGCCGGTTGCTTGTAAATCCTGCGAGGGTGCAGCAGAGTCGTTAATAACTTCTAAGAGATTAACCTCAGCATCAAATATGTCAAACGTATGAATGGCGACTTCATCCCCAAATGGACTATCATCCACCACGGCGACTTCGTCGACCTCGGGAAAACGGAGCTCTTTAGACTCTATTAAATCCTGGATGATATTTCTAAAGGACAAACAGTCCTTGGTAGCATGGGTGAAGGACCCATGCCACTTGCAGTAATTCCTATTCTTTTCCCTCTCTGTCTGAGGGACTCGATGGCCGGGCTTAAGCCTAATCCTTTTCCTTTGATATAGCCAGTCGAATATAGCGTCGACTTTATCCGTATCGAAAGAATATTTTCTTTCCTCGGCATTCTTTTGGGATGCCTTAGCTTTGGAATTCTTCTTAGTCAGGGGATCGCATATAGTCGACTCCCCCTTGACAAATTCCGCCATGTCGACTTCATAAGTGTCGACTTGGTAGGCTCGAGTCAGTTGGGCTTCCTCCGTAAGGAGCTGATAATACTCAGTAGCCCTCCTTGCTAAGTCATACAGGTCAGCAAAGCGCTCGCCCTGCAGCTTTTTGCGGAACGGGATAGTCAACGCATTTAATGCGAGAAGTAATTGATCCTTCTCCGGTATGGGGGGTCTACACCGTAGTAGGGCCTTCCTAAGTTTCATTAGAAACTGCCCTGGGTGTTCTCCGTTAGCCTGCTTAAAGCGCATTACCTTAAACATCGACATGGGGGTGTCCAGTCGAGCAAAGGTCTTGACGAACATAGACTGCATCTGAGTCCACGAGGCTACTGACCCTGGCGGCAAACTCGCATACCACGTGAAGGCATCTCCCGTTAACGAGTTAGGGAAGAGCTTCAGTTTCCAAAAGTCGTTCCCAGCCGCCTCACCAAGTTGGTGAGTGAAGCGAGCGACATGCTCGAGTGGGGTCATTTCATCTTCACCCGAAAAACGAGTAAAGTCGGGCACCTTATAACCTCTAGGTAGAGGGAAATCCCTGTCGACATATGCAGGATAGGGAGACCTGTACAAACAGGCATCGTCTCGCCGAGCTATTCCGGGGACGACTTGCTCTATAACCTGAGTTATGGCCTCCCTCAAGTCTGGGGGTACACCGCCTACTAGGGCCTGCGCTGGAGGTCGAGTCGACCTTATCGGGCTGTACGGAGACCTTTCCCCCATTGCCTGATTCACTGGATCCCTCATGTAGAAAGAAGGCTCCTCCCGAAAGTTTCCACCTCGGGATCCAAGCTCATAGGGGTCTCCAGTCGCGTCGATTACAGGTTCTTTTCCAGGGCGACGAGACGGAATAAAATCCTCCCCTCGATCTGTTTCCTCTTGAAAGTCCTATGCCTCATTCCAATACGTATTCGTTGGTCGATTAAGTGAAGAAGAGGGTCGACCAGGGGGAACCAGATTCCCGGGTTCGAAAAGAGCATTTGTCCTTATCTCAGACTGCTCAAAAGTCACGTTACGTGGCCCTTGAGCAGTCCGTCGAGCGTCTGTCATGAACGTAGACTCCCTAAAGGGGGTTTCTCTCATATGAGGTCTTACTCTTTCCTCGTTTCTCGGGCCAGAAAGACGCCCTATTAGAGTTTGGACATCCATTAGAATACCCTTCATAGCAGTCAACTCCTGACGCACATCCCCCAGTTCCTTGTGGAACTCCAGTCTTGAAATAAATTCGGACGGGGTATGTGAATCAAAGGTGGACTGGTTTGTAGCTGTCTGGCCTCCTAGGGCCGGCGCTGGCAAGTCCATTCCCGGAGGAAGTTCTGACTGGTTTGTAACTGCCTGGCCTCCTGGGGCCGGCGCTTCCAAGTTCATTTCCAGAGGAAGTTCCTGGTTTTCCCCATCTAAGGGATTCTGAGACTCACGGCTTCGAGTATTTCTCGGCATTTGAGACTAAGATCCTTTTTCTCAACGTTCTCCCACTGTGGTCGCCAAAAACGTGTTCGCCTATAGAACGGATCACGTCGGAAATATTTGGCAAAGGACTCACAGGAATTGAGTTTGTGGTCGCCAGTAAGAAGATGCACAATTTTATTGAAATAAAATGCAAGTCTTACAATCTAACGAATTAAGAACAAGGGCTTACAGCCATCAAAAATGAAAAGGGTAAACGGTGTCAACGAAGTGGAATCCTGTGACGGCGGAGAACTTGTGACGAAGGCCTTGGAAGCTCGCTCCGTCGGTGGTGGTCGCTGGCGGGAAGCTGTGACGAAGGCCCTACGAGCTCACTCCGTCGGTGGTGTTGCTGGCGGGGAATTGACGGCAAAGGCCCTACGAGCTCACTCTGCCGGTGGAAGGATAGTTGACCTACAAACCGGGTCGAGGTATCTAATTCCTAAGGTTGACGAACAAACTTCAGAGTTTTGGCTGTGTATGGTCGTGTCCTGTCTTGAAAAATTCCTCTGCTATTTATAGAGGACTTGTACGTGATTAACGCGTAACAGATAGATCGTTTTGCAGATCGTGTTATAGATCGTGATCCCTAATGTCGTGGGAGTGTCTCAACAACCCCCTTGATATATGGGATCACGTTCCTGGATATTTAAGATCAGTTACGATCATTAACAAACGTGATTGAAAATGAATAAATTTATTTCAACCTTATCGACTTGGCTGATCTGTACGGACTACGATCGACTTGGTCGACTTATCCAGGATTCCGTCGACTTGACCCTACTAGTAGACCTAGCTACTGTTGAGTCATCTTGATTGACTTTGATCACCATACTCTTTCGTTGTGAGTCGACCTAGTCGACCCCGTTCATAAGTCTACCTAGTCGACTTCATCATAAATCGACCTAGTCGACTTCGTCATGGGTCGGTCTAATCGACTTCGTCGTGAGTCGGCCTAGACGACTATATCTTGGGCCGACTCGGAGTGCGACTTGAGGGATTACTGGGTTTCTGTTCTAGACCCAGGCCCAAAATTAATTGCCATGTCAACACATCCGTCTCTTTGGCAATGTCATAACGAGCGAGGAAGGAGTCGAGGGAGTCATTGCCGCCGACCTCCAACTTGCGAACCTGGAGGTCAGACTAGGAGTCCCTGTTGACATGACAAACGAAGGAGAGTTGGACACCAAGGCCGTGGTGCCTCCCGGAGCATTCGAGGCAAAGGAAGACACCGTAGGAGATGGAGGCCCATTGAGGGTTGACTAGGGAACATTCCACGTAGAGGCGGTTGGAAGGGAGGGACTGGAGGTCGCGGACACAGCTTGACACCAACGGCAACGCTGACGAAGACTGACATTTGTGGCAGTTGGAGGGGGGGGGGGGGGTGGGGGGGGGGGGGTGAAGGGAGTCAATGTCTGGTAATGCGTCGGGAAGAAATGGAAAGCGTGAAATGGGAGTCCATGTGACGGCTTCACGTTATTCCTCCATCGTAATATCTTGCATTGGATTCTACTGAATTTACCGTCGTGAGATTCAGAAAATTAAGAAGCGTATATGCTTAGTCTTTTTCATCCGTTCAGACCCGTTTAGACAATTGACAAAACAAAACACAGATTCCATGTAATGATTACTTAACTTGACGTGAAGCCTGTCCTGGACACGGGACAGCCGAATGAATAATCAAGCTACGATCGCACACAACTTTTCATGACCATAAAGGACTCGCACGCACCACCAGAGCGAGACAGGGATTCCATTTTCATTTTTCTCAGATAGTCGAGGAAGTGAAGGCCCTTTCCACATGAAGGGTGAGGTGGAAGAACCCACACAAGGACAGTCCCACTGCCCCCAGGATAACCCCCAACATCGCCTCAAAAGATATGTATGGGCTGAAGAAGAACACGGCCGCAATCGATGCGCTCTGCCACACCTTCAGCTGCGCAAACGCCCCTTCCTGCAGGAGGGATCTATGGCTTAGATGGGAATGAAACAAAAGAACATGAAACAGCGAGGTCGAGCAAAGTAGCAGATATATGTTGGATTTCATCGTTTCATCACATGGTGAGAAACAGCCACCCGACCTGCTTAATGAAAAGTGCGAGTTGATAAATGATCGAGTTTGTATTACCGTATCACTCTTGAAAAGCAATGCGACCAGAGCACTGAGTTGCGTGTTCAAGATCCCGTCCCCGATTCCGAGCATTGCTGCCAGGAGGAGAGGGCAAATTATCTGGAAGATTCCACTAAAGCTGCAAAGTAAATAAAATGCATCATAAGGCCGCGCAATTATAAGATCACCCAGATTAAATGGAACTGCTAAGGATTCCTAATATTTTCCTTCCCGAAAGAGGTTCAAGAGAAAAAGGAAAACCTGTGTGTAACTAGCAGCCAAACATAAGCACATGCTTGAAGGACTACCCCTCCAGTCACAATCCAAGTGATTGAAGTGAGGCCTGAGGTAAGTCGGCCAGCAGCAAGAGAACACTGACAGAAGGACGATGATTCTAGTAAGTAGCATAAAATACAATCTACAGTAAAACCCTATTTCTAGAGAGGGGCCAAAGAATCTGTAATGCAACTAGGGATGCTAGCAAGGTCTTCACACCCCGGAGCTAATATTAGTCTTCTCATTAACGTTACAGGTTACAGGATTTGATAACACATCCAACCAGAGGAATTCTGTTTTACACTGAACACAAAACAGATAGGTTGAGCCAAGGTTCCCACCAAATGTAACCTTTCCTCAGTTGCTGACGACTATGGATACTTGGTAAAGGAAGACAGCTTTTAAGTTAAAGAGAGGAAATTCAATGGTCATCGATTTCATACTTACAATTGCATCAGCAGCACCATAGACAGCCATGGAACCACCTACACCAGACTCTCCAAGGGCAGGCTTCACAACATCCTTGGTAAATTCAGACCTAATATTTGCAGAAGTTAAAGCAAATGTCTAAAAAAATTACAACAAATGTGAATATGGAAACACGCTTATTATTCGAGTACATACCAAACAAATGCTTGCTGTAATCCGGAATAAGCTATAAGTGGAACTATCAGAAGCATCCGTCGATCGAACAAAAGGTTGACTGCTTTCCTTAATAGAGGCAAGACCGAAGAACAAAAACTGGGATGAGGTTCCATGGAAGCCTTATCATCTTTAGTGTCTGTGTCTCTCTTACTCATGAAGCACATGAGTATGATTCCTAACGTCAGACTGCAAAGGAATACAGTGAACAAGAAGGTTGTGCCGCTCGTACTTCCAACCTACAATCATGTTAAAAAGATCTATATCAACAAATAAATATGCACAAAATAAAGAGCTGTATCAAGCTGGATAAGTAAAAGGAGACTCTGGATCAGACGACATGAAAGGTATCTACAATACATTAATCAGCAAGAGATCTGTGACTAGTCCTAGATATTTCATGATTAAAAAAGAAGTCAGTAAATAGAAACTGAAAATTACCTCATCATCATTCAGAAGAGCAAGTGATACCAGATTCCCAACAAACTGCAAACAAAAGGAGTGAAGTATTCAGATAACATGCATAAACATGGTTTACAAAGGAAATGACTTCGCCTGTTAGGATGACTTTCCAAGGTGAGAACATCACAGTGACCAGATAACATGTTTAATTCCATCCAAGAGGCTTCCAAAATAATAGGATGGAAACGACCAATCTTCTTACGCCTAGAGTGGACCAGCAAGTTCAGGGCTTCCCTAATGAACAAAAAATGTTGAATGAAATGTCATTGATTGTATGGAGACAGAACCTGGTGACTGGCAAACATCATCCAGAACTCTCCATTGAAGCTGCCAATCACTTTTCCTTCATGTAAATTATGATCTTTCGCATGGCTTCTTGCAATGGAAGTGAGATATGTTCCCTGAAGTGGAATGTACGGAAAGTGACTACCAGAATATTACGTTGCCATAATACAGAGCCACTCACTCGTGCATGCCCCAAAACACATGGCACAACAATGTAGTTATGCGTAACGCAAATCGAAGTGAGCACCTGCCCAACCCATATGATGGAGGCGGTAAATCCCAAATACAAGGAAGCAGGGACCATCGTAAACCTGCCATTTTCGATAAGAAAAATGAGAATACCGATGATCCCCACCCATAACAATTTATCAAGCTTAAACTTTCTTACAAGCACAACGAGTGCTCATGTAATCTGAATTGTCAGGCATAACAAAAGAAAGCAGGCTTACCATGTCGGCTTCAAGTTAGCAGCGACGAACAACCAGTAACCAGTAGTCCCAAGGATAACAGCATTCTTCGGCCCGATCCCACGAACAACCAGTGACGCGACAATGGAAAAGAAAGTGAAGGAAACATAGAGTATCCCGAGCGAGGTGGTGCCCAAATTATCCGTCTAGCAGGAAAAGAATCACTCAATCGATCAAAACTAGGTCAATTACCAGCAACGAAGAACTTCAATCATCAATCATCAATCCACAATCCAAAAGACAACACGTAGTAGTAAATCAGACAGGGGGATTACCGAGTTGATGGTGGATTGGAGATTCTGAGCAGCACCGTAGGCGGAGAAGACGAGCAAGAATCCGCAGCTGAGGATGTGGACGTCCCTGGAGTTGTTACGAGGGAGGGAAGGAGGGGGAGGGGAGCCGTCGGGGACAAGGGGAGCCTCCTCGTCGCGAAGAACGGTCGACTCCATCTCCTACGACGGCGAGGACAGCGGAGAGGGGGGATTTGGTATAAGAAGAAGCTTCAATGGGGAACGAGGAAAGAGGACAAGGGCGGGTGTGACGTCATGCCGCCGGCCGTAGACGTCACAGGGATTCCGAGGGAGGACGGCTTTGCTCTACTTTTGAATATTCAATCTCCGGATTTGTTCAGGGGAATCTGCGGAAAACGACAGAGTGAATGAGGCGAAGGAAGGGACGAATCGGAAGCGGCTCCGGATGAAGATCTCGTGGAAAGGACAAACACATTGCGGGGCTGTGTTTGGATAAACATGGTGGTTGTTCATCTCAATTTCTATTCGAAGTTAAGCTATCAATCATCGAAGTCAAAACCATTGTTCTTGACCTTGAAATGTTCCAAAAGACCAGATGATGATCCACTCAGAGACCAAGACCTGGTGGATTCCCCACCTATTCAACGAGGTCACCCCCGGTGTCGGGTTGGCCAGGCTTCAATTGCCCTCCTGTCTGCAGCAGCTTTATCCAAGGAAGGTTATGACTTCGTGAATCTTACTAGCCTCGTCCAGGAACAGACGGAGATTCCGGCTTCTGTTGTCTCGCAGCTTCCTCTGTTGCGATACCCAGTTCCACCTCTGCATAACTTTTACATGTCTGGCACATCATCAAAGGCAAGTGTATCAGAAACTCATCGTTCGCATTAGTTATATGCTCTGGACCGCCAAGGCCCTCTTCCCGGTCTGCCTTCATCCAGTGCACCCCCCAGTGTGGCCAGTGCATCTTGAAACTTGCCTATCTTGAGGAAACCCTTGACCATCGAGACTTGCCTTTCCTGCATCTTCGCTTTCTCCATCACCAAGTCAATCAGCTCAATCAGCGTATCTTCCCTCGATAGAGCACAGAGGCCTTCTGCCAGCATATAGAACGACGAGAACTCGGGCAAGTGCCCCTCTTGCATCAGCTCAACCGCGAAATCTACTGCCTCTTGAATGGGACCTCCCCCGTTACAAAGCCCGCGGAAAACTATCCTGTATGTTATGGCGTCCGGTGCTTCACCCTTATCCACCATCTCTCTGAAAAGCCTCACAGCTTCTTTAGTCTTCTTTCGTTTGAACAATGCCTGGATGACCGGGTTGTAAGCCCGAGGAGCCAAGACCATTCCTTTCATCTGAAGGGACCTCAGCAACCGAGTGGCGACCTCTACTCTCCCAGCTTTGCATAGTCCCCCGATCAATGTCCCATACGTGACAATGTCCGGTACACAACCGCTAGAAATCATCGTCTGTACTATATCAGCTGCCCTTTTTATGTCCCCTTGCTTGCAGAAGTGAGTGAGCATGGAATTGTACGTGAACTTGTCGGGTTTTAGACCCTCCATTATCATCTGATCCATAAGCTGGGCTGCATCCTCGACCCTTCCATTCTTACATAGGCCGTCAATGAGCGTATTATAAGTAATTGAACTTCTCGCTACCCCTTGCACTTCCATCTGATCGAAGATCTCCTCCGCGTCCTCAATCCTCTTGTTCTTGCAGAATCCATCGATCAACGTGTTATATATGACCACATTACGAGCGCAACCACTCCTTTCCATTTCTCTCATGAGACTCACCGCTTCATCCAGCTTCCCTCTAGAACAGAAATTGTCAATCAGCATGCTATATGTGAATTCATCCGGCCGGCAACCTTTGTTCTTCATATCTTCGAAAAGTTCCATCGCAACCTCATGGTTTCGGGCCATACAAAGCCCCTGGATCAGAGAATTGAAAGTGCACACATCCGGTGGGATCCCCTTGCTCGTAAGGACACGGGCCAAAGCTGTGGCCTCCTTCACTTGTTTCTCCTTGCATAATGTGCTAATAAGCGTGTTATAAGTCACCGTGTCCGGAGCGCATTCCCTCGAGACCATCTGATTGACAATTTCCACGGCCTTGTCGACTTCCCCCATCTTACATAGCCCTGAAATCAGAGAATTGTAAGTGACAACATCGGGTTCAAAACCCTCCACGAGCATCAAGTCCACAACCTCTAATGCCTGATCAATATGCCCGCTCCTGCACAAGCCATTCACGATAGTATTGAACGTGCACTGGTCAGGATAAAATCCGTCACGAGACATCTCCTGGACAAACTCAAGGGCTTCCTCGATCCTCCCCTCCTTACAGAATCCATTAATCAGGATATTCACCGTCACGATGGTCGTCTTGCATCCCGCGCTCTCCATCCATTCCCTAACCCTCAAAGCACCCCTCAAATCGCCCTCATCAATATAACCCCGTATGATCGTCGTGTAAGTCTTCTCGTCCGGCACCAGCCCGCGCCCCTGCATATCCTCCAACAACAGAACGGTGGCGCGGAGCTGATGTGCCTTACACAAAGCCTTAATCATGATATTGAAAGTCGAGACGTCGGGCTCGATCCCGCGGTCGACCATCCCAGAATGCGCGGCCTCCACAAGGCTCAACCTATTCCCGTCCACTAGAACATTAAGCAAGAAGTTGTAAAAGTGAGTGTCGGGGCTAACACCGAATTCCTGCTCCATCATGTCGACGACCCCGGGGACATCGTCTAGCATGCTGAACTCGGCGTAACCCTCGAGGAAGGGGAGGAAGAGGGAAGGGTCGAGAGGGGAGGCGTCCCTGGAGGCGAGGTCGCGGAGGACGAGCCTCATGGAGTCGAAGGAGCCGACGCGGGAGAGGGTGCGGAGGAGGTGGCGGTAGAGGGAAGGGGAGGGGAGGAAGGAGGGCTGGGAGGAGGCCCATTGGAAGAGGCGGAGGGCGGAGGTCTCGTCGGGCTGGAGGCGGAGGGCGTCGAGGAGCTGACGAGGGGTGAAGTCCGTGGGGAGGGCGGGGGGAGAGGGTTGGGATACGGAGGAAGAAAGGAGAGGGAGAGGGAGGGGACGGCGGTAGAGGAGAGGTGATGGATTGGATTGGGAAGAAGGGAAACGAGGCTGAAGTCGTGGCGGAGGGGAGAAGAAGCCCCAATTCAGGTGATATGGAGTCACCGACATCCTCTTTCTTTTTCAGTGGGGAGGAAGTTGCTCTCCTTCCTGGGCTATCTCCCCATCTTTACCGCTCTCTATCTATCCCAGTCTTATTAGTTCTTACTATGTTAGAAAACAACAAAATAAGAACAATATTATGCAGCAGCGTTGCACCGTCCCAAGAAAGCAAATACAACTTTTTCCCAGTCCTATTTCAATTTGGGGGCAATCATCCCCCACCATTCATTGTGTTCATTTGTTCCCCCATTTGCTGATTTCGTTTCAGACTACATATTATAGACGGAAAAAGAAAGGAACAAGAAGAAGTAAACAGGCACATTGACGGGATCCAACGAAGATCTAACTCTTTGACATCATCTGCGACTTAATACTATGTGTTCTCCAGAAAAGGTTCATGCTCCGGGTAATGCAGAACAACTGCACATAAAAAGGCATTTGACATGCATACCTCAGAGGAAACCTCCCCCGGTCCATGTTTCACTTGTCTTTCCAGGGTTGTCGCTGGGAACTTTATTGGGCACCACGCTCTGGTGGAAGTCTCCGAAATCGTCGTCTTTGGGATCATCCCATCCAGCCCAATTATCGTTATTACCAGACGTTCCCCTCTTTGGTTCCTCTTTGTCCTTGACATCCCAATCATCCCAAGAGCTGGAACTATAAGAATTGGAATTCCCATTTTGTGATGAATGGCCTCCAGAAGAAGCTTGATGTCCGTTTTTCTCTTGTTTATTAAACTCCTGATAGTATCCATTCCTCTCGCCCTCATTTCTTTGCAAGTTATCGTTATTCCAGTTCATGCCACCTTCTTTGGCATACTCCTCGACCTTCCGGGAGGCCAATGCCATTACCCCTTTGACAAGGCCCCAGGTCTTGTGACCGATCTCAGTTGTTCTGGCAGTAACTACACTGACAGTTTCATTAACCTTCTGGTCATAGCCACCTTCTCTTACCTGTAAATGCCCAGGTAAATGGATAAGAGAAAAAACATTAGATTAGATCAAATACCAGACAAAAACTTGTTGCATCAAGCGTATCATTGGGCACCAAACTTGAAATTTTTGACAAATTGAAGAGAATACCTTACATCCCATCCTCTTACTTTTCGTTCTCCCAAAAGTATTTTTAAGTCCTACAGCCTTCAAAATTCAGATAATTTCATCTCCTAATTTTTGTTGGTCAGACCCATCATATTAATTGTAGGCCTTAATTTACCATCACAAAGGTAAACAGGAAACGACAGTCATTTAATTAATTTTGAAGCAGCCGCATCATGGATTGATTTCCTTTCTGTATTGATAAGAAGAGGCATATATAAATGTGACTTGTTTCTGTCCACAAAATGATTCGAACCGGATTCCTCAACCTAGTTCAGTCATAAGCTCGATTTCCATCACCAAATTCAAAGAGCAAACGTTAAGGAGGCTAACAACTATGCTAGTGCACAATACCGTACAATACAATCAAGTTTCAAAGATGCATCAATCGCAAAAATAGAAACAGATCCATTATTGGTTATGTGTACCTTGGAGGTGATCTCCTTTGTTCCCACTTGAACAGCACTTGCAGCCGACTGAGCCGCAGATTGGGCAACCAAAGATAACCGTCCCAATCCCTAAAATTCATCGCAGTGTCCTCCCAAAGTCATTCAGACAGAAACCAACCGATGAAGGATAACAACACTCTAAACAAACAATTGACCACAAACCTGAGATACCACAGAGAGAACATCCCCTTGCGAGCGGCTGCCACCAGCGCTTGCCATAGGAGGACCGGCAGGGCTCGATCCAAACCCGACATACTTCCCACCCTGGGACGGGGGGAGCCCCTCAGGCCGCGATTCGTTCTCCGCCATCTTCCTCGCAAAGAAGCTCTCCTTGTCGGCGGCTGAAGCCTCCAGCTGCGACATCGTGTAAGTCACATCCTCCGTGGACCTCGACCGTGCGGGGGCGCCCCCTCTCCCTCCTGTACCACCTCCTCTAAAATCGGTCTCCGATTGGTTCCTCCTCATATTAAAATTATCATCATTATCCCAGCTATCCCAACCTCCCCCTCCTCCTCCGCCATTCCTCCCAGTTGGAGGTTTCCCCCTGCTGCCGCCAACCCTGCCCACGGATTCCTTGACGACGGGAGGGTCGTTCCAGGGATGGCCTTCTGCGAGGGCCTGGATGCGGTCCCTGTAGACGGAAGCGGCGTTGGAATTGTACTTGGAGACGATGTCGGTCTCCTTGGGGATGCCGTAGCGAGAGAGGAAGGAATTGAGGGAGTCGTTGCCACCGCCGACCTCCATCTTGCGGATCTGGATGTCGGACCAGGAGTCCATGGTGACGGAGCGAACGAAGGAGATGTGGACGCCGAGGCCGCGGTGCTTGCCGGAGCACTCGAGGCACAAGAAGACGCCGTAGGAGACGGAGGCCCACTGGGGGTTCTTCTGGGAGCAGTCGACGCACGTCCTGTTGGATGGTAGGGATTGGAGCTCCCTCAGACGCCTCGACGCCGACATATTTTGCCACCGAATCGGATCGACGGATCTGGCGAATGATTGTGATTACTGAAAAGGAAAAGGGGGATGATTTGATAGGCACCGGGGCCGGTGGTCGTCGGGATGTCGTGCTTACGAAACAGGAGACAAAATCCCCTTTCCTTTTCCTTTTTTCTTTGAAAATGTCCAAAAAAGAAACGAATCGATCATAACCAGTTTTCTTTCTTTAGATATTTGTTGCTGCTACTTTTAACAATAAAATTGGTGATCGACCTACTCATCTTTTTTTTAATAATTTAAATATATATATATATACCGAGCAACAGTAGTGGTTAATTGTTAGCATCCATCCGTATCATTATTTATTTATTTTTAATCGCTTTTAAAAATAATCTTATTGCTATTGAACTGGAATTGTTTTAAGGATTTTGTTAAAAAAAGTGATAATACAATGATGGATGGCATTGTGGAATGCATACAAATATAAAAATGAAAGGGACACACTTTAACTTTACTGGTCCACTTGATCTCGCTTCCTGTCGTGGCTTGTCTCGACAGCGGGCATCTTTTCCGGCGAAAATGCTACTTGGCCGTGACGTATAAAGGTCGTTACTCCAGTGCGCAGCCACTGACGAGAAGCTTGAGAGTTTGCTCCGTAGCGGCGAACAAGGATGCATCCTGCTATATTGCCGCAGCTCCCATCCTCCTCCCCGATGATGCATGAAAGCAGGTGATCCCGAATCCCGACCGAGAGCCGTGGGCTCTCTCGCTTTCTCTCTGCTTCTCGAGTGGGGTTTCTGCTGTAAAATTTACTTGATGTTGCGTTGCAATGTAGTCTTGCTGATATGAATGGGTTTGTCCTGCGAATTGAGGAATCCTTGTTACAAGAGAAATGTCCAAGTTGGGGGTGAAGTTGCATTTTATTTTTAAGTTGTTGCAAGTTGAACCGGGCTGACATACTGCCGATAAGTTAAAGATGGTGTATAGAAAAAGCTGATGAGTTTCAAACTGTAGACTCCGGGTGGTGTCATCCATTGCATTTTCACCAAAAAAGGAGAATAGTTTCTGAAGAACGTTGTTGGGCATAACAGCAGATTCATTTGTACAAGACGTGCACACATCATTTTGCGCCCAACAAGGATTACGAAATGGACCAAAGAACACTAGACTCAGTTCGCCAAGCTCGAAAAGTCCCACGGAAGCGAGAGATCAGGACAGGTGATCTCGATCACAGTTCCGGGGACTAGATTTGCAACAAACAACCTACCCCGATCAAAATCCCAAGTTGCAACTTATTTATTTACGGAGCAAACCGCAAAAGGCGGAAGGTACCATAACCCTTGGCGCCAATGTCTCACAGCGCCTCCGCAGCTGAGATATGAACCCTTGACAGGGAATTCATGAAGTAGCTGCTCCCGCAGGTTTCAGGGCAACCAATCTCATAGCTACCAACACCAACACCCTGAGGAATGACAATGCCCGGGTTATCACCGGCTGGCAGGTTATAGCACCTGTTGGTGCTACTTGAGATTCGGCGCGGCGGCTGCTTCTTCTTGGAGCTCGTTGCTTTTGATGAGCCTTTTCCCTTGTGGCCTTTCTTTCCGTTCTTGTCCTTCCTGGCTGTCCTCTTCTTTGAGCCCCTGCTCAGAAAATGTGAAACAGAAGTAGGAGGTGGATCATACACATCGGGAGCCCATCTTACGGTCAGTTTCCCGACAGAGGCTGCCCCGTGTTTCTCCCGGCTACCTTTCAGGGCAGGCAACGGCTTCAGAGCAGACTAGAAAAGAAAGATTCAGATGTCAGGAAAAAAAAAATTGCTACGCAAAACACATAGCAAAGGAAAAGAAATTCACAAGAACCATGTCTTACATTAAGGCAGCATATTTCAATTTCAGTACCATGATCAGACATATCAACAACAAACCTAATACCAAAAGGTAAAGGGAACTCACGGGAAAGGAATTAGATCTTGCGTACACATCAAATGCGTGGTCCTCCGACCCCGGCGACTCATGCTCCTCCTGCGAGGACGAAGGTACGAACTTCTTCGTACCTCCAGACAACGGGAAAGTGGCACATTTGCTCAAGCATCTAGGAGGAGCCTCTTTCAAGTTCCCGGCGGCGTCCACATCAACGAACTTCTCAGATAAGTCGCCATCATCAATATGCAAAACCTTGTCGAGGGCTTCACTGATTTCATTCAAAATACGGTGACAACCAGCAGATCCATCCGACGGGCATACGTCCATAGATGAAAACAGATCTGAGGGATCATAAAACTCAGCATATCAGAGACGGACACGCTCAGGCAACCGAAACATATTTTCCGCAGGCAATCATGCTACTGTATCAATAAGGCAAGTGAAGTACCTCGGCGATGGCGAAAGTATCAGGAGGAAGATCCGACGGAAAACTACTTCCCGGGAACGAAACAAAACCTTTCAAGGATGTCCGAGCTTTGCTGATGGGGAAGTGGAAGACGAAGAAGAAGAAGAAGAAGAAGAAGAAGAAGAACAAGAAGAAGAAGAAGAAGAAGAAGAAGAGAGGAGAGAGGGAATAGAAAGAAGAGGAGAGGAGGAGGAGGGAGGGGGGCTGCTTTCAGAAAAGAAGGGGGAGGGAAGGGGTTAACTAAGATTACCGCGACGATCGCTCTTCTCGAGACGTTTCCGGCGATGGGAGCACAAAACCCTGACGAGAGCGCACATCGGGACGACGTCGATGGGAACGCCGAAGGGATCCGAAGGCACCATCGCGCACGAAATGCTCTTCAAAACCCTCCCTCGGATATAAAAAAAGAGGGGGGGGGAGTTGGGAAGATTAAAACCCTAAGATCGACTCGCAAAACGGCCGATGCCTTCCTCTGATTCGAGCGCTTGTTGGGGGAGGGAAGGGAAGCCAATGATTGATGGGACGAAGAAGAAGATGACAGGAGGTAGAAGAAGAAGAAGAAGGAGAAGATAAGGACGACTTTTTTGGGGGAGGGTGGGAGAGTCAACCGGGGGGCGGGGGGGAGGGACGATATCTAACGGCTGAGGGTAGCAGAGGGATAGATTGGATTGGACCAGATCACAGTCGTACACGTGGGGTGTTTATCCAGTTGGGGATGTCGGGAAATTGGGAGATCCTGTTTCTGCGCCTGTTTCAGCAGCAAATATCGGGTTCGAATTATTTGTAATTGGACACTTTTTTTTTTTAAATACAAAAAATTGACGTTAATAAATAATAAATAATGATATAATAGGGATTTACAGAAGGTTATCCCGTTATTATGCACGTCACTCAAACCAAGATTCAGATCCAAAGCAACAATCAATTCTTTGGAGTCCTAAAACACCTTACGAGGCAGCTGGGCATATCATGTGAATGAATAACTTCAGCCACCAAGCCAATATAGGCACCGCTTACGATACCATACGAGGAAGGTGAGATAATATACATGCTCTAAAAGTTTTTTCCAATCATGAAGATAACGATCCTCCTAAGGATAAAGATACTAATTTTTATCAGGGTCTAAAGAAATATTATATGCGAGATGCGCATAGAGCTGGTTGAGAATACATTTGGTGGTTTTATACTCTATATATCTACTTAACCATTGGATATGATGCAATATTCTTTTGATCTGTTTGGGGCCGTTCCAAGGAAGTTGTTCAAATTTTCTATTAGAAAGTTCAGTAATGAAATGTCTATATAACCTCCAGTTCTTTGGAAAGGGTGGTTTGTAGAGGCATCGTTTTCTTAATGGAGGTCTCGTATCTTCTCCTACTACTAGTATGCTTGGACCTGTTGCCTAACAGCCCTCCTGGCTTCGACGGCGATGTGGTCACTAATAGCCTGTCGGTAGCTTTACGAATCAACAGAGATTACTCTATCAAGTTAACAAATACCAAAACAAAACACCTTACAAGTAGTGAAGGAATATAAGACATATTACTATCAAAGCTTAGGGATTAGGCGATAGACAACATTAGTAGGTATCAGTAAGAGCATAAAACATTAAGTAACTAAGAGATTATAAACATAAGGATATTTGGACAATATCATAAAAACAATATCATTAGAACAAAAAGTTTTGGTTTTCTGAGTTTTCAGGATGTTTTTGGGTTTTTGGTTTTCTGAATGTTTTTGGGTTTATCGAAGGTAGAGAGGATATCGAGAGATTGAGAACTAAGATGCCACTGTCGCGATGATTGCCTTTTGGAGAAGTTTTTAGAAATTCATGGATGTATGAGAATTTTTTTTTTCTCTCTTTTTTTTTCTCCTCTCTTCTTGTTCTAATTGAGGGGGTATTTATATTACAAGATGAAAAGAAAAACTAGGTCGTGGTTAAGCTACGTTGCCGGTGCTAGCTTTATAGAAAGTTACAAAAGCTATCTTATCGTCCTTGGTCTGCAATCTTATCTTCAGAGCATCTATGTACAACCTTATCTTCAAAGCATCTTTGTACAACCTTATCTCCAAAGCATCTTTGTACAACCTTATCTCCAAAGCATCTTTGTACGATCTTATCTTCAAAGCATCTTGTCCTTTTGTCACATGCGCTTGTATTCATATGAGTGTGTGCCAGCTGGTCCTCAATTATTTCTAGGAGGTTTTTCATATGGGTCCGGATGGTCATGGTCTTGTCTCTTAGAGCTTGAGGATGGTCCTGGGCCTGGGCTTTCTTTCTGTAGATCAACCATACTTAAAAATTCATTGGCCAACTCTTCCCAATTAGTTTTGTCGTGTGTATAATAATGGAGTGCACATTGGAGTTCATAGACATGATCTGAGATAGTGTCTTGTATTCGAGATTGAATAATTTCTTCATGTGTCAAGTAAGGGAACCCATTTTCGCTGCATAATCTTTGTTTGCGAGAGAGTCTTCCCAATATGAGAAACTATCTTCTACACATATAGTCAAAGAATGTGGAAGGTGTGCAAAGTCATCAACTGTGTTAAGTGCAACTATTGCTTGGAGTCCTTGATCATAGTGCCAATGTCCGCGGAACAAATAAATTGAATAGGTAGTAATGTCGAGGTACTTTGCAAACTTGTCCATGTGGTTTTCAAACCAATTTTTCCACTGTATCAGTGGTTCGAACCAGGATAGTATTTCTGCAAGATGTGCATGAGGCCTTCTGTGCGGAGTATATGTCTGAAGATTTCCAAGAGAGTACAAATATTCGAGTATCTCTGAGGTGGTAAATTCTAGAGCAACCATGTGAGCATGAAAGAAATACCATAAAAACCATTTCATTAGGAAAGATGTCAAGTGGATGGATTGGAATGGCTTGTAGGAAAGGATATCTGGGATGCATTCCATCTTTCGGGAAGAACATTTGTCCATGTTTTCTAAAAATCTGAACCAAGTATTTATGCATCATCACAGAATTTCTGGATGATAAATCCTCTATCTGGTCATACCTTTAAACTTCTGGAGGGAGTGAAGCGTACTCTTGTGACTTATATACTTTGGTCGTGAACATAGCCTGTAATTTAGGATGCTCTTGCAAAGTAGGATGTATAATATCAAAGGGTCTAGACAGGAAATCCGCTACCACATTGGAAGTACCTTTGATATGTCTCACCGCGAAAGAGTATTGCGAAAACCATTCTGCTAACCGTAGCAGTTGTGCATTTGGTATCTTCTTCTTTTTGAACTTGAGCATTGAGCTGAATGAAGAGAGGTCGCTCTCTATTATGAAGTGATATCCAACCAAATGAAATTCAAACTTCTTTATTCCATATTTTACTGCAAGTATTTCCTTGATGGTAGAATGATAATGCTGTTCTGCTTGGTTGAACTTCCCTGACTTGTAAGCACAGATGTGTTTTTTACCTTCCTTCTCTTCTAATAAGATGGCTGCCCAATAAAGGTCACTGGCGTCTGTCTGTAACACTCGTGTTCCATCGGAAGGAATCTGCAGTGGTGGAAGGAGTTGTAATTGTGTTTTCAAGTATTGGATTGCTTCTGTCTGGGCTTGTCCCCATGGTGGGCGTCTTTCTTTAGTTGGGCCTCAAGTGGACTAGTATATCTGCTAATTTTAGGCACGAAATCTCGTAAATAATTCACAATCCCCAAAAATTGTTGAACATGTTTTATGGTTAGATTAGTGTCCGGGAACTTCACCAGTTCTTGGGCAATGTGTGGTCCAGGATGATATTTGCCATCTGAAAGTCTCATGCCAAGAAATTCAATCGAGGTTTCAAATAATTTCACCTTTTTCTCAGATCGCATAATAACGTATTTTTGGAGTATCTCAGTAAACAGTTTTAGCAAAATTGCATGGGACTCTTTGTCGGGACTGAATAATAGAATATCATCAATGTAGATTAATGCGGAGGACTGTATAGACCAGAAAATACGTTTCATGGCTTTTTGAAATAATGAAGGTGCAGTTTTCAAACCAAATGGCATGTCCATTGGAAATGTCCATTGGGAATACATAATCCTGTTTTCCATCTGTCATCTGGGTGTATACGTATTTGCCAGAATCCACTCTTGAGATCAAACTTAGAAAATATGTTGGCTTTCGCTAGAGATGAGAACATGGCTGACTTGTTAGGTAGTGGAAACTTGTCATCCTGTAAAAAGTAATTCAGAGGCTGATAATTTATGACTAGTCTCTTTTTACCTCTGGCCTGTTCTGATCGTTTGTTAACATAAAATGCTTCACATGCCCATTGTGAACTTGAATGCTCGATTAGTCCTTGTTGCAATAAAGATGTGCATTCCTCTTTTGCTAAATAGGAGTTAGTAGGATTCATACCAGGGTGACTTGCTTTAGTGGGATTTATATCCTCATTCTGTTTGAATGGCAACTTGATGAAGAAATCCGGATTTTTCCATAAGGGATTTGGGCATTTCTGTAAGAATTCAGTATGATTTGCTACAAAGGAAGGTTGGAACAGTCTACGTACTTGTTCAACTGGTTCAATAGAGTACATCCTTATGATTCTGGTGAAAGGTTTGAAATTTCCTTTGAATCTTATCCCTGTGGGCAAAATCCTGAGATTGGGCATTAGTTGTAAAAGATCCCAACCTAAAACTAAATCTCTTCCTGGAAAGTCAGTAGCAATCAGAGAAGTTTTGACAGAGCATGTAGGAAATATGATGACCTTCAAAGGTTTAGTTTAAAGGTGAATATAGAATGGTTTACCAGATGCGGCCATGAAAGTCCTTTCTTCTGGGACTAGAAATTCTGGAGGCACTATCATTGGATTGATCATACTTTATGATGCTCCTGTATTAATGAAAGCTATTGTCGGTATAGGCCTGTGATATGGTGAAAAGTATATTTGTACCTTTGCGTGAGGGGAGACCTCTAAAGCAGCTATGAAAGGGAATGTTTCTCTGGGCTCCTCAGAATTTTCTCCGAGCTCTGTGATTGACTCACTGGATGGTATTCTTCTGGGGTAGGATACTATGTACGGGAATTTTTCTTAAGATTTTATAGGGCTTGGATAAGCGCTGATAGTACATATCCTTCGAGTAAACTCTTCTTTTGATGTGGAGGAAGTGTAAGATTCTTCTTCAGAACTTGAATCCTCTGAGTCTATATTTCTTTCAAGACAACTATTTCTGAAGACGGTTCATCATCAATGGAGAAAACTGATTCAATATCATCATCATCTGATGACATGCCAGAGAACTCGATTTGAGCAATTAGCTTCCTCTGTCGCTTTGGACAGCTTTTTGCAAAATGACCATACTTATTGCAAATGAAACTTTTGGAGGACTTCTTTCCAGGGGTCCTCTTTTTTTTTCAAATAGCGTTTCCATCTCTTTGGAGGAGTCCTTTTACTGAACCGTTGGTTCTGCTGGTTCCGTCTCTTTCTAACGAGCTTACGCTTTGTGGGTTGAGAGCCTGTGATTCCTGAACAATCGCACAAGTCTCGTTTTGTGCACTTAATTTTGTACCTTGACAACTTGTTTTGGTAGATTGTGTCCAGTCTCTTGTCCTATTTGAGGAATCATCGAATGATCTCTCTTCTTTGACACAATTCATTAAGAGCTAGATGAATCTCTTGTTGTATCTGTTCAAATGTGAGATCAGCTATCTTCAAATTCTTATTAGTCAAGCCTTTTTCAACCATTGAGGATATCGATGAGGGTATTGAAGATAAAAATACCGGCTTTAAAGAATCATCACCTCCAAGGCTTATAAACAAGTGTAAGAGTTTTTGGTAGTGTCTGTCAAGATCTTTCAGTTTGTATGAGCAACACTTTCTCTGAAAAAACTCTAGTCTTTTTTCTTCTAAGATGTTAGTAGAACTTCCAATAAAATGAGTATAAAGGTTACCTATAAAATCCTGAAGAGGAAGGCTCATCATTTGTACTTGAATTGGTTCTGGAAACAAACTCCACCAGATTAGAAGTCTTCCTGTAAACCTGGATGTCAAGTCTACAAGGATGTCATATGTAGAAAATACTGTCAATCTCTTATGCAAACATCAAGCGTAAAAGTCTTGGATACGTTGGGGCCATTTTGTATAAGGAATGTCATCAAAGGTAAACTTCAGGTTAAGAGTTCTTTCACTTGATCTTAAATGTGGCCTTTGTCTTTCTGCAGACCGATCTGAAAAACTTTCATCTATAGGCTCATCAATTATAGGTCCTTGTTCACCTCTGTCTGCCATCAAAATCTGAGGTGAATCTTCTGATTCTTCTGATAGACTTTCATTGTCTATCCTGAGTTTATCTGCCATCAAAATCTGAGGGGAATTATCAAAATAATGTCTAATAACAGAGTCCTTTTCATCCACTGAGTTTTGAGAGATATATGCATTGGATTCTGGTTCTGAATAGTTCTAAGAGGGTGTAGAAAATTCTTTTTAGATTATTTATTATTAATTAATTAATTAAAAACTATATTTATGGAAATAAATTTTCATATTTACCTACTTAGTCCTTTGGCATGGAAAAAATACTTTCGCACATTATTCCTTTAATTAAGGTAATTATTTTACTTACATAACGTTCCTTAAGATAACCTTATGTAGTTCGAGCTTCTATATATTACAGGAGCACCTTCTTTAGCGTATCAAACATGCTTATGTAGAATATAGAGACAAAGTTCTATATGATTCATCATCAAAATCATATTAACAACGGAGAATGCACTTAATGAGAATGATTTCGAGTTCGATGAGGTTAGTCATGGTGAATCGGACCTTCAGTTGCTTTTATAGGATCTCAATTAGAGATCGAAGATCCAATCGTCCTTAACAAAAATATACACATCCGGACCGGAGGAAAATGGATAGACCATAAAGTTTTTATACTCAACCTAATCCTTAGCATATCTTGTGTTACCTGTAGAAGTTTGATCTTATATAAATTGTGTACTCAAGCAACTGATACAAGATGCTGCTTGTCGAAAAAAGTTATCGTTTCATCAAGTGCCATATCCAACTTATACAAACCGCGAATATTCCTGTCTCCAGGTTTAGGAAAAATGAATTCATGGTACATAAAAAAAGGAACCGAGTTGGATCCATGTAAGCCCATATCAATTCGAGAGTTGCGTCCACCTACCAATAAAAAAGAGTTACATGTAAGCGAATCTGATCGCTAACCCAAGATCACCGTATCGATTTGGGACACCAAAAAAAAACGGGGAAAACGGAGGCGTACCTGATTGCGCCATAATCTCCAATACAAAAGCGGAAGCCAAGATCCGTGAGTACGAACTGCAAGAACAATCAAGAAAGTGCCCTAGGTCCCCTCCCTCCTGACGAGACGGCCGATGGAACTATCTGATTAATTCATCAGTGGGAGAGGGGACCTAGCGCTATTATAAACGTGACAGGCCCTTCCATCACGGGCTTATGTCAACATTAGGCCTACACCGAGTTGCCGTCTAGCCCACATCATACAATAACCGAGATGTCGCAAAAGTCCATAACAAAGATCACCGAACCTCAATGGACTATCATGCATTGTCCCGTAATCAACATACAACCCGGTTTTTCAAGATAGACAAAATATAATTAATTATAGCCCAAATGAATTTTATAAACAAAACAAAAGAAAGAAAACAAAGGTTCAATAAAATTCCAACATTCTCCCACTGGGCTATGATTAATTTCAAAAGTTCAAAACCTTTAGTTTTAAAACGACTCTCGGGCTGTACACAGATATGGCCATATCATAGAAAACGATATACGGGACAACATCTCAAAACAACCTCGGCCATCAAAAGTCGCTAACACCGAACCATGGCCGTCGTCACATCATTTACCGACATTAGACAACCATGATCACAAGCATCCACAACTCTAACGCCAATAGGTCAATGTGGCGGTGTAGCCGAAAATAACATCCCTCAATGGTGATCATAATGATGTTATTTCCGGTCGGTCCTATAAATTTTCCTGTAACCTTTATACTTCATCGAAGTCAGGAAAATCCCTCTGTAACCTTTATATTTCACTGAAGTCAGAGAAAAACTTCTGTAACCTGCATACTTCAGCGAAATCAGAGTACCCATCCGTAACCTTAATGCTTCAGAGAAGCCGGATGAAATAAACTGGCACTAATGCCACCATATGTCTCAAAAATAAAACTCGCGAGAACCTCAATGGTATCATCAGAGACATGCTAATTTGACAAAACCGTCATGCTCAAGATAAACACCAGATCTTGAGACTTTCAAACATGTGCACATGTAACATTCAACAAAATGAATAACAGATGATCATCATATAACATTAAAACCATCAAATGTCTCAAGTCATACATCAACATCCAACACAAACTCCCACTAACCAAGTACATCAAAAGACTCTACCACCCCCATACTGGTAACATGAACCTGAAAAACACCAGGTGGTAATCCCTTGGTTAACGGGTCTGCAATCATCGCGTCAGTGCGGATGTGCTCAATCTCAACATCCCCTTTCTTTACATGATCCCTGACAGCGAGATATTTGATCTCTATATGTTTCGAACCACTCGAACTCTTATTGTTTTTCGAGAACATCACAGCTGCGCTGTTATCACAAAATATCCTAAGTGGCCTACATATAGAATCAACAACTACAAGCCCCAATATAAAGTTTCTTAGCCAAATAGCATGTGTCACTGCCCCATAACATGCCACAAACTCTGCCTGCATAGTGGATGAAGCTGTCAGAGTTTGCTTCACACTTTTCCAAGAAACTGCTCCACCGGCCATCATGAATATGTATCCTGAAGTAGATTTCCTATCATCTGGGCATGTCCCAAAGTCAGAATCAGTATAACCCACTACTTCAAGACTATCTGAGCGCCTGTACACAAGCATATAATCACGTGTCCCCTTTAGATACCTCATAACTTTCTTGGCAGCCATCCAGTGATCAGGACCTGGATTAGACTGATATCTCCCAAGAACACTCACTGCAAATGCAATGTCCGGCCTAGTGCAAACCTGAGCATACATCAAACTCCCAACAGCACTAGCATAAGGTATACTCACCATCGACTTCTTTTCAAAGTCATTCTTAGGACACTGATTTTTACTGAATTTGTCCCCCTTTTGTACAGGTGCAACACTAGGTTTACAACCCTCCATCTCAAAACGTTTCAATACTCTATCAATATATGCCCTTTGAGAGAGTCCCAATAGCCCACGAGATCTATCTCGACGTATATCTATGCCAAGAAACAAAAGATGCCTCCCCAAGGTCTTTCATATCAAAAGACTTTGTCAACATTATTTTGGTTTCACAGAGCAACCCAACATCACTACTAGCAAGGAGGATATCATCAACATACAAGACCAGAAAAATATAATTACTCCCACTGGTCTTTAGGTAGATGCAATGATCTACTTTATTTTCAACGAATCCAAAAGAAGTCACTACTTCATCAAATTTTAAGTACCACTGACGAGATGCCTGTTTCAGACCATAGATAGACTTCTTAAGCTTACAAACCATGTTCTCCTTACCAATTTCCTCAAATCCCTCAGGTTGTTCCATATATACATCTTCTTCAAGACTACCGTTTAAAAAAGCAGTCTTAACATCCATCTGATGCAGTTCAAGATCAAAATGTGCAACCAAAGCCATGATAATACGAAAGCCATCCTTAGAGGAGACGGGAGAAAAGGTCTCGGTATAATCAATACCTGGTTGTTGTGTAAACCCTTTCGCCACTAACCTTGCCTTATAGCGATCCACCTTTCCATTGGCATCCCTCTTAGTTTTGAACACCCATTTACACCCAACTGGTCGATGACCATCGGGTAAATTCACAAGCTCCCACACATCATTCTGTGACATCGAAGTCATTTCCTCTCGCATAGCATTAAGCCACATACTACTATGGGGAACAGAAACAGCCTCCCGATAGCTCAAAGGATCTAGCAAACTAACATCAGATTCACCAAGATAAACTATATAATCATCACTGATAGCAGGTCGTCTTTGTCTAACAGACCTCCTGACAGGAGCCTCTTGAGAAGAAGACTCAGGCTGTGTGAAAAAATCATCAACAATGGGCTGTTCAGTAACATCACTGGGTACAATCGGCACGTCACTATGTGGGATTGAAAGAGGAAAGAATACTTTCTCATTCTGCTCGAAAGTGTCTGAAACATCAACTCCAGTACTAACCTCATCAGCAACATCAAACTCCAAGAACCTTGCATTCATGGAGTCAATCACAGTCCTCCCACGACTAGGACAATAGAACCTGTACCCTTTAGACCTATCAGGATATCCAATAAAAAAGCAACGAGAAGTCCTTGACTCGATTTTACTCATATGGGGATTGAAGATTTTAACCTCAGCAGGACACCCCCACACACGAAGATGATTAAGGCTAGGTTTACGACCAGTCCAAATTTCGAAAGGAGTTTTGGGAACAGATTTTGAAGGAACACGATTAAGGATATACAAAGCAGATCTAAGCGCTTCACCCCATAGAAAACAAGGTAGGTTAGACCTACTCATCATGCTTCTCATCATGTCCATAAGGGTGCGATTCCGCCTTTCGGCCACACCATTTTGTTCGGGCGTATAAGGCATGGTATATTGTGGAACAATTCCACATTCCTGTAAGTACTTAGCAAACGGTCCCATTTGTTGTCCAGAACCATCATGTCTACCATAGTACTCACCACCACGATCAGACCGTACTACCTTAATCAATTTCTCTAACTGCTTCTCGACTTCAGTCTTAAAGACTTTAAATTTGTCGAGAGCTTCTGACTTCTCTTTAATGAAATAGAGATAGCCATACCGAGAAAAGTCGTCTATAAATGTTATAAAATACTTGTTTCCACACAAAGTAGTAGGATAAGGTCCAGAGATGTCAGTGTGGATGATTTCTAAAAGCTCTGAGCTACGAGTAGCTCCTTTCTTCTTAGACTTGGTGAATTTGCCTTTAATGCAATCTACACAAGTTTCTAGATCACTGAAATCAAGAGAAGGTAAAATTTCATTTTTGACTAATCTTTGAATCCTTTCTCTCGATATGTGGCCTAAACGTTTATGCCACAACAGACAAGAATTTTCAACGGATAAAGGTCTCTTGGAGGTACTCGACTCAACCGAGAAATTTTGAAAAGGAGTAGGAGTCAAAAGCAATTGAAATAATCCATTATTTAGAATTCCAGAACCAACAATCTGAGAATTCAAAGACAATCGAACTAAACCTCGTTCAAAAAGAAAAGAGTATCCACTAGAGTTCAAAGCTGAAATAGAAATCAAGTTTCTTCTAATAGTGGGAACATAAAAGACATTTCTCAACATGAGAACATGATTTGACTCTAGAACAAGACGAACAACTCCTATGGACTCGACTTGGACTTCAACATCGTTCCCCACTTTAAGCTTTGACTCCGTTTCACTTGGTTTCCTTATGCTCTTGAACCCCTGTAATGTCATAGTAACATGCACAGAAGCTCCACTATCAATCCACCAAGAACTAGGTGAGACATCAACTAGATTCGATTCAAAACATACTAGAACAGAAGAGTTACCTCCAGACTTATTTTGCTCAAGTCGAGCCTTAAGCTTAAAACAATCCTTCTTCATATGTCCTAACTTTTGGCAATAGAAACTTTTGAAATCCTTTTTAGAGACAACCTTTGAACCTCCCTCACTCTGATCGTGACCATGCCTCTTAAAGCCCATATTCTTAGAAGCACCGGGGTGAAAACGCTTAGAGTGCTTCTTACCCTTCAAAAAGGAAGGTCTAGAAGAAGACACAAGAAAGGCACTCTCACTCTTCTCCCTCTTAAGTTTCTCTTCCTCCGCCATACACTTACTAATGAGATCATTGATAGTCCAACTCTCGTTTTGGGAAATAAAGGCAGTTTTGATCTGAGAGAAATTCGGAGGCAAGGAATTGAGAGCATGAAGAATGATGAACTTATCTGGGAGAGGAATCTCAAGGCTTTTTAGTTTGGACTGGAGGGAAATCATTTTCAGAATATAGTCTCTCACTCCTCCCACATTGTCATAAGACATACTCGTCAGCTTTTTCAACAGGACACTAGATTCAGCCATATCGGGTACAAGGTACCTATCTCCAAGAGCAGTGAGCAACTCCTTAGCAGTGGAAGCCTCAGGTAACCCACTCAACAGATGTTCTGAAATTGATCTCCTCATGGCTAGAAGACTCATATAGTTCGAATGCTCCCACTTGCTAAAGTACTCTCTTTCCATTGGGGTACTAGCCTCAGTAAGCGGAGCGGGGCGATCCACTCGCAAGGCTAAATCTAGATTTACAAATCCCAGGGCATACAGAAGCTCATCCTTCCACTTATTGAAATTAGATCCATTTAGGACCTCAACTACACCAACACCAGCATTGTTCAAAGCAAGTGTGACTGAAAACAAAAGGAACAAATACATGAGTGAACATAACAGCAATAGTCATTTACATAGACTATCAAACAGAGAGCCTCAAACAACGCCAAATGCAGTGAATCCAACACCTTTGGGCAGAAGGACCCCACACCAGCAAAGTCAAGACACTCTAGCAACCCTCAACAAGTCCGAGAAAATCCCACCTGTCACTTTGAGTGAGCCGCTTTGGCAGCCAAGCACTCAAAGCACAAATATGAGATAACTCACTTGCTGAGAACACGCGCGATTGTAAGAAAACCCGGTTGTCACTCAGGTCGAGTCGCTTTGGCAACCAAACGACCAGAGCACAAATCCAAAAGCCGCTTACCCTTAATGCACATGCCCGTCAGATGACCCACCTGTCACTGTAAACGAGCCACTTTGGCAGCCAAACGCTTACAGCACAAATGTGAAAACACCGACAAGTTCACTCACAAAAATCACATGTTCCCTTAGTCACATATGTACGCTAAATAATAACCTTTTTTTTTTTTTTTTTTTTTTTTTTTTTTTTTTTTTTTTAACTTCGCAGCTGCGGAATGATCCGCCGCAGCTGCGGCGCGCGGTAGCAGAATGTTCCGCAGCTGCGGACGGATCCGCCGCAGCTGCGGCGCGCGGTAGCAGAATGTTCCGCAGCTGCGGAATGATCCGCCGCAGCTGCGGCGCGCGGTAACAGAATGTTCCGCAGCTGCGGAATAATCCGTCGCAGCTGCGGAATGACGTCTGTTCGTCTTCTCTAAACCTAATTTCGCGAAAACCGATCCTAATCACCAGAATCGATCCCAAATCGCGAAATCTTTTTAGAAATACATAATCAAACATCGTGCGGATCCCAAATCGACAAACGGTCGCTCTGATACCACATGTAAGCGAATCTGATCGCTAACCCAAGATCACCGTATCGATTTGGGACACCAAAAAAAAACGGGGAAAACGGAGGCGTACCTGATTGCGCCATAATCTCCAATACAAAAGCGGAAGCCAAGATCCGTGAGTACGAACTGCAAGAACAATCAAGAAAGTGCCCTAGGTCTTCCCCTCCCTCCTGACGAGACGGCCGATGGAACTATCTGATTAATTCATCAGTGGGAGAGGGGACCTAGCGCTATTATAAACGTGACAGGCCCTTCCATCACGGGCTTATGTCAACATTAGGCCTACACCGAGTTGCCGTCTAGCCCACATCATACAATAACCGAGATGTCGCAAAAGTCCATAACAAAGATCACCGAACCTCAATGGACTATCATGCATTGTCCCGTAATCAACATACAACCCGGTTTTTCAAGATAGACAAAATATAATTAATTATAGCCCAAATGAATTTTATAAACAAAACAAAAGAAAGAAAACAAAGGTTCAATAAAATTCCAACATTACATTCCTTCTCAGGAAGGCTCAGTTACGTCAGATTTGTTAGTAATATCACATGAAAGACAAAGCAAAGCATTTCTCTACACGATTGAAAGGAAAAATAGATTATAAGTGGAAAAAAGAAGTCTTTCAAAAAAATCAAAATTTAAAAATTACCTTAGTGAACGAACCACTCGAGTCTGATGGCGGACATTAGACTCGAGTGAACCGCTTATTTTGGTCATGAAGTTGTGTATCACTTTGGTTCCGACGACTATGTTGCGGTTTCTTGGGATGAATAATTTCCGGAACGAGACTACTAAGTGAACGGTGAAAATCGAGGTCAGTCGCGCGCGATTGGTCGTTTATGAGGAATTTTTCCCCTTGATATACACCCGAAGCTGACCCCATTGTCAAAGACAACGGACGGCTGTCCACTGACCGACCATAAGGAAAAGAAGGTGACTTCAACACCGCAAAAATCTACACAACAAAAGCCTTTTCCCAAGGACTAGGGGAGCAGGAATTTTATCGAGTGGCCCGCACTTGGTACATACCGCCCGTCTCATCATGAGGCACACGAGCAGATTTGCTGGCGCTCTCCGTGTATTTAAGCCGAGAGCAGCGTCATCCACCACTGACTTCAGCGTTTGATTTGGGACAAGTCTTTTTTTTGTTTTTCCCGGTGGAGAAATGAAGTCGTGGTTGCACAAGGCCAAGCCCTTCGTTGGGGTCATCTTCATACGAGTTGGCCTTGCCTTTCTGGGATGGGCATCCTCACCAAGGCCGTCATCAACTGAGGGGTGAGCAACTACGTCCTTGTTGTCCACCGTCACGCCATCGCCACCCTTGTTATCGCTCCCTTTGCCATTGTCCTCGACAAGTAAAATTATATTATGGCCGGAGCCCCCACTCGTTCGAGGACCCCCCTGGCGCATGGCTGTCTCATGTCTTTTTTTTTGTTTGCTTCTTACAGGAATATACGGCCGAAAATGACGCTTCCCATCTTCATTAAGCTAATGGTGCTTAGCTTGTTGGAGTTAAGCCTCTCTTATCGGTCTTATTGTTTACCATTATTTTTGCGAGAGGTTTATGATAGCTAAATCTCTACTGTTCAGGCCTGTGATCGACCAGAACCTCGACTATCTGGGGATAAAGAATGCCACGGCGACCTTTGTGTTTGCCCTGGGTAATATGCTGCCCGCCATCACCTTCGTCATGGCTTGCATCCTCAGGTAACATCGTTCGTCGCCCGTATGACACCATTCCCATACTCGAGAGCAAACAATCGTGGATATCTGTTGTTTGAGCTTACTAAAATTATCATTAGGCTGGAGAAGGTGGAGTTTAAAAGCATCCGCAGCCAGGCCAAGGTGTTTGGTACAATGGCGACGGTTGCCGGGGCCATGATCATGACCTTAATCAAAGGCCCCATCATTGAGCTGTTTTGGCAGAAGGGGAGGACCGGCCACGAGATCAAGATGAATGGGACGAGTCTCCATAGTTCCATCAAGGGTGCGCTCATGATCACCATTGGGTGCTTCTGCTGGGCTTGCTTCATGGTTTTGCAAGCAATAACGCTGCAGTCATATCCAGCCGAGCTATCCCTTACAGCATGGGTATGCTTATTGGGTACGTTAGAGGGAGCGGCCGTGGCCCTCTTCATGGAAAGGGGCAATGCCTCTGTTTGGGCCATCCATTGGGACAGCAGGCTGCTCGTTGCCGTTTACAGCTTAAGCATTCAAATGAAAGGAACTTGCAGAATGACGCGTTCATAAGATAGATGGCTTACAAACTGACCAAGAAGAGATTCTTGCAGGGGATCATCTGCTCGGGGGTGGCTTATTACGTCCAGGGGATCGTGATGAAGGACAAAGGCCCAGTTTTCGTGACGGCATTCAGTCCACTTAGCATGGTGATTGTGGCCGTGATGAGCACCTTCGTTTTCGCAGAACAATTGTTTCTAGGAAGGTATGCGATTCACTGCTCGCCCATCGACAGGACATCAGGAATGCTAAATGGCGATTCCTCGATCCGATGTGTTCTTCATACTAATTTGTCTCTACAGGGTGATGGGAACCATTGTCATCGTAACAGGATTATACCTCGTAGTGTGGGGGAAAAGCAAGGACTACGAGGAATCTTCGCCTTCGGCACACATAGACGACGATCAAAAGCCTTTGCCAATACAAACAGGGGGTGCGAGGAGCAGAACCGAGAACCGCGACGTTGTGGAGGTTAGCATAATCAACCATTCGACCGGGGAGAACCCCGACAACAGAAGGACCGAGTCCGAGGGTTAACTAAATTGACAAGTTGGACTACATCAAGATTGAAATGAATTCCAAAGTTGAATTGCAGAAATATGATCATTTGTAAAATATATGCCCTTTGCACGAAAAGCTTTGTCCCCATATTCGAAGCGAAAATCCATTAGAGTAATGATGTTGAGGTGTGAAGGTAAGTACTTCACGTGTGGTGTTTTTTTATCAGGTCTTATTTGGTTGATTTCAATACATCTGGTGTGTGTAATTTTTCTGTCATTGTTGTAAAAATACACGGAGCATGTGCTGAGAGCTTGTATCCCTTCGTTTCGTTTGAGTTAGTAACACACGAGGAGTGTTAGCTGTAGAAGGTTGCATCGTTGGTGAAGCCTTTTGGGAGGGTGACTCGGGGGCCACGAGGGACTCGTTTGGAAGCTGCAGGAGACGTTGATGGGAAACGTGCGACAGGTTGCTGGCGTGGCCAACGTGCAGTGGGCCGGAGAGAAGGGCAGATACCCCGGGAGCACATAAGATGATGGACTAACCAGCTTCTGTGGTATATGGTTCTGTGTGTGTAGGATAACCTTGAGCAGGAGTTCTGTGTCTACTTAGTCGTAGTCTCGAGGGACCACACAGGAGATCTTTGGGCAAGGGTTTTGTATTTGCTCAGTCGAAATCTCGAGGGATCGCGCAAGGGAAGTCGCAGCAGGTTGTTGTGCAGGTGGAGACGCCGCCGGAGTGAAAAGTCTCGGAGGAAGTCACGGCAGGTTGCTGTGCAGGAGAGGACACCGCCTGAGAGAAACGTCCGACAGAAGGTTACCTTTGTTAGTCACATTAACATGTGCACCGAGTCACTGTAGTACAGAACCTTACGGTTTGTGCTTTGAAAAACATTCACATGTAGTACAGAACCTTACGACATGTGCTGTAGATGGTTGACACCTTTGGTACAAAACCTTACGGTCTGTGTTATGAAATCAAGTCATCTTTAGTACATAACCTTCTGGTCTGTGTAGTAGAGGGTTGACATCTTTAGTACAGAACTTTACGGTTTGTGCTGTGAAACCAAGTCATCTCTGGTACAAAACCTTCTGGTCTGTGCTGTAGAGGGTTGACACTTTTGGTACAGAATCTTTGGATCTGTGCTATAGAGGGTTGACACATTTGGTACAGAACTTTCTGGTCTGTACAGTGCAACTCAGTCACTCTAGTACAGAACCTTCTGGTCTGTGCTTTGCAACTCACTCATCTGTGGTGCAGAACCTTCCGGTCTGTGCTATAAAAAGTCTATTATATATTACTTTCTGTAATCATTTCGAAATTAAGTTTGAGTGAAAAACATTCAAATTCTGGGTGAAGAGTGGATGTAGGCAAGTTACCGAACCACTCTAAAAGTCTTGTGTGCATCAAACAAATTGCAATCAGATTCGTACATTCGGCTTACAGAAACCTGTCTCGACGGTTCTGTTTTACAGAAGCTTTCTTCCGCTGTGGGATTTGTCGAAAAAGAGTTAAAAATTCTTAATTGGACTTTAACACTAATTCACCCCCTCTTAGTATAACAGGTTGCGATCGCCTCACTCCTCAGGCTCCATTTTTTTTGTTTTGCTAAGAGATGTTGTAGATGGTCGGGTAAATGGGGGTAGTCACGGGTGGGAGCCTTGGTGTTTCTGTTGGTAGGTTTTGGAGCTGGCGAGGAATGCTACGAGGGATAACAAGAAGAAAAGGATAATACCGAGGCATGTGCTGCTGGCGATCAGGAACGACGAGGAGCTGGGGAAGCTGTTGGCAGGGGTGACGATCGCTCAGGGGTATTCTGCCAAACATCAACTCAGTGCTCCTCCCGAAGAAGACGTCCACGTCGGATAAGGGAACGAAGGAGCCCAAGTCTCCTTCCAAGGCCACCAAGTCCCCCAAGAAGGCCTGATGATTACCACATGCCCCCTTCCTTAACGTATGTATGTTAGTATTTCTTCCCCTCCTGACATCGAAATCAACCATGGCCAATCCAGATCATTCATTTTTTGTTGTTTTTCAGATGCCTGTTGTGTCGTATTCAATTGGTATCAATACGATCCTTAACTCTTAATATTTTCCTGTGATTTTTGTTTCACAACAATGTCCAATGATAAAATATTTTACAAGTAAATTTTAAAATTCGTTGATGAATACTATTTTAAAACATATCCTTAAATTTAATTCGTAAATTTATTTACATATTGTCCTCCAGAAGTGAGGAACTCGTTGCAGTTCTGCTTCAGTGTCCAAAATTTTTGCTAATGATGATTTTTAATCGGGTACGTACTATTTCAAAGTAGTGTGACATGCGAAAATAGTTTGTGGTAGTATAAATAGTTTAAAAATTTTAAAGTCAGATTTTTATTTTTTATTTTTTGAAATAATGGACTTTTTTGAAAGTGGAATTTGTACCGAGAAATTTTAAAATTATTTATTTTATTTCGTAAATATATTCCGTTTATGAACATAACTCAATTTACATACTTTGGCTGTCCAGCATGTTGGGGGTTGTGTGTGAAAGGATTGGATAGGAAAAGAGAAGATGCTAGCAGAACGTAGGTTCTGTACTATTGACGACCTTCTGTAGAATAGAAGAAACCTTCTATAGAGCTGCTGCACCTACAGGAAGTGTTTTTGGCTGCGATTTCTGTTTCTTTAAAACTTTCTATCTTTTTCTCTTGCTTAATGAAATGTCTACACATCCCTTTATATATAGGGAGGAGTGGGAAATCCAAATGTCAAAAGAAATCGAAATGACATATTTAATCATCTTCTTAAATGCGCTACTTAATGACTCACTTAAATATTATTTCTGTTACTAACTTTAATACCCATTAATCTTGATCATAAATTACCTTCAACACCCCCTCTTAATTTATGATCTTCAAGAAGTCTTTGAATGTCTCGAACTTCTCAGAAGACACTGCCTTTGTAAGAACATCTGCGGGTTGATCATGGGTGCTGATGAATTCTAGAAGAATCTCCTTCTGCGAAACCATCTCTCTGATAAAATGATAACGAAGTTCTATATACTTCGATCTTGCATGGAAAATTGGATTCTTGGTCATAACAATTGCAGATTGGTTATCACAGAAGATTGTTGTTGGCTCGTCCACCTTATGTTATAACTCTAGAAGTAACCTTCTGAGCCAGACAGCTTCTCTTGTTGCTTCATTTGCTACGATGTACTCAACTTCTACAGATGAGAGTGCAACAGTGCTTTGCTCCTTTGAACTCCATGAAATGGGCTTTGTTCCAAAGCAGAACAAGTATCCTGATGTGCTTCTACGATCATCCAAGCTTCCTGCCCAATCACTATCTACAGAACCCACTAAATCATCCTTCTGCTCTTTTGTATACTTCAGTCCGACCTTCCGTGTGCCTTTTAGATAGCGTAGAACCCTTTTTGCTACTGTGAAATGAGTTCTGCTGGGGTTGCTTATGAATCTAGACAGCAAACTCACAGAATGAACAATATCAGTCCTAGTGTGAGTGAGATAAATAAGAGAACCAACCAGGCTTCTGTAGATCTTCGAATCAAAGTCTTCTGTAGAATCTTCCTTCTGTAACTTCTCATTGAGTGACATTGGAGTAGAAATTGGCTTCGCATTCTCCATACGAAACTTCTTCAATAGATCTGCTATGTACTTCTCTTGAGAAAAGAAAATTTCTCCTTTCTTCTGCTTCACTTGAAATACGAGAAAGTACTTCATCAAGCCAAGATCTGTCATCTCAAATTCTTCCATCATTGCTTTCTTGAACTTCTGCAGCAAGCTTCTGCTGGTGCTAGTGTAAATCAAATCATCCATATAAAGACATGCTATTAGAAAATCAGGACTAACCTTTTGTATGTATAACGAAGGTTCTACTGTGCTTATGGAGAATCCTTTCTTTTGTAAATAGGAATCGATTCTACAATTCCACGCTTTTGGTGCTTGCTTCAAACCATATAGAGCCTTATGCAGTCTGTAGACTGTCTTCTATGCCTTTCATCACGAATCCTTGTGGTTACTCTACGTAAACTTCTTCTTCTAGTACTCCATTAAGAAATGTTGACTTGACATCAAGCTGGAATACTTCAAGCTCTTTCTGTGCTGTAATGGCTAGTACAGAACGGATTGTCTCCATCCTTGCTACATGAGCAAAAGTTTCTGTAAAATCAACGCCAGGCTTCTATGAATAGCCTTTTGCTACAATGCGAGCTTTAAGCTTTTGCACACTTCCATCTTCATTATACTTGGTCTTATAGACCCACTTCAATCCGATAGCTTCTTTTCCTTCTGGGAGATCGACCAATGACCACGTGTCATTCTTCTCTATAGAAGTCATCTCCTCCTTCATGGCATTTCTCCATTTTTCTTCTTTGGATGCCTCCTCAAAGTTCTGTTGCTCAAATGTAGTAAGAGCAAAGTTAGCTCGCTCATAAATTTCAATGAATGATCGATACCTCCTTGGTGGTGTATCTCCAATAGGACCCTTTGCTTTTGGAATGGTTTTAGAGGAACTAGCTTCTTTTGTTCCGATGGGATTCTGTACTGTAACTTCTGTTGCTGCTTCTGTTGTTCTGATAGGGTTCTGTGCAGATGCTTCTGTTACTGCTTCTGTATACTAGAACATCTGAGTCATAGAAGACTCTTCCTACTACTTTCAAGCTGTATGTTCATCAAAGATAACATCTCTCGACAGAACTAACTTGTCAATATTCGGAATATATAGACGATATCCATTCGGTTCATCACTATATCCGATGAAAATCAACTTCTCGCATTTCTCATCAAACTTCTCTCTTCCTTGAGAAGGTGTGAGTGCATATCCAATACATCCAAATACTTTCAAATGATTTACCACGGGCTTTCTCCTGTACCACGCTTCATATGGTGTCTTATCCCTAACTGCTTTTGTAGGGGATCTGTTCAGAAGGTAGGCAAATGTGTTAACAGCTTCTGCCCAGAACTTGTTGGGTAGACCTTTGCCCTTCAGCATGCTTCTGGCCATCTCCACTATGGTTCTGTTCTTTCTTTCTGCGACTCCATTCTGCTGTGGAGAATACTGCACAGTCAGCTACCTCTGTATCCCCTTCTGTTGGCAATAGTCCAAGAATGGTCTTGACAGAAACTCTCCTCCACGATCTGTCCTCAAGGTCTTAATCTTATATCCACTTTGATTCTCTGCATGTGCTTTGAACTTCATAAAGGTGGTGAAAGCATCTGACTTCCTCTCAAGAAAATAAATCCAAATCATTCTAGTATAGTCATCTATGAACAACAGAAAGTATCTTCTGTTATCGAGAGAAGGAGTCTGAGTCGGTCTACAAATATCCGCATGAACCAGCTTGAGAGGGACTTGAGCTCTCCATGATGTGTTTGGGAATGGAAGACGATGATGCTTTTCGAAGACACATCCTTCACAGACGTCACCTTCTACAGCTTGTATAGAAGATAGTCTCACCACCATATCCTTCTGCTTTAGTAGAGCTAGACCTTTCCTGTTCAAATGTCCATACCTGAGATGCCAAAGATGAGAATAATCTACAACCTCAGTTTTGAGAACCACATTGCTGCAAGGAGTCATCTTTAAAGGGAACAAATTGTTGGACGTCATCTTCACGACCGTGACCTTCTGTCCATTTCTTTCTGTTATCTCACATTGACCTTCTGCAAAAACCAACTTATATCCATTTTTCATCATTTGTCCCACACTTAGTAGGTTCTGTACGATTTCTGGAGTGTAGAAGACGTCGTGCATCCTCTTTTGTTGACCTTCTGCACTAAAAATCGAAACAACACATTTACCTTCTATTTTTAATTTCTTGCTATCTCCAAGTTCCAAGAGAGAGTTATATTTCTCATCAAGCTCCACAAAGTTCTTCTTGATCCCTGTGACATGGTTACTACAACCACTATCGAGGAACCATATCTCATTCATATCTTTCACGGTGTTAGAGGAAGAATATAAAACTTTAGAAGGTTCATCTTCCTTAGAGAAATTTACCGAGCTTCTGTCCTCATGCTTCTATTCATGCTTCTGCTCTTTATCTTTGTATCAGCAATCACGATCTGAATGAGTTGGGAACTTGCATCTCCTGTATCGAAAACGACAATCTTTTGTTTCATGATTATTCTTTCTACAGATGCGGCATTCTACTTCTGAGTTGACCTTCTGGTCGTCCTTCTACATAGCCTCTGCCACGAGACCTGCCTCCACGTCCTCTGCCGTAGGACCTTCTGTTATTTCCAGAACGTTCTTGCTTCTGCTAAAAAACATTCAACTTCGCTTGAAATGCTTGCTCCACCGGTGTTGTGTACTTGCTGACCCGTTTCTCATGGGCTTCTAAAGAACCCATCAATTCATAGATGGAAACTTCTGCGAGATCCTTGATCTCTTCAATCACGGTTACCACATGCTCAAACTTCTGTGGCAAGCTTCTGAGGATTTTCTCCACGACTTTTCGGTCCAGGACAACTTCTCCGCAACTCTTCAATTGATTGAGGATTTCCACGATCCTTGAGAAGTAGGCTTTGACGTTTTCTGCGTCTTTTATTGCTAGATTGTCGAAGTCTCTCCAAAGGTTCTGCAGCTTTATAGAGATCATCTTCTGTGACCCTTTAAACTCCTTCTTTAGGACCTCCCACGCTTCATTCACCTTCTTTAGGCCGAATATCCTTGGGTAGATGGTTTTGCTCACGGATTGTTGCAGAATTCATATAGCCATGGCATTCTTCATGACGTTCTCATTGTATGCCTTCTGTTCATCTTCTGTGGGATTGATGACACCTTCTGCGGAAGTGTTGTCACCTTCTGGGAGAGAGATTCATTCTTTAACTTCTTCGTAGCCTTCCTCCACAAGTTTCCATAGATCTTGCGAAAGGAAAATTGTCTCCATTTGAGAGCTCCAATAGTCGAAGTGCTCACCGTCGAAGATGGAGATTTGGTTGGGAGAAAAAGTGAAGAACATGTTGCCAGCGGATGCAGACATGACCTTCTGCGCTCTGATACCAAATTTGTTGGGGGTTATGTGTGAAATGATTGGATAGGAAGGGAGAAGGTGCTAGCAGAACGTAGGTTCTGTACTATTGACGACCTTCTGTAGAATTGATGAAACTTTCTGTAGAGCTGCTGCACCTACAGGGAATGTTTTTGGCTGAGATTTCTATTTCTTTAAAACTTTCTATCTTTTTCTCTTGCTTACATGAAATGTCTACACGTCCCTTTATATATAGGGAGGAGTAGGAAAACCAAATGTCAAAAGAAACCGTCACCTTTAATGACATATTTAATCATATATTTAAATGCCCTACTTAATGACCCACTTAAATACTATTTCCGTTATTAACTTTAATACCCATTAATCTTTATCATAAATTACCTTCAACACATCATTTCTCTCTAAAGTTTCTTGTCGTGATTCCCCCTTGCCAAAAGTAATAATTAAACAAAATAGAGCCCAAGCGGTTGAGAGAAATTCAAGTTTTAAGGTATGATATGAAAATAGAGTATGAGAAGGATACCATATGTATCATATGATACTACTAATAGCAAATAAGGGATAAAACATCTGTTCCTATGTCGTGCGCATCGGCCATGGCTATGTTGTAAAATTATAAGACAATACTATACAGCAAAACCCGGTTCAGTTGTCTCATGTAAAAAGCTAGATACCATGATCTTGGTCTGCCAGCACATCCGCAACCTTATCCAGCAATATTTCGCCTACCGCCTCAAGCTTTCCACAATGTAGTCCGCATAAAGATTCCTTCACAAGTAATATAAACAATCATATCAGTCGTTTGTTGAGTGCGCAAGGTAAAAGTATGAAACAACTGGACACGGTAGAGGTCATAACGAGGAACCACATCAACATCAGCCAACACAATGTAGTGTGCAGTGTATCCGTACAAGTAACTTCATTACGGTTGGCGACACCAATTTCGCCAGAATACTTGAAATCCCATGATGGTTCCTTTTCACTTTGGAAGCGATTATCCAAACAATAAACATGGGGGTCATAGGCTTTATCAGTGCACAATCCGTTATCTAGTATTGCAAAGGTTATAAGGGGCTTACATGGAGTGCTGGACTGCTTGAGTAGCAGCAGAGGCTGGAAGAAAATCGTTGAGTGCAACTTGTATGTTCTCATTTTTCTTGTCTGGTTGCTTGTTAAGGATTTTCTACAAATCATCACTTCAAAGCATTCTGCTTTGTTTGGATTGGGTAGACATCAATAGGAATTCTAGATATAAGAAGGATACAATCTTCAAAAAAGCGACGGATTTCGGCCAAGCGATGTGGTGGCAGCTCCTTAATAACATTAAAAAGTTGGTACTCGGGATCATCGGCACAAACAACAATTATCTTATCATCTTTCTCGCCCTGTTAGTCAGAGTAAGCAAACTTAGTTAAGAGCTTCCATAAAAAAGTAATCCTTTTTAAAAAGAAAGAAAAGAAAAAACAGAGTCATATTTATCAGGTCAATTATTAAAGGTAGGTTCGTCTTTTTCATTTTTTTTTTCAAAGACGGGTAAAATTCATCCTTTTTTAAAAATCAAATATGGGTTTTTGAATAGGTCGTAAAAGACAATAAATACGTAATTTTTGAAACTTGATTTTATTTGAAGATCTTTTTAAAATTAACGGTATTTCCATACGGACCTCGTGGTTTCAGAGGAAAAACATAGGCAAAACAACATGAACAAAAGTCGAAGAATATCATTTAAGAGACCAGACTCATCGAAGATGCATGAATCATAATGTATTATCATGCACATTCGTCATGTGCATCGTGTTGTATAAAATGGGTCTATCGTCATGGAGAGATCTCCGAATGGAACTATGGAATCCCTTTCATTTCCTCAACTTATGGCTTAGAAAAATAAGTATGTGATAGCATCAATTAGTGTTAGGAAACAATAAAACCACTACCACTACTACATACACATCACCCGTTTGGTTTGCTCCCTCTCAACACAACGAATTTTGAGCCTAAAGCTTTATACTATCAACGTTAATAATCGTTTCACCACAACGAGGAGTTAGAAACGTCGTGTCATCACGAGTTAAACTTTTAAAAATGACTCGAGAACTTTAGTAAAATGATCTCAAGGTTTGAAGATGCTTAAATTTGATTTCGAGGAATACTTCAGCAAGATGATTCTCATTAACCTCAACTACTCAAAATTGAGAAGCATCTTTGGCAAGTCGATTTCGAAATAGAAACGATGTTGAGCATCTCCAAAAGAAAGGAATAACGATCTCGAGAAGAATTATGACATTTGGACCTTGACAGAAATGACGTGAGGATAGAGCAAACTATCGGTAGCATGTGGAAGGAATTGAATCGGGTCAGTAAAGACGAAGAACATGACATGAGAGAAATAATGCAAAGTATTCGAGGGCTGTCAAATCGAGCATATTCTCGCGATGGTATGAGAAAAGTTTCTCCGAATTGTGGAGCGTGAAGAAATGCTATAATGGAGGTAAAGAGGAAGGTAGGTTTTCGTGGTACTGGGAATGCACTTAATGAGAATGATTTCGAGTTCGATGAGATTAATCATGGTCAATCGGACCTTCATTTACTTTTATAGGATCTCAATTGGAGATTGAGGATCCAATCATCTTTAAGATATAGGTCACAAATGTATACACAGCCAGATCGGAGGAAAATGAATAAGCCATAAAGTTTTTATACTTAACCTAATCCAACATATCTTGTGTTAACTGTAGAAGTTTGATCTTATGTAAACTGTATACTCGAGCAACTGCTACAAGATGCTGTTTATCGGAAAAAGTTATTGTTTCATCAAGTGCCATATCCCACCCTACATCCACCTTATTGAACCACTGGTGATGGCTGCCATCATACTCGAGTAAACCGCTTATTTTGTATGTGGCAGCAAGTAGAAGTATATTAAGGGTGACACTTGTTCAAGTGGATCAGAATGGACGAAAAAAAGTTGTTACATTAAGAGGGGGTGAATTAGTGTTAAAGTCCAATTAAGGATCTTTAACTCCTTTTCGAAAAACCCTGCAGCGGAAGAAAAGCTTCTGTAAAACAGAACCGTATAGATAGGTTACTGTAAGACAGAATGTACGAATGTGATTGCAATTTGTTTGATGCACACAAGACTTTTATAGTGGTTCGGCAACTTGTCCATATCCACTCTTTACCCAGAATTTGGATGGTTTTCACTCAATAGTATCTTAGTAACGATTACAAAAAGTGATATACAATAGACCTTTTATAGCACAGACCAGAAGGTTCTGCACCATAGAAGACTGAGTTGCAAAGTACATACTAGAAGGTTCTGCACCACAGAAGACTGAGTTGCATAGTACATACCAGAAGGTTTTTTACTAGAGTGACTGAGTTGCACAGTACAGACCAGAAGGTTCTGTACCAAATATGTCAACCCTCTACAGCACAAATCCAAATATTATGTACCAAAAGTGGCAACCCCCTACAGTACAGACCAGAAGGTTCTATATCAAAGGTGACTTGGTTTCACAGTACATAACGTAAGATTCTGTACTAAAAATGTCAACCCTCTACTGCACAGGCCGTAAGGTTCTGTACCAAAGGTGACTGTTTTTCAAAGCACGAACCGTAAGGTTCTATACTACAGTGATTAACAAACGTAACCGGTTGTTGAACGTTTCCCTCAGGTAGTGTCCTCTCCTGCACAGCAACCTGCCGGGACTTCCTCGAGACTTTTCACTATGGCGGCATCTCCACCTGCACAGCAACCCGTTGCGATTTCCCTTGTGCGACCCTCGAGATCTCGGCTGATCAAACACAAAACCATTGCCCAAGGTTATCTTGCGTAGTCCCTCGAGACTACGACTAAGCAGACACAGAACCCCTGCCCAAGGTTATCCTATACACACAGAACGTTACACCACAGAAGCTGGTTAGTCCCTCACATTCTGTACTGCCGGGGTATATTGCCTTCTCTCCGGCCCACTGCACGTTAGCCACGCTAGCAACCTATCGCACGCGTCCCACCAACGTCTCCTGCAGCTTCCAATCGAGTCCCTCGTGACCCCCGAGTCACCCTCTCAAAAGACTTCACCAACAATGCAGCCTTCTGCAGCTAACGCTCGTCGTGTGTGACTAACTCAAACGAAACGAAAGGATACAAGCTATCAGCACACGCTCTCTAGATTTTTACAACAATGACTGATATTAAAAAAGGATTATAGAAACGTGGCTGAGTCTCTCTATTTATACACAAATAGTCTAGGTGAAAAAAGAATAGAAGGTAATTTGCACGATCAGTCTTGTGTAAAACAAGGAAACCGAAAGATTAGATAATAATACAATATATAATTTACAAAATCATCATTCTCATGCATATATTCGTTTAGGTAACCAAATCATATCAAATAGGATAAAGATATGATAAAGTTCGCATGAATACTACGTTATAGAAAGTTCTGGTTGAATCTGGTCAGCAACCTTCTACAAATGGAAATAATCAAAGATTAACTTCGCTTCTGCAGGACCAGCGGTGATCTATGATAAATTTATCAAAAAAAAAGATTAACTTCCAAATTAATTAAAACCGATATCACTCTGTTCAGGACACTTAAATGAATGTATCTAGACATATGATAATGATAAACATCCAAAATATCGATCCTTCGGTGGTCGGATGAATCCACAGAAGATTGTAGACAACTTTGCCGAACATTGCCATAAATAGAATATTATATTTCATTCCATGAAAAATATAATTCCTAATGGGATTATTTAGAAACGTAATACATTCAATTTGTTCATATTAATATCTTGATCAAAAGTTTTTTATTTTGTGACTAATTAATCATTAAACAATCATTTAATTATAAAATATTTTTATAGAAAGTTCTCAACGTGAGTAGCTTCTATCAAGGCTCATCATCAAAACCTATTCAACAAGAGTGATTTATTATCTATCTCGATTTTTGTCAAAAAAAAAGAAGAGAAATTACTCGACAGGCGAGAAACTATGTTTGTCCGTGTTCTATATGATTATGAAATTAAAATAAATATATTGGTAATAGGAAAGTTCGAGTCGTGTCTCTCTATCCCAACTAGATTCATTCGAAATCCCATTACTGGCTGGAAGGATAAGCAAATGCAAGCAATCTATCTCCATATGATTTAAAGTACCAACCACACAGAGCTACGGACAAGTTCTGGTAGACTTCTTTTAACTCACTGTGACTCGAAGGACTCACTGGACCAAGAAAAAGCAAACGGTGACTTGTGACAGAGCTTGATTTGAGGGATAAAATACTCGAGTTCTGGTACCCGAGTTGGTCTTGTAATCCAATCACCTTGTTCAAGAAGTTCCGTATCACTTTGGTTCCGACGACTATGTGGCGGTTCCTTGAGACGAACAATTTCCCGAAGGAGACTACTAAGTGCACGGTGAATAATTTCGTCGTTTATGAGGAATTTTTCCCCTTGATATACCCAAAGCTGACACTATTTGTCAACGACAACGGACGGCTGTCCGCTGACCGACCATACGGAAAAGAAGGTGACTTCAACACCGCCAAAATCTACACAACAGGAATTTTATCGAGTGGCCGGCACTTGGTACATACCGCCCGTCTCATCATGAGGCACACGAGCAGATTTGCTGGCGCTCTCCGAGTATTTAAGCCGAGAGCAGCGTCATCCACCACTGACTTCAGCGTTTGATTTGGGACAAGTCTTTCTTGTTTTTCCAGGTGGAGAAATGAAGTCGTGGTTGCACAAGGCCAAGCCCTTCGTTGGGGTCATCTTCATACAAGTTGGCCTTGCTGGGATGGGCATCCTCACCAAGGCCGCCCTCAACCGAGGGGTGAGCAACTACGTCCTCGTCGTCTACCGTCACGCCATCGCCACCCTTGTTATCGCTCCATTTGCCATTGTCCTCGACAAGTAAAATTATATAATGGCCGGAGCCCCCACTCGTTCGAGGACCCCCCTGGCGCATGGCTGTCTCATGCGTTTTTTTTTTTGTTTGCTTCTTACAGGAATATACGGCCGAAAATGACGCTTCCGATCTTCACTAAGCTAATGGTGCTTAGCTTGTTGGAGTTAAGCCTCTCTGATCGATCTTATTGTTTACCATTATTTTTGCGAGAGGTTTATGATGGCTAAATCTCTACTGATCAGGCCTGTGATCGACCAGAACCTCTACTATCTGGGGATAAAGAATGCCACGGCGACCTTTGTGTTTGCCCTGGGTAATATGCTGCCCGCCATCACCTTCGTCATGGCTTGCATCCTCAGGTAACATCTTTTGTCGCCCGTATGATGCCATTCCCATACTCGAGAGCAAACAATCGTGGATATCTGTTGTTTGAGCTTACTAAAATTATCATTAGGCTGGAGAAGGTGGAGTTTAAAAGCATCCGCAGCCAGGCCAAGGTGTTTGGTACAATGGCGACGGTTGCCGGGGCCATGATCATGACCCTAATCAAAGGCCCCATCATTGAGCTGTTTTGGCAGAAGGGGAGGACCGGCCACGAGATCAAGATGAATGGGACGAGTCTCCATAGTTCCATCAAGGGTGCGCTCATGATCACCATTGGGTGCTTCTGCTGGGCTTGCTTCATGGTTTTGCAAGCAATAACGCTGCAGTCATATCCAGCCGAGCTATCCCTTACAGCATGGGTATGCTTGTTGGGAACGTTAGAGGGAGCGGCCGTGGCCCTCGTCATGGAAAGGGGCAATGCCTCTGTTTGGGCCATCCATTGGGACAGCAGGCTGCTCGTTGCCGTTTACAGCGTAAGCATTCAAATGAAAGGAACTTGCAGAATGACGAGTTCATAAGATAGATGGCTTACAAACTGACCAAGAAGCGATTCTTGCAGGGGATCATCTGCTCCGGGGTGGCTTATTACGTCCAGGGGATTGTGATGAAGGACAAAGGCCCAGTTTTCGTGACGGCATTCAGTCCACTTAGCATGGTGATTGTGGCCGTGATGAGCACCTTCGTTTTCGCAGAACAATTGTTTCTAGGAAGGTATGCGATTCACTGCTCGCCCATCGACAGGACATCAGGAATGCGAAATGGCGACTCCTCGATCCGATGTGTTCTTCATACTAATTTGTCTCTACAGGGTGATGGGAACCATTGTCATCGTAATGGGATTATACCTCGTAGTGTGGGGGAAAAGCAAGGACTACGAGGAAACTTCACCTTCGGCACACATAGACGACGATCAAAAGCCTTTGCCAATACAAACAGGGGGTGCGAGGAGCAGAACCGAGAACCGCGACGTTGTGGAGGTTAGCATAATCAACCATTCGACCGGGGAGAACCCCGACAACAGAAGGACCGAGTCCGAGGGTTAACTAAATTGACAAGTTGGACAACATCAAGATTGAAATGAATTCCAAAGTTGAATTGCAGAAATATGATAATTTGTAAAATATATGCCCTTTGCACGAAAAGCTTTGTCCCCATATTTCGAAGCGAAAATCTATTAGAGTAATGATGTTGAGGTGTGAAGGTAAGTACTTCATGTGTGGTGTTTTTTGATCGGGTCTTATTTGGTTGATTTCAATACATCTGGTGTGTGTAATTTTTCTGTGAATGGGGGGGAGGACATCGGATCCCCCAGCCAGCATCACCGAATGCAGTTCTAGGCGTCGTACCTCGGATTCTTGGTGACTTTCTCGACCACTTCTTGTTCGAGATGATAGATTCTCGGTCAAGGCATCACTTGAATGGGAAGGGAAGATTTTATATTCGAAGCAGAAGAAGATGGTGGCAGAATTACTGGACTTTGGATTCAGAAATTTGGGGGGGGGGGGGGAGGGGGGACCATTTTCCTTTGCGGGTCAACTCTTTTAACTCATCACCCGACAAAAAAACTTCATGGAGAATAAATTGGATGTCGGATTCCATTTCTTTCATTTCCGGCACCGTAAAATTATAACCCTCAGAAGAAATGTGATATGATTGAGTGGTGGGTGGTTAGGAAATTACGAAAATATTTCTCGTGATAAAGTATTAATTTTAAAATTAGATGCCCTTAAATCGTTAAAGAAATTTAAAGTTCATGGCATTAACTGAGTTTATCAGGTAAAAGTGGTGAACTCAGTCTAAGTTACACTTTTAGTGGGGTTGAACAACACTTAAGTTTCTCGTTTTATTTTTAGCAAACTCAATATTTAACGAATTTTAAAAATTAATCTTTTTATTTTACGAAATATTTTCTACGAACGTAAAATAAACCAAGTACTTTCCTCGAAATATTATTATCTTGGAAGGGTAGATGTGAAGCTGCCCGCGGACATGCAATCCATCGCGTCAATGTTAGCCGATGGTAGATCTTTCATATTTACGATTGTGTTTTTGTTGAGATTAGGAATAAGATGAGTATATGAGATTGGTGGAACATTCAGGAGGAGAGCTGCCACATGCAAAATTCCGAGCATTCAATTTTCCTAATGCCATTGCGCGAAGGGAAAGAGTGAGTGGTGGTCCTCTCTGAAGGAACAGGGCACTCGTCTTGCCGCCAGCCCAAGACAAGATGGGACGCAACCGTCAAGCCCCCCCTCCCCCCGACGACGACCCTGTAAATTTTAATACTGTTGGTTGGTTGGTGGAGGGGAGCAAAAGAATTTTTTTTTTGTGGCAAAACAAGAGATGGGACGGTCGCCCGCCCGCGCATCGAGGACTGACCGAAGGAGAAGGGAGGTGAAGGTTAAGATTTCAAATTCACAATAGTGTTTGGTTCCTTTCTCGGACCCCCCGGTAATGTTTTGTGGGTCCGGAAGGAGCTTCGTTCTGCAGTAAGAAGTAAAACCTTCCTTTTTACACGTGCTGTGCTGAGATCTGGGCTCCTCCCAAAACTGCAACATTCTCCTTCTCGGCTTCCCCCCCCCCCCCGGTCCCCTTCTTGTTTTATTTTTGTTGTTCGGTTTCAGATTTGGAGCGGCTGCGATGGAGCCGCCGCGACAACGGAGGTCCAAGATTTGCATCGCCGCCCGCCGCCCTTCCTCCTCCCCTGCCGCCGGTGGTTTATCGTTTCCTTTCTCTCTCTTTTCGTTCTTGTTCCTGAGGTTATTTCTTCCTTGACCTCGGCTCGGGTTGGGCATTTTCTGTTTTTGGCGGTCGAGGAATCCGAACGTCCATAACTCATAATTTCGTGTAGAATTCGGTTAGGTTTTCGTCCCGCTGCTTTCTCTCTGGTATCTTCATCGGTAGGATGGAGTTCGGGGAATGAAAAATCAGTGGAAAGTGATGTTTTCTGTGTTGACGACGATTCTTTTTTGTTGTTCATTCTGGCTTTTTTTTTTTTTTTACAATTTGAGCAGTTAGGTCGATGATTTGGATAACTAGGTAAGACAGAAGCTTCCTTTGCTTTGTGTGTCTGGTGTGTGTTCTTACTTTTTCTCTCATGCTGTAGCCATGATTAAGCTTTGTTCGACTTTACATAACTTTAGGTTTGTTCCTGCGAAATGATGAGGAATAATTGCCCTACTCCCACCAATTACTGCGCTTGTGTCGCTGCTGTCTTCTTCCTTCTCCCCGACATTTGTCTTGTGATTCCCTCAGAAAACGCCCCGGTTTTCTTTGCTGTTAGTGAAGAAGAGCTAGTGACAATCCCGGCATGATTTGGTTCATGTTTTTTGCGATACATCTCTCGGTAACTAGTGTTTTGTTGAATGGATTCTGACCGAATTCCGATTCAGTATTCTTAGATTTTGCCGAATCTGTTGGAAAGGGGATGTTTGTTCTGACTTCTGAATCTGTTGTTTCTCCAGGTAACTGGCTGAAGCAGAGACCGGCCAACTTGGGAGATCTTTCCCCAGAGTCAAGTACCTGTAGCAGTTGCACCAGCGAGGAAGATTTGGTGAGCATTCTTCGCACGTTCCAGGACTTTAATCCCAATATGTTAGTGTTATGAATGGGATTTTGTTCGGCTCCTGCAGCTCAAGCTCGATTTCAGACGGAAATCTTCCAAACAAGCTTCTTTACCTAACGAGACGCCCATGAAGAAATTGTTGGCAAAGGAGATGTTACAGGAAGCCAAAGTTAAAAGACAGTCGCCTGGTGTGGTTGCAAAATTGATGGGTTTCGATGGGATTCCATCTTATTCTCAGAACACTTCCAGTAGTTTTCAAAGGAGGCAAGTGGAAGATCATCACTTGAGGAGAAAGGTTGCGAGAGCCAAGAGATCTGGCAACATTTCCTGCCGGGGTTCATCTAGAAGAAGCTCGAGAGACGAACAAGAATTTAAGGATGTCTTTGAAGTTACTGAATGCACGAAGCCAAGGAGTTGTGATCATTTCCCGTCGAGGTCGGTGGAACACGAGGTGGGTGAAGCTGAAATTGCATTCATCAGAGAGAAATTTTTGGATGCCAAACAGCTTTCAATGGATGACAGGATTCAGTATTCAAAGGCGTTTGATGATACACTGGAGGTGCTTGACTCTAACAAGGATCTGCTGCTGAAGTTCTTGCAGCAACCTGATCCCTTGTTCACAAAACACGTACATGAATTGCAGGGGACTACTTTGGACTCCCACTGGAGCAACAACGTCCCTGCGAGAAAAGCCTCAGGTGATCGAGATTTTGAGACTTGGAGTCCCAGCACGAAATCATTGAGAGACAATGGTCCTCGAAAACAAGGAAAATCTGCTAAGAGTTTCCCGAAATGCAGTCCTTCTGGCGCTCTGAAACCAGAAGGCCTAACAAGGCCCTATACCTTGCCAACAAGGATAGTTGTTCTGAAACCACTCATGGGAATGGGACAAGATACCCTGGAGGCAAACTTCTCTCCTTCTAGGCAATCGTTACTCTCGGAATTTGATGTTCCTATTGAATTTGTCAGCCTTAAGAGTTCAGAGAATAAGTTAGCAGAGCGGAAGAGGAATTCTGAACAGATGAAGAAACCTAGAGCTATTGCAAGAGAAATTTTCCAGAAAGCAAGAAGCACAAATTCCAGTATCGGATCAGTAAGTTCGGCATCATCAAGACATGCAGTTTGTGTTAAGGATAAAAGCTTGTCAACCATGTCTCATGATGAGTTTGCCTATGAATCAGACAGAACATCTGCAGCTATAAATTCTCCTAATAGGAAGTATGGGAGTTTGCCTTCTGTCGAGTCATCTGTTTGCAAGGAGGCTAAAAGGAGGCTCTCGGAAAGATGGAAGTTGGCTCATAAATCTCGTGAAAAGGGAGAAGCTAGTAAGGGGAGCACGCTGGCTGAAATGCTTGCTATTCCTGATAGGCTTGTTAGATGTCCGGATCTGCATAAGGTTGGCCAACAAGGATTGAATAATGGTTCGGCTGTTTCTGTGGAACCTTTGGGCATCAGCAGCAGAGTCGGGGGGAAAGGTGTAGACTTAGCAAAATTATCAAGGTCAAGATCTCTTTCCGCTTCTTCTATGCAAAGATCTTCTACGTCAAGATACCCTAGAATTAGTAGGAGCCGTCACGTTTCTTGTGATTTCATGGAGACTATGCCGAGGGAGACAACAAGGTGGGAGAAGCATAGGCCGACCAAAGGCAATAACAACACGGCATACAGCTTGGCTTCTGGAGGGTTGAAATACCCCTGCAGTGAACGACAATCTCCTGGCTACAAAAGTGGTTATAGTAGCGATGCTTCAGCAGAAATTGGATCAATTCATGGTCAAGTTGCAGTTGGACTGAAGGAGATTGATCGACCAACACAAAGTCCTGTGGAGGAGGTCATGGCGAAGCTTTCACCTTCTACTGGCTCTGAAGTTCCATTCCTGCAACAGGATTCCTCAATCTGCTGTATCCACGAACTACCGTCCCAGGTTGGCTTGATCTTTATAATAGCTTTAGACTTCCTAAGCTATGTGATTGTCCTGTTTATTTCATTCCAGACAAAATAAAGTAGGCAAAACCTTATTACACTGCTTTGGTAGGAGGATTTCTGTTGGCTCTTTTTAAATACTGCCATATAATGAGTGACAGCGCCTCCTGTGAACTGTGACAAAAATGCCGCTGCCGAGTTATCTTTTGTTGGTTATAATGAGAATGTTATGTCAGCCATAAGGACCATAAATTCATCTAATTCTTTGAAGTCTCTTTTAACTTTGGTCATATTTCTGCAATCAGTATATAGGTGAAAGTTTGGGGTCTTTTCAACTTATTAGCCTCACTTTTATGTGGTTGTCAATGAGATGCCAGAACTCATGCTTATTTGAAGTTAAGGTCATTGCATCTTGGAAATTATTCCTGTACTGGTTTGCTAATGGTGTGCATGGATATTGTGATGGACAATGGTTTTCTCATTTTACCCTTAAAACGATGCTCCTTTTTCCAGAGTTGAAATTACCCTGATTGAAGATCGTCTGTAGTAGCTTGAAATTATTAGTTGGAGGTATTAATGGTGGCTGTACACCCTCTTGTCATGCAGGACCAGCCCTGTTTGGCCCCTGAAAATAGCCCGTTCTCTAACCCTCTACCAGACTCTTCGAGTTCCAAAGAAGTCGATCAACCGAGTCCTGTTTCAGTTTTAGAAGCTCCTTTCGCAGATGACATCTCATCTGGTTCTGAATGCTTTGAGAGTCTCAGTGCAGATCTTCAAGGTAGTAAATAAAAAGCTATTTTTTTTCTCTAAAATAGTTATTAATTGTTGCTTGCTCTTCAGAATGACAAAGTCTGCATTGTTTCTCTGTCTGCTGGCTGCATGTCATATTCATCGCAGAAGAAAGGGCATTTTGATTGCTTCATTTCACTTTTGCTTGATACTTTTGTGATTTTCCATTTTCTCCACAACTGGAACAAGAACTGTTTCCATGCTTTCTTAATGCTTCTCTCTACAGCCTAGAAATCGAGGTCAGCTCTCAAGGCCCTTCTGTTGGTTATGTATTGTGCTGTCTGATTCTATATGTAAATTATTGGTAGCAATGCCTTTCCGAGTGTTCTTTTTTTTATATGTTCCATGTGTTTTTTTCAAGTTACTGAAATCGTTATATTCTCATGATTGTGAAGCTGTCGTATATTCATGGTGTTGCTATTTTCTGTTTAATTCTTCTCAGGACTTCGGCTGCAACTTGAGCTGCTCAAACTTGAGTCCCGAGCTTACAAAGAGGGATCCATGATCGACACGGGGGATGATGGTACTGTTGAAGAACCGATCTACTCCCTTGAAGGAATGGAATTACATGAATCAGCAGAGAACTGGGAGTTCTACTACATAACAGACTTACTCATTGCCTCTGGTTACGTGGAAAATGAGCCTGCCGACGTTTTCATCACGAAGTGGCACTTGCTGGAATGTCCTGCAGATCCATCAATTTTCGAAGAACTGGAGAAACTATACGACTATGTTGGGTCTTCCATGGAAAGAAAGCTGCTCTTTGACCTGATCAATTCAGGCGTCCGGGAAATATACCAGCCTCTCATGGATCCTCACCCTTGGGTGAGGCCATCCCCATCAACGATCCATCCCAGTTGGAATAAAGAACCTTTGACGGACATTCTGATGAGGCTTGTGACGTGTTGCAACAGGAAGGCTTGCAAGGAAGCTCTGGATAAGGCTCTTGTAAATGATGCTAACTGGTTGAGTGTAGGCGACGACATTGACCTAATTGGTAAGGATCTTGCTGGCCTTCTGGAATCCGCCTTAGTAGATGAATTGCTAGAAATGTAATATAGAACTAGTCGATGTTACATGTTATAGCATGTAGGCAGTGGTTGGCATTAGAACGCCATTGTCGGCACAAGTAGCAGATGTAAGAAGTTAGAACTGCCCCCGCGGCCCCGCCCTTTGTGATGTAATAAGATAGAATTTCACATTCCTGAGTAACATAGGCTATCTAATGATCACCTCGAGCAATTTTATATCAAAGCAAGCATCAGTTCATTCCAAAGCAAACGTCACATGTTACAAAGTTCAGTGGTTGGCGATGATTATGATTTTAGGAGGGAAGAGGAGGAACCGGCCAGAACTGGGCATTCTTTACCTTCGAGATGCTAGCCAGGACACTCAGTGGTGTCACATCCCCGACGACCGTCACCTTCTTTGCTGCAAAGTCGATGTTGAAGGATGTCACCCCTGCCGTGCAAAAAAACTCACTGGATTAATTTTATTTTTGCCGCAGTGAAGAGGGCATGAAGAAAGACATACACAAGAAATTACCTTCCATCTTCGACAGATGCTTCCGAACTTTCCTCGCACAGCCTCTGCAGTGTAGTGACACCCTAAGAACAACCACCTGCAAAAACTCGGGAAACTCTGATGTCATCTTTAGCGTTCACCAGGCATGTGAAGCAGCTGTCCACAGAGACCGAAAGTACTGTCAGCTTGTAATGAAGAAAGAGAGAACCTGGTCTGAACTGGCCTTGGAAGGGAACGCGAAAGATTTCGAACCGCCCAACTTTTTCTCCTTCGAATCTTCATTCGACAACCTCACATTGGTTCGGTCTGGCAAGACGGGAGTGAAAACCGAAAGATCGTCATCGAACAGCACGATGTCGCCCAGCAGATGCCTGGTTGAAGCTGCAGGAGGCAGGCCACTGAGGCCAAATTCGCCACCAGAGTCCCTATGGTCCTTTAAGAACGCAGTCCCCTTCTGCTTCAACCAGGATTTTGCTACATAGCAGCTCTTCTGCACCTTCTCCTCCTCATCGTCACCGGGGTCGGCCCTCGAGACGCCTTTACACTTATCCTTACCTTTCTGAAGGCTGTGCCATCTGCTCAGATGGGAAACTTCCGGCGAGGCTAGACGGGAAGGTGTCGGGGCTGGGGATGGGGACAGGGTGAGTATCCTTCTGGAATCAGTGATGATGGGGTTGTGTCGATCGATGGCTCGGCCTCCCAGGGGAGGAGTGGACGACGAAGCACCTGGTTCCATGAGTTGGCAGAAGGGAATAATGGGGTAAAAAAAAGCAGAGGAAGAGAAGGCAAACATACCAACTCTTGCACAACCCAAGTAAGCGAAGGAAAGATGAAGAAGTGGGGTGGGGGTAATATTCTTTTGGTATCCGATCCTTCCATTTTGTAATAAAATCTCACCTTCTTTTTCTTCCTGTTTTCCTTTCTGCATCGCGTCTCGTCCCCTTTTTCTCTCATCTTCTTCTCCTTCTTGAGGAGTTTGAAATGCCCAGTCATTTATTGTCTTTGGGACAAGGAAAGAATTTGAAAAATGGGAGCCGATTCTTCGGAGCAATTTTGGAGGACAAAACTTGTTCAAGAAAATCTGGTTCCTTAATCCCATGATTGACTCCGGTATTATTGTACTCAATCAACAAAAGGATACATGTGATTCACTATTAATGTTCTTGGTGGTTTCACATAATATATTATCATTACTGGTTATCAACATTCCGTAACGATGAAACCAAACCCCGTGTTACTTATGCACACAGACACTATCACTTCCGGTAATGTGGCCGCAGGGGGCAGCGTTTCGAATCACGACGAAGAAGAATGGAAAGGGCGTGTCAGGGGAGCATCTGCTCCGCCTCTGCTTCCTCCTCAATGTGGGCGAAGTAGTCTCTCCTGCTTATGGCCTCGGGCCAACAACAGTAGAACATCACCCCGTAATAGACCAGACCCGCAATTCCCTCTGCAGAGTTGCCCGCACTCCCCAAAGAAGACGACAACATCCTCGTCGTGTAATAGAGATCGAGCCCCCCTGTGTGCCACTGCGGGCATATACTCACCTTGTTGACTGTGCCACAGGGCGCAACCCAGGACCGAAAACGCTCCTAACATGGTGACCGCCATGGACACCATGATCCCGTGCTCGTTGCCTCCATCTCTCCGAGCACCATGTTGGCCAAGATCTGTGCTGCGATGACTGCCATCATGGCGTTCTTGGATAGGTTCTGACGCAGCGGGACGAGAGAAACCCATGTTGTTTTGATCAGGAGGACGGTAAGGACGAGGAGTAGAAGGATGCGGACGAGCTGGATGGCGGGATCATCGAGGGGGAGGTGAGGAGGGAAGTGAGGGACTTGACAAGGAGTATTCGGGACATGAGGTGGAGGATGGGGGTGGAGGGAGGGTTGTCGGAGCTGTGGACGAGGAAGAGCTAGAATCCGAGGAAGAAGAAGTGGGCCATGACAATGGGCAGTTGGTGGAGAAATTTCCGATGGCACTCGCTTACTTTTGGACGAAGTCCCAAGCCTAGCATTTAAGCTTGTTTCATTCTAAAACTAAGTAACAACAAGTGGACCACTGCGAAAATCTCAGACAAAGTGCTTCTCCTCGGCCGCGTGAACTAGATCAAGCCCTTTTGCAGAGCAAACATAGGTGGATCTGATGGACAAATCTCTTCTCACTGCATAGATCTAACCATACGAATAACAAGGAAAGTAAGTGAACGAGGAATATGCAAATCAGAATGTTCTTGACCCCCAGACAAGTAATTCCTGGACCCTCTGGAGCCGAGATTGTATAACTCAGTGCGGACAGTCACAGAGACTCGAAGTTTGGAGGGGTAGCAGTGCACAAACACTCCCGGGCATGAGGACCGGGTACGACCTGTTTAATGCCGCATGGGGCTGCGGTGAGATTCAAGGAAGCAGAAGAGCTTCTGGATGAAGAGGCTGTCAATCAGGCACTGGCTATGGCTACAGCAGAATTGGTTGGGTCGCCCTGTTTACAAGGTAAAACGACATTTTGGGAAAGATCGATGCCTAACATCGACGAGACCATGTGTAATGAAAAGCCTAGAGAGAAACGCCATCGATGATATAGAACTCAATGGTTCGTCGATGGACATCCTTGACAGCATCTACGGCTGGCGTAGAAGCTGCACCATCTACGGCTGGCGTAGAAGCTGCACCATCTACGGCTGGCGTAGAAGCTGCACCATCGACGGCTGGCGTAGAAGCTGCACCATCGACGGCTGGCGTAGAAGCTGCACCATCGACGGCTGGCGTAGAAGCTGCACCATTGACGGCTGCATAGAAGCTGTTCCATCTACGACTGGCGTAGAAGCTGCACCATCGACGGCTGGCGTAGAAGCTGCACCATCGATGGCTACGTAGAAACTGCTTCATCTACGACTGGCGTAGAAGCTGCACCATTGACGGCTGCATAGAAGCTGTTCCATCTACGACTGGCGTAGAAGCTGCACCATCGACGGCTGGCGTAGAAGCTGCACCATCGACGGCTAGCGTAGAAGCTGCTCCATCGACGGCTGGCGTAGAAGCTGCACCATCTACGGCTGACGTAGAAGCTGCTCCATCTACGGCTGGCGTAAAAGTTGCTCCATCGACGACTGGTGTAGAAGCTGCTCCATCGACGGCTGGCATAGAAGAAGCTGCACCATCGACGGCTAGCGTAGAAGCAGCATCATCGGCGGCTGGGTGGCTGGCGTAGAAGCATCGTCGACGGTGAAGGCTGAAGCAGTGTCGATGAAGGCTAGAGCAGCGTCGACGATGAAGACTGTAGCAGCGTCGAAGTGATCTTCAAGACAAAGATCGATGCTTCAACAGGAGTTGGTCGACGATATAGTTTTGATACTCGATCGATTAGTTAGTTTTAGGACAATTAGCATGTTCAACGTACATCGGTCGACAGTTATTAGTTAGTGTCTATAAATAAGCCAGTCCCGGTCAATTGTATGACCCTGAAAGGCTGTTTTATTGTCAACTTATCTGGTCGTAATCATTTAAAGTGTTGCACAATGGCTGTAAGTCTTTCCTTTTACACTTAGTGAATCTTTGTTCGTTCTTTCTTTTATTTACTTTTATTGGCGACCATTTATTTTCAACACTTTAAGTCTCCGATATATCGCGATGTGCTTCACCCGCATACACGCCCCTATACTGCAAATACACGTGTGATATTTGCAAGATGATGAAAAACCCGAGGCTAGACAGATCTTCAGCAGCAGTCTCTCGTGAGAATATCCGGACGCTGGAAACAAATATGGCGACACGACCAGGGGCCGGTGTCGGTGAAGTTGTGGATGGAGAGGAGGGGACACTACTCTGACATTACAACGCGGGTTTTGGTACCGGCGGTCGAGGGAGGAAGCATTAATTCGAGCAGGACGAGGCATTGGACGGCAACTGAGGGCTCAAGCCGGACCATTTTTCTGAGACTGACCACCGATGGATGTCCGAGGAAGAAGAAGTGATTTTAAGGAGAGGTTTCTTCACGGGAAGACAAATGTATAGGAATATAAGGATTTTGGTATTAGGAAAATATCGGGCCTGCCCACCCCAACATATAAACCTAACCTTGAAAACCAATTTTCAATAGATTAACTCATTGGGTATACAATATATATAATATATTGATTAGGAAGGCATTTGATATTATTGATTAGGAAGGCATTTGCTTTTCAACGTAAAACTTGGGCTTTATGTTTGTAAACCCTTTCAACATCTTCCTCAAATCCAAACACATTTTACTCTGCAGATGGAAAATCTCGAGCCACTCCATCCCAAATATAAACCCAGGAAGGCATTCCAACACTCGATAATGATTCCCTTATTTTCCTAATAAAACACGACAAAGTGTGACGATCTCACCTTAACAGGAGGAGAAGCGCCCAAACACGTTTAGAAAAGCAAAGCGCAGTCAGTTTCCAGATTGCCAAAACGAAACAACCGAAACGAAATTGCATTATATAGCAGTATAAGCCATTAGATCTGTGGCCATTCCTTTGTCTTTGTCCTCTTCCTTGGGCGGCCTCTCCATATCGTCCACGCTAGGGTAGAAACCGTCCTTGGCTTCCGGCCTGAACAAGTACAACATGATCGCACATAGGGCCAGGTTTGCCGCTTCTTCCACCGCCGTGCTTGTTCCCTTACTGATGTTTGCCGCACCTTTTAAGAGGAACAGGAACAAATAGACAAAGTGAAGGTAACCCATCCCCGCAATGTAAATCCCCAAAAGCTTTTTCATCTCAGATAACTTGCTGGCCGCCCCCTTCTTGCCTGCCTCCTCTGCCTCCTTCAGCGACTTGATGCTCCACCATGCTGAAGCCACTACTGGGAGGAAGAACGCGAGGTTTGTTAGGACAAACACCGTGTTCCACTTGTTGAGCTCCCGGATCGACCGACTCCTTTGGTCTCCACTGCAGAAGAACCCCACGTTCGTGATGATCTGGGCTGCGAGCGTGATCAGGGTCACAATCCTCAACTTTGGATGCAACACTGACTTGGATTTCCACAACGCGACAACTATCAGCGCCTCTATGGAATAAACCATGCAGTAGTAGAAGGTTCGGGAAGCCAAAGCGAAACTAGGCGGAAGGGTGCCGGAAGCACTGAGCAAGTGCTTCTTCTCTGCCGAACATAGGAGATTGAACCCTTTCACCAAGAGGACAGCATACATCCACCAGTGGATCAAGCGCGTGGGTCTCTTCTCGTCGTTGTATAGGAGGATCCACGTGAAAAACAAGGCGAAGTAAGCGAGTGCAAGCCACACGAAGACATGTGTAAGCTCTTCATGACCCTTGGGCAAGTAATTCCTGGAGCCTCCGTGGCCGAGATTGTAGAACTCAGAGTGGACTATCATGGAGACTCGAGAGCTAGAGGAGATGCAGTTCACGAAAAGAATCGAGTACTCCCTAGGGATGTTGACCGGGACTGACGACCTGAAGTCCGACCGCGGCGGTGGCGAGAGTTCTGCGAAGGTGAAGAGGGTCTGGCCGTAGGGGCTGTGCAGCAGGCACTTGCGTCGTCCATTATGATCGCGAAGGCCACGGGACCGCCAAAGCACGAGCTCTTCCTGAGAGATGAGGACAAAGCCGAGGCGGTTGGAATCACAGGGGGTACCCTGTCGGGAGACGACAGAGACGGCGGACGTCGACACGGTGACACGGCCGGGGCCACTGAAGGAGAACTTGTGGAGGGGGAGGAGGGGACGGGTATCGGAAGTTAGGACAAGGGTCTTGGTGTCGGCAGTCGAGGGTGGAAGTAGTGACGAAAGAAGGACGAGGCACAGAGCGGGGACGAATGGTTGGATTCCGGCCATGTTAATGGACGGGCACTCTCTTCGTTATTGTCTTAGAGAAGAGATGATGAACAATGCATGAATTTGAATGGGTTAATGGGTTGGCGGAGAAAGTATATTCAAACTAACTAACCAGACAGAGAGCACACGTTGGAGTCATGTGGGTGGGTAGTTTAAGGAAGACGGACAGTTCAATGTAAAGCAGCAAGGGTCTTTGAGTTTAACGATGGGTCTTTTGTTTGTGCACGAGTTGTCCGGGTGGAAATGATTTATGTCCAGGGCTAGGCCTGTCTTCCTCTCTCGTTCGTTTCCTCCCTTTCATGACTTTACGACAAAACATTACGAGTTGGCCCAGATGCTCGGCCCATATGTTATGGGCCTAGGCCCAACGTCCCCTGCGACCAAAAGAATGTTGATCCAGATCAGATCTCATGTGTTTCCTTGTTCTCTCCGCCGGAAGACTTTCCACTCTCGTCTTCTCCGTCGTCCCCAGCCCCTTCTTCCCAATAATTTCCTCCTCCCTCCGTCACACCCAACTGACATCCGTAACAACCCTCCTCCACTGCCCGGTACGAACCGAAAATGCCTGCGACCACCCCCTCCCTCCTCTTCCTCTTCCTCCTCCTCTTTGCTGGCCTCGCTGCCGCCGAGATCAAAACCCTAACGATAGCCTCCGACAACCGCCCCATGATCCTCTTCGAGAAGTTCGGGTTCACCTCCACCGGACACGTCATCATCTCCCTCGCCGGCGTCTCTGTCGACTCCTCCCTCTCCACCTCCCCCGACCCCTCCCGCCTCGGCTTCTTCCTCCTCACCGAGGAGTCCCTCGTCCAGATCCTCTCCGATCTCCAACAGAACCCCGACCTCCAGTCCTCCTTCTGCGTCCTCGACTCCCCCTCCACCACCCCGCTCTTCACCTTCCGCGAGGTCTCCCCTCCCCCTCACGCCTCCCTCAACCGTTCCATACCTGTCTCCTCCCCCGGCGAGTACCTTCTCTACTTCGCCAACTGCGCACCCGGGTCCGTCGTCTCCATGACCGTACACACTGTGTTATTCAACCTCGACTCTGACGGTTCCGAGGATTTCCTCTCCGCCGGCGTCACTCGTCTCCCTTCCCTTTTTGCGTTCTTCGCTGTGGCCTACCTGGTCTTCCTTGGGTACTGGATCCACTATTGCCTCCACAACAAGGTTTCCGTCCACCGCATCCATCTCCTCATGTCGGGCCTTCTCCTCATAAAGGCAGTCAATCTGATCTGTGCTGCTGAGGACAAGCATTACGTCAAGGTCACAGGGACGCCTCACGGCTGGGACATCCTCTTCTATCTGTTCCAGTTCATTCGAGTTATCCTCTTGTTCACCGTGATCGTGCTCGTGGGTACCGGGTGGTCGTTCCTCAAGCCCTTCTTGCAGGAGAAGGAAAAGAAGGTATTGATGATCGTGATCCCACTTCAGGTGCTTGCGAACATTGCCTCGGTAGTTATTGGCGAGACCGGCCCCTTCCTCCGGGACTGGATGACCTGGAACCAGGTGTTTTTGCTGGTCGACATCATCTGTTGTTGCGCGATCATTTTCCCAATTGTATGGTCAATACGGTCCCTGAGGGAAACATCCAAGACAGATGGGAAGGCCGCGAGGAATCTCGCGAAGCTCCAGCTATTTAGGCAATTTTACATTGTGCTTATTGGTTACTTGTATTTCACGAGGATAGTGGTGTTTGCGCTGAAAACTATCGCCGCATATAAGTACCAGTGGGTGAGCAATGCAGCGGAGGAGTTGGCGAACTTATCATTCTATATGGTGATGTTCTATATGTTTAGGCCGGCGGAGAGGAACGAGTACTTCTCTTTGGACGAGGAGGAAGAGAAGGAGGCAGAAAAGGCGCTGGGAGATGAGGGGTTTGAGCTTTGAAAGGGTCAGTGAGTACACATTTCGTGATTGATGAAGACCTGAACACGCTATTCAGGTCTATTGTCGAGCATACTTTCCTTTTCGCTGGGGATTTTGGATGTTATGAGTATAAACCCGTACAACTGATTAGTCAATGGGTTTTTTGGTGTCAATTGGGTCTTATAAAAGTTGGACATATTTCACTGTATGACACGTTTTTATGCTGACCATCTTGTAATGGATTCACATTTCTGATCAGTTTTTCTTGCTTTTTCCTAACTACAATGGATATTCTGATTTGTGTTGCACTTGCATGCGTGAGCTGATGGTTATACATTGTTGGAGTCACTTCTGAGATCCGCGTGTAATGGAATTCTGTGGTCATGATCTCGTCTGTGAATGAACAAACCTGGTTTGATCATTTTTCCAAGTGTTTTGTTGACCCCCTTTGACGATTTAATTAATTGACAGTGGATTGCTGTTTTGTGGTATAAGTAGGATTCAATGCTGTTTCGTGGCAGAAAGTCTTGTTATTTGCTTTCGGGAATGAGCTTTTCCTTGCCTTCTCAAGATCTTCTAACTATGTGTTGCACACCGTTGCTGTTTAGCCGTAAACACTAACGGAACTGGTTCTTGTCTTTCTAACAGTATCCTGGCCATGCTTTGAGTTCAAATCCCCCATTTGAATTACTTAAGATTGCTAAATGGTCTCTTAACTATGCTGGCTAGCACCAATTGAGGTGGATCGCCAGGGCCATGAACTTGATTAGGGGGTGAAGCTCCTGAGTATTTGTTTATGCCGTGTTAATGGTTTCTTGAAATAGTCTTTTTCTTAGCTTCTCTCGATTTCTAGTGGCTTCAAAGTGGGGACTTTGTCTTACAACTCAGTTAAAACTTCTCCTCTAGTTGTGAAATTTGGGGACCTCAATGCCTTGACCTCTAGGGATTACCAAACTTGGTTGGTTGAAAGTAGAATCTGCCTGAGGTGGGACTAGACAACCAGTGAGTATGACTTCGCAGGGCAGACTTCGAGAGGAGGTCAGGGGAAATAGTTTAGGCGGATGAAACAGGGAATGGATTTTGTAGGTTGAAAGTCGTTTGTGTGAGGGCCTTCCTGCTCCCTTCATGTCGAGTTGAGGGACATCTGCGGCATGGAGTGCCGGGTTTCTGCTTGGTTTGAGTTTGGGATCCCATGGTTACCGATGTGAATGCCTTGTGTCTGGGTGCAGACTCGGGAGCAGCCTCATGTTTTTCTTTTCCTTTCTCTGAAGACTGTCCGAACTCCTGATAAAAATTGATTGTTCTTCTCTTGTTTTACTCATCCTTAACTTATAATCACCACCCTTATTATGAAAAAAAAATGAAAAATGAAAAAACTTGGCTCTCCATATGAAAAAGAAATATTGACCGGAAAGATCACATAACTTACAAAGGGAGAACGATTATGTAGGCATCGTAATACTTAATCATCAATCCACAACATCCACGCTTGCAGAGCATGAAAGCAACCCGTGAAAGATCCTAAACAGAGCGCCCCAGGACACCTCCTTCACCCTCCTGAGCCCCGCGCACCTCTTCCCTCTCCGTCCCCGGCCTCGACCCTCTCTCCGTTTATCTCCCCGGGTTCCCTCCTCCTCCTTCCTGGCCCTCCCTCTGGCCCGGCCGAAGCACCTGGTGACATCGGACTGGGGACGGCGGTGATCCTCCTCCCTCGAGAAAGGGTAGCTCCTAAGGTACATCTGCCGGCACGAGATGCTGTCGACCACCCTCGGGGGGCAACTGCAGACCACGCTCCCCCGGGCCCTGCTGTTGGAGCTGACGGAGCGGACGAACTCGGCGTCGGACTCTGGCCACTTGTAGAGGTTAACGTAGGTGGCGCGGACGACGGGGAGGCGTGCATCCTTGAGGCAGGTGGAGATACAAACGGAGCTCATGCCTCCCCTGCCTTTATGTTAAAAGGTGAGGCATCAGCTTTTTATTATGTGCAGGGGGGGGGGGGGGGGGGGGAGATTTGATTAATCTTAATAACGACGATAATAATATGTAAAATTATATGTCTAAATACTTGGGGGAGTGAGTGCAGTAAAGATGATTAGTTTTTTTCCGGGGGGGGGGGGGGGGGGGGGGGGGGGGAATGTTATAAAATTAGTGGCTTAGATTAGAAGGAAAGGTTTGGTGAATGGAGATGATGGGGGAATGCAGAGGAGGTGGAGGTGGGGATGAAATGATGGAATGTTTCCTGTTTTTCTCATGGCGAGGGTGATGATTATTTATAATCATTAACAACAATTACTACTCTCCTCTCCTTTTTTTCTGGGTTTTGGTGTTTTTCTCTATTTTGATGGATTGCATGCCGTGACTGGAGTGTTGTTTCTTTTGGATTTAATTGGAGTGCGTGCTTGTTCAGGCACTGGCTTTCCCAATTCCTCTTACTATACGACCATTCTCTTACAAGACGCTAAAAACCGGAAGAAGCTAATGGTGAGTACGAAAAAGTCTTTTGCTATTATTTCGCAATTTACGAAATATTTTATACTATAGTACAAAATAGTGTTATGAACTTCGTAATTTTATATGGACCCTTTCGTAAAAGTACGAAAGCTCTTCGTACTTTGTATGATCTATTTTGTAAAGTGCGAACGAGCTTTATATTTTTATAAGCTTTTTTTTTTCTTTTTTTTATTTGGTAAGCCATTCTATAAGCTTTTTTTATAAGCTTTTCATTCTATAATATGAAGACGTTCGTGCTTTATATGAAACAGTAAATATCATATTATGCTTTTGTACGGGTCATATCATAAAGTACGAAGCCTTTTCGTACTATTTTATGAAAGAGACTGTACAAAATTATAAAACTCAAACACTGTTTCGTATTCTTGAAATATTTCGCTCACGGAAGTTTAGCCCTTTCCTTAAAATCGTGTATAAATGACGTATTGGAAGGGGTCTAATTTCCAGTAGGGTAATGTCGTGGGGGAGTTATAATGTAAGCTTTTATCATGAAAAGGGCACCATCCACGCGCATGCTATTTGTGGAAGTCAATGTCGGAATTAAAGAAGACCATTGCTTTGGACCGACGCATGATGCATAAAGTGTCATCGGCTCTCTCTCTCTCTCGAGTAGTGATTAAAAGCTAAGTAATTTTTAAATAATAATAATAATAATAAAATAATAAATGATATTGGGCTTGTCGTCGATTCCAATGGGCTTGATTGAAAGGGCCCAATTCATTTTGCCCTCGTCATCCCCATCGTTTCGACTCCTGCCTTTTGCCACCGTTGAACAAGCCCCGTTTCGGACCCGTTATAACTTTATTCTAAAATCAATTGATTATACAAAGAGTAATTCGTTTTAACTTACATACTTATATTTCGGACGTGAGACTTGAGTTTCCGACCTTATTAATCAACATGCCGTTCATAAAGTTGATAGGCAAAGAGAAAGCTTGTTGGCAACAGATGAATCCGATGCGATATTTGATCTTCTCCCCCTTGTGGAATACTGACTTCATTTTTTATAATTTCATTTATGAGGGGCTTTGCTTCACCAAAACATCTCTTTGTAATAGTGGAATTCGTGAGGATGTTTGATTGAACTCGCCATGTAACGATTCCTTGACTTTGGATCCCTAAGCTGGAAACTACTGCGAGAGCCGTAAACCATAATGGCACGGAACATACATAGAGGAGGATTTATAGGAGGTCTTCGTTAGGTCTTATCCCTGTTTCTTGTTTTCGCGAAAAATTTGGCCCGGCCTATTAACTCGACAAACTATAGCTTGGTCGGCCGCTATAGGCTGAAAGAGTGATACGATGTACTCTACACTGCGGTAGTGTCTCGGAAGTTTCATTACTAGAGTAATTCTGCTGTATAGTCGGAGGAGGTTCTCTTTTACCCAATTCGGCAAAAACAAATCATTGTGCCTGGTCTAGTTGGCTTATATCCTATTGTCATTAAGTGGAGTATGCTATGGGAGAAGAATAAAAAAGGAAAGTAGCAGCTGAATAAAATAGGGGATCTACAATATTAAAATGTTGCTATTTGTAATACAAGAAATGGTTTTACAATATGGGCTTATATTGTTCTTGTGGTAAGCCCATCCTCTCTGATTGCTCAAACTTAATGGTGATGGCCGCTCCAGTGTAGATTCACATGGTATCAGAGCGGAGTCGCCGTTCGTATGCGGAGGCGCATGCCGGAGCGGTAGAAGCAACAATTAACAGAGAAGGTGAAGTTGAGAAGGCTATTGAACAGTTCGCAGTAATGGCAGATAATCGCATTTCCAGGCAAAGCTACAAACAGGTAGATGATCCGACATCTCCCTACTTTCTACAGCAATCAGACATGCTGACCTCAGTCGTAGTTACTCCTCCGTTGGATGGATCAAATGACTTCACATGGAGTCGCTCATTTCAAATGGCTCTTGTGTTTAGAAACAAGCTAGCGTTTATAGATGAGCGAATCCCAGTTCCTGCAGTAAACTATGACTCGTATGATGCCTGGACAAGGTGCAACACTATGATTGTGTCGTGGCTACTTAGATCCATCACAGAATCTATATCTACCAACAGTTTCTACATGAATTCGGCAGTAAATATTGAAATATGCTTAAGAAGAGATATGCACAACCGGATAATGCGAAGATTACAAGATTACAACAATTACTCATGACTGTAGTTCAAGGAGGTCGCTCAATGGATGAGTATTATACTGAGTTGAATAGTATTTGGGAGGAACTTAAGAATTTCAGGCTCTACCAACCTGTAGATATGGAAGGTGCAATGAAGAATGTTTTAGGCCTTTTGTGGAGTCTCAGATGCATGACTATGTGAACAGATTCCTACTGGGATTGAATGATACTTATGATGCACTCAAAAGTAGAGTGTTGGGAATGAAGCCTTTACCGTCACTTGATGAAGTGTTTAGCATGACAATACAAGAAGAGTCCTATCGAAAAGGTAGAGATGTTGAAGTGGATAAGGCAAGAATGAGAATGGATTCTATGGCTTTAGAAGCTCCCATCGTGCCTGTAACAACAACACCTTTTATACTTGGAACCTTTGAACCTAAAAGGAAGAATAGAAGGATGGAGTTGGTGTGTTCTCATTGTGGAAAAAGGAGGCATATCAAAAAGAGATGCCATCACATCATTGGTTTTGCCCAGTAACATGGGAATTAACAGAGGAAGAGGTACAGGTAGAGGAATGCGCATGGCTGCAGCTACTGAAGTATAGGTCGAAGGCAATCCTTTTGGAAATCTGCTTGGCTCGGAGTTCAATGAAGTAGAAGGGCATGTTCAGAAACTTATGGACTTATTAGGTGGACAGACAGGGCAACCTCAACTACACAATCATGGATCAAATTCTGATATTCATTTGAATAATAAACCTAATGTGTTCAATTCTACTCTTGTCAATACTTCTATTTCAAACATAGCAGGTATCTCTCTTGGAGTAAATCTTATTTATTTTGTTTCTGATATGTCCACTGAATGGATAGTTGACGCTGGAGCTACTAATCACATTGTTAGTAGCTCTAGTCATTTTTCTGATTTCAAATCCATTTATGATGTCTCTGTCAAACTTCCAAATGGTGAAAAAGTCACAGTTACTCATATAGAAACTGTGAAGCTTCTGAATAATCTGATTCTACATGATGTGTTGCTTATACCTTCTTTTCATCTAAATCTTCTTTTAGTGAGTCAACTTATCGCTTCACAGCAACTTTCAGTCATTTTTCTCAAAAATCTTTGCTTCATTCAGGATCTACCCATATGGAGGACGATTGGACTTGCTAAGGAGAGTGATGGTTTATACATTTTGCAGAGAAGAGCAAGTGACAGATCTCTTGAACTCCATAGTAACGACACAGGTCTTTCACTTCTGTTGATCCTAATTTTGATGTTTGGCATCACAGATTAGGACATGTTTCATTTGAAAAACTGCAGCTCATACAGAAATGCAATAGTTTGAAACCTTTGTTCAATAAAACAGTTTGTTCCACTTGTCATTTTGCAAAACAGAAAAGGCAGCCATTTCCAGTCCATTATCATAAGTCTGATCTTTGTTTTGAGTTGATACATTGTGATGTTTGGGGACCATACTCAATTAACACATTGGATGGTTTTCGCTTCTTTCTCACTATAGTAGATGATTGTAGTAGAGTTACATGGGTTTATTTGTTAAAAGCAAAATCTGAAGTTTCTGTCATTTTGCCTCAGTTTTGTAAAATGGTACAAACACAATTTCAAGGTAGAGTTAAGACTATCAGATCAGATAATGGATCTGAATTTTTCTTACATCATTTTTACAAAGAAGAGGGCATTTTGCATCAAACTTCATGTGTTGAAACGCCACAACAAAACGGTGTAGTGGAGAGAAAGCATCAATACCTCTTGAATGTCACAAGGGCTTTGCTTTTTCAATCAAATTTGCCTGCACAATTCTGGGGTCATGCAGTTCTCACTGCTACACATATTGTAAACAGAATACCCTCTGCAGTCTTAGGAAATAAAACACCTTTTGAAGTTCTGTTTAACAAAAGACCAGATTACTCACACTTGAAGGTTTTTGGTTGTCTTTGCTATGTTTCTACTTTACAACAAGGGCGACACAAGCTTGATACAAGAGCCACAAAGGGTGTTTTTGTAGGATATCATCCTGGCGTTAAAGGATACAAGATTTATGATTTAGTAACACATAGGATTTGTGTATCAAGAAATGTTTGTTTCTATGAGCATGTGTTTCCATTTCAAGAACACATAGAGCATGATGAGGTTTCTGCAAAGGATTTTTTTAAGGTTACATTGCCTGACTTGGTACCATATGTACATTCTGAGCCTTTGCATCATGACATATGCTGTAATAATGATAATAACAATGCCTCACAACATGATTTCAATGAGACTACAGAATCATTAGGTAATCAGTCTACATGCACAGAAACTGATAATGCATCACATAGAAGGAGTTCTAGAGTCAAGAACTTGCCCTCTTACTTAAAGGACTATCATTTGTCCTTAGCACTCTCCGAAGCTAGTCCATCTTCCTCTGGTCAGTTTTCCACTGCTTACCCTCTTCACAATTTCATTTCATATAATTCTCTTTCTCCTTCCTATAAAGTCTTTGCTGTGAATGTCATGACACATTCCGATCCTACTACTTATGCGGAGGCTGTTCTTGATGCACACTGGAGGCAGGCCATAGGTGCTGAGCTTCAAGCACTGGCTGAGAACAACACCTGGGTTCTTACAGATTTGCCAAGAGGGAAGTCACCAATTGGATGTAAATGGTTGTTTAAAACCAAATACAAGGCAAATGGGAGAATTAAAAAATATAAAGCATGGTTAGTTGCCAAAGGGTATACACAAAGAGAAGGAATCGATTACACAGAGACATTTAGTCCGGTGGCTAAACATGCAACTGTGAGGGTTTTTCTTGCTTTGGCAACTATGTACAACTGGCATCTTTGTCAAATGGATGTTAATAATGCATTTCTTAATGGTGATCTTATTGAAGAAGTTTATATGGATGTTCCTTTAGAACTTGAAGTTCCTGGTTTGCAGTTTAAGGGGGAGAAGAGTGTGAGACAAGTATGTAAACTGTAGAAGTCATTGTATGGCCTCAAACAAGCTTCCAGGCAGGGAACTCCACTTTTGTTTTAGCCTTGTTGAAGTTTGGATTTACTCAATCAAGGTCAAATTATTCTCTATTTGTAAAAGGAGAAGGAAATCACTTTGTGGCTTTATTGGTGTATGTGGATGACATAGCAATTGGGAGTGCAGATTTACAACAATTAGAAGAAGTGAAAAGCTATCTGCGGTCATGCTTCAAAATTAAGGATCTGGGAGATTTGAAATTCTTTTTGGGGTTAGAAATAGCTCAATCTAAGGCAGGGATTGTGCTTTCACGAAGGAAATATGCACTGGAGATGTTAGAAGAACATAAGCTGCTTGGAGTAAAACCAGCAAGTGTTCCAATCTTCCCTGGACACAAGTTGTCCAAAGAAGCTGAAGATGTTTGCAGAATCCTACAGAGTACAGAAAACTGGTTGGCAAGTTATTATACTTGACATTAACTAGACCTGATTTGATGTATTATGTGCAACTGTTAACACAGTTCATGGAAAAGCCAGCCAATTTTGAGGCAGCCTTACAGGTTCTCAAGTATGTAAAGCAGTCACCTGGAAAGGGAGTTTTCTTTAGTTCGAAGGTTTCAAATGAATTGGTTGCATATTCAGATAGTAACTGGGGAAGTTGTCAAGACACTAGAAGATCATTAATTGGGTATTGTATATTCTTTGGAGGGTCTTTATTTTCTTGGAAAATCAAAAAGCAACCCACTGTAGCAAGGAGTTCAGCTGAGGCTGAATATAGGGCGCTGGGAGTATCAACATGTGAGCTGATCTGATTGGTGGCATTATTGAGAGAATGCAGAGTGGAAGTAAAGAAGCCAATCAAGTTGCTGTGTGATAACCAATCAGCTATCTATCTAACCAGGAACCCTGTGTTTCACGAGAGGAAAAAACATCTAGAAATGGATTGTCATTTTATAAGAGTTAAAGTGCAAGAAGGCTTCATTCAGCTGCAATTTGTTACATCTGCTTTGCAAGTAGCAGATTTGTACACCAAAGCTTTTCCTAGTCCCAGGTTTAATTGTCTAGTGAGCAAGATATGCATGAAGGATATATATATATATATATGCACCTCTTGAGGAAGAGTGTCAAGAAGTGGAGTATGTGTGCGAGAAGAATAAAAAAGGAAAGTAGCAGTGGAATAAAAGAGGGGATCTGCAATATTAAAATGTTGCTATTTGTAATACAAGAAATGGTTTTACAATATGGGCTTATATTGTTCTTATTGTAGGCCCAGAGGACATTGTATTCTGTTATGCAAGTTATAATAACTTTGACTGTTCGTCTGCTCTGTTTTCCTCTTTGATTGCTCAAACCTAACGGTGAAGGCCGCTCCGGTGTAGATTCACACATATATTTCGCCAATCTTGCATTGTCACATCAATTGTTCATGGGACTTCATGCCGTGCTATCCGTGTGATTCGAAGTAGTCTCGAGCTCGTTGGTTGCAGATGATTGAGGCAGTTCCAGAACTGTCCCATGGACATAACAATTGGGAAGTTCCTTAGGGCGAATGAACTGTAACTGTGAAAAAAATGTTAAGCTCGATGGGTATTTCTGAAGGAGGTTGCCATCCTTATTGCACAGTTCCAGCTCTTCTTCGAGAACCAGTCGGTGAGTTCCCTATATCTGCATCCTCAGGGGAATTAGATGTTTCTCAGAAAGCTGTGAAAAAAAAGGCCTGCTTTGAACAAAAGTAAGAACACGAGGGAGAGGCCACAAGCTCATAGAAAGGAGAGAGATGCGTGCAGGAACGGCAAGGTTGTATCCCGCGGGGACTTGTTCGGGCGAGGCCGCAAAATTCTCTCTTCCTTTCGGGATCAACATTATCTTAATACCAACCTCTCTGTGTGTTGTACGATTCAGTTGGCGAGTCCCGGTCATCATGTCTGACCATTTTGTTTAGGCAAGTAGGATGAACTTACCTCAGGAAGTTAAGTTCCAGTTTGTCAGCTCGTCATAGAAAAGATAACTTACAAAATGCCTTCCATCACGCCGCATGATAATGTATTCGAACGGCGAGAAGCCACGGGCGCATCCGTTGACGTCGTCCCCTCCTATTAACAAAGGGGGGAGATCGTACGAAATGCTATCATCCATGAATGTTAACCCCCAGAGGGATTGTCCCCTCCCGCAATCCCAGGATCGGATCTGTTCCAGGTAACATTGATGTCCTCGGCGCTTAAATTTGTTTGTTTTGACTTTTTGATAAATCACGCGGGGCTTTAGTTTTTTAATCAGAAAGGAATATATCGGGTTGAGATTTTGATCAGGACCATCAGGGGAAGCTGCTTTCTATTGTCTCTATCTAACCATTTTACAAAATTATATAATATAAATCAACATGATCCGGGGCATGGAGCACCAAAAGCACAAGCTCGGTGATTCTGGTCCGATCACATTATCCCCCGTGTATCGTTTCTTTATCGATACGGACGATGATGTCTTATTCCATGGCTATGCCGGCGAGTTCAATGTTCCGGTCGTTTTCCGTTACGTTTAATATGTCTAAGTCGACTTCGTAACAGCTGGATGGGCTTGTTTTTTTAAGTAATGTTTTAGTTTTTAATAAGGATTTTACTTTGAGGTTGCGGTAGGATTCAAATGTCGTTCGTTGTGTGGTAACGTAATGTAGACAAGGTGGCGGTGGTAACAGCAGCAGCAGCCGCCTTATTGATCTACTTTTCTTTTCTTTTCTTAGCGTCAGGTGGTTCAATTTAAGTATTGCTAGGCTTTCGTTTGGAGATGGGTGGGTGGGTGAAGGGTGATGGTGTCTTAATATTGTCATGTTTGGTTGATGACTTAATTTTTTATGCATATATTTCGCTGGCATGTAATGGAATACGTACTACATATCTTTCTTTTTTTTTATGTGTATATGTGATCGGCCTTATAGCGGCGTGACGATGAAAATCGTAGGAAACAAACAGCGGAAATGAGCATATTACAAATTACAAAAGCTTCCTTAATATTTCTTTAGCCTAAAACTAAGATAAAGTGTGTTATATTTATGTTTTTTTTTTTTTGTATTTTTAAGCATAGCATAGTTCTATTTATAGAGAATTTTTTCTTTATTTTTATTTCTTCAACTTGCTTGCTTGACAATGTTGATTGACAAAGAGCACATTTTTCTTATTGTATAGATGATACAACTGCTTCTAAGATTTTGTCTTTAATTAACTAATTTTTCACTAAATTAATTAACTTTTGTAGGCTCACTTCATTCTATTTTACTGGTCGATTATATTAATTCTATAGACGTCTAAAAATTATCTTGTATATAAGTATGCAAGAAAGTTAAACTCCTAATGACAATATTAACCAAAAGTTTCCTAATCCTCGTTTCTTTTGCACACGTTATTAGCTCTTCTAATTTCTCGATCTCACTCGTTTTCATAAAATGATTACTTGCTAAAAAAAACCCCAACTTCGTTTCGTCAATGGACCAATCTCTGTTGTTTTTGTATATATGTACGAACACTTATGTTACTTGATCGAAATGATGTGAAACTAATGATGAAACACATATATACCGAAAAAAATATTTTTCACGGGTTGTTGACACATGAATTCTGAGCTTCGTCCTTAATGGATCAAAGAAGTGAAACTCTGTATGAATACTACTCGAGGAGTGCTTCCCGAACAGGAGTCCAAGATCAATGTCGCTCGAGAAGTCCATATGAACACTACTCGAGGAGTGCCTCCCGAACAGGAGCCCAAGATTAGCGTCACTCGAGAAGTACTTCTCGAGTACATTACAGATAAATCCATACAGCTCAAGGCTCGAAAAGCCTCTTACTACTCGAAAGCCCGTAATATCTCGAGGGAACTCCCATTAAACCACGTTCGGTTACGGGACACGTGGCAAACCTAGAGAGGCCGATTGAAGTACGACGTGCATGGCTCCTACAAAATAGGGATTCAATCGTGTGCACGATCTGGGAGAATCATTGATTAGCTGAATAATCGTAACCGTAAGATTCTGATAACATAAAAGGTAAAAAGAACACAGAAAGCGGGACAACCAATCACACAAACTCAAATTTCGTCGAATTCTTTCGCCTTTGCTCTCTTTCCAAGCGTCATCAACCCAGCGTCCTGAAATCATCTTTCATCCTCACTACATCCGACCGTCGATCCACCAAGATAGATAATGGGATCTGTCGTATCCGTCGTTCATTCACCGACCAACGTGAAGACCCGCCATCGTTCTTTTGTTATTCGATCCTTTTCGTTATGTCTGTAAGTATTGTAACAAACCAAACCTTGTAATTCAGTATTGTTCAATTTCAATTCAAGTGTTGTTTCCGTTTCAACTTGCGTTCTTTTACTTTACGGCGATCACAAATTACTGTAAAATTTGACACGTGTTGCGGGGACATATTTCGCGCCAATAACGGTCATGCGTGATTGTTGATATTCGATATGCTAATATGATGATGTCGGAGCATTCTGTCGTCGGTTTGGTGCTTCGGCCGTTCATTCTTACTCCAACCAAAATAACTCCAAGGGAAATAAAACTTGCCAAAATCGGGTAACGATTCATTAGAGAAGAGGAATGTTCGTGGAAAGGCGCTTTTTCTTTTCCTTAAGGGTTTCCGAAGACAATCGCAAGCATCGCCCCAATCTCCCCGACAAATTCTCCATCCGTCGGAACCGAAGTGGAGTGTTCTCCAATACCTATGATCAATGTCTTCTTTTGTCCATCGTAACTCGACTCGGCCCGTCACTTTCCATCCACCGTGACCAGCATAGTCGCATTTCCCGAGGTCGCGACCACGCATGCACGGCGCTCGCGTAACGGATGCCACTTATGAAATCCCGCGTGCGTGAGCGTCCCAGCATGTCACCTCGCAACACAACACATTATACTAAGTTATTATTCGTAGAAAGATGTCGTGGTAGACTTATCAAGTAACAAAAGTACCCGTATAACCGATGGTACCTAATTTAAGGCAAATCTCTTATTTTTAAAAAACTTTTTTTCATGCAAAAAATACACCTAAATTTAGTGATTTGAATACGGTGTTATATATAGTGTAATAATTTATGAAAATTAGAGACGAAGTACCTGTCACTGTTGCAGGTATGTTATTATTTATCATTCATTCATTATAAGGGGGATTGATAAGGGAGGGTTTTTATCTGTGTTGAGGGTTTGACCATCAACGAGAACAACGTTTGCGTGTGTGTGTGTGTGGGAAGCGGCTAACGGTACGTGCACGTGGGACTTACGTAGTTTACTACTTAATACTAAAATTAAGTAGTAAATTTTACTAAAAGTTGACCGTTACTACTCTAGTCAACGCAAAAGTAGTAAAAAAAGTAGTAAATTTTACTACTTATTGGTCTTCTTTTAGTAAAGTCAACGCAAATGTAGTATAAAATGTCGTAAATTTTACTACTTCTGGACTGTTCACCGCAGTGCAATTTTACTACTTTTACGCTGACTTTACTAAAACCTCATTTTTAGTAAAGTCAACGTAGAAGTAGTAAAAAAAGTAGTAAAATTTACTACTTTTTTTACTACATTTGCGTTGACTTTACTAAGAAAACCACACTTTTAGTAAAGTCAACGTAAAAGTAGTATAAAAAGTAGTAAAATTTACTACTTTTAACTGTACAATTATGTCGATAAGTAGTAATTGTTTACTACTTTCGTTGTGATTTTTAGTAAAATTATGTTTGAGTTGGTAAAATTGGTAGTAAACAGGTAGGGTTTGTCGTAAATGTTTACTACTTTAAGCATGTTTTTACTAAAATAAGTAGTAAACTATTACTACTTTATCGGCGTTGACTAAGAAATTTTACTACTTTGAACAGTGTTTCCGAACCTAACTCCGAACCTAATTATTCTAAATATTGATGTGAAATGACTATTTTGCCCCGGTTACCATGATCATAGGTTTGTGTCACTGTCCACGATCATAGTAACCGGGGCAAAATAGTCATTTCACATCAAAATTTAGAATAATTAGGTTCGGAGTTAGGTTCGGAAACACTGTTCAAAGTAGTAAAATTTCTTAGTCAACGCCGATAAAGTAGTAACAGTTTACTACTTATTTTAGTAAAAACATGCTTAAAGTAGTAAACATTTACGACAAACCCTACCTGTTTACTACCAATTTTACCAACTCAAACATAATTTTACTAAAAATCACAACGAAAGTAGTAAACAATTACTACTTATCGACATAATTGTACAGTTAAAAGTAGTAAATTTTACTACTTTTTATACTACTTTTACGTTGACTTTATTAAAAGTGTGGTTTTCTTAGTAAAGTCAACGCAAATGTAGTAAAAAAAGTAGTAAATTTTACTACTTTTTTTACTACTTCTACGTTGACTTTACTAAAAATGAGGTTTTAGTAAAGTCAGCGTAAAAGTAGTAAAATTGCACTGCGGTGAACAGTCCAGAAGTAGTAAAATTTACGACATTTTATACTACATTTGCGTTGACTTTACTAAAAGAAGACCAATAAGTAGTAAAATTTACTACTTTTTTTACTACTTTTGCGTTGACTAGAGTAGTAACGGTCAACTTTTAGTAAAATTTACTACTTAATTTTAGTATTAAGTAGTAAACTACGTAAGTCCCACGTGCACGTACCGTTAGCCGCTTCCGTGTGTGTGGGGTGATCGTCCACCCAAAAGAAAGAGAGCTCACATCTGCCCTTAGAATAGGAACTATTCCTGAAGGAGATGAAACTGCAAAAGATGATGGGACGCATCCACCTACCCCCACCCCCCAAGAACACGTTGACCTCCCAACCCAACCCAAGCAAGAAAGCAATGCCTCCTCCTACTAAACTTACTGTTTTTTTTTTAATGTACTGTCAATTTTGCAAAATTATTTAGAGCACGAAAATTCTCTCTTACAGCATTTGGGAGGGGGGGGGGATGTTAGGGTTGAGAGAGTTGACCTTGTTTGTTGTCGCGCACATCGATTGTCAGTCAAGTACATGGTTGGTTGGGGGTATATATCAAAAAAGGAAGCCGTCTTTCATTTCTTGGTTTAAATTTCTCTTTTAAAATAATAATAAAAAAATTGAATTTTGAATAGTTGGTTTTAATTTCACTTGGCCAGTTCCATTCCGTCTCCCTGCTTCCAACACCTCACAATCCTAAACCGTTTCTTTTTAATGAACAGGAAGGAAATTGCAGGGAAGCTTCCTCCGCCTGATCCCCAACCCATATTTACTCCGTCCCCTCTCCCACTCCGGTTTTTTTTTTTTTTTTTTTTAGAGGATGGCGATGGGGGGTCGGGTGATGGTATCAAAGTGTCGCCAACTTATTTAAGCAGACTGAGTCTCCTCCCCTTTTGCCCAAAAGTGCAAAAGAAAAAGAAGTGGTGGCAGATTGAGGAGGGATCCCCTGTTCGTCTCCTTGCAGGTCGGTCTTCTTCCGATCCCGAATCAATTCATCTTCTGTTTTCTGATGTTGATGTTAACAGAAAACTGTTTTGTCCAAAACTCCTCTTGATACCACTGTTTCTTCTTTCCTGTCCTTTTTCAATAAATATTTAGATTATGGGAAAAGGAGGTCAGAACCACGGCAAGACCGACGGGGAACCACCCCCAAAGGTCAACCCCCACCACCCTCGGGACTCCTTCCCTGCCTGGTCTAAGGACGCCTCCGAATGCGAGCGCCACTACGAGACCGACCGCTCCTCCGGTCTCTCCCTTTCCGCCGTCGAGAAGAAGCGCTCCCTCTACGGCCTCAACGAGCTCGACGACCACGAGGGCACCTCCATTTGGAAGCTCGTCATCGACCAGTTCAATGACACCCTCGTCAGGATCCTGCTCGTGGCAGCCGTCGTGTCTTTCATCCTTGCCCTGTATGATGGCGAGGAGGGCGTTGACAAGGAGATCACCGCCTTCGTCGAGCCGCTTGTTATATTCCTTATCCTGATCGTCAATGCCATCGTCGGGGTTTGGCAGGAGAGCAATGCCGAGAAGGCTCTCGAGGCTCTCCAGGAGATTCAGTCGGAGCATGCCACGGTGATCCGGGAGGGGAAGAGGATCCCTAACTTGTTTGCCAAGGAGCTTGTCCCCGGGGACATCGTGGAGCTCAAGGTAGGGGATAAGGTCCCCGCGGACATGCGCGTGCTCGAGTTGATCAGTTCTACCCTGAGGCTGGAACAGGGGTCGTTGACCGGCGAGAGTGAGGCCGTCAACAAGACTAGCAAACCAGTCCCCGAGGACGCAGATATACAAGGTAAGAGGTGTATGGTATTTGCGGGGACGACCGTCGTGAACGGGAATTGCGTAGGACTCGTCACCCAGACGGGCATGGACACTGAACTCGGGAAAGTTCACAAGCAGATCCATATCGCCGCACAGATCGAAGACGACACCCCATTGAAGAAGAAGCTGAACGAGTTCGGCGAAGCGTTGACAAAGATAATTGGCCTGATCTGTGTCCTTGTCTGGGTCATCAATGTGAAGTATTTCCTTAGCTGGGAGTTCGTCGACGGCCTGCCGAGGAACTTCCGCTTCTCGTTCGAGAAGTGCACATACTACTTCGAGATTGCTGTGGCGTTGGCAGTTGCGGCAATTCCCGAGGGATTGCCTGCCGTAATCACCACTTGCCTGGCGCTCGGGACGAGGAAGATGGCCCAGAAGAATGCCCTCGTGCGGAAGCTCCCTAGCGTGGAAACTCTAGGATGCACGACTGTTATTTGCTCAGATAAGACGGGTACATTGACGACTAACCAAATGGCAGTCTCGAGGCTGGTGGCCGTTGGTTCTACATCAGATGAGCTTAGGACATTCAAGGTCGACGGAACTACATACAGTCCTTACGATGGGAAGATTCTCGGTTGGCCAGCAGATGACATGGACGCTAATCTGCAAACAATTGCGAAGATTTCCACTCTATGCAACGATGCCGACATTGTCCTGTCGGACTTCAAATATGTTGCGCATGGCATGCCCACCGAGGCTGCATTGAAGGTATCTAGGTCAATCGCTATGCGTATTCGCCCTGACACTTTCATGGGTGGCTGACATCTTCCGTCCCTGGTTGTCCATATAGGTCCTCGCTGAGAAAATGGGTCTACCAGCAGGCGAACTGAAAACCGACAAGGAAGTCGTCCTGCGTATGTTCCTCCTTCCCCTGCATTTTGATCATTCTAGACCAACTTTATGCCTGGATTAATCAGGTGATCGTATCTGAAGAATCTGTCATCTCGCAGGTTGCTGCCGTCGGTGGAATGAGAAAGAACACCGAATCGGAACCCTGGAATTCGATCGCGATCGCAAGTCTATGGGTGTCATAGTCAGGTCGTCCACCACAAGCAACAAGTCTTTGCTAGTGAAGGTGCTCTCTCCTAACCTTCTGTCAGATTGTCGCGTTCCTCCATGTATTCAATTATGCGCTTGCATTTTGAAACGGAAGAAGCAAACTTTGACCCTGACAGGGAGCGGTCGAAAGCCTGTTGGAGAGAAGCACCAAAATCCAACTGTCCGATGGTTCGGTGGTCATACTCGATCACGCCTCAAAGAGCTCCATCTTGCAGTCCCTGCAGGCAATGTCTTCCGCGTCATTGCGTTGTCTAGGCTTTGCATTTAAAGACGACCTCCCTGAGTTTGAGACATATGACGGCTCTGAGGAGCACCCTGCCCACAAGCTTCTGCTCGATCCATCCAATTACTCTTCAATCGAGAGTGGGCTAACCTTTGCTGGCCTGGTTGGACTGAGGGTGAGTGACGACGTCGTCAATCCCTGCCTCAATCATCAATCACAGATACATAATGCCCTTTGCGCATCATTGCAGGATCCTCCGAGAGGAGAAGTGTATCAGGCGATTCGTGATTGCCGGGCAGCAGGAATACGAGTAATGGTTATCACCGGTGACAACAAGAACACCGCCGAAGCCATATGCCGCGAGATCGGTGTTTTCGAGCATAATGAAGACATCAGCTTAAAGAGCATGACAGGGAAGGAGTTCATGGAAGTGCCGGACAAGAAGCACCACTTGAGACAAGAGGGTGGACTTCTCTTCTCTAGGGCCGAACCCCGGCACAAGCAAGAAATAGTCAGGCTGCTAAAGGAAGACGGCGAAGTGGTTGCCATGACAGGCGATGGAGTGAATGATGCACCTGCCCTGAAGCTGGCTGATATTGGGATTGCCATGGGAATTGCAGGAACCGAGGTGGGTGCTTTTCACCTGATTCCAAGTATGTTTGATGGACCAGACTCGTGATTGGGACAATATTTCATCTTGTTGCAGGTTGCGAAGGAAGCCTCTGACATGGTGTTGGCCGACGACAACTTCAGCACGATAGTTGCGGCTGTCGCCGAAGGCAGATCAATCTACAGCAACATGAAGGCTTTTATCAGGTTCGTTTCTGATTCTTTGATTTTCATACACCAGGCTTGATCTTCTAATACTTCTTTCCGATGCATTGATATTGATCGCTTTGCTTTCCATCTTGGATATGATCATCTGGACCTCAGGTATATGATATCCTCAAACATCGGTGAGGTGGCTTCGATATTCCTGACTGCAGCACTGGGAATTCCGGAAGGTCTGATCCCTGTCCAGCTTCTGTGGGTGAATCTCGTGACCGACGGACCGCCTGCCACTGCTCTGGGATTCAACCCACCCGATAAGGACATCATGAAAAAGCCCCCAAGGAAAAGCGATGATTCGCTCATCAGCGCTTGGATTCTGTTCCGCTATCTGGTACTTTCGAAATTCTCCCTCATGTTTGCTTTATACCGTTTTTCAGCTGGCTGAGCAACGATGTCATTCTTTGTTGGCCACAGTACACCCTCGAATCGAATGTCACTAGATTTTATCTGGCAGGTTGTAGGTCTGTATGTGGGATTGGCAACCGTTGGCGTTTTCGTCATTTGGTACACGCAGACTTCCTTCCTAGGAATCGATCTCGGGGGAGACGGGCACACAACGGTTACGTACTCTCAGCTTGCAAGCTGGGGAGAATGCCCGTCATGGGATAACTTCACTGTTGGACCGTTCACAGCCGGTTCTAAGGTCCTCTCCTTTGACAGCGACCCATGCGAGTACTTCCACAGCGGGAAAGTCAAGGCCAGGACGCTCTCCCTTTCCGTCCTGGTCGCCATCGAAATGTTCAACTCCCTCAATGCCCTCTCCGAAGACACGAGCCTGCTAAGGATGCCGCCATGGGTCAACCCCTGGCTTCTGGGGGCGATGACCGTATCCTTTGGCCTTCACTTCCTGATCCTGTACGTGCCCTTCCTCGCTCAGGTCTTCGGGATCGTACCCCTCAACTTGAACGAGTGGCTCCTGGTGATAGTGATGGCACTCCCAGTGGTAATCATCGACGAGATCCTGAAGTTCATGGGAAGGTGCGCCTTCAGGTGGAAGACGTTCACGAGGAAGAAATCGAAGAAGCCGAAATCTGAGTGAGGAAACTAAGGAAGTCAGATGCTGCACATAAAACCCACTTGGCATAACGTTCCAAGGATGTCCGTCCCTGTCTCGGGTAGTTTTTAACAGAGATCTGTACAGCGGTCACCAGATTCTGCAAGACGACTTCTCGAACCCCAACCGCCGCCTTTACTCTCCCCTTCTTAATCTTTGTCAGTAGGTTCTTTTCTTCTTCTTTGCGAGCTACTGGAGACATAACACGTTATACAATGTACTTTTCTTCTTGGTCGGGCGAAAGCTCGAGATGCCGGATCGCATCCACAGAATAAAGATCCAAATGTTTGTAGTGTTGTAACACTGTGATCCCATTCCTGTGACAAGAATGATTCCCGCCTGTTCTCGCTCCCTTCTCTGCATTCTATGGAAATCATCGAAACTGCAGCGCCAATCACAGTAACCACAGAAATCGGGCATTGCTTACTCAGGACTGTGATGCGGTATACCTCTACAGAAACCTCATCTTACCATAGAAAATGTTGGATTGGATTGGTTTAAGGCGGAGAGTTAGAGTTAATAAGTTGGATGGTGGCTAAAATTTACTGTTGTTAGTACTCATTAAAAAAATTTAGCAGAGGTTGGAATTATTCTCTAGTTAGTCTGTCTTCAAGTGCTCTTTCATTTAGTTTTTTCTATTAAAACTTTACGGTGTAAGAATCATTTTATCAATCTATCGAATCAAATTCAGAAATCGCTCTTGTTTTTCCGCAATTCAAATTCAGAAATCGCTCTTGTTTTTCCGCAAGTTTTGGTTCTACCTCTATCAGCAGAAGGTTTACATCTACAGAAACTACCAGCAAGTTTTGGTCCGTTTAATGTAATGGTCTCTTTTGTATCCTGCCGGTTTAGTTAAAAACATCAGAGGAAAAAGGCTGCTGTTAAACTAAGATGGCTAATGACACAGAAAATTTTCACGAACAAGCTTGAAAAGGTAACGTTCCTAGTATGTTTGTCCATCCCCGGTGAACTAACACAAGAGGATCGTTTACGCCACACAAGTCGACGGAACCTCTGCCATGCTTACTTCGAAACATTACAGGCAAGGCAGCGTTGTTGCAGAAACAGGAACCAAAAATATATTTGCCAGGTTTATGTTTCCCCACCACGATATAACATATCCTAGGAATCCCATGTTCTTCCTGGGATGGATGGATTCTTCTCCTCCTTCGGCTGCAGAGAGCGAATGTTCAGGCCCAGGCCTCTCAGTTCGCCGCAAATACTCTGGCCTCTAACTGGTAAGCCGGGGTGAAGAAAGCAGGCCAGCAGAGGTAGGTAGAGACAATGCTGCTGAAAGTAGACGCCCCTATCAGCATGTTCATCACCACGATCTGCAGCTGGATAGCCTCAAGCGGGGACGCGCCCCCCATGATCAGACCTGTCATCGCACCTGGGAGTGAGATCAGCCCCACCGTCTTCGCGTTGTCAATGACGGGCGAGAGCGCGATGACCAGCGCCCTCTTCACCTGCTGGATGGTCGCCTGCCGGGGGGTTGCTCCCAGGGCCAAAGCCGTCTCCACCTGCGCGGTCAATCATCGACATCTCCAATCAGTTTAATTGTCTGAGCAAGCAAAATCAATCACTACCCTCGGTCAGCCGTGCAACCGTCCTCCCCTACCAGGTTACTCTGTGTCTTGATGTCATCCCTTAGGCGCTTCATGGTGACCCCGGTGACCGTCATGGCGTTCCCGACCATCATCCCGGCGACGGGGATGATGTACCTAGGGGTGAAGGGGAACACGTTGAGCAGAACGAGGACGAGCATGGTGATGGCGGTCCCGGCGAGGATGGCGGCCCCGGCGACGAGCTTGCTGCGGGGAACTTGCTTCGCTCTCTGACCAGCCGTATAACCGGCCACTGAAACCTGGCACGAAGCTAAACGAATGATGCAAAACCAACCAAAAATTTCTCTTTAAAAGGATCAATCTCATCAAAAATTTGCATCAACTATAAAAGAAAAATAACATTCTTTCTTTTTATAAAAAGAAGAGAGAAAGATTCGATGACTTTAATAATGTAAAGCTTTTATTTTTTTTTTTCCACCGAAAAGAGTGGAGCCTAAGCCTTTTTCCTCCCTTAGGGAAAGAGCAGATCTTGTAAGAGGATGAATCCAAGCAGACAAAGAAAGGGAAGGGGGGAAGAAACCATGAAGAGGTAGGCGAGGATGATCCAGAGGATGTTCTCCTGGTTGAAGATGAACTGGAGGACGAAGCCGATGATGGAGAGCTGGAGGAAAGCCCTAATGATGGAGTAGATCATCTCCCCTTCCAGACTCAGCTTCTGCATGTAAGACAGGGCCACGGCCATGAGCACTACGGCCAGGGCGAGCACCGGCTTCACCATCCCCTGCATGAACTCCTTCATCCATCCCCAGTCATTGAAGTCGAACTCCAACTTCACCACATCCGACATCATCGTCATCGTCTCCTCACTTCCCTCCCCCTTCCCGTGAACAGCCGATTGTATATAAATGTCAGGATTTTATGACCTGCGATTTGGATAGATTGGAGGTGAAATATACCGGATTATATCATTTTCTATACACGTGAGGCATTTATTATTTAAGTAAGTGTTAGTACACGAAATAAATAAAAAGACGAGATAGAGCGTATCCTTAGAGTATAAAAAATTGGTGAAAAACACTTGGAAATATTTTCTTATCGAAATTTTGGGCAGATCGAGGTAGGGAGAGTCTCAACCTAGAGTTTGTACTATGTGAAATCTTTTTCTCCGCCTATAAAAATAAGTCGATTGATCAAATCACGTAAATACTGTCTTTTTATTTTTTTTTTATTAATTTTTAATTATGAACCGGATTTCATTCTATTCGATTTCGAGGGGTTTCGCGTGCACCAAAGATGAATACACCCAAGTGGTTGGTATCGGTGAGACGTCGGTTCATCATAAGTAGAAGAAGAGAAAGAGCCTCCCTCAGATGTAATTGAAAAAAAATCTTTGGATTCCCTCCGACATTCTTTCCTTTCCTTTATTTAACCATATTATTCCATTTTTCAAAATTCCTTTGAAATTTTATCACGATTCCCGATTTGAACCATACTATGCCCACTCCACTTGAAATTAGGCCGGGTTCGAGGCTCGCGACGAACACTAAAAAGAAAGTAAAAGGAAAGGGAAAGGGAAAGTGGGGTGTGGTTATATCAAAAGCAGGTTAGCAATGGTAAGAATGAGAGGCCGAAAACTGGAGACGGGCGTGGGTTGGGGAAGGGGAGGAGGCCGGTCGTACGTACGAACCAACCAACCAAACAGAGCCCGGTCGGTTTTGGAGACTTCCACTTGGGTTTGGTTTAATTAATTAATATAGGAATTATGCATCTGTTGTCTTTCCTCTCTGCCTAGGATGGTTGGGAACCCTTTAAAATCATATTTAAATTGAACAATCCTACGTTAACAGCAGGGAGCGAGTGCAACCCACGTGACGATAGGAAGTTGTACGGATGATGTGGGGGGGGGGGGAGGTTACATTCGGTGGGGGTTTGTGTTTGTTATCTGGGGCGGGGGGATTTGCTTACCCGTGACATTTTGTAATAATTTTATTATAAAAGGGAATAGGATTACAAAAAGAGTAGGAACTCGGGGGAGGATGGTACAATTTGGACCGGCTACATCTGTATGTTGTATAATATGGCCTTGACTTTTTGGCGTGTTTTATTATTGATCGAATGAGGCATGCGCCGCATGTCGTCGGCTTCCCACAAACATACATACAACAACCAAATAATTTTTTTGGTTTTCATTTCTTTTTTGGGGAAGGGCGTGTTGATGATTGATTCTTCCCACCCAAATCTCCATTGTTTATTTATCTCCATTTTTTTTTTCATTGACTTGTTTAACTAATTCTCGGTATTCACCGACTTCACTATAAGTGGTTGAAATCAATGTTTCAAAAATCAATTTCCTCAATTTTTTCCAAAAAAATCGATGTTTATATATCTGTTTCGCAGAATAATCTTATCAATGTTATTGAGTAAGGTAAGTCGTGTCCCAGTTGAGTTGAGAACTTGTGGTGGTGGTGGTTACTTACCGCACTACCGAAATAGTAATGAACGGGTGAGGGGAGTTGGGTGGGAGGAGGAAAAGGACGTAAGAGTATAAATAAGCCAACGTGGTTATTACATCCCTTTGCCCATACTCATAACACCCACCCACCATGGCGTCATATCAACTATGAATGAACACCACACCACAACCTCCAATGATTCTGTACTACTTTAAACCACTCACTCTTTCCCTCAAGTTAATAAAGCAAAGGGCATAATCCAAAGGTGGGCTCCATGAACCCAAAAAGAGAAACGTACCTATGTCATTCTGGGAAATTTTACTGCCCAACAGAGGTTTGCATGATCTTTTCCTTCAAGGTAGCCCCTCGCCTTCCTGTGCCATCATTGCGTAAGAATGAATGCCTTCTCCGTCATCACCAGAGAAGCGAACCCTCTGACAGTTCCCCCCTCTACCACCCGAAAGTTTGCCTATGAGACTCCATCATCCTTGCCATCGCCATTCAAGTCAATGACATGGCCATTGTTCTGCATATGACCCATCAGACAATCAACAACTGCAACAATCTCCCGGACTCGATCATTTGACCCATCTTCAGCCCTGAACTTGTAAACCTCGTTACTGACCTCAATCCAACTGTACCCGGGGCAAGTCTTAACTCCTTTATCCTTCATCAATCTCCTTATTCGAGCAAATTCATCCCAACACCCCACACTAGCATAAAGATTTGCCAACAGAACGTGAGTAGATGCACACTCTGGCTTCAGTTGCAGCCTGTTCTCTGCAGCCTCAATGCCAATCCAAATGTTCCCATGCAGCCTACACGAAGAAAGCAACGAACCCCATATAACTGCATTCGGCTTTACAGGCATCTTATGTATAAAATCCCGAGCCTCTTCGACTTTCCCGTAACGCCCAAGCAGATCTACGAGGCACGAATAGTGATCGAGCTTTGGTGTGACCCCAGATTCAATCATCAACTCCAAGTACTCCTTCCCTAAATCAATAAACCCAGCATGCCTACACGAAGACAAAATCGCAAGAAAGGTGATTCCATCAGGTTTGACATTCCTCTTCCTCATCTCGTGGAAAAGACCAATGGATTGCGAAACGAGCCCGCAGTGTGCGCAACCAGCAATCATCGAATTCCAGGACACAATATCCCGTTCGGCCATGTCACTGAATATAAGATATGCGAGATCTGCCCAGCCGCATTTACAGTACATCGATATCAACGAATTAGAAACATGGATGTATTCCTCGAAGCCCATCCGAATGGCCTGGCAATGCAAACCCCTTCCAATACCCAGAGCACCAGTGTCGGAACAGGCGCTCAGGAGGCTGGCAAACGTGAAATCATTCGGCTCCAACCCTGAGATCCTCATCTCAGAATAAACACTCATACACACGCCCACCCGCGAATCCTGCGAGAAAGCAGTGATGATGGCGGTCCACAGCACCACGTTCCTCGCAGTCATTTCCTCGAACACCTTGTGCGCATTGTGGACCTCGCCGCATCTCGAGTACATCGTGATGAGAGAACTACCCACGTAGGCGTCGGCATCAAGTAACCCGGCACGCATTGCCAGGCAGTGGTTACTGTGTCCCGCAGCGAAGGTCGTGGTCGGCGGCACACGAGGTGAGCTCCCGGGATAAGATGACGGCATTGAGTTCGAGTGGTTGGGGAATTCCGTCGAAAGGGTGGCGTGCGGAGTCGGTGGATGGGTTAGCAAGGAGTTCCTTGACGAGGCGGAGATGAATCGAGTCGGAGGTAGTCGGTTTAGAGGGGAGGAGGTCGAGGATACGGAGGGCTCTGTCGAGGGATGATTTGTCCGAAGGGGGGAGTTGTCTTCGTCGAGTTAGGAGGCGGCGGGGAATAGAGAAGGCGGCCCTACTACTCATGCCACGACCACCCCCTCCTCGTTTTACTACTTCCTATTCGGCCATGTCCTTAAATGTCCGACGACTCCCGATATCAGGACAAAATATACAGTTTGGTTACGTTTCGGTTATAGTTTTCAAAATACTACCAGCTACCTGGGTCCGAAATCTGGAAGACCCCTTTTCCTCATATACCAGATCGGACGAGAGTCAGTGGGACCTTTTTCACGCATCCCATCTACGTTTTCTAACAGTTATTCATCTCTTATGGAAACCGTCTCACTACCGATCAACGCATTAATCATAAAAATCTGTAGTCTTTCTTGTTCCAAAAGCAGTCATCATGCACTCCATTGTTTCGTTAACAAACACTAGGGCGAAGAACTCCCCACCCGCTTTCTAATGGATATTCTAGTTGAAATTCCAAACAAAAAACCGGCGATATGCATGTAAGGCACAAGCACGCGCAAACCAGAGGATAAACCGAGCCCGGAATAACATCTTTACAAACAGAGGTCAACATGCTTAAGGTGTAAGATTAAATACAAATAGTAGATATCCACCATAAACATAAAACTAAGCCAAATATCCAAGAGCTCTGGCAAACCTGGATCCATGCTCCACTGAACCAAACTGAAGCACCATGCTCTGCTGCTGGAACTGAAATCACCCTCCCAAATGCTGGGTTTCTACCGCCCCCAGAGGTGGGCATGCAATATGTTCAGGTTTAAACATATTTAACTTTCACATATAGTGTGCCACACATACCCCTGGTTATTCCACTCCCCACAAAATATATGTTGTAGAAATGATAAATGTTGATGAGCAAATGCAGAGCCGTGAAAACCCAACAGAGAAAACGAAGTATCAGAACCACATGGGATTTCCATGTTGATCGTATTAAAATGGAGCCCTTACCATATATCCATCCGTTAGACATGCCGGAAGATGGACTTGTGACACATAATCCATAAATACCATGATAAAGCATCCATAGCATGAGCCAATGGTCATTCACGAAGAGATTATGCCTCAGACACAAACTCCAAAAAGCATTATCTTGTGCAGAATGCAGAAAATCATCTATAGAAGTCATACTATCCTTGTGTACTTTATCAGAAAAGGTCACACCCTACATTCAGCAATGCAAGTCAAGACATGTTGAAGACTGGGAGTGGAACAAACCGGGAGTGCTACTATTCCCCATGATATAACCCAGAAATCCGTTTTAAAAAATCCATTTCTTAAATATTGCATAGCAGCACTTGGGAAGATTTATCAGTTCCAGCAGAGATTCTGTGAGTTGCAGTCGCATCAAGCTGGTGCTCAAGGATATACCCGTAATACCAAAATCTTGTTCGGTTCACAGCAGCGGCAGGAGTTCAGCATAAAACCTTGGTACTTGGATGAGAACTCAAAAAACTATGCAGGATCCTCCATACTGTTTCCAAGTCGACTCTAACCTAACCCTGCCAAAATTAAAAGAAACAAGCTATTAAGATTTGCACAACTAAGAAAAGAACCACATGCTTAAGGGCATACAGCATTAAATTAGAGAAAGAAGTATAGAAAGGAAAGCACTTACTACAAAAACAAAAAAGACAAAGAAAAACAAGGTAATCGCCCATGACTCCCTACGCCACTCCACTGGCCTTGCCAGCAATAGCTGCTTTACCGTTCAAACTGGAGGGAACATCAGAGAACCTGGGAGAAAGAAAGAAGCATAAACATCAATATCAGGTGCAGACAAAAGCCATTCACATATTCTCCTACAATAAATCTAGTCGGTTTAAAACAAACAAATACCTAATGGCCCTCAATTTCCGTTTATCTTCCTCCTGAGGATCAGTTTTGGTACCAGCTGAGAATCTGGCACTTCTAGCTTTCTTTTTAGCTTCCTCATCCGTGGTCGTGGAAGGCACCGGTGTTCCAAACCTTTAAGGAATGACGAAGGTCGGTCACAACACAGTAGTACTTCTGATTTTCGTTTCTCAAATGCTACAAACAAGATAGTTCATAGAGCAACACCCAATGAGATTACTCTTACATGTAAAATCGATCCCAAATTAAATGTATCAAATGCATACCCTCAAAAAGCAACTAGTCCTCACAATCCATTCTGTTTCTACTTCCTGTCGGAATAAGTTGTCACACTGGAGTCCTAATCGCAAGTAGTCATGCTCTGATCATCACCATGTGCTAGTGCCATGACAAAAATTATAACTATAGATGCGAATAAATATACCATAAATGCACCAATTGACAGACAGCAATATCATAATGTCACCCATAGCCCGACTACAATAATCAAATCTAGTACACGGAAAAATACTTAGCATATCATACCTCTCAGCACGAGCCTTCCTCTTCAGATCTTCTGATTTATTGAGCACATCCGATTTGTCAGCGCCGCCCACAGAACCAAACCTAGAGTTAAACACCAACCTAAAATTAACCTAGGATCAAGACACCGCAAAAGCACAACAAAGGCAAACCAGGACGGGAAGCAAAACCTTTCGGCGCGAGAATTCCGCTTCTCTTCCTCGGACAGCTGAACGGGCAAGCCGAACCGCTCAGCCCTGCGCATCCTCCGGCTGATGTCGTTGACCGGAACGATGGTCGCCGCATGCAGCTCGACGGTTGCGGCCGCGTAAGCGGCGTTGGCAGCGACGGTTGGGGAATCTAGGGATTGGAGATCATCCTCGGAGGGGAGCTTCTCGTTGAGATTGATCGAGGGCTTTGCTGCGGGGATCGGGGCGGAGGCGACGGCGGAGGAGGAGGCGGAAACCATGGCGGCGGGGAAGGGTTTCGTGAACAAGAAGGCGTAGGTAGAAAAGAGGGAACGTCGCCTTCGATCGATTATGACGAGCGAATCAAATTTGCGTTGCAGAGTTTCCTCTTAATCGGGAATTTGCGTTCCCACGTTTACTGAAATTCAGATATGATCCTCGCTATTTAGATTAATTCGAATTTAGTCCTTACATTTTAAAATTACTTCGGTTTCGTCCCGATTCACACAACAGCATCATTCCCATTCCATGATTGGGATCAAGTCATATAACAGGAGTAGATCATATACCATATACACAATACCCGGGGAAAAAAACACAGGCAAGCGGGAGGATTTCCTCCGTGTAGAAGTTCACAAGTCATATAGAGAAGATGCTCACCTTTGTGGAAAAACCCGTAGGCATACATACATTATCTGACAGTAACGTAGTCATTTCCTAATTATGCGGCTTACTTGAGTTTATTGTCACCCGCGCGGCTGTCAAGCTTCCTGTTGCTGTCCTTTCTTCTGGGAGGAGTACAAGGAGCGAAGTGATTGCTTTGGGAGGAGTGGTTCTCGGACGAGTACTTCTGGGAAGAGAGGTATGTCAAGGCCGTGACCACGTCTGCGATGACAGGTCGCAGGTTAGGCTGCTCTTGTACGCACATAGCTGCGACGGCAAGCGCTTGGTACAGCCCCCTGGGAGGATACTGACCCTGGAGGGAAGGGTCTGCCATCATCATGAATTTGTTCCTGTCCTTGAACAAAGGCCTCGCCTGTAATACACGAAATGACTCCATGAGAGCAGTCGAGAAAGATAATGGCATTCAAGGTAATCGGCAAAGAAGTCAGCACTACTCACCCATGCTACCAGGTTCTGCTCCCCCTTGGCTCTAGAACTGTCGATTGCCTTCCTACCAGTGATAATTTCCAGCAGAACGACCCCGAAGCTGTACACATCTGATTTCAGTGTCAGTTGACCAGTCATTGCGTATTCAGGGGCGCAATATCCATAGGTTCCCATCACCCTTGTTGATACGTGCGTGTTATCACCCACAGGCCCAAGCTTGGCCAAACCAAAATCCGATAACTTGGGATGATAGTCCTCGTCTAGCAGAATGTTTGAGCATTTCAAGTCCCTATAAATAACGGGAGGGGTCGCTTTGTCATGGAGGTATTCCAAGCCTCTCGCAGCCCCGGCTGCTATTTTCATCCTAGTATTCCAGTCCATCTGTTTTCTTCCAGGTGAAGCTTCTGAAAACAGCCAAGCAATCGTATCCACTTAATATTATATGAAAACTAGATATCTACAATAATATTTTGCTCACCAAAATGAAAAGGAGATCTGCTTTTCTAGATTAACTGCTACGGAAGAAATGAAAATCATGCTCATTGATATATGCATGTCAGGTGACTACCATGTAAATGGTCTTCCAGAGATCCAAGAGACATGTACTCATAAACAAGAAGTCTCTGATCTCCATCCGCACAATAGCCGATCAAATTGACAAGATTAGGATGGTGAAGAAGGCTCAGCATGAGAACTTCAACAAGGAATTCCCGGTTTCCCTGCAGGCCATTTCGGTCGAGTTGCTTGATGGCTACAGCCTGAAAATTAAACTCCTGATGTAAGCACGTCCTGGAAGTGAAGGTCATACATACATACATGCATACATAACTAATGGAGAAATGAGATACAGGCACAAAAATATACTTTTACATTCTGAAAAGTTCTTTACTCTTGTTATAGAGAATGTTGCTTCAAGTTCAATAGAAGGGTAACATGTCGTCATTTATGCCACCAAACACAGTTATAGTACAGATTAATAATTGTCAGTTGATAACAGAAAATCTGCAGTAGTTCAAGCCGCCTGATTACATACAAGTGTCAGATCCCGGAAACATTCTTGCTGAGATGACTGCTAGCAGTAAATATGCAAAAGAGGCAGTTTACAGACAACCCTGAAACTTCAGGGCTAAAACTGGCTGAAGCTTCTGTTGTACCAAAACCACGCCATTAATCAAACAAAAACTAACTCCAAAATCCAATAAATATGAATTCTGAGCACCTGATTATTCTCCAGTCGTCCTTTATACACTCTTCCGAAACCTCCTTCCCCGAGAAGATAGTCCGCCCTGAAATTTCTAGTTGCCACAGCAAGGTCTTGGAATTTAAAAGTCTGTGCCGCAATGTGTTCAGGCCCGCCATTTGGAGAGTTGTCCTTCACACTCAAGGAGGAACTCGACCTGAGTTTCTCTGAGGGATGCACAAGTAGAAACCAATCATACACGGCTCAATAAAACTCATCAAAGCCATGGTCAACCGTAAATAAGGGTAGCACATCTACCGCCCAGCGGAAGGACTCACGAGGGCACATTCATGAATCTGACTCACGAGGGCACATTCATGAATCTGCTGTCAGTTTCTTGAGTCCTAACATTTCTAATAATAAGAAACACAACAAAGTTTAATCGCACCTAACTTTATCCAAAAGGAGTCACAACGAACCGCGGCAGGGAGTAGGATATGACCCCCCGACCACAACCGCACTCTCGGAAAATGAAACACAGGCGCACCCACACACTCTCGGCAACACTACAGCAGGCCACGGCAATCATGCTCGAATCAAACACAAGCCAAAATAAACCAGAAATCCGTAAACGGGAAAGCAAAACCCAACACCAAACACGGCCATCACCCGCTGCCACAAGCAAGCCACACCAAAGACCACAAAACGCCTTCCCTATCCCCCGGCGACCCAACCCACAAAAGCATTTTCAAAGAAAAGGCCAGAAAGGAAAGAGAGGGAGAGAGAGCAAAACCAGGAGTTTGGCAGAGGCGATCGAGGGGGCGGGGCTTGTTGTCCCTTGGAGTCATCATCATCGTCACCATCGTCAACAGCTTCTTCTTTTGCCTCTTCTTATCCGCACTGTTATTACTCTTCCTACTCCCCTTCGGGATCGACATCCCAGAACACGGAATCCAACCCATTTCCTCCTCCCCACCCAAAAAAACCAGCCTCAGGCGCAACTCCCAACAAACGAACTACGGAGGGCTTCGTCCGTGATTGCGTTCATGGGCGTTGTATGAAGAAAGGTTAAAAAAAAAGGAGGCCCCTTTTTTCCTTACTTGCCGATGGAATTTGGAAGGTGGGGGTTTTTGTGGGGTGGAGCGACCGAACGGTGTCTTTTTTGAGTTCGATTCATTTGACGCTGTCGTCCTCGGTTTTGGTCGGGTTTGCCGACCCCCCAACAAAAAGCAAGTCGACCCAGCTCAGCTTTCGTTGTTCTCTCTTACGAATGGGCAAAAGTAATGTCCGGTAATTTGAATAAATTTGGTGAAATGAATACACGAGAAGACGAGGCCACTAGCACTTGCGCTCGGATCTGCGGGACATGTCCCTTACAGAGAGGACGTGCGAAGCTGTTCCTCACCAGCCTCAAACATCTCCTGCGGTCGTCCTCGCCCGTCTTCGGCGTCATCAAAGAACAATCGGCAGGCGCTCCATCATCGTTGAGTGCACAAGGAAGTGTGCGGATGAAAAACGCGTGAAGTAATAATTTTAAAAATCCCCCTCGGAAGGGGGGGGGGGGGGGGGGGGGGGGGCGCTGCTTCAATTCAATCGACGAGGAGTGGGCGGACACTAACTAAATACAGTCGACGGTTCTACGAAATTTTGGCTTCCATTTATTTGGTAAGTTAATTTTATGTAATTTTAAAGGACAAAATTTTATAAAGCAAAAATTTTTACTCAAAAGTCCCCTGCCATTTGCAATTGAGGCTGCAACCAATAAGACGAAGACACCTGGTAACAGCTTGTGCCTGGAAAGTGTTAAGACTGATCCTGTCAGTGGCAGGTTCGGCCTGTTCCCTTGGGTGGAATTTCGTACGATAAGACGGCTTTCCTTTTCTTAAATTACAAAACACGATTCGCATTCATGATCGTTTTTAAGGCGCGATTTTTGCCGACTCGTCATTGCTCAAAAAATTTTTGAAGCGTATTAAAAACTATCCACGATAATTCAGATCGTATTTTACGAATTTTTTAACTGTACGGTGATGGATCCAAGTTTTAGTGGAGTGAGATTTCAAATGGCCATGCTCTCCCCTTTGTAAACAATTTCCATATTCCGTCGACGATCATTCCACCCAGGTCTCCACAGGACAACTGGGGCAACCTTTCACTTGCTTCTTCCCATACTAATGATCAAACAACACAAGCATAACAAGAGGTGAGGAAACTTTAGCATAAAGAGATTGTGAATGAAAGTCTTACTGGAGATGAAACTGTTTGCAAGCAATTAGCATTCAGCTTGAACCCTACGGTGTCTTCAACCTGATATGGACGAGACTAGCTTCTGGATCTGATTAGGGGGAGTTTCATTTACGACACCGGCAAATTGCTCCCTGAAGGAACTAAACGCGCAGTGACCTGGACATGACAGCATAGCCACCGGTTTCGCAGTCTTGATTCTCTCTGTACCCGGCCTATCATAAGCTGCTTTCAAGGCCTCGCCGGACAGACCTTGGGAAACAAGCTTTAAGATACTGACTCCAGCAAAAGAGTCTATAAACCAGAACTACCAGAGTGGGCGATGACTATATTCAAGCACTGCATCAAAACTAAACCGAACACCCACCCTAGAGCATAAGTGAAGGGAAAAATGATTGATCAGCCATTTGATGTAAGGCATAATCTATCTCACGCTGCTCAAACTACTGCAGGAAAGAGCTGGTAGTGCCATCTTTAATGTATGCAACTGTCTTAACTTACTGCTTGGCTATATTTAAGCCAACCAGCTCGGCCAGCCGCAATTTAGTATCCTCTTATTTATTCACAATTCATTTTCTTCCTGTATACAAAAGACGGATGATGTAAGCCTAAACTACTTTCATGCATACGCAAACCAACTAATCAAGCAATGTAGGTAGAAATGATTGGACAAACTCCAGAAGCATGTCTAAGTTTTAGCGGCCAACACTTGGACAGAGAACGCAAATGGAACCAAACAAGCAACACAAGGACCCAATAGGAAAATATTATTATTTCTATTGATATGAGAATCAACCAGAGTATAACCTCTATGGCAAGTCTGTTCCAAATATATCGCACAATGAATACTTATCATTCCTCTCCCTCGGCAGTATAATTTGCACAACTTATTCCTGTCGATGAGTTCTCCCAGATGTCTACATTCTCCAACACGTTACAACACTAACAAACAAATCCCCCAGTAATCCACCCCAACCGAAAAAAATAGCAAATGCAGGCCTGGTTAGCCAGTTGTATAAATAGAGTATATCTGCCCCTGATATCAACTAACTTATTCAAACAATGACAGCACTGGAAGTAAACACAAAACAACTCTTCAATCAAAATTGGGCACGAGGTCTGTGCAAAAAATATATAGGGGCAATAGTCCAACAAACTCAGGCTGCAGCTAACTGCTTTTCTTCATAATCATCAAGTTTAAGAGCCTCCAGCAACTTTGGCCACGATTCTGGGATACCTCCAGGAAGGTCAAACTCCATTAGCTTTCCTTGACTACGGTAATATTCCTCCACTGGTTGACTCTGCACATAACCAATGTGCTAAGACATGATTTTTCCAGCATTTGAAAGTACAAGAAATAAACTTTCCAATGCCTTTCAGAAAAGTACGAAAGAGAAGGAGCAGCAAAGTAACGAAATTGATAGCTCTAAAGTTTTACAGCATGTCGTGCACCTGAGGTGATGGCGTTTTTTTCTTGTCCATGCCAGGCAAGAAAAAACGTTAAAAAGAATGACATATAAGCAACAACAACCTGTGTGATTTGGTGAAAGCTAGGAGAGGAGAATCCACCAATTAAGAATGACATGCAGTGTGCAAACAAGTTGACCATTTTTATTGAACCAGCACTTATTACTAAACAAAAGTACAAAACAATAATAGCCTAGACCCAAGACTTATACCTTCTCATAATAGATCCGGAGTCGCTCCTTGACAACTTCTTCCGTATCATCTGAACGAGTAATGAGCTTAGACATGCAATGCTGGGGAGGGAGAAGAGGAGCCATGCTCATCCCAGGCCTCCCATTCTCACCCTTGACATTAATGGAAGCCACATTGTAATTCTTCCCACATTGACTACATATTCTTCTACCGAGACATTTCTCTAACAAGACATCCTCACGTAGCTTCAGATTAACCACCAAATCAATATCTGCCACGCCCTTCAATATTTCCTGATAAAGAGAGCGAAAATAATTAAGCATCTGGTAATATGAGCGGTGGCGAAGTAAGAAGCCTCAAAACCCAGGTTTCACGGTATGTTTTTCATGAGGAAAGATATTGTCAATGTAGCAGCAAAATCTGGTCGTCTCATCTACTATACCAACCAGACAAAAAAACACAGACCATGATTACCAGAAAATAGCCTCAACTATCAGGAAACAGCCTATTTTTCTTTAATATAATAACTCTCACATTGCAAAATGCCACTGTCCATCTGGATCATTGGTGGAGCACATGCAGTAACCACTATCACAATCAGAATAGACAGGTACTTTTTCTTTAGTAACTGCAATAGGACATAAAAAAGTCGAGTTTCTAGATTCCGGTATGCAAACACAGAATTAAACTTAACATTGCATTAAAAGGACAACAGAGACACCAAATCAGGATCGGGTAGGTATGGTCAGCATAGTACAGACTAGGCAAATAATAGTAACAGCCGATCTCATCAGCACTCTGAAAGCCAAACACTCTAACACAGGAGAAGGCCATGATTGCTGTAACTGTAACAAGATTTAGGAGGAAGAAAAGGAAAAATCTAAGCTCACCGCCTGATTGATCGTCCGGGGGAACCCATCCAATATGAAACCAGACTCTCCTTTGGCATCCCCTGCAGCGAGGCGCTTGGAGAGCAGGTTGAAGATGATCTCGTCGGAGACGAGCTCGCCACGATTCACGATCTCCCTCAGCTACACCGACAGAAGCAAGTCAAACCAACATGGATGGAGCTATTTAAATAGGGAAAGGGGGGATCTTTGTTGGGGAGACCTGGTCGGAAAGGGTGCCGGAGGAGGAGAGCTCATCCCGGACGAGGTCACCGGTGGCGATGTGAGGGACGGAGAGGAGAGAAGAGAGGCGGCTGGCGTAGGTGCCCTTGCCGACGCCAGGGCAGCCGAGGAAGATCCACTGGACGTTCCTGTCGACGGGGTTGGGAAGAGGACGGAGTGGGGAGGAAGAAGTAGAAGAAAGGAAGCGACGGAGGAAGGGAGAAGGGTTGGGCAAGCGAGTGCGAGTGAGTAGGGAAGACATGGCTGGAAAAAACGCTGGGTAAACCCTAGTTTTTGGGTTAGAGGGGAGGACTGACTACTCCTCTTCCTCTCAGTCTTCGGGTTATATAAAAAGATATATATGCTTTCGGCATATTCCTGTACTTTGTAAACTATTCAAGTATTTTTATTTTAATGGGAAAAGAGGTTACACGTGGAATGTGGCCATAAATTTGAATAATTTAGTCGCCACGTTTACCTCCCCTGCTAACCACAGAAACAAACGTCGTTCTAAAAACTCGGCAACGCCACACCTTTTCCCGTCGGATGGCGGCAGCAACGGACACTCCTTCTTTCCTACCACTTCACACTCCCAGGCAGCGAGTGTTAGTTCGCCGTCGCGCTACTTGCGTCCATCTCCCCCCCAGCTTCAGCCCAAACTCGTCGACCGTTGGGACCTCGCGGCCTCCCCCGACGACTAGGACCAGCCTCTTCATCGCCTCCGCGGTCCCCGGCCCCGCCAGTAGGACTTCAATGATATCCACGCCGGGCAGGCCTCTGCTGGTGTATGCTGCAGGTACGCAATTGGCCTCCGGGGAAGAGACGGCCGATTTGCTGGACCAAGTGGAGGTGTTCGGATTGGATGGCGTAGCAGTCCCGATCTCTGATCTTTGGAAGGACCGGAAAGCGGTCGTTGCTTTCGCTCGCCATTTCGGGTGATGTCCTGATGCCGTTGGTTATGTTGTTTTGATTTGGGACATATTCTCTGAGGCTCTGTGGCCGTTTTTTAGGTGCGTCCTGTGCCGGAAGCGGGCTGATTACCTGGCATCCAAGAAGGTAAACTGAAGAATTAGTGTTTATGATGTTTTAACCAACTGAAGCCTCGTTGATACACTTATAATTACAGACACGCTCAATGCAAGGAACTTTTATCTTTAGTAGGGGAATGACTAACTTGCGAAATCATGTTGGTCATTGCGATTTTGAAGGACAGACTCTGTCTGTGAAGGGATTTGATTGCATTACTTGACTCTTATCAAGTTATGATATGAGAAGTTCTCTTGCGTTGACAGGATGTGATGGATGCAGCTAATGTTGCTCTAGTGATTATTGGCCCAGGTAGCGTTCAGCAGGTAATCACTCTATGCTGGTATATATCATCGTCATCTTTACATGATTGATGAGGGAGATGAACTATGCATTTTTTGTGACTCAATGGCAAATATTCAATACTGGGAGTAAATATTCCCTTTATGAGTCTTCTCGAGCTCATGATGCATCCAGCAGCTTTTATGTGATTGGAATTGCTAGAAGCCTGATCCGGAGCACTCTTGGTTACCAATTTGAGATCAGGCTTCTAGCAATTCAAGATCATCCATGCCTTCTACAAGCAGCTCCTTGTTCTTGTAAATGTTGCATGGCCAGTTATTTGGGGTTCCAGAAAGAGTTGCGAAACAAGGAAACATCAAAATGAAAAATAGATGGCTTGATGATGACAAAAGATGAGAAAAGACAGGCTTGTATTCCTAATTCGGGCTTTCGGAATGGTTTTAGTAAAATAGTGTGTGGAAAGATGTTACCTTTTTAATTAGTTCTCTGAATTTTCATTTCCTTTTTTGTTCTTGTTGGCTGCATTCCTAATGCTCGATTCCTTCTTGATTTTATGCACGAACCTTGTGCAGGCACGAACTTTTGCAGAGCAAACAAAGTTCAAAGGAGGTAAGCTACCGATTATGGGTTAAGCTGCATGTGCCATTAGATTCCAGCGCCGCCCCCAGTGATTTATAGCAAGTTTGCCACTACTTTTTGGACAGATCCTCTGGACAGAGTGATGAACTAATACTCCTCATCCTTAATGTTGCTATACAGAAGTATATGCAGATCCAAACCATTCATCCTATGAAGCATTTAGATTTGTATCAGGTGTCGCCACCACATTTACACCTGGGGTAAGCCGTAAAGATAGATCAAAGCATTTGTTATTGACTTGCTACTCATCCGGTGCACAACATGAGGTTCAATCTTCATCACTCGTTGTCTCTAGGCTGGTCTCAAGATTATACAGTTGTACATGGAAGGATATCGACAGGACTGGAAGTTGTCATTCGAGAAGGATACCGTGTCTAGAGGCGGCTGGTATGCACACTGAATTGACTACTGTTGCATTCGAGAAAAGGGGAGTGAATCGGTAAGTAATTTTTCTCATCCTTTCAGGCAGCAAGGAGGAATAATTGTTGCAGGTCCGGGGAAAAGAAACATCTCCTACATTCACAAGGTTAATTTCACCATCTTTAGAATACCTCTTTGGGTGCCCATATGCCTCTTCACATGGATGCATGTCTTTTGCCAGGACAAGGAGGCAGGGGATGATCCAGATATTCAGGAAATCATTCAAGCATGTTGCACTTGAGCAACAGCACTGAGCACTTGGGATACTGATCATAAGCTTATACTCCTACACAAAATGTTCATAATTTCTGTATCCAAAACCTAGATCAAAATCTAAAACACAGAAAAGATGGTAGGCAGCAAAGGAAACTCTAGGCTCAAAGATCTAGTAGGAAAATAAAAGAAGTACCAAACAGATAACTGGAAGCAGGATGCAGCCACAAAAAGAGATTATTTCGAGCCTTAAGAACGACCGGATGCAAGATATGAAAAAATCACTGGGAGACACCGAGCCACTTGGAGAAGTTCTCAAATTCTGTGTAGTCGCTATCTGAGATCATAGTCTGGTACCACGCTTTTCCTGCAGCCTTGATTGCGGAAGCCTCCTCCTGGAAAGAAAGGTATGACTAATTAACGAATCCAGCATATGAAAATTATGGAAACAAGATACTCAACCAGGACTTGAACCCGAAACGAACTCGATTTGAAATATCCAACTGACTTCACCCATCGTCATAACCCAAAAGGGCCTCATACAATCAAGACACAGTAATCTCTGCGATTTCTCTTCATTCCATCACATCCATCAGCACTCAAAACCGGATCGTATCCTCTCACCCATTACCCAAATGGTATACACTCACTCCCTAATCGAAGCATTGGAATTGAGCACATAAAAGAGAGGAAGAAAACCAAGATCACAAATTAGAAGTAAAAAAACCAGAAACCATCTAAGGCAGCACATTCTACATTTCCATTTTATCCTATGCAACGAAAATATATGGCCTCCGTGCACAAAATCCAATTTAACGAAACAACCGAAAGAAACCAGTATACCTTGGTGACATTCTTCCTCTTGTTGTCGAACTTCTCCTTCTTGGCCTTCAATCGCTGCTCCTCCGCAAGCAGGGCCATCCTCCTGGCAGTCTTGGCATACGGGTTCAACCTCAGCATGGTGTTCAGGTTCTTCAACGGGTTTTTCTTCAGCGGCGCCCTCTTGATCTCCTTCTTGATCGGCCTGACGACAGACTGCACCTCGTCCGAGTTGATGATCCTCGCAAGGTCAGCATTCACCATCTTAGACCTTGGCAACACTTAACCCTTCTTCTTCTCAGAGACCTTCCCAAAGGATCCATAGATGGAATCCAGCTTCTCGAAGGCGGACTTGGTCCATATGACAAGCCTCCCCAGGTGGCCCCCAGGGGCAAGCTTCAGCAGGTTCAGCCTCTCAACATTGGCGACCTCCACACCTGGAAGGTTCCTAAAGGCCTTCTCAATCTTTTCCCCAATGGTTCCATAGATGATGAGTGGACCCTTGCGGTTAACATACCGCCTGTTCCGCATCTTCCCCTTGCCGCAGCGGATGCCCTCACTCTCCTTGGCCTTCTCTGCATCGGCAAAGGCACCAACCTGCTTCAGGATCTTGATTGCGGCAGAAGTCTTCTCAACTGACTCAGCCGAGTCGCTGATCACAAGGGGGAGCTCCGGGACAGTGTCGATCCTATGGCCGCGGGCAGCAACCAGTGACGGGATCGCAGAGGCGGCGATCGCAGAGACCATGGCGTACCTCTTCTGGTTGACGTTGACGCAACGGTGCCAGCGGCGCCAGGTCTTGGTTGGCGCGAACATGCGCCCGCCCCTACACATGTTGCCGAAGGCACCCTGGCCAGCACGGTGAGTTCCGCCTCCGGGAACACGAGGGATACGCGAGACGGCACGACCCGTTCCCCAGGACTCGGCCGAGGTCTGGTGGCCCGCGCGCTTGGAGACAGCGTAGGGCTGGCGAGAGTTGTTGGAGATCTGAGAGTGGACAAAGGAGACGACGTCAGGGCGGATGGTGGCGCGCATGACGTCTGGAAGGGGGAGGGTGGATTGGGCATTGGTTGCCATGTCGCCTTCCAGGGATTGGACGGTGACCAGGGGACGGGCGGCCGCGGCGGCGGAGGCCATTTCAGTTAGGGTTTCGGCGGAAGGGGAAGGAATGCGGCCGCTCTTCTGAAGGTGAAGAAGATCTAGGGTTTTTACTTGGTAGCCTTATATAGTAGCGAATATATATACTGAAATCACGAAAGTGCCATTGAGGACTTCGGTCTTGTTCACTTCTATTCAAGCCCAACTTATATTAACATATTATTTGAAGATTGAAAAAATATAGAGGCACATTTTTGTAACGCGATGTTTATTATTTTTGGTGAAATGGAAAAAATTTAATTCAAAATTATTACATCAAATATGTAATTTCAAATAAAATAAATACGTCCCCAGATTTTGCCAAAAACAAACGGAGACTCTTTAAAAATCTTCTGATCGAGCAGAAGTACCGCCACTCCCAATTTCCCTCCATTTCCCGGCATGGCTGATCCCAGCCCCAGGAAGCGCCGCCGCCCCTCCTCCGCCGCTGACGACAGCTCCGCCCCATTCAGGAACCGTCTCAAGCCAGACTCCGTCATCCTCCAGACCCTCCGCTCCCTTGCGGCCGCCTCCGCCACTTCCTCCTCAGCTAACAAAACCCTAACCCTCGCCGACCTCGATCTCTCCACCTCCTGCCGTGAGGTCACCGACCAATCCCTCCCCGCCGTCCAGTCCTCCATTGAATCCCTCATCCTCAAGATTGCCCGCTCCATCCTCGCTGGCGAAGGGTTCTCCTTCGATGTCCCCTCCCGATCCTCCGGCAACCAGCTCTACGTTCCCGAGCTCGACCGCATTGTCCTCAGGGATAAGAACACCCTTCGTCCCTTTGCACACATGTCCTCCGTTCGCAAGTCCACGATAACCGCTCGGATCCTACACCTCATCCACCAGCTCTGCCTCCGTGACATCCATGTCACCAAGCGTGACCTCTTCTACACCGATGTCAAGCTCTTCCAGGACCAATCCCAGTCCGATGCCGTCCTTGATGATGTCTCATGTATGCTCAGCTGCACCCGGTCCAGCCTTAACGTGATTGCGTCTGAGAAGGGTGTTGTCGTAGGCCGCCTCATTTTCAGTGACAATGGTGACTTGATAGACTGCACCAAGATGGGGATGGGTGGCAAGGCAATTCCCCCAAACATCGACAGGGTCGGGGATATGCAGAGTGATGCTCTGTTCATCCTCCTCGTCGAGAAGGATGCGGCTTACATCCGGCTCGCTGAGGACAGGTTCTACAACAGGTTCCCCTGCATCATTGTCACTGCCAAAGGACAGCCTGATGTGGCCACGAGACTCTTCCTAAGGAAGATGAAAATGGAGCTGAAGCTTCCTGTGCTCGCTCTGGTTGACAGTGACCCTTACGGACTGAAGATCTTATCAGTGTATGGTTGCGGGTCTAAGAACATGTCCTATGACAGTGCGAACTTGACAACACCAGACATCAAGTGGCTGGGGATAAGGCCGAGCGACCTGGACAAGTACGGGATACCAGAGCAGTGCAGGCTGCCAATGACGGAGCAGGATATCAAAACAGGGAAGGACCTGCTGGAGGAGGATTTCGTGAAGAAAAAACCCTGGGTGGGCTGAAGAGCTGACATTGATGGTGAAGACGAAGCAGAAGGCGGAGATCCAGGCGCTTAGCTCGTTTGGGTTCCAGTACCTGTCCGAGGTGTACTTGCCGTTGAAGCTGCAGCAGCAGGATTGGCTTTGAGCAACATGCTTTCTCTGTATTTGTACTTGTAATGAACATTTGCACAGCCAGGGTGTAGCAGAGTATCAGACTAAGATGTTACAAGATCTACAGTCTTTCGATAGTTATCAAGATTGATTGGAATTATCGACTCCTTTCTTCCCAGCCATTTGTACTGTGATTCCTTCGTCAACTTCAGTCTTTGAAGAACAGCAGGTCTTCTTGGGGAGGTTTCCCGATTCAATCGGCGAAACCGTTCCTTTCATATCTGGGTCCTGTCAAGAGGACCTGGAGTCCCAAATAGTCCCCCAGCAGCTTGATTACCGCATCCCTTAGCTCACACCCCCTGATCCATGACTTTGTACCACCTTCATTAAATCCAAAGACAATGAAGATGTCGTCCTTCACTGAGTTCCCTGTCAGTCATGAGATAATAAGCAGTGAGATTAGTCCTGGTCATGGTATATCAATGCAGTGGTCGATGTGTACCGGCAAAGTAGTTCTCCTTGATCATCCGTAGAACGGCCAGAACAACAATCCGAGCTTCAACCTGTTGAATAATCATACTTCATGCAGATGTCCAATAACCATGTGCTAACCAAAAAATACTTGTCGATCCAATTAGTTGCAGATGATGGAATACCGAGCAGCCATATTACCTTACTAAGTCCCTGGAGATTGACGACCAAGCTTTCAGAGATACTTCTCTGCAAGTGGACAGCAACCTTTCCCACAAGAACACTGTTGGAGTGGCCGGAGTCAGTAGCAATGGAGCGAATAACCTCTCCCTCATAAAAGCCGCTATCTTGAATCACTCCTTCACACCATTCTTCGATAAGTTCCTTGAGATAGTAATCACTTGGCTGATAACTACGAAACAACGACGGTAATCAATCAATCGTTCATGACAGAGGAAGTATGAACATTCTTATCAAGCTTTACGGCTTGTGCTCATTCTTAATGAGGAACCAACAGTTAGTCTGCCAGTGGGTAAAGATAAATCATCTTCATCATAATGTCGACATACCCTGCTTTACGCATCTCCTGGTAGACGGCAAGGCACTGCTGGACTTCATTTAGGGAGCCATATCTACTGCGAGCTAGCAACAGCGTGTTGTAAGTCACCTGAAATCAAAACTGATGCGCCTTGACCACATTATAGACAATCGTACTTCAGAAATATAACTTGAATTGAACTGTTTCAGTCTTTTCTTTAGAAGAATTGTGCTTCACAGTGGATGGAACCAAAAAGAAAACTTATGCCCAATCTAAACCCTGGATTTCTTTTCTAGAATGAAATACATGCTATCTGTGTTTGAAACCTATGCAAATGTCTATGCCACAACAGTATTAAACATGTCAACCTTCAGCAAGCACCTACCAAATTGGGTTCCACTTGATACCTCTTCATCTCCTCATACAAAGTAAATGCAAGATCCAGATTTTTTGTGTCCACACAGACCTAACATACATTTATGGCCCATCAGTGCAAGAGAAACTAATCAGCCAGCATCTAGATAATGTTGGCTTTTTCCACAAAATTATGTTGAGGCACTGACCTTGATGGCGGTAGTGTAGAGGCAATGACGTCAGGTTTTACTTCCATTCCAGGCATCATTTTCAAGATCTGCAGCAGAAGATAAGCTCATACTGAAAATAGTATTAGGATGGAACATATGAAACCAACACCTACAAATTAGTTCCAATACTAATTCCAGGAAGCGAGAAGACTTGGTCTTCTGACATAGTTCCAATATTCTAACAGAGTTCACATAGCGAGGTAATACCTGTAAAGCACCATCCAAATTTCTTGTGCTTCCACAAATATCAATCAAAACCGACCAGCTTATATTATTTGGGGTAAGTCCAAAACTTTTCATCTCCCGCATCAGAGCTTTTGCACGGTAATAATCCGACCCACAGGCCTTCATTAAAATATTGAAGGTAGCCGTTGTAGGTGAAAATGGAAATCTTTTTGCAAAGGTCTGGTGGGCTGAAGTGGTCTGGTTTTTGTTTCATATGGCCAGAAGGTATCCTCTTCGCACTGGCTGTGCTCAGAGAACCTCCGTCTTCATTATTCTCAACTTCGCTATCCTTCCATGCCTCAAAAAGACGGAAAGCCCTATCATACTGATGAGCCTCGACACAGACATGTAGAAGGGTATTGCAACACTGAGAATTGGGTTCACATCCAGAGAGAAGCATCTCTTCGAACAATTGAATCGCATGGTCCACTAGGCCTGCATTGGCGCATGCATTGATCAGAGATGACCAAGTGACCATATTGGGAGTAATACCAGCAGACAGCATGTCATCCTTCACTTTCAATGCCAGATTCCATGACTTTGCATCTGAAAGAACCTAATAAGGTGCGTTGAAAATGGTAAGCTATTTGAACTATAAGCGTTTACTGAAAGATAGTTTTTCTTTAAATAAGAACAATGGAATTCTCGGTTTTCTGTTAAATTCAGAACTGACCTTAACAACTGTGCAGTACGTGAAGATATCCAACATAAGTTTCCCGGCAGATTGCAGTTCTTTAACTTCTGCATATATTTCTTGGGCCATGTCAACTCTTCCTGCCAGACAGCAAGCATACAAAAGCACATTATAGGTTGCGAAGTCTGGACAGACACCAATACTCTGGATGCACAAAGTAGATCTTGATCAGACTGATAACCATCATTGCTAAACAGCTTAATTATGTTCTGAAATGCTACTGAGTGGTAGATGACACGCTAAGCAAGCAAGGCCAAAGAAAGATCATTTACTTGCATCTTCTTGTATATCTTTTCAATGTAGTCCAAATCACGAGCGTTCACATTCATGAGACTGTTTAAAACATATACATTTGGGATGACCCCTTTCTTGAGCAAGTCCTGCAGCACAGTGACATTTCCACATGAAGGTTCAGTATTTTCCTGCCTTGAGATACCATACACGGAACTAAGATGTACTTTATTACCTTGAAAATATCACGAGACTCCTGAAAGTTCCCACAGAGGCCGCATACATCGATAATTGTCTGGTACACAAACATATTGGGACCCTTTGAGGAGCATTTCACTTCTTCATATGCCTTAATTGCAGAAACAAAATCTTTTGCCTTTCCAAATTCCCGTAGAACATCACAGAACAATATCTGTGCTTGTGGTAGAATATCTGCATATCTACAAAGGCATGATAACAAAGAATGCAACAGCTATTTTAAGCCCCTATGCAACAGAGGACCCACCAAGCAATGAAACTTTTCTTGGCCGAAATATGAAATGTCCATAGTTCCAAAGAATGCCGTATTGGAATCTCTCCGACAACCTAAGAAGAACAACAACCCTTATGGCCAAACCGGGATTTCTCTTATTTACGAGCACTTTGGTTACATCAGCTGGTTTCGCCAACTCCTCAACTGGAAAGCCGAGCCCTGAAAGCATTGAAAAAAAAGCATCAATTCCCGGCCGAATGAAAGAACTCCGAGTAGATAATCACTCCAAAAGCATGCAACAGCCAAACCTGCAATTGCCTCAACCACAGTTGTAAGCTCCTTTGCATCCCCACAAGCCAATAACTTCCCACATTCCTCCCTCAATAAACCAAGGCATTGCCCGTCTGCAATCTCCTCCAACGGCAAAACCCCAAGTCCATCAACTCCCTTAAGCACCTCCACAAACCTCCACAGTACTCCCTCTCCATTCACAATTTCCCCATCGTGCAGCCCCTTCTTCGCTGCCTCCGCCAAAAATCCCCTAACAGTACTCTCCGCAACACGAACAGTAGCACGGGGGACTTTGGCGATGGACGATTCGGCAAGCGACCGGCAGCGAGTCCCAGTCGGAGGGGGAGGAGACGGGGTTTTCGGCTTCGCGAGTGCGGTCGCGGCCGGGGCCGCGGTAGCGGAACCGTGGAGCAGGAGCCTCATTTTTTCGTGAATACTCTGCTGTTACCAGCCATACTTGCGAAGTGGGTACGCGAAGTTTGCGCCCCTGGAGCGATTGATCTGGGAAAGGCCGGATTTTTATGGTGGGATGGGGAAGAGGATCGGGTTTGAAAGGCGGGCGTTGAAGCGGTTGGCAAAAGCTAAAACCCTCGAATTACAAAAACCCACTCGGATGAGCTGACGTAAGCAGCTCAGCTTTTGCCTTAAGACAACTTCATTCGTCAGCACGATGCCAAATCCCACGAGGCTAACGAAGATTCCATTCCAGCGATGTTGTCCTGTGCGACATTAGTCGTCTCCCCGGCCGTTGTTCCCCTACAGCCCCATCTCCGCGCGCTTCAATCCCCTCGGAGGCCTTCGCTTCGGTCTCTGTCCCCGGACGTTGTTTCCCCGAAGGCTTGGTCTTTCCCGAGAACCCACCGGGGTTGTGGCTCCTTCCATAGGTTTGGTCGGAATGGGGATTTGACTTGTCGCGGGTTTCCGAAGACCGACGAAGAGAAGATATTGGAGGAAGGAGGCGCGGCAGGTGAGGGTGGGTCGGGGAGTGGAGGAGAAGGGAGGGATTGGACGTCGTCGGCGCTGCTGTTATTGATGTGGGGCGGTCTCATGTATTACCTCTTCACTCTTGCTCCGGACCAGACTCCGGTATATCCTTCGCCAGTGTTCTGTTTTAGTGCTTACTTGTCCGAAGCCCTTGGTGACGTTTGAAATTCGCAGTTGTTTTGGTTGCTCATCTGCAGAGAGTTTTACTGTTGTTTTGTGTTCAGACTGTTGAACTTGAGGATATTGCAAGTAATGTAATTTAGGCTCGGTGGTTCATTCGCGGTGTTGCATTTTTTTTTATAAGCATTCGAGGTGTTGCTTTACTCTGGCCATGAGTGTCGATGATGTTAAATTTGCAAGTGTATGAGTTTGTGGTTTCGTTTGTGAGTGGATGCTGATCGAGAACCTATAGCCAGCAATTAAGCAGCTAAGTAGGTAAACTAGATGTGTTGGTTTTGCAGTAGCAGTGCCTTGTGTAAAGTCCCACCAGTCGCTTCCGGAACTCGGTAGTTATTGACAAATTGATTTGATGGATCCACATTTGATGAGTGTACAATGCAAAAAATACTGATGAAGATTTGCTTATTTGGTATGTTCCAAAATTGGACTTTTGACTGCATCTTATAATATAGAGAAGCATCCTTCTTTGCTATGACTGAATCTGTGATCTATTTGGATGTTTTCGTGCAGTCCAGGGACTTATACTTTGTGCAGAAGCTCTTAAACTTGAAAGCAGATGATGGTTTCAGGATGAACGGAGTACTTGTTCCCCTCTGGTATATTATGGGTCTATGGCCCTTGGTTTATAGCATGCTGCTGCTCCCATCTGGCAGAAGGTACTTTATTGTAGCAAAACTTGCTTTTCTGTAAGCTTGGGCTTCAATCTGAATGTCCTAATTGGGGCTAAAATTCCGGAAATTAGAAATGCATCTCTTCTTTTTCATTTCCATTCTCATAAGAATGAACACTATGATTTGTGTTGATAAAGGGGTATTTCCTTGGGTTTACCTTGGTATGTGTTCATGCCGTCGCACTGAATGATCCCGGTCTGATAAACTTTTGCATTTCCAATCCTTCAGAATATGTTAGCCTTAATTGCTCTAGTGATTATTTTCAGAAAATTTTGGGGAGTGTTCTAGTATTGTGATAAAAGTGCAGGCCATTTTCTGATGTTGCCCAATTGAGAAGTTTAATTTGTTCATTGCCTCTAATCTATCTCAAGCCTGGGCTAGGAGGCATACATGTGGTCCCATTTTATGATCTGAGTTAATTTCCTGCTCCATTTTGGATGCAGCACAAAGGGCGGCATTCCGGTTTGGCCTTTCCTTGTTCTTTCATGTGGTGCCGGTGTTTATGGTCTGCTTCCCTACTTTGTCTTGTGGAGACCTCCTCCACCTCCTATTGAAGAAACTGAACTTCAAAGATGGCCTCTGAATTTGTTGGAATCAAAACTGACTGCTGGGGTAGGTATCTTGATATAAATTGGTGCGTTTTGGTGGTCTCGCCTAATTCTTGGATAGATGTCTGAAACATATATTATGGTCTATTTCCTCGATCCAGTATACCATGCGGACACGCTTATTCTGCATAGATTCTTAAGCAGAGAAAATTCAATGTGCTTTGCTTACATCTAGAGGTTGTCACGGCCCTCCTCGGCATGCCTTAAACCTGTGGCTAACAAAGTAAATTTACAGCTCACCCTTAGACTGAGGTTGTCTCTGATGAAATTTTGTCAGATAAGACACATTAATGTAATTGTCGCAACTGAATATGATTGTTCTATAATGCCATTGTGCTGTGGACATTGCACATCTCTGCCTATTCTCCAGTCAAAGCATAATCTTGTTGATCCCGATTCTTCCATGGCAGTACACAGCCTGATTCGAGTATTATACAGGTGGTATTTCTGGCTGGGATGGGATTAATCATTTCTGCTGCTTCAGCTGGCGTGGCAGACTGGATGGAATTCTATCAATATTTTAGAGAGAGCAAATTTGTGAGTTATCCGAATCATTTTGAGTTGACTACAGGCCAAAACCTCTGTTTGCTTATCTACATGCATGAGTAAAACATATTGTATTGATCTCTTCCTGCAGATCCATGCTACTAGCATCGATTTTACCCTACTTTCTATGTTTGCTCCATTCTGGGTTTACAATGACATAACTGCCAGGAAATGGTAATTCTTTTGGCTTTGGAATACATTCTTTTGGGACGATGAGGTTGATTGTCTCACGTAACCGTGTTCTTGTTTACTTTGAAGGTATGAGAAAGGTTCTTGGCTCATTCCCCTTTCATTAGTGCCATTCCTCGGTCCTGCTCTGTATCTGATCCTACGACCAGCCCCTCCAGTGAAAACCTCAACTGTCGCCCCAGATTCAGTAAACACGGAATAGTTACTTGTTATCACATTGTCACACTGATATGATGTAGGCGACCAAAATAAGCAACCGGCTGGCTAACAATTGGAGACAAAACAGGAGATAGAGCATACTTTCTGAGAGAATTCAAGAATGTCTTCCGCTTAACCAGATGATCTACTGAGAGCTGGATTCAGCCTTGATTAGCGCCTCTGGCAAGACAAGAATTTAAGGCACTGCTTCTGATTTCTCTGAAAATGTGGCATGCCGGTGGATATGAAACAACATTCCTATCATCATCTAGAGTAAACTGTAAACCCTTCTTTCTGCGATGCTCCCAAGTCAGTACTTGCCATCTTGCTGTCATTACATGGTTCACTTGTATGGGGAACAAAGGATAATCGGATTATGAGATTGGATCACGAGCAACGGTGAAATTTGTTTCGGCTTTGAAGCCATTTAAGGTATCTTGTTTGTTGCATAGATGGGCTAATGTGCTTCCCAAGGATATCCCAAGGTATACCTTGGCAAAATTACGGCATACGGAAGCTTTCAACCATCTGTCTTTCAAGCAAACCACTTCTGGAGACCATCTCTGAACTTGGACTTGATCAGTTCCCTCTTGATCTTAAGAGAAACCATAACTAGCCTAGATTTGCACTTGGCTCACATACGACTCCGAATCGAAACCGGTTACCTGTAAGATAGCCTGCATACAATTATGGATCGCTATGTTAAGAGCAATACTGAGAAGGATGACAGGGTCTTGCACCCTATTTGATTTTGTTTTTTAAAGCCATGTACACAGATTCGGGTACCAAACCATGACTGACTACTGGAAAAACAAACAGCGCACGAAGCTTCCGTAGCGCGATCTTCAGGAGAGTTGTGTACATCGTTTCCTCAGTGACGGATCTCTCCATCTCTTACCACGAAGTCTTCAAAGAAAAATAAGTTCGGGAGATCTAGAGCTTTGTACCAAAATCCGTTTAGTTTTAAAAAAATTTATGAAATGCGGTTCGAGTTTACAAAATTTTCAAAATACCGTTTTTCGACCGCGCCACTCAATTTATAAAGAAGACACGGTTTTCAACCGCACCTTAGATGCAACTCGGCAAAGATGGGTCGGGAACCGCGTCATTGACCCTAACTTAGTGGCGTATTCCAAAACGCGACAATCAAATATTAGGATAATTTTTTCTAAGTATGTGAAAGGCATGGTTAACATCGCCTTTCAATTAATGTCAAGGTTTCCGACCGCGTTATTCACACACTTATAAAAAATTTATCCTAGTTTCTCGTAGCGTTCTAGTTTGTTGTTTCTGACCATGACACTAAGTTAATCGTCAAAGGCGCGGTACCTAACCACTCCTTCCCAAACCAGTGTCGCGGTGAAAAATCGTGGTATTTTGAGAGTTTTCCAAACTCGAACTCCATTTCGCAATTTATTTTTCAAAACTAAACCTAATTACATACACAATTTATTTTTCAAAACTAACCATAATTACGTACAAACCTCATAATCTCTGTACCGCATGATGGTAAAGGCACTTAAATGTTTTTAACTAAAAAAAAAGATAATCGGATCTCTCCTAGAACAGTCAACATCGTGAATCTCAGTGTAAATGTTGAAAATGAAAATATATAATATGTCGTGTTTTTAGCCAAAGGTCGAGGGTTCACGCCCGAATAGACCGAAATGCGCGACAGAATAGACTGAAATGTTTTGTCTCAGCTCCTTGTATCTCAAGATCGTTACCGTATTAGTCTGCCCACTCCCATTGTTGCCAGGCACAACGCGACAGAATAGACCAAAATGTTTTGTCTCAGCTCCTTGTATTTCAAGATTGTTACAGTATTAGTCTGCCCGCTCATGTTATTGCCAGACACAACGCGATAAAATAGACCGAAATGGTGAAGCTTAGCTTCGATATCGACATTCCATTGGTGGAACATCGAACACGACAACATGGTTAACCTCCTCGTATTCTTCTACTACAAGTCTTCATCGTTGTATTTATTTGTCATTTCATAAATTTTCCTGTTAACTGTCCAGAATTCAGCGACATTGACAACCTCACATCGCCCTTCCTCAGATTCACAGGAGTTAAAGGAAATATAAGTCTGTCACGAGAGTCGCAAGCTTTTGTTCTTGCCGAGGAGCTTTCGATCTTCGAAAACCCTCATGAATAACTAGCTCCTTAAGGTCCCTGACCAGAGGTGTTCCCACAGCCCTGGGACACGGTACTGAAGCCCGGCAACTTACCTCGTCCCGCACCGGACAGTCAATAAGCGGCGGCCGAAGTAACAATATAAGGGGTTCCGCTTCAGCATCCAAAAGCTAGTCTAGTTTTATACTACTTGGGGTGGTAATAGTCCGAAGCATGAGAGTGTCCTCCCCTCTATATACTATTTCAGGTGGGCATCTCTGCCGATGCGAGAGACTCAATTCTCATACATCAGAAGGCCGAAATGAAGGCGAGGCTTAAACCCCAGCCCCGGTTTGATAATTGATGAATGCGTGAGTTTCTTTTATCATACTATTCCATTCGATGAGTTATGCATCCTTTGAAGAGTATTTATTTGGTAATAAATATAATGGGTTTTTTTATATTCTTAAATTAATATAAAATTTTCACTCATTGGATACTATCATACACCCCCGAAAGTCTTTAACCCAGAACTCTGCGTCGGTGGCTTTGCTTCCACCAGTTTTGATACCTCCCCCTCAAAAAACACACTGATCAAATCATCCCAATCCTCGGGCGAAATGAATGCCCATAAGATAAAAAGCTTCAATTTTGGGGGGAATTTATTAGTTCCATGTAAAGAAATAATATCGATTTGCCCCCATTTGTGACTTCAGCCCTCACCAACATTCACTCCCTCTCGTCCCCCCCCCCCTCTACTCCTTCACTCTTCGACGTCAACCCCCCCCCCCCCCCCCTTTTGATGTGAAAATCAGAGGTAAAACATTTCAGATCTGGGAAACTCCTGTTTCATGTGATGGGTGTCATTATCTCGACGATTTGAGCCTGCCCATATTGATTTTTCCCTCTTTCCGCCCGATTTGCTGTTGTGGGTTTTGCTCTGTTTAGTTGTCGCGTTACTGGGTTCCATCAAAGGTGTGACCTTTTGGCTCTTGGCTTTAGTGGGTAAGGATTAAGATGTTTGGGAGATCTGTTCCGTTGCGGCCGGGGGCTCTGCGGCCGGAGAATCTCGGACAGCATGCTTTGGCTATGATTGGGAATCTGTGTTTCTCCCTGTTTGTCATCGGGGTCCTTATCTTTACCATAATCGCTGCCACCTACGAGCCTGAGGACCCCCTCTTTCACCCCTCGACGAAGATCACCACCTTCCTCACGTCCACCTCAAATGCTACGTTTAAGTCCGATAACTCGGTAGTTAAGACAGGCGAGGACTTTATGCCCGTGAATCAGACATTGTTCGAGTCATTTCTCAATGTCACGGATGTGGAGAGCAGTAATCTGGTGGCAGAGACGGTGGGAGAGGAGGCCACTGCCGCAGTCTCAAACGAGTGCGAGGGCGGCAGTGCGGGTCAGCCGATCGATTGTAGAGACCCAGAGGTGTTTCACCTTATGATGAAGGCCGCGATCGAGCAGTTTAAGGATATCCACTTTTATAGGTTTGGGAAGCCAGTAGCAGGGTCAAACGAGAGCACGTGTGACATGGCGTGGCGGTTTAGGCCCAAGGAAGGGAAGGCTGCTGCATTTTATAAGGATTACAGGAGGTTCGTCATATCGAGGTCGGAGGATTGTAGCCTCAGCATTGTTGGCATTGGGGAGTACCATACGGGTATCAACGCAAGGAAGAAGAAGAAGAATCAGAAAGGCTTCGAAAAGAAGGCCAACAAGAATGAGCAGTCGCCTGATTCATTGCCCGTTGTTGGGGAGACTGTCAATGATACACTTCCCATTGTAGACGAGAGTTTGTTCAGCCAGGGCAAGTACCTCATTTATGTAGGAGGTGGAGACAGATGCAAAAGCATGAATCATTACCTATGGAGCTTCTTGTGTGCCTTAGGGGAGGCTCAGTACTTAAACAGGACGTTGGTGATGGATCTGAGCATTTGTCTCTCGAAAATCTATACCTCCTCTAACCAGGATGAGGAAGGGAAGGATTTCAGGTTTTACTTCGACTTCGAGCACCTGAGGGAGTCGGCGTCGGTGTTGGACCAAGACCAGTTCTGGGCAGATTGGGAAAAATGGCACAAGAGAGATAAGCTTAGCCTCTACCTCGCCGAGGATTTTAGGATCACGCCTATGAAGCTGCTCGATATCAAAGACAGTTTGATAATGAGGAAGTTTGGGTCCGTGGAGCCCGACAACTACTGGTACAGGGTATGCGAAGGAGAAACGGAATCAATCGTTCAGCGACCGTGGCATTTGCTGTGGAAGTCGAGGCGGTTGATGGACATTGTCTCTGCGATCACTGCAAAACTGAACTGGGATTATGACTCTGTCCACATCGTGAGAGGGGAGAAGGCAAAGAACAAGGAACAGTGGCCGAATCTCGATTCAGATACATCCCCAGATACACTCATCGCGACCCTACGGGACAAGATTGAGGACGGGAGGAACCTCTACATCGCGACGAACGAGCCTGACACTTCCTTTTTTGATCCGCTCAAGGACAAGTACTCAACTCATTTCCTGGACGAGTACAAGGAGTTTTGGGACGAGAACAGCGAGTGGTACTCGGAGACAACAAAACTCAACAAGGGAGTCCCTGTCGAGTTCGACGGGTACATGCGGGTGTCTGTGGACACCGAGGTGTTCCTTAGGGGGAAGAAGCAGGTTGAGACCTTCAACGACCTCACAAACGATTGCAAGGACGGCGTGAACACTTGCAGTGCTTCCTCCAGTTGAGAGGGAAGGAAGCCCTCGCAACGCGCTCGTTTAGCCAATTTAATTCCACCCGGAGACATGTTAGTAGTTAAAAGAAGGAACTCTAGGAAGTGTTCTACCTGTGTTTTAGTGTTCTTGGCATTTGTGTTGGTACTTCATCTTGAGTTTTTGTTTCCCTATTCAGTGCAGTTCAAAGTCACACCGTCATTTTCTGGGTAATTGCCATGTTTTGATTCTGCATGGCTCTACCATCAGATCAAAAAGGTGATATGGTGATTGCCAAATTGAAGTTTGATCTGTCCACCTGCTGTGGGAGCAGGAACACATCCCACATCATTGAACAGCACCAAAGGTCAAGAGAATAACAATGGTGAAACCAAAAAGATAAAACAAAGACAACATATTCATTCGAAAATACGGTTACTTGGTCGAAAAATTTACGAAATACATTTTAATTTTTAAAATATCTTGAATACAAAAATGTTACCACTTAATTTTTTAAGAGGACGAACTGACGCCCAAACATAAAGCATGACGTGAACGTGAAAAGAATTAAAATGGCTCATAGACGTATTCTAAAACCGCATCCCCTTATTCTAAGTACAAGGAAGCGTGTTTTCAAAATACACGTTCTAAAACCCTCTCAATATTTTCAAAATACACCTTATAAAACCCTATATGTGTTTTTCGATAAATCTGCTCTGATCATGTTATGATAATTATAAAAAATTGAAGCTATATTTTTTAAATTTATTTAAGACTAATCGTATTTGCCAGCTCCAAAATATCCAATCCAACTGAGAAGAGGAACTCGTCGGTGCCACGTACATATAAAAAAGTCCCCACCTACGGGATGGTTGGGAGATTCTCTTTACCCTCCTCCGTGTCCGTGCACATGTTGTGCTTGTCCTGACAGGACAGGACACGTTAAGCCCCTCCCCCCCACCGCTTTAACCCCCCTTTTCCCTCTCCAATTATCTCGACCCAATAATGCTCACCCCCAACAGCAATCGACCTAGGAACTGAATCACATCTCAGCGACATGGGTTTGCTGTTTCCTCCATTTGTTTTGTCATGAACAAGTTGAATCTTTGTGATCTTGGAAGATTAGAAAACCAGGGAGAATGAAAGGCGAGCCAATCACTCTAGAATTATGATACCCATCGATTCGATCATCTACGGCTGTTTGTATACAAACACCAGAGATGATGATCTGCAGATGACTTTTCTCTGTACAAAACAGGAGAGCTGGCAATCACACACTAACTAAACACCATCACGCCGATGCTAATATACTAATAATTATTATGATGGATGGCAAAAGGGAAGACGTGGCGCACACTTCTCCTGAAAGTCCATCGCTTTCCTTTCTGTTGTCAGCAGAAAGGAAAAGGGGCTTCGTCTTCGGGCATGAACGGCGCCCGGCACAGCGGGCATGTTATGTTCCAGTACACCAGCCACTTCTCCAGGCAATGCCCGTGGAAAACGTGGCCGCACGACAAGACGTTGATCTTGGACTCCGGTATGAACTCGTTAAGGCAGACCGAGCATTCGTGCTGCTCCCCGTCGCAGCAGCCCAGTGACTCGTCGAACCGAAGGGCTCGCATCCGGGCTCGGAACAGATCCATGTAGGAATCGGAAGGTACCACCATTGTCCTCTGCAGGTGGGGGGTCTGTGGCTGAGGATGGGCGTCCAAGGAATAATCGAGGGGAGACGAGGAAGGCCTCCAACGGAGAGGGAACCCGATGAAGTCGAGGATTGCCCGGACGATCCCTTTGAAGATAGAGATTGAGAAGGCAGTGTTCACCAGGAGGATGCAGAGCACGCCCTCGGACGGAGCTGGGAGGCTCGACAGACCCATGACTCAGACTCGATTGGATTGGTGCACTGCCCACAAAATCCCTTTCCTTCCTCCTTGCTACTACAATCCTTCAACCCAGAAACCTCAACAACAACAACAACAACAACAACAACAACAAACTGATATCTCTGGCACAAGGTTGTCTGCAGCAAGGCCTCCGATCAATCAATCAATCTCACATATCCTGCAAGAAGATCCCGTCAGTCCTAAAAACTAAAAAAGCAACACATCCCACAACCCGAATCGAGCTACAACTACAACTTTCCACCACGTCCCAGATTCCTGGGTACGATTAATTCACGGATCCCGGATTCCCACGGAACAAAAAAAGGAACCCCAGAAACAGACGGCAAAAAATAGTCCTTTCTGTATACTCCGAAAGAAAGACCGAAATCAGCACAGGACAGGAGAGAAAATTAGTCGGCTCACCGGGAAAGGGAAGAGAGGTGGTTTGGGGAGGACTGCAATTGATGATTGTATTGAGATGATAAAGAGGAAAGTGGTGGGGAGGAGCTCTTTTATTTATTATCTGTGAGAAACATCTACACTCCTCCCACCATTTCTAATTCTCATAAAATCTTTAAATTAAAAAAGTGTCTTTTTTTGTCACAAAGAAATGAAAACAAAACAAGATAACGAAACACGTACTACTTATAATATGCTGGATGATCCAAATGTAGTGCACTCCCTCACTTTCTTAATAAAGCGTGTTTGCAAATTATTTATTTAATACGACGATTTTATTCTAACACGAAATAATTTGGATAACAATTCACAAAACCCCATCCTCACTCCTCCGATTAATTAATTAATTAATTGGGATTGGGACCACTTGGGAGGGTCGTCGTATTTGCCACACCACACCCACATAATAATCACGTGTCCCCCCACCCCCCACCCCATCTGTTGGGACCAAAATATTATTGAATCGACTACCACCCACCCCCCCTCATGTCTAATTCACGTGCCACCCCCCTAGTAAGATAAGATTCAGTGAACCCAAACGCGCCGGGAGTGAGTTCACGTGGCAATGCATTGGAAAACGACAACCTATGTCTCTTTGTTTGGCTTTTGAAGAAACGCTTTTCTCAGTTCAGTTCCCCCGAAATCCAATCTATTCCTCACCTTTTCAGTGAGATGCAATACAAGAAAAAACATTGTTTAGGAACCATACACAACCCCCCCCCATTGTTGACTGTTACAATAACTGTCCAATGTTTCCGCCGCTACTTCTTCCGGCATGGACCCATCCGAACATCCTATCAAGGCCGAAATGGCGATATCAATGCTCTGGGCAGCGACTTTACTGTCGCCCCACAGGCTTAATTGTAGCATAACCCAGCCGAGAGAAGTCGGCCAGGAGCCCCCCCAGTTCACACGGTCTGCTTGATAATACTGTGGTACACCTACTTACGGCCAAGGAATTCGTCGGAAGAAAGCCCGGCGCTAACAATTCAGGTGAAACTTACTAGTGTAGGATTATTCCGTGTCTTGCAGAAGGGTGCGGGGCTCACTCACACTATGGCTGACTGTGTGATTGCACTTCGCTTGTTTATCTATATACAAGTTTCTCGCTTGATGAAATCAGTGCTGCTAGGCAATCCTCCCCTTCTCACCGACGTCCTCCGGTGCGGGAGCGTGCTGTAATAGAGATAAACAGCTTGTCACTATACAGCAAAAGATAAATGCAAACAATATCTGCGCTAGTTGGTGCCAGACCCTTTCATTATTATTGTTTCAATTAATTTGGGCAGCCCCCTTGACCCTGAGTATAGTTGAAAAGATGTACTCTCAGAAGCTGTGTGTTTGGCTCAGCGGATCATAATCGTACGCCTCCCCGGCCTTAACAAAGCGCCCCTTCACTCGCTTTCTCACATCAGCCCTGGTTTTGCGCGATGCATATCTCACTCTCTTCTCAAACCTGCCAATATGAAACAAAGAAAATTCGAGATATTCATGCACGGACAATGTCAAACAAAGACCATCTTTTGAAATGTCGAACGATTTAAATGTAACACAACTTACTTGCGAGTCTTCTTTTTCTCCTTATAACGCATCACTGCGTTACTCCGGTTTGCTGATGGATTTGAAGTCTCGGTGCCAACAGGACCCCAAGGAGGCCCTCCCATCAGAAGCAGGGAAGACACACCACAATCTTGATAATCGACGGCACTGCATGCTCCAGTAATGCCAGAGAAAGAAACACCAGACGGGGCAGGCCTCGTTGAGGTGAAACTAAGTATAGGTTCAGTTTTTGCTCTCATCATGGAATCTCCAGATGCGGCGCTGCTAGCTTGTTGCATTGCACTAACTTTTCCGGCAGATGACACCTGGAGCAGACAAAAACATTTTGTTACATTTCATAATCTTTAAACATAATTGTTATACCCATCTGAATCATATCAGCAACCAAAAACAAACCAAATTGCTTCATCTCTTTGAAGAGCAACTATCCGCGAAATAACTAGAAAGCCTGGGCCAGCTTGACACCTTTCACATCTAATTATTCAGGGAAGTAGGCATACCTCAGCAACCAGAGCACCATGAGAAGTGGAATCTGCAGCCGACGCCTCTTTCGCACCAAATAAGCTTTCAAGTCCACCATTCTCAAAGAGCTCTTCCGAGTTATTAAGAGTTAAACCAAAGAGTTCTTCATAATTTTCAATGTTCAAATCCACCTCATCCATCAGTAGTTCTTCATACAGACTATCTTCTTCACATGTCCCAAGAGTCGCAAGAGGGTAGGCCTATAAATTAACAAAGGAATAGTTTAACTAAAATCATGCTAACACAAAAAGAAGAAAAGATTCGTATAATATAAATATTTAAAAGAACATTAATAATCTGAGGTACTAGTGTGACCCAAAAGGAAGACAATACCTATGGAATATAAAGTGTACTGCCAACGCAGAAAAACATGTCTCATCGCCCAAAACATCTAATGATAGAGCACGACCAAAACTTCTCATCTCCTCCATTACAGAAAGCAATTAAATCAAAGACTGAAACAACCCATGGTAATCCCACTTCTTCCAAGTCTTCATTCAACACATGCAAACTCAAACAGAAAAATCCTACCATCTCGTAGTTGATATAAACTTTGTAATCTCAGCCGTTCCTGAACCAGCTCGGGACATTTTTTGAATCATGGTTATTCTGAATCGAACTCAGATTCCCACGTCATATGCACTGATGGTGTACTAAGTCAAAAAGAAGCGGCGAAAAGAAACTAAATCGATCACTTATCACTCTTATGCAATTTCATAAACGTTCATTAGTCTGAGGAAATTTCCACATTGCAAGTGGTAGAGGAGTGTTAGCACATGCCACAGAGAAAACAGAGTCGCCATGAGCTCATACATCAGTCCCCATGTCCAGTAAAAAATTGCTGCATCCACAAGATAACAAGAAATTGTTTGGTTTGGTCCCAGAACAACCATACGGCTCCACCGATAAGTAAGGGCAGCAAAATGAGGAAGAGGGAGAGGAGGAACAACAGGAAGAAGTAAGTCAAAAAACTGGCAAAACAGGGACCTACTTTGCCATATTCCAGACAGCCAGTAAGATAGCGCACTTGCCGCGATATTATCATACAGTCTGCTAGGAGGCTGGAAGTGAAGAATGGTTGTAGATGCTGCTTAAAATAGTTAATTACAGACTATTTGCGATCCCTGCCATTAGTGCGCAACAGGAACCCTTTAAAATATTATCCTTGAAAAGTAATGAATTGATAAAGTAATTAGTAGCACACCGACCACCAGTAGATTAGAAGTGAGAAAGTGTCACATGCAATGGAATACGAAGGTGCTACAATGCAATCTGTGTTTTTGAAAGAAATAGTGTTTCCCAGGTTAGGTTTTCTGCTAGATGCTTAAATTAGATTATTCTAACAATATCAACCAGATAGTGAGAATGATGATCAGAAAGATAAAACCGCGATTCTCCAAATACTTATTTATCAACTCAAAATCAATATTCATGCACAAATTATGGTCGTCATACAACCTGAACAGTTAGATATACCTTTTTATATTCTGAAAGCTTTTACTAGGGGAAACAGTTGGATCAAATTACAAAGACTGCAAAGGCTTCAATTGACAGATGATCAAAACGCAACCTGAACATCTATTGAAGTAAGCACCCCATGAAAGCCAACTCAAAATAATCCAAAATTTCCCACTTCAATGCCCTTCAAGAGAGTTCAAGCTTAAAGAAGCTATTTTCTGTAAAAGTTAGCACCAGAGTGTTCTAACAAAACTAAGAATCATATTACGGAAAAAACCCGAGAAAAATTAATACATCAGATCAAAAGATGATGTCATTTACCTGCATGTATTCTAGCCTGACAACATTGAAAGCTGTTCGCCCTTCCAATTAGGATAACATTTTGTTTTTCTTTTTTCTTTTGAGCAACAAAGCCCAGACTAGAACTTCAGAAGGAAGCTTCAATGAAGAAAGAAACAAAGAAGTAGCGTACCCGATGAAAAGGTGGCTGTGCAACAGAATTAGGCAGGCTCTGGCTATTTGGCATGGATTTCAACATTGGTATAGAAGATGAGCCACCCAAGACAGAAGAAACAGGTTGGCTTACTTTGTTCTCTGAAGAATCAGGAGTTGATTTCACACTATTCTCACTGATACTCATCAAACCGAGTCCTTGCTCACAGCCAGATTCTCCAATAGCAGGTACCTCCAGCACAAAGGACCAGATGGAAGATAGTTCAGAAGCAGACGGACATCCATGGTAACAATTAATAGTCTGCCTCTTGTGACCCGAAGCCGAAGTGGAGGCCCCGTGACCTGTCCAATCACAATTCTGACAAAGTGATATCCTCTCTTCAGCACATCTAACTAGAGCGGGCTGTGAGTTGCACTGTTCGCATATCAGTGTCCGCGAATGGCGCCTCGATAGCGCGTTGGCTGAGTGGACATTTCTGTCGCACGACAAGCACAGACAGGCAGCATCGGACTGGCAATAGACCATCGATCTCTGCACCCCGCAAAAATCGCATAGGTACCCCATACTTCCCCAAGATTCTTTTTTCAAAGTGAACCCTCAGAGTATCAATTCACAAGGCAGAAGCGCTTCTTTAGGGAGAAATAACCCAAACCTTTCTCTTGGAATATCCCGAGCAACCTTGGGGCAACAATTTCAGTCGTCTATCACTCTGTCATAGTCACAGAAAATTTATATGAAATTAACCCAGTTGCAGGCCATAGCAACCAAAATAATCAGCAAAAACAGAAACCAAGACCAAGAGAAGTTAACAATGTCTACCTTCCCCCCCCCCCCCCCCCAAAAAAAAAAAAAAAAAACAAACCCACCCTCTCAATTCCCCGGATGCATGATGAAACCTGAACCAGAATACTGGGTAAACAAGTGTGCATAAGTACTCATGACCCACCCACATCCAGAGAGAAGATAAAGAGAAGGGGACACCCAGCAGATTCCCCACAAACAACTTCCAGAAATTCCTGACAGACATTCCCCCCAAAGAAAAGGGTTTGCACTTTAGCACAGGAATCTAATGCGCAGTCAAGTATCATGCAGAACAAAAGGTTCCAACTAGGACACAAAAACAAACACGCAATCTAAACTAAAACACAAAACCCAGATCGGGTAAGCAATGGGTTAGGAAGAAAACCCAACCGAACAGCATTTCCCAGTTCCCCGTTGCTCCACGAAACCCAAAACAGAAAGCAACGAAATTAAGACACCCAACAACCACCAAACTAAACCCCGACAACATCGTTCAGGAAACGATAGTTTTTTTTTTAAGAAAAAAAAAAAGAAATCAACAATCAAGGTCTATCCCAGAGCATCCAAAACATAAAAAATGAAAAAAGTTCACAAACTTAGTTCTAACCACACATATAAACCACCCGGAAAGGGAAAGAAAAAAAGCAAACGACTTTATCCAGAACGAGGGGAGTAAAAGTGGCCGAGCAAAATAAAAAGTTAAAAAGAACAACAACCGACCCAATAAAAGTCACACCTTGAACATCATTTGTCGCACGAACAACCATCGGACTCTCCCAGAAGAACACCAATAAACGAGGTGGGGACGCAGCTTAGATAACATACCAGCAAATTATAGGGAAAGCCCGGGAAGGAGGATCAGAGGAGAGAGAGATTCAGATCGTTGGTTGGTGGTCGGCGGTAGTCAGAACTGGGGAGGCCGGAAAAGGGGTAGATTGGGTTGGCTGAGAACTGTGAGAACAGATGAGGGGGGGAAGATTAGAGGGAGATGTAGATGGAGAATGAAAAGAAGAAGTGGAAGTGGTGGAATTGGGATTAGATTGGTTTTGTTGGCGTCTTTTGGGTGGGGGCTGGCTGTTGTGGGCATGTGAACGGATGGCCATCGGATTTGATGGGGGTATTATAATAATAATATTAAATAAATAATATATTTAATTTAAAGTGTGAGGGGATGATGTTTGTATAAAAGGGTTGGGGGATTCCGACCGACACACACTCTGTTTAAAACCTAATAATAAATACCTAGTAAATTAAAAATATTATTTACATGAAAAGGAAAACTTTTTGGGGTTCCCAAAAAGGTTTTCTGTCGTAAAATAGTTTAAAACAAAGTCGTTTCTTTTTCCTTGTTTGTCTTTTCAACTGCCGCCAACTCACCGGAGGGTAAAGACTACTTCTTGCTGCGTGCCAAAGTTACGAGGTTCTTGGTCCCCCCCCCCCCCGCCTTCCTTTATGGCCGGCCGGCCCTTATAATCCTTCCTCATCATCAAACCAACTAGGCAATTAATTAATGCCTCCACCTACCACTGACTTTGTAGGAATAATCTTAGGACATAAAAACCCACCCATCATCTCCTCTCTCGATCTATATCTAATCTATATCTATTTTCTTCCTCCCTTTTCGGCTAGCTCTAACTCTAACTACAAACACCTTACCCATTTTAATAAAATAATAAAACAAGGAATATCCCACCAACACGGGCTGACTTCCACCGCCGCTGTAGAACCCTCAAAAAAAAAAAATGTCCATTCCGTATTTAGAAAGCATCAGTTTCATATTTTTAATTCTTTTTTACATCACCGATTTGAATACAAAGATCTACAATAGCGGCTTTCTGCGCCAGAGACTCTGGGTTAATTTGCATGCCTTGTATTATTGTAATAAATGTTGTATTAATTATGGGGGATGCGTCTTTAACTTAAAAACAATTTCACTCTTAGCGACACGTGCACGGACATCAGACTATTGTGGAGTTAGGTTAAAAGCGCGCAAAACCAAAAAGTCTTAACCATTTATGGTGGGATGATACCCTTTAAGGGCTTTACTTGTCTAAGCATTCCCAGGAAAAACCCCGAAGTCTCCCTTCGCATTCGACATCCTAATTTAGAGACGGTCCACACTTCATGGCATTACTCATCTCCGTGTCCTTATGTCAAAGGAATGAAAGGAGGCAGAAGCAAAACCTTATAGGAGGCACGCCAATGCGTCTTGACTCGACCGTTACAGAGCACGCCATACTTCTTGCTCGCGCCCCTCCCTTGATGTCTTTAAAGGGCCAAAGGTAATCCTATCTCAGAGCAAACCGCAGATTGGCGATGCTAGCCAGAAGAAGTCCCATCTCTTGAAATCTCTGGGAGAAGTGAAGGAAAATAAACATGTAAATGGACAAAAATAACCATCGTGTGCACTTTCTGCGTTGATGAAATACCTCAAGTGCTTCCTTCCTTCAATCCTTTGTCAATGTTATGGCTGCCCACCTCTCCGATAAGAAGAAAATCAGGTATGTTAAGGACGCGAACAAAATGAATAAGGCAGGGCAGAGGTTCATAATGAAATTGTAAAGTCCGCAGCGGCGACCTTTTAGTCCGGGACATCATGGCACCAATTGTAGCATTTTCCCGATTTGCAGCCCATACAGCAATTAGTTGCCCTGATCCAAGGAAAGAATGTGCTTTTCATGCTTGAGCCTGGACGAAGATGAAACAAAAGGCCCGAGGAATGTGGGAAGATCTTGCAGTTAGTTCTGACAGAACTGCATCCAGCGAACAAGCCGAGATGGGTGCCTTCTGAGATTGCATAAGCAGAATTGACAACTTCAAGGCAGTTGCATGACAAAAACAGACCAATGAGAAACACCAGGAGTCAGTGGCCCGTACCGCCAATGACAATGTCTCCTGGACTTTCGACGTGTAAGACCCTCCCACTCCACCACATCGGTTTATTGTGTAATCTTATTGCGTTGGGGGGGGGGGGGTGTTTATTTTGTATGTTTGAGGATGATCGTCGAGATTGGTATTTGCCGAGTAATCGCTCTGACCAGTGTTCCAAGGCCTGATTTGCTCGAGTGCTAATCTGGGAGTCGCCGTAGCTTCTTTGAATCTAGGATCTTCGTCGGATGGATGTGGTCCTATTTCACACACGAAAACACCGACCGTCGGAGCGTGCGAAACTCAAACACAGCATAATAACGTGGTCACCAGAAAAGCAAATAACACTTGTAAATTATCACCGAAATATGAAAATTTGAGACACGGTAAACAATGTGGTCACCGTAGAAAGTAAAACAACACAAACAACGAATTTTAATGCCATCGTTGCCTAGAAATGAAAAAGAAACTAGTGAAAAGCAAAGAACTGATTGGGCGTTGATTGTTTTGATCTAGTTAGCCTCGCATGTCTTGGAAATTCTGTAATTAACGTCGCCGGTTCCTAATCACATACATTACAGCTTGCTCGACGGTGTTTTCCGGAGCATGCCGTTAAGGCATCTTTCATGCTTTCATTTTGCGACATTTTCAGGGTTTCCAAAGGAGTGAGAGAATTGCCGGGGAGTTTGCAATCTGCCACCAGCAATGTGACGCCGGGGACTTCGCTCACGTACTTTGGGGCGCTCCTTTCTGCCGGAGTATTGTTCATATTCATAGCTTTCACCATGTTTCTTCCAGTGATGGTGTTGATGCCGCAGAAGTTTGCAATCTGCTTTACCATCGGTTCTGCATTTGCGTTGCTTCTTTCTTCCCTCTCAAGGGCATTAAATATCAGCTGGATCATATGCCATTTTTCAGTCTTCATGCCCTTTCCCTTTATCTATCTAGATAACACACTGCTACTGGTCTAAAATTTAGTTATGTTTTTTGTTTCTTGACAATCATGGCAACACCTTTTCCCTGATATACACCTTACACTTCAAAATGGTTTTACTGTTACTATTTTCCGCCATTTGTCCATAACGGTTTATGTATATTGAACTTTGCCATGTTGTGATCAAGGATACTGGACTTCACAGATGCTTTGATATTCAAAGGATAAATGTCATACAGTTAATAATCTTGTTGTTGCTTTATGTTGTTCTTCAGGCTCATTTCAGGGGCTTCCATTTACTCTTTGGAAGCATGGTTGGAACTGTTTATGTTTCCATGGCGGTTCATAGTTATATCCTCTCTGTGCTATTTTCAGTGATGCAGGTATCTACTAATCTCCATCTGGGGGATACTCTGATCTTGCCGGACTCTCTAACAGCACCTAACATTTTTCTAGTGGTTGGTTTTTCCATGCCATTATGTCTGCTAATTTCATTTAGAGCTGGTCTTTTGTTGCATTTGAAATGTTCCCACGATTTTTGGGATGCCTTCCAATATTGCTCTTCGGAATTAGTTCTCTGGAAGATTTTCCCGATAGGCTGTTATCACAGAACACTTCCTGCTCGAATGTGATCTTCAAGATGCCAGAGAAAAAAATAATTGAAGAGCGAAATGACTGGTGTCTGACAACGATATACGTACGGCGCTGTCCTATTACATGGTTTCCTACTTTCCTGGAGGATACACCGGGCTGAAGTTCATCTCTTCTGCACTTACTTCGTCGGTTATGAAATGCTTTTGTTAGAATATCGGACCGGCCCATATGCAGAGCTAAGCATATAAGTCCACCGGGGTTTCTCTCTAAAACCAATTGGCTGTAGAGGAGTAGTCCGCTATGTTATATATACTAGGCCGGACTCATTTCTCTATTCGATGTGGGAAAGTGATGTCCATGAACTCATGTTTCCATGCATGTTCTCGACCTTGTGAGTGTCACTTCCTCAGCACTCTAGTCAGGTGACATATATTCATTGCATTACTACCCCTGTATAGAAAGATAATTCTTTGTTCCTCATACATGACACTCAAATTTCTTCATTCTGTTTCACAATTTCGTTAGTCGGAAAAGGCAGCGGCCAGATTAATGATCTCTGTATCTCTTCTGATGCAATGCCGATTTATTGAGACACACCCAGAGCTTATGTAACTGTCTGCTTGTTCGGGAGTTGATGGTAGTAGGAAATGCTTAGCAGCTATGTAGAGCATTGTGCGTCTGTACCAGCAGAAATATTGTAAATGCAGAACAGATTCCTAAATCAGTCGCCATTACAGTTTGCAGTATCTACATCACATTTGCTATGCAGTTTTCTAATTGCCTTGTCAAAATATTTGACAGGGTCGAGAAATATGGATGATCAGATTCGAAATTTCTTACTACTCGACCCTCCATGCACACAGGAAGAGGCAGAAATTCACGTGTCCTATGCCGCTACGCGCGCTGTGGTATATGCTCCCATTGCTGTTATCGCTGTCGTTCCCACGACTACTCTCGTCCTTGTCGCTTTCGCTCTCCGTTGACCCAGGCTTGAAGATGAACGACCCATGTCCGGTCCCGGGGCTCTTGAACAGCCAGTCGTGGACGTCCCAGAACACCTGTATGGGCTGTTTGCTTACCGTGATAGTCTGGTTACCCCTGAACTTCCAGTTCAAGTTTTTGACGTGGAGCACTGAGATACCATCTACATAAATCCACATTTCCGGTTCTCGATGCCCTGCAACCGTGCTCTCAACCGTTATATCATGCTCCTGGTTCCTCTCGTCGAACCTCGCCCTCGTAGCGAAATTCTTTTTCCCAAACACGTTCTCCTTCTTGTAGAAGATGGAGGCTTCGACAAGCGCAGGCCGCGACTTGGTTTTCTTGTAGGCCTTCTTCTTGTAATCCCCCAATAACAACACCACCTCTTCGTCGGACACGAGAGCTACATAATAATCCGAGCACGGTTCGGGGCTGCCCGAGAACTTGGCAGACCGGAGATCCCAATACACGTTAACCTTGTTCGACTCGACATCGAACGACTTGTACCCTTTCTTGCTCCAGAAAAGCCAGGGCTTGAGGTCGATCTTGCATGCGTAATGGAAATCGCCCCGGAGGCTGTCCACGGTGATGTTCAACGTATGATTCATCAGGTTTTTGGACCACACTATCGTGACATTATGCCAATAACCGGCGATGTTAGCCTGATAGGCGAGCGTCACCGTGCTCTGTGCCGTCTTTATTGTCACCGGATCCTCGGCTACCCTTTCCACCAACGAAGGCAACGGATTTGCCAGCGAGCCCCCCCGGTTCGTGCGATTGAAAGACATTGTCTGGTTATCTTGTATGTAAGTTATCCTCGCGTAGGGCGGAAATCCCCCGTCACTCATCCGGGCAGGGGGGAGACGGTTCACACCATCCTAACGAAGATCACCGGGATTCACAATAGGAGTCAGTCGCGTCGTGCTTCTGGCCGGAGAATGCTGGGAATGTATTGCCTCCGTTGAGGAATGGGGGGCGGGAAACCAACAAGATTAACCGAAGAGACATAATCACGAAGAGGGTGGGGGGAAATAAAACGAGGGGGGGGCAACACGGGGACCGAAACAACATCCTCTGTTTTTTCGGGTTTGTTAAATCCTCGAGGGGATGGGTTGTAAATGTCGTTGTTGGTAACAAAAATGGAAAATAATAAAAATAAGATGTTGGGGGTGGGGGGCAAGAGGAAAAAAGGAGGATTTTTTGACTATTTCTGAGAGGAAAAACTCGTGAACAACGCCAACCTTGATCCCAATGATATATTATCATGCTCCACCTCCCAGTTTTTTTTCTAATATATATGTCTCTTCGTGTTCGGATTTTTTATTAATATTTTAAATTATGCAAAATATACGACAATATCGTAAACTATGCTCAAACTTTCTATTTTGTCAAAATCTTTTTTGGCTATACGATATTATCACTATCTTCAAGGTTGTAATTTTTTGTGGCCAATCTTGGATTTTATTGTTAGAAAACCAAACAGGTCCTAATCTTTAAATTTCAATTATTGACTAAAAAAAGTGAAAAAATGGATAATAATATTAAACAATTTCATGTGTTATTTATTATATAATTTTAATAGTTAAATTAAGTAATTTGGAAGTCGAAGTTGGACTGTAGTTATTGATGCTGTTAAGAATCTGTAAAATCGATGAAGAACGGATGATGGATTTATTGTGAGGTTACTACTACGCATAAACTGGATTGCAAAACGATGCAATGAGAGGTTAAAAGTCAACTATTATAGGATAACTGTTAGACAGTATTAAGGCCTTGTTTGGTTTTCTCAAAGTAAAATTCAAGATTTGACAAAAAAAATTACAACACTAAAGATAGTGATAATATCGTATAGCCAAAAAAGATTTTGAAAAAACAGAAAGTTTGAGCATAGTCTATGATATTATCGTATATTTTGCCTTTAAATTAATGTTTTAACCTTTTTGAAAATTAATATTTTAAACATTAATTTTTTTTTATTTTTCAATTTATTTAAGATTTAGGTATAGTCTCACGTCTTGTATAAATCTAAAAATATTTTATATTTTAATACTTTTAAAATTTATAAAATAATATCTCAATTAAATCACCGTGAGTATATCAAATTCGACTTTTAAAAAAAACTTAGTTTAACGAGAATTAGACTAATTACTAGAACTAATAGCGATCATTTTCGATGAAAAATCTTTTATGTCCGCCTAAAAATATTTTCACCGACAAAACTCCCACCCCAACCCCAACCCATCCCAAATAAACTTTAAATCATAGACGAAGCATTTCAATCATCTTCTTCTTCTTAAAAAAATTTAAATTAATGTTTGAGATTAGTTTGATCAACTTTGATACGGACGGCGGTCGGTATTCCTAGTCGTTGTAGCGCTCGTTAGGGTTTCCGTCTTCCAAGGGGGATGAAGCAGTTCAAGGACCCGTTCGAGGCGGCGTTCGAGGAGCAGCACGACGACGACGACGAATCACCTTCAGAGTCTCCTGTCCATCACGATCCCCCCGGCGTCCCTGCCGACCCCCCGTCCCTCCCTCAGGACGACTACGACGACGACGATGAGGACGCCGCTAATGATGCTCCGTCCGTTGCTATGGGGACTGCGGACGCGTCCGGTGCCAAGGTCGCGAGCAAGGAGGAGGAGGACGACGAAGAGGAGGAGCATATGGACGTCGACCTCCCTAAGTTCGCTTCCCCCTCCGCCACCGGGGACCCTGACAAGATGGCCAAGATGCAGTCAGCTCCTCCCCCATCTCTCTCCTTGCCCTCTCTGTTCATTGATTTTTTTTGTAGCGTTTGATGGTTCGGAAGCTTGCTTTCGGTTATTTATCCATCGCTGGTTCGTTTGTTGCCTAATATAAAATGAAAAAGCCACCACAGTCGTAGTTGTGTGCTCTGCCTCTCGGCTAGATAGGTTTGGAAGCTTTTCTGGGTACCGAGAGCTCTAGAATCAGGTTATCGACGAAGTAATTTTGGTTATTTTAGCAGCATCTTGCGCCATGGGGCAGCTTCTTCGTACTGATTGTTTCTTTCTTTGTGACCTCCCCCCTGAAGGGCCATTTTATCACAGTTCACAGTGGAGCAGATGAACAGATACGAGTCTTTCCGAAGGTCCGGATTCCAGAAATCCACCATGAAAAGGGTACTCGCTTTGAGTTGGCATCTCAATGTCTGCTCAGCTAGCTGTACTCTTTGTAGTTGATCTTTCCCGCAAGCTGTTTATATATTGCTTTGGCTCTGATACTACTTCACACTTCATTGTTATTGTGTTTGGTGGAGAAGCTGCTGGTCGGCGTCACGGGGTCCCAAAAGATCTCCATGCCAATGACAATTGTAATGTCTGGAATCGCCAAGTTGTTTGTTGGAGAGCTCGTGGAGACAGGTAGCAAGGCCCTTCCTGTTATAAAAATAACATTGTTTCTCCTAGGTTTTAATCAGCAAGCATTTCTTTAAAAGTTCGCTTGGGAAGTTTTCCGTTTCGTTGGAAATAGAAATGTATTTGACGATAGATTTGAGCTCCTCCCATTTGATCGTGGTCTTCGTGATCTTGTGTGGATGCAGCTAGAGTTGTTATGGCTGAGAGGAAGGAATCCGGGCCTATAAGACCCTGTCACGTCCGAGAATCATACAGAAGGTTAAAGCTGGAAGGCAAATTGCCAAAGAGATCTGTTCCGAGGCTTTTCCGGTAGATGCATTTGCAATTGTGGTTCCTGCCAATCCTGTTCTCTCTTGGTGTATGGTTTCTGCCAATGGATCGGAAGAAAGAAGTCCCAACTTTGGCATGAGGTTTACCTGATTGCTCGGAACATACAACCGAGGTGCTTCCATGGAGCTTACGATGCTCATTTTGTTAAGCACGGGGAAGCTTCTTGCTAGACCCTGTCTCTTCACAGTGTCTAGTGGTTATTTTGCTACTTCCAGTTCCTGAGATCTGGGCCCCTTGTTTTGTTTAACCTGCTGAATTGAGGTGACACTGTAATAGCTGAAAGAGGGTGTCTGTTTCATAAAGTCTATTGTTTGTTATACCAAGGCGATGGCTGTGACAATCACAGCAGATCCTCAACTGCTTGCTACATCACATAAATTATATACGTAAATGCTTTCTTACAGCAGCAGGAAACAACCCTCAGAGACTAACCTGACTGGCATTCGCCAAGAAAACGATTCTCAAATTCACTCACTAGGGAAGAAAAGAACCCCTTGTCAATGTCAATTCTCTAACATATTGCAGAGAAACCTCCCAACTGTGAACCAAATCTTTGAGCTACAGATTGAGTTGGTCATACCTGGAAAGGAGGAAAGTTGATCTCTCAAGTACCCGGCCACTACCCATATAAACAAGACAGTACAGTGCCAAGTTAATAAGCAGCAAGGCCCAGTTCTGCCTCCCCAACTTCAGAAACCGGTATGCATCAACCACCTAGGATCCAGTCACACCATTCCAGGGGGTCTCGAAATCGAATAACAACGCACTCGTATCAACTGTAGTAGCAGGAGGTTCGATTGAGATTGGACCCTGGGGAGGATCACTTTCTGACCACCAATTATTGTTCATGGTCATGTTGCCAATATCGAATTCTTGAGGTAAGTTGTGGTCAGATGGTTGGATAGGTTGCTGTTGCCTGTGGACGACTGTCGCAGAATCCATGGTCTCTGCTTCCGGATGAAGAGGGACCCCTTGATTTTGATGGGGTGGATGGACCAATTGATTCAAATCCCCAGCATCTTCAATCTGTTGGTAGATAGTGCTTACATACCGCGCGTCCAATGACACGCCACTGTCGGGATGACAAAAGCCTGAGGATTGAGTACACACCATGTTTAGTAATGTACTGGCAGCACTGAGGTGGCCAGTTCTGATATCAGAAGGGAAAGCAGTGCACAATTGACTGTTCAGACCCGTGATTTTAGCGTGCCCAGTATTTATGGATGTATTTCTCGGGAACTTGCCACTACGTTGCACTTGAGGAGCATGACTAGCATTGTTTGAAACACATCCAGCTCTGCTTGCTGAAGGATGGTAAACAATTCCCGTTTTGTTAAATCTTGGAACCGAGGAAGCGTGCTGCGGCCTTATACTGCTTCTACCATGATGTCCACCTTGTCGAACAACATTGATTGCATGAGACAGCCCCACCGGGGCATAGTAAGGTGGCGGGCCAACTTTGAAGTTACTTGACTGCTGCTTCCTTAGACCACTGCATATGTTACTGGATGAGTGATTTTCCATGGTCGAGGAGCACCTTTGAAAAATTGGTCGTCTCGGAGGAAAAATGTTGGCAGGTGAAGTCTTGCTAGGCTGATGATAAATAGCTGGTAGTGGAGGAAGATTTTGCGGCATGTAGTTGATCGGTATTGGTGTGCTTCCGTCAATAATAGTCTGGCCCGCCTGATGAGCCATCACGTGTTGGGACAGGAGAATTTCTTGCGCAGAGAAAGCGGCTGATTGCATTTGTCCATGATGTGAAATTTGCGCGGGCAGAGGCATATCAATCTCGACAATACCATTGTCGATACCAAAAGTAACCTGGCCGTCACTCTTACCCGACTTTAAATCCTTTCTGCGAGTTTTCCAATCTCCATCCTTGTCTGTGGCATGACAATGGTCAGAATTTGACATGCCTGTGCCCCATTTGACACATGGTGCAGGCAAATCACAGACATAACAATGGCACTGCATCAGAATTTGCATATTGTTAACTGAATGCATAATGCGGAAAAATATGCCGAAAGTAACTCACGTCACCAGTATCAAACTAACCAGATCACAGTGCTTCTCATGAGAAGTTGCATTAAAAGGAAACTTTACGCAATCATGCCGTGGATGAGGGTAATCCCTGCATGCTACCTGAAACAACAACAGAAGACTCAGTAGAAATCATCTTCACATTTCAGCCCCAATTGTGAAATTCAATTTTTTGCTGTTGTTTTTATTGGAAGTGGGGGAGGGGGGGAGACCTATTAAACATTAAGTTCCATCGAGTTATATTAAGCCACCACACCGTTGCATGAAACAAAATCACTATTGTTCTAATGATCCATAAATTTCTACCCTTAAGAGTTTTTAGTCAGCCATATCATGTCTAAAATCAAGAGACAAAATAGGCAGATTTCTAGTTCATTTTCAAGAAACAAGCAACGGCGTGATCGTTGGCATGGTCCCTAAGTTAATATTGCATTGACAAGAACATAACCATATTTAGCTATTGGCCACTGGACTTGGTTTCCTTTGGGTCTTGCTGTAAACATGACAATCAGGCTCCAGCAACTTAACTCGACCCGTTAACTAATTCTAGAGATGAAGGGCTTTCCAAGCCGCATCTCTGTGTTTTACAAATCATTCAATCATGCTAGTTGACTGTTTTCTCAATATTTATGTTGATAAGCCACAGAAGATCTCAGCTACTTCTTTCTCTTAAAATCGTTGCATCCAACACTCCTACTCTATCATAAGCCATCGACGAGTCACTAACCAGATATGGAATTCTACCAACCATGGCTAGAAAAATCAAATAAGTATCCCCAGCTGAGGGTCCTATCAATTCAGACAAAACCTTGGGAAATCAATTTCTCTGAGGTAATTTGAAGCTTGAACCATTGGCTAAAGTACTTGTCTCGGAAATTAGACTGAAGTCTTAATCAAACAAGAAAACAAGCGAGAACAGGGAACAGCCAGTCACAATTGCGGTACACTGTCAAGCACGACTACATCACCATGGAGCCACCACTAACACCACTTTAGTAGCCAGACCCACCGCTAATAACCACCAAAATTATCAAGGAAGTACCTGTCCCTTCTCTCCGACGACGAACAAGTCCTCAGAATCTGACCCATCATCACTACCCTTATTACCCTCTACGGCCGGGATCGACTTATCAGGATCCCCATCCAAGACCAAGCACTCGTCGTCGTCGTCGGCGGCGGCACGATCCCTATCACCACTACTCTCCAACTTCCTTTTCCTCGACTTGTCGAGGGGACAGGACTCCCCTATCACTACAACATCGTCGTCGTCCTCCTCCTGCTGCTGCTGAGCTGCCGCTAAACCCTTGACGGCGTCCTCGTAAAGGAGCTCCCCTAACCAATCGAAGTCGTCGTTCGACACGACAATCGGAGGCGACCCCTCGTCGGAACTGATGTCGACGACAACGACGGGGGGGCGGTCATCGGCCTGATCGCATTCCATCAAGGGCACATCCGACCGCGACAGATAATGAAGACCAGGGAGAAAATAGTCGCCGTGTTTACTAAGAAATATTCGGTAAAAACAAAATATTTAGTTCGAGAATATAATTACCATAAATAAAGAGTAAACAGAAACATAATCTGTACAGAGCTGAAAGAAAATAGAACTAGAAAGCTTAAGAATCAAGAATTAATTAGTAACTCGGAATGATGTTGTTTTTTTAACTCTTGTTGGTGATTTCGTCTTTTACTTAATTCAAATCTTAACTACGCTATTAATTTCGTGACACTTGCTTTTATGTGTCGGAAACTATTACTTTCTTCTGAAAAATATCTATTAATGACCTTTTTAAATTATGAGAATTTTCTGAAGGTATTCTAAATGTAATATCCCTGAATTTTATAGGTTTTTGGGAATATATGAATGAATTAGACTTGAACTCTACAAATAGGAGACAAGGGAAGTAGCGGAGGATATAACCAGAAAGCCCCATCCATACAAGAGAACCGGTATCCGCGTTGGTGCAATGTGCGTGAAATTTTAAAGGAAACGAATCTAGGATTGGCAGGCAATCGAAGAACCCCAGAGGATGGAAGCGTGATCGATTTATGATCAATAATGCAATCAAGCTTTCATTCATAAGTCGGAAGGTTGGAGTTCAAGCAACCACAGACATTCTTATTATATGTTACGACTGAGTGATGATTCCTTGTTTCGACATGTCTACACGGGGTCGGAATAGTGAGCTCCCCGCCTGCGGTGTTCGGCGGGAGGCCAACGGCCAATACGCCTTGTTTGATATGCTACATATTTTTCTCGTGATCTATCTTGCACGTGCGTATGCATCACAAAAAAAGAATAGGGAGGAGACGAGGATGATGCTAGAGGGGATACTTGAGTAGCAGACGTAGCATGACTTGCATTACGTGTGTGCGATGCTCGTCTATTTGATGTGATCTCGTACCTCAGCGAATGTTTTCATTAACTTGTTTTTGGGCTGCATATTTTCCTTTAAGCAGGTTAACAATTTGAGGACTCAAAACCACATCCGACAAAGACCTGCGTGATGCTTGTTCGCCGTGTGCACTGGTGCCAGGACACTTGAACCTAGAAGGCTAGCGTCACGTCTGAAATATTTTTGCAATTAGTGATCTGCAGCATTCATTACTAAAAGACACCCAAAATGTCTTCTGATAAACACTGCAAAAACAACTTCCGACGGAACGTGCAAAAAGCTCTGATTACAACCCACAACACAACCATCCAAGCAATTTTATTGAGACGATTGGATGGAATTTCCTAAGTCCGAGACACGCCTAACATTCTACAAGTGCGATTCTTGATAAAGGAAACGTCTAAGTCTCATTGATGGATACGGCATGGTGTTTTCGGACAAGCATAGTCACACCAGGCAGCCTTCGTGGATATAAAAAGGACTGAATATGAACAAATTCTTCAGTTTGCATTAAACCTGACTCGCTGCAAATTCATGGCTACTTGATTGATGGATCTTCTCTCTGCTGTACTGAAAATGTCCGAGTTCAGAGCTGCTTGAACGAAGGGCGAGACAGTCTGGGAGACAATGTTGTACTTCGAACCATGGACTGCGCTCAAATCTACTATCTGCAGAGGAAAACAAAGTTCCACTAAGTTACCTTACAATATTACGAGACAAATTGTCATCCACAAACTAATTACTCGTGGAATTAATGGGCAATAAAAACAGTATATTCGTGTAGGGAACAAAACTCCCTATACTATCTGTCAGGACCAGTCCGAATGCAATGGGACCATTATCTCATAGTATGGTGTCTTAGAAAGGAGATTTACCTGCTGCCACCATGGGAGTATTAGGTTGAAATATCTTTGCTCTATGAGATATGAGCCCAAGATATTCAGAACGTTGATGGCTGTTTTCTCTGATAAGTGTTCTACGACAGGACCAGTCCGAATGAGTAGCTGTATCAGAATCTGCTCGTCCCCCGAAAGTACAGCCTCTACATAAGCAGAGTCTAGATCTCCCATGGCGAGAAAATGACTGACATGTTTCCAGGAAAAGTTTGGGTCCAGACCGGTAGAAGTAATAGGTCGACGAGGAGAGGCATATGCAACAGGGCTCCTCATTTTCTTGATGGCCGCACCAAGTGGCGTTGTTGAATCATAACAACGAACTGCATCTTTCACCGTGCCATTCATTCTGACATTTGAGTTAGAACATGACCAAGGACTCAGGCCCAGCTTTGCTGAAGTTTTAGAGATGATTCCACTGCCAGCAAGAGGGTTGATAGCAGGATGGTCATTCTTCTTGGTCGATGGTGAAGATAGCTCACTCTCAGTTTCTATGCACTGTCCATGAGAATATGGCGAGAGCTTAGGTGAATAGACATTTTCAGCCTCATCCTTAGCCATGGGACTGGCATGATGAGAAAAGTTCCTCTCATGGATTAAGCCTTGCGGAATTCTACCCAAGGTTTGTTCTAAAGCGACCACTTTAGGCTTCAGTGAAGTATCATTCTCCATTAGCCTGGTTGAGAGGACCTGCTTCACGTTCATGTCCGAAAAAAATATCAATGAAGTCCATGTAATGAAAGAGACGGAAAAAAACACCAACAAAACTGCATCCTCATCAGAAATGTTTCACCTGCAAGACACCAAGTAAGCTGGACTGTTTCTTCTCCATATCAGATAATTGTTGACGAATGCAGCTCATCTCCTTCACAATCTTTTCACAGCACCTGCAGGTGCTTGGAGGAGTCTCCATTGTTGTGGAATCTAGACTTTCACACCGTCCCATATTCACTGGATAAATGTGTTCTTTGCTGCACAACTCCTCAATCATGCCATGTTCAATTCTCCTGCCTGGCTTGTATGAACCTGTACGGTTGGTGTATCTCTTCGAGTCCTCCGTGCGCTCGATTTGAAAATTATCTGCAACATGGTTTGAAAGAATGGAGGATTCCTGCTTGTCATCCATGTTCACATAGTCACAAGCCATTTCCTGTGAGCTAGCGAGGTCAGCACTCAGCACTTCTGCAACCTTAGTCATCGTACTACAATCAGATTCTTCATCATTGAGGTGGTCTATCCTACTTGTTTTGGGAACTGCAATTTCAATATGCCAGTCCTCTGGTTGAAAATGTTCCTGTTGCTCCACGTGATTCTGGGAGGCTTTCTTCAAACTCAAAGGCACCCTCTTGATAACGGAGTCAGTACCAACATTCTTCGTAACTGTATGTCCTGATTCACAGATAGAACTGGCACAGGAAGTTTCTGGGAAACATGAAAGATTAGACCAATAAATAGAATGAAATACTAGCACAGTTTACTCCGTATCTGAAGATGTCGATAGCTTGAGCCTTCATCCGTGATGTTAAAACTATAGCCAAAAAGCACAACTAGCACTGGTGGAAAAAATTCTTTCATATCTAGCAAGGTGTTCGTCAAAGTCACCAAACCTTTGAATGAAGATACTGCTGCGGACTGTTTGGAGTAATCTTTTCCAGGAAGAACTTTCCAACTATTGAGTGCATGAAGAACCACATCCCTAACTGGCTTGACCTGTTTGGAGTTTAAATGAAAATTGGGTTAAATGCATTAAGAGTGAACATCGTGTGCACGAATAGGCCAAAATAAACCCACCTTATCGAAGCGACATTCCTCAAGGGATTGAATGCAGGAGCCCCTCAGAGTTGACAACAATGGTCCACCACTAATTGCAATGTCAGCCAATGAGGAAGCTGCGGCTTTTCGTGTGGCCCATTCGGTGCTTTTGAGTGAGTCTAGGATACTAGCAACTGCAGCAGACAGAAGACCCTCCGTGGGAGCACCTCCAGCCTGAAAAAGAAGAGAAAAAATGGGGTCAATGATTCTGAGACAGATAAAGTGTTTGAAGGAGCTAGACGGATCAGGGATCAAGACCAGAATCATGGAGGTGTTGAGTTGGATGAGAGCGGGCTTGGCCATGAAGTGGGGATTCCTGAGCAACTTGGTCGTCCGGGCCAATAACCGCTGGAGGATCAAGACGGGTGGAAATCTAGTGCAGTCGACAACCCTCGCCAGACACAACGCGGCCCCCAGCTGCACCTGCTTATGCTGCTCTCCGACAGCCTCGAACAACGGACGCACCAGCGTCACAAAGACCTCCCCTCCATCGTCCTCCTCCGAACAAAAAGAAGCCATGACGCCAACCGTCTCCACGCAAGCATCCCTAACCCCAGAGTCGGCGTCCTTATCCTTCAGCCTCCTCACAACACAGCCAATCATCTTCCCAATGAAGGGCCCCATCACCCCGCCATGAAACCGAACCAGGGATCCAATCAGACGGACGCACTCCCTCCTGACGGCGGGGCTCCCGTCCCCGTCGACCAGCAGGCAGGAGACGAATGCGGGGATGGAGTCCCGGTTGAGGGAGCGGGCGATCCTCTCGAGCTCCTCGACGCCGATCCTGTGGGTGTCGCGGTCGGAGACCTTGGAGAGGGCCTGCGCAACCCTCTGCTTCATGTCGGCCGTCGCCCGGTGCTGCTGACCCCGAGCGTTCTTCATCGTGCATCGACGGTCACGTGCCTACAATCCCATCGACACGTGGCCTAGGCCGGTGGCGGTGGAGCGAGCTTCGACGTCTCCATCGGAAACGGATTTTAGTTTTGACGACGAAAGGAGTTGGGCTTTGAGTTTCGCGCCTTTGGGTGTCGGCCAGTTTGAATTGTGAATGGAGGAGCGTCGTCGTTTAGCGTGTTGTCCTTTTCTTTTCATTTAAAAAAAAAACATTTTTGTACTTTATTATTACTTTTTCGAAATTTGAAGGCAAAATATCAATTTATGGCCTCAACTTTGAGCCAACTTTCTGTTTTGTCCTTAACTTAGTTTGTTATATAATTTTGTCACCAACTTTTGTTTTTATTTTAATTTTGGCCAATCATGAATTTCTTCTAGCGAAAGCCAAACAAGGCCTTAATAAATAATTTTCATTTATCGACTAAAAGGAAAAAAAATTAAAAATTAGGAAATAATATTAAAACCTTTCATTTGTTTTTTTATTATAAAATTTTGATGAACAAATCAAGTGAATTGGAAGCCGAAGTTAACGATAGGTTGCTGATGTTGTCAAAAAATATGAAAAATCGATGAATGTCGGATGATGTTCTATTAGGGGGCGACTATTACGGATAAAGTGGATTACGAGACGAATGAATGAGATGTCGAAACTCCACTAATATAGGACACATGTTAGACTATATTAAGGCATTGTTTGGCTTTCGCTAGAAAAAATTCATGATTAGCCAAAATCGAAATAAAAACAAAAGTTGGTGACAAAATTATATAACAAACTTAGTTAATGACAAAATAGAAAGTTGACTCAAAGTTGAGGCCATAATCGTATATTTTGCGAAATTTGAATCAAATCCCAAAAATAGGTAAAATTAGCAAATCTACCCGGCAGTAAATCCATTTTTTTCGATCTATTCACTTTTTTGAAACGCTTCGAAACCACGTATGTACTTACTCCGTTATATTAAATCCATCTTCCGTTAGTGTTGCAAATAATGGCATCTTACGTATTATCCCTATTTTCACAAACGACGTTACACGTCCGTCTTCTCCAAAGCAAACATCCCTTGTTTGTCCTATACCAATTTTTTCCGATCTATCCCGTTTTTTGAGCTTTGAAAACATATATGTACTTTCTTCGTTATATTAAATACATCATCAATTAATGTTGCAAAATAACGGCGTCCTACGTGTCATTCATGTTGGCACAAACGACGTTAATACATCTCCGTTTATACGACATGATAGAAATGACTTACGTGAAGCCGACGTGAGTATAATACATAATAAATTTGCTAATTTGGCATCGGAGAAGACGAATGTGTAACGCTGTTTGTGCCAACAGGGATAACACGTAGGACGCCGTTATTTGCAACACGGACGATAAATTTGACATAACAGTGTAAGTACATATATGGCTTTGAAGTGTTTCAAAGAACGAAATAGATCGGAAAAATAGATATAATACATAATAAATTTGCTAATTTGGCAGAAAAAAAAAGTATGGTCCCCGATTTTTATTTATTATTATTAATTTTCTAAAAAGATACGAATCTAGAGTTTTATATTAACGTCGTCATATACAAAATTTTAAAATGAGGCAAAATATCGAATTGCCACATCAAATATTAAGGAATCCAATAAGACAGAAAGAACACAATGCATCGTGAGTGACGGCGTCCAAATTCAACTCACCACTCGATGAGTTCAAATTTACAATTTTTGTGACTGTGAATCTAAAATGGAAGGACTAATTCATTCTTATACATTTCATCTACATTCCGACATTAACTTACTGAGACTTTTTTTTTCCCTCCTAGTTTTAACTTTTTGTTTAGAAGAATTGATCGATTTTCATAAGGAAAGATTTTCCTTTTCATGTTATGTGCTTCAATTGAAGTTAGTTTTTAATACATCCTGTTTTAAAATTTTGAAATTTTAAATAAAGACGAAATAGTAAAATAATAGTAGCTGAGGAACATGTTTGGTTGTGCCAAAAAATCTTCTAAATGAGGTGGACACGAACAAATCCCGGGTTACGAGCCACTGCTTTGATCCTGTACAGTTTTCGATTTCGCCGTACAACGTAAGTTGTTACATTATGGAAAAGGTGGGTTGCAGCCTTTTCGTCTTCCTCGTAGAAGACACGTGAAAAGAAACAGAAAGGAAGAAGACGTTTGAAGAAGCAATGGAGACCCAGCAGCTCCCATCTGCCTTGGTTTTGAGCGATTCCCAGGAGAAAATGTACGAGCAAACCGATGAGATGATCATTCTCCTGGATTTTGAAACGAAAAACTAAAGGTAAAATGCCTTGGAGCTCCTCTGCGTCTCTGTTTGACGTGTTTCCTTTTGGTGTTGGGGGGGGGGGGGTGAGGTGACAGGGACAGGGAAATGGAGAATGATGGGTGGGATCTGAAGGCGATGGATGCTGAGCAGCTGCGGGAGAATGCCCACAAGATGGTCGACTTCATCGCTGACTACTACCGCTCCATTGAGTCCTTCCCCGTCCTCAGCCAAGTCCAGGTCTTTCCCCTCCTCCCATCTCTTCCTCCCCTTCCCACTTTCCGGGCCTTTTTGTTTTCTTGATTGGTTCTTCCGCGAAACAGCCAGGGTATTTGAGGGAGCTCGTCCCGGATTCCGCTCCCCATCACCCCGAGTCGCTAGAGCAAGTCCTCCAAGGTTGGGAGCGATGGATTGCCATCTTGCGCTTGCGCGGGTCTTTGTCGAGATGAGATTTCATGTTTTTGTTTGGAATGTGTAGATGTGAAGGAGAAGATATTGCCCGGGGTCACCCACTGGCAGAGCCCGAATTTCTTCGCGTACTTCCCTTCAAACAGCAGCATTGCCGGGTTCATGGGGGAGATGTTGAGTGCTGGGCTGAACATCGTAGGCTTCAGCTGGATTACGTCCCCGGCTGCCACGGAGCTCGAGATGATCGTCATGGACTGGCTCGGGGGGCTCCTTAATCTGCCAGATGACTTCCTCTCGAAAGGTCACTATTCTCTTACTTCAAAGATTTTTTTTGTCTACAGAAATGGCGGGCCTTACACGAAATTGATGAATTGTCATGAGCAGCAGTCAGCGACGCTAGAATTACTATGATGTCGATTGAATATATCATAATATCATCTAAAACACGCTCCAGGTATACATAAAAGTTCTGCATGCAGGTTCAATGAAATCACAGTGTTCTTGATCGGATAAATTACATGACCTGCTGGAGTATTGAATAGCCTGTTTTTTCGTCAGCTTCTTTTTAATAAGAAGGAAACTAGTTCTGAATATCTCAGATTGGCTGTTTGGCCTCAGGATTGGACCTTGTATTTGGAGAGTGTCTCTATTACCTGATAAGTGTAACCTTGCGTGGCTGGCGGTCATATCTCTTTTGAAACAGGACAAGGTGGTGGAGTTATACAAGGTTCCGCAAGTGAAGCTATCCTAGTAGTTCTATTGGCTGCCAGGGATAAGTTTCTGACCAAAATGGGGAAAAGCACCCTTGAGAAGCTTGTTGTCTACACATCTGACCAAACGCACTCTGCTTTGCAGAAAGCATGCCGGGTACTCTATCCAATCCAATATCTGTGAATACCTGTTTGCGATTATAACAGGGTAAAGTCAATGCTAAGGGAGAACACAAACACAATTACTACTTATATTCATTCCTTGATCCTGCGGCACAGATAGCCGGAATTTTCCCAGAAAACTTCAGAGTGCTTGAGACAGACGCCTCAACAAATTATGCTCTCTCTCCTGGTCTGCTTGAAGAAGCTGTTTCTCGTGACGTTTCATCTGGTTTAGTTCCATTCTTTTTGTGTGCTACGGTGAGGAAGGGGCCTTTTCCTCTGGCATTAATCAAGTTTCACAGTTGATCGATTCATGCTTGTGTGGTGCTTTTTTCCATGACAAATAGGTGGGTACTACCTCATCCACTGCAGTAGATCCCTTGGCAACTCTCGGAAAGATTGCAAAGGTAATATTCTTGGAAAGGTGGATTCAAAAATATGGAGTGCGAGTGAAATTTCCACCTCTCCTCCAATGTGCTTGACATGCATCTGTTGTGTCTTATTAATTTCTCCAGAAACATGAGCTATGGTTCCACATTGATGCTGCCTATGCTGGAAGTGCTTGCATATGTCCCGAGTATCGTCCTTACCTTGATGGCGTTGAAGAAGCAGACTCCTTTAACATGAATGCACATAAGTGGTTTCTGACAAACTTTGATTGCTCAGCGCTCTGGGTTAAGGTAAGTTTCCATTTCGAAACTTCTTAGTCACAAATATCATGTGTGCTTGGCAAGTCTTCATGACACTTATTCTTGCATCCATTTCTGTGTTCATCCATATGCGATTATACCATAGAAAGGGTTACGATCCTTGAACTCAGTGGTTTTCTCACGCCAATACTGTAGCCGACAAGTGGTTAAAGTATGGGGAAAGGGGTTCTTGATCAACCAGCAAGAACATGAGTACTTCAATTAATATAATTGCATTTACCTCAAAAGTCCTATGATTTGTGTGTCTGATTCTTGAAAACATACATCACTTTCATTGTATTTTAAAAGTTCTAGCGATTCTCATATCATTCTCCATGCCATTCGTTTCTATGTTGTTTTTGCTAACAGGACAGAAATGCTTTGATTCAGTCCCTATCAACCAATCCAGAGTTCCTGAAGAACAAGGTAAATTTTCCATTATTTTATTTGTGGAAAGAAAAAAATTCATTGGCAAAAAGTTATCCGGCCAGAGTTCATAATCTCGGTTTTTCGTTGCACTTTTTGTCTGAGAGTTTCATCATTGGCTGGGGCTGTAATTTAACTTTGATATGGATATGAACTGAAAGTTGTTTTATCCAGGCGTCCCAAGCAAATTTGGTATTGGACTACAAGGACTGGCAAATTCCTCTTGGCCGACGTTTTAGGTGAATCCTTGGACTAAAAAACAATATCGATGCCAGCGATTACATAACTATGTTTAAGCTTGCAACTGAAGAGAAAGAAGCTTTTGTTTAGATCATTGAAGCTTTGGATGGTGCTACGCCTTTATGGAGTCTCAAATCTTCAACAATACTTAAGAAACCACATTGAGCTGGCAAAGTGTTTTGAAGGTCTCGTTCGTGGTGATTCTAATTTCGAGGTATCCACCCCTCCATTAGTCTGATGCATTTTGAAGGAATTCCCTCCGTGCCACGAATGAGCAGAATTGAATATAATACATGCGTTGAACGTGAACAGGTAGTCACCCCTCGGATATTTTCCTTGGTGTGCTTTCGTCTCGTGACTCCAAACAGCGATGAAGATCTCAGGAACCAATTGAACCATGGCCTCATAGACGCAGTTAACTCGACTGGGAAAATCTTTATTTCTCACACCGTGAGTCTAAAGCTTACCCTTGCAATCCGAAAGTCACTACAGATGTCTGGTGCTGGGTTTCTCGTTAGACACTAATGAATATGAGGTGTTGTCTGCACAGGTCCTCTCTGGGAAGTACGTGCTGCGGTTTGCTGTCGGGGCTTCGTTGACGGAGGAGAGGCATGTATTCGAAGCGTGGGAGGTCCTCCAACGTGAGGCGTCTGTTATCCTGGGAACGAGCAGGGAAGAAAAGATGCTGCCCTGATTCACGCCGAGGCTATATCCAGGAGATTTTCTCCGTAGGCCACGTGTGTTGTGTGTTACTTTTACGGAATAAGGGGCGCAAGATCGCAGGTACGGACTCCGTTCTTAAAGCATCTTGGCGACCGAAGGTTTCATATGTTAAGGACTTTGTCAAGTAGTGCCTACCGTTAAGAGATGTTTAACATTTAATATCTCCTAACAAAATCCTAATAATAATAATAATAATTTTAGTACGATTGGAAGTAAAAAACGGACCATTCTTCTTCTTCTTCTTCTTCTTCTTCTTGGTTTTGCTTTCCATTAAGGCCGGCCTGGTCGATCCCTCGAACAGTCTCAGGGGATGGGAAGGGAATTCGTTGTTCGCATTGTAACTGGACCGGGGTGCGTTGCGGTTCGGATGGGCATGTCGTGGAGCTCGGACCTTATGAGGATGAACCTCAGCGGCAGCATTGCGGATGAGATCGGGCGGTTACAAAATTTGGCGTGGTAAACATATCCAGCAATGTGTTCGAGTCGTTCCCAGAGTCGAGGTCGTCGATGCTAGCCAGAATTTGATCATCACTGAGTTCCCGACTGGGTTCGGGAAATTGGCGGGGCTGGTAATGCTGAATGCTTCGAGCAATAATTTCTCGGGTTTCATACCCGACGATCTAGGGAATGAGTTGGCATTGCAGTGCTTGGACCTTCGGGGGAACTTCTTTGAGGGGCCGAAACCCAAGTCCCTGAATAAACTGGAGAAGTTGAAGTTCCTGGGTCTTTCAGGGAACAATCTCACGGGAATAAACTCGGTCATCTTGCGTCTCTTGAAATCATGATTCTTGGCTACAAGGAGTTCAAATGCGGGAACCCAACCGAGTTCGGTAACCTCACCAACCTTAAGTATCTTGATTTGGCGGAAGGGAATCTCGGTGGAGGAATCCCGCCTGAGCTTGGTCAGCTCAGCCAGCTTCATACCCTGTATTTGTACAGTAACAACCTCGACGGGACGATCCCGCAGGAAATAGGGAATCTCACTGCACTGCAGTTCCTCGACCTCTCCGATAATCTGTTCTCGGGCGAGATTCCAGGGACAACCGGCAATCTCTGTAACTTGCAGCTGCTCAATCTCATGTGCAATCGGCTCTCTGGATCCATTCCTTCCAGTTTGGGTGGGTTGATGCAGCTTCAAGTGCTCGAGCTCTGGAATAACTCATTTTCAGGATCGTTGCCGAGCAACCACAGTGGTTGGACATATCCTCGATTTCGCTCAAGGATTGTCGCCAAAACAGGGCAAACCCAGTCCCGCGTCGATGAAAATAACGACATATACAGCTTCGGAGCAGTACTGATACACCCTCTGGAGCCAGAATTCGAAGAATCCAACGACGTTGTTGAATGGATAAGGACTAAAATCAGAGAAACAGGCCGTTGGAGGAAGTCTTGGACAGAAACATAGGCAGGTGCAGGAGGCCCCCGACTTTTAAATTAAATCAATTCTTGTTTTATTATTATTATATTTAAAAAAAATAGAGGAGGAGAGTAAAGGATAATTGGAAAACATTAATTGAGAAAAAAAGGTTTAGATTTAGGACATCCGAGAATATAAAATACAGGCCTCAAGAAAAACACAAAAATAATAATAAAGAACAAGGGGTAGACACACTTTTTGGGGCCAAAAAAGCATTACACAGCAAGCCCCCCTCTCCCTTTCCCGACGTATGGAGAGGGGCACCTCTTCCCCTTACTAAGTGCGGTAGTAGGAGCCGTTGCCCCTCTGCCGGCCGTAGTCCCCGCCATCGGCATGCCCGCCTCCCCTACCTGAGTTCTGCGATCCGAAAGAACGGCCCCTCAAAGACGACTCCGTCTGGTACCCGCCTCGACCTCTTCCTCGTCCTAGCAAAATACAAAGCAGGTCAGTATCAAGAATCTGGCGTCCGCGGACCTCGAGAGTGCTCTGAGATGTTATTATTCGTCCGAACCGCTATGCCACAAGGCACCATTGTTTAGCACATAAGGCGGATGCAACTACCTTTCACTGGGATCAATACTGTGGGATGCATCCGCATACACAGGAACAGCCCCAAATGAATCGAACAGGGGGGAAGTGGGATGATGAAGGAAAAAGAGGAAATAAAAGTCTGATACAGTTCTGCAGGCAATGCACAAGTAGCATTATGTACGAAAATAAAAGCACATACTTCCTCCTCGAGCACCGCCTGTTGTGTTGGCTCTTCTCTCTTCGATGTAAACCGTCCTCCCTGCCAACTGAACTGGAGAAGCCTGCGCCACACAAACAAGGAAAATTCACACGATGGTTGACAATCCAAGCATCGAAAGAGATTTTAAGCACTTTATGGAAGTTCGCTCTGAGACAATCAATTTAGAAACAACCCTTGCTTCCAAGTTCCAAAATGTAGCCAATATCCAAATCTTAGAAAGCCCCATGAGCAGAATCAGCATACTGCATACCTTGATTGCATTGTGTACACCAACAAGGTCTTCATACTCAACAAAAGCATAGCAGACACCGATTTCCTGCAAGAGATGAGACATAAACCTCAACAATACAATTCTCATTTTGCACAAACGTTGACAAACCATGGCTTGGATCACTGTAGGGGCACAAACCTTACGCAGCTTGATGGCAACCCCATCAGGTCTGATAGTGCCAAAATTCCTAAACACTTCCTCAATATCAGCATTAGTGATGTTTGGGGGCAAGTTTCTCACGTAAACAGATTTCAAGAGGCCTGAATCAGAAAGAACAGAGGCTACTTCTCAGGGTGCAAGTCCAATATATAATGAAGCAAAACCATCACGGGACATAACAGGCCACATTCAATCACCAGGAGTAATGTTATTATGGGGTAACAAATTGAAATACAGACGAACAATCTGATTATGGATGGATGATTTTCACAATATATGGAAAAGATGAACATGATAATGAGTAGTTTTAGTGCTGCCGACTAAAGGCAGGAAACAATTAGCATGAATGATCCTATGGCAGGTGCAACCTGATCAGTAAAGCAGAAACCAAGTTCTTCTTGGCCTACAACATTATTAGCATGGCAGATAACAGTGATAAGGATGTGGGGCCACAAATAACAAAAGTGAATCACGTTGTGGAATACCAACCTTCGTCCTCCATAAAGCCATCTTCCTGTGCATCAAAGCTGGCAACAGGTTCTACATAAGAAAATGAGTTCGCAGGTTGATTGACGGGCTGTTGACTATAATCCAACTCGGACGTAACTGGCACGTTTCGGCTTAAAGATGGCTGGGAAGTTACCACTGGAGCAGACAGCCCCCCAGCCGCTCGCAACTGGAAATTAAACATGAATTCACTGTGAAACTATAGAAGATAAAATCCAATTGTGTATAGTTCCAGCGTATGCATAAATATCACGCCAAGCACATTCTTATGCATTTTCTTATCTCATTGCTTCATCAATGTTGTGTGGATTCACAACATATCTGACAGTTAAAGCTGAAGAGGATATCAAATCAACTAATCTTTCATTCGAAGTGTAATTCATAGGTAAAAAATTTAACCAGGAATAAAAAACCCACCTTAATCAGGTGCTATAGGCAAAACAAACAAACCATATCCCGTTATCGAGAAGCTCTGGATATATACACAGATTAAAACTCGAAGAAATTGAGATCACATATCCCATTAATTTAAGTGCACAGCACATGGACCAATCCCCAGAAAGATTGAGCTAAATATCCTCCAGAAATTTGCAACCAGAACAATTTCAAAAAACAAAATGCAGCACATAAGTTAATTATTAGACACCAAGCAATTATTACACGGAACTGTTGCTGAAGAACCACATGATAAAATAATTCTTGTCTTTCTGTCATGGAATCATGTTCAGCAAATGATGCTCCAAAACAGAAAAGAAAAGCGCAAAAAAAAAAAAGAAAGAAAATAAAAATGAAAGTCATTATCGGCATGCTTAATTTTCTGACTTTTCCAAATACTCTAAACAGAAGAACAGGAACAAGAAATTCGATCACTGAAAAAACCCGACAGCAAAGAGAAACCCCCTCCCCCGCATTTATTATTTTGCTAAACAGTGCATGCAGGAGTAAAAGGAGACTTTGGTGAATATGGCAATAGGGAAGACATACTATGGATGCATAAGTTTTCTTCTGGGGATCATCTGTCAGATCATCAACAGCACCATCTGAAGTCACTGGAACAGCATCCGAAGGTAGAAGCAAAGTAGCTTTTTCTTCTGGATAAGCAGTCTCCAGTGTAGTCTCCTGTTCTACTTCCTCGTACTGTGACTGTTCTGGCAAGCTATATTCATCATCATCGTTATCCTCGGCGTTAACTTGGTTTGCATATTCCCTTGTTTCTTCCTCCAAAACATAATGAGGAGCTGCATGAACGTTGGAGATCAACCCTATGTTTTAGAAAGGCAAATAATAACAAAAGCAATTTGATAAGGACAAAAGATCCCTAGATCATATAACACCATTTTCACGAGGTATATTTTTTCTTCCGATCTTTTCCCCCAAAACAGCACAAGGGCGGGCTGCATGTTAAAACGTCCAATTAAAAGACCACATAATTTTTTTTAAAAAGGAGAAGTTGAGAACTTAGGCAATAACAGATAGATAATGACTACTATCACTTTGGGTACGAACTGTAGTAATATTTTTGCAGCAATTACCAACATACCAGATCACTAAGAGGAAGAATATGTTTGTTAAAAAACAGCGTTTAAACAAAATGAAAAATGCTTGACATGCAGAATTGCTCTCCACAAGATTGTTGTACTCTTAATTTCCACTCATCAGAAACAAAATGATTGTGGAAACCAAAAGATGTTCTGGAAGTGTATGAATAATGTTATCATACATTCACTGAGATAGACGAGTTCCCACTCATCGATGCAAAGTTTAAGGATATCATCTGATCATTATTATATGCTGTTGAATAAAGAAAACATAGAAAAGAAAGTCGATGAACTGCATAGAAGCTTGTTAGTGCATAAAATAACTCTACATAGTTTATTTGCTTTCCTGCTGATAAAAAGTGTATATCCTCAGGCCAAATACCTACCCTTGAAAATGAAATTACTTCCTCATGCAAAAGATATCAAAAGGAGCACTATGCTTCAAGGTGCTAAAATGTAAAATAATGTCTTTTATAGTTAAAACATGTAAGCACATAACTATTACCTTGCGCCTCCAGGACGGGACTTGATGCATTCAACTGTGTTTCGATCTTGTTATCCGGAGCTATAGGAGATGGATGTTGGGGCACGGAAACTTCATCAAAGAACTGAAATATGTCGTTCAGGACAAAGAAACCCTTCTCCTGAGGCGCAAGGAAGAAAGTCTGCACAAACTTCCTCTTGGCCATATAATCCTGCGTCTTAACAAGGCCTGATACCATCACCATAATGCCTCCATTCCAGGACTTGAGTGAGTTGATGGTTTTCACCTCGATCGAAGTTAAGCCAAGGGACATGAGAAGAGAATGTATATCCTACATCATAGACGACATGACAGTAAGTATGCCACATGCAAGAATTGCATATTTGACGGTTTTCACCTCGACAATTAACAATCGGGACACGGGAAACAGAGAAAATGTCAAATAAACACACTGCTCCCTCCCAATGTCACTGGAAATTAAAAAGCAAGACTGCCATCATTTTGCAAAAGAAAAAACCAATCCCAATAATCAATAACACAGCAAGGGCATGCATTGAGGGACATGAAGATAAAACTCACATGAAAAAATAACCAAAAAAAGAAAAATTCTGTAGAAAAGAAAAGGAGATGGAACTAGAAAGGCAATCGACTCCACTATCTCGGACACAGAACAAGCGCCTTCAAGACCAATTCGACATCAAAGCCGTGTAGATCAATTTCCTCATTCTCACCCTATCTTTATTTGAAGGAAACATAAAAAAACACGTAGAGGAAACAAGGTTGGAATAGAATTGTAGTAATCGAATCAACAAGACTACAGTCAGCTAGGGATAAGGGTAAAGGCGGCGGACCAGGATGGAGGAAGCGGAAAGGTTGGAGTCACCATGGATGCGAACCATGGAGCTGTTGTCGTTATAGAACTGGTGGGCGAGCTCGGGGTGATCTTTCAGGACCTGGTAGTACTGGCCCACGAAGTACGACCCCACCTGCAATCAGTAGCCACAACCCCCAAATCACCACCATGACCACCCATAAAAACCAAAAAAAAAAAAAAAAAGAACAGAGAGAGAGAGAGAAACCTGAGAAGCGGTGACAGCAGCCGAAGCCATCCTTCTGCCAGCCCCCCCACCAACCTTTCCAGGGGACCGATAATATCACTTGGGTGAAGATCAAAAACAAAAGAAGAAGAAGAAGGAGAAGGAGAAGGAGGAGGAGAGGGCAAAAGCGTCTCGAGGGTTTGGAAGCAGAAGGAAGGAGAAAGCAAGAGATGCGCGTTTTGCTGATGCCGCTGGCTAAGAGTCCACGACCAAAAACCCTACTATCACACCCCCCCCCCCCCCCCCCCCCCCCCCCCCCCCCCCCCTTTCTTTCTTCTTTTATTATTATTTAAAAAGGCTAATTAGCAAAATATACATTTGTACGGATTCTTTCCATGTATCCAAAAAGTATCACGTGATTGCTTAATTTCTCAATTACACGTCAATAAAATCCATGCGAAAATTTTCAATTTTTTTTTTAAAATTTAAATTTAGTTCACCGAGTGCTAAAAATTACCAATAAATCGTCTTGAGAGTAGAAATATTAAAGACTAAATTGTAAAATAAAAAAAAATTAGAAATTTCTGATTTTAGATAAGTAAAGTATATAATATAATTGATAATGACTTCTACCTAAAAAAAAAAAAGAGATTCTTTATCCTTTCATATAAAATCTTTACGCGAATCTTTCAAAACAAAATATATTTTCTTTAAATTAAATTATGCGTAATTAATTTAAGATCCGACGATTTTTTCAGAAGAGATTTGAGATCTATTACAACCCCCGCATAAGACTAGGGATCAGATGCGACCCATCTGAACGAAACCTTTTTAACTCAAAATTAGTCAAATTCCCCTTAAAGATCTTAGATTAGCCAACAGAAGAATGGGCAGTGCAAGTACAAGAACACCATGGTTGCCCCATCCCACAAAACAAAACCACCAGCGCCAATTACACATTCCCATAACAGAGGCCAACACCCACACTGATTGCAGCACGTCCAGGTATAAAAATAGTTTACAGGGGACACAAACAACTAGATATTCGAGCTTGTGTGCTCACTAGATATTCTACCATTGAAAGCCCTCCCATCCGTGCACCTGACTTCCACCCGGTTTCTCCTGCCTATGTGCCCCAGGGGATGCTTTCCCTTCATACCCCGTGCACCGCCCACACAAAAAACAAAAAACAAAGCCACAGGTACGGTTTCAGCAAGTTAGCTACAAAAAGACATTGTACATGGAGTGGCATCGGGAGTGTGATTTTCCTAGGTTTCAGTAGTATGATGTCCCGTAGTAGGCTTGAGGGGCTTGTTGAGGAGGGGCTGCCGCTGCTGGCTGCACGTAATTTTGCTGAGGGGCAGCCTGACCAATTGTAAGAACCAGTCGGAAAAGGATTAGAGGCCAAATGCAAATAATAGTTCCGCATGCATACAGAAGAGACCAAGGATTGCAAACCAATTCATTCAGTCTCATTCTACTAACCATCTGATTAAACTACCCAGCTCCTCAATAAGGCTCAAAGCTAATACTCCAGCGGTGAATTATAACTTGATCATATCGCGCAGAGACTAGTAATGAGGCAACAGCATAACATGCAATTCAAACAGAAGATTATGCTTGTCCCACACAACTGAAATGACGAATCAAGAGAACTCTCACACTCAAGAGGGACGGTTTTTTCACAGAAAGTATAAAAGAATCAGCATTCTGCACCTGGACAGGGTAAGTTGGAGGATAAGCACCATATGCCACAGGTTGCGGCACTGAAGCCGGTACTTGAGGAGTTGCATAGCTAGCACTGTATCCACTATAAGCAGCCTGACCTCCAAAAATATATTTATCAGCACATTGCCAGGCACTGAATACACAACTGTTTAATTAAAAAGCAGAAGGTACGGTAGAGTTAAACAAATAAGAAGCACATAGGCTTCCTCCAGAGCTCAAATCATCAGATGCTCACGATGTCAGCTAGCACCAAATCTCAGGTACTCTAATGTTAGCATGCACCAAATCATCAGATGCTCGTAGAGAAAGCAATGTCAAACACTTCCAGAAATTTCAATATTGATTAAGATTATGACCAGTCCATGAAAAGAGAAGGTTGAATACAAAAATAGTAACAATCATAACCATCCAGATTGACTCATATCAAATAGGCGATATTAGAAGAAAAACAAAATTGTCAAAGAAAACCTGGACAAGTGACACAGTAAAACCTTGAGCTGAAGCCCCCATTACCTGCTGTTGGGCATATCCAGGGTTCCACTGCTGCACTGGCGTTTGAGTGACCGGTGGCCACGTTTGCTGTAAGCCGTAACCTGTTGTCCATTGGCCCTGAATATTTGGATATGTGCCCATGGATGGAGTGGATAAAGAAACAAATGCATCCGACTTCACCAGCTTAGCTTTGTCTGGCTGAAGAAAATCTTCAGCATGTCGTTTCTTGTACTGCGAATTGGCTCGACTGTTCGAGAAGAGCTTGAGATGTCTTTCGTAAGCCTTCTTTGTAATATTAGCTTCTCCAACAAGATCAAGAAACTGCAGCAGTCATCGATTTGACTCCAATAAGCTCAAGATTATTACGGGAATTTCCATCACAACAGAATGTTTGGCACAGAAAGGAGAAAAGGATTGTCACAATTCCAAAAATACAGAACAAACATATATTAACTAACAAATGAATAGCTAGAAAGTGTAACTATATTATACTGATACCTATATAATCTGTGTCATGAACTGGCCCGTGAGAATCTCCATTAAAAAGAGAAACCCAAAACAGGTTCAATAGGGGACCCACAGGCGGGGTATATGATACATGATAATTTACACCCAAGGATACCAATCTTGTTCCCAGTTCGCAAAGTGTTCAATGACAAATTCAAAGGGTTTGGAGTGGAGGGGGGAGTGCATATGTACATATCCACAGACATATCTTAAAACCTTCGTCATAAAACAAAAGGTAATAACCCGACATTGGATGTGGAACCCCCAAACCAATCGCATAAGCATGCAGAGCATAAGCAACGTCACTTGCCAGACAAGTTATTAAATTGCCACTGGTACAATATTATTCTGTGAAAAACATCTTAGAATCAATAAAACCAGCAATATAAAAAATGAAGAGGTGATCATCCAGAATAAATAATAATCACCTCCAGATATATGCTCGACAGCTCCTCTCTGTCTACCAAACTTGCAGAATTTAAGCCATCTACGTTTGACGATAAAAATTTTTCCATTAACATATCCAGATATTCAATTCTCTTCGGATATGGTAACACAGTCTCCAAGCAAATCATTGTCTACCAAAATCACAGACAGAAGCAGATATTTAGCACTTGTTAGTTGGACAAAAGACTTGAGTCATAGTTGAGACGTGGGGTGAGAAACACCTCAAGAAATGGCTTAGAAAGCTGCACATGTTCCGGTGCTTCCACTAAAATCTCCCTGGCCTTTTCATATTTTCCAGGTGCCTTTGAAATAAAAAGAAGAAAAATGGTCACTAAATATGCTGCTAAATTTGAAAGTATTCTGCACAGATAGGTTGCAAAAGTCATCGATCAACAACAAAGAGTAATTTCATCAGAGATTTCTAGCATGGAAGGGGCTTTGCCTAATATTATTATGGAATTTCTGAACATTTTTCATCCCACAAACAAAAAAGGCAAATGTACTTTCAATATCATTGCCAACAATTAGAATCAGATTCTTCAATTAGATTAGATCATAAACATCATACCAGAAGGCGAACTCACAACAGGCAACATGACAAGCAAATTAAAGAGTTCATACTAGGAACATCCAGTGTGTATAACTGCTTTTATGTTTGCTTTTTCAGAGAAGTACTCCAATATTGTCAAGCAGACATCTTATAATTTAACCTGACGAAGACCACCATCACCTAGCTATTGCAACTGGGATCTAGTATCAGAGATTGACTAGGTTCGTAGGAGTATCAGAATAATCTGAACGATCCAATCCAAAGACATATTCAATCAGAAAAGCTGATGCCAAAAATTCTGATTTCCTTTTGTCAGCTTCTTTTTCTGCTGCAAGAACAGTTTTATCTTAATGCTCATCAGTTTTCTTTCCTTTGACAGGAGAAGTTAACAACAGCAACTATGATAAACCACATGATAATAGTAGTATTAGGTATTCCCTTACAAAAAAGAAAAAGAAGAGCAGGCCAAGCATTATAAGAGGAATATATCCATAACCAAAAGGACAACCACAAAAGATATCCCACCTACCGAGTACAGAAACCGTGCATATTGAGCAAACAATACAGGTAATGCCTGTGAATGTTCCTTAACTTTCTCTATTTCAATTGCCTGTTCGTATACTGCTAAAGCATCATCGAGATTCCCCTGGAAACAACAGGACATATGTTAAATGCCAAAATGTTCAATTGCTTTAACAGTCTTGTCTTATCTGCTTTCTATAAACACCGGAGGCTCGACAGCTCATAGATGGGAGTGAGAGGACGATAAGCCAATCATTACAGCCAGTAAACAGAAACCAGTGACAACCCACAACATAACTTGCATGTTAATAACATGACCCAGTGAAATTTAAACAAAGTCTTTATTTAGTTACACCAATACACCAAAAATAGAAAAAAATCCTAACCTTGTTCAGAATGTAAAGTGCATCCATCACAAATGCTTTCTACTCTCTCCAAGCAGCATTCCAATCAAAGCATTTCCATCTTTTTGGATTTACGAATTAAAAAACAATAAAAAGACAATTCCTGATAAATCAACAGTGACAGCCCAACATATTTATAAAAATTATAATGTTATAAAACATTCTTTCCTTATAAAAAATTTGGAATGGTAGATCTAACCTTCAAGGAGAATTAGGTATAAGTTTTATCAAAGCAGAAAAGGATACAAACACCGGCGAGATCAATAGTAGCTCATCATTGATTAGATTTTCAAGACTTCCCTAAAAGTTGTATTCAAGTAACGTCAACCCATATGGATATATTAACAAGTATACTTCAGTTATTTCAGAAATAAGTAACAGTGAGAAGGGGTTTAAGAGTTACGCATTAGTTCAATCTATTCCAATCCTCACCGTTCAAGTTGTCATAAGTTTACAAGCAAAAAAATAGACCCTATGTTTCCCATTGTATGATAAGTAAAGAGACCCCGACAGACTGCCAGCTGAAAGGGAACATCCAACTAATATTCATACCAGTTCTCCCTCTCTCCTTTCTTTAAGAACAAAAAGGAAAACTCCAGAAAGAATTCACTCTTTCCAAGCAAGAAAAGACAATACACAAGTGCAACCCCTACGAACTCTTTTCTAATAACATGCATTCAGGATCATGAAAATATAGAAAAACATAATATATGAACAACAAGAAAGCAAGCTGGTCATCTTACTAGTCTGCGCTCCATGTTTGCATGCTTAATTATGGCTTCAAGCAGACCTGGTGAGATTTCTGTATGTACAAGTTGATAGGCTGCCCGAGCACCAACTACATCACCATGATGCTCCTTGAACCACGCCGAAAATAGGTGTATCTCTGGTTGTCTCTGGAAATCAATTGCCCATACTATAAAGTGAGGTTCAATGCGGAACATTTACAAAAGTATAACCACAGCATTCTTCTACAAATGCAAACCAAACTACCATGTAAATAACAGCCAATGACGAAGATCACAAGTTACACCCAATCAACATAAGTTGGCGCCCTAATGATTCTTCAATCAAATCAGCCATCAGATGCAAGTGAGCAGTAGATTGATTATAAAACTATAATGAGGTGTCTACATCGCCAGGTGGGATCAAGATCCTCCATCAACGCTGCACTTTGTTTATAGCCATATCGTTTGTCACTATCGCATCCTATTTCGAGTTGTCTCCAATGATCCAAAAGTGTACCTATGCCCCAACTCCACCAAGCTTCTATTCAATTAAACCAAGGGGCATCATTACCCACAAGTTCATGAAATTACTAATTAAGTTCCTCATATGCAGATATAGTACTAATTTTGGACCAGTCATTTCTCCAATTCCACCACAAAACTTACCCCAACTTTTTTTTGGTAGAAATGGAGTTTGATAGATTGGATTACGTGTTTGTTAAACCGTAGGTGTCATGCCATGGCACCCGAACTTTTTTTTTACTCTGTTCATATTTATTAGAAATGCCCCAGGTGGCAGCACCTGGTTAGCACAGAATGCATATTCCTTGATACTGCCTCTTCAAAAAACCCAGCATCAATAATCATAACAAAGAAGCAGGAAGAATGACGATCAATGAACAAACTCAGCACAACTGCAGAAAAAAGATGCCACTTAATGACTCAGCATAAGTTGCCAAAACTGAAACTCGATAGACATAAGAAAACAAATTCAACCATGAAACCACTGACACAATTGCCACTAAAAATTACGTACAGATCTTTATGGCTGCTCTGTACAAGAAAATATACCTTCACAAAAACTTGAGTTGCCCGGTGTAGTGCATTTTCAGCCAAATCCATGCTTCCATGTGCTTCCATACACTTAACATATCTCATCCAGAACTCAGGATAACTCGCACAGGCAATTAGACATCGCTCATACAATTTGAAAACCTGATACCACCAGAATATTCAGGATAAATGACAGCAAAACAATACAACTAAAGAATAGGAGCAAATGACACAAATCACGGAGGGGAAATGCATCAGAAATACTCCGCAGTGGAAAGGGAAACAGAGGGGCCCCTCTAATAGGAGATGAGGGACCCTCCTTGCATGAGGACAGATTGTTAGGAAGATAAGTAGAGACCTGCATATATAACATGGTAACTTTTAAAGATATTTCTACAGATATAGAAGGCTTCACAAACCCATAATGTCCGTTGACAGAAAAGGGTTCGAAATACTTAGCCTCAAAGAAACCAAAGGGAGGCTCTTGCTTTACTCTCAGTATAATACCCCGTTTTAAAAGAAGCTTCATCCAACGTTTAGCCATTAAAGCATAAGATGCAGCACACATACTAACTGTAAGTCAAACCTTAAAGATCAAAGAGAACTCTAATCTACAACAGAAAGACCAAAATGCAATGACTTCGTTTACCTTGGCAAAATCACCTTCTCTTTCCATTAAGTTCAAAAAGTTATGCCAATTTTCAAGTTCTGCAACATTGAGGGGCTTCACGTGAAAATAAGGCCTCCCAATAGCTGTTTCAAAACCAACGATCTTAGAATCGAACTCTTTCGCTTTCTTATACATCTCTTCTCTAATGGCGATATACTTCTCCAACTGCTGTGCTTCTGTTAAGCCAGCACTTACAAGTTTCGGAGTCTGTTCAGTAGCCTCAACTGGAGCCTCTCCATTGTCTACAGGATCACCAGCATCCTGTACAATACTTTCAGCCGCAGTAGCTTCCTCAACAGTCCTCAACTCTGATAAAGGACGATTTGCAGCCAATTCCTTGAAACTGTGTTTTACAGAATTTCAGTCATATAGGATAATCAATGAGATCTATGAACAATAAAGTTTTTTGAATTAAATAAAAAATCAATCAGCAAGGACGGTGACAACATGACTTCCTAGAATCAAAACGTCTGCATACCATGAATATTGGTGTATGAGACCCGCCTTGAATAGACCACGAATAGACTCATATTCTCAATCAAAAGAAGCATAGCAGAGTCTAACAGAGGACAAACCTATTGAAGTACTTGTCCAGGTACAATATGGGACTTTCGAAAATCCTGGTGTAAATTACTGCCAGACGGCACCACTCCTGATGTTTGTACTCATACTCAATATATTCATCCCAAAGGGAATATGACAAATAGTCAGTTCCAACATATGCTAATCCACGTTCGAACAGCCTGGTACACCAAAGGGAGCGATGTTCAATTAAAAAAAATCATAGGACATAAAACTTTTCAACATTCTACCAAAAAAAACATTTCAACAAAAGCCTGTGGACAAACAACAAAAGGAAGTGTTCATTTTAATAGCACATGATGCAGCCATATGCTGCATTTACCTTGCCCAATATATACACGTCCTCAAAATTGAGGAAAGGTGAGCCATCTTGGCCCTTAACAGGAGGAATCTTCCCATCCCCAGTTTTCAATTGAACCACAGTAGAACATCAAAACTAATGAAATCCATGACCAATGAATGACATGACTAGCCAATTCACCCAGATAATGACCACTGAATAACAGGCAATCATTTAAACCATGATATAAATTTTAAAGTTCGTATTGAGCCAATATGACAGTTTTAAACTAATGGTTTTTCCCATCAAGTTTTCCTCCTAATACACGAAGATCATTGTCCAGCTGTATTTAGATGACATGAGCAAAGGCAAAGATATATTGCATTGAAAAACCAAGGAGAAAAATTATAGTGTGACCATAAATGATCAAATACGCTTTTACCTCCTTATAACCTCTGGGTCTTCATATTTGGTAATGGAAAATCTGCAGTAATGCAACCAGATGTCAACAGAATATGTTACACTCAGAATAGCCCGCTCATAAACTTCAATTGCTTTCTCGGTGGACCCAGCCGCCTCATGCTCTGCATACTTCTTCCAGTACCCGTAACATAATGGAAATTCAGCTAAAAATGAATCATAGACTCTCCTAATCTTCAAGATATTGCCCTGAAAATTAGGAAATCCATGAAAGGACTACCAAAAATCATATCAATCTTAACTTTGACCATGATATGATAAAATCCATTGCAAAAGTCCCAGTGACTCATACTTTACCCTAAAAAGACACCACAACATAAGTAACGTGTAAGCAATTTCCATCCATATAGTAAGAAGTCATCACAATTCACAAATAGGTCATATCATGAAGCAAAAAGGCTTGACAGGACTGAAAGTAACACCAATACACACAGAAGCCAAATAAAGATCATTAAACACAAAAACTATAAATATGTTTTTACTACTACAAGTTTCTCTTTTGGTCCAAACACTGCAGCCATTTCAGTTTATGGAATATTACCGCTGCCGCCTTTTCTGTCTCTTCAATTAGGGCTACCCAAGCATCAAAGTCTAAAGAGTTCGCTCTCACGATACTCCATAATCTCTCTTCTTCTGCAGATAAACCTGGAAGTTCGATAATACAAAATAAAAAAAGTTATCTGTGAAAAAGAAGAAGGCAATGTGACAACTCATTAAGAGGGTTTCGAATTGTTTCTTCATTTACAAAAGGACATACCAGATGCTTCTTCAAGAATTTGGTCTGCACCGGCTGCAGTAGCATCATGAGAGTGGTTGCCATTGTCATTTGCCATAGATTGATCAGTGACAGTCCCATTAGCAGAGGGATTTTGAGCATTCCCTTGGCTCGCAACAGCTAAGGCACTATCTTGCCCCGGTAGACCTTGTCTGCCATAAGCTGCTTCCGAAGCCAAGTTACCTTCATGTGCCGTCCTAAAAAAAGATGCTTGTCCAGAGGAATTGAACTCCACGTGTACAGCTGCGCCAGCATCACCATCTTCATGGGTATTACTAGGATTCCCATCCCCATAACTAGCCGAATTATGAGGCACAGCTGAATAGTCCATATGTGAAGTTGTTGGTGTTATCACCATCTCACTGTCCCCCATGATTGTTGTCCAATTAAAAGATCAAACTGATTGAGAACTGCCAAGGAGAAAACACATGAAGCATGAACTGAAAACATAAACATTGCCCAGAAAAAGAAAGGATTCCGAGGATCGTTACTTTGACAACATAACAGTAAGGAACAACCGAGAAAAGAACACAAATATCAGTTCCCAAAGTACTAATCCATTCACTACAACAGAAAAATGGGAAAAAAAAATCCTCAAAGCCATTCGATCATCCCACTGATGCACTTAATCAATCCCAGGAAAGCTCACAGAAGCCGGAACTATTCTAAAACGCCAGAAAAAAACAGTCAGGAAGCAACCCAATAAAGCTCATAAATACAAGCAACGACATCACCACAACAAGCAGGTTAACAGCAAATAGCGTCATAATCCACATTAACAATCCCCGGCTCCACCAAACCTACTACCAACACGTGTAAAATCTTCTCGAGAAGAATAATCATCCACAATCTGAGACTGAAAGTACGCGAATAACATACAATCAAAGTGATGCAGAAGTCACAACCTCGAATGGGAAACTTCTCCCTCCTGCGGTTCTAGAAGGTTCTCGGCGGTTACGCGAATCCTCCCCTCACTGTGTTTCCGATCGGTTGCCGTCAGTTCAGCTCTGCCCTAACCAAGCCACCACCGTCGCCGCTGGGGTGTTGGGTGAACTTGTAGTGGGCCAAACACAAAGCTCAGAACAAAACAATGGTCTTGGATTCTGGACTTGTATGTTCGGCCCATTGTTTTAAACCCCCCTAATTCTCCCTCTTCTACGACAGATCAAAAACCCTAATCGATTACCAGAAATCCCTTCCTTTCTACCCTCCTCTCCGCCCACATTATGTCGACCCAAGCACGCAAGGGAGGCGTCTCCCTGCCGGACAAGCGCGGTAACCCTAGATCTTCCTCCTCCGCCGGTTCCAAGTCCATCGTCTACGCCATCGCCGACCACCCGATCGTCACCCGCGGCAAGCAGGTCGCCTCCGACGCCGCCTACGTCACTAAGAAGCTCCTCAACAGCACCGGAAAGGCGGCGTGGATTGCCGGGACCACCTTCCTCGTTCTCGTTGTCCCTCTCATCATCGAGATGGATAGGGAGCAACAGCTCAACGAGCTCGAGCTCCAGCAGGCCAGCCTCCTCGGCACCCCTTCCATCGCTCCACCGCAGAAGTGAAGGTAATCGCCCGGTATGGCCTTCTCAATTGCCAAGGTTCCGGTTTTACTTCCCTCCGCTGGCTCGAGGACTGCTTTCGCCGGGAGTGAATTTGGTTTATGGAGATGGCCCGAGTTGTTCGATAGTACCCTTTTCTAGATCAAAGAATTTATTTTTGCTTCTTTATAATTATTTTAGTTGGTATTGAGCGTAGAGGGATCGGATTATTTCACCTGTGTAATTGGATTGGTGTTATCTTTAATCTGTTTCTACAAATTCCGGCTGTCATGCTGCTTCCTATCATAATTGCTGTTGATAGATGGGGATTTCATAACATGTGTTGGTTTTTTTCCGCCTCTTCCTTCTGAGAGGTGATGTTGTGGTTCTATCCACCGGAATTTCGTTTCTCACTGTGATTGGAAAGTTTGGTTTTTGTAGTCTGGCCGACTGTCTTTTATCTGATTTTTCAAATTGGCTGTACTAATGTTTTGTACAAAGAATGATTTCAAAGTCCTATGAACTTGCTTCAATCCTACACTTGGCTATTACACTTGTATTAGTGGATACAAGGGTGAGTGTCAAGTTACTCGGGCATAAACCCATAAGAAACACCTATTTGCATTGTATTGGTGAAGTTGCATGTATATACGTCAATCCCACGAATTATTGTTTTCTTTCTTGTTTGATACAAATGCGTATTATTTAGTCCTACCATTCGACAGCTAACAGTAGGACCAATCCTTAATCTTAATTTGGAGTAATGTACATGGTTATTTGTGTATTTACGTGGGTGTGTATGCAATAGATATAACAGGCGATGAGATGAAGTATCGGGATTTTGATTATTCTTATCTGCATGCAACTCCATTTCTAGATGTGTAAGAAAGTAACATCAAGACCCGTAACGATGGCTAAGCAGTTGTCTTTGATGCGTTTCTCCTTAGGAAAATACTGTTCAATCATTGGTCGGGAACCTTTTCGTATGCCGAAGCACCATCATGTTTCTATTTCTTTGACAAATTTTAGTTTTTTTTTGTTGGACCGTTCTTAACTGTGATAGCTACATGTGAATAATAGACTTATAAAGTATATCTATATGAATCAATCAGTTCCGGAGGTTTTATTATACTGATCAGAGTGGCGGAGGAGATGGTCAGAGTTTTTGAGTTTGTTCTCATGCCGAGGCAATTAGAAACCGGCTAGTCCTTGTGTCATATAGGTCATGTCGTTTGTCGTTTTATATTGAGGTAAAGGACATGTTACAAATGAATAGCAGCTCAGTTTTTATCGAACTAAAACAGATGGCATCTTTCCTTTTGCTTCTGAAGAGATTAGTTAAATATGATCGTGATTGTCCTGCAGCATAGATGTGCCATGACTGGAAATATTAGCAGCCATTTGGTTTACTTGAAGAAATTTTTCTTGTTCGAAAGCATAAAGCACTTGCCTTATTGAATGTTCAATCAACAAAAAAAAAAATTCCCTCCCCCCCCCCCACCCAGTAAGAAGCATATTCATTGGCTTAATGTGGTTCATGCTCTTTTATCACTTCTGGTAGTGGGGTGGATGCTTTCTAGAGTGTAAAATGATGGGGAACTAATAAAGGTTAGAGCCTTATGAAGCAGGGTGATTCTTGTCCCACTCTTTTCTTTGATATCCCTGCTGCTAAGAAACTGACGTCAACAGGGATTAAATTTGGTGGGGTTTGGCCTTGAGGCAATCAATGAAAGGGAAAGGACAAAAGCATTTCTCCAGACAGATTTTGCCACCCCCACCACCACCACTTGTAAGTTCTAGCCTCACATCTTTTTGAGCCTAACATAGTTAAAGAACTTGTCCTCCTTTAATAAAGGGAGGATCAGCTGGAAAGAACATGCTAGAGAACCTGAAAGATTTGCTTCTATCCTCCCCCTCCTGCCTACCTTTGTCTCCACAAAAAGAATTTGCTGTTTCTATACACATGTACAAGCCAGTATCAAGTGACTCTGATAAGAAAAGGACCTGCTAGTACTCTATCCTTGCAGCATACTTGACATCTCTTCTCTTGAAGCTGGGTTGGGCAAACATCAGGCAGGCAATCCCAATACCAAGAGCAGCCAAACACCTAAATACAACCCCCAGAGTCTTCTGTGTGCCATGATGCCCTGTTCCTATACAATAAGATCACACAAGAGTTTCATGTCTATCCACATTAACCCAATTCAGATTATGTTTCCCCTCCCCCTGGTTCCTAAAAGTTGAGGTGACGCTTGGGATTTTGAATAAGTATTGCATGAAAGGTGACATCAATCAGTTATGTCCTGAGGACAACCAAATCAATGGTTTTGCAACTTACCATGTGATAGGTTTGGTGTTTTGGAGCTATTTACTTGCCTGATGAAGTTGAAACTGGCACTCCATTTGGGTAATAGCTGTAGCTAATGAAACACTTGCTGTAGTAAACCTGCCCAGATATGCAGTCCCCGCATACTCCCTTGGCTCTCTCCGCAGCGTTCCCGACGCAACTCCTGCAATCTCCTCCCCCGTCCATGATGTCCTCCTAGCACTGCCTCACCACATAGACGTTCTCGTATTCCCCCGCGTAGAACCCCTCGCCCTCGCTCACCCTGCCCTCCCTCTACTCCCCACTTCAGCCTTCTCCTTGCCGCGGACCTCGAACAGCACCTCCGTGTCGTCGTCCTGCCGGAACCTGGCCACAGCATACCTGGAGTATCACCTGGTGAGCTGGATCCTCCCCACGATGGCAAGTCCCAAAGCCTCACGGCCAGGGGAGGGATCCTCCAGACGCAATCGCCGCAGCGGGAGCCATTCAGGTCTCCCCGCCACTGGTAAAGCCCCGTCAGCGCGTGATCACCCTTGCCGGTGGCGTTGGAGAAAGGCTTGTCATATGCCTGGGAGACCAACGCAGAGAGGAGGGATGGGGAACTTGCGGTCGGCGCATCACGGAAGACGAGGGAGGTTGATGGGGTGGAGGCTCCAAAAGATTTTGTCTAATTTTTGATTTGGGGGCAACGTCTGGACCCCTCTCCACGTCTGCTCTTTTTCCACATAGGATGTCTCTGTCCTAGGACCTCCGTTATGTCCACGTCGGTAATTTGCCTAACGTCGTCTAAGATTGGCCATAAAAAAGGTTGATAACATAGTTAGTGACATTTTTATATATGAAAAAAAAGATGTTGACAGAAAAAAAAGTTCGCCAATAATTAAGGACATATATGTATATTTTGCCTTTTTCGGGAATTATACAAGTCCCAGGCATCTTGTGCCTGGCTTGGCGTTTCTGGTCAACGGATACGTATACACAATTTTGACCAAGGTTCCATCAAAGTGTGCTAACAAGGTTGGTTAAAAATATTTTATAAAATATACGTAGTTTTAAAATTCGACAATAATGCTTTAGTGTTAGAAATTTCGTTTTTTTATTAAGAAAATCCGATTTCTTTCTAAAGGGAAGTGAGACTTTAAACTCCGAAAAACAATAACGAAATTAATATGTTGTAAGTAGAAATCGAATTTTTTAATTTTCGATTTCCGAAAAAAAAAACAGAATTCGTAACTCAGATTTTAAGAAGTTATTTGTAACTAGTTAAGCTTTCGTCAAATATTTTTGCGACAGCCATGGATTATAACAAAGCTCGCCTACGAACCAGCCCTCTATCAACGAGCCAGATATAATGCCAATTAAACCACTAGTTGAAGAACGATAGTCGCATCGATCCATACCCACGCCGGAGGTGCTCGTGTATTCCCGCCGGCCGTTGTCGATTGCGATTGCAGACAGGCCAACGTAGACCGAATGTTGGGCGGCCGCCCTCTGGAGTCTGCGGTGATAAAGCGAACTCACTATAAGCTCAATTGACTCGCAGCGTCTTCTGGCAATTCAAACTCTCCAACAATGTCTTCCATCGTCTCATCACAATTCTTCTTCATGCATTCAACGATTCCCTCCAAACCCAGATTCAAGTCCCAGGCGACCAAGCTGCCAAGGATGTCCCTGCCTCAGCGAAAACCCGATGGCCCCAATTCCCCTGCTTCCCTCCTGACAACCTTAACCAACCTCGTTTGGGGCCCATCCCTCCCACCCGGCGTCCTGGTCTCGGCCGTCAGGTCCGCCTGGTCATCCGCGTGGCTCCTTATGATGTCCCAGCTAGCACCTTCCACCTCCTCCGGCTCCTATTCCAGGCCCGCCTCACGGTTCCGCCTCGACGGTCCAGAGGGAGCTGCTCTGCTCTCCTCATCCCTACACCTCTACGTCGGCCTCCCTTGCCCTTGGGCTCACAGGACCCTGATCGTCCGTGCCCTCAAGGGCCTTGAGGATGCAGTACCGGTCTCCGTTGCTGCCCCTGGGTCGGACGGCTCCTGGGAATTCATGACACCTAAGAGGGGCGTCGCCGACGGGGAGGTCATTGTTCCGACTGACGACAAGTGCAACGGGCAGAGGAACCTGAGGGAGGTCTATAGATTGAGGAGGGGCGGGTACAGTGGGAGGTGCACTGTGCCGGTGCTGTGGGATGCGGAGAGGAAGGACGTGGCCTGCAACGAGAGCTACGACATCATCATCCTCTTCAACTCGGGCATGAACAGTGTAGCGAAGAATCCGGGCCTTGATTTGTGCCCGCCGGAGTTGAAGCCGCGGATTGAGGAGTGGAATCGGGTCATTTACCCAAACATCAACAATGGAGTTTACAGGTAACTTCCTGCTGAAATCGATCGGGGATACTTTGAACATAGCCTATCCTGCCGTGATAGTCCCGGACAATTTGAGCTGCAGGTGTGGGTTTGCACAGAGCCAGGAAGCTTATGATTTGGCGGTCAACGGGTTATTCACCACACTCGACATGATAGACGATCATTTGAGCAGGTCCAGGTACCTCTGCGGGGATAAGTTGACACTCGCAGACGTGTGCCTGTTCACAACGCTGATTCGGTTTGACATCGCGTACAATGTGCTATTCAAGTGTACTAAGAAGAAGCTGGTGGAATACCCAAATCTTCATGCCTATACCAGAGACATCTACCAGGTAAATGTGAATTCCATCGTTGGAGCATCCGCAATCGGCTAATAGTTATTTCCTTTCTTGTTGTGCAGATACCAAAGGTAGCTGCAACCTGCAATTTCCCAGCAATCATGGATGGATACTACAAAACGCTCTTCCCATTGAATCCTAGCAACATCAGGCCTGTCATGCCTTCAGCTAGCGAGCATGAGGCCTTATCCGAGCCTCACCACAGGGAACATGTTGTGTCGGGAAATCTAGTCATTGCTGCTTGACATGCACTGACCACCCCCACATACGTAACACATGTCTGGGTTTTTGGTATCCAAATCGGCAGTGTTTGTGTCTGTATTATTGTAAATAGGCTTCCATAGAAGAAATGTCGAACTTTTTCTGTATAGACACCCGAAAATCCGGTTGCTGGTATCGTCAGGATATTGAAGAACAGGGTGTATAAGCAAATTATCTCTAGATGAATCACCATAAAGCAAACTGAGTATATTGTATTCCAGCCACAAGCCTGGCCCAGGGTTCCATCCAATGTCAAGCCTCAAATGCGATTGTAGATCTGAGAAGGAATCAGGCAGCAGGATCATACAAGTGTGCCCAGCGAAGTGCTAAGTACGAGTGCTTATCACAAGTAACATCTGAGATTAGATCCTGTTTCTTCTACTTTGGTTCAAGCTTGCCCGAAACCTGCTTCTTGAAATACAGGAAGAACATGTTGCTTCACCATGTTGCGCTCTATTCTGCAATTGACAAGAATGGAGTGCTTTAATCAACATAGCCTGGCATTGAAACAAGCAAAATTAGCACAAGGGAACGATATCCAGGTAATTAACACTAGGAGACTGAATCTCCATTCATAGCAGGATGACCATACAGCCCTGGATCAATTCTTGGGATACAGAAGCAGTAACAGTGTCATTGAGTATCAAAGTAGACAAGAGCAGCGGCATGCTGCTGACTGAGGATTGCAGATGAATGGGTTGTTTTCTGCTCAGACAGGAATTCCGAGTTACTGCATAATTGAGAAAATGCGTCCAAAGAGAAAAGAGCACTTGCAAATTGAAAGAGCCCTTTCTCCGGAACATGCGTCAAACGGCAGGCATGTTGAATGATTACCATAAAACATGGGGCAAACCAAAAATCCCACTATAGAAAAATGAGTTCAATTTAGTAACTAAAGCCTTATTACCTTTATAATTAATTTTAAAGTGAAATCCCATTGAACTTATATATTGAGCTTAATATTTAGGTACTTGACACATTCTTTTTATTTAATTTGTATTTTTCAAAAATAATCCTAACGTCTTTTAAATATATCTTAATGCACATCAAAAGGAAAAGAAAAGAGTGGGAGAAACCAAAAGCAAAAGCCATACATCAAACGGAAAACACCCATCAATTTCTTGCAATAAAAGCCCCCTCCAGAATATCGTTATCAAAACCATGGTGATTTCCAACCAAAACTAGCTTCTTCCCCCATGTCCGAATATGGCATCTTCCTACATGCCCCTCGCCCTCTTACTCACCCTCACGACATCCCTCTTCCATCGGGAACCATAATCGGAGGTAGAAGGAAGTGAGGCGACTCAGGAAGTAGGAAATGAGGCGACCCTAACTTTTGGCGAAGGCGAAGGACTGAGGCGGCTTTGGCACGAACCAGGTAGCACGCGTCTCTCTGTACATTCTAAAAGAATGAGTGGCAACGAAATGAGTAGTGGCTCTGTTATTCAAGTGTGGGTGGACGAGTTTGCAACCATGGAAGGAGGGACACACTGTACACATCCTGGAGTAAGAACAACCCAAGTCGACGATTCTACAGGTGTTCGTGCTGGAAGGTCAGACTGTACACATGTTATTTGTATTTATGTTTTGGCATTGCAAACGATCTGTCTGTTTTCAAGCTTGTTGATTTATCTGATAATGCAGGAAGATGATTGTGGGTTTTTCGAGTGGATGGACGAGGACTTCTCAAGTAGGCAGAAGGAAATCATGATACAACTTTTGGAGTCGAAGAAACTACTAGAGGAGAAGATCGAATTCCTGAAGAGAAAATGTCAAACGACTGAAGATGATATAACAAAGTTGGAAGGGAAGATTGAAAAGTAGAAGAAGCTTAAAGAGAAAACTGAGAAAATGAAGGCCGAAATCAATACTTTGCGATTGGTAGTAGTTTGCTTAGCGGTATTTGTATTGTATTTTTGTTGTCTTCATTAGTTAGGGCGATTAGGATGCAGCAAGATTGGCTGCAGTTGTAATATGTATGAAATTGGCTGTTGGAGGAACACATATGTGGACAGTTATAATATGTCTGAATTGGTTGAACAATATGTCTGAAAGTTGGATCATATGTATTTGCGATCGGCTATTGGAGGAACACATGATGTGGACAGTTGTAATATGTCTGAATTGGTTGAACAATATGTCTGAAAGTTGGATCATATGTATTTGCGATTGGCTGTTGGAGGAACACATGATGTAATATGTGTCTGAACAATTTACATTTTGTTGTTGGCTGAAAGATTTAGAAAATTGCAGTATGATGTAATATGTTTGAAAGATTACAAAGACAGTACCATTACAGAAGGTGCACCATTACAAAGACATATTGAAGATAACACCAAGGTCAACAGCAAGTTCAAAAATTTCAACACCCTATTACAAAGACAGTACAAAACACTAAGGTTCAAGTTCCCCTGCCCCTCCTCATAGCATTTCCCATGCCCCTCCGCAATGCTTGTTTCTATCTTGATTGTGAAGATACAACACATTCCTGGCTCTGATCAGCACTTGTATCTTCTGCAATTGTTGTTCTTTTTGCAGGAGTAATTTTGCACGTTATCTTATTATGACCCTGTCCTCCATAGTTCTGGCAAGTCCTGCACATTGTCCTCCCTGTAATGCAACAAAGAAGAGGAAACTGAGTTTGTGTTGGCATTATTGGTAAGAGGTAATCAAATTATACACGAGCCTTCAGATGTTTGCTCATCCATTGTTTGAACTGGAGTTGAAGCTTACTACGAAGAGGCTTCACCCTTGCATGTCCTTTTATTGTGTCCGAAAACACCACAAATAGAACACTTCATACATGTTCCTCTTTTAGAAAGCTTGGATGCTCCAATGGGCTGTGATGAATCCTTTGGTTCTTCCTCCTTAGAAACCCTTCTTTTGTATTTTTTTGGTCGGCCAGGGAGCTTTTTATAAGGCGGTGGCCTTATAACTTCTAAGTTTTCACGCGGCCAGAACTTCACTCCATCCAACAGCTCCAATACATGACCATATGCTTTCCTATATGACTGAATTTTGACGTTATGATGCACATAATCTTCTACTGGCCTTTTCATGAAATTGATGCAAGCTATTGCATGAGAGCAAAGGCAGAGGATTCAAATCCCAAAAACGACAGCTACAAGTATGTCTACAGAAATCTACCAAGTACCTATCCTTGTCATTATTAGCAAGAGACACCTCAAACTTCTCTGCCAATGAAGGTTTCACGACATACCTTCCAGCACTTTCTTTAAGCAATTCTACCTCATTCCTTACGTTTGGACACAAGCTGTCGTGGCTATGATCAGCAATCTTTCTCTTCTCACATTGTCGTACCATCAACAGCCGACGAATTCTCTCAAGCATATCAATAAGAGGCATTCTCCGTGCAGCAACAATATATGAATTGAAGGTCTCACACATATTGTTTGCAATAGTGCCACACTTACTTGATGTGCTGAAAAAAACTTTGTAGAAATGTTGCGGCCCTTGCTTAAGAAAATCATCAGCTGTCTCTATTGAACCAGGTATTCCATCACGGCCTTCTCTCATCTCTTTCAACGCTATTGCATACTCAATCTCATTGGTACTCTTCACAATCTTATAGAAGCAACTCTTGAGGAACAACCCTTCGTGTTTCACTTTCCAATTTTGGTAAATATGCCTTGCACAATTCCTGTGTTCGGTGGCTGGTGCCAGATTCGCAATCGCATTGAGCAGTCCCTGTAAATGAATAAATTAGATGAACAACAATAACATACTTTCTACAACAAGAACAACAATGACATACCTTCTGTTGGTCTGAAATGAATGTCCAACCTGCTCTAGTGCCAACTTCAAGAATATGGAAAAGCAACTCTAAAAACCAGCTCCAAGAATCAGTGTTTTCCCCTTCTACAACAGCCCAAGCTATGGGAAATATTTCTTCATTGTCATCGCGACCAACGGCACTTAAAAGAATCCCACCACACTTATGTTTAATAAAAGTCTCATCAAACCTAATAAAAGGTCTACATCCCTCTATAAAACTAGATCTCAGATCATCAAAACATACGAAGAATCTTTTGAAAGTTGTATACGTCCCTGTAGAGAGAGTCAAGTCACAACTTAGCTTAAATGTAGAAGTCGGATATTTTAACCTCAGTGCATCAAGATATGGTCTCAGATCCTTGAAATGATCATCTATGGTGCTATTAACCAACTTATCAGCTAATCAACTGGCTTTATAAATTTTCATTAATGGCACTTTTAAATGATGCTTTTCCATAACTTCCTGCTGAATTTAGCGGGCTGTCGCACCAGCCCTGCGAGTAATCCCTTCCATGAATTGATTTGTCAACCATCTAGTTGTTGCTTGACGATTACTCATACTCCAACTATATTTATGCTCATTCAACACATACCTAAGAACAAATATGTTTTCCTTCTTCAGCCAAGATCCATAACATCTCCATGGACAACCTCTAACACAAATAGCTTCCTGTCTATTCTCATTATTTCGTTTCCAACGCAAATTATATCCATTTGCAATAGCATACCACTGGACAGCTTCATGCATTTGCAGAGGATTTTCAAAACACAAACCGGCCTTCCATTCAATCAATCTGTGATCACAGTGAGGGTCACACAACAAGAATCATCTCCTATGGTTACACAACAAGAATCATCTCATATGGTTACACAACAAGAATCATCTCATATGGTTACAAGCCTTCCGTCTATCCTCTATGGTCACACAACAAGAATCATCTCCTATTTTGGTATCTGATTTCTCGTACTTAGACTCCACCTCAAGAACAGGCATGTCACAATCAATAACAGGTGGGTTAGGCTAGGGAACATCCGACTCCTCCTTATCTGTCTCAACCCTATCATCTCTAACCTCATTCTCATTATCCTCCTTATCAGTCTCCTCATTAGGATCTTCTTCTACTTCTAAGTCATCATCCACACTATCACCCTCTCCTTCACAGTATATATCCACGGTTCCACCTTCTTGACATTCTTCTATCATTTTCATAACCTCCAAGTCTCCTACAATTTCCCTAACCAGAGACAAACTGTGACCCAGATGCCCGTACCACATTTTCAACACCCTATCTAGCCCTGTATCTTTAGCCAGGGCCACCAAGGTGAAATAACCTAAAAGGTCAGCATCCAGCTCACCATACTTAACTACTGTGTCTCCTGTGAAAGAGCACAACCCAAAAAAACACATCCTACCACCAATATGCATATTCAGATTCAGCCGCTTCATTGTATCTGTTTTTTCAGCCAAACAACACCCAAATTACCTACTTAAACTTTAACCTACCTAATCACGAGAGAGAACAGTGGAGACAAAAGGGTTTGACAACATACCTTCGATGGTGACAAGAAGTTGCTACCTGGTTCAAGCGAGTCACAAACTGGGTCGCCTCACTTCCTTCTTCACCTCCGATTAAGGTCGCCTTCGCTTTCGCTTTCGCCTTTGACTTCGCTTCTGCCTCTGATTTCGTCAAGGGTTCTGTTCCCAATTAGGGTTCCAAAAGATTTTGCCTGATTTTTTATTTGAGGGCGACGTCTGGACCCCTCTCCACATCTGCTCTTTTTCCACATAGGACGTCTCTGGTCTGGTCTACGTAGGATCTCTGTTATGTCCACGTCGGCAATTTGCCTAACGTCGTCTAAAATTGGCCATAAAAAAGGTTGATAACATAGTTAGTAACATTTTTGTATATGAAAAAAGATGTTGACAGAAAATAAAGTTCGCCAATAGCTAGGGACATATACATATATTTTTCCTTCCCAAAATAAGGCACAAGGTTTCGAAAGTGGACAATAATGCCCCAAATTTGGAGTTACAAACTCCGAGTTCCATGGACGAGGAAGTCGGGTTTGTAACTCTGACTTCCGAAACTCTGAGTTCATGAGGAATGGTTTTCCACATGAGCTCGAAGTTACAAAGCCCGAGTTTCTTATCCCCATTGCCTTATTCTAGTGGTCTTGGAAACTCGGAGTTACAAAGCCAGAGTTCCCTCCGCCGTTGAAATAAGGCAACGGGGACAAGGAAAATAATAAACTATAAGAAATTTGGGGTTTGAAATCCCAATTTCCTATAAGCCTTAAGGAACTCGGGTTTGGAACTCCGAGTTCACAACCACCTTAAGGAACTCGGGGTTAGAAAGCTCGAGTTCCTAGGATTATAACCCCAAAACAAATCATTTCAACACATTCGCGTTTTTAGATTTCGTACTCCGACCTTCATCTTCCTTTATTCACCCCACCATCTCGTGCTTCTCCATCGGCTCTTCTCCGCTCCCCTGTCGGCACTTTTCAGCTAAAAAGCAATTGGGGCACCAATTAGAAGATGCCGAGGAAGATGCAAAGGGAGAAGCCGAGGATGATGCCGATGTGTTCGACTTTGGCACCGTACTACTTACGCAAGACGAGGACGGCCTAGTCATGGCATACGAAGATTCAATGCAGGCATATGTCTCTATGTTAGAATTTTATTTTATTTTGTTTAATAAAAATTCTGTTGGGCTATAATCAATTACCGATTCAAGTTTTCGAAAATCGGGCTGTGTTACGATATACAAGACAAATCATGATAGCTCGTTCAGTTTTGGGTGATCTTTTATTTGAGCTTTTGCGGCATCTCGATTTGTTATTGATGTGGGCTGGACGACATTCGGTGTATGCCCAGTGTATTGACGTAAGCCCGTGATGGAAGTGCCCGTCACACTTTATATTAACAGGTGTTAGGTCCCCTCTCTTACTTGCCCTAACCCTAGTGGTGTTCCATCGGTCGTCAGCAAGTTAGGGAGAGGAAGAACCAGATCACCGACTTTGCCCTGTATTTTACAGATCTCGTCGGGTAACGGTTCTTGAAGAGAGATTATGCTAAAGGCTTGACAATCGAGTTATTATAGAGGTATGTCAGCGCCGGATATGTGACTATATTTTCGACACTTTTCATATCATAAATTTGATTACGGTGATCCTGGTTTGGATGAAATTATCTTACATACCAGACTCCGGATTGGAGCCAAACATCCTCGTCGACCACTCCGGCAGCTCATTTGAAGGCAAGTAGGGATTTCCAATACTTCGTGCCTGATCAAGATAACACAATGGTTTCTCAGCTGACTCAATTAACATGAGGTAGAGGGGCCACCGATGGAAAAATTCTTCGTTCGTAGAAATAGGCGACACGATAGGATAGATTGATGGTAGGTCTATCCCATTTTGGATGGATGTATGACATTGCTATGTTTGTGGAGGTTTTTTAAATTTTGTATGTGGTGTATGCAATTTTGAATGATTTGTTGTGTGATGAACAAATTTTCAGGTACGTAGTCAAATCAAAATGTTTTTTTCCAAGTGGCAGGGCGAGTTTGACGAGCCCGAGTTCCTTAAGACTGTTGGGAACTCGGGGTTACAAACCCAAGTTTAGTGGGACTTAAACTTCTCCTTTTTTTTCCTGTTGTTCAAAGAAGTCAGGGTTTTAGACCCCGAGTTACTTGACACTTCAATTTATTATTTTCTTGTCCTCATTGTCTTATTTCAGTGGCGAATGAAACTCGGTCTCCGAGTTCCTAAGGCCACTGGAATAAGGCACGGGGACAAGAAGCTCGGGCTTTATAACTCTGAGTTCTTAAAGCCACTGGAATAATGCAACGGGGACAAGAAGCTTGAGCTTTGTAACTCCGAGTTCCTAATATCACTGGAATCAGGCAACGTGGACAAGAAACTCGGGCTTTTATCTCCGAGCTCATGGGAAGTACCATTCTCCATGAACTCGGAGTTAGAAACTCATAGTTCATTCGAGTCTAACGCAAGTCGAAATTACAAACCCCAACTTCCTAGTCCAGCAAACTTGGAGTTTGTAACTCCGAGTTCGAGACATTATTTTCCCACTTTCAAAATTTTGTGCTTTATTTTAAAAATTATTTTTTCCACTGGCATTACCACGTACAAAGCTCGCTTGTATACCCTAACGACGTAGGTTGTTAGAAATGATATAAGAAAGCTTTTGTGATGCCTCCAGCTGTGATTTTTCTTGTGGACAAGTATTTCTTAAATTTCAGAACGTCTTGTTATATTTACATCCCATCATGTCCCGCAAATAACAGTGAAATGTCATGAGTGACACCATCAATCGCGTTTATTATGGTTAGAAGTTTCAGAATCACTTATTTCAATAAAAAGTATCAACAACGGAGTGTCTTGGTCGGGTCGTCGCCGGCAGACGATTTGCTACCGCCAAAAAGATAATTAGAAACTGAATATGACAACAGGGGTATTTCTTTTTTCCTCTGGTCGGAATGAATTTGGCCGTAGTAGTTCTCCAGTCGTCCGACCTTCGTCTCCGGATGACAAAACTAAGAACTGACAAAGAAAACTCGAGGTTTCACGCATGTAGATCTCATCGAAAGGCCTTACGGTGCCGTGCCACACGATCGGTTCCAGTTCCGAGCTATCACAGAAGTCCTCCTGAATGGATAGGGGGGTATTAGAAGAGCGTGACTGCCCCAAATTTAAGTATCGAACGAAACTTTGGGAATGTCCGAAAGAGGCCTTACAAAAAGCATATAGAGAAATACATGTCCAGTCTTAAAAGTTAAATTTCCGATTAAGAAGACAAAAGAGAAAATTAATAAACACAAGAATAAAGTATTTCTAATTTAATTAAAAAATGGAAGCCATTTTTTAATTAAATTAGAATGTTGAAAGGAGAAATTTAAAAAAAAAAATTGATAAAGAATGACATTTTTCTCATATAGTTATTATTTTATTCTTGATTTTTTTCAATTTTGAATTAAATTCCTCATGTGCCGGACGCATTCTTCGGAAATGCCGAACCCTGTCACGTTGTAGGAAGCATTTCTTGTTGACGGCAGGCACCGGGTTTTGCTCTCGGCGCGACGCCATGGAGAATCATGCTCGTTCATGTTCCCAGAGCGGAGCATCCAATGATCCAATATCTGCATAAAATGGACCCGGCCATGGTGAAATCCGTACCACAAAGAGATTTTTGGAAAATCAAGGTTTAGTTGGCTCTGGGAAGGAAGCTGTCTAGATGGAGGCCCTTCGTGGGGTTGCCGCGGTTTTGATGTTCTTGTGCGTCACCATCTGCGTCGGGGGAGTGTATGACGGGGCGGTGCTGAGCAGCTTCTGTAACACAGTAACTAGCGAAGCGAGATTCTACAAACTTCTCATCGGAGAAGTCCTAAGCGACGTGGTCCAAATGACGCCGCGCGACTATGGAATGGACTACTATAACGAGAAGGTAATCGACGGGAAAGAGCCCAGTGGAGAAATAATCCACCTTACTATTCGCGGCCATGGGGTTTGCACCATGACACTCACGTCGGATGAATGTTACAACTGTCTCGAAGAAGCAGTGAAAGACCTGAACCTAGGTTGCCCGGATAATGTTGGTGGGCAAATTCAGCTAGAAGATTGCAGGATTAGGTTCGAGAACTACCATTTTCGCAACGACTAATTGTGTGTACACATCCGGATGAGCTCAGATATTTGTCACACGTTTCAGCATAATAACCTTGTTCGACGATCATTGATGAGGGTCCATGGATGATCCTCGAGTGCCATCATCGAGTAATCAATATTCTCGAAGCCCCCATTTTACTTTTGTTTGTGTTGCTGCTATATATGTAAGCGTATCTTGCCATGTTCTCATGGTCTAATGGAACGATAAATCCCAGATTGAACTCTTCCATTTCTGTTCAATCAAACATCAAGGGTCCGCTGTCATAAACCGCAAAAAGCAGCAGGACATTCGAAAATGAGATTTTCTCTGGCATGTTGTTCGAGAACGTAATGACACTATGAACAAGATTGAGTTGAATTAGTTTGGGGAAACGTAACTTGTCCAAGGCATGAAGTAAACTTCTGGTGCGAAATTGTAGAACCCTAACTAAGCAAATCGTAGCTTGTTCTGGGTGCGAGGTCGAATTCCGTACTTCTGCATACAAGAGGGGAAATTGAGCAGTTGTATTTCGTGTGGGTGTTCTGTGGTGGTTGGATTCGTGCCCCTTGAATTTTATGGTATTATCATCGGTATTGGTGGCTGTGACCTCTCTTAATTGCTGGCCGTGCCATTGCTTGTTATCATACTGTGGTGATTACATGGGGGGTTTTGGATTAATCTCTGAGGCAACGAATTGAGAATTTGCAATAGAGGGAATTGTCTGCATTGGTGACTTGGCGAATTTTTCTTTCGTTCTCTGAGACCTTCCGGTCTTTTTTCCGCTGGGTAAAGGGCTGTGATTCTTCTGGTGAAACCCGTGCTGGTGTGGAGGTTAATGTGTAGTGATTGTGCGGGAGTTTCCATTAAAAATGCCATTCCGCTGACATTGAGAAATTTTGGTTCTGCCTTGATGAGAGAATCGTTGTTTTTGCATGAGTGGAGGTAAATCCCACCGACAGTGTGGTGCGTACCCGACTGAGAGTCGGAGGAGTGCATGGAGGTAACGCCACCCGCGGTCGTTACCTGTTCCGATTTCCCGGGCGCTCCCGGAGGAGAGGGTGGAGACGCACTATGATAGTCCTGGCAACTTGTGTGAAGTGTTGAAATTGAGGGATGGGTGTACTAAGGGAGTCGGTTTGCTACGTTGATTCGTTCATCGAGTTGCAATATCTGTATATATAAATGAGACTTTTACGTACCATTTGTCTTATTTCGATTGGATAGTCATGCGTGAAACTGTTTTTCAAACTCTGCACGTTAAGGGAAGTCTAGGGGTTACACTATTTTCATTTGCGTGAACGGGGTGAGACGTACTCAACAGTGGTTTGCTGAACCCGTTTGGGCAAACATCTTCTAGTTTTGCAGCTTAAAGGCAGAAGATATACGGTGCACAAAAGAGCTGGGATTTGGAACCGTGGCATAGACGGATATAAATTGAAAATTGTCGTTTTCTACCGAAAAGTTTTACTAGTCAATTCTGATAAAATTTTAGGTAAAACTTGTACAGAAAATGCAGCCTTTACACCAATCGAGTAAATCCCGAATTGATCATATCCAACTGCAATTAGACATATTCATATGTTTCGGTGTTTACACGAGGATCTATAAATACACGAGAAAGTACCACGCTAGTCTCAACACTCATCACTTTCTTGGATGGTTTTTCTCCTCATTAAGTTCGAGGTTACTTCTTTTGCCTGCAAGCCGTGACCATTCTGAGTTTTTGATGCTACATCGAGTCCATCGCTACTTAGAACAAACGACATTGGACAGCGCAAAGAGAACGCGCACAGAAATGATTCGTAATTTATCATTAATACATTATTCTTTCACAGTTCGCTCGTTTGACTCGGCGACACCACGAGAAAAGGAGATAAGCGGACCTCGTGACGAGGACAGGGCTGCGTAAGCCCCCATCAAGTGACAGCTCAATCTATCCATCATTGTTGAAGTGGTACTTCTCATACCTGATCCTACAGTCTTCGAGCTGAACCTGCGCCCCGATGCTCCTCCGGCATTCTTCACCTAGTTTGTTGGCCGCTTCGGTCAAGCAATCGGAGCAATCTGCTGCTGAAAGCGTGCTAGTGCACACCCCATGACCACGGATAGTCCAGTCACTGTCGAGGTACTTGTCCACATAATACTCGTGACCGTCTTGGTTGGGCGTATTAGTCGTTATCTCATATATGACATACTCCACGGCGAAGGCAACAGTGTCCTGAGTAAAATGGTCTCCGTTGCAGATCCTCTGGAGCATCGACGTGTCCACTGCGTCTGAAACATTGCACATGACGGATAAGCACATCAAGAAAGTAGCGAAACCTCGAACGGCCTCCATTGGGATGCTCTTTCTCAGCCCTGAACTCAACCCCCTCTTTGCGAATCCCTAAGGCGAGTAGGCCACCACATTTAATATGCATAGCAAAAGGGCTCGTGCCATAGGATGCTCCACTTGACCGATCGACCGGCAGCCGAACGATGAGCTGTTTGGATGCATTGATCGCTCCTGTCTTTACAAAGTTTAATCCAAACAAAAATCAATCCGATGTGAACGAAATCGAACTAAAGAAAAGGCATGTTTTCAAACAGACGGCAAAAATAATACATCCCGACAACAAAACATTAATTAATGTCGGTTTCATAAGAATTACCCCCCTCTTCAACATGTCTTTTGATAAGTGTTTCTACCAAGTAGTTAATATTTGTGAAGATTTTTTTTTGAAAATATCATAATTTTTTACTAATTTAATAATACGAGGCCATTTTTGTTTGTGGCGAAATATAGTTTATAAGAATATTATGACAATATTTTGAAATAAACTTCAATTTTATCAATAAATCGAATCAATCATAATTTAATACCAAAATAAAATTACTACAATAAATCTTTAAATTACTAAATAAAACGCTCTGCAAATAGAATTTCAGTATTTATTTTTTACAACAGCTAAATCGCATTATATAGAAATACTTACCATGAATGGTAAATTATAGAATCCTTCAACATTCATACCTTCCCCAGAAAAGCAACTTTTATTTGATTTAATTTTTAAAAAGGAAAGCCAAGTCTAAATATAATAAAGTTGCTTGTATAGTTTTGGAAAAAAGAAAATATTTATTTGTTAACTTTTCTTAAAAATAGAGATAAACAAAAAAAAATAAGATTCATACTACAAAAGAATTCGTGAAAGAATTTTTTTTTCTTTATTAACTAGTTATTATAACAAATTATACTAATAAGCTATATTTAGTCTATCAGGTAACTTATGACAAATTAAAAATTCGTCTCAATAAATACATTTATTTATACAAAATATATCTTGTGAAGATAGTTTTTGCCGACAACACAAAAACCAAGGTTGTACATAGTCTGTTTCTGCCGTCCGAGAGCCGATAAGATGTCCGCGCGGCCATTCGGACCCTTGTTATGAGTCCATGGCTGTTTGCATCTCATAAAACCACAACTATTGAAAATTGAAACAATCGGTGAATGCTCTGGAATTTAACCGTCATAGAGTCATCCATTCCTCTGTAATGCGCAAAATACTTAGGACTGCACATTGCAGACATGACAAATAATTGCTGCCATGGCGGAAAGGTGTGTCCTCATTACTTATGTCTATCTTAATTTGATCTTCAAATCGGCAGCAGAAAGATCCAATAATTTACATGTCGGCTTCCGCCATCTGAGACCAACTTTTGGCGCTGTGCCCAGTTTGTGGAACCTGATTCATAGAGGAATGACGAAAGTTTCCACAGCTTGGCCCAGGAAACTCGTGCAGACTATATACAGCTCCAGACCACCTGATGGAGTTATGCCACTGTAGATGGATCACTTGGCTTCCGCAAGCGTCGTCCTAACAACATCCGGATAGGAAGTCTTGTTGACGCTGCACTTAACAATTAGATTTCATCAGTAAAAATGGCGAAACATCCCCACTGAAAAGAGCGAGCCAGAGTCTTAAAGGCATCAACTCACCAGATAATAATATCCCCAGTCACAGCAACCTTCTCAGAGATCCACTCGGGCACTACTTCTTTCATCAGATCGAGCTGTTCCTCGACTTCTTCTGGAAAATAGATAAGACACAGAAACATTCAGCCGATTTGCAAGAGAGGACTCGCCGAGACTACTTCATGAGAGATGCTTACTCTTGTCCGTCATTTCTGATTTGCTGGCGACGATCTGATAAACAAGCTCCTCCTTCGTAATAACAGTTCGTCTGCGTGATGTTGATATGTAGTGTATCGTGTCAAATAGCCTAGGCAATCCTGCAAGAATCTCTTGCCTTCTCTTTGCTCGTGAAATCGCGGGGTCACGGTCCTCCATTGTCTTCTTCTCTTTCTCCTGAATCTACAAGATATCGAAACAAAATCTAGAACATTATTCTCATGCGACAGAACATGGCACATGCTTACAGAACAAGCCAACAAGTAGACAAATGAATTACTAACCGCAAAACGAAAAAAAATATGCAAAAAGAAAAACGTGGGAAGAAATTGACTCATGTTGGGATACAAGGTTTTGCATAACTGCCTAAGCTCAAAATGTTTTCAACATAGACACTAGCAAATTTTTAAAATATAGTTCAAGCTACAGTGCCTAGATATGTCAATGGTCAAATTAGCGTTATGTTTACAAATATACTCCCGCTCATCATAGAACAGCCGGATGTTATCTACATCACCAACTGAACAAACTATTCCACCACCCTAGAAGGGATAGAATAACTTCACACTCGATACAAGCCAAAACGCAACTGAATCAACTACGGCTCCAAGATTTGGAAGCCAACAGGGGCAATGATCATAAATTAAAATTCACTTGAAAATACACCTGCAACAACAAATTCATCGGAGCTATACCGATGTACTTACCGACTGAAGCAGGCCCATCGGAAGAACATCAGATAGGTCCTCATCATAGGATAAGCAGCCGCTTTCTTGGGGATTGTCTTCCCCTGATGACCGTTTTACCGGAGTTTCAAATATTAGTGACCTGGTGGAGGCCGGACGTCTGACCAACTTAGTCATTTTGCTGGAAGAATCGTCATCATCTGGGCTCATAGAACATCTCTTCGGCGTACATAATGCGGGTGTTGCTTCCAGAAGCCTTGCTGGAGTCAAAACAAGCTTCGCTGGCGTTGATGTGAAACTGGAACCTTTTCTAGGAGATCCATTTTCACAATTAACCGAAGAAATCTCCTTTTGTGAACTTTTGACAGTGAAAGCTGCTGGTTCAAAAGCAGAATCATGATCTTGAGAGGCAGGACTTTCGGTGAGATTCGGTTCTTCAACACGAAGGACTGCATCTTGAGAGGCAACACCAGATGGCAAGTCCCTATACCTGTTATCATCACATTTTTGCTGGGAGAAATGTCTTCGAAAGGAGAGAGACGCTCCGCCAGCTGACTGGATCCCAGCAGCTTCTCGAGTCGATTCTCCTCCAGATAACCCAACACAGTTCCCGTTGTCAATCTTCCGGTAATTAAATGGCTCGGGGAGCTGTTCTTCAGGAACATCATCAGCCTGGTATTAGAAGTTTCATTAGTTATGCAGACCACTGACCGAAAAATGAGCTGAAAACAATATTTTTTTGTGGGAGCTATTTGTGGATTTTCTGTTGCAGTCTAAGATTACCCCAGGATGAGTTCTGACAAAATCAAGGAGTCGTTTCCGAAACAGCTTCTTGAGGTTAATCGGGCTGCCATCCTTACACTTCTTCTCGTATAATTTGACCATGTCTGCATTCAGTTCAATGCGGAGATTTGCCATCAGACAACTCGTATGTTCATCCACAGTTTGAATCTTCTCTATGCAGATCACCTCAGGCATGATGAACTTCAACTGTGCCAGATGCCTATGAGTGAACCTCCTGAAACCAAGGGAATAACCAAATCAGACAAATCCTGAATTTCTTTCAGAAGTGAATAAAGGAATTTCAAAAGAAAGATCATTTCCATTGAAAATCTGAAACTATCCAATTGCAGGAACAGTAGTGGGTTGGAAGACGCCCACCATAGCCACGTATCCTACCCAGGTCAAGTCCGGATTAGTCGGATACGGGGCGGGCAAAAAAGAAAAACAAGCGGAGATCCACATCATCAAAACAGCCTCACAATAATTCGGAAACACGTTACATACGCATAAACGAACCAAAACAACTACTTTTTTAAGCATGAGAGGGAATTGGAGCTGCTGCTGCTGATACAATACCTGTCGGTGAGACGCTCTACAGAGGAGCAAATTTTCGTGAAGGTCGTCGTCGAGCCCTTCAACCTCAGCAGCTTGATCGAATCATGAAATCGATCGAAGAACTCTCCCAACATCTGTAGCCTAGGACATAAGAAAAACACCAATCGATTCCATTTCCCGGGTAACTAAAAGAAAAGGCACAAACCGCGAAAAACTCACGATGTCTTACTTCTCCGGCAACACAGAAGACCGATCACCGGACGGTCTCTTGGGTTTCGAATCCTCCTCCGCCTCCGCCCCTAGATCCATCGACGTGAAGATCTGCTTCCTGGACGAAGGATGCCGATCCAGCCTCTTGGATCCACGGAGGGTCCGGGCAGCCTCCCTAACGTCCTTGACGGAGAGGGCAACGCCTCGGTTGACGGCACGTCCCGGGAAATGGGCCTTCTTATCGGGCGTCTGGGACGAAATGTGAAGTTCCTCAGTGGAGGCAGGTTCAGGTCCGGCATCGGCCTCGGCCTTGGAGGTCGGACGAAGGGCCTTCTTCGACCTGAAGGGGATGGTGGGGGAGGACTTGGCCGATCTCAGGTCCATTTGGCCAGGTCGGAGGAAGGAGGCAGAAGGGTTTTTTTGGGTGGGTGAAGGAGATGAAGCGACACGGGAAGAGGAAGGGTTAAGAAGGGACGGGGGGAGTTGGTGGTTTTTTGGCGGGAGAAGCTGACGTGGAATGGCGGGAGACACGTAGGCTTCCCTCTTAAGTAAGGCCTCTAGTGATGGGCTTAAATATCACGGTGGGCCTTTTCATTTCCCAATAAGAGTTAAAAAAAAAAATCGAGCGTGTTAATCGTACTAAAAGTGGATCTATTTAATCAATATGTTATCGTGATTTTATAAAAAAAAATATGTGTAAATAAGAATATAGATGATTTTTAACATTTTATAAATTTATTTTTTCAAAATTTATATAGAATTTTCTACCCGGGTTTATTTTAGTTCTTTCTGTTATAATAATTCTAAAACTAACGATGCAATTTTTTGTATCATCCTTTAATTGTTTTATGTATTATAGTTTTAACTATATTTCGAATCCTCGATATGCTCTAGTTACGTATAAAAAAATTATTCTGTACTGTCGTCCCCAAATGGCATGGGCGATGAAATTGTGATTATTCATTCTCTTTATTAAAAATTATCACATGTTTCGAAAGTAAACAACTAGTCGGTTTATTTATTTATTTATTTTTTAAAGCAAAAAAGGAGAAGATCAGTGATAGTTTTTTCTTTTAACTACAAAGATTCTTGAAATGGTTTACAAGACACTATAAATAATTTCTTAACTAAAAAGACTTTGTATGAAACATCCGTAAGTTAAAAAAAAAAAGGTGCTTAATATGGTTTTAGTTTTTCTTTCAAAATATCTAAAATATCTTCGTCCTATCACTTGAAAATACACAGAGAAATTACGATCACACTTGCAAATTTCCCGTAGAAAACCTTGAACGGCTAATTAATGGAGGATGATTTAACATACCATAGCAGCAACGCTGGTATACTTAGTCACTGTTCTGGACTGATGATATTTTGGATATTTTAAAAATTATAACCGTTTTTTTTTTAAATACTCACAGTAGGAAGATGTAAGTAACAAGCACTGCCGTCCCTTTTGTTTCTACTCGGCCCCACCCAATTCAGACGGTCGGGTCCACACCACCCACGTACATAAACATGTTATCATTTTCTTTGGTCAAATGGAATCGTACCAACCAATTACTTCCTTACTGGATATATTCCACCCCGGGGTAGATAGATACAATGAACTAAATCCAGTGGCCTCTCATTATTCTCTCCTTTTTATTGTTATTATAATTATTACCTCCTCCTGCGCTGCACGTGGGCGATTATCCACGCCACCGTAAGACAACCATGGGATCAAAATCAAACATTGTTTATCAAGTCCGGGGAGAAAATCATGGTTTACCTTTTTTTTTTTGCAAAATATAAGTATATTTCAGTAAGTATAGATGAATTTTTCTTTCTATGAAACAAATGGTTTAACCTTTTTTATGGCCAATCATTGACGACGGCAAATTGCCCACGTGGACATAATGAATGTCCTAGGTGGTGAAGCCAGAGAAATCAAACGTGGAAAAGACCTCGGTCCTCGTAGCCCTAAATTGAAATCAACAAAATCGACTGGAACCCTAATTGTTCCAGAAACATTGACAAAATCGGAGGCATAGGGGAAGGGGAAGGAGAAGGTGAAGGCGAAGACGAAAGGCGAAAGCGAAGACGAAGACGAAAGACGAAGGGTAAAGGCGAAGGCGAAGACGAAAGCGAAGACGATCGTAATCGGAGGCGTGCTTTGGAAGTAAGGCTATCCTGTGTGTGACTGAAGAAGACCAGGTATGTTGGCAAACCCTTTTCACCTCACTTCCTTCTTCCTGGTCGCCTGCACTTCCTTCTTCTGCCTTCTGCCGCACTTCCTGGTCCCAATTAGGGTTCGAAATCTAATTTTTGATTTTGGGGCCTTCTTCCTTCTTCCTGGTCCACATATGTTCTTTTTCACGTCTGGACCACATCTGCTCACCACGTAGGACCTTCGTTATGTCCACGTGGGCGATTTGCCTTACGTCGTCAACGATTTGCCATAAAAAAGGTTGAAATCATAGTTAGTGACATTTGTGTATATGAAAAAAAGATGTTGACAGAAAAGAAAGTTGGTATATAGTCACTGAGATATACGTATATTTTGTTTTTTTTTATCTTTCAGGGATCATGTTAGGGCTTCGAAATTGCTTGGTAAGAAAGTTTAATTGTTGGGATTTCATTACCGCGTGAAGCTTCCAGGAACTTTCTTCCCATGTTTGACATGACTTGACTCTCCTCTCTCTCTCTTTATTTCATTACATGTTCTTACTATTATTTCTTTTATATTTACTTATTTATTCTTGGTTTGCTATAAATATAATACGCAAAAGGAAAACCAACGAGGCTTTATTTTTATTTTTATTTTTATTTTTATTTTTATTTTTTTACCTATGAAGAAAGTGAGATCAAAATTTTGGGCTAGATTGGAATTTTATATATATATATATTTTCCCTCTCAGGCAGGCAATGGGCTGGTGATGTTTTTCTTTATATGATGAATGCACACATTTTATGGCGGATACATTTCCCTTTTTAGCATATGAAAGTAATAATATTTTATAACGTTTTGACTGTTATTCTAAGCATGAAATTGGGTTCGTCCTGCTTTTTCTTTTGTTTTCTTATATGTTTTTAATTTAGCACGTTGTTATTTGTCCACATCGACGAGATCACTATCAGAAGAGCACAATCACACGCTGCACGCCATTCATTCATCCATTCAGAATGTATCAGACAGTCCGCACGGCCTTTTCCTTCTTTTATATTTTCATACGGATGGACACGTGGTTGAGGTTTTTAATTAAAATACTATTAATTTTTTTTTAAATTAAAAAATTTGAAAATATAAAAAAAGTCATGGTTCATAACTATAGTACTATCAAATTTCACTACAGGGATCGCGACTTTATGATGAATAGTGATTCATATCACGAAATGCGATCCAGAACATCGACAGTTAATTAATGGTGCAATTCAAAGGAAAAAGTTGATCTAAACAATTTATTATATATTAACATTTAATTTTCAACAAACATTCACATGGTTACAGCACTCGTCTTTAAGAAAACGAGGTTGAGGTTTCGAAAACATCAGGACAACGACGTGATGTTTCACAACAAACAGTGATATGGTTCAAAATGACGTCACTTGGTAAGTTACATAAACAAGAATCACGGACTTAACATCAAGATAACGACTCTCTGAAAAAATCGAGTGGTTTAAGGAAAAAAAAAAAAAAGAGGAAAAGAAATTGTATTTTGGGTTTAGATTTTACTCGTGGACGAAACTTCCGAGAACAATCCTTAAAGAAGAATTCCAACTCGGCATAACAAGGGCGTGGAATTTTCCTTCACCATCACCACCACAACCAGTTTTCTTTCTTTCTTTAATATTATAAAAAAACTAGGATTCGGACATTGGGGTGGGAGAGGGACAAACCATCCCCGAAGCTTTTCATCAAATTACGGTGGCTTCGGGATTCGATAAATATCAAGAAGATGATATAAATTTGGTCGTGTCATCTAGATGATGAAACCCCCCCCCCCCCATTTTTTTTGTCTTCTTTTTTTTTTAAAAAAAAAATTATTGGTTACATTTTAAAAACGCCGCCACTGCACGTCACGTAAACAAACCTCCCTTTTTGACTCACGTGCTCAATCTACACATTTGGTTTTATTTGTTTTAACCAAGCCGAGAACACTTCCGACAAACAAACAATAACCATACTAAAACTGTATACACATAAAATAAAAAATTTTGAATGCTTCCACTTTCTCCCTTAAAAAGAGAACTTGAGACCTCTTCTTTTTTCTTCCAATCTTGTTATCAAATGTTAAAAAAAAAAGACAAACTTAGTAAGCCAAAATCCACTTATTTTTATTTTGGTTAAATTTGGTCTGGTTTGATTCATAAAATTAAATTGAAAAAAAATAATAATATACTCTCTTTTCAACCCATATCCTACTAACTAATCCTCAAATATTACAGTATTACCATTATTTATGCACGCGTAAACATCCTCATCTTCTCCCACAGGAAAAATCAATAAGATTAGGGTCAGACTCTCGAGTTTGAATCGGGTATATAATTAATTAGGTAATAATCGTAAATAAATGAGTTTGATAGGATAAACAAATTTGTTATTAGCTCTCTCTCTCTCCCTACTAGAGCCGTCTTTGTTTTGATCTTTCTCCGCTCAAAATCCGTATAAATAGGCAGTTGGTTGCCACCAGCTTCCTCGAAGCAACCAAATCTCACAAGAGAAAGAAAACGAGAACAAGAGTGCTCCGTTTTCCCTACATTTGCTCTGTTTTCCATGGAACCATGGTTTTTTGGGGACTACAACTCCCCTGAGGATTCCTTCGGAAGCTCCGTCCAGTCCACTTACTATCCGTGGGAGAGCCCCGTCCCCGCCCACGACTCCTCCCTTCCCTTCGACTTCAATGACTCCGAGGAGATCCTCCTGCACGACATCCTGGAGCGGGGGGAGAACGTCGCCCCCAAGGAGGAGGAGGAGGAGGAGGAGGAGGAGGAGGCCTCGGCCGTAAACATGGGGGAAGTGGTATCGAAGGCGACCTCCAAGGAGAGGTCGTACAGAGGGGTGAGGAAGCGGCCCTGGGGGAAGTACGCGGCGGAGATAAGGGACTCCACGAGGCAGGGGGTAAGGGTGTGGCTGGGGACGTGCGACACAGCGGAGGAGGCCGCCCTCGCTTACGACCAGGCGGCCTTCTCGATGAAGGGGGAGGCCGCGGTGCTCAACTTCCCCGTGGAGAGGGTGAGGGAGTCGCTGAGGGAGATGAGCTACCGGGGCGACGAGGGGTGCTCGCCTGTGGTGGCCCTGAAGAGAAGGCACTGCCTGAGGAGGAAGTCGTCATCGTCATCGTCATCGTCATCGTCGACGGAAGGGAGGAAGAAGAGGGTGGACGAGGAGACGGTAGTGTTGGAGGACTTGGGGGCGGAGTACCTGGAGGAGCTCTTGAGCTCGTCCGTACAGAACACGACTACTCCTCCTTATTGGTAAAAAAAAAAAAAGAAGAAGAAGAACACTAGAAGATTGGGTTAGTCCAAATGTACTGTTTAGTCATATTGGATTCATCGATCCGGAAGGCATTTATATTTGGAACAAATGTCTCCTACCGCAAATTCTAGTCTGGAGTTCTCTAAATAAGACGGGAGTATGGATAAAACTTAGACATGTTACTCAGCTTAATTATGATCATAGCAAAAATCTACGCAAAAGAAGTGGATATGCTTACCACGCGGGTTGTAAGACCAAGAAGGTCATGTGATGCGGAAGAAACAAAGTGCACTCAGCCACAATTTATATTATCATTTTTAGACATTTTTACAAGCACAATCACAATTTTAAATCTTAGTTTTAGGCTCTTAATTCTTAATTTTAAGAGTATTTGTTCCTTAATTTTACGTGTTTCTTTTAAGGGCCTTGATCGACGCTTGTTTTGTTTGTTATTTAAAAACCGAATACTGTATTAGTTGGCAATCACAATATCAAACTGAAAAGAAATTTATATAATCAAATATTTCATACGTATTCTAACGCAAAAAATCTGCATCTTCTACGTTGGCTAGGCAAAAAGAAATTTGAATGGATGTTGTTAATAATGACTTATGGGAGGTGGTGGGATTCCAATTTTGATAATTGAGCACGTCATCTCCGCGAAAGCCAGTCGCCTCTTTCTTGTCCTTCTTTTTCCTATCGAAACAAGGTATTAAATTATTACTTTGTCCCTCTTTAAATGACAATTGGACATTCTTATAAAATTTTCACCTGGTTTAAATTACGGGTTCGGTCACTCAAAACCGGATCCATGGATGACCTTGCAATTTAAGAGGTGTGTTAAATTATATAATATAAATTAAGCATCACGTTAACTTTTTAAGTCCAATGATAAGATTTCAACTGTACTTTTAGCAATTTCGAAAGCACTTCTATTTGAAATGTGTCAATAAATATTATATTAATAATAAGTAATTTAAAATACCAGTTTCAACGCATCTCCTCGGTTGATATAAAAACCAAAAAACAAACAAGAAAAATGATAGGAGAAAAGACAAAAACGAGGGAAATATGGAGGTCTTTATATTATTCTAGAGGATGTACCTAACATTACTGACATCACAATCCCTAGGAGATTAACAAATAATAATTAAAAAAAATAGCATTTAAGCATGAATCGTTACGAGAAGAGAAAATGATCGATGGAATAATGATATCTATTGACGGAACGGAACACGAGATTTTTCCTTGGGTAGGGAGGGTAGTAGTATCTCACCAAATGCTTTGTAAGACAAAATGGTTGGCACGATGACTTTGGGCTTTTTTTATTTCTTCGCCCGAATATAAACATAAATGGGCCCGGCCCATTTGTCCCTCTGGATCGATCCAGCTTATTGGGGGTTTGAGTCCGCGAACTAATTTGTTTAATATGTCAGTCAAACATAAAACTTTTCTAATAACCAAGCAGACCCTAATGTTGTGTTTGGAACGACGGAATCCGTAAAAAAAGAAAGCATTTGAATTTGGAGAAAAGGTTTTTTTTTTTTTTTTTTTTTAATCCGTTCTTTCATCTGCCTTCTTCCCAAACACAGCCTAAGGGATTATTTGGTTCGACGAAAGTTGTCGGGTTTTCTCGTCGAAAAACTGTCTTGCATGTGGTTGTATGGCTGATCTTAGTCTTGGTTAGTCCAGGTGACCGGTCTTGTCGTTGGGTATACGGAGGTCCGGGGAGAGATGAATCGAATTATTCTCTATTTTATTTTTGGTCTTAATATAAAAAAAAAATCCAACTTTAAATGGGAGCCCTTGAGAATGGGGATGATCATAACATGCACCAATAAATATGCCCACCCCCACCACTCATTCCTGTTTTTTTAATATCATAATATATACAATGTATCGTGTAGTTGCTTGATGGCACACTATTAAAAAGCAAAACCTCCCCCCCTCCCAAACAAGATATTTCTATGACAACCCCACTTCTTTTTCGTTATTCGTTTTCTTGAATTTGTTTTATTTATTTCTCAGGATTATGCTTAGTATACACGCAATTTAGCTTTTTTTTTTTTTTAAGGAAGAAATCGTATTCTTGTTTATCAGGGAGGAGAAGAAAACGAATAACTTAGTTCCCCTTTCTTTTCCTTTAATTTTCTTACGTTTCAAAGTTAACCGATCATGTTGTATTTCTTCATCTCCTCTAATGTTAACTCGTCGAATTGGAAGCTCGCGGAGCTTCTCTAATAAGATTAGTCGAATCGTCGAAAAAGAAAATAAACTCGGAAAAGAATCATTGCCATCTCCTCCGCATCATAACTCTAAAGGAAGATACTGTGAGTATTAGCCGATGACTTTTTAAATTGGGTCATTTCTAGCCCTAGAATATGATGATGAAGAAGAACCCTAAGTTCCCACTTGCTTAGCAACTTCCACGACATTAAAATTTCAATTTATTAACAAGTTTAAATCTGAAAGAGAAACAATATTTTATTTTTTTTAAAAATAATTATTATTTAACGGAATTATTGCTTGAGATGCCACCACCCTACGCTAATAATCATAATTTGTAGAGCTTGGCGGCAGACAGTACATAAGCATGGGCTATCACGTATTTCACATTCTTGTAATCTTTCTAGGGACGGCCAACCCAAAACTCAAAAAGCATGATGAAACCCTAACGAGAACTAGGTATTCGATTGCATATATAAACAAACAGATGAAACCAACCGAGGGCGGGTATAAATAGTAAAACAGATTGGATTCACGTATCGAATTCAAAACTTATAACAAAAAAATCGTTAAGGGGGCCTCGGCCTCCAAATACCATAGATTTAGTTTTACCACGAGGAAAAGAAAAAAAAAATTCCCAGGAGGAGAAAAATAACGAGGCCACCATTAGTGGGATGTCGTCTCATGGGAGAAAGGTTGAGAGACTGTTGTTGCTGCTGCTGCTTGACCAGTGGGGAATATGCCTTAAGCACATTCCTCTCCTCTCCTTTGCTCTTTCCAATTCTCACATTCGTTTGAGTTGCTCAGCAAAAGTTTTAAGTGAAAGGAATGATGAAAACCTTAAACCACCAAGTGGTTCCTATGAACAAGGCCTAAACCTACCGACCTTCCTTTTCTTCCTCCCATCCCCTATAAATTCGCCCCCCTCCTATGTGAACGAACACACACACACCCACACAAAGAAAAGAGACGCGACGCAATCAGATACGACGGTCCCAATTATCCTCAGGTATTGTGGGCACATCTTTTTTTTTTTTCCTATTCCTAAGCGGGGGGACAAGACATGGCATGATGCAAGGGAGTTTGTATGGCTTCCCTCATTTTCTCCCCCCTACACAGACGGAGAGACGGTTTACTCCCTCTGTGGATATCACATATTTAAAAATAGCTTCTTGAATTTTACACTCACTACTCCCCACGCCCATCTGACGTCCGATCTTAGCCTCGTACCAGATGTAAGAACGACAGCTTCACGTTTCTTTAACAAAAACTGGAAGTGAGTTTTCTTTTTTGTTCTTTTATTTTATTGCAGTAAGGAGGAGGAGGAGGAGGAGGAAGGAGAAGAGGGCGGTTTCAGGTCTGGAAGATGGCGGGGCAAATGGAAGTGCTGAACGCCCTCGACGTGGCCAAGACCCAGTGGTACCATTTCACGGCCATCGTCATCGCCGGGATGGGATTCTTCACCGACGCCTACGACATATTCTGTATATCCCTCGTTACCAAGCTCCTCGGCCGGCTGTACTACCACGTCGACGGATCGGAGAAGCCCGGGAGCCTCCCGCCGAACGTGTCGGCGGCCGTCAATGGGGTCGCGTTCTGCGGCACGCTCTTGGGGCAGCTTTTCTTCGGCTGGCTCGGGGATAAGTTGGGGCGGAAGAAGGTGTACGGGATGACGCTGCTGCTGATGGTTGTTTCGGCGGTTGGATCGGGACTCTCGTTCAGTCACACGGCGAAGTCGGTGATGTCCACGCTCTGCTTCTTTAGGTTCTGGCTTGGGTTCGGGATCGGAGGCGATTATCCTCTCTCTGCCACGATCATGTCTGAGTATGCCAATAAGAAGACCCGGGGCGCATTCATCGCGGCCGTCTTCGCGATGCAAGGTTTCGGTATTCTCGCTGGCGGGGTGTTCGCAATCATAATCTCGGCGGCGTTCAAGGCACGGTATGACACCCCACCATATGAGGTCGATCCCGTCGGTTCGACTGTTCCGCAAGCGGATTTCGTGTGGAGGATTATTCTAATGGCCGGCGCAGTTCCGGCCGCTCTAACTTTTTATTCGAGGACGAAGATGCCAGAAACTGCCCGTTACACTGCCCTCGTGGCGAAGAACATGAACCAGGCCGCCAACGACATGTCCAAGGTCTTACACGTCGATTTTGAAGACAGCGGCCCAAAGGATGAAATGCAAGCGCCTGAGAGGCCCCCTCCCCAGCAATTCGGCCTGTTCTCGCGGGAGTTCATGCGTCGTCATGGGCTCCACCTCCTCGGAACCACCACCACGTGGTTCTTGCTTGACATTGCATTCTACAGCCAGAACCTCTTCCAGAAGGACATATTCAGCGCAATCGGCTGGATACCTCCGGCAAAGACGATGAACGCACTCGAGGAGGTTTTCCGGATAGCAAGGGCGCAGACCCTGATCGCTCTCTGCAGCACTGTCCCTGGATACTGGTTCACGGTTGCCCTGATCGACAGGATAGGCCGATTCTGCATCCAGATGATTGGTTTCTTCTTCATGACGTTGTTCATGTTCGCACTGGCGATCCCCTACGACCACTGGACTCACAAGGAGAACCGGATCGGCTTCGTGGTGCTCTACTCCCTCACGTTCTTCTTCGCCAACTTCGGTCCGAACGCCACCACCTTCGTCGTGCCCGCTGAGATCTTCCCCGCGAGGTTCCGGTCAACCTGCCACGGGATATCGGCCGCGTCCGGGAAGCTCGGGGCGATTGTGGGGGCGTTCGGTTTCCTATACCTGGCCCAAAACCAGGACAAGGCGAAGGCGGACGCAGGGTACCCAGCAGGGATAGGGGTGAGGAACTCGCTGATGCTGCTGGGTGGGGTCAACCTGCTGGGGCTGTTGTTCACGTTCCTTGTGCCAGAATCAAAGGGGAAGTCCCTGGAGGAGATCACGGGGGAGAACGGGGGCGAGGACAGCGAGACGCAGGATACCGCCTAGAGAAGCTAGGGGAAACAGCGATAGGACGGTGCCGGTGCCAACGGCCGAGGATCGGCTCAGTTTTATGCGATTGTTTGGTAATCTTAATCAGGAGAGTCTAGGAGTAACGTTTGGGGAGCACAAAAACAACTTGCAAAACCGAAGAGTTTTTGTAGTAAGAGGATGTCATAAAGAGAGATGCCCCAGGAACTCGAAATAGCGTTTTGCCATTGAATTTGGCTAAACGCTGCATTTCCAGTCGTCCCGAGCACGACATCACTGTTAAATAGTAGCTAAGTTACATATTGTAAGTATATATTAAGGTCAGATGCGACTTCCGACGTCCCATTTCCACTTTGCCGAAGCTCCCCTCGACCTGTTTGCAGTACTCGTTGCACGCCCTGTGGCAGGAGGGCACGCTGGTTGTCTGCTTTAGGCACGTTGGCATGCACATGTCGAAGCACTCCCGGAGCGCACGTCGCTACGACGAGCCCCACGAGCAGCAAGGTGGTCGCTGCCTTCCTGCTGATCACAATCGACATCTTTCTCCCCTGGACTTGCTGCTTTCTCTCCTTCCCCCCCATTCTCCTTTTCCGGTGATCGTTTCTCTGGTCCCGAATGAGAGGCTCGAATGTCTACGTAACGATGGTCGTCTCGGCCCTTGGGGGGGAGTAAAACAAGGGGAGTCGTTCATCTTAAAAATAGGTTGTCCTGAAAAATCGACGGTACGAACTTCTTTTTCGTTGCCTTTTTAGTTATGTTTTTATAAAATAAAAAACATGGAGTTATGTTTCGAATATGGCAATCCAAATTTAAAAGAAAAGGAATGGTTAGTCATTTGTCACGATCACGTGATCATCTTTTTTTTTTCAAAGCAGCTGCTAGTGCTAATTGCTAAAGTGCTTAAGCTTGTCAAAAAGTAGTCCTTTTTAACTACTACTACTAGTAGCTATAGCGTTTTCTAAGTAATATGAGACAATTTCTCGACACATCTCCTTAATTTCGTATTGAATTTTTACTTGAAAGTGGGGTATTCTTGTTCGAAATCTTTATTCGACGGGACGAATCTGACTCTAATATTATGTAAAAATAGTGGGTCAGATTCTCCTTCACCTAAAAGCTAGTAATTAGGTAAAGAGTCCTAATTATATTTATGAACTTTTCAGGCGTATGAATATTTCCCGACAGCAGGATTAGTCCCCGTGCTGAACACGCGGGCTACAGCCGAATTTGGACCGTGCTAGGCCAAATTCCCTCCTGTTCCTCCAGTACCTAACCATTAACCAAATATCAAGCCGAATTCGTTCGTCGCAGCGGGTGGAGGGAATGACAAACTGGAAAAACGGGATAAAAGGAGGAATGTGATGTTGGTGACTACAAAGGAGTACAAGTTCCTCTTTGATCTGGAGTAGAAATAACCCAGTCTCCTATTCCTGGTGCTTCCTTACCTCTCTCTCCTCGGAGTGCGACGGATGTGGCGGGGAGGCTGTGAACGACGTCAAGAGAAGTAGGAATGACGACAATGGGAGCCGTGTCTCCATCTCTTGGTCGCTCAAGCCCCAACTCGATGACTCCTCTCCCAAACTTTTTCCAGCCCTTGTGCTTCCTTCTTTGTTCACCTTCCCTTATTATTTGAGGGTTATTGTTGGGTTGAGAGCAATGGTTGTTAATATCGGTAGGATCGGATTGGACTTTTGACCTTTGTATCGGATATAATTAAGTATTTAACGCATTAATTTATAAAAAAATGGTGTAAAACTTATACGGGGATTGCTTGGTTTTTGGGGTAGTGAGAGAGATTTCATAGCATCATCTTTAATTGTTTTATTTTGTTAGGAAGTTTATCCCAACTATATTTCTTAAATTGGTAAGGATGGAGGGAGTGGAGTGTCGGTTTGGTTTATATATAAAATAAAAGCATCGTCTCATCTCGCTTCTCTTCTTTATGTGTCAAAAATAAGAAGGGAAGAACCCAAAAAAGAAAAAAAAAATCAGAGGAAGAATGGGATCCCTGCCTTCCCCTACTACGCCGGCGGAATCCATCGACGAGAAGATCCTCTCCGACCTCTTCCATTCCCAGCAAGACCACATCGACTACTTCTTCCGCCACCTCGACCTCTCACAAGTCCTTTCCTTCACCCGCACCCTCCTCTCCTCCCCCGGCACCATCTTCTTCTCCGGCGTCGGCAAGTCCGGCTTCGTCGCCCGCAAGATCTCCACCACCCTCGTCTCCCTCGGCGTGCCTTCCTCCTTCCTCTCCCCACTCGATGCCCTCCACGGCGACATCGGCGCCCTCTCCTCCCGCGACGTCCTCGTCTTGCTCAGCAAATCTGGCTCTTCCGAGGAGCTCCTCCGCCTTGCCCCCTTCGCCCGCGACCGCGGCGCAATGCTCATCTCCGTTACCTCCTCTCAGGGCAGCCTTCTCGACCAGTGCTGCGATCTCAGCGTCTTCCTCCCCCTCAAGAGGGAATTGTGCCCCTTCAACCTCGCCCCTGTCACCTCCGCCGCCATCCAGATGGTTTTTGGGGATACGGTTGCCGTCGCCCTCATGAGGGCCAGGAACCTGACAAAGGAGGTCTACGCCACAAACCATCCCGCTGGAAGGATCGGCAAGTCCCTCGTCTTCAAGGTCTCTCATTCTACCCTCGTCTTAATCTTCTGGCCTTTCTTGAGTGACCACGTGAATGGAAGGGGGTTTCGAATTAGCGAGAATCAAGATTAGTGTTTTTGGGGTTCTGGGAAGAGGGTGCATTGAGAAATTGGCATTTGCTGATGTTGCAGATTTTGTGTTAATTGCAATCGATTCAGGGAAGGCTCTCTTGAGATCTCGGTTTAACTCTGGGTTCAGCTGTTGTTCTTTCTGTTGTCCTTCCCGGTCACTTGGTCGCTTTCTTACTAGGGTTTGATCGTCTGTTTTTCATTGTAGAATGCCCCCTCCCTCCCCCGTTTCTTTGTCTTTCTGGTTGGTGATTTCTTCAACTAAGCGGGCAGGACATGTGATCCTTTCAGGTTAAGGATCTGATGAAGAAACAGGATGAGCTGCCGCTGTGCAAGGAAGGAGACCTGATAATGGACCAGCTGGTGGAATTGACCAGTAAGGGATGCGGATGCCTGCTCGTCATCGACGATGAAAATCATCTCATGGGAACCTTCACCGACGGGGATCTCCGACGCACCCTCAAGGCAAGCAAAGAGGGGATCTTCCGGCTCACGGTGGGGGAAATGTGCAACAGGTACATTCCAACTCCCATCCCCATAAGAAGTTCTTCCTGGGGAACACAACCTAGACTTAAACATTGGCATGTCTGGTGTTGCTAAAACCAGGAGCCCGAGGACTATTGGTCCGAACGCGATGGCCGTGGAGGCAATGAAAAGGATGGAGTCCCCACCGTTCCCGGTACAGTTCCTGCCAGTGGTAGACCATCAGAACGTGGTGATCGGGATCATCACATTGCACGGGTTAGTATCAGCTGGACTTTGAATTGGAACCTGTATTGTGTTGTGTTGTGTTGGTGGGGGGGGTACATCACATTTAAGTATTCTTTGGATATTTTTTTCCCTTTATGTTTGGTTGGGGAGGGGGGAGGATTAAGGCTGATTAGTTTGTGTATCGTTTCTGTAATTTCATTCAGATAAAGTGAGTTGTATCCAGATGGTTATGAAAAAAAGGCTGGATACGATTGATACTCGTATTTGATGGATTAGATAGTGGGGGCTGGTCCTTGCAACTATCTTCCTTCACTGCCTTGTCTGTCGTTATCTTCCTTCGAGATCAAGAAAGTGAAATCATAGCTGGCTTTACATTGTTGGGTATTTAATACTATTTACCAATTTCATGAGTTGGACATCGCTGAACAAGTACATGTAATGTCCACCCCAAATCAACCCAAACAAAGGGTTAAAAAAAAAAAGACAAGAGTGTCGGTGGCGGTAATTCTTTCAACTGTCGGCAAAAAGGCGGGGCACGTGGATCTTGTCTTGCGTGGGTGTGAAGTGCAAAAGGAAGACTGCAATCGCTAATCAAACTCTCTCACCCTCCCGAATATAAAATAAGAGAGTGCCCAGGAAATCATTCTAAGCAACGAAATCTATAGTACTCGATGTTACCACTAGGGCTTCCGGATATCAAGCAACTACACTAGGAAACAACTGTCATGCCGTAGGTTTCCAAGAAAGAAACGTCATTTCACTGGAGACAATTTTCGTACCATGTTCACAAGTCGTCCAAAAAAAAAAAAAAAAAAAAACTACTTGGGTCAGCTGTGCAGGAACGAGGTCGATGGGCAAGGGCAAACAAAAGTTATCAGATGCAAAGGCATCCAAGTCCATCGCAGGCGGCGAGGGTCGTGCCCAAAACATCGCCGCTTCAACTAAAACAGGGATTAGCCTAACAACTAGTATTACCATTCTCAACTTTAAAACCTCCTTTCCAAACAAAGAAAGCCATTCGATGGTACAGTAAACGCTCTTCCTCAAAAAATTCTTATTCTAACCCCAACACTAATTACTTACCTATCAGTCCAATAAAAAGAAAAGGGGGAAAAGAAGGGACCCTTTTACTCGGTAGAAACCTGATAAGTTACTGTCCACTACTGTCTATCATCCCATTTGTAAGACTAAAAAAAGAACCGAGTTTACAAAACCTTTGGGTGGTCTGGGAGTGTATGGGCTACTGATCAGGCTGATTTCAGTTTGGCAGATGTCGCAGCCAGATGAGAAAGGATCCTGTGCCCGACGAACAGTAGGAACGTCCCCAACAAACCAACCGCCTTCAATGTCGTGAAGAGATCCAGCTGAAAGCAGAAAAGAAATTGGAAAGCCAAGTCCTTTAGAGGGAAATCCCACACACAATTCTATCTCATACGGGCAATCTAATTGAGTCACAATGGAAACAATCGGAAATGAAAAAGGCCAGAGAACATGGACACCCGACCTTCAGCCAGAATAGCATGTAGAGTCCCAAAACCGCTCCTATGCCAACTTGGAACAAGAGGGCAAAAGTTGCAGGCACGGGAGCACTTGGAAAGTTCTTGAGGTTCACACCCAAGCTCAGTAGCTGCCAGAGACATGGAATCAAATCAACGTCCGAGAAGAAATAAAATACTACACGTTGATCGACTAATTCAACGTGACACACCCATGCAACTTTAGCATAATTTGATCTGGATATGCATATTAAATATTGTAATCATGATTAAAGAGATTAAACCGAGTTGACTGTAAAGATGAAGGGAAGACCAAAATCGTCTTCCCAACAGATCCATATGTTTTTAGCAATAAGAGACTTACCCCTCCCAAGAAACCAATAAATGGTAGAAAGGAGAGTCCAAGGAAAGCAAGCGAAAGCTCTTTAGGAGGACGCTTCTCTGGAGCCCTGAAGATGTGCTGTATCTCAGTCTTGACCTCAAATCTCGAATATGGATCGGCAGCGACGGGAGGTGGGCGTGGCGCCTTTTCAGGAGCTTCAGGTATATCCAGTTCAATATGACCAATGGGCCATAAGAAGGAATTTTCCTGAGAACCAAACGCAAAAGCCAGTATTATTGGAAGCAGAATAATTGAAAGAAAATCCACATATGTTTCCCCTAAATATCTTACCATAACACTATCACCGACAGAAAGCTCAAGCTCGTATCTACCGGAAAGGTAGTAAAATTTCTCAACCAACCGTAAGAAATCCTACAAGCAGGAGGTGTATTGTAAATCAGGGGAAATATACTTGGCATGTGAGCCGCAAAACTGTTTCTCTTTTTGAGAAACAATAGATTTCTGTCATAAAGTGATTAAGTTGCATGCAAGAACAAATGAGACTCAACTAGAACCAGTTCAAACTGTTTCCCAGTGTTCCCCACCACGAAAATATGTTCAACCTTTGTCTCATGTTTCAACCTGAGAAAAGCCTGCACCAAGCAATTGTCACTTGTAGGTGTCATTCGCAACCCAAGAATCAGAAGGTTCGTGGAAACACGCTGGAACAAACCTGATGAGGAGTATATGCAAGACCACGGGGAGTACTAAGTTGAAAGGAGAGTCTCAACTTTTGGAGGTGGTTTGCAGACAAAGAGATGTCATTCCGTTTAACTAGATCAAGCCTGAATTCCCGAGAAATTCAAATAGAAGGATTAACACAGATAGAACCTCATTGTTAAAATGTGAACAGAAAATAACCACAAATTGGATGAAGACTATATCTTCATCAAAGATATGCCAGAAAGAATTAAGAGGAGAATTCTTGAACCTTACTTTTTTTGCGTATCAACTGTCCCAAGGTCACTATCAAGAACAGCAATCACGGCGTTCTCAACATTCACGACTCCGGATACATAGATTGGGACATGGATTCTACCACCAGTTGCATAGGATTTCTTGTGCTCAGGATCTTCAAGCAAAATCTGCAAAAACAGGACTGTAAAGCTGGAATTTATTTACACCAAAGATTAAGTAGTAGAGCTCACGTTCACCTGGAAAACAAATTTGTACTTTCCAACATCAATGGTATCTGGCAACACATCCAAGTAGTAAAATCCTCCTTCTGAATCATGTGTAAGTTCCTGGGGAAATTAAGTGATCATGAGATTCCCGACTGAGACATCCATGAAATAGGAAGAACAAAGCCGCCAAGTAAAAATGGGCAATAACAACCAACACCTTGTACCTGACTGTCTATGACAGAAACATCTGCAGCGTCTGACTTTAATACCTGCCGCAGCTTCAATTTCAAAGGAGGTGAATTTGCACCAAGTACAGTGGTTACTCTGACCTATTAAAATGAGCCAGAGAAATTTGTCAAAATGCACAAGACAAATTCCAAAGCAACCATAACATTCCATTTCACATTGTTATTCTTACAGCAAAAGACAAGTGACAACCAAAAAACACCATTTTTAAGAGAAAAAGTTTATTCAGTGGACCGTAGGAAAGTTTATGGTCCTTTTTTGTGCAACTCAAGGAAAAACAGGAATAATCATATATGTAAAAATCTATTCTCAACTGCCTACAACAAATAAGATTTCAAACTACTGAAATTTAACAAGTTCAAACTTCAAATAACACTGGAATGCACCTTCAGCTGATCTTTCTTTGTTAAGGAAAGCACAGTGGCTGGTAGCGACAGAATTAGAGGAACTGAAACCCTCCTGCAACAGAAAAATGTTCGAGAAATTTATTGAGTGTAAAACTAACTAGGAAAAGAAGAAGCAACACGACGTCAACTGCCAGTAGTTGAAAGAGACCATTCACCATAACTCAACTCTTTTGCATGCTAATCACTAACCAATACCTAAGGCAACCTGTCTCAAGTCATCCTTGAGTATTACTGGTGACAAGCATCACCTTGAAGTTCAACTGTTTGAGTTCAGCATATCATCGACATGCAAAATGACATTTCAAAGTGGAGTGACAAAGACTGTTACTTGCCTGTTGTTTTCCAAACAAGCCAAGGCATTAATCTGGTAGAATAAGTCCTTGGAATCACCGGGAACTCCAATGGCAAGAAAGAATTTTGCTAGGCCCAATAATACCTCCCCAGGAATCTGCAAACCCCAAAAGAAAGCAATATAGTGCATCGATAATACCCAACAAATCCCATACAGATTTCTGCATGTCCAACTTACATCTATTTTCTCAGAAGCTACAGATGCAAATGATGATAGGCCCACAACAACTGCTGAACTGGTTGCCAGTGGACCTCGGTATTCAAGGGATTCAACAACTTTTTCATCGAAATAAAATGTCCCATCATCTACAGGAAGAACAGACATAAGGTAAGAGAAAATCAGAGACATGAAGTGATACATATTATCTTGAAACCTATAGTATAACTTTGCCTTTCATACAATTCATTATCAGGATTCCCTTTTAGTTAAAGATTAAGGCCTTGCTCCTATCCAATGTCGACAGCGAAATTAAGACCTTATCTAAGACTCCCATCATGCTATCCAGTCTTTTATTTAAGGTATACTTCCAACATACATTTTTTAACCAAAACAGTTTTTCATTTTAGTTCAAAGAAAAATATACATATAAAGAAAGAGTATAAGTCCAATATCAGAAATTAGGTGAACGAAATAGCTTCTTTAACTATTACTGATGAGAACTTCGAAGCAGCAGAACATAATGCATCTAAATTTCCATCGATAAGTAATGAAAATAAGGAAAAATTCACTTATTATTTGTAACCAACTATTAAGACTAACCAATATGTCCTACCGTTTACAATTATGCCCATAGCAGATTCAAAGGCTGCAAATTGAAACTTTACCATATTTTTCAATGCTATCAAATAGCTTCTTTATATCATTCCCCACTGCGCTAATCTGCAATCAAGCAAGGAATTACTATATATTCCAACAGTCCTCAGTAATATGTGAAATATTACAGAAGAGAAGACAAATTACATAAGGAATTCATTGATTTAAACAACCAACAGAATATCGCATATTCCACAAAGAAAAAAAAAAGAACCTCTAGTTTGAAAGCCTTTAGAAGTATCAGGTAGTACCATTGATGGACTAATCTCCGAGTCTTCTAATTTAATTATTCCAGCAAGTGTTTCAAGAGCAACTCCTGCATAAAACTCTTAGGGTAAGCCAACAAACATACGAAAGCAATTTTGAACGGCATTGACAACTACTGGGGAAATTATAAAGGACAAAAAAATGTTAAGTCACATTTGAATTTTCTAATGTACATAGAGCCAACTATATTGACATAACCAAAAGTTAAGCAGTGAATAATAAGTAACAAGTGAGCGTTCCGATATTAACAAACAGTTGAAAATGCAACATTTACCTGCAGCATAGGTACTGGATTCTGGATTATTGGAACCATACCGCCACCTTCCATCACTCTGGCTAAGAGCCTACAATTAAAACATAAGGTCAAACCGATAGTCTCATATGCAATAATAAAGAAACATGAAATAGAAAACCCACTAGATTGACTGCCAAATACCAAATAAAATTAGCCGCACAACAAATAGGTGACTTCCAAAAGTCTAAACTACCAAGATTCCTGAGCACACCTTAATTGACTGAAATGTTCCTTTAGCATCAGTAAGAGCCACATCAACATCAGGACTCTGATCCTGCAGGAATAAGCCGGAAAGGGAACAAAAATTCAAACTGCATTAGATTTTATTATGGAATCTCACAATTACCATTCTGTATGACCACAAAAACAGAGACGGTAGTATTTTTGTCACCTTGATAAGAACCAAGCCTCCAACTGAGTAGTGGTAATCAAGCAATGAACTTGCATCACTCAAAGCAGCTTTAAGCCTAGAGGCTGCAATCTACACCACAACAAGAGAAGCGTTTCTGATTCTGAGCTTTCCAGACTGCATCACAAGATGCAATGTCCACACGTCTGATAAACCGACACTCAACATAACTACCCGTACAATTTGGAACTATTACCTCAAAAACAGCCCGTTCGCTTGTACATTTCGACAATCCATTGACCGTCAAAGCATAGTAGAGGTCCTTAGGAGAAGATGAGGCTGATTTAAGCACCTCCAACACCGACAAACAGCCGTCGCTCCTCAATTTCGCCTTTCCTACTCCGAGGACCTCAAAAGTCCGCAAAGCCTCATACGTTTCCTCCAAGCTGAAAGACGAAAACGATTCCTCATAAACAACATAATCAACTCGACCGAAAGAGAATCTTGCAATCAATAACATAAGATCTAGGGTTTTAGAAGAGGTTTTGAGTGATCGAGGAGGACCTTAGGGAGCGGCCGGTAGGAGTAAACAACTCAACGGCGGCAGATCGGTGTGGATCAGAGACGGGATGGACAACGGAGGAGGAGGCGACGGCATTGCATATCGACAGGGTGGCGATGATCGCCAGGAAGTAAACCGGCATCCCCCGGCGATCGGCCATGAAAGTGGTCTCTACTGCGACGGATTCACGGACGGATGGAGATCAGAGGTCGTGAGATGCGGCGTCGGCGGCCGTAACAACTTCGACGGAGAGTTTCGGCCGACTAGGGACGGCCAAGTGCAACACCCTGTAGGGGTAGTTTTTGCAGAGTCTGGAGTTATTCGAGTGACCGACGTTGACGAGAAAATTGAGGAAACTGGGCTTCATTTGGGCTTTTAGGCCCGTAGTTTGCATTTCTGGGCTGTAAAGTTAGGCCGCTCCTAAATAAATATAAGGCCAGGCAGAAAGGGCAGAACCGGGATTTCCACCCTTCGCATGTCTCCTCTCTTGGCGTTGACCTTTCAGTTCCCATGCAAACTGAAACATTCCTTCCTTCCCCATTTATTCCAACAACTACCCGAACCGCCTGAACTGGACCGAGCTGATCTAACCGATCCGAACCGGGACGTTCCGATCGATACTCGGTGATGTCGTCGCAGCGGGCGGCTGGGGAGGATGAGGAGGAGTCGCCGGAGCACACCCTCCTGGTGCTCCGCGATGTCTCTGTCTACAAGTGTGCCGAGTGGCTCCAATCCGATAGGATCTGGTCCGGCCGGCTCCGAGTTGTGTCGTGCCGCTGCCGTTGTCAGGTCCGCCTCGAGGATCCGGGGAGCGGCGAGCTGTTCGCCACGTGCATCATTTACCCTGGCAGCAGGGAGGCCTCTGTCGAGACGGTACTCGACTCGTCCAGGTACTTCGTGCTCAGGATCGAGGACGGGAGAGGGAAGCACGCGTTCATTGGGCTCGGGTTCAACCAAAAGGAACGAGGCGTTCGATTCCAACGTGGCACTGTCGGACCATGATAAGTACGCGAAGAGGACGGTGAATGCAGGGGAGAGGGTCAGGGAGGACGTCAAAGGCGAGGATGCCGACAATCAGATCGATATTAACCCAGCAGTTAATCACGGATTGAAGGTTTTATCGTTTGCATCAGTTTGCAGTAGCATATTCTGCCGAATTGATGCTTGGTTGTAGGTTCTGTATCTGGGTGCATGGTAGTTTGATCAGTAGGAACTACTTTGGAAAATAATGACAGAGCTGAAGGATTGACTGGGATTAGTGGGGCAAATGTCGTGGAGGAAATCTTTAGTGCATTGGGCAGGTTAAGGGTGCGCAAACTTTTGAGTTTTTTTTTTTTTTTATATCCGGGCTTCGTGGTGGACTTACTTTTTGCGAGCCCTCTCACGAGGTTCGGAGGCTTTTTTACAAGCCTGCGAACCTCGGACCCGGCCCCTCTACATCCCCTCTGGGTCCGACTTTAGGTCTGCTCCCCTATTGGTCCAATTTCAGTTGAGGCCCAAAGGCCCAGCAGGTGGGCGGCTCCTGGGCTTTATTAGTCATCATCCAGGAAACCAACCTTAATTTTCCAAGTGGAGTGTGCGTGATGGGGAGTGTGCGTGATGGGGAGTGTGCGTGATGGGGTTCGAACCAGGAATCATGACAAGATTCTAAATACCCACCACCCACCTTACGCCACTTAGGCGTCCTCGCAAGGACGCGCAAACCGTTGAGTTAATGTCTATAGATTGGCTTTCATGTGCTTGTGATCTGGTGTACTTCTCCTGGGCCGTTTTCGTCATGCTCGGGATGTGTATTGGTCAGCTACCAGTAACTTCCTCATGAAGCTCTGAAAGCTGAATTTAGCTCCTATTGTTATCGAACTGCTATTCGAATATCTCATTTTTATTTGGGAACTTCTTTTTTCTGTGTCCTTTTCCTTTAACTGTCTGAATGGTTTTACATACATTATTTGTACATTTGTCAGAATTTTGCATTCCAAATTGCTCGGTTTATGTAGAATTGGCTTATTGATCTGCTGGCCTGGACTATAATTAGCAAAATTTCTCAGGAAGAAGTTAGCTCTGTAGAGCTTTGAAAACAGTATTTTTAAAGCATTTCCAGCAGCATGAGTTTTTCCGTTGATGTTTTTTCTTAGAAGAATGAGCTAATTTTGATTCTTATCTTGGGTGTTTTCTTCATTTGTTTAATGCATTAGGAAGGTGAAACCATACGCATAAATGTTGTTGATATAATCTGGTTTTGATGATGACAAAGGTTATGTATTGCTAATGTGTTATTTAAGTGTACAGAAGAACAGGTCTTCGGGTGTAGAAGCTGGTCTCTGTCATTCGTGCAATACATAAAAGAGTTATGTGGAGTACTTCAACAGGGGAAACGATCTAGCCATCAGAAATGGAGTTCTGAGGATAAGATCTACTATCGAATCCACTATCTCTGTTACAGAGATGAGCATCTGTGTCACAGTTGCTATAACTCTCCTTGCTGGAGTACTTGCTATGGTTTGCAGAATGGTATTTCTGTGAGTGACGATTTCCTTCTTGGAGATTGTCCTATATGCGAGCACGTGAGATATTTATCTCACACAGGATCACGTCTAGGTTCATCTTTGGACCTTAAGTTATTTGGAAATATTTATTTCCTTAACTAACGTGATCTTATGGTTACGTAATTTGGCAATGACCTTATCAGGTTATGATCTCCCTATATGGTGAGAATAATTCCACGAAGGGAAAGTTTTCATATTATGGAAACTTATAATCCCAATGCCAAATTCGTATGAGAAAGAGTGCTGGTTCTGCTGTCGCAGCAAACAGCTTCTGAGCAGAAGTCATTATCTCTTATTGAGCGATCACTTTGTTTTATTATTATCTAACGTAACTAAGGGTAATGCTTTATGCTTTTGGAAGTTTTCCCACAGGATTAAATCATGGAGAATATGGCAAGTGAATCAACTAGCCGTTGAGATTGATTGGGAAACTTCGTTCTACGGACAAGCTTAAGTGCAAGTGTGAAGCAACGATTCCAAGTCGCCGTTCTACCAAAAGCTTACTAGAATCCTTGTGCCTTCACCGTTGCAAAAGCTGAGAGCGTCCGTCGTGCATTCACCGAGCCGATCACCGCTGACAGAGAGCGTCTTCTGTAACTGCAGAGAGTTTGTGCTGTAGTTGCTAATCTTGTCTCGTGCAGGTTGTTAGTCACACAGGTTGTGTGCAAGGGCAGGTGGTAGCCGTTAAGCCACGTTTGGCAGGTGGTAGCCGTTAAGCCACGTTTGGGCGGGTGGTAGCCGTTAAGCCACGTTGGGCAGGAGGTAGCCGTTAAGCCTCGTTGGGCAGGTGGTAGCCGTCAAGCCACGTTGGGCTCAGTGAGGAGCCGGAGTCAGACACGTTGCGTGCGGGTTGTGTTAGACACGTGATAACGTGCAATTTGTTAGTCACATTTCTGGCAGAAGTGTGCATCTGTAAAATCCCACATTCCAATCATAGTGAATACGCCCTGCTTGGGTGAGAGCTGGGAGAGTGGACGTAGGCATTGTTTGCCGAACCACTATAAATCTTTGTGTCTTACACAAAAGATAACTTGTCTCAGAACTGGGAATCTGTTTATCAGATCCAGCCTCTGTGACCTAACAGAACCACGCTTCTGTGAGCGAAAAAGTGTCATAACTCTTACGGCACTAATTCAACCCCCCCTTCTTAGTGCAATCCTATACCAACAATTGGTATCAGAGCGGGCTCAACGATAAAAGCTTAACCGCTTGTTGAGAGATCCGATAGGATGCAAATGGGATATATGCACACTGTTGGTTCCAACAGTAATAGTCCACCATTATTTGATGGACAAAACTTCTCCAGCTGGCGTAGCAGGATGGAGTTCTGGATTGCATCCCGAGAACCGAGGTGTTTAGGGATCATCCGAAATGGTCCTCTGCTTCTCAGAGGACAAGATCTGAAAGTTGAGCATGGCAGCACGACTTCACTTTCTGATCAGGAAGTTGAAATCATCAAGCTGAATGCTATGGCTGTCAACTTTCTTCACTGTGCTCTATCTCCTATGGAGTACAACCGGATCTCTGCCTGTACCACAGCAAAAGAGATCTGGGATCGACTTGTTCTAACCCATGAAGGGACGGATCAAGTCAAGGAGACACGAATAAATCTGTTGGTCCAGCAGTATGAGGCCTTCAAAATGAAGCCTGATGAGTCTATCTCTGAAATGTATGATAGACTCAATACAATCATCAACAGCTTAGCCCTTCTTGGGAAAAATTATTCTAATGAGAAGAATGAGCTAATTTTGATTCTTATCTTGGGTGTTTTCTTCATTTGTTTAATGCATTAGGAAGGTGAAACCATACGCATAAATGTTGTTGATATAATCTGGTTTTGATGATGACAAAGGTTATGTATTGCTAATGTGTTATTTAAGTGTACAGAAGAACAGGTCTTCGGGTGTAGAAGCTGGTCTCTGTCATTCGTGCAATACATAAAAGAGTTATGTGGAGTACTTCAACAGGGGAAACGATCTAGCCATCAGAAATGGAGTTCTGAGGATAAGATCTACTATCGAATCCACTATCTCTGTTACAGAGATGAGCATCTGTGTCACAGTTGCTATAACTCTCCTTGCTGGAGTACTTGCTATGGTTTGCAGAATGGTATTTCTGTGAGTGACGATTTCCTTCTTGGAGATTGTCCTATATGCGAGCACGTGAGATATTTATCTCACACAGGATCACGTCTAGGTTCATCTTTGGACCTTAAGTTATTTGGAAATATTTATTTCCTTAACTAACGTGATCTTATGGTTACGTAATTTGGCAATGACCTTATCAGGTTATGATCTCCCTATATGGTGAGAATAATTCCACGAAGGGAAAGTTTTCATATTATGGAAACTTATAATCCCAATGCCAAATTCGTATGAGAAAGAGTGCTGGTTCTGCTGTCGCAGCAAACAGCTTCTGAGCAGAAGTCATTATCTCTTATTGAGCGATCACTTTGTTTTATTATTATCTAACGTAACTAAGGGTAATGCTTTATGCTTTTGGAAGTTTTCCCACAGGATTAAATCATGGAGAATATGGCAAGTGAATCAACTAGCCGTTGAGATTGATTGGGAAACTTCGTTCTACGGACAAGCTTAAGTGCAAGTGTGAAGCAACGATTCCAAGTCGCCGTTCTACCAAAAGCTTACTAGAATCCTTGTGCCTTCACCGTTGCAAAAGCTGAGAGCGTCCGTCGTGCATTCACCGAGCCGATCACCGCTGACAGAGAGCGTCTTCTGTAACTGCAGAGAGTTTGTGCTGTAGTTGCTAATCTTGTCTCGTGCAGGTTGTTAGTCACACAGGTTGTGTGCAAGGGCAGGTGGTAGCCGTTAAGCCACGTTTGGCAGGTGGTAGCCGTTAAGCCACGTTTGGGCGGGTGGTAGCCGTTAAGCCACGTTGGGCAGGAGGTAGCCGTTAAGCCTCGTTGGGCAGGTGGTAGCCGTCAAGCCACGTTGGGCTCAGTAAGGAGCCGGAGTCAGACACGTTGCGTGCGGGTTGTGTTAGACACGTGATAACGTGCAATTTGTTAGTCACATTTCTGGCAGAAGTGTGCATCTGTAAAATCCCACATTCCAATCATAGTGAATACGCCCTGCTTGGGTGAGAGCTGGGAGAGTGGACGTAGGCATTGTTTGCCGAACCACTATAAATCTTTGTGTCTTACACAAAAGATAACTTGTCTCAGAACTGGGAATCTGTTTATCAGATCCAGCCTCTGTGACCTAACAGAACCACGCTTCTGTGAGCGAAAAAGTGTCATAACTCTTACGGCACTAATTCAACCCCCCCTTCTTAGTGCAATCCTATACCAACAATTGGTATCAGAGCGGGCTCAACGATAAAAGCTTAACCGCTTGTTGAGAGATCCGATAGGATGCAAATGGGATATATGCACGCTGTTGGTTCCAACAGTAATAGTCCACCATTATTTGATGGACAAAACTTCTCCAGCTGGCGTAGCAGGATGGAGTTCTGGATTGCATCCCGAGAACCGAGGTGTTTAGGGATCATCCGAAATGGTCCTCTGCTTCTCAGAGGACAAGATCTGAAAGTTGAGCATGGCAGCACGACTTCACTTTCTGATCAGGAAGTTGAAATCATCAAGCTGAATGCTATGGCTGTCAACTTTCTTCACTGTGCTCTATCTCCTATGGAGTACAACCGGATCTCCGCCTGTACCACAGCAAAAGAGATCTGGGATCGACTTGTTCTAACCCATGAAGGGACGGATCAAGTCAAGGAGACACGAATAAATCTGTTGGTCCAGCAGTATGAGGCCTTCAAAATGAAGCCTGATGAGTCTATCTCTGAAATGTATGATAGACTCAATACAATCATCAACAGCTTAGCCCTTCTTGGGAAAAATTATTCTAATGCTGAAATGGTGAGAAAGGTCCTCAGGTCTTTACCCATGAATTGGGAAGCTAAAAAGACCGCTATTGAGGAAGCCAAAGATTTAACAACTCTTAGGCTGGATCAGCTTATGGGTTCTCTTCTCTCCTACGAGGAAGAGAAACGGTCATCTGTGCCTCAGACGACCAAATCTATTGCCTTTAAGGCATCAGCTTCTACTGATGATGAATCAGATGATATAGAAGCAGAAACTGATGAGGAGCTTTCCTTGTTAGTAAAGGGTTTGAACAAACTTCTTTACAAGAAACGCTTCAAACGAAGTGTTAAACCCAAGTCTTCTAACTTAGAGGACAAAAAGGGACCAGTATGTTACGAATGTAAGAAACTGGGACACATGAGGAATGAATGTCCTCTGTTGGCTGATAGGTCAAAATCTTCTCGAAACAGAAGAAGAGCCTTATTGGCTTGGAGCGATGAGGAGGACAATGAATCTGAGTCTGAGGAAGAGCAGAAGGCAAACCTTTGCTACATGGCTCGTTCCAAATCAGAATCTGATTCAGATGAAGAGGTAATCTCGACATCTATGTCTAATTTATCTTCTAATGATCTTAAAGGTTTTCTGACAGAAATCCTTGAGAGAGTTAAAGAGCTATCCTCAAAATATCGCTCGGTGAAAAAGCAGAACAAGGTTCTGCAATCACAACTCACTTCTCTGCACAGAGAAAAGATTGCCTTGAAAAAGGATGCTGAGATCTTCTGCACAGAAGCATCTCCTCTGATCAGAGAACCTCTTCCTGAGGTATGGGACGAGCTACTCGTTCGTGACAAAGTGGTTTTTCCACTAGATGAGTCTAACAGAGGTTTATTACCTGAATGTCAGTCTCACAATTGTCACAGAAACAAATCTGAATGTTCAGATGATGTATGCTATGTGACACAGAACGCATGTTCTGTGATAAGTCCCAAAGTTGCACAGAAACAGAAGTCTGTGGTGCCACAGAAATCTGAATCTGTGAAATGTTATACTTCTGAGCAGAAGCATAACAAATCTAGGATTAAAAACCTTGTCGGACCGACAGAAAAGGTTAAATCCTGTCACTATTGTGGCATGCTTGGACATATGATCGGACAATGTCAGATCAAGAAGTCTATAAGCATAACCAACGCGATTCTCTCACGGAACAAATCACAATCCTATGGAACCGGCTTAAGGTGGGTTCCTGTTGTAACCTAACTTGTTCTTAATCGCAGGTACACTTGAAAACTAAAGCCAGGAAGGATGAGTGGTACCTGGACAGTGGGTGCTCACGCCACATGACCGGGGATCCTTCTAAGTTTTCAAGTTTGAAGTTACAGAACGGTGGTTCTGTGACATTTGGCGATGATAGCAAAGGCTACATCAAAGGCATTGGAACTATCGGTAGTTCACAAACAATGCAAATAGACGATGTTCTGCTTGTTGCAGGATTAAAACATAGTCTATTAAGTGTGAGCCAACTCTGTGATAAGGGTTATCAAATAACCTTTAACGCAGAAGGATGTTCTGGATCCACAGACGGATCCGTCTGTTTCGTTGCTGAACGAAGAAAGAACGTCTACATCGTTTCTCAAGACAACCTCTTGTCTTCTGAGAAATGCCTTGTTTCTTACAAGGATGAAACAAATCTTTGGCATAGGAAATTGGGACACATCAATTTCCAATTATTGTCTAAGATTGCCAAAAGGAAGCTGGTACGAGGTTTACCGAAGCTCTCTTTTGAAGAGAACAGCTTCTGTGAAGCTTGTTCTTTGGGAAAACAAACCAAAGCTTCTTTTAAAAGCAAAGGTTATATTTCCACCTCAAAACCACTTGAACTTCTCCACATGGACCTGTTTGGTCCCACCAGAACACGGAGTCTGGGCCTCAGACGCTATGCTATGGTGGTTGTGGACGATTACTCAAGATATTCTTGGGTAAGGTTCTTGGCTCATAAGAGTGATGCATTCGGTGCGTTCAAAAGCCTTGTCACAAAGCTGCAAAATGAGAGAGGAGCCTCTCTCAAAAGCTTAAGAACTGACCATGGTACAGAATTTGTAAACCATGAGTTCAAGTCCTTCTGTGACATGAATGGCATAGAACACACATTCTCTGCTCCTTATACTCCACAACAGAATGGAGTTGCTGAGAGAATGAATCGAACTCTTCTTGATATGGCCAGAACGATGATGTGTGAAAGCAAGGTTCCACAGAATTTGTGGGCTGAGGCAATTAACACAGCATGTTATGTGTCTAACCGTGTACTTGCACGAAAGACACTTGACAAAACTCCTTATGAGTTGTACAAGGGCAAAGTCCCTAACATCTCATATTTCCATCCCTTTGGAAGTCCTTGTTACATACTAAGACTTCCTAAGGACAATGTTGGTAAATTCGATGCTAGATCAGATGAAGGAGTTTTCCTTGGCTATTCTGAATCAAGCAAAGCTTATCGAGTTTTCAACAAAAGAACTCTTGTTGTTGAGGAATCTATTAATGTCATCATTAATGACTCTCAATACACAGAGGAATCTGTCTTATCTGATAGGCTAAGTACGCAGCTGCCTGCTGCTGAAGTACAGAAAGAGAGCGCTGTCCCTCTTAAGACTAATTCTGTACAAGTCCAGTCCGTCATTGGACAGGATGCAAACTCTGAGGGCCCCTCAGAGGATAATGATTCTGATAAGAATCTCTTGGACAGAGTGCCCACTCTGTACAAGAAAAGACACCCCATGGAGCAAGTCATTGGGGATGTACAGAAAGGAATACAGACGAGACGTTCTGTGAATCTCTTCTGTGAACATTCTGCGTTCCTCTCGCAAAAGGAACCAACAAGCATTGATGAAGCTCTTGCAGATCCTAATTGGATCATTGCCATGCAAGAAGAGCTTAATCAATTCGAACGAAACAAGGTCTGGACGCTTGTTCAGAGACCAAAGGATCGTTCTGTTGTTGGAACCAAGTGGGTCTTCCGCAATAAGCTTGATGAATCAGGCTCTGTGGTCAGGAACAAGGCCAGACTCGTGGCCAAAGGGTACTCTCAATCAGAAGGGATTGACTATGATGAGACTTACGCTCCTGTGGCACGCCTAGAAGCTATCAGACTTCTGTTAGCTTATGCGTGTTTTAATGATTTCAAACTATTTCAGATGGACGTGAAAAGTGCCTTCCTGAATGGTGAGATCAAGGAGGAAGTCTACGTAGACCAACCTCCGGGATTTGAGGATCCTAAGAAACATGATCATGTTTTTAAGCTTGATAAAGCTTTATATGGCTTGAAACAAGCTCCCAGAGCTTGGTATGAAAGGCTGAGCCAATTTCTTATTGAAAAGGGCTATAGAAAGGGAAAGGTTGACACAACTCTTTTCCTAAAGAAGCACGGAACCGAGCTTCTGATTGTTCAGATCTACGTAGATGACATCATCTTCGGATCTACGAACAATACCTTATGTAATGAGTTCGCAGAACTCATGAAGGGTGAATTTGAAATGAGCATGGTGGGAGAATTAACATTCTTTCTGGGCTTACAGATTCGCCAAACTTCAGAAGGTACTTTCATCCATCAGGAAAAGTACACTAAACAACTTCTGAAGAAATATGAGTTGACCAACTCAAAACACTTGTCTACTCCCATGAGCACAAACGCTATTGTGGAGAAAGACGAATCAGGAAAGGATGCAGATCCTAGCCTCTACAGAAGTATGATAGGGTCCTTATTGTACCTTACAGCTTCCAGGCCTGACATTCTGTTCAGCGTCTGCCTTTGTGCTAGATACCAATCAGCACCAAAGGAGTCCCATTTAACACATGTTAAAAGGATATTTCGATATCTTTCTGGGACTACAAATCTAGGGCTTTGGTATTCCAAGAGATCATTATTTGATCTTATAGGGTACTCCGACGCAGACTTTGCTGGCTGCAAAATCGATCGGAAGAGTACTTCTAGAACATGCCAATTGCTTGGAGATATGCTCATATCCTGGCACTCAAAGAAGGAAGCTTCTGTTGCATTATCAACAGCAGAGGCAGAATATGTTGCAGCAGCAAGCTGCTGTGCACAGCTTCTATGGATGCGTCAACAACTTGAGGACTACGGTTTCAAGTTTGACAATATTCCAATACGGTGTGATAACACCAGTGCCATAAATCTGACCAAGAATCCTGTTCAGCATTCAAGGTCTAAACATATAGAACTAAGACATCATTTCATTCGAGATCATGTCCAAAATGGTTCTATTGCTGTGGAATATGTGAGCACAGAAACACAGCTCTGTGATATCTTCACAAAACCATTAAATTTTGAGAAGTTCTCAAAATTGCGAATGGAATTAGGGATTTGTTATCCCCTCTAAATGGATCTGATTGATCCTTATCGTGTGCATTTTTGATTTGGTGAAAGATATGATTTTCAAAAATTATTTCCAATTTTATTATTTCCTGTTTTAAAAAATTTTAAGATTTCCCTGCCAAAATCTTTTCTTATTTATTTTCTCCCTTTCAAAGTATCTTTGCACACACACACACGTCTTCCCTCCATCTCAGAAACCCATTTTTCTCTCCCCACGTTTTTCCTCCGATCCTTCTTCGTCATTTCTTCCAAACCCTAACTTCTCTTCTTTGCTTCCTTCTGTCCTCATGGCACCAAGAATCAAGAGAATGCGCGCTGCCAAAGCCAAAGTAAGGCGCTCTGCTAGACTCAGCACTGAGTCTCTGTCCGATCGGGACTCTCAGGAGACCCAGTCTTCATTACAGGGGAGCGACTCTGAGAACGCAAGTCTCTCGTCGAAGGATACGAAATCCGTGTCCCAGCACTCTCCCCCCGAGAGTTCCAAAGCTCTGAATGCAGAGCAAGAAGTCATCCAGCCATCCACAAAGGAGGACCCTCCTGTACCTGCTAAGGAGGACCCTCCTGCAGCAAAAATTTCTGAGCCAGAAATTGAGGAAATGGTGATTTCTCCACAAGGACAAGCTGAGAAAGAGGTCCCTATACCTCAGCGCGTAAGCCCTCCTCTAGAGTCTCCATCTCTGGCTATATTGCCCTATATTGAGATTCTGCCACCTCCTCCTCCTCTTCCAAAGCAGAAGTTGGCCCCAACTTCATCTAATGCTAAGGAACAGGCTGTGAACCCTCCTGCGGTCGCGGCACAGGAGAAAGGAAAGGCACAGAAACGCCCATCTGCGGAACCGCAGAAGGAGAATAAAAAGCGAAGAGGTACTCCTCTGACCTTTACTCCTGAAATTGGGGAGATCGTTTCTGCTGAGGAAATTCAGGCTGTGTTAGATTCTTCTGAGTCTCCTGCTAGAGATCTTGAGGATAGGAAAATCGTACCCTGCCGATTCATCAGATTCAGCTTCTTCTCTGAGCACTCTCTTGGGCGATTAGAAACTCTTTTCCGTGAGCTCTCTCTGGTTAACTTCTGTGAGCACAGAAGCCCTGTCTCTGCCTCCTTGGTTAGAGAATTCTACAGCCACATCACCTTTCACAGGGTGAACAAGATGATCAAGTACATAAAGGTGGTAATAGAGGAGAACACCTATGTTTTCTCTCTACTTGATGTATGCAGGGCGTTCAGTGCAAGATACCACTCTCAGCTCCAGCCCATGGAGATATCCAAATCATCGGCGTATCGCAGGATAACAGGGGCCGAAAGGCCAACAAAGTCCAGCGTATACCTGGAGAGCACGAAGCTGCCTCTAGAACTGCGCATCCTCCACCGTGCTGTTATGTACTGCCTCTACCCCCGGACTGGGAGCACAGACAGTATCATCACGAAGGACGCCACCATGATGGTGCATCTGCTGGAGGGACTTCCTGTCAATCTTGGATCGATCGTCTTTGAGCACATGGAGAGATGTGCAACTCTGCCTGATAGAGGACTACCCTATGGCCATATCATCATGAAGCTCCTGCAGACTTACTCTTGTGATATAACTCCCAAGAGTAATCAGGACACCATCCATGTCGAGCCTTTTGACGGTACGACACTTGATCATATGGGGTTTGTTTTTACAGGGTCAGAATGGGTTCCAAAGAGGAGCAAGGAGGAGCCATCCTCCAAAGAGAAAAGAGTTGCTGCACCTTCCAAGCGTAAGACTCGGGCTGACACCAGCAAGCAGAAGAAGATTGATACCAAACAGAAGCATACTTTTGAGGCGTCCACTTCTGCTAATCCGAAAGAGTCACGCAAATTGGATAAGTGCATTGCTCAGCAAAAGGAGATTAAGACCCTGATTACGAAGCTGCTTGTAGATCTTGCTGATCTCGCGGCATATATCAAGGGCAAGGATGATGCATCCTCCTCTCCTTATGCAGAAGAAAGTGACTGACCAGTCCTTTTCAGAATCCGGCTTCTGAAAACTGATAAACTCTGGATCTGTTGTTTTAAAACTCACTCTTTTGAAATTCCTGCATGTTTGTGATTTGAAACTTGTTTCATGACATATCTTTTTGATATATGACTTCTTTGATGATGCAAAAAGGGGGAGAAGTAGCTAGCTCCCTGGAGAATTTTTTTTAGTTTTTAGGACAGGTGTTCTGTGAGACTTAGGAACAGTCTCTGCATTTTTCTTTGTGTTCTGTGTTTCTCTGTTTGCAGGTCATGAAGACGCTGAGGAGATTTCCTCAGTGTAATGCAGGTCTCAGTAGAATTATTTTCTGCTTTGAGAAATTCCTCGCCAGAACGATGCTTCTGGTTGAGATCAACTTGGGTTTGAGCAGAACTGCTTAAACTCAGGGGGAGTCAGAGAACTTTCTCTGCTTATACTCTGGTCAGAGTATCACTTCTGTGTGACGTTCTGAGCTCTGATTAAAAAGGGTCATCATAGAACTACTCACCTGTTCAGGGGGAGCCATGACAGAATAGTACTTCTGTCTATAATGCATGGTATTGCAATTACGAGCGCTGATTTGATCAAATCATATAAATGCTCTAATCGATTTGGTTAATGAACATTAACTAATCTCGATATCTGATCTGAGCAAGCAATAATTTCGATCGAAATTAATCCGCTTAGATTCAGGGGGAGTTACTACAGAAAGTAGCTTCTGTATCAACCATCTCGCAACAAGGAAATCTGTAAGACCATTAAAACTCTTTAATCATTACTCTCCAGATGAGCATGGTTTTGACATCATCAAAAAGGGGAAGATTGTTGATATAATCTGGTTTTGATGATGACAAAGGTTATGTATTGCTAATGTGTTATTTAAGTGTACAGAAGAACAGGTCTTCGGGTGTAGAAGCTGGTCTCTGTCATTCGTGCAATACATAAAAGAGTTATGTGGAGTACTTCAACAGGGGAAACGATCTAGCCATCAGAAATGGAGTTCTGAGGATAAGATCTACTATCGAATCCACTATCTCTGTTACAGAGATGAGCATCTGTGTCACAGTTGCTATAACTCTCCTTGCTGGAGTACTTGCTATGGTTTGCAGAATGGTATTTCTGTGAGTGACGATTTCCTTCTTGGAGATTGTCCTATATGCGAGCACGTGAGATATTTATCTCACACAGGATCACGTCTAGGTTCATCTTTGGACCTTAAGTTATTTGGAAATATTTATTTCCTTAACTAACGTGATCTTATGGTTACGTAATTTGGCAATGACCTTATCAGGTTATGATCTCCCTATATGGTGAGAATAATTCCACGAATGGAAAGTTTTCATATTATGGAAACTTATAATCCCAATGCCAAATTCGTATGAGAAAGAGTGTTGGTTCTGCTGTCGCAGCAAACAGCTTCTGAGCAGAAGTCATTATCTCTTATTGAGCGATCACTTTGTTTTATTATTATCTAACGTAACTAAGGGTAATGCTTTATGCTTTTGGAAGTTTTCCCACAGGATTAAATCATGGAGAATATGGCAAGTGAATCAACTAGCCGTTGAGATTGATTGGGAAACTTCGTTCTACGGACAAGCTTAAGTGCAAGTGTGAAGCAACGATTCCAAGTCGCCGTTCTACCAAAAGCTTACTAGAATCCTTGTGCCTTCACCGTTGCAAAAGCTGAGAGCGTCCGTCGTGCATTCACCGAGCCGATCACCGCTGACAGAGAGCGTCTTCTGTAACTGCAGAGAGTTTGTGCTGTAGTTGCTAATCTTGTCTCGTGCAGGTTGTTAGTCACACAGGTTGTGTGCAAGGGCAGGTGGTAGCCGTTAAGCCACGTTTGGCAGGTGGTAGCCGTTAAGCCACGTTTGGGCGGGTGGTAGCCGTTAAGCCACGTTGGGCAGGAGGTAGCCGTTAAGCCTCGTTGGGCAGGTGGTAGCCGTCAAGACACGTTGGGCTCAGTAAGGAGCCGGAGTCAGACACGTTGCGTGCGGGTTGTGTTAGACACGTGATAACGTGCAATTTGTTAGTCACATTTCTGGCAGAAGTGTGCATCTGTAAAATCCCACATTCCAATCATAGTGAATACGCCCTGTTTGGGTGAGAGCTGAGAGAGTGGACGTAGGCATTGTTTGCCGAACCACTATAAATCTTTGTGTCTTACACAAAAGATAACTTGTCTCAGAACTGGGAATCTGTTTATCAGATCCAGCCTCTGTGACCTAACAGAACCACGCTTCTGTGAGCGAAAAAGTGTCATAACTCTTACGGCACTAATTCAACCCCCCCTTCTTAGTGCAATCCTATACCAACAAATGTGAAGCACAAGCCGGCTGGTGGGATGGGCATGCTTTCATCTGCAGGACATTCTCTCGTACATTCCGCGAGTAGGAAACCAAATGCTGTAGGCCTTGCTCCCCCACCTGGTGGATCGAGTAAGATACGATCCCCACTCCCTCCCCGACCCAATGATCCTGCCGCCATCAGAAGGCCTCCACTAGTCCCAGCTCCGGCAACATTACATGGAACGAGAGAACAAGCTGAGGCGCTGCTGACCCATTATTCAATCTATCGGAACTGGAGGTATGCAGATAACATACTAAATGCGCGAATTTAAATGGAAATAACCTACCTTCCAGCAGTTCTGTGTACTGCAAATTCATCTACTTCTGTCATTGAGGTTTTAAAAAACAATCATATTTGCCTTCTGGTTCGAACAAGAGCATGAACCCATTGGGATGGGCATCGTTCTAACATTTTTGAATCAGAGGTTCCGCGGAGCAGCCTCGGGGCAGAGTCGACTTGAGGATTGGGCGGACTTTGAGAAAAAGCACGAGATGGTCTTGAAACATGGTCTTGAAACATGTGCGGCCAACGGTTTGCTCTATGAAGTAGTTGATATTCATTGTTCATTGATATCAATTTTATCTCGTGTTATATCGAGTCAAAGTTACTGGAGGAAAAGAAAAGAATGATTTAATTCCTAATTTGTCTCATTATTGATTAGGACATGATTTAGAGAAACAAGTGGGCCAAAGGAAATTGGAGAGAACGACCCAAAAATAATAAAAATTTGTAGTAATAGGTAATAACAACAAAAACGAGCAGCATGGCGTTAAATTAATTTAATTCTGGGTTTTTGGTTGCCACTAATATTAAAATCAATTTGTGCAGGCCAAAACTGGGACTTTTGACCCGACTTTGACTCGTTGAATTGATCCTGAGAGGAAAGTTCCTTACTACTTATTTTAGGTAGAAATTCAAATTAAAAATTGTTTGGGGTTATTTTGAGTTCAGATATTACTATATATATTAATCAAGATGAGGAAATTTTAACATTGGGATCCCAAGATAATGAAGATTGAAGGCATCTTAGAAGCATGAATGAGTTTCAAGTTTTTATGGCATTTAATAAGGTAATTGGCAGTGTAATCAAGTTTTTATGGTATTTAAGTCTTTCGACTCTAGTTTGTTATTCTCCCAACTATTTTAAGATTAAGTAAGAGAGACGCATTAAAAGTTTCAACTATCATAACCTTTTGATAATCATCCTATGCAATTAAACCCAACACGAAATGACGGGTTATGATTTTAATAAATAATATTTAACAATAATAAATTAAGAACAAATGAATAATTTACCCAACAATAGAAAAGGAAAAGGAAAAAGTTCTTGGTACAAAGTCACAAAACAGGACGGCAAACATGTCAAACACGTCGGGAATGTGTAATCAGAAACAACGATTAGATCAACCGTGGAATTTACACCTGACAATATTTGATTACTAATTAAACAAAGTATGCGAGACATTTAATCAAGAGGCAATATTTGCGCTCTAATCTCCTTAAAAGGGGTGAATTACCTTAAGCCGGCACCCTTATTCACACAATGAATGTCCCAATCAATAGGCAGCCAAGTCGAAAGGAATTTTGATTAAGTCCCCTGATTGGAGGGGCTTAATCAAAGCATGCACCTGAATATATTATTACCAGCGAGAAGATAGTGTGAGAACGGTTGTACTGGGCTTCGTATATAAGTCTGTAACACTAACACGTTGTATCTAAAAATTATAATAAATGCATTTGCTTTTAAAAAAATAAATAAAGAATTAAATAATAAAAATGCCATTATATTTCAAAGGAAAACATCGCTACCAAATTGACGTGGGTTAAGGTTTTAAAGGGGGTTGTCTTTGGAATGTAGTAGAAAGGAGTCATCTATATGTCCACAATATGCCGGCCATGCAATCTCGATTAACTAATTAAAATTAATCAACCTGACATCATTAATTTAATCCGCTGTGCATAAACACGGTTGATTTAAAGGGTTGATGAACTAACCATGACAATGTCCTCCGTGTTGTTTCTTCCCTCCCACCCCCCAACACGCTGATATCTTCCCTCCGCCGATCTCCCCTCCTCCTCCTCGTCGTTTTTAGATCTTTGTTGTGTCATGAAGGGCGGTTTCGAGGTCGTTAACCGGGCCCTCAACATGATCCAACCGCACGAGCTCTGGGACGCAGGCCCCCCTGCTTGGTTAGGCCCCTCTCCGAAGGTCTTCGAGAGCCGGAGCCTTGCCGCTGTCAACATGGAGGGGAATGATGTGCCTGATTGGGTGGAGCATGTCTCGAAGCAGCTCATCGAGGATTTCCCGGGTGAGAACGCCGGCGGCGGGGAGAGTAGTATTCATAACCATAGCGAGTCGTCGATGGCTTCCGGGGAGGACTGTGCTGTTGTTGGGGCCACGGTTTCTGAGGTGCAAGAGTTCAGGCCGAGGAAGATGTTGAAAAGGAGCGATCACTTGGATGACGGTATGACAAACAGCGACAATCTGATTCAGACGAGCTCGAGCGACGACGGTAAATCTTGTCCCGAGGATGAAGAAGAAGGCCTGGGTCTGCTTACCTTATTGTTAGAATGCGCCGTGTCGATCTCGGTCGACAATCTCGGAGAAGCTCACAGGTTGTTGATCGAGGTAACCCAGATGGCTTCTCCTTATGGCCCATCGTGTGCAGAGCGGGTCGTCGCATACTTCGCCAAGGCCATGTCGAGTCGCGTCATCAACTCGTGGCTAGGGATATCCGCGCCATTGGTAGACTACAAGAGCATCAATTCGGCTTTCCAGGTCTTCAACAACGTGTTGCCATTTGTGAAGTTTGCGCACTTCACCTCGAATCAGGCCATCCTCGAGGCCTTCAGCCACCAGGAACGTGTCCACATTATCGATCTCGACATCATGCAGGGTTTACAGTGGCCGGCCCTCTTCCATATCCTCGCTACTCGTGCGGAAGGCCCCCCTCACGTCCGTATGACAGGAATGGGCGCCTCGATCGAGCTCCTCATTGAGACAGGTCGACAGCTCTCAAACTTTTCCAAGCGACTCGGGATGTCCTTTGAGTTCCATCCGGTCGCGAGGAAGTTCGGGGAGATTGACCCCTCAATGATACAGATCCGGCAAGGGGAAACCCTCGCGGTACACTGGCTCCAGCACTCGCTCTACGACGCCACGGGCCTCGACTGGAAAACTCTAAGGATCCTCGACGAGCTGTGCCCCAGAGTCTTTACCCTGGTAGAGCAGGACATCGCACAAGGCGGGTCCTTCCTAGACCGTTTCGTCGGGTCCCTCCACTACTACTCGACCGTCTTCGACTCCCTGGGGGCGTACATCCCCCACGACGACCCGAACCGCCACAGGGTCGAGCACAGCCTCCTACACAAGGAGATAAACAACATACTAGCAGTTGGAGGTCCCGCGAGGAGCGGGGAGGAAAAGTTCAGGAGCTGGAGGGGGGAGCTGGCAAGGAGCGGAGGGTTCGTGCAGGTGAATATGAGCGCGAGCTCGATGGCGCAGGCGCAGCTCATACTCAACATGTTCCCGCAGGCGCATGGCTACAACCTGTCGCAAGGGGACGGGACGTTGAAGCTCGGGTGGAAGGACACCAGCCTCTACACTGCTTCTGCTTGGACTTCATCACACCATTGTCTTAGAAGATAGTTCTTATCCTCTTAAAACAAAAACATTTTACAAAATCTTACTAAAAAAATCTCTTATCTTTCTTACCATTTTGTGGCGTTTGTTATGACATAATAATTTTAGCTAGGATTTATGTGTATTTTGTGCATGTCATAGGGATCACGATACTCTTTCTTAATATATTCTCCAATGTCGGAAGTTTCAATATATTAAAAGAAGAAACATTGACCATAAGAAAGTAATTTACCAATGACATCTTTCATGGGTGAGGTTGATGTCTTGTATTAAGACAAAGTTGCCGTCTTGGAGTATTTCGACATCATTCACCCTCCCACGTAACAAAATAAAATAAAAATATAAACCAATGACGTAATATTATAATCTTAAAAAATTCAGGCCTATAGGAACACAAGCAGAAATATTACCGGAAGTTTTGTTATAATATAAAGCGAAATATTACCGGAAGTTTTAAAATTCCTTAATTAACGTATCTAAATCGGTGTTTAAAATACCGATTTCCCAACAAAATTAAGTGTTCTTTCATATACCGATTTTAATATCAAAAAGGGAAGTCGCTGTTTCAAATACTCGTTACCCTATTTTTTCGGCAAAATCGACATTTAAAACACAAATTTCTTTAAGGAATAAAATTGGTGTTTGAAATATTAATATATGGAAATTATTTAAGAAAATTAAGTTGCAAAAATCCTTTCTTTTTCCTTTACTCGTTTATAAAAAAAAATGTAAAATGGGATAAAATCCACGAACGTTAATCACAGCCTTACTTTGTCATAATTATTCTTATTTATTGAACCATTAATAAGCAGCCCATCAACGCAAACGATTGATCTTATTTTCTCCACTCTCGTGATTTGTTTTATTCCCTGATCATTTTCCCGTCCATAATTAAAGGTCGTGATTAAAGACATATGCGCATAATTCAATTAACTGTTACCATAATACTTACGAGATTAATTCTTACAAGTTTAAAAATACTTCGTCTGCGATCACTTTTCCATGAAAAATGTGGTAATAGAGTCTATACGTACGCACCCGGAAGTATTTTTCTTTTTCTCCCGGTCGGGACGCGAAGAAGAAGAAGTGGAGGTAAAAGAAACATAAGAAAGTTCCTCGCACTTTCAGTCTTTGTTTTTTTTCTCTTATAAAAAAAGAAAAAGGAAAAGGAAAATAACAAATAACGTGAAAGAGGAAGAAGGAAAATGAAAGAATACGGAAAAGAAATGGGGATAATTTGATTTCCGAGATCATAGATTTTACAGTAGAAAGAATCTAAAGAATCCTGAATGATTCATAATGACATTCATAATATGTTTATAATACCCCTTTTAAATGTCTTTTATAATACTGTCTCGTTAAAAATCTTTCTAGAAAAATCATGTTGGAAAAAACTATGGTAAAGGAAAAAAAATAGTACAGTAAGTTTACTCCCCCCTCTTAGTAACATCACTTTAAATCTCCAAGTTTATGCATTCCAATTTTATGCACCAGCCTTTCAAAAATTGTTGTAAGCAAACCCTTTATGAATAAATCTATCAGATTTTCTGATGAACGTATTTGTTGAACATCAATATTATCACTCTTCTGGAGATCATAGGTGAAAAAGAATTTCTTGCTTTTCGAAATAGTATATGTCGATGCATAATCTACCAGGCAGTCGCAATAATAATAAAAAACACATAAGAAAATAAAAAGAATCCAAAATATTACTCCCATATTATACAATTTTAATTAATTTTTTAATTAAAAGTTTAATTTGCACAACAAAACGTATAATTAGGTAATCATAAAATTTCATTTAAAAATAAACAAATACATCAAATTATAACAAATTATTCGACCTATTTTTTCAAATGATTACCTTACAACTGTTATGAAGGCTCCATTTGTGTGGAAACACATTAATACATAGTTGAGGAGTTGGGTAACTCATATGAGTGTGATACAGTATAGAGAGAAAGAAATAGGACGACACAAAATGAGAAAACATACATATCAGAGAAGCTCTCAATTTTTGTCAAAAGTATCTTCTTTCCAATCTATCAAGATTCAAGAGAAATCAGATGTGTGAGGAACCTCTCTCTATATTTTGTGTAAAACCGTTCTTTCTGTTTATTATTGAGAATATTTTTTTTTTTTTTTGGTAGTAGAGAATATTTGATCTTACATGAAAATATTAACTGGAACTAAAGAGTGGAAGAGATATGCATTAAGCTCTTATTAATTATTTTGTACTATGGGATCATCATAGCAGGTGACCACATGAAAGGACTAAACGTTAAAAATTCTTATTTGAAGGTTGAGTCACATATGGATAGTAAGCTCAGTTACAACAATAAGGTTTATTAGTGTTTTTTTTATAAGGTAAAATCAGTGAACAAGCGGTTATAGAACAGTAGTTTGCTGCAATTTGAAGCTAGGTAAAAGGTTCGAATAGCAAATGGAAGAATCATAACTCCATATCAATAGTCAGATAAGTGTTTTAATATTATCAACATACGAACGGTATGCAACTTACAAAAAAAAAAGTATATGAATGGTGTTTCTAGGACTTGCATCACATAACTTGTGCATAGTATCATCCTCTAACAACATAATTGTAATAACGAGAATCTCTGTCATCAAGTTATATGGATTTTGTATGGTTTAAGTATCAATCTAAGGTGATTTTGAATTAACGTTGCAGGGTCATTTTATCTTGGTTGACATATATTTATGATTTCATATTATAACAATTAAGATGCAGAGATAATAATCAAGTCCATTGTTGTTAAAGGAACTAGTACCCTATAAGGTGAGATGCTCACCTGATTGCCTTAGAGGCAAAAGGCGCTAATGTAAGTAATAGTGGAGAACACTTAATCTTGGATTGATGCCAACCTTGAAGCTACTGCTAAGGGCATGCTTGCTCATTGAAGTTGCGAGTTGCACATCAGTAATAGCATGCAAAGGAGGTTATAGTTATAATTTTTAAAATTTTCCCAAGTTCGGCGCCCTAAACTATTTGTTGTATCGTATAAATAAGACATATAATAACAATGAATTTTATATTTCATTATAAAACACCTAACATATCCGCAATTTCTAAAAAAGGAAACAAAGTTGTACAAATCCATTAATTATAATATATAAATAAATAACTGGCAAAACTTCCCAAATATTTTTAGACAAATTATTCAAAATCGAGACAACATTACAAGGTTGTGACTAATATTTATCTATCAATATGTTAGGTTTTTGGGTTTATTTTGACAGGATTAGATAAACGAGTTGGAGGATTGTACCTAATTACGCTTAGTTGAGAAAAAAATTTGCGAAAGAGTTTTTAAAATTACCTGAATATTGTCTCGACTTTTCAAACCGAGACTTTGAATTTAGTTAAAATGGACAAAGTCGCTGTAGCGACTTTAGGTAACTTGGGCTTTTTTTGTGTTTGGAGCAAAATCGCTGTTTGAAACAACGTTTCTTAAGGGAAGTCGTTGTTTCAAATATGTCTTTCGGTAAAAAATGGCGACTTTGACCCAAACATCAAAAAAGTCTAAAAAAATTCCCAAGTCATCGAAAGTCGATGGGACGGCGAGTTTGTCAATTTCAATCTAAATCGTTGTTTCAAATCGCGACTTAGAATTTAGTTAAAATTGACAAAGTCGTTGTCCCAAACAACGACTTGAGATTTTTTGGTGTTTCGGGCAAAATCGCTGTAGATCCCCCAAATTGTTTACTCTCCGAACAAAACCAGTCGACTGCGAACCTGTTCGAAAATTACTTCGAAAGTTTGGGGATCAATCCAAATTGATGGACCCATTCCGACTTTTACAAAAAGGGGACGTCACTACTAAAGAAAAACCAGACTAGAAAAATTTTCTTGGCGAGGCCCAGCGAATCCAGCCCAAGCCCGTCCGCCAAGACAGCCCGCTTGCCCAACCCAGCGCCAAGGTCCCCGAGAATTGTGAAGACCAGTTGATTCCCCCCAATCCAGGCCTGGATGAACCCGGCCCAGCCAAGCTGAAGACAGTGGCGCCCCCCCGTCGCAATCTGCAACAACAGCAGCTGTAGCATCAGACACCTGCAGCAGCTTCGTTCACCTCGGGATGCCCAGAGCTACCCTGCTCTGACTTCCCCTGCTAGCTCGCAGAGCTTCGCCGCCCCCACCCCCCAATTCATGACCTGAGGCGATGAGGTTCCACCTTGATGAGTGTGCCCATCCATTCGCAGCCAGAGGGAGAAGGATTTCTCTATAAAAGAAAAGAATGGAGGGGGGGTCGACAGACCGGACCGGGAGAGCTTCTTCATCGCCTCCCCCGTTTCTCCCCAAAACAACACAACAGCTCTACCTTCCCCCCTCCCTCAATCGATTCTGCCCAAGGTGTATACCTGGAGATGGAGACCCTTTTGCGCCACGGTAGCAACAAAACCGCCCCGCCACCAGCTCCTGGTCCCAACCTCCTCCTCACTCGGCAACAAGCAGCTCGGTGATGGCAACTAGTTGCTGGTGACAACCAGAAGTGTTCTCCCATCTCATCTCCAAGGTAGCCTCCCTAACAATGCTATGATCGACACCAGTGGAACAACGGTCCCCCCGCTCCATGCCACATCCATGGATGGCCACACCAGCGGCGGCGTCGTCCTCTTAACAGCAGACACCAAGCCTCGACAACCACGATGGCCAAACCGGGCTACTCTCAGCGCCAAACCCGGCGGAATCGACCAGGAGCCCAAGGCGCTCCCGACTCCAACAACTAGGACACCCAAGGCGCATCCCCACCTCCCCGCAGTCTCCGAGCCGCTTCCGGTCGTGACGACCAGCACCCACCTCGTCTCCCCGTCCTCCTCCTCCTCCCTCGCGTCCAGATCCGGACTCGGCCGAGGCGACCCGAGCTTGGCCGACCCGCTCCTCCCCACGGCTGGCCCGATCGGAGATGATGGCAGACCCGACAGCCCCAAAGCGGCCACCTCCACAACCCGCTTCGGATCCGGCCGCAACGGACCCCCGGGGGGTCGGCCTCCCTAGATCCGCGACAAAAAGGACACCCACCAAGGCGCGGCCGCCCTTCTCCACGATCCTCGCCCCAAAACACCCGCCATGGCGCCATCCTTCCCGAGGCGCCATCTTCCCCTCCTGGCCCATGTGACAGCCCCTTTCCCTCCTTGACATCGGCCTTCCCCTTTCCGGAAAGAGACCCCGATCTCTACGGGCAAAAGCAGCCCCACCAAGTCCGCACTGGAGGACGACGTCGTTGGGCACCACAAACCCAGAGGAAGGCGGAGGTCAGGGGAAGCGTGTGTAAGGCGAGGACATTTCGATGGTGAAATCCCAAAGCGTGTCTTCGGCTTTCAGAAGGAAAGTCAAGGCTCCAATCCCATCACAGAAAGGTAAGAGCTTTTCTTTTCCTTTTTTTATTAAAGCCGATTCCCACTGTTAGGATTAGAAATGTTAACATTTTAACTTATTGTTATTACGTTTATTGCTCCCACTCATTGTCTTGTCATTAGAATTATTTCATTACGTTTCGATTTTCCTTTGTTTCGTTATTACTTGATTGTGTGTGTTCAAGTTACACGTGAACCCGAGGCTTCGAAGTATTCTGGATGGAATCTTTGAAATAATTTTTATAAAGCCATTAATTGTTCTTGAAATTTAATTCTTTTCGACGAATGCCTTTGACCCCCCACTTTTTCTACTCTTTGTCGTTTGTTTGCATGAAAACATAACGAGAAATATGAATTTTCCCGAAACATCGAAAGCCGACGCAAGCATTTGAAATCGAGGAGTCAACAACCAAGGAGACATCTTCTGACATATCAGAGGATCGACGTCAACGGGATATACAAATGTTCCATTTAATTCAACCATTTCAAACGGTAAGTCATGCCTTACTATTTTAGTACAGTTAAATTTACGTCAATTTAACCGTTACTAAAGGCTTTGCACATCGGCATCTTCCTGTTTTACATGTAAAACACCGAGGAATTATTACCAAGGAATGCATCCTCCGACGACGCGGACGATCGACATCAACGGGATACAAAATGCCCCATTTAACTCAACCATTTTAAACGGCTTTGCACATCTTTTCCATTTCCTTGTTTTACATGTAAAACAACGAGGAATTCATTACCAAGGGACATCCATTTTCGACATCACCGAAGATCAATATCAACTGGCCACACAACGCCCCAGACATCCATCTTCCGACATCACGGAAGATCCACATCAACGGGCTATACAACCCCCCAGACATCCATTTTCAACATCATGAAGGATCAACATCAACGGGCCACACAACGCCCGGTGAGTAATCATTCTTACTCACCAGTTAATTTCAAAATCATCCCATGTATTTTGGAATTTTCTGATATATCTATCGTTTTCTATGTGGTGTTTTAATTTTGCATGAAAAATCAACCGAGCTTCATGGAATTTCGACAAAGCGATATTTCGAAGATAGAAAGCTTGAAGGCGTGTGTAACAAACCGCGCGGGTTGGACCTACCGCGGCCTAAAAAACCGCTGGTTCAGAGAGAAGCGACATCAACCGTCATCTCAGGTACATGAGGGAAGTGCGGGCTTCCCGTCTTTTCTTTATTTCCACATGTAACGGGTCGTGAGCCCAAGTGCATAGGCTCATGATCACCACCCTTTCCCGCTCTCTTTGATCTCGATAAATTGGTTGTGGTTGTTCGCATGCTTTAGGCCCGTAGGTTTATCGTCGCATGCTATTTGCTAAATACACATGAGTTCGAGTCCAAAAGGCTCGAATCGGGTCCAACGCCCGTAAAACAGTGACATGAGTCCGGAGTCATGCCCGGATCGGGTCCAACGCCCGTTAATCTAAAGCCAAACTCTTTTGGAGCAAACGCCACCTCTTCGCATGTTTAGAGTGTAAAGACTAGTAAGTAGAAATCCCCGAACAAGCTGTTTTTCCGACTTAACAGTTTTAAATTAAAAAGTCGGTGGCGACTCCGTAATAGTTTACCTAGGTTAAACAATGACACATTTTACAAACGGAGCCATTTTGGATGGGTGACGGCAACACGAGCCGCTTCCTGGATCCTCCCGGAATTTCCCAAGCGAGGTCTTAACGCAGCCTTTCGCCCGTCGCCTTCAAGGACTGGAGACGGTCGGCGAAACGCCCCGCAGATCCGCTCGGGAACCAAGGGAGGATTCAACCCGATGCCCTTCCGCAGCGTCCGACGCTCGAGTCGCGACGCCGACCGGATTGGGCCTCGGGGAGCGGGCCCGGATCCTCGTGTCGCCGGAGCCGCAGCGCGCGTGCTAGGCCGGAGGGCGCGCGTACATCCCGGATGGCGACTCCGCTGGGGAGTTGGGCATGTGGATTTTTATCGAAATATCTTTACACTCGTCCACATGCGGAGGGGAGTAACTGTTTGGGCATGTACTTGCTTGGCTCGGTGCCCTTCGTTTGCGCTCATGATTGTCTTTGTTTACCGCTTTCCTAGGCATGTCTAGGTGTGCCCGAACCCGGGGCTAGGATCTTTAGGGGGGTCACCGAGAGGCTCAGCCTGCTGCTCTTTGCGGTATGGTTTTTGGCCGGGGCCCCGCCTCTCTCAATCCGAGGGAGGTTTAGAAGCCTTCATCCGTGAATCTAGAATTGCTTGCTCACTACAGGTACCAGATGCAGCACGTGCATTTGTCTGTTACTGAGTGACTGTTACATGTGCAGGGACAGGTGTCAGATACGCTTTGTCTGTTATAACTGTAAAACTAACACTACTCGTTTTGCAGTTTGATGGAGTTTATTACAATGGGCTTCAACAACCTTCATTTCTCCTATCCCTACCTTTTTTACTGCTTACAGTATTCATACATTCGCATGACCACATGAGTGTCTGTTTAATTGCAGTAGTTACGTTATCATGTCATTCACAGTAACTGCTCCATTGCAACACCACATATGCATACTTTTCTGCATATACGAATGCAATTAAGTATCACCATAAATTTATCATGCATCGATTACACTGTTGCATGATAATAATCTAATCTTTCTCTCTACTTTCCTTTCGAGGTCTAATTCTCCAACATGGCTCCTCGAACGGGACTTAGGGAAGGCATGACATTACAAATCTACAAGCACAAAAATGCCAAGGATTCATCGACAGCTACCAAGGCCCAAGCCGAACCTCTAACAACATGAAGACCAAAGTTTCCATTACGGCTACCAAGGTCCAAAGCCGGTATCCAACAACATGAGCCCAAAGTGTTATCAACGGCTACCAAAGTACAAAGGCAAGCACGAACACCAAAGATCACACAACGACTACCAAGACATGCAAAGACCGGACACGTCGGAACATCGCGCCTCTACTTATCCGACAACCACTCCAAGGAAACAAAAGCGATCACACTACATCATCAGTCAGCACAATCCAGCACAAGGACTCGTCGACCCTCTTCATGGTGCCAACAATACATTGTAGCACTAGGGGCAAACCCCGCTCTACACAATGACCTCGCGAGATCGGGACACCTGCAAGCAATCGACCTCACCGTCTCTCAGATAACAGGAACTCGACGAACACCGGATCCAAAGCATCCCCACGACCAAAACATGGACATGGACCAGTTTTTCCAAGAGAGGGAAATACATAGCGCAACTGGCATTAGAAGCTCCTATTCGTTCTACTCGCCTTTCAACAGTTCAAAACATACATGATGAACTTACCGATATTTAAACTGCTAACACCGAGGCATCCATTTTACCTCGAAGGTACAAGACGACTCATCTGGGGCTAATACAACAGCATACCAACACCAAAGAATATGATGTCTACCAAACGACGACGCATACTTCGACTGGGGCAATTCCCGTTGAATTCCCTACGGCACCCAAGTGGTCATCCCGACAATAGTCAACCATCAACTCTCACCAAAGAAAAGAGGAAAAGGTCAGTCACCCCCTCACTCATTGACGAGAAACAAGCATCTCGGCCAACCACAGGAACGGTCAATTCCCTAGCCCGCCCACCACAGTACCGGTCATCGCCCACGCGTACCACAAAGTGCTACAACAATGCATATCCCATGCAATCGCACCTAGCCAAAGAGCAACTGTCGTAACAAAGAGGAACTGCCACAAACAATCAACGCAGAAGATCTTCGACGTTATAATCACATGAAAGGGAGTATTCGTTCTTTAATCAGTACTTCCTTATTTAAAAAAAATGAGTTACATGAGCTCACTCATTTTAGCCCTTGTCGCATGTGGACGAAGGCGTGGGTGGCAGGGTGGTAAAATTTCGAGCCAAATCCTTGAAACAATTTCGAGCCAAAGCTTCGAAATATTCTTCATTGTCAACACGTACAGGAACTTCCTAAGCAGACAACAACAGGCGCGGCGGTAGGGTGGTAAAGCTCCGAGCAATATCGGGGCAAAAATTCAAGCAATCTTGGATAAATCTTCGTTTCCAAGACAACGAATCACGTAAAAGGGAGTATTCGTTCTTTAATCAATACTTCCTTATTTGCAAAAATGAGTTACATGAGCTCACTCATTTTAGCCCTTGTCGCATGTTGACGAAGGCGTGGGTGGCAGGGTGGTAAAGTTTCGAGCCAAAGCCTTGAAACAGTTTTGAGCCAAAGCTTCAAAATATCCTTCGTTGTCAACAAAACGATGATCTACATGAAAGGGAGTATTCGTTCTTCAACTAATACTTTCTCTGCAGAACAGGTTACATGAGCTTACTTGTTTTTCCCTTCGGCTTGTCTCATAGGTACATGAACATCCTAAGCAGACGACGAAGGCGAGGGTGGTAGGGTGGAAACGTTTCGAGCCAAAGTTTCGAAACAGCCTTCGTTGGTAAAACAATGACGACGACAACACGAGAACAATCCTGTGACAAATTTCCGAGTGATCATGGACATATCTCCGAGCGACTCTGGGGCATATCTCCAAGCTATCATGGGACGAGACTGAGCAAGCTTGGATAACTCTCAGTTGACAAAATGGCAAATAACATGAAAGGGAGTATATGTTCCTTAACAAATGCTTTCTTTACAAAACAAGTTACACGAACTTACTTGTTTTGCCCTTCGGCTTATCTCATAGGCACATAAACAACCTAGGCAGACGGGAAGATACAACAACATCCTGTCATGCCAATAAAGACAACTTTCGAAGCAAAGCTTCGAAACAACACTCATAATCAACAAGACAACAAGACAACAAATTACATGAAAATACATGAGCGTCTTAAGCAGACAACAAAGACAAACGATGAAGTTTCAAACCAACGCTTCAGAACAATCTTCGTCAGCAAACTTCTTTATATCCCCAGGGAGTCAACTGGGGCAAAGAACACTAACAATACACATGAAAAGGGAGAATCATACAAATACTACTCTCTTCATCAAGCTAAGTGAAATTACATGAGCTCATTTCACTTACGTCCTTTGTCTCGTGGACAGGTACAAGAGCTCCTCACACGTATGGTGCAAAACTCCTATGACAAAGGCGTGGGTGGCAGGGTGGCAAAGCTTCAAGCCAAGGTCTTGTAGCAATTTCGTCAAACCTTCGATTCCATCGGACGAAGATGCATTGATGAAATCACACAAAAAGGAAAGTAGCAAAACTCTACTTCGCCTTTCATATAAATGAAGTTACACGAGCAAACTTCATTCTTACTCTAACAGAAACAAGTTACCAGAACTTCCTTATTTCTAGCCATCTGTTTGATAGGTACATGAGCATCCTTACACAACAGACATCAAGCTTGTAGCAATTTCGTCAAATCTTCGATTCCATCGGACGAAGATGCATTGATGAAATCACACAAAAAGGGAAGTATCAAAACTCTACTTCACCTTTCATATAAATGAAGTTACACGAGCAAACTTCATTCTTACTCTAACCGAAACAAGTTACCAGAACTTCCTTGTTTCTAGCCATCTGTTTGATAGGTACATGAGCATCCTTACACAACAGACATCAAGCTTGTAGCAATTTCGTCGAACCTTCGATTCCACCGGACGAAGATGCAACGATGAAATCATGCAAAAGGGAAGTATCAAAACTCTACTTCGCCTTTCATACAAATGAAATGACATGAACAAATTTCATTCTTACTTTGAAAGAAAACAAGTTACATGAGCTCACTTGTTGTCTGTCCTTTGCCTAACATAGGTGCATGAACATCCTATATTATGGACAAAGGCGCGGGCGGTTGGGTGGAAAATTTCGAACCAAACCTTCGGAATCGCCTTTGTTGTCACCAATGATGAGCATACCAAGAGGGAGTATCATCTACACTGCTTTCTAACAAAATTTCTTATATTTCCCCAGATGGAGTCGTATCTCCGTTTCCCAGCTGGAGTCCTGCCTTCGTTCAAGCTGGAGTTGATTACATGCATCGCATTCCTCAACAAGAATCAGACATACAAGCATATTCTTCCAGAACTATCATTGAGACAGACATATCTATCTCATCTCCCCAGCGGATACTTCATTTCATTGTTATCTCCCCCAAGCGAGAGTCGAAGTACATGAGCTAACTTCGTCTCCGTCCGTTGTCAACTGTGTAGGCACATGGACTCCGCACAGTACGGTACAAACTCCTAGGCAACGGCGTGGGTGGTCGGGTGGAAGCCGTTTGATTCTAATATCAAAGAACATGACTGGGGCATGAAAGTGCAAACACTTTCCCCTCGAAGTTTGCACAAGAGCACTTCGGAGGTTTGAGTATCTAAACCTAGTCATTTCTTAAACATTCATGCGCTCATTCGCATATAATTTAAAATGATTTTTTGACAATAAAAATGCTTCTGAGCGAGAGTGGAGAAGGCAAGCCTATCCCTAAACACTTACCCGGAAAGATGAGCGCAAACACTGTAAGGATTCATACCTAAGCATTCAGGCGGATAATGAATCCTTTGACAAAAGATGCTCTAAACCGGGATGAAATCGAGCATTTCTTCCCTATCCAAAACACAAAACATTGACCATTGCTAACCCCTTCCGAGCCAAAGTCGAAGTTTCTATATACGTTACTCCCACTGAGTCTAAGGACCGCCTCACATTGAGGTTAAAGGAGATCTTGTAGCTAGAAACCGGAAGCAACGGATCACAGAGGCGACACTTCCTCAAGGTTCAAGCGAAGAGGTACCATCAACAGACGTGCTTGCCAGTTGACTTGTACCCAGGGACAAAAACATCCAACAATTCTGCAAGACGTACAAATCGTCAAAGAGTCCAAAGCAGCTCTAAAAAGATGAACGGGGATGAAAATGGGGCAAATCCTCATATACCATCAAGAAATATAAATCCTCAAAGAGTTCAAGGCGTCTCCAACAAAGCAAAGAAAAAGAAATAAAATGGGACAAATCCCTGCATGAAAGCGAAGAAAGAGCAAAATCAGCGCAAAGACCAAGGTCGTCAAAAGCAAAGCGCAAAAAGAAAATAAAAGAGCAAATTAAAGCACCAGGGCCGACATGAAAGGCCGCAAAAGCAAAGGTGCTATCTCCCGGACAAAACAGGGACAAGGCACTCCCCAAAACAGATTTCAAAAGATGGAGAATTCGCTTGGACGGTGGATCGACCATCAATCCCCAACGGCGCATCTCAACGGGCCTGCTGTCTGGTAGATGGAGAATTCGCTTGGACGGTGGAACCTCTATGGTACAACAGCTTCCGATGAGGTCCTTAGACTCGTTCCTTCAAAATGACAAATTCAGATTCTCTATCCAAGGCTTTACGCCAAAACTACATTTCAACCTAGATAAAGACTCTTTCGACTGGTACATGAGCATCCAAGTCAAGGGTATTCTAAAATCCAACTGAGATGACTTTTAGAAATAAGAGTAAGATATGAGAGAAGTCAGAAGCCATTCTTTATTCTCGCTCAGAAGAAATCTTAATAAAACATGACATGCATGAGAGCATAATCCTACATGTTTGATTATTTTGTTCGATCCCCCAAGCTTCACGGAATACATTTGTTACTGACATTTTCTTGATTAGATCCCAAGGTATAGATCTATCAAGAATACCCTAAGATTACAATTTGGGGTTATCTATGACGTCCTTGCGAGACAATCTTCTCAGATTCTCCCACAAGGAGGGGCAAACTGTAGATCCCCCAAATTGTTTACTATCCGAACAAAACCAGTCGACTGCGAACCTGTTCGAAAATTACTTCGAAAGTTTGGGGATCAATCCAAATTGATGGACCCATTCCGACTTTTACAAAAAGGGGACGTCACTACTAAAGAAAAACCAGACTAGAAAAATTTTCTTGGCGAGGCCCAGCGAATCCAGCCCAAGCCCGTCCGCCAAGACAGCCCGCTTGCCCAACCCAGCGCCAAGGTCCCCGAGAATTGTGAAGACCAGTTGATTCCCCCCAATCCAGGCCTGGATGAACCCGGCCCAGCCAAGCTGAAGACAGTGGCGCCCCCCGTCGCAATCTGCAACAACAGCAGCTGTAGCATCAGACACCTGCAGCAGCTTCGTTCACCTCGGGATGCCCAGAGCTACCCTGCTCTGACTTCCCCTGCTAGCTCGCAGAGCTTCGCCGCCCCCACCCCCCAATTCATGACCTGAGGCGATGAGGTTCCACCTTGATGAGTGTGCCCATCCATTCGCAGCCAGAGGGAGAAGGATTTCTCTATAAAAGAAAAGAATGGAGGGGGGGTTGACAGACCGGACCTGGAGAGCTTCTTCATCGCCTCCCCTGTTTCTCCCCAAAACAACACAACAGCTCTACCTTCCCCCCTCCCTCAATCGATTCTGCCCAAGGTGTATACCTGGAGATGGAGACCCTTTTGCGCCACGGTAGCAACAAAACCGCCCCGCCACCAGCTCCTGGTCCCAACCTCCTCCTCACTCGGCAACAAGCAGCTCGGTGATGGCAACTAGTTGCTGGTGACAACCAGAAGTGTTCTCCCATCTCATCTCCAAGGTAGCCTCCCTAACAATGCTATGATCGACACCAGTGGAATAACGGTCCCCCCGCTCCATGCCACATCCATGGATGGCCACACCAGCGGCGGCGTCGTCCTCTTAACAGCAGACACCAAGCCTCGACAACCACGATGGCCAAACCGGGCTACTCTCAGCGCCATACCCGGCGGAATCGACCAGGAGCCCAAGGCGCTCCCGACTCCAACAACTAGGACACCCAAGGCGCATCCCCACCTCCCCGCAGTCTCCGAGCCGCTTCCGGTCGTGACGACCAGCACCCACCTCGTCTCCCCGTCCTCCTCCTCCTCCCTCGCGTCCAGATCCGGACTCGGCCGAGGCGACCCGAGCTTGGCCGACCCGCTCCTCCCCACGGCTGGCCCGATCGGAGATGATGGCAGACCCGACAGCCCCAAAGCGGCCACCTCCACAACCCGCTTCGGATCCGGCCGCAACGGACCCCCGGGGGGTCGGCCTCCCTAGATCCGCGACAAAAAGGACACCCACCAAGGCGCGGCCGCCCTTCTCCACGATCCTCGCCCCAAAACACCCGCCATGGCGCCATCCTTCCCGAGGCGCCATCTTCCCCTCCTGGCCCATGTGACAGCCCCTTTCCCTCCTTGACATCGGCCTTCCCCTTTCCGGAAAGAGACCCCGATCTCTACGGGCAAAAGCAGCCCCACCAAGTCCGCACTGGAGGACGACGTCGTTGGGCACCACAAACCCAGAGGAAGGCGGAGGTCAGGGGAAGCGTGTGTAAGGCGAGGACATTTCGATGGTGAAATCCCAAAGCGTGTCTTCGGCTTTCAGAAGGAAAGTCAAGGCTCCAATCCCATCACAGAAAGGTAAGAGCTTTTCTTTTCCTTTTTTTATTAAAGCCGATTCCCACTGTTAGGATTAGAAATGTTAACATTTTAACTTATTGTTATTACGTTTATTGCTCCCACTCATTGTCTTGTCATTAGAATTATTTCATTACGTTTCGATTTTCCTTTGTTTCGTTATTACTTGATTGTGTGTGTTCAAGTTACACGTGAACCCGAGGCTTCGAAGTATTCTGGATGGAGTCTTTGAAATAATTTTTATAAAGCCATTAATTGTTCTTGAAATTTAATTCTTTTCGACGAATGCCTTTGACCCCCCACTTTTTCTACTCTTTGTCGTTTGTTTGCATGAAAACATAACGAGAAATATGAATTTTCCCGAAACATCGAAAGCCGACGCAAGCATTTGAAATCGAGGAGTCAACAACCAAGGAGACATCTTCTGACATATCAGAGGATCGACGTCAACGGGATATACAAATGTTCCATTTAATTCAACCATTTCAAACGGTAAGTCATGCCTTACTATTTTAGTACAGTTAAATTTACGTCAATTTAACCGTTACTAAGGGCCTTGCACATCGGCATCTTCCTGTTTTACATGTAAAACACCGAGGAATTATTACCAAGGAATGCATCCTCCAACGACGCGGACGATCGACATCAACGGGATACAAAATGCCCCATTTAACTCAACCATTTTAAACGGCTTTGCACATCTCTTCCATTTCCTTGTTTTACATGTAAAACAACGAGGAATTCATTACCAAGGGACATCCATTTTCGACATCACCGAAGATCAATATCAACGGGCCACACAACGCCCCAGACATCCATCTTCCGACATCACGGAAGATCCACATCAACGGGCTATACAACCCCCCAGACATCCATTTTCAACATCATGAAGGATCAACATCAACGGGCCACACAACGCCCGGTGAGTAATCATTCTTACTCACCAGTTAATTTCAAAATCATCCCATGTATTTTGGAATTTTATATCTATCGTTTTCTATGTGGTGTTTTAATTTTGCATGAAAAATCAACCGAGCTTCATGGAATTTCGACAAAGCGATATTTCGAAGATAGAAAGCTTGAAGGCGTGTGTAACAAACCGCGCGGGTTGGACCTACCGCGGCCTAAAAAACCGCTGGTTCAGAGAGAAGCGACATCAACCGTCATCTCAGGTACATGAGGGAAGTGCGGGCTTCCCGTCTTTTCTTTATTTCCACATGTAACGGGTCGTGAGCCCAAGTGCATAGGCTCATGATCACCACCCTTTCCCGCTCTCTTTGATCTCGATAAATTGGTTGTGGTTGTTCGCATGCTTTAGGCCCGTAGGTTTATCGTCGCATGCTATTTGCTAAATACACATGAGTTCGAGTCCAAAAGGCTCGAATCGGGTCCAACGCCCGTAAAACAGTGACATGAGTCCGGAGTCATGCCCGGATCGGGTCCAACGCCCGTTAATCTAAAGCCAAACTCTTTTGGAGCAAACGCCACCTCTTCGCATGTTTAGAGTGTAAAGACTAGTAAGTAGAAATCCCCGAACAAGCTGTTTTTCCGACTTAACAGTTTTAAATTAAAAAGTCGGTGGCGACTCCGTAATAGTTTACCTAGTTTAAACAATGACACATTTTACAAACGGAGCCATTTTGGATGGGTGACGGCAACACGAGCCGCTTCCTGGATCCTCCCGGATTTTCCCAAGCGAGGTCTTAACGCAGCCTTTCGCCCGTCGCCTTCAAGGACTGGAGACGGTCGGCAAAACGCCCCGCAGATCCGCTCGGGAACCAAGGGAGGATTCAACCCGATGCCCTTCCGCAGCGTCCGACGCTCGAGTCGCGACGCCGACCGGATTGGGCCTCGGGGAGCGGGCCCGGATCCTCGTGTCGCCGGAGCCGCAGCGCGCGTGCTAGGCCGGAGGGCGCGCGTACAGTCGCTATTTGAAACCACGTCTTTTAAGGAAAGTCGTTGTTTCAAATTGCTACTCTTTTTAAATTCAAAGTCACGATTTGAAACGGCGACTTAAGGGACAGTATTCGGGTAATTTTGAAAACTCGAATAGTATTTCTCGAATTTTTTCTCAACTAACCGTAATTAAGTACAAACCTCTAAACGAGTTGAGCCCATAATTAAATACAAACCTCTAAACGAGTTGAGTGTCGTGTTTGAAGATTACTAACATGTACGAGACTATCAACGTAACCCGTCTTTGTGATTATGTTTATTGACCGGCGTCATTTTCGTGCCTAGTTTTCTTGCTTGTTCCCCAAAGCGAACAAACCTTTGGTCCGACCGCTATTGCGTTCCCCCTTTTTCTCATTTTCCCGTATTAGTCAATACCCTTTTTTTCTCACGGACATCAATATATTTATTTGTCCTGCCAAACTTGCTCGATCATCCATGGTTCATTGGTTTGTGAATGACTATAGACCGTCAGATGATTTAGTAGTATGTGATTATTGAGAATTAAAAAAAAAATCATATATTAGCGACGACTAATTCAGTGTTGTCGTGCCATAACATATGTCATGTGTAATGGGGAACATCAAAGTTCCTCGTTTTGACCAAGTCATGTCATGAGATTATTCCATGTTCTAAAAAGTCGATGTCTTTTGGGTCAAGGTTTTCAAAAGGACACGTCTATTAACACTAACCAATGAAATACTCGATCAACGCCTTTGAAACTCCCGTGATGAGTTGAACTTTTTGTTTCTTTTCCCTATAAATACCGGAAGAACCTATGATTTCTATCATTCGTGTATAGTAACACATCATCGAATATTTTGTTTAGATTCAAAGAGAAGGAGAAAGCGAAAGCAAGATGAGGCGCGAGACCCTGGTGGCAGTTGCCCTGATCGCGGCGCTGTTCGTGATCCAGATACGGCCGCACGACGCGTGTCGAGTCCTCGGAGGAGATTTCAGTAGGACGCTGTTGCCGGGATTGCAGAAGGGAGTGACTCCGCCATCGGGGAACGGGTGCACCTTCACTCCTGGCCAAGGCGGACCCCCATGCCTCGGTGGGAGAAAGTCCTTCGGCGGCCGTGATGCTGATAAAGATGATGATCATAAATTCGAGACCTTCGCCTCTCACTAGGCGACCTCGGGATTGGATATTAAACGAAACTTCGCGAGGATGATGTCGGGGTCACGGCAGAGTAGATGCGCAGAAACTGAGGGGTTTGGGGTAACCTTTTGCCTGAGGTTGATAAGGTTTTTCTTTTAATTCCGGGGGGTTTCGAAATTCATTCTTTTGTTCAAATGTGAATAACACGTCCCCATTTAATTATTAGATTACTGATTTTATGACAATAATAAGGTTGAGGGTGTTGAAGTGAAGCAAAGTAAATCCAAATCCAATGGATGATACACAAAGAGGAAGAAGACAATGAAAAAAGAAAAAAATGGCTTAATTATCATTAACAAACTCTGGCGTTTTTATATACAGAATATTAATTATAACCAACACAGCAATTCTGGGAGCAACAACCTTGTCTCCCCAACTCAACAACTTTTGTTCCTTCTTGTATCTTGGACCTGGACTTCATCTTGCGCCGCCTCCCCTCTTGGCTTCAACGGCTTTACGGCCTCACTACAATCCGCTGATATTCCAACATGAAGCATTGTAATAAAAGTACGTTCAGAAGTCTCGATGATCAAAGATTCATTTTCGTATGTTTTTGTTGTTTTTCATCTCCCTCTTCTATGGGAACTAAAGTTTTTCCCGAGGTCGCTCGGCGGATCAGGACGAGATTGTTAGTCATATACAACCCTTGACGTTAGAACTATATAACGCTCGTGAATGGCCGAGGAAGCCGGAACGATCACTACTAACAGGAGAAGGAAAGATTCGAGAGCACAACAGCGGTACACATTCGTGCTTGGACAGTTGTAGAGTTAGCCTCTCTCGTAAGAGACCTCTCGATTCATTTGTCATTCTCAAACTTATAGTCTTCATACCCGACCCTGCAGTTCAAAAAGTTGAGAAATGGCATAATCCGACACTTCATGTTTCATCGCAAGATCTGAGGTGAATTTTTAGTGCCCTTACCACTGGGTTTTTCTCCCTCGGACGTTACTCAATTTTGACATGTAAATAAAGATTAAAATTAAGTGATTAATTATTTTTGGTATTTGGTTATGAACTTGAGTAATAATCAGGTAGGAATATTAGCAACTTTAAAAAAAAAATACGTAAAAAAATTCTACTTCAGCGATTACGTCAGAAACATTCCAATGTCGTCTGATTAATGTTAGATTAATTTAACAAGTTCCCGAGATTTGACTAATTCAATATTTACCAATTACTTTTCTGTGTTGAAAACCTTTTTCAGGTTGCTTACAGCTCATGTTTCGAAACGACACTTCTTATATTAAAACCAAAAACACTTTCTCAATTAACTCCCATGTCGTGCTTTGAATTCTTTCTTCTTCTTCTTCTTCTTCTTTTTTCTAATCTTTCCTATAAATACCAACGCTCCGATTTATCTTGTTCATTTCACATCATATCCGTGCCATCGAATTCTACTCGAATTTTCAGGAAAATCAAAACGGAGAAATCAAAATGAGGCGACGAACTTTGATTGGAAGAAGCCGTGATCGCGGCAGTGTTGGTGTTCAAGATACGTCCACATGTTGCGTGTCGCGTTCTTCCAGGAGCTTGGAGGAGACGTTTCAAGTGGTGCAGAAAGGCACGAGTCCTTCGTCGGGGGACGGGTGCATGTTCACTCCCGGCCAAGGCAGCTCCCCGTGCCTCGCGACAAGGAAGTCATTCAGCAACGGGCTCCCAAGTCTTCCTCGTGGAACGGATTGAAGATGAAGAAAACTCGAGAGGACGAGTTACAAGGGATGAGGATGACCTTGTTGAAATAAACCACACCACCTACCCATCCACCTTGCTCTTCTAGATTTCTCTCGAACCCTTCTATCTAAATCTTTTTTTTTTTAATTTTGTCTGTAGCAATTTGTGAAAAGAGTATATTGCAATTTTTTAAAAGAAGTAGGTGGTGAAATGAGGCTTCAGTTAGAGAATGATCTTCTTTGGAGAATGAAATTTAGGAAATAATCAATTCTTTATGAAAGCAAATTCTATTTGTAAGGAGATATCAAAATTAGACTCATTATTTTAGTATTAGTGATGATTGGATGATAATTATTTACTGATAGGTTGATGTTCGAATATTGAAGAACGGCCGCTTAATCTATAAGATTTAGAAAATTTACTAGTCAATAAAATCACTGTACTGTAATAAGGGAAGAAACAATTTAAAAAATAAAGGGTCAGAGGAGAGAAGATTCTCATGAACTGATAGAAGTCGTCGAAGTGAGTATTAGTCAAATCGACCACAACAACAGAAAAGGTGAGGTAAGCCTAACCAACGAAAAGACATGAATGTTTCAACTGAGGTAAGAAGAGACAATGTTGGAAAGAAAAAAAGAACGTGAAAGCCAATGCCACAAATATCACGGTGAAGTACTGAAGTTAAACGTGATTTGGCATGAATAGTATCAACGGAACGATCCAGTGGTTGAGGTTTATAGGTGTGTTGTTGAGAAGGAGATGCCAAGTTCAAGTTTCCAGCGTCCTTTGGTGGCTAAACACGAACATCTCGATAGTTTCCGTGGCCGTAAATGGTGATTCCATGGTATACTTCACTGAAGTAATAATCGTTGGCATCAGCAGTAGGCGCGTTCACGACTAGATGGTGCACCACGTAGTCAACAAGGTCGCCAAAGATTGGCTGATCGTATTGTTTCCCGTTGCAGACTCTGTCGAGTAACTCCTCATTGGAAGCTGCCGTAGGATTGCATGCAATGGCGATGCAAAGCAATGCGGCTGCATAATCCCGAAGAGAAGCCATGGATGGTATTTCTATTGAGCTGTAGGCCCCCGGCGCAATGCTTATATAATCGGTCGTATGGGCTTTCTTTTCATATTGAGAAAATCAATGTTTCTACCTCGTAGATGACTACACTGAGCTCTCGAAAATGCCTGTCACGAACACCATTAGCAGTCCATTCTGTCGAGACACAGCTCAGATCTGCATAAGCTAGATGGCTTTTGATTGCGACAAGATAGGGTTTTGATCTTAACGAGTACGATCTTCGACTTTCGACCGCTTAGGGCCGATCACGATCCAACATCGAGAACGCTTCCGACGAGGACGTTTACCCTTGTATCATCTCTTGTTCCTTTGCGTCCTTCAAAACGCGACATCGGCCACAACGAAGGGATTGTCTTCGTCCTTGTTTATATATGCATCATAAAAAACTGGGAAGACGAGACAAGGCTCAGGGGAAGGATCTTACCAGATTCACTGTGTTGGCATATAGTAATGCATTTGTGGGCTATCATTAAACATGTGTCGGATGTTTTTGGCAATGTCGGTTACTATTTGCCATGAAGATGGTATTTGTAAGAACGTGATCGTCGTCGTGGTATTCTGGAAGAGAAAACGTCTGTGTGCCTGTCACTGTCTCTGTCCCTGCCCACCACCACTTCCACTTGCCCCGCCCATCAGCACCATACAATGCAATCCAGCCCCACATACTCACCACACACACGCAATCAATGAACTACCCGATTTCCCATCCGACCCTCAACAACCAGGGAAGGAGGAGGAAGAAGAAGAAGAAGGGAATATGGGGGATGGTAATGGTGGTAGCGACGAGGAGGAGACAACTGAGCTCCCTTCCCTTTGGATGAATAAGAAGGCGTCGCGCAGCTGGGTATCGGTCAACCAAGAGGGGGACGCCACCGTGCTCGACGTCGACAAGCACGAGATCATGCGGCGGGTGCGGATTCACGCCCGGGATCTCAGGATACTTGACCCCATGCTGTCGTACCCGTCGAAGATCCTGGGGAGGGAGATGGTGATTGTTGTTAATCTGGAGGTGAGGTGTGCCCGCCAGATGTTCGACGGAATGTGTCAGTGAGGAGGAATGTTGGGATTCTGGTGGTGATGGTTTTTGTTTTGATTTTGCAGCACATCAAGGCGATTATTACCGCGGACGAGGTAATCCATCCCATTTGTTGTGTGGCTTGTGGTTTTCTTTTTGGGTTTTTCTGGTTGCATGCATGTTTCTCCGCAGGTTTTGCTCAGAGACCCAGAAGAGCCACGTGTGATCCCGATCATCGAGGAGCTCCGGAGGCGGTTGCCTCTAGCGAATGCTATTAGTTCCATCGCTGTAGAGGAGGAAGAGCAACAGGAAGTTAGTAACAGCGAAGAAATGGGTAATCGAAGGGGTGGGTACTGAATGGTTTTTCTTCTGAGTTTTGACTGAAGTCGGGATTTGGTAGTTCAGTGGATGCATTTTCATGTCAAATACTAGATTCTGCCCTGCATGGTGCATTATTAGCTTCCTGACTGGTTTTCTGATGGAATCTGTTTCGTATTCTTCAAGAATTCCCTTTCGAATTCCGAGCTCTAGAAGTGGCACTTGAAGGTATCTGTAGTTTTCTTGATGCGCAGACTAGAGAACTGGAGATGGCCACATATCCAGCTCTGGATGAGCTAACATCAAAAGTATCTTCTCTTCCCCGAAGCCTTTTGTTTATTTGTTATTTGCTAATATCTATGTTTATTGCAGATAAGCAGTCGCAATTTGGATCGGGTGCGAAAGCTAAAAAGTGCCATGACAAGATTGACCAGCCGTGTCCAGAAGGTATTCTTTCTTTACTACATTTCAGAGTGTTTAGTTTGTCACATGCACATAGGCAACGTACGAAATTGGAATGCAACTATTATTTCCAATCAAAACCCTTTCCAATTTTTGAGGAACATTGTGTTATCTGACTGTTGTGTGTGAGCAAGTTCTGTATTTTTTTTTTTGCCATTTTGGGAATCTTAGAAAAGATCCGGAAATGATATCAACAAACCTTCGAATACATGATGGTTCATAATTCACATGTTCTGTAAAATTATATTGTATGAAGTGTATGGTGCAACAAAGCATTGTATCAGTTGAATAAGGCTCTCTCGGCATATTTGCAATATTTAATGTGGATATACATCGTCATTTCTAGCAAGAGTGTCATATTATAAATTTTTTTTATTGAAGGTTAGAGATGAGTTAGAAGAGCTGCTCAATGATGACGGTGATATGGCTGAGCTTTATCTGTCCAGAAAACTGCCTGCTGTGACTTCTCCTGTGAGTAATAATGGTGTTTCTGATTGGTATCTGGCCTCTCCCACTACTGGGTCAAAGATATCCAAAAATAGTAAGGCCAGTGCACTATCAACTCATGATGAAAATGATATTGAGGAGCTTGAAATGCTACTTGAGGTCAGCTGCTAGTCATTATCATATCATAGAACATATCGGATTCGAAAATGCTGCTTGGATTCAGAGTTATTAATGCTTTTTGTCAGGCCTATTTCATGCAAATAGAGGGCACTATGAACAAATTGACAACGGTTTGCAGTCCTTGTTTTTATGATCTTCAGTTTATTGATAGCTAATTATTCCATAAATTTAAGAATAGAAGGCAGTGGCCAAGAAACAGTCTTGATGAAGTCTTCTCTGTTGCGTCATTGATGCTGGTTTTTTTGTCTTAGCTACGGGAGTACATTGATGATACAGAGGATTACATCAATATTCAGGTAATCAAAAAGTAGTTTCATAAGATTGTAATGGACACGATGCATATCACTTGAAATGAACATATCTCGTTTCTTATCTCAGCTTGATAATCATCGGAACCAGCTTATCCAGGTAACATACAGGCTTAGAAAAAATCGATGGTTTTGGCCCACCTTTTCCAATTCTCAGAAGCTTAGATTATGCATTCACGTCTCATTATCGTGTTGCATAGCTGGAGCTGTTCCTTCTTTGTGGATCAATGTGTTTATCAGTGTATTCTCTGGTGGCTGCAATTTTTGGCATGAACATACCATATGGTTGGAGAGAAGGCCATGGTTACATATTCAAATGGGTAAAAGCCTGAATCAACCCGGCTGCAACAGAGGTTTCTTCCCATCATATATCCTAACCCGATACTCTATACTTTCCATGATAATCATCGTCAGGTCGTGATTCTCACCGGAATAGTAAGCGGATCCGTGTTCTTCTCTGTAATCTCATATGCACATCATAAAGGTTTGGTCGACACTTGAAGACATTGTAAGCAGCTGTCTGCACTGTAATGTTGGATTGGTTTACAGAGTTCACTGGGGGGCCCTAAATGGAGTTCCTGCTGTAGAACTTATATCGACTCAGGACTTGGGTATGCAGTTTGATTAACGATAGATTACCTTCTACGTATACCTGCCATCATCGAAAACTACATGTGATGGGGTTGAGGTTCAAGGATTGTCTTTGTACATGTACTATAATTGACAAGTTTCCTGGCTGAGTATTGAATCTGTTTTTGCGAATTTGAGGTGTTGATGATGGTAGTATCATATCATTTAACTTCTAGAAAAAGTGAGAAGGTGGAGTCCAGTATGATAGACTAAAGAGATCATTGAAGCAAGATTGGGGTGATTTGATTGGGGGCACCTGCAATAATGCCAGAGTAATTTGTTCTGAATCTGATCTAATTCATTAAACATGCATTCTTAGTCAGCGAAAAAATTTTGAGAAATGCGGTTAAACTCTCAAAACACGGTTCTTAATACTCCGCTGGCGCGATCCAGAACCGCATACGCAGTTTCTAACCCCGTCTGCTCTTAGCTCTAACGAAGCGTCTTAGCTCTAACGAAGCGTCTTTTTTATATCGAAGTGTCTTTTTTATAGTGTAATACCTCAAATTAATACACAGGCCACAAACCATAACAAACCCAACATTTAGGCCAAAGCCCCAATCCATACAACTATAGGATCCATTTTTTTTTTTTATAAAACAAAAAATAATAAAATAATAAGAAACATAATGGCCGATCCATTCTCCAAAATGGCCGAGCCCAATGAGCCAACACTCTGGTGGCTGCTTTCATTTCTGGTTGGCCATCATACATAAACCGTCAAGTGATACATGGATCGGTGTTAATATCGACGATTTCGAGCAGAGAGGGGGGGGGGGGCATTTGGCTGGGATACACTTGTTCCATGTACTGGCCAATCGCAACCTTAACATCAATGGGATATGGAGGCTTGCATGCCGTGAACACGGTGGAAAAGGCATTCAATATGTTCTACATGTTATTCAATATTGGTCTCACAGCATATTTGATTGGGAACACGACCAATTTAGTTGTCCATAGTGCTGTCCAGACTTTTGGTGATTCCATAAATGGGATATTGCAATTCGTAAGCAAAAAATAGATTACCAGAAGACTCAAAAGAACAGATGCCGTCCCACATGCGGCTTAGATCCAAACAAGCCCACGGTAAACTCCAACCAAAGAAAAGGGATTGGGCAAACCCAAGCCCCCAACTTCTCCTCAAAGAGCCCAAAGTAGCTCAGCCCGCAATAACAAGCCAAACACGAGTTAAGCCCGCAATCCTTCACAGCCCAAGCCCTTCTCCTCTGATTCCCCGACAGGATCTCCTGCGCCTTCACTCCCCCTCTGACAATCGCAGATTGAAACAACCTCCTGCGCTACGGAGGATCACCTGGCCGACGTCCTGAGATGATATTGTCCCCTAACGGTTTCCTTTCCCAACTAGAGGCAAACCAGAAGGTAACTAGATTGAAACAAGGTTTCGGAGAGGAGGAGAAACTAGATGAGGGGGAGAAACCAGAAGAAAAGATGAAACGAGAAGAATAAAAGGAGGACTCACCGTTCAGTCAGGGGGGGGGGGTCGATCAAACAGTAGAGGACTCACCAATTCTCTCTAAAAAAAACTTCCTTCAATTGAAAGGGGGAGGAGACTAACGAAGGCATCGTTCCTCTCCTTCCTCCTTCACTGTCTTCTACAGTTGCAAGGACCTCCATCCTCACTGTGGACGCCACCATCTCTTCCCCATCCAGCCGTCTCCCTGTCAAGGTAAGAGGAGTCAGCCGCGGGAACCCCCCCCCCCTCGATGGCCAAACCAAGCAAGTAGACGACAACAACAGCAAGCACGAGGCTATACCGTAGGTCGCGGTGCCAACTCTTCTGAACACGAGGGCATCAACACCAGGCTTGGACGGCGCCTCCATTTCCATCAGCGACGACTTGCGATGTGGGATATTCCTTTTGCAGTCGCGACGGAGCCTTCCCTTTCTGCAGACAACCCAGTCGACTCCACCTCCCTGCTGTCAATGGATGACCAACCCCAAGCTTCTCGCAAGCATCCATCTCCTTCTACTTTAACTATTTCATTCATGTGCAGGCACAGCTCCCACGTCGTCTCCTGGTCGTGTTTCGACCTCAGCATCTGTCGTCGCCGACCCCCTGATGTGCAGACACAGCAGCACGGCATCCATATTCTCCTCCGACACCTCCAAGCACGATAACCAGCTCTTGCTTTCCCACGTTCTCCCAGATCGATGGCAACAACCTCAACTCGAGCACCAAACTCCAGTCCCAAGGCGACTCCTCTTTTCAGCTTCCCGACGCCCACAGAACCGCGACGATCAGCCCCAGCAATGACCAGTTCGGCGAGCCCACAGTCTCCCCTGCCTTCAAATCTTCTTCTAGTTGGACCATCACAACCCCCTAACCCATGCTCTGGCGCTCCTAGACCAAGCCTTCCCCGGCATCCTTCAGGAATGACAACCCATTCCAGAAGCTCTCGTTTAGCAGTGCAAATACTCCAAGCATGCTAGTGTGGGTGCAAGGACGGACTTGGCGACGACAGATTCCCGCCTCTCCCCGGCGCCTTCCTAGTCAAGCGGCAGCTCCCCATGGTCTTCAAGACAGCTCCCCGCCGTTAGCGGCCGGCTCGAGAAATGGCGAACCTCCCCAACAGCAGATCTGCCCGACCCGAGCGACTCGCCCTCAACCCAGTCACGAAGGCGTCCAACACAGCCTCCCTTGCTCTCCGACGACGACGACTTCCCCCCCCCCTCTCCAAGCTACAGCGAACTCTCCTCCCGGCGACCCCAACTTCGGCGGTGACCCAACAGACGGGCCCTTCTCCGGCGTACCCAAGCTCGACGACGGCAAACCCACACCCCAAACGTCCCCAGATCACAGCCGCCCTCCCAATGACGATGGCCTTGTCCTCCGCCGACGACCCCCCAGATCTCGACGACCAGACCCACTCCCCGGCGTCTTCCTTGTCTTTCCGGCGTCGGCTTGATCCCTCCTCGACACTCCAGATCCGAGCCGTCGTCGCAGCCATCTCCGGTGCTCCAGATCTCAACGACCCGTATCCTCCTCGGCGATGCCTCAACAATCCGGGAATCTTCCTCTCCAGCGATTTTTGATGGCTTCGGACAACACGCCTTCTGTACCTGTGCCCTCTCCCCAAAGATAGATGGGTCTCGGTTGGACTTCGAATCTCTCAGAGAGGTAATGAATCCATTCTTTCAATAGATTTAAGTTTAATAGATATATGACTTGACTTATACGAATTGCCTTCTTTTTAATATGTTTATCTTTGACTTCCGAATCTTTAGTAATTATCAATTGACTTATTTAGAATTTTTAGCTGGATGTCATATGAATGTGTTTACCGTTAGGATTTTAATCTTTTAAAACTTACGTTCTCGTCTATTTATGAGGATTAATATTTTATTCCGATATGCATTACTAACATCCGTTTCCCTATTGTTTTCCATGTAAAACACGGAGAAATTTCCCGAATGTTTTCGACAACGCACATCAAGGAGACATCTTCGGCCAAAAAACGGTAAGACATGCCTTACTCTTTTAAATTTTGTCAAGCTCCACTTACATTTAACAATACTAACCACATTCACATTTCCTTTGCATGTACACTGAGCACTTAATCTCGGAATACCGACACCAAAATTTCGAAGATTAACTTGAAGGCGCGTGTATCAAACCGCGTGGTTCTACCCCGGTTTAAAACACCGTGGGCTTGAAGACAAAGCGGCCCCAACCTTCAATTTAAGGTACAAAAGGGGACTCCCCGAATTTCATTTCCTAAGCCCATATGTAGCGGGTTGCGGGCCCAAGTGCATAGGCCCGCAACCACCGCCCTTCCCCGCTCTCTTTCATCTCGTTTATTGTTTGTGATTGCACGCATGACTTAGGCTTTAGGTTTATGTCGTGTGTTGATTTTTAATCAAACAAACCTAAATTCGGGTCCAAAGCCCGTTAAAACGTCGATACGAGTCCGGCCCACTCCCGGATCGGGTCCAACACCCGTCAATCAAAAGTAACTTTTTGGACAAATCGCCACCCTTTTCGCATGTGGTAAAGCACTAAGGCTAGTAAATAGGAATCCACGAACCCAGACTCTGATTTTTCCGACTTAAAATCACAATTTTTAAACTAAGTCGGTGGCGACTCCGAACAAAGTTTTCCAAAGCTAAAACTAAACCCCACTAGCCTTTTTCGGAGCCATTTGGGGTGAGGTGACGGCTGCTCGAGCCGCTCCTCGGGCCCTCCCCGAAATTCGCGAGCGAGGCCTTAACGCAGCCTTTCGCTCGCCGCCTCCAGGGAACTGGAGACGGCTGGCGAAACGCCCCGCAGACCCGTTCGCGAATCAAGGGAAGGCCCAACCCGGAGCCCTTTTCCGCAGCGTCTGGCGTTCGAGCCGGAACGCCGACCGGACTGGGCCTCGGGGGAGCGGACCCGGATCCTCGGGTTAGCCAGAACCGCCGCCGCGCGCGCTGCTAGGCCGGAAGGGCGTGCGCACATCCCGGATGGCGACTCCGCTGGGGAGTCCGCATGTGGATTCTTACCGAAAGCCTTTTTACCACATGCAGAGAGGAGTTACTTGTTTGCGCATGTAATTGATTGGCTCGATGCCCTTTGTTTGATCTCCTGTTTGTGTTCGTTTATCCGCTTTACTAGGCATATATAGGTAAATCCCTATACCCGGGATTAGGATCTTTAGGGGGTCACCGAAATGCACGGCCTCGTTGCTTCCTGCGGCTTGTAGGCTATGGACCGGAACCCGCCTCCCTTAGTCCGAGGGAGGTCTTAGAAACCTCCATCCGAGTCTAGAAATTGCTTGCCCACTACAGGTACCAGACGCCGCACGTGCATTTGTCTGTTACTAAGTGCCTGTTACTCGTGCAGGGACAGGGCAGGTATGTTCTGTATGCAATAAACTGTGACACTAAATCTGTTCATTTTGCAGCGGTTTGGGTTGGTCACAGGGGGGGTTTCCAAATTCCTTTTCTCCCTTCCCTAACTCCTTTTACCGCTTTAATGCATCCATACACATTCATAATCGTATGAATGCATTCCAATTCACGATTATTCTTGTAATATCATACATTCCATTTTTACTTGAACATGATTACATAAATCGTGTGTCGAATCATACCATACTAGGGTTAGGGATTGGAATGTTATCATCCTCGAATGATACCCTATTATGCAGGAAGACCTCATGGAGCCCATCTCGCTGCGACAAAAGAATATGCCTGACGCTCATAACCTCCACCGGTGGTTGCCATTGCTGAGGCCGTCCGAACGGGAGTTCGTGCAGTCCAAGCTCATAGGGCTCTTCCACCTCATGCACCTGGAGCTGGATTGGGCCCTCCTACAAAATCTGGTAGCACGGTGGGACCCAGACGCCTTCGTCTTTTGCTTCGAGGACTTGAAGCTGGCGCCGCTCTACGAGGAGTACATCAACCTCGCCGAGATGCCTCACCGCACAGGGATACTGCCCCTGCCTCGGATCGACAAACCGAAGGAGTACATAGCGAAGCTTCTTCAGATATCATCGGCAAGTGTACCCGGGCTCTTCAACTCCCAAGGGGACCTCAGCATCAAAGACGTCGTCGATTTACAGCTCGTGCCATACAACCCGCGCATGGGAGAAGGCCAAGGATCAGCGCGAGCATTCATCCTCCTTTTCGTCGGGACGATCCTGTACCCACAGAACGAGAAGACGATCAACCGACGAGCTGTCTACATCACCAAGGCAATACTTGAAGACGCTCCTTTCCTGCCTAACCTGATCGGAGAGACCAACTTCAGCCTCACCAACATCGTGCGTGAAGCAAAGCGAGGAGTCCGCAACCACAGGATGACCTTCTGCCCATCCCTGCTGCAAGTATGGTTCTACACCCATCTCGGGATCACGGGAGAAGCCTTCACTAGGGAGCACACACCGGGGTTGCTTGCCCGCATCGTGGAGCGTGCCCGCCTGCCTGCACGCTCTTTCGTTGGAGTGGACGCTCTGTTCCGGTCTCTGGAGCCTGCCGATTTCTACCAGAGAGCCCGCTGCTTCGACACGGATGATGCAATCACCTCCTCGACGGACGGATACTTCATTCCGATCATGGGATTCGGAGGCACCTCCTACTACGCGCCGTTCCAGGTTCGACACCAGCTAGGATTAGCTCCGAAGACCAGGGCACCCCCGCAGCAGCTCTTCCGACCACTCAGCCTCGACGACAAGGTGGTCAAGACAGCACTCCAGAGGGTGATCGCGCACATCTCCCGCACGTGGATGAATCTCACGGAGGAAATCTGCGAGCTTCCACCAGAGTCCGATGAGGAGGATCGCGCAGCCCAATCCCAGCGTTTCTGGAGGAAGCGTCATGCTCTGTGGGATCGCACCTGACCGACGACGTCTCCATGCGACTACTGGGCCTGCGCGCCCGTTCTATCTTTCTTTTCAGTCGATTGTATTTACCTTTTTATGACGATGTCGAACTTATTGCCTTCTATCTAATTCGTTTCCCTTCTTTCGGGGTTAAATTCGAGTGACAACAATCCAATCCCTACATTAGACATCTCATGCATCACTACATGTCATGCATCCATAGTATCATTGCTTGATGCTAATAGAATTTTCCTTTCTTCACCAAGGTACTGAGCAATTGCTCCATACCGAAAGCGTCCCAGATATCGCACCATCCGGGCGGTGATGGCTGAAGCTTCAGCAGGACTCCCGCCAACTCCCATGATCGTGTCCCCGGCAGCGGAAGAAGTAGCCCCGGCCGCTGGAGTCACCATCGCAGTCCCCCCACCCGCTGCCATTGAGTTCTCAGCTTCGATGGAGGCTGCCTCGCCTTTCCCGATCTCTGCCTTCCCGCCGCTGCCCCAGACCATACTTGCTGCCGGGCAACCCTCCGACGGGAGAACCTCGCCATTGTACATCCCGCCATTGACTGCGTCAGTAGCATCAACAGTGCAACCCTCGGCAGCCCTACTGACTTCAGCTCCTTTCAATCCTGCCTCGAACACGCTAGCCCAAGGCGCCAGCGACCCCTCACTGGGAGACAAGGTGGAGTCTCTCACAACCGAACTCTCCTCCTTAAAGACGATGATGGCTGAACTCCTCCAGCGTCAGCTAGCAGCCGCACCTGCTCCTGCCGCCTCCCAAAACCCTCACCTTCCTCCTGTCATGCCAGGACCTCAAACACCACCGTATCCATTCTATCCTAGCCTAAGCACTTCTCCAAACACTTTGCCTTCTTATAACCCACCAAACACTTTACCTTCCTACAACCCGGTCATGCCCGGATCCGCTACCTCCACAAGTGTAGCATCCTTATATAACCCACACAGGCGTGAGCCCCCCCTTTCTCTTCCTATGCCTCAACCTTACTTACCTCCATACTACCCACAATCATCAACCTTCCAAGGGCCAACTCCCTACCCTCCTATGACATTCGGGCCAACTCCCCATGTCCAAACACCAATACCTGGGCCAACTCCCTATCACCAGACTACCTCTACACCTCCTACCTTCAGAATCCCTCCACCAATTGCTACCCCGTCAGTTCCGCATGTGGAACCTGCCTTGCCAAGCCCGCGAACTCGCAACGCGGCAATCGTCGACGAGCTGTTTGGCGAACAACAACAAGCTAGTGCTTTCGAGACAAGGCTCGAGGCTAGGATTGCCTCAATGCAGCAAGAAGAGGCTCGCCGCATGGCGAAGTTGGAGGAGCGCCTAAACGCCATCCAGGGATATCGGGCACACAACTGGGAGTACGCCAACTACCAGATCCCGCAGATACAAGTCCCACCAAAATTCAAGATGCCTGAATTCGAGAAGTTTCGCGGGAATGGCTGCCCGGAACTACATCTCAAGCATTTCTGCCACAAGATGGCGGTATACCCTGCTGATGACAAATTTCGCATCGCCATGTTTCAAGAAAGCTTGGCGGAGTCAGCGCTGCATTGGTACTACACCAAAGATGTCAGTCAGTATGCAACGTTCAAAGAGTTGGCTCTTGACTTCCTCAACTACTACAGCTTCAATGTAGAGATGGCGCCAACAATCTCGGATTTGCGGAAACTAAAGAGATACCGCACCGAAGATATCAAGCAGTTCGCCTACCGATTCAGACACATTGCGTCTCAGATTAAGCCGACACTTACGGAGAGGGAGCTCATCGATGAATTCATGCAGTTGCTCCCGCGTGAGTACATGCCCTACATGATCGGGCAGACATTCTCCACGTTCGCTCAGGCAGTCATCAACGCAGACAAGCTTGACGGAGTAAACCGAGAAGGGTTGATCCCTTCCCCTTCGGCAAAACCGGCAGTGAAGCCCAAGCCCAAAGAGCTTATAGCAACTGCTGAGCAAAATAGGCAGTCGATGAGGGCAACTCCACCACCGGCTTCATACGCGCCAAGAACGTATGTGGCAGCCGCGCTCAGGCCTCCAGCCCCGACTGCAACTCGTTTCAAACCCCCGGTCAACATGGTGGGACAACAGCAGCCAAGGCCTGCACAACCGGAGCGCCCCCGGCGTAGACTCGAGGACTTGACTCCAACACCAGATCCATTGGATGTCATGTTCGTCCGCTTAAGGGATATGGGCTTTATCAAGCCCGTGGAAGCCAAGGCCACCAACCCTTCATCTTTCGGATACAACCCCAAGGCGGTTTGCCAGTATCATTCAGGAGCAACGGGGCACGACACCAAGGATTGTATTGCTCTGAAGTTCAAGATTCAGAACCTGCTGGATGAAGGGGCTATTACATTCTCTGCGCCTCCAGCTGCCCCAAATGTTAAGAGCAATCCTCTTCCCGAGCATGTGAATTACATCGGGGCGAATTTCTTCTCAGTTTTGGTCGAACATGAAGAAGAAGTCTGCATGATGGAAGCGTCGATCCCGGCCGAGCCTGACATGCCTCTCGACGGGTGAAACTTTCCATCTTTACTTTACTGCACTTAGATAGGTAGAGTCTAGAGTAGGTTGCCTTGCTACATTCTGGTCGCGGACTAGCAAGGTCGTCTTTATGTAACGCGACCCCTAGGCAATACCTAGGGCGTTTGTGGGATCGGGCCGCTGATGATCAGGGCGAATCCGAGGAAACGACGAGGGACCCGCTGAGTCCTGATCCCACAAAATTTTCTTTTGGTCAAACACGCATGCCTTGTTATGAATTGTCGCATGAAACTATATTCCGAATATTTCGTTTGGATACATTACTTTAATTTCTTCTCCTTTTCAGGAACGGCGCTTCGGGAGTACCCGAGAAAATCTATGAACAATACGGAGAAACAGTAGACGACCCCAAATCCATGGACGGATATTATGGATTGGAACAAGGTCTTCAGCGACATGAAGAACCGAAGGACATCACTCTGCAGAAGCCGGTTTCAATCGACATCGGAACTCATGATGACCCCAAGGAGTTGTTCATCGGCGCAGATTTGTCAAAGGATGAAACTGAAGACATCGTCAACCTGCTAAAGGAATTCTCTGACGTCTTTGCTTGGTCATACACGGACATGCCGGGATTAGATTCGGAGATTGTGGAGCACAAGATCCCTACAGATCCGTCAATTCATCCTATAAAGCAGAAGCAGCGCCGGTATAAGCCCGAGCTAGCCCTTGCCATCAAGGAAGAAGTGGATAAGCTGCTCAAAGTCAACTTTATCGAAGTGGCTACCTATCCGCAATGGGTTGCCAACATAGTCCCGGTCATCAAAAAGAACGGGAAGGTCCGAGTCTGCGTCGACTATCGCGACCTCAACAAAGCAAGTCCCAAGGACGACTTTCCACTCCCGCACATCGATCTACTGGTGGACAACACCGCCGGATTCAACAGATTCTCTTTCATGGACGGATTCTCCGGTTATAACCAGATTCGCATGGCCGAAGAAGACAAAGAGAAGACAACATTCACAACACCCTGGGGCACGTTTTGCTATCGGGTCATGCCCTTCGGGCTCAAGAATGCCGGGGCAACCTACCAACGTGCTATGGTCGTCCTTTTTCACGACATGATGCATCGCGAAATTGAAGTCTACGTCGACGACATGATCGCCAAGTCCAAGGAAGATGAAAGCCACACAGTCGTTCTCCGAAAGCTATTTGAACGGCTTCGCAAGTACAAGCTGCGCCTCAATCCCGCCAAATGCGTATTTGGAGCGACTTCAGGCAAACTTCTTGGTTTCGTTGTCAGCAACAGAGGCATTGAGATTGACCCCGATAAAATCGAAGCGATTCGTGATCTTCCAGCTCCAAGGTCAGTCAAAGAGATCCGCGGCTTCATGGGACGCGTTAACTACATCGGACGGTTCATTTCCAACCTAGCTGACACATGCAAACCACTATTCAAGAAACTCAGGAAAGACGTCAAATTCGAGTGGGATGATGATTGTAAGGTTGCATTTGAGCAAATCAAGACATATTTGACAGAACCACCAGTTCTTATCCCGCCAAAGCCGGGGCATCCTCTCGCACTTTATCTCACAGTTAGAGAGGAATCATTTGGAGCCATGCTTGCCCAACAATTACCAGGCGCCAAGGAGCATGCGATCTACAACCACAGCAAGAAATTTACAGATTGTGAGTCAAGATACACAACTTTTGAGCGTACCTGCTGTGCACTCATTTGGGTCCTCCACCGACTCCGACAGTATACTCTGCACTATGAGATCCTATTGGTCTCCGAGAATGACCCACTCAAATATCTCTTCGACAAGCCAACATTGATGGGGAGAGTATCTAAGTGGCAATTACAGTTCGCCAAATTCGACATTCGATTTCACTCCACGAAGTCAGTGAAGGGGAGAACAATCGCTGATCATATCGCCGAGTATCCAGGAACAGATAATTCATCTCTGGAAATCGGACTGCCGGATGAGAACATCTTGCTCATGGAACAGGAACCGAGATGGAAGATGTACTTTGACGGTGCAGTCAATTCCTCAGGATCAGGAATAGGGGCTGTGGTAATCTCCCCAGATGGACAATATTACCCAACGGCAGCCAAAGTCACGTTTCCCTGCACAAACAACATCGCCGAGTATGAAGCATGCATCCTCGGCCTACTTCGCGCACTCGACATGCGGGTTAAGCTCCTCGATGTGCACGGAGATTCGGCACTCATCATCTCCCAGACAAACGGAGCATGGCGCACTCGAGACCAAAAGCTCATTCCATATCAGGATTATCTACAAACACTAATCCGACAATTCATTGATATTGAATTTAACTATCTTCCAAGGACTGATAACCGATTTTCTGATGCTCTTGCAGTGCTCGCGTCGATGATTCCGTTGGCTGGAGAAATGGACATCGAGCCTCTTCGCATCAACATTGCGGACGATCCAAGCTGCATGCACATTGAACAAAGTCCGCCAGAAGATTCTCTACCGTGGTTCACGGACATCAAGAATCATTTGCAATCAGGAGGATTTCCCCAAAACAGCACAGGAAAAGAACGCAAATTCATACGGAGGATAACAAGAAGCTATTTCCTAGACGGGGATACATTATACAAGAAATCCTTCACGACGGCTCTCATGCGATGCGTCACGGAACAAGAAGCTCAAGCCCTCATTGTCGAAGTCCACGAAGGGGTTTGCGGACCACACATGAACGGATACGCTCTCGCCCAGAAGATAATGCGACAAGGGTATTATTGGCTCACGATGGAAGCAGATTGCATCAAATACGTCAAAGCATGTCACAAGTGTCAGATTTACAGCGACAAGGTGCACGTGCCTCCAACAAGACTTTACCCGCTATTTGAACCATGGCCGTTCTCAATGTGGGGCATGGACGTAATCGGACCCATTAATCCCAAAGCATCCAACGGGCACCGATTCTTGCTGGTCGCAATCGACTACTTCACCAAATGGATCGAAGCACAATCCTTCAAAGAAGTCACAGCAAACAACGTCGTGCATTTCATGAAGGCGAACATCATCGCCAGATATGGAGTTCCAGAGCTATTGGTCACAGACAATGGTTCAAATTTCAACAGTAAACTGATGGAATCCCTCTGCGCAGAATTCCATATCAAACATCTCAACTCTTCGCCGTACCGTCCACAAATGAATGGTGCTGTCGAGGCCGCAAACAAAAATATGAAGAAGATTCTTCAAAAGACGGCAATTACATATCGCGATTGGCACGAGAAGCTCCCTTTCGCGTTACTCGCCTATAGAACGACGATGCGCACTTCAACTGGGGCAACCCCCTTCGAGCTCGTCTATGGTGCTCAAGCGGTCATTCCAGCAGAGGTCAAATTGCCAACTCTCAGGATATCATCCCAAAGCAACATGACAGAAGAAGAGAGGGCCAATCATCAGCTCGTCCACCTCGACTTCATTGATGAGAAACGACTTGCCGCAGCTCACCACATGCAATGCTACCAACAGCGCATGTCCCGAGCATTCAACAAAAAGGTCAAGCCAATCAGATACAGACCAGGCGACCTCGTCCTCAAGAGGATCCTACCGAATGTCAAGGATCCACGAGGGAAGTTCGCTCCAAACTACGAAGGGCCGTTCGTCATCAAGCACGCCTTCTCAGGAGGAGCAACCATCCTAACAAAGATGGACGGAGGAGACCTGCCACAAGCAATCAACGCAGATGCTCTCCGACGATATTACACCTAAGCAGCGTCAAAGCCAAGAACTCCAAAGCGATGTATCCCCAGGGAGTCGATTAGAGCAAAGACGCTGACACATGAAAAGGGAGAATTACACAATCAACACTCTCTTCACCTGACTAAGCGAGATTACATGAGCTTATTTCGTTTACGTCCTTTGTCTCGTGGGCAGGTACAAGAACTCCTCACACGAATGGTACAAAACTCCTATGGCAAAGGCGAGGGTGGTAGGGCGGCAAAGCTTCAAGCCAAAGTCTTGTAGCAATTTCGTCAAACCTTCGACTCCATCGGACGAAGACGCAATGACGAAATCAAACAAAAGGGAAGTACCAAAACTCTACTTCACCTTTCTTACAAATGAAGTTACAGCAGCAAACTTCATTCTTACTCTAACAGAAACAAGTCGCACGAACTCCCTTGTTTCTCTCTATCTGTTTGATAGGTACATGAGCTTCCTTGCACAACAGACGTCAAGCAAGAGTAACTATTTCGTCAATCCTTTGATTCCTACGGACAAAGATGCAATGATGAAACACATAGAGAAGGGGAGTATCAAAACTCTACTTCACCTTTCATATAAATGGAGTTACATGAGCAAACTTCATTCTGCCTTTAAAAGAAACAAGTTACACGAGCTCACTTGTTCTCTGTCCTTTGCTTAGTGTAGGTACACGAGCGTCCTACATTATAAACAAAGGCGCGGGCGGTTGGGTGGAAAAATTTCGAACCAAAGCTTCGAAATTGCCTTTGTCATCACCAAAGATAACCATACCAAAAGGGAGTATCATCTACACTGCTTTCTAACAAAATTTCTCATTATTCCCCAGACGGAGTCGTTTCCCCACTTCCCCAGCTGGAGTCCTGCCTTCGTTCAAGCTGGAGTTGATTACATACGTCGCATTCCTCAGCAAGGATACAAGCATATTCTTCCAGAACTATCATCGAGATGGACATATCCATCCCATCTCCCCAGCGGAAACTTTACTTCATTTAACTCCCCAAGCGAGAGTCAAAGTACATGAGCTAACTTTGTCTTTGTCCGTTGTCAACTGTGTAGGTACATGGGCATCCTCACAGTACGGTACAAACTCCTGGGCAACGGCGAGGGTGGTCGGGTGGAAGCCGTTCCAGGTTTAATTTAAAAGAAATCAGAATACGAAAGTGCACAAGAGCACTGCAGAGGTTTGAGTACCTAAACCTGTTTATTTCTAAAGCATTTGTGTGCTCATTTGCATACAATTCGAAACTAATCTTTAATAAAAATGTTTCTGAGCGAGAGTGGAGAAGGCAAGCCTATCCCCAAACACTTACCCAGAGTGATGAGCGCAAACACTGTAAGGATTCATACTCAGGCATTCAAGCAGATAACGAATCCTTTGACAAAAGATGCTCTAAACCGGGATGAAATCGAGCATTTCTTCTCTATCCCAAACACAAAACATCGACCATTGCTAACCCCTTCCTAGCCAAAGTCGAAGTTTCTATATACATTACTCCCACTGAGTCTGAGGACCGCCTCACATTGAGGTTAAAGGAGATCTTGTAGCTAGAAACCGGAAGCAACGGGCCGTAGAGGCAACACTTCCTCAAGGTTCAAGCGAAGATGCATCATCAACAGTCAAGCTTGCCAGTTAAGTCGTTCCTAAGGAAGGAACTTCTCCAACAATACTACAAGAAGTACAAATTCCCAAGGAGTCCAAAGCATCTCCAAAATGATTATAGAAAAGAAAGCGGGGCAAATTCTTATGATCCAGTAAAGAAAAAGCAAAATCAGCGCAAAGACCAAAGTCTTCAAAAGCAAAGCGCAAGATAAAAGTCAAAAGAGCAAAATAAAGCACCAGGACCGACATTGACGATCGCAAGAGCAAAGGTGACATTTTTTCAACAAGTCAAGTGAAAACATTCCTCAAAGTGGATCATCAGCACCTAACACTAGGCCAACTATTCATCCCCAACGGAATGCCTAAACTGGCGAACCGTCTGAAGGATGGAGAATTCGCTTGAACGGTGAAAACTCTATGGTCAAGTAGCTTCCGATGAGGTCCTTAGACTCTGCCGTTCAAACGACGAATTTAAACTTCCAATCTAAAGGCCTTATGCCAAAGCCACATTATAACCCGAATAAAGACTCCTTTGACCGGTACATGAGCATCCAAGTCAAGGGAATTCTGAAATCCAACTGAAATAGCTTTCAGAAATGAGAGTGAAGCACGAGAGAAATCAGAAGAGCCTTCTCTGCTCTCGCTTAGAAACATGGTTTTAAAGAGAAAACAAAATGAAACATAATGTGCATGTACATTTAGCCATTTTAGTTTTCGTTGTGGCTAATGGTTTTTCTTGATGAGCTTTTAGGTACATGTTAATCAAAAGTGGTTTCGAGATACAATTTGAGGTACTAACGATGTCCTCGCGAGCGAATCTTTCCAGATTCCATCCCAAGGAGGGGCAAACTGTAATACCTCAAATTAATACACAGGCCACAAACCATAACAAACCCAACATTTAGGCCAAAGCCCCAATCCATACAACTATAGGATCCATTTTTTTTTTTTATAAAACAAAAAATAATAAAATAATAAGAAACATAATGGCCGATCCATTCTCCAAAATGGCCGAGCCCAATGAGCCAACACTCTGGTGGCTGCTTTCATTTCTGGTTGGCCATCATACATAAACCGTCAAGTGATACATGGATCGGTGTTAATATCGACGATTTCGAGCAGAGAGGGGGGGGGGCATTTGGCTGGGATACACTTGTTCCATGTACTGGCCAATCGCAACCTTAACATCAATGGGATATGGAGGCTTGCATGCCGTGAACACGGTGGAAAAGGCATTCAATATGTTCTACATGTTATTCAATATTGGTCTCACAGCATATTTGATTGGGAACACGACCAATTTAGTTGTCCATAGTGCTGTCCAGACTTTTGGTGATTCCATAAATGGGATATTGCAATTCGTAAGCAAAAAATAGATTACCAGAAGACTCAAAAGAACAGATGCCGTCCCACATGCGGCTTAGATCCAAACAAGCCCACGGTAAACTCCAACCAAAGAAAAGGGATTGGGCAAACCCAAGCCCCCAACTTCTCCTCAAAGAGCCCAAAGTAGCTCAGCCCGCAATAACAAGCCAAACACGAGTTAAGCCCGCAATCCTTCACAGCCCAAGCCCTTCTCCTCTGATTCCCCGACAGGATCTCCTGCGCCTTCACTCCCCCTCTGACAATCGCAGATTGAAACAACCTCCTGCGCTACGGAGGATCACCTGGCCGACGTCCTGAGATGATATTGTCCCCTAACGGTTTCCTTTCCCAACTAGAGGCAAACCAGAAGGTAACTAGATTGAAACAAGGTTTCGGAGAGGAGGAGAAACTAGATGAGGGGGAGAAACCAGAAGAAAAGATGAAACGGGAAGAATAAAAGGGGGACTCACCGTTCAGTCAGGGGGGGGGGGGGTCGATCAAACAGTAGAGGACTCACCAATTCTCTCTAAAAAAAACTTCCTTCAATTGAAAGGGGGAGGAGACTAACGAAGGCATCGTTCCTCTCCTTCCTCCTTCACTGTCTTCTACAGTTGCAAGGACCTCCATCCTCACTGTGGACGCCACCATCTCTTCCCCATCCAGCCGACTCCCTGTCAAGGTAAGAGGAGTCAGCCGCGGGAACCCCCCCCCCCCTCGATGGCCAAACCAAGCAAGTAGACGACAACAACAGCAAGCACGAGGCTATACCGTAGGTCGCGGTGCCAACTCTTCTGAACACGAGGGCATCAACACCAGGCTTGGACGGCGCCTCCATTTCCATCAGCGACGACTTGCGATGTGGGATATTCCTTTTGCAGTCGCGACGGAGCCTTCCCTTTCTGCAGACAACCCAGTCGACTCCACCTCCCTGCTGTCAATGGATGACCAACCCCAAGCTTCTCGCAAGCATCCATCTCCTTCTACTTTAACTATTTCATTCATGTGCAGGCACAGCTCCCACGTCGTCTCCTGGTCGTGTTTCGACCTCAGCATCTGTCGTCGCCGACCCCCTGATGTGCAGACACAGCAGCACGGCATCCATATTCTCCTCCGACACCTCCAAGCACGATAACCAGCTCTTGCTTTCCCACGTTCTCCCAGATTGATGGCAACAACCTCAACTCGAGCACCAAACTCCAGTCCCAAGGCGACTCCTCTTTTCAGCTTCCCGACGCCCACAGAACCGCGACGATCAGCCCCAGCAATGACCAGTTCGGCGAGCCCACAGTCTCCCCTGCCTTCAAATCTTCTTCTAGTTGGACCATCACAACCCCCTAACCCATGCTCTGGCGCTCCTAGACCAAGCCTTCCCCGGCATCCTTCAGGAATGACAACCCATTCCAGAAGCTCTCGTTTAGCAGTGCAAATACTCCAAGCATGCTAGTGTGGGTGCAAGGACGGACTTGGCGACGACAGATTCCCGCCTCTCCCCGGCGCCTTCCTAGTCAAGCGGCAGCTCCCCATGGTCTTCAAGACAGCTCCCCGCCGTTAGCGGCCGGCTCGAGAAATGGCGAACCTCCCCAACAGCAGATCTGCCCGACCCGAGCGACTCGCCCTCAACCCAGTCACGAAGGCGTCCAACACAGCCTCCCTTGCTCTCCGACGACGACGACTTCCCCCCCCCTCTCCAAGCTACAGCGAACTCTCCTCCCGGCGACCCCAACTTCGGCGGTGACCCAACGGCCGGCCAAGGAAGCGACGGGCCCTTCTCCGGCGTACCCAAGCTCGACGACGGCAAACCCACACCCCAAACGTCCCCAGATCACAGCCGCCCTCCCAATGACGATGGCCTTGTCCTCCGCCGACGACCCCCCAGATCTCGACGACCAGACCCACTCCCCGGCGTCTTCCTTGTCTTTCCGGCGTCGGCTTGATCCCTCCTCGACACTCCAGATCCGAGCCGTCGTCGCAGCCATCTCCGGTGCTCCAGATCTCAACGACCCGTATCCTCCTCGGCGATGCCTCAACAATCCAGGAATCTTCCTCTCCATCAATTTTTGATGGCTTCGAACAACACGCCTTCTGTACCTGTGCCCTCTCCCCAAAGATAGATGGGTCTCGGTTGGACTTCGAATCTCTCAGAGAGGTAATGAATCCATTCTTTCAATAGATTTAAGTTTAATAGATATATGACTTGACTTATACGAATTGCCTTCTTTTTAATATGTTTATCTTTGACTTCCGAATCTTTAGTAATTATCAATTGACTTATTTAGAATTTTTAGCTAGATGTCATATGAATATGTTTACCGTTAGAATTTTAATCTTTCAAAACTTACGTGCTCGTCTATGCATGTGGACTAATATTTTATTCCGATATGCATTACTAACATCCGTTTCCCTATTGTTTTCCATGTAAAACACGGAGAAATTTCCCGAATGTTTTCGACAACGCACATCAAGGAGACATCTTCGGCCAAAAAACGGTAAGACATGCCTTACTCTTTTAAATTTTGTCAAGCTCCACTTACATTTAACAATACTAACCACATTCACATTTCCTTTGCATGTACACTGAGCACTTAATCTCGGAATACCGACATCAAAATTTCGAAGATTAACTTGAAGGCGCGTGTATCAAACCGCGTGGTTCTACCCCGGTTTAAAACACCGTGGGCTTGAAGACAAAGCGGCCCCAACCTTCAATTTAAGGTACAAAAGGGGACTCCCCGAATTTCATTTCCTAAGCCCATATGTAACGGGTTGCGGGCCCAAGTGCATAGGCCCGCAACCACCGCCCTTCCCCGCTCTCTTTCATCTCGTTTATTGTTTGTGATTGCACGCATGACTTAGGCTTTAGGTTTATGTCGTGTGTTGATTTTTAATCAAACAAACCTAAATTCGGGTCCAACGCCCGTTAAAACGTCGATACGAGTCCGGCCCACTCCCGGATCGGGTCCAACACCCGTCAATCAAAAGTAACTTTTTTGGACAAATCGCCACCCTTTTCGCATGTGGTAAAACACTAAGGTTAGTAAATAGGAATCCCCGAACCCAGACTCTGATTTTTCCGACTTAAAATCACATTTTTTTAAAACTAAGTCGGTGGCGACTCCGAACAACAGTTTTCCAAAGCTAAAACTAAACCACTAGCCTTTTTCGGAGCCATTTGGGGTGAGGTGACGGCTGCTCGAGCCGCTCCTTGGGCCCTCCCCGAAATTCGCGAGCGAGGCCTTAACACAGCCTTTCGCTCGCCGCCTCCAGGGAACTGGAGACGGTTGGCGAAACGCCCCGCAGACCCGTTCGCGAATCAAGGGAAGGTCCAACCCGGGGCCCCTTTCCGCAGCGTCCGGCGTTCGAGCCGTAACGCCGACCGGACTGGGCCTCGGGGGAGCGGGCCCGGATCCTCGGGTTAGCCAGAACCGCCGCCGCGCGCCTCTAGGCCGGAAGGGCGTGCGCACATATAGATTGAGTGTTGTTCCTAGTCACTTGGTTTTACCCGAGCGTCTTCTTTATAAATCGAGTGTTCGCGGAGAATTGCGCATCAGAGACGTTATTTTCAGTAAATTAAAAATTATGACCTTGTTTTATAATTTTTTTTTTCTAACAAACTTTAATTCATCCTAATTTAAATTTGAAATTTTTACCACGGATACTGAAATATGAAATTTGAAAAGAAAAATAAATAATTTAAATGATCAAGTAAGCTCAATTGGTGGTATACAGGCTTTTTGGTCTTTTTTTTTTTTGCATAGATGTTAGGGCTTACCACCGGCTACAGAATGATTAAGCGTGACATAATTTTATTTTATATTTTTAACTGAAAGAACTTATTTGTTTTGAGGCTCAAAACAAAACTCGGTCGTCCCCTTAGCATCTATCAATCTCTTTACTTTTCCAAAATTCAACTCCCCATATGGCGAAAAGTCTAAGAGAGGAATCTCCATCGAGCTTCCCCATTGGTCAGTCAATGGGAAGGAAGCTGGATTCCACCTCAATCTTTACTACCGCTCCCTCTCCTCCGTTGACGACGCGGTTCTTTCCTTCAGCGAGGAAGACAGGGCGATGGCGGAGGAAGTAGTGGGGAATGAGACTGGGGATGACTATGACGACGGTGATGGTGGAGCTGGCGGAGGCCGTGGAGGGAAGGGAACGTGGAAGCACGCGGCGTTCCACCTGGCCACGACCATCGCGACTCCTGCAGCCTACGCTCCACTTCCCTTCGCACTCGCGTCCCTCGGCTGGCCCCTCGGTACCGCTGCTCTCGCTCGAAGATGATTCCGTCCTAAGCTGCCATCCTATTTATCTTTGGAATTGAGAAAATCCTTATGCGATTATCACTTGTTTCTAGCTATATATTCATAAAAAGGAAGTCGTTGTCCGGTGATGACCTGCAAGTTTCCAGAATCGTTTAGTTTATTTTCTTTTAATACTTAACCTTTTTGTCTTGTTTGTGGTTCCGTTTAGCTTAACTTTGGATTATTCTAATCATTTGTTTGCTGATCAATTGTTTAGTAAGTCAACTTGTTGGCTTCTAATTTGTTATTATTGATGGTACGCTGGAAATTCTCAACGACGGTAGTTGATCGTGATCGTTTGGTGATGGGCCCCATCTTTGTTTAATTTGTGATCTCCTTGTATTTGGATGTAATAACTTGGGCAACTTCAAGAAATAACCGTTCAGATTCTGTTAATATCATGGTGGTGGATGCTTAGCTCGGTTTGCATCTGTTTCAGGCGTGAGTAGCCTGGTGAGTGCAACACTGGCAACATGGTATTCCAGTCTGTTGGTAGCATCCTTATGGAGATGGAATGGGAACAGGCAAGTCACCTACCGGCATCTTGCGCAGAGCATCTTCGGTACGCCCCGGATGTGCAAAACTTCTGTTTGCTTGACGAAATGATCTGCCATTTAACATACCTGACTAAAAGATGTGGCACATGCTATGCAAGTGTCTTGTCTATACAACAGATGGATATAAACAGAAAAATAATGGACATTTTTCATCAATTAAATAAAGTTGGCCTGCAACAATTTATGATAAAGCTACTGCGGAAAGTTGTATCGAATAAGTAGTGTAGAGATCTGTCATTTCTCCTTGCACATTAGAAGTTTGTCACAGCCATTTTTTCTGAATTATGTTGTGCTCTTATTCTTCAGGTTCCAAAGGCTATCTATCTATTGCATTTTTTCAGCAGGTTGCTTCACTGGGGAATAATATTGCTGTTCAAATTGCAGCAGGCAGCAGTCTAAAGGTTTGTTAATGTCTGTAACCATGTGATGGAATTAGACACACCTGCCTTCTCCATTCATCCATCCTCCATTTTGTTTTGTCGAGTTTTCACTATCCTATCATGTCTTTTGGTTTTATAGGCTGTTTATAAATACTATCACGAAGATGGTCCTCTTACATTGCAACATTTTATCATTTTCTTTGGAGTCTTTGAACTCATTCTATCACAACTCCCCGATATTCACTCGTTGAGATGGGTCAACGCAATATGCACATTTTGCACAATTTGCTTTGCGGCCACGACAATAGGAGTATCAATTTACAATGGTATGTCAGAGATGTTTTGATGTACGAGATTTATCGTTCTCTCTAACTATAACTATAACTATAAAACTCTATTCGCCCTAGCCCGACGATCTCCATCTGCCTACAGGGAAGGACGTGAATAGGGAAACTGTCAATTACAGTTTACAAGGAAGTTCTTCAGAAAGAATATTCAAAGCATTTAATGCACTCGGAACGATAGCCTTTTCATTTGGTGATGCGATGCTTCCAGAAATACAGGTATATACTATAACGCTTACACGAGGCAACCATTATGCAGGAAAAGTTGAGTAGCCCTAACTAATAGGGTGTCAATAGAAAGCTTTGTCTATGATTAGTTGTTGGCTCACACTTGGTGATTTGGACCTGGCATGTGTTGCACTGATGCCATTATCTTTACCCTGTCATTTTCATTTCATGTAGAATACGGTGAAAGAACCTGCAAAGAATAACATGTACAAAGGAGTATCTGCTGCGTACACTGTCATTGTTGTAAGTTACTGGCAGTTGGCTTTCACTGGTTATTGGGCTTTCGGCTCACAAGTGCAGCCTTACGTCGTAAACTCTTTGAGGGATCCGAAATGGACTGTCATCATGGCCAATATTTTTGCTGTGATTCAGATATCAGGTTGCTTTCAGGTAATCATACATTTTTTGCATGCTCATTGTCTGCAAGTGTCCTACATTTAACCATCAGATTATTTGTTCAGCGGCTCATGAAAAGGTTATCTTTGAACACCGCATAAAAGGATGGTGTTACTGCTCGTGTTGAAATTATGTTTGTGAATAGATCACTTTGTTTGCCTAGGGACCAATTTTTATCGGCAGTGACTTTTTGCATTTGTCATTGTTAGTAATGGAGTTAGGAGTGTGTTATTTACTTTGGATGGCTTTGGATTGTTGGCTTCAGTTTTCATCCTTTTATTTGCCTCAGATCTATTGCCGACCAACATATGCATGCTTCGAGGAAAGTCTTCTCTCGGGCAAGCATATGGAAAAGGATGGTGCGCTAAGCCGTGGCCGTCTTATCCGTCTCATTTTCACCTTTATTTATATGATGGCAATCACCCACATCGCAGCAGCCATGCCTTTTTTCGGGGATTTTGTCGCCATATGTGGGGCGGTTGGCTTTACTCCGCTCGACTTTGTATTCCCTGCAATAGCGTATTTGAAAGCTGGAAAAACTCCCAAAAACTCAGTGTGGAGCTTCTTATTGCGGCTTGTCAACATATGCATTGCCACGTGGTTCTCGGTGGTTGCAATCTTGGGCTACATTGGTGCCATCAGATTCATAAAGGAAGATGTCAAGACATACAACTTCTTCCATGATTCGTAAATATACGAAGCATTCAGCTTCTGTGGCCAAAATCAAGACAAGGTATGTCGAACGCCAGAGCTCTCAAAGCTCGTTGTCTTCTACTTCTGCACCTCATTGTCTGGTATCTGGCATATCATGTGTGCTCAATTAAAAGAGAGGGATGGACTCGCTCGTTTTCGGCGCAGATCAATCTCTCCCACAGTAAATTAAAGAAATATTCAGTTCCATCGACTCGAGCCTACCTCTGCAAAAACAATAATGATGGTAAAAATTCCCTCTTTGATAGTCTGTGTGAACAATTTGTGCGCCTGTTGTGATTTCCAGGACAACATTTACTCAGGAAAAGGGCAAGTTACATGTTTCAAAATGTGTTTTGCATGTGAGTTTCGGAATCTTTCTAGATGACGGATTCCAAGCTCCGTATTTTTATTTTGGCAGAATATACGATAATATAGTAAACAATGCCCTAAATTTATGTTTTATTAAAATCTTTTTTTACTATACGATATTATTACTGGATTGTAATTTTTTGTGACCAATTTTGGATTATATTGTGAGAAAATCAAAAAAAGCATTAATATTGTCTAACATTTCTCCTATAGTAGTTGAAATCTAACCTCTCATTGCAGAGTCTTGCAATTCAGCTTACACGTAGTAGTAACACAACAATAGAGCCATCATTCGACATTCATCGATTTTACAGATTCTTAATAGTATTAATAACTACCGTCCAACTTCGACTTTCAACTTACTTAATTTAACCACTAAAATCCTATAATAAAAAACACATGAAATGTTTCAATATTATTACTCTTTTTTTTTTACCTTTTTAGTTAATAATTGAAATTTTTAAAGGTCTATTTAGTTTTCTCATGTTAAAATCTAAGATATGCCAAAATCAATATAGAAACAAAAGTTAGTAACAAAATAAGTTTTTTACAAAATAAAAAGTTTCGTAATAATTTTTAATATCATAGTATATTTTACCATTTTTTAAATTATTGCTTCCTTTTCATTTTCTTTCTCACAAAGAAAAGTTTTCTATGCACGTTCTGTCCGCAAAATTGGGTGTTTCTACTCGAGCAGGCTTCTGTCTAAATTTGCATATTATAGCCCAAAGTATCCCCTTGACTAAGAGTTTTGAGGACAAATGATCACGATGCACGACAGCCATGTTCGGAGCTTTTTTTTTGTTTAGTTCCTGGGCTTGAACATGTTCCAGCAATTGTCGAAGACAAAAAACTGATAGTAGAGGAAGAACTTAATCATTGCATGAAACACGTTAAATTATGTAATATAAATCAAGCCTCACCTAACAGCTTTTGTTTTAGGTCAAATGGTATAGTCTCAATATGATATCAGAGTGGTCATATGAGTTCAAATTCCGCACACAAAAAGAATCTAATATATGGAAGAATGGGCCGGGAACGATAAGCTCTTTGGTTGAATAAACCGAGAATGATGACTCCACGACCTTTGAAAACGAGTTGGCTGAGGTTATGCCAAACCTGCTTAATCTCGGTATTAGTATATGTTCAATGGTTACAAAAATAAAGAAAGAAAAATTATTTCATGTAAACAGTATAAAGAATAATTTTTTTTGGGTAAACAATTCATAAACAGAACCGGAACCCGTGACACTCTTTGAAACAATACAGAATTGAGCTGGTTTACCGAATTGATCCTCTGTCGTGTTCGTTTGGCTTGGCTCTTTAAAACGCTTTGGATATGGGGTCGAGTTAAGCGATCAGAAGCATGGACAATTATCTTTTGTACTGCTTTGGAGGTGACACTTATAAAGGAATGAATTCTTTGATCAGTTTCAGGAGTCATTCTTCAGGTAAAAATCTGGCTTCAGCATTGTGTTCAAAAGGTCTTCATGCGAGAGCGTCACACGAACATTGTTTGGGTGCTTTTACTCTATGTGAGCTTCTGCTTCCTAGGAGTTCCAATGTTGGCCATATACATGGGACTGGAGCTATAATTGCTTGAGCACCACATCCCTATGAAACATAATGCAGAAAGGATGCAGGTCAGATTGTCTATGAGTGACTAAGAGCTCCACGGACATCCAGTGTTGTCTGGAGCGTTAACCTTGACCTCACTTTCCGTCTCATTCTGAGAGTCTCGGTGTAAGCTCCCGTTCGATGATCCGGCCTGTAATAAGCAGGTATCACACCTTCTTGACCTCTCTGTGCTCCGGAAGCTGTTCGATGAAGGGATAGAACTTGACCAGAAATGCGACCTCGAGCCAGTAGCGTTATGAATTCAACTGAATTGATATTTTATAGCAAGAGTGTTTCCGAACACAATTGAAGTGAGATGGTCTCCCGAAGATGAAATGAAAACCAATCCCTCAAAAATACAACACAGTCAGCAGCAAAAATTCCAACTCTGTTCGACCATGAAACGATGGGATGTTGAACTCATCAAATCTAACCTCTACATGCCGTCGACTGAGCACCGTTCACACTCTTAAATCGTCTCTGCAATTCTCTTTGATTGTTCTGCACGTGGTTTGTTTCTTCTACCCTTATTAGTAGATGATTAAACCGATCAATTCAATATCGAAAATCCTTGTCTCAATGTGAAAGAGCTTTCTAATCATCCACAACCACCACGTCCATGGCGATTTCGCTCAAGAAGCATGAGCCCAGTCAGCATTGTCCGAGATGCAGACCGAAACATCAACCATATCCGGGCATCTGACCTTTCCCAGTAGAATGCGTCTTGGCATGAGGGCCGCGTGTCGTTGCGTTTATGGAGTCCCCTCGTCAAAATGGGAATCTGTCATGGATGATTTCTGGACCCACCCAAAGGCCCCTCGACATCCGGTCGTCGCTACCTAATGCCTGAACTTTTATGAAGAGAAGCAACTTTGTATGGCAGCTTTATGCTTTGGTCAGAACACGAGTTTATACAAACTTATTTCCTTCATGAAGTGAAATCCAGGCCAAAGACTCATAAAAACATACGAAGTCAACCCTTATGGCGATTCGTAACTTTATGCCTGTTAATCCCCAGAAATTTGTAATCCTGATGCCTTAGAGAGTACTAATCGCGAATAGCATTTTAGTTCGTGCCCTCCTGGGGAAACTTAGAAGTCTACCTCAATTAGTAGGTGACGAAGTCGATCGATTTTATCTGATCTCGAATATCTTCTTTGAAGCGACCAAGCTTTCTAATAATCATCACCATCCAAAATGGTTTTGCTTGAGAACCATGCCCTCAGTCAGCGTCGTCTGAGAACCAGATCAGAAACTCGAGCATACCCTGACATCTAAAAGCTTGACATAAGAATGTGTTTAGTCACAAGCCTCGCACGCTGTAAATCCTTTTACTGCGTCATCTCATCGGAAGGGACTTGGTCACTTTCTAGCTTCAGTAAACTTTAACTAGGACGATGTCCGATACTGCAGCTTGATGCTTCTGGCTGGGTACACGAGTTCAAACAAGCTCTAGGTCAACTCTATGCACCCTCACGGTGCTTCATAACTTCAATCCAGTTAACCCCCCACAATTCGTAGTCCCGTGGCCCTTGTAGCGCTCTAATCACGGCATAATCTCATCGTCAACCTTAATGCTATTCTTACATGTGCGTTTCTAGATAGTTAAGATGGATTCGTGTGGAAGACTATGTCTGAGGAACTCAAACCATGACAGAGTTGGGATAGAGACAGGTCAAGTTGGCATTTTATCCCCAGATGATTGAATCCGAAATGCATCCCCCAAATTTATTCCCTTCACGATTCCATCTGGATGAAACTTCGTTTCGGGGGATGATTGAAACAAAATGGGGCTGCAAGAATTGCCATTTCGTGACCGTGGAATGAAAAAGGCCACCTTCGTTGTTGTTCAACATGAGGCTGTTCTGTTCATGGTTCAATTAATCATCGCGAAAATCGGCAGAAAATTGCAGCACCACCCAATTCCTTGAATCGTTAGAGTGTCATTTATGGACTTTAGTACTTTTGATTCCATCGAAGTTGGAATCGAGCAAAGCAAGGGGATGTTTTGCAGTAGAATCCTTTGATTAGGAGAAGCAGTGTGTGCATTGGCTCTGAATTGCATCAACCAACTTTGGTTTTTGGTTTACATTGTGATTTTGAGCTAATCAGTGGAAGCCTTTTGGTTCCTTTGTTTTGTGTAATCCGATGTTGTCCGAATCTTACAATATGCAGTCAATGTTTTAGATCTTTCAAGCAAAAAATTGATGGCACAAATCTGCTACATTGGTGTATGACACACACACGACTGTTACACATCGAGGCAGGCTTGTTCAAGTTGGTCGAGCTTTGCGCGGGTTCCCGGCACCCGAACCTGGACGGAATCCCGCGCTTATCATCACGACATGTTCCCCTCTTAGTCCTCTTTCTAACGGCGCCAATACTTTCCCGATCCGCCCCGGGCATTCCCGGGAAATCCCCTGCGATCGTGAACTGACCATAACGGACACTCCCTGCGACCTCCGCTCGCTCAAACCCAAATATCTCAGCCCACGCACCACCAAACCCCTCGAACAAACACTCATCGGATAGCTCCCTTAAGGCCCTAAACGACGGGGCAGCTCCTGCGATGATCCACCGCAGGACGGCCACGTAGAGATCGGATTTCTGGGACTCAAAAGCACACCTCCAAAAGTTCCCCCCCCAAACAGACGACACACAACGTTACCCCCTAGCCCAATGCTTTTCAGTGAAGATCCAAAAAATTGATTAAGCGGCGACCACACCTGCAATCTCTGACCGTCCATTAGGATGGAGAGTGATCGGAGGGTCGATATTCAAACCTGGGGGATCCCCCGATCCGCGTGAGGGATGAATCGACCAATCACAGTTCAGCGTTTCTTTCCCTTTCCTCCTCTTAAATCCCGACTATTTAAATCCGCCCCGGCATTTCGTTACGCCCCTGGGAAAAATCGTCTCCACAATCCAGTCCAATCCTCTCGTTTTGATCTCTCCTTGGGCTGATTTGGGTGTGTTAGGGTTTGTTGCTTCGGGGTTGTGTCGGGCGGGGTTTGGTTTCCGTGACTCTAGCGGAGAGGATACAGAGGCCGTCAAGATTCGGGTTCGATCGTTAGATTCGTTGATGGCTGCCGAGGAGGTGATCGTAACGATTGAGCCGGTGGCCGACGTGGCCGCCCCCGAGGGAGTGGACGGCGGCGGAGGAGGTAAGGCGGATAAATCGAAGAAGGCCAAGGAGCCTAAGGCTAAGAAGCCTGCTGGTCCGAGGAAGCCGCCTACTCATCCTTCCTTCCTCGAGGTAGTTCATGGTTCCGTGGTTGGTTTTGGGATTGGTTTTGCTTTGGTTTGATATAGGGGATTGAGTTATTTTGGTGGTTGTGCAGATGATTACGGAGGCGATTGTCACATTGAAGGAGAAAACTGGGTCGAGTGTTCCGGCTATTGCCAAGTTCAACGAGGAGAAGCACAAGCAGTTGCCTCCCAACTTCAGGAAATTGTTGCTCTTCCACTTGAAGAAGCTTGCCGCTGCTGACAAGCTCGTCAAGGTCAAGAACTCGTTCAAGCTCCCTTCTGCTTCGTCCAAGTCTTCATCGGCCCCTGCAACAGTTCCCAAGTCGGTAACTGCCTCGAAAGCTAAGAAGCCTGTGAAGACCAAGGCTGCTACGAAGCCGAAACCGAAGGTGGCTGCCAAGCCAAAGAAGGAAACCAAGGCAAAACCTGCGGCAAAGCCGAAGGCAGCTGCTGCCAAGCCCAAGCCGAAGTCCAAGGCTGCTATGGCAGCCGTCAAAGCAAGGCCTAAGGCTCCTGCGGCAGCGAAGCCAAAAGCCGAAGCTAACCCCAGGCAGAAAGCTGCTCCGGCTGCCAAGCCAAAGCCGGCAGCTGCCAAGCCCAAGGCAGCTCCTAGGCCAAAGCCCAAGGAGAGACCTGCGAAGGTAGCAAGGACGACGACTCGGAGTAATCCAGGGAAGAAGAATGCTCCTCCGGAGCCAAAGAAGGTAGCTCCGGCAGCGAAGAAGGCGGCACCGACGAAGACGAAGGCCAAGGCGGCGTTGGCCAAGTCGCCATCAAGGAGGGTGTCCACGAGGGCAAAGAAGTAAATTCACGGGTCTCAGATAGGAGGTTGAGTCGGGGTCGTTGGGGGATTGTGTAGTTGGTGCAGATTGGTAAATTAGGCAGGAAAGAGAGGGATTAGGCAGTGGGCCGTGTGAGGAGGGGAGGGGATCGGTTTGTTCGTTCGTTTGGGTGGTGTTGTGATACAGATGGCAATTTGGGAATTTCTCATACCGAGGGGACCCTAGGCGTTACCGCACCGGATTACACAGTTCAAAACCGCCATGGCAATGGCAATCTAACATCAGTCATTTAGGTTAAGAGAATTAAAAAGACGGAGCAGCATTCCGTTCTAGCACGGGAGTCTTGAGGAGCGGCTGCCGGACGGGCTTCAGGCACGTTCTCCTGTCATATTAACCGATTCGATCTTTCGACCTTCTGGATGGCATACTTGAGCTCTTGCTGTATGTTCTTCCTTGAAGGCGAGAGCACTATGTCCTTCCACACCGAACCAGCTTGTCGGGAAGGGTTTGGGTTCTTGTACAGCTCGTTGATGCTGTCTGCCTCCTCGTTTAATCTCTCAACGTTCTTCAAGCAGTCGATCTCGTCCGGATCCACCAGTAACGTCTTGTCCCTGTCTTTCCAGCCAATCAACTGCGCGGCAGTTTCCGGCGTCATTTGACATTGCTTATACATATTGACTGAGCAAGTGTTGTGTAGTAAAGTTAAGAAACCTTAGGCGGGCCCTCGAGGGCATTCGTGCAATACAGCCTTGCATTGTCGACTAAGTTGCAGTATGTCCGGAAGGCGGCTGCAAATCTCTTGTGCGACTTCAGTTGGGATTTCACTCTGACTGCTCTCCTGCATATGAGCGCTCGCCTGCATACACACAGGAATGATCGAAATGTAGGGCATGGGTATAAGCTTTTGGGGACGTATCGGTCGATTCATTACCTTATGCCCCGGATCACTGCCAAGTAAGCGTCGCAAACGACTCCGACCAGCTCTATCCTGTAAGGTTTCATCTTCTTCCCTCCTATCTTTTGCTGTTCTTCTCCCTCAATCCGTACCCAGTAGTTCTCGGTAACAGTACCATTGTCCTCGACCTTGTACCCGGGTCCCATGCGATACCTGTGACGGTGGACGTTTCTCGCCATAGTAATCGTTTGCACGACAAATGGGACCCAAGATAGAGTTCCATCCATGATCACGTCTCTCCCTTCGTTCAGTGCAGTTACAAGAAGTGATGACGCGGCATCCGTAGACGACTGATGAACCTGTGTAAGACTACATGAGCTCACTGATGGATTTCACTTTTGCACAACAGATAAGCATTTAGGCATGGAAATATCTAACAAGTTCGGCCGTTTGAAGCATGTCGGCATGGCCTCGAGAGCTGAGAGCTCGGTAGATGACATCTGATTCTTTGAATGCGTCTGCTTCTATTATCACGGCATTACCTGCTGCTCCTGCCCAAAATGGCCTGTTTCCGACGAATGAAAAACATAGTAAGGCCTATAACGCATCAATTTTCTCAGTGACGTTTTGCAATCTTCCATGACCTGCAATGCTGAGTTCGTGGAAGTTCAACGATCTTACTCTTGCAGGATATCCTTGAGCACGGTGCTCTTTCCAGCCCCCATTCCGCCGCCCATGAAGAGGAGGACCGGACTCCGGTCGGCATGAGCAACCGGGGCCATCACATCCGTGCACGAGTCGTCATTCGCTGAATTCCTGATTGCTTTCATTTCCTCAACTAGAGTACTGAAGACTCGCGCCACCTTCAAGTTCTTCGTCACCCTCTGAAACCTCTGCTCTCTTAAATCGACATAATGAGACAACTTTAGATCATCAAACCCTGAAATGAAACTGGACTAATCACCCGAGCAGCGACAGGTTTGCCAACCTTGTTGCGGCCAGGACAATGTCTCGGAACCTCCTCTTGGGCTCAGCATCAGTACTCAACACCTAAAATTACGAGTTCCATGACACTGAAACTAATCCAGCTCGCATAATTCAATTGCCGTTCATTTTGATCTGCCGCAGGAATATTCATACATACCTGACTGATCATGATCTCGGCGTGCATCCAATGAAAGCCGAAGTAACTCAGAATACACCTCTCAAACTCCTCGACGAGCTTCACAAATAGTGAGTCCGCGAACGGCTCCCCTGCGAAGTACGTGTAGATGTCGTCCTCAAAACCTTCTGACTTCTGTATATACTCTGAGGCAAGCTTGCACAGCCGCGGGCACTCCCGCCTGTCCGAGAAACCCATCTGTCTCGCTGATCCCAACATATCCGTTTCCCCGATCCAGCATCCACGGAACAACAGAGCCCCCATCAAACACAAACTCGGCAGAGGAAACACAATGTGCAAATCAAATCGAACCACCCCTGTGGAAACTAAAAGAGGATCTCTCAAGGCAAAGTTAGCGGATGGATTTTACCTACATAATGGGAGAACTTCTCTAGCTTGACTCGACCCGAATGGCCCATATGGAGGATGGGGGCGAACTTCTTGTTCCCGAGCTTCTTCAGGCGGTAGTGCATCGCGGCCGCGATCACGATCCCGACCGAGGACGCGACCATGATCTGAGACAGTGTTGGCCTGCCATTGGAGTCTGGAAAGAGAACAAACACGATGAGATTCAGAGAAGGACGGGCATGGGTGTAAATACAATTTGTATGGTAAAGTCCCCTTCCTATTACCAATCTGAGTGAACATGTCCGAAGGTGCAGGGGAATGAGGACGAGGATGTCGACCAGGTCGCCGCCGACGTTGTTGTCACTGGAGATCGCGAGAAGGGATGAGGAGATGACAAGGGATTGGGAATTCTCCGATGAAGGAAAACAGAGAATGAAGGAATGGAAGATTGTGAAATGGCATATCATATCACGAACACGTCGAGGACGATCACTTTGCTAAATTAAAATGGATCAAATCAAGATAATAACTCCAAATGAAAGAATTTGATGCTTATGAAAATTTTAGACTTCGTCAAAATTTAAATACCGATCTGGAATGGATATCATAAGCTGTTCTTGAATGGCTCGATGGTTTACAATTTTTAAAACTTACAGTATCGTTCTTATTTAGGCTGACTCTGACATTTGAGGGGTCGTCCGATGTTGTCTTTGCCGTCAGTCGGGCGACATGTCGGCAAAGGCTAGAGCCACGCTATCTTCCTTGTTCGGTTGCTCCCGTGTAATCCCTCACGAGCATCTCCATCTCCCCCCGAGATTTATGGCCGGGGATGCAGCTTTGCCGTCGGACAAACCCCAACTCAGGCTCCTTCTTGAAGCATACAGGTTGGGTCGTGAATTCAACCTCGAAGAAGCCCGCCACCTGTTCGATCATATGCTTCAGTTGAAGCCTCTGCCGGAAATGTTGATGTTTAGGTGGCTGCTGGGCGCGATGGCCCAGAAGAGGCATTACGGCGATGTCGTGCTGCTTTGCGGCCGTCCGGAGTCGCGGTTCTTGTTGTGGGATTTAATTGTTTTGAACATCTTGATGAATTGCTTGAGCAACTTGGGGAGGTTACGCGATGGGTTTGGGGTCTTGGGTAGAATTTTTAGGGGAGGTTGGGTGCCTAACTATTATGCTTTCAATGTTTTGGTGAGAGGGTTGTTCGAGGCCGATGAGATTGGGAAGGCAGTGGGTCTGTATGGGAAGATGATCCGGTTGGGTTGCCGCCCGAGTAGTCACACGTTTGGGGTTATGATTGCCGGGCTATGCAGGACGGGAAACACTGGCCTGGCTCTCAAGTTGCATGAAGAAATGGCTGATCTCGGTTGCGAGCCTGGATTAGTTACGTATGCAACGATCATCGATGGACTCTGCAAGGATGGAATGTTCGATAAGGCTAAGGAGCTCTATGCGGAAATGAAACTAAGAGGGATTCGCCAGGATGTTGTTATTCTCACCTCACTGGTTCGAGGACTGTGTGTTGCCGGAAAGTGGGAGGAAGCGAGTGTCTTTTTTAATGAGATGGAGGAACATGGGATCTTGCCTAATGTGATCACGTTCAATCATAAACGCTCTATCAAAAGAAGGGAAGATGGAAGAAGCTGAAACCGCTTTAGGCTTAATGGTGCATAAGGGGGTAGAACCTGACACTGCCACATATGTCATGATCATGGAAGGATTTTGTCTCATCGGTAAGATAGACAAAGCAAGAGAAGCTTTTCAACAGATAATTAGTTAGGGTTGGAAACTAAATGATGTATGCTACAATGTACTGATTCACGGATATTTAAAGTTGGGAAGGACTGACAAAGGCTTGCGTATCTATAAGGAGATGTTTGACAATGGGGTTAGACCTACTGTTGTCACATTCAACACTTTACTCACTGGTCTCCTTCGAAACGGTAAGGTGGAGCATGCTCGGCAAGTTTTTAATGAAATGAAAGGAGTGGGAGTAGTTCCAGATTCAAGGACATTATCGGTATATATTGACGGGCTTTGCAAGAATGGCTATTTGGAGGATGCACTGCGTTTGTTCAGCAGTATTGAATCCAGCACAAAGCTCAACATTGATGTTTTCAATTGCCTAGTCCACGGTTTATGGCAAGCAGGAAATCCCAATATGGCCTGGGAATTTTTCCAGAGAATCAATGATGTAAGCCTCGTGCCGACTGTCGTAACATATAATATCATGATAAAAGGTTGCCTAGTCCACGGTTTATGGCAAGCAGGAAATCCCAATATGGCCTGGGAATTTTTCCAGAGAATCAATGATGTAAGCCTCGTGCCGACTGTCGTAACATATAATATCATGATAAAAGGACTCTGTCGGGTCGGGGAACTGGAAAAGGCAGAAGAACTGTTGATGGAAATGGAAGAGAAGGGTTGTGCCCCAGATGTTATAGCATTCAATACAATGATGTGGGCACTTTGTTTCCGGAGAGAGTCTACAAAAGTTGTAGACATACTCAGGAAGATGGCAGACCGAAATTTGAAACCTGATGCATCCACAGCAGCAATAGTTATTGATTTACTTTCGAGAGATGGAAACCATCTCGATTATCTCCATTTGCTTCCAGCATTTTCACCAGGCAGCACTTGAAGAAATGAATACAAGGTTTCCTAGCGGGGCACGCTATTCTCCGATCGAAAAGAATTTCTACCCGAGTTTGGTATACTGACGATTGGGTAAGTGATCTATTCCAACTGACTGGATATTTGAATAGAGAGTTTCCAAAGAGGAAGTGAGGACTGAAAAGATCTGTATCCCGTCTTCTTGTTGGGAAGATCGAGAGAGATTCATCATGACTCTTGGGGGCTATTTTATGTGTCATTGCTCAAGGTTTTATGGAGTGTACACAGTGAGTGTGGTACACATTTGCATGGTTGTGTACTCGTTTTTGGAATTTAGGCGATCTTCCTACCTCTATATTAATTATGATACTGTTTCTTTAGGCATTCATCTCATCATTTTTTCTATTGAAGAGATCTCCAGTGCCACCAGTTCCTTTCTTGGTTAGTCTTTGTTTTATGCCATTTTTTTGTTCAGATCTGACCTGTGTCTTTCTCAATACTTTTCAGGGAGTTGGAGGTTTGAGCACTGCAGAAATGTCCGCATCATTCTCAATTTGCCCAGAGCTTTCATTCATCTGTCAAATAGCCATACCGTCCATCTTCGTACAAGAGAAATCTATGATATCTTCCACCTTCCCAGCCCCAGCCCTGCATAGGTACCCATACCCAAGTCACCTCCGAGCTGATCTCACCTATTGACATCCACAAAATCTGTGTCATGTAATAAGCGCCCTGCTTTGGGCTCCATAAAAGACGCATCGATGTTTAAGGGATTGAATATGGACATCACGAGTTTTCCTGTTTCTTGAAAATAACTCCATGGCCTATGATGGGTTAAAGGAAATACCTAGTCAAGAAGGAGACGGCAAGAAATACTTGTGTTGATATTGTCCATATTTTAAGAGCACACCACAGGGCTTCGTTTGGTTGGAAACCACCAGATCAGGGAGTCATGAAGGGATTATAGACAAGCTGGGGAAGGTGAACCCGAGCTTTTCAACACTGGTTGGGGTAAGAAGTGTGATCGCTGCTGAATTATAGGTGGAGTCAAGGATACTTACTGGAGAGAGAATGAAACGAAAACACCGCCTACATCAAGATTGCGTGTCCAGGGAAAAGACTCGATGTGCGCGGAAGCACTGGGATGAGGGGGGAAGATAGAAGCTACGATACGGTATTTACCATTTCCCAAGCCTTGCCAGCCTAGTTTTTTTCTCAAAAGTGCTCTATGGTACGACATTCCTTGCTGTATGTTTTCCAGGTTAGGCAGCGTTTCCACCTTGAAGAAGCATTTGAGGAAATAAACACAATATTTCTCGTGGGAAAGAACACTCTCTTCCCAGATGGAATGCTGCTGCTGCTGCTGCTACTGCAAGAATTGTTTTCCCCTGGGTTTAATAAACTGATGATTTCGTGACTGAATCTATCTGGAGAAGCTATATATATCAAATAGACTGTTACGGAAGCTGGTGCAGTGTTTTATGGAAGATGCATCACTGGGAAGGATGTATGCACTGGTTCTAGAATCTCCCGCTATTTTCTAGGCAGTTTTCAGAGTGAATTATAGACAAATCTCCCTTGTAAGAAATAAAGGGAAGAATGGTTTCGAGTTACCAAGTGAAATACACATTCGAAACAGTTGAGAGGGGAGGGGATCCAAAAGCCTCTACTCGCAATATACTAAGCTCCCCTGTCAAAGAACGCCACTATGCATGCCCTGTTCGATCTTTAGTTATAATGAGCAATTCCTGATCGAGTATTACTAGTTCATTACAAGTTTCAGTTGGCCATACTTCTGAAACAGCACGACGCATTGTCAGAGTTCGACACCCGACATTAAGATGTGGGGAAAATCAAAGTTAGTCAACCACACCAGATTCTCAATCAAATGTTACATCCTGGCCTAGGCAGATTGCAGCCTAATGGGTCCTGGCGTTGATTTTGATCCCATCTCTTGGCAGCAAATTTTCCTGCTGGTAAGTGTTTGGTCTGATCTGGTCCAGAGGCAACAAAAATCACAGAGCAATGGATCCCCCACATCATGATGTTGCTAGATAATAAGGCTGCAGCTGGGTAGGAGCCGCGGAAAGCTTGACGACTAAGCTATTCAAAAGCCAAACATTGAAATGTGAAAGGGCCAAGAAGGATGAGCAGTGAAGTACACAGTTTCAATTCATCCCTGCATAGCCCGAGACCTTGAACCCAGAACAGAAGGATCTGACCATTCCAAACATAATATCGTGAACGGCAATCATCATTCCATCATTCATCAAGACATCACTGAGCTCCTTGACCGTGCAGACTCCAGCGTCGGCAACAGTTCAGAGACTGACGTTTGCAAGGATATCCGATTCACCTTCGAGCTGGTCCCATTGATCAGCATGCTAGAAAGGAAAGTTACTTCAGAACAGTGCAATTCGGTATTGTCTAATAAATTCCCTATCACGTCCTCGTTTAGCTCAGCCCTTTTGATGAGTTCAATAACTTTATCTAAGGTTGCACAATTCCTGCCAGCACCACAACCCAAAGCAGTTGCAGCACCAACAGCATTCGCAAGTGCCAAGGTATTGACAAACGACAACCTATGTATATAACCAAAAGCAACGGTAGCAACAAAACTATCTCCACATCCTACTGTATCAACGACATTCACCTGAAAATAAGAAGGGCATAATTATACTCTAGAAATGGAGGAAATAAAACAAATGTAGCTGGTGTTAGCAGACAGTACCCCCTACTAAACTACTATGACATGCAACATCTGGAAATTTCAGCAAGTATACAAATAGCTCTCATGTTGATCCGGCAAAGTAAATAATAATAAATGATTTTTAGTGTATATGTTGCAAATTCTCACTGAAGGACACATATAAATAGGGACAGATAAATGGAGAACAAGGGCACAAAAGTATCAAACTCCCTAGCATACCCAGTTAGAGCAACTAATTGTTTATCAACTGTACCACTACGACTCTACAAGCATACCAACAATAAGGTTTAACTTTAACAGATGATTCAAGAATTGGAAATGGATGGAGCCTGGAACAACCATCTGGTATTGCTTTGTTCCATGTTGTCCTTTAAGAACCATAACAAGGAATATCCTTCACGAGCCAAAAGGGAACGCATGCTCAGGGAGAAAATTTTTCCATAAAGAGGATTAATGTACCTTGAATGCTGGGGCACAAGATATGCTTGACCTTGAGATGATTACAGAACCTCTAGCACCCATTTTGATGACAACCCACTTTATCCGAAGACCTTTCTCGAGAAACTCCAGTCCAGCGATGATTGGATTACCAATTCCAGTCAATGACTCGGCCTGTATCCAAGAACAAGCGACTAGAATGAGCAAAAACTAGAACTGCAGAATATTTTTTTAACCAAGGCAGACAATATAGGGGCTGCACAAAGGAAGGCCTTTCCCTAATATCATAAGCCTGATAGCAACAGAAAATGCAGAGTAGAAGAGTGAAAATCCTCTGGTATGTCATTCGAGGTTTTAGCAGCCAAACACTTCAGAAGTTACAGTACAACACTTAAGAGGCTGATTGAAAAGCTGCTTCGAGATAACTAAGCAGTTCAGCAGATTTATCCATAAATGCTTAAGCACGTGAATTCATTTCACAGCCCCCAACTATGACATTCATAAGCCTGCTTTCTAATTTATATACAGGAAAATTTCATAGTTTGAGTTAGGACAAAACCTCGTCTTCAGTGAGAAGAAGAACATCCGACATCTGCAGAAACATGCTAAGTGTTCTTCGCTCTTCAGGTGTTCCTCTAGCAAGACTCTTGCCACATGGCCCGGGATCAAAGAATATTGAACTCCCAACTTCTACAGCGTACTTAAGAGCAGAGACCAGCAAAGAAGGGGATAATTCATTGAATACATACCCACTTAAAATTATAGTCTTTGATCGCTTGATAGTTAGCTTTACTTCAGAAGACAGATGTGTCATCCGACTGAATGTTGGCTCCTTCCGAAAATCAGCATGGCTAACAAAAGAAAGTATACAGACTCTCAATATTCATTTTTATTAGTACCATAGGAGATAAGGGAGGTTATTCAAAGGGAAACCATCGAGTCCAATGAGATATACCTGCAAAACCCATGCCTTCTCAATGGATCAACAAGGACCCAACATAGATGTGTTTCATACAGGTCACTGGAATCGTCAACAGCTACATCATCACTCATACCAACAATACCAATTCCCTCATCACGGAGCACGTCCAGGAGAAACTGGCCATACATTTCACCGCCCACATGACCAATTGCAGAGCAATGAAGTCCAAGTCTTGCCGCTGCTATGGCAGTATTGCAATTCCCACCGGCTTCCCAATATCTCTGTCAGAGAAAGCACCTGACTCAGGATTTTTTACATTCCTACAAGTACCAAAGATTCAACATACATGCAATATATATGAGCTGAAAGGCACAAAACCTCCTCCTACCGGAGGCTGTACATTGGACACAATCTCCAAAATCTACTACATAAATCAGGCCATAAAATTTTGAAGCCTCAGTTTAGATCTATTCTATCACAACATGATACGACAGAACAATGTATTGTTCCCATAAAATCCATTGAACTTTGGCCCAACAAAAAACCTCTCAACATGAATTACAGAGCGGCGTCTTTTACTTGCAAAGCACATGGATCACTCCACAATCTTCCCATAGCCACCAAACCTCACCCTCAAGGACGACCTACTCTTCATCGGCAAAATCGTATCGAACATGATTCAATTATCATCCCAAGCTCATCCTTGTCGTCTTACCTCCAAGACAATATAATTCCCAACCTCAATCCTGTAATCCATCACAGCCAACCAACCTACCTTATCAGGAGGAGACGCGGACAACTTCTCCATGTACACCTTCCTCCCTTCCAACGAAGGGGGAGGCAATTCCTCGACATCGAGGACGATGTCGACGCACAGAGTCCCAAGGGTGGCGACATCAATGTCCTTGACCACCGGGGCCGACACACGGTCCCCTTCCCCGGGGGAGGGCAGCATCCGCCGCCGAAACCAGTGCCGCTGGCCGCGAAGCTGAAGGAGTCGCCCCGGGTTGGGGGTGGCTGCAACCAAGGGAATGGCCGGGACGGGGAGTTGCGGTACATTTACGCTGTGTTTGGGGAGGGGAAGGAAAAGAAAAGAAAGGAAAATACGTTTCTCAATAAAATCCCCCTCTTAACATTCAAAATTTTCTCCTTTTTTCCTTTCTTTTCTTTTTTGTCCTTGCAAATTCAAACACAACGTTAATAGTTATTTAAAGTTCAAATTATCAAATTTATCTCAAATTCAAAATATTATCATGCGTTATATTAATAATGACCACCGTTAAACTAATATGTGGACGAAATATTACATGACGCACAGGTGGCCATTAACGCCGTCTGCCCACCGTTGATGTGCATGACATGGCACCGACAAGAAATAAAAAAGCAGGCACATCACCGATCTGACGTGAACTCCCCCAAATCACCTAAACCCTAATTGACAAAAGTCCCCGATCTCAGTCTGTTTTCCCCAAATCACGTAAACCCTAATTACCCAAACACTCCCCGATTAATCATCCCTTCCACTATAATTCCTGTCTTCGTTCATTCCCCGCCTCCTCTCTTCCCAACCTCCAACACCGGCCTCCATCGATCCCGACCTACAACACAGGCGACTTCCAGCATTCCCGACGTCCATCGATCCCGACCTCCAACGCCGACCTCCATCGTTCCCGACCTACAACACTGGTAATTTGTATCGATTCTTGCTCGTGGTTTGTTGTGGGTTGTTTGTGGGGATTAGGGTTGGTCGTGGTTGGTCGTGGATGGTTGTGGTGCTTAGGATTGATTGTTGGTTGTTTGTCTGTTAAGGCTTAAGTTTTTTTGTTGACTTTTAAGGCTTGGTTTAGGATAGGTTGCTTGTCTTTTAAGGCTGCAGTTGTGGCTTGGTCTAGTGCATTTATTGTTAATGCTAATTTTTACATGGTTGTTTGTCTTCAGAGATGGAAGAAGGACGCGGTAGTGTTGTTCTACATGTTGGTGGTAGACTCAATCCTTTTGGTTGGGTATGTTATGTTGGTGGTAAGACAAGAAACATTTAACAATGTTAATGTGAATAAGATAGGATATTTCACTATCAAGAGTTTTGTGAGAATGTGTTCCTACGAGGCGACTAGGATGTGATTCACAAAACCTAGGAAGAGTCTAGCCAAGGGTTTGATTGAGTGTTGTACTGATGCTCATGTGTCTGAGATGGTGAATTTGTTACTACAATATAAGAGCATTGACATTTATGTTGAAGGAGATGAAATCCATGAAAGTGATCCCGAAGAAGTTGAGGATGGTAGGGAGTTGGTCGGGGAAGATGAATCTGTTGATGATGATATAGGTGTTATGATATTAATGAAGTTAATATCGATGTTGGTGATGCTGTAGAGTCTGATTATGTTAATTCGGAGACTGAGCTCGTAAAGGAGAACCCTGATGGTGATAATGTTGTTTCTAGACCTGTTGAAAAGATGTATGACCCTCAATGTGATCATAGGACACTGAAATTTGAGGTTGGATTAAGATTTGATACACTACAGCAGTTTAAAGAAGCTGTTCAAGTTTATGGAATTGTAAATGGAGTTAATTTGCGATTTGCTAGAGTTGAATCGAGGAGAATGGAAGTATTATGTGAAAATGGGTGTCCTTGGAGAGTATATGGTAGCTGGCTACAAAGAGATTTGACTGTTGTTATTAAGGCATGTCAGTTAGAGCATAAATGTACTAGATCTTTGAAAAACAGACAGGCTACTGTGAAGTGGTTAGCTCGGGAATTTATTAGAATGAACAGACCATTAGATACTATGAGAGCTAGGGATGTCATGGTTAACTTGATGGAGAAATATAGTGTTCAGGAAAATAAGTTGCAGGTGTATCGTGCAAAATGGCATGTCTAGAGAATTGTCAACGGATCTATTGAGGAGCACTATAAGAAAATCAGGTCGTATGTAGCTTATCTCGGCAAGAAATGTCCTGATAGTACTTTCAAGCTTGATCTGGAAGTAAACCTTGGTTTAGGTCTCTTCAATACATTCAAAAGATTCTATGTAGGCTTAGTGAGCTGAGAAAGGGGTTGAGGCTTGGTTGTAGGAAGGTGGTGGGTTTTGATGGAGCATTTTTTAAGACAAATGCTAGAGGAATTTTGTTGTCCGTGTAATATCTCAAATTGATGCCCATTACACTTACCATGCATGTTTCCCACATATTTCTACATGCATCTCTTGCAAAGTTAAAGACGAATTACTTCTGCATTCATCCGTCGGACAAACACATTCCCAGCCAATCTACATTATATGAACAGTTTCCAGGCATTCCAACAACTGCTCTATATTTGTAGCACAATAACATTCCTGAAATGTTCTTCTCAACAGTCCAGCAACAACATCAACAGCATACAAAGCAGCCACAGTTGGCACCCCAACATGATGATTTAAAGCTGTCTGCTGACCGGGTCCCTGGCATCTCCAGCTTCGTCATGTCGTTCTTCAGAGCTGGCCTGAAACTACCAAGCAGACATATCAGGTAATGGCTGCTGTAGCGGCTGCAGCTTCTGCCGCCCAAAATACGCAGCAGAAGAAGACTGCTTGAAATCCTCTTGGCGGGAAAATTTCGACAAACTGAAAGACAATCAATTGTACTCTCAAGTCCTCATTTGATGGATGTTTCTGTTTCTTCTTTACCTGGAAGTAGTGTCGTCGATAACTCCATCAGGACATTAAATCGGATCAGTTTCTTCTCGAGCTTCAGCCTCTGTAATGCTGTCTCCGCAGCAGCTTCAGCGAAGCCATCGACAGATGTTCTAGCTCAAAAGCGTGAGTGCAGCCTCAACCTCAGCTCCTTTACCCATAATCAGCCTCCTGGGCAACAACAGCTTCTTCTGCAAAGACAGAAAGTTCCAATGGTAAAGAGAAACCTGTATATGAGGAAAAGAAGTGGATGAATAGCCTTATAGAGTCCAGCCCTTCACAATCCTGGAAGCCCGTCGACAGCATACAAGGATCAAGTCCATTTAGAAGCTGGGCCTTGGACAATCTGCAACTCAACTACAAAATTTGTTAGCCCACCAGCTACTAATTCACCACAAAAAGCCCCATAACATAGCCCAAGCCCATACACATCTTGTCTGCTTCCCCAACAAAATTCCCCCGACAACAAGGACAAGGGCAGCACCACAAGGACGATAGCAGCACTGCAGACTGAGATTCCCCTGCCCCCTCAGCTCCTGGACGACGGCGGCAGCCCACCCTGGACGCGGCATGCACGTCCATAGGACGATTTGTTCCCTAACGGCCCTCACAAAGATATCAGAGACAAGAAAGAAAATGACAAAAAGAAATTCAGGACGATTTCTGGTGAGCGGGGGAGGAAAGGGGGAGAATAAAAGCAAAAATTACCTGAGAACGCCGGGGGGATTCTTCATTCTGAACAAATTTCTCTCTGGGAAAACGATCCTCCCCTTTGCACAGCCCTTCTCCTTCTTGGATCAGTGGACCTCCAGCTGCCTTCACCACCGGAGGACTCCAGCAGTCTTCAAGGAAACCTAGTCAAGGTAAGAACAACTGAACTCAACAGGGATCCCCTTCGATGCCAACCCAAACGATGAGGAGTACAACATACCTCAAGACGATGCGGCCATCCCGACGGTCTGCTGCAAAGCTTGCTTAGCTTCCAGTCATTCCGATGCGGCTTCCCTGAGCTTCCCGGACGCGGCGACGTCCTCAGCAACGATGGAGACAAATCTCCAATCTAGATGACTCAGCCGTCTACTAGTTTCCAGGCTCCTCACGCGGAGCCCTCTTGTCGCTTTGATTTGTCTTCCTTCATGTGCAGGTTTACAGCTTGAAGATGGCAACATTCTGTTCCTCGGGATACATCAGCATCTTGCAACAGCAAAACCAGTGCTCCGAAGCGACAACCTTCCTCAGGCATCCAAAGACAGCCTCTCCCCATTCTTCTCGGCCGTTTCAACACACCCGTACCCGGTGGAATCGACCAGGAGCCCAAGGCGCTCCCATCTCTGATAACCAAGTCGCTTAAGCCCTCCACAGCAAGCAAGATTCCTATCCTCCTGGCGTTCCCCCAAATCGATAGTCGCAACAAGCCTATCCCTCCTCCAGGTTACCCAGGACCCTAGCGGTGGCAACTCGCTCCTAGGACCCCGACGGTGGCAACTCGCTCCCAGGACCCTAGCGGTGACCCGTTCCCCAGCGACCTCGAATCTGTTGGTCAGACTTGCTCTCCGGCACCCCAGCAACCTCCGTTCAGCCACAGCCTCCCCGACAGCGACCCAGCTCCTTTAGCGCATCCGAACCCGGCGACTTCCAAACCCACGACAGCCCCGGCCTCCTCTTAGACATCCAGCAGCAGCCATGTTCTTCCCATTGTCTTTCCAGCAGCCTTCCTCCTCTCCGGCGCCCCGACCTCCACAGCCCGTCCCCGGCGGCGACGAAGCAGGCAATCCCGAGACCCGCGACCCAGATCCGGTTCGAGCAGAAGCCACGACGGATTTCTATCCTCCCCAGCCGCGATCGGTTGCCCCGGAGACGAAACCCTCTCAGATTCGGCGAAGTCTTCACTCTTCAAACCCAGATTCGGTTGCCCCCCCCAAAGACGGCTTCTCTTAGCGACGCACCCACCATGCCTGGCGAATCTCCCCAGAATCGAGCCGACCCAGTAAATGATGGAGCTTCCTCGAGTCCTAGCGGTGGCCAAGGTCCTCCCCTGATGTCCCCAGACGATGGATCCTTCAGCCGGCGTACCTTGGGTTCGTTTGGCGCACGGGTTCCTGGAGCATCAAGCTCGTCATTCTCTCCTTCACTTCACTCGATTTGGCAAGTATTTGGTTCACTGTGCCGAACGTCTCGAAGAAAAAAAACAGTTCAAGAGAGAAAAGGAAAGTCTTCTACTAAGGGGGAAGCCACCGACAGAGGCAATCTGAATCTATGGGTTAGATTGTGGGCTAAAGGAAGCCGTCACCAATAAATGGAGGAGAATGGGCTTCCGTCTGCGGGGCATGGATTTCTTCGACCCAGGTAATAAAATTCGCTTTTCTTTAATAATCTTGATTTCAATATATGCAAGCTTCGTTTTAGAGTTTCAATGAATTAATTTGTTCTAAAATTATCTTCTTTTTATGATTATAATTTATCTTGTTTAGAATTTATTATTGACCGTAATTTATTAACCCTTTTTTAGAATCGTTTCCTTTTACAATTGTTAAAACTTTACTTCTTGTGTTGTTGTTTGGATTTATAATCTTGATATGCATTGCTAACATAATTTTTTTCTCTTGTTTTGCACGTGTAACACGAGGAAATCTGTCGGATATCACCGACAATCTACACCAAATACACATCTCCAATCGAAACGGTAAGACAAGCCTTACTATTTCTCAATTTAATTAAGTTTCATTTGAATTTGACGATACTAACCACTTATTTATTTTTCTTCACATGTACATCGAGTTATTAATCTCGGAAGGTCAACTTCACAATTTCGAAGATTAACTCGAAGGCGCGTGTATCAAACCGCGTGGATCCACCCCGGCCTAAAAAATCGTGGGCTCGAAGGCTTAAAGCGGCCCCAAACTCAATCAAAGGTACAAAGGGGAGGTGCGGGCCTCCCCGAATTTTTATTCAAATCCACTTGTAACGGATTGCGGGCCCAGGTGTATAGGCCCGCAATCACCGCCCTTTCCCGCTCCTTTTGATCTAAATAATTGTTTGTGATTGCGCGTATACTTAGGCTTTTGGTTTTTACGTCGCATGCTTGGTTTTAATCAAACAAACCTAAATTAGGGTCCAACGCCTGTTAAAATGTCGATAAGAGTCCGGCCTACTCCCAGATCGGGCCCAACACCCGTCAATCAAAAGTTAAACTTTTTTGGACAAATCGCCACCCTTTTCGCATGTTTTAGAATACAAAGGTTAGTAAATAGGAATCCTCGAACCCAAACTCTGATTTGTCCGACTTAAAATCACATTTTTAATTAAGTCGGTGGTGACTCCGAACAATTTTACTAAAGCTAAACCCTACCCTTTTTTCAGAGCCATTTAGGATGAGGTGACGGCAAACCGAGCCGCTCCTTGGGCCCTCCCGAAAATTCACGAGCGAGGTCTTACGCAGCCTTTCGCTCGCCACCTTCAGGGAACTGAAGATTGTTGGCGAAACGTCCCGCAGACCCGTTCGCGAATCAAGGGAAGGCCCAACCCGGATTCCTTTTCGCAGCGTCCGGCGTTCGAGCCGTAACGCCGACCGGACTGGCCTCTGGGGAGCGGGCCCGGATCCTCGGGTTGCCCGAACCGCCTCGCACGTGCTATGACGGAGGGCGCACGTACATCCCGGATGGCGACTCCACTGGGGACCTTCGCATGTGGACTCCTACCGAAAACCTTTTTACCACATGCGGAGGGGAGTTATTTGTTTTCGCATGTAATTGATTGGCTCGGTGCCCTTTGTATGATCTCTTACATGTGTTTGTTTACCGCTTTATTAGGCAAACATAGGTAAGTCAGTATACCCGGGACTAGGATCTTCAGGGGGTCACCGAAAGGCACGGCCTTGCTGCTTCCCGCGGCTTGTAGGCTATGGACCGGGACCCGCATCCCTTAGTCCGAGGGAGGTGTTAGAAACCTTCATCCGAGTCTAGAATTGGTTGCCCCCTACAGGTACCAGACGCCGCACGTGCATTTGCTTGTTACTAAGTAACTGTTACTTGTGCAGGGATAGGTTCAGGTACGCTTTGTATGTGATAAGCTATGACACTAACTCTGTTCATTTTGCAGCGGTTTGGGTTGGTCACGAGGGGTTCCAAATTCCTTTTCTCCCTTCCCTAACTCTTTTTACCGCTTTAATGCATCCATACACATTCATAATCGTATGAATGCATTTCAATTCATAATTGTTCTTGTAATAGCATACGTTCTATTTTACTTGAACACGATTGCGCAAATCGCGTGCCGAATCATACTATACTAGGGTTAGGGATTGGAATGTTATCATCCCGGATTAACACCCTATTATGCAGGAAGACTTCATGGAGCCTATTGCATTGCGACAGAAGAACATGCCTAACGCCCATCACCTCCACCAGTGGTTGCCGCTGTTGAGGCCCTCCGAGTTCAAGTTCGTGCAGTCCAAACTCAGGGGGCTCTTCCACCTCATTCGCTTGGAGTTGGATTAGGCACTCCTGCAGAATCTGGTGGCGCGCTGGGATCCGGATTCTTTTGTTTTTCGCTTCGGGCATTTGAAGATGGCGCCACTCTACGAAGAGTACATCAACCTTGCTGAAATGCCCCACCGCATTGGAATACTGCCCTTGTCTCGGATTGACAAACCGAAGGAATACATAGCGAGGCTTCTCCAAATTCCGTCGGCAAGTGTACCCGGACTGTTCAATTCCCAAGGAGACATCAGTGTTAATGGCATCATCGATCTGCAAATGATGCCGTACAACCCGCGCATGGGAGAAGGGCAAGGATCGACACGAGCGTTCATCTTGCTATTCGTCAGGACGATACTGTACCCGCAGAATGAGAAGACAATCAACAGGTGAGCCGTCTACATCACCAAAGCCATTTTGGAAGGCGCTCCTTTCCTGTCCAACCTGATTGAAGAAACCAACTTCAGCCTCACCAACATCGTGCGTGAAGCCAAGCGAGGAGTCCGCAACCACAGGATGACCTTCTGCCCGGCCCTATTGCAGGTGTGGTTCTACACGCATCTCGGGATCACAGGAGAAGCTTTCACGAGAGAACACACACCGGGATTGCTGGCCCGCATCGTGGAGCGTGCCCGCCTACCTATACGCACCTTCGTTGAAGTGACGCGTTATTCCGTTCTCTGGAGCCGACCGACTTCTATCAAAGAGCCCCCTGCTTCGACACGGACGATGCCATCACTTCCTCGACGGACGGATACTTTATTCCAATCATGGGATTCGGAGGCACCTCCTACTACGCGCCGTTTCAAGTGCGACACCAGCTGGGATTGACCCCGAGGACCAGAGCACCTCCGCAGCAGCTCTTCCGACCGATCAGCCTCGATGACAGGGTGGTCAAGACAGCACTCTAGAGGGTGATCGCTGACATCTCCCACACATGGATGACCCTCACGGAAGAAATCTGCGAACTTCCACCAGAACCCGAGGAGGAGGATCGCGCAGCTCAGTCTCAGCGCTTCTAGAAGAAGCGTCACACTCAGTGGGATCGTATCTGACTGCCGACGTCTTCGTGCCACTATCGGGCCTACGAGCCCATTCTATCTTTCCTTTCAGTTGATTGTATTTTAACTTTTATGACATTGTTGAGCTTATTGGCCTCTATCTAATTCGCTTCATTTCTTTCGGGTTTAAATTCAAATGACAACAATCCAATCCCTACATTAGACATATCATGCATCCATAGTATCACTGCTTGATGCTGATCGGATTTTCCTTTGTTTTGAAACAAGGTACTGATCAATAGCTCCATACCGAAAGCGCCCCAGATATCGTTCCATCCAAGCTGTGATGGCTGAAGCTTCGGCAGGACCAGTACTGACTCCCACGGTCTTGTCCCCGGCAGCAGAAGAAGAAATAGCCCCCGCTGCTGGAGTCACCATCGCAGTTCCCTCACCCGCCGCCATTGAATTCTCGGCCTCGATGGAAGCTGCCTCGCCTTTGCCAATCTCTACCTTCCCGCCGCTGCCCCAGACCATACTCATTGTCTTCACAGCGGCCATCCGCTCCCCTGGCAACCTTCCTCGTCGATCCTGTTGCCGCCGTCTCTGCCTTCGCTGGTCCCGCTGCCGCTACCTCTATCCTATTACAGACCAGCATGTCGACGAGCCCTCGTACTCCTCCTTTGCCAGCCCTCCTCCAGGCTTCCCGGTTTCCCAGACCCAGCACCCGGCGGCGACAAATCCTGGCTCCCCAACGGTGGCAACTCGCTCCCAGGACCCCCAGCGGTGACCCGTTCCCTAGCGACCTCGAATCTGTTGGTCAGACTTGCTCTCCGGCACCCCAACAACCTCCGTTCAGCCACAGCCTCCCCGACAGCAACCCAGCTCCTCTAGCGCATATCCGAACCCGGCGACTTCCAACCCACGACAGTCCCGGCCTCCTCCCAGACATCCAGCAGCAACCATGTTCTTCCCATTGTCTTTCTAGCAGCCTTCCTCCTCTCCGGCGCCCCGACCTCCACAGCCCGTCCCCGGCGGCGACGAAGCGGGCAATCCTCCTCTCTGCGATTCCCGAGACCCGCGACCCAGATCCGGTTCGACCAGAAGCTACGACGGATTTCTATCCTCCCCAGCCGCGATTGGTTGCCCCGGAGACGAAACCCTCTCAGATCCGGCGAAGTCTTCACTCTTCAAACCCAGATTCGGTTTCCACCCTAAAGACGGCTTCTCTTGGCGACGCACCCACCATGCCTGGCGAATCTCCCCAGATCCGAGCCGACCCAGCAAATGATGGAGCTTCCTCGAGTCCTAGCGGTGGACAAGGTCCTCCCCTGATGTCCTGTCCTGCTAAAAATGTGTTGTGCGCAAGTATACACACGAATCGATTATAGCACGTAAGATATCGTTCCCACGAAGACTAATTGTTCCTGAATACCAATTAAACCACTAAATATTATCTAGACTAATCGAATAAATGATGGATTAAACAAAAATTACGAAAATAAAATAAGCAAGGATCACGAAAAAATATCAATAAGAAAGCCTAGGGCAACTAAATTTACTTAACTTGTCGTGGATCAATCGAACGTTTAGAGAAAACTGTCCGAGGATTTAAATCATGCTCTCATATATATTAGACGTATCTCTACAATCTATATTCAATTAATTCCTAGCATTCTATTCAATTAACATTAACCGTGATATCCCTATCTACGGTTTCTATTAATCTACTCCCAATAGTCAACCCAATTAATATGAACTGTGATATCCCTATCTTCAGTTTCTATTAATCTGTTCTTTGATTTTCCTCTCGAATTAATCTTACACCTCCCGATGCTAAGGTAATTCGAGTTATTTTAGAAACCGATGCCAATCGTATTTCAGAAAGATAAACACGCAAGCACATCAAAGAACACCGGACTTTCAATTAAAATAAATCACGTTCAAAATCACCTTGATAAGTCTCGCAAATTTAGCACCCTAGATAAGAAAATTAGTTCATACTAAAATAAGAAAACATCGAAGGTTCAGAAGAAAATAGCATCGACATAAAGATATCAAGAAAAATGGATAAGGAACGCCCTCCCGATCTCTCGATCTGGTCGGTAGTCGCCTCGTCCGGATCTTCTCTCGAACCCTAGTCGGCACCTCTCCTTTCTCCTCAGAGCAAAAGTCTAAAAAAAACTAAAACTAAATGAAAAACTCTCTCCCTTTCCTTAGGCTATCCTAGAGAATATATTATTCCCTTAAAAGATTTCCTAATATTCTCAAAGATCCTAAGTAGCCTAAGAAAATAAATAAATACCAAAATATCCTAAGAATAATAAAATGGTAACTAATTGATGCCTTCTCTCTCTTCAAATCATAATAATGAAGGAATCATGTGATTTGGCGAGATTTTGTACAGATTGTCGAAGGTCGCGTCCTTGAGATTGAGGGACGCGTCCCTCTGCTCTCTGTAGGTTTCTGATTCCTCACGGACGCGTCCTTGAGATTGAAGGACGCATCCTTCTGCTCTCTGTAACTTTTCAGCACTTTATCAAATTTCGTCCAATTTTCACTTGCCAACCTTATGATTCTCTTCATTTACCTACATCAAATCAAAACAAATCTAAGATGCATCAACTAGGTTCCAATTACTCTCAAAATAAGCTCAAGATTTAATAAAATAACAAAAACTAAACCGAAGTAAAAACACGATAAAAACTTATAAAACTCTAACATAAACTCGTCTAACTAGCCATGTAAAGCCCCGTTAAGAGTACCAAATAACTCTACTTTCATAGAGTTATCATGTCCCCAGACGATGGATCCTTCAGCCGGCGTACCTTGGGTTCGTTTGGTGCACGGGTTCCTGGAGCAGCAAGCTCGTCATTCTCTCTTTCACTTCACTCGATTTAGCAAGTATTTGGTTCACTGTGCCGAACGTCTCGAAGAAAAGAAACAGTTCAAGAGAGAAAAGGAAAGTTTTCTACTAAGGGGAAAGTCACCGACAGAGGCAATCTAAATTTATGGGTTAGATTGTGGGCTAAAAGAAGCTGTCACCAACAAATGGAGGAGAATGGGCTTCCGTCTACGGGCCATGGATTTCGACCCAGGTAATAAAATTCGCTTTTCTTTAATAATCTTGATTTCAATATATGCAAGCTTCGTTTTAGAGTTTCAATGAATTAATTTGTTCTAAAATTATCTTCTTTTTATGATTATAATTTATCTTGTTTAGAATTTATTATTGACCGTAATTTATTAACCCTTTTTTAGAATCGTTTCCTTTTACAATTGTTAAAACTTTACTTCTTGTGTTGTTGTTTGGATTTATTATTGTGAATTGATATTTAATCTTGATATGCATTGCTAACATAATTTTTTTCTCTTGTTTTGCACGTGTAACACGAGGAAATCTGTCGGATATCACCGACAATCTACACCAAATACACATCTCCAATCGAAACGGTAAGACAAGCCTTACTATTTCTCAATTTAATTAAGTTTCATTTGAATTTGACGATACTAACCACTTATTTATTTTTCATCGAGTTATTAATCTCGGAAGGTCAACCCCACAATTTTGAAGATTAACTCGAAGGCGCGTTTATCAAACAGCGTGGATCCACCTCGGCCTAAAAAACCGTAGGCTCGAAGATTTAAAGCGGCCCCAACCTTCAATCAAAGGTACAAAGGGGAGGTGCGGGCCTCCCCGAATTTTATTTAAAGCCCACTTGTAACGGATTGCGGGCCCAAGTGTATAGGCCCGCAATCACCGCCCTTCCCCGCCCTTTTAATCTAAATAATTATTTGTGATTGCGCGTATGCTCAGGCTTGAGGGTTTACGTCGCATGCTTGGTTTTAATCAAACAAACCTAAATTCGGGTCCAACACCCGTTAAAACGTCGATAAGAGTCCGGCCTACTCTCGGATCGGGCCCAACACCCGTCAATCAAAGGTTAAATTTTTAGACAAATCGCCACCCTTTTCGCATGTTTTAGAATATAAAGGTTAGTAAATATGAATCTCCGAACCCAAACTCTGATTTTTCCGACTTAAAATCATATTCTTAACTAAGTCGGTGGCGACTCCGAATAATTTTACCAAAGCTAAACCCTACCCTTTTTTCGGAGCCATTTAGGATGAGGTGACGGAAAACCGAGCCGTTCCTTGGGCCCTCCCCGAAATTCACGAGCGAGGTCTTACGCAGCCTTTCGCTCGCCACCTTCAGGGAACTGAAGATTGTTGGCGAAACGTCCCGCAGACCCGTTCGCGAATCAAGGGAAGGCCCAATCCTAGGTCTCTTTCCGCAGCGTCCGGCGTTCGAGCCGTAACGTTGACCGGACTCGGCCTCGGGGGGGGTGGGCCTGGATCCTCGGGTTGCCTGAACCGCTTCGCGCGTGCTAGGCCGGAAGGCGCGCGTACAGTCTGCAGTTGGTAGAGATGGGAACAATCATATGTTTCCTGTTGCTTGGCCAGTTGTGAAGGGTGAGAACACTCAAAGTTGGATGTGGTTTTTGTCTATACTATTTCAAGACCTGGCAGTCAATGATGGATGTGGATGGACCTTTATAAGTGATAAGCAAAAGGTAATCATATGATCAACTGTTTTCAACTCACTCTACTCGTTTTTGTCTCTACTGTTGTCATATCACTTTTTTATTGATCTTATGAATTAGGGATTGATACATGCTGTTGCTGATTTAGCACCGTTGGCTGAGCACAGAAATTGTGCAAGGTATGTCTATTCGAATTGGGAAATTAATCACCGAGGACAACTGCTGAAGAAATGTTTTTGGACTGCTGTGAAAAGCACTCATGTGGCAGCCTATAAGAAAACATTGAACAACATGGGATTGCTGTCTCCTGAAGCAGCTCAGGACTTTATCAAACAAGGATCTGAACATTTCTGCAAGGTGAGTACTCCTGTTTGCTCAAACTATCTCCTGTCCAATTTTTTTGTCCCTTAAATAGTAGCTGTTGTATTATGTACGGGTCTTCTTTGACACATCAGTGAAGTGTGATGCAACTGACAATAATTTATGTGAGACTTTCGACAGCAATATTGCATTTGCTAGGACAAAACCTATTATAGATATGTTGGATGACATAAGAGCAACTTTGATGGAGAGAATGTTCCATAAGTACAAATTATTTGATGATAGGGAAGATGAGATCAGAGATTAGGAAAAAGATTGAGAGCTTGAAAGTTTCTGCTGGTTTATGGGTTCCTAAGCCTGTTATAGGTGATAACTTTGAGGTGGTTCGTAGACAGGAAAAGTTTGTTGTTGATTTGAAAGCATGTACATGTAGTTGTAGGGAATGGGAGTTGACGGGCATCCCTTGTTGTCATGGTATTGCATGCATCAACTTCATGAAGCATGATGTTGAGGCATATGTGCATGAATTTTTCAAGAAAACAGATTATTTGGCCGCATGTCAACACCCATTGATACCTATGGAGGGAGAAAACACATGGCCAGAGGATACAAGTGAGCCAATTCAACCTCCTCCATTCAAGATAAGGCCAGGGAGACCAAAGAAGAACCGAAAGAAGGGACTTGAAGTGGAGAATGCAACAAGACTATCTAAAAAAGGAAGGGAGATTAGGTGCAGCAGGTGCAAGTTGTATGGGCACAACAAGAGGAGTTGTAAAACAGCAATTGGTGTTGAAACTCAACCTGTAGTCCCTCCAGAAGGAGTTATGTCTAGTGGTCAAGTAAGTATGGAGTTTGATGTTTTGTAAGTTATTGTTTTGCCATTAACGATTCAAGATAATTCCTTGTTTCAACATGATACATCTACAAGGGGATCTGGTGGAAGTGTACGAGGAGGAATAATGGTACTTGCTGGAAGGGGACCCTATGGAAGAGGAGGAGTTGGAAGGGCAGGCAGTGGAAGAGGAGACAGGGGAAGGGGACGCAGGGGAAGAGGAGCAACTTTCTGTGCTACATCTCATATCGAAATGGGCACAAACAGTCATACTCAAAGCAGCCACAATATGGGGACATTTGCAACACAAGAATCTTCTGTGGCTAGAGCAAGCATCCAGGTGTCTACTAATGTGTAACCCTAGTTTAAGGCTGCTGCGAGTTTGAGGTTGTTTTGTCTCCACTTCTGTAATGCTGGAGATGGTATGTGTTCTGGTTTGTTCTAGTTTGTCATGGTCTGTTCTGGTTTGTAATGGAATTGTAATGGTCTGTTCTGGAATTTTAATGGTCTTTTCTGAACTGGTTTACATTGATATGATGGGATACATTTGTTTTGTATTGGGAACATGTTTGGGACTGGTATACTAGTCTTCATGTTTAGATTGTCTGTTATGTAATTTCTGTCATGTACTGTGCTGTAATGTCTGAAATGTCTGGAATAAACTGTACTAGTTTAACAAATTGTCTTTTATCAACATAATATTGGTCAGAAAAATAGATACATAAACCGGTACGGATAAAACTGTCGGATAACATCATAATGGATACATAAAACTGAAAAGACAAAACTACATATGACAACCATCTTTCCATAACATAAGCACAAAACCTAGACATATAACTACACCAATAACAACAACAACACTATAGCACAATAACTTTGATGCTTCATCTTTCAAAATCTTCAAATTCTCTTCAACTTTACCCAATCTTATTTCCACTGTCCTTAATCGTGCCTCAGCAATTGAATCTGATGTCTGTTGTCCTCTCTCCTTTGTCAATTTTCAGCAATCCTATTTCAACCGTCCATTGTCCTCAACTAGGGCGTATCAACCCACAAAAAAAAAAAAAACCGCACCCTCCATCAAACTTGTAACGGCAGCATCTAAAGAACCTTCTCCCGCTGTTCATTTCTGTTTGAGTTGTCCTAACAACGCATTCAAGTCCACAATAACACTTCACAACAATCTTTTTCTCCATGTAGCTCGAACTATCTACGCTGCTAGTGGTCCGTCTATTTCGTCTACTATACATATCTAGAAAATAACAACAATAACAACCATATTCCAGTAATTTACCTAACAGTAACAAGCTGATTTAATGACAACAATTCACTTACAAATGTTGTAACACCTATGGAGTAATGGACCAATGGACTAAACATCAATAACACCAATGGACTAACAACAATGTCTAAACATCGATGGACTGAAATTTACCTGTGGGAATGGGCAACGAGGTGAAGTTGGGTTAACGGGGAGGTCGGGGAGGGAGCCTGAGAGATCAAGGAGGAACGGGCAACAAGGTGAAGTTGGGATATCAAGAAGGTCGGGGAAGGAGCCCGGGAGATCAAGGATGGGGGTATCGGGGAAGTCGGGGAGGGAGCCCGAGAGTTCAAGGATGGGGGTGTCGAGGAGGTCGGGGAGGTAGCCCGAGAGTTCAAGGATGGGGGTGTCGAGGAGGTCGGGGAGGTAGCCCGAGAGTTCAAGGATGGGGGTGTCGGAGAGGTCGGGGAGGAAGGACGGGGGTGTCGGGGAGGGACGACGGGGATGTTTGGGAGGGAGGTCCGGAATGTCGGGGAAGTCGTGGAGAATCGGGGGGAGTATTATGGGGGAAAATCAGATAGGTTAGGGTTTCTGATTTTGAGGATTTTGTTTGATTTGGGATTCAATCGAGGAGTGTTGGTAGATGTTAACGGAGTTAATGGCCACCTGTGCGCCACGTATGATTCCGTCCACACATTGGCTTAACGATGGTGATTATTGATATAACGGTCAAACGTTTAGATGCGTGATGATATTTTAAAAAGTTCAGGATAGATCGAAAGAAAAGATAAAATTTGAGGTAGAATTGATAATTTGGCCTTTTGTAAGTTATATTTTTATTTTTTTAAATATTATGAGTTCAACTTTCGTTAAAAAAATTAGGATTCGGGAAAATGTAGACAGGGGCAGTGGGAAGGGGAGGGGGCAATGACGAGTGGTTAGGGCAGACGGGGAAAAGGGGAAGAGGATAAGGGGAATTTTGGTAAAAAAAATTAATTTTATAATATAATTTGAGAAATTCATACTAAAAAAATGTTAAGCGTTGAAAATTTCATAGAACTCGAACTCATAGAGTTTGAATTTCTTAGAGTTATCGAAATCGAACTCTAAAAATTCGAGTTCGAGATCGTAAATTATAAATTTTAAAAGTTTTTATTGTAAATTAAAAAATATTTTTCGAATTAAAGGTATTTAATATATATACCGTCAAGTCAGGATCAAAGTATATATATAATATAATGGGCCCGCATAAATATTTGGGCCTTGGGCTTGTCATGTTAGCAGGTTTATTTTATAAATATCACGTCTGTCGTAAACAGTTGCTGCCTTGTGTTGCTACTCACTGGATTGATGATTCCAGGGTATTTTCTTTAGTGCATGATACTTTTTCTCAGACATCTGTGATCATAACTCTGTGTCAGGCTTTGCTCAGAGGTGATGATGAGCCTTATTTACCACAAAACCAACAATTATTACCAGACACTCTTAGCTATCACAACACTCCCCCTCATCGCAAAAGAAGCCTCTCTTTCATAATTCTACCCCGTAGTTCTCTCGCACAAGCCGTCCTGTCCTCCTGTCTTAACCATACCTTCATGGAATCACACATCGGCTGGGCGGCCGTGTTTGTTTCAAGGAAGGTTTCCGAGCCGGATAGGACCTACGTACAGGCTCGAAGCACCGGGCAGACGGTCCTGTACATTCTGTTATTGAGTGTCGCGGCTGCTGTTATCTTTCTCGCGAGCTACTACTTGATCATCCGCAAATGCTGCCCCAACTGCCACCCGGGCAGCCTCCTGAGTCATTTCTCCGCGTCGCGTTGGGGGTGCGATGCCAACCACGACATTGAGGGCAGTGATGACTCCTTCATTGCCTTCTCTCCTCCGCTGAGGAGCCGAGGGCTTGACAGTTCCCTCATCTGCCAGATGCCCACCTTCCAGTTCAGCAGCAGCGGACAAGTGACGTACCACCAGTGCTCTCACGGGTGCATGGTTTGCCTTAATGAGTTCCGAGAGCAGGACGTGCTCAAGCTTCTTCCGGGCTGCGGTCATGCATTCCACTTTGACTGCATTGACGCGTGGCTCCAAACAAACTGTAACTGTCCTGTTTGCAGAATGAGTGTCGCAGGAACGTCAGCACCTCATCTGGAGGCTAGCCTCGCCGCACCTAGCTCATCTCCTCAGGACTCGGAGATACATTCCGGCAGCCTTACGGGCAGAGGAGATGATGATTTCATTGTTATTGAGGTATGGAGCGGCGACAGAGTAATTTCATTCGAGCGACAGGCATCTGGTTGTTCGAGAAGAGAGCAGTCCATATCAGACAGGTATGAGAAAACAGAGATAGAACCACTAGATCTCCAGCAAAAACCATGCCACTATGATTTGAGCATGGCCGTGGAAGAGAGAGAGCAAGATCGATCTCCTATTCAGATTCAACAGCTCCGGAGGTCATTCTCCCTGGACTCTGTGTCAGACAGGAATCTATACTTGCAAGTACAGGCGGCACTGCTGCAGAGCAGCGAGGGCCGCAAACTATGTCGGAGCCAAGAACATGGCAGAAACTTGAGATCAATAATTATGTTACCTCATGTACACGGGTCCAAAACCACAGTTCTTCCTGTTAAATCCAAGATATGAAAATGGCCGCAGATTGTGACTGCAAACCTCCTGGATACTTAAGTGCCGACCAAGGTTTTATCACTCAGTACGAGAAAATGTCGCAAGCAAAAGAAGTTTTATATTGAAGCTCATAAAGAAAGAATGCCCGCATATATCATGCAGCGGCAGACAACACAACGATGGGAAAAAAAGCAACGGTAACGGCTAAAACCTTTCTCGAGTAGCAACAGAGCATGAAAAGACAGTGTAAATGATATGCCAGTCTGTGTAATCATCTGTCATGCCCTCACAGGAGCATTTTCAGTATTCCTAAAGCCATTGAGCTGGAAAACGCACCAGATATCGCAGCACGGTTAATAACCCATGAACTAACAGACTAAGAGTTCAATTGGGGCAAGGGCAGAGACTTCTGGCCAGGCTCGCTCGATGTTACGCCTTGAGCCTTTTTCTTCAATTCCCCGAGAAGTCTCCGAGCTTCCCACAGTTCTTCTTCTCCGCTGGTTCCATGGCTTTCCCAAGCATCAATCACTTGCTGTTGAAACTCGATAGCCAGAGCATAGCTGAGAAGCAGATGCAATATTAATCGAGATTTTTAGACAACACCCGAATAAAAGATTGATAAACAAAGATAAAAGCAACGCACTTCTCCAAAAGCATCACCCATCCGTTATCCCACCAACATCCAACCCAATAATATATGCGTTATTATGAAAAAAGGAAGTGTTTTGATCCTAATCAACAGCTAGGGATTTCGTTCAACATTGGTCGTCGAAATCAGTTGTACTCTAGAGGAAGTTGTGAATTTGGACATGCAATGGTTAAAAAATGGGACTTCAAATAGGAAAAACTTTCCACCTTCCCATGGTGCCGTATGCTTTTGACAGGTTTTGACATGCTTCAATCGCATCCACGTGATGTGGGCCAAGAGCCACGTCCATGATGTCTTTTGCGACCGCAAACATCTGTGCTGCAGATTGAGGTCTATCCAGCTCCAAATAAGCAGCTCCGAGATTGTTATAAATATAACCGACTCCGAAATGTTTGGAACCGAAGCTTCCCTCCAACCTCTCAGCCGCACACTCCAAATAGGGAATCGCCTGCTGCACTTTACCCGTCAGCAACAGCAACCATCCGATTCTGGCGGAAACACTCCCCTCGGAATGCTGTTCCTGAGGAATTTTCTCAAGCATCGCCAGAGCTCTCTTCAACAGTGATATGGCGGTTTCAAACTCATTCATTGTCTCATACTGGATGGATATCTCCGAGTATGCTTCCGCTACTTCCAAGGGAGAGGTTTCCTCTCTCTTGTCGAGAATACCAGAAGCGATCTCCAAGCACCGCTTGGCGTCAGCGGTCTTCTCCTGATCGCAAAGTGCTTTCGCCATCGAGATAAAAATCAATGCCCTTGTCTGACTATCCTTTTCCGTCTTCTGAACAGCATCCTTCAGAGTATTTATTGCTTTCTCTGTCCTCCCCAACGCGATCTGCATGTTCGCAGCGTCAATCTCGGCGCGTAGCAAATCCGCACCAAGCCCCCAGTTCTTTAACACTTTCTGAGATAGCTGATTTTGCTCGAGCGCCTTCTCGTGTTCTTCCAACCCGCTGTATATAACCCCCAGCAGCCTCCTATCCTGCGCAAGTTCCACAGAATTATTCCCTAGACAACTTGAGTGTATTTCCAATGCCTTCATTGCGAACGGCAATGCCTCTTTAAAGTTCAGAACGGCCACGTAAGCCTTCGCCACATCTCTATTGGCCTTGCCTAACTCCTGGCAATCTTCCTCGAAAGTCAACTCCTTAATTTCCAGACACTTCCTAAGGTCCCTAATCGCCTCCTCCCTCCGTCCCATCGCCGTCTTCACATTCGCCAGCTCAAGTAGCACAGCGTGATGAATCGGCCGGACATCCTCAGCGGCAACCGAACTGTCCTCTGCCAACCTACCCAGCATCCTATTCGCCCTATTCAGATACCCTAAACTATCATTAAACCTATTCAACCCATAACAAGCCGAACCCATCAACTGCAAAGCCATCGCGACAGTCAATTCATCGCCACCGCCACCATTCTGCCTATCCAAAGCCTTCAAGGCCTTCTCAGCGTAACTCAACACTTTCCCGGGGTCCTCCCCCTCCTGATCGAGCTTAAGCCCGACTTTCAATGAAGCGAGCCCAAGCTCCTTCTCCTCGAAACAGCTCTCCATCTTCCTGAAAGCGCCGAGCATCTCCTCGAGCGTGGACGCGGACTCGAACGAGTCCTCGAGGTGAGACCTCTCCTGGGCCTTCCGCTGCCTCGAGGGGATTACGGCCGTCTGGACGGGGTTTTCAGCGACTGTCTCGAGACTACGGCATGGGATGGCATGAAATCCGTCGGGTATGGGGAATAAGCCGTTCAATCCGACGCCTTGAACTAAGGCGGCGGAGGAATTGTGGGGGATGGGAGTGCTGCGAGAGAATTGGGAGTAATCGAGAGTAATGGGACGGATGAAGGAGAGGAGAAGGCGCCTGTGAGCTCTTCTCATGGTGTATGCGGGTATCGACGGGAAGGTGGGAGAAATTTTGAGTTTTTGGAAATGGGAAAGATAAAAACCCTTGCAAAAACCTCGTTCAGGTGGTCGGAAGACGCTCGACCGGACGGTCTGCAATGCGACGCTCCTTCGGAAATTTTCTCCCCTAGAGTTTCCATGGATTTTTCTAATTCGCTATTAACTTAATTCCAGGGTATTATGGTCTTTTCTCACGAAGCTTGACGGGGGCCGTACCAGTAATAAGCTTAAGAAGGGGTCCGCGTTCTGGAAATTTGCGTCCATTTTTACTGCATCGCGGGAGCCACGTCAGCCTCCCGTGCTGATCCCGTTTTTCTTCGGCTCCCCTCCATCTGCAAATGGAAATCTCTTCCCCGTCACTTTACTTCTCCACCGCCTCCGGACGCTCGCCGGAGCCGCCTTTAAATGGAGGTCCCCTCCGTCACCTTCCCCCTTTCATCGACCTATCTCGGTTTTTGCGACGGTGCGCGTGATGGCGATCACTGACGATGGTTTGACGAGCTAAGCTTTTGGGTTCGGTCACGAATTTGAAACGTCGTAGTTATTTTTAGTATGGATTTTGGCACAATCCCATGTGATTCTTGCTGTACTGTTGCCTGTTTCCGTCGGTGGAATTTGGGGAGCGACTGTTTGGTTTGCTGACGTCATGTGTGATTCTGTTTAGAAGGTCTGCTCCCGCGGGAGAGGATCGAGATTGCTAAATGGCCTCGGCTTCTTTTGGTCGGAAGGAGCGCTTGCACCTTGCGTGGCCGTGCAGGATCCATCCATCGGAATTATCGGCCCATGACTGTGCGATCAAACGCCTTTTGGTCAATATTCCATGTGATTTGGTGAAGTTCACCATCCTCCTGATTTTTGGATTGCGGTAAATTTTGCTTGTAGGCTTCATGCAGCCAGAGGAGAGAGGACACCGTTATTGCAGCCAGGTACTGTTTTGTTTAATATGTTTTTGTGATCAGCTTACTTGTTATGAATGCTCCTGTTATCTTTAGTGCACTTCTTCTCCAGACAAATGCTTACCATGCGGGTTACAGCTCTTGCTAGTTGCAATTGACTGGCTTTGTGTTCATTGCCAGACTCGAAATTGTAAAAGTTCCCTTGAAGGCATCCTTCTTAATGTACATGCCTCATGTAAATCTGTCAAAATTTCACTTTAAATTCAATGCTAAATTCGTATTGTCTTGACTCTATCGCACATGCCATTAACTACCTGAATTAATGAATGACGGTGCCTGTGTAGTTTGGCTATGCAAATGGATTGTTGCTTGGGTACAACTCTGGCATTATCAGGAAATCACAATTCAAGAACCCTGATGATTTAATTGCAAGTTAGCGTGCATTTGATTGGAATGCCTATCTGAATGGGTGTCATGTGACCACTGTGGATTGAAATTGCACTGTTCCATCGCTGATTAAAATATGCTTCACATGGCTGTGCCTCAGAGAAGTTGAATTTTCCATCTTTTTTTATTTATGATGGATTTTATTTTGTATTTATCATCGAATATATATCTATATGTAGGTCTATGGATGATGTCTATGATGCTTTGGCTGAACAGCTTATTTCTAATGCAGTTGTAGCGACCAGTCTGCAGTCAAAGTAAGTAAGAGACTCTGAGCCTAGACACACTCCCGCATAAGTCCTCCATACAACACTCTGAATATACCAATTATTCATGCCAAGACTGCATCATCATTCTCTATAACGAAACAGTGGACTCACTATTGCAAAGCTAATCCTCTACTGCATCTAAATGTTGTGTGTAACTACAGCTGAACTCACTTAACTGCATTTGGTTACCAACTTTACATTGTCTCTGCGATTGTTTATAGAACCGGTGTTAGATTATATTATATACTGGTTCTCTTGCATAGATAATCTTCCTTTTGTCAAGCAGGTATATTGTGGGTTTAGCTGGTCCACCTGGTTCTGGAAAGAGTACTATAGCATCAGAAGTGGTTCGGCGTGTGAATAAGTTATGGCCTAGAAGTCCTCATCCTTTTGATTCTGAAGCATGTCTTTCTGATGTTGCAACTATTCTTCCAATGGATGGATTCCATCTCTATCGTTGTCAGCTAGATTCCATGGAGGTAATATTGTTATCCCTTCTAACATTTTCATAAATGTTGTTTGCCCTTGGTGCACTGCTTGCAAGCTATTGATGGGACATGATGCAGTTTCAAATTACATGTCTGACAAAAGGTGAAGCATCCTTGATACAGTTGATTGAAATGCTGATTGTCAGATTCGGGAGAATCTGTAATAACCAATGAATGCATTCTCATGTAGAATAATTTTCTCCATAGTAATTTATTCTGATAAATTTCTTGAAAATTAGAACCCCGAAGAAGCACATGCAAGAAGAGGAGGTGAGAGTCTTCTGATTGGAATACCAACTTCAGTTCTTTGGTCCTATTGCTCATGAACCTTTCTGTGATGCCTTAGCTCCATGGACATTCGATCCTAAGCGAATGCTTATATGTATCAAGAAATTGAAAAACGAGGTCAGTCTCTTCTGACTCATAATATCTCCACTTTGAATTTCTATAGAAGGTATTTTGGTTTGCAGTCTGCTAAGGCTTCAAACATTTGGGTTTTTTTTTTACACATGGAATGTCCCCATGTAGTAGTAAGTCAAGAACATGGTCCAGTGGATACAAAATGAGACAGTCCTGTTGCTGCAATGCCAATTCAGTCTACGCCTACTTTATTGCTCCAGTTATGCCTTTTGTATACAAGAGCATGTAGCCATATCAAAATTGAAGTTCTTGACCATCACTACATTAGGTTTTGTATTCCTATAATTTAGTTATTATTCATACAAAACCATCTGATGCTGGCTCTCGGAAATGGTGTGGGCTTATTTGTTTCAAGATGTTAAGCTTCGTTTTGCTCATTCAAACCATTCTTCCATTGTTTCATTCGGTTTCTTTATTTCGAGTTTCTCTGGAATGGTGTGGTTTGAGGTGTTCAGGGATTATTTGCAACTGTGTTTGAACTTTGTAATTTAGACATGCTTTTCTTTGCAACTTCTTTTCTTCTTTTTTCTTGAAGGGATCAGTTTATGCTCCATCCTTTGACCATGGTGCTGGTGATCCTTTGGAGGATGATATTGTTGTCAGCCTTCAGTAAGTAATTGCATAGCCATTCAGCTTTAATATGTGCTCCTTTGGTTTTTTCAGTTAGCATTATGTGACATAATTAGTGTATTATGGTGTATAATTCCATAGAGAGAGAAATAACAATATGCATGTGAGATATTATTTGCTATCATGCAGGCATAAAGTGGTTGTTGTTGAAGGGAACTACATTTTTCTGGACGAAGGGGATTGGCTTGAGATATCATCCCTTTTTGATGAAAAATGGTGAAATGACTCTCCCTGATATTTGGAAGGATTCGAATGAATTCGCATATTCGTCACAGTGGTTGTTGCTTGATTTTGACAAGTGCAGGGACAATCTAATGCATTTCTTTGGGAAAATGCATTTTGTTTGGGTGTTAGATGAAGATACTCGACGTTTTTGTGAGCATTCCTTATGGTGGATTGGTTGATAAACAATTCCTCATTTCTCATGTCTCGTCGTGCTTGCTGCAGCAGTTAGTGGAAGCTACCGGCCCCTACTTAAGAAAATCACTTTCAGTTTGTTAGCTGCTTGTTTTTTACGTTCTAACACTCCATTAGAAAGTTTCCAGAATAGCATAATCCTTGTGAAGCTATTGTTGTCATTAGTAGGAAATGGAGATTTTTTTATGATTTGGAATTTACATCTGGTCTGGGAGGATCTTGTAGTCTTCTTTACTCAAATAAACGGATTGTTCTATTTAGTTATCCGCAAAGCAATGACTACAAGAAATGCAAACATATCTTTGATTGCTTAGCACCTAGAAATGAAGACAATATATGATTTCCTGCTTCCTCTTATCATTTCTCTGTTGCTTTCCTTAAAAAGCTTCTTCTGCCAGTTTCTTGAGTATCCTTGGCGATTTTTATTCCAATGTCTCATCGCTTGCTTCGTCCCCCTACAAGGTTCATCGACGTTGACATTGACAAAGCGATGCAGCGGGTTTTGAAGAGGCATATATTAACAGGTATTTTTCCTTAAAAGTAAAGCAACAGCATTACTGCATCTCTTGCCTTGCAATAGAATTGATATTTCCAGTCCTTTCGGTCCTCCGCATTTGACAGGAAAGCCCCCAGAGGTTGCCCAATGGCGGGTACAGTTCATTTTTCCTTATTTTGCTCATCAAAAGGACTCCCATATCTTTGTCAATGCACTGGGCACTCAACGCGACCTGCTTCAGGTTGAATACAATGATCGGCCAAATGCAGAACTGATCATGGAGTCGAAGAAGAATGCAGATCTCATAGTCAGATCCATTGACTTACATACGTGAAACGTCTCTGCTTTTTAGCAGCTGTAAATTCTCCCTATGAAGGTAAAGGTACTGTTGACACATGAATTCACATATTCCGCGCCAACTGGTGCCCTCTCCCTTGCTTTTGAAGTTGAGCAAGAGGTAGAATGATTGGTTCTCGAATTACTCAGGTGCTCAGTTAAGCTAGCCTTCATGTGAAACAACGCCTGCATAACCAATTAAGCTAGGCTATTGGATGCTATCGAATAAATTTGTCGGTAAATTATGAACTCTCCACTCTTTTGGGATGTATACACGTCTTCTATTGGTTTTCTTTTCTAGACTTTGATTTGTTCCATTTTAGCAAAAATAAAAAATAAAATTATTCGGGGTGTTATTTCAAATTTTTTAATTTGTAAATTTTTTTCTCGACCTAACGGAACATAACTCGTTGGGAGGGGGGAGTGGAAAAGATTGATATAAATGCTGTTCGACAAGCCGATCAAAACGTGGTCGAGATTTATCTGATGCGTGGGAAGATTGTTCAAGGAAAAGAGTTTGAAGGGAGCTGGGCAGAAGATGGGCCGAGAGATGGTGCAAATAACACTAATAAACCGGTGGAGTAAATGTGGTTGCAGGAGGGCCGCGGGGCTGAGAGCTGGTGGGCCGCAGAGCTGACGAGAAGGACGCGACTGAAAGGAAATAGAAGTAGAGGTCTGTTTGTTAAAGCTTGTAAATATGAAAACAGAAAAACAGAATCCCAACCCCGAGGTATATGGGTACGTGTCTGTTACGGGAAAGGGGTAAGAACATAATAGAGAGAGAAGTAGTGGGGGAAAAGAAATGGGGTAGTGAGTGGATATGGGAAGAAGATTCGGGCGAGATGGTGATGGAGGCGATGAATGTAGCTGGGTTTTCAGTGTGGAGATGAATAGAAGAGATTCAGCTGCGTCTGTTCCTGGTTAAGACGGAACACCTGGTATCAGAGCGTTGCAACTCAATCCTTCCTTGTTTGATGCCAGTGGCCGACCGAACACGATCGAATGTAAACCAGATGGAGATTGAATCTGTAACTGAGATGCTCCAAGAGATGTTGCGTCAGATGAATGTCTTTGATTCGAGAATGAATGCAATGGAAGTGGAGGTAAGAAACAGACGTCGAGAAGTATCTGAAGATGACGAGAATCTGGTTCAAGGGAGAGAAGTAAGGAGTACCTGGCCCACAGATCGAGTGACCCGACAAACGAAGGTGAAATTTCCCGAGTTTGACGGCACTAAAGTGCATGAATGGCTGTTCAAGAGCGAGAGATTTTTTGAGCTAGACGACACACCAGCGGAACTGAAGGTGAGCATCGTGTCGGCATATCTTACGGGTCTTGCGATTGTGTGGCATTACACATTTTTAAGAGGGAGGGGGAAGCAAGGTCCTGTGAGCTGGGAGGAGTATTCAAATGGTATGATGACCAGGTTTGGTCCACATGAGTTAGCTCGGCCGATTCCTCTACTTAAGGAATTGCGAGAGGGAGCTAGCTTCCCTGAGTATGTTGATGATTTCATGTCCTTGGTGACTAAGGTAGATTTATCTAACGAGGACCAGGTCGCCATGTTTATCGGTGGTCTCAAAAAGGAAAATCGAAAATAGATTACGGTTTTGGGTCCCAAAACTCTTCAACAGGCTATAAAGTTTGGTAAGACGGTTGCAGGGGAAGAAGACCCCTACGGTAATAATAGCAAAGGTAGAGAATTGTTCAACAGAGGAAACAAGGGAGAACCGTGGCAGCGTAGTGGAGGAACAACTAATCAATTTGCCAGCAGGGTACCTAGTAGGTGGCCAGGAGTGAACAAGAATGGAGAAGGGGGTAACCAGGCAAGAGAAGTTCCGATTGGAAGGGCGCTGCCATACCAACCACCTCACAAGAGATTGACTAATGCGAAGATGGAAGATAAACGACTTAAAGGCCTATGTTTCTGGTGCGATGATAAGTATACCTTTGGACACAAGTGTAATAGCAAGCGATTGTACGCAATTGTGTTGGATGCAGAAGAATTGGAGGAAGGAAATAATATTAGTCCTAAAGAAGATTATGGGGAGGCAGAAGAGGAACCACCGGTGATTTCTATACACGCATTACATGGGGTGGTAATGCCTATTAACAACCAAACTATGAAGGTAATTGGACACTATAAACGGAGGAAACTTACTATCTTAGTCGACTCTGGGAGTACTCATAACTTCCTGGATTTATTTGTGGCCAAGCAAGTGGGGTGACGAATGAAAGAGATTCCGGACAGAGGGGTGATGGTAGCCAATGGGGAGCGGAAGCAATGCACATCAGAGGTAAAGGGATTTGGGTAGAAAATGCAAGGAGAGTACTTTGAGACAAACGTCTTACTAATGCCTCTTAAGGGGTGTGAGATGATTTTGGGAATGGAATGGTTAAATTCCGTGGGAGTAGTGTTGTGGGATTTTCCTAATCTAACAATGCAATTTTCTCGTGGGAGCGGGCTAGTGAAATTGACAGCTGGGAATGAAAAACTTTCTAAAGTGGTTGAAGGGTATATTACATTGATGGTAGGGACATGGGGCTGTTGATGGTTCCAGAGAAAACATCAATAGAAGCTAAGGCTAAGGATGACTATGTGCCCGAGGTAATACAACAACTGCTTAATACTTTTTCCCAGGTATTTGCAGAACCACGGGATTTGCCTCCCTCAAGACGACAAGACCATGTTATTCCATTGGAAGAAGGAACTCGGGGGTTGAGTCTTAGACCTTATAGATATTCCGGGTCCCAGAAAGACGTGATCGAGCAATTGCTAAAAGAAATGTTGCAATCAGGAATTATAAGACCCAACACTAGCCCTTTCTCATTCCCGGTGGTTTTGATTAAAAAAAAGATGGCTCGTGGAGGATGTGTGTAGATTATAGAGAATTAAACAAATGAACAATCAAAGACAGGTATCTGATACCGGTAATCGAGGAGTTGCTTGATGAATTGCACGGAGCCAGCTGGTTTTCGAAGCTTGATCTGCGGTCCGGTTATCATCAAATCCGAGTAAAAGAGCAGGACATCCCTAAAACAACTTTTAAAACGCACGAAAGCCATTATGAATTCATCGTGATGCCCTTCGGATTAACGAATGCCCCTTCGACATTTCAGAGTCTGATGAATGAGGTCTTTAGACCGTTTTTGAGGCGATTTGTATTGGCCTTCTTTGACGATATTTTGGTCTATAACAGCAACTTCCAGTCCCATGCGCAACAATTGGTAGAAGTTTTGAAAGTGCTGCAGCAAAACAAATTATTTGCGAAGGCCAACAAATGCTCTTTTGGAAAGAGACGAATTGAATATTTGGGACATTGCATAGTAGAGGAGGGTGTGTCTACCGATCCTAAGAAAATCCAAGCAGTCAAGGACTTGGCCATGCCTACTTCTGTGAAACACTTGCGGGGATTCTTGGGATTGACTGGCTATCATAGGCATTTTGTGAAGGGCTATGGTAGCATTAGCAAGCCGCTGACCCAACTCCTTAAGAAGGATTCTTTTGAGTGGAATTCGCAAGCTCAGTTGGCATTTACATAGTTAAAGAAGGCCATGGTATTCGCCCCTACTTTAGAACTTCCAGATTTTTTCAAAGAGTTTGTGCTGGAGACGGATGACAGTTCTAAAGGAATTGGCGCAGTTTTGATGCAAGGAGGTCACCCCATAGCGTTTATTAGCAAAGCTCTGGCTCCTAAACACCTTGGCTTGTCGGTTTACGAGAAAGAGCTGTTGTCCATAGTGTACGTAGTGGACAAATGGAGGCATTATCAAATCGGGAGGCACTTTATCATTCGAACCGACCACCAGAGTCTTAAATACCTAGTGGAACAATGCTTGCACAATGAGATGCAATTCAAATGGCTGTCCAAGTTAATCGGGTATGACTATGAAATTAGCTATAAAAAGGAAAAGAGAATCTGGTTGCGGATGCCCTGTCTAGACTTTCCGGGGCAGAATTGATGGCGGTAATATTAAACTTGCAGCAAGGGACCTTGTTGGATGAAATTAAGGCAAGTTGGGATCAAGACCCTAAGCTGGTCGTGGTGGTGCAGCAGTTAAAAGGGGGACAACCATCTAAATTCGAGTGGATGGATGGGTTGTTAAGAAGAAACGGGAAGCTGGTAGTGGGCGAGGTTGCAAACCTTCGCCAAGGTATCATACAAGTATTTCATGCATCTTCTGTGGGTGGACATTCGGGGGTGCACGCTACTACTAAGAGGATCTCTAGTTTCTGTTATTGGCGAGGACTCGAAAGAGATGTCCACACTTATATCAGGTTATGCGAGATATGCCAGCGTTGCAAGTATGATTCAGCCGCTTCACCGGGATTATTGCAGCATTTACCAATTCCATCTGAAGTGTGGACAAATATAAGCATGGATTTCATTACCGGCTTGCCAAAATCCCAAGGAAAAGAGGTGATTATGGTTGTGGTTGACAGGTTAACTAAATACACTCACTTGATGGCGTTAAGGCATCCTTTTACAGCAGCAGGGGTGGCAGATGTCTTCCTTAACAAATGTCTTCAAGTTGCATGGCCTTCCTAATACTATTGTGAGCGATCGTGATGCCAACTTTCTGAGTGATTTCTGGCGGACTTTGTTCAAGCTATAGGGCGTGGAGTTGAGGCTTTCTACAGCATATCACCCCCAAACGGAAGATCAAACGGAGGTGGTTAATCGATGCCTTGAAACTTATCTTAGGTGCATGAGAGCTGATTGCCCTCACCATTGGAGTAAATGGTTATCATTAGCGGAATGGTGGTATAATACCAACTTTTATTCGTCTATTCAAACTACACCGTTTGAAGCTTTATACGGGTATGCCCCTCCCATTCATCTATCATACATCTCGGGCATTTCTAAAGACAGGGCAGTGGACAGATATTTACTTGATCGAGAGGTTATGGTGAAGTTACTTCGGTTTCATTTGCACCGTGCACAGTACCGCATGATACAATTGGCTAATAAACGAAGATCTGAGAGAGAGTTTCAGATTGGGGAGCTGGTTTTTGTCAAACTGCAACCATATCGTCAATCTTCGGTGGAAACTCGAGTCAATAATAATCTCTCTCCCATTTATTATGGACCATACAAGAACTTGGATATGATTGGCATCGTTGCTTACAAATTGGATCTTTCGAGTCACTCCCTAATACATCATGCTTTCCATGTTTCGAGACTTAGAAGGTTTTTGGGACCTGCGGATTCCAATTCTGTTGTCTTGCCTGCATACCTTCAAGATCCTCTTCTACCCGAGTGCATTTTGAGTAGGAGGATGGTTAAGAGGGGGAACAAGGCAGCTATACAAGTTCTGGTCAAGTGGCACCATAAGCCGATAGAAGAGGCTACATGAAAGTTTTTGTTTGAGCTACGGTATAGGTTCCCTGATATTATCCTTGAGGACAAGGGTATTTCGAAGGGAGGGGTATTGATGCGTGGGAAGAATGTTAAAGGAAAAGAGTTTGAAGGGAGATGGGCAGAAAATGGGCCGAGAGATGGTGCAAATGGCACTGATAAACAGGTGGAGTAAATGGGGCTGCAGGAGGGCCGCGGAGCTGAGAGCTGGAGGGCCGTAGAGCTGACGAGAAGGACGCGACTGAAAGGAAATAGAAGTAGATGGCCTGTTTGTTAAAGCTTGTAAATATGAAAACAGAAAAAGTGAATCCCAACTCTGAGGCATATGGGTGCGTGTCTGTTTCGGAAAAGGGGTAAGAACAGAATAGAGAGAGAAGTAGTGGGGGGAAAGAAATGGGATAGTGAGTGGATGTGGGAAGAGGATTCGGGCGAGACGGTGATGGAGGCAATGAAGGTAGCTGAGTTTTCGGTGTGAAAATGAATAGAAGAGATTCAACTGCGACGGCTTCTGGTTAAGACGCAACATTATTGGTCCAAATTTCATATAGATGAACTAACTTGGACGAGATAGAGAGTTGTAAGGCATAGCTTCTCCGGGGAACAACCTGCCAAATCCATCTGACGGTGATGACATGTTGCAGTAACTTGCTTAGCGAGAGATCGTGCAAAGCTTGTATTGATCCCCAGTGTGAAATTTAAACAATGCCATCAATCTAAAAAAATCATAACCATCATCATCATTATATAATCTATTCATAAATGTATTTATTGATCCAGATCTCTCGAGGAATGGATATATCTGGAGGTTAAATTTTATTAGTGGATTATGTCGTAAAAATTATAAATAAGAAATAAAAAAGGAATTTTATAGGAGTAATTGGGCCAGAATAACAGGGACAGGGACACCATTAACGGGTCTCGCCACAAATTATTTAATGGGCCGATCCCTAAAAATCAGGCCCATTTTTCGTCGTCGACGTAAATCTTCGACGCGACAATTTTGGGGAACTACAGTTCCGAGTTGCCGTAAACTCGGTCGGGGAATCATTGTTGTCGGAACGATGATGGCTAGGCTGGCGTCGATTCGACTCCAAGAGATCCGTCAGATCTTCTTCCGCAGTTCTCCTCAGGTTCGTTGTCGTCGACGCTGGCGTTCAGTCTTTAGGTCGCTCTTGTTTTTGGTTTTTCTTTATTGGGATAATCTTGGTTGACTGTCTTATTCGTTCGGTTGTCGGCGGCGGCGGCGGCGGCAGATATCGAGGTCGTTCTCCACTGCCCTCAACTACGTAAGCTGTTTGTTTGTGCCCCTTTGTTCCCTTTCGAGATCGTTTGGTTTGGTTTGTGTGATTGTGTGTTGTTTTTGTTGCAGCACATTGATACGCCGGATAACAATCCGGAACTTCCCTGGGAGTTCTCTGATTCCAACAAGCGGAAGGTGATATGATAGATCGATAATTCCCCCCTTTTTATGATGGCCTCAGTATCCGGGTATTGTGGTTTAAGCTTCTCCGTGGAAGGAGTGAAATTTGAGCTCTGATTGTTGAACTTGATGGAAGCCTTAGAGGCTCGTACCTCTGCCTCATTTTTCTTGGTTTATTGTGAGCAGTGCGCTTCGGACTGAATTGTAGTTAGTTTGTCTGGTTGATTTGCGCAGGTGAAGGAGATATTGTCACATTATCCGTCTAATTACAAGCAGTCTGCTGTCATTCCACTTCTGGACCTCGCCCAACAGCAGCATGGTGGGTGGCTCCCTGTCTCTGCCATGAACGCGGTATGCTTTCTCTAAGCTGGATTATGGTTCTCTGGGTTGGAGCAACTCTTTAGTTGCTTGGTCTTGAGAGATGCTAAAATTCTGCCGATGGAATCCACAAACGAGGCATGGTTCGATTTAGAAGTACTCTAGATATTTTTTCTTTATGTTCCGCCATTTCTTGTTGGTGTTTTGCTAATTATTTTTTCAGGCCTCTTGTTTGACTTCTTTGGCTGCTTAGTTTGTAGTCAACAGTCATATTGTCCGTACCTTGTTGAGATATTCCGTATTTCAATACACATTTTCGTTAGGAGGATCAAATGAGGCATGCATGGCAGGGGTGGCCACTGATTAATTATTGGAGTCACTTTATAGATTCTATCGCCTTTGGGATTCTGGTTGATTGGTTCCCTCTTGCTTTCCTGTTTAGGCCAAGTGCCTCTTATTCCATTCTGTTCCTGGTGATATTGATTTTACTATCAAACTTTCTGTGAAAACTATCTATGTTTCTTGTGGGTTATTCTTTTACCAAAGGACTCAGCTTCCACCATTGTTCAGGTGGCCAAAATAATTGAAGTTGCCCCCATCCGTGTCTATGAGGTTGCAACCTTCTATTCCATGTTCAACAGGACAAAGGTGAGGATTAAACCTTGCCTAGTTAGCCATAGAGACCTACGACCAGATTAAGGAAGGATTTCTTTGATGTTCCAGGTGGGCAAGTACCACCTTTTGGTTTGTGGCACTACTCCTTGCATGATTCGTGGCTCACGTGAAATAGAAGATACCTTGTTGAAGCACTTGGGAGTAAAACGCAATGGCAAGTTACATTACATTCAAATATTTTGTTAAATGTATATTTATTTTCCAAACATCAAATTGTCTCAACATTCTTCTCTCCGTTGCTCTTACGTTACAGAGGTGACAAAGGATGGATTATTCTCGGTCGGAGAAATGGAATGCATGGTATGTTTGTTTCTTTGTATTCTGATCCTGAAAACTGGGTATGAAAATTTTTTTAACAAGTAATCATTTTTTGTGATTGTCAATATTATTACAAACCAAGAGTGTTGATGTTAAGTCAGGGTCACTCTTTTAATTACCCGTTGGTTACGTGTTCACCTGTTCAAAGCATGAAATAGCCATTTTTTGAGGTTTTGTTAAGCTATGTTCTGACCCACACCCATACCAGCCGCAAAGTACTCCGCGCATCAGAATGCTGCTCTTTAGTAGGACAACCAAAGTCTACTTTTGGGATATGCCGATCCTTTTTTTCTTCCATTCAAGAGCCAGGAATGTGTAGAATCCAGATATAGTTACTTTACCAAGATTGCTAAATTTCATGATTCAGATGGAGTGTGGCATTCATTTAGCTTAAGATCATGACTGAATCGAGGGTGCAATAATTGTCGTGTTCCACTTCTTCTCGACTCCAGGGATGTTGCGTGAATGCTCCCATGATAACTGTGGCGGATTATTCCAATGGGTCTGAGGGATATACCTATAATTATTACGTGAGTCCCCTACATCTTGCTCCAGCCTTTTTCTCTTTCTTCAGCAGAAATCGTCATAACTAGGTGAGATTTCAATCTGTTTTCTGTTTGTCGCGCAGGAAGATGTTACTCCCAAGCGGATAGTTGAGATTGTCGAGGCATTGAGAAAAGGAGAGAAACCACCGGTAGACACCCACATCTCAACCAAAGAACTTGTTGATTAAGTTATCGTTCAAGCTACGCTTGATATGCTCGTTATTTGTTGCCATTTTGCAGCATGGCACTCAGAATCCAAAACGCATTAGGTGCGGACCAGAAGGAGGAAACACAACTTTACTGGGAGAGCCGAAACCCCCTCCATGCCGGGATCTCGATGCCTGCTGAAACAGTATCTATGATTCAATTTTCTTCCAATAATGTTGATGCGGAAGAGTAATTAAAGCTGCACCTACTCTAAGCCAGCTCTTTTGTTGATCTTGCGAAAAAGAAAGGTGTTGGCAATATATTTGTCGACCAGAACGTCTGGTTCGTTTATCGTTCCAAGCAGCATGAATTTGAATTTTAGACCTGGATCTTGACCATATTTACTTTGCGAATGGAAATGAGGGACTTTAAAAGTTGTAATTCTAATCGGCAGATCTGAGTTAGTTGGTCAGGCATTTATTCTACTGCAATCAATCCAAACCATCCAGAGTATTGTATTATGGTACAGTGAAAGAATGCATATTACCTAAGGGGTACGTAACCAACCATTCATTAGGATATTATACAACAAACTAACTCATAGTCACACCTGCCTGCATCAGTGTTGCGTTATCACCGAAGCTGAATCAGCGACACAGCCTTTCTGCGTGGATGCCCCACTTGATCCAATAAGAGATGACGTTATGCGGATGCTAAGCTTTTGTTGTTCTAGTCTGGAGACCTGATTGCACTTTGCTCTGAAAATGTGCTTCCAACCTGCAACATCATCCCCCTGCCACGATTAACCATTTGGATCATAATTGGGCGAGAAATTATTAACTAAAAGATTGCAACAGGGTGTGCCTGGTGGCGCATTTGTAGTATATAGTCTCAGGGGAGTTGTAGGTGCGGGCGTTATGAAACATCCTCTTCACATCGGCGATGAACATCTCGAGGGTCACGTAATATTGCTCGGATTCGACCCTCTTGGACATGGTCTTCAAGTCTGAGAACCACATTGAATAAAGGATGTCAGAGACCTTGAGCGGAGGAATCCTCAAAGGAACTAAACATTTACTCACCCATTGGGTCTTTGATAATGTCATAGTAATCGGGGACATCACGAGCATCGACTGGCTCTTTAAATGGCCATGCATCCACATGGTCATGCATCGACTGCTCAAAAATTTGCGTAGAAACTCAGCTTTTAGCTAATAAATATAATAAAGAAGCTAAACTAAAAAGACAGCCTTGATGAATTGGCCCAAAAAGGGCTCACTAGCCTTGAGAAGTGATCTCATGAATCCAGTCAAGCGTTTTTGCGTCAGCACACCTTCTGCCGAAGGAGGACTCAAAGCTCTAAACCTCGAATGTCCCCATTGGTCAGGAGTCCAACCAGCCTCCCCTTCCAACATGAAATGAGAGAAGAATAATTAGCACAACTGAGTATTAGCATAACATGTCATTTACACAGATGAAGATCTATATTGGGTAAATGGTTACTATGATCACATAAAATGTTACAACCGTAATTTAAGCTTTCATACACTGCCTTTAGCCTAGGTTTCAACGTCGCAACATAAATCTCAACCTGCTGGAAATCAGTAGCTTCTGCTTTCTATAAAGCTCTATAATTTGAGTTAGTTTATTGCGTCAACAAATAGAGAGCACTAAAAGAGCTAAAAGCAACTTCCACATGGCTTGAGAAGATAAGCCAATATTTTCTCGGTCAATTTGTGTTGGTTTTGGGACCCAAGCCATCCCGTGTTAATAGATTAAGCTACCAGCCTCATTAAAAAATATTTGAGGAACTTACTCAAACCCGGGATATCTTCAACTTTAACTAGCTTCTGTGGAATCCCCGCATCTCTCTGGAGAATAAATTCGTATGTAGTCAGTAGAAAGAAGAAATGTTCCAAATAGCATCATGCCCTAGGCCAATCACATAATAGGGAATTTTTGGATTATACCTTCTGAAAATCGATGCCGGGATAAACAATGTGACAATTGGAGAGTTCCCTTATTTTTTCATCGATAGCCTAAGTTCAAGTAGCATGAAATATCAGGCAATGGTTGTCACCAAAAATTTTATAACATAGATTTACCTTGATACACACAGTAATGGCATTGTTTTTTCCATGAAAAAATTAATTTAAGAACACTGGAAATTCAAAAACTCACAAGTCCAACGCAAGTTTTATCAACACAGGGATTGTAATGTTACCTGCCTCTGACGATGAATCATTGTTGACAAATCAGTGTAAGGAAGTTTGGGATCGATTTTGCATTCCATAAGGATGCCACCATCATAATCTTTGATGTAACTGCAGTAAAAACAGACAGTATAACCCATTTTCTGCATCACTACCTTTCCAAGGAATTGTATTAGGAACCAAAATTTAAATTTAGCATAATAGATCCTATAATGAGTCCCTTTAAAGCCAAAAAGAGGCAGAAACCAAGGAACACAAAGAGGGCATGACTTATCACCAGAAAGAAGAAAAGATGAGGAAATTACATACGTCAAACATTTTTGTAACTAGAACTGAAAGCGAGGTTTGAAACAAAATAAGGAACGAGAGAAAAGAAAATGAAAAAGAAGCTATCACCATTACGAACAAAGCAAATAAAATGAAATTGAAACCCGATGGATGAGCAGAAAATTGTACCCGTGCCATCTTTCCTTGTCAAGATATATCTCTTTTGTGAAACCCTGCAGAAAGAAGATGATGATCCCACTTTCAAAATGCAGTATGCCTAACATAATTAAGGCCATCATTTTGCTTCAAGAAGCCAACTGGAAAACTTCTGTTAAGAGGATAACAAAGAATTACTCCTAGCACAGATCACCATGTGCCAGATAACATTAACTTCAGGTATAGCTGCCCATAAATATGTGTCACAACAGTTTTACAAATGTATTCATGAGGTTCAAGTGGATAAGTAAGAAACGGTTATATAACTAACACATTAATTTCATTGCCAGGAGAAAGAGCTTAAATATATAAAAACAACAGTCATAAGCAAAGGTAAGATAATGTTGGACCATATCCACATGAAGCATCCTTACATTGAAACTCCTTCTAGCCACTTTGATCAATTTTCAATTAATTAAAGAAGAAAGCATCAAAAGGATACACACGATATTACCCCATAAAATAAACACAATGATGATCGGCTGAGGTAGTCAAATGACGTCAGTTATTTTTAAAGCCTATATAGGCCATCTTAATGAAAAACAGAGATAATGAAAGCACACAAAACCTGTTTAATGAAGTAACCGACAGCATTATTGTCAGCATAGGTTAGGAAATGAGTCAGCCCATCCACATCTCGAGCATGCTGCTTTAAGTGATTCATCAGCCTCGTGCCGTAACCTTTCACTTGCTCATCTGATGTAATCGCACAAAAAGCTATCTCTCCAAATTTTTGGCTGAGGTGAACCAACAATGGATTACATCAGTGGCAATCATTTTCATTCTTCTTCCATGAATATAAAATTAATCACAAACAAATCCAATTTCTAACAAACTTGACATGAAATATCAATGAAGTGAGTTATACCATTTAGCTAGCAGAAATGATGATATTGTTTCGCTCCATGAATCATATCCATTATTTTACTGTTTCATAAAAAAGGGTACATACATAATACGTTTTACGTTGTCATCATCTAGCCTACACAATAAATGGCCGATAATGCAAATGCAATCCTTAAGAGAGTCAGTTTAGTTAAAATGTAAAGAAATCCTTCTATACATTTCCATATTTTGCACAATGTGCCACGAACAACTTAACCATTAGCAAGTGTGCAAAACATACTTGATGACCACAATAGTTTGTACTCCAATAAGATATATCAGAATTTGGCAGGGAGCTTCTTCACCTGGGATAAGGCCGATAGGTGATGCCACCAACAACTAGATTTCTCCGAATGACCATCACCGATTTATGATTTCTGTCGTCCATTAGAAACCGAATCACAGTTTAATGAAGGTAAGATAGAGGTTAAAACACAAAACAATGAAACTATATGACTGGAGTACGTATAAATTTCCATGGTAACAACTGAAAAGTGGACATCAATATTCCTGTTTCTAGTTCTAAAACGGTCAAGATAGAAAAAGGAGTTCAGTATCTAAGCAATAAAATAAGAGTCTAAGACCGGAAAGAGAGAGTACCATCAAATCATAGAGATACAGAAATTATGGTACAACAAGATAACCAGTAGCACCTGTCCATAACAAGCCGGACAATATACTCTTTCGGCATGTTTGGGAGCTGTCTAGCAAAGATATTCTTCAATCCAATTAACCTGAGAAAATCAAATATGTTTATATACAAGGCTACAGCAGAAATGCTCGCATCTGTAATAGTGGATGCCAGTGAGGGAAATTTTAATTGATTGCAATCAGATTAAAGTTACAGTTGACAACAGAAGGAATACCATATCATATGCTCATCATCGCCATCATTTGAAGCACATGTAAACCTAAGTCTTCCAGCTTCCTCCTGTAAAAGTAGGTTTTAGTATGTATTGCCATATGCTCCCCCAAATAACCGGTCACACCAGTCACCATAATGAACAATTAGCAATAAAGATTTTCTGGCCACTAATGAAGATCCTCATGTGGGTTTTCCATCATTTCATTTCACGAAAATAGTAAATAGTCCTCTTGGAGCTGCTCAAGCTCAACTACAAAGAAAAATAACAACTTCAAGAATCTAGATGTGCATGGTTAACGGCTCAGAAGATTAACATTAGCCATCAAAAAGGCACTTTGGCTTCAAACAGCAATATAATGAAAAGCACATCATTCTAGGATGAAAGCAGTATTGCAAGCATCTTCCTACCTCCCTCTTCAAACTCTGTTCCCTGGCACTATATGCACCACTGGTCTGTATATTCTCCGTAAATATCTTAACCGCATCTTCTTTCCCTGAGCCCCCAGCACTCCCTGGGACTTCGGCTTTCGCCAACTCTTCCTTCTCCAGCTTAACAACTCCAACATTCTCCACCTTTATCTTGCTATTACTGCCAACGCCAGCGCCGCTATTGCTATTATTACTACTCCCATTACCCCGACTGCCGGGGCCTCCTACTACTACACCATTACTACCGCCGCTATTATTACCACCAGTATTGTTACAGCCAGTCTCCAGCCGCGCCGAAGTGAAGGTCCGGATGGAAGACGGGGGCGCGGCAGACGGGACGGGGGCGGGGTACCGTTGTCGTGGAACTCATCGTCCTCGTCCGATTCGGAATCGGACGAGTTAGGGCGAGCGGAGATGCTGTCGTTGGTGGTGGTATCAGAGGAAGGATGGAAAGGAGGGGGTTGCAGCTGGTGGTGGTGGCGGCGAGGGTGGTGGTGGTCTTCGGGGAGCTTACGCTTGAGGTGTTGAGGGTGAGCCTGGTGGGGGTTGTGGTGGAGGGAGGTTGCAGAGGCGGAGGCGGCGGAGTGGGAAGGGGACGGCGTCTGGGACGAACCACGGGATTGAGTCTGAGGGTTGAGGTGGGAGGAATGGCCGTCCATCGTGGAAGCGGTCGGAGGTCAATAGGGTTTGGGGGGTTTCTTCGTCGGTCGATGGCGACGGCGGCGCCGCCGTGGAAATGGAAGAGGAAGGGGAAGAAGATCGCCGACTAGTGAAGTAAAATTACATTATTGTCCTTACATTTCCTCCACGTTTACGCATATGTCCTCTGATCTCAACTTCATTTCTCGTACAAAAAATGAAATGACTTTCCTATCCCTATCTTCTTGCCTAACAATTTACTTCTTCAACATTATTTAAAAATTTAACCAAGTTCTAATATTAACTTTCTGAAATATAAACATTCATTTGATCCATTTTTGAAGAACAATTCTTTTAAACTATAAAATTTTTATCTCAAACTTTTGTATTTCCCGTCTGGGCGGTATGTATTTGGTTTAGCCTTTTCGGGCCAGTATTTCAATTAAAATATTTCATGTTATCAAAATAATAATAATTACCAACATGGGGTTGGTCCAAGTGGTAAGGAGCTTGGATTCGCTTAAGGAGGTCTCGGGTTCGAAACCTATAGTACGCAGTCATCCCTGTTGGTAGACTCACCCACCATAGCCAGGTGTCCTACCCGGGTCGAGTCCGAATTAGTCGGAGCGAAGCTCCGGAAACCGGGCGGGCAACAAAAAAAAAATAATAATAATTGAGAAATACAAGATAATATGCCAAAATTTTGGAGCCTGCTAATTTTCTTCCAGTGTATTTTGGGCGTTCGGCTTAAGAACTACTTTACTCACATAAATACTTCCCTCGGCGGGTCGGCGATGTTGTCCTGCTGCTCGTCTCAAGGCCGATCTTTGTTTCTTCGACGTGATGCCTACAGTTACGCTCATAGCAGTGGCGTCTGCTTGATGTGGAGTGTGCTACACTTATACCTCCGAGAGGACAATGCGATAAGGATCGTGGCGAGACATGTTACGAGCAATTCCAAGGGCATGCAAAATGCAGACAACAGCCCGTGTCCGCCATTCATTCAGCTGGTTTTGGACTGTTACTGCATTCGCCCATGCTAAAGCCTCGCCTTGGAATCGCAGCTTTTTCTTTCTAAGCCACTCCAGTGAATCGTGGCTGTAGTTCGAGAGCAGCGACAAAAGAGTTTGTGTTAACCTTGGTTCTTGGTTTTGACAATGAGCTTGAGAAACTATGTTATAAATTCAAAATCAGAATATTGTCTTTCCAATTAAAGATTTGGAAATAATATATAAGGGAAGTTACCGTTTGAGGACTTTCCGGACCATTGAACAGGTATCCACTCAGATTGGTTTGATCCGCTAAGATTTTGGAAACCAATCAATTGGAGTCGTCCTAATGAACCTGAACACCTTCGACAGAGATTTTCCATAAAAATCAAACAAGACATTCAGATATTATTTTGACATATCCGTAAGAAATGCGTTGTTGTACCACTCGAGAAGTATGTTGTTACGCTTGAGAAGTGTGTTGCTACACTACAGCAAAGCTGTACTGTATTACTGCGCTACAATTACCAAAATGAAGGAATAATTGTTATTACAACTTGTTTATTGTAATTTTATCATATTTAATAATTAATTACATTATCTGATTTAGAAAATCACGTGTGAGGATCTTGAGAAAGATTTGGAAATAAAATCTTTAATTATAGCAATTTGTTATTTCCTAGCTTATGTCTACGGTCAATAAGGAATGTTAATATTCCTGATCTTGTCGTGGCTAATGATTGAAAACATCCATCATGTAGCATTCTGATATTGATTGGATCAAATCATATGAATTAAGAAAGATGACAAAGATTCCTTTCCTTCTTGGTCATCGTGATCGTTGAGCATCTGTTCGCCGAACCTGGTCACAGCTTGCTGGAATCGGGTATTTGGAAAATAAAATATCTATTTTGTTGCCTATTAAAACCAGGCGACCGCTATACAAAAAAAAACTAATCTATGTGGTCTGAGTGGTTGTCCAAAAGCCTTTATGATCTGAGTGAAGTTTTGAGGATCGGCGGAGAGCGGAAGGTGCTAAGTGATCGCCTGGTCCTTATTTCTCGCAATCTGCATGTGGGAGTGTCAAGGGCTGAGTGTGACCTTGATCGTCGTGAGAGGGACTGAGTGTCCTCGGTGCGTTCAACGAGCAGCTGGCGAATCGTCTGAGGGAAGCTAAGTTAATACCTGTTCTGAATTCAGTAACCAATTGCTGACCCATTGGCAAGAAGCCGTTCTTGTTGTGTTTTTCGCAGGGAAGTTTCGAACCGACGGAGTTTGAGCAGTGAGACGCGCACTTACTGGTGCGTGCCAGAAGTCTCCTGCCAACAGGGTAGAGTAGGAGTTGGGAACGTCGCCAGAGTGGAAAGAGGTCCTCCCGAGTACAGGGTGCTGTACAGAAGCCTCAACCTCCTGAGGGACAATAGAGCAGGTTACCTGGAAGCCGCCGGAGCTGAAATTTCCACCCTAGGCACTCGGTGTGCAGTGCAGTGAGTCACGGCTATGGTAACCGTGTACGTCCGAATTGAGTGTAGGACGGATACCGCGACTTCGCTGTGTGAGAAGTCAAGTTCTACTGCGTGAGGAGCCAATCTTTGATCTGTTTATTTTCTGTTCTAAGTGACTTGTCTTTGTGGTTGTCTCTTGAGTACCTACAGGCTCATCTTGAGAAGAGACAGAAACTGTGTGGAAATCCTTTGCTGAACTATTAAGTGCTGAAGCATTCATCTACTGTGAACCAGAAACGGGCTGCTCTCTGAGAAGCCGTTCTATCACTGTAAGGCATTATTTGTGAGGATTTATACTCTAACACGACGTTGTCTTTGTGCTTTGATAGACAGGCTTACGCCTAAGTGACAACGTGCTGTGTAGAAATCCTACTGCTGAGTGCGAGCATCATTCTGCTGAAAATGAAAAGACGTCCATTGTGTAAGGAGCGGACCATTGCCCAGGAGTGATTTCTTATTGTAAAGGATTCTAAATCTCACTTTGTGAGAGACCGAAAGCTTAGTATAAGGACTCTTTGCACCCATTATATTATATAGTGGAATCACCTCGTTGGTGGAAAGTGGACCTACCTTTGCAGGTAGGAGAATGGGTGCCTCCCCTATACACTCTGCGACTTGCTCGTTCCTCATCGTCATCACAAGTGATCCTGCGCATGACAAAAATAGAACAAGTGAATCAAACAGTTACCTCACACCGGAACATGAACTACTCAAGTTGTAAAACAGAACATGACAGCAGAAAACAACAAATAGTACACATTTTTGTACTAAACAGAAACACCTCCTCAGCTCAGTAATTTGCAGCACTTGAATTCAGATGTTTGTAAGCCAATCTTATCTGGGAATTTTCCACTGCCAAGGAGATGACTATAAAGATTCGGGAATATGCTATATTGACACTAGCACCTAAGTCGACTCATCTGCTCTTGTAATGTATGTAGAAAAGGAAGGCACATATAGCACACGTCGGTTAGACTAGAACCATACCGGCCTTTCACCCACTATAAACTATTATAGTCCTTTACAATCGTGCAAACACTCGTATGAAAACCTACTCGATCAAATCGTAACGGTTAAAGCGAAACAGATCTCACTTCTGAGAAACGCTCTGCTGTGATACAGTACGCTTCCGCTTACGCTGAAAAATGGCGAAAAAGTGATAAACATTAATTTATCCCCTCTTAGTGTACATAAACGATCCAACAATTTATCATTTTAAATCCAGAAAATACAGAAAGAAAGAAAGACAGTCATGTTGGCCGGCATGGGACTTGAATTTCCCGTCATCAAAAGATAACAGAGACTTCGAGGAGGTTACACAATTCCGAGACGAAGGCAGGCAGGGATGGCCATTCCTTTGCAGTAACTAAATTGATGTCAATCGTGCACTCCGATGAATTGAACTCTCCCCCTACAGCTTTCACCATCGCTTTCAAGCCATTGCTTCCACTGCACCTTCTCCCCTGACAAGAAAACAGGTTTAGAATCAAATCGCAACTGAAAAAATTCATTACAAGGAGACCTGGCTTTAGTTGTTACCTTTAGGATGCCAGCAGCGGCCAGGAGCCACACTCCCTGCCCAATGGCACCTACAACCTTTCCCTTCTCCTGGAACTCCTTCACCAGCAACAGAGCGCTGGGGTTCATTACCAGCAGCTCTGGGGACCGGCCTCCCGGTACAACTACACAGTCATAGTCATCCGCCCTGATTTCGCCCCAGTTGGCTGTTATGGCAAAGTTGTGCCCGCGCTTCTCACTGCATATCTGTGCCCCATCATCATCATGGTCATGAATCGCGGTCACACACGTTTCGCCTTTCTTCTTGCTTGGCGACAAAGTGTCGACCTTGCAGCCCAAGCTCTCCATTGCCCGGAATGGCACGTTGATCTCGTGATCTTCGACGAAGTCCTAAATCAACACCCGAGATAAAATCAAACCAAAGAGACCTTTTCTCACGGTCTTAATTTTACAAGATTACGACATAGCCCTTACCCCGATCAGGAAGAGTACGGATTTGTTCCCATTTCTCGTGATTTCACCGCCGATCGAGCGGATAAGAAAGTTCATGTACTCCCCATAGGCAGGCCAACCGATGGTGCTCAACAAATTCCCGTCCATAACACAGGCGAATATATCGAGCTCTGTTGACCCAGGGTTCCGACTCCACCACTTCCCGCCGGCCATCTCAATAATCGGCTTCAAGCTCGGGAAGGCTGTGCACAACTTCCCTCCCGACAACAGCCCCGCGGCGACCAGCATCAGCTGGCTGTGGCACGATGTGGCAATCGGCCCGCCCGTCTCGGCAAATCTCTTGACTAGCCTCACCACATCATCGTCAGCACTGAGAGTCTCCGCGAATCGCCCCCCTGGGATAATCAAGGCATCGTAGGACTCCAGCTGAATGGAGTCAAGGGTTGCGTTGATCTCGAACAAATGTCCCGGCAGCTCCGTATACAGCTACGCAGAAATCCTTAAAAAGTCACCACCACGACAGGCGGAATCCTAATCCACGGAGTTAAAAAAAAAATACTACCTCGAACCCATGGAAGTCATGGACGGCAGTGAGGCACTTGTCGCCGGCACGCTTCCCGGGAGAGACGCAGTCGACCCGTACCCGGAAGGCACGGAGGACGTAGCACGGGACAATGACTTCGTAATCTTCCATGTAGTCGCCGCATAGGACGAGAACCGATTTGGGGCATGGCTCGGATCCCATGACTTGGAGGATTAAAAGTGTGGATGAACTCGACGAATGAAGACGTTCTTGTAAGGAGGAAAGGCCGTGATTACATATATTTATGCAGCAACAAATAATGGTTAGGTGGATCGTGGAGAGGCGAAGGAGACAATATCATAATTAAAAAGTAAAAAAAAAAAAAAAAAAAAAATTTAACGAGTCCACCAACGAGACCAAAAAAAAAAAAAAAGTGGTTGGAATTATGTGATCAGACTTGTACCATTCTTGTCACCGGTATCTATTAGAATCATCGTAAAACCCTGTAATCCGCTGTCATCTCGTTTCTTTTATTTTTCGACGGAAGGTAAACTGAAGTCAACAACTACTGGTCGTGCGGAGGAGCCTCACTTGTGTGAACTAACAGTCGAGTGAACAATTTTACTTGGTATATTTAAATCGTTTCTTTTAATTTCTTAATCCAGGTGGTCTGAAAAATGAAATAAGACAGAAGTGCATTTCTTAAGACAGTTGGGCTTGGGAATGGTGACACCCTCGCCTCTTACCAGCTTGGACGGGACTGGACAGGACAGGACAGGACAGACCAGGCCCAGCCCAGCAGGTCAGACCTCACTTGGCCCAACCCGAGCTCAGGCTTTAATGGTAGGTCATTTATAAGAAAATTAAAATCGGTAATACTCGTCAGATTATTTCAGGAGAAATAGTGGAAAGGCAAGCAGCTTAATTTTATTTATTTTCTCCAAATATACTCCAGATATTCTCTCTATATATATCGGCATATTGTGTTTTAGTTTCATCGGAAACCATTTCATGCTCTCCTTCCTCCCTTTCCTCCAAGAATAGACTCTTCCCGTGATTCTTTGGTCTCCTCCCACCATCTCCCCCTCCCAACCATGGACTCGAGCTTCCTCCCTTGTACCGTCGGGGTTTCCACAGCTCGCTATCCCCGCCGCTTAAGCAGCGCCATCAAGCCAACAAGGTCCCGGCGGGTTTCTGCTGTCCTCTATCCTGTTTCCAGCGGCGTGGTGAAAAAATTCCCGGGGATCAGCCAGGGCGACGCGATTGACGGAGTGGCGGCGGGCATGGTCGGGGAATCCCCGAAGACGGTGTATAAGGACAGTTGGTTCGACCTCGTGGCGACTAATCATCTTTCCCTTAATGTTCAGGCAGTAACAGGTGGAAATAGATACTAACTACTAAGCACAGCCTCATGCGTGTTTGTTTACTGGAATTTTAAACATCACGTGTGTGTGTGTGTGAATACACGTCTTTCCGGGGGGGCACACGCAGGGATAAAGACGAGGAAGGGAGGGTACGAGGGTTTGGTAGAGGTGGTGACGGGCGCGTACAGGAGCTTCGGGCCGGGGATGCAGCGAAACCTCATGATCGCCGCGCTATACCAAGCCTTCCCGAAGCCAATCCTTGACCTGGCAAGGAGGGCCTTTCATTCTTATCATTTTGCTTCCAGCGTTCCTCTAATTCTTTCCTTATAATATTGTTTGGGAAATTAATTAAAGATTACTTTTCTCTGGGGGGTGACGTCAGATAAGGTGGGCATTGCCCGAATCGAAGATAGCGAGGGAATACTGCGCGGCGTTCACGACAATTTTCTTCGCATGGCTGGTCGGCCCTTGCGAGGTAAGGAATTCATGCATTTGTAGTCATAGGCTTCATCGTTACATATATATTACAAGCCCGCCAAAAAAAATATGATGAAGGGCGATGACTCACTCGGTTCAGTATTTTATTTAAGGGGGCATCCTTCGTTTTTGTGGTTTGGGAATTAGCAAAATATAACACCAAACCATCATACAAAGTTATGCACTTTTTTGACCACCCACGAATAAAGAGATTTGTTAGATTAATTCTTCTCTTCTTTGGAAATATTGGGATGGAATGAGAATCTTGTTTGGATTTATATCCTCCTCATAACATCGACATGATGTCACCCCCAACTTACCCATTTTTTTTTTTAAATTATTTCCCAATTGCATTGTTTTAAGTTTACATGAGTGAGTGCATCTCTTGGGACCGACCCAATTCTTATTACGTCAAAGAGAAGGTGAGAGAAGGGGATCACAATGGGATGAAGGAGAAGAATGTGGTGTACATCAAGAAATGCAGGTTCTTGGAGGAGACGAGCTGCGTGGGGATGTGCCAGAACATGTGCAAGCTTCCCTCCCAGGCTTTCATCAAGGAAACCCTTGGGATGCCTGTCAACATGGTCCCTAGTAAGTCCCTCCACCTCCCTCTCAAGCTCGTTGATCTATTTTGTTTTTTGTGAATGGATACCAACAACATGTATTTAACAAAGGAAATAATCAGTGTGTGGGGGTGTTACTAAATGATGGAAATGTTGATTTGGGAGGGCACCCCCAAATGACAACCACTTAGGGTGTGTGCATTAACTTGTGAGTTGAGACCAACGACACCCATGAACTCAACCAATTAGTTAATCATTGAGGAGGATGAAAAAGAAAGAAAGGTTTCTGGGGGTGGTGGTGAGTGCCCGAGTGCATTTATTTTATACCAACTCGGGCGAGTTTTCTCGTCACGTAACGTAACGAACATGTGGTTTTAGATTTCGAGGACATGAGCTGCGAGATGGTATTCGGTCAAGAGGCGCCACCGGTGGAGGACGACCCCGCCTTCAAGCAGCCCTGTTACAAACTATGTAATATGAGATCCACAAGCCCCATGTCGTTCCCATTCATTTTCATTAGTTGTTTTTTGTATTGATGGAATTCTTGGCCGTGGAAAAAACAATCATTTGCAGGCAACTCGAAGAAAAAGCACATCCTGAATTGCAGCGGTTGATAGCGGCCCCCCAATTCTTTATATTTTTTTATTTGGTTTCCTTTTTCTTTTCTTTTCTGGGTGTCATTGCATTTGCATATAGATCCACCAAGGATGGCTCCAATTACACTCGATGTTGTATAAATTTCTGGCAATTCTTGTCCCTCTCTCAGATAGTGTCTATACCTCCCCAATCAAGGAAAGCCTATGAGTATGAGTGGTCCTTAGATTCATTCATGCACTGCACCCAATTCCCTGTTGTTGTTGTTGATGATGTTGATTCTGAAGTAGTAAGAACAATTGGTGGATACAGACACAACAGCCAACAATGATAGTGGAGCAAAGATCTCAACCCATGCCATCATTTCACAATTCATCAATCAAAAGTTGACCGACCTCCCACCACCCACACTTAGTAAAACAACTTAGTATATCTGATCAACCATGGCAGAAGGGGTGATGGGTAAAAAGAGAAGAATCTAAGGGGGATGGTGGTGTGTTAGTGAGTGTAGGGTAAAGTGGGAGCAAGTAGCTGGTGGACCCAACAACTCACCAAAGAATGTTTTTGCCATTACATCACATCACCACCTTGTACAAATCCAGTAAAAAACTTTGGTAAATTTTGTAGTGTTTGTCTCACTCAATGGGAGAGTGACCAAATCATCCACCCCACTCGCAATTTCAAACAAAATAAATAAACAAAGAAAAATAACAAGAACCCCTGATTCTGATTCTAGTTCTTACCATGGATGACGATGAAACATGAATCGAACCGAGTAATTTGAAAAGTCCCATGGTTAACATATGAGTTTGAGCATTGTTGAGTTTTATGACCTCGCGGACAGGACAGGGCAGAGGACAGGACATACATCGAAGCCTTCCTAATTTTAGATTTATATGAAAGCAAGAACAAATCGACTCCTTTGGATTGGATCCCAGAATTCAGACCAGATTTCCAACTTTTTTTAACATTTCTTTTTTTTTTCCTCCCTTTGTTCATCTGGACCTGATTATTCCTTCTACGCCATCTCCACCTCCCCTCCCACCATCGGAACGGCCGCCAAAAACTCCTCAACCCCGTGGACGGAACTATGCTTGGATGTCTCGAACTTTTCCCCGTCGCCCCAAAGTGCGTATGCCTCCTCTCCATGGATCGTGTCGTCGCCCATGTACAGCTCATCATCCAACAGCCTCAAGGGCACCACCAACCTCACCAGCAGGCATATGACGCTCGTTTTCTGATGCGAATTCTCCTTCTATTCCTGCAACACCGAACAGTCACCGATCACACCAAATCCTTCGCCGGGTGTACACCTGACAGCCTTCCGTACAGACGCTCCAACAGACCCCCTAACAACCTCCTCACTCCCCCACCTCGGGATTACGTAAAAACAACTAACCGACTCCCCCGCACTACACCCGACCCCCTTTAACAGACACAACCTCCTCTTACGGGCCTATTAACAATGGGCTCTACTATTAGTAACCAGCCCGGCCCAACCCCTAATTATGACCGTTTTAACTGATCCTCCGCAGCTCTCTTCCAATCATCCCGACGCCCAGGTCCTCTTTGTCCTCCACGCATCAAGTGCTCCCCCTTGAAGAACACTTGTCCTCAAGTGTGCCACCTGGGAAGCGGCGCTCGATGTCAAACAAGTACTCCGACGTCACATCCTCCGCCGATTGATGCTGCCACTGCACAAGAACCTTTGTCGCTGCGCGGTTGCCCCGTTTAACCATGGTGCGAGCCAAAATCGCCACTGGAACTGGAGGCAGAGAAACATCAGAAGATGGCAAAACAGAAGACACTCGTGCAGGATCAACGAAACCCTCCCGCAACTTCGAAACATGAAAAACTGGGTGAATTGCAGTTCCAGCAGGTAAAGCCAATTTATAGGCTGCCTTGCCAATTTTGTCTATAACCCGAAAGGGGCCATAGAAGAGTGGGGCAAGCTTCTGATTACTTCTGCGTTGTACGCTCACTTGGCGATAAGCCTGCAGTTTAACATAAACCATGTCCCCGATTGCAAATTCCCTCTCTGTACGGTGCTTATCAGCTAGTTGCCGCATCCGATGCTGTGCACGGTCTAAATTGAACCGAAGCAACTGTATCATCGCCGCCTTGTCCCACAAAACTGCATCTACCTCTGCAGCAACGTGATCAGCAGGGAAATAAGGGATATGTAGTGGCGGTGCATGCCCATATAAGGCCTCGAAGGGGGATAGGTTGATGGTAGAATGGTGGGAAGTGTTATACCACCACTCGGCCAAGGAGAGCCACCTACACCAGTCATTAGGGCGATCCCCAGTCATACAACGTAAGTATGTTTTCAGACACCGGTTCACCACCTCGGTTTGCCCATCGGTTTGCGGGTGATAGGCTGTGGAAAGATGCAGCTCCACCCCCTGAAGCTTAAACAACTCTTGCCAAAATCGGCTAAGGAAAATAGTATCCCTGTCACTAACCACTGTCAAAGACAAGCCATGCAACTTAAAAACGTTGTCGAGAAACGCTTGAACCACTGATTTAGCAGAATATGGATGAGACAAAGCGATAAAATGCCCATACTTCGTCAACCGATCCACAACCACAAAAATCGTTTCTTTACCCTGCGAACGAGGTAGGCCCGGCGTATATATCAGAGGGAATGGGAAGTGGCTGTAAGAGACCCGGCGTATCCACATTTTCATATTTGCAGCGTAGACAAGTGTCACACGTCCGAATGAAATTCCTGACATCTCTGTCCATTCCTCGTCAAAAGAAATAACGGTCGATCCTCTTCATGGTAGCTAAAACGCCGGAGTGTCCCCCAGCAGAACCACAATGAAAGAGCTGCATGATCTTCATCCTAACAGCATTGACAGCCCCCACCACTACGCGAGATCCTCGCTTCAAAAGTCCCTGATGCCATTTGAAAACAGAGGAAACTATACTACCATCTTGCAACCCAGTAATCAAAAGCTGAAGCTGCACATCCTCCTGCCACGTTCCCTTAATTTCATCCAATAGAGTAGGGCTGCAATTCTGTACCACCATGGCCAACAACTCCGAACTGTGTACACGCGACAAGGCATCAACCACAACATTTTCTTTGCCCTGTTTATAAATGATGTCATAATCATACCCCATCAACTTAGCCAGCCATTTGAATTGACTTTCCGTGTGCAAGCGTTGCTCAAGCAGGAATTTGAGACTTTTATGGTCCGTTTTAATCAAAAAGTGGCGGCCACTTAAGTAGTGGTGCCATTTGCTGACCGCGTGAACAATCGAGAGCAATTCTTTCTCATATACCGATAAAGCTTGGTGCTTCACGGACAGTGATTTACTAATGAAGGCGATAGGATGATTACGCTGCATCAGAACTGCACCAATACCAGCTGCACTTGTGTCCGTTTCAACCACAAATTCGGCGGTGAAGTCAGGTAAAGCTAATATCGGGGCGGTAGTTAATAGGAGCTTAAGCTTATCAAAGGCCTCCTGGGCTGCCGTATCCCATAAAAAAGCATCTTTCTTCAATAAATTGGTAAGTGGCCGACAAATCACCCCTTAACCCCGGACAAACCTTCGGTAGTAGCCACTTAAACCGAAAAATCCCCTGAGCTGTTTAACAGTGCTGAGAACAGGCCACTCCTTCACTGCTTGTATCTTTTTAGGATCTGTAGAGACACCGTTTTTATCTATGTAATGGCCAAGATACTCCACTTGGGCACACCCAAAGGCACACTTCGACTTCTTCGCGAATAAGGTATGCTGCCGCAATATGGCCAGAGCCTGTCTGAGATGTTCCACATGCTCCTCCAGGGTAGAACTGTATATCAATATGTTATCAAAGAATACCAGGACAAATTTGCGTAAGTAAGGCCTGAAAATTGAGTTCATAAGTCCCTGGAAGGTGGATGGGGCGTTAGTGAGATCAAATGGCATAACGAGGAACTCGTAATGTCCATCGTGAGTGCGAAAAGCCGTTTTATGAACATCCCCAGACACCATTCTGATCTGGTGATAGCCCGCGCGCAGAACAATCTTAGAAAAAACCATCGATCCATACAACTCATCCAACAACTCCTCGATGATGGGTATAGGATACTTGTCCTTGACGGTGTTCTAATTTAGCTGCCTATAATCAATGCACATACGCCATGTACCATCTTTCTTTTTTACTAGAACAACCGGAGAAGAAAAAGAGCTTCGACTAGGCTGAATAACACTAGAGTCAAGTAGATCCCGAATCATCTGCTCAATCGCATCTTTCTGAGCCGAGGAGTGTCTATACGGTCGGACATTGATCCCCTGGACTCCCTCTTTTAAAATGATTGCATGATCATGTCCCCGGAATGGTGGCAGACCTTGGGGTTCCTGGAAAATGTCTGCAAATTCTCCCAACACTTCCGTAATAGCTTAACAACTTGAGTTCCCAGCCGTCATCTGGTTTAGTGTTATCGAACCCAGATTCCATATGAGGGTTGTTAATTGGTGGACTGCTGATTTGGCCAAATTCTTCCCAGTAACCAGCTGACAACCTATTCCTCTCATACCACCTGCATTGCCCTGCAGCACAACCTTCCTATCTGCCCACACAAAAGTCATCCGTGATAATTGGAAATTCCAAACAATGTCGCCTAGTTGTGTCAACCATTTTACTCCCAAAATCATCTCACAACCCTGCAGTGATAGCACGTAAAAATCAGCTGTGAAAGTGTGCCCCTGCATCTCCCATGAGAATTGTTTCATCATACGGTTGCTAAGCAACTTCCTTCCATCAGCTACTAAGACTTGCACAGGTGGAATGGTTTTGGCCGTGAAATGTAAGCCTTTGACCACACTATCGTCCACAAAGTTGTGGGTGCTACCCAAATCCACCAGAATATGAAGGATGTGCTTACCAAAACACCTAAAAATCTTCATAGTTTGAGCTCCATCCCCTATATCCCCATTCAATGCATGTAGGGTGACTTTCATATCTTCCACCTCAGCTTCTTCACATCTGTTCACCAGGGCTCCCTCCGTTTCAGATCCGTCATCCATTTCCTCCACTAATAATGAAAATAATTGTCGCTTGGAGCACTTATGACCCCTATTAAACGGTTCATTGCATCCAAAACATAACCCCTTAAGCCGCCTTTCTACAATTTCTTCTTGGCTCAATCACCTCCTAAAACCAGCCGCTGTTTGACCCTTGATCTCTTGAGTTCGGGCTGTGTTGCCAATAGAAGTATATCCTGCAGAATTACCAGCAGCAATTGGTGGGTATCTGTTATTCCCCTGCACAGACATACGTGGAGGATATGATCCCGCTCCCCTTCCAGCTGCAGTATTCCCACCTTGAATTTGAAGCAAGGCCCGTGCATTTCCTTTTTCCCATATGCCCGATCCTCTTGCACTGGTCTCAAGTGGTACATCCCTGCTTATAATCCTAGCGTTGGCTTGCACAGTTAACAAGTCTACTGGTTTAAGCAGCCACAATGTACTTCTATACTCTTCTTTCAGCCCATTGATGAATAAACTAACCTGGAACGACATTGGTAAATCGACTTTTTCCAAAACTTTCCTCAAACAAACGTCAAACGACTCCATATACGCGTACAAGTTATCTAACTCCCCCTCCTGCTTCAAATGCTTCATCCGACCCATTGGATCCTCGAAAACCTCCTTTCCGAACCTCTGCGTAATTGCCAGGACATATTCATCCCACTCCAACGCAGCCGCAGTGCTCCTGTTTCTGATAAACGTGTAGTGCCATTGTAACGCAGCGCCGAACATGTATAAGGACGCGAGTTTAACCTTCTTAGCCTCCGGTACTCCTTCCAGCTCGAAGAATCGATTACTCTTGTACAGCCAATCATCGAGATTCGTCCCATCGAAATATGGAAACTCCACCTTAGGCATTGAGTAATGCAGAGCAATATCTGTCTGCAAACCCCTGAAATTATCTAGCTCTGTTCTAGTTGCGACTGACCCTGTCACCCCTGCTCTAAGCTCCGCTTCTCTACTTCCCTGTGCCACCTTCTCCGGCGAGCTCAAGTGAGTCTGCACCACCTCCCACTTGGAATCCGTTTGCACCTGTATTTCTTTAATCTGCTTCGTAAGCATCTCCATCCTGTCCACCAAACTTCCCACGAGCTCATTCGTCGCATCCTGGTCCTTCTTCAACTCGAGCAACCTGGTATCTACCATGATCGCCGGAGTTGTAAGCTCTGATACCCTTGATGCGAATTCTCCTTCTATTCCTGCAACACCGAACAGTCACTGATCACCACCAATCCTTCTGACAGCTTCCGCACAAACGCTCCAACAGACCCCCTAACAACCTCCTCACTCCCCCACCTCGGGATTACGTAAAAAACAACTAACCGACTCCCCCCCACTACACCCGACCCCCTTTAACAGACACAACCTCCTTTTATGGGCCTATTAACAATGGGCTCTACTATTAGTAACCAGCCCGGCCCAACTCCTAATTATGACCGTTTTAACTGATCCTCCGCAGCTCTCTTCCAATCATCCCGACGCCCAGGTCCTCTTTGTCCTCCACGCATCATTTTCATTACTGTTGAAAAGTTTACTAAAACTCAATCCCACGTCGGATAAAGAAAAAAGTCAGGTCTAGTATATATAGCCTAGCGGACTACTTTCTATCGCCAATTGGTTTTAGAATAAATACCGCTGGACTTGTATGCTGGGCTCGGCATATGGGTCGGTCCGATATTCTAATATGCTATCAGAACCCGGTTATGTCCACCTCACCCGTTTACGGTGCAACCATAGGTTCATCGTGTACCCCGAGATGCTCCCCGACATGATGCCCATGATGATCGAGGCCCAACCTTGGACCACACCAGCGGCGGGGGTGATGCAGACGAGGCCAGTGATCATCCCTTGGGTGGCCCCGATTACAGATGGTTTCCCGAAGAAGATGATGTCAAGCAGCAGCCAGGTGAGGAGGCTGGTGGCGGTGCAAATGTGGGTGTTGAGTACTGTGAGGGATGCGATCGTGTTGGCAGCATAAGGCGCCCCGCCGTTGACCCCACTCCATCCCATCCATAGCAGGCCTGCTTCAGCTTGCATCAGTAGGATGTTAGTCGGGGGAAATCTTTCCCGGTCCTTCGTCGCCCTCGGCCCGACCTGCGAATGGTTCCAAGCCTCTGATGACCATAATGATTCATACAATGTGTTTGGAAAAAAAAAACAGAATGTTGTTTACCCAGAAGGCAGCGGTGAATCCCGCTACGCCGGAGAAGATATGGATGACGAAGTCACCCGCAAAGTCGATGATTCCCAACCCAGCAAGCCATCCGTCACCACACCATATGCTATAACACAAGAACGTGTATGAGAACTTGAGCCACAGCGGCACGAACAACATCCAGGCATGGAAGTTCATCCTCCCGAGCAAAGCTCCTGCGATGAGGATCAAAGTGATCGCTGCGTCGCATTTGGGAGTTTCACACTTTTAAATGTCTGGTCGAGCAGGTACTTCTCGTCCAGGGAAATGTTGGGCTTCCCCAGGAAAGGAACCAAACTGCAGACGACATCCTATAGCCCCACCCGACCCAACAGAGGAGCACGGCTGCGAATGCGTAGAGGGCCATGAAAGCGGCGTTGACGGCCCACTTCTTCTTGACGATGCTGCCATAGAGTATGACGAGTCCCGGGACACTCTGGAGCCCAACAAGGGTGGCTGCAGTTAGCTGCCAGGCGTGTCCCCCTTGTTCATCCAAAAGGGACTCCCATCATCAGTTGCAAGGTTGGGAGGCAACGGCATGACTGTCGTGTCATTCATTTTTGCTTCGCTCTTCGCTCACAGATGCTGGCATGAAGTTCTTTCCCTAATCGAAATGCTTTGGCTATAAATATTCAACAAATGACATTGTTCCTGCCACAAATTCGATGTTGTTCATTAAACAGTACAGGGCATGTTTTTCATCAGCTGGTTTGTTTGAATGTTTCGCTTGTTTTTCAGACTTGGAACAACATCAACGAGGCTGGTTATCACGAAGCTAGCCGAGCAACTTCCCGAATGTCCCATGCTAGATGATTTTCTCTCACTGGGATGACAACCTCAGTTTTTATCAGCTTACTCTTGATATTTATTCTTCTACCTGGATGACAACCTTGCAGTTTTTACCCGCTTCTGAAAGGGAAAAGGACAGAGAACACGTTCGGGCGGAGATCAGCATGATAAAGAATCTCGAATGCAAAGATAGTCTGTTTTGTTTTCCGGACGTTGAGCATCGTGCTCCGATTCGACCTACGTCACGACAAGAGGGTGACCCTCGAGAGTTGGCGTTCTCGACTTGAATATGCAAAAACCGACGCAGGGATTCGACATAGGGAACTGCGGCCATGACAATGTGGCGGTTCTGTCTTTACTTTTACTGTACAGTTGTTGTTGGGCGATCTTGGAACCGCTGGCCAACTTCGGCACAAGATAGAAGGAAGAATAAAAGGTTCCGAACAGGACTTCAACAAAGAATTGATGATAATGACAACACACCCCTGGGCATCAGATGCGAAAGCCCGGCCACCTTTTCAAGTGGCGGAGAGACCTCAAGAATGGTGAGGTAGGAGACTTCAAGCACCCGAAACATTATCCGCACCACAAACCAGTTCACTACTATTCTAAGACTGCTCCTCGCATGAATGCACCGCTAGGTTTCAAAATTCCCTTATCCCCAAAAACAAACATAATTTCAAGATTTAATCCGATAAACACCACAACAAAACATGCTAAGAGTACACCATTACCTTGATTCTGAGGTAATACATAGAGCCAGCCGAACCACCGGGCATACCACTTCTCCATCCTAAGAATCAGAACTGAGATCACCATATGAGACCAACCCCCGGGCGGGTGGAGAGCTGGTTAAGTTTTTTTCGAGGGGCTTGGGGAGCACATCAGCTGGAGAACTCGACCGAGAGGAGTCACGTCTTCTTGGTCTTGACCTCCTGGGGTCAGGGGAACGGTCATCCATTCTAGGGCCAAGATGAGATTTCAACTGATCGCTGATTGGCTTCTCTGCCGGGCTTGAACGGCGTCTCGGGCTATGGCTCCGACTTCTTGACCTGCTCCTGTTCCTGAATCGGCCTCTGTATCCGCCAGAGTTGCGAGCAGGGCTTGGACTTCGACTCCTCCGGCGATATCTTAAGGCATGAAAGATGGTGATTAGTTTCTAGACCACAACCTCAAAGACAACTGACCAAGGAAATGTTTCCTCATGAAAGAGCAACTTAGACTGTCGGCTAGTTAGAGAGAAGCACATTCCATCAGGCATCGATCTACAACTTTCGTCAGCTACAGATCAACCGTAAAAACGCTAAGCTTCCACGATTTTGGAATCTTTGGACTGCCGGGGAAGGCTTTAATAACTAAAGGAGTTTCTTCATGAATCGACTAGCTATTCTACTCTTCCAGTTATGCACCTATGAAGTGCTTCATAAAAGATCATCCTTCTGTCATTGCAACTCTGGCTAGTGCTACAAGGAGGCAGTAGTATAAACGTAATTGTTTGCAGCCGACAATGCCGATAAAGAAATCTACTAATGTAGACTTACCTTGGAGGACTTCTGCCTCTTGGAGGACTAAAGCGTCTTCGTGGAGAGCGCTCGGAATAATTTCTTCCATACGCATTTCTGGGAATTGTTGGACCATGCAAATGAGCAATCAAATCAAGGAAGAAGTCATCTATGTCTCTATCAATGAAGATTAAAAATTACCTTTCATTCCTCCAGTCTTGGATATTTCTTCTTCCATATCTGTATGACCTCAGAGGTGAATCATCCGGAGAAGGGGTGCGATATCGACGGGCAAAGGCATACTGTTCAGTGAACCCGCGACCTTTCCTAACACGCTTCGTAACGCCATCTTCAGAAGGCCTATTCATAAAATCCTGGCCAGGGTTTTGGGAAATTTCTGGAGCCTTGCAGTCTGGACTATAAGATGGACTCTTTGTAGTGATTTCTCTGTGCTGCATACCAGACCTTCCAACTGGACTTCCACGCTCTTCTCCTTTTTGGTTAGGACTGTGATTTCTACATAATCAGTTCTCGATATACAAAGGCATTCGGGGAAAAAATGCGGCAATCAAACACAAACGCTGCCTTCACTGAAAGGGATAAGGAAAAACCTGGCATCTGATTTTTTTCCATGGACATTATTCAGGAACTCAGGATTCTTTGGAGATAGTTCACCTTCCTCATTGGACACATTGTCCCCATTCTTCATTTTCCCAGATTCTTTGAAAGCTTCTTTTACAGGGGAAAGAGAACGTGGCCGTTTTCTACTATCTGAAACAAACAGAACAGTGAAGTCAATTATGGAATCAAAATGCTTTGCTGGGAAATTCATAACCATCTTTAAATAAATAAGAAAACAGTGTTGTAAATTCAAAAGGAAAACCATGTCCAGACAATGCAGTGATATTAGATGATTTTTACATTTTATACCCAAGTTGATAGATTTCTGATTACCATCCTCATCTTTTTTATTATGACAAACAAAAAGATGCGATGATTTTATGCCAGCACTTTTACCTCTGCTCATGCTAGAACTGTCACTATCAGAATGGCTTGAATCATCTGACCTCCTGGACAACAAAAAAAGGCATATCATTAACAGAAGCCCCAAATTGAAGAGCCGAGAATCTACTTCACACAAGACAACGACAAAACTGGATTTGAACTGACCGTCTTATCTTGTGCCTTGATCGTTTCCCTCTTTTGAAACTCTTCTTCCTCCCTCCAGACTTTCTTCTGGAGCGCCGGCCTTTGTCCCTCTTGGTCAACTTTCTTTTCCTGTGCCTTCCATCACTTGAGCTTGCATCAGACAGTGATGAGTCTGACATTGATTCTGAATCAGAATCAGAATCTGTGTCTGAACTTGCAGAGCTGTCTGAATCAGATGAAGAGAATTTCCTCTTTTTTCGACTTGTCTCCTTCGATAGCTTTTTCCGTCTTCTTTTCCCACGAGACTCGGAAGTATCATCGGATGATGATGATTCAGACCTTTTGCTTTTTCCTGTTTCAGGGAAATATATTAGCATTTTCAAGATAACGACTATCTCGACGGTAAGAGTGCAAATAGCATCACCTTTGACTGAATTTATTTTTCCCTCGCCATTAGCCTCTCGAATCTTATTCTCGGATACCTCCCCACACTCTACAATTTTTACTGGTTGCAGAGGTTTGCCATCAGCAGTACCCGCCTGTTCCATCTTTTTCACAATATCCATTCCCTTTATGACTCGCCCAAAGACTACATGTTTCCTGCAACCCCAAGACAAATGAAACCCTAGAGCACCTTTCACATTCCATCATTAACTTCCAGCAATGAAAGTCGGGCAAAAAGTTCAGTGACAAAAATAAAAGCTCCTCGGAATGCTGGAAAAAGGTAACAGTACCCATCCAGATGAGGCTGCCGCTTGAAGGTGATAAAAAACTGAGAACCATTTGTGTTTGGCCCACCATTGGCCATAGAAAGCAGACCAGGTCCATCATGTGACATTTTAAAGTTCTCATCTGCAAGTACAAGACGGAAATGTTAACGCACCTGTTTTAAGGAAACACATACAAAAACTCTAAGGGCCCCTACAGTGATTACCAGGAAATTTTCCACCGTATATGCTTTCGCCACCAGTTCCTGTAATTAATTTTATGGCATGACACGTAAGCCACCAGACATGGTGCCCAAATATGCAAAACACAGTTGCTGTCACCAATCATGACTAAAAACTCGGGAGATCCAAACTGTACCATTTCCTTTTGAAAAGTCACCACCCTGAGAAATGGAGAAAGGGGAGACTAATAAGTTTCAAGAGACTGATATATCAAGCAAATTAAACAACACAATAACATTTGTGTGGATAAGTTGCCATCAAGATAATAATTTAAAAATAGACTTGGCAATTTAACATTAAACCAAGCAGAGAAATGAATTGGGAATACATGCAGTAACAACATCAATCAGAAAATAGCTTACTTGGGCCATAAATCCCTTGATAATTCGATGAAAAAAAGATCCTTTGAGATGCAAAGGCTTCCCAGTTGATTTTCCAACACCTTTCTCTCCTACAGACAAGATCATTGCCTCAGAACTGCAACCCAGTTACATATTGAAGTCCAATCAACAGAGAAAATCTGATAACTGTATCACTAAAAGAATGAGTAATTCCAGAATATGAGGCTGCCGCTTAAGAAGAAAAAATGCAGTTTCAAATGCATGTGACAGATGTAATGCTAGGGAATACGTCACATGAGTCTATACAATTCATAAAAAGGTGAAAAAGGCACAGGCACAATAGCTAGGAAAACTAGATAAGCGAACAATGAGCCTAAGGTATAACATTACCATAACTAAAGTACAATTAGCCAACCAATAAAAATCAACACTACACTGTATTACAGGACAAAGATCTGTGGCAAGGCACAAGCCGCAGAAAGAAAAACCAACCAGCAGTGAAATGGATGAATCAAGAAATTAAAGAGACTGAACACTAAATTTCCAGCATAATTTATAAAAAAAGGGGGAACTCTCTTGCCAATTGGCCACCACAAAGCAAGCTTCCACATCTTCTTTAAAAATTTTTATTTAAACACGAGGAATCTCACTGAACAGAATAACTAATTAGTAATGACAATCCCATTGAGCACATAAATCTTGACCTTTTCTTTTTCAATAAGAAAGAAAAGATGGAAGACTTGTAAAGATAACAGTCAGATTAACCTGTACAGAGTGCACGAAAATTCTCTGCCGTTTTAGGAACAACATCAGCAAAAAGCTGCAGGGCACAATAAGAACCGCAATTTCATTAGCTCGATACACGCAAAGGGGCACGTGGTACAGGAAATATTAATGGAGGTCTATTTCCATTTCTTTTATTAAGCCAATCTTACCTCGAGCACGATCCTCTCAGCAGGATCATGGTCGATCGAAACATCTAAGAAGACAAGGGGATTCTTTTTCTTACTCATGTCTCAAACACCTGAACAATAAGAACAAGGGTAGTTTGGCATTAGCAAAACCGGGTAATCACCCCAGAAGCTTAAGAACAATCAGCATCACAGTGAAACAATAAATTTAACCATCTAAACCAAGAAAGTAATAAGACCACGTTAATTTTCCGAATTTTTCTTTTAAAAGCGATCAACAAAGGGAAAGGCCCTCCGAAGCTAAACCCGGGCTCATTTCAATCAACAAAAGAAGAACAGCGCCGCCCATAAACCCTCCGCAAGGTCAAAACTTTTCATAACGCACGACAACAACAACCAGGAAGTGGCAAAACCCTAAAACGCAAACCAAGAACTGGTCCCGTTTCTGAAACCGGCGATCCCCGAAATATTCTAATAGAGAAAAAGCAACAGACGACGAGGACTAGCAGCCAAGGGGCAGCAATCCAGAAGGACAATCAAGAACATACACGAAAGGAAGGAAGGCCAGGGAACGGGAAGGGTTAAAGGGAGAGACGAGGCAACCCTAGCTTGAGCATTAACATCAAACAAACGCTCCTTTGGTCCGAAGGAGTGTCGGGTCGGGATAACCCCCAAATTTCGGGTTTTCAAATCCCCCCTATCTGACGAAAGTATGTGTAAAAAGGGAAAAATATATCTTAAATTATCATGCTGTGAAGTCGTCGCAAGACTTTTAAAAGAGGAGTTTTGATCTTATATAAAGTTGGTCTCATAATTATTTTATTAAATAAGGCCGTAATTTTTAAAATTTCTCGATTAAGATGGTGAAATCAGCCTTATAAAGGCCGACTTCATGCGAGTCATACCCCACGCATGAAGTCGGCCTTTTTGCTTAATATTTTAAAAAAATAAGACAAGAAATCGGCCTTACAAATGGCTTAAAAGTCCATGCTAGTGTACCCAACAACAGCGTTGTTGTTAACTTTATATACCAATGTTCTTTCGTTGTTTTGACGTTACTTTTTGAAGAAAATTTGCTTGAATTTCATGTTGTATGTATAGTGGATGTTCACAGGTAGGCAATAGACATCTTTATTTTGTTGTGTTAGGCTGAAGTAAAGGAGTCGCCTTTTGTAAGGCGGACTTCCTTAAAGCGTGATTTAAGTCGGCCTTACAAAGGCCGACTTTCTTAAGCCAGCACCAGAGTGTCTGGCGTCAGAGTGAAGTCGGCCTTTATAAGGCTGACTTTTTGTGTTATTTTTTAAAATATTAAGCAAAGTCGGCCTTACAAAGGCCGACTTCATGCGCGAGGTATGATTCACATGAAGTCGGCTTCGCTTGGGGTATGGCGAACTCGGCCTTACAAAGGCCGACTTCCTTCATGATCGAAGTCGACCTTTGTAAGGCCGATTTCGCCGCCTTAGTTAAGGAATTTCGAAAGTTGTAGCCTTATTTGACAAAATAATTACAGGACCAACGTTATTTATGAACAAAACTCTTTAAAACATCACAAGTACTTAAAAAGTCAGTCATTTTAAGTGCTTGAATTTAACTAATATAAGGGTTAAAGTCGTTATTTTAAGTGACGTCTTTCTCCAATTCTAATATAATTGCCACGTACCATAATTTTAATGATAGTTGTTATTCCAAGTGATGTGTTAGTGTATTTTAATTAATCAGATAAATGTGAAATTCTTTTTTAGGGTAAAAACGAACGGAACCTCTCGCAAGCCTCTCGGTCAAAGTTCAGTTCAAACTTGACTTTGACTAAATTCGAACTGAGCCGAGTCGTAACACTTATAGTTTGATGGTTCACAAGCTACTCGCGAGCCTTATAATGTTAGTAATAAATATTAAAAATTTCTTAATAAAAAAGAAAATAATAAAATAAACTGAGAGCTGAGAGCTGAGAGCATACCATATCCAGACCCACCTAAAAGAAATCCTACCCTTCCTCTCCCTCAATGGCTCGAATCACTAATCTCTCCCCTGTGCGCGCGCCCTTCCGGCCTAGCGGCGCGCGGCGGCGGTTCCGGCAAGCCCGAGAATCCGGGCCCGCTCCCCTGAGGCCCAGTCCGGTCGGCGTTCCGGCTCGAACGCCAGACGCTGCGGAAAGGGGCCCCGGGTTGGGCCTTCCCTTGATTCACGAGCGGGTCTGCGGGACGTTTCGCCAACCGTCTCCAGTTCCCTGGAGGCGGCGAGCGAAAGGCTGCGTTAAGGCCTCACTCGCGAATTTCGGGGAGGGCCCGAGGAGCGGCTCGAGTAGCCGTCACCTCACCCCAAATGGCTCCGAAAAAAGGGTAGTGGTTTAGTTTTAGCTTTGGAAAACTGTTGTTCGGAGTCGCCACCGACTTAGTTTAAAAAATGTGATTTTAAGTCGGAAAAATCAGAGTCTGGGTTCGGGGATTCCTATTTACTAACCTTAGTGCTTTACCACATGCGAAAAGGGTGGCGATTTGTCCAAAAAGTTACTTTTGATTGACGGGTGTTGGACCCGATCCGGGAGTGGGCCGGACTCGTATCGACGTTTTAACGGGCGTTGGACCCGAATTTAGGTTTGTTTGATTAAAAATCAACACACGACATAAACCTAAAGCCTAAGTCATGCGTGCAATCACAAACAATAAACGAGATGAAAGAGAGCGGGGAAGGGCGGTGGTTGCGGGCCTATGCACTTGGGCCCGCAACCCGTTACATATGGGCTTAAAATAAACTTCGGGGAGGCCCGCACCTCCCCTTTGTACCTGAAATGACGGTTGGGGCCGCTTTGTCTTCGAGCCCACGGTTTTTTAGACCGGGGTAGAACCGCGCGGTTTGATACACGCGCCTTCGAGTTAATATTCGAAATTTTGATGTCGGTATTCCGCGATTAAGTGCTCGATGTACATGTCCAAAAAAATGTAAGTGTGGTTAGTATCGTCAAAGTCGAATAAAATTCGATTAAATCGAGAAAAGGTAAGGCTTGTCTTACCGTTTAGATTGGGGATGTACACTTGGTATGAATTGTCGATGACATCCGAAAAATTTGCCCGTGTTTTACATGCAAAACAAAGGAAGATGGATGTTAGCGAGGCATAATCGAGATTAACTATTAATTAACGGGAAAGCAAACAATTTAACGAAATAAATTCTTTTAAACTTCATGAAAGCTCCAAAGACTTAAAAAATGATCATTAATATAAAAGACAAATATATTCCCATTAATGAATTATTTTACTATTGTTTTAAAAAAAAACTTTGAGATCAGAAAGTAGACAATTATTATTTTAGAAAACGACAAAGTGAATAACCATTTGAATGACCATTCGAATAGAACTTATTAAAAAAAGGGGATCTTTGTTTTACCTCTTCTGTGGACACCTCGTCAATTGAAGACATCGATTTTTTTTAGGAGAGATCGTTGTTGCTGGATAGAGACATCCCACTCCCCGAAGCTCCGAAGCTGCTGCCGCATCGTATGGATTCGCCAGAGAGCCCTCCGTCTTGCTGGGGTGGCGCAATCAACGAGTTAGGTCTGAACGACGTCGGGAAAGAGGGACAGTCGTCGCTGGGCTTGCGGCGGGTCTCGGGGCGCCTGGATCTGCCACCGGGGACGCCGGGGAAGAGGTGGTCCTGCCACCATGAGGCGGGGGACGCCGGAGGAGAAGTGGGTCAACCACTGTGGAGCTCGGGGACGCCGGAGGGGGGGGGTTCGCCGGGAGGATGTGGACCGCAGGCGGCTGGGAGATGTGGGGAGGAGCGGGTCTGGCCGTTGGGAGTCCTGGGAGCGCTGCCAAGCCGAAGGCCGCTGAAAGGGAGGGGAAGCCGCCTTGGGGTTTCGCCGCTGGTTGTCGGAGGGACACCGGGGAAGGTTGGTTCGTCATGGCTGGGCTTGGATGGGTCGCCGGGGACGGGGGCTGCCACCGTGAGCTCCGGGGGACGACAAGGGACGCGCGGGCTGCCGCTGCCGGTGGAGGGAGCGCCGGGGAGGACGTGGGTTTTGCTGTCAAGGTTGGAGACTCCGACGGAGGAGTGGACGGCGTTTTGGGGAGACTGGGAGGCCGGGGACCAGGGTGCCGCAGTCTATTCGCCGGATCTGAGGAGTTGGGGAGAAGCAAGTCGCTGTGGGCTCCAAGAACCTTTAGGCTCAGGGACGTCGGGAAGGAAGGGACGTCACGACTGAGGCGCGCTGGTGCTGGTTCATGGAGATGACGGTACAACCGAAGAGGTCAGAACGGTCTTCGAAATGTATACCTGCACATGAGGAGAAAAGATCAAAGGGACAAGAGGGCTCCCTACTAGGAGCCTGAAGGCTATCGCTTGCTAACAGAAATGGTAGGGGCCGACTGAGGCGCCTATGTTAGGAGATTTGTCTCCATCGCTGCAGCTGAGAAGAGAAGCCAGTGGTTGCTAGCAGCAGCATGTTAGTGACGCTGGAGTTGTCGTCGAAGATTCGCGTCGTCGTCGACGCCTCCCGAAGAGACGAAGCCCACACCCTCAAGGATAAGACGTACCCTTCCTTGCCTTCATCTAATCCCCTGTTTGGGTTGGCCACTCAGGGAATTCCTGTTAATTTTCAGTTGTTCTTACCTTGGCTTGAACTTGTGTAGGACTCACGGTGATGAAGGCAGCCGGCGGCAGAGTTCTCTCCTCCAAGTTCAGAAGAAGGATCGCTCCTTTCAGTTCGGAGACGTCCAGAGATCCCAGCGACGAAGGTGGCCGGCAGGATATGAAGGATGGGAAGTTCTCAAGAGAAGTGGAGGACTGACGACGGTTTTCCAAGGCAAAAAAAGGTTGGGGAAGGCTGGCTGTTGAAGTTCTATAGCCCAGGAAGAAGGAAGAAGGGAGGAAAAACGATAACTTCGTTGATCTCCCCTCCAGAAAATTCTCCTCCCCCCCCCTTTTGATTGAATATGAATATTTCTTTTATAGTCTCTTCTGCTTTCGACTAGAAGCTTGTCTGGTTAGTCGAAATTTTTGGGTTCTGTTCAAACTCAATTGGAATTGGATTAGCTTTGGTTGGGATTGGACAGGTTCTGTTTGAAGGGATCGAAACCGTTAGGAGACACAATCCCTTTTTGTGTCGTCGTATCGTCCTTTCGGCAGGGGATCGACGATGGTGAATGCTTCAGGAGAAGAAGCTTCATGCTGCCAGGTGGTGGGGTTGTCGTCCTTGTCTGATCTTGTCGGGGATTACAGGTTTGTCTTAATTGTTGCTTTGATTTGGGCTGGACCAAACTTCTTCTTTGGATCAGGCTATGAGCTGCCTTGGGCTGCCTTGTAATGGTTTACGGCTTGATTTTCTTCTGGCCTTTCTTCTTTGGTTTAGGCTGAGAGTTGTGGGTTTGTTTTGGCCTTCCTCTTTGGGTCGGGCTTGGGTTGTGAATCTTGAGCCTTGGATCACATTGTGTTGTGCTGTTATTGCATTTGTATATGCTCTGTGACTATCGCTCCTGCTGATGTAAAGGTTGTAAATGGGGTTATCCTCATCCGGGCTTAATATTGGGATGGAGGTAATTCAAGCAACGGCGGAGGCAGCTCTTCCCACATCTCCTGAGCCTAATCTTTCGAGGCAAAGACAATCTAATTGCCACTAGTGCTGTGCTTCGGGATGTAGGACTTGAGCTTGGCATCTTCGAGAGAGACCGCGGTCTTTCCGTCACATTAGCTTTGTCGCAGCATGGAGTTTGCGCCGTTGAACCCCTCCAACAACTCTCCTGGTGTGGGGACACAAAAGAGGGATAAAGTAGGCAAAGTAGGACTTTCCTTTGTGAAGAACTTTGATGTAACGTGGATCCCCCTTGGCCTGTAATTCGTGTCAATATTAATGAAAAGATTGTGCAGTTACGATCAGTTGGTCAAATTTGTCCACCGCCCCCATGCTTGGTGATGTACATACTGTGACTCTGGCTTCTCATGACAATTCTCGGCCTATTTGAGGTATTACATCCCCTCTGTGAGTCCGTTATCACTATCCCTGCGAACCAGTTGCCCTTCGCCTCTCCTTTCGTCGAGTTCTCTTTCCTTCGTGCGACATTACGAGTTCTTCCTCCTCACTCATGATAGGATCTTCGATTTCTCGTGAGGTCATTATTATCGTCACAGTTAACCAGTTGCCTTTTGCCTCTTCTCTCCCTGAGTTCTCTTTCCTTCACACAACGTGTAAGGGCCGGACCTTTTATTAATATTACGAAGGATGTTTCTAATAGAATTGCCTCAGTATCGACTCGTGAAGAGAGAAATCAAGCATGGGCACCCTTTCGATAAGCGATGGAAGAGCGATGTTGCCGCCCCGAAAACTCAATGTGGGCGTCCAAGAGGGCGTCCGAGGGGCGTTTTCGGCAGAAAAATGTCTCGACTCGAAAGTGAAATTTAATACTTTGGGAGTGTTTAGGGGGCCATAAGGAGGTGATTAGTTAATGTTAGATTTTTGAGATCACCCCTTAATCTCAAGGCATTCATTGATGAAGTTTGATTAGATGACATGGCACATAAGGTGGCCATTCATGAAGGAATCAAGGTGACCCATGAGAGGAGGAGGAGACGTGAGGTGGCGGATGACAAGGAGCCAAGTAGGCGTCCACATGAGCAATCCACAACTCAACCGAACAATGGCCCTTGGATCGTCCAAGTGGCACCAAGAAGGAAGGATGGCCTTAGATCAATTAGCACACCTCAATCTCTCATTTATGGACAAGTGTCCAATGATATTAGTGTAATGGGAATTGATTGGTAATGATGATGAAGACTTTGGTGACAAGAGGTGTGTGTGTGTGTGTGGGTAGGTGGTATGTTTTGATTGGTGGAAGATGAGGCTTGGTCTTCATTTTCCGGGGGGCTGAAACGTGGGGGGGAAGGAGGAGGTTTCATCACGACCCCATCTGGAAGTTTACGTGGGAGGAGAAGAGAGGGAAAGAAGGCTCTAACTCGGCAAGGAAAGGAAGGGGGAGAAGGCACGAGCAAGGCAGCCATCGTGGAGTCTTTGGAAGGAGAAGAAGAGGGCGAACGGGTCGCGGACGAATCGCGGCTGAATCGAGACCTTCGAGGGGTGAAATCACGCGGCGAAGGCGGGAGCTCAAGGAGTTAGCTACGGAACCGCAAGAGAGGCATCCTCTTTCCCTAAGCTCTTATGCTTTAGTTGTGGGGCTGAAATGTCGAGATCTTGGGGCTGAAATGTCGAATCTTGGGGCTGAAATGATCATGAGACGGGCTGTGGTAGACGTTAGTTTTATTGGTGAGAGATTGAGTTCGTAAGGTGGCCGTAGGTGTGATTCCGTGAGACCACAGTTCCGATGCGCTCTAGGAGCGGAAATGACGCGAGGGAAACCTCGGAAGAGTGCGGCCTTCGGGCTGGAAACAGGGCAAGGGGGCTGCGAGGGAGGGAAGGTTTCCTCGGCCCATGTCCGTTGGTATATCGCCCCGTGGGCGGAAATTTGCGAGGTGTTGCCTCGGAATGAACAGCCTAAAGCCGAGAAGAAAGTTGGGCGGCCGAATATGGCTGGAAAATAGGGGAAACGGCCGATACTAGGCCAGCCCCGTGTCTTACTCCTTCGGGAGGGAATTTACGGAACTAGTTGCTCCGGAACTAGATACGGCCTAAGGCTGGAAATTCGCGGAAGAAGGAGGGTGGCGTACGCCCGAAGAATGTACCAACCACCACAACTTCTTCCTCGCTCTAGGAGCGGAACCATGCGGCCATGTGGGCTGAAATTTTGGGAACGGTCGAGACAAGGCACGTTCTCTTGGGTTTGGACAGCCGTGTTAATGTCCATCGAGGACAGGGTAGCCATGGCCGAACTTCTTGTATGCACGGCCAAAGGCCGGGAACGATTGAGGGATGGTCGAACAAATGAAATGACATCATTATTTCTACATTTTGGTAGAAGGAACTTGCGAGGCTTGCCTCGGAATATGATAATGTATCGAGTTTAGCTCGGGGGAGCATGGGAGGTAAGATAGATACGGTACATTAGAATTCCAAGAATGAGTGATATTAATCTTCTTTCGTGATTATAAAACTATGAACGAACAACTAATTCGTCCGTAGGATTTACGGATGGAAATGATGTGAAGTGTTGGAGTTGAATAGCGAGAATAAATGATTATTGTATACTAACTTTATGTTTCATGCAGGAGAATTAAAAACAAAGACGCGCATTTAAAGTTTTTCGAAGTAGTAATGTGTGATGTATTTGAACGTGAATTATTTGTAACAAACAAAAATGTATGAATATAAATTATTAGAAATTTGTGAAAATTGAAATCGTTACAGTTGGTATCAGAGCACGGTTCCGAATTGGAGTGATAAGGGGGAGAATCGGGACCCAGAAATGAACGCTTAAAGATGGAATATGTGCAAGTGCGCACGGCCGAAGGTGCCGGAATTGAAATTTAATGCTAGAAACGAGTTCATGTCGTAAAATAAGTGAATGTAAATACCCTCAGAATTTTGATTCGAGGGATGGAAAAGGTAAGTGATTTCGCGTATGGGCGAACCACCAAAGCATACCGCTCGAGGTAGGGCGAGACGCATGTTTAAAGATGGGTTTATGTTTGGTCGTAAAAAATTGAAGTTTCGAATTGAGATTCGAAAATCTTACTGCTTGTATGTTGAAATGGTTATGACACGAACTTACGAACGGTTGTTGATTTTGACAGAGAGATGCCGGAGGGAAGTATTCAGGGAGATGCGGCTCCTGCAGCTGCGGATACGATGGTGGATCTTCGGGGAAAGAGAAAGGCATACCTCATGAATCAATATCGTAAGATGGACCCTCCGAGATTCAAAGGGGATGAGGGGCCTGAAGTGGCCGAGGATTTCATGAGCGACATAGAGAAGATCTTTGATGCCTTGGTATGCAGTTCGACAGAGAAGTTATACCTCGCCGAATACTCTTTACAGAGGGGAGCGGAAGCGTGGTGGAAGGTCACGAAGACAAGGGCCCAGAGGGACCCTGCGGCGAATGTGTGGACGGTATTCAAGGAGGCGTTCCTAGCCAAATACTTGCCATTCTCTTACCGCACGGACAAGGCGTTCGAGTTTGCTCAGTTGCAGCAAGGGGAAATGACGGTTGATGCGTATGAGGCCAAATTCTCAATGCTCTCGAAGTACGGACCAGTTCTAGATGAGGAGAGTCGAGCTAGGAAGTTTGAGCTTGGATTAGATCCTCACATTCAAGTGCAAGTTTCGACGCATTTGCTTTCGACGTACGACGAAGTGTATAAGAAGGCGCAAAGCGCCGAGACATCGCTGAGAGCCGTAAAGGCGAAGGAAGCTTTGGCGGAGACGAAGAGGAAGGCAGAATGGACATATCCGCCAAGGAAGAAGTTTAGGCAAGGAGGAACTTCTTACGAACAGGGGCACTTTGGGACACGACCTCCACGGGCACCCATGCCGATGCGGAGTTTTTCTCGGGGAGGAAGCTCGGGACCAAGCCCGAGTGGTCCTTCACTATGCCCTCGATGTGGACGGGCACATTATGGGTTTTCTTGCGCTACGAATGAACCATTGTGTTATCAGTGTGGACGCCCGGGACATCTACGGAGGGATTGCCCGCAAGGTGGCGGGACTTCTAGGAGAGGATCGGTTGCCTCGAGCGCTTCTCGAGGAAGGGGCAGGATGAGGCCCGGACCAACGGCCTCGGTGTCGCGTGGTTCGGTAAGTGGACCGGCGGAAGTGGCGCGGGTGAATGCGCTTACCGAGGAGGATGCTAATGCCTCCCGAGGAGTGATCTCGGGTACGATTCTAATCCATGATATACCGGTGCATGCGTTATTTGATACAGGCGCTACACACTCGTTTATATCGCGGAAGTGTGTAGAGGAACACAGATGGAAAGTAAGACAGAGTGAAAGAGGGCTTCGAGTATTGTTAGCCACAGGAGAAGAAATACTTGTGGATGATATATGTTCAGATTTTGTAATGACTGTGGCTGGGCTGAAGTTTATGATCAACTTCTTTGTCTTACAGATCAGTGACTTCGACGCAATCTTGGGCATGGATTGGTTGGTTTCGAGCCATGCCCAAGTGGATTGTGGGACGAAGCGACTTTTTGTTAAAGATGCGGAAGGGAATGTTCGCGAGTATATAGGCCAAGGAGGATCCGGCCGAATTTTGATGTTGTCCGGTACAAGGGCGCAAAGGTATGTTAGAAAAGGGTGCGGGGCTTATCTTGCAATACTACTCAACAAGGAGTCGGACATGCCATCGTTGGAGCAAATCGAGGTGGTGCGTGACTTTGCGGAAGTCTTTCCGGAAGAACTGCCAGGGTTGCCGCCGGAACGAGATGTGGAGTTATCGATCAATCTTGTTCCCGGGACGACCCCCATCTCACGCACACCTTATCGGATGAGCTTGGCCGAACTTCAGGAGCTCAAGGCTCAACTTCAGGAGCTTGTGGATAAGGGATTTGTACGTGCGAGTGTAAGCCTGTGGGGCGCTCCTGTGTTATTTGTAAGAAAGAAAGATGGTAGTATGCGCCTTTGTATTGATTATCGTATGTTGAATCAACAGACAGTTAAGAATCGTTATCCCTTACCGCGCATTGATGATTTGTTTGATCAGTTACAAGGGTCGTCCGTGTATTCAAAAATCGATCTTCGATCGGGATATTATCAAATAGGAGTCCGGGAAGAAGACGTTCCAAAGACCGCAGTTCGGACGCGTTACGGACATTACGAGTTTCGTGTAATGCCATTCGGGTTAACAAATGCACCAGCTGTATTCATGAGTCTTATGAATCAGGTTTTTAGACCGTACCTGGATCACTTTGTAGTAGTATTCATAGACGATATCCTCGTCTATTCTAAAAATCGGGAGGAACATAAAGAACACTAGGCGATAGTGTTGAGGACGTTGAAGGAACATAAACTTTATGCTAAGTTTAGCAAATGCGAATTTTGGTTAGACAAAGTAACGTTTCTCGGTCACGTAATTTCCGTTGATGGTGTGGAAGTAGACCCGTCTAAAATTGAAGCAGTGAGAAGTTGGCCGAGGCCTACAAGAGTTACTGAAATACGGAGTTTCCTGGGGCTAGCAGGTTATTATAGAAGGTTTGTTGAAGGATTCTCGAAGATAGCAGGCCCCATGACGAAGTTGTTACGAAAGGACATCCGTTTCCAATGGATGGAGGAATGTGAGATGAGTTTTGAGGAATTAAAAAGGCGGCTAACTAGCGCTCCGGTGTTGGCTCTTCCGAGTGGAACTGGAGGTTATGTGGTGTATTGCGACGCATCAGCGCAAGGACTTGGTGGGGTTCTTATGCAAAATGGAAGGGTAATCGCTTATGCGTCTCGACAACTTAGGAAACACGAAGAAAATTACCCCACTCACGACTTAGAGCTTGCTGCAGTGGTATTTGTACTCAAGTTATGGAGACATTACCTTTACGGAGAAAAGTTTGAGGTATACTCGGACCACAAGAGTTTGCAATATTTATTCACTCAGTAAGAGTTGAACATGAGACAGAGAAGATGGATGGAATTATTGAAGGACTTCGATTGCGAAATATTATATCATCCCGGAAAGGCGAATGTTGTAGCAGATGCGTTAAGTCGAAAGCATGCTACACTTATGAATTTAGTAGTGGATGAATCACGATTAATTGAGAAGATGAGTGGTTTAGACATCCGATTAGAAGAAATTGAAGGGATGGTATGTATGGCTCGAGGACAAGTTGAACCCGAGTTAATGGAGGTCGTGCGAAGAGCACAAGATGGAGATGAGTACCTCCGAATTGCGAAAGAAGGACTAGGAACAGAAGCCTTCAGGCATTTCACACAAGGTGGAGATGGCATACTTAAGTATCACGGAAGAATTTGTGTGCCTGTTAATAAGGGTGTGAAACGACGCTTGCTTGATGAGGCACATAAAAAAAGATATAGTGTTCATCCGGGTATCACGAAGATGTATCAGAATCTAAGGAAGTGTTATTGGTGGCCGAAAATGAAAAGGGACATAGCAAAATATGTGAATCAGTGCGATGTCTGTCAGAGAGTAAAAATAGAACACCAGAAGCCTGGGGGATTACTCGAACCTCTCCCAATACCAGAGTGGAAGTGGGAGGATATAGCCATGGATTTCGTAACTAGTATGCCCAAAGGGGGCCAAGATGTAGATGCTGTGTGGGTGATAGTAGATCGACTTACGAAATCAGCCCATTTCATTTCAATTAAGATGAATTGGTCATTGGAAACATTGGCCAAGATTTACATTCGAGAGGTGGTAAGGTACCATGGAGTGCCACATACAATCACTTCTGATCGAGATCCAAGATTTACATCCAATTTGTGGAAGAAATTGCAAGACGCACTGGGAACGAAATTACAGATGAGTACCGCTTTTCATCCCCAGACAGATGGGCAGACTGAACGAACAATTCAGACTTTAGAAGATATGTTGAGAGCGTGTGCTATTGAATGGAAAGGAAGTTGGGTAGAACATCTACCTTTGGTTGAATTCACATATAATAATAGCTATCATTCGAGTATCGGCATGGCACCGTTCGAAGCACTGTATGGAAGGAGTTGTAGATCTCCATTGTGCTGGTTGGAGCCGGGTGAAAAAGTATTCGACGGGCCTGAAATCGTCAAGGAAACGACGGAAGTGATAATTCTAGTAAAGGAAAGAATGAAGACGGCTCAGAGTCGGCAAAAGAGCTATGCTGATAGGCGGCGAAGACCATTGGAGTTTGAGGTTGGAGATATGGTTTATTTGAAATTGTCTACGATGAAGTCAATGTTTCGAGCAAAGAAGGTTCATAAGTTGAGCCCGAGGTATATAGGGCCTTATGCAATCACAGAACGAATAGGGAAAATGGCATATCGAGTAGCTATTCCCACGGAACTATCACAGTGTCATGATGTTTTTCATGTCTCAATGTTGAGGAAGCATGAACCTGATCCAGAAGCGTTGGTGGAACCGTCTGAAGTAGAAGTAAAAATAAAAATTTGAGCATGACTCTGGAACCTGTGCAAATACTTGGAAGAAAGAAAAGAACTACTCGAAGAAGGGATACCAATATGGTGCTCATACTATGGAGGGGAGCAGGCATCGAAGAACAACGATGGGAATTGGAAGAACGAATGAAAACAATGTATCCCTTTCTTTTTGAGTAGTACCTGTAAGAAATTTCGGGGACGAAATTCCCTTAAGGGGGAAAGTTTGTAAGGGCCGGACCTTTTATTAATATTACGAAGGATGTTTCTAATAGAATTGCCTCATTATCGACTCGTGAAGAGAGAAATCAAGCATGGGCACCCTTTCGATAAGCGATGGAAGAGCGATGTTGCCGCCCCGAAAACTCAATGTGGGCGTCCAAGAGGGCGTCCGAGGGGCGTTTTCGGCAGAAAAATGTCTCGACTCGAAAGTGAAATTTAATACTTTGGGAGTGTTTAGGGGGCCATAAGGAGGTGATTAGTTAATGTTAGATTTTTGAGATCACCCCTTAATCTCAAGGCATTCATTGATGAAGTTTGATTAGATGACATGGCACATAAGGTGGCCATTCATGAAGGAATCATGGTGACCCATGAGAGGAGGAGGAGACGTGAGGTGGCGGATGACAAGGAGCCAAGTAGGCGTCCACATGAGCAATCCACAACTCAACCGAACAATGGCCCTTGGATCGTCCAAGTGGCACCAAGAAGGAAGGATGGCCTTAGATCAATTAGCACACCTCAATCTCTCATTTATGGACAAGTGTCCAATGATATTAGTGTAATGGGAATTGATTGGTAATGATGATGAAGACTTTGGTGACAAGAGGTGTGTGTGTGTGTGTGGGTAGGTGGTATGTTTTGATTGGTGGAAGATGAGGCTTGGTCTTCATTTTCCGGGGGGCTGAAACGTGGGGGGGAAGGAGGAGGTTTCATCACGACCCCATCTGGAAGTTTACGTGGGAGGAGAAGAGAGGGAAAGAAGGCTCTAACTCGGCAAGGAAAGGAAGGGGGAGAAGGCACGAGCAAGGCAGCCATCGTGGAGTCTTTGGGAAGGAGAAGAAGAGGGGGAACGGGTCGCGGACGAATCGCGGCTGAATCGAGACCTTCTAGGGGTGAAATCACGCGGCGAAGGCGGGAGCTCAAGGAGTTAGCTACGGAACCGCAAGAGAGGCATCCTCTTTCCCTAAGCTCTTATGCTTTAGTTGTGGGGCTGAAATGTCGAGATCTTGGGGCTGAAATGTCGAATCTTGGGGCTGAAATGATCATGAGACGGGCTGTGGTAGACGTTAGTTTTATTGGTGAGAGATTGAGTTCGTAAGGTGGCCGTAGGTGTGATTCCGTGAGACCACAGTTCCGATGCGCTCTAGGAGCGGAAATGACGCGAGGGAAACCTCGGAAGAGTGCGGCCTTCGGGCTGGAAACAGGGCAAGGGGGCTGCGAGGGAGGGAAGGTTTCCTCGGCCCATGTCCGTTGGTATATCGCCCCGTGGGCGGAAATTTGCGAGGTGTTGCCTCGGAATGAACAGCCTAAAGCCGAGAAGAAAGTTGGGCGGCCGAATATGGCTGGAAAATAGGGGAAACGGCCGATACTAGGCCAGCCCCGTGTCTTACTCCTTCGGGAGGGAATTTACGGAACTAGTTGCTCCGGAACTAGATACGGCCTAAGGCTGGAAATTCGCGGAAGAAGGAGGGTGGCGTACGCCCGAAGAATGTACCAACCACCACAACTTCTTCCTCGCTCTAGGAGCGGAACCATGCGGCCATGTGGGCTGAAATTTTGGGAACGGTCGAGACAAGGCACGTTCTCTTGGGTTTGGACAGCCGTGTTAATGTCCATCGAGGACAGGGTAGCCATGGCCGAACTTCTTGTATGCACGGCCAAAGGCCGGGAACGATTGAGGGATGGTCGAACAAATGAAATGACATCGTTATTTCTACATTTTGGTAGAAGGAACTTGCGAGGCTTGCCTCGGAATATGATAATGTATCGAGTTTAGCTCGGGGGAGGATGGGAGGTATGATAGATACGGTACATTAGAATTCCAAGAATGAGTGATATTAATCTTTTTTCGTGATTATAAAACTATGAACGAACAACTAATTCGTCCGTAGGATTTACGGATGGAAATGATGTGAAGTGTTGGAGTTGAATAGCGAGAATAAATGATTATTGTATACTAACTTTATGTTTCATGCAGGAGAATTAAAAACAAAGACGCGCATTTAAAGTTTTTCGAAGTAGTAATGTGTGATGTATTTGAACGTGAATTATTTGTAACAAACAAAAATGTATGAATATAAATTATTAGAAATTTGTGAAAATTGAAATCGTTACACAACGTCACGAGTTATTCCTCCTCACCCACGACGCGATCTTCGTTTCTCAACTAAGTTTTCACCATTAATGTGATTTTTTTTTATCCTTTTTGTTCCAAGAATCGAGGTAAGGTTAAGAGTTGTGGGAGTTTTTGTTGTTTTAGTGCGCATATACGAATTTCTTTATCTGAGTTCTTAATGTTGTAGCTGCAAGAGCTAATCTAGCCGAATGTGTTAGCGAGTTCGAGCTTAAAGTTATCGAGCAGAGCTTGAGGTTAGAAAGATTCATTCTCAACCCGGCTCGTTTTAACCTTTTGTTACATACTAAATTTTTTCGATGAACGTGGTATTTGGGTGTAATACTCCCAAAATGTTTAATAATTGAAAGTGTACTAAATTGGAAAGAATATTAAAATTAGAGGACCAATAAGGAACGGGGAATTCTTCCTCCTAAATGGCCAATTAAGCTAGCCACCTCTTTTCCCTCCGCCGCCGCCTCCTACGAAAAATGTCGCCGAAAGAGAAGGACTCCGGTGACTTTTCGGCCTCCGTCACGACCCTTCGATTCGACTGTCCCCTTCCCTTACTCAGGGGCCCCCTCCTCGCGGATCTCCTCGATCACCCGTCCGTCGGCCCTTCGTCCTCGCCTTTAGGGATTACGCTTCGTGGCTTTCCGCATTCGCCTCCTCCAGGGATAGAGTGATGGAGCAATGCGAGGAAGGTGCTCGGATTGGGTGCGTAGTGAGGGCATCCAGGAAATGTGCTCCCCCTTGGTGGGACTTCAAGAAGGTGGACCTGAACGCAAAGGAGGAGTGCGAGGTTCGCGAGATGAACGAGTGCTTGATAGTGGCTAAGGGGAAGTCTACTGGGTTCGACGATGACAATTGTTGGAGGCCTTTAATGAGTAGGGGTTAACGAGCCAGACCGGGCTCGAACACCCCTTAATCGAGCTTGAGCCCAGGTAAAATTGTATTGGCCCGAGTCCAAGCCCGAGTTTGAGCCCGATAAAAAAATTTTAACTTGAGCTAAGTCTGAGCCCGGCCCGAGCTCTTTGCCTCTTCCACTCCCCTTTACGCCCATAGGCTTTATAAAATTTATCAAGCCGAGCCGGACAGTTTATCGGGCCGGAAAGTCGACCCGAGCCCGACTGGACTGTAAATAGTAAGGCCCGAGTCCGAACTTTAGCTCAAACTCGAGTTCGGGGCAAAAAACGAGTCGGGCCGGATAGTTCACGAGCCGGCCCGGTTCATTAACGCCCCTATTCATGAGTGTGAGGGTCGCTTTCCAGGGAATGGGAAGGGAAGGAGTTTTACAGAGGGTTTGGCCAAGAGTTTGATATGCGTCGTTAGGTTAGGCGAGAAGGTGGGTGTGTTGGTTTTGAGGGATTTGCTGAGGGAGGAGCGTAGGTTGAGATACGTGAGGGCGAGTTTGGCGGACGGAGCTGATAAACAGTGACATTATATCATGTTTTGTAGCTGTTAGGTTGCCGAGACGTGCCGGGAAGTTCCTGATTTGTGTCGATTCCGTCATGCGTATTGATATCAGATCGGCCTTTGTGTTAGTAAGAAAACCTGGAGCGACTGATCATGAAGACTCTGCCTTCATTTCCTCGATGATACGCAGTTCAGGGGAAGTGGATTATGCAAAAATCTGAATGAGGTATGGCTCGAAAACTCGGAATGGTTGCCCTCCTATCGTGCTTCAAGTTGTTTGGATATCAGAACTGACCAATGCATTTTCAGTATTGCTCTTCTCTGAGCTGAGAATTGCAAGCAGGGAACTTCGTTTATATTTTCAGGTAAACAACTTGCATAGAGCTAGAACCCATGAATAGCAAACTCTTGCATTGCCCTTTCTGTTGGATACAGAACTGAAAATGTTAAAACCACAATGGTTGGTCTGATGGCTCAATTATCCTGATGATGAGCATGAGCAACAGTAGGAGGATCGACATTATTGTGGGGGAGGGGGAGAGGGAGAATGCTCAATGCCCATTGCAAATGTGTTCGTGTTGGTCTGCTAGATCTTATTCACATTCAGTTGTTTCCGGCATTGGTCGTGAAAGCTCCGAGATGGTCAACAGCTCATTTGGTTTGGCTGAGAAACTTACACTGGGACACACTGCCTTTTCATCTTCACACTTAGGAACTCCATTTGAAAGTTTTCATTTTCAACTTGTGAATACAACCTTCAGAGCAAAGTAGACCTGGTGGTGGATAAACTGGTTAGAAGGAGGGGGGGGGGGGGGATTTCTTCGTTTAACTCGTGTTTGGCTACTCTTAAGTGTATGAAAATCAGATGAACTTATCCGAAGAAGTTTTAGTAGTTCTTCACTAAGCTTTCTTAGTATCCTCCAATGGTCAAAAACCCAAACAGGGTGAGGAAACAAACAAAGGCCAGAACCCATCTGGGAAACGTGGGCTCAATCTGGGCTATGAAAGATATAAGAAAGAGAGGACAACTCAGTCATACCGGGACAAGAAACATACAAGGTGATTTGACGAATCCATATCTGAAAGGAAGTTCAGTGCAGTCAAAAAGCGTGAAAAGGGACAAAGGTACACAGGCAAAAGCAGAAGAAGGGCGATGTACTTCTCATAACCCTTGTGCTCAAATAATTGTTCTTACCACACCCACCGAGACATGATAATGGCGTGCACCCTTAGATATTCTTGTAGCTCATGGCTTCAACTAATCATAAATTCTTATCACCACTGACTGAGAAGGTGTCAAACCCCTAAACCCTAATTTTTAATCCTTAATCATGTTAGTTAGTAAAATTTTCGCGAAATAAATCCTTCAAAAATCCGAGCCATAAATATTAGTAAAAAAAAAATATGAGTTTGGTCGAACCTATTTTATAAAAATATTTTACAAACTAATGCAGAGGAACAAGGCTCCTTAGTACAGCTTTCTCTGCTCATGCAATTAATTATTCATGCTGCTGCTAGCTGCTCACTTAGCCCCATCATCACAGTCACCCTACTCAGATTTCGAAAGATCGTCACACTTGCCGATTGAGATGCAAACACAAGAGTTGCAACCACTTCAAAGTAATTATATACATGCAGTATGTACATAGACCTTATCATTCAGATATGTTTAATTGCAGTCCAGCAGAACCAGACAGGAGGGGGTCTGCTGTCAAACTGTTTCTTTAAACATTAAAAGCTACCAGCTTCATAATCCAGGCAGGACATAGACAGAGGCTAAAAAGTCACCCTCCTTTCCTCTGTTAAGCCACCCTATACATATAATGTAGTAAAACCACTGCCTTAATCCATCTGCTATCCTCAGTAAACAAACAATTTCTCACTACATGCCAAAACCCTATACCCTACATTGTTATAGCTCCCTTCTCCCCATGCAAAAGATAAATAAAAGAAAGAAGATTCCCTCATCCAACCCCTTTTCTTTATTTATCTGTTTGCACTTACCTGTTTCCTGAACACCTGTCTCTCTTCAAATCAACCCTCCCTTCTTTAACCCCACCTCCTTATTCAATTCATCCTCTCATGTTTCGACTATAAAAACCAGTACAATGTTGCCCATATCATGAGGAAACTGTCCTTTCCTTGTCTTTGTCTTCTAGTGCATCGTCTTGTCTTCCTCTACCTCTTGCCATTCACATGTCCCCTTTGTCATTTGTCGTTTGGTCCCTGCATAGCATTTTTTTTCTTCAGCATTCCTAATCAACCCACATGTTATATAACCAGAAGGAAGGGCTTCGAGAAATGCAGCATAAGCAATGGAGTGGTGTTGTCCGATGGGGAAAGAGTGAAGCTGCCAGCATGATCTAGCCTTGGTTAGAGGTGGTGAATGTGAAGAGAAGACAAGCTTCTTCTCCTTCTTCTTTCATCTACTAAGCATGGCTAGGTCATGCTGTGACAGCCTCACTTCTTCCTCGTTATGGGCTTCTTTTCTTCTAACACGCTAATCATCATCTCTATGTGCATGTAAGTAGTGCTCACTTTGCTTTTTATCTTCTTTCTTTATTACAGGTAAGCAAACGAAACGAGCAAGCAGCGCCTCCTGGCATTTTGCTCATTGTATGCAGTACTTGCGACCCCATAATTGCTGTAACTATTCATTTTCGTTGAGACTCTTGCTATCCTAAAATCTAAAATCATGTTACATTTAGGACTCCCTTGACTAAACTTGTATATTTATGATTTATTGCAGACCGCTAAAATTATTCAAGGACATAAAAATAACATTACCTTTGAAGTACAAAAGCAAAACTTAGAACACATCCATCGTTTCTCTCTTTAACCTTACTAGAATGAAAGTACTTTAAGCAATGAAAGTGATTGGATGGATCCCCACACAAATATATGATGTTAACAACCTTGAAATGTAGTTACGTCCGACAGATGCGTTGTCGTGTCCACAGAAAGGTGCGCTCAACTTATATCAATTAAACCATTGCTCGTTGGTTGGTAGGTGGAGATTCCAATCTCCACCACAAGGACCAAACAAAGCAACAAAACCATGAGAGGCCAAATGGCTACTTTGAGTGCAAAATCTTATCCATTGTTGCACTGGCATCACCTAAAAGTATCGACTCACTCTCATATTTTAGAAAAGATTCTGCAGGGATTTCATAAAGGGAACCTGGCTACTAGCCCAATAGTGCAACACAAATTAAAAGAAAAGCAAGGTTAAAGGAAAAAACAGGATTCCTAGTTTCAACATATTTTACTTATTTCTTGTGGGTTGATGTCGGCTTTCCGATTGGTTTCATTATCTGCACAATATGTATTTCATTCAGACATAATCAAACAACTGCAAACTTTTGTAACAAGTCTACCATCCCAATCCATGCCATGAATTTTAGGCTCAGCATAAATCTTCCATTCATGCATGAGTGGCCAAGCATCAAATCTTACATGGGATAAGCAGATGAAAAACCAATTTTGCTCGGATCTGGCTTTCTTCAAACATCGTGATGCACGCCGTCCCAGTTGAAATCATTTGAAACTGGGGCTTTCCACCTAATGACAGTAGAATTGATGTTTATTAGAAATGAGCACCACATTTACAGTAGATATACATGCAACCAAAGTGGTGGACAAAATTCACACAACCTTAAATCCAATTCGCCGGGTGTTTCACTTAAAATCACCCGGGTGAGGAGACCATTTTTATCCAATAAAAGATGAGACGATGCACTAGTCATTAAGGAATTTAGACTGCCCCGTCTCCGGCTGTTGACAACAGCACAAGAATTGGTTCTCAATTGACGAAGCGCCTTACTTTTCCAAGGCATAATAGAAATATCTCTCATCGAATGATTGGTCCCATCTCGATGGAACGTCTTGCATTGAACAAAAATATACATGGCTGCATTTCCATATTTAGCCCTTGCTTGCATGATCCCGCATTACTGAAGATCAAACAAATTATTTCTGGTGCAAATAGCCAAAAAAAGGAAAGGAATGAACTTAAGCAAATTAACAGAGACTAAGATCCATAGGACTCCATTTTGAGAAGTCTAGTCGCCAGATAGAAGTGAGGCCTGTGATGAATACCTTCGGATATGAGATCGCAGCGAAAATCCAACCACCTCATCCAGTCTCTTTCTAATGTCCCATTCTATACTAGTGATCCAAAGGAAAGAAGTCAAAACAGTGACTGTAATCACCAGAACTCTCCACACGAGCACCCCCCCTCTCTGAAATGGTGATATCTATTGGCATCTCTAATAATAAGCTCTCTCCCAAAAACCTTGGAAACTAGCTTGCAGAATTCATGGCAATCACCACAAACACGAAGGTTTTTTGTCACTCTTATAGGGCTCCCATTAGGATCCTCGAGCAAACCATATGCAATGGCCAGCCTTTCACTGTGTCCATAAAGCATCTCAAGCTTCTCTTCTTCTTTGACGTTGTGCAACACAAACTTCGTTTGGGGCACATAACCGCCGTCCCGGACTAATTTCATGGTAACCTCAGTCAACTTTTGGTAAATCTGATCCAACTCGGGGTGGGACTTGTCCCTCGCAACAAAAGAATGAATCTTATTCCCAATATCAATCCAGCTGCAGCCGGGGATCTTCCTCAATCCTCTTTCCTTCATATGCTGTCTTAGTTCATTTACTTCCTCCCATTGTCCTCTCGCAGCAAATGTATTTGAGACAAGGACATAATTGCCAGGATTCTTTGGAGTGAGATTTAAAAGTTTACATATGGCTAACTCCTCAAATTTTTTGTTGGAATGAACTCTGCAAGCTCCCACCAAAGCACACCAGACCTCAGCAGTTGGTTCACCAGGTATACTTTTGATAAATTCATATGCCTCTTCAAAGCGGTTTGCACGACCAAGAAGATCAACCACACAAGCATAGTGTTCAGGCCATGGCTCCAAATGGAACTTGCTTTGCATGGATTTGAACATATTTGTCCCTTCATCAACCAAGCCCGAATGACTACAAGCATAAAGAACCGCGAGAAAGCTGATATGATCAGGGACAATATTATCCTCCATTCTATTGAATAAGTCAATAGCTTCCATCCCACAACCATGCATTGCATATGCCTGAATCATTGCAGTCGATAAAACCAAATCCATCTTATCAAAAGAGCTGAAAACCTCTTTTGCCTTTTCCAAGTCCCCGCAGCAGGAGTACATATGTATTAATGCACTTGGAATGGATCCTTCCAGCATGCCCTTCCTGACTAGCAATCCATGGATTTCTTTACCCTTCTTTAAGAGTGATAAACTGGCAACAGCCGAGAGAGCACATAAAAGTGTTACATCATCAGCTTCGACGCCTGACTCCATCATTTCATTGAAAACAGCAAAAGCTTCAAGAGCAAGGCCATTATTCCTGTAACAAGTCATAATGCTTGTCCATGATACCGTATCCTTGTTATCAATGATATGAAAAACCCGGGATGCATGGTCTACGCATCCACATGCGCCATAAGCAGTGACCATCTGGTTTTCCAACCGAAGATCAACGAGACGTCTTCTCAACAAGAAACAGTGAACTTCTTTCACAAGGTATGTGCATTTCAATCCACTACAAGCAAGAAGAATGCTTCCCATCATCATGTTATCAACCATTATGTTGTCCACTTGAGCTTCTCTGAAACATTGCAACACAGTTAAGTGACAATCATTTTGGGCATAGCCAGCAACTACCGTTGTCCATGATATGTTGTCCTTCTCAGGCATCCCACCAAAAACACGGCCCAGTTGCTTTTCATGGCAGCATTTTGCATACATATCCAAGAGACTGTTACCCACCAGCAAATTGTGGTCTAAACCTCTTCTTATCACAAAGGCATGAGCTTCCATCCCAAGCAATAAATTTCCTGAACAACCGCATGCCGAAAGAATGCTAAGCGCAGAAACTTCATCTAGTTCTGGGCCAGCATTCTGCATACGTCGGAAAAAGCAAAAGGCTTCATTATACATACAATTTAGAACAAAACCCGAAAGCATTGAGTTCCATGATACATGATCTCTGGCACCTAAACTCGAGAAGACACTCGAAGCTTCGCCCATCCTACCACACCGAGCGTACATGGCAATCAATGCATTCCCCACATAAAGTTCAAGGTTGACTTCAGCACTAGATTTAAGAATAAATGCATGTAGTTCTCTGCCCAATTTCCCATAATCTTCATTCTCACATGCTTTCAGTGCTGCGACAACGGTATAAGTGTTTGGGATAAGACCAGATACTTGCAGCTCTCTCAAAAACTGCAAGGCCTCAGTGGCCCTCCCACAACCAGAATAGGCTGAAATGATCGAATTCCATGTCACAACATCTTTTTCAACCTCGGAGGTGTGAAAAATCCGACTCGCCGCTCCAAGATCGTCAAACTTTGCATACATTGCAACTAGTGCATTGACCACAAATACCGCATTGGCAAACCCCCGTTTAATAATGTAACCATGAATTTCCGTTCCACTAAGCACATCATTAAGCATACCACACGCTTTCAATGCCAAACTAAAGGTGCAAGGATCATGGGAGGATCCCGACACTTGCAATTCCCTGTAAAGCCGGAGTGACCCCAGAGGATCGTCGTTTTCCAGATAAGCACCAATTATGGCATTCCAGGCGAAGACACTCCTTTTGGGCATTCTATCAAACACGTCCTGCGCACTCCCGAGCTCACCGCATTTCCCATACATAAGAATGAGCTTAGTATTGACAAAAACATACTCTTCGCCCAAAAAACCGAATTTCGCCAACTGGGCATGAATCTGCCTGCCATGGTGTAGATCCCTGAGGGTGGTCGCGCAGGCATCAAGGCCCTGGAACAGGTTGGGCACGGAGAGCCTCAAAGGAGGGGTAGTCGGCCGAACTGCGAACGACGACGGAGAAACCGAAATCATAACCGGAGAGCGGAGGAAATGAAGAACACAGTCGTCACGAAAGGTTCCGGATTGGTATTGCTACTTTCATCGGACAGTAGCTCATTACAGATTTTTTACTATTGTGTCCGACGTCTGAAATGCCAGTCAGTAATATTTTGTCAGGCTAAGTCGACGGCGAATTAGACAAATGTTGTTTAACTCCACTTTTAAACCGCTAATCACGATTTGAGAGTGTTATTAAGTATTTTTCAAAATTGAAATTGTATTTCACATTTTCTTTAATTTAAACTAACAATAATTTTGTACAATAACTTATTCGAAATAAAATTAAAAAAAAATACCAAATATACTTGCTAAAATTAGGATTGGTAATTTGAAACACGAACAGAGTTTAAGCGATTTCGTATTTAACTAAATTAGACATGACACCATAAGTTCTAGTTCGTATTTTCAAATTAAAACACACTTAAATGCTTATATAACTCGTTTAATATATGAAACAGCTATTCATTATGTATGATTTAATTGATTAAGCGAATCTAGTCGCTCATAATTAATAACTGTTTATTTAAGTTAATTTTATAATTTTTCGAAACAACATATATCTTTAATTCTTTCTATCTTTAAAATAATCTATTTACTAAATTTATTCTTTATTAATTAGATTATAAATATAAATAATAAATATTGTAATCTTATATTAAAATTATTTATCTAATATATGTATATTATTTTTTATAATTTTTAAACAAGTTAACTCGAGTTTAATACATTTATTAAATTTGTTAGGTATTGAGTTTCGTATTTTGACACGATTTAATAAACGAGTTGGATAATGTGTTCGAAGTTGATAAGAAACATTTACATTTACAACACAACAAGTAGTCAGTATAAGCGACGACTTTTATTAAAACCCTAAAGTCGTTACGAACAAAGGTAAAGTCATTACTCAAAGCGACAACTTTATCTAATTTTTGTGTTATAAAGCTCGTCAATTTAGAGGATTGTACCTAATTACGGTTAATTGAGAAAAAAATTTACGAAATACAGTTCAAGTTTTCAAAATTACCTGAATACCGCCCATACGTCGCTGTTTTAAACCGCGATTTTGAATTTACAAATGAGTCGCTGTCCCAAACAACGACTTTAAGTAACTTAAGATTTTTTTGTGCTGGGGGGCAGTCGCTGTCAGCGACTTTGTCCCAAACACAAAAAAAAATTTAAAATTTGTCTCCTTGTTGTTTAGGACAACGATTTTGCCAGTTATTTCAAACCGCGGCTTCTTTGTAAATTCAAAGTCGCATTTTGAAACAGCGACTTAGAAGCGATATTCAGATAATTTTGAAAACTCTAACCGTATTTTACAAATTTTTTTCCTAAATAACCGTAATTAGGTACAAACCTTTGTCACGTCGACAACTTAGTAGACATGATTTAGTGACAACTTGGTAAACATTAATTTACACTTGATATTACTAACACTAATTTACTAACACTATTTTTTATATAAAATATTATTTTGAAACATACATCCGGTGAAAGGTTGCTCGAATTCTTCGGAGTTTTGTTCCTAAATAGCGTTGGTCTCCAAACCGTAGTGTAAGAAGGAAATGAGCCTTATAAAGGCCGACTTTTTTATAAAGTAAGAACAAATTTCATTTTTTTTTAGGGATGGAAAGAAGAGAAGAGAGGGTTTTCACATGGGAGAGGGTAGAAGAAGGGTTTTGGGGTGTGGTTTTCACGTAAGGGAAGGGGGCAGGGTGGTAGGGGAGAGGGGTGGGAGTGGGGTTTTCATGTAAGGGGAGGGTGGCAGGGGCATGGGCATGACTAACCTTAAAATTTTTTTTTTTAACTTTACACAGAAGTCGGTTGTAAGGCCGATTTCCGTCTTGCGGCCGATTTCCTTCTTGCGCTACGGAAGTTGGCCTTTGGTGAAATATTTTTTTTTTAAGTGTTAAGAAGTGGCTTTTGTAATGCCGACTTTAAGCGGTTGATAGGGAAGACATAAAGTCGGCCTTTATAAAATCGACTTCGGTTTGAGTACTATGAAGGCCGACTTCTTCATAATCGAAGTTGACCTTTAAAAGACCGATTTCGTTATATTAGTTAAGGAATTTTCGTACTACCGACGATATTGGACGAAATAATCCGCGGACCAAGATCATTTAGTAACAAAACTCGGATTCTTTGTCCCTACGCAGAATATTATTCTCCAGAGACGTCATCGGAGGGGAGGGAATCTGTCCGTCTTCTTCCTTCGACACAGGACTCCTCTTTCCGTTGCTAGGCGTCCCCGTCCTCCTCCCTTGGAATGTGGTTTCGTCTTTCTCTGGCGTCGATCGTTTTCTTCCTCCTGTTGACGTCAATCCCCACTTCCTTACAAGAATCCTCCACCTGCCTAACCGTTTATCGGTTAGGTGGCGCCCCCGCCGTCTTCCAATCCCCGAAATGCCCTCGCTGGAAGCCCTCCCCCCCGCCTCGTCCCCCTTCCTCTGGCCACTGCCACGTCTCCACCCTCCGGGGTAGTAGGAAGGCCCAGGAGGACCGCGCCTTCTGCGCCCTCGACGTCCGCATCCCTTTCCCAGGTACTTCCCCCAATCCCAATTCGCGGTAGTTAGGGTTTATGTTGGCCATCGAGTTGACAGTTGCGGTCGCTAGACGTAGTGGAACGAACCAATGTGGGGAAAATCACAGCAGTGGCTAATTAGGAGTTGGATCTTGAATTTAGCGTCTTACTATTGTGATGGATAAATGTTGTCCGTTGATGATTTGAGTAGAATAGTGTGCTTCGGAAGTTGTGAAGAGTATCCTAATCCCAATAATTTGAACCATGATTGTGTGGCAGTCCCTTTTTTGTGTTTTGACGTTGGCTCATGTTGAGTCACTTTCACACGATCGAGCTGGAGGATAGGCTTGAGTTTATTTTTAGGCTGGCATGACATCGTTGTTGGAGAAATATACGTGGATGTTAATGTTGGTTGATTTGGTAGTTTACAAGTAACGTGAAACGCAAAAAGGGTAGCTGTCAATTTTTTTTTTTCTGTTTTTGCAAATAGATGTTATGGTTTCACTGTTAGGTTTTATAATATGACCTTCAACGTGGATTAACTGAAATAGTTCTCTTTTGGTTAAGTCTGTTTTTGCTGGCCATCACATCACCCAAGCGAGATTAATCTTTTATAATGATCTTTTGTTTGGCTCGAGATTGATCCAGAATAACATACGTGAGGCTAAATGTCTGTTGACTATTGGAACATGGCATGCTGGGAAATTTAATAACATATTTCATCAATGGATTGACCGTACAGATTATATTTCTGCATACTTGGTTTTAGAAACTCAATGAAAGCCATCTCGATGATTTTGTGAGCAGGTAAATTGGGGCTTGAGGAAGTAACTGTTGGAATTATGGCAGTATTTGATGGTCATAACGGCGCAGAAGCTAGTGAGCTGGCTTCAAAGCATTTATTTGAATATTTCCTTTTGCATGCCTATTTCCTTTTGGACTCCACAATTTTAACTGCGTGGAAGAAGTCTTGGGGAATGCTGGCAACCAAAGGAGAGCACGATCCTTTCCGAGTTCTTCATTGGGATGATGATACAAATTTTCACAATATTCACACTGTAAGGTCAGTTTTTATTTGTTGTTGTAATTTTCCTTCTTCTTGGAGGTTTTTCTTCTCCTTTTTGAGTTATCACTGGAGTGACTCGATATTGTACTCTGCACTTTCTTGTTTTTACTGCTAGGTTTTCGGTTGTCACGATTGTGGATTAGCATGATCAGTAGGATGAATAATGGTCTTATAGAGAATATCTTACTCATAATTTCAATCAGCATAACACAAAAAAGTGTCCATAATCGGTCTTCAAACATTCAAAAAATTTTTAGCATCTCTGAATCTTTTCTATATGCAGCCAAAAAGTATATGTCCTCTTGATGATATATTGCTGGTTGAAACTCTTGATCATGCAATGGTTTCTACTTTTAACAGAATGAAGTTCTCATCTAGTTACAGTTTCGATGACTCTTCTCGTTTGGAAATTTTGAAAGAAGCATTGCTGAGGGCCATTCGGGATCTTGATACTAAGTTTCTGAAGGCAAGTTACTGTCATATCTTCAATCCGTGGGGACTTTCATGACATGATGACTGACTTTGCTCCAGTTGAAATATTTAGGAGGCATCTCGATTCAATCTCGATTCAGGTTCTACAGCCACAGTTATCCTAATAGTAGATGGAAAATTCTTAGTAGCTAATCTTGGAGATTCTAAAGCATTTCTTTGCTCGGAGAAGTTTCAATCACCTGAAGAGGCAAGAGGTGTGCATATGATATCCCATTGAATGGTTCTGCATAATTTGTTGATTTGCACCAGAGCACTTGACTTCCTTACTGATGATCTGCAGCTGGTAGCTTCTCTGTTCTCTGCTAAAGCTCCCTAGGATGGTTTATGTGACAGATACTTTCTTGAGGTTATACAAGCAGAAAAGGCAAGGGGGAGCTGTTACAACAGCGAAAACAAATATGGGCTTCAAGTTGGGTGATCTGTATGATGTTGCATACCTTTCGGCTCAGGAATTGTCACAGGATCACCATCCTAACCGGGATGATGAACGTGTTCGAGTTGAAGCTGCGGGTGGCTATGTTACTGAGAAGGGTGGAGTTGCTCGAGTAAATGGCGAGCTAGCTGTTTCCCGAGCTATAGGTGACACTAAATTTAAAAGGTCATGTATCATATTTTGGTCTTTTCATGCTTCTGACATTCCGACTGCTCTGCCCTGATTTTCACCGGGCTATTTCTATGGGGCTTATTACATTGTTTTATGTTTTGTTTTCTTTGTCCGGGCTATTAATTATTCGTTGCATGTTGACATTTTTTACCATCTGTGGCAGTTTGGGTGTTACATCTGTGCCAGAGGTGAGTGATTGGCGATCTTTGACAGTAAATGACAGTTACATAGTAGCTGCTTCGGATGGTATTTTTGAAAATCAGAGCCCTCAAGATGTATGCGACCTACTATGGCTTGTACAAAGCCACGTGTCTGTCTGGCCAGAGATGCCTTCTTCGTGCTCATTCTCAGTTGCTGATTGTATTATTGACACTGCTTTTGAGAAGGGGAGCACAGATAATATGGCTGTTGTGTTGGTTCCGGTGCAATCAATTCCTTTCCTTCCGGACTATGGGAGAAGTTTAGAGGGAGAACAACTAAGGGATGCCTCAAACATTGGAGAGAAGCCAGGTGGCTCATTTTTCTGCCTCTTTTTCAGTGTATTGGTTTTGCATTTTTACTTTGTTCCATTTCTTTGTCAGGTGGAAGCTATTACATTTCCGTACTATATTATGAGTTGTCACTCCTATTCCCTGCATAATTTATGTTTGGAGACTTTTTTATTTTTGTTTTCATTACTTGTCTTGTATTCTGAAGTTTGTACCTTATTCAATCATTTTAGTTTGTCCCCAAATCGGGTGAGTGGGCATCATATGGCCTGATGTTAGTCCATGCTAGCCTTTTCTAGATTCCTTCATTTTGTTGACGCTAGATACAACACTAATTATTTGTTAAATTGCCTCCTTTGTAAATTTTGACACAAGTTATGCCCTTTCTCCATTTAATCAGACATTATTTAGGAATCATTATGCAATCCATGTTCATTCTCTCGGTTAAGCACTAATTCGTCATGCGCATAAGTTCTGCTTTAGATATAATGGATTGATTACTAGTTAAAGAATGCTTACAAATTCTAAGTACTACAACATCTTTTTCTATCCAGTCAAAGTGCTGTGAATCACCTTTCTTCCTGCATTTCCTTTTACCTCGGAAACTTACCCCCAAGTACTTCTTTTTCTTGGTCTTAGTAGAAAAAATGGTCACAAATGTACAGTTCCTTGTAAGGTGTAATTTTGTAATCATAAAAGTTGTATCCAACATCTTATTGAAAGTAAAAGAGCTACAATTACTTGTAAAAAAAAAAGAGCTACAATTGAATGTTAGCAGTTCATTATGGCCATGCAGTATTACATCTATCAAAATTTAGTTGCTCCTTTTGGCATAGATATTGAGCTCATAGCTTGATGTATGGTTTCCAATTAAGTTTTCAAATGTCTATTTGTACTTCTGTGCTGATCGTACCAATTTTCTCAACTGATCCTGCATGTCAGAGAAGGAAATCTACTCTAATATTATTGACTTGGAAAGTTCCCATCCTGCCATTGCCAAGTTCGAAAGATTGATGGTAAGAAGATCGGGTAGTCATATTTGCTGAGGGTCATTCTTTATGTTTATGAATGTGGTAGAGCTACACTAGGCAATTGATTATTTGAGCTTCTAGCAAATAACAGATGACTAATTTTGGTGTGACTGCAGAGCTAATTTCTTGTTATGCTTGACATTAGGTTGAGGTTAAAGATGGAAGTTTGTGCTGTTTTTATTTGTCCGAGCATCTGACTGGAGATGTTGGATCCACATATAAAGTTCAAAATGATGACTGGGTGGAACCTCGTGCTCTTCCGTTTTCCCAAAATCAGCAATTTGGTAAGTTATATTCATTTTTAAGGCGAGTTAGAAGTATTTGTGGTATTTTAAGGCTTCGATAATGACTTCTCATGCTTTGGATTGTTAAATTGTTAGCCATTACCCGAGGATTGGCAAATAAAGTGAAAGAACTTGGGGAAAAAGGTTTTATATATGCTCTTAACTCTGAGATATGGCCTCCAGAGTATTTAACCCAGGGCTAAGAGAAAAACAAAAGAAAATTTCCAACAACAAGGAAAACAACTCCTGGAATTAAACCTAGAGGTTAATGTAATCCCTCCATGCATACATTCACTGGTGAAACCCCGGGGGGGAGAGGGGGGACACCGGACAGAAAAATATAAGAACTAGATGGACTAAGTGTATTTTTCCTAAGGTTTGTAAATGTAAATTCTTTGCATACATACTCGTTATTGACGATTGTCATGTAATGTGGATTTTAGGGGGGCCCACAGACCTATATATTGCAGATAATCCATGGTTGCAGTTTGAATTAACTCCCGGTGGGAAGGAAGACAAATCCAGGAAACCAGAAAATTTTGCTAGTTTTATTGATTTACTGAGATCAATTCCACTTTATGATGCCCATGGATCTTTTGAGCACACAATGCCTGACCAAAGGTATGATCCTAAAAGTTGGTTGATTTATGTAGCCGGAGTTGTCAAAAGAATATGGACACCAAAGCTACTGCCGGTTCAAGGAAATTACATACCAGTTCAAATGAATTTAATTAGTCACGTTACTGTTGGTTATACATACTCAGCTTGATTGATTTAATACGAGTAGTTGAGGGAAACTAAGCTAGTCGCATACATGAAGAAAGTGGTAAGGCAAAAAGTACCTTTTTTTTCATTTTCCCCGGTTAACATTTAGTTAAATTTATTAGCAACACAATGAAATAAGGAAATCTAATCTTGAAGTTAAAACATATTTGAGCATTGTGTTACCTGTTCTTCACTTAATTACGGGCTCTGACAAATGATTTTGGGTACTTGATCAATGGGTAATTTCCTATCGAAAAATTATTCCTATGTACTTCCTTTTTGTTCATTAAGCAAATGGCGTAGTCAAGTTCCTTTGATGCTCTTTTTGCAATTGTGCCTCACATTAGACGAGAGTAATCTGAGCTTTATTTCAAAATAACGTTGGTTCGCAAAATAATTTATAAAATAGGTCGGTCAAACTCATAATTCGTAAATTAATACCAGCAAATCGGAGTTTTTAACTCCGAGTTTCATTGAGTAGGAGGAAAGGACAAAGAGGGAATAGGGGGATAAGGGAGAGAAGGGATGGGGAGGGGGACAATGGAGAAAGGAGAGGGGGATAGGGGGAAAGGAGAGGGGGATAGGGGGGAGAGGAGAGGGGAGGGGGATAAGGGGGAAAGGAGAGGGGGATAGGGGAGAGGAGAGGGGAGGGGGATAAGGGGGAAAGGAGAGGAAACGGGGGAAGAGGGGACTCGGACTTTTTAACTCCGACTTTTTTGAAAACTGAACTTCGAGTTCTTGGCATTAGTTGACTAATTATGAGTTGACCGGACTATTTCACAAATTATTTTGCGAACCAATTTTATCGAAGAACATTCCACGGAGAATGTAAGGTACAAAAAAAATGAAATAAACATTTCTGGACAAAAGAAGCTATCCATGCCTCGTATTCCTAATTTTATTTGTAAACGAAACTCAGAACTTTAGTCCTTTTGTGGTATAACATCACCCTCACCCATGCCATTAAACTTTATTGTTTGGTTGGACGTGACTAGTATTCTTCACCTGAAGCCTGGTAGCGAATAAGATCAGTTAGAGGCCCTTGACAGTTATCAATTTTCTTGGAGCATAATTGATAGACGAGTGTTATCATTCTTTAGAGTTCAACCATGTGTTTTGGCTCACTATTCTTCCTCTAGGATTGAAACTTGCTAGCACTGCTCCTAGTGATTATCATTCTTTCAGGTACAAACTTGACAAAAGGTTTGGTCATGGATCTTATGGAGAAGTATGGTTAGCTTTTCACTGGAATTGTTGTCTTGGGAAGAATTATTCTCGCCAAAGTCAGATGACAAGGAATTCTTGTGACAAGGAGGAGTCTGGACGATTCTCGACATATTATTCTTTGGATGGCTCTTCAAAGCCGAATTGTAGCTCAGGTGCTGATGAAGTTTTCATTTTGAAGCGTATAATGGTAAGAGGAAAACATTTAACAACTTAGGTCATTGTGCATATTAGCTACAATAGTACTAAGGTCAAAGTGGACTTATTCTCGAAATGTTCCTTGTCTTCTGATTCTCCTTTCTGCATTGTTATTCATCTTATCACAGAGGAAACTTTATTTACTCTGTTTCTTACCTTTTTAGTATAACATCGTGTAGTTTAGTTATGAGTTATTCTTTAATAATAATATTTGGAAGACTTAATATGATTCTCCTGGAAATATTTCTGTGGCTAAGTTAATGTGTATGCAGGTTGAGAAAGGCCTTACTGTTTACCTCAGTGGGTTACGGGAAAAGTATTTTGGAGAAATTTTTCTTAATGCTTCTACATCTCTAGGAGATATAATTTCAGCTAGTCAAGATCATATTACCTTTCCGAGGAGTGAAAACTCAAACTTTTATGGAGATTCAAGCACTAATGGCTCTGCTTCTTCCAAGGATCAGTCATTTGATCAGTTTGCTTGTAGTAGGCCAAACAGGGATGGTCAATTTGGTGATCCAGATGAAGAAGGATTGAACCATATTGCAAGATATATAGAATCTTTTGAATCTCTGTCTAATGAGATGTGGCTTGTCTTCCGTCATGAGGGAACTTCTTTATCAAAACTGTTGTATACCACGGAGGAAATAGGTGATTCATCTGATCAAAGTACCGAGGGAGGAAAACATGTGCGAGTCCTGCGACCATCAAAATGGTGGCTCTGGTTAAAAACAACTGAGGCTGGGCAAAAAGAAATGTGCAACCTCATATGGCAGCTGGTACATTTTACTTTACACGTATTCTCTACATGATCCTTTGCATCCTGCTTTATGTTCAAGACCTTTGGATTCTTTCTAGTTGGTGAATTACCTTTCAAAAGAGTTCAACTCGGTGAGGTGTGTATGAAGTGGGAGCATGAACCTTTTTTTCAGTCTTGTTTGCATTTGAAAACATAAGGTCACGAGAAAAGTGGTATACAGCTTTCTCTCTATTCTTTCATTAGCATCCCACACCCCTGTGATATGTTACCATGAGAAAATAGGTGCTTGTAAACTCTATGTCTATTAATTCTTGGGCACTTTATGCCCTACATGAATTAGGTTGCTGATCATAGAACATGTTGAGAACAGCTACGTACATTTAGTAGCAACAACCACAGTTTGAAATTCAGAAATGGTAAATGAGCACAATATATTTACATGTATACTTCTCTACACCCACTAGTTGAGGAAGAGACACTCTTATAAAGATTTCCGTAATTTTGAAAAGAGAATGTCATATCCTGACCGTTCATTTCCACAAAGCATTGAAATTTGAGATGTGTCGTGAAGAAAAGACTTCCTCCCCCTTGTTAAGTCTTCAGTTTGAGAACATACCCTTTAAGTTTCTAACTGTAGCTCATGCATATACTTCCGTGGCTGTTTGCTTGAATCATGACAACTTTATTTTCTGAATTCAATGCTGATATTAGTGAGAAATTCCAAGCAAAGTGTACTGACATATTTTCTTTTCTGGGACACTGACTGCTTTGGTATTATCTATGAACTAATGTAACTTACATGATTGTTGTCAGTTGATGGCACTCAAATCCTGTCATGATCGTAACATCACTCACCGGGATATCAAACCTGGTGAGCACTTCAATAGAAATATTTCATGTTGTTGAAAGAAGTCATGCTCTGTCATTAGACATTGTAGATGCAAGAGCTTTTGCATTATATAATTTTTTTGTTCCGATTTTAGAAGCAAAAAGAAAATTCAGAGACGATAATTGGTCCTACTATAACTGCTGATCTGTTTATTTTTCCACTGGCAGTTCTCATGTACTCAATGGAGTATTGAACTGATTTTCTGACGTTTTTTTTTTCGGTCGGGAGATGTTGCTGAAACTTTTCTTTTCTTTGGCTACTAGAAGCAGATGACTGACTTTTGTTCAATTCATATTCTTTGTTGTACGAACTAGTAGTAAAATTTATGTTTTTCAGCTGGGTTGGCAGGGCAATCTGGAATGCATTAATTCTGTAACTGCTTTCTGTTATGGCATTTTCCATGCATAACAGAGAAACTTCACTGGAGCAAAAATTTGGTGCTCGGATCCCTGCCTTCAAATGTTTTGCGGTGTACTGATTTTGTTTATGGTTTTGTAGAGAACATGGTTATATGTTTTGAAGATCAGGAAACGGGCAGATGCCTCAGAGAAAGTCCAACTGATGATAGAAGATATACAACCAAAATGTATTCTCTTGGTTCTGTTCGAGTAACAATCTGGCAGTTTAATGCATATAGATCCCTCGCATCATTTCATTATTATTGTGTTTATTTGTTGAAAAGTTGCGTATACTACATTAGATAGAAAAAATAACAATTCTTGGGCAGTGTGCATTATGAGAAGGAAACAACCTGGCGGACAAGTTGTCAAAAAGGGCTTTGCAGCAGGAGGATTTCATTTCATTTTGCTTTCCTCCCGATTTCATTTGCGATGTCTTGCATGGAGATATTCTTATTTGGGAAGTCCCTTTCAAGGAGAATTTGGCTTATAACTAACTGACTTATTAAGTATCTAAGATATATTTGCTTTCCTAACAAAACAAAACAAAAAAAAAAACATATGAAAAACTATGGGGTTCTGTAAGTACTGTGGTGGTTTTGAAGAATTATACATGTTGAGCTGTTTGAAAACTCCCCATGCAAGTTTTACGGAGGAATTATATATAGTTTTGCTAGAACTGATTGCATACTGTAGCCTCGAAACCTGCGGCTAAAATTGAACCTAAAAGTAATTTTGTTTGGTTTGTCTTGGCTTCTAAAAATTGTTTTCTAAAGCTTTTGTTGGTGGGCTATGGTCTCTTGGCTGGTGCTGTTTGAACAATTGCATCACTTTTTTGCTTTCGTCTATGCTGCTTGATCCATATCAATTTGGCACCCATAGCCGCTTTGTTCACATCTTGTTAGGCGGATAATTGACTTTGGAAGCGCCATCAATGAGTACACAATCAAGCATTTGTATGGTTTGTCTGGACCTTCTAGGTATGTTTAGCCTTTCATGTTGAACATGGTGGATTCTCTTAGTTATCATTCTATATTGCATATGTATCGATTCTTTTCTTCTTTTGATTTGGACACAGATCGGAACAAACATCTCAGTATACTCCTCCAGAGGCGCTGCTCAACTCGAGTTGGTACAAAGGCCCAGCAAGTGTGACGTCAAAGTATGTTTGGTAGACAACATGGGATAAGAACATTGCCTTTGCTTGACTTTTATGCTCTGCTGCCTCTGCTTGATTTTCATGCACCTGTCCATTTTTTTTTATTTATTTCAGCAACTCAAGACCAAAAAGAAGATTTTAAAATTTATCTTTGTTCTCGTGCTTGAAGCCTGTCCATTTAATTTTTTTTTGGTAGAAAGGATCGATTGCATTCAAAATAGGCGTTTTAGGGTCTTAGGTTATAGATCTAGAGGTGCATGGGATGCCCTCGTGCAATAAATCCATAATAAAGTCCGGAGGAAAATCAAAAGTGAGATAGTTGTCCTGCTGCTTTAGCGCTTCCTTAGCTAACGTGTCTGCAACCCTGTTTCGCCCCCTTGTCGAAGCCTGTCCATTTAATTAATAGTTTTTATTGTGGATAACCAGGTATGATATGTGGAGTGTGGGTGTGGTCATTTTAGAGTTGCTTTTAGGATCGCCAAATGTTTTCCAGCTAAGCCCATTGACACAAACCCTTTTGGATCAACATCTTGATGGGTGGAATGAAGCACTGAAAGAGTTGGCTTACCGGTAAGTGATCTCCAACTGGATGTAGTGTTCTACGGTGGTAGCAATGAAGGTACTCGTTGATGGGGAGATGATTTAACATTTAGCCGATGACATAAGCAAAAAGCAGTTGGTTCTATTGAAGTTGTCGTCAATGCACAGGACATGGTTTCTTTTTGCTTTTCCTCTTGTTTAAGAGTTTGATGTGCAACTAACTGGCTATAAAAGACACTCTATGAGCAATATGGTTATTTTATGATTGGTATCTTGTGCAGGATATCTTTCCAATTTTATGGAAGAGAATACCATTTTGTCTGTTTGTGATGTAACTGACATAATGTACTTGCACTTGGAATATGGATATGCTTTTGACTGGTTTGTCTGGTATTAGTACACGTGCTTGTGTAGTACAGATAGAAAACATACACGTCCATCTCCTTTTTATTACAGCTTGAGCATTGTGTCCGTCCATATCGTCTCTGATTTTCTTGTCAAGCAAAATATATTAATGTTAGTTTTTCTACGTAAATTGTAAACGTTTCCAGGCTCCGATCTTTCATGGAATTGTGCATCCTAATCCCAGGTAGTTCCTCAAAACATCATTCTGGCAACACTCGACCCCAGGTATTGTTAGTTGTTTCTAATTGTCTCTGTTGTTTTTGTTCAATTTATTTCAGTTTCTATGACATGACAACATCCGACATTGAATGTATATTTTGTTTTCTTTGGTAGAAAAAATATTAAATAGCTAGTAATAGTTCAGTTACACGCCCAACTCTTCACAAAGGGAATGTATCCATGCAAAACATCCATGATGAAATTAGGAAGCAAACAAAATGTAGCGAAACCCTTGCTATTGCAACACCCCCCCCCCCCCCCCCAAAAAAAAAAAAAAAAATCTGCAAGCTGATTACCTTCCCTTACAATGTTAGTGATAGATGTTGCATGGATAACAACCTCCAGTCATCAACATTGAATGCAGATTTCTTTTTTTTGCTAGAAGTAGAAGATAATATTAGACTAGGCGTTTGTTACACCATTGGGTTCAGTGCATGGCAAATCTCCATGCATTAGGTCCAATACAAAGTCTGGTGGCGAACAAAAGGTTATGGAGTCCTTCTTCTGGTGTCGCGCACTTCTCGCCATCTCGTCCGCAACCTGGTTTTGTTCTTTCTTGACATGGTTGAGTGAGGTTTCCTTGAAGCTACATAACAACAAACTGCCTATTTACTTTGATGCTTCATATCCTATGGGAGGTCAAAATGAAGGAACTCCTAGCTCCCAGTCTTGTTATTGTTATCTTTAACTTAAGACTGGACGCATAGCAAAGACTATTATTGTCTTACTTCCCTATTCAGTGATATCTTGTTGATTTTTCTTTCTAATCCGTTCCTAGCTTTCTTTGTGGACTTTGCTCGAATGTTTTTTTTTTTTTTTTTCTATTTGCTAATTTTGAACTCACTCTTGAAATAGGGTGGATTCTCACCTGCCTCTTGGAAATGCTCGGAAGAATTTTTGACCCACCAAATAAAGAGCCGAGATCCTCTTAAGATTGGGTTGGTTTTCTTTTATTGCAGCATATAATGTTTTTGTCTCATCAGCTAAAAACAGACCATTTCTGTGATAAGTTATGGACTAGCCTCGACATCTCTGGAAGTTCACCAGACAGATAAAGCTCTTAAGTAAATTAGATGATGTAGATTATCGTTAGATGTTGTAACATGCAATCACATGCAAGTCCAAACGCTAAAGGTCGCGTATGGATAATTGGTGACATACTTGGATATGCTGTCTGTGCCACGGTCGTTGATGAAAACTCATCTTTGTTGCTGCTGCCACAACTTTGGAAAGAGAAGTTTCTTTATTCACATATATTCAATCCCCCAGTGAAATATTTTTTTCGAGTAGACCAACTACTCCCTTTTCTAAGGATATTTTCTTTTTGTATTTCACTCTAGTGAGATACCGATTTCACTAAGAGTTGCAACTATTGTGCAGTTTTCCAAATGTTTGGGCTCTTCGGCTTGTGCGTCATCTCTTATTGTGGGATCCGGTAATGCATTAAAATTTTCATTTTCATTCTAACTCGAGCATTGTTCTAGCGAATTTCTCATTTTCTTGAGTTTCGGAGGCATGTTAGATCTTTTTAAAATAATTGTTATCAATGCCCCAATGTCACTAGGATGATCGGCTGAGTGTAGATGATGCCTTGCAACATCCCTACTTCGAGGCTCTGCCTAGAAGATGAATGTCCTGAACCACACACCCGTGCCAGATACATCCGCATCCGGCATTCATCAAGGCTTGTTTCCCTTCAACACGTTTGTGTTGCATACTCGGTACGATGGCCTAATCTGACTGAACTGGTGCTGATACTGTGATACATGTGCTATATTGAAATCTGCATTTGTCAATCAAGCTTCTGGTTGCTTCTTTCCGGGGAAATCACAGGTGACGTAACCGTTAGGCAGAAGAAACCTATTGCAATATTTCTCCATTGGCATTATCAGTGCTTTTACTCTCAGAATTGATACTTATCATCCATCAACTCTGTCCTCAAGCTGCTTCTCGTTTTGTCAACTGTGGTTCGATGCCATGGTTAATTCACAATGTCCTCACGGCATCTCAACTTTGTCCCGTGCCTGCTGCTTCTTGCTGTCAATGGGTTGCAAAGAACAAACTTTGATTGGAACCACTTAGCATAAATTCCAGCTAACATCACCATGACTCAGAATATCAGTGACGAATGATCACCTGATAATATCTTGTTGACTTAAAAAGGGAAGAACCTGTGGCTGCCATTCATCAATGTTATGCGAAGGACACCCAGGTGCGAATTGCTCTCTCACTGTCATATACCTATATCCTTCTGGAGCCTTTGTGATAACTCAATTCATTTGTACAGCTATGTATTATGTTGGCATATAATAGCCACAGCATACACTTAGTTTGAGTAATCTAACCATGTAGTTTGCTCTAATTCATGTTAAAATGATATCCTTTATTTCATTGTTCAATGTGTTTGAAGCTGTATTTCCTTAGCAACCTCTAAATGTACAAATTTTATGTGTCTTTGGAATAGCAGTCATGAATGGGTAACTATATCTTTCTGATTCTCTCAAATAATATTAATATTATAAAGATGTTTTAATAAAGGATGCACAGCTAAAGCAGTAGTCACTCTTCTTCATTTAATCTCTTTCTTACATTGTTACAAAACAAGTAATACTCCGACTGCCCAGTTCGGGGCTGTTGACGTGGCTATGGAGTTCCAGCATGTCCGGGTGGTATCAATCCACACAAGGGGTGGCCCTGCCTCAGGACACGTGTCACTTTATTTTTTACGAAGGTACGAATACGTACAAACGTTCGAGAAATTTTTCCACAATATCATGCGGTCGTGAAGGTGTGTTTCAAAGGCATCAGTCAAGAGAGGTTGGTACAACCATACGGTTAGTTTCATAAATTCCAGTTTTACCACCTTTAATTCACTGCTTGACGAATTTCACATTATAAAGAATTTTTTGTTTCAGACAGCCAGTTTTCTATCTCTTTCCTAATTCGTTGTTTTAAAAGTGATAAAGAACGTCGTCATACGATATACGTTGAAGGGATGCTGTCTCAAACAATGAATTAAAGACAGTAAAACTGAAATTTATGAAAGTCGAATCATATTTCGTAAATATTTTTATGAACTAACCTTGTATCTGTACTAACCTCGCGGAGGGAGGCAAGACCCAACGAAGAACATCCACGGATCCTTTGAGAGGAACGCGAAGTAAGCCGAGGAGCAGAAATGGTTGATCATAGCCCATCACACAGTGACTTGCCGTCTGATCACGACAGTTGTGCCGGTCATGGTCGCCGAAAACACAGGACCCCGGGGTCTTCTCTGATGAACGTTCCCCCCCGGATCTTCATCACAATACTTCAACCATTAACATTAACATTAGCATGATTATTTTTTTAGTAACGCGTCTTCCGATTGATCTTGCTATTTCCTTTGCGTGGTGTCTTTTTATAAGAAATGCTTCTCAGCGGATATATAGTTTGGTCCAAGAATTTCATTTCAACATGTCATTCAAAAGCTAAAAAATTTGAGGGAATTTTGGTCTCCATTTTGTCCAGAATTTAGGTGAATCAATATTCTTTCTCAAGGATAATTAACGTAACTTAATTTAACATTTCATTCTTATAAATTATATTAAAACTATAAAACTACGATGACATTAATCTACAGTCTTAAATATTAAAACAGCATCAAATGTAAATGGTCAAGGAAGCCAGAATTTTCATGGTTGTTGCACCCACATGGCGTACTCAGTTGACTCAAATAATTCGGCAAGTATTACGAACATTTCGGAGAATCCAGCTTCGTTTTCTATTTCCGTTTTTCTTTTTAAAAATAACACGTTTACTACAAGAAAACAAAAAAATTTTTAAGGTTTCACACCATTGTTTACTCGAACCAATCAAGGCCAAAGGTTCTAATGTAAAGGAAAAAGAAAAAAAGAATCCAACAAAGGATGATCCTCCGAGTGACTTAACTTCTGATGAGAGAAGCATTTTAGCAGCAGGAACTAGGAACAACCAGCTCCATGCCCACTGGAAGTCAAGTCACTTTTAATAAAATTGTAGGCGAATGCGACCCAAGAGAGAGAAATTCATCATATCATCACGTCAAGCCCCGATTATCACGGTGCTTACTGACACGTTCCCAGGTTTTTGGTCAATTTTTTTTTTTAAGTCTTGCATAGAAAGTCTACTCCCCAGGAAACAAGATGAAGCTTCCTTCCAACACGACAACGACTCCACTCAAGTGAAGTAAACGCCTCCCCAAGCAGCGGCAAGCACCCTTCACCCACTCAGAAGCTTCCTCGACTAATTTGCATGTCGGCCATTGTTTTAAATACCCAATCATCTCCAGTCCCCACTCATTTGCAAAGTAGCATCATCGCATACCATCACCCAAAATGTTGGTCTCCGTGGCGGAACTGTCGCTCCCGGCGCCTCCAAACTCATTCTTCGCCTTCATCTTGTGTAACCTCATCGTCCTCGCATTGTTTCTCAGGTTGAGATCCGGCTTAAGTGACTCAGAGACCCAGGACGCCTTCCCCGGGTTCTACTCATGCCGTGATGCAGAGCGGTGGCCTCACCAGGTCCGACACGTAAGTCAACCTGTAAAACAGGAAGAGGAAGAAGAGGAGGAGGAGGAAGAGGAAGAGCCGGCGTTAGTGCGAGTTACTGAAGCTCGCAACGGCGAAACTGGTGGAGAGGAAGAGAACGGACATAACAGTTCCCTTGAATACAAAAATGAGGATGACCCCAAGTACGAGCATGAGGATGATGGAGAGGAGGACGACGTCAACAGAGATGAACTCAGGAGACGAATTGAGGATTTCATCTCCAAAGTCAACAGAGAATGGAGGGAAGAGAATCAAAGGGCCAGAATAGGCTCCACTGCCTGACCAGCCACTCACTGCCTAGGATCACACAAGATGCCTGAGAAGATATAAACGTTTTCTTGCTTGTTTTCGCCATCTCTTCCGCACATAACAGAAATAGTGGTCCGTAGATTTCCATGCTTATCTACCCTGTATGTAAATTATTCCGAGTCTAACAAGTTTTACATACTTAACATTCACATAAGGTTATCCCAGATGCCAGAAACTAACTCCTCCAGCAATTCAAATGTCTCAAATCACCTCATAGAACACCTTACTTCCTCAAAAAAAAAAAAAAAAAATAGAGAAGGCTTCGAAAATCTTGAGATTCGAAAAAGGTAACTTCACCTTTTGAGAATTTTAAGAAAGGGAATCGAAGACTGAAATAAGGTCCCTTAAACAGCCGTGTTAGCACAAAGTCTTGTTTAGTTTTCAAATTTTTATCTATGGAGGATTTTAGGTTTAAAAAATCACAGAAAATGTCATCATAGAACGCCTTACTTCCTCATGAACAAAAGAATTATTTAAAAAAAGTTCCGAAAATATCGACATTAGAAAAGGGTAACCTCACCTTTTGAGAATACAAGGAGGTGGAATCGAAGGCTGAAAATTACGGTCCCTCATATAATCAGATTGGACAGTTCTCCAACAGCTACCGATTGGACTGTAAGCCACTGCTGCCATAATATTGCCGGGTAGTCTCCCGTGCAAATTCCGCAAAACTAACACCACCTTTTATCCGCAAAGCAAGCGAAGGGATTTTTTCCTGAATCGCTTCCATAATTTTCTTTTTGTTCCAATCCGGGACACAAGGTTCATCTGCAGATTGCTCAATGTCAGAATCTGCTGAAGCCAACTGATCCCTGGAGTATTCAGATAGAGAAAGATGTTTGCTCCAAGCAGGCTGTAGGAACATGACCAAGGTTTCTCTGCTTACATTCTCGGGGTTCTTTGGTCTGCAAACGCAATGAAGTGTCGAGCGCAGCCTTCCCCGGGATAAAACATCGGCAGACTCCCCAACTTGGATAATGAAATTTTCGGGTAATGTATTCACCATGAAGACATCATTTTTTGTAGGATCAAGAATTCTCAAATATGTAAGCCCATCAGGGTAAGGATATTCTTCGACAAAAGACAACGAGTGCTGCTCATTTGAATCCATTTCAGGAAAAGCAGCTGTGAGAAACATAGGAGCAGTGAGAATCGTGAAAACACCATAATCGTAATGCCACTGCTGCCATAGATCCGAAAATGGATCACATGAGTCAGATTCACTGCTAACCGTAATCTTTTCTCCGGGCTTCCTGCTGCTACTCACGCGCCTCTTAGAAAAAATCTTAACCTTTTTCTCAAGAGCAAGATAATCTGTGGCAGAATGATAATGAATAAGACGACCCTTGGCAGTCCCTGACTCCATCAAACATTGCTCCAATTCATTACCGCCCAAGGACTGGTCACAAACTCGTGCAAGAGCAAGACCCATTTCAATCATCAACAAGCCCAGCTCCTTAAAAGAACTTCCCAAACCGTCGAACCCCTTCTCCTGAAATTCCATTGTCACTCCTCCATCGTTAGGATCGCATCCTATTTCTGAAGTATCCATACCATTACCTGATATTTCCTGCATTGATTCAACACCTTCACCATATCTCAGTTGCATCGCGAACGAAGAGACGGCTCTTCTCGGATCCTTCATGGGTACATCAGTCCCCAAACGGTGCTCCTAGCATATACAAATTACAAACAAATATAAAAAGGAGATTTTTTTCAAAAATTCCCCACAAAATAATTTCATAAAAGAATACAAGCAAGCACAAAGGAAAAGAAAACGCGAAGCCACTTAATCTTGTTAGTTATATCAGGTCCAAAAATTAAGCCTAGTATACAAGGACGGGGGTTACACTCTAGTATCCTGCTTATATTCTTTCGGAATCTTTTTAATATAGGATTTGAGTTCCGTACAGTAGAAAGTGGAGTTCCCTCCGCATTAAATAATGCTTGAATGGAGGTTCAATGCACGAACACTTGCGGCGAATGCATGAACATGACCATCAATAAGCATATCATCAAATCAACACTACCACCACAAATCCCCAAAGAAGCCTAAAAGCCGAAAACCCATTTCGCGATTCCTCATATGTTCCCCGGGGACAGCGACAGCACCTACCTTGAGGACGCGGGCACGGCGCTCGCGGTCGAGAAGCGCGAGATCGCGGGACAAAGGAAGAACCTTCCGACGGAGGGCGGAGGCTTCCTGAACACCGGTAACGGACAGCAAGCCCGGACCTGACGGCCCCAAAGCATCCATAATACCCCGCCGGATGGATCCCATGGGTCCTGATTCCGATTCCGAGGAAGGTGAAGAAGAGGACAAGAGCAAGAGGTCGGAGTGGGTGACTTGGAATGGTTGTAAGATCAGTAGTTCCCTACGACCGCATTCCTCCGCCGCCTCCATGGTGGCAAAAACGTCAACTCTATTTTCATAATAACTTCTTTTGTCTAAAAATTTACTTATTCAAAAATTTTTTAATTTAACTTTATTTCAATTTTACTTTTCGACTTAGTTCACGTATTATTAAACGTTTTATTTATTTTTCCTATAGACAATAGGAGTAAAATACGTGGCGACGTGGCTATTTGGGGTGATTTAGGATGAGACGTTATTTGTTTTCCTCCTCTTAACGCATTTCATCTCCTCCTCCGTCTTCAACTCCACCCCATCTCTCCTGTCCACGTTCACCCTTTTCTATGCCCGCTTCCACGGCTATGTCCGCAAATCCAAACACCGCTCCCCTCCCCTCTCTTCCCGACCCTCCTCACCTTCCCTCCTCACAGACTGGTACCACAAGAGCACCTACGAGCAAGCTGCTGGCCTTTCCTCGTTCTACTTCGTATGGGTCGGAGAGCCTCATTCTTTGGTGATTCAAGGGAGGGTAAGATTCAATTGCTCCACGGTGACGGATCAAAGCGTATGCAATGTGACCAATCCCGAGTGCTCGCCTTATTTCCTCGCAGCCGTCCCTGTGAAGGTTTACCGGGAAGCCTTCGGTCATATTTTCGGGTCTTGCTCCTTGCCTTGTCTTGAGGAAGCCGGGGATTTTTGGAAAGAAATTAGGGTTTGATCTGTTGATCTCTCTGGCGAATACGGTGGGGGTTGAGGTGGGTTGGGTATATCATAAAAGTTAGAAAGCAAACCATGATTGTCAGGTTATGACCTATTTATGGGGCCACGTATCGATATTTTATCAATATTATAAGTTCGTTGCTTCAAATAATTATTTTGATTTTATATCAATAGTAAACAGCGAAAATATGTAAAAATGACTAAATTATTGTTTAAAATAATCTTAAGAGACCTACGAATTTTTTAGATTTTTTGGTGTAGGAATAAATTCACTATTTCGGACAAGGAACAATAACGTCTTTACCTTATATATTAGTATAGTTTTACGGTCGTTGGTTGAAATTGTGAAAATATCGTTTCTAGCCGGAGTCTTATTTAATTAATTTATATAAATGAAGGTCCTTATTGTTTGAAATTGCGAAAAATTCGTTTTTCAAAATTAACTTACTTGAAAAGATATTTAGACAAATAATACTCATAATTACTGTTACTAATTCCAGAACAGACAAGATTTTAAATTTTGTGACTAATATTATTTTGAAACAAACCTAAAAAATAAAAGACAATCTGTGTTTATTTCCAAACCTTACACTTCCATCCATTAAATCAAGGCGGGACAAGAATCAATGTCGCCTGATCCCAGGATAAGAATTCTTCTTATACACAGTACTAACTCGTCTAGTGGATATACTTTCGAAGCCCAACTCCTCTCGCTAAAGCTATTTTAAAAAGGCAGGACTCAGTACTCCTCGGTGGATGGTCGGACGCAAGAGCAGAAACCGCCCTTCTTCCGCTTCGTATTGCCTCTACCTCCGCTGTAGAGGTAATCACGCAGGAGAACTCTGGTCTTGTAATCCATGGCCCTCGTCCCTCTGCCCTTGCTTCCCTTCTCTTCGTCGAGTTTCGACAACAGCAGCTGTAGTTTCTGCACTTCCGCCTGCAACCGGCCTATCTTCTCATACCCCTGGCGAGCCTGCTCGGAAACTCTCCTACGGCTCACGTTCGCCCGGTTGTCGAGATCCCGAGAGGACCCGGCTGAGAGGAACAGACCGTCCTCCACGTTTTTTACCAGATTCCTGTTCAAGTCCAACAACTTCGTGATTGACTCCTCTGCATCTTCCAGTTGGGCCTTCACGTCATCAACCTCGAAATCCTTCTCCTTCCCACCCTTCTCGCACACTCCCACCTTCCTCTTCATGTCCTCTACGGTTTCCTGCAGGCGCCCAAGCTTCTGGGCATCCGAATCAAGCCTCTCTAGAATCTTCTTCTTCTTGGTTTCTGGGTTAGACTCTGAGAAACTCCCAAAGTTGTCCAATTTCTGGATGCTTAGCTCCTTCTCGCCAAATGAGTCCCTAGAGGGATTCAAACTTCTGTGCTCCTTACGTCCCCCATCTTCGTTCATATCATCCAGTCCGGACTTTTCCACAATATCTCGGGATTCAAGCAATGGATCATCGACTTCAGTAGTTCCTCTCCGGCTTATACTGTAGGACGAACATTCTGATACCTGATCAAGCATGATATCTTTGGTCAGGAGTTCATTTTCAGTTTCATTCTTCTCCATCTTATTTTTCTGCAGCGGCGAATCAGTTTTGACACGCTCTTGGAGTTTCTTAGGATCGAGAGAATTTTCTTGGAACGTAATAATTTCCCTTTTTAACTTCCCAATCTCCTGTACAGCATCACTGAGTTTAGCATTAACGTTTTTGCTTTCTTCAGCTGCAAGCTTCTCCTTTTCCAGTATGGTCTTCTCAACTGCCTCAATTCTCCTCTGCAGATTCTGCAACTCTGATAATCCATCAACCACAGGCAAGAGACCTTTCACCACCGACTCTCGAGAATCACCATCATCTTCATTGTGAGCTACTATTCTCAGTTCCTGAAAAAAAGAAAAAAAAAAAAATATCAAATCAAAATCTACGAGCATTAGCTTTAGAAGATCCAGTTTTGGGTGCAGATGATCCAGATGTGAATGAATATCTCATGCAGGCAAATAACTGTACAAACTACACGACACTGTCGGCTTTGGTTAATAAAATCAAACAATTTTCTTCTTAGGAAAGCGGTGCCTAAAACTGGAATAGCAAAAACATACGAGATGGACAAGTACCTGCACATTTTCTTCGGGTTGGGCTTGTTCTTTACACAAGGCTGTGCTGCTTTCCAGAGAAGAAATACACTTATTTAAGGAAGCAATATCTGATGCATATCTGGAAACCGTTGCATCTAGTCCAGCATTTTGTTCCTCCAAGGCGTGAAGTATTCCTTTCAGCTTTTGAACCTCCTCATCCTTGGATTCAGTTTTACTTATATATTCTTCAGAAAATTCAAGGATCTTTTCCTCAAGCAATGCCTCCCTAATGCCAATGCTGATTCCACAATCCAAAAACCTCGTCGCTTCAGCTTCCCATTGGGAAATCTCATTACGTTGTTCCTCCAGTTGGCTACTAATGCTTTCTTGCCTAATTTTGTGGTCTTCATTTTCCTGAACGAGTTTTGACAGGCGCAACTCCAGTTCCTGCTTTTCTTCACGAGTACTTTCTAGTTCCACACTCCTATCCTGATGATCTTGAGATAACCTCTGAATTTGACTATGCTGATCATCCCTTACTGCTTGAAGCCCGAGGTGTTCACTTCTCAAATTGTTCAACTCCCCCAGTAGCTCTTCTTTCTGCATTTCAAATGCTTTTAGGATCTGCTCCACTTCGGAGAGCCTACTCTCAGTGCGAGATAATGCTATCTTCTTCTCAACAATTTCACTATTCAATGCGCCATTGGCAGATGCAACTGTTTTTAGCTCATCTTCTGTCTTTGATAACAAGCCCTCAAGCTGCAACTTAACCGCTTGCATGATCTCCTGTGCTTGTTTAATCTCCATAAATTTCTCCAACACCATATCCTTGAAAACAAGATAAACAAATGCTTGAGACATAAAGTCGTCCAAAATAGCATTAATCTCTTCTTTCAGAGCTCTTTTCTCGACGCTCAAGTCATTAACTTGATCCCTCAAAGAAATCTTCTCGTAATTCAACACATGATTTTGCTCCTTTAGACAGCAAAGACTAGCCTGCATGCCTGTCAGTTGGTCATGCAAAAGTTTCATTTCAGTACTCAGGACTACTTCTCTGAGGAGTCCCTGTAGCACCTCGAGTCCGAGTTCTTCAACTGTATCTCTCATCTTTTCTTCTTGTCTCTGCAATAAAGCAAACTGCTCACACAGAATTCTGTAACTCTGACCGAGTGTATTCCTTTCACTGATGATTTCTGCCAAATCAAGCCTGATCTGCTTGAGTAAGGTATTAAGGATGGAGTTCTGAGTCAACAACCGGAAATCCTCCTCTTCAGCTTCAGCAAGACGATATTTCAGGTCCTGAACTTCAGAAACAATACGATCCAGGAGAATGTGTTCTTCCTCTGCATTGTCGACAGAGTCATAATCTGCACCGGCTAAGACCATTGTCCTCATCTGACCAAGCCTTGGCTGCAGGGACTTGATTCGGCCAGTCAAGGTTTCAACCTCAACTTCTCGAGAAGCATTTTCCTTTCCTAAATGCAGAATCTGTTCTTCGTAAGATTTTGATATTAGCTCCAGTTTGCAGTAACTCGAGGACAGCTCAGTCGCTCTTTCCGCCAGATCCTGAATAGATGCACACAGTATGAACAGATCCAGTTCAAGAAGTAAATTTTTCTCAATTTCTTTCTCATATTCATCACTCTTGCAACGAAGCTCTTCCTGTAGGTTTGAAAGCTGAAGCTCCTTCTCGCCCAACTCCCTCCTGGTCGACTGAGCAAAACCGGCATGGTCAAACCTTTCTGCTTGCAAGGCAGCATTCAGTTTGGTTATTTCAATCAGCCCATATTCTTTCTCCTCCTCTAACAATGAGCTTCTCGCCTCGAGTTCTCTCTTCTTTATCTCCAATTCCTCTGTCTTCTGATGGGAGACTGCCAATTCAGACAACAAGTCTTCTTTTCCTTTGCTCAGAAAGGACTTTTCGCCAGCAAGCAACAAGCACGACTCTTCAACCCCCTTTAGTTTCACTTTCATCTCTTCAAGTTCCACATTAGCATCGCATAATGAATTTTCCAGCAGTTCGTTCTTTTCTATCAGAGTATCACATTTCTCTGTCATGTCCTGCAATTTCGAAATCAACAAATCCTTGTCCCTTGCTAGACCCGATTTCTCCTCTAGGAAACGCTCACAAGTCTCCTCCAGTGACTTCACTTTCTCTCGCACGGCGTCTAGCTCTATGTTCAAATCAGAGAGAGAATTCTCCAAAACAGTATTCTTCTCGATAAGTGTTTCCATTGCAGCCAACTTCATCAGAAGAACAGCTTTCTCATCGCACTCCCTTTCATACTTCTCTGTTAACTCCGAGTTTTCGTCCAATATGCCCTGGTGCTTCTTGTTGAGATCATTCAATTCCTCTTTCAAGCAATAAATTTCTTGCTGAAGAGCATTTCGCTCATCCACGCGTAGATCAATCTCCGCCTCGAATTTCTTTATAGTTTCCCGCAAGCTAAGGATCTCAGCCTGCAAGGTTTGTACAGTCAAAGAGGAAGATAAATTGAGCTCACTCAGATTCTGGTTATCCTGCTGGACCTTCCGAATTTCATCTTCCAAACCTAGAATACGAAATTCCATGTCATTCAAAGTCTGATTCCTGTTCTGGAGCTGCAAATTAAGTGACATTAGGTCCTCCTGAGACTTAGAATGGAGATGTTGCAACGTCTGAAAGGCAGTTTCAGCCTCCAGAAATCGTAAGCGTTCCTCTTGTATGGCTGTCCAAAGGTTCCCCAACTCCTGCTGCTTCTCAGAAAGTTCCTGGGTCTGATTCGCCATCTTCTGTGATGCTGACTCCAACTCCAGGTGCAAAGCCCTGTTCGCCTCCTCCAGCAGCACACATTTTTCCTCCGAACCCTTCAGCTTCGTCATTCCATCCTTCAACTCCGCATTTAGCCTTTTGCTTTCCTCTTCAGCAGTAGCTATTCTATGCTCCAACTCAGATATCATAGCCAGACATTGCTGGTACTGCGAATTAAGGGTTTCCTTCCCTGCAAATAATTTAGCAAGCTGTTCTTTTAAGTTTGCGACCTCGATTTCGGCTTTTTCAGCTCTCTCTGCTATATTTCGAGCATTCTCTTCAGATTCAGCCAATTTGTCCTCCAGGGTTGAAATATTCACCAGACAGTCTTTGTACCGATCATCTGCAACTTTCTTGTCAGCTTCTAACTCACAGACCTTCTGTTTGAGGTTCTCATATTCCAGTTCTGCGTCATTAGCTCGACCATGAGATTCCAAACATTCTTTCTGAAGGGAAGAAACATGGTTCTCAAGGGTAGTAACCTTTTCCATACACTGGTGGTACTGAAGAAGGTGATCTTCCTTTTCAGCACCTAATTTTGCGAGAGCCTCCTTTAAAGATTGGACATCACCCTCAGCTATCCTGGCTTGCTCCTGGAGTTTTTCACATTCCTCCTGAACAGTCTTCAACTCCAACTCCAAATTGGAGGATTTCTCCAAGCTCTGTTGGCATTGAGCTAATCCAGCTTCTTTCTCTACCTGCAGCTTAGCAAGAACCTCTTTCAGTTTCTGAATTTCCGTTTCGGCACTCACGGGCATATCCGGATATGAATTATTCAGACTCTTCTGACTAGAAACAGTTCCATCGTGTCCCTCTTTACCATCCTCATCGGCAAAACTTAGGCCCCGCCTTGCTCTTCCTTCAGCCGAGTCACTAAAAGCTTCATTTCTTTTGGAAGCAGAAACTTGGGAACCCGAATCATTTGACTCGTTCATATCAGGTGTCCGAGGATCAAATTCCAAGGTACCGCCAGGCGAATCATCTGACAACATTAGTGGGACTTGGTTCGGGAATGCTTCTGACATGGTTTTATGAGCCTGGCGAAGAGCTCCAGTAGCGTGATCATATCTCACGGCCAGAGCACGATAAGCTCGGTAGAATTCCTCCACCAATTTCATGAGCTCTGGTCTCTTCTTATAATACATTTCCGCTCTACGAGCGAAGGAGTCTGCATCCTCCTCAATGAGCTTGATCATCTGCTTCACTTTTCCATCCATATCTGTCCGAGGGAGCAACAAAAACAAATGTTGTCAGTTAGATACGATTACTTAAATGGCTGATAATGATTGCAGTCAGTGAAATTACAATAAAAGTTGTGGCAGCCACAAACCCAACAACACGTAACTTCCCAGAATTCAGATACCATAAAGTAAGATGAAAAACAGAAGATCAAGAAAATATACCAGTCAGATTCTCTTGAAGCCACCTTGAGTTCTTAGGACTAATATGGCTGTCCCACCACCAGGAGTACATGCCTTTACGGTTTGAGAATGCCACGGCGGCCATATCTCCAACAATCAATACAGAGGGGTGTTCTTAAAAAAATTAATCCTGCAAAAAATGAAACCCGCCGCTACGGCGACAAAACCTGCTCTGGCTCAGTCTCCACGGACCTATATCCACACAAAACCGAAACTCCACTCAGAACCCACTACACAGAACAGATGATCACAAACAAGAATTCCCAATTAAGATCTGAGGGGTTGTGCAGCAAAAGACAACCTGATCGAAAAAAAAATCCCAGGTCCGAGAATCGTGTGCGGAGGAAACCTGCTGTGGATAAAAAAAGAATTGCCTGCAACAATAGGTTCGATTAACAAAACTCACATAAAAAACAGAAAGCGAATCAAAATCAATGAACATAGATAAAAAAACACAGCTTTAAATACACCAGCCGACCTTAAAATCATCATCGTCAGTCATGGATTCAAAACGAAAGAAGCATAAAACAAACACTTGAATCATAAAACCATCACTGTACACGGACAAACAATGGCAACAACGAGGGAAGAAAATGATAGCAAACCCATGATCTTAAAGTCCAAATCAGTCATCCACACAGGCGATTCATACACAAAAAGGCAGCAGCTTTGTTCGATCGGGGTAACCGATGAAACCGAAGCAAAAAGAAGAAAGACTTACAGAGGATTCCCGAGTCTATAAAACCGCTGTTGGGTTCTCCGGGGCACCCAACAACTAACTGAAAAAGAGCAAAAAGTTTTCAATTTTGTGCTTCTGGGCTTGCTTCAAGATCAATCAAGCACTCATCTTCTTCAACCCCCCCATCATACATACTGTTTGCCGATGCTTACGGTCGGATCTCTCTCTCCAACTTTTCCCCCCTCACTCTCTCTCTCTCTCTCCGTGTTAGAGTATAATAGCTGTCTGGTCGGTATTGGCAATAAGCAAAAAGCCAGCGAATGAAAAAAAGAAACAAATCTACCCAAAAAAAAAGAAGAATAAGAAAGGGGGGGGGGGGGTGTTAGGGTTAATAATAATTCTGGGTATATGTTTTGGTCGGTGCAGATTTATCCATTTCCCTTTTATTACATCATCGTCGCTTCATGAAAAGAAAATACTCTCTATTTATTTAGTTGTGTTGTATCTGTCCTTTTTCCTTTATTTCTGTCATTTTCCTCAATGAGGTTGGGAAGAAAAAAATAATTGGTGAGATCAGGGACACGTCTCTTTTGGGTTAAAAAAGGAATAGGTAGGGATGGATAATAACTTTAGATAAGTAACACGCTCTCACCAACACCAACCGAATAAAAATCATGATTGATATCGAGTCACGTGGAAGCTCATCATCATCAGTTTGGGCTCTCGGGAAAATCCATTTTTACTGTTCTTTTTTTTTTTTGAGTTTGAGGAGAGTTTGGAGTGGCAAGAACCAACCAACCCACCACAAGCCAGTCATCATTTCCCACCTGACCAACTCATTCTATTCCAAATAAATAATAATAATAATATGTTCCCTTTTTTTTTGTCAGCAATAGCATCATATATTTGGACACGAAGAAGGACCTAAATGACGACGATGATGATTACCTGCACCAAGCTATTATTATTTTTCAACCTCATCATTCGCCTGCATGTGCCTATCAATACTTCCACGAAAAAACGAAAGTATGATTTCCTTGGATGTTTTTCTTTTAGCCAAATTAGTAAATATATCCTAAAATTAGTCTATTTTTTTTTTCTAAATTTTAGAAAATATCACCTTATTACGTTACATCAAAATTGTCTTCCGTCGATAATAATCCTAACAAAATTTTATATGATGTTGACGTGACAAATAACACGTTAATGTCATTATTTTTTTAATTAATTAATCCTATTATGCCCTAATTTTAAACTTTTCCCAAATTAATATCAAAATTTGCTCTAATTTTAAATTTTCCTCGACTAAACCCAAACTCATCGATTCCGGTCACCCTTTCCCCCCCGCCGTCGACGGCCTTCCTCCGATCGCTTCTCGTCAGTCCGTCCCGTCCGACTTCCCTGCCCGACTATCTCCATCCCATTCGTCTCCCCCCCTCCCCTCGGGCGTTCGCCTCCCGTCCTGTCCGCCTCTCTGCCGACGATCTCCCCTCACCAGCCCCTGCCCACGACCTCTCCCCTCCGTCCGCCCTCTTCACGTGGACCTTGTTTTAATGCATTTACGTAATCATTCGGAGTCATAAGAGGAACAAGTCGATCACATTAATGATTTCGTATGTCGGGCGAATCAGGGGCTGGTGGGGAGAGGCCGTCGACAGAGAGGCGAACGCCCGGGGATGGGGGAGACGAACGGGATGGAGGTAGTCGGACATCGGACGGGACGGACTGACGATGAGCGATCGGAGGAAGGCCATCGACGGGGGTGGGGAAAGGGGGACCGGAACCGATGAGTTTGGGTTTGGTTGGAGTGAGACGATGAGATTGGGTTTGGTCGGGGAAAATTTAAAATTAAGGCAAATTTTGATATTAATTTGGTAAAAGTTTAAAATTAGGGCATAAGAAGATTAATTAATTAAGAAAAACGGTGACATTAACGATGTTATTTGCCACATCAACGCTCCGTTAGGGTTATTATTGACGGATAATAGCTTTAATGTAACATTATAACCTTAGGATATAAGGTAATATTTTCTAAAGTGGACAAAATAAATAGTAAAAATTAAACAAAGTTTAAAATATACTTGTTAATTTGACCTTTCTTTTTATCTAGAATATAAAAAGGTGAGAGAGAAAAGTCGAATTAGGTGGGCAACGGAGCAGTTGTTCTTTTTGGAATTTTCTCAGATAGATGCAATTAATCGAATTCCCATAGAAGTAATGTAAAACGGAGAAGAATTATTCTTGTGAATATTAGGAGGAGGAGGACAAGATAAGGACACCCACCAACCAAACCTTATGGATTGATTAGTACGTGACCATAATTTCAACGAAAATTGTAGAATGGCCCTCCCATCCCATCTCATTTCAACCTCGCCAAAACAATTATAAGACTGATTAGGTAATATGGAGTTTTTTTTTTTAATGGAAAACAAAACCTATGCCGTGTGCTAGTTTTTATTATGACCTAATCACAAATTAGAAAGTATGCTTTCTTTAGAATATTCCGTTTTTAATTGAATGGCATTATTTTCAATTATGACAGAATTTACTTGCTTTTCCTAAACATATTGAAATGCTCTCTTGAAATTTGATCCGGCCCATCAGATCAGGCCCATTTAACTAGAAAATTTATTTATTTTATGTTTTCTGTTATATTAATATTTTAAAAAACAGAGAAAATTTTAAAAATTCTATGAAAAATAATTTCCACAATTATGGAAATATTTTAGAAACACTGGGCTGCTAGAAAAGAGTATTCCAGAACACTCAACTCACTGTAAGGTTTTTTCATTTTTCCGTCCAAAACCTTCTTGTACTTTAAAGTTTACCCACCTCATAAAAAATTGTCAGAAGCCAGAATTAGAGGACTAAATCTTCGCCACGGATTAAAAAAAAAAAGTAAAAAAGGCAGTTGAGAGGTTGCTGTTGTGCTGTGAGAGGAGGTGTTGGGTTTCGGGCGGGCGATTCGGAGGATGGCCGTCGTACCCTCCTCTGACAACACTTGTTTCGCGCAGTGGGGGGTTCGTCCTAGGCTCGCCTTCAACTCCCGTGTTTCCCCGACCACTGGCCGCGTGGTCCCTTCTGCTCCTAATGGGTGAGTGGCCATTCTTTGCTTCCCCGTTTTGTTTTCTATGCCAGTTCATTTCATTCGGGGGCCGGCTTATCGGATTTCGTTCGATTCCGGTGTTGGTAGATTTATCTCTGTAGGGTAATTTCCTGGATGGGAATTATAATTTCCAATTGAAATTAGGTTAGCGTGTTGTTTCTTGATCAATTTCTGGCCCTATAAACCTTTTCCAACTTCTAGCAAGTCATCTCAGTTCCGAATGTACTCTTCTTGATAAGTCGGCGGTTAACAGTTCCTAGGTTTTCGTACAAGCGTCCTTCTCTTATTAAAGGTACACTGCAAAGAGCTACATAGAGCTAGCAATGGTTGGTTTGGTTCACTATAGATGCTATTTAGATATAACTACGACTCAATGTCCTTTTTTCCCTGAGATGAGTGTATCTAAATGTGGTTTTATTTTTTTTGTAGACGAGTTATTTTTTTGTCATTTGTGGATGGAGCTGCTATATTTTTGCGACTTGTGGCTCACGTTGCATCGCCATCCGAAATCAAGGAGGATAGATTTTGTTTTAAAAGGAGGATGTGTTTAGTTTGTCTAATTGCCATTTATGCACTAATTTATTTATTGTTTGCAGCTTCTCTAGGGATATGAAACAACTCGCCTCTGTCTCATCAAGCTTGTTTTCACGCCACACGATACCTTTTTGCTTTTACATGGACACTCTAGGACGTTTACCGCATCGTCGTGGAACAAGATTAATTGTTAGAGCTGATGTTGTGAGTATATAATAGTTTGCATCCTCTAGTATTCTCTGTTTTGTTTAACACATTTTGTCACTCAAATATAAATTATCTTGGTATGCATATCGACCTGGTCGTTTCCTTTACTGTGATCTTTCAGGATTATTATTCAGTTCTGGGGGTTTCGAAGAATGCCAGCAAGCCTGAAATAAAAAGCGGTAGGTTCACCCTTTCGTTCTTTCTTGTAATTTTCTGAGATTTGATTCTTTAATCCTTCGTCCACAAGCCTCGTTGCAGTAAGTATGAACTTTCTAGAAGAAGGGTGCTAAGAATCGACCATAGAACAAATAAACGGCAGGCTTGCAAGCCAGAAATAACTAAAGTTGACTGATTTGCTTTGACATGAATATATTCCTCCCGGTTTTACTGTTAAAGAGCTGCTCATTTACATAAAGCGCCTGCTTGACTAAGTTTGTCAGTATCCAGTTCATGTGCTATTGCTTTTTGGGGTCTTCGATTGGTGCCATGAACATGTTAATACCAGTCGGGAATATGATGAACTCTCTTGTAATATTAAATGAAGATCATAAACGGCGAGGAATTTAATCATTCTTCACGTAAGACAAATAATTGTACTATTATGGTCCAATAATAAAGTGTCCTGATGATCTTTTCATAACTATGTGAAAATGGGATACATCGACTCTTGCATAGTAAGTTGGGAAAGTCAGTGATACAAGGAGAATAAGTGTATAAGAGTTAGTGGCTATTTCCAAGTGTATCCCTGAGTATAATTATCTGTTAATAGGGATTTGGGGGTTTGGATGGTTGCAGTTGGGAAGATAGCGGGTTAGACAGTCAGTGAATATGTGGAAGACTGTCATTTGTATTCATTCATGGTGAGAAGTAATAAGAAAAATTTGGTGTGGCGGAGAGGTGCCTATCAGTTTTGGGTATTCTAGGGTTCTGGTGAATGTTTGTGGAGGTGCGGCCGGTCTCGGTGCACCAGTCGGACATCAGGTGATACCTATAATGAGCCAGACTTTCTTTTTGGATGCAAATCCATTATTGTGTTGATTGATGACATGATTGGCTGGACCAGCTACTTAAAAGAAAGAATGTTTTAGGAATTGTGTGCTTGTGCTTGGAAGATCCTGTTATCTCTACAAGTATCCCACATTGGATTATTATTTTTTCCATCTATTCTGGATGTTTTTTTCCAGAGTATATAAGCTTACTTGTGTCCACTTCTCTCACTGTGCAGCTTATCGGAAGCTTGCGCGGAATTATCATCCAGATGTGAACAAGTGAGTTAATTGAAGCATTCTTTCCTTTTCATTCTGGCTACATCAAGCACAAATATTTTGGTTTTATCTGTTGACATTGTTACAGGAATAACTCTGATTGTGAACTTTTTTCTAATCTTCGTCAAAATATTGGGCGTTCCTTGTCTTTGCACGATTTTGTCAGAATGCAACTACTATGTTCACGTTTAGCTTGAGAATTAGATCCTAGAGGACTACACTTCTTTCCCCAATTTTGTGGAGATCTGATCTTTCGGCAACATTTTTTATTTCGACCAAATAACCGTGACCGATATTAGTAGTGAAATTTGGTATAGTAGGAAACCTGGGGGTGCTGGACATACGACCCCTTTATAGGGTATTCATATGGTAGGTGTAGCATATATGCCAATATCTCTTACCTAACTATGTATTCTTCTACTCGGTTGGTTTGGGTTAGTTTTGGTTCCCATCCCTTAGTGGGAGGACAAGTCCTGGGTTGATGAGGGAAGTGGATTCCCTCCCTATGCCTCCATTAGGAGAGATGGGCCAGTCATCCCTTTTGTTTTCTCTCCCATCTCATCCCTTATTGAGATGGTGTGCTTTGTAGTGGAAAAACAAATCATAAATAACAGATTCCTGATATTTTTTTTATGTGTAAGTGTTTGTTATACTAGCTGAGTAGATATTCCTAAATATTCACAGTAAACCTGAGATTAAAGATTAGTGATTTTAAAGGACAAGAAATTTGTCTGAAGTTTAATGGCTGAGATGGGACTTTTGTAAAATGCCTGGTTTAAACATGAGCATGGAGATTGTGTTTCACGTGGAGTCCACGTATAAAAAGTCCTGATGGGTTATCGTTGTTTGTCATCTATATTTTTGACAGGGAGCCAGGGGCAGAACAGAAATTCAAGGAAATTAGCAATGCTTACGAGGTTAGTGACTTGGTTCTCTCCGGATTCCGACTAGAAAACAATAGGACTTGCTGCAGTTTATGGAGTTTACTAAGAGAAGCAAATATAAAAAAGATAATCTCTTGTAGGCTTTTGAAGGCAATTTAGCAAAGTGACGCGATTTGACAAAGTTGCGATCATGCAGGTGTTGTCGGATGACGAGAAACGCTCGTTATACGATAGGTATGGAGAGGCCGGACTAAAGGGTGCTGGAATGGGCACAGGGGTAAGTGTTTTATCAGTTTCAGGTGAACCTTTTGGCAGGGTAATACCTTAAGGATCTCGTTTTGTTGTTCCTTTATTGACCTCCAGGACTTCAGCAATCCTTTCGATTTGTTTGAGTCTCTTTTCGAGAACATGGGTGGTATGGGTGGAATGGGCATGGGAGGCAGACCATCTCGGAACCGAGCAGTCGACGGCCAGGATGAGTACTTCAATCTGGTGTTGAACTTTAAGGAAGCTGTTTTTGGCACTGAAAAAGAGATCGAGATCACTCGTCTCGAGAGCTGTTCCACCTGCAATGGCACTGGCACAAAACCTGGTACCTCCCCGACAAAGTGTAGCACGTGTGGTGGCCAAGGCCAGGTCATGTCCTCTGCCAGAACTCCCTTGGGTGTTTTCCAGCAGGTGATGACGTGTTCCTCTTGCGGAGGAACTGGCGAAATCTCGACGCCATGCAACACATGCTCAGGTGATGGGAGGGTCAGGAGGACGAAGAGGATCAGCCTTAAAGTACCCGCCGGCGTCGACTCTGGCAGCCGCCTAAGGGTTCGATCAGAAGGCAATGCTGGGAGACGAGGAGGATCCCCTGGAGACCTCTTCGTCGTGATCGACGTGATCCCGGACCCTGTCCTGAAGCGAGATGACACCAACATCTTGTACACCTGCAAGGTCTCCTACATCGATGCCATCCTCGGGACGACAATCAAGGTCCCGACGGTGGATGGGATGGTGGACCTGAAGATCCCTGCAGGCACTCAGCCAAACACGACGCTCGTGATGGCGAAGAAGGGCGTGCCGTACCTGAACAAGAGCAACATGAGAGGGGACCAGCTAGTCCGAGTCCAGATAGAGATCCCGAAGAGGCTAAGCGGAGAGGAGAGGAAGCTCGTGGAGCAGCTCGCGGATCTCAGCAAGGGGAAGGCTGCGGCTGGCCTGAGATAGCTCTAGCTTTGTGCTCCTTCTACATGCAATTCTCTCGTCTTTCTTTTAACCTTTTCTCTTTTAAATCACACCCCATTTCAGAACGAACGTGATTATACAATGTCTTTAGATTGTATGTATGGCAGGAAGTATTTGGTTTAGCGGGTTGAAATAACTGCCTTTTCTTTGTACGTTTGATGATTAATTTCTTGTCATTCATAGTTTTACGTGAGATTGGTGAAATATAAGCACAAATCCACAAGCCTCATCGTAGGAATGGACCCGTTACTCTGATTGTTGGCTTACATAATTCGGTAGGCTATAAGGCTATACCTAGAGAAGCCGTGCTTACAAAAGCTAGTAGACAGTACATAAGTTACTTCGAAAATGAAATTTTGGTTGCCTATCTTTTCTCTTAAATATCTTTTCTTTTGTCTAAGTGCGTCTAATTCCAGCCTCCAGGTATTGTATTTTATGTGGTAACTCTATATTTATGGCAATGAAATGTACTTGTATTGTTTCTCTTCTTCGTTCCTTTATAAATGGAATGTGTTCGTCACGACATGATCGTGACGTGTCATGATCTAAGCCGTCAACATGTTCTTGTTGCAGTGACGAGAGTAAACCGAACTAAGATCAAGACATGACAGAAAGCGTAGCAGATGAAACAAAGGCAGTGGCCAAATACGGGTCAAAGTGGGAGCATCTGTCTATGGCTCACCTTCCTTTCTTTACCCTCCTCTCCTCCTCTAACAGTATGAACCCACAATATCAAATGCTTTTACTCAAATCTCAGATTCCTTCCGGGAAGGGAAAAAGAGAGAGAATGTCGTGGAGATGAAAGCAGAGCTCAGGTAGCTGCTCGACTAGGGCTGACGCTTAGTTCACAGGGTGCACACGAGTCCTCATGACCCTCACCCCGTGCCTCAATCAAGTGAGCGGGACCACATCCTCCCTGTCCTCGACCTGCTGCTCGACCCTGGCCACTGTCGTCCAGCTAGTCCCAACCTCAGTGCCTCTGCCTCCTCCTCAATGGGACTCGTGACGTGCAGACCTCATCCTCTAGCCAATGGTAATGGTCAATCAAACAGAGTTTATGAATGAATAGTAACCCTAGGAGAGGCGAATTTTCAAAACCCACTTTTAGAATGCTTAAACAACATCACTTAATTGGTCAAAATGCTTTCTTAAAGTAAAAGAGCAAAATTCGAAGTCTTGACCTCCCACTTATAAGTGGGCGCTCTAACTAGTATTCTAAAGTCCGGATTTTGAACACGTATTCCGAGAAGGAATAGGTGACGGGTTTTCAAGACCAGTCATCTCTCTTATGCTAGAAATAAAACGTAATTTTTTTAAGTGTAAGGGAGGGGCAAGTTTTGAAAGGTTTTGAAGACTTATCTTCTTCATATTTGGCTAAGACGGGCCGGTCGCCTTCACGTGCGTCCTTTGTAAACTGATGGCGTATTTTCAAGACCCACCATAGACTACATAAACTCATAAATTTATAAACTCGAATGTATTTGGGAATTTTTTTTTAAACTGATTATATTTCCGTACAAACCTCGTATTATTTGGACCTTAGTCATTTCAAGCTCTCCTCCAGCTGATTCCTCGGATAACAGCCCGGCCAAATCATCGACCCTCGCCAAACCTTCAGGTAGATATTGACACGAATATCAGAATCACATCGTTTCCGACAACGATATGTTCCATTTGTTTAGGATCTCCAATAATTATGGTCGCGTCGGGAATAATTATTGGTTCATAGACTGAAAGGACGACGACCATGGCGACATCAGACAGGTGTTCCATTTCTTCTCCTTCTTGTTTTGTCTTAACCATTCCAATTTATTCGGTAAAGAAATCATTTGCTTGGTAACAAAACGATTATTCATCACATCCACTCAAACATGACGTTTAGAGTCAAATGATGTGCGGGAAAGACATCCATTAACCAAAAGGAGGATAAGGTAATAGAGTTTTGTTCCTTAACGATGTGTTTGGATATTTCCCATAGGGAAAGAAAATAGGATGGAAAAGTTGGAAAAAGTAGAATGTGGGTCATGCGAGAAAAGAGTGAAAATAAACGGAAAATGGGTGGGAAAATTTTTGAAATTTTGTGAGAGAATGGTTAATTTTGAAATGGGTGGATTTCACCTAAACACAGCCTAAAAGTGGTCCGTAAATTATTTTTGGATTTATAGTTTCGAAATTTACGACTAATGCTTTAAGTTTGTGTTTGAAATATTAATTTCGTCCAAAGAAAGATAAGATTTTTCTAATTTTCTTGGATGAAACTGAAAATCAATATTTAAAACAGACTTCTCATTAAGAGTTTGTCTCAATTTTCTCAAATAAAAATAAGCGTTTTAAACAGCGCCATTAGTTTCTTGCAAAGTATTTTCACAAAAAAATACTTTATATTGAAGTAAAGCTCGAAATTAACGAGGAAGCAGATGTGACACATTATTATACGTCTTATATTCCTGCATAATAGACGAGTTTACCGTTGCGAGACGAGCGCACACCCTACGGCAACTCGAGCTTCACTGGTCAAGGATGGGCTCGTTGTCGATCCTAATCCCGCAGTCCATTAGACCAATTATAGCCCTCAGAGGGTTCATGCAGTGTTAGATCATTATGGTTTCAGCGACAACCAAACAGTCCCTGCAATCCTGCCCTATTGTATGCCTGCACCAGGAACGCCCAAAGCAATGGGCGTCACCCGCATTCACATTGGTCCTGTAACTGTAACCGCTGATGGCCGTCCTTTCCGACATCAGCCGCCTAACTCGTCGAACGGCAACTTGGTAACGGCTGAGGGGGTCCCCGGTATCCTGGCAGCTGAAGTGGAGGAGGGTTAAAGTCCGGAACCCCGGTGGTCCTCGGGCTCAGATGGACGAGTAATATCAAAAAGGTCAGCACGATCATGGCAGGCGAACTCGTAGCCGTTGCAGACGCGGTCGGTTTGTTCCAATCCCGGCCGTTCGGTACTTCCCTCATCCCCTCAAAGTAGAAAGATTTACCCGTAAAAACATTACCCGAGATCATAAGTTTATATAAGGAGATAAGCTAAAATAAGTTTCTCAAGTTTTTATCGAGGAAAACAAAAAAATTTTAAAAAAATTCTGAACAATAAAAACATATAAAAATTCTGGGCGTTGGATTCATCGCCCAATTCTTAATTAGAAAACAAAAATTAAAAATTCTTTCCTTTAAATACAAAATGATACTGTTTTAAGGAAATTGCACGGCGTATTCATCCATTTATGATGAAATGGCATTTTTTTACATATAAATCAGTACAGCACTAAGCCAACGGGACAAATTTGATGGACGGAGGGAATTAAGGCCCTCTCCGAACGAATATATCCAACCACATGATTCTTCCACCCTGCGCAGAGATCACGAAATCTACGTGCTCGGCAGGCATTCAGCCGAACACTGCGCTCGTGATGGCGAAGAAGGGCGTGTTGTACATGAACAAGAGCAATAACCAGCTCGACCGAGCTCAGGCAGAGATCCCGAAGAGGAGACAAAGATCGTTGAGCAGCTAGCGGATCTCAGCAAAGGGAAGGCCGTGGCTAATGGCCTAGCTCTAGCTTCCTGCTCTGCTTCTTCATGCAATTATTCTCTCGTCTTTCTTTTTACCTCATCACACCACATTTGACAAATGAACTTGATTTCTTTTCATTCTTTGTGTTACGTGAGATTGGTTGAATATGAGCACAAATCTACAAGCCCCATCATCGCTTGCATAGTAATGGACACTTTATTCTTATCTTGGCATGCCCGCGGTCCTTAAACATGTGAAGCAATCCTAGGAGGGGAGTCGGGGGGTCACACCATGAACGGCCGTAACATGTGTAGTGTGTTGCTTGCTGTTCGTGTGGGTGTACATTGGATTCTGCCACGGTAGAACATAGCAGCATGATTACTGGCTGGTGAGTCTCCCGATGGCGACTTGGTAATTGGTATTGATAGGTCGATCACCCTGTTGCTCGAGCAATATTCGTACTCTACATCAATGTTTATCCCCCCTCTCATCACATACACTACTAGGAAAAGCGCAACCAAGAACTTCAACTGCTCTATGGTAGGCCCTAATATTTCGTTACGTAATGCAGGATGTAAGAAGAAACATGGTGATGCACATTGTAACAAACAAACATGAGAAGAGGAATTAAAGCCAACGCGAGATCCCTGTTGTTGAATTCCATTGTTTCGGCCAACTTCACTTGATGCTAACAATTGGATAGACTCCATCAGAGAAAAACTTATGCTTTTGCGGTCAGTACTTACGCAGGATGGACATCATCACCACTGAGAAGAAGAATAATGGCACACTATAGATCATTTCCGCTTTTATATATTGTCGCAATAACCATCCAGCATGATTGTCTGCTTCAAAAACGAATATTTCTTTAGTTATTCTACGATAAAATCTATGAGGAGGTTTTTGCTTATATCAGCTGTCATATAATGAAGAATGCAGACGATACCTGAGGCAGCACATTATATTGAGGGCATATTTTCTGGCACATGTAGGTCGGCATTATTGATTACACGTTTGTGGTCAATAGTCTAATCAATGTGTTATTTGCACAAACGCGCTCCAATGGCAACCAGATGCATACCCATGTCGATGTCAACGACTACTGGTGCTATGGCCGCTCATGGTGCAGCCCCTGACTCTGCGCAGAGTGCAATGCTTGCATAAGAGCAGGGGAGATCAAAATAAGAGGGAAGTGTCTGTTCCCCATAAGGGCCACAATCGTGCAGATGGATTGTGGGATGAAGATCGACACCAATCCCTTCGATGAGGGAACCGGAGGCTTTGGGTTCAATACAATGGGCATCTGTAGCAGATGTCGTTAAAAAAGCAAACGGACGGCTATTGGGATCACTAGGCGTATGTTCTGACAGATCAATCTGTTCAAAGTGACACCTCTAACTGTCCTCGGAGGATCTTATCTCCTTCGATGTTTGCAAACCGCAGAAATAGATATATGACTAAGATGGAAGTCGATTTCAAAGAACTTCTTCATGCGACTTTATCCCCCTTCGTTACACGTGCTATACTTCTGCATAAACGAGTTTATTATAGCGAGACGAATGCCCCCTAAGGCAAGTCGTCACGCATAGGCTCGTCATCGATCCTAATCCCGCAATCCATTAGACTAACCATAGCCCTCACAGGATTCGGGCATTGTTGGATTATTACAGTGTCGGCGGGGATCAAACAGTCCCTGCAACTCTGCGTTGAGATCTAGGTACTGAATGGATTCGAGATGCATGAGAAGGATGCGACCATTTCTGAGAATGTTACAAGTGGTGTTTCCAAGTTTGAGTGATTTGAGTTTGCTGAGGAGAGTCGTTTTATCTTTGCTCGGGACTAGAAAAATTTAGGTTTGGGAGTGTGATAACTCTATGAAGGACTTTGTTCCTTAGGCTATAAAAAAAAAACTTCGACGAGGGAGAAGAAGGGAGTTAGATTATTGTTTATGATGCTTTTCTTTTCTTTGAATTGTGTCTCAAAAATGATGCTCGTGTGTAGTTGAATTTCCTGAACTCGTTTTAGAACAAATTCGTACTTTGGATGTTTATTTATTTCGTTTGATCTTAATGCATGCAATTTGTCTGATCAACGAATTGTATTGATTTGTTATCCTAAATTAAACTCGGGAGAGAAATTTTAGAAGAGAACATGAACAAAATAGCCTTAGTTAATATCGCGGGAGCGAATTGACTAGTAAGTAGTATCGGGAGATATACTTCTAGGTAACTAATAAAGGATTGAATCTTAATGTGTTCCGGCCTTCGTAATTCACTATAGGGATATAGGTTTATGGTGGTTTAGAATAATCCTTTGTAAACTCGGGAGAGGCACTTAGGGACATAAGAATCCGATTAGTAAACAGAATTAGTATAAATTTGGGATAAACGAGTGAAGGGGTTTAACGAAACAAGGAGGGGATACTTGATCTTAGGCTTTTCCGTCTATTAAATTCCGATTCTTTGCTTTGATATTTATTTCTTACTAGTTTAATTTTCAGATTTAAAAACTCATTTTTTTCCTATTTGTTTGGCTACATAAAAATTGCAATTTTATATGCTAAAGGATTTTAATTACTATCTTCGTGGGAACGATAACTCTGCTCATTTCTATATTACTTATTGCGATCCATATACTTGCGGTGTGCGAATTTAGCGATCATTCATGCAGTGTTGGATCATTACTGTTTCAGCGACAACCAAACAGTCCCTGCAATCCTGCCCTGAGATCATTTGCCTGCACCAGGAACGCCCATAGCACTCGGTGCTCTCTCCACAATGACAGCCGTCCTGTAACTGAAACAATTGTGGGGCGGACGGTATCTTGGTAAGGACCGAGGGGGTTCCCTGTATCCTGACAGCTGATGAAGACCAGGGTGGTGTCCGGAACCCCAGTGGCCCTTGTGCTGGCGTGAACGAGTACTACAAAAACGGCGAGCGCAACCATGGCGGCCAAGCAAGGAGGCAATGGCAATGCAGACAAGATTAACTTTGTTCCCATCCGGAGTTTGTATGTTACTTGTAAACACCCGAGATCATTCGTATATAATTAATTAATTATATTCATTCTTTATTGACTGACGGAGGGAATTAAAGCCGTCTCCGACAAATATATCCAACCACAAATTTCTCCCCTTCTGTGCATATATCAGTTCACGACCGCCTTTCTTATTCAAAGCCCCGTGCCCCCCTTCTTTCCTTTCACGCAATCTTATGATATAGCCATACTCTACAACCTACATCGGCGTTCGGCACACCTCTCATCACTAGCACTACCGAGAAGAGCTTGGCTGCTCTTCAGAAGGCCCTAAGGTTTCTTTTACGTGATAGAGGATGTAAGAAGAAACATGGATGCATATCGCAAACGAACAAAACCGGGAAAAAGGAATGCAGCCGGTGCGAGAGATTCCTGTTGTATTCAATCGTCTGAACCGACTTCACGCGACGCTAACACTTGGGCCGGCGAGGAAAACTTCTACTTTCGCCCATCAATCCTTACGAAAGATGGACGCAGTGGCGGAGCCAGGAACCAATTGATACAAATTAAAAACTGAGGGATTATTAATTTAACCGAATTAAATTTATGTAAGAAATTAAGGGACTCTCTTTGTAATGAAATTCTTGGGGAGGCAATGGTCTGTCACCCTCCGTCCACCCTGGCTCCACTCCACCTCTGGATGAATGGACGTGATTGCCGATGAGAAGAAGAATCCCACTTAGTCCAGATCATGGTGGAACAACAAACCATCGAGGTGGATCCGGCCGCCTTAATTCCTTCTGTTAATCTCCGACGAAAGCTACGAGGAAGCGTTCAATCATATAAGCCGTCGTATAATGTAGAATGCAGACGATAAGCGAGGCAGCACATTATGTCGGAGCATATTTTCCGGCTCATAAACTTTCGATGGTTTCGGTCTGAAGCCGAAGATGTATGATAATGAAGTTAAGTGCTATATAATGCCAGGGGTAGGAAACCCATGGGTGTCTGTGCTATTCACGGATAGAGAGCAAGAGAGTCAGGGATCGTTATGGAAAGGAGTCAAGGTTTAACGACGTTGTTCCTGACGTTTGCATCCGTTCTGGTTGCATTTTTCCTGTTGGCCATGGTGGTGAGAGGGGTACCAATCACTACCATGGTCTACAACGATTGCATTAGCTTTCAGGCAGATGTACCCGATATTGAGTACACATTTGTTATCAATGGTGTCATCGATGCGTTAGTTGCACATACGAGCTCCAGAGGCAACCAGATGCGTAACCATTTCTCTGTCAATGGCTACCAGTGCTATGGCGGCTCATGGTGCAATCCCCGACTCTCCGCAGAGGAGTGCAGTATTTGTTTAAGAACGGCAGAGATCAAAATAAGAATGAAGTGTCCATTCCCCACGATTGGGCTGATGGATTGTGGGAGGAAGATCGATCCCAATCCCTTCAACGATTAGTGAACCGGAAGCTTTCAGATAACTACGACTGGCATCTGTAGCAGAGGCCGTTAAAAGATGCAACGGGGAACGGCTATTGGATCAAGAGCTCGAGGGCAGGTCTTGTTCTCGAAGCTACATCTTCTGTTTGCAGAGCTTAATTTGCATTACATTTTTACTAAGCGTACATTTATAAAACGTATGACCATAACTATATCAAGCGATAAACAACTCATCGATATCAGTTCTCATTGTCGATTTGTCGACGATACGAGAAAATCGAACTCAGCACCACTGCTTAATACAAAACTTAAGACAATTAATTTATATTATATAGTTTAACTTTGTACACTACTCTCGGAAAATCCGAATCCAGCAATTTTATTAAGATGTTATGGTGGGCATGATTCATAGGACTGGTTAATGTTTTGAGAACAAAACAAAAGATAAAATCGGGGGTTTAATTTGTTCATCGATCGATCAAGCTCTTATTGTTTTAAGCGCTTACGTCATCGGGTGTTTATATGAAATACATGTATATGTATTTTCGGTTGAAAAGAATTTTTTAAAATTATTCTTATATTTCACAAAATATTGAGTAAATATAATCTTCAATGGATGATGCAATATCTTAAAACCAGAAAATTTCGTATTATTTATTATAATGTGATCCCAAAAACCCTAGGAACGGACGTGCCGAAAAAAGCCCTGAGCAGATAGATGGAGGAAGGAGTAGGCAATCGGGAAGTCGAGGTTGCCCCCGCCCTTGTCGCCGTCCACCCTTCCCACTCCTCCGTCGTCGTAGCCGTCGCCTCCGACCTCCGCGTCTACGACCTCTCGTGCGTTCCGCTTTCGCCCGTTCCTCCTCCCCGTTTTCCTTTTTTTGTTTCTGTCTTTCTTCTTATATGAGGGATTTCGTTGATCTTCTCCGGCAGCGGGGATCGTCCGGTGACGTTGGGCGATGAACCTGGGATGTCTAACCATTCAGATTCGATCCGAGCCATAAGGTATGCGCCGGACGGGGAGCTGTTCGTGTCTGCTGGGGACGACAAGCGCGTCAATGTTTGGTCCGTGGATTCTTGGCGGTGCATCGGAACGGTGTAAGTGTGTATAGCTTTGTGGAGTGGCGTTGGATGCTGAATTCATCAGATTTGGTCTCGTCCGAGTGATATTTTGTTGTCTATTTTGAGGCTCGCATGCTGCATTGACTGAATACTTCGTGATGGACTATTCTGAAACAAAGCAATTCCGGTGTTGTTTTTCTAGGTGTTGTGAGAAGAGAGTGAGTTCTGTTGCCATAAGTCCCAATGGACTCTATGTATGTTTTGCGGATAAGTTTGGAGTTGTGTGGGTCGTGAGCGTAGAGAAGGATGATGCGGATCAACAGTTTGTCAAGGACAAGCCAACACCTATGCTTGCTCACTACTGTAGCATAATCACCAGCTTAGTAAGTGGTACTTCTCCTTTCTAACCAAGAAAATTGGCCTCACCGTTTATGGACTTTATTCCCCTGCCTTTCATGCTTTGTCGGAAGATTAATTTTCTACTAATTCTGGTCAAGTGGCCGTGTGACCGAATAGTTATGTTGCTGTGGGCATTTATTTTCTCTTGCTACTTAGCGATTTCTAAAATATTGCAGGCATTTTCACCAGACGGAAGGTTTCTTGTTAGTGCTGACCGGGATTCGAAGATCCGCGTAATACTTCAACGTCACTTCAATCAGTTAAAGTCACCTTATATTAACTTTGTATCTAATGTGATCTGGTGTCAGGTTTCTGTGGTTCCAAAAGAACCTCTTAAGGGAGCTCATGAGATACAAAGCTTTTGTTTGGGTCACTCTGAGTAAGTGGAACAACATCTTATACATGTTATTGATCCAAAATCTTGCCCTTTGCTAATGTGAAATGTTTCTTTGTGATCATGATTGACTGGTGGAGGGAATTGTTCTTTTAAAAATGAAAAATTGATTTGTGGGTGCTCTATGTATCTTAATCAAACTTATTGATTATTCTTGCGAGAATTATTTTTGCTTCACTAATGCAATTAAAAACAAAAGAAAAAGGAGCTGGATGCATTTATTGATGTGCTGAAACTAATGGATGTGTTTTCCTTTCTACCTTTCTGTTGCCATACACGGGTAAGATTTTGCTGATGCTAATATTGCTTCTTATGTGGTTCAGATTTGTGTCGTGCCTTGATTTTGTCTACACATCAGAGTATTCGAAAGGCCTTCTCGTTTCCGGAAGTGGGGACTCTACGGTAGGTGGCCGCTGCTGACTGGTGCTTTTGTAGTTCAATTGAATTATCCTCTTACCTGACCAACATTCCCCTTTTACTTAGGTTCGTCTATGGGACTGTGAAACAGGTTCTCTCTTAGATATTTTTGACGTAGGATCCAAGGTAAAGATCACGCTTCCTTTTTGCTGGATGAATTTTGTTGAATTTCATTTTCATATCTATTGAACGATTAGTATAGCTTCGGTTGACGTTGTCTATTGATTATTGTTGTTCCACTAGTATGCTGAGGATATAGTGCCTTTTCTCGTTCATTTGAATTTGTATGTTAACGCTCCTGTGGGTGGATATCAGTGCAAGGTGGATTCTTGTATATATTTTTATGTTCCTGATGGATAAGCATGTGTCTGACTGCACTCTCAAAAGAAATGGTTCTTTAACTGATTGTTTATGTGATCTGTAAAGGTGGATGATTTTGCCCCCAATGGGGTGGAAGGAGAGATGCATTATGCTGTTACCGATCTTTGCGCTTCCCCCAATGATACACGTATAGCTGTTGCAGTCCAGAGGTTGTCTTCAGCAGCAATCTCTTGAACAAATTTTTAAGTTCCTCCCATTGTGGATTTTACTGATTATGTATACTACTTGCTACGTAGCTTGAACGGAATAGTCTTGCTGAACTGTGATCTTCCCGGGAAAACTCTTTCTATCATCAGGGTGAGGAAACAATCTCTTTGTTTTTTAGTTTCGTAGATATACTGTCCTTGGGAAAATGCCTACAATCGGATCTTTAACCTGTCATCCTGCAGGTTGTGCGAATAGCAGGGGAGGCCTTCATTCCCACGTCCCTGGGAACAGGCTCTGGTCAAAATCTTATGTGGATGGTCGCCGGTGTATCAAAGCTAACGGGTCTTGATTCTACTTTGCCCATCGTCCTCGTGAAGACGATGACTGGATTCAGGAGCAACACCGATCAGGAGCCAACTGTCCAACCGAGCAACGAAATTCCGGGCAGTCTGAAACTGCTCGAGCATTTGCAGGGATCTCTGCAAGTAGAAGACCACGCCATCTCGGCCGCTGCCAATGCCTGGAGATTAGCAATGTGCAACTTGATGGTGAAGAAGCAATATTCTGCGGAGATGCGGGAATTTCGCAAAAGGACGAGGAATGACAAGAAAGCCGCTCAATGACAAAGGCAACGAGTTTTGGTTCCCTTTTTTGTTTCCTCGTCGATTTTATGTTTCTAAATTAAGTTTTTTGTAGAATTGATGTAGTAGATCTTCGGTGGATTTGGTTTTTCTTTTATTTATTTATTTATTTAAATGGGGAATGGAAATCTGACGTGCTATCATTATATTTATAGCTTGCATATTGCCAAATTTGTGCGCTTGAGAGAATCACCAGGACCGTTTAGGTATCGAAAGGTTTGAAGATTCCGATAATAATGGTTATGGATATTTCAAGTACAATTATTCCTTCTCCATCAAAACCCATGCATCGTTTAAAAATGGATAAGACAAGGGCGTTGGATGAATGAATTTCCCGCTGTTTCCGTTTTACCAACTTAACATATGCCCGATTCAATCGTTCTTGGGTTGGTATCTCGTCCATACATAGGCGGTGGTCCTCCTCCGTTGCTATCCGCTCCGATCGAGTTGTGGATGAGAGGTTGGAACCTGCTTGTTTTGTATCCCGAGATTAAATCCTCATGAACAAACCTTGGAGTTCCGGACTTAATTACGGTTCAACGATCTTCTTTAAAGCTCGTTCCTGACGTTTATGGGGGGCTGTTCGATAAGAACTCGCATGAAGCTGATGAGTAACTTTTGTATTCAAAACCATGCGTATCCCATTGCCTTGCAGTCGAATTCGGAAAATCGGAATTACTGAACATGTTATGTGAAAAGTTTGCAGCTCTTTCATCGGAAAATCAGAAGACATGATTGTTTACACAGTAAAGCCATTTTGGACCATAATGTTAGTAAAACCCATTAGATTGACGAAGAATAACGGATGGATCTGGTTGATAGTCGAAGCACAACCGTGAAGTTCAGTCGAAATTTGACTAAGTCTTAGTCGAAAGAAATGTTTCAATTGAAATTTGACTAAGTCTTGGTCAAATGAAATGTTTCAGTCGAAATTTGACTAAGTCTTAGTAGAAGAAAATTTTTCAGTTGAAATTTGACTAAGTCTTGGTCGAAGGAAATATTTCAGTCGAACTTTGACTAAGTCTTGGTCGAATGGAATGTTTTAGTCAAACTTTGACTAAGTCTTGGTCGAAGGAAAGGTTTCAGTAGAACTTCGACTATGTCTTTGTCGAAGGAAGGATTTTCAGTCGAAGTTCCAAGACTTGGCTAAATTTCAGTAGAAGTTTCAGACTTAGACAAATTTCGGTCAAAGTTTCAGACTTAACCAAATTTCAGTCAAAGTTCTAGACTTAACCAAATTTCAATCGAAGTTCCAGACTTAGTCAATTTTCAGTCGAAGTTCCAAGATTTGGCCAATTTCCATTCGAAGTTCTATCAAGACTCAGTCGAAATACGTTAAGCGTGCAGTTAGTTTTAATAAAGCATGTGTAAAATGTCTCTAGCGGTTGTGTTAGCTGTTACTATCAGGATATGATCAAGTGTTAGTATAAATATGGGGTTAGTCTCTTGTAATCAATACAACAACACAGAGTCAGACACTTTGTCTTTATCTTAGTTTTATTTTTATGAAACCTCTGTAATAGTCTCTTGTAAACACACGACAATCATTCAAAGATCCCGAAGGGCTGCTTGGTCGTCTTCTTGTAACTTGTTCTCCAGAAATTAAAGTAAGTGTTTTTGCACATGCAATCTTGTTCTTGTTCTTGTTCTTCACATTATTGTTTGTCTGAAAGTCTTGGCGACCACATTTCTTGAATATTTTTAGTCCCCGTTATATTGCGACGTGTTTCATCCCGTAAACACGTTTTTGACGACCAAAGTGGGAGTCGGAAACATGTTTTGTGTGAATATGCGAAATGTCAACATGTTTTTGGTGTGGTGAGTGGGACGATGATCCCTTCTATGACAAAAGGTTTGTTCGATCGCTCGTCGCGGATGAGGCTTGAAAAATAGCCCTCCGAGAGTGGGATGCGCGAATAACTATGAAAATTGCCCTCCGTAGTATAATGGATTGACTAGAAAATATGTGTCGGGATTTGAATCTTTCAGTTTGATGACTTTGCGTTTGGCGGTCTTGGTCCGACGCATATTCATATGGAAACTCGACAAGTAACTGCCGAGAGTGATCCAAAAATATATAACTCTCCGCAAGTTCTTATTAAAACCCGATAAATAGCCCTAAAGGATCAACCAATGCGTGATGCTTCAAAGATTCAGTCGATAGAAAGTGATACAAAATTATGTGACGCTTTCAAAATCCAGTCGAGTGAATCTATCATGCCATTCGAAAGCGAAAAAATGTATTTTCCCGATAAAACTCGAAAAATGGTTAATAAGGGTGATCCACAAATGTGCGACACTCAAAAAATTCAATTAATCGAAATCGTCACGCTATTCGGAAAAACGGATTGTGAAAAGGCATATGACAATCTGATTCATCGACTATGGACAAAACTTTCCTTGAAAGATAGTGGTTTTGGACCACCAAAGTTAATTTTTCAATAGTTTCCCTTGTTTAAATTACTGTTGTAATAAAAGAAAATCGATTGATTTGTAGTAGATTGATTTTCGCAATAGAAAAGTGTGTGGTATTGCTAAAATTTTAAGAGGTCATCCATCTTCTACTGGAAAATCCTTTCATTGACTCTCGTGAGGGGGGTAAAATGTTTATATAGTAAATCTATTTTGGGCCATAATGTTGGTAAAATCCATTAGATTGACGAAGAACAATGGATGGATCTAGTTGATAGTCGAAGCACAACCGTGAAATTCAGTCGAAATTTGACTAAGTCTTAGTCGAAGGAAATGTTTCAGTTGAAATTTGACTATGTCTTGGTCGAAGGAAAGGTTTCAATTGACATTTGACTGAGTTTAGGCCGAATGAAAGGTTTCAATCGAACTTCGTCTTAGTCTTTGTCGAAGGAATGATTTTCAGACGAAGTTCCAATATTTAGCCAAATTTGAGTCGAAGTTACAGACTTAGCCAATTTTCAGTCGAAGTTCCAAGACTTAGTCAATTTTCAGTCGAAGTTCCAAAACTTGGCCAATTTCCAGTCGAAGTTTTATCAAGACGTAGTCGAAATATGTTAAGTGTGCAGTTAGTTTTAATAAAGCATGTACAAAATGTGTCTAGCAGTTATGTTAGCGGTTTTATTAGCGGTTATTGTCTAGATATGATTAAATGTTAGTATATATATGCGGTCCGTCATTTATAATAAACACACGACAATCATTCAAAGACCCCGAAGGGCTGTTTGGTTGTCTTCTTGTAACTTGTTCTCCTGAAATGGAAGTAAGTGTGCTTGCTCATGCAATCTTGTTCTTGTTCTTCATTTTACTGTCTGATTGAAAGTCTTGGCGACCACATTTCATAAACACTGTATTAGTCCCAGTTATATCGAGACGTGTTTCATCCCGCAAACAATGATGACTCCGGATCGATGTTTTTTCTCCGATGTCATCTCGAATCGAAGTAAGGTAAGGCCACGATGGTATGAATGAAAAAATGATTTCTTGATACCTCAACGTGCAAGATGCGGGTCTCATCAGGCCCCTCAAGGGCATGAAACGCCTCTGAATGAGCTTCACTTGTACTGCCAACAGATTTGCCTTGTAGTCGGACGCCAAGAGGTCATGGTATCCCTTGTTCATGGCAGGTGTTGGAAAATTCTTCACGAACCGGTGGTAAAGCTTAAACCCGAATGATAACGAGCGAACACGATTTACACAAATAACGTTAGGAAAACTATCTTCACCGCTTAAAGTGCACTTTCTTCAAGGAATTATTCTCCCCTACTATAAAGTTGCAATTGGAAAGCAATACGAATATTCTCCAAGGGTTATGAAGATTACTAGCACGTCAATTCTGCAAAACCGAGCATTTCAACAAGAAATCTTGAAAGAAAGATGGTGTTCAGAACTTGTAGTTTTCTAAATAATCATTCGTCCCTCCCATCAACGTGAAGACATCAAGCGGGGATAAAGTCATTTCACGAATATTCGTGTTCAAACAAGAAATCATATTTCTTCATGAAGCAAACTCCTTGAAGACGAACAATTATTTATTCACCAAAATGTGTGAACTTCAACCACAAATGTGGCTCTTGTCAACTTCGCCCTACCTTTCGTGGATCCAGTGGCAATCTCTCCCTCACTAAGGATAATCCTCGTTAATGAAACCAACGATGTTATTACTAGCTCTTAACAATGAAAGACGACTGAATTTACCAAGTTTGGCAGCCTATGCTGCATAGCGGTGGATGTTCGTCCTCGTAGACTATATGCGCGAGAGTATGCTCTCGTCCTTTATACCAATACAGTTGTTCACCATTGATCCGAGCTCGATTGCATCTCGTTGTGAGAATGTGAATTGGAATGTGAATTGTAATAAGCTCTTGTTTACGTATAAAAATTTTGAGCTCGATCGAGAAGATTTTGACTCTCGATCGAGAAGAAATCAATAAGATATATTCCGAAGATGGAAGATTTTATGCTCACGATTGTGGGAATTAATTTGGATAATCAATAGAGAAGTATTAGAGAGAGAGAAGAAAAAATTATAAATTATTAATTGATTGAGAGAGAAAGAACATGAGATAACGGTCTATATTGGCTACCATGGTCATCTCATTTCTAATCGACTCATGGTGGTACATCTTTCTATATGCTTATCGTAAAGTGCCATGTCCAACCTCATGGAACGAAACTAGGGTTGTTTAAAGGAAAGGAATGTTTTCTCATTATATTGTTTACCTCACGACAGGAGTATTCAGACATGATCTTCGAAGGAAGGAAGAGAATACATTCGGCTGGAGCAATGCCGAGAGCGTCGACTGATGGAGGCAAGTTCCGGCGGTTAAGTTCTTTCTTTAGGAGTCCCAAGTAGTTGTTGAAATGAATTTGTCGGTTTTGCATGTAAATTACTGGAGCGAAAACATACAAATTCTGCATTAGTTTTACTTAGCATTTCAGTTGTAACTCTTACTAAAGAAAATGGAGCAATGAAGGTGCCGATCTTCCTACCGCGGGAATTTCTTAGATGACATGATATAATACCTCAAGAATTGTTGTAACTAATTGTCAGGCAGAAGTTGAGCCAGTCATTGACCTTGTAAGTGTAACTTTAAACTAGTTATCCTCATCCGTCAATTATAAGTGCAAAGTTTCTGGGTTTCAGTCCATTTATGATGCAATAGCTAAAGAAACGCCACAGCTTCGAATGAACAGTATATATATCTACCTTCTCTTCAGAAATTACCGTGGAATGAGTCTGAATCATGTTAACTCTGCACAGAAAATAACTGCTAAATAAGAACTTATACTCCAAATAGTGAAGTTACCACAGTCAATTGTATATATATTTAGACATAGCCACGCCATCCGGCAAGTGACAGTTTGATTACTACGGTGCCCAAAATCCAAGGCAAGACACTTCCGGATTCTGCATATACACCCAATAGATTCAGTGAGAACCGACAGACTATTACCTACAAGGAAAACAAAATGCCCCGCAACCAAGTAAGCAAGGACAATGCCAACCAAAACTTAGTTACATAGTGAATAGAGCAGACAGCCCAATAAGATTTTCATGAAAATATGGAAAATTACGGAATAAAATTTAACTACATTTCTAGTCGACCAATAATAGAACTGTTTCTTCTGCAAGTTTATAACTTTCAGCTGAATGATACAGAAGGTCGACATCGACAAGATGGAGAGTTGGAAAGGTCAGGCAATGTAAGAGTTTTATAGATGTAAGGCTAATAGATAATCGGTTTTCTTGTGCCTTGGGTTGCTGCAATGAATTCATCTCCCCTCTTACCTCTCAAAAGTCGAACTGGGATGGGTTGAAATTGGACGGAAAATAAAAGGAAAATCAAACATTAACATTACCTCCAGTCCTCACTTGTCGCCATGTTTAGTTGTGTGTGTTAACCATCTTGAACCCAAATCTTCACAGTCCTATCACCATCTAGGCCAGCAGAGGCAATCATATTCTCTTTGGGATGGCAGGAGACGGATATAACCGTATCAGTGTGGCCTTCGAGCTTCTGGATGGGATTCCTCCCCTGGAGGTCCCATATGCAAACAGATCGATCTTCAGAGCCACTAACTATGTATTTCCCATTTGTCACTGAAAATGTGGATGTCACACAGTAGACACTATTCTTGTGGCCAGTATAAATCTTCAAAGACTTCCCTGTCTGGTAGTTCCAAAGTTTCTGCCATCACAAACCAATAAAAAATGTAAGAAACAGGACAAGACCTCGTACAATTCCAGACCATAATCTTAATTGTCCGTCATTAGGTCAAAAGAGGTTGATCCGGGCGCATATTTGGTATGAGCTCCATCTTCATTTCAAAGAAGCTAAAGCTAGCAAGTTATCATCTGATTGATCCCAGCCTATGAGTCTATTATTTGCTGATCTAACAAGTTATCGGCTAACTCAAGTCTACTCAGCAAATACCGAGCTAAGGTAATGTCTACGAAATTCCCATAAATCAACACAAAGATTTGGGCATTGGGCTAATCTCATGCTCAGAGTAGCCTTATCGTATCAGCTGCTAATCAAGATTTTGCATTGATAACCATGAAAAGAAGTTCAACAGGGGATGAAGATACCCACAAGAGTGTCATTGAGTGTGGCGACAAGGATGAATTTGCCATTGGGCGAGAACTTCGCAAATGAAACCGCAGGGACCTTGTCGTCGATCAATGTCTTGAGGCATGTTCCATTCTCGGCATCCCATATCTTACACGAACCATCGCCACTTCCCGAAACAATCAAAGATCCATCACGATTAAACCCCACAGAAGTGATTGGCATGTGGTGGCCCTGAATAACATGGAGGCACTTTCCGGTCTTAACCTCCCACACGCGGATCGTCTCATCGAATGAACCTGAGACGATCAGATTTGACTGAGGGTTAAAGTTGACACAGAAGACAAAGTCCGAGTGGCCACGGAGGGTCTTCAGGCAATCGAAGGGCGGGTGAGAGGACCAGATGCGGAGGGTGCAGTCATCGGAGGCGGAACACACGTAGTGGTTGTCGGAGGACCAGGCAAGGTCCGATATACCCTCTGAGTGGCCGAGGAAGTGGTGGAGAAGGGTTAGGTTTAGGTTTGGGGAGACGGAGTAGAGGATGAGGGACTTGTCGAGGGAAGCCGTGGCAAGGAGGTCGCCGTCGGTGGAGAACTTAGCGCAGGAGACGGCTCCGGAATGGCCTGTTAGGGTTTTGTGGAGGCGGTAGGGCTTGTACTCCGGTGGTTGTGTGGCGGAGCCGCCGTGCGTCGCCATTCCTCGGCCGGAGCAGAAGTCCCCGTCCGTCACCAAGTAATAGGAAAAGAATAGTGGTACGTTTACATAAAATTTATTAATGGATCAGAAAACTCCGATCCCAATTCATTAAACCCAAACCCTAATTACTCTTCTGCCCAAATTCAGGGAGATGGACATCCTCAAGCGAGAGCTCGCGAAGAAGCGGCAGTCCCTCGCGGCGGACACCGGCGGGAAACGCATCTTCAAGCGCTCCGAAATCGAGCAGAAGCACGTCCAGCAGCTCCGCGAGCAAGAGAAGCGAGCTCGAAGCCAAATCCCGCCGGTCTCGCGATGCCGCTGCATCCGCTTCCTCCGTTGCCTCTTTGTCTTCCTCCGCGCCCTCTTCTCTCGCAAATGTGGCTTCCTCCAACCCCTCGGCTACGTCCCTTAGGTCTTTGACCGATGAACAGAACATCGACAACCTTGTGATGCCTAAGCAGGAAGTGATCCAACGCCTCCGGTTCCTCAAACAGCCGGTTATACTTTTCTGGGAGGATGACGCAGCTCGTCTTGATAGGTTGAAGTACGTCCTAAAGGCAGGGGATTTCGAGGTGGACAGCGATATGACTGAGGGACAGACGAACGATTTCCTCAGGGACATTGCAGAGCTTAGGAAGAGACAGAAGGCAGGGGTTTTGGGAAATGAGACAAGAAGAGGAAGAAGGATAGGGATGAGGGGGACGATGGCGAGAAGATCGCAAATGATGGTGGGGACGAGGATGGGGATTTGAGCTGGGACGGCGGGTCGAGCAGCATCGACAAGGATAAGGATCTGAAGAGGATGAAGGCGAATTTCGATGATTTGTGTGAGGAGGACAAGATCCTGGTTTTCTTCAAGAGGTTGTCGAACGAGTGGTCAGGAGTTGGATGAGCTGCCAGAGGTGGAGAAGAGGACGGCAAAAGGGAAGTCAATGGTTGCCACGTTTAAGCAGTGCGCTCGGTACTTGAATCCACTGTTCAAGTTCTGCAGGAAGAAGGTGCGGCGTGTTTATGGCAGAATCAACTTCTTCAATTTCTTGATGGATGGCCTTGCCTGCTTGTTGCTGAGCTTGTTCCTCATCTCATGATTGAGAATGTCGACCTGTGATGAATATTTGAGTTGCTTTGTTGCTTCTTGGTTAGAAGATACACATGTCGTTTTTGTGCTGCTGCCGTCTTTATCGTTGTTTGAATGAGCATCCTGATAGTATCTGTAGTCACCTATATGCACTCTCGTGTGTTTCTTTTGATGCAGGTGCTACCTGATGATATCAGGCAGGCGTTGATGCTAGTTGTGGAATGCTGCTTGAGGAGAGACTACTTGGCTGGAATGGACCATTACATCAAACTCACTATAGGGAATGCACCCTGGCCGATAGGTTGGTATCCACGAGCGTTCTGCCAGGGAAAAGATTTACACCAACAGCGTCGCCCATATCATGAACGACGGGACCACTCGTAAGTACCTTCAATCGGTGAAAAGATTAATGACGTTCTGCCAGCGGCGATATCCCACTCTCCCATCCAAGGCTGTTGAGTTCAATAGCCTTGCTAATGGTAGCGACCTGCAATCGTTGCTAGCGGAAGAGAGGGTCTCAGTTGGCAGGGGGAGTCATGCAAATGAGGACATGCTTCGGCTGATGGCAGCTCCCAAGGAAAGCTAGGTCGTCTCTGTATGGTGAATTTTCTCCTATTTCGATTGCTAATGTAGTTAGTGGCATGAGGGTACTACTATTAACTTGTGCTATTTGAGTAATTTCTTTTTGTTTAAAACGGCACACTGTTCTTTGTGGTGCACATATCACGTCCATACTCTGTCAATCAGCAACGAAATCATTTTATCGCTTTTTCTTTTATTAAGATACACTCCATCCATTTGTTCCGAATCTATAGTCCCCTTTCTTTGTCGGGAAAGAAATGAATGATTGTTTCTTAGGTGTATTTTATTTATGGAACTTGTTCAGCTGGCAAAACAGGTTCTACGGTGAGCTTCTGCTGCTTTCGGTTTTGTACGCGGTGATTGGAGATGTTACCTCCATCAGGTAGTTTGCTTTGATTAGCGTTCCTTTGCTTCAACTCAAGTCGAAAGTCAGGATTTATGTTGTATTGATTTGTCGGCAGCACCTACTGAAGGATTGCAGGATTTATGCAATCGTGTTTTAGTCATGTTTGCTGGGGAAATCACACGTTTGAGCTCGATCGATGCACCACCATTTTTTTACCAACTTCTCAGCTGATTGATTCGCTTGAATATCCTTACTTCTTGCCACGATCTTCTTGTCCTATACCGGGAGTATGGGAACTGTGTTTCGATACCAGATACGGATGGTAAGGCCACAGTGTGCTGCATGCTCAGTGCTGGTAACCCCATTGGTTTTCGGCAGCCTGTTGATTTTCTTTCATCTTTGAAAGGATTGCAGTTTTTGGGGTGAAGTCGTTGTTTAGGTTTTGATTATGCAGACAGATCATGGGCGCATTATGAGCTGGAGTGAAGTGATAATTCAATATATGTAACAAACATGGAAACTAACTCCGAACAAATGATCTTTCTTCTTCTTCTTTTCTTTTCTTTTCTCTAACCTACCTTGAACCTAATTGCATCGTGTTGCATTTTAAGCCAATGTAGGCATTGAAGTCAGACTTTGTCCCGTGGGCATTTTCATATTTTTGGCCCCGTTTCTTACACAAACCTAACTGCCAGTCCGAAGCCGGGAAAAACGATGTTCAACCTCCGCTTCCCCTTCTCGTTTTCTCAGTCCCCCAACAACCCCCAACCCAACTTCCCCCGCCGCCCCACCGCCGTCATCGTCCTCTCCGCTGCCGCTGCCGCTGCTGCGGCTGCTGGAGCTGCCTCCATCGTAGTATCCCGTCAGAGCTCCCGCTCCCGCGACTGCTTTGGGAATCCCTTTCCTCTCTGGGGATCGCTATCTCTGTCCGACAATGCCGTCCCGGTCGTGACCGAGTCGAGGACGGGAGTCGAGTTCCCTTCCGTCGTTGGGGAGTCGAGGAAGCTGATGGGCGTCGGGGTGAGGAGGAAGAGCGTGCTGGGTCTCAAGAACATTGACGTCTACGCCTTTGGTGAAATTGTCTTGCCCCTCGTTGCCTTTCATTGTGATTTTATTTCGTTTAGAGAATGGTTGCTTCATAGAGTAGGTCGTGAATTTGTTGATCTTGTCTGGCGGAGTCGTGGCACGTGATCTTATCGAATTACAGCAGGGTTAGGAAGATGCTGATGGTTGATTCGTTATGTTTACTGTTTCTAGATAGTTGTGAATGACGTACGATCCTGAGCCGTGCCGGTTGATATGCCGTCTGCCTGTGTAGTTTCAAGCGAAAACGAGCAACGAGGGTTTGATAGCGCCCTTTGATTTTGTGTGTTGATATCGTCCAAGGGAGCTAACCAGATCTGTGTCCTGTCCAGGGATTTATGCCGATGATTCTGACATGAAGAAGATGTTGAAGGAGAAGTACGGCAAATCCCCTGCATCCGAGTTCAAGGAAGACAAGGTCTTGATAGAAGATCTTGTGGAAAGTGATGTAAGCCTGACCGTCAGGCTCCAGATAGTTTATGGCAAACTGAGCATTAAGTCGGTGAGGAGCGCCTTTGAGGAGTCTGTCGGTAGCCGACTCCAGAAGTTTAGCAGCGAAGACAACAAGGAACTGCTGCACAGGTATAGACTAGTAATTCTCTAAAAATCGGTTTCTGCTTCTGTTACGGGCACGACTAGTCATATGTTTTCTGTGTTCTTGATGAATCTGCAGGTTCACTTCTCAGTTCAAAGACGAGTACAAAATACCGCGAGGGTCGGTCATAGATCTCTCCCGAGACCAGGGCTATGTTCTTCGCACGACTAGTAAGTCTGAAGAGATATGTGGTTAAGTAGTTATCCAGATAAGTAAGTTTTGTTTCAAATGTTGTTTTTGTTGACGTGGGTGCAGTCAACGGTGAAGAAGTGGGGAGCATAGAGAGCAAGGTCCTTTGCCGGTCGATACTGGACCTCTATGTAGGCGACGACCCTTTTGACAAGAATGCCAGGGAAGACGTCCGGCGAAACATGGCGGCCCTACTGGAGGACTGACCTCATTCAAACTCCCGCCTTGGGACTTGTTTTTGCTGAATCTGCAGCTCGTAAAAGCCACCTTTTGTTACGAAAGATGCACTCAACGGCAATCCAAAGAATCCACTCTATTTTATCTTATGGACTCTCATTACGTGATCGATAACAATCCGTCCCTCTCGCGGCCGTCGTCTCCTCGTCCTGTCACTCGCAATCTCCGTGTGTGCAGCCAGCCGCAGATTCAACCAGAAGGTAGCCGCAGGAATGCGTACAGATGATATTGTTTCTAATCGGGTTAGTTTATCTATAAAATTGGAGAGTTTGCACAAAAAAGCAGAAAAACTTTTTCTAAGTAGCCCATGCGACTATAAAAAGGTCGGACTCTGCCCTCCAAAACCCTCCGCTGGCTTAAACCCTTTTCTCCGTACGGCCCCGGCAATGCATCGTGTGCTCATCCGCCCAGCCGCCGCCGGCGCCCGCGTTCGCCTCCTGTCATCCGCTGCGGTGACGGCGACCGTTACCTCGGCTCCCGCCGAGAAAAAGTCAGCAGACAACCTTGGGAGGAGGCTCCTGAGCCTCGTGTACACGAAGCGGAGCGCTGTGGTGACGATCAACAAGTGGAAGGAGGAAGGCCACGTCGTGAGGAAGTACGCGCTGAACCGAATCGTCAGGGAGCTCCGCAAGCTTAAGCGCTACAAGCACGCTTTGGAGGTCGGTTCGGCTGGGCGATTGGTTTTTATTCTAGAATTGAAGTTTTCGTGATTTCGTTCTCCAATTTTATTCTTGTCAATCGCTTGAAGTGCTGTTTAAGTTTGAGTATTGGGGTTTCGTTTTGGATGATGTAGAGAGATGGATATGTTTTTGAGTAATTCCCGGATACAATTATCATAGCAAGATCTTCTATGACAAATTACATTATCTGACTGTATGTTGTAGATTGTAATTGTCGGTAATGGGCCAAGTGTTGTGGAAACATATGATTTGCCCACAATTGTGTGGTGAGTCGACAGTTGCAGTTATTGGTTGGCATGATTGGGTTTGGGAAATCTGTTGCAATGCCGAAACATGTTTTACAATCAATCATAAAATCAGGGTACTTGTAACCATGTCGGTGACAACCATTCGTAATGCTTCTCTGCTCGAGGAATGCTTCGTTTGATTTGCTTTCTGTACTTGAAGCCCTTGTTCGGTTGCACATTGAGGGCGTTCGGTTCTGCAGTTTGATGACATCTTTGTTTATGGACTGATATCATGAAACCTGTATTGTTGCTTATGATATGTGTTTTCTTGGTGTAGATATGCGAATGGATGACTTTACAGAAAGATATCAAGTTGTTGCCCGGTGACTGTGCTGTTCACTTGGATTTGATTGCTAAAGTTCGTGGGCTGAACAGCGCAGAGAAGTTCTTTGAAGACCTTCCTGAGACAATGAGAGGTTCACACACCTGCAGTGCTCTCCTTCATGTCTATTGCCAAAAACAGTCATACGAGAAAGCAGCGGCCTTGATGGAAAAGATGTTGGAATGTGATTTTATGACCAGCCCTCTGCCCTTCAATCACATGATATCCATGTACATTGCAAATCAGCAGCTGGAGAAAGTTCCTCAAGTTATTGAAGAGTTGAAAAAGAAGACCACCCCTGATCTTGTGACCTACAATCTCTGGTTAACCATGTGCAAGGAGCAAGGGGATGTTGAAAATGCGGAAAGAATTTTTCTCGAGCTGAAAAAAGCAAAGATATCTCCTGATTGGTTCACCTACAGCATTCTTTCCAACCTATACATGAAAGTTTCAGCTACCGAGAAAGTATTCATGACGTTAAAGGAGATGGAGAAAAGGGCTACGAAAAAAAGCCGGGCTGCTTTCTCATCTCTTATTAGTTTGCTTACTATTATGAAAAGTAGAGAGGAGGTTTTCCGAGTTTGGAAAAAAATGAAGTCACTTTTCCGGAAGATGAGTGATGCTGAGTACACGTGCATGATTGCGTCACTGGTGAAATTGGGGGACATCGAAGAAGCTGAGAAATTATATGCCGAGTGGGGGACGGTGTCTAATTCTGGAGATCCCAGTATAAGAAATGTACTCCTTGCTGCGTACATAAATAGCAACCAGGTGGACAAGGCAGAGAGCTTTTACAATCAGGTAATGTCGACAGGGACTGTTGCACCCTGTTATACTACTTTTGAACTTATGACATGGGGTTACATCAAAAGTAAGCAGATGGACAAGGCTCTATGTTTTCTTGAAAAAGCCATTGCAAGTGTTAAGGACTGGAAGTTTGACAAAAAGATGATCTGGGAACTGTTTGAGAAATTAGAGGAAGAAGGGAATGTGGAAGGTGCTGAGAAACTGTTGGTCATCCTTCGAGGTGCTGGACATGTGAGTACCCGGGTGTACAATTCTCTTCTAAGAACTTATGCCAAGGCTGGCCTGATGCCACTCATTGTTGCCGAGAGGATGAAGAAAGATGATGTCTGCTTTGATGAAGAAACCAGTGAGCTGATCGAGAAAACTAAAAACATGCTTGCCACTGAAATTTCATCCAAATTTTCATAGTGAGGGACGTGAAAGGGAATGTCCTATATAGTTTACCCTAATCCCGAACTGATTTTTTCACCCGCTGTTGACACTGCTGTGAGTGTTGTGCTGAGGACACTGGCTGCCTAGCATTGGTAGGACTTAATTAGACATCATAATATTTACTCTCTCCTGCGCTGTCATTGAGATTTCAAATTCAGAATGATTAGGAACATGTTTCTTAAATACAAAGAGCATCAGAACATATTCCACCAAAGAAGAAAGCTTATAGCTTGGTAAATCCCATTCTATCTTTGTTAGTTTGGTAAATCATTTGTAGAGGAACTTCTCCTATTTATGTATTTCCTAATTATTTACACTCTCGTTATTCGTGATTCAGTTTAGTATATATGTATGTTTTAAAGTGTCATGTCATTTTGTTCCATGCTGATGTAGATTGTGCAAGAACGATATCGAGTTTTTGGGTTTGTCCATAGCGAGCTGTATTTTTCATATTTGCATATGATTCCCCTCGACTGGAGAGTTGTGGCTGTAAACTAATACTCTGCAACCTTTTGTTTTGCAGCAGTCATTTGTTTCTTATTGGTCTGAACAAGTCTCTTATGAAGCACATCTTTCAGTGGTTGAGATTGCAATGTTCCTCTGGCTCTGGAATCGATGTTTATTCGGATCTCGGATTGGGACAGGAATCAAGTCTTGCTTCAGTCGTGTCCTTTTGATGGACTTACCATCTGGGTTGTTATATATATTGTGGAATGAATTAAATTGGCTCTCTGTCAAACTCACGGAAATGTGCCTGCTGTGCCAACTGCCAGCAAATGGGTTCAGAAGGCACGACTCCATTTGGGTTATAGCTTCGTCGGCCCTTAGTTTCAATTGTTACCTCACTTTGGGTGAGAGCTTATCTGAGGTTGGCCCTGGAACTTATGTTTTCCCACCCTATTCTTTAGCTGGTGTTTCTCTCTTACACATCATTATGACATCAAAAGAAATAGCAAAGATCAGTACAACTTAGGTGAAGTTGTGGAGGGGGTTTAACTAACCCCACTTTTTGGTTGCGTGTGATATCATCTTGGGAAACAAAACTTGTTGGCCTTCTGAAAGAATGACACGTTTTACTAGTTCATATCCCGTCCTCTTTGTCAGGTCAAAATGGCTTGTTATCTAATTCCAATTTATACCGAGATTGGTGTATGGTTTTGTTTCCATTGTCCAGAAATGGATATCAGCAGGGCAAAACAAAGAGAAGTAGATGAGACAATGACTGAAATGTGGGGGGTTGGTTTAAGGCAGAAGAATTCCCAACAACCTTTGACCTCACTTCTCTAAGACTGTTTTGTTTTGTATATGTATTACACATAGGTTGTTAACCCAATACACTCCGCATTCTGCATACTCAACGCATAACACCCCCACCACTCCATCTTATTTGCCTGTCAAAAAAGAAATGAAAAGAGTATTAGATACCAGTTTGGCTTCCTAATACGCCTGCGGAAGCTCAACCAATCCCGTATGATGTTGTACTCGTATGTGATCGTTGTGTTTAGTTAAACCGTAAGTTAGTGTTAGGATCAGCTTTTAAGCGCCCACCAGCGGAACCCAACCTCTCCACAATCCTCTACTCATCTCCATGAGAATTAGCACTGATTGACAATGGCTGAAGGAAATGTTGACGGTGAGGCGGCGATGGGGTCCCAAGGAGGCTTGGAAGCATTGCTTCCATCTCTTGTGCTTAATGAAGCAATCATAATGCCCCAGGCAGCCGGGAAAACCACGGTAGTGTACCCCTGTTTTTTCCATCTCTGCTTCGCTCGAGTTCTCTTCTTAGCTTTCCCGTATGAGCTTCTCTTTTAGGAACATTGGAGCGGGAGTAATTATCGCCGGCACGGTAGCAGTCACCCCCTGAGGTCTTATCATCTGGAAGGAAACGGAAGGAAGCCGGCTAGAACAATAACTACAACAATGCAGAGGATGCATCATCGTCAGATGAACGAGAGGCTTGGTGGGAGCTTTGGTTGGGGACACGGACACGGAACATGGGTCGGTTTCGTCGATTCTTGCGGCAGCAGAAGGTTGTGCTCCGGTACCGGGGTGTTCCTCCCCAAAACAGCGACCACCAACACCCAACCGGGCAATATGAAACCAGGTGACCAAACAAGCATACTTCTCGACGAGTCATTGGTCCGGTCGGTTCATAATCCCATTCCGGGACAACTTAATGGAGTTTGAAGGCATTTTTTTAGTTAATTATGCGTACGCAGGAACGACTTGGGAATCGAGGGGTGGTGGTAACGACGGAGGCGGCAAAGAGACAACGAAGCAAGGTTGCAATAATCTAATGGCCCCGTCATCGCCAGACACGTTCCTCCCCAAAGAATGGACTTACTAGAACTCAAAAAAAAAAGGCAAAATATCGATTTTTGGCCCCAAGTATTGGCAAACTTTTCGATTTTGCAAATCGTTTAAAAATTTTTCAATTTGACCTTAAATCGATGACACTTTTGTATGAGGCCTTATTTGTGACGGACGTTAGATTTTCGCGACGTGTCAATTAGCCTCCGTTAACTTAGCCTACATGGCGTCCGACGTGGGAATTACTTAATTTGTTGGCCTACGTGGTTTGGGTTAGAAATCGGTGAAGGGGAAGAAATTGGGGATAGGGTTTGGGTTAGAAATCGGGGTTAGGTTTGATTTTGTCTTCCCTCGCTCGATTAAATCGTTAAACAATGTGAGGTTGGGGTTGCGCGTTCTGTTTGTGGGGTTGCGCGTTCTGTTTGTGGGGTTGCGCTGTGTTAGTGGGGTTGGGGTTGGGGTTGCGCCTGTGTTAGTGGGGTTGGGATTGGGGTTGGGGTTGGGGTTGCGCGCTGTGTTTATGGGGTTGGGGTTGCGTGCTGTGTTTGTGGGGTTGAGATGCTTTTCGTGTTCTGGTGGTTTGGTTGGTTTTCTGTAAGTGCGCTGTGTTGGGGAATGCGTTATGATGTTGCTGCTTTCTATAGTCTGTGTGGTTCGCTTATTTTTCATAAATGCGTATACGCAGGTACGATGAGTGCTTCCGGGAGTTTTGACACTTGTGTTGGTTCTGTAAATTCATCCTGTGATAGTAGTGAAATGAGGTGCAAACATGGGGTACGAGCTGTATTGTATACCTCATGGAGTAGAACTAATCCTGGGAGACGATTCTTTCGCTGTCGAATGTGGAAGGTGGTATTGTAGTTGTTACCGTATTGTATACCATATGGCTGACTGTTACTGACTAATGTTGTGTGTTATAGGATGATGACTGTGGCTATTTTAGGTGGTTTGATGAGGTTGTACCTGCACGACAGAAAGAGGTGATATTACAGCTTCTTGAGCAGAAGAAGATGCTAGAAGATAACATGGAGATTTTGCAAAAGAGAGAAGGCGCAATGGAATCGTTGATCAAGCATTTAGAAGCTGAGATTATCAAGCAGAAGATGATGAAAAAAAATAGATGTATGTTTATTAGGTCATGGATGAGAGTGTTACTATTTGTGATAGTTGGTGTAATTAGTGTTGTTGTATATGAATCGTTGAAGTAGGTGTTATGCGATTAGTGATTGGATATGTTATGTTATTTACTGAAATGGAGATTATGTTGACTTATTTACTGATGTTTATTATGTACTTAAAAGGACCAATTTCATAACGAAACACATTTTGTCATAACAACCTGATCTGGACATGAATTTCTTACAATCCTGTTCCATAACAAGCTCATTCTTACATAGCGAACACAGATAACATAACAACCAGATGACATAACAACAATCAGGTCCTCATCATGGTTGGCTTGGTCAGCTGCTGGTCATGCTTGGTCCTGGTCCTCTCTCAGCTTGTGGTGCTGGTTCTCTCTCAGCTTGTGGTCCTTGACTCGAGCTTGCTGTAGCCTGTCTCTTGCTGCATGTCCTCTTGTTATGTCCCTTCTGGCCGCACAGCTTGCACTTCACTTTCCAGTGATGACCGGAACCTGAAAAATCGAAACACATATTAGATGGGTAATAACACATCAGAATTACGTTGGCAGTGGCATACCGTATTTAGGATATGCGAATGGTAATTCGAATGAAGATTCTTCAACTTGGTCGGATGAAGTTGGCTTTGAGCTTGGCTGGGAAGATGGCTGTGAAGATGGCTGCCGCTTGCATGTCCTCCTGTTATGGCCGCAGTTGCCACATAGCTTACATGCCATCCCAAGTCCCGTCCTACTCATCTTTGTCGCAGTTGTCTTTGGGTCTTCTTCTTTGCTTATCTTTCTCTTTTGCTTTCTTGGTCTGCCTGGCAATTTTTTGTAAGGAGGTGGCCTTACTGGTTCTTCATCTACCTTGGGCCAGAACTTTCTACCTTCCAGAGGCTCTAGGACATACATGTACGCCCTTCTATATGTGTCCATGGTGAAATACGAACTAACATAATCCTCCATGTCCCATTTCATGAACATAATGCAGGACAGAGCATGTAAACATGGGATGCCATGTAACTCCCAGGCCCTACAGCTGCAACTACAAGCCCTAAGATCTACTAAGAACCTGTCCGACTCAACCAAAGGCATTGAAACTTCGAACTTCTCCATCATTGACGGTTTAACAACCCATCTAGCAGCACCTTCTTTCATAGACTCAATGGCTTTCCTGACATTCTCTGTGAGTAAATCAACCCTCCTAGCAGCAGCCCTATTCTTCTCTAACTGTCTCACCATTAGAAGCCGTCTAATTCGCTCTAACATGTCAATCAATGGTAATCTTCTAGCGGCAACAATATAGGAATTGAACGTCTCGCACATGTTATTACTATGTGTTCCGCAATGGCTAGAAGGGTGGAAGAAGGCCTTACAGAAATGTTGGGGACCCTGTTTGTGGAAATCTGCAGCCGCTTCGAGGGATCCCGGGACACCATCTCGTCCATGGCTCATCTCATTCATGGCTATGTTGAAGTCAACCTTGTTTGTGCATCTAACAGCCTTATAGAAGCAACTCTTCAGGAAAAGACCTCTATGTTTGACCTTCCAATTCTGGTAGATGTGTCGGGAGCAGTTCCTTGATTCGGTTTCGGGTGCAAGCAATGAAATGGCATTTAACAATCCCTACAACTTAAAACAGTTAGTATGGAACAGCAAAACACAACGCCTTACAGCAAATCACAGTAACCCAACCTACCTTTTGTTGGTCGCTAATAAACGTCCAACCATGGCCGCTACCAACCCCAAGTTCTCTGAAAAGAATCTCCAGGAACCAATGCCAGGAATGTTGATTTTCCCCTTCCACCACTGCCCATGCAATGGGGTACATACCATCATTCCCATCGCGGCCAACGGCTGTTAATAAGATCCCACCAACCTTGTTCTTTATAAATGTGTCATCAAAGCCAACAAATTGTCTGCAACCGCGAAGGAATCCCTTGATCAACGCTTCAAATCCAATGAACAACCTTCTAAAAGTTGTGTGCAGCCCCGTTGATTGTGTCAAATCACAGACCAACTCAAAGCAACTCCCCGGATATTTAAGTCTCAAGGCTGCCAAATACGGTTTAAGATCCTTGAAATGATCATCAACCGATCCAAGCATCATTCCATCTGCAAGCCAGCATGCCTGGTAAATCTTCATCAACCCAACCTCAATTGTATACTTCTTCATGACCTCTTCCTGAATTTCCTTGGCCGTGACACCACCTTTTCTTAAGTTGCCTTCAATGAATTGCTCAGCTAGCCATTTCGTTGTGGCCTGCCTAATTTGGAATTTCCTTGCACATGTATGAGTGTCGATCACATTCTTTATCGCGAAAGAACCATCCTTCTTCAGCCTGAGCCATAAATCCTCCAGGGACAACCAGACTCGCATGTAGCCTCCTGCTTTGCTGGGGAACTACGTTTCCAACGTATATTTAGCCCATTAGCAATGGCATACTTCTGTACAGCGCCATGCATCTGGTTTGGTGTCTCGAAACACATGCCGGGCTTGAACTTTAATGACTTGTGATCACAACCTGGATTATAAGTACTCAGATCAGCCTTCAAATGTTTCCTCCTGAATGATATTGTGAATGACCCATCATCCAGGAGCATATCCTCGTCAGAACTTTCATACTCAGAATGTTCAACTTGGTCACACTCAGAACCAGCCACACTACAAACTTCCACAGTGACAGAACCAGCTACTTCATCAGCTTTCGGACCATTACCATCAACCCTGTCTTCGACAACAACATTTTCCATAACTACACTCGGTCCTGCCTCCGAGGATACCACACCTACTTCATCGTTCAATGAATCATCACTACTTGTCAAACTAAGGGTGATATCAATACTGCTGCTACTAACCTCCTTCACAGCTTCATCATCAGATAGTACCTCAATCAATGGCCCTTCGCAATATACATCCAGAGTGGCCCTATCGTTGCATGCATCACACATCTCCATTACATCCTTATCGTTAATTATCTGCCTACGACTACCATCGGGAAGCTGCCACCACATTGACCTAACATTGCATCCAGAATCTTGCCCAAAAGCCACTAACGTGAAGTATCCCATGAGGTCACAATCCACATTCCCATACTTACAAATCTTGCCACCAACATGCATATCCACGTTAATACGCTTCATTCTCACCTGTCTACCCACATGCATTTCCAAAAAAAACCGCATCTCACCCTCCCAACCAAACCCACGCAGAAATACACCAACAACAGAAAACAATGACGCAATACACTTACCTGGAGGAGAAAAACCAACGAATCGTGCAACAAAGCCTCAAGGATCGCCAACGACAGCCACGGGAGAGAAAACCCAAATCTCCTTCCTGAAGAACCCTAACCCTAACCCCTATTTCTGCGATTTGATTTTAACATGTAATTCCTCCCACCAGGTAACTCCACGTAAGACAGAAAATATTAATGTCAATGCCACGTAAATAATTCACCAACATTTCCGTCAAAAATCTAACGTCCGTCACAAATAAGGCCTCATACAAAAGTGTCATCGATTTAAGGCCAAATTGAAAAATTTTTAAACGATTTGCAAAATCGAAAAGTTTGCCAATACTTGGGGCCAAAAATCGATATTTTGCCAAAAAAAAAAGACAGAAAATTCATAACCCTAATTCCCGGAACTCCACTAATAGTTTTTTTTTTTGGCTGTTGTAATAATATTAATTATTACTATTTTGTCATTCTCGTATTATTCGTTCCATCGTAACGAGTCATGTCCATTATTTCTAAACATCGTTAACAAAGCTGGTTATCATGTAATAAATTATCAAATACACAGTATTATAATAAAAATGTCAAGAACAACGCCACTAAATATCACCCGTTCGTTTCCCGTGAAGTGTACGGTCAAGACTGGCTCCCGTCTCAACCCCACCCCCCCCCCCCGGGCGACAATGGCCGTTTTGTTTGTTCCGGACAGAGAGACCTTTCGAAGCGTGACTCTCGGGCAAACTCCACCCCATGGAAGCTGCGATTCTCGTACCTGGCCGCGTTGATTTTCATATTGCCTCTACTAAATTCCCAGGTAGATGGATTTTCCGTCCTATGCAGCTTTTCGGGTATTCTTTTGGGGGGAGTTTTTTAAGTGGGTTGTTGGGGAAGAGTTCACCGTGAGCATGCCAACTGTTTGTTCTTGTTCCTCTGAGAGCCCTGTAGTTCGATCACGTGGGATATTTTACACGTTTCGTGAAAGAAGAGTGTTGTGAGATGCTTTAAGGCTAAAGGGTGAGGATTCTTTGGCTCGAAAGGTGAGATGTTTGACCTATTGTTAATGTGGCTCCTTGTCTACGAAAGAGCTAATATGCTTCAGAACTAGAAACATTGCTGGAAGTTACTTGTTTTAACAAAATGGTCGCTTGATCGTAATAAATCGGGAGTCTGAGTACATTTTGGGTAATAGCCTGTTTTATGAGTCTTTTTTATTGTGCTTATATGTTACAGTTAGCTTAAGGAGCATATAATTCTCCGTATGATGAATCAATCCCTTTTCGTTATTTAAGAATAGTCATTCCATTCTTCACCTAATAGCTATTTGATGAATCCAACGTAATGTTATAGTTAACTTAAAGTTGTTCCTTTTTGGATGATAAGAGCATAGTTCTGTGCGCTGATTGTGAAGAGAAACCCATAGTACTATCTAAGTTGGTAGTTATATGCTGAGCATGCAGGTGGAAGGAAGACAGTCGCCCGCAGATGGGATCGCCTATCGCCTGGGGGAGGCCATCTTTCCTTGAATAGAAGTAATGTCGAACTTGGAAGAAGCCCGATGATGCTTAATAGCTGGCATGTTCGATCAGAGATTGAATGGAAGTTTCGTGTATGCTGCTCGGGCAGTAATAGCCACGTGCAGTCATTGATGTCGCCAGCAGCTGATCCAGTTATCTCTTTATCAGACAATGAGGAATATGTTACTGACTTTCGAGATCCAGCAAAATTCAAGGATGTTCCGGCAAAGTCTAGAGCATATAAGAGCAGATTCCTGAATTTAGTTCGTCTTAGTTCTGTTACCAACAATGCAGTGGAAGCTTTCTTCAAAAGTGAAATACGAAGACGATTATTTGTAACAGCAACTTTACTGGTACTAAGTCGTGTTGGCCATTTCATCCCTTTGCCCGGATTCGACAGACGAATGATACCACAAGACTATTTGAAATTTGTATCGGGATCTGTAGGTGAGATTGTGGTTATTGATGATGTGAATATATATGCATGTCCTTATTGTTAGAAATATTACAGGACTGGTTTTTGTACTTGGTGTTGGCTTTATATATTTCTCGATTGCATGTCGCTTCCACCTGGTCTGTGACCAATCTTAAAGGTAATTTTTTGGCAGACGAACTAGGTGATTTGACAACACAGTTGAAGTTTCATTCTTCCAGCTTGGGATCAGTCCTCAGATAATGGCATCAATTCTTATGCAGGTGCAGAAGTTTCCTCAGATATTCCATCCCCTGGTGAGAGTTATATATGGAAAATACATACTAAAGATACTGGAGATGCAGGTGCTTTGTCATCTTGTCCCATCCTTTGTAAAGCTACGCAAAGAAGGGTTAGATGGGCATGAGAAGTTCAAGAGCTATATGTGTGTGAGCATATTGATATAAATCCTTGCTAATCTGTTGAATTGTAAACCTTTTCATGTCTTGCAGATGGTGGATTTCCCTTTGCTTTGCAATAGTGGAAGCTCTGGTTATTTCAACTTATTCCCAGCCATATTCTGTACATGCTGCCAGTAATAGGTCTTTTGCCTTATTCTCATTTAGCATCAAATGATTCAGTATTTAGTGAAATTATAAAGGCAAAATATACGTTTATGGCCTCAACTTTGAGCCAACTTTCTGTTTTGTCATTAACTTAGTTTGTTATATAATTTTGTCACAACTTTTATTTTTATTTTGATATTGGTCAATCTTGAATTTTATCGCGCATAAGACAAACAGACCTTAATAGACAATTTTCATTTACCAACTAAAAAGGAAAAAAAAGTAAAAAAATGAGAACTAATATTGAAACCTTATTTTTTTATTTGGCAAAATATACGTTTATGGCCTCAACTTTGAGCTAACTTTTTGTTTTGTCATTAACTTAGTTTGTTATATAATTTTGTCACCAACTTTTGTTTTTATTTTGATTTTGACAAATCCTGAATTTCTTCTAGCGAAAGCCAAACAATGCATTAATATAGTCTGACTCGTGTCCTATAATAGTAGAGTTTCGACCTCTCATTCATTCGTCTCATAATCAACTTTATCCGTAATAGCAGCCACATAATAGAACATCATCCGACAGTCATCGATTAGGAATCTTGTGAAAACAGATGGTTAGGAATCTTCAGTTCCCATCTATCGCTTCGGTTGAGTGTTACAAATCCTGCCCTGCTGCAAATGTTGTAATGAATTCTTAAAATGGGGAGATCGTCCCTTGAATACAATGCGGAGGTTACAGCAAAAAGCCCAACCCATCAATACCAAGAAGAAAACAGAAACAGGCCCAAAAGATCCACCGCTGTTCTCTCTTCCCTCATTCTCATTCTATTTTCCTCTCACGATTTCGGAAAAGAAGCCGAAAAACCTCCGCTGTCCCCCTTCTCCCTCTAAGGTAGCCGTCGCTCCGTCCGGGAGGACACCATGAAGCTCGTCAGGTAAGTTCGTCGGCGTTGCTTTCTCCTGGCTGTCTGTTTTCCGTTAGTTAGTCAGTTAGTTGATTTTTCTGCTGGTTTTGTGTTCGTGTTTTTTGTTTTTGGTTGGGGCGGGCTGATGGTTAAGGTTTTTGATGAAGCTGAACAATGAGACGGTCTCGATCGAGCTCAAGAACGGCACCGTCGTCCACGGAACTATCACCGGTAGACCCTCCCGTCCCTTTCGTACGATCAACATTACGCTGCTAGAAATGCGGTGAAATTGTTTCTCTCGATTTGTTTTCTTCTGTTTCTGCAGTGGCTAGGTCTAGGTCTAGGGTCGCTCCCGTGTCCTTGCTTGTTTTTGCCTGTGTACTGTGACTGCTTGTACGACCTTGTCCTTCTCTATGAGGATGCCTCCTAGTACTGTGATTTCGTCGACTAGTTAAAGCTCAAATGAAACAGATGTTACTACAACAGACTACAGAGGCAATAACAGTCAAACCTTGCGGGCTTAGCTGTATGGATTCTTGTTTTTTCTATCATTAGGGTTTGGGTTACAGTACAAACTTTTCAGGAAGAATTCTTAGAAATAATTTAGCACTCCTGCTCTGTGCAGTTTTTCATGTTGCCGTATTCCCTTATGGTGAATTGGGTTGTTGTTGTTATAGTTGATACTGATTCTTTGATAATTCAGGTGTGGACATCAGCATGAACACTCATCTCAAGACTGTAAAGCTCACTTTAAAAGGAAAGAATCCGGTGACTCTCGACCATTTGAGTGTTAGGGGCAACAACATCCGTTACTACATTCTGCCCGACAGTTTGAATCTCGAGACTTTGTTGGTGGAAGAGACGCCTAAAGTCAAACCTAAGAAGCCAACTGCCGGTACTGACCTCACTTTGTTCCTTAGATCAATTATGTGTTCTTTGGTTTGGTTTGTATCTCCCCTGTTGCTATACATTTGCTAGTGAAAGAAAAACAGTCGTAAAATCCCGATTGATCATTTCAGGTCGGCCAATGGGACGAGGCAGGGGACGTGGGCGTGGCCGCGGGCGCGGTCGAGGGCGTTAAGCCTGGATGCTTGGGGTTTTAATTTTTTGTCACTACCGGTTATATGCACGCCTTTATTCTCTCGGCATGTCGATGCAAATGCATGGAGTTATTTTAGTTGCAGTTAATGATTTTTATTTGTTAGTGCTGTGAAGGTATATCTAAGATGTTGTGTAGGAAGTCAGCTGTTCACTTGTTGTGTTTATGAATTAGAGCTACTACTTAAAACTGCGACAGTTGTTTCTAACTGAGATTATTATAGCTTTACCTTTTTGTTTTGCGCCACTCTTGCTCATGTTATGCTCTGTTGCTGCACAATATCCTCCCTGAAATTCGTAACCATGAGCAATGCCATGGAAAGTGGGAAACATCTCAGATGTGTTTCGGCTCAAAGCATACTGATGTTTTACCTCAGTTGTGCCCGTGCATAGGAACCCCCCTGGCCCCACCAGTCAGTCTTCCCCAGTTGGGTTTTTGGCTGATGCACAGGGTATTATTAGCATCCAAGGCAAGGTATTTTCTCGACCACGTAGTGTGATCTGGTTTATGAAATGATGTTCTTGATGATGTGTGCCATCCTCGTTTAAGGCTAAAATACAATTGGCTTATCTGGTTATTGGCATTGCATCTTATCTATACTTTTCATGCACGTAAAAACAAGTTGAGGAGACTAGAGCTTTTGTGCTTTGAGAGCCGATAGTTGATTGACATCATAAATCTCTTTATGTCACACTCGAGGCAGATTAGCATGGACGAACTTGGATTTTCTAGATTCTTCATTGCTTTACTCCCCTAGAATGATTGAAATCGAATAAAGGGTATTCACCTAAATGTTGTCTAATCATCATAAAGGGAAGGGGAGTTCTTTCCATAGTTTGCACGGGTGATCTTGATTGTAAAGGTGGCCAGTCAAGACTCACGCTAGGAAATTCACGAATTCGTCCTAGCTTTACACCCCTCTTGACGTGACTCGAATTGTACACAATTCATCATGCTTGTTCAGGACTTAGCCTTTTGTTTCCTTCCGATGATGGAGGGCAGGGCTAACTCGTGGATGGTTCAGAGCAGGTACCAGCAATGATACTAAAAGACCAGGTGATGTGACTCGAGTTTTGACCTGATTATTTTACATGATTTCCTAGTGGGGGGATGTGGAGATGCTGAATTTTAAGGATCATTACCAATGATGTAATGACAAGAACTAAATTGTGGGTTCTTGGGGTGTGATGTAATACCAGATTTTGGTGGCTGGCTGCTTTTTAGCTTTTACCTTTATAGTACAATGGCAATGGCCTCCATTCAGGCAACTTTATGATTTGATTAGTCGGGGTGAACAGACGACCCCTCAAATCATAACCCCAAAACAGTGTGGATGGATGATTTGGATGCAATCGCGTTCGGACAACAACGTCCTTGGATAACGAAAGCTTTTCTTTTTGGGAGGAATTTGCCACAAGGACAAGACCGTGCATATCCGTTTGTGAACTTAGGCTGACTCCAGCTATGGCCTCCACCACTATTGACCAGGACTGGGAGAAGAGATGTTCTCCATGTGATTTGCTTTAACTGGGGAGATGGTGGCGATGGCCCCCATCCTCCTACAGATAGGTTCGACTCTCGTTCCAGAGTCGGGAGTAGCAATGGCTTGCGACTCACACTGATACGTGCGAGCCACGAGCCTGGTGTGTGCCGCGTACCGTCTGTATGGGATGAAATATACATGAACGGACTCCAGGCGGCGATGCAAAATGAGCGGATGCACTTTGATCTGAAACAGACAAGGAAGCGAGCAACAAAAGGAGGAATATCATCGGGAGCACAAAGTCGCCGTCCATTTGAGTGGACAGTGGTGGGGGGGGGGGTCCGAAGAAGAATCGAATGCTGCTAAATGCTGTATCCAACTAGTGTGAGGTATACAACACCATCACCAAAAGAATCATCATCATCATCTTCTTCTTCTTCTTCTTCTTCACCCTTTGCCAATTGTCCAAAAAGAAAAGCAAAAGAAACAAATATTCAACTCATCTTGATAAAACTTATTCCCAGAAAGAACAAGAACAAAAAGGGAACTCCAAGATAAAATTCTCTTTTTTAAATCGCCCCCTCCTTGGAATCAATCAATCACTCAATCAATCATAAGCAAAAGCATACAAAAATCAGCAGGAGTAAACCCTAAATCAGTGAGCCATCCAAACAAAATCAGCATCACAAAACCAAAGAAGAAGAAGATGGAAAGAATTGTGGGTAGTGGTGGGGTTTTGTCTTTATTTATTCCAACTGAGTTGACCAGAGAAGAGGAAAAAAAGAAAGAGTAATCTGCTGCTACAGCTTGACCCAATTTGATGCGAGTTGTAGCAACTTCTCCTTTTTTCTCCTCCTATAAAAGTTACCATCTCTACTCAGGCCTAAGTAATAGTCATGAACATGAGTATATCCATGGTAATCTGCAAACCCGCTAAGCCCTTCCTCGAGGACGTGCCTGGTCGCCTCGACCTCAGCCCCTTGATCCCTCCCCGGGAAAGGGAGAAGGTCGTCGTCGTATTAGGCGCCACCGGGACTGGGAAATCGCGTCTCTCCATCGACATCGCGTCCCGGTTCCCCGCCGAGATCGTGAATTCAGATAAGATGCAGGTTTACCAGGGCCTCAATGTTGTCACCAATAAGGTCACCGAGGAAGAGAAGTGCGGCATCCCTCATCACTTGCTGGGGAATATCTGCCCTGATGCGGATTTCACAGCAGGGGATTTCTGTGGCCTGGCCTCTGTCGCCGTCGATTCCATCTCTGCGCGCGGTCAGCATCCGATCATCGTCGGCGGGTCTAATTCATACGTCGAAGCGCTGGTCTCCGATCCTAGTTTTAACTTTAGGTCTAGGTACGAGTGCTGCTTCCTGTGGGTGGACGTCGCGATGCCCGTGCTGCATTCGTTCGTGTCGGAGAGGGTCAACAGGATGCTCGGAAAGGGGCTGGTAGAGGAGGTAGGGAAGGTCTTTGATCCCAATGCGGATTATTCCCGGGGAATTAAGAGGGCCATCGGAGTCCCTGAGCTTGACTTATACTTCCGGACGGAGAAGTTCCTCGATGAGAACTACCGGAAGCGACTGCTGGAGGAGGCCATCGCCGAAATCAAGTATAACACCTGCAAATTGGCCTGCCACCAGTTGGAGAAGATCCACCGGCTCCGAAACTTCAAGAGATGGAACGTCCACAGGCTAGATGCGACGCAGGTGTTCCAGAAGCAAGGAGCAGAAGCCGACGAAGCATGGAGGCAGCTCGTCATCGAGCCCAGCACGTCAATCGTGGCAGAGTTCCTCTACGGAGCTACGAAATACGCCCCGGCAAAAGCACTCATCCGACGAGCACTTTCCACAGTCAGCGGCAGGGTACTCGCCTAGCCTCTGCGGAAGTAGTTAAAGGATTTGGAAGAGAGACAGAGAGACGGCAACAGAGCGGTTGCCGGAAGAATATATGGAAAGAGTTCCCTGAGGCCATTTTGCCCTCGTCGGTCCGCATGTAACACACTACGATTAGGAGGTCCGCTATTCAGTGTAATAAAAAGTATCATCTTCGTAGAAGCCATTGACGTCTAACTCCTCTAGCCGCACGTTAAACCTACCTAGAAAAGTTTAAGCAGTTTCCACGTAATATCAAAGCGGTACTGAATTCAAACACCGTACACGCAAAAATTCATAACAGAATTGGTATAAGAAATTCGCGTAGCCTTGAAGCAACGATCAGGAGCCAAAAATGCTAGTCCGATTCAACTTGAATGGACGTTACTCGGCCGACCGATTCACTAACATTCTCTCCACATCGGGATCCCTGACCGACTCCGTTAACGTGGTTTGGATCGTACAGTATGGAATGCAACAAAATTATAGAGAAAGGTGCTGAGTAGTGTTGTGAATTTTTAAAATAATAAGAAGGAAGAAGATGGATAGATATATGCATTTGGTTGCCATAGAAATTAATGAAGACGACATGGACATGATGATGACATCCACACCAGCACCAATGTCAATCCCCCCCAAAAATAAATAATAACAGATAAAAGAAGAGAAGTTGGGCCAACTCAATCACCAAAAGAAAAAGAAGACTAAAGTAATTTCTGCAATTGTTGGAAGAAGGGGATAAATTCAAAAGTGATTAAGCATCATTATATTGTAGTTGTTAGGTCTATGTTCATAATAATAATCCCCCCCCTGTGCCTTATGTTGTGAATACGTAGCGAACCGACACAGACTGACTTGTAAGAAAAGATATTAATGGAATAATTCATATGGGCGAATCCCACACGCTTAAGTGAAAAAAACAAAAGCTATCTTCTTCTTTTATTTTCCTTTTGTTTCTTTTCTTTTATTAGCTGGCCAATCATCACCCCTAATAATAAGGCTAAAAAGAATTCATACAATATCTTCTTATTTTTTTTTTTTCATCACCGGATATGAAATGTATCCGTAGCCTTTAGTTATATCTACTTTTGTCCAAATTTCATGTCGCATTCATTGCTCAACAGCTTGCTTACTTGATATTATTGATACCGGAGGCGAAATTTGGACAGACATCGTGTTCGTTCGTGTAAGTATGATAACTTTATGATGATGATACGACATGTTGCCGTGGATTTCATATGTCGTAGGACCTAGGGAGATATCAGCTGTAATAAGCTTGCTTGCTTGCTTGCTTCTTCACCTTTTATAGTCTCGATCCCGAGTTCTCACGGCCTCAGCCTCCCATCGCACGAGTACGTGACGTTGCACACCTCGGGGACTATGACGTGGTACTCGTGCACTGGCCTAGCTAGGAATACCGGCAGGTGGACGAGCAGGTCGCAGACGCATGTCTCGTCCACCTCCTTCAGCCATCTGCAGCAGTCCTCTCCAGCGGGGCCAGGATCACGGTGTCCGTGGTGGTGGTGGTGATGGCGGTGTTGGTGCCGGCGATGATGATGGAGCCCGTGGCTGTCGCCGTCGTCCGGAGGAGAAGGCGGCTCGGGAGGGTATGGCCCCGGGTTGTAAGGGAGCGAGGAGCACGCGTAGTTCACGAGCGAGAACTGGGAGACGCAGAGGGGATGTTGCTCTGGGGGAGACAGGGGCAGGGGCAGGGGCCGGGTCATGCCGAGACGCTGGGAGTCGGAGCCACGTGCTAGTAGAATCGATAGGAGTGCAGCAAACAGCACCGCCATCATCGCAGACACTCGAGATGTACTCCCCGTGATGACTACCACTCTCATTTTTTGATGTGTTGGGCTCTGTTTATTCTGGACGTGTAGGGAGGGAGGGGGGAGCGGGGGGTGATTTTTATACTTGACTATGAACAAAGGGAAAGTGAAATGTTCAAGGATGGATGGATCATGAGGTTCTTGCCTTAACCTTAATGTTTAGGATGGATGTAGTTGGAGTTTGATTTGATCACTTGGGGAAGGACAAAAGGGAGTTGAGAGACAAAAATAGCATACACCCCATTTCATTCATTTGGGATGATTCTCAGTAAACTCTGCTGGGGTTGGATTGAATTTTGATTTGATGCCCACCAAAGTACAACCTTAAACCCCTTGTCCTAACTTCAGGATGTTATCAGGGAGAAGAACGTTTCGGGCGATTGAAGATCGCAGGTTTGTTTTGAGTTCAGCAGAGTTGCCTGCAAGCTTACTCTTCCCATTCCTCCCCGCCAGATTCGACGTCTGCTGTAATCGTAGTGCGTTGTTTCGCAGTTTCCATGGCTAAAAGGAATCAGGGATCTGACACGGGAGGAGTTCAGTTAAATCGAAACAGGCATAAGGTAATGTGTGTCCCGGGTGATTTCTATCTAAAACTGGCGCTCGGAGAAGTTTCGCCTTTGCCATACTTGCCAAGATAACTGTTAGTGCGTGCACGTATGTGCCAAGACACTTTGTAATATATATGAATAGTTGTTAATAAAGGCAAGTATTTACTGTTTTATTAATTACTTTTCTGCTCGTAATTAACTTTACGGTAAAGTCCCATAGATTGATTATTTGTCAATCTAGAATTGTCCTTGATCGGATAGATGTTTAGATGGGACATAAACATCTAGATCAACGCCGAGTATAACTAAGGTCGAGTTAGACCAAGGGATGGATGTTCAAGTTATACTCGGGGGTGTCTAAGTTTAGGGTACACTGGACACGACCCGTTTATAGAGAATACCACATATTAAACGTCATTGGTCACTTCTCTTATTGAACGAGTGTAACTGATCTCCTGACTTGAGACTTCCATTTATTCTATGCGTGGAGTTGTTCACTTTGATGCCGTTAAAAACAATCTTTAATCGGATTGTGAGTAATACGGTTATTGGGTGTGCAACGAAGCGTAGAGAGGATAGTGTTGAGTCAATATAGGATTCATCGCTCTCTTGGATTAGAGAGTTGACATCCTGGCCTCTTGATTGAGATATTAGTGATTTTAAACACACGGCCGTAGATGAATGTTTATCATTGAAGTTAAGATCTATTATATATCAGAAATTAAGTAAAACGATTAATTTAGTGATGACGCATGATGCACTGAATTAATCGGGATATCGGTGAGATGAAGAGATTAAATTACACAGTAGTCGGTTCAAAGTGGTTTTGGTTCATGATCAATATTCTATTACGTTGGATGACTGAAAACTGTTGCTAGACGGTTACCTCAGTCTATGTATGGATATATATTGCCTTCGTATATAGAACCTAGAGGGTCGCACGCAAAAGCACGCAGACACGGACATTGTTATTTAATTCTAATGGATATTAGAATTATAAATTTTCAGAATTAGAATTTGTTGGATTATAAATTTATTCTGAGATATTCGGAAGCAATAAATCATAGTGTTGAATTTAAATTGATCAAGTATGTCTAAGTTATAGACTATGATGATATAATTATAATAATTAATTATTATATTATTATATTACTCATTATAATATCAAAGAGGCCGACCAAATGGGTTAAGCCCATATGGCCCATTATCCACAAATTGAAATTGTTTCAATTGTTTGGTTCTGAAGCTCCGTACCCAATTGCCCAATTGCAAAGGTCAAATGATTACCTACGGGCTATTGTAGCATAGCATTGCTACGTGTAATTCATTAGTTTTTTTTTACAATAAATCTAATTATAAGGCGGTACCACATCATATAAAAGAAGAAATCGGCCGTTTAGCTACAGAAGAAAGAAATCAATCCGGAAAAGCGAAGAAAACTTCATTCGGCCACAGAAAGAAATCTCTGGCCGAGGCTTCCGAAAGAAAATAGCAGAAAGAATTCCGAAGGCTAGCACAGAAGGGAGTTCGAAGTTGTTTGTGTTTCGTGTGCGTGGATACTTCTAGAGGAGTCACGTTTGGGACTCTTGAAGTTCGCATCCGCAACAACAAGGTATGTTTTATTTAACGTTACTATTCGATTTATACGTATCACATAGATCCGGGGTGTGTTTCAGATAGTATTTTTGAAACGAGCTTCTGCTGCACCCGGTGGAAACCCTTCAGTGGTATCCGAGCTTATTTGTGATCGTATCGTATAAATCGATATTTTATTTTAACAAAAATTTAATTGAATGATTATGATATTCCTTGCTGTGCCCACGAAATTATTGTAAAGAATCCAAGTAAGCACGGTTTTGAGTTTGCTTGCTGGAACTAAAAGACAATAATTAGTTAAAACTTTTATCAAAGACAAATTTGGCAGAAATTGAAAGGCTTTTAGGACTTGATGTACGAATCTTATCATTAAAATTGATTAAGATTACTTTGAGATAAAGTTTCCTAAGTTTAAATATAATTGTAAGAGAAATTTAATGGCTTACGATTATGAGAACTATAAGGGAACTTTAATTCGGCCGAAGTCTTGAATTAAAAGAAGAAGGCCAAGAAAGGTAAATGGTTTGGCCCGACATTATAAGGCTTGTAATATTAAAACATAATGGGTTACAAAATGGGCTTAAATTAAAATAGTTAAGCCCATCAATAAATAGAGGTGAGACAATTAATTAAAATCCCCTAAATATTAAGTCAAGTTTTATCTGCCTTCCATTTATAATAATGAAAATAGTCGACGTACTTCGTGAGTCGGTACAGCTCCGTTGTGGGCTCACGTTAGTATAGTTGTAGTTTTTCATCAATTATTAATGGGCCGACTTAACTCAGATTAATTGATTTGTTAGCTCAGCTAAGGTCAATTGATTTGATGGGCGAGGGGTTTAAGAAAATATTAACCCAAGTTAAGAACACCGAAGGTCACATGGATTTGTGACTGGCGAGTAGTGCCTACTTAACGACTATGGTGTGTAGGTACAGCTCAGTTGTGTGCATACTATAGGATTTGAGTATTCGGTCCCGCTAGGAATTATTACCAACTAATTCTCGAGCGTTTCTTGGGATGAAATTGCAGGAAGGGAACCCTGTCGGGCCTCATGTACTCAAGATGATAGGGTACATAGAAAAGCTCGCAAGTTTGGGCTCCAAGATGGATACTCATTTGGCTGTTGATGCCATTTTGTGTTCCCTGCCTCCATCGTTTGCTCCGTTCGTGATGAACTTTAATATGAACAACATGGAGAAGAGTCTTGCCGATCTGTTGACCATGCTCAAGACAGCAGAGAAAGACATGAAACAGAAGACTGTTTCAAATGCAATGTTGGTGAGAAATACCAACAAGAGAATGAGCAAGGGGAAGTTCAACCCCAAGGTCAAGAAATCAAAGATGTCTGCTTACCCGGGCCAAAAGCCCAAACTGAAGAAAGGCCAACAGATTCCCCAATCTGATGAGAAGGAAGCTATATGCTTTCACTGTGGCAAGAAAGGCCACTGGAAGAAGAATTGTTACCTCTTTCAAAAGAAAAATACCAGTGGGGCATGTGCTTCAGGTGTTTTTATGATTGAATGCAATTTTTCTGTTTCATCCTCATGGGTCCTAGATTCAGGATGTAGTTCTCATATCTGTGTGGACCTGCAGGGACTAAGTGAATGCAGACGGTTGTCCAAGGGCGAGATGGACCTACGAGTGGCTAATGGAGCAAGAGTAGCTGTATTAGCTGTAGGGACTTATAAAATAAGTTTGCCCAGTGGACTTATTTTGAAACTAGAAAACTGTTGTTATGTTCCAAGTTTTTCTATGAACATCATCTCGGTGTCCAGTTTAGACACCAAGGGTTTTGTGTTTAAATTTAAGGACAAGATGTGTTCCTTTTATCTAGATGATGTTTTCTATGGAAATGGATCATTAAATAATGGTTTGTATGTTTTAAACTTACATGAGCCGGTACATTGCATCGAGAATAAGAAACAGAAATCGTGTGACTCAAACCCAACTTACCTTTGGCATTGTAGACTTGGTCATATAAACGAGAAGCGCATTGCTAAGTTACTCAATGATGGGTATTTGGATTCATTTGAATTAGAATCCATAGATACATGCGAAGCTTGTTTACAAGGAAAGATGACCAAGAAACCTTTTTCCAAGATTGGAGAAAGAGCAAATGAACTACTAGAACTCATACACAGTGATGTGTGCGGACCATTGTCAGTTTAGGCCAGAGGAGTTTATGTCTACTTCGTGACTTTTACGGATGATTTTAGCAGATATGGATATATCTATTTAATGCGGCAAAAGTCAGAAACTCTTGAAAAGTTTAAGGAGTTTAAGAATGAAGTAGAAAACCAACTTGACAAAAAGATTAAGATCCTTCGAAGTGATCGAGGGGGCGAGTATCTTAGTCAAGAATTCATTGATTACCTCAAGGAGTGTGGCATAATTTCACAACTTACACCTCCTCGAACGCCAGAGTGGAATGGTGTTTCAGAAAGGAGAAACCGCACACTCATGGATATGGTTAGATCAATGATGAGTCATGCAAGTCTTCCATTATCATTTTGGGGCTATGCCTTAGAAACGGCAGCATACATGCTTAACCGAGTTCCAACCAAAGCTGCAGATAAGACACCATATGAGTTATGGTTTGGGAAGAAACCAAATTTGTCTTATCTCAAAGTATGGGGTTGCGATGCTTATGTGAAGAACGATAGTTCTGATAAGCTTGCAGCAAGATCCATTAAGTGTATGTTTGTAGGTTATCCCAAAGAAACAAAGGGATATTATTTTTATCTTCCAAGTGAGCACAAAGTTATTATTGCTCGATATGTTACCTTCTTAGAAAGAGAGTTTATTTCTAAAAGGGGTAGTGGGAGTAAAATAAGTTTGGAAGAAATTTCAGACACTACAGACAGGTTGGAAAATGAACAGTTGGATATGGAGATAGTACCACAAGTACAAGTGACTCCATTACCAGAACCTGTTCAAGAAACGCAAGATATACGTAAGTCTACGAGAGTACATCGAGAACCCGAGAGATATGGGTGGATTATAACACAACATGAAGATGTACTACTCGTCGAGAACGACGAACCGTTGACTTATGAGGAAGCATTTACTTCAATAGATTCCGAGAAATGGATAGATGCCATGAATTCCGAAATGGACTCCATGTATACTAACCAAGTTTGGGAGTTAGTAGATGCTCCAATTGGGGTAAAACCTATTGGATGCAAGTGGGTCTTCAAGAAGAAGATCGACATGGATGGGAATGTTAATACCTTTAAAGCAAGGCTAGTGGCAAAAGGTTTCACTCAACGTCAAGGGATCGACTATGATGAAACATTTTCGCCAGTTGCAATGCTGAAGTCTATTCGGATTTTACTTGCTATTGCAGCTTACAAGGATTACGAGATCTGGCAAATGGACGTTAAAACTGCTTTCTTAAACGGAAAGCTAGAGGAGGAAGTGTACATGGTACAACCTCCTGGTTTTATAACGTCTGAGAATACAGATAAAGTATGTAAGCTGAAGAGATCCATTTATGGATTAAAGCAAGCTTCTCGGAGCTGGAACATAAGATTTGATGAAGCAGTTAAGGATTTTGGCTTCATCAAGAATCCAGATGAACCTTGCGTTTACAAAAGGGTTAGTGGGAGCAGTATTGTCTTCCTAGTGCTGTATGTTGATGATATACTTCTTGTTGGAAATGATAAGTTCAGCCTAGAATCTACTAAAGATTGGCTAAATAAGTGTTTTGCAATGAAGGATCTTGGGGAAGCAACTTATATCTTAGGTATTAGAATATACCGAGATAGACAAAGAAGACTGCTAGGACTAAGTCAAAGTACATATATTGACAAGGTACTAAAGAGATTCAATATGCAAGATTCCAAGAGAGGATTCTTGCCACTGTCACATGGTATACAACTCTCCAAGGCGATATGTCCACAGACACTAGAGGAGAGAAATAGAATGGGTAAGATACCATATGCTTCGGCTATTGGATCCATCATGTATGCTATGATATATACAAGACCTGATGTATCGTATGCTTTGAGCATGACAAGTAGATATCAGGGTGATCCTGGAGAGGGTCATTGGACAGCAGTCAAAACTATCCTCAAGTATCTAAGAAGAACAAAAGATATGTTCGTGGTCTATGGAGGCGATGAGGAATTGGTTGTCAGAGGATATACTGACGCCTGTTTCCAGACAGATTGTGACGATCTGAAATCGCAGCTGGGTTATGTATTTTGTCTAAATGGAGCAGCTGTTTGCTGGAAAAGTTCAAAGCAAGAAACAGTTGCGGATTCTACAGCAGAGTCCGAGTACATAGCAGCTTCAGAAGCGTCAAAAGAAGCTGTTTTGATCAAGAATTTTATGACAGAACTTGAAGTGGTTCCTAGTAGTCATGGTCCAATACTACTATACTGTGACAACAATGCTGCCATAGCACAGGCAAAGGAACCAAGGTCTCACCAGCGATCTAAGCATGTACTGCGGAAATATCACATCCTCAGAGAAATAGTTCAGAGGGGTGATGTGTTGGTAAGTAAAGTAGACACTAGCGAGAATATCGCAGATCCACTCACTAAGGCCTTACCTCAGCAGAAACATGAGTCCCATGTGAGGGGCCTAGGACTGAGAGTTCATAGTGCTTGGCAATAGTGCAAGTGGGAGATTGTTAGTGTGTGCACGTATGTGCCAAGACACTTTGTAATATATGTGAATAGTTGTTAATAAAGGCAAGTATTTACTGTTTATTAATTACTTTTCTGCTCGTAATTAACTTTACGGTAAAGTCCCATAGATTGATTATTTGTCAATCTAGAATTGTCCTTGATCGGATAGATGTTTAGATGGGACATAAACATCTAGATCAACGCCGAGTATAACTAAGGTCGAGTTAGACCAAGGGATGGATGTTCAAGTTATACTCGGGGGTGCCTAAGTTTAGGGTACACTAAACACGACCCGTTTATAGATAATACCACATATTAAGCGTCATTGGTCAGTTCTCTTATTGAACGAGTGTAACTGATCTCCTGAATTGAGACCTTCATATATTCTATGCGTGGAGTTGTACACTTTGATGCCATTAAAAGCAGTTTTTAATTGGATTGTGAGTAATACGGTTATTGGGTGTACAACGAAGCGTAGAGAGGATAGAGTTGAGTTAATATAGAATTCATCGCTCTCTTGGATTAGAGAGTTGACATCTTGGCCAATTGATTGAGATATTAGTGATTTTAAACACATGGCCGTGAATGAATGTTTATAATTCAAGTTAAGATATATTATATCTCAGAAATCAAGTAAAACGATTAATTCAGTGATGACACATAATACACTGAATTAATCGAGATGTCGGTGAGATGATGAGATTGAATTACACAGTAATCGGTTCAATTTGGTTTTGGTTCATGACTAATATTCTATTACGTTGGGTGACTGAAACCTGTTGCTAGACGGTTACCTCAGTCTGTGTAAGGATATATATTGCCTTCGTATATAGAACCTAGAGGGTCCACGCAAAAGCACGCAGACACGGACATTGTTATTTAATTCTAATGTATATTAGAATTATAAATTTCCAGAATTAGAATTTGTTGGACTACAAATTTATTCTGAGATATTCGGAAGCAATAAATCCTAGTGTTGAATTTAAATTGATCAAGTATGTCTAAGTTATAGACTATGATGATATAATTATAATAATTAATTATTATATTATTATATTACTCATTATAATATCAAGAGGCCGACCAAATGGGTTAAGCCCATATGGCCCATTATTCACAAATTGAAATTGTTTCAATTGTTTGGTTCTGAAGCTCCGTACCCAATTGCCCAATTGCAAAGGTCAAATGATTACCTACGGGCTAATGTAGCATAGCATTGCTACGTGTAATTCATTAGTTTTTTTTTACAATAAATCTAATTATAAGGCGGTACCACATCATATAAAAGAAGAAATCGGCCGTTTAGCCACATAAGTAAGAAATCAATTCGGAAAAGCGAAGAAAACTTCATTCGGCCACAGAAAGAAATCTCTGGCCGAGGCTTCCGAAAGAAAATAGCAGAAAGAATTCCGAAGGCTAGCACCGAAGGGAGTTCGAAGTTGTTTGTGTTTCGTGTGCGTGGATACTTCTAGAGGAGTCACGTTTGGGACTCTTGAAGTTCGCATCCGCAACAACAAGGTATGTTTTATTTAACGTTACTATTCGATTTATACGTATCACATAGATCCGGGGTGTGTTTCGGATAGTTTTTCCGAAACGAGCTTCCGTTGCGCCCGGTGGAAACCCATCAATAACATCATGAACTGACGCCGAGCCACGAGCCTTTCTGCAATTGCTAGTTCCGTTTACTTTGGCTAAACATGTATTACTCCACTCTATTGACGAAAAGAGTAGCAAAAACTTGAAAACAAATGACCAGCAAGCAAAACATGGAAGAGAAAAATTTGAAGCCCCGGAGACAGAAAACGTCGCAATCTAGGCAACACTAGCGGATGATTCACGAGAAAAGCAGGTAGTCATGAGCAGCTTACGCCCCTCCCAGTGCCTTCTGTATATCCGCCTGTAATTGAAGAGAACACAAAGGGATATAAGACGAGATTAGAGGAACCTCTGGTGGTTACAAAAACCACTGAAAAGGTAAACGTCGGACGGGATCAATGGAGAGACTGAGCTAACCTCAATAGACAAAGGGGGTGTGATCGGCCCGTATCGCTGGATAACACGGCCTTGTTTGTCGACGAGGAACTTGGTGAAGTTCCACTTTATCCTCGTGCCCAAGAACCCCGGTTTCCTCGATTTGAGGAACTGAAACACGGGATCTGTTTTGGGGCCGTTACAATGTACCTATTCATCGAAAGATCAACCTCAGCATCAAGAGATATAGAGTAGTAATGTAGAATGCACGGTCACAAAGATCATCCGGTCAGGGGGTAGGGCTACTCGATTTATGTACCTTTCTGAAGATGGGGTATTCGGCCTTGTATCTCTTGCACGCGAATTCCGCAGCCTCCTCGCTTGTCCCGGGCTCTTGTTTCAAGAACTGGTTGCACGGAAATGCCAGAATTTCCAATCCTATACAAAGAACGAAGCATACTCAGACGATGTATAGGTTCATAAAATTACACACAGAGGGACTGAATATCGATCTCCTTAATCAGACACATGATAATTCCATTCCATTGCTCGGAAGCTCCAGGTCCCTCCCCATTCGGCACAATGCATTGCCATCCGTCCAAAGTCGGTCGTGGACATCCATCTTCGACAGTGATCAGAACTCCAAGCACACCATCATCTCGTAAAGAAGAGAAGGGAACAGACCTTTATCCTTGTATCTTCCATAAAGCTCGCTAAGCTGAGTATAATTGGCGTCGGTAAAACCACTGCAAAGACACGCCATAAACAAAACCCGCCCCCCATCAAATCAATCCGAAGGAACAAGGAAAAAGGAATGGAAGAGGAGGAGGGAATAGAAGAAGAACCATTTGGAGGCGACATTGACGACGAGGAGGACCTTCCCTCTGTAAATGTTCAAGTTGACATCTCTGCCTCTTGTATCCTGCAAAACTCAATCAGATCAATAGATCATGGGTGAAAGGGAAAGAAAGGGGGTGGGGGGAGGGAGACCTTGACGGTGAACTCGTGGATGGATTTCTGGGTGATGGAATTGGATCCTCCCATCGAACAACAATCAACAACAAGGAGAGGAAGATGCAGTCGTCGTGTATTGATCTGGGTTAACAGACAGGGGGACGAGAAGAGGGGTTGGATTTTCATGAACCTAAAAAGGGAAACAGTTAAGATAGTTGTTGGGCCCGTTCCCCCCCCCCCCCCCCCCCAACCAATACTTACCTGTAATGATAAAACATCAACACCACTTTGGAAATATGAGATCTGAATCATCCCTATTATGACATTTCCAATCAATTACCAAAAGTATAATCCATATTTTCTTAATAGAACGAAACTATCACATCCCGCTGCCTAAGTTCCAAAAATTAATAATGTTTGTAAAAAAAATTTATTTAAAAATTTCGTCAAATAATACTTTTAAAACGTTGTTAGAAATACATCTCTTAAGAAAATCGGTGTTTATAACACCGAGTTCGCTAAAGTGAGCGACTTGGTATTCTTAGGTGGTGGAATTCTGTGTTTGAATCACCAAAGTCGTCCACTTTTTTCGACGAATTCTCTCATCGATCGAATTTTATATAAATCGAAATCGGAATACCGAATTAGAGATATTATTTGATATATTTTAAAAGTTGTAACTGAAATTCCGCGCCCGTCCATCCAAAGATTTAACAAAATTACATTTTCACCCCACTTCATCGTATATTCACGAATTCCCTTCGTCGAGAAGTTTTTACTTTTAACTTAAAAAATAATTATTATATTTTATGAGAATGAAATTTCCTTCTAAGATAAACTAAAAATATCATGCTAGTAGTAATAATGATGATAATAATGAACTCTCTTTCTCCTTCTAAATAAGGACAATAGGGAGCACAATAGTAATGAGAGGATGTCAAATCAGTAAATTCGCACGTTTAAAAAACGGCCAAGCGGAGGTTTGTACCAATTTAAGCATCAAAATATTTTATAAAATAATGTAACTAATTATAAAATTAGTCTAAAAATTGAAATTAACAACTCCGATTTTTAAGATAACATGTGATAAGGCAAAAAACGGTGTTAATAACTACTACTTTTTTAAAGAACGAAAATAAAAATACGAGTTGAAAATTCTAATTTTTGTGAATGAATTTTGAAACTACTTAACAACGTGAGAGAGAACCCTTGGCTGCTCTATAACTAAATCACTCCCCTCATCGGACCCCTCCCTAGTACTCCTCCACCGCCCTACGGTTCATCAGGTCCTCCCGCCTCCCTACTGCCTTCGTCCTCTTCAGCTTCATCCAGTGACGAAAACTCAGGTGCCGCATCGTTCTCATGATGTGTGATCGGACGCGCCAGTGGTGATCTGAGGTGCAATGCGATTTCATCTAAGGTAATTTGTTTCTAGGTAAAATTTTGTATATTACAGTGAACACTTAATGTACAACAGCCACCTGATATCGTTACACAACAAAATTTGGTGCAAAGCCTGATGCTGTACCCCGAGAAGGAACTGTATTTAAAGATAACTCTGCTCGATCCTGTATTACACGATGCCTCATATACATTAGCTATTTCATCTGCAATGCCTTTCAAATGTGCACGACAAATATTGTCGTGCTGTTCTACGCAATCGTGTACATGGCAAGCTACCACTGTAGATTGATGGCTAAGTTAAGGAGAGATTCTACTTGTTGAATGGTTCGCTGCTTTTCTTGCTGCTTCAACCTGCTTGCCACAGATTCCGGGTCAAAACCCTGGATATCTAGCAATTCACTTTGCTCGGCTCGGACCTCTCGTAGCAGAGCATCGACCTCCCGTACAAAGTCCACTCTCAAAAGGACATCATCGGCTTCAGGTGGAGGTCGAATCGGCCCTTCGTGCTACATAGAAAAAGGAAAAAAATAACTCGAGTAGCTAATTATGTACTGACTGAAAAAGCTTTTGAGAAGAAAAAAATGCTCCAAGTGATCAGAATCGGCAATACTCTCATAGTTTCCCGTTTTTGACCGACTACACAACCGAACAAATTACACACACGGCCAACACAAAGCAGGCAACACCTTTAACAAACTTTACCAGAGGGATTAAGTATATTACCAGAACTTTTTCTTGTGTCATCCACTGAAATTATTCTGTGTATTTGCAACTTCCAAATTGATGGGCCAAGCAGACAAACATTAACAAGCTTACCTTGTCCAAGTCGAATCCTGCAGGAACCAGAATGCTGAAAGGATCCTCCCTCGGGAAAGTACTCATCATGAGCTTTCTACACTCCTTCAGCCACCCATCATTATCAAACCCATCATACATATTCAAAAGATCGTTCAGCAATCTCATAGCCGGAGACGCCTCCCGTTTCAGGATCTCCGTCTACACGATGAAATTTTGATGAGAACATCCAATATAAGTAGATATGAATTTAATAAAAAATTACAAGAAACCATTTATAGTTTCTTTTTTTACAAATGAAGGCCTCAATCACCCAAGTATTTTTACATCGATTCTTATATATTAGGAGATCTTTTGCCCAAATCAAGCAGACGAGAAGAGAAAGCTCCATGTTCAGAAAGCAATACCTCGACTCTCCTGTATAATAGATCGAGGCTTCTAATTGCATCCTTGTCATCCTGAAAGGAATTCATGGGTATCAGATAACACGCCGCCATTGTGCGTGTTGCTTGGAATGAGAGTGTGAGAAAGAGAGAACGAAAAATACATTGCGTCTAGCAATATCAAGCCGATTCCATATAACCATCAACACAAGCTCATTTAACTCCCTTTTCCCAGCAGCGGCCTCAATTTTCTGCATTAAGAATATGAAATCAGCCACACAAGTGAAGGAGCAGAGAAAGACATGGTGATTCGATATTTTTGTACTGATTCATTTGATTGAGGCAACTGATTCTGATGTGAGAACAGTCCTCAAGTAATTAAAATAAGGCAATACATCCGTCTGTGAATATTTGAAGCTACAGAAATGAAGAATCATCGAACCAGCTTACAACTAATTTCCTTGCTTTCATCACACCTTCTCGCGGGAAATCCTTCGAACGCATTCTGATTTCCCGATACTCCTGAACTTTCCTTTCTTCTTCTTCTTCTTCTTCTTCTGTCCACTTCCTGCTTCATCCTATCAAATTCCTTCGTTTTCTTCCGCTGGTTAGCTTGTCATCATTCCTAATGAAAGAGAGGACACTATTAACATCAAATCCAACTGCTGTGAGAGTATTGATTATCCTACCCCTCCACTCTTACCATCTCAACAAATCGCTTTATTTGAAACATACAGAAAATAATTGTCTTCTTCCTAAAGAACATCAAATATGGAAAAACACAGGTAGGAAGTTCTCAAGGCACATTTCATTCCAAAAAGCCAGTTATCTTCATTGTCATCCAGCATCATTAACTTTCACAGAAAGCTCATAGTTGTAATCGAGAACGCACGGCGAGACCCAAGCACAATGCACAACAAGCCAAGCAGAGGTCGTCCCTTTTGTCAGTGCATCCCTTCAGAGCCTTTCAACACTACCGTCACACTACGTGCTCGTTGGTATATCAACGTAAAATAAAATGAAAAGATTTTGTTTCTCCTTTGTAGCTCAATCAAAAATTCGAATGACGTAGGCAGAGAGCGAAGCAATTTCAACAATAAGAGGGCCGTGATTGAGCATTTCATAAAGACTGACGTCATCGTAGAATTCCTTGGGAAGCCCCTCCATGAGCGGAGGTTCTTCCTTGGTAGCACACATCCTTCTCCTCAACACTCGCCTCCTCCCCCTCAGTCCTAACACACAAAACATCGACCATCATCTCCAAACAAAAACCACAGATAAAAACCCAGAACTCGAGCAGAGGGACAAGAACAAAAACCTTTGAAAGGTACAAACTTGGGGGTCTGTAGGTTGTGGGTCGAGGGAAGCAGCAGCACGCAAGGCGGATGAAGCAGCGATCTTTCCATCCCTCCCTCCCAAAGAGACCTCACTTTCCGGACACACTAGGGGTTTAAGGAGGCCCTGTTTGTTTGTTGTAAGAAAATTTGGCCCGATTTTTTCATTTCCCTTTTTTGGGTTCCATAGGGAACAAAGGAAAACATGCAAATTCTTCGGAAAATCGATAATTTTGGGTTTCACGTGACCTTCCCTATTTCACCAAAATTATCTAATGAAAAATATTGTTTTTCTAGTTATCATTGCTATTCAAATAGGCAACTTTTTCATAAAATAAATTTCATTGTTTTAAACCACGAACCAGTAATTTAAGACAAGCAACCTCGTTGTTTTCCAATGCTTTCTGTATTAGAGATTAACTAAATATATTCAATCGATGTGATTTATATATAATGTCCAAATATCTACAGTTTGGTTTCCTTCACCAAATTTTATAGGGGAATGGATTGAGCATTATTGTGTGATATGACTTCGTTGGCTACCGTTTAACGTAATCAGATTAGAAAATTCTCGACCCTACGCATTTATTATTATATAAAAATGGGCCACCAATAATCAGTCCGACCCTTTTGATGATGACTTTCTTTTGGACTATGCGATCGAATGATCCTGGTCTACTCTTGTAATATTAATGTCTAAAAGCACGCCAGGCACGTGTGGCATTTGATGCACTTTGGATCTCGGAAAGAAACATATCGGGATCTCAGTGCTACGAAAACCCTCCGAGAGCGTCGGCTACGATGACTGATGAAGTCAATGGCCGACGTCCCGGGGTAGAAAGAGCGGGGTTCGTGGCCGACGTCGGAGGCCTGAGGTCTTACGTCAACGGCCCTCCCGATGCCAAGTCTGCGGTCATTCTAGTCTCGGACCTTTTTGGTAATCTGGCTATGTTTTTCACCTTGTTGAACTCCCAATGCTAATTTGCCCCATGCGGTTGATGCCAAATTCTTACGATGTCCTGCAGGTTACGAGGCGCCAAAGCTAAGGAAGATTGCAGACGAGTTTGCCAAATGCGGATACTATGTAGTGGTTCCGGACTTCTTCGATGGAGACTACTATGACCCCAGCAATGCTGAGAGACCTATTCCCGTTTGGGTACAGTCTCATGATCCGGTACGGACCCCCTCGTTATCAGATTTAAATTCTTCTGTGGTTGTGCGAATGGCAATATATGTTCAAACAGGCTAAGGGGAATGAGGATGCTAAGCCTGTCATTGCTGCTCTAAGGGATAGGGGGGTCTTGTGGATTGGAGCTGCTGGATTCTGTTGGGGTGGTGAGATTTCCGGCGTCGTTCGGCCATTATATCTTTTACGCAGATCCATTCTTCAACTGATGTACCAAACAAGTATTGAAAACGAATCACTTGTTTACAGCCAAGGTCGTCGTAGATCTCGGGAAGTCAGATCAATACATTCAGGCCGGGGTGATGTTACATCCAGCTAGAGTCACTGTGGACGATGTTAAGGGTAAGCGCAACGCGACTAATTCCATCTGCTTTTACCCAATGCAGTTGCTTACTGATAATTTTATCTTTCGTTCCGGTATCAGAAGTGAGGGCTCCGATGGCTGTTCTGGGTGCAGAGCACGACAGGGTCTCCCCCCTGAATTGCTCAAACAGTTTGAAGATGTCCTGTCCACTAAAGATGAGGTAAGCATACAAGCACACTCCTCGGGCACTTCCATTTTCGCCCCACGACATATTGATGGAGAATATGACATTGATGGAGAATATGCAGGTCGATGCATACGTGAAGATATTCCCAGGGGTAGTGCATGGATGGGCTGTAAGATACAAAGACGACGACGAAGTGGCCGTGAAGGGTGCTCAGGAAGCCCAGAAGGACATGCTTGATTGGTTCCGCAAGCATCTCAAATGATTGAGCTGCTACTGTTCTTCGGACGGCAATGGAAACATTAAGACCTGCTGGGGAGATCATTCAAATAAAAGCTATCCAGTCCATAAATTGTGAACACTTATATGTGGTTCCATGAAGCTTCCTCCTTAAAGTAAAAATAAGTCCAATCAGGAGCTGAGTTTTCCCATACCATTAAATCCTAATGCACAGGATTACATCAGCAAATTTAACCATGCATGCCAATACACCAGCTCAAGAGCTACATTATTCCGATATTTAACCACCCCTCGCTTCCCTCCTTGTGGCATCATGAAGCAGTTCGACGTCAACCCCATCCGGCGGCAGTTGCACGTATCTCACCACCGAACCACGGATGAAACAATTCCTGACCGACAGCTACAACAAAAAGAAATGAGCAAAACAAAAAGGCAAAACGAGTTCAACAGCCATATGTTTAAGAGCATTTGACCCAGCTACCCGATGCAAGAACATAAATTATAGCAGAGGAAAAGGAGAATAGGAAATCAAGCAAAATGCAGATCAAAATGACTAATCACACAAGCTCTAATAATAACCTCAACAATGAAAGAAAAATTCTTGAGTTGAGTGAAAAGGCAACTTAACACACCAATTCCATGCATGCGTTATACGCGATCATGAACAATATTAGACTTCACAGAACCAAATTCTTTAAACAAGAAAAACTCTTGAAGCAGAATCAGAAGTTTCAATTTTTTGAGTATTAATCTCCGGTGGAGCTTATTCTGGCGAGTTTGTAATAAAAAAACAATGGAAGCAAACTACTATGAGACCTATTGCCAGCCAACCCATCCATAAAAGAAGCAAAAACTACAAACACAACCATCAGAAATGAGCGTCCAAAAAAAAATTAAAAGACCCAATTTATTTGAACTCAGTTTAGAATCCATTCTCAGGATGTTTCCACATGCTAATTCAGCCACGGATATAAAGGTGCCAATGAATTTGCAGGACTATGTTTACAAGATATAGTGATAAAATCTGACATAGTCTCATTCCAGCACGCAGGAAAATTCCAAATTTAGCTTAGTCATACCTAATGCACTAATCACTAAGCAGGTATAACTTATGCAGATAAGAGAAGGTAGTTGAACATTTGTAGCTTAGATAATTCTTGCTTAGTTAAGAGAATCACACAATGTAGTTCAAATGTGTAATCAATAGTTCACCAACTACTCATTCAATTAAAACAAGCCATTACCATTCCATTATTTGATAACTTGGGCATGTTGAGAATAGGTCCAGTGCAAATGAAAAGGTTGTTCCCAACCAATTAGCTAGCTTAAGTTTTCACTCACATCTATTTGTTTGTATCAAACATAAATTTGGGTAGTGCGCCTCCGGCCACTTCCTGTAATTTTCCCATAACTAAGGGCAATGGCGACAAAGATTAAAATGGAAATGAAATCCATGGTTTCATGTCACCCTGGAAAGCCAACTACAGCCCCAAACAATATTCTGACAGGACAAGGACCTCAGACAGAAGCTACTGTTAACAAACGCATCAACCACTTAAAATCGGCAATCTTTTTATGCCTAAAACGGTCTCTTCAATCGAAAGGGCCACTAGCCCAAATAAACCTAACACGATCACAGAAAATTAGTCAGTTTGCTTCCTCCAAACCACCAGCCAGTTCAGATTGCCGGTGGGGGCGACTCTACCCTGTCACAATCTGAATAAATTTGTCCTTTCTCCTTCAATTCCAAGATTCCGGTCCAATGTCCAACATATGCAATAGCTCCCAAAAACCGACAAACTGCAGCCGAACTGGAGCGGGCCAAAACCAAATAAAAAGGACAAGCTAAAAGAAACCCAGAACCCTAACGATCAGAGCAATGGAAAACCGCCACAAATAATGTCCAAGGAAATCACAAAATAGGGGGGCGGGGGGTTGTGGTTAGTGGCAACGAACCATGTGGGGGTACTTGTCCTGATCGACGACACGGGTGTTCTCGAGCTTGATGTTGAGGTACTGATCGACGGAGTGGAGGGTGCCCCTGATGGCCAGATCGTTCTTCAACTCCACCGTCACTTCCCTCCCAACCAAATCCTTGAAGTAGGAGAAGAACAACTAACAAAAACAAAAATCATCGTCATCGTCATCATCGCAAAGCACATTTACAGTCCGTAAGAGGTGGAGAAATCGGGAAAAGAAACAAACGGGAAACACGAGGAGAAGAGTTTACCATGACGAGGAAGCCGAGGAAGGAGATTGTGCGGGGGTGTGTCTGAATGGAACGTCGGATTTAGGGTTTTCCTTTCTCTGGTCGGTTCTCCGTAGAGGTGGCAAACGAGCGAGCCGAGCCGAGCCTATCAAGGCCCGGCTCATCGAGCCTGTCGAGCTTAGCGAGCCGAGCTCAACGAGCCAATTCGAAATTTTTTTTAACCCGAGAAGGCTCGCGAGCCACGAGCCACGAGCCGAACGAGCCGAGCCTAACGAGCTCAACCGACACAAATAAAATTATTTTTTATAAAAATAATAATTATGAAATTAATTTTATAAATTGTATATTACATACAAATTTTTAGCCGAAAAAAAATTTAAGTATACAACTAATAATTTGACATTTGCATCACTACAAATTACATACATCCCAACTAGGTTGGCACCCATGTAATTGTCAATCATGTACAAAATGTCAAAAAAGTTACAATGTTAATATTCAACATCCAAATTTTTAAATACTTCAAGTATTTCGTCCTCTCGTTGTTGGTTTCTCGTAATGGCGTTGTTCCAATCTTTCATGCAAATGAGAGCTTCCACGAGATCGGGTGCTAGTCGTCCTCGGCTAGTTATAATTATGTGGATCCATAACAAACAATAACAAAATCTTATAAATAAATTCCAAATAAATAAAGGCAAATTATCGATATTTAGACTCAATTATTGGCCAACTTTACGTTTTTTCATATCGTTTAAAAATTTTTGAATTTGGCCTTATTTTAATTTTACTTTTCGATTTGGCCTTATTCATAACGGACGTTAGGAGGGGCCGACGTGTCACTAACGTCCCTTTTTCTCTTCCTACGTGGATTATAATATAATATTTTTTTACCTACGTGGACAAAGGAGGGGGGAGAAGAGCGGGGAAGAGGTGGAGGGGATTCCCAAAGGAGGAGGGAGAAGAGCGGAAAAAGGGATTCGGAAGGGAAGGGAGTGGGTGCAGGGGGGGCGGGGAGGGGGTGGGGGGGGGGGGGGCAGGGGGGGCCGTGGGTGTGAGGGCAGGGGAGAGGGGGCGGGAGTGGGTGTGGAGGCAGGGGGAGGGGCGAGGAGTGGATGTGGTGGCGAGGGGGAGGGGGCCGTGGGTGTGGGGGCAGGGGGGAGGGGGCGGGAGTGGGTTTGGAGGCAGGGGGAGGAGCGGGGAGTGGGTGTGGTGGCGAGGGGGAGGGGGGGCCGTGGGTGTGGGGGCTGGGGGGAGGGGGCTGGAGTGGGTATGGAGGCAGGGGGAGGGGCGGGGAGTGGGTGTGGTGGCGAGGGGGAAGGGGGGCCGTGGGTGTGGAGGCAGGGGGAGGGGGGTGGTGTGGGGGCGAGGGGGTGGGTGTGGGGGCGAGGGGGAGGGGCGGGAGTGGGTGTGGAGGCAGGGGGAGGGGGAGGGGGAGGGGGGGCCGTGGCGTGGAGGCAGGGGGAGGGGGGGCCGGGGCGTGGGGGCGAGGGGGAGGGGGCCCGTGGGTGTGGAGGCAGGGGTAGGAGGGTGGGGCGGGGAGGGGGGGCCGTGGCGTGGAGGCTGGGAGAGGGGGTGGTGCGGGGAGGGGGGGCCATGGGTGGGGAGGCAGGGGGAGTGGGGCGGGGAGTGGGTGTGGTGACGTGGAGGCATAACTACACGTCAGAAGACTACGTAGACATAATATTACAGACGTTAGTGACACGTCGGCTCCTCCTAACGTCCGTTACGAATAAGGCCAAATCGAAAAGTAAAATTAAAATAAGGCCAAATTCAAAAATTTTTAAACGATATGACAAAACGTAAAGTTGACCAATAGTTGGGGCTAAATATCGATAATTTACCATAAATAAATGATACCATCACCGAAACTCCAATTAATGAACAATAGCTTGTTGCCGCTTGCCGATATCGAGAGGAGAGCACTAGATCACGATTAATTGATAGAGAGCAAGAGAAGAAGAAAATAAGAGAGGAAGAGTTTGTTTGTAAAAAATTTTATGAGTTTGGTAGTATTTATAGCGGAATTTTTTTTTTAAAATTAAAAAGAAAAAAATGTTACACACGGTAACATTACCGTTGAAAAATAACAAAAAAAAAAATCCAACGGTCATTAAAAAAAATAATAATTTTTTAATCCGGCTCGCGAGCCGGCTCGCTAGCCCGGTACACCTGGCTCACCAACCCGGGGCTCGCGAGCCCATCTAGCTGGCTCGGCTCGGCTCGTCGACGATTGCCCGAGCCGAGCCAGCCCGTTACTGTAGCGGGCCGAGCCGAAGCTCGGATCGCTACAGTACGAGCCGAGCGGGCGAGCTGCCGAGCCAGCCCGCTCGTTTGCCACCTCTAGTTCTCCGTATTCTTATTTGAAAACACGGAATTAAATAATTTCTGAATCTAGCGACCCTGAAGTCATCTAATTTTGTCTCATAAGAATAAATAGAAACAGTGCGGTTAAAAAAAGGGCATCAAAGAAGATGGAGCTAATACATTAAACAAAACTCAGTTAGCCAACAAAGGAAGCTGGAGAGCACATCCCACCACCACCCCACCAGGAGATTTACAACCATCGATTCATATCCCCCACCCCACCTAAGCGCCTTTCTTCCAAGACAGATCCCTATGAATGCTATTGGTTATCAGAGGACGGCGCTGCCGACTATAGCCTCTGCTTGACCCGTCGACCGTGCGCGTCGCTTCCATCTAGGTTGCCTTCCCCCCCACGAGGCATAAGAAACGCGGATTGCTCTCCCACCCTAGCTACGTACTCTAAGAGTTCTGTCAGCACGGAGGGGCAGCTCTGCTTCAGGTACTCGTAGCCATCCGTTTGCATCACGGCTGGCAAATACATCGAAAATGTAAGATTGGAGTTAAAAACATACAACTCTAAGCGATGAGTTATTTGAGAAAGACGGATCGAGCTCACCCTTAAGATTTTCTGGCATCGCAACGAATCTCAAACATACAACTTTCAACTGATAACAATGGTGTTGCTCTGCCAATGCCAAGGTGGTTGCTACAGTATTAATGGCAACATCCCGACAAAGGTTGTCTTCGCACAGCAGCCTCAGTGTATCCAGCCCATATCTATCAGCCGCAGCTAGCAGATGCTGAAACATCAGGGTCGAAGCCCACTTTGCGTCCAAACCGGTCAGCTCTTGTAAATCAGGAAGAGAATCCCAATATATGAAATGCAGCAATGCCTGCACAAACATGTTTTCTCATTGAGTATTAACTAGCAGTAACACATGTTTCTTTAATGGATTATGTATTCGATAAAGGAGGAATAACGATGAAAACAAGAAATAGTAGAAAAAAAAACAATAGAAAAAAACAAACAGTTTTGCACACACGAAACCAATGGATAAATGTAATTTTAGCTAAGGTTTCAGAAAAAACACTGCCACCTATACATAATCCCCTCGGGAATTACTAAACCTTAATTTATCAATTCCACTATGCAAAATTCCTGGGCCTCTAAATTCTAAAATGATCAAGAAATTTCAGTTTAGGAGACCACAAGCACAATATGCCACAAAAGTTGCAGATAGTAAGAGAAAGGAAAAGACGGAGCATCTACTAGACAAGAATAACGGGCATGAAATAACCAGGGCATACTTAGCACGCAACAGAAGTACAACTAAAGAACTTTGAGCCAGAAACAAGCACTAGAGCAACTGGAGACGAAGCACGAGTTAACCAAACATAGTGGAAAACAAAAGAATGTAACAATTAAAAATGAACAGAAAAATAATTGGACCTTGAAAACAGGTGCCTCCATATCTTCAACTTTTATACACTTTGTATTCACATCCTTCATTGGACCACATAATTGGGCTCTGAAAACAGGCGACCGAGCAGCCAAAATAAGCTTATGAGCAACGAAAACCTCACCATCCACCTCGAAACTTACATCCGAAGACTTCCCACTTTGCAGTAACAAGCCAAAATCCTTGCCGATGTTAGGAGGTGGTACAGGTATTGAGAATATTCTCGGTCCCTCTGTATGGGATTTGACAACACCCACAATACATCTTACTGAAAGGCAATCATCCTTGAGATATTCTGACGATTCAAGAATACTTCTCTTGAAAAAACGCTTATATCCCCTGTAACATTGGAAAAAATGGGTCACAAACTTGCCTCGCCGAATTTAGAAGTCCAGAGGTAAAAGAAACAATCCATGGGAGATCCAATCTGAAGGAGCACAGGAAGGAGAAATACAAGCAAAAACACTAAACTACCTGAAGGCCAAAGAAGTACAAACCCAACCCGAACAACACTACTGCCCTGGAAACCCACCAGTTCCCCAGCCTTACAAACCTTCCGTCTCTTATATAGGAGATATAATTGCATCTAGAAAAAAGCTAAAAAATCGTAAATATGATGGTGCCGGTGTAAAAACTGGTCCACAGCAAGTGCGGCTTATGGGAGAGTGATATTCATGAAATGCATACCATGACCGCCAATGTCTCCCATTTCCTACCGAAAGACAAAATAACTTCATCTTTGAAGAGTGGTATTGCATTCAACTGAATGCTGTGCCAGGCAGATCAGATCCAATTCAATAATCCCTCACAAAACCCCTAGACAATCAAATCCCGCATTACAGAAAATCAAAGAGCTACAGACACCACAAAAACCATGAGGGAGAAACCAGAAACACGCACCACATGCTCCCACGATACTTGAGAGTGTAAGGCCCGCTCTCAAGCGTGCGCCCGAAGTGGCTGTGAACCTTGTGCTGCTCCTTCCCGCTCTGATCGAGCAGCGTGAGCTCGAACAACGCCCTAACGTCGGAACCCTCGCTGGCCAGCGCGATGAATAGCGAAACATAGGCCGCATTATCCTCGACGCTCTTCCCGTCAGGGTAAAAGTAAATCGCCCACTGGAAACCCCCGACGCTGAAAGTATCGGAAGCCCTGTACTTGCCGATTCCCATCCCCTTCATGAGGGAATACCCATTGATCTTGAACTCATGAGAGCCGTTGATCGTGTCGGTGATCGACGTGGACGTCGTAGTCGACGACGAAGAAGAGGGGCCGCAGTTGTCGGTCGATTGCCTGCCCATGAGGGGATTTGCCCAACTAGGTGTGGGGAATCGGGGATCGAAATGCGGGAAAGATGGAAACTTGAGAAGAATTCCGCAATCAGGGATTTAGGGTTTTTTCCCCTCTCGAATGGGGGATTTTAATTTGTTGGATTGAAGAATATACGAAGAAGACGGAGAAGAAACGGAGGAGGGAATTGAACTGCGGGCCACTAATTAAATTTGATGTTACTCCAAATGACACTGACATCAAAGCTTCCCAACTCGACGTCCTCAGAAGGTTAGGATCAATTCTCGTATCATTTTATATAAAGAATTTCGAGATCACCTTAAGTACTTCCTTACTCTTATATCATCAAGTCCCACCGGACTTGCCTTAGTTCTTTCCATGGTATGTAGAGTGGCGTTCTTCGTAGGAAGGGGTCCCATGGGCGGTGAATAAGCTCCAAGATACCGTTGTACACGTCAGCAAGAATTCAAGCAAGTCAGCTGCTAAGGCAGAAGTACTGGATGAGAAGCATTAAGGAGATTTTCTTCGGATCCACGACTTTGATGACATTGGTAGTGCTGAAATTTGCTTGAAGGATGATAAAACTATCATGTATAACCATGCTGAAAATGTACATGTTATATATAGTTGACTGAGTTTGACGTGTAACAAGAGAACCAAAATACCCAATCATCTTACTTCCAGATGTAAAGAAGCCAGTAATCATGCAACCAACATATATCCACTTGAGACGGTATGTCGACAAGTCAACCAGACAAGAATTCGACGCCGATGCCTGAGAAGACCAAAGTTTCTCGGTGAATACCTTCGTGCAACATTGTGACACGGAAATTTACTAAAACAAAGGGGGTTTTCTTATTCTGGACTTTCCAAGAACACCCTCCCTGATGACATTCCCTACGCAACATAATCTCCGGATAGTATAGGCAAAAGTCAAGAGCATATCCTCAACAAGAGCACCAAACCAAACTTCGCAGGCATGCCCCAGCTTGAAAGACAGCCAGGAGCGTTTTATATCTCGTGCATATCTCTGGAAACAACCCGGAATTAGCTTTTAACTCAAAACTTTTGATACTACACCTGCCCCAACTGTTCTCCCTCCCTCTCTCAATGCAAATCTTTGCCCTGCCAAGAACACGAATCAACGCTGTTTAGCACCAAAGAGGGATGGGATTAACACAGAATCGACGTAAAGGTACCTGGTTCAAGCGGAACTGGTTGAATGAGTTCAAAGGATGCTGTTACATTATCACCAGGCATTACCATCTTAACATCCTCTGGCAACTCTACTTTTCCAGTGATATCTGCAGTCCTCATGTAAAATTGAGGCCGATAATTGGCAAAGAATGCTGTGTGTCGCCCCCCTTCATCCTTCGTGAGGACATATATTTCTGCCTCGAACTTCTTATAAGTTTTTACAGTATTGGGCTTGGCAATGACCTGTAGAAACGAGGGTCACCACGTTAATTTAGAAGTACTAATACAATGCCATACAAGCACAATGACACAGGAAGACATGAGACTACCAAAATAATTCCCACATGTATTAGAAGGGCATAAACCAAGATGATGTAAGATAGCACACCAGTTATGTAATCAACATCAGGCAGATCCAATATGCCGCATTTTTCAGCCATAGCACAAAAAAGACTTATTAGATTTGCAAGCAGATATTGGCAAAGAGTACCATCCATATTACGTGTTCAATGGACAATAATATGCAAACAAGTCCTCTAAGGCAAGACAATCTAATCAACAATATTCACCTGACCACGCTGAATATCTTCCCGCTTCAATCCACGTAAAAGAAGGCCGACATTGTCACCGGCCTACTTGATCATCATAAGCCACATTATCAGAAGGATCATAAGATCATCAAAGCTGTAAAAAGGAAAAATCCTCGCACAACCTTACCTGCCCATGATCCAAGATCTTCTTAAACATCTCAACGCCGGTTACAGTAGTTTTCAAAGGAGCCTAGTAACAAATATTGCAGTCAAAATCGATGTTAGGAAAGCATAGGTAAACGATCATGCTGCAATCAGCACAACGAATATATAATCAAAATTGAAGGGAACTTAAGGCAACTGATCAAATTGCATATCATGAGGAATAAGTTTCAAAGCACTCACACCCATCAAACCCAGAACTTCAACTTCTTCACCAACTTTGATAGTTCCTTGTTCAACACGGCCAGTTGCAACCGTTCCACGACCCTGGATATCAACCAGAGAAAACAAAATTTCACTGAGTTTAAGAACTAGAACAAGCAGGGAGAATCACCCATAACACTCGTATATACGCTAACATACAAGCTAATAATTGCAAGTAAAAGGGTACCTGCTATAAGCTACAATAGAAAACGATTTATATAGAAAAACAGCACATCACACCCAGAGCATGATGTCACATCCCATTCTTTGATAAGAAACTTGTAGACCTACCTGAATGGAGAAAACATCTTCAATTGGCATCAGGAATGGTTTGTCAAGTTGACGTACAGGATCAGGAATGTAGTCATCGACAGCTTCCATCAACTTCAGTATAGCTTTTTTGCCTATCTCTTCATTTGTTCCTTGTAAAGCTGACAACGCGGAACCCCTAACAATGGGAATTTCATCTCCAGGGAATTTGTAGAAGCTGAGAAGTTCTGCGGTAAACAGGAACAGATTACAGGGCTTCCATTCCATTAAAAAAATGATCAGGAGACATGCATCCAGGGAAATATAGCATACCACGTAGCTCCATCTCCACAAGTTCCAACAGCTCGGGATCATCCACAGCATCAACCTTGTTTAAGAAACATACAAGTGATGGCACACCAACCTGCATGTATACCATGCCGTGTTAAAGACTAAGTATGAAATATGAGAGATGCGGCAATTCAAAAGTCAGTTATGTCCACATCTTTTATTCAGTCACACGAACCTGCCGAGCCAGCAGAATGTGCTCTTTTGTCTGTGGCATAGGTCCATCTGGAGCAGACACGACGAGAATACCACCATCCATTTGTGCAGCTCCAGTAATCATATTCTGCAAGTAGTAATTAATGATGATGTGCATTTATTTTCTTAGTCTCAAAACAGACTTAATGTAGCTAAAAAACAAGTTAAAAGTCATGCTACACTTGGATTTCCTGCACATTAATCATTTTCAGGGCCCACAGCCTACTGGCCATTTTAATGAAATAGGAAAGAGATTCCAATCACCTTTAGGAGGGAATGTCAGTAATAAATAAAAGAAGTCTACTTGCAGTAATGTTGTCACTATTATTGTATGATGACAACAATAACTAATAAAAGCAACACAACAGGTATGGATGGTAATCACAGAAACAGGGAGATGCTCATCTTGTCTGGAGAAAACCTCATCATAATTCAATAATCTTTCCCCAAGTAGCATAGATACAAAGAAAACCATTTCACGAGAAATCACTCATGCCAGACAAGCCATAACTTCATAGCATCAGAATCCCAAAACTAATCTGTGATTTGAAAAATACAAACATCAATCACACCTTTACATAGTCAGCATGTCCCGGACAATCAACATGAGCATAGTGCCTCTTCACAGTCTCATACTCCACGTGAGCCTGGTAATGTTTCACATATGCATGTAACATCAAAGTCAGAATTCAATCCCAACCGTGCAAAAGAAAATATTTGCATGAAGAAAATGCAGAGGCCAATATTTAGAATATCTTGCCGTTGCAATGGTAATTCCTCTCTTCTTCTCTTCAGGAGCCTTATCGATCTCGTCAAATGCAACAGCCTTAGCTTTTCCTTCTTCTGCAAGAACCTGAACGCAATAAGCAAGAGTTTCAGGCATTTTCTCGTTCTCCATCAACAGATGACTGGTCAAGACTGAACAACTGTAAGAATTCAACTACAGGAAACTTAAAAAAAAAACAAGACCACCTTGGTAATGGCAGCAGTTAATGTGGTCTTCCCATGATCAACGTGCCCAATGGTACCAACATTGACGTGGGGTTTCCTGCACAGTCATTGCTATGAATTAGAACTGTCTTCATCAACAACCTTTGCACCTCCCTCGAAGGTACTTATTTTGATACATCTCTGTCTAAATCACGATTGATTTGCATACAATCTGGAAATTGTCAGGAAATTATAACTCACGGGCAGTTAATCCCTTATCATCCACAACTCAAAGTCAACGTCAGAAGAACTTCAACAGGTGGTCAACCTAAAGTCCACATTTCCATCTACCCGCTAATTCTTCTCCCCAGACACGACGCCATTTCACGAGCTGACTCTGAATTCCATTCGCATAACCATCCAAGCCGCACGGCGATCACATAACGATTGCAACTTCCCCCAAGATGGTGGGAGGGGGGCGAGTAAAAAGAAAGAAAGACTCACGTCCTGGTGAAAGTGGCCATGGATCTCAACCATGGGACGGAGGATTCGAGACATCGGCCCGGCCCGGCGACCGACTCCGCTGCGGAGACTCCCGGGGTAACATTTCCTCCACGGGAGAACCGACCGACTCGGAAAGAAGAAGGGAAGGACGAAAAGCTCTTGAAACTGGTATTCCTGATCAGAATCGACGCCATCGGATGGGGAATGGGGAGGTGCGCCCGGTGAAATCCAAGGGTTTAGGGTTTTTCGACCGTCTTTCACCCGGTTCTTTCGCCTCGTCTCCATTTGGGCTCGGTGTGGATATGGGCCCGATCCAACACAAAAGGCCCATACCGGTTATTCCTGGCCCATCAAGGATTGCGCCGTGAAAACGACGCCGATACCATATTCTTAGGGAAAAGTCCCGCGTATTATCATGTGGTTTTGAAAGTGTTAAGACAGCTAGAAAGTAATTGATGAATAGATATATCACTCGATTTATTCCTTTCTTAAGAAGCTGGATTTCGAAACTGGCTTTTGTTCAGTTATAAAATCCCGTATGAATCGTAGAAAGCCCTACACAGATAACCAAAGATGGAGAATGAACGCCGGAAATCTTCCACGGGCTGCCCTGAAGTGTGTGACGTGATACTCGGCATGTTCCGATGCTTCTGCTGCTGCGACGGCAACAGGAGGGAACCTACCCCTGTTATAGCAGCTTCGTCGGGGGCAGCCAAAGCCCAGGAAATGGATTTGAAAAATGACGGTGCTGAGTTGCCGCTTCAGAAGCACCCCGTGGATGCTGCAAAGGTCGTGCAGTCATCGATCCCATCAGAGCAACCAGAGAGCCTCAGGACTCAGGCTTCGGATATCGACATCAGGTTCTCGAGTTACATTGATCGTGCAAAGTCCAGGCTCCGGAGCATGCCGAGCACTAGCGGCAGCGATGGGAGGCACTGCCGTGAGTCCCCTGTGAAGCATGCAACGGATGAGCGGTTCACGGATTACATCAACCGAGCCGGGCGGAGGTTGAGGACGTCTTCGAGCTTCGGCAGGAAAAAATAGTAAGTGGGGCAGAAGATCGCGTTGGATAAACGCTTGAAAAGAGTCGAGTTCGTGGGAATAGATTGAAAATGTGAAATAAAGTGCTTTATGCTTTTTTGAAACGTGGGGTTGTAACAATTTTTCGTTGATCGATCAAATTATATTTGTTGATTTAGTTTCTTAATGGTCTATGATGCTTCCGACCGTCGGTTTTATTCCAAAAGGGACACAAGCACAGTGACGATATCAACAAGACACAGCAAGATCCGGGTTGCGTTACATAAACGAATCGGAGAATTCAACGGTGAACTCATTCGATGTTCGACTGGCCAAACCAAGAGCGAAAAGGCCAAGACGTTGGCTGGCCGAACTCGGGACCGACCCGTCGATTCAAACCCGAGGTCGAAGTTCCGGAAATGTGATAAAATTCAGTGATAAAAAAAAAAAACACAAAAAGAGATGAAACCCAGGGAAACACTATAAAAGAAGAAGTAATGGCAGAGTTAATAACAACTAAAATCATATACACCAACAAAATCATAGACCTACTTCTCTTCGCCTTTCTTTGAAGATAAAAACAAGATAAGGAAAACCCAATTATTATCATGGTGAGGGAATGAATCAAATAAAATACACAATATCTAAAAAGGAGATTCGAATTTATAACAAGTTTTCTTTTTTAATTTCATTTCGTTAGTTTTTGCTCCTTTTTGGCAAATATTAGGGTTTTAGTCTCACCACGCACTGCATGCATGCATGAATGTGTTCTTTTCTTGCCCTCCATTCCTCCGCGGACGACGATTTCCTTCGTAGTCATTCCTCCAGGGAAGGAGATGACGAACGGTAGAGATCATAAGGTGCCCAGAGGTAGTCCACGTTGCAAGGCTTCCTCGAATCTAGCCGCAACCACGGCTTACCTTTGCCACTCCAATGGAGGAGGCTGATCGGTCCCGGATGGAGGCTCCTACACTTACCCTCGATGTTGTCCCCTCCTAAACCATGCTGGTTCCACCTATGATCGACTGCCTTGATGTTCCCGGCCAAAACAAGCAGGAACGGCGGTAACGACCCTAGGTGGTATATCCTCTTTTGTTTCTGCACGGACATCCATTCCTCAACCTTCTGTGTGTACCCTCCAACCCTCCACTTCTCGACGTCTACGACCATCACGCCCGTGTTGAAGTAACAAGGCCTCCGACCATCGAAGGTCTTTGCCAGCTCTGCATCAGACCAGAACAGGTCGGTGAAGTACTTGGTGAAATTCGCATGGCAATACTCCGGCGCAGCCAGGACCTTGTCCTCGAGGTCGACCTCCCAGAGCTCAGCGATGTCATCGACCACGACAAGGTCGGAGTCGAGGTAAATAATCCTCTTCACGTTAGGAGGGATCAGGTCGGCGAGGTATATCCGAGCATAGTTAAGGGGTTGGTCGAGGGCCTGACGGATCGATTTCGATATCTTTCCCCGAACCCTGTTGGAATCGAACCGGTAAACCCTGAAACGTAGGTACGGGAACGTGGACTTGATGCTCGCGAAAACCTCTGGCTCGAACCTCGCACAAAGGAAATGGAACTCGAAGTTCTCGGGACAGGTCGAATGCTGCAATATCGACAGGACAGCAGCCATCGTCCCCCGGAGATAATTCGCGTCGAGGGTCATGGCGACATGGATGGTGGATGAATCTCCGCCTGGAGAGGCGCACGAAACCCCATTGCGAAAAGCGGGTGCCTCACGGAAAATGGGATAGTCAGGGGAGGGCTTGCGGATGGAAACCGTGGCGGTGGCCGCATCCGCAAATGGGACGAGGAGGAAGGCAACAATGAGGGAAGACAGGAGGCCGCCCGGAAGAAGGAGGGGCGAGGAGGGGCTCCAGGAGGCCATCCTGCCTTAATTAGGGTGAGGAGGAGGTGGTGGTGATGGTTAGTCAATGCTTAAAGGGCAAATTCTTTTCCCTTTCAGGAGGGAAAGAAAGATGATCCAAAGAGGAGCTGAGCAGCCATTGTTAGGCGTGGAAGATATTAAAAGAGGGTCAAACAAATGTTGTCTTGTGAGTAGAGGGGAATTGAAGAGGCTTGATAGAAAATGTTGGGTGGAATTGCAAGGATGAGAACACTTCTCGGAGCAACTCCTTCCGTTTTAGGTTGGAGGGATTTTCTTCACTTTTTCGTCTGTTGCTGTCGTTTTACTACCGAGTTTTGGATTGAAAAGGGGGGGGAGGGGGTTTGGGAGAGTTTTAGGACAAATGAGGAGACGTTGATTTGTAACAAGAGATGTTCCTTTTTTTGTTTTACCATTTTCTTCCATGCGCGTTGTGCTTGATTTTTGTTTTGTTTGTTGAGATGTGGTGAGGTTGAGACAATTTTTGTTTGTGTCCTCCGAGGATAATGTTTTGTTGGAGACGAGATCGAGAAGAAGAAGATCAATGGGCGAGAAATTGCTGTAATCTTCGATCTATGTTGTACACAGATCATATCAGTCCATGTCTAATTATTGAAACACCAGCTCTATAATCATAAGACCTACCAAATATTTCATAGCTTTCCATAATTTGGATGTTTGTGTTTGCCGTAAAAAGTTGCACTGGGTGAACGTGGGTGTGTGTAAGTGTGATCATCAAGAACTTTCAGGAAAGAACACAATCAAGATGTCCGTCCTTGAGATTGAAATGATGGTCTTTTGTTGTTCCAATATTAACTAATGTTATTTATACTAATTCTAAAGCAATAATTATAAACACGTGGAAATTGAGTGTAATCTTTTCCATGTCATCCTATTCCGAAATTGAGACAGAGTTGCGTAAATCACTAATCGTGTGCTAAAATTAAGCTACAACCATCTTATTCATTCGCACCCGTATCCCGAAATCAACTAATACCATTCCATCTGGTCAGTGTCCAAAATCAATTTAATGTATACACATTATCCTATCTCCTTCTTAAGGAAATTGTGCTTTGCATCTAAAAAAACATATATAATTAAGTGCACCGCACTTATATTTTACGAAGCTCTAATTTGATAAATAATTTTTTTAATTATTAAATCCGATAAGGTTATTAATCATAGTATTATCATTAATCGGGATCACAATGCACGCATATAATATGAATAACACAATTCTATAAATTAATACAATTGTTAAGAGAACTATATAGATAAGGTTACTTAATTGAAGCTTACAGAAAAAACTGGGCACCAAATCTTAATATTTTACAAATTGTTAATAAGCCAAAAGAAAAGAACAGTTAAAAAGACCGTTATAACTTGCAGAACCGTAAAAATCCAAATCGACGAACAATTCTGCTAGTACTACCACCTTTGCTTTGTTCCATATTCCCTCTCGTCACAAAGGATTGATCGGCCTGACACTCGCTTCCACGAGAAATCGGTAGTTCTCCCAGATGGACTTGCGGGAGTTGTTCCGCCATTACCTTCAGCATCTTTTCGTTTTGGTGAAATTCCCTTCTCTTTTCTTTTCCTCGCTAAACGGACGTATTGATATGATTTTTCTTGGTTCGGTTTCGATTTTATTCTAGGGTTACTTTGAACGGAGCCGATTCCGGCAATTCTACGTTGCCGCCGTGACCAACCGTGGCTTTACGATTGAGTACTTCTCACCAATCCTGTGTAGCATGGGCTCAAATTTGGAGATTATGGAGCAAATTGGGTGAGTCGGATCACTCCGACGTTTCACTAGTCCTTTCTCGATGTGTTCATATTCAATGGTGTTTTCTTGAAATGGAACTGTCGTTCTTGTCGGGGAGCATAGGGCCACAACCATGCCCAACTTACAGCATCTCATTACATTTGCTGAACGCCTTCTTGAGCTCGCCACGATGTACTATTTTCGTCTCCATCTTGATTTCGATTCATGTATAGCCCTGGGGAAATGACCTATCGGGTCTTGATCTGAGGAAAAACTGTTTTCTCCCAGTCTTGGAGCCTACAGGGCGAGGGAATTGATCATATCAACCAAATTCTATGCCCAGAACAGTCATCTAGCAGGGTAACGCCCGTATTTTTCCTTCTTCTTTCGCGTAAAATTTTATCGTGGCTCGGCTCATATGATCTCGGCAACGTTATATCAGGTGTCTTACATACTTGAGGATGCTGCAGTCCGAATTCGCAGCACTGTCGATTTGCATTCAACTAATTTCTGACGTAAGTTCAAAAGTTACCAGTTCTATTAATCAGGAACCCCGTTGACGCAGTTAACAAGAATTGAAACGAATACTCGTTTTTGCAGATGGAAACAGCGATGCTTGCACACGGAGGTTCGATTCCGTTGGATTGGTAGAATGCGGCGGAGATTCAGCTGACTTCAAATTTACAATGTGGATGGCATGAAAACAACTCGGATTTCTTTTAGCTGAGACAATGTCGTTTCCTATTTTCTTGTAAATGAAAAACAGATATTCCTGATATAAAAGCTTTTTTTTTCTGTATGATTTAAACTATTTTGATTCGAATACTATTTCTAGGGGTAGATTTCGTTTTAAAGTTATCACGAAAATATTTCAAAAAATAATGTATCGTCAAATAAAATTCTGAAATCGGAAAAACACGGACTATGCTTTTAAAAAGTCGATTTAGTAACTTTGATTTTCACTTTAAAAACTTGAATTCGATATTTATAAATTCGATTCAACGGGCTTCATTAAAGAAATCGAATCTGTTAGAACCGACTTCTTCGCCCTTAAAAGAGAAAACACAAAACACCTTTCAAGCATTTCTAGTGGTTCGATTAATATGAAAAGGACTTAATATTGAAGTTCAGTTAAAAAATTACTACTAATTTATAATGACAGGAAGCTATCAAGTCCAATACAGTTTAGTCGACGGTTATCAATTTGCAACCGTAATCATAATCAGGGGATCCGATCGTATCCGCAAGATTCACGGATTCCGGGATGGACTTGCCGAGCCTGCAGTCGGAGTTCACCCAATACCTCCAAAGTCTCCTTGTGATGGTGATTCTCGATAAGATTGCATCGCGTCTTCCTCTGTGCCTGTTTTGTAATTCACGGACGTGTTGATACTCTTCATCCGCGTTTCCATTTTCCCTATAAGGGTTACTTGGACAGGAGTGAATTCAGGATGGTATGTGTTGCCTCTGTACATGCCTCCAGGCTTCCAAGCGAGTACTTCTCGCTCTTCCGTGATTGCACCGACAGTATGTTGCGGGTTATGGAGCAAGCCCTGTAAGTTTCTCTGATAATTCCGACGTCCTTCTTGATTTGTTTATACTTCTATCGATTCTGGTGTTTCTTGAACGGAAGTTAACCCTGTCTCACATTGTTCTTTATCACGGGAGCGTAGTGCCAAACCTGTGCCGGACTTTCCAGTGGTCATTGAGATGGCCGGCCATCTTTCATCGGCTATCGCCAGGTGCTCGTCTCATTGGACTTGCAAATCAGTTTTAGGGTATTTGACCACCGATGAAAACTGTATTTGTCCAGAATTGGAGCCGGGAGGATTAGAAGCATGACGGGATACATTAGCACTTGTGCCACTACCGCGAATAAACAAGGGTAAGATCTACATGCCGATACCGATGCAGTGATTTCCTTGTCTGAGATACAAAGACCGTACGACCACCTTGCTTTTCATTTTTCAGGTGCCTTCGCTACTTGAGGATGACGAGGCTTGAACACGACGCGCTGTCGTATGGCCTTAGTGTTATTACGGAGGTTAGTGGAAATTTTATATAAGATTAGGGTTCAAGCCGTTGTTCCCAAAGGACTTGAAGCTTTCTTTTGCCGCCATTGGGCTCGAAACTCATGCCGTGCAGTTGGGAACTTCAATCCTACGACTCGGAGGCGAGATTCCGCTCAATTGGTGAGAATGGCTAAGATGCAGCTCCGCAGGCAATGAAGATGTTGGTGCTTAGCAGAGAAGAATTAACGAAAACGAAAACAATCTTTCTTTCTTTGTTTTTTTCCCTTGTAGTCCTTTCGATTTCCCTTTGCTACAATCCTCAATAACAAGTGAAAGGTTTGATTTGATTTCGCCATAAGAATTTCATCGAACATTCAACTTCACAACGCTCTCATGCCCGATCAGATATGTATTTTTTGTTTATCGATAAAATTTACGAAGCTATTAGAATATCCTCTCGGTTAGATTAAAGTGAGTAAAAATCATACATTTGGAGACATGTTTTTATGATTTGAATTTTCATTCGTTTAAGGAAATTGTTCTTCGGAGATTTTCCAAAGGGCGAGGCAGGGCAAAGGGATGATAGAACAGAGTGTCCGCGTTTCTTAGCATATCCTCAGTCAGCTGGTTGACCAGTTCGTCAATTACAGGTCCTCCTTGTACCGTGATGTGAGCTTTTACCCCTTGCCCAATTCATGTTTCCTCTCCGGGTGGATGCTTTTTCTGGTTCTAACGCGATTTCTTGGTGAAAGTTCGGTTCTTTCGTTTTTGTTGTTTGTGTTCTTTTGGTTCGGATTGGCGGTTGGGGTCACTGTTGTATTTGCATCTGAAGGGGTTTCCTTTGCATATCGATTTCTCGCGATGGTTGATTCATATCAGGATGTGTGTTTGTGATTGGATCGCACATTCGATACTCATCGAACAGTACAGTTCACTGGATTGCTGAAGCTTCAGGACGAGAGCAACCCAGATTTTGCGGTGGAAGTGGTTTCTCTGTTCTTTCAGCAGTACTGCTTCCGCACTCTAAGTGAATTTTGTTTTTGGACGCCTTTGTAGCGCAGTTGGGATTTGTTCTCCTTTGTCGGATTGAAATTGACTGCTGTGGGAATCCAGATCATTGAGAAGTGAATGGCAAGGCAAAAATGAATAGCCTGATTGTTTATATATGTATCGCTGGACCTGTTGAATTTAAGCAGATTGATGCAAATGTTCCCCGACTCAAGGGTAGCAGCTCCAGGTATATATACTTCTCCTTTTCTTCACTTAGTGTAGTTATCTGTTCCAGGGAAGATTGGTTTTGCTTCTTTATCCGGAAAGGTTTTCTTTGATTGTGATTCACTCGCCGAATACATATGATGCATGTTAATAAGATGAATCTGAACTAAATGCAGGTTCCCTGTCATAATTAGCTCTGAAGTTTCATCGGGTGGTCCGATTCCTGCGTGTTATTATTCCGGATTCTGATATCTAACTGAAATCAGTCTTCTCATTCCTCTCAGGTGTTTAAGGTGTCTACTGCAAGTGAGGCATGAATGCACTTTGCTCAAGAGTAAACTGGATATGTTATTTCGGGTAAGCGTAGTTTCTGTTATATATATGTTATGCATATGTGTATGTATTGCTGATGTTTTCTGCTCGGGAGATCCTTAAAGTGATTTACTCGTCTTCATGCTCTCTCTGCTTCTCAACTTTTGATTTTTTCGATGACATCCCCAATTGTCGCACGGAAACGAAGCTAACTTCTCGCCCGTGTATTTTCTTCATGCCTCGACAGTTGGAGAAGCAGATCTTGACGGCTCGCAGGTTGATTCGTCCCATTGATTAGGGACAACTCCATTATATTACAACCCCCGGGAGAACCAAAATTGTCTACGTATCGGCAGGGTTTCGTTAAGAAGATTGTTTGAGGGTAGTACCGGGTGTCTTAAACTAACCAGATTCTTAAAGGTCAGTCAGCTGCGCTGACTGGTGCTGGCAGCACAAGTAAGTCCATCACAAACATATGTTTATCCGCTTGTTGTTGGGAAACTGAAATAGGAAACGGAAACAGAAAACGGACCATCACGTTTCCTCTTAAGAAACAGGGCCTTAGCCTTCATGGGATATTGTCAAAACTTATCTCCGCTTCTGTATTACATTTTTCCCGGGGCATATCTATCTACAGCCGAATTCTGGAGAGAAACAAGGGATTGCTGTCAATTCCGGTAAGAAGAAAGGTTCTTCGTCGCTCACGCTTCTCGCTTCACAGCCTGGAAATGGGATCCATCTGAATTAGGAAAAGGTGACGGGAGTCACATGAAGAGCAGCTCCTCGATTCACAAAGAGACAGACAGCAGTAACGTGAACTTGCTGCCTTTCTTACACGCGGGAGCGGGAAGTGGGTTTTGTTGTGTGGCTGTAAGAAAGGGAAAGGGGACACACACACTTCAACCACTTCAATTTGTGTCTTGTATCAATCCCCTCATCCATCTCAGAAGTCAACATCTTTGGATGGGAACTGAGCTGTTGTTACTTGTTGGCTTGTTGTTGCACTTGTCGATGTATCCCCCCCACCCCGGGCCAAATCTCTTTTTACTTACCCTCACATTCTATTCTATCCCGAAAGACAAAAAGAGGGTCGGTCCAAATATTTTTATAAGCCAACAAAACTTACAAAATTTCTATTCCACGTGCAAGCCTCTTTTTTTTTCCTTCGAGTGTTTGATAAATATTAATACTACTAAAACTACTGAGGCTGTCTTCTTCTTCTTCTTCTCGTTATTTTTTGTGCCGCCGACAAAGAAAGTTGTTGTCCGGGACAGACAAGAACCTCCTCCTCGATAGCTTAAGTCTTTAGTTTTAAGAGTCCTTTCTCAAACTAAACCTTGCTTTAAATTATCGAATCCTTTTTTAAAACAAGTCAGGGGATCGACTGCTTTTGTTGGGACTGTGTCGCTTTGCACTCCATTCAGAATAATATGCCAAGAGGGGAGGGAAGACACAACAAGCAGCTCGGTGACAACATGAACATCAACTGCTTCCCCACCAAATCGTTTGAAAATTTAAGGTAACCCCAATCAAAGCGAGCTGTGATTAGTACGGAGAGAGAGAGAGAGAGATTAGTACGGGGAACAAAAAATTCATCTCTGCTCATCGTGGCAGGTGGGGGGGGGAGGGTCGCTTCTCATATAACACAACTCTTTACTTTTGTTTGGAGACGCGCATCGTCATCATGGTTGAAATTATGGAAACTTGGCAACCACTCCACCACCCCTAAAAAGCTATTGGGCGATTATTGCCAATGACAAAAAAAAAAGAAGAAGAAGCAGGAAATCAGGAATCGCCTTCCCTTCCTTTGCAAGCCACAAACCACAATTTTGGAAACACAGTTCTCAACTTAAAACAAATTAACAATAATGCAGACGAAATGATTCCAGCAGACTTTTTTGTTTTAAAATAATATTATTTGTAATGTTTTTTTATTTGGGGATGGGGTTGACCGGATGAGGTGTCCGGCGGGACTAAAGTACTCCCTCCAATTCCAACCCTACTTTATGACTTTACTTTGCTTGAAGACCACAAAACCGGATTCCTAGGGGGTTTAATTTTTTTTTTTTTTATAATCTTTATTAAGTTGTAGTTATTTATTTTATATGGAGTAAACTTGTAATTATAATTTTATCTTCTTGTGGGGTTAAAAAGTCACGTGAGACCTGCCACCTCCCCCCCCCCCCCACCCGAACCTAACTGGCAGTAGCCAGCCGAACCTAATTGGCAACAGCCAAGCCTTTCCACGTAGGCTCGGACAACCGTTTGCGACTCTTACAGCCCCCCACGCAAACACAAACGTCTCTTTCTGTCCCCGCTCTCTTATTCTATTGTATTTGTCTCCTTTCGTCTCATAAAATAATTTTGTTATCTATTTCTTTAACATGAATTAATGCCACGAATATTTATTACATCCTCCGAATTAAAATAAAAAAAAAGGAAAGGAAAGAAATACATGTAAGAAGGGAAAACCTGGGAACTGCAAGTGAGAAGAAAAGAAAAGCAGCATAATCTCCTCCTCCCTTCTTCTCTTACAAGCCATCATCGTCTTCTTCTCCAAGCCACATCTTTTTCCCTGTTTGATTCATGATTTACAGTTGAGAATCCCGTCTGTGATCCTCCCCCATCCCCATTAATTTATTCATCCTCCTCCCTCCTTCACGGAAAAGCAAGCCATTCCCTCCTATAAAGACCGTTACCCCCACCCCTGTTCCCCGATCCTTCCTTGTTCCTTCGTCTTCCTTCGACCATGCCGACCCACCGGAGAGCTTCCCCGAGGTTTTTCGAGCGTTCCCTGTGCGCGTTGTTGGTTTTCACCTGGTCATGGTCCTTCGCGGCCGGGATACTCGACCCCGTTGATTTCCTCGCCCTCCAGTCGATCAGGAAGTCGCTCCGGGACCTACCCGGGTCGAATTTCTTCGCCTCCTGGGATTTCACCTCCGACCCATGCAACTTCGCGGGGGTCTACTGTGACGCTGATAGGGTTGTGTCCCTTAACCTCGGGGACCCCAGGGCTGGTTCCCCTGGGCTAACGGGTAGGATCGGGCCGGAAATTGGGAAGCTGTCGCTGCTCGCTGAGTTCACGATCGTCCCCGGTAGGGTCTTCGGGCAGCTCCCGCAGACAATGTACCAGCTCACGAACCTCAGGTTCCTCGCAGTCGGCCGGAATTACATCTCCGGGGAGATCCCAGCGGACCTCGGCCTGCTCCGTAACCTGCGGACGCTCGACCTCGGGTATAATCAGTTGACCGGTCAGATTCCCCGGTCTGTCGGGACATTGCCCGAGCTGTCGAACTTGATCCTCTGCCACAACAAGCTGTCCGGCTCGGTCCCCCCGTTCATCTCCCAGTCGCTGACCCGCCTCGACCTGAAGCACAACGGCCTGACCGGCACGATCGATCCGCTCTCCCTCCCTTCGTCCCTTCAGTACCTATCGCTCTCGTCGAACCAGTTGAGCGGGCAGCTGGACGGGGTCCTCGACGGTCTGGAATCACTGAACTACCTCGACCTGAGCATGAACAAGTTTGCGGGTCCCATCCCCGTGAAAGTATTCGCATTCCCGATCACCAACCTCCAGCTGCAGCGGAACGCGTTCGCGGGCCCCGTCCTCCCGTCCGGTCAAGTGACGATCCCGACGGTCGACCTGAGCTACAACAGGCTATCGGGGGAGATATCTCCGCTATTCTCGACGGTGCAGAACCTCTACCTGAACAACAACCGGTTCGTCGGCCAGGTCCCAGGTAGCTTGGTGGACCGTCTCCTAGGGGCCGGGATACAGGTGCTGTACCTGCAGCACAACTTCCTGACGGGGATCGAGATAAATCCAGCGGCCAACATCCCGGTGAGCAGCTCGCTGTGCCTGCAGTACAACTGCATGGTGCCGCCGGTGGTGGCCCCATGCCCGCTCAAGGCCGGGAGCCAGAAGACGAGGCCGACGTCGCAGTGCGTGGAGTGGAGAGGGTAGGGGGGGGGGGGTTGGGAATTTCGACTCCTTTTTTGTGTTAATCCCCGATTTAATTATGATTAGTAACTCCTTTTGTTTTGTTCGTCGGTAAATAGAAGGGAATAATAAAAAGGAAGTAATTAGGGAGAGGGGGGGGGGTCTTTTTGTATCTGTGAGAAATACTGGTTTTTTGGTTAAGTCAAATGGATATATACACCAAAATGGGAGGGGAGGGTTATAGAAACAGCGATCAATCATGAGGATGAGGATGTTATGTTTGGGTTTGTATGAATTCCTCTGTTTTGGGTAGATGTTGATGAATGAAGGTGATAGAAGAGATTAAGGCTTGTTGTTTCTGAAGAACTCGCCCGCCCATCCTTCACTCTGAAAAGTAATGCCATCCGTCCATCCAGCATTCATAACACAAAGAATTCGGGTAGGACTGAAATCGAACATAAAGGATGAGGGGAAGTGAAAGGTAATGATCCAATCCAAAGTGGTAACGAATCAGGGGATGTGTGGATCTTCGTTTGTAGATTCCCAAAGGAAGGAAGGTGGATCCTCGGTCTGGTTGCCCAATATGACCAAATCCCCATAAGTGGTCTCCTCCTAATTATTCATTACAACCCATCATATCTCCCCCGAGAACTACCTCACCACCCAACAACATCACTCTCCATACTTGAGGCCCATACATAGCCCAATGATGGGTTTCTATGCTCGCAAGCAGCGGATTGTAAATTTTAACGCCCAAATCAGGCCCAATTTCAGTCCAAAAATGCCCTTCTCTTAGAATTCGAGACACTGTAAATATCGATTGGCAGCACTACTATTTGAATTCAACCCTTTTGACAAAAAACATGTAGGAGGAAGAGGAGACAAGTTAACCAAAAAAAAAGAAACGATGTGATTGGACAAACCTTTCGTTTGACCAGGTCCAATTTCATCCATCCATTCCCCTTTCTTCTTCTTCTCTCTTTTAGGTTCCCAACTCTGCCCATGTAGATTTCATTGGGGGGGTTTCTTTCTCTCTTTTTTTTTTTTCCAATTGGGGTTGTTCTCTAAAATCAAACAGAAAAAGCCTCCATATGTCAGACATTTGACATTGGTGCTGTCTGTGTTGGGCACCAAGGCAACTTAAGAAAAATATATATTTATGGGAGAAACTGCAGAACAAATTGGACAAGGAAACTTCAGAGGTGAGATAACTACAAGAAAGGTCCAAACAAAACATCTCCACCATTAATTTTAAATAATAATAAATGGATGACAGGTGAAAGTCGGGTAACATGCTACGCATTTCCATGACATATAAGATTTTTTTAAAAAAAATGGTGACCGGACCAAACACACATAATCATATTCTAACGAGGGAAAGTGCCCATAAAAGTCAAACAAGACGAGGTTCCCTTTGTCCTTTCTTACCCCCCACAAAACAAAACAAAAGAAAATGCCTACTCCTTGTTATTCCTTTTTAACTCTTTCTTTTTCCAATTTGAAAGACTCAAAATCAAAACATTCAAAAGATCATAACACAAATATCGTTTTAGTTAACGAGTGATTTAAATTTAGTGATTTAGTATTTAATATATCTTATTAAATTATGTATGTTTTCCCAAAAAAATAATAAAAATGAGGACATGGATGGTCAAGCCTCAGAATAAATCCAAAATCCCTCATTTGCTTGCAAAGATGTCGTGTCAACCTCCCTTTCCATTCAAAGCAAAAGCGAAATTTCTCCCTAAGCCAAAATTTGATGGTATCCCAGATTCCAAAAACAAACCCAAAACCATCAACAGAGAGGGTGGCCCCTTCCCCAAAGAAAAGAAGCCACGAGGAGCCAAGAATTAATCAAAGACTTGGGATGTGGAAAGATAGCAAGAGATTATCCAAACCCAACCCCTACACTTGATGTGGACAAGTGAACCAATCGTTTCCCACAACCTCAAATTGTTAGACATCTTCGAAACCCTTCTCTCCGTTCGCTTGGTTATACTGTTCCTTTTATGGTGGTAGGAGCGGGGGGAGGGCGGTGGGGGGATTTGGGTTGGGATGTGAGGACCATTCAGACATGAACCCAAGAAAACTGACAGATGACTCTTAGATGAGATGATCTTCCACGACACGATATGCTTTGTCGTTTCTTGGTTTTTTTTTTTTTATCTAGTTCCCATTGTAAGGACAAACCCGATTGACCAATGAGCAAAAAACATGCGGTCGATTTTTTAATAATAGTGGTGAATTGGTGGGTGGCCTTCTCTCTCTTTTCTTCCCTTTCTTTCTTTTTTTCTGTCGTCTTTGGACAATTTGGGGGAGGCTCTTTCGGTTCTGCACATGTCATGCATATCCCACGGTGGGATGGGATGCAACAAATTTTAAAGAAAAGTTTTCTTTTTGGGGGGGATGAATTGGGTCAAGATCTCAATTTTATGTTAACTTGATTCCCATGAAAATCTCCCCACCCCCCATATGGAGTTGAATGAATCTCCCCTTTGCCCAAAACTATTCCCATTCCTCCATCCATCCGTTTTGTACTTAGCTTAGTTAGGCAAACTTACAAGCATCAACCCAAGATCCAGACAAAGGAAGAGGAGAAAAGTTAGGACAGATACCCCCTGCTTGCTGTCCTCAATCCTTACACGCTCAAGTCAAGAACAACTCCATTCGGACCCACAACCCCAAGATGAGGGATTATTCCAACTTCCCGCATTGCCAAGTTAAACCACCACCATCAAATGGATGTCGAATGTTTTTACAAGACATGGGCTTAAAAATCTGCTTTGAGAGGACATAAAAATGTATACTCCCTATCCCCAAGTTACACAAATGATGCAAATGGGGTTTTGGCATCCCCCCCCCCCCCAAATTCCCCATTAAATCGGCAGCCGAGAATCGCCATCTGCGGCTGCCGGGGCGACCTCCGAAGCTTTCTTCCGGGCAAGAAGCTGAATTTGAACCCCTAGTTCTGGTGCCATCAGCAGCCTTGCCCGCTTGAAAGAATTATGGTTACCAAATATCTTACGGCAGAAGAATGAGCAATTCCCCTCCCTAAAGAACACTCATTCCGCCACCATATAAACTTTTACCTAGGAAAGATGTAAGAAAAACCCTTGGACTCTACACACACAAACTTCGTAAACTACACATCACAAACTGCAGGGGACAGACAGAGACCCAACAAAGAAATTACCAAAGTAAAACAACCAACTTTAGTTAAACGTGATTCAAGCTTCTTCGGTTAACTATGCTTCCCGCCCGCCGGCCTGCTGGTATACGAGGTTAAAGTAGTGGTTTGGCTTTCGCCTTCATTATTGACAGTCGGGGTTGACGAAGTCCTTTATCTCTTCCATCAGTATGTAGAAATGATCGTTGTTCGGGAGGAAATAGAATCCTATCGTTGCCTGCTCGAGGAAGAGCAACTTCACCTGTTGATCGTACTTCTTTAGCCCCTCCACATACGCCAATTGCCAGTCCTGAACGAGGTCGAAGCCGGCGACGACCACTAGGCTCTTGGGGAACTTCAAACCCTCTAGGGATTTCCCTCGGGGGCCAAAAGGGTTACACGCGGGGTGGTCCCTGCCCTCTCCCTCGGGCAAGAAAGCCCGCCAGTACCAATCTCGATCCTGGATAGTCACAAAGTACTTCCCATCTAGTTTCTTCTCCGACTCGGTCCTTTCCACCCCGCCAAACATAGGATGCAGCAATATGTTGCCCAATACTTCTTCTTCGGCCTCGGCGGACCTCAGGGCAACATTGTGTGCGATGTTGCCCCCGGAGCTATCGCCGGCTAGGTACACATAGACCTTTGATTCCTTCCCGCTCCGTAGCCACGGTCGGGACTTGACCCACTTCAGAGCAGCCCAACCGTCATCATAAGCACAAGGATACCGGTGCTCGGGAGACCGGCGGTAGTTCACCGAGACCACGACGGCCTTGCAGGCGCTCACGAGGCGGCGGCAGAACGTGTCATAAATAGCGGTGTTCACAGAAGAGTGAGTGAAGCTCCCGCCGTGGAAGAAAACAATAACAGGGACCACATTCGTTGAGCTCAGGGGCTTCTCGAGCTCCTCGAAGCCCCACTGATGTCCATCCTGAGGGGCTGGAAGGTAGACCCGTTTCAAGAGGCTGGTGGATCTGTCGACGTGATCGAAGGAGAGGACCCCATCGACGGGGATAGTATTGGCGGGGACCCTCCGTTCGAGGAACTCGTCCAAGTCCCGGTTGAAGGTACCGTCGGGGCGGCGGAGGATGTTGTAGGCGAGCTTGAAGTTGGAGATGAGAACCCATGTGTTCAGAGGAACAACCCGCTGCAATCCAAATCCAACAAAATGAACAAACAAACAAAAAGCCAAACACCACCCAAAATTAGCATCTTCTTCCCCTCAATCCATTCAAAAACAAATTCAAGACAAGCAAATCAATCAACAAACCCGAACCACGTAAAAAGAAGCTTGAATTCGCTTCTCCGTGGTTCACCACCACCACCCAAAAAAGAACGAAACACAATCCGGCAGAAATCGACAAAAGTCCGAGGAAAGAAAAAAAAAAAGGAACGCCCCAACTTCATCATAAAACCCCCAGAAAAGGAAATTCCCCACCCCACCCGCCGCAAGGAAAAGACTCGAATCGATCCAAATTAGGGCAGGAAGGGAGCATCCCCACCAGAGCAAATCGAGGAAGGAAGATCACAAGAACTGGGAGGGTTAGGAGGTAAACGAGAACAAAGGAAGTACCTTGGATTCATTGGCGTTGACTTCATTGCTCCCCGCCATAACCCACCCACACACACACACACGCACGCAGACCCCCACTTCCAACCCAGCCGAAGTCCCTTAAATTATGACAAACCGAAGCAGCACCAACCCCCTGGTCCCTTGGCCTTCACGCAACCAACCACGATCCTCCTCCAAAAAGAAAGGAAGGAAAGAAAAGGAAAAACTGAAAACGAAGGTCGACCCACGAAGGCAAAGGCCAGGGAAGTAACCAAAGCCGGGAGCTTTTCTTCTTTTAACTTTCTACTATCAACCCCACTCCTCCTCAACTGTATGTACTCTGGTTTTTTGGGATGACGCAAGGGACAGGGGAGGGGAATAGAGAATCTTGAGGTTAGATTATTATATATAAAGGAAGAAAGAGGGCGGGTGTTGTGTTGGGTTGGGAATAGATGGAAGTCCAAACCAAACGAAAGACGGAAGGAGAATGAAGAAGGAATTGGCAGAGAGAAAGAGAGTTTGGCGGAGTCAAAACGCGATTTGAGGATACGACAAAATTGGATTATTTGGGAGGGAGGCTCTCCTCCTCCCCAATCCCTAAAATTTCAACAATATTTTATGAATTTAAAAGCCAATCTGCGGGTCAAAAGTATGACCATTTAAAAAGTTGAAGGGGGTGGGGTGGGGTGGGGGGAGGAGAAATGATTTTTTGATCTCTTTTTTTTTTAAATAAAAAATAAAAAAAATTCAGCCAAATATAATAATAATAAATAAGTCCGAAATGGGTCGAAAAGGAATTAAGAGACAAATGATGGAATTTTGTATGGGAGATCGTGAATGGGAAATCTTAATTGTTTTAATAGAACGGGGGAAGTCGAGAGACTTTGAGCAAACCATAAGTAAGTACTTGTGGGTTGTTTTTTGATTGGGAAAGCGCCGGGGGAGGGGGAAGGGAACTCTGATGTTTGTCGGGGAATTCGTTCTTTGTCCTGTTCTTGGCCTCCCCCTCCTCTGTCATTTCATCCTGCAATTTTTTCTTTTCAAAATTGGGAAATCAAATTCTCTTCGGGGAGATCATCGGACACGTGTCGGTCGGGAGTGCGCCGTGGGGGTCTTGCTAGTGGGGGACCGACCGGAAGAATCCTCGTTTTCCATTTGTTTTGTTTCTTCCTTTGGTACGTATTTGTGTGTGAGAGAGGAAAGGGAGTAAATTGAGTACGAAGTGAACTCATAAAGCTTGAGAAGGAACCTCCCCCAAGGAAACAAAAACAAAGACTTATTAAATCTACCAACTAACTATAATACAGCCTGGAACATCGGAAACTACTTAATCTCGGAGGGGGTGGGGGGTGAGTAAGCAAAAGAGATGGCGTGAAAAGTCTGGTGTGTCTGAGAGATTTCATGTGGCAACCAAAGCTCGACACGCTTCTCTCTTTTCCTTCATTTTATCTATTTTATATATATTTGCCTTTTTTGCAATACATGCGGGAGTAGTATTCCATTCCGTTCGTTTTATTTCTTTTTTTTTTTTAATTTTGATATCTTGGCATAAGACGACAAGTCGAGATGCATAGATGGAATTTGGTCTAGGGTTTCTGTGTTGTTGGGTTTCGCAGCTAATAATAGTTTTAACTTCCAAAAACAAAAACAAAAAGAAATATTGGAGACATGCCATCACATCGCACTGTTTGATAACGAACCAAGTCTCAACACCAACGAATGAAAGATGTCCAATTACAGGGCAACGTGGAAATAATAATCATAATATTAAATTATTTTATTTATTCTAAACTATTTCGATTTTTTTCAATTTATCCTATCGTTTACATAATATCACCATATATCCTAAACTTCCTCCGTTAATCCTTATTTATCATCTATCAGTCGGCCGACTAACGAAGGTTGACGTGGCGCTGACGCCGTCAGTCGCCACGCCGTCAGAAGATTAAATGTCAAATTAGTCCTCAAATAAATTAAATCGTTTTAATTAGGTCCAAAATTGGCCCCAACCCTAAACGCCGACCTCCGTTAGATCGTTTCAATTAGGTCCAAATCGGCCCCAACCCTAAACCTCGACCTCCTCTTCTACTCCACCCCCCGACCTCCTCTTCCTAATCAGTGATCGACCTCCTCCTCCTCCTCAGTTCCGGACCTCATCCTCTTCACCGACCCCGACCTCCTTCTCTTCCCCCACGTCCGACCTCCTCTACTCTCTCCCCCGACATCCAATTCCTCCTCAGTCCCCGACCTCCTCTACCTTCCCCCCCTCCCCCCCAACCAACTTCCTCGTCCTCAGTTCCGAGCGTCTCCGATAGTGAGGTTGTGTGGTCTGAGTTGTCGTTAGGTAATGGAGGACACTCGCGATGATTTGATTCTACATGTGAGAGGTAAGCTTTGTATGAGGGATAGGATAAGTTATGTTGGTGGAAAAACATGCATAATAGAAAATGTCGACGTGGATAGAATTGGATATTTTACAGTGAAGAATTTAGTCAATAGGGTTGGATATGATCCCACCAGGATGTGGTATGCTAGGCTTGGAAAGAGTTTGGTAAAAGGTTTGGTAGAGATTTATAGCGATTCCGAGGTAGTGGAATTGGTAAAACTGTTAGTGGAGGCGAAATCGATAGATATATATGTTGAAGATGACGAATGTAATGATAGTGATCCTGAGAAAGAAAGGGTTGAGCTGGAAAGGGACGATGATTCTGTTGAAGGCTGCCCAAATGAAGTTGTCCCTAGCGTTCCCATGAAAATCGAGGCAGTGGAATCGGAGTATCAAACTTCAGAAGCCGAACTACATGGAGGGTTAGATGATGATGCAGGTACCTCTTGTGCTCGATCTGATGGAAATGTTTATGATTCTGATTGTGACCATAAGAACTTGAGATTTGAGGTCGGGTTGAGTTTTGATTCCCTTGATCAATTTAAAGAGGCAATTCAAGATTATGCTGTAATGAATAGAGTGAATGTGCGTTTGGTTAGAATGGATAATTGGAGGATGGGCGCATGTGTGGTGGATTGTCCTTGGCGTGTATATGCGGGTTGGTTGCAAAAGGATCATACTGTTTCAGTGAAGTCTTGTTGTTTAGGGCATAAGTGTACAAGGGTGTTGAAGAATATGCAAGCTACACTGAAATGGCTAGCTAGGGAGTTCCTTAAGCAAAATCGGCATCTTGATACGATGAGGGCTCGGGATGTTATTGCTGATCTAATGGAGAAGTATTCCATTAAGGTGAACAACTTGCAAGTTTATAGAGCCAAATGGCTTGATCAGAGGACGGTTAATGATTCCATAGAGGATCATTATAAGAAGCTTCGATCTTATATTGCCTACCTTGGGAAAATGTCTCCTAATAACACCTTTAAGTTGGATGTTGAGTTTACTCCAAGTGCTGGTCTGTTTAACACTTTCAAAAGACTATATGTGGGATTTTCTGAGTTGATAAAGGGATTTAGACGTGGTTGCAGAAAAGTGATTGGATTTGATGGCACATTCTTGAAAACGTGTCGGCGGTAGGTATAGACGGCAACAACCATATGTACCCGATTGCTTGGGCTATAGTGGAAGGAGAGAATACTTTGAGTTAGATATGGTTTCCGTCTCTTTTATTTGAAGATTTGGCTGTAAATGACGGACGAGGGTGAACATTTATAAGCGACAAGCAAAAGGTATGCCTGCTTCTTGTTGTCTGTTCTTCGTGGTATGTCTGTTTTTTTGTAGTCTGTTATTTTTGGACATATGTAATTTTTTTTTCAGGGGTTAATACATTATGTGGCTGAACTTGCACCCCTAGCTGAGCACATAAATTGTGGAGGAAGACTTATTCAATCACATAGTTTGGGCTCCTAGAATATGGCGCCCTTGGGGCTTTCTATTTGATTGTATCGAAAAGCCCAATGAATTGGGATTTCCCTATTAGGCCAGGTCATTTCGGGGCAAGCGGATCACTTATGATGAAAAGGATGAGCTTCCAGAGAATGATTCGAAGTTCTTGCAGAGTGGAACCATGCAGTACCAGACACGAGATAGATCTTCCAAAGAATAAAGCTTTTTTCGAATAAGCCAATTCATTTGCAAACATATCTAGGTGGGATTAAATATATGACGGGGTTACCCGATATTATAATTATCATTGATCAGCAAGAAGAATATACAGCTCTTCGAGAATGTATCACTTTGGGAATTCCAACAATTTGCTTAATCGATACAAATTGTGATCCCGACCTGGCTCCTCAGGGAATATAAGGTTTTCATGAGGCTGATCTTGAGCCGCCATCCATGCACGAATACCTTCGTTTAATAGAATATTTTTGGTGTAGAAAGTTTCAAATTCAGGATCTTCTGCCGCACGTATCTCCCGGGAAACAAAGTCATATGCACGTAAGTTCAGAGAACGTTGTCATAGGTGGGATGATCCCCGTTGGGACCGGATTTAAAAGATTACTGCGGCAACACATTCCTTTGAAAAGTAAAAGCAGATCTTTTTAACGGGGGAAAGACATGATATTTTGTTCCACCACGCGGGCTTATTTGATTCTTGCCGTTCAAAATGATTTCCCTGAGGAATGATTTATATCATATATCATTTAATGAGTCCTAAACAAAGTGTATTCTTTCTTGCGTTTTGGCATTCAATTTCCATTTGCAAAACTCTTTCTATATGGTCTTGAGGGGGTAATGGAAATTCCGATACTAAATTCAGATAATAATGAATAGAGGTTAGCAGTTTGGATTGTGTATTGACATTGAGACGTTCAATCTACGATAGAAGAAAAGGTTCCGTCGGAACAATTATTTAGTTCAAGACAACCTCGTCACTTTTTTTTGAAACAAAAAAGAAAGAGGAAGTGTGGGAAGAAATGACAAGAAGATATTGGAACATAAATTTGGAAGAGATGATGGGAGCTGGAGTTCATTTTGGTCATGGGTGTACTACTATTTGTAGTAGCGGTCCTTATATTTATATATAGTATTAACAATCGAAATAGGGTCGAAAGCAAAAATCTCTACTTGACAGGGCTTCTTCCTATACCTATGAATTCCATTGGACCCAGAAATGATCTATTGGAAGAATCTTTTTGGTCTTCCAATATCAATAGGTTGATTGTTTCGTTCCTCTATCTTCCAAAAGGAAAAGAGATCTCTGAGAGCTCTTTCCTGGATCCGAAAGAGAGTACTTGGGTTCTCCCAATAACTCAAAAGTGTATCATGCCCGAATCTAACTGGGGTTCGCGGTGGTGGAGGAACTGGATCGGAAAAAAGAGGGATTCCAATTGTAAGATATCTAATGAAACCGTCGCTGGAATTGAGATCTCATTCAAAGAGAAAGATAGCAAATATCTGGAGTTTCTTTTTGTATATTATATGGATAATGTCGCGAATTCAAGTTCATTATGTTTCGCCTCTTACTCGGAGAAAGACGATCAAAAAATTCCCAATCATGGTCCTTGCAGATCGCGTCACGTATACGCCAATTGGAAAGCAACTCATAGAGGACAATTCTTGAAAAGATGTTTCTGGTCTGCGGTTAAGAGCACAAATGAAGCCTCTTACAACCTTGCATTAAGGAACTGGCGTGCAATATCAAATGATGCTGTAGAAGACTTTACCAAGCAAGGGCCGGAGCATTTTTGCAAGGTCAGTATGTTGTCTGACAGTGTTTAACTCGTTTGACAGTATTTAATATTTACTTGTTTTACATAACAGGTTTACTTTGCACATCGGTGAAGTGTGATGCTACCGATAACAACTTGTGTGAGACATTTAATTCTTTTATTGCATTAGCTACCTATCATTGGCATGTTAGATGAGATTAGGTTGAGTTTGATGGAGAGGATGTATCACAAAACCGACTTTTCAATGACCGAGAAGATGTGGTCTGTCCTGAATTTAGGAAGAAAATTGAGAAGTTGAAAGTGGCTGCCGGTAGATGGGTTCCTAAACCTTGCATTGGAGAGAAATTTGAAGTTGTTCGTAGGCAAGAAAAATATGTGGTTGATTTAAATGCTAGCACATGTAGTTGTCGGGAATGAGATTTGATAGGTCCCGTGTTGCCATGGCGTTGCGTGTATAAATTTTATAAAGCATGATGTAGATGCATATGTGACTAGCGGAACCCAAAGGAAACTCTATGCTTGAAGATGGCAACTCTCGTGCTCTGACCAATTTCAATGTGAGAACTTCGGGAACACAAGAAAGCTCGATAGCAGGCCCGAGCATGGAGGCATCCACGACTGGGATTTGGTCAAATTGTTGTGTTTATTGTTGACTTTGCATGAAACAGATTGCAGAACTTGTTAACTTGTGTCTGGTTTGTTCACTTGCATCGATCTGCACAGCTATTTGTTTAGATTTGGATGTCCAGTTTTGGATGTTCAGGTTATGTACCAGATTATTGTCCAGGTTATGTACCAAAATTATGTCCAGAATATGTACCAATTTGTCCAGATTATGTTCCAGATTGTTGCTACCTCAAAATCCTACAAGTTTTTCCGGATTATTTCCAGTTTGTCCAGTTTGTAGAGAATCCACACAAAATCCATTTTTTTCCAGTTTGTATAGTTTGTCTAGATTACCATTTTGTACACAATGCAGATGGTTGCAATTCCACACAAAAATCCAACACTAAAATCCACATTGTTGGAACATCCAACAACAACAGCCAACATCAGTTGTTGCAATTACAGATACTCTGTCACGAAACAAAATTCAACAACACAGATAACAAAGATAAAAAATAGTGCAAACACAATTATATATCTAATAATCTCCAATCTCGCTTCAATCTTAATAAGTTGCATATCGACCTTCATAATTCTTTCTTCCAACGCATTGTTAACCAAGTCTTCCTTCCTTGAATGTGATTTTGGATTTTCATATTCCAAACACATAAAAAACCCACAACCTCCATCATCTTCTTTGTAACGAGGACAACCCACATACATTCTACCTTTGTTCTTTTCTGTTTTTGCTACTTTAAGATGACAGACAATCCCACACTTGCAGTGAACCCAAGACTGTATGTTCTCGTAGCTGTCGACACTACTCGAGAAGTCCTTCTTCAAGTTTTTCCATTTAAAAGACATGATCCACCTTCAAATCTCTTAATGGAAGCCATAATAAACAAATAAACTACTTAAATAACTAAAAAAACGAAACCATATTGTCTACTATTAACCACCAACACACAACAAACATTGGCAGCTAGGAAAGCCGTAAGCCCTAGCAGCTAAGAACTGAGACCGGGTCTAAACTAATATCCAACACTAGACTCAATGGTCCAAAGTTCCATCAGAAACAACCAAGTAATCCAAAATGTTAAAAAAAATACCAACACCTCGCGATTTGTGGGTGGGTCAGGGGGGTTGGTGGACGGGTCGAGGGTCGAGGATGGCTGGCGGGAAGAGGTAGGGGAAGAGGAAAAGGCTGGCGGAGATGGTCTAAGAGGCAGGGGGTGGGGTAGAGGAGGTCGGGGTGATGGAAGAGGAGGACGAATTGGAGGTCAGGGGTAGGGGAAGAGGAGGTAGGGAGTGGGGGAGGAGGACGAGGTCGGGGACTGAGGAGAAGGGGAGGTCGAGGGTGGGGGAAGAGGAGGTCGGAGATAGGGGAGGAAGAGGACGATTGTGGGGTTTAGGGTACGATTTAGGGGTTTAGGGTTGATCGGGGCCGATTTGGGGAATTAGGGTTGAATTGGTCGATTGTTTAGGGTTGGGGCTAATTTTGGACCTAATTAAAACAATCTAATTTATTTGTAGACTAATCTGACATTTAATCTTCTGACGGCGTGGCTACTAACGACATTAGTGCCATGTCAGCGCCACGTCAACCTCCGTTAGACGGCCGACTGACTGAGGATAAATAAGGATTAACGGAGGAAGTTTAGGATATATGGTGATATTATGTAAACGATAGGATAAATCGGAAAAAACCGGAATAGTTTAGGATAAATCGGATAATTTGGCCTAATAATAATAAATAGTAGTCACGACTTGGTGTGTGTGTGTGTGTTTTTTTTCTTTTTTGTCTTTTTTTCATAATAATAATAAGAAGAATTATGGGCAGAGAGGATCAGCATGGTCTTAAATCACAAGTGACAAGCCAGTCCATCGTCACCACACCAAATAGTTAGCTGCTGCTGCTACAACAAACAAACCACTTTGGATGAATCTTTAGGTTTTAGGTTACAAAGATAATCTTCTATTATTACAGTTTCTTTTGTCCGGTTGTAGCCTCCCCATTCTTTGTCCATCTTTCCTCTTTATTTATTGCTGTTCTGTGTTTCCTTTGGAATTATACTCCCTACTTTGTTGAACTAGCAAAAAAAAAAAAAAAAGAAGTTGATAAGTAAGTACGGGCTCGAAATTTGGTTCGAGAAAATCAGAAGAAGAACAGGTACCACCAAAAGGCTAAGAATAAAGTGACAATCTAATTCATGTGATTGTGTCGCCTATGTTATCTGTAAGAATCTTATTTATACTTCTTAGGATATCAGAGTGGTCTTTGTACCGAGTCGCATACGTTCCCGTCGCATCATCTTTCAACTATCTTCCTAGTCTTGTGACACGTATCCTCAAGCAGCCGCTACTCTCTTCTAAGCGAACGATGAAGTTCGGGGCAAGGAAACTATGAAAATGAGATGTGACGTTAATTAAGCGAATGTCGAGACTTTTTATCTTTCGGACGAATAATGGAGTTCGGACGATACTTAAAATCTGGCAAGTGACGGCAACGGATTGTGATCTCAATCAAGCGAAGGTCGAAACATGCTACCTTATAAGCGAAAGCGAATGGAGTATGGGCGGCACTTAAAATCCAAGACAACGAGTCGTGGTTTTAATAAAAAAAGTTGAAGCCTGATACCCTTTGGACGAACGATCGAGTCCGGACTACCACTCAAAATCCAAACCAAAAAAAATAAGTTGGTGATTATGACGAGACGATTCGTTGCTATGACGGTAAGATTTTTTTTTCTTTCCGAAAACACTTATAACGTTTTAATTTAATAAAAAAAAGGAAGAGATAAAAAAACGCGTTTCCTGTTGGAATCGCGTGGTGTCCGTAGTCGTTTTTCCTTTCGTTTGTCCTAATAGCTTTTGGACACTTGCGTTGTTCTAACTATTCATAGTCTTACCAACAAAAAAATAATAATAATAAAAAGAAATAAAGAGACGATAAGATATTGCAAAAGAAAAGGGTTTAAATTACCCATAGAAAACATTCTCTCCCCCGCGGGCATCAACACATTAATTTTATTATATTATTATTGAGCCCACTGGTATTGATGGGTCTTCATTCACATTTCATTATTTATTATTATTTTCATTAATATATAATTGTGGGCAATAGATGGGCTTTATTCCTCCTCCTACCTATTCCTTGTTTTTATGCGGCTTTTGTCGTATCTTCGGCGTGGTGGGGGGTTTAATTATTCTTTATCTTTGTTTTTATTTGAATGCCTTTTGGAATTTACAAAATGATTATGATTATCATTATTTTCTTTTCAATCGCGTTCAAACTTTTGGGAGACCGCGACCACCCTGTAAAAAAACATAAAGAGGGGGGGAATTACGGGTTAATTCTGGACCCTTTCAAATGACATTTCCCTCTTCGCATGTAATATAGGACGAAGCCCATAAACTTCCCTTGTGAGCCCAAACCCAATTCATGGCCCTCTGAGGGGACGTGACGTCCCCTTTCCTCGTCTATCCATTAACTTCAGCTGCGACCTCTGCCAGCTTCTCCGCGGCACCCTCCCTCATCCCCTTTCCCTGGTTGGTGTCCATCGGTTCCTTGACCGTAGTCATCCTCTCGATAGTGACCCGGTCACAAGCGTCCTTCCTGTCCATCCTTTTCGTATGTGAGACAGGAAGGGTGACTCGAGCTTCTCTAACGTGTTGAATATCATTGCATCTGCTTTCACCGTTATGTGGGCGCTTGATCGTGCTCACATGGTAAGCTGATTTTGGGTTCAATGAAGTAAACGGAGAAGGTTCTTTGAACGGAACAACCTTTCGGTCGAAGAAGCGTTGAAGTCAACAAAGTTTGTCCAGTCGATGAAACCACCAGCCGATGTAAGTTGCTGAAGATTCAGTTGCATGCTCCATAGCCGAAGTTAATGTGCACGTGTTTATTAATAATAGCTAAGCCACTTGGAATTCAAGCTTTACATTCTTTTCGTGGGTAAGTATCGTTTCTGTCTTGGACAGATTCGACAGGCCCTATGCAGAATCTCGGTGCAGAACAGGGGGAATGTGAATGGGTTCAAGACGGATCCGAGACACCACAGGTAGGAGTACCTAGCATAGGTTCATTTTCCGGGACCGATTCGAGCCAACTGGGTTGCTTAGACACAGGAAGGGGGTTGTGCGAACATTACATCGCCTAAAAGGAAGTTCCTTTCAGTGTGATGTTGGGAAACTCCTTCAATGACATGTACGCAAAGTGTGGGTGCATTGAGGAAGCGGCCCGAGTTTTCCAAGAGATGTTTTGTAAGAACATGGTCTCCTGGAATTCCATGATCAAAGCATATGCTGTCCACGGCAATCCCAGGGAAGCACTGGCCCGCTTCGACTAACTACGCAACTCAGGGCCCAACCCAGACGACATCAAATTTCTGAGCATACTATACTATCAGCCTGTAGCCACGCTGGGTTAGTTCCTGAAGGTCGAGAGCACTACGAAAGCATGACTAGATACAGTATCCATCCAAAGGTCGAACACTATGCATGCGTGATCAACCTTTGCGGGCATAGGGGCCTCATCCAAGAAGCAAACAAACTGGCCACATCCCTACCATGCGAACCGACACAATCTAGGGGGCAGTCCTTAGTGTCTGCAGGATGCACGGGGGGGCAAGGGTCGCAGGAGAGATGACGTTGGGGTTGGACCCAGATGACAGTGGTGTTTACGCGCTCCTGGAAGAGGTGTATGCAAAGCGGAAGGAGTTGGGGTACGTGAGAAGGGCGAGGAGGATGACGAGGAAAAGAAAGGTCATGAAGAAGGCTCCTGGACACAGCTCGATCGAGTTGGACTAGGAAGTTCCACGTGTACTTGGGGCTGACGAGTCACATCTCAAGAAGGAAGAGATCACTGTCATTTGTCTACACAGCGCCCGATATTTGTCTTACATCTTTTGGCTCGTACGGAACCCTTTGATAATGCCTCGACGGAAATCGGGCTGACATATGGAAGAAGAGATCAGAATGTATAGCAACGTTGCTTTTCCTTTCCTTCTGTACAAGACAAGAAGATACTTCCTCATGATCCTGAAACTAGCATCTACATATAATGTATAAAACTACAACCTCGACTGGCAAATCCACAAAAGTACCAGCTACCTCCACTGCGCAAATGTGGAACAGTACCGAACCTGCACATGAGATGCGGTGAGAGAGTCCAAAGCAGGTTAGTTTGATTTTTTTCTTTAACTTTATGATCTGGATGCTGTGGCAGTGTCCAAAGCCCTAGGAGGAGCACCACCAGCCTTGCTCTGGGTCCTGCATTCATCCCTGGATGCGATCAACGACCTACGTTTTGGAGATGACCTGATCGTGTTTATCAAAGGAACGTCGTCCTCTTCGTCATCCTGGCCATCTTCCTGATCGGACATGCTTATGGAGTCATCTTCTTCCTCCTGCCTGTCAAAGAGTCTCCTTCCCTCAACATTTTGCTGCTGCTTGCGCGGACGGCCACGGCGTCCTGCAGAAGCCCCTTCCTCTTCTTCTGTAAATAACCAAAAACCAACAACAACAAACAAATTGATAATTTTGCAGCCGGCACCAAATATCAGTTTCTGGATCATAACAATAAAGCAACATAAACAAAGGTGGTAATGATCTGAGAATGTAGCATAATGTGAAAGCAAGCAACTCAACCGGATACCAACATGAACTCACTCTGGCAAGCGTTTTTTGTTCTATAGCTCTCAACATAATCTTCTAAATAACCAACAAGGTGATTCGAATTATATGATGGCCGGATGCAACCAACTACAAGCAATAGTACAGAAATTATATTACCTGGAATGCCTTCAGTTGTGTTGTATTTCTCTTGTAGGGTCTCGAGAAAGGAGAAATAGGGCCGCCAACCACTAGGATCTTCATCTGTGTTTACATTCTTGGTCTTCGTTCGCACATTCTTGACTCTATCAGAATGCAAGACGTTCTCTTACCACAATGATTACTAAAGATAAATCTTCATCTTTTGGCTATAGGATAAGGGAGAGGGTAGTCCTTACATCTCCAAGATATCGGGAACAGGAAGCCTAGAAACAAAGTATATCACACAGCACTCCAAGAAAGATAGCTGTTTTGGAGCATCCTCAAAAGCATACTTGATGCATTCCTGGACAACTGTCAATAGTTCATCCCTATGCCGATTCCTCGCCGCACCAACAAACATTGAGGAAAGTCGAGCTGCAAGATCTCTACAGGCTTTTAAGGACTTTTTTTGACCAGATTCATCCTCACCTCCAGATATGTCCATCAAATGCCGATGATATGCCTGGCCAAAGAGAAAAACAAGATCATTTATGTCGGAGAAGTCAAGAGCAATACAAGCGTAATGTCCTTGAATGGAAAGTTGCTCCCCAACGAACCATAAACAATGGCAAGGACATATCGACCATAAAACAATGACCAGGAAATGCCTGGTAAAGTTAAGGTGTAGTTCCCAAAGTAGCAAGATCATATACATTTCCTTAATCGATATCGAAATTCAAAATTTACTATAGTTGAAGTCCCCAAGGAGAACTTCGCTGAAGTCAAGAGAAAAGGAAATGACAAAAAAGAATGGAAAAGAGATAAGGGAAACAAATCCGGGGAAAAGATAATCTTAGCATTGAAAGCATGACTCACCCTTCTCAAGGCTTCAAGAAAGAGATGAGAAAGATTGTCCTCTTGTTTCCTTAAAACGCCAATGAGTAACTTAACTATATCTGCCACGCCGCTCCCGTGCATAACAAATTCGGATATAATATTAGGACCAAGGAACTCCTGCAATTAAGACACAAAAACAGATACCCCAGGCGAGAGAATCACAGAAGAGAAAAAAGGGGAATAGTTGGAAATAGAAAAAGGCACCACATCTGCAACTTTCTCATTGAAATAGCACCAATAGTATGTTTCATTACCTTGGGCACTGCGCCGCAAGCAACCAGTTTTGCAGCAGCGATCACGACAGAATCCTTGTTTGTTTCCTCAATATATTCCCTGTTTGCAGCTTCTTCTTCTGTCTCATCTGAATTGTGGATTGAAGATAACTGCCTCAGTAAAACAACTAGTACTTCTCCAGCCAGAAAAGAAACAAACCAAGCAAAAGAAATAGCAAAATACAAAATATTGAACCATTTTAATAACAAATTACTCAAAATATCCAGTAAAAAAACAAAAATAAATTGGGATCAATATCTGGAAACTGAAACAAAGAGATATTTCCCAGCCAGACACCCAGCTTTAGAGAAGGCACCTTACCTGTTCTGAACGTCAAGTGTCTAGAAACTAGGGAGCAAGCACCTTTAATATAAACAGAATAGTAAACATACCTGAATCATCAAGCTGCATTTTACATAAATGCCAGAATCTCTGACACAAAGATGCATCTGGAGTATACCCTAATCTCTCCAAGCTTGTTGAAGAGAAATTTGACTTCCTGAACATAAACCATGACTCCGCAAGTATTGTACAAACCTTGTGCAGAATTTCTTTTTATTAGACAAGATAGAAAGAGCTGAGAAAATAAGCTCGCCACAAGCCAAAAATCATTGAAACTATGAACAAACGGCGTACCCCGCGAGCAAGGACTTTTCCAAATTTATCTGCTTCATCAGCCTCTGGTGGAGAGTCGAGGTAATGCTCCAGTTGCTCAAATAAAATGTCACGTTTATGTAACAGTGAGGTTAAAGATTCTCCGGAAACAGTTTCTCTACTGACAACTAAGTGTAGAGACCAGGCCAAATGCAAGTACATATTCAGAAGCAGAAAACAAATAACCTGCAACAGCAATACATACATGAGTGGGTACAATATCCAGGGACTAAAATAAGTTCACATATATTCTGTGGTTCCAATCAAAGTCGTCGCTTCATAAAATATGGATAAAAGAGATTTCTCAGGTAATGAGTAATAGCGGGTCTCAAGGCATAGGAAAGTAACTGTACAAAAAAATAGTCCAACAACTTCAGCAGACACCTATCCCCCTTATTTAATCTGATAATAATCTCCCATCCCATCAACATCTTTTCTTTCTCACTTTCAACAGTTCCCAGACAATATGGCACAAAGCTTAGGAAAATAATTGCACCAAGAATTACTCCAACGAGGTAAAAAAAGGGATGCCTTCAACTTTTCCACTCCATGCACTTAATCCACGTCTAACACTGACAACCTGGGTAATTTGATGGTTCGAGCAAGTGTATATAGAAAGATACCTCATCATCAATGTCCTTGATATTCTTAAGAGTCCTCACAAAATCTTCATACAAACTTTCCAGTGATAAAGCCTTGGATAACTGAAGTTCGTAGAGCCTTTTCAAATTTACAAGAAGAGAATAATCATCATCACCTCCCTGCAGAAAGAGAGATAATAACTAAAAAATATGCAGGATGCAAAGAAATGCCAAGAAAAGACAAAGGGCTGACAAAAAACAGTACCTCCACTTGTATTATAGCAGATTTAACCTTGGAAATGAGTTCATCCTCAAGTTCTTTTAGTTGGTTCCTAGCAAAATCTTGGAGCTCTCCTTGACTTTCCGTAGAACAAAAGATCATAGCCTTTACACAAGCTCTCAGTGCATCCTTCTCACCATGCTTCAAAAATGCCTCTTTAACAAGTTTAAAGATGGGTTTGAAAGTCTAATAGCCCAAAATATACGAACCGTCAGCAAATTATCATAATATGCAGTGACAAGCACCAGTTTTTGAACCCAGCTAATCTTGCAAGATACCTGCTCTTGTCGTTTCAAGGAATATAGCCCAAGATTCAGGTGCACGATGATATCTACCAAAGATGGTATTTTAGCCTTGTCAGACATAAATTTCCTTAGGAGCTGAGGATAACTCTTCAGGAAGGCAACAGTAATATCCTTTCGGTTGTTCTCGAGTGCATCCTGGAACAACACGACGGATTTTAGCAGCCAAAGAATGAAACAAGTAAAACAATAGGTCTAAAAATACATTAACCTGAAGATAATTAGTCAAGAACAGCCAATCCTTGAGAACGTTAGATAATTAAAGCTATAATGCTTTTGCTATCCTTGACAATCATCTAAATCTTGCAGAACGAACATTAATGGTGTGTTTGGATATTTTCCTAAGGGAAAGAAAATAAGGTGGAAAAGTTGGAAAAAGAAGAGAGAGTCACGCGGGTCCCACGAGAAAAGAGCAGATGGAAAATGGGAGGAAAAAGTGGTGAAATTTTGTGAGAGGAGGGCAGAGTTTTCCCTCATTTTCCTCCCAGGTGGATTTCACCCAAACACAGTGTAAAAGAAAGGGACAAACTGCTTTGACACAAAAAATCCACAATCTTAAGACGTAACACACCTTTTGTGCTTTTGTATAATATTGCCTCCGATTATCAGCAGCTGGAACAATTCTCTCACCAACTGCCTTTTTCACAGATGCAGCAAGGAGCCGCACAAGATTTATCACATCTTCATCAGTGAGATCAATTTTGGAGTTCTCATCCAACAGCATGGAAATGATACATCTCCAGTCCTGCAAAATAATTTAATGATGGATCATGTCAGGGGGAACAGCCTTAATATAACATAATTTTTTAATAGAACTTTTCAGTTCCATCCTTTTTTTTTGCACAGCCCTCTGCATGCCTAAGACAGCTTTGACCATGAAAAATAAAGCATGTAATTGTCTTTTCCGTCCAGATTTACAGGCAAAAAGAACTCTGAAACCACTAAAATAACAAAACTCCAATTTATGGCAGAAGTTGCCAGCATGAAGCGCTACCCCGATGACTATGGGACTTCCACCAAAATCAGATTAAAACTTCTCTATAATCAGATTAGAGGTAAGCTATGCAAAGGTACACCATAACAGTGTAGTGTGTAAGTGCATTAGATTTTGCATTTGACAAACCACCAAATTGAAATCAATATAAGTCTCCATATGAACAAAGAAATTCTTCCTCGACAGGATTATACCACTTTACATGGCCTAGGCCCTAGCTAGTAACTATAGAGAAATTTTCTTGACATCATGCATGCAGTTCAAACCTTCATAGCTTTCATGTACTCCCACACATCATCAATCACATAGACACTTAAAACTGGATCCGTTGAAAATTCCCGAAGTATTTGCAACATTCTTCCCAGGTGGATCTCAGACATATTTCCATCCCCTCCTGAAAGAAAGAATTATTGCTAAAGGCATTGGAATACAGATAGTACTACATCACAAAAAATGCCAGAGCTGAATATAACCTTTTGGTGCCAACTGGGAACTGCTAAACTTCTGAGCAATAAGGTGGTCATATACCAATGCTCCTATTGCATGCCTGATCTCTGGTGGCTCGTCAATCAAGAGATCATATAAAGGACCCAAGTCGTCATCAGGTAACAATTGATGCCTGCCAGAAATCATACGGGTAACCAAATCCACATTCCCCTAAGACAGAGGTATTACTATTAGATAAAACAGCGCGCATTTTTTGGGAAGATCAAGAGGAATTAACTTGTACAAACAGCAAGCAGACAAAGCAGGTACCTTAAAAGCTGTTTCACAAGTCCGATTGCACATACAGCGACAGATATATCTATGTCATCAGCAAGCTCAATCATTCGATTGGAGAATCGTTCTGTGAAAAGGCCAAGAGTCGGCACATTTTCTTCCACGTCATACAAATTTTGCAATGCAATGACGGATGCTTTCCTCACTCCAGCATTCTTCATAAGCAAAGAGAGGCTCAAGATAACATAAATAATCTAAAAGGATAAATGGCATCATACAGCATGGATTCAATGTCTAACCTTGTCATTTAATGTCCATCCAAGATATTTTAAGTACAAGTCCTGCAGGAAAAGCGATGGATATGACAGAATCCACAGACCAAGTGACTCTATGCAGGACTGGCGGATATTGTGATCAACATCCCGATATCGGTGCACGAATAACCTACATGTTATGGTGGAACAGAAATGACTAACATCATCTTTCAAAACAAAAAAAAAAAAATTAAAGGCTCCGTATACTCACAATTACAGTAAAAACGTGCCTGTTTAAATGTATTACCCCGTAAAAATTTTGCGCATCATTTCCTCTATCATGGTGATTTTTTCATGTGTTTCCGACAGCCTTTTGTTTAGCGACTCTAGACGCGGGCCCTCCATCTGTTTCTTCTGTTCAGCATTCAATTGCCTTTGAGTAGTTTCTCTTTGTGCACCCAACGCTTTGGCAACAGTGATAAATGATGTAACAAGTTGAAGACCCATTGGCGAAGCAACTTGGCGAAACACTCTAGGGGGGGTACTGTTTAGAATGGAGAACTGGATGAGTTAAGCTAAAACACTTTCTTGAGTAACTTCACGCGATACAAGAACTAACCAAGAGAGTGCAATGATGTAGTCCATGCACTTGTCGAACAGGACTTGATCAAACAGCGGGCCATTCTGACACTCTAAAACTAGATTGTCCCAAAAGGCGAGCAAATTTTCTTTGAAATTCTTAAACTCCTTCCTCTTTGAAGTTTGAAAGTCTTCAACTAATCCCTAACAATCATTGATTGTGTATCAGCTTCCAAATCACCTTGCAAGATGCTACATCATATTCCACAAAAATCTCAAGGAGACAAAACCTGTTTAGCTAAAGAAACAAGAACAACTGCCACATCATCGACATCTGTCTCGTCAATAACGTCTTCCTTAATATAGTATTTAGCACCGCAAGCCTGTAGAATGAAGAATTTTACTAGAGCACGTGTATTGGAGAAAGGACAATTAATACGAGATGTGCCAACATAAAAGGCAACAGATGATGGAAGAAACCATAACATTACCTCAAATAACATAGACAAAATTTCCACCAGCGCAGCTTTGGGGTTCTTTTGATAATGCTCTACCCAGAGCTTAACCACTTGTTTTATATATCGTCCATTTCCTTTGATGACCTCTGAGAAAAAAGAAAATTACAGGGAAATGGTCTTACAGTATAAGCCTACTTGTCTTTGAGTATGGAAGGAATGATCAAACGCATTCTTGGGAATAAAATCAAGAAATTATGATAGACAACAGATTGTAGGCTCCTCAAATACGTAACTGTAAACGTAACCAGTGCCATCAGAACACAAGATGAAAGTTCATATGGATCTTCAGTCCAAAAAAGAGAAAAAAGAACAGTCGAGTGAATGCCATCATCACCACAGAAATATGTGATTGGTAAGCTCGTCCTTCATCCTACCCCCGATCCAAGCATTTCCTCAAGCAAAATAGGAATCCCAATCGTCCAAGCCAACTAATATTTGCAACTCCGTCAAACACAAGGGCGGACAACAACACACCAATCAGGCTCTGCGGAGGCGGCTGGTCAGCTAAATCATCATCGCCATAGTCCGCAACATCCTTAGCACGGCGACGCTTTGTCTGAGGCTGCGGGGTCTCCGCATCCTGGAAATCATCGTCCTCGGAGTCATCGTGCTCCATGGCAGGGCCATCGATATCCGCATACGACCTAGGATTCCTATTTCGCTTCTGCAAAACACCAGAGGGATACGCAGTCAATACCACGGAGTCAACAGTGTCCAACCGCCAATTCCGAGCGGCAACGCTTGAGGTGGAGGAGGAAGGGAAGACTTACAGAGCGGCAAGTAGAAGCCTCGGGTTCGTCCATTGGATGGGAAGTGATCAGAGGATGATTCCGTTACGTTGTTATTAGTTACGGAAGCTTGGGGTTGGGGAGGTGGGGGGAGGGGAGTGAAGTCTTGTGCCCTAGTAGATGTCCCCAGAAACGGAAGATAGAAACGACTGAAGTGGAGGGAAATGGATTTTCATTTCGTACCGCCAAATTAACAAATTACTCAATTCTTTTCTTTAGGTATATTTCTATCTCCTAAAATATTAAAAATTTTCTTTAAATAATTTAAAATAAACTCTACAATTATAAATATATGAGCTGAATTATTAAACTTAAAAATATAATTATCTTGAACGAGAATTTAATTTGTTGAGTCTAGTTGCATCGGGTCGCGGCCAAATAAAATAAACGCTACTCGTTCCCCTCTCCTCACAGTAGAAGCAAGAACCAGTCCTGCAATTATATGGTAGAACCGGTGCAAACTGAAACGAACCAATCATTTCACTGAATATAGAGATAAACCCAGTTTTCTCCATCGATGATGAACATGGTGTCTATGAACATTATTATGTCTGGGAGACTGCCACGTCCTCAACCCTTCTGATTGTCCCAGCATTTGAGGGCCTCGCAGGGACCAACATATCATGATTCCGGTGCCAGCAATGCAACTCCATTAAGGATTCGTGCAGAAACTTCAGGAACTGGCAGCCATTGACTCGATCAGCAGCTTGTAGCCATCGGGCACGTTGGCTTGTTTGCTCACGCACTCAGCCAATAGCGGGACATCAGCATTGACATCTAGAAATCTAGCCAGGAATAGTAGCAGGTGGAAATCGGAGATCCTCTTCACAAAAGGAAGGGACTTCATCCTGTCGAGGTGATTCTTCAGGGCTCTTGGCATCACGGGAAGATTGCGATTCTCGATGGGGAATGCCGTCGAAAGTGGACCCTGGAAAAACACAGATCCACACAATTCAAGGTCTGAATTCAGGACAGCCAAAATATAAATTGTGAACAACTCAAGTTGAGGAAACAAACCCACGGGGTAAAGGACAATAACATGTATGCATTTATTAGAGGCTCTTCCTGTGCCAAGGTTAAGGCCCCTGCTACCCGGCCTATAACATAACTAGACAAAAGGAAAGGATCTACTAGCAGGTGGATAATTACTTCCAAAGGAACAAGTCTACATTCACCAACAAGAGTCCTGCCCTTGTTGAATTCAGGAAAACAAATGCAGACGATCTACTGAAATATAATTCAACGAAGATCATGCCCACAGATGCGGGAAGCAGAACATCTGCTCCCTCTTTCTCTTCAAAAAGTGTGTCCCACCTTGCACTTGTAAATCACAGTCCTACACATTGCCATATTCCATGGCAATACAGCCCCGAAATGCTTACTCCGCTGACTTAATTAGAGCAGTGAAAGAGAAAAGAGAAACATCCTGATGACTAAAGTGTGAATTGTCTTAGAGAAAAGTAATTGGTTGAAGCCGAAGTCAGCAAGGTTCACAGGATCCAGCAAATTCATATTATAAATAAGCATCCTGCCCCATCTTTCAAGGAGAAAAGCCATCTGTTCTCAGATATATACTCAATAAAACACCAGACGAATGATCATACCATACTATACACTAAGCTGGGGAAAGATTCTGTAGTATTCTTACTTATTCTCTACAGTCAGAAGTCAACATAATGAACTTGCTGCTCTTCATGGATTCAGCTAAAGACAAGTTTAAACCAGAAAGAAAAGTAACTTAGCCCAGAAAAGGAACACATAACCACCCAAGATCAAATTACATGGAGTGGGATGGAAGTTCAATATCAGTCATATGAAAGTGAAGGCCAACCATAAGGGGCCATACCACGACCATTCTCTCGGTAGTTATAGATTGCACTTTTTTCCGCAACCATTAGAGAGAGAGAGAGAGAGAGATAATATTTAACCTCAGATACTAATGAAGATGAGAAACCTCAGGATTTTCCAACTTCATCGGCTACCTAACAGTTATCAGACTGCACCCGAATGCATTGACTTTGATTTTCAATTGATGGAGCAGCAACTACCATTTCATCTGCAGCTCCAATGTACACCCTAACCATATGCAACCCAAAATAACACCAGTTCACCAAGCAACCCAGCCCCCAATGCCATTTTTCCAAATCGATCATCTTTCCTGTCCTAAAGCTATTCTGAGGGCTAGACAAAGTTCCTGCTTTCTATTATCAAACTTAATATCCACTTCTTTTGCTATGATTAGTTTAAGGGACTTGATCCTGAGAATTGCGTCTCCCATCCATCATCCTCACAGTTAGGGATATCAGCAAATAAAACAAGACATACGGCACATAACAATGCAACACTGATCTTATGAGGAAGAATACATCATCCAAAGTACAACCAACCTGATGATCAGCTATCTTCACGACTACCAGGAAGAAATCATTGTCGACGACCTTCGTATCCTTCCCTCCCACCACCACATCCTTCTTCATCTTCGTAACTTTGGGATCATACTCCTTCCCCTCGCCTTCACCCTCCTCGTCGGCAAACCACCCATCCTTCCACAACTTCACACAAACATCACTCATCTGGAAAGCCTCAAAATGCACATCAGCCCCTCCATCCTCGCTCACCTCCAGCTTAACCACCACAGTAACCCACTCAGCAAGCCCGCTCTCAGCCTGATACTCGGCAGCCAGCCTGACCTCCCTAGCCGTCATAGTATACTCCCCATCCGTTCCCCTGTCCTCCCCGACGCTTCTACTGACGATAAACCCAACCTTCCTCATCCCCAACCCAGCAGCAATTGCCTCCACCAACTTCTCCTCCTCCGGATCCCTCGTGATAACCAACCTCCCGTCCATACCGTGCTGGGGCGGCTCGTAGATGAAGTCCACCCAAACCTCGCCCTCGTCGCCGACCCTGCCGTAGAGGAAACCACCACGCTTAACGGAGAAGGCGAGCGACTCGGACAGGAAAAGCTGGAAGGAGTGGGCGGAGTCGCGGTCGAAGGAGGCGAGGGAGCAATGAGGGGAGTCCTGGCGGACGACGCGGACCTGGCGGGCGACGAGGTCGTCGATGGTCATCTTGCGGCGGGGGGCAAAGGAAGGAGGGGGAGGGGGGAGGGAGGTGCGGGAGAAAGAGGAGGGATCGTAGTAGAGGTAGAGGATGGAGCCGTGGGAGAGGCCGAGGGAGGAGAGAGGGGTGGAGGGGTCGGGAGAGAGGGAGGAGGCATCGGAGGGGGACTTGGAGAGGAGGATGGATTGGTTGGGGGAGAGGGACTGGAGGTGGGAAGGGATGTGGAGGTGGGTCTCGATGAGGGAGATGATGCTGGCGAGGGTGGCGGAGGAAGGGTCCGGGACGTCGAGTCGGTCGACACCGTCGCGCGAGCGGATGCGGATGATCATGGCGGTTTAGGGTCCCCGGCGATCGGAGAGAATTGGGATTTGCTTGGAGAATGGGGAAGAAGGAAAAGTGTGGAGTGTTTGGTTTGGTTAGGCTTCCGGGAGATTCTCTCGGTACGGTGTAGGGGCGTATGCAATGCATTAACGGTAGGAATATGGGCTCCTATAATGGGCCAAGTCCAGCCCATTGAGCCCAATCCCTCTTTAAGAACTCTTCTAAAGCTACAAAAAGTCATTCTTGAATGAACATTTACATTTGTTGATCTTTTCTTGTGGAGATATAGTAGCACGGCTTAAAAGGAATATATAGATAGATTCAATCTAAGAGGAGATGGATTTCTGTCTCCCTTTACTTAGCAGCCTTGGGAAATCCTTTCATGGACTGACTTCAAGATTTGATGCCAGGCAGGCCTCCCAGAAGAGCCTGCTCCTCTCCTTCTCGCTCCCCGAGTCCCCCCTCCCGCCGTTCGGCTCCGTCAAGACGCAAGTCTCGCAACGTTCTAACTCCCCTCCTCCCCCATCCTTTCCCGCCATGTCTTCCCCTTCACCGCCCTCGGAGTCACCCTCGCCGGAGCGCTCCGATCCCAGGTCTTCGTGACAGCAGGAACCCGCGTCGTCCTCCTCCATCGTGACCACACCGTGCCAGGAGGGCCTTGCGTCAAGCTCGGAATCTCCCGTCGACTCGAACTGATAGCAGCCAAGAAGTCCACTCGTCTCTCTCATTGGTATCGCCCCCCCCCCCTCCCCCCTCCTCTTCCCTTAGGTTTCTTCAGACTTCTGGAGTCTTTATACCATGTTGTAAGGAGGAAGTGGATTCCAAATCAATCTTCTAGAAGGATTGATTGGTGGCGGGGAGGGGGGTGTCCATCCCCATGTCCTAAGGTTTAGGACAAGGCCAATAAAATTCAGACTGACGGGAACATGATTGATAGAGAAAGCTCTCAAGAAATGTGGTCTTCTTTGTTTTTCAGCTAACTACCGAAGACTACGACATTTTTGCCCAAGTTCCTAACAAGCACTTTTGTGCCGACAATCAAGCCTCCTAGGACAAACATTGTGTTCCTCCTCAGACACGGTCAAAAGTCGAGGTTGTCCGGCTTGTTTTTCCGAAACGTTTGAATAACGAGTCCAGAGAATGGGAAAAGTGTTTTTGGTGAGGGTGGGGCATTCCGAGAATCGAACTCGGGACCTCTCGCACCCAAAGCGAGAATCATACCACTAGACCAAATGCCCATATTTACCATCAATCTTTTTAATATTATAATAATATAAAGAACTTAGTAAATGGATCCAATCTTTGGCTCTCTCCCCATAGTCAAAGGCTCCTCCCTATCTTCAGCCATGATTGGAAGCAGATTGAGATCAGCTGCTCTTCTTAGGTTTATTTATCTTCTTCCTTAGTTGGCCAATCTCATGGTGCGGGTGGGAAGATGTTCTTATCGACTTTGCTGCAACTTGTCTGTTTCCAGACGAGGTACCCTCATCACCCCTACAGGGACAACACCCACATCCAGAACCTTTTGCTCTGAGCAGCTGCGGTAAGGATTTGATGGTTTTCTTGACTGATTGCCAACCGGGTAATCCACTTGTTTGTGATTTGGTTGCTGGATCAAATTATACTGCTGGGGCCGTTGTGATTCGTTTTCCTCTTGAAGGAAACTGGAGGGGAAAGTGGCGCTGATCACGGGTGGGGCCAATGGCATTGGGCGCGCCGCCGCGGCTAAATTCGTCGGCCAAGGCGCCAAGGTTGTGATAGCCGATATCCAGGAACATAATGGCAGGGAACTTGCCGACAAGCTCGGATCAACCGCAGCTTTCGTGCGGTGCGACGTGAGCCGAGAATCGGATGTCTCAGATGCCGTCGATTTTGCTGTGTCCAAGTACGGCTGCCTCAATGTCATGTACAACAATGCGGGTGTGCCTTGCAGGACTGCCCCCAGCTTCGTGGATCTCGACCTTGGGCGGTTTGATCAGGTCATGAGCATCAACGTCAGGGGAGTCGTCGCTGGGATAAAACATGCAGCCAGGGTGATGATACCCCGTGGATCTGGGTCGATCCTCTGCACGGCCAGCGTCACAGGGGTACTGGGCGGGATGGCGCAGCATACATATTCGATATCTAAATCCGCAGTCATCGGAGTCGTGAGGTCGGCCGCGTCCGAGCTTTGCAGGCACGGTATTCGAATCAACAGCATTTCACCATTTGCTGTCCCGACAAAGTTTGTGATGGAAGAGCTCAGACTGATGTACCCCGGCTTGGACGACTCCCGTCTTATGAAAATCATACATAACTCCGGAGTCTTGAAGGGAGCAAACTGTGAGACCGACGACATAGCTAACGCTGCCCTGTATCTCGCTTCGGACGATGCGAAGTACGTCAACGGTCACAATTTGATGGTGGACGGAGGATTTACGGTGATGACAAACTTAGGAATTCCTGCACCAGAGGATGTTTAATGAGAACCTGCATTGTCACTGTGTTTACATCTGGATGTTGGACTGAAAACCCCTTCGACCATAAATCATGCCAGATCTCAACATCCCCGACGCAGTTCACAATTTAACGCCGACAGAATATACTTCACTCTCATTCCCGGTGCTCTTACAGGAGAAGAACCATGAGTTATGCTCGAAAACGGGGCAAAAGAGCGCCATACCTGAGTTCAAATGCCATCATTCTTCGTCGATCCGCTGCATGATCAAATTCACGGCAGCATTTGCGGACGAGAAAGCTCCATGGAAGCTCTCCCTATAGGAAATCGTCTCCAAATCTCTCGCCATCATAAGGAAAACCTCGCCCAGATCAGATCGTTTCTCCAACAAGGACCGGTAGTAAGCCTTTGCGGTGACCTTGCTGATCACGACATTGGTCTCCTCGGGGCAGTACTCGTCGTCGAACCACTTGTGAAGTGAAACCCTAAGCCACTCCGCTTCCTAGCATTCATCAACATCGACCAATCGACTCAATCGTTAGCCACGGAATGCGAAAATTCCTCTAGGGAAATGTAACAAAGATTCGATCTTTAGTCTAGACCCTGTTAAAGTCAGCAAAACTACGTGAAGAAGTGGAGGTTGCAGACAAGCAGCAAGGTGATTTGGTTTGACAAGGTATACGGGCTAAAGCCCAACGTGTAGTATAGTTGAGATAGAACCCCAAGCAACTATAAGTATTACATTGGTGTAACAGAATGGATGACGGTTAATAAAAAATAGAAAATGTTTTTCCTTTTTGCTCTAATTTTTCTTTTTGTAGTGAAATGGTATCAGAGCATCGCCAGCGATCGTTCGCTACCGTAGTTGCAGGAGAGGATGAACAAGGAGATCCGATCAGATTGAGCAATTCAGAAGTTGAACAGGTGAATTTCAGTTCATCAAATTATGAGATGAGTTTGGGGCGAACTATAAATGTGGTAGATGATTCGACTTCGCCATTCTACTTACATGCGTCGGATACACTTAGTTCGGTAGTAGTGACTCTGCCGCTCAATGGATCGAATTACTTTAGTTGCCGTAGATAATTTGAAATGGCTTTGATATTTAGAAACCAAATGGTGTTTTTAGATGAAAGTATCAAAGTTCCTAATACAGATGATGGAATGTATCAGATATGGAAAAGGTGCAATACCTTAGCGGTAGCGTGGCTATTAAGGTCAGTCACTGAATTAATTGTAAGAAATATCTTTTATATGAACGCTCCAGTAAAGATTTGGGAAGTGCTCAAGAAAAGATATGCGCAACCTGACAAATCGAATATTAGTCATTTACAGCATTTGCTTATGGCTGTAATGCAAGGAGATAGATATGTTAATGGCTATTATACAGAACTTAATGCCATATGGGAAGAGTTGAAGAAATTTAGGCCTCTACCGTGTTACAAATGTGTTTGTTGCAATGGGGAATGTTTTAGAAGCTATGCTGACATGTAAATAGAAGATTATGTGTTTAGATTCTTATATGGATTGAATGATGAATTTGATGCGTTGAAAAGCAGAATCTTAGCTATGAAGCCTTTTCCTATGTTAGATGAAGTGTATAATATGGTGATTCAAGAAGAGTCTTATAGAAAAGATAAAGGAATCATTGTGGAGAATGTTGGGAACAAAATGGAGAATATGGCCTTGGCAGCACCTGCTGTAAATGAAGCATATAATCCTAGAAGGAAGATGAGAAGGCAAGATTTATTTTGTACACACTGTGGGAAGAAGGGACGTACCAATGATAGATGTTTTCATCTCATTGGTTTTCCAACAGAAATGAGGAGAGGAAAATTTTTTGGAAGTGCCACTAATTCTCCTGTGGCTGTGGTAACTAGAGTGGACCCAAATGGTGACTTGACTGGTTCAAGTTTCAATAAAGTAAAGGAGCAGGTTCATAAACTCATGGTTATGCTAAATGATTAGAAATAACAGTCTCATTCATCTACTGCAGCATGTGTTTTCCCTTCTCAGAAAAACATTCCAATATTGTCTGCTTCATAAATTCAAACATCTGACAAAACTTTTTCAAATGTAGCAGGTACCAATTCTTATTTGTACAACAATTTTCAGGTGCCACTAATCACATTGTCAGTCCTGCAGTTTTCTTTTCTACACTTGAATCAGTGTAAAACTTGTCTGTTATTCTTCCTAATGGTCAAAAAATACATATAACTCATATAGGATCAGTAAAGATCCTATATTCTTTGATTTTGGAAAACGTTCTTTTGATTCCTTCATTTAATATTAATCTGATTCCTGTCAGTCAACTAATGAAATCTGGTTTGTATACTGTTACTTTCCTCAAAGAATTTTGTTTTTTTCAGGCCCTATCATCATGGAAGATGATTGGACTTACTAAAGAGAGAGCTAGATTGTATATCTTACAAGAGAAGGGTGTGCTTGCACAAGAAACTGATCATTCTAATCATCATCATCGGATATGTTCTGCTTGTGTTCATTCGGGATTTGACATACGACATCTTAGGTTAGGACATCCTTCATATGAAAAGCAACAATATATGCGAAAATGTAATAACTTGTTTCCAGTGTTTCTAATAAAGATGTTTGTTTGGTTTGTCATCATGCAAAACAGAAAAGAAATTCATTTCCAATTCATGTAAAAGATTCAACAATTTTTTTTGATATAATTCATTGTGATATATTGGGGACCATATGCAACAACTATAATGGATGGGCATAAATATTTTCTCACGATAATTGATGATCACAGTAGAGTTACTTGGGTTTTCTTGCTTAAATCTAAATATGAGGTAAATACTTCTTCATCCGGTGACAGGGAAATTTCTTCTACAGCTCATCGGATTCAAAGTATTGTTTCTTACTCTAAACTTCCCCTTCCTATAAATTGTTTGCCGTTAAAATTATGACCAATTCTAACCCTACATCTTATCAAGAGGCTATTTCATATTATTATTGGCAGAAGGTTATGCAAGCTGAACTTACAGCTCTGGCTGAGAATAAAACTTGGACTCTAGTTAGGCTACTAGATGGCAAAACTCCAATTGGGTGTAAGTGGTTGTTTTAGACTAAGTATAAGGCTGATGGTAATATAAAAAAGTACAAGTCAGGCTAGTGTCTAAAGGATACACTCAGCAAGAAGTTATTGATTATATAGAAATATTCAGACTTATGGCTAAACATGCAATGTTCGTGTGTTTTTGTCCTTGGCCGCAATGCACAAGTGGCATCTTTGTCATCAACAATGCATTTTTGAATGGAGATCATGTTGAAGAAGTATATCTAGATATCTCACTTGGTTTGTCTGTTCAAAGGCTGCAGTTTAAGGGGGAGAATGTCATATTAGTTTGTAAACTGCCGAAATCCCTTTATGGTTTTAAGCAAGCATCCAAGCAATTGAACTCTAAGTCAGATTACTCTTTATTTGTGAAAGATGAAGGACAAAACTTTGTGGCATTATTGGTGTATGTTGATGACATTGCCATTAGAAGTCCAAACATGGCAGAGATAAGAAAAGTGAAAGAGTATTTGTATACTTTTAAACTCAAAGATTTAGGAGATTTGATGTTTTTCCTTGGGCTAGAAATTGCAAGAGTTGTATCTGGTATTGTTATCCCAAAGGAAATATGCTCTGGAGATGTTGCAATATTATAAGTTTTTGGGTGCAAAGCTAGCTGTGATACCAACTGTGCCAAATCATAAATTGTATAGAGAAGAAGGGTAATCACTGAAGAATCCAACGGAATACAGGAAGCTAGTACAGTGTTGTTAAGGCACCAAGGCGCACCCGAGGCGCAAGGCGCAGTGCCCAAGGCACGCCTTTATGATTAAGGCGCATATATAGAAAAATATGTAATACATAAATTGCATTAAATCCAAATTTAAGTTTAAAAGAGTTTAATTAATCCATAACAAAATGGCATCAAAAGATCCATAATAAAATGGCATCAAAAGATAACTAACTAATAATCAAACTCATCATCGCGAGTCTTGTCAACATAAGCGCAATCATCATAACCATTATCTCCATCCAAATCCCCTTCAATCTCCTCATGAACGTCGGCATGGGCTCCAATATCATCATCATCAAGTAATCTCAAACTAGTTGAACCCTTGGTCGTCCTTACAACTTCGTTAATAGCCAACGCTCTCTCAACTACACCCCATGTCAATGTTTCTTCGCTGAAAACTAAGTCATCACCCACATCTTCTTCCATCTCGCCAATCAGCCATTCATTATCATAATCAATTCTATTCAAAGAAAGAGGATCAATCGCATCACGAGCATCACATCTTTCTTTCAACTTTTGGTTGTACTTGACATAGACAAGGTCAAGTAACCTTTAATGCTCAAGTCAGTTCCTCTTCCTTGTATGGATCTGCATGATGATATAATGATTTTTGAAAAGCTCATAATCACAAATGAGAATCCTTTCACTTTAACGGTATGAATAATGAGTTACTTGCTTAAATGTACTCCAATTATGCTCACACACTGGTGCGGATACATGTCAAACTCAAGATATGAATGGCAAGTCGTTAAAGATTAGGGGTATCACCACCAAATAGAATCCACCACTTCGCTATAAAAAAATTGTTCATTTGGATAGGTTTCATCAAACAACAATGTTAACAAACGTGTTAGATGAAAAGAAATAGATAATAAGAAAGTACCCGGTGATCATTGAGTCGCTCGGGTGGCAACTGATGTTCCAAAATTCCCAGGGCATCTATAATAATAAGCCAATTCACCTGTGATTTTGTCTTGAACCTCTAGAGAAGGAATCAATCTAGCTATGTAATCAAACAATCCTCCGGTGATCTCTCCATTGTCTAGATCGATGGAACTTGGAAGCAGGATTCAAGGAATGTCCAGCTACATGCAAAGGATGACGGAGCTGACAATCCCACCTCTCATCAATGATCTTGAAGATATCCTTATATTTGTCTTCTTTTTTATTGAAAGACCTTTGAATAGTCTCTTTGGCTCTGTCTATTGCCTCATAGATATAACATATGGCTGACTTCTTCTCATTATCCATGAGACGTAGAACCATCATTAGCGGGCCCATCACCTTGAGTGCATACAACACATTATTCCAAAATGTCACCCATAACACTGTTGCATTCGCCCTTTCCCTTTCGCCGTCTTCGACAACTTGTTATCATCCCATTCTTGTGATCCAAACATTTTTCTCAAGTTACTTTTCAACACATGGAGCCTATGTAACGTAAGAAATGTCGTTACAAACCGGGTGATGCCGTGTCAGATCAGTTCCTTCTTCTTTGTGAATGATCTCATGGTACTTAAGACACTACCATGATTATATGTAAATCCCACCAAGAATATGGCCCTTTCAACCGTTTTCATCACTTGCGGAATTTTTCCGATGTCTTCTAACATCAAGTTACACAATGTGTTGCACAAGGAGTCCAAAATAAGTGCTTTCTCTTCAACTGAAGTAACTTTCATGTCATTGCAAAATGAATATGCTTCAGTCATAGGAAAAATTGATCACTAAAAATTACATTAGAACTTAAATGTGACTCACCAGCTAACACATAATTACTTCCATTGTCTGTAACAACTTGTACCACATTTCTCTCCCTTATCTCCTCCACAAATGAGTCTAGCAATTCAAACAACTTATCTCCCATTTTGGCATATGATGAAGCATCGACAGCTCTGATAAACATGCTACCCTTGGTTGAATTGACCAAAAACTTGATCAAAGATCGGGCTCTTTTGTTTGTCCACCCATCGGACATTATTGAATAGTCATATTGTATCCGACTTTCAACGTGGTCTTTCATTAGGTCCTTGGTGTATTCAATCTCTTTAGCGAGACGCGTAACCCACGCTTCATGGTAGCTCGGCGGCTTCAAGTTAGGGTCATATCTCCCTATATCTTCGATCATCTTACTGAAGCTCGCAGACTACAAGACATTAAAAGGAATGCACTCCTGATATAACCATCTACAAATGCTTTGAATTGTCTTACTTTTCGCCTCTTTATCGCAAGCATTCATCACAATCTGTTGTCTAATCCTCCCCGTCTCTATTATAAAATATTCATTGGCCCCTTCCCATTAATTCTATTCTGATTTGCTTCCCTACTCGATCCAGCACGTCTTTTTGAAGGAAGACAATAAGATCCTTCTTCTACCACGATATCATCACAAATATTATGCATCTGGGATGGAACAGATTCAGTACTGCCAATTGAATCTATCCGTGTCCGTTTTGCTTCCTCCATCTTGGTTCGCAGTTCATCCCTCACATCCTCGGGACATTTAGTGCACGATCTTGCATTTCTGAATAATCCTATTTGATGTTGCTTTACGCGATGAATACCACCTCTAGACACGTATCCACAGAACATGCACGTGACCATGTTTGAATCATTTAGATCCTTCAAGAAGTTATACTTCCATCCAATGTCCCCTTTCGCCGATTTGGGAGCCGCGGATGAATCCATTTCTGAAAATTGAAATAAAATATATTGGCATTTAGGACCCTAGAAGATTACTTTCTTTCGAGCAACACCAATCACATAGGAAAGAGGACAATGAACAGAGGACAACGAAGATGAACAAAAGACAATGAAGATGAACGGAGGACAATGAAGGCAATCTTGTGACAGCCTTAATGGATGAGCAAAACAAAAAACTAACCAACAATAGCACAAATTCATAGATGCAATAACATTAAGGCTGTCGCAAGTGTTGAACTAATTACTAAACATCTGCCACAAAATTTAATTCTTGTGCTTAACTGTTGGGAATGTGAGGGCAGGGAGGAGGTGTTGGCGACGTGCGGGAGAGGAGACGTCATACGGGAGGAGGACGTCGGGAGGGAGAGGAGGAGGACGCCGGGTGAAAAGAAGGAGGACGTCGAGCGGGAGAGGAGGAGGAGGAAGACAGGCGGGAGGAATAGGACAAAACTAAAACATCCAACCCCTTGCTGTCTTTAAGGGTGCCTTATTTGCACCTGGCGCCCTAGGCGCACGCCGTTCCGCGCCTTTATAATGGTGCACGCCCGGGGATCTCTAGGGCGCTCCGGCCGTGCCCCACATGCCTTACTGCCTTAGGCGCGCCCGAGGCACGCCTTTGATAACACTGAGCTGGTAGGAAAGCACTTATATCTAACGCTTACCAGGCCATATTTGACTTATTCTGTGCAACTACCTAGTCAATTTATGGATAAACCTACTGACATTCATATGGCAGTAACTTTGCAAATGTTGAAGTATGTGAAGAGAGATCCTGGACAAGGAATGTTTTTCTGCTCTAAACTGTCAGATGTAGTACTTGCATACTCGGACAGTGACTGGGGAAGTTGTCCAGATACAAGAAATTCTTTGACTGGGTACTCTGTGTTCTTTGATCATTCTATGATCTCATGGAAGACAAATAAGCAGCCTATGGTAGCTCGAAGTTCTGCAAAAGCAGAATACAGAGCTTTGGGAGTCACAACTTGTGAGATAATTTGGCTGATAGCTTTATTGAAGGAGTGTGGAGTGGAAATGCAGAAACCAGTCATGATACATTGTGATAATCAATCAACTATATATATTACAAAGAATCCTGTTTTTTATGAGAAGACCAAGCACTTAGAAATGGATTCTCATTTCGTTCGAAGTAAAGTTCAAGAAAAAATTGTTCAGCTATAATATATACCTTCAAAACTGCAGATAGCATATTTCTTTACTAAAGGATTTTCTAGTTCAATGTTCTACTGGTTGGCAAGCAAGATGTGTATGAAAATCATATACGCACGTCTTGAGGGAGAGTGTGAGGAAGTAGATTGCAGAAGGTGATTGGGATTGACAAGACATGGGCTAAAGTCCAACCTTTAGGATAGTTGAGATAAAAGGCCAAAATATTGTAACAGAATGGAGGACAGTTAATGAAAAACAGAAAATGTTTCTCCTCTTTTGCTCTGGTTTTTCTTAGTTGATCAACGGAGTGTGTTGACAGACCCAGAATTCCAATCCTTCGAACTTCAATCCTTGACAATTTTAGCACCGGAGCAGAGCTCGGAGCAATACCTCGGAAGGCCTCGACGGCACCCACCAGCTTTCTGGGATTCTTTGCTCCTCGACACGGAATTCTTCCCCTTCAGGGGCGCTGCAGCAGGGACGGAAATGGGGCATCCCCCGGTAGGCAAGCCGGAGGGGTTCTCCGGGGAAAAGGCCCGCGAGGGTACGGTTCCGGGGCCAGCCAGAGGCATTACCGGGGGAAGTACGAGCTGGTCGGATAATGCTGGAAACAAGGGTTGGGGGAGGGGGGGGCGGGGAAGGGTCTGGAGATTGAACAGGAGTGAAAGCGCTCCCATCCCCATGGTTGCAGACGATTTTGATACGGTCCAAATATTCGGATAGTATTCTCAGGTTAGGACAAACCATTGGATGTGGGGGAAAGGAGGTAAGAAAGAAATATCACAAGATGTTCGCCAACGAGATCAACCTCTTCACCTTATTATCATCACCAACGTCATGTAATCAACTCCCTGAAGTTTTTTTGCTTAACACCGAAACGTTCATGGAAAGAGGTGACCGCAATATCAATCATTGGAGTGAACAAGGGAAGGCCGAAAGTTCTCTCAGGGAGAGTTCACTCTCCGCGGCCCACATCTTGTTGTAAAGAGAGCTCCTACGAGGCTTCCAGCAGCTTGAAACCGAAAAACTTTATCTCTTTCTGGCGACTCGGGGGGCAGTCGTTGTCCTCCGTAGCGGGAGCCTTGCCATCCCGGGATTCCAGTTTCATTTGGCCGATCCGCAGGACGAGCAGGTCGTTGAGGCCTGGAACAGTCGCAGCAGAACGAGTGGTGGACTCCTGGCTTGTGGGCTTGGGCGACGAGGTTTGCGGGTCCGCAGGGCCGAGAACATCCCAGAGATTTTGCCTAGCTTCTTGACCTTGAAAGACCCCTTGAACTGGATCAGGTTGTGCATCGACTCCGGCCGTCCGGCAACCTTAAAGAATTATCTCGTGACAAAGGATGATATGTTTGGGAAATGTGATAAAACGAGGCGGGATATAAAGGCGAGAACGAACCATCTGCGATGACCGGGTGCTGCTCTCGAGATGAGTTTGTGCATATCCTCTTGGGTGGAGTCAGGGGAAAGGACTGCTTGTGTTTGTTAGGGAGGACGAGCACGATGTCCCACGGAGATATCCTCTCCGGAAGTGAATGTTCATCTGGGATGGAATCCCATCTCACCTTACCAACACAAAAACAAGGACGATCTCAAAACACATCCAACGCCTCCTCCCATCCAGAATTGTCAAAGTTCGAATGAGACAATTACCTTGATGGATTTCCACTTCGAACCAGGCCAGCGGACGTGGTCTCTGTCTTCAATCCCCATTACAGTTCCCCCGAACCTCTGTTCTCCCCCGGCATCGTCTTCGAACAACATCTTGAACCTTTTCCCAGGAGAATAGTCTTTCTTCTCTGATTCTAAGTACCGATGGCATGGCAGGATGAAGGATGATCGGCACGTCCTGGTGAGACAACTCGCCACGTTAAGACATACCATTAAAATTTCGCAGATGTCCTGGGATTTATGCTTACTGAGCCAAGTCTCACCATGGCCTGTAATATACGGTGAATATCGAGCCCGCCCTTACGTGATGGAAAGCACTGGCAAGTATCCCATGTTGCATGGTGTTTCTGGATATTACTGACGGTGATAAGTTGGTCTGCAACTTTGCCGAATGGCGTACACCTATTTGTAGCTCGCCGTTCCTTCCCCTGTGAGACCGTCAATGTCAATTAGTCATACATACCTGATCTGAATATGTAGGTGTTTCTGCCAACCTTAGGAAAAAGCAGGTGTCTCCAACGACCAGTTTCTTCGAAGCAACAAAAGCACTCCAGCCGGTCGTCAGCAAATGTCTCTTAGGCTGGCCTAAAACGTTTGGTCGGAGAAATCAACACAAATGAGAAGAAACTCGGCATATCCTAGCAGCAAGTGTAAGAAATCAGGAACAAATCGACGTACCACGGTAGACGTGGCGGAAACGCCACACGGATCCATGTAAGTCCGTCATGAATACTTCTCCCGAGGGCCGTAATTGTGACTTGTCCTTACGACAAAGATGTTCAGTTAAAGTTACCGCAAAACCGGTTACTGGATCAAAAGACTTTAAAGAGAAACACTTACCAGCAAGGGAAGGCACTCTTCGGCAATGCGCTTTGGAAGAGAGAATTCTCTCTGTGGGCCCGTGTCTGAAGAAGTTAAAACTTTGCTGTAGAGTATCGGCTTAATTCTCGTAGCCCTGGCCGACGACACGTACTCGAGATCGGAAGCTGCATCTTCTTGCTGGAGGACAAAATGAATTTAATGAGAGGAGCCCTCGAGCTCTTCCAACCAACAAACTGGATTAAGAAAAGTACAAAATGGATTAGACGTTTTATTCGTTGCAGACCTCCGAAATCGGCAGCAGAGTGATCTGTGCGAAGACCTCGTCGTCTTGAATCTCGACCTGGGTAGAATCCCCACATGAGAGACAGGCAACACCAGCTGAATCGTCTAGCGAGATCACGAAGAGTACTAGTACGGGGTCGGTATTTACCCTGAGTTTGACATCGAGTACTTTGCACAAGATCTTGGATGACAAGGGATAGATCGGCATAACCATCTCGCTGTCCTGATCGACGTATGGCTCAACCTGCTCAATATGACCTTGCGGGAAATAGAACACAGACTCCCCTACTCGAGGAATGTAAGTGAGCACCCCAGCGATCGCCTGCCACATCTGTGCATTCAAATCTACATCTTCCCCTGTATCTGCCAGTGAGAAGAAATCGAAATTCGATCCCTGGCAGTTGAAAATACAATCAAATCTCCCAATATGAAGAAAAATAACGGCAACCTCTCGTCGTATTGATGTTCGAACTCGTGGAGCCTGTGAGAGCTCTGCTCTCATTCTCGATGGAAGAACTCAGGCTCATCACCACACGGCTAGAGGAACCGGAGCTTCCACTTTTCCTATCTTTCCCGAGACCGTGCCTCAAAATCTGGGAAAACATGATCTCGAATCTCCACCGACACCGGGTTGATTGTTAGCTGGAGTAATTTAGGAGACTAAGCTTTCGCGTCTCTTTATACTCCAGCAGCTACGCAGTCAAAGATCCTCCCCTGCTTCTTCGATCACTTCTCTCTGCGATCAAGCATCTTATTTCTCCTATGGGAACTGTTCAAACAACAGGTTCATTTTATGGAAGCTCTCCCCTGACCCCCTCGACACTCGCTATGCTAGGAAACAATCCAAGGCCTGAACACCCAAGAATTTGTCCGGAGGAGAAGTCGAGACATCTCAAGCCATGCGCGTGAGTGGGAAAAGGACCCCCGTGAATAAGTCCACTAAGGTGAATATGATGTAACTTAGTCCCCAAGAAGGGGCCGCATAGGAATCTTCACTCAACGAATTGAATCCACCAATGCACCACCGGAGGGCTGTCTTCGGCCGCTGGCCCCTGTCTTACTCGATCATGGTCTAGTCTTATTTTCAGAGAGGGGAGTTCTCATGTCGGAATTGTCGCCAGGGAACCTGTTGTTAGCATCAACGAAGGTAGGCATTGGCATCAACTCAATCTGAGGACAGCCCTGGCTCCCGGCCTTTCCATCAACCCCAAGTGTTGAGGGATGTCCGGACATGGCCCTAAACCGTGCCCTACAAGAAATATAATAACATTCTTCTCACAACTTTTTTCTTGTTTTTGGTATTTGTTATCGTCTGTTAGTTCCATCTCACATCCACCGTAACAATGCTTTAAACCAACGGAATAACACAAAAAATGAAACTTCATATAGCCATAAAAAACAATAACGTGAAACCCGGCATTTTTTCTTCAAACCAAAACTGTAAGAACACATTTTTTTTCGGGGGAGATGGGTTTGGATTTAGGTGTGGAAGATACAATCAGAGTTTGTACTTGAGAAAAAAAAAAAAAAGATCTTGAGAAAAAAAAAGAAATCAGCGTGGGCCTGGACGGGCTTGGGCAAGAGCGTTAAGAGTTTCGGCCTGAACGATCCCGCTCAATGAGGCCTAATCCCGGCCCATTAATATATAACTTTCTGCATATTTACAAGTCTTGAGTTTGAGAGGAATGAGATGAAGATATTATATTTTAATTCCCGACCTGCTGTTTCTTTTCTTTTTTTTTTTTAAGTAATGAAGGCCGCAGGAAAGAAAAGGGAAAGGTGGGAATCCTCCTTTCTAAAACTTACATGTATCTCCCAATCCCCATGTTGGGATGCAATGATTTCGAAATGATTGAAGTTGGGTTGATTCGTCATCATTATCACCTTTTTTCTTATACATACACAGCAGACACACACACACATACATATCCATTTGGATTCCCATGCATTATTCTTATAGTGAGAAGCAACAAACCCCTTGGGCCTCTGCTTCTTCTACTACCATTCTAAAATGATGTGTGAAGAAGCACAAACCCATGAAGAGGAAGGACGACGCCAAACGATTAACGAATTCTCGTTTTTTTTTGGTAGCCGAAAACCGGCGGGATTTTGTTTTCCCCAGGAAGAAGACAACAGGGAGAAAAAGAGAATACAACTCACGTTCACGTGATTCCTTCCACCAAGGGTTTGAAAACAAATAATAGTAAGCAAGAACAAAAAACTCCCTCTAATTTGTCCACTAGCATAACATGCACATGAACATGACCCCCACACTTTTTATACCACACCCACTACTAAAATTTGTTTCTGAATTGTCTGTATTTGACAGGAGACACACACACACACACACACACAGAGACCACCCACCCACCCACCATCTATCTCATCAGATTAATTGGTTAAAAAAGGCATCCCCTACAATGTCTCTTTCTCCATGACAATCATAACCATCCCCATCTCCTTCCCTCACTCAACACACACATTCCCCCCTGCTTTATTCTCATCCTCTAAACCCACTAAAAACATTAATGGCTTCCTCACTTTTACCACCACTATTAGTGTCACGACTCCTCCTCCTCCTCCTCCTCCTTGCCTCCACGACAAGGGAAGCTGTAGCAGAGGCCTCCCACCAGCTGCTCCACGTTTCCACCATCTCTGCCGCCCCAGCCGTCCTCCCTTCCTCCCCCGCCTCCTCCCCTCTCCTCCCCTTACCCCCTCCTGCATTGTCCCCCGACGCCGAGCCCCTTCTCCCCTCCCCTGGTGGTTCCTCCAGCTCCGAATCCCCTACTGAGTCCACCCTCCCCATTATCCCCTCCAGCCCCAGTCCTCCCAACCCGGACGACGTCACAGCCCCGCAACCTGAGGTCGCCCTTGGCCCTTCGAGCTCCCTCCCTGTGTCCGCTTCCCTGGGAAACCAGCCCACCTCTCATAAGAACGCGGGTCAGGCCTTCGTGCTCCTCTTGTGTTGGCTTCCATTCTTTGCATGATGCAGTGCGGGCTTACAGTCATGTTCTCATGATTCAAAAATTCTTACTCCTACTCCAGCTACTACCACTACTACTACTACTCAATGTCATTTTGTCTTGCAAATTCTTACATAAGTAAATAAATGAAAATAAAGGGAAAGAGTTTTATATATATATATATATATTGTATGATTGGGGGGCTTTTTGTCATGGTAGTAGTTGGATTGTCTATCTGGATCTGCAAAAGTTTGTGGGTGTTAGGTGAAAAATTCTTCAGAGTTACAAAAGAAAAGGGGCGAGTGAAAGTGTCACATGTTACTACTTTCTCTTTACTTTTTGCTTGAATAATTCCTGGGGGCAAAGGCAAATCACACACCACCTCCCTGCACACCCAACAGAATTTTGAGATGTGTATGCACACAAAAACATGGTGACAAACGAAAAAGGAAGGCATTTTCAGAGGGTGTGTGTCATCAGGGCAGGGTATGGAATGGTAATGGCATGACCCATCTCTTGAAAAGACCAGATGGAATGACCCATTACAGACCAAATTTCTTGAGTTCTATGCCAACACACCATCGTAATTCTAATGCTAATAGGTGATTTATAAGCTAATGAAATGTGCCGAGAGTAAGTGCAGCGGCGAAGCTGAACTTCTTAGATGTCTTTGGGAACAACCTCCACAAGAAATTTCCACCCCGGATCTTGCCGGGTTCGAAAGTGTTGCTCGATTTTCCGATTTCCGGCTGTGCTAGAATTTTCGGAATCGGGTCCTTCTCCTCCAACTCCTCCCCCTTTGGCGTGTCTGCCGAAGCAGCGCTGAGTGGTCGCCCTGCTTCCTTCTTGTTCTCCTCCTTGAGCTTCGTTAGCTCATACATGCCTGGCCGTGGAGCCTCCTCTGTGCTTCTGGTGGCATCCACATGAGCCATTTGGTCCCTGAGAGTGTTGTTTTCCTCCTTAAGCCTCTCTACTTCCTCTGTTAACTTACGAATCTCGTCACTGCCATCCGCTCGAGGCGGTTTCCCTCCAAATTCTTCCCTCGGCATTGTCAGTTCAGTTCCATTATCTTCCTCAGGGTCATCGACCTCAGACACAGGGCTGCCCTCGTGATCATCAGATATGTCAGAGTAGGCATCATAATTCTTGTACGCGGCATCAGGCGACAACAAAGGAGACTTCCTGAAAGGGAATCGCCCGTCGCATGAGAAAGGTGACCTGAGCGTCATGAGGAGCCGCCGTGTCTCTGAATCGGACTTGAGCTTATCGAACCGTTCCGCCAACGAGCGGTGCATATGGTAAAACTCCTGCACAACACCGACCAGATCCGGCCTCTTCCTGTAGTACATCTCCGCTCGCTGAGCGAACGAATCCGCGTCCACTTCTATCAACTTCAGCATGGCACTAGTCTTCTCTTCCAGCTCTGCAAACTCAACCGGACATGAATCGCAACCACATAACACAAAATCAAAACCAAAGCCAACACTAAGTGTATTTCAAATGACAGGAATCCTGCAACTAATTTCTTAACTCCAAACACTTGGAATTCGTATCGGCTACATCATAAAAAGGGTGCCCATTAGTAATAACTACTATTTCGCAAACATGTGACATGTTTCGCCAAATGGTCCCCCTCTTCATCCAAATATTTCAATGGCGTTGCAGATCAGAGAGATTTGTTGCATCCCAGGTCAGAGAGATTTGTCTGAACTGAACTCAGTCACCACATGAAACCCAAACCCATTCCCTAAAAAGATCAGGCACACCAGCCATTCCCCATCCATGCACCTAACAAATTGCTCTTCCTTTCACTCACTCTCACCCAACAACCACAAGTCAAAAATGCAGCGGGAGTTGTTGACAACTAAAATCGGGCATGGAAGATTACGAGGGGACAAATTTCAAACCAGAAAAAGGAAGAGACATCACTAATCAGCAGTGACATCATCACCCCCATTATGCAAAAGACACCCAGATAAGATTCAAACCAAGGCTCCTCACCCCTTCAACGGTCATGAATAGAGGAAAACAAAGATGCAATCTTTTCTTTTCGTTTTAAATTCCCATTAAGCTTCCTTTCTTGTCTGGAGAGCCTAAACTCGCCATATTCATTGAAACTTCTACTCGTGATATCCCAACTTTTCACACCTCATTTTCATAGTCGAGAGAACGCGCACGGGATATAACCTGAGAGGGTGAACCTCAGCCAAGGCGATCGGCCCGCAGCAGCATTGTTGCTGGAGCCATCGAGCCACCACCAATTGGGTGATCCCTGCCTCTGCTGCTTCTTCTTCTTCTCGTTGAAAACCATGGTTTGAACGCAGACAACCACCACGATGTTTTTCACCAACTTACCCTGAAACCAAGATCGCTCAAACGCCAAAGGAGAGAACTACGGGGGGACATGGGATCGCAGGAACTGCTGGCTGGATGCATCACGAGAAGGTCAAACCATTTATGGACTAGGAGGGAAAAAGAAAAGTAAAGGCAGAATCACATCAAAGGAAAAAGGAAAAACGCCAAAGAGAATCTCAATTAAATATGGGGTGAAGCAGATCTTTTACCACCAACCCCTGCCTTCCCTTGGGTCAAACAAGGGGGTACTTAAAATTTAAGCCTTGATATTTGTAAGTAAACTGGTATAAGTAAAGTTTAATCAAGAATTACATTATAGTTAATTCGCTTAGATTTTCTTAATTGAGTCGAATCCAACCTATGACTTTAATAAAAGAAAAGGCAAAATATTTATAGCCTCAACTTTGAGCTTTCTGTTTTGTCATTAACTTAGTTTGTTATATAATTTTGTCGCAACTTTTATTTTTATTTTGATTTTGATCAATTTTAAACTTTATCACGCGTAAGCCAAACAGATCTTAATATACAATTTTCATTTATCGACTAAAAAAAAAAACAAATACAAAAAATGGGAAATAATATTAAAACCTCTCGTATGTTTTTCTATTTTAAATTTTTGATGAACAAATCAAGTGAATTGGAAGCTAAAGTTAGACGATAATTGATAATGCTGTCAAAAAATACGCAAAATCGATGAAGGTCGGATAATGTTCTATTATGGGTTGATATTACGGGTAAAGTGGATTATGAGGCGAATAAATGAGAGGTTGAAACTCCACTATTATAGGACACGAGTCGGACTATATTAAGATATTGTTTGGCTTTCGCTAGAAAAAATTCAAGATTAATCAAAATCAAAATAAGAACAAAAGTTGGTTGCAAAATTATATAACAAAATAAGTTAATGACAAAACAGAAAATTGGCTCAAAGCTGATGCCATAAACTTATATTTTTCCAAAGAAAAATGTAAAAATAATCCCCCAACGTGTTGTGGTGTCTAATTGGAGGAAAATATTAAAAGACCTCTTCTTTAAAAAATGATTAAAATATTCTGATAGTCGAAAACTTTCGTAAAATACAATGTTGTTTTTTTTTTAAAGACGACTTTGCTAAAAGAAGCATGTAGTCTTTTGAAAAGGCGTCTTTGCTCGTCCCAAGTATCTTTTAGAGAATTTGTCTTCCGATTAAAAGGTGATGAGTCGACGACTTATACCACTCGGCCGTCATGTCCTTTACGTGTTTGGGCAGGCAAAGTCGGCTTTTCCAATTGACCAACTAGGCACAATCGTGTTTTCAAAACACGACTTTCCTAGAGGGAGCATGTCGTATTTTCAAAAGACGACATTATCAGGATATTTCGCAAGATAGTTTCATTTCCCGATTATTTTAATAAGTTTTTTTTTAAATAACGGGGCATTTTAGAAATTTTCTGTGTCTAACTGATTGGGGGAGGGAGGAGTCTCAGATTAGCATTCTAAATGGGCCTGAGTTTAGGCCCAAATAGTGATTTACTGGGCCTGAACTGTAAGCTGATTGGGCTCTCCTAAGGCCACACACGTTGTTACCCCCCCCCCCCCTCCTCCCGACTTGTTCCATTAACAATGATTACCACCATCATATTATTTCATGTCAGGGTTGGGGGGGGGCTCTTCTTTCGCCCGAATCATGGAGTTTGATACACTCATTCATTAGGACAGTCCCAGACATATTTCACTTTTCTCTTGCCTTAGCAATGAATTGCGGGAACTATTTTGCCAACAGTTAATGGCTGTCGTTTTTTCTATACACAACTGCCTCCTGTTTATCTGATGCACGCCTCTTAATATTTCACCCCTAACCCACCGTCGCTTCTGTCTCTCGAATTGAATGGGGAGGGGGGGCACGGAGGAAGCGCGTAGTGTAGAATCCCTCTCGCCTTCGCGCGCGTCACGCACATACCGTATATTCCTCCAGTAATGTTATACGAAATATCGGTTTGTAACTCCCCGGGCTATCCCTTTTCACGCTGTCCTGCCCCTGTTTTTTTTTCCCTTTCATGTCCTCTTCTCCTGCAGATGTTGTCGTCGTTGATTTTGGTTGTTTGTTTCATTTAATAAATCGCGTTAACCCCCCCTGACTCATGTCGGGATCTTGTTGTATCCTATTCCAACTATATGTTTTAAATGCACCTGGTCGTATGTTGTCTCAGGTATCATTTCTCACCGAGTTTCCCTGTGGCTGCCGCGAGAAGGCTCCCGACTCTCGAACTTACTCTTGTCAATACTCTCTCGTCCGTGATCTCAAATCCGGGGAAGAAAACGGGGGGGGGGTGAAGATGTTCTCGACTCGTGTTTCTTTCTTCACCTGTACAACATCTCCATATAAGCGAATTTGATCGCTAACCCAAGATCACCGTATCGATTTGGGACACCAAAAAAAAACGGGGAAAACGGAGGCGTACCTGATTGTGCCATAATCTCCAATACAAAAGCGGAAGCCAAGATCCGTGAGTACGATCTGCAAGAACAATCAGGAAAGTGCCCTAGGTCTTCCCCTCCCTCCTGATGAGACGGCCGATGGAACTATCTGATTAATTCATCAGTGGGAGAGGGGACCTAGCGCTATTATAAACGTGACAGGCCCTTCCATCACGGGCTTATGTCAACATTAGGCCTACACCGAGTTGCCGTCTAGCCCACATCATACAATAACCGAGATGTCGCAAAAGTCCATAACAAAGATCACCGAACCTCAATGGACTATCATGCATTGTCCCGTAATCAACATACAACCCGGTTTTTCAAGATAGACAAAATATAATTAATTATAGCCCAAAGGAATTTTTTAAACAAAACAAAAGAAAGAAAACAAATGTTCAATAAAATTCCAACATTCTCCCACTGGGCTATGATTAATTTCAAAAGTTCAAAACCTTTAGTTTTAAAACGACTCTCGGGCTGTACACAGATATGGCCATATCATAGAAAACGATATACGGGACAACATCTCAAAACAACCTTGGCCATCAAAAGTCGCTAACACCGAACCATAGCCGTCGTCACATCATTTACCGACATTAGACAACCATGATCACAAGCATCCACAACTCTAACGCCAATAGGTCAATGTGGCGGTGTAGCCGAAAATAACATCCCTCAATGGTGATCACAATGATGTTATTTCCGGTCGGTCCTATAAATTTTCCTGTAACCTTTATACTTCATCGAAGTCAGGAAAATCCCTCTGTAACCTTTATATTTCACTGAAGTCAGAGAAAAACTTCTGTAACCTGCATACTTCAGCGAAATCAGAGTACCCATCCGTAACCTTAATGCTTCAGAGAAGCCGGATGAAATAAACTGGCACTAATGCCACCTTATGTCTCAAAAATAAAACTCGCGAGAACCTCAATGGTATCATCAGAGACATGCTAATTTGACAAAACCGTCATGCTCAAGATAAACACCAGATCTTGAGACTTTCAAACATGTGCACATGTAACATTCAACAAAATGAATAACAGATGATCATCATATAACATTAAAACCATCAAATGTCTCGAGTCATACATCAACATCCAACACAAACTCCCACTAACCAAGTACATCAAAAGACTCTACCACCCCCATACTGGTAACATGAACCTGAAAAACACCAGGTGGTAATCCCTTGGTTAACGGGTCTGCAATCATCGCGTCAGTGCGGATGTGCTCAATCTCAACATCCCCTTTCTTTACATGATCCCTGACAGCGAGATATTTGATCTCTATATGTTTCGACCCACTCGAACTCTTAATTTTTTTCGAGAACATCACAGCTGCGCTGTTATCACAAAATATCCTAAGTGGCCTACATATAGAATCAACAACTACAAGCCCCAAAAAGTTTCTTAGCCAAATAGCGTGTGTCACTGCCCAATAACATACCACAAACTCTGCCTGCATAGTGGATGAAGCTGTCAGAGTTTGCTTTACACTTTTCCAAGAAACTGCTCCACCGGCCATCATGAATATGTATCCTGAAGTAGATTTCCTATCATCTGGGCATGTCCCAAAGTCAGAATCAGTATAACCCACTACTTCAAGACTATCTGAGCGCCTGTACACAAGCATATAATCACGTGTCCCCTTTAGATACCTCATAACTTTCTTGGCAGCCATCCAGTGATCAGGACCTGGATTAGACTGATATCTCCCAAGAACACTCACTGCAAATGCAATGTCCGGCCTAGTGCAAAACCTGAGCATACATCAAACTCCCAACAGCACTAGCATAAGGTATACTCACCATCGACTTCTTTTCAAAGTCATTCTTAGGACACTGATTTTTACTGAATTTGTCCCCCTTTTGTACAGGTGCAACACTAGGTTTACAACCCTCCATCTCAAAACGTTTCAATACTCTATCAATATATGCCCTTTGAGAGAGTCCCAATAGCCCACGAGATCTATCTCGACGTATATCTATGCCAAGAACAAAAGATGCCTCCCCAAGGTCTTTCATATCAAAAGACTTTGTCAACATTATTTTGGTTTCACAGAGCAACCCAACATCACTACTAGCAAGGAGGATATCATCAACATACAAGACCAGAAAAATATACTTACTCCCACTGGTCTTTAGGTAGATGCAATGATCTACTTTATTTTCAACGAATCCAAAAGAAGTCACTACTTCATCAAATTTTAAGTACCACTGATGAGATGCCTGTTTCAGACCATAGATAGACTTCTTAAGCTTACAAACCATGTTCTCCTTACCAATTTCCTCAAATCCCTCAGGTTGTTCCATATATACATCTTCTTCAAGACTACTGTTTAGAAAAGCAGTCTTAACATCCATCTGATGCAGTTCAAGATCAAAATGTGCAACCAAAGCCATGATAATACGAAAGCCATCCTTAGAGGAGACGGGAGAAAAGGTCTCGGTATAATCAATACCTGGTTGTTGTGTAAACCCTTTCGCCACTAACCTTGCCTTATAGCGATCCACCTTTCCATTGGCATCCCTCTTAGTTTTGAACACCCATTTACACCCAACTGGTCGATGACCATCGGGTAAATTCACAAGCTCCCACACATCATTCTGTGACATCGAAGTCATTTCCTCTCGCATAGCATTAAGCCACATACTACTATGGGGAACAGAAACAGCCTCCCGATAGCTCAAAGGATCTGTCAAACTAACATCAGATTCACCAAGATAAACTATATAATCATCACTGATAGCAGGTCGTCTTTGTCTAACAGACCTCCTGACAGGAGCTTCTTGAGAAGAAGACTCAGGCTGTGTGAAAAAATCATCAACAATGGGCTGTTCAGTAACATCACTGGGTACAATCGGCACGTCACTATGTGGGATTGAAAGAGGAAAGAATACTTTCTCATTCTGCTCGAAAGTGTCTGAAACATCAACTCCAGTACTAACCTCATCAGCAACATCAAACTCCAAGAACCTTGCATTCATGGAGTCAATCACAGTCCTCCTCCCACGACTAGGACAATAGAACATGTACCCTTTAGACCTATCGGGATATCCAATAAAAAAGCAACGAGAAGTCCTTGACTCGATTTTACTCATATGGGGATTGAAGATTTTAACCTCAGCAGGACACCCCCATACACGAAGATGATTAAGGCTAGGTTTACGACCAGTCCAAATTTCGAAAGGAGTTTTTGGGAACAGATTTTGAAGGAACACGATTAAGGATATACAAAGCAGATCTAAGCGCTTCACCCCATAGAAAACAAGGTAGGTTAGACCTACTCATCATGCTTCTCATCATGTCCATAAGGGTGCGATTCCGCCTTTCGGCCACACCATTTTGTTCGGGCGTATAAGGCATGGTATATTGTGGAACAATTCCACATTCCTGTAAGTACTTTGCAAACGGTCCCATTTGTTGTCCAGAACCATCATGTCTACCATAGTACTCACCACCACGATCAGACCGTACTACCTTAATCAATTTCTCTAACTGCTTCTCGACTTCAGTCTTAAAGACTTTAAATTTGTCGAGAGCTTCTGACTTCTCTTTAATGAAATAGAGATAGCCATACCGAGAAAAGTCATCTATAAATGTTATAAAATACTTGTTTCCACACAAAGTAGTAGGATAAGGTCCAGAGATGTCAGTGTGGATGATTTCTAAAAGCTCTGAGCTACGAGTAGCTCCTTTCTTCTTAGACTTGGTGAATTTGCCTTTAATGCAATCTACACAAGTTTCTAGATCACTGAAATCAAGAGAAGGTAAAATTTCATTTTTGACTAATCTTTGAATCCTTTCTCTCGATATGTGGCCTAAACGTTTATGCCACAACAGACAAGAATTTTCAACGGATAAAGGTCTCTTGGAGGTACTCGACTCAACCGAGAAATTTTGAAAAGGAGTAGGAGTCAAAAGCAATTGAAATAGTCCATTATTTAGAATTCCAGAACCAACAATCTGAGAATTCAAAGACAATCGAACTGAACCTCGTTCAAAAAGAAAAGAGTATCCACTAGAGTTCAAAGCTGAAATAGAAATCAAGTTTCTTCTAATAGTGGGAACGTAAAAGACATTTCTCAACATGAGAACATGATTTGACTCTAGAACAAGACGAACAACTCCTATGGACTCGACTTGGACTTCAACATCGTTCCCCACTTTAAGCTTTGACTCCGTTTCCCTTGGTTTCCTTATGCTCTTGAACCCCTGTAATGTCATAGTAACATGCACAGAAGCTCCACTATCAATCCACCAAGAACTAGGTGAGACATCAACTAGATTCGATTCAAAACATACTAGAACAGAAGAGTTACCTCCAGACTTATTTTGCTCAAGTCGAGCCTTAAGCTTAAAACAATCCTTCTTCATATGTCCTAACTTTTGGCAATAGAAACATTTGATATCCTTTTTAGAGACAACCTTTGAACCTCCCTCACTCTGATCGTGACCATGCCTCTTAAAGCCCGTATTCTTAGAAGCACCGGGGTGAAAACGCTTAGAGTGCTTCTTACCCTTCAAAAAGGAAGGTCTAGAAGAAGACACAAGAAAGGCACTCTCACTCTTCTCCCTCTTAAGTTTCTCCTCCTCCGCCATACACTTACTAATGAGATCATTGATAGTCCAACTCTCGTTTTGGGAAATAAAGGCAGTTTTGATCTGAGAGAAATTCGGAGGCAAGGAATTGAGAGCATGAAGAATGATGAACTTATCTGGGAGAGGAATCTCAAGGCTTTTTAGTTTGGACTGGAGGGAAATCATTTTCAGAATATAGTCTCTCACTCCTCCCACATTGTCATAAGACATACTCGTCAGCTTTTTCAACAGGACACTAGATTCAGCCATATCGGGTACAAGGTACCTATCTCCAAGAGCAGTGAGCAACTCCTTAGCAGTGGAAGCCTCAGGTAACCCACTCAACAGATGTTCTGAAATTGATCTCCTCATGGCTAGAAGACTCATATAGTTCGAATGCTCCCACTTGCTAAAGTACTCCCTTTCCATTGGGGTACTAGCCTCAGTAAGCGGAGCGGGGCGATCCACTCGCAAGGCTAAATCCAGATTTACAAATCCCAGGGCATACAGAAGCTCATCCTTCCACTTATTGAAATTAGATCCATTTAGGACCTCAACTACACCAACACCAGCATTGTTCAAAGCAAGTGTGACTGAAAACAAAAGGAACAAATACATGAGTGAACATAACAGCAATAGTCATTTACATAGACTATCAAACAGAGAGCCTCAAACAACGCCAAATGCAGTGAATCCAACACCTTTGGGCCGAAGGACCCCCACACCAGCAAAGTCAAGACACTCTAGCAACCCTCAACAAGTCCGAGAAAATCCCACCTGTCACTTTGAGTGAGCCGCTTTGGCAGCCAAGCACTCAAAGCACAAATATGAGATAACTCACTTGCTGAGAACACGCGCGATTGTAAGAAAACCCGGTTGTCACTCAGGTCGAGTCGCTTTGGCAACCAAACGACCAGAGCACAAATCCAAAAGCCGCTTACCCTTAATGCACATGCCCGTCAGATGACCCACCTGTCACTGTAAACGAGCCACTTTGGCAGCCAAACGCTTACAGCACAAATGTGAAAACACCGACAAGTTCACTCACAAAAATCACATGTTCCCTTAGTCACATATGTACGCTCAATAATAACCTTTTTTTTTTTTAACTCCGCAGCTGCGGAATGATCCGCCGCAGCTGCGGCGCGCGGTAGCAGAATGTTCCGTAGCTGCGGCGCGCGGTAGCATAATGTTCCGCAGCTGCGGAATGATCCGCCGCAGCTGCGGCGCGCGGTAGCACAATGTTCCGCAGCTGCGGCGCGCGGTAGCAGAATGTTCCGCAGCTGCGGAATGATCCGCCGCAGCTGCGGCGCGCGGTAGCAGAATGTTCCGCAGCTGCGGAATAATCCGTCGCAGCTGCGGAATGACGTCTGTTCGTCTTCTCTAAACCTAATTTCGCGAAAACCGATCCTAATCACCAGAATCGATCCCAAATCGCGAAATCTTTTCAGAAATACATAATCAAACATCGTGCGGATCCCAAATCGACAAACGGTTGCTCTGATACCACATATAAGCGAATCTTATCGCTAACCCAAGATCACCGTATCGATTTGGGACACCAAAAAAAAACGGGGAAAACGGAGGCGTACCTGATTGTGCCATAATCTCCAATACAAAAGCGGAAGCCAAGATCCGTGAGTACGATCTGCAAGAACAATCAGGAAAGTGCCCTAGGTCTTCCCCTCCCTCCTGATGAGACGGCCGATGGAACTATCTGATTAATTCATCAGTGGGAGAGGGGACCTAGCGCTATTATAAACGTGACAGGCCCTTCCATCACGGGCTTATGTCAACATTAGGCCTACACCGAGTTGCCGTCTAGCCCACATCATACAATAACCGAGATGTCGCAAAAGTCCATAACAAAGATCACCGAACCTCAATGGACTATCATGCATTGTCCCGTAATCAACATACAACCCGGTTTTTCAAGATAGACAAAATATAATTAATTATAGCCCAAAGGAATTTTTTTTAAACAAAACAAAAGAAAGAAAACAAATGTTCAATAAAATTCCAACACTCCATCCTTAAATGAAACGGCTTAATAAATTGTATGAATTATTTTTTTATTACGAATGTGATTTTACCGTTATCTTCAGTACGAAAAAATAATATATTCTTTGTAAATTTTTACTAAGCTCGTCAGCTTGAAAGTAAAAAGTTACGAAACTGCCATAGTGTACCCTGAACCTAATTACACTCCTAAAATAGATGATTGAATTGTAATTATTTTATTTTTGCTCCAAGTAACTTCCTAACTGAAAAAAATTACAGTTAGGTGATCGAATTTTATGTTTTATGACAGTATTTGGAAACCTAGTGTTATACTTTATGAAAATAGACTCGTAAAAGTTCGATGAACTTTTTACTGCTACATTCAAATTTATGAAGCACGTGATATTATTTTGTATGTATTAATACGAACCATTTCGTATCTTATAAAATAGTTGCGACCAACCTGGGCGTGAGTTGATACGCACCTTTATATCGTACTTACGCTTTATGATTGCGAAACTCAGTGAAATATTAATACTTTGCACAGCCGACACGGAAGATCGCAGCGTCTCTTTTTCCCTTACAACAATCGTACGAAAAGGGGGGCGCGGGGGAATTTAAGTCATATTACATTTTACAAGAGACGACGACGAACTCGGGATTATTCCGCCCACGAAAAAAATTAGAAGATGAAACAATTTCGGGGACTTCTTATTTATTTGTTCGAACTTTCCATTTTTTTTTCTCATTTTAATGTCGGGCGATACATGAAATAAATTAAAATGAATTAAGAAAAGGGTTGCTGTCCCCGAGGGGTTGGTTGGTTCATTATACTCTGAAAAATGGCCATTATGTGTGTAATACACCTCCTTTCTTTTGGGTTTAGGGTTGAGGGTAGTAATGGATGGATGAGAAGAATCTTGGCAAGGAAGAAGAAAATAAAGTGTTTTGAAAAAAAATCTCACTTGGAATAAATAAGTTCTGAGTTAGGATTATAATTTTTACCCAAATATTAACTTTTAAATGAAGGTAATCCACGATAAATTTATACGGTTACCATTAATTAAGATTTGATTATTTATTTTTAAAAAATAATTATATAATTTTTTTACATCCGTCTTTCCTGGGGGACGACTTATTCAATGTTGGGCAAAAGGGGCATAATACAAAAAGGGCAAAAACAATACTTGTTACCAGCTTTGAAAACTGCTGTTTTTAAACGAGTTCGTAAGACTTCAAATAATCTCGTTATTTCTAGGAATGATATGATTAATATTTTAATTAAATCACTCAAAATCAGTGAGTTTTTTAATATCAAAAAAATAAAATTGATTAATAATTATATTCTTTTTTATTCACTCATTTCATTTTATGTTATTACATTCTTTTTCATTCAATTCTCTTAATTTTGAAGAGGAAAAAACGAATGAGCATTCACTTATTCATAGCTGTTCATTCAATTGGTCATTTTATTTATCTCCTCATCTAATTAAATACGTACATTATCTTTTAAACAATCCCTTTTATAATTAGAATATTTTGTCTCCTCTCTCTCTCATTCCATTCTTTTCGTCCAACGCTTGTAAAATAATAAAAACTTGGCTTTTTAAAAATAGTCGTAAATAATTTGAGAACTCAACGTACAAATAAATTATTCCGTAAACTAAACATGGATATTTGAATATGCACATTTTGAACTGGATTTATCCAACACGAGGGAACATTCGAGATAAATATTATTTACAAAATTATTATTTGGGGGGGGGGGAAGCAATTAAGTGTTATTATTAACTGTAGTTATTACACCACAATCACTGTTATTCCGTTAATGCTGATCATCGTTGTTGATTATATATCCCATCAATTTCCAGGGTCGGTCGTCGCCGCCTTCGTTATCATCCCACCACCCAACCCAACCCAAACACAGACAGACACCGGCAGCGCCACCTCCTCCTCCAAAGTGACCCACCTACAAAAAAAAAAAAAAAAGCACCCTCCTTCCCCCTCACCTCTTCCTTCCAATGGCCTCTCCCTTGTCCTTCCCCGAGGAAGTCCTCGAACACATCTTCTCCTACCTCACCCTCCCTTCCGACCTCAACTCCGCCTCCTTGGTCTGCAAGTCCTGGTACTCCGCCGACCGTTACTCCCGCCGCTCCGCCTTCGTCGGCAACTGTTACTCCCTCTCCCCTCCCTCCCTCGTCTCCCGCTTCCCCAACCTCAGATCCGTCGAGATCAAGTGCAAGCCTCACTTCGCCGACTTCAACCTCGTCCCCGAGGGTTGGGGCGGCTACTTTTACCCCTGGGCCAGGACCATGTCCGTCGCTTATCCCTGGCTCCGGGAGATTCGACTCAAGCGGATGGTGGTCAGCGACGAGGCCCTTGAGCTGATCGGGAGGTCGTTCGCCAACTTTAGGGACCTCGTCCTTGCCTTCTGCGAGGGGTTCTCGACCGACGGGCTGGCTGCGATCGCCGCTAATTGCAGGTAGGTCCCTGACCTCTTGTGGCTGTGAAAATGACCGTAGGTTCGATTAGTGGAAATCCAATGATTTGGGTGGGGGAGTTGGGTACATATGTCGGGTTCAGACTTGGAGTGGGTCAAATGCTGCAAAGTTAGAATCTTGATGACTAGTATTTGGGCAATGCTGGTCAATGAATAACTCTTATTACATCATACAAGCCTGGAAAAGATTCATGTCCCTTGTTTTCTTTTTCTTGGACTGTGATGATCCGAGTTTTCTTAATGGGACTGAAGTTATGGGCATTTTCTGATCTGGGTAGAGTTCGTGTTTCCTTCCCCGGTTGGGGGAATCTGCTTTTTCAATGGCAGTTGGAGTTGGGAATTTAGTTCCTGGGCTTCTTCTTTCTTGTTTTGGGCTGCAGCACATATCTAATCTTGGGGTTATTATGGTGGTTCTGGTCGTGTAATAATGACGTGTAAAGGACTTGCCTTTTTCTGTTCTTGGTATCATGCGCAACCTCCTTTTTTTGTGAATGATGTTCCTGTTTGTAGCCTTCAGGTTGGACTTATTTAACTTTGTGGAGTCTTGAGTTGGGTGCGTTATGTTGAATGGAACTTTCCTTTGTCTCCTTATTATCATCAGTCTTCCCTAATCTTGTATGCATTGTCTATTATAATAATATCTCTCAATATGCGGTAATCCTTTTTTGTTGCCTTAGCTGGATGTGGGTAGTTGGGCGTCTGTGCATCGAGCTGGACCCTTTCTTACCACCTTCTTCTTTTTAAGGTTTCATCATCGTTCCATTTTTGGGAGATCTATATTTTGTTGATCTGTTCTCAGCTAACAGAGTTAACTGTGGCACTACAGTGGATGGACATAAGGGGTTTGTTCGTTTGGTTTCCTGGGGTTGAATTTGAACGATAATCTAAATCGAGATTTACATTCAGATGTTCGTCTATCAAGAGGAAACGACTGGCCTCGCAATTTACCGGGTCGAATGACAAACTACTGTCCACGATTGTTGATTCTTGAATTTGCGCCCTGTGATGCCTTGCTGTTGTGGAAAGGGGTTTTCTTGTTCGTGAACTGCAGTTATTTACTCCTTTTTATGACCAGGAACCTGAGGGAGCTCGATTTACGGGAGAGTGAGGTGGAAGATTCAAGTGGGCATTGGATCAGTCGATTTCCAGATTCGTTTACTTCGTTGGAGTCCCTAAATATTTCCTGTATAGCAGCAGAGGTTAATTTTCCTGCCCTGGAACGCCTGGTGAGTCGGTGTCCAAACCTAAGATCCCTCCGACTAAACCGTGCAGTGTCCATCGAGCACCTCCCCAGTTTACTTCGACGAGCACCGCAGCTTGTTGATTTTGGTACTGGTATATGCTCGGCTGAGGTGCACCCGGAGGTCTATTCCAACTTAGTTGGTGCATTCGCTGGTTGTCGAGGTCTGAGAAGGCTGTCCGGTTTTTGGGATGTCATACCTGCTTACCTTCCTGCACTTTATTCCATATGTTTTGGACTGACGACGCTGAACTTGAGTTATTCCACTATCCCGAGTCCCGACCTTGCAAATCTCATCAATCAATGTCCTAATCTGCAACGGTTGTGGGTACGTAATTCTGCTTTTGCCTGCCCGACTGGATGATGATGTGGTCAGCACGCAAGAATGCGAAACAATTATTATTTACCATGTTATCACATTTGGCCAATCCTTTAGCTTTCCAGTATGTGGCATCGTATATATTTTTTAATTAACGTAGTTGGGTCTTCAGGTGCTTGATTACATCGAAGACAGTGGACTTGAGGCCGTGGCTTCGACTTGCAAGGACTTGCAGGAACTGAGGGTGTTTCCCTCTGATCCTTTCATTCACGAGGCTAATGTCCAGTTGACTGAGCAAGGTCTCGTGCATGTCTCTTTGGGCTGTCCGAAGCTGCACTCCGTACTTTACTTCTGTCGTCAATTCTCTAATGCCGCTTTAATGACAATAGCTCAGAATCGTCCCAACTTCACCCGATTTAGGCTTTGCATCATCGAACCGCATACCCCCGATTACCTAACCCATGAGCCGCTTGACATGGGGTTCGGGGCTATTGTCCAACACTGCAGAGACCTCAGACGGCTATCTCTCTCCGGCCTGCTTACCGACCGAGTCTTTGAGTACATCGGAACCTACGCCAAAAAGCTGGAGATGCTGTCAGTGGCATTTGCAGGGGATACAGACGCAGCTCTTCATCACATTCTGTCCGGGTGTGATAGTCTCAGGAAGCTTGAGATCCGGGACAGCCCGTTCGGAGACATTGCGCTTCTGGCGAATGCTTCGAAGCTGGAGACAATGCGATCCCTTTGGATGTCATCTTGCTCTGTGAGTTTCGGAGCATGTAAGTTTCTCGGCCAGAGGATGCCTAGGCTCAACGTTGAGGTCATTGATGAGAGCAATGACCCTTGTTCACAGCCGGACAATTGCCTAGTTGAGAAACTTTACATATACAGAAGCCTGGCGGGGCCGAGGTTTGACATGCCTGGGTTCGTTTGGACGGCGAGCGAGGATGACTCTGCAATGAGGTCCTCTTCGGCGCTCTCATATTAACTAGCATTCCACAACTACTTTCCTTCTCGCTGATGTATTTGCAATCCCGGCTAGGGCACATACCAGGTACTCACACCCCCCCCCCCACCCCCCCCCCCCACCCACCATCCTCTCTGATATTTGTGATGTCGCGAGGCATGCCTGATACTTCATAGCTGTCAGGCTAGAGATTCTAGATGAGACTTTTAATTTCTGTTCCGTGGAAAATTTTGGGCGCTAGGAATAATAAACAGAGAAATCACAATTGTCGAACGTTTCTGCTGTACCAAGCAATGATTTAGTCGGTAATTCTATGTAACTGTGTCATTATATCGTATGCTTGATCGGCTTATCTTTGTATTGCTATGGATCTGATATGCCTGCTTGAATCTCAAAGTTCAGATCTCACTGCTGCTATGTTGTATTCTGAGGATTGTTTTCTTTTCGCCAATGAAGTATAACTTGTTTGATGTGAATTCAGAGCTCGTTTTCTTTTGAATGCGGTATTGAATTCGATTGGTCTGACCGAACCTTTACTTACCACAAGCCTACAGATGTTATTGAACATGCCATTAAAAACAGTCAAGGGTCACCTAATGCGAACCCGGGCTTACCCATGTCATTCGCACCCTTAGACGAGTTCGTGACGATTGGGAAAAAAGGCGACGCCTTAACGGGAATGGGCAAATCGCTAACTGAATAGTGCATCCCTGAAACCTTATTCGTTTTATCATTCTTTTTGCCGCCTCAATCTCCTCGGAAGATTTTGGTTTCTTCAAGACAGAGCAGCGGGTGTTTGATACGGTTGGAGGAGCTGAACCAAGGATCCATTCAGGTGAAGCGACATGATCTCATTCGTGGAGCCAATGAAAGTCCCGCCAATGAACACCAAAGGGACAGACACGTTACCATTAGATGATCCTGCTAGCTGCGTCAGGTACTTCTCGATCTCCTTCCCCTCGGGGTTGTGGTCAATCTCGTACACGGTAGGGTTGACGCCGAGTCCCTGGAGAAGGATCGTCACCGCGTAGCACATGCAGCATGAGCTCTTTGTGAATATCAGGACACCGTTTTCAGAGGACAGCCTCGTCACCGTGTCCATGATATTCAGGTTTCTGCTGCTGCACAATGCGTGAAGAAGCGAGAACCCATATATAAATAGAGGGGTCGGTCAGTGTATGGCATACGATGGTGCGTGGCTTAGGTACCACGCAGATGTTCATGCACGGCGAAAGAGGCGACTGTGCCACACGTATTGATCACGGCAACTCATCGCGGGCAGCGGAACGAACTGCTGTAGGACCGGATAAGAAAAGGATTCCCCATTTTCTTGGAAATTAGGAAAACTTGTGTGACCTTGATTTTGTATCAGGACTACGAACAAAAGAAATCGCGCTAATCTCATACAAGGGGATGCGCATCTGCACGTCACATATTTCCCATCATGCACTTATCTTATCTCGAGATTCCCCACTTCCACAGGATGCTTTGAGGACACCATGAATGAAAATTTGAAAAAGAGAAAGAACCCTTGAAAGGGAGGAGGCAGAGGTAGACTGGTCCATTGCCATTTGCAATGAGAACGACCATCCCCAAGCTTCTATCAGAATCTCTTACAAAGACGAGGAAATATTAGCAAAAGATCCCCCTGAATGAATTTGGTCGACTTTCGGTGGCCTCCGATGTTGACAAGAGTACCCAGTGTGTCGTTTTCACGGGATCTTGGGCCTTTGAGCCCATTACGCGGGCCTATATGGGCTTCTACCAGCCCACCATTTTCGTCAAAAGGCGCAGCGTCCAGTCAGGGGACACGATCAAGTTGGACAAGAACAGGCAGGGCGTCGCGGTGATGGGCCCGTGGGCCGAGGCCCATTATGGGATGCCATTCGGCCCGCCCGACCGACCTCCTCCTGTACTTTTCCGACAACATCGGCGGCGATTCCGTCCCGCAAGCCTCGAAGGACGGACTTCTGGGTACCACTCGGCCGTTTCGGCGGTTCTTAACCTGCTTTCCGACACGTTAGCAACGTCGCCGTCTTTCGTGTGTGGATGGAGAGGAATCCAATCCCAACACGAGGTTACATCATCATTCGCGATAAGAGAATGAGAATCCCCCACCCCCAACGCAGGGCAGGGAGAGAGACACGAGTTCAGTTTTATGCAGATAAGATCGAAACGCATCTCCCCTTTCTTTCTCTTTTACCATATGGTCCACGCTGTCCGTGGCCTACAAGGGAAAGTTTTTGGTAAATGCTGAGTCGTTTAGGTTGATTCGGGGTTGCCACTAAAACTTCAGTCTTACTCATCATCGTATCGTATCTCCAAGGCTGTAGAGGGGTTATTAGTATATTTGTTTAATCACCAAACTTAAAACAGTACTCCAATGATAGTACCCACAATCCATATTGATTTGATACTAAATCAAAAGCTTAGCCTTTGATTTCTTGGATTATCATTAATGCATTGACATTACATAAGGAAACCTCCACAGACACCACAAGGGCAAAAACAAAACCCTTTCTTTCTTTTTTCTTAAGTACATGGGATGGGAGGAACTTAACCATATTATATACTAGTAGTAATATCTGCACAAGTTCTTGTAGCTACAACCATATCGCCTTAGCATCCATCAGCATTTGCTTCAAGGACCCTTCCACGTGATACGATATGACGTCCTTCGCGGACCCGATGAACCTCCCCCCGATGAACACAGCCGGGACGCAAGGGTTGCACCCGAGGGCCCTGAGGGCCCACTCCATCTCCATCCCGCTGGCGTCCTTGTCGAGCTCATGGATCATGGGGCTGGCCCCCAGCTCGTAAAAGAGGGACTTGATGCTGTGGCTCATGCAGCACGAGCTCTTGGTGAAGATAACCGCCGCCTTCTTGTTCGACAATTCCCTGATCTTATCCATTTCAAGCTCTTGAGAGAAATATCAGCTAATGGTCTCAAGAAAGAAATGTTCGATTGCTTTGCTCTGCGGTGATGAGAGTTCCGTTCGTCCCCCCATGTATTTATACACTTTGCATGGATAGGGGCGGTAGTGGACTAATTGACAAGTGAGTGGAGAAAATCTCATTGTCCATGGCGGTTGAATCATTCGTCCTGATAGGGACAACTCATAGCATCATACCGAGCAAGTCGGACAAGTTGGCCACGCCGCAACGCCATTAATTAGTAGGGTGGTTTGATAGGCCTCAGCTGCGCTGCGGAGCTTCCGTACGATGGAATCAAAAGATTAGTAATACTTCATTACTGATAATAATATTTAACGCTAATTGGGAAAGCGCTTTCGGTTCAATAATCTCATTGTGACATAAAAAATTAGGGTTCCCTTTGTCTGAGGTGACAAGACAAAGGAATACAATTCCATGCAAATGGAGAAGATGTTGAACCTTTCACTATCATTTTAAGTATCCATTTATGGAAGAATAATCTCTGTGTTAGAGACCGACCCTAATCGCATTTGACAGTCCCCGAGTTGATATCTCGACGTGGCGCTCCACGAGACAGTCATTAAGGCCACTTATTGACATTCCTCTTGGGATATAACATTGGCTCTGGTTAGCAGGTTGCCTGTAGATGAAGGTTTCTATGAGATGTGCCCTTTGTCCAATAATATAAGTTGACTTTTGGAAAAGAAAGGCTATGATTGTTATGCGTTTCGATGCCATATATCCAAGTCCATCCCATTCTTGCTTATTCCTTTTTATCTATCTGAATCTCTAGTATCGAGTCATCTCGGCCGCCTCAGCGCTGATGTGGAGAAAAAGTTGCGTTCTATCCCATCCGAGATATATACGCGCATGAGAACCTTCTAGTGTTAGAATTCGTCCCTTTAGAATATGAAAAGGCATTCGGAATCGTGATCCTTTCTTTCATGCACCAAGGATAATCGCAAGCTTCCCTCGCTCATGCTGCAGAAAAATGCACCCCACCCGGGTCGATGAAGTCGGATAATTTACTTGAACTTAGAATTGAATCCACTGTCGGTAAGGTAGGTCTTGAGAGGATAGCATGAACATTTCGTTTGGATATCTTGGGAAGATTGCGGTTCAAACAAGAACAGGGCTCAGCTAGGGAATAAATCCATCAATATCTTCATTCCCTGTTGGACAATGTCTATCACCTCTTCGCCCCAAAAAGCCAGAGAATCCACATCTCCTGTTCCAATAAAAAAAGACGATGGGGAATATTCCGTGTCGGGAGCACCTCATGTCGTCATCCTTTCGCATTTTCGAGAGGGACTTTATTCTCATGCAACACGTCCATTCGTTACCCGCAAGCGACACTCTCATCAGCAATGAAGAGGACACTACTTTTTGGATGAGAAAAGAATGTATCATAATTTCTGCAGTGTCTTTATTTGGTGTTGGTATTGAATACCACAAGATATTTATATGTTCCCTCTAAAAGCAAAGGTTTTGGATTCAATTTTTATTAACACAAAAGGAAATACAGAGAGAGAGAGAGAGAGAGAGAGAGATAATGCATTAATGTGGGCAGATTCTTATACCGAAAAAGATAATGGAAGGGCCCGTGTGTAGGCCCTATCACAGAATTGGGCCTGGACCCATCAGACAAATATGGGCCCAAGTCATGGAAAACCTTTTTCTTGTTTCAAGAACCGTCGTCGTCTCGTTGCAGCCGACCGCAGCGAACGAATCCTCGGTCGGCCGTAAAGCTAAAACCTTTGCCGCAGGTATTCGTTCATCGTTAGTTTCTGAAGAATACCCAGTTTTTAGTTTTTACTAGATTCATCGTTTGATTCGCTGTTATCTATCGAGTGTCCTCCCCTTTTTATTGATTGATTTACTGCTTTATGCTCCTGCTGAAAAGTTTGATGTTATTTTATTTTCTAATTTTGTTTATCGTTATCCTCGTCCGTGGAGTGAGATTTTGTTGTTGGTTTGGTGTTCTGTGATTTGGGTTTTGGGTTTTCACTAGAAGTAATGGAAAAGTTATTATTTCTATTGTTGTTTTGTGTTTAATGATCTTAGTTGTATTCCTGGTCCTTTGGGTTTTTTGTTCGATTGTGTTCAGGGTTGGATATACATTTAATTCGATGGAGAAACCCGAGGGGATTGAGGAGACTTTGAATGGGAATGCCCTGGAGGGTGACCTGCCGAAGAAGGAAGAGACCCGCGACGAAATGCTTTCGAGGCACAGGTGGAGATTTCCTTCTCTTTGATGTCTCATTTGTTATCTGGAATGGAATGGTGAATTTCGCTCTAATCCATTCTGACTCCTGATAGGATTATAGTGATATTTGGTCTGATTCAATTGGGACGTGCGTCCTGTTAGCATGCTTAGTTTCCCCATCATTTGTTTGATGGTTCAACCCACACCTGAATTCATCATCAGCTAAGGATTTTAATTGTTTCCGGTACATTCAAAATAAGGGGATATTCTTGTTTTTTGTTTTGTACTTAAAATATCATTTAGAGATTATAACAATGTTCGTCTGAATTGGGTTTTCTGGGATTGGAGAAGTGAGTTCTTGTTTGGATACATTCGATTGTATGTTGTTGCCGTATGAATTCCATGACTGCATTGTGAGCACTTATGTGAAGGGAAGATACACTATTGTGACATAAATAACGTCCCCACAAGTGAAAGGGTAACATACGAAATACGTGAATTGGGTTTTCTGGGATTGGGGAAGTGAGTTCTTGTTTAGATACATTCGATTGTTTGTTGTTGCCGTATGAATTCCATGACTGCATTATGAGCGCTTATGTGAAGGGAAGATACACTATTGTGACATAAATAACGTCCCCCCAAGTGAAAGGGTAACATACGAAATACGTGCCTGTGAATTTTTTCGTGAAAGGGTCGATAACTATAACCTTGGGGTTAAGAGAGCCTCCTTGGGGACTCGTTAGGTATTCTGTAATTAGCTAGCTTGATGTATAAAATGACGAAAAATTTTGGATGTGGACAAATCAAGCTGTGCACATGAAGGCTAGTGAATGTTATTACCTTGCATAAGCTTCAGCAATGCATTAAAAATTGTGGACCTTCGATTTTTATGCGTTCATGAATCTTTCATGACTTCTTTCCTTGCTGGGCAGTTGAAACTCCTTAGGTAGCAATAGGTACTGAATTGTTTAGGCTCGAGGAGTTTGATTTGGATTTGGTCCTTTGTAGAATTTAAGCCTTGATTGTTAACATCTATTCGACATAAATAATCACCATGCAGGAAAGAGGTATCACAGCTGCAAAACAAAGAAGTGGAACTGAAGAAGGCGGCTGCAAAAGGTAGCAAGGCCGAACAGAAAGCAAAGAAGAAGCAGGTGGAGGAAGAGATTGCGAAGCTTTCCATTAAGCTCAAGGAAAAGCATGCCGGGGAACTTGCTTCGTTAGGTTATAACGGCACTAATGTAAGTTCAAAGGAAAACATCGACAATCTAGTGAAGGCTATAGCTGGTGTTTCCACATCTGGGCAAAGTGAACAAGGTAAAGTTAGCAAAAGTGTAAAGAAACGAGAGAAAAGAGCTCAGCAAGAGGCTGCAAGAGAGCAGAGGATACAGGAGGAACAGCGAAATTTGGTGAGCGATCGAATGCTCGAGGACAAAAAACTGGAAAAGAAGCTTGAGCCTCTTGGGTTAACCATCAACGAAATAAAACCAGACGGGCACTGCCTTTATAGGGCTGTCGAGGACCAACTTGCCTTGTTGTCCGGAGGTTCTTCTCCGTACACTTACCAGCAGCTCAGAGAATTGGCTTCTTCATATATGAGAGCAAACACTTCTTCTTTTCTCCCATTTTTCTTGTCGGAAAACATGGTGGAGGGGGATTCAGATATCTCAATAGCCGAGAAGTTCGAGAAGTACTGCAAAGAGGTGGAGTCCACGGCAGCATGGGGTGGACAATTAGAGCTCGGGGCACTTAGCCACTCCCTCAAAAAACACATATTGATATTTTCTGGATTGTTCCCTGATGTGGAAATGGGCAAGGAATACAAGACCGACGTTGGGAGCCGCTCGTCCGGTTCAAGCATCAAGCTTTCCTACCATAAGCATGCTTTTGGACTCGGTGAGCACTATAACTCGGTGGTTCCTGCTTGACGCTATTCGATGGCCATGTATATGTTCTTTAAACTACTGTTTGCACACGTCATATTTGATTGTGGACGACATGGAAGGAGAAGAAAGAGGGCTTGGATTCCAGACTTGCTGTTTTCTATACTGATTTGAGTGTAAGTTGACACTGTAGAGCTACCACAGTGCCGTGTATCTCCGGACTTTTCTCTTCTGGTGCAATGTCTTCTAGCTCCTTAAGCATCTGCTTCTTGCTTCAACTGCTCATCCTTTGTCACATCGATGCCAGAGAATCTCACAAGGCAGTTGGCGCCATAGGAGTGTTCCAACGAGTGGAGTTTAGTCATGTTTAGGTGTATTTTTTTCATTCATGGCAGACACGCTAATCAACTCCACCAGTACAATTCCTAACAAACGGTTTTGAAGGGGAGACAGTTCTCCAGACAATGGATCATGGAGGACCTGTTAAATCAACTCCCACCAGTACAATTACTTGCCAGATTCAAAATAATGATTCCTCGTGCCATCTGCAACTCCTTTGGTCGTCCAAGATCGTGTGGTTTTACAGACTGATTCATTTTGAGTAATGATTCGTACTCGAGCTTCATGAACAGAGGATACAAATATCCGTTGCTACATTTAGTAGATTCCCCTGTTTGCTATTTTAAGAAGCTCAAACTGGCGTTTGTGTTTTTGTTGATTTCACAATCTATATCAAGACAAGAAGATGAATGCAAGAAAAATGGCCACGACGACGACAGACACGCAAAAACCCTAAAACACGATGCACCTGTACAGTACACGACACTCGCAAGAAAACCACATGCGATACAGCAGAACATGGAAACTGATATGCAGGGATGCACGCATGCTGAGAGCTGGGGTTCCGGGTATCAAGAGATGGAGTGCCGCCTCCGTCTCTGGAACAGCGACTGCGACTCGATACCTTTGGCCTTGCTCCCCATCGGCTTGATTATACTGTTGAGCCGGAACAACGTGTTGAGCTTGCTGAGCTTCTTCGTGAACGTCTTGAACAGCTTGTTAGCAGGTTGAGTCTTCACAATGAGTTCCTGTTTCATCGATACATGGTCCTTCTCCAGGTCTGTCAGCCGCATCCTCATCCTCGTGACCTCCAGCTTCAGCTCCCGGTTCTCTCTCCTCACTGATGCATAGTTGTCCCTGGGAGATATGGCACCACTACCTGCAGCGCTGCCTGATCGGAGCGGGAGCTGCCCTCCCTGGATTGAACCAAAGAAGAATTGGTTGTGGCTGCTGGCGTTCATCGCATTCTTGAGCCGTATCTGCTCGAAGTATAGGACTTGGACCGCCACCTGCACAGGTAGCCTCTCGTTTTGCGCCGCGTGGCTGCAGGCCTCTGGAGACAGCCTCTGGCAGTCTATGGTCTTGCAGAGTCTGTATCTGTCCGAGTCGATGTTTGGATGCACCTGTCGTAAAGACGAGTCAGTCTATGTTTGGTGATCCAATGCGATCAAACAACATAAGAGACTGAGACGCACCTTCAGGTAGATATCCACGGCTCTATAAAGCCCGTCACTCGCCAGACGAGCATGTTCTGGCAGGAGTTCTGCCAATGCTATAAACTTGGAAGGCGACAGGTTTGTGTCCAGCGCAACTTCCGCGAGGTATGCATCCAACGTCTTGGACACCTTAAGAATCGCGCTATGCTTTGGCGACCCAGGGCTGTCAAAGTCATAAGCCATCTCTGTCTCGTCTTTGAGCCTCCCATCATTAGCCTCATCGTCATCACCATCATCTTCCTCATCCTCATCCAGATTTAGAAACACGGAGAAGATCCTGAATACAGAATCCGTATCATACATTCCACTGCCGTGGTTATTATTCCCGGAAGTTGTAGTAGGTATGAGTATATCCTCGAGGATCGCCTGGTCGAGTTGAAGTCCAATTCTTCGCTCGAGATCTACTCTGCAGGATGTTGATGCCCCCAAGCCTATAGCGGTCTTCAGGAGGCTTGAGAGGAATGCCATTGGGATCCTGCTTTTCCTTGATTGAGTAGGAAGCAGGCACGCGATCACTTCCACGATAGCTCGTTGCTTCTTCTGCCATTCCAACTCCATCGCACTTCCTTTCGTCAAACCCGAGCTCAAATCCTTCGTGAAGAATCCTTGGAGTGAAGTTCTCGCATAATTCATGAGAATCTGGCCGATCATATCCTGCTTCAGTCCCTTCGATTTGACAGCAGACAACGCTCGCTGGAAGAAATCAAGGTTCAGCTCCACGAGTGACTTCCCCCACCAATCTGAGGGTGTATCCTGCTCAGGCCTCTGCACTGTTGTCCTCCTGGGGAATCCACGGTCAAGCTTACAAAGCCCGGAAGCCAGCTGCTCCTTGCAAGCATTACTCGCTATTGCCTCGATGAGCCGGGCCACCAAACTTATCTCCTCCGAGACAGGCAACAGGCTCTCGCACCGGTGAAGCACAGCGACGGAATTAGATATGTTCGGCAGGACCACTTCCTTGATGTACGACTCGGCCCGGGTCACAAGATTCTTCTCCGTGAAATCCTCCGTCATCTCGAGGTAATGTGCGACACATCGTAGGGTGGCGACGTTCAAAAGCGAGATCTCGACGTTTATGCCATAACAGAACTTAGCAGCCAGCTCGAACGCCTCGGCCCCGCCAGGCACAGACGCGAGGCTTATCCGCGAGACCTTCCCGTCCTTAGATTCATGAAGGAGCTTCCGGATCAGCCCGCTCCTCGAAACAAGAGGAAACTGCAGAAAGGACAAAACAATCTGCTAATCAACCAAACAAAAAACGTCGAGAACTGGGAATTCGGACAACAGGCGATTTTACCTTGTGAAGGGCAAAGTTTGATGATCCAACTTCAATCGTGAGATCACTGGAAACATCGGATATTGGCCTGCGATGAAAGCAACAACAAACCCATAATGAATCACAACTAAGAAAAACTATAAGCTAGCGACAGGAAAACATCAAGATCCCAGGAACTTCTGTGTACATTCTCTTGGACTGCTGGGTTTAGACATCAAATTAAAACAGGAGGGAAGAAAGAACTATCCATGTAACAAACAAGATGTGATGCTCTATTCTCTGGGAGGACAATCTTATCTTTGGCTGTTAGAAAGACGGGACAGGTGATCGACCTAACTTACTTCTGTTCACTTGTTCGAATCGAATTAGTTCGAGACAAAGTTACCAAGTTATGAAAGATGAAAGGTAAATCGATGCTTAAGCATGGAAGACACGTTCGGCTGTTGTTGTAACCAATGAATAATGGATCTGGGCAACAGGAAACATTTTGGGTCATAACTTGACTAGCATCAAATCAACCTAAACCTAGCTTTTGGAAACCAATCCAGTCGAATTCGCGACACGAGTGATCGAGGATGAGGTGTTGCTACCTTTCATTTTTTCGTTTTTACGACAGGATTTGAGCGAGTCCTTCAGGGGAGGAGATGTGGTAAGACGGGAGTTGTCTTGTTTCATGCACTTATCTGGTTGGTAGAAATGACAAAGAGGGATGGTAGGGTCCGTACTATGTTTTCGAGAACCCTCGAAGAAGAAAGCAACCCTTGTCGGGAAACGATACTACCCCCCTGTTTTACTAGTCGCGCTAGGAACACCTCGGTCCCCTTCTTCGCGGCCGGCACGTCTTCAGGGACGAAACTAAGCCAAGCGAAGAGAAGGGAGCATAGTTAGGGAGAGAGCGAGCTGGGGGACGACTAGTTTTACCATTCGGTGGCATGCCGGACGCTGGAACTCGGCCGGGAGTTCCTCTTCCCTGACATGCTCGACTTCAGGTCGCCTAAAGTCGCTATTCCTCCTGTTAATATCTCCACCACCTCGGCGCATACCTCAACTTGTCGTCGACCCCGACAAGCTCATTGGAAAAGCGGGGCGGGGCAGGTCGGGTTTCCGGCTGGAGTGTATCGGAGAGGGGAGGATGGGGAAGGAATGTTTGTGGTTTGGTCTATGGGTCCGAGATGGTCCGGAGTTGATTAGAATAATGTAGTTGGGGTTAATATGCTTTAATGAGTGATCATGATTGCATATTAGTGGTAAAGTTTAGATAAATGCATTCATGTGTTTGTGGGCGATGCACAAGTGGAATCGCTTTGTTTATACAAATAATATTCTTTTTCTTGAGATCGACTGGACTTTTCGGTGAAGGGACTTCTCCTTCAGCTTTTTTAAGTAGTAATACAAAACTTTTTTTGGAGCACAATCGTTTTTATCTGCAACTTAAATCTCTTAAAATTACCGAATTTAGAACAAAGCTTTTTCGGGGTGTTTTTAGGTTTTTGGGGATGGAACATAATTCTTCTATGCTCTAGGAATTTAAGCGAAGGAATGAAATTCACTGATAATTATAATACTTTTTTTTTCATCTACTTCATTATTCTTTTTATTTTCATTTTCTTAATTTATTCTATTCTTTTTTTTAAATGAAGAAAACGAAAATAAAAAGAATAGAATAAATGTTAAGAAAATGTCTATTTTTGTTCCTTCTCATTCGATTGTTTTAGGAATTTTAATTCGAAAGAAAACATGCTATTATCATTTTAGAATTTAGGATCGGCGACTTTAGGTGTAGATGAACATGGGAGTGTTTGCTTTTGGCCGTCTAAATTATGAGTGGATTGGGTGGTTTGTGGAAATTGCAACACGTTAGTGCAGTGATGATCACTACGGCGGGGCGAATTGAATTGATGATGATCTCCCTCTCTTATTTTATTCCAGGGAAAAAAATGGGAGACCAAGGGGGGTTGGGGGTGTTGATTGCAAGCTCAGATATGATCATAATTCCACGATTTTATAAATGGCTATATTTTAGGATGAAAACCAAACAAATAAATAAGAAAAAGAAGAGAATAAATAAATGCATGTCAAGTTAATTTGGAATTTGGCATTTGCTATGGAAGTACCGAGTTTCCTATATACATTTAAGTAAAAAATAATTTCCGATGATTCTACCAAAATATATTAGTTTTAATTTTTTTTTTACAAAATGTTCGAAAAATCCCAAAAGACCACACTCATGACGTAGTTTCAGAAGTGTCACCTTAATTAATAAAGAAGACGCAATAACAACCATGTCATAAAGGAACGGTCAATGATGAGAGCTGGGAGTCTCACTTTTTTATTAGTGTCGGTTCTAAACCGCGTCATTGGCTTCGCAAACTAATGTTGCGAATATGAACGATGTCTTTTTGTTTTTAAATTAAGTGACACAATTTAATATTATACTATAAAAATGATATTTAGAAAATTTTATAAATTAAAATTCCTTTAACACATAACTCAAACAAGTTTGGTATCAGAGTGCAGAATGTCATGTCTGTATCCGATGACATCATGTTCTTCACCTTTTCACCTAATCAGATCCTCATCTTCGTTGTGAGCATTTCGACTATTGGAGTTTTCAAATTGAGACCATTTTCCTTTCGCAAGATCTATGAAAACTTATGAATGATGAATATGAAGAAGTTCTAAAAGGAATCACTCTCCCAGAAGGTGACAACACTTCCGCACCAGGTGTCATTAACACCACAGAAGATGAGTAGATGGCATACAAGGAGAACGTCATGAAAAATGCCACGACTCTACGGATTCTGGAACAATTCGTAAGCAAGACCATCTACCCAAGGATATTTGGCCTGAAGAAGGTGCATGAAGCGTCTGAGGTCCTAAAGAATGAGTTCAAAGGGACACAAAATGTGATCTCGATAAAACTGTAGAATCTTTGGAGAGACAATCTAGACATGAAAGACGCACAAATCGTCAAAGACTGCTTCTCAAGGATCGTGGAGATCCTCAATCAATTGAAGAGTTGCGGAGAAGTTGTTTCGAATCGAAAAGTCGTGGAGAAAATCCTCAGAAACTTGCCGCAGAAATTTGAGCATATGGTAACCGTGATTGAAGAGATGAAGGATCTCATAGAAGTTTTCACTGCGAGTTGATGGGTTCTCTAGAAGCCCTTGAGAAGCGGGTCAGCAAGTACATAGCCCCGGTGGAGCGAGCTTTTCAAGCGAAGTTGAATGTTTCTGAGCAGAAGCAAGAACGTTCTGGAAACAACATAAGGTCCTACGACAGCGGACGCGGTAGCAGGTCTCGTGGCAGAGACAGAGGCTATGCAGAAGGACGACCAGAAAGTCAGCACATAAGCGGTCATGAAGAAGCAGAAGCTGGATGCCATAACTACAGAAAGCAAAACATGAAACAAAAGATTATCGTCTTCGATGTAGGAGATGTAAGTTCCCTACTCATTCAGATCGTGATTGCCAGTACAAAGATGAAGAGCAGAAGCATGAGGACAAAAGCTCGGTAAATTTTTCTAAGGAAGATGAACCTTTTAAAGTTTTTTATTCTTCCTCTAACTCAATGCAAGATATGGATGAGATATGGCTCCTCGATAGTGGCTGTAATGATAACTCTATGAAAGTAGGGTTATTTCGTATCTCAAATTATGCTTTATGTGGTTAGTTGTACGAGTATTGATAGGAATTTGGTAAGATTTGAGTACTTTTTGAGTTTTGTTTTATTTTAAGTTGATTTTTATTATTTTCGTAGTTTTTGAATCTATTTTGATTTGAATCGTTTATTAGTTTATGCTTCTTGGTTTGTAATGCTTTAATGTAGGAAAATGAAGGAGATTTTGAAGCTGGAACGAAGTGCAGTGCATATAAGCGGAAATTGGACAGAGAGCAGAAGGACGCGTCCTTGAAGGTTCTGTGGATTCAAGCGACCACTGAGGAACCTTTTCCAAATCGCTCAAGGAATCTTCAAATCTTCCGGAGACTACATTACGAAGACATAGAGGATCAATTAGGCATTTATTTTGGTAGTTTTAGATTATTTTATTTTATTCTCCTTAGAGATATTATTTAGATTTGGAGAATATTAGGAAATCTTTCTAGAGGGGAAACGAGATATTCTGTTTTAGAGTAACTTGAGGGGGATTTATTTTGAGGGGAAGAGGAGGAGAGATTCGACTCGGGAACGGAGAAGAGGTGACGGCTAGGGTTGAAGCGGGGAGCAGAGAACGAGGCTACTACTTCTCGGATCGGAAGATCGGGAGGGCGTTTCTCTTTTCTTTCTTTCCCGTTGATTTCTATGTCGTTATTGTTTTCTCGTGAACTTGGGATGAATTTATTTTACGCTATGAACTAAATCCGTTTTCTAGGACTTCAATGGAACTTAACGTTTTTATTTAACGAGTGAATTCCTTTTCTCCGTGTTATTCGAATTCGTGTTGTTACTTATTTAAATCTTGATCTTAATGCGATTAATTGACTGGCCACAAATTAATTTTATATGGAGACCTATTCGGGCTTGGAAAAGTTGTTTAGGTTAAGCCGTGGATTGAATAGCCTAAGTTAGCGTCTCGTTGGAAAACGGAGCTAATTCGCGAAAGGGATATGAATATACCGAATCGCCTTAGATAGCCATTTAGGGTTGTTACATAATGGGTTCCCACTAGTTAATTGCCTAAGAATAGAGTGATTAGCTCGATACAGGGAATACGTCTTTAGAGCTTTCGGAAGAGGCGTAAGGAGATTATCGAACCCTAGGTTAGCAACTTGAGAATTTGATAACTGGAGAAAGGAAGGAACGAGTTAGATAATTCGTTAGGGGAAATTGATAGTCTTAGGGTTTTAATATTTGATTGAATTACCGTTTATTTGCATTTTATTTCTCTGTTTTACTCCCATTCATCTTGTTTGACTTGACATCGATATCGTTAAACGTGCGACTGTTAGGAAATTCTTTCTCTGTTGATTCTCTGTGGATCGACCTCTACTTACCCTATCTACAAGTTAGTTAGGTTTGCTAGAGTATTTAATTTTGCCGCCTTCGACAAGCGTGATCAAATTTTGGCGCCGCTGCCGGGGAATCAATTCTGAGAAATTTTCTTTTCTATTGTTATCACGTTTATCTATTTTACGTTCAAGTTATACTCCAGAAGAGGATGTATGACGTCTTCTATACTCTAGAAATCGTTTAGAACCTACTAAGTGTGGAACATATAACGAAAAAATGGATATAAGTTGGTTTTTACAGAAGGTCAATGTGAGATAACGGACAGAAGGTCGCGATCGTGAAGATGACGTCCAACAATTTGTTCCCGTTAAAGACGACTCCTTGCATCAATGTGGTTCTCAAAACTGAGGTCGTAGATGATTATCATATTTGGCATCTCAGGTATGGACATTTAAATAGGAAAGATCTAGCTCTGTTGAAGTATAAGGATATGGTGGTAGGACTACCTTCTATACAGGCTGCAGAAGGTGACGTTTATGAAGGATGTGTCTTCGGAAAGCATCATCGTCTTCCATTCCCAAACATATCATGGAGAGCTCAAGCCCCTCTCCAGCTGGTTCATGCAAATATTTGTGGACCGACTCAAACTCCTTCCTCGGTAATAGAAGATATTTTATGTTGTTCGTACATGACTACACTAGAATGATTTGGCTTTATTTTCTTGAGAGGAAGTCAGATGCTTTCACCACCTTATGAAGTTCAAAGCACTTGAAGAGAATCAAAGTGGATATAGGATTAAGACCTTGAGAACAGATCGCGGAGGAGAGTATTTGTCAAGACCATTCTTGGATTATTGCAAAAAGAAGGGGATAAATAGACAGTTGACCGTGCAGTATTCCCCACATCAGAATGGAGTCGCACAAAGAAAGAATAGAACCATAGTAAAAATGAACAGAAGCATGCTGAAGGGCAAATGTCTACCCAAGAAGTTCTAGGCAGAAGCTGCCAACACATATGCCTACCTTCTGAACAGATCCCCTACAAAAGCGGTTAGGGACAAGACACCATATGAAGCGTGGTACAAAAGGAAGCCCGTGGTGAATCATTTGAAAGTATTTTGGGTGTGTCAGACACACCTTCTCAAGGAAGAGAAAATTTTGATGAAAAAGGTGAGAAGTTTGGATATAATGATAAATCAAAGGGATATCATTTGTTTAATTCGAACACTGACAAGTTAGTTCTATCGAGAGATGTTATCTTTGATGAACTTGCAGCTTGGAAGTAATAGGAAGAATCTTCTATGACTCAGATGTTCTAGTTTACAATAGCAGTAGCAGAAGCATCTGTACAAAACCTTATCCAAACAAGAGAAGAAACAGCAGAAGTTACGGTACAGAATCCCATCGGAAAAACAGAAGCTAGCTCATCTAAAACCATTCCAAAACCAAAGGGTCCAATTGGAGATACACCACCGAGGAGGTATCGATCGTACACTGAAATTTATGTACAAGCTAACTTTGATCTTGCTGCATTTGAGTCACAAAATTTTGAGGAGGCAACCAAAAGAAAAAAAATAGAGAAATGCCATGAAGGAGGAGATGACTTTTATAGAGAAGAATAACACATGGTCATTGGTCGATCTCCCAGAAGGAAAAGAAGCTATTGGCTTGAAGTGGGTCTACAAGATCAAGTATAATGAAGATGGAAGCGCGCAAAATCATAAAACTCGCATCGTAGTAAAGATTATTCACAGAAGCCAGTGTTGATTTTACAGAAACTTATGAAGTTCAAAGCACTTGAAGAGAATCAAAGTGGATATATGATTAAGACCTTGAGAACAGATTGCGGAGGAGAGTATTTGTCAAGACCATTCTTGGATTATTGCAAACAGAAGGGGATAAAGAGACAGTTGACCGTGCAGTATTCCCCACATCAGAATGGAGTCGCAGAAAGAAAGAAGAATAGAACCATAGTAAAAATGAACAGAAGCATGCTGAAGGGCAAAGGTCTACCCAATAAGTTCTAGGCAGAAGCTGCCAACACATATGCCTACCTTCTGAACAGATCCCCTGTTAAAGCGGTGAGGGACAAGACACCATATGAAGCGTGGTACAAAAGGAAACCCGTGGTGAATCATTTGAAAGTATTTTGGGTGTGTCAGACACACCTTCTCAAGAAGAGAAAATTTTGATGAAAAAGGTGAGAAGTTTGGATATAATGATAAATCAAAGGGATATCATTTGTTTAATTCGAACACTGACAAGTTAGTTCTATCGAGAGATGTTATCTTTGATGAACTTGCGGCTTGGAAGTAATAGGAAGAATCTTCTATGACTCAGATGTTCTAGTTTACAATAGCAGTAGCAGAAGCATCTGTACAAAACCTTATCCGAACAAGAGAAGAAACAGCAGAAGTTACAGTACAGAATCCCATCGGAAAAACAGAAGCTAGCTCATCTAAAACCATTCCAAAACCAAAGGGTCCAATTGGAGATACACCACCGAGGAGGTATCGATCGTACACTAAAATTTTTGTGCAAGCTAACTTTGATCTTGCTGCATTTGAGTCACAAAATTTTGAGGAGGCAACCAAAAGAAAAAAAATAGAGAAATGCCATGAAGGAGGAGATGACTTTTATAGAGAAGAATAACACATGGTCATTGGTCGATCTCCCAGAAGGAAAAGAAGCTATTGGCTTGAAGTGGGTCTACAAGATCAAGTATAATGAAGATGGAAGCGCGCAAAAGCATAAAATTGGCATCGTAGTAAAGATTATTCACAGAAGCCGGTGTTGATTTTACAGAAACTTATGAAGTTCAAAGCACTTGAAGAGAATCAAAGTGGATATAGGATTAAGACCTTGAGAACAGATTGCGGAGGAGAATATTTGTCAAGACCATTCTTGGATTATTGCAAACAGAAAGGGATAAAGAGACAGTTGACCGTGCAGTATTCCCCACATCAGAATGGAGTCGCAGAAAGAAAGAATAGAACCATAGTAAAAATGAACAGAAGCATGCTGAAGGGCAAAGATCAAATTTTGGCGCCGTTGCCGGGGAATCAATTCTGTGAAATTTTCTTTTCTACTGTTATCACGTTTATCTATTTGACGTTCAAGTTATTTAATTTTCTCTACTCTTTTCTGTTGATTTTAGGTGGATGCGACGAACTCGAAGCACAGAAACTGTCCCTTTTGATCCTGAAATCGAAAAGACTTTCCATAGACGGGTTCATGAGAAAGCTAGTGCACAACAGAGCAAAATAGACAGAAACCTAATTCCAACTCAACAGAATGAGAGACAACAGGACATTGATAACAGGCCGATGGTGGAATTCACTTTAGCAAAACCTCACATTAACAGGTTCTGTATCGTTGTGCCTGCGATTCAAGCTCGGGACTATGAGATAAAAACATCGGTGATTCAGATGATTCAGAATTCAGTGATGCTTCGAGGATCACTGATCGAGGATCCACATGAGTATTTGAGCAAGTTCTTAAGCATATGCGACAGTTTCAGGCAAAACGGAGTGCCACAGGATGCAGTTCAATTGAAGTTATTTCCCTTCTCCTTGAAGGATAGAGCATGGAGTTGGCTGAACTCTCTACCAGCTGGATCTAGTAGTACCTGGGAACAGATGGAAGAAGCATTCTTAGACCAATATTTCCCGCCATCCAAGATATCCCAGATGAGGAATGAAATCAGCACATTCTGGCAACATGAGACGGAAACTTTTGTGGAGGCTTGGGAGCGTTTCAAAAATTTATTAATTCAATGCCCATATCATGATTTACCTGGATGGCGACAACTGAAAGCTTTTTACAATGGGTTGACGAAAACATCGCGCAAGGACCTCAACTTAGCATCGAACGGATCATTCCTACGAAAATCATATGTGGAAGGAAGAGAGCTTCTGGAGACTATGAGGAGGACTTCTGTATACCAAGTCAATCATTTGACCGGATAAATGGTAAAAAAATTACGGGTGTTCGTGAACTCGAAGCACTCACGTCTATTCAAGCATAGATATCGGCGTTGGCAAAGAAGTTCGAGTCGGTGAATGTACAGTCCATCCAAAGTACAACTAGAGGATGTGATATCTGCGGTGGTGGACATATAACAGATCAATGTTCTGCAAGCATGGAAGAGGCTAATTTTATTGGAAATCAAAGGAACAATCCCTATTCCAACACGTATAATCCGGGATGGAGGAACCATCCTACCTTCTCTTGGAAAGGACAACAAACGGTGGATCATCGAGCAACACAACCTCCGGGATTTCAGCAACCCAAAGCCCCAGAACTAGAAAAGAAGACGAATTTTGAGGATTTGATGATGAAGTACATGGCGAATCAAGATGCCATAATAAAGAATCAAACAGCATCAATCAGGAACTTGGAGAATCAAGTCAGTCACCTCGCTCAAGCCTTGAATTCGCGTCAACATGGAGGGTTGCCAAGTGATACTGAGGTTAATCCACGAGAATATGTTAAAGCAGTAACTTTGAGAAATGGCCGGGCACTTGAAGAAGTACCACCAAAGATTCGGTCGAGTGACAATAAAAAGTCAAGTGAGATTAGTGATCTTCCACGAGAACCAATCAATGAGGAGGCGAACACGTCCAGGCTGAACAAAGGACGAGATCAGGAATTTGAGAATTTTCACAGAACCGAGAAGGACGTGTCCTCCGGATCTGAAAAACGCGTCTCTGGACATTCTGTGGAAGAAGCAGCGCAGAAGGACGCGACCCTGCCATCTAAAGGACGTGTCCTTCAGCCAACTGAACGACCACATCGTCCCACTTGGATAATACCCAACATGGGGAAGCTAGAACGACCACCACTTCCATTCCCTCAAAGAGCTAAGAAGCATGATGAAGCCCAATTCCGTAAGTTTCTCGACGTGTTTAAGAAACTCCATATCAACATTCCTTTTGCAGAAGCTCTTGAGTAAATGCCGAGCTATGTCAAGTTCATGAAGGACATTCTATCGAAGAAAAGAAGGTTAGGTGAGTTTGAAACAGTTGCACTAACGGAAGAATGCAGTGCCATTTTGCAACGAAAACTTCCTCCTAAACTAAAAGATCCACGTAGTTTCACTATCCCTTGTACTATCGGCTCACAATTTCATGGTAAGGCTTTGTGTGATCTTAGCGCGAGTATCAATCTTATGCCTTTATCTGTATACCATGAGTTAGGTTTGGGGGAAGTGAAACCTACGTCTGTGACATTGCAATTAGCTGATAGATCAATAACATATCCTAGGGGTATTGTTGAAGATGTGCTTGTTAAGGTGGATAAGTTGATCTTTCCAGCGGATTTCGTAGTTTTAGATTTTGAGGAAGATAAGAATATCCCCATCATCTTAGGGAGGCATTCTTGGCAACAGGTAGAGCCCTCATTAATGTTCAAAAGGGTGAATTGACCATTCGGGTTAATGATCAGGAGGTAACCTTTAATGTTTTAAAATCGATGAAATGCCCGAGTGAACCTGATGAATGCTTTCTTATTGATGTTTTGAATAGGTACGCTACCGAGATGCCCTATGATGATCCACTTGAAATTGCAATGAATTCAATGTCATCCGATAATGAGAAAGTACAAGAAGCGACAAAATCAATAGATGCAATACCACACATGTTAAATGGAGCACATTTTGAAGCTTTGGAGAGGCTGCATAATCCAATGAAACCATCGATTGAAGAACCACCCCAATTAGAGCTAAAACCATTAGCTGAACACTTGAGGTATGCATATCTTGGAAGTAATGAAACTCTACCCATTATTATTTCGTCAGCACTAACAATGACACAGGAAGAGAAATTACTTCAAGTCTTGAGGGAATACAAATGAGCATTGGGTTGGACAATCGCTGATATTCGAGGAATCAGTCCGTCAATTTGTATGCACAAGATTTTGTTATAAGAAAACCATAAGGTTTCGGTGGAGAATCAACGACGACTCAACCCGAACATGAAGGAAGTAGTCAAGAAGGAAATCATCAAATGGCTTGATGCAAGTATAATATATCCGATTTCTAACAGTTCTTGGGTGAGTCCTGTGTAGTGTGTACCTAAGAAAGGTGGGATTACCATTGTCCCCAACGAAAAGAATGAGCTTATTCCCACGCGAACGGTGACTGGTTGGCGAGTTTGCATGGATTATAGGAAGTTGAATAAAGCCACAAGAAAGGATCACTTCCCACTTTCGTTTATAGATCAAATGTTGGATCGCCTGGCATGTAAAGTATTTTATTGCTTTTTAGATGGTTATTCTGGATATAACCAAATTGCCATAGCAGCAGAAGATCAAGAAAAGACTACTTTTACATGCCTGTATGGTACGTTTGCTTTTCGTCGAATGCCTTTTGGTCTATGTAATGCCCCAGCTACGTTTCAGAGATGCATGATGTCTATTTTCACTGATATGGTTGAGCAGTGCCTTGAAGTTTTTATGGACAATTTTTCCATCTTTGGAATGTCTTTTGATGATTGCTTGACAAATTTAGCTCGTGTGCTGAAACGTTGTGAAGAAACAAACCTTATTTTAAATTGGGAAAAATGCCATTTTATGGTTCGAGAGGGTATTGTTCTTGGACATAGGATATCAAACAAGGGGATTGAAGTGGATCGAGCAAAGATAGAAACGATCGAAAAGTTGCCGCCACCAACATCAGTCAAACCAATCCGGAGTTTTCTTGGACACGCAGGATTTTACAGAAGATTTATCAAGGACTTTTCCAAAATTTCCAAGCCACTTTGCAATCTCTTAGAAAAGGACAGGTCCTTTATTTTCGATGATGGCTGCCTTAGTGCCTTCAACGAGCTCAAGCAAAGGTTAATTTATGCCCCTATAGTTATTGCACCTGATTGGAATTTACCATTTGAACTAATGTGCAATGCAAGCGATTACGCGGTTGGAGCCGTTCTAGGACAACGAGTGAATAAGGTATTTCATGTCATTTACTATGCGAGTCGAACTCTTGATGATGCTCAAGTTTTACATTGCCACTCATCACCCTATGGCGGACACTTTGGAGGAGACCGAACAACAACTAAAGTTTTACAATCAGGATTCTATTGGCCGACTCTTTTCAAGGATTCATATAATTTTGTTGCATCTTGTGACAGGTGTCAACGTGTGGGAAACATCACCAGGAGACACGAGATGCCGTTGCAAAGCATCCTTGAAGTTGAGCTCTTCGATGTGTGGGGTATCGATTTTATGGGTCCCTTTATTTCATCTTTCAATAATAAGTATATCCTTATGGCTGTTGATTATGTTTCAAAGTGGGTGGAAGCAGTAGCTTTGCCTTCTAATGATTCTAAAGTCGTGTGTATGTTTTTGAAAAAACAGATTTTTACCCGATTTGGCACACCACGGAGCTATCATAAGTGACGAAGGGACACACTTCTGCAACCGCTATTTTGATCAGCTTCTGAAGAAGTGTGGTATCAAACATAAGATAGCTACAGCGTATCACCCACAGATGAGCGGGCAATTGAAGGCTCTAATCGGGAAATCAAGCGTATTTTAGAGAAAATGGTATGTCCAACGAGGAAGGATTGGTCAACGAAGTTAGACGATGCATTGTGGGCATACAAGACAGCATACAAAAATCCAATTGGGATGTCACCATACAGAATGGTTTTTGGCAAGGCATGTCATCTTCCATTGGAACTCGAGCACAAAGCGTATTGGGCTCTAAAAAAGTTGAACCTAAATCTCGAAGAAGCCGGTGAAAGACGATTACTTCAATTGAATGAGCTCGATGAACTTCGGCTGCAGGCATATGACATTGCGAGAGTGTACAAGGACAAGACAAAGAAATGGCATGATGGTAAGATCATACCCAGACACTTCGAGACAGGTCAACTGGTATTGCTATTCAACTCTCGGCTCAAATTGTTCCTTGGGAAACTAAAATCGCAATGGTTGGGCCCTTTCCGAGTTGTTGAAGTATTCCCATATGGAGCAATTGAAGTATTAGAAGAGAGTTCGGGAAGAATATTCAAAGTAAATGGACAACGGTTTAAAACATTATCGGGGAAGTTTTGACCGGGAAACATCTTCGATTAACTTGAAAGAGGCCTGAAAACGAGAAGAAAGTCAAGCAAATGACTATAAATCAAGCGCTTCTCGGGAGGCAACCCGAGTTCACTTTTATTTTTTTTTTCATTATTATTTTTTGCATAAGTTCATCTTTTATTGTACTTTTTTATTGACAAATTTTATTTTATTTTGCAGAAAATTCAAGGACGCGTCCCTCACAGCCAAGGATACGACCTCGGGCATGCTGCAATCCCACAGAACCATGGAGGACGCATCCTCCAATTTGAAGGACCCGTCTCTCCGAAAAAAAAAATCGAAAAAAAAAAAATAAATAAATAAATAAATAATATATATATATACATACAAAATAGTCTTAATTTCTTTTAAGTGACAACCCTAACCCATTTTTTTTTTCTTGTGCAGCCGCCTCACTCTCCCTCTGCGGTTGCCGTCGAAGGAGGATGAGCTTGGTTCAGATAATGACAACTCCCACGACCTTGAGGACGAAAATGATGATGATGACGGCGACGACTAGCACCCCAGGGGAATACTTCGTTCCCTTAATCTCTTACTATGCATATTTATATCGGGGCGATGTCTAGTCTAGGTTTGGGGGTGTTGTTTGTGCTGCAAGTGTGCTCATCTATGTGGTTTGGGTTGATTATCATTTCTATTTTGCGCTTGCTAGTAGTATTTTGATTTTTAGTTTTGATTTTTACGTCATTTTTAGAGTAAGTCTAGGCGTGTCTAACTCTTCAGTAGACTTGACGATATCTTTGATGTGCTGACCCTTATTCGATGATGACTTATTACCCACATGCTTACGAATTATGGAAGAGTGAAAATTGAGCTTAATTGAGTGATTAAACTATTTTTTTTAGTGGGTAATAATTCCTCGGTATGGATTGGTAGTGAGTGAAAACAATTCTCGAAATCTAATAACGCATAGTAGTTGGTGTCGAGTGGGGCTGGCTAGGCATTGATTTGAAACAAGTTCTTAGAAAAAAAGAAAAAGAGAAAAAGAGAAAAAGAGAAAAAAAAAAGAGGGTTACCAAGGCTTTGAGTACCAATGTTTAGGCGTGTGAAAAAAAAAAAGAAATAAAAGTGATTGAAATGTGATTGATGCCTAAATATGTACTTGTGGTGTCAGTCCTTTTGGTGTACTCGAGAATGAGATTCGAGGGGTGCTTCATCACCTAATGCATTGGTCCAACTGGATCGGGAGTCATTGATCAAATACTCGTTACATGGGTACACTAGAATGTGATGAAACATTTAGAGTCGTGTAGATGAAATAAAAGTTGTATGGAAAAAAAATGGTTGAGAATCCTGAGGACGAGTGGATGATTAGTGTTTAATTGGTTTCCTACAAAGTACCGGTTTAATATGTTTTATTGGAAGTCTTTAATTGTTGATTTCACTACATGACATACCGAGGTCTCGAACATTACGTGAAGTTTGATCAAATTGAAATTGTTTTTCTTAACAAATGACTTGACCAATGGAAATAAGCATGTGCATTGCTGAGAATAGAGAGAGGGTTGCTCAGATCGGATTGAGTTGGGTATTGCTATGTGGAAAGAAGAGAGCTTCTGGAAACTATGAGGAGGACTTGTGTACCGAGTCAATCATTTGACCGGATAAATGGTAAAAAAATCAGGTGTTCATGAACCCGATGCACTCACGTCTATTCAAGTGCAGATATCGGCGTTGGCCAAGAAGTTCAAGTCGGTGAATGTACAATCCATCCAAAGTACAACTAGAGGATGTGATATTTGCGGTGGTGGAAATATAACAGATCAATGTTCTGCTAGCATGGAGGAGGCCAATTTTATAGGAAATCAAAGGAACAATCCCTATTCCAACATATATAATTCGGGTTGGAGGAACCATCCTAACTTTTCTTGGAAAGGGCAACAAACAGTGGATCATCGAGCAACACAACCTCCGAGGTTTCAGCAACCCAAAGCCCCAGAACCAGAAAAGAAGACGAATTTTGAGGATTTGATGATGAAGTACATGGCGAATCAAGATGCCATAATAAAAAATCAAACAACATCAATCAGGAATTGGAGAATCCAGTCCGTCAGCTCGCTCAAGCCTTGAACTCGCGTCAACAAGGAGGGTTGCCAAGTGATACTGAGGCTAATCCACGAGAATATGTTAAAGTAGGAACTTTGAGAAACGACAGGGCACTTGAAGTCAAGTGAGATTAGTGATCTTCCACAAGAACCAATCAATGAGGGGGCAAACACATCCAGGCTAAACAAATGACGACACATGAATTTGTGAATTTTCACAGAACCAAGAAGGATGTGTCCTCTGGATCTGAAGGATGCGTCTCTGAACATTCTGTGGAAGAAGCAGCGTAGGAGGACGCGACCCTGTCATCTGAAGTATGTGACCATGTTCCCTCCGACTTTACTCCTCAACAAAAGAAGAAATTTTTACATGATGTACGCTATTACATGTGGGATGAACCGTTTCTCTTTAAGCATTGTGCTAATCTAGTTATCAGGAGATGTGTGCCAGAGGAAGAAATCAAAGGTACCCTCGAACATTGCCACTCATCGCCCTATGGTGGACACTTTGGACGAGACTGAACAGTGGCTAAAGTTTTACAATCAGGATTCTATTGGCCGACTCTTTTCAAGGATTCATATAATTTTGTTACATCTTGTGACAAGTGTCAACGCGTGGGAAACATCACCAGGAGACATGAGATGCCGTTGCAAGCATCCTTGAAGTTGAGCTCTTTGATGTGTAGGGTATCGATTTTATGGGTCCCTTTATTTCATCTTTCAATAATAAGTACATCGCCCATTGTTGGTATCCGACGTTGTCAACGCCAACAACACCTCCTCAGCCATTTCGGGTAAGCTCTCGTGAACTCTTTGCATTCTCCTAGTTTTGGATTGTTGGAGTAGGAAATGGGATCGAAGAGGCCGCGACAAGGCGTGGACGCCAAATTTGTCTCTGAGGCAACGAAAAGCGATTCACCGAAGCTATGACGAAAAACAAGGGATTTATTTGCGGAGCGTGTGATGCAATTAGGAAGTGGACCACAATTTGTGCATTAGGCTTGGGATTTATTAATTCCTGTCGCCACAAAGGCTTGGGGGCAATTGCTCGCGCCACGTAACCCCCCACGTAACCCGGCCGTTAATGCTATAGTCCGTGAATTTTATACTAATGCCCCCGACCACAAAAATTATAAGGTGTAGGTGAGGGGAAAGCAAGTGCCCTTTGATGGAAGAACCATAAACGATTGCTTCCATATACCTATTCCTGTGGTAGATGACTACGAAGAGATAGTGACCGGTGAATTTACGGCAACACAAGCTACGGCGGTAAGTCGGGATCATGGATTATGGCTCACATGGCGATTCCACAAAGAGCTTTAACGAATATGGCCTAGGTTTGGTTTTACTTTGTCGCCCATACAATGTTGCCGGTTACTAATCTCAGTATGTGCAGAAAGAACCGAGCCATCCCCATCTTGATTTATGCGATTCTAAAAGGGGAAAGATCAATGTTGGCAATCTCATTCATAGAGCTATTCTGCAATCAGCTAGCAGCACCAAATGGGAATTTTGGTTTCCATGCTTGATTACCATGCTCTGTTAACAATTTGGTGTCCCAATGGCTGCGCATGAGGAGCTCGTTCAACCGGGCACATTAATGAATAAGATAAGAGGTATATTAATGGTCTTGTGTAGTCAACGGAGGAAAGACCCAAACGGCCTTCAGAAGTTGTGAAGGCTAGACAGGCCACAGCATCGAGTTCTAGAGGAGTTGGATCAAGCATAGAGGAGCGGATGCTTCAATTGGAACTAAACGACGAAATCCGAACGTCATATATGGAGCTGTGCTTCTAGAGTGTAGAGGAAATCGGTTTCATGGCGCAACGTCTGGGATCGACATGACGGGTCATCCAAGTATCCTTCACCAGCTGACTTCCAGAAGGAGTAGGAGCTTGGTTCGGAAAACGACAACCCCCCCGACTTTGAGGAGGAAAATGATGATGATGACAGCGACGACTAGCTCGCCCACCCCAGGGTCTTCGTTCCTTTCATCTCTTACTATTCATATTTATATCGGGACGATGTTTAGTCTAGGTTTGGGGGTGCTGCAATTATGCTGATCTACGTTGTTTGGGATGATTGTCATTTCTATTTTGTCTCTTGATTTGAGCTTGGAACACGCTTGATTTTTAGGTCATTTTTTGGGTAAGGCGTGTCAAACTCTTCAGTGAACTTGATGATATCTTTAATGAGCTGATCCTTGTTCGATGATGATGAATTGAGCTTAATTGGGTAATTAAACTGTTGTTTTTTTTTTTGCAATGGTTTCTCGGTATGGATTGGTAGTAAGTGAAAACAATTCTAGAAATCTAATAACGCATAGTAGTTGGTTCTGAGTGGGGCTGGCTAGACATTGATTTGAAGCAAGTTTTAAAAAAAGAAAAAAAAAAAGTTACCATGGCTCTGAGTACCAATGTTGTGTGAAAAGAAAAGTAAAAAAAATGTGAATGAAATGTGATTGGCGCCTAAATATGTACTTGTGGTGTGAGTCCTTTTGGTGTACTCGAGAATGAGATCTGAGGGGTACTTCATCGCCTAGTGCCTTGGTCCAACTGGACCGGACCGGGAGTCATTGATCAAGTACTCGTTACATGGGTACACTAGAATATGATGAAACATTTAGAGTCGTGTAGCTGAAATAAAGGTTGTGTGAAAAAAATTATTGAAAATCCTGAGGACGAGTGATAGTGTTTGGTTGGTTTTCTACAAAGTGCCGATCTAATATGTTTTGGAAGTCTTTAATTGTTGATTTCACTACATGACATACCGAGATGATCGTTTTGAACAGTTACGTGAAGTTTGATCAATTTGAATTGTTTTTCTTGACCAACGGAAGTTAGCATGTGCATTGCTGAGAATAGAGAGAGGGTTGCGCAGATTGGATTGAGTGGGGTATTGCTGAAGAGTTATCTTTGTGTGTTTCTTTTTATTTGCTCGAGGACTAGCAAATTGTAAGTTTGGGGGGTATGATAACTCTATGAAAGTAGGGTTATTTGGAATCCATAATGATGCTTATGTGGTTAGTAGTCGTACGAGTATTGATAGGGATTTGGTAGGATTTGAGTGATTTTTGTTTTAGTTCCATTTTAAGTCAGTTTTTGTTATTTTCTTAGTTTTTGAGTCTATTTTGTCTTGAATCATTTATCTTGTTGATGCCTCTTGGTTTGTCATGTTTTATTGCAGGAAAATGAAGGAGATCTTGAAGCTTGGTCGAAGTATAGTGAAGACAAGCGGAAACCGGACAGAGAGCAGAAGGACGCGTCCCTCTGTTCTCATGGACGCATCCCTGGGAGTTCTGTGGAGTGAAGGGACGCACCCTGCGAATCGCTTGAGGAGTTCTTCAAGACTTCCTGAAGAACTCTAGGTCAGTGACTTGAGAATTTGATAACTGGAGAAAGGAAAGAACGAGTTAGATAATACGTTAGGGGAAGTTGATAGTCCTAGATTTTTACTATTTGATTGAATTATCGTTTATTTGCATTCTATTTTATGTTTTACTCTCATTCCATCTTGTTCGATATCGTTAAATGTGCAACCGTTAGGAATTTTTCTCTGTTGATTCTCTGTGGGAACGACCTCTACTTATCATATCTACAAGTTAGTTAGGTTTGTTAGAGTATTTAATTTGCCGCCGTCGACAAGCGTGATCAAGTAATAAGAGAAGCTGTATGGCTCAGGTTACTTTTAGAGCTACAACAGAAGATGGACGAGCCAACAACAATCTTTTGTGATAACTAATCTGTAATTACTATGATCAATAAAACAATTTTTCATGCAATATCGAAGTACACATAACTTCGTCATCATTTCATCATAGAGATGATTTCGCAGAAGGATATACTTCTAGAGTTCATCAGCACCCATGATCAACCCGTAGATGTTCTTACAAAAACGGTGTCTTCGGAGAAGTTCGAGACATTCAAAGACTTCATGAATATCATAAATTAAGAGGGGGTGTTGAAAGTAATTTATGATCTTATTTAAGTGGAGCATTAAGTAGAACATTTTATTAAATCATCAATCTGCAATTTAAAGTAACGATTTCTATTATTATTTGATTTTCTACTAATACGTGTAAACATTTAAAGAAATGAAAAAGAAAATAATTTAGCGCATAAACACTTTACCTTCGCCAAATATTCATTTTCGCAACGGAGCAGCTATCGTACGAAATCTCGTCGCCAGTATAGATCTGCGAACGCCTTTCTCCCTTTTCAACGCATAACCCCAACGTAATATACGTTCCAAAATATTTCGACATCTATGATTTTTGTAAAAGCGGCAACCCACCCGGGTGCCCGACAGCAACCTCGGACCTCGGTGATGACTCATCGTCTCGTCCCGCACCTTCTCCCTCTAAAACAAACAAATGGCACCCCTGACCTCTTCCATCTCCTCCCTGTGTTCCCACATGTACATGCTCCCTCGGCTCCGTTCCCGCCTCCGTTCCCCCTCTTCTTTACTCCACAGGACCAAGTCCCTCTTCCAAGCCACATCCTTCCCCGCCCTCCCCGGCGCCCTTCCTCCCCGACGCGTTATCTTCTGCTGCTCCAACGTCCTCTCCATGTCCGACCACGCCACATCGGTTTCCCCCCGGTACACCAACCGCCTCGCTGCCGAGCACAGCCCTTACCTTCTCCAGCACGCCCATAACCCGGTTCGGAATCCGGCCCTCTTTTGGTTGCCCGTTTGGGGATTCCCTCGAAAGTTGGAGACTTCCGATTGCCCATGCGTTGAATTTCGCTTTTCGTTTCGTGGGCGTAGGTGAATTGGTATCCTTGGGGGGAAGAAGCTTTCGAGGAAGCGCGGAGTAGAGATGTTCCCATATTCCTGTCGAGTAATTTCCTCATTAATTTCCGGGTGTTGGAATTTGCTTGCGGTGGAGATGTTCGTTGATGTGAAGCTGATAGTGTTGTTGTCTTGTACTGTGGTGGGATGTGTATGCGTTGGGGGCTCTTTCACTTGAAGTCGGATATAGCACTTGCCACTGGTTAGTGTTCTCGGGGTTTAGTCACTCTCTGTGCTTGTCATCTTATCTTAGTATTGGGGGATGAATTTGGAGTAAGGAGTTGATTTTTATGGGATATCGTCTTTGCAAGGTGCCACGTCATGGAAGTTGAATCTTTCGAGAACGAAGATGTAGCGAAGCTCCTCAATGAAAATTTTGTCAGCATCAAGGTGGGAGATTGAGTGGTTTTAGAATCCAATCGTGTTGCCTCTATGAAACCTTCTTTTCTTTTCGTTCTTTTGCAAAGGTTAGCTGTGTACTGAAGATATGATGTGTATGGCATTGACAGGTAGATAGAGAGGAGCGGCCTGATGTTGATAAGGTAGCTTTTCTTCTATTATTTACATGGAGTTGGTATAAGTTGCCAGCAATAGGGAAATGTTTATATCAACAGGTTGACTGGTATTTTGTGGCGGTTGATACTTTAGATAGTTATGTCATATGGGTGGCTGGGAAGGCGTTCTGTTTCTGTTATTTTCTCTGGCGAATGTGATCCCGTGTTCTTTGGTAGGTGTACATGACTTTTGTGCAGGCACTCTATGGTGGAGGGGGCTGGCCTCTTAGCGTCTTCCTTTCCCCTGATCTGAAGCCTCTGATGGGTGGGACGTACTTCCCTCCCGACGATAATTTTGGAAGGCCAGGATTCAAGACTGTGTTGAGGTTGAAAAGGAATATATAAATTTGTTCAGTTAATGTTAAGTAATTCAGTAAACACATTTTGACTTGCTCTTGTAAATTTTAGAAAGGTCAAAGAGGCATGGGATAACAAGAGGGATGTGATCATTAAAAGTGGTGCATTTGCAATTGAACAACTGTCGGAGGCTTTAACAGTGGCTGCGAAGTCAAATAAAATGCCGGAAGGTCTTCCTCAAACTGTGCTTCGCAAATGTGTTGATCAGGTAATGCGTGTGCTCTTATACCAGCAAGTGATGTTGCTAGACTGATTAGAAAATTTAAAGGAATTTATTCCATGGCGTACCCCATAATAGCGAGAGATCAAAATTTCTAACCTGATGATCCTTATTCCAGCTTTCAACAACTTATGATTCTGAGTATGGAGGATTTGGATCTGCACCTAAGTTTCCGAGACCAGTAGAGATCCAGCTGATGTTATACTATTATAAAAAGATGGAGGAGGCAGGAAAAGGTAACAACGCAGATAAAATATTGAAAATGGTCTCCTTTAGCCTGAAGTGCATGGCTAGAGGAGGTATCCATGATCATATTGGTGGAGGGTTTCATAGATACAGCGTGGATGAGTTCTGGCATGGTCAGTTCCCAATGGAATCACGTCCTTCTTCGTTAATCCTATTTGCGTTCCTTAGTTTTAAAAATTTTTATTCCCTGCAGTACCACATTTTGAGAAGATGCTGTATGATCAGGGACAACTGGGAAATGTTTATCTGGACTCTTTCTGTATTAACAAAGATGTTTATTATTCTTCCGTGTCCCGGGATATTCTCGACTATATTAGGAGAGAGATGACTGGACCTGAGGGAGAAATATTCTCCGCTGAGGATGCTGACAGTGCTGAATACGAAGGAGCTGCTAGAAAGAAGGAAGGAGCCTTTTACATCTGGACCAACCAGGAGGTGAGTTTGGGTGATACCGACCGGTCATGTGAGGTAGTTCTTGGTACTGGAGCATGGCATGATTTGCCGGGCTTGCTGTAGGTGGAAGAGGTTCTTGGGGAGCATGCTGATCTTTTTAAGGACCATTATTACATTAAACCCTCGGGGAATTGCGATCTTTCTCGACATAGTGATCCGCATAATGAATTTCAAGGGAAGAATGTGCTTATTGAGAGAAGTGATGTAGCGGCCCTCGCATCAAAGTATGGTTTGCCTCTTGAAAAGTATCTTGACATTTTGGGCAAATGTCGGAAGAAGCTTTTTGACGTGAGAAGAAAGCGTCCAAGGCCACATTTAGATGATAAGGTACCCCATTCCCCTAGTGGGTTCCAATGTAAACTTTTGAACTGTGGTTGAAGTACAGTATTCACCTGGCCCACGTATCAACTATACGCATGGTCTGATATTTGTGGGGCTGATATTTAATTAGGTCATTGTTTCATGGAATGGGCTTGCTATATCAGCGTTTGCTAGAGCTGCTAGTATTCTGAGGAATGAAGCGGATGGAACGGGGAACACTTTCCCTGTTGTTGGATGCGATGTAAGAAATTTTTCTTTATGAAAAGGAAAAGATGAACTCTCCGTGATTTCTTTTTTTTTTTTTTGAGCTTCTCATATGTGATTACACTGGTACTGGTATATTGCTTGTGTGTAACGAGTCACTCCCCGTGGTGTTTCTTACCTCGATAGCCCACGGAGTATTTGGAGGTAGCAGAAAGAGCAGCCTCTTTTATCAAGAGGCAACTATATGACGAGAACACGCAGAGGCTTCATCACAGTTTCCGTAAGGGCCCAGCTAAAGCTCCAGGATTCCTCGACGACTATGCTTTCTTGGTAGCCGGTTTATTAGACTTGTATGAGGCGGGTGGTGCTATACAGTGGCTAGCATGGGCTGTTCAGCTCCAGGATACCCAGGCAACCTACTTACGCCATTTTCTTTGCCATGCCAGATCAAATTCTGTTTTACAATATTCTCTCGACATTTCCAGGATGAGTTTTTCCTCGACAAAGATGGTGGCGGGTACTTCAACACTCCTGGAGAAGACCCATCGGTCCTCTTTCGGGTGAAGGAAGACCATGACGGGGCTGAGCCCTCTGGAAATTCTGTTTCTGTCCTTAACCTCGTAAGATTATCTTCATTCGTTTCAGGAAGTATGGCTGCCAAGTACAAGCAGAATGCAGAGCACGTCCTAGTATAATACTACTTACTATCCTTCCTCTTGGATTTATCCTTCTTAGTTATCTGCACAGCGCTCACTGTGGGAAGCTGATGACAGGCTGTTTTTGAGGCAAGACTGAAAGAAACGGCGGTGGCTATTCCCTTGATGTGTGTGGGGGCCGACATGCTTGCCGTCCCATCTAAGAAACAAATCGTACTGGTCGGACCTAAGCATTCAGCAGAGTTTCGGTGGATGATCGCCGCTGCCCATTCCACTTACGAACCGAACAAGACAGTGATCCACATCGACGTTGCCAATGCAGACGAAATGCGATTCTGGGAGGAGATGAATAGCAGCATCGCAGCGATGGGCAAGCACAATTACTCCCCTGACCGGGTGGTTGCTCTTGTCTGCCAAAACTTCTCCTGCTCACCCCCAATTTCAGGGCCTGATTCTCTTGTGGAGAAGCTCTCGGGGAAGAAGTCATCCTCACCCATGATGTAAACATGCTTTGAAGTTTTTATTAGGAAAGGAGGAGTCGAACTACCTACATGTGCAGTTTACTTTGCATGGCTTATGCCTGTAGAAAAAGGATGATGCTTTGCTCCTGATGGTTCTTTCATATGACAGACCAGAGAGAATTGAAGATATTTTAGAATTTTTAATCAATGATGTTAACATTAACTTAAGCTTTGAGTAGGTGGACAAAGACAACCATTCTGTTATGCCATTTATTATGCGTAAAGAATAAAATTGCGTAATCAATGGAGATCATAGAAAATTCCAAATTGTATTAATTTTATGTTATTAAAGAGAACAGAGAAATATTCGGACAACGTTTTTGTTTTTCTGGCGTTCAGTCTTTCTCTAAGCCAAGCAGCCAAGAATGAGTTTTTTCTTTTTGGGGGGGCGTAATTTCTTTGAGGGTTCTTAAAATCAAGCAAGGGGGAAAAGCTGCAGATCACGCAAACCGATCTCTCTCCCAATTCCCCACTTCTTTTTTTCCTTAAACGCCTCAAACGTTGTCCCCTGGCACCGTCAGTTCAATCCTTTCCTTCACTTCGATCGATCCTGGGAACAAAAGATCGTGCCTTGCGCGCTTTTTGGGTCTGGATTCATTGTTTTCGAAGGCGGTGTGTCTTTTTTTTTTTTTTTTTCTGGGCTCCCCCCTTCTTCAGTACTCCTGATACCTGAAAATCACGGTGGGAGGGAGGCCCTAGCTGCGATGGTCACTGAAGTGGAAGTTAAGGATGGAGCTGAAGTGGGAACTGAAGTGGGAGTTCGGGGAGAAAGAAGTTACTGGAAGACAGCTGTACCGAGCCTCGTAGTGGGCCTTACATTGGAAAAATGGAGGGGACCAGAGCTACCTGGACTTGGGTTTAAAGACGAACCCCAACTGGAGAATAAACCCATGAATGGAAAGGGGAGGGACGAAATTGAAAAGAAGAAAGAGGTATCAGGAGAAATCAAGGAAGCTGGTGGGGTGGAGGTCCAAAAGGGAGAAAACGAGACTTACCAACAAACTCCAGCAACAGACACCACCACCTTTGGGTCGTCGAGGATAACAAACTCGTTTGGGGGAAGGCACCTGCAGGAGGATATAAAAGGCGTCAGAGATAAAGAAGAGGGAGAAGATATTATCAGAAAAGTAAAAGAAGAGAGGAAATGGAGGATGATGCACGCTGGAGCGGAGGTTGAAGGAGCATTGCTAGCTGCTGACCGTGAGAAGCAAGGGAGTGTTGTCTGAAGATGGATTTGTGTGTTTGACGTTGTTCTGGTGTTTGGTGTTTTATTTTGCCGTTGTGGGTGTTTGTAGTGACTGAGGTGTGGAGGAGTGTAGTTTGTTGACTGTTATGACCAGATCGGAGTGGGTATGATGGAATCCAGCTTATTTCCTGTCTGAGAATACAATTCCATGTGTCAAATTGGTATCAGAGCGATATAAGCTCGATTCCCAGTTGTATTATGCCTGTTGCTGAATTTACTAGGTCTCGGACAGTAGCTATGGAGTCTGACTCATTGAAGGACATGATGATGGAGATGATGCGGAAGTTTGACGGGATGGGGGAACAAATTACCGGGCTAACGGAACGAATGGATAACTTGGAGAGGGGAAACAGGGGAAAACAAAAGGAAGATTTTGATGAAGGACATTCAGCAGTAAGACCTGGGTATTCAAGCTCCAGATGGGATGATAGAGCTATTCGACAGGTGAAGTTTGATTTTCCGGTTTTCGATGGCAGCAATGTGCAGGAGTGGTTGTTTAAGTGCGAACGGTACTTTGACTTGGATGAAACTCCTGTGGAAATGAGGGTTAGTGTGGCTTCCATTCACTTGACTGGCCCGGCTATTGAATGGCACTATGCATTCATTCGTAATAGGGACTTGAAGGGGCCATTGAGCTGGGCTGAATATTCTGCGGGAATGTTGCTCAGATTCGGACCTAACGAACTAACTCGGCCAATTGTGATGTTGAAGGAATTGAAGGAGGGTAAAAGTTATTCTGAATATGTAGACGAGTTTGTGTCTTTGGTGACCAAAGTGGAACTATCTCATGAAGACCAAGTGGCAATGTTCATAGGGGGGTTAAAGCGTGAAAACAGGAAGCTGATGATTGCATTTAATCCAAGGACATTGCAACATGCTATTGCACTAGGGAAGACATTAGCTTCTGAGGAGGAGGGGAGTAGCAAAGAAGGGTTTCAAAGAAGTAACAAAGTAGACCAGTGGCAAGGGTCTCCTAGAGGTATTCCACCTTCAACTAACATTCGCAGTAATCAACGTTGGCCAGCAGGGAATAGGTTTCCAGATAATGGGATGAGGCCACCAGCCAACGGGGGTACGAGACCCCCTGCATACCAGCCACCTCATAAACGACTTACTACTGCAGAAGTGGAAGACAGGAGGCAGAAAGGTCTTTGCTATTGGTGCGATGAGAAGTATCACTTCAATCATCGATGCCAAAATAGAAGGCTGTTTGCCATCATGATGGAGGACGAAGAAGAAAACGGATTGGCAGAAGACTTGGGGCGAGAAGGCAATTCTGGGGTGATTGGAAATTCAGCTAAAGGTGAAGTGGATTTGACAGTGGGGGATGACATGGAAGACTCAAATGTTAAAAATGGAGCGGGAGGAGAAGGTGTGCCCTTGATTTCACTACACGCGCTGCACGGTGTGGCCCTCTCAGTAAAGAACAAGACCATGAAAGTGATCGGGAGGTATAAGAAAAGGCGATTAACCATATTGATCGACTGCGGGAGCACCCACAATTTCCTGGACGTGGGGGTGGCAAAACAGCTTGGTTGTAAGGCAGAACCAATTCCCAGTCGAAAGGTGATGGTAGCTAATGGGGAGGAGGTGCAATGTGCGTCTGTTATAGAGAAATTTGGATGGGAAATGCAGGGGGAAGATTATGAAACTCGAGTACTACTCATGCCCATTAGGGGATGTGAACTCATCTTGGGAATGGAATGGTTGATGTCTTTGGGAGTGGTAGTATGGGATTTCCTAAATTTAACTATGAACTATCGATGGAAGGGACGGCAGGTGCGGCTGACTACAGGGGAAGGAGAATTCACAAGAGTGATCACGGGAGCTTATAATGTGGAGGCTAAGGATATGGGGCTGTTATTGATTCCTCAACAGACCTCAACTTTCCAGGGGCAGAATCTGGAGCTACCGAAGCAAATTCAGGAAGTATTGCAGAAGTATGCAGTGGTCTTTGAGGAACCCAAAGAACTACCCCCAAGAAGGAAGCATGATCATGGTATTCCGTTGGAAGAGGGGGTAAATGGACTAAGCTTGAGACCCTATCGGTATTCAAGTTCTCAAAAAGACATCATTGAGAAACTTGTACAAGAAATGTTTGATTCTGGGGTAATTCAGCATAGTACAAGCCCGTTCTCATCCCCGGTGGTTTTAGTAAAGAAGAAGGATAGTAGTTGGAGATTATGTGTTGATTATCGGGAGCTCAACAAAAGGACTATAAAGGATAAATTTCCGATTCCCGTAATCGAGGAACTATTAGATGAACTACATGGAGCGGTTTTATTCTCGAAGTTGGATTTAAGGTCGGGGTATCACCAGATACGGGTAAAGGAAGAGGATGTTCCTAAAACCGCTTTCAAAACTCATGAAGGACACTACGAGTTCCTAGTTATGCCATTCGGATTAACAAATGCCCCTTCTACGTTCCAGAGTTTGATGAACGAGGTATTTCGTCCTTACCTAAGGAAGTTTGTGTTGGTTTTCTTTGATGATATACTGGTTTATAGTTCCACCTTGGAAGCTCATGCCTCGCACCTGACTTTAGTTCTGGAAGTATTGAAAAAGAACTGCTTATATGCTAAGCTCAACAAGTGCGCTTTTGCAAAGGAAAGGGTTGAGTATCTGGGTCATTTTATTGAGGCAAAAGGGGTCTCTACGGACCCCAGGAAGCTGGAGGCTGTTAGGGACTGGCCGGTTCCAAACAATATTAAGCAACTACGAGGGTTCTTGGGATTGACGGGTTACTACCGTCGATTTGTGAAGGGGTATGGGGTCATTAGCAAACCCTTAACTCAGCTGCTTAAAAAAGACAGTTTCAAATGGTCTGCGGAGGCTCAGGAAGCATTTTTAAAATTGAAGGAAACTATGACTACAACTCCTATTTTAGCTTTGCCGGATTTTACTCAGCCACTGGTTGTGGAAACCGATGCAAGTCAAAATGGCATTGGGGCAGTTTTGATGCAGAAAGGACAGCCTTTGGCATTTATAAGTAAAGCGTTGGCTCCAAGGCACCTGAGCTTATCAGTATATGAAAAGGAGCTCTTGTCTATTGTATATGCGGTTGAAAAGTGGCGTCACTACCTAATTGGGAGGAAATTCATCATCAAGACTGACCATCAAAGTCTTAAGTTCCTCTTGGAACAGAAATTGCATAACGAAATGCAATTCAGATGGTTAACTAAGCTATTGGGGTATGATTATGAGATTAGCTATAAGAAAGGAAAAGAAAACGTGGCGGCGGACGCCCTTTCCAGAGTTCCCGGTGCTCAGGTAATGTCTATTATACTAAATTTGCAGCAGGGGACATTATTGGATGCTATAAAGGAAAGCTGGAAACATGACAAACAATTACAGCTCATAATTCAGAGACTAGAAAAGGGGGATACGATGGCCTATGAATGGAAACAGGGCTTCTTGCTCCGAAAAGGGAAGTTAGTCGTGGGTAACCACTTGGATCTGAGAGATCAAATAATTCGGATCTTCCATGCCTCATCGGCTGGAGGCCATTCGGGTATCAATGGAACCACTAAGAAGATTGCGAGTTTTTGCTACTGGAAGGGGCTGGAACAACATGTTCGGCAGTACATCAGGTCCTGTGAGGTATGCCAGCGATGCAAGTATGATTTAGCAGCGTCCCCGGGGTTATTACAACCCTTACCGGTTCCTACTGCTATTTGGACTGACATTACTATGGATTTCATAACCGGATTACCAAAGTCAATGGGGAAGGAAGTAATTATGGTGGTGGTGGATCGGCTCACAAAGTATGCACATTTTCTCGCATTGCAGCATCCTTATACAGCACGGAAAGTAGCAGAATTGTTCCTCGATTCTGTCTATAAGCTACATGGGTTGCCGCATTCTATCACGAGTGATAGAGATGCGATATTTCTCAGTGATTTTTGGCAGGAGCTCTTTAGGTTGCAAGGAGTGGATCTGAAGCTATCTACAGCCTATCATCCTCAAACGGATGGGCAGTCGGAGGTGGTCAATCGCTGCCTAGAAACTTACTTACGTTGCATGTGTTCGGATTGCCCGCACCTATGGTGTAAGTGGCTACCCTTGGCTGAATGGTGGTATAACACCACCCACCACTCCACCATACACATGTCTCCTTTTGAGGCACTCTATGGGTATGAACCTCCTATTCATCTACCCTACCTCAGAGGTACATCGTCATCTACGGCAGTTGACCAGGAACTTATAGCTAGAGAAGAGATGATACACCTCCTACGTTTTCACATCCACCGAGCTCAGAACAGAATGAAACAGCTAGCGGACAGAAAAAGGTCGGACAGACAGTTCAGGGTGGGAGATATGGTTTATGTGAAGTTACACCCATATCGACAGAGCTCAGTAGAAGGCGGGCATCAGGGTAAACTCATGCCCCTTTATTTTGGTCCCTACAAGGTGTTAGACAAGATCGGCCAGGTTGCCTATCGCCTAGATCTACCGCCAACAGCACAAGTTCACCCTACGTTTCACGTCTCTAAGCTAAAAAAAGCGTTGGGGTTAGGGGATCGTACCTCTTCCCAGTTTCCAACCTTGTCAGCCTTACCTTCTGTTCCGGAATACATCCTGCAAAGGAAAATGGTCAAGCGGAGGAATCAGGCCGCGACACAGGTACTAGTGAAATGGACAGACAAAAATGAGAGTGAAGCAACCTGGGAGTATCTTGATGATCTTCGACAGCGTTACCCTTCCATCACCCTTGAGGACAAGGGTGATTACGAGGGGAGGGTATTGATACCTGAAAATCACGGTGGGAGGGAGGCCCTAGCTGCGATGGTCACTGAAGTGGAAGTTAAGGATGGAGCTGAAGTGGGAACTGAAGTGGGAGTTCGGGGAGAAAGAAGTTACTGGAAGACAGCTGTACCGAGCCCCGTAGTGGGCCTTACATTGGAAAAATGGAGGGGACCAGAGCTACCTGGACTTGGGTTTAAAGACGAACCCCAACTGGAGAATAAACCCATGAATGGAAAGGGGAGGGACGAAATTGAAAAGAAGAAAGAGGTATCAGGAGAAATCAAGGAAGCTGGTGGGGTGGAGGTCCAAAAGGGAGAAAACGAGACTTACCAACAAACTCCAGCAACAGACACCACCACCTTTGGGTCGTCGAGGATAACAAACTCGTTTGGGGGAAGGCACCTGCAGGAGGATATAAAAGGCGTCAGAGATAAAGAAGAGGGAGAAGATATTATCAGAAAAGTAAAAGAAGAGAGGAAATGGAGGATGATGCACGCTGGAGCGGAGGTTGAAGGAGCATTGCTAGCTGCTGACCGTGAGAAGCAAGGGAGTGTTGTCTGAAGATGGATTTGTGTGTTTGACGTTGTTCTGGTGTTTGGTGTTTTATTTTGCCGTTGTGGGTGTTTGTAGTGACTGAGGTGTGGAGGAGTGTAGTTTGTTGACTGTTATGACCAGATCGGAGTGGGTATGATGGAATCCAGCTTATTTCCTGTCTGAGAATACAATTCCATGTGTCACTCACCTCGGGTTCTGAGTTGTTACTTGGTGGGTGGGTGGGCTTTGGATTCTTGGGGAATCTTTGTTTGGGACTGAGGGGGAGGAAGGGGCGAATTCTAGGGTTAGGACTTGTTGTGGGAGGGGGGTGTTGACTATTTTGGGCGTGTCGCTTCAATGGGGATGTGGGGTCAGTGTTTTGGGTGGCTAATTGGGTGATTGAATTTCGATTAGGTCTGAGTGGGTTTGAGTGGGGGGGCGGTTTGATACCCCGCCCGCAGAGATGTTAGGGTTTGGGCAATCGTCTAGTTGAGGCCCTTGTATAATTTTGGTAGAGGAGGAGGAGGGAAGTGATAGTTTTGTTGTTGGAGTGAGGGTGCGTGGTGGAGGGGATCGAGCTGGGTGGTTGAGTTAGTATTTAAAGAAGTGGAAATTTGTGTAAGTTTTGATAGAGGAAGGCCCTTTGAGGCCAGCAGGGGTTTAAGCGTTTGCATTGGGGGGAGGGGCGGGGTGCGAGGATGGATGCTGAGGTATGTGGCGTTGGAGTAATGTGTTTTGGTTGAGTTTGTTCTTTGGCGATGCTTGCGTTGGGGAATCAGGATGTCAGAAAAGGATTGGGTGTGAACGATTATGGGGGAAAGAGAGAAATGATGGATCTGGAGCTCGAGGAAGGTGAAGCTTATTTGTATCATAATGGGAAGACAAATGACGAGTATGATGATTGCGTAGACCCGGATGTTTCTCTCTCTTACATTGTAAGCGGATTCTCCTCCCGTGCTTTCTGTTTATGTTGCTAGGTCCTGCTTTGGATAATGACTGTTATTTTACTCTAGCCTAGGACGTTCATTTCTTTTTCATTTGCTTTAATGTTTAGAATGACTAGTGGCCAGTACTGTCATGAATTTGTTACTGTTTTATCGTCCCTTTCATGTTAAACCAAGAGGCAGTCGTACGCCTTCCTACTTCCCAGCAAACCATATGTATGAAGTGCTGGTTGTCATTTTTCGACGGGTATTATAATGGATGGACAAGTCATTAATCAGTTTATGGAAAGATAATAGTGCATTAGCTTCGAAAGTGCGGCTGAGAAAGGGCTGCAGCTGTTCTTTTTAGTGTTTGAGTTAAATTGACTTGTATGGATACTGTTGAGTCTTTTTTTCATTTCTGAAGCATCATGTATTCTACCAACTGTGTGCATGTAACATTTGTTTCTTAACCAAGGACGAATATCTGCTAAAAGTCGCACTTGTGTAAGTTTCTGGATATAATAAACCATCAGACCATCTTTGTCTTTCTGAGTGTTCCGGGACTTATGGTACTCAATGTTAAATCATTGGCTAACCTTGAATCTGATACGTGTTCAATTTAAATTGGAAGGATGAAAAACTTCAGCTTGTATTGGGACACTTGCAAAAGGATTTTGAAGGAGTTGTTTCAGCCGAAAACCTAGGTGACTACATTTTTTGTGGATTTCGCACTTGTCACTCAATAGATCCGTGGGAATTTTCGGCAGTAAATACCTGAGGTTTGTGCAGGACCAAAATATGGTATCTATGGGTCATTTCTGGAAAATGGAGAACTATCTCCAATCTGTGGTACTCCTAGATCAGCAACATCTTCACATGTTGAGGTAGATGAAGATCAAATACTCTTTGATGTTTTTTGGTCCATTTCTGATGTTTTTATTGACTTTATTTTAATTTTTTGTGGGGCAGAATGGCGGTCACTACCCCATGACACCATTGTCTGTTCCTCCGATGATAAAACCCAGGTCTGCTCCTGTTCACTGTCTAGCACCATCAGGGAAACTAGCTCATGCTGGTGATTTAGCAAAGCAAGGAGGCCTTCCTCCTCTCAGGACTGTAGAACATGTTAATACTAATGAAAGAGAAGGAATTAGATCTATTAAATTACCTGACCTGAGAAAGCTGAAGGTCAGAATTAAAGTTGGTTCAGATAACCTGTTGAAACAAAAGAAGGCAGCATACTGCGGCCTAGGGCTTGACATCTCGCCTTCCACGTCAGTGGACTGTAGCCCCTCTGAAAGTGAGGTGTTGGAGTCGCCCATGAGCATTCTGCAGGTGATTCATGCCGTCAAAATCTTTTTATTTTTCAAAGTTTGATATGTTGTAACAATTTTCATGTTAGTTACAATTTTTTTGTTAACCAGATTATGATCTCTTCTCCGGTCCCTGAAACTCTACTCCAGTCCCCCCTGCGAGAGGAACTCATTCATTTTACTGTTAGGGAGCCATTATTGGAACATAGAAAGGACTCTTCCAGTGCTGGAGCGAACGGATTGGTTCCCTTAAGGGAGAAGCAGAAGGTTGTTGACAGGAAGGCTTCAGATTCAAAGGAAAAAATTGATGAGGTGACTGATCTGAAAAGTGCCTATGGAAGGACTTCCCTTCCTGGAACCAGTGGTTCTTCTAAGAAAACCTTAGAGATGGACACAATGGATTGTGAGGAAGTTGTTTCTAATACGTTAAAGCTGCCAATGATATCTGGTTCTGGCAGAATGGTTAATTTGATGAGACACCCGCCCAATGATTCCGGAAAGGACAAGACACTGAATGGCCCAGGAAAAGATGGAACTCCAGAATCTCCATTAAATGAAGATCTTGGCATTTCTGGAAAGCCAAAAGGCTATCTTGGAAAGCTATTGCAAGATAAAAAAGCAAAGTTGGATGGTACTCCGAGGAAAAATGACAATTATCAAGGCGAAACATGCATTGAATCCGAGATCCACCACTCAAATTTTGCCGACGGTAATAGTGCTAAAACTGCCGAGTGTCATGCTGCTATCCCTACAGATAACCTAACTCGAAAAGTGAAGATTCCTTCGAGAGGGAAGGCAAAGTTTAAAGGAAGTAGGAATGATGAATCTTTCGTTGCCGATGCTTCCAGAGAGAGCTTAAGTGGTTCCTCATCAGCAACCAAAAGTAACAAAAGTGTTCAGCTCGAAAGTTCTTGGCCAAACAGTGGCCATGATTATGTGAAATCGAAGGGTTCTGGTCAGAGCAGAAACGTGTACAAAGAATTTTTTGGGGATTTTGATGGAGAAGAGGATAATCTAGATACACTCGAGGAAGTTCCCACAGATGCTGTCAAAGACATCATTGGGGCTCAGAAAGGACTCTTAGTTGGTAACGGAAAAATGGTGAAATCAAGTAGAAAGAAAATAATTAAGCCACTAAAGTCCACGACAAATGCTCCTGTTGGGCAAATTTCTGAATTAGGCAATAAACATGATGTAGCTAGAAGAACAATATCTTCAGCAGCTACTGTTGCTTCGGCTGTCCCTCTAAATCCGGCAGCTCCAGAAGCTCCAGTTTTTGTAGAAGACTGGGTTGGTTGTGATAAGTGCGAAAAGTGGAGACTTCTTCCTCCTGGCAAAGATCCAGATGACCTGCCTGATAAATGGATCTGCAGCATGCTTGATTGGCTGTAAGTTCTTCTCGGCACTTAATTTGGAGTTATTTCATTCTTGGAATAAGAATTTGCTAAGGTTGCTCATTAAACTGAAGACATGGTTGTGGTGTCCAAGCTGTTGGATTTCTGCTAATCTTGAAATTTCTCAAGCTGAAGAAAAAATGGTTCTGCAGTATGCTGGACACCAAAAAATACTGCTCTCACTTGTGCACATTGACTGAATATTTATGTGCATGTTATAGCAAATCTGTTTGTAGAATAATTTAGTCAATGAAACATTTCGGCTGAATTATAACTTGCAGAATGAGTTTAGCTACAGTGACTTCACATAACATTAGCTTGGTAAATTTTATTCTAAATGGCTTCATGTAATTTTTCATCTTTTGACAGGCCTGGATTGAACCGATGCAGCATTAGTGAGGATGAGACCAATGCAGCCGTCCTGGCATTACTGCAAAGTCCTCTACCTGTTTTTCAGAAAACCAAAAATCTTAATGGCGGTGTGTTGGGTAGAGACATTGATGCCTTGCGGCAGTCTGAAGTAAAACAATCATATTTGGGCCCACCTCCTCTGTCCTCCAGGGGAAAGAAGAACCCTGGGAAAAATAGGATGTCTTTCCCCAATAAAGAAGGTTCTCAATTTTCAGATTCTGAAAAAAGGCCGGTTCAGTCGGACAAAAGTAGAAGTTTGGATGATGTAAAGCCTTTTCCTTCGAGGAATGAAGCCAGCTTAGAGAAACCAATCAAGCACGAGTCGATAGGGGAGAAACGTGGCCGAGATGAGAAGACAATTGAAGACAATTCTGATGGAGGTGACGCCTTTTGCTACTTCCTTCTTTTGAGAAGTCTTCAGTTTGAAATCCGTGGTTAATTTATTTATGCCATGCTTAGGTAACCTTCGGAGCTCAAAATCTCATAAGAGGATTGGAGATAATGTCAAATCTTTGAAAATGAAAGTTAAAAAGGAACCAAGGCAACATGACAATGAAGGCTGGAGATATGATGATAGTATAACCTCAAGGAGGATTGTTGAGGACACCACTGGCAGAGTACCCTCCTTGATGGGGAAAAATCTCGAATTAGATGAAGAAGCTTCTGTGAAGACAGCAAAGCAAGATAGTGCCACATGGTTGCAGGTTTCTGTTAAGAACCCAATTGGCAAAGGTTGTGTCTCTTTGGATGTTGGCAGTTCCAAAGAGAGACATGTTGTGGGCAAAAAAATGAAACTCAAGGACCCTGAGGAAGCTCTGCAATGTGTGGAAGGTACCACAGGGAATCACCGAGAAAGTGGAGTCTTTGTCCGAGACAATGAGAACAGAAAAGCAAAGAAACAGAGGTTGCTGAATCACGAAGGGAAGGACCCTGGTTTCGGGAAGGCAAGTAGTAAAAATTGACAAGGGAGGGTGTGAGCCGATAGATCAGCGGCAAGGCCTTGGCAACCAGCCATCTAGGTGGGGCATTAGTGCTATGGATTCTGTACAGCGAAAAATAAGATCTCCAATGCCTGTGGCAGCTGTTTCAAGTTCCTCGAAAGTTTGTAGTTCCCCGAAAAGTAAATCCAGCTTCAAGGAAGCGAAAGGCTCACCCACAGAATCAGTTTCTTCATCCCCTATCAGATGTTCAAAACGTGATCAGCATAATTTAGTGCCTAGAAATCCTGTGGAGAAAGAAGAAGTTTCTCAATTTGTTAAAATCGGTAGCCCGAGAAAATACCCCGATGAAAATATATCAGGTCTTGCTAGTCATTTCTGGACTCGCAGACAGGAAGACTGCACGGATGTTCACTATGGGTCCTTGGGATCATCCCTGGCTCCAAATCCTGATGAGAATGGTTTTTCTGTGAGTACTAAATCCAAAGTGAGGCTTTCCCTTGATGCCCTTAGGCATAAGGGTCGAAAAGATAGTCGAGATGCTTTAGGTCCAACTAAAACTGCAGATTCTGAGCACTGTCTTACTATTGGACAGAGTGAAGACTCTCATCATGGGACTGAGTCGCATTCTCAAATGTCTGGAAAGGGCTCCTCTTCAAGATCAAAGGATGGAACCCAGAGTTTGAAGCAGGAAGGTGAAAGAGATAAACCAAACAATTCTTTAATCAAGTCCAAGGAAGCCATGCCATTGAAGGAAGTTAAAGGACAAATTCAGGAAACTGTTCATGATGATAGTGAAAGAAATTGTTCTTCTGTTCAATTAGGTGGTAAGCATGGGAAAGTCAGCCAGTCACATGCAAACAGGCAGGAAAGTAACGACGAAGATTTGGATGCCCCATGTGGTCAAAATACGGTCTCTAGTATGGATAATAATGGGAAGAAGTTCTCTATAAAGCCTCGTCCCAGCAAAACTGACCAATCTGCTGGGAAAGGGCCGTCCCTGCCATCCTCACTTCCTGGAATGATCGATTCTTCTGGGACCAACATAGAAAATGAGGCGGAGCTAATAACACAGGATGCATTTGAAGGTGACACGTTAAAGTTTCCTGGGAAGTTGGGAGGGATTGATGCGACAATTAGACGACAGAGACAGGCAACTTCCAATGGTAATTGCTCTCAAGAGACTGATGCCAGAAGTCCGATTAGAAAAGATTCCTCCAACCAAGATGCTAATAAGGTCATTAAAGAAGGAGCAGATCTGAAGCACATGGCTGATCGTTTGAAGGTTATATTCATATATCTCTGTACTAAGTTTGTGCATTCTTCATGGAGTCATGGCTTTGCTGAATATAGTTTTGTTTTTGCAGAACACTGATTCAAGCTTGGGAAGAACTGAACTTTATTTTCAGGCTGTCCTGAAGTTTCTTTCAGGAGCTTCTCTTTTGGAATCTTCCAAGATGGATGGTTCGAAGCAAAATGACACAATGCAGTCTTCGACCCAAGTGTATGCGAGTACTGCAAAACTTTGCGAGTAAGATTCATTCTCAATTTGCCGGAAAAGAACTCGAAGAGATGATGGATATTGTTTTAATATCCTGCCTCATCTAGAATAGTCCTGTTGTCAGATGAATTTGTTCTGTATATTCACCACTCTGGCAATGTAGTGTAATTTTCAATGATCTTCAACTATTGATTATGCTATTAAAATTTTCTGGTTTTAAATTGAATAGATATTGTGCTCACGAGTATGAGAAGTGCAAGGACGTGGCATCTGCTGCTTTGGCTTACAAATGTATGGAGGTAGCCTACATGAAAGTGGTTTATTCATCCAGTAATACAGCAGGCAGAGACAGGGTTGACCTGCAGAAGACATTTAAAATAAACCCGGCAGGTATTGAATCAGTTCTTGATTTACTTGATTATGACCTATTTGTAGATATGGATTTATATTAGTTATTAGTTAGAGGCAGGGACACATAAATCATGCACGTACAGCCTGATGGTTTGTTTAGTTCCTGTCTGTCTAGCAATTTTTCCTGTCTGCACGAAGATATTGACAAATGTATCCCATTTCCTTTTCTTAACTCCCTTTCAATAACTCTTGCATTGTAGCTTGATGAGGTAAATCTATATATTTTGCATCATTAAAAATTGATTTTCTCTTCATGAACATTTATCAGGTGAATCGCCTTCTTCTTCTGCGTCAGACCTCGATAATGTTAGTAACTCTGCAGCAATGGAGAAATCTGCACCCAAGTGTGGTAGATCACCCAATGTCTCTCAAAGTCAAGCTATTATTGCCCAAAATCGGGAACAATTGATTCGGTTATTCAACTTTGTAAGTGATCTTGTTATTATGTCCTTGCTTTGCAACAAATGATATTACTTTTTATTTCTAGTGCTTTCTCGGCTTAAAGTAAGTGGGCAAATGAAAGAGTGCTTGATAAGCGAGGTTTAATAGATCCGTTCCGACGAGATATCGTGTTATACTAATTTCATAGCCATAAAGATAGATGATATGTGGATTGCTGAATGCTTATCCTTTACTAAACTTGGCAGCATGGTAGTTTATGTGCCTTATATATTGTTTGGGTTGATTCTAAGTTTTCCTATTTCTAAGATCTTCAAATTTGTCTCAGTCTCACAACGTCACCAATGCGATGGAGGCTTCTAGGAGATCACACATTGCTTTTACTGCTGCGAGTGCCAGAGCAGGAGACACACACTATGTGGAAGGAATTTCTTGCATTAGAAGGGCTCTTGACTTCAATTTCCATGATGTACAGGGTTTGGTCGGGCTAGTACGCCTTGCATCCGAGACCATCAACCAATGAAGAGTACATAAAGATGGTAACCTTAATTTTTCATGAGAAAAAAAGGGAGTCAGATACTTCATGGTGTCAGCTCCTTTTCTCAGGGGCTGACACCGCCCGTGTTTCTAATCTTGAGAAAGCTTATCTTCTTCAAAGATGGTTCAGCATTAAGTCAAATCCCACAAAGGTCGCCGGGACACTTGTTGGCTCCTTCAGCCTAAAGTTTTTATCACCCTAAGTGATTGAGGAGAGGAAACTGAGCCTGTCTGGCTTATTTATGTAATTCTAGTGCCCTGAGCTGTTCTCTTCTTACCAGGCGATGCAGGAAGAATAAAATATCCAGTAAGTTCATACTCTCTTCGTTTACTCTCCTTTCGGGTTGGTAAATAATCGTGATCATTTTAAGCTTTTTATGCTGTTAGTGCAGGCAAAGTCTTTTTGCAGTCGTTGTACAGGGAAGACGAAGACAAGGTGTGCATGTCTGATCTGTCTGCTGTTGTTACTGGGCACTTCACTCACCAGTGTGGGATAAAATCGGAAAATGCGACATCTATCTCCATGATGGTGAAGAATCATTCTTAAGAGCCCGAGGAGTTTGTAGAGGTACTTTTTGTAACATTCCCACATTGCAAAGCTTGATCTGCAGAACCAATTTTGATAGGAACGTAGCTGTTAGTTTCTGACTATGGCGGCAACGGCAGTGTTGTTGTTTGGACCTTCCTTGGTCTCTGTAAATACGACACAAGTAGTGAGGTTCGAGAGTTTTGTTGGATGAGGGCTTTAGGACAAACCGGTACTAAATAAACGGGGGGCAAGTCTTGATGGCGGTCTTGCACTGGCAGAGCGCAAGGTTTTGTGTAATGCCGGAAAACATAACTTGGGGTATGGTTACGCCCACTCCTTAATCAGGCAGCCATTGATGTGGAAACGTGACTCTCTTTGTTCGACATTCGTGATGTTGTTTGGCTTTCCAACCCTCCTAATGCGACATGAAGTTCGAACCATTGAACTCCATTCGGTTAAGCTCGACATTGTCGGTGTCACGGAGGAACTTGAGTGCAAAAGCTTATTGTGAGTGCAAAAAATCTCCTGGTTTGTATATAGACCGGAAACAACGTACAAATTGTCGTATTAAAAATATGAGCGAGTTCAATCTATAGTCACGGAAAAAGCACGTGAGTCCTCTGATTCTATACTTGCAAGATATCCAAATAAGGAGCTGTAGAGCTTGATCCAACGAGCCTGGAAAGATTGAAGAGGCTTGATCTTGAAAGCTTGATCTTGATCTTCAAAGCTTCGCTATCGAAGGTGCTCATCACTCTTCAAGTTGTGTCTCAAATAAGGGGAATGGACTCCCTTTATATAGGAGTTGAGAAGTTCTTAGGTGATGTTTCTTTCCGATGTGGGACAAATGCATGTGGGCTTAAAGTTATATTGGGCCGACATTTGGAATGGGCTGGACTTTGGATTTGGCCGAAGTTTGAGTGGGCCGATATATGGGCCAGGCCCAGTTCATTTTATAATCGGGTTATGCTTAATTGGGCTAGCATATGGGCTGCGCCACAATTTTAAAACCCAATAATAAATGGGTTGGGCTTGAACTTTTTTTTTATAATCTCAGACCCATGTATTATATTTACACTAAGATATAAATGAAAAATATTTCATATCGTGTTGCCTTATAATATAAAGGCAATTAATCATATTCAGCCAATATAATACATGGTTTGGGCTGAATGACATTATTTCAACATCAATAAAATTTCAATGTCTACAAATGCCCCCACTTTAATTCGTATCTCGTATGCGTATATATATTGCAGAGAGATTAGAATTAAAGTATGTAAATATTGGAGTGGGAGGAGGGATCCGTAAGACATATGGTGTGTATTTCATGTATCTTAGACAAATCAGAGCCGTGGTTTATTTCAAGGAGATGACTTCATCTGGACAACAGTATCTGTGTCTTGCGAAGGACTAGAACTCACAAGAAGAAGACTCAATGAAGTTATTATGTCTTCCATCCAAAATCGGCCATTGTGCTCCGCGCATCAAGCTTGATATCCAACACTGGTCGAAGGAGATTCTAGTTGATTCTTATCGTCTCAAGGCCTGGCCTTTGGTGTCACCATCTACGATGTCCTATGTCGAGCCCAAACCTTCGCTTACATTAGGCGAATCTTGTTGGGAAGGGTATTTTCGGGTGCGTGGCGAATTCACGTATATCCCAAAGTATTGGGGGCTGGATGATCATCAACGACAGCTCGAATTCCAGAAAAGATTGCTCGGTTCGAAGGGAATAAAGAAGTTGATTACGCTTCTGTCGATCCTGACATGACTGCCTCAGCTGTGGCCTCTCGAGCTTATAAAAGATTTGTGGCAAATATATAGAAAGACGTCAAGGAGAAGATTTTCAAAACTCCCTTCAGTTAGGTCACACAATTATTGAGGAGCTGAAGAATATTCTCGATCTCATCGATAAAAGTGAGCATTTGGAATGGGCTCCTATCTGTGCCTTGGTAGAAGAATATATGCAAGGATCGACAAAATATTCAGATCTATTGGCCACCGTTGAAGGGATGATAACATAAGAACAACTAGCCGCCGTTGAATCCAAGATTGAAGAACTTCGACAACAATTGTCTAACTGCATTGGGGCTAAAGCGACCTTAGAGGATTCTCTGGAGCAGACTGTTGCTATCGCTAAGGAGGCAGATGAGGACATTTCAAATTTAAAGGGGCCATGTCTGCTTTGAAGAATGACAGGATAGTCCGTGATGAAGATCGCTTGCCATTGAATGAACTTCGAGAGTAGCTGAAGATGACTCGTGAAGAGATTGTCCAATTTACCCGAGAAGTTTGATTTCACCTTCTAGCTTGTTTAGGCTCTAGAATATGACTTTCCTTCTTTGTAGGACTATCATTTCTTCGAATGAATAATAAAAGTCATTTCTTTTTAAAGTCGTTCATCTCTTATACTCGTACGAACCACGACTTTAATATTTTTTTTAAGCCGTTCACAGTTTATACTCGTGCGAGCCAGGAATATTACATTTTTTTTATTAAGCCGTACACAGTTTATACTCATGCGGGCGAGGAGTATTACATGCTTTTTTTTAAAATATTTTTTCTTTTTTTTTCTTTTTTTTTGGTGTCGTGCAGTTTAGGCTCATGCGACATGGAGCATCATTCTTCATGCATAATACCGCTACAGGAACTTCCCATTGATTAGCCCGACGTGTACTCCGTATTGATCAACTATCTTATAAGCGCCCCCAGTGTATGCTTCTTGGACGAAGTTTGGGCCATCCCATTTCTAAGTGAACTTGCTTCCAGTCTTGTGTGCTATGATTATAGGACTTATCACCGCAATTACGAGATCACCAACTTGGAAGGAGCGATGATAGACTTTCTTATTAAAAGACTTGGACATCCTCGGTTGGTAGCACTCGATTCGTTATTGTGTTTCCAATCGCTTTTCATCCAAAGCTTATAATTCCTGTAATCGCAGTCGTGCATTATCTTCTTGACAAAGTCCCTCTTGTACAGCTACTCGTAGCGACGGTATTTGTCGTTCAAGTGGGAGGACCGCCTCAACATCATAGACCAATGAGTACGGCATCATTTGGGTCGCGGTTCTATATGTCATTTGATATGCCCATAGAGCTTCTCCAACTCGTTCGTGCCAATCTTTTCTGGCTTTATCAACCACCTTTTTGAGGAGATTACATAGTGTCTTATTGAATGTTTTTGCCAATCCGTTTGCAGCCACATAATACATGGAAGAGTTATATTGTTTGAAGCCGAATTGCTCGTAGAATTTATCCATGGCTTTATTAGAAAAGTTTCGGCCATTATCAGTGATGATATGGCGAGGCACACTATAACGAAAGATGATATTATTCTTGATGAAGGTGATAATTGTTTCCTTTTTCATTTCCCGAAAAGGCGCGGCTTCTGGCCATTTTGAAAAATAGTCAGTTGCTGCCAAGATATATGAATGGCCCTCTGATGATTTCGGCATGATATGGCCTACAAATGGCCAGAATGCTATAGTTGGATGAAGTGGCTCGGGAGATTGATGGATAAAGTGGGCATGAAACTAACAAGCTTGGTATTTCTTGGCATACTCCATGCAGTCCTTCACCATCGTCGGCCAGTAATAACCCACTATCTTCAATTGGAAATGAAGTTTGGGTCTAGACTGATGAGCTCCACATACTCCAGAATTCTTCGATTGCTTTGGTGGCTTCTTCTTCTCCAAGACACTGTAAGAACACTCCTTCGAATGATCGTCGATAAAGAGTATTCTTGAAATATATGAACCGAGGTGCTCGTCTGTTAACATCTACCTTTAGTCGAGGATCATCGAGCAATTTTCCGTGCTCAAGAAAGTCAATGATTGGTTGTCTCCAGTCTTGGTCTTCCACATTATAGACAGAGATGATATTGACTTCTTCTTCCTCATCAAAGGTTAGCGGATCCACCCAAGCTTGACATAGTCGAATGCTAACTTGCTTGTCCACCGAAGTGAGTGCAGAAGCGAGGTTCGCCAAGGCAAATGCTTGCGCATTTTCCCTTCTTGGTATATGACTTATTATAAAATCATGAAACCATCATCCGAGTTTAACTGCATAGTCATGATATGGCAAAAGCTCTAGCTTGCGTACTTCGTATGTAGATAGAAGTTAATTGATCACAAGCTCAGAGTCTCCATATACCCTTAAATTATGCACTTTGTTATCCATGGCCATTTGTATCCCTAATATGAGGGTTTGGCATTCAGCTATGTTGTTTGAGCATAATTATGTAAGGGTGTATGCATATGGGATGATATCTCCATCAGATGTGATGAAGACAACTCCAGCTCCTGCACCTCTTTGGTAGCCGATCCATCAAAGAACATCTTCCATAGACGGGGAGTATCTACTGACATCACCTCCTCGTCGGGTAATTCCTTAGAAATTTCTACTCATTTGGTATATGATGATCTGCTAAGAAATCAGTCAAAGCTTGCCCTTTCACGACTTTTTGAGGCACATATGAAATCTCGAACCTTGGAGCATGAGTGTCCATTTACCTAGACGACTAGATAGTACTAGCTTTGACATGATGTACTTGAGAGGATCTGCCCGTGATATGAGGCGAACAGAATGTGCCCGCAAATAATGTCGCAACTTTTGTGTAGCGAACATTAATGCGAGGCATGTCTTCTTAATTGGAGAATAATTTAGCTCCGCACCAGTTAAAGTTCTACTCAGGTAGTATAGAATGTTCTCCTTTTCGCCATCATTCTCTTGGGCTAGCAGGACTCCCAAAGAAGCTTCTTGCGCCGCTATATAAAGTATAAGTGGTCTTACTTGAATTGGCCGGTGGCTTCGACAAATAGGCTTTTATGTTGTTGAATGCATTTTCACACACTTCATCCCACTCAAAAGGAGTACCTTTCTTCATCAATATATGAAAAGGATGGAATCGTCCGGCCCTGTTCGATATAAACCTTCGACTGTATGCAAGTTTACCTTGAAAGCTCTTCAACTCATGTATATTCATTAGCCCTGGCATTTTCATAATCGCATCTATCTTTGATTGATCAACTTCAATGCCTCGATGTCGAACGATAAATCCAAGGAACTTCCCGAAGTGACACTGAATGCACATTTCAACGAGTTCATCTTCAGATGATATTTGCGCAATCTGTCAACTACCTTTCTATTGTCATCAATATGATCGTACATTCGTCTGAATTTGACAACTCGATCATCCACGTAACACTCTATATTCATATGGAGAATATCATCAAAGATCCATTGCATGGCTCGTTGATAAGTTGCTCCCGCATTCTACAACCCAAAAGGCATCACCTTATAACAATATATTCCTTTTGGAGTACGAAAAACCGTCATGTCCTCATTCTTCGAGTCCATTCGGATCTGATTGTATCCCGATGATCCATCCATAAAACTAAGGGCCTCATAGCCAGTTGTAGCATTTACCATTATCTCAGTGATTGGAAGAGGAAAATCATCCTTAGGACATGCATTATTGAGGTCGCGAAAGTCAACACAAACGCGAAGTTGACCGTTCTTTTTCTTGACGGGTACAATATTTGCAATCCATGTTGGGTACTTTACCTCCCGAATGAATCCATCTTCGATAAGTTTATTGATTTCAGCTTCTATCAGAGGAATCAGCTCCGGACGAAAACGTCGTTGAGCTTACTTTATGGGACGAACCCCATGCTTCACAGCTAACTTGTGGACTGCAATGTTTGGGTCGAGGCTGGGCATTTCTTTATAGCTCCATGCGAAGACGTCCTTGTATTTCTTTAACAATTGGATATACAACTCCTCCTTCAAGCGTTAAATTTGCACTGAGGAAAGTAGGACGGCGATCCCCTTCTTCTCCGAGGTCAACTTCCTTCAGTTCATCGATAGTAGACTTCTTCCCATCTTCGAGTGCTTCAGGAACATCTTCTGCATCATCTTCTTTGTGAGATGCGTCTTCATTGACCTCTGAAATCGTGACATGATAAGAAGCGGCATCATCTTCAACATTATCGTGAGATAACTCCTCATTGCCATTTGTAGTTATCCACATCTTCATGGTCATTTTCAACACTTCTCCAGTAGTCACCTCCACAACAGTTCGACGCTTCAATCGGGAAGGAATTTTGCTACGGAGATCACTCGTGTTTTCAATTATGACCGGGACGTCCTTCCTGTGGTCCACTCTCTTCCACACCATTCGACTTCTTGGAGCTTGGCCTAACCTTAGTCGTGTAGGTCTCCGAGCATCAGTCTTTTCCTCTAGAGCACCAAGTCTATTAAATACCGATTTTCTTGCAAGTACCTTGGTAGTTTCATCATTGGCCTCAATGTATTGAGTTGAAGCGTCATTTGGGTGACAATCGGGCTTAGGAGTAACATATCCATGACCCAATTTTGACTTTTGTCCATCACCTCTTGGATTAACTTCTTTTGAGGAGTCACTGAATGTCTTTAAGTCCTCAGTGTAGCCTGGTGCAGAAAGTAATCTGAAGCATTTGGATCAAACCCATTGGTGCGCTTATCGGGCAATGAATCCGGATAGAGAATTACCCCCTGCTTTGGTCGATCAAAACCTTCTAGAGGTGCATCCGTGGGAACCACTGTTGAGAGCTTTATTACTGGCCAATTGAGTTCTTTCGACGGTCTCGCTTTTGCACTATCATCGCTTAGGAAGGCGGTTCTCCTGCTTTTCTGAATGCTCTGGGAATGTAGCGCAAAATTGGCATGCTCTACTTCGACACATCTTTTGCCTGTATATTTTCAGGCATAAGATCAGCTGAAGATTTCTCCTGTTGTATGGATGGTATATCCGCGTTTGATTCTTTTAGAGCATTCTTTACAATGGGCTTTAACAGACAAAAAAAAAATTAAATATATATGCAACATCTGAATTCGGGAAAGGATATTGCTTATTATGTTTCTCCTCCAAAGTTGGTCGTCTCTTCTCTGTCTGAGGAGTTACCAAAGTAGGGGTTGAAGTGCTCGATTTTCCTTTCTCCTTCGCATTCGGGACCTTGACAGGAACAACATCGGCAGCCAGCACTTGTTTCTTATTATCCTTGAAGGCAGGCTTGCCCCCAATTCTACTAACTAGTCTTCCCATTCCCTTTGATGGCTCATGTACCAGAAGATCTCCAACACCAACTCTTACAAAACTCAGCTCCATATCATGTGCTCTTGTAGCTAGTTCCTCAAAAGACCGACGTTTGATCCCTTGCAGGATATAGTGGATCCTCCAGAGCATTCCTTAAATGCACATATCTATCGACGTCGCTTCAGACAAACGATCTCTGAAGTTCAAGCTTAGGTTTCTCCATCGTTGTATATAATCAACGACAGGCTCGTCTTCCCATTGACGAGTGTTAGTGAGTTCTATCACGCTTACCACACGTCGCGTACTATAAAAGCGGTTTAGAAATTCCCTCTCCAACTGCTCCCAGTTGTCAATGCTTCCTGGTTTTTTGTAGATATACCGGTCAAAGGCATTTCTCTTCAAGGAGCGAACAAACTATTTGACCATCATGTCTCCATTTGTACCAGCATTGTTGCAAGTCTCGACGAAATGAGCCACATGTTACCTTGGGTTCCCCTTCCCATCAAATTGTTGTAAGTACGGGGGCTGATAACCCATTGACATGCTCAAGCTTTCGATTCTTTGGCTGTATGGCTTATAGTACGCCAAAGATGTTGCAAATTTTCCTTCAAGCTCATCTTTTAGGACCTCTTGCATTAGTTCTTTCATCGCTCTAGTTGAGACTGGAGTATCAAAAGAGTGACGTAAAGGGATGAGAGGTAGAGATGGTCCCACTGGGCGTGTTAGAAATTTGTGAGCGCAAAAAATCACACGGTCTGTATATAGACCGGAAACAATGTACAAACTATCGTATTAAAAATATGAGCGGGTTCAATCTCTAGTCACGGACAAAGCACGTGAGTCATCTGATTCTATACTTGCAAGATATCCAAATATGGAAGGGTTGATGCTCTGGCGAATATCCGTTGGAGCTTCAGGGAGATATGTTGATGAAGATGTTGGGGCTGTAGAGCTTGATCTGACGAGCCTTCAGGAGTGGCGAAGATTACCAAGGCTGTAGAAGCTTGATCTGGAGAGTCCTCTGGGGCGAAAACTTCTGGGGCGAAAACACCAGGGCTACTAAAGCTTGATTTGGGCCTTCTAGGGATGGCGAAGAACACCAGGGCTGTTGTAGAAGCTTGATCTGGAGTCTTCAGGAGTGACGCTTGATCTGAAGTCTTCTGAAGATGGACGAAGAAAACCAGGGCTTGTTGAAGAAGCTTGATCTTGATCTTGAAGAAGCTTGATCTTGATCTTGAAAGCTTGATCTTGAAGAAGCTTGATCTTGATCTTGAAAGCTTGATCTTGAAGAAGCTTGATCTTGATCTTCAAAGCTTCGCTATCGAAGGAGCTCATCACTCTTCAAGTTGTGTCTCAAATAAGGGGGGACTCCCTTTACATAGGAGTTGAGAAGTCCTTAGGTGGTGTTTCTTTCCGATGTGGGACAAATGCATGTGGACTTAAGGTTATATTGGGCCGACAATTGGATTGAGCCGGACTTTGGATTGGACCGAAGTTTGAATGTGCCGATATATGGGCTAGGCCCAGTTCATTTTATAATTGGGTTATGCTTAATTGGGCTAGCATATGGGTTGGGCCGCAATTTTAAAACCCAACAATAAATGGGTTGGGCTTGAACTTTTTTTTATAATCTCAAGCCCGTGTATTATATTTACACTAAGATATAAGTGAAAAATATTTCATATCGTGTTGCCTTATAATATAAAGGCAATTAATCATATTCAGCCAATATAATAAATGGTTTAGGCCGAATGACATTATTTCGACATCAATAAAATTTCAATGTCTACAGATGTCATATTTCGAACTTCATCATTGGTACCATGAAAGAGGAATTTTTGTTCATAATGGCTGGGCGAGTCAGACCAAAATCGGCCTATAAAGCCAACTTTCTTGAGTCACGAAGGGAGTCGCCTTACGAAAGTCGATTTCATTTGGCTTAATTTTTTTTAACTAAGTCTATAAAAATCAGCCGACTTCATTTAGCTGGGATCGTTGACATGAAGTCGGCCTTATTGGTTTGCGAAGGACGAAATACCGACTTCCTTCATGATTAAAGTCGGTCTTTCGAAGGCCGATTTCGATACATTAGTTAAAGATTTTTTAAAATTGAAACAATGTTTGACGAAATAATTTGCGGACTAACTATTTTAGAATAAAACTCATTTTTTGGTCAACCTTTAATACAATCGTATGGAAACTGTTTATCAGTTTTTACTTTTCTTTTCCTCTATTTCCAAACAAGGAAAAAAATTAAACCCTAACAATTTCGTCCTCAACGGTGGCAATAAATCCGCCTCCACTGCCCCTCCCTGTCCCAAGAAACCCTAAATTTTCCATGAGATGAGATATAGGGCAGCCAGCCGCCGCCTCCTCATCGACCCACTCTTTAATTCCAGGAGGATCCCAGAAATCACCTGTCCCCATTTCTCGATCGTCCCCAAAAGATGGCACCTTGGCCACTCCCACCACCCAGGGGGTGGCCATAACGGCCAGCCCCTTGGGAAGAGCGGCGAGGACATCTTCCGCCTTGGTCTCGCCGCCGACGTGTTCCTTTCCATCGGGAAGGCTGTGACCGGGTACTTATCCGGTAGCACAGCGATAATCGCGGATGCCGCACATTCCTTGTCCGATGTGGTACGTGAAAGGAAGAAGTGGGTCGACAGTGGTTACCGTGTTGCAGTTGTTTGAGCTGGGTGCGGTGCATTGATCGTGTAGATCTTTGATTCTTGGTCTTGGGTTGATTTAGTTTTGGTGTTTTTTTTATATTTCGTCGTTATCTCTGTAAATCGAAAAAAGAGATTGCGGTCTTTTTGAAGTTTGATCTGGGGTTTCCCTGGATTGGATTTAGTTTATCTTTCCAAAGTGAGTGGGATGGGAGTTTTAGGTTTTGTTTTGACTCTTGTGCAGGTTCTTAGTGGCGTTTCTTTGTGGTCATACAAAGCTGCGCAGGTTCCTAAGGACTCAGATCACCCATATGGTCATTACAGCGCTCTGTCTTATGCGTCCCGCTTATATTTTGTGGAAAATTGCTCTCCATGTATTTGCTTCGATAAGAAGCTAGATATAACAATATACAATGTGACGTTTTTACTTCAGGAGTCTTTTAGCCCTGTGTTGTAACATTGCATGCAATGTTGCTTGTCCTCGCTTTTCTTCTTCATTTTCTGGTCGAACAAGGTAGACTGATGAATGTCTTCTAATGCAGGACATGGCAAATTCGAGACCTTAGGAGCCCTTGGAATTTCTTGTATGCTTTTGGCCACGAGCGGGGGCATCGCCTGGCATGCCTTGGATGTTTTACAAGTATTGCATTTATGTGTTATTCTTAAAATATTGATATGGAAAAAGATTAGTAGAATAATTTCTTTATTGATATTCACTGTATTTTCTCTTGTTGATTTTGCGTGCAAAGGAAGTGTGAATTCTATTGACTAATTTGGCTCCCAATTTTCTCTTTAGGGACTGCTGGCTTTAGTGCCGGATAACAGCATTCACACCATTGGCCATGAGCATGTCCACAGTCATCATAATCATGGCGTTGATATGGAGCACCCCACTCTAGCTCTGAGCATGACTATTATATCCATTTCAACAAAAGAAGGGTTAGGAGACTTATCTGTTGTCCATGACATCAGCAATTGAAATTTTTTTCTTTTCAATGATCCCTGAATTGTTGATGCCGCCATGTCTTCCAGACTTTATTGGATAACTAAAAGAGCTGGAGAAAAGCAGGGCAGTGGACTTATGAAAGCAAATGCGTGGCACCATCGAGCCGACGCTGTATCATCTCTAGTTGCGCTCATTGGTGTTGGTAATGGATCTTTTTATTGCGGTGTTGCACTTGCTTGTGCCAGATAAATAGACGGCCCCTTTTTAAACCATGTAGAACTCGTCTTTTTGCTGATTTCTCCTAGTCTGATGCATCTTTTCTATTTCTAAGAGAATAAGGAACATAACTTCAATGAAAATATATCCATTATTCACATGAGAAAGGAAAATGGATAACCTCATCCTCTAGATTTCATTAATTCTTGCTGTCTTCTTTATGAAAGTCTGCAGCATACTTTTATAACCTATTCCCTTCGCTTATGTTCTGCAATTTCTTTGACTTTATATCAGGAGGTTCTATCCTGGGAATACAATATTTTGATCCTCTTGCTGGACTTATTGTGTCTGGTATGATATTCAAAGCAGGTTTGGAAACTGGCTACCAAAGGTGATTCCGAGTTTCTTCATTGTTCTTATTCTTCTATCTTTATAAGGACCGTTGAATTGCACAACAAATAAAGTAGTTATTGTTTGCATGGACCTGCTATCGCAGGGCTTCCCCGGGCCTTGCCTTTTTATGCTTTGGTTGGATGATAAGAGGTGGAGTTAACTATTCTTTTGACTGTATAAGCTGGACATCCGATTTGTGCAATTCGAGCCACCTTGCACGATTGGCCATAAATTAGAAGTTCCTGCCATGGATGTGGAATATCTGGTGGCATCTGCCTGTTCTGTGCTTGTAATTCATCTCAGTTTATTTATTGATTCTGTCTCATTTTACACAACCATTTTTTTTTTCCTTTTTTTTGGTAAGCAAGGAAGGTAGCATTTGAATCAACGTTCGGGGTTTAGGTTACAGAAGTCCTAGCACATGGAATGTCTCCATGTGGAGTGTCCAAAATAAAATCTGGGGGAAATACAAAAGTGGTAGGAATTTCTTCCCGGTTGAGTGCTTCTTTGGCCAGCTTGTCCGCAACCTTGTTATGTCCCCTCCTGACATGTGCGATTGCGAAATCCTCGAGATCACACAATAGCGACCTGCACTCATCTAGTATAGGTGCAGGTGAGGAGGTTCTTCTCCATTTAGGAACTTAGCTAATCTTATGGCATCCGTTTGGATGGCCAGCTGCTTGATACCTAAGTTTGTAGCTAATTGTAGGCCCTTGTAGCTAATTTTTTTCCTTTTTTGTTCAGCTTCTTCTGGCTGGTTTTGTTGGCTTTCATTTCCTTTCTTATCTCTAATTTCGAGGCCTCTATTAAAAAATAACAAGGTTAAATGTTATTTCAGTATCTTGGAACTGGTGGATGCTGCTGTTCCTGCCGATCAGTTAAATCCCATGAAAGAGACAATAGTACTGGTGGAAGGTGTGAAGGTTAGCATTGTAGCAATTCCCTTTTCTAATTATTTGATGGAGTAGCGAAGTGGAAATAAGACATAGAAAAACTAGGAGAAAACGATTATGATGAAGAGAACAATAAGAGACTAGGAAAACCTAAATTCTTAAAATCAGGAAATAGGATAAAAAGTCTTTTGCAAGCCAAAGGTATTAATGTCATATAAGGGCAAAGATGAAGAGTGCTTGTATTCTGACACCTCTTGTATGAGAAGAGCTTTTACTCTTCTTTGAGCATATATAGCAACTCTCTGAGCCAATTTCTCTCCTTTGAGCATATACAGCAATTCTCTGAGCCAATTTCTCTCCAAAAGAGAAATCTTTTCCAGTATTGTTTGGCCCAGGTGGCAACTCAAATTTTTCTCCCTTTAGCTTTGCATGTTTATTTCTGTGGTAGTCTGACTGGGCAAAGATGAAGAGTGCTTGATATTCTGACACCTCTTGTATGAGAAGAGCTTGGGCCCTTCATTGAGCAGTTTAAAGCAACTCTCTGAGCCGTTTTTTCTCCAGAAAAGATAATTTTTCCACATACTGTTCCTCGTGTAAATTCAAATCTTTCCCTCTAAACTTGACCTAGCTATTTTCTCTTTTTGAGATGATATGGTCAAATGTGTTGTATGAGTACAGTCCGGCAGGGCTAAGATGAAGAGTGCTTGATATTCTGACACCTCTTGTATGAGAAGAGCTTCGGCCCTTCATTGAGCAGTTAAAGCAACTCTCTGAGCCGTTTTTCTCCAGAAAAGATCATTTTCCCACATTGTTCGTCGTGGAAATTCAAATCTTTCCCTCTAAACTTGGCATGGTTTATTGCTGTTTTTGAGCTGACGTAGTTAAATGTGTTGTATGAGTAGAGTTGGACTAGGGTATTCCGTGATGGCTAAGATGAAGAGTGCTTGATATTCTGACACCTCTTGTATGAGAAGAGCTTTGGCCCTTCATTGAGCAGTTAAAGCAACTCTCTGAGCCGTTTTTTCTCCAAAAAAGATCATTTTCCCACTTTGTTCCTCGTGGAAATTCAAATCTTTTCCCTCTAAAATTGGCATGGTTTATTTCTGTTTTTGAGCTGATATAGTTAAATGTGTTGTATGAGTAGAGTCCGGCAGAGCTAAGATGAAGAGTGCTTGATATTCTGACACCTCTTGTATGAGAAGAGCTTCGGCCCTTCATTGAGCAGTAAAAGCAACTCTCTGAGCCATTTTTCTCCAGAAAAGATCATTTTCCCACATTGTTCCTCGTGGAAATTCAAATCTTTTCCCCCTAAACATGGCATGGTTTATTTCTGTTTTTGAGCTGATATAGTTAAATGTGTTGTATGTGTAGAGCTGGACAAGGGTAGTCCGGCAGGACTAAGGTTCCCTCTAAACATGGCATGGTTTATTTCATGTCCCGCTGTCATGTCATTTCTTAGATGGGACGAGTAATTATAGTCCTGAATCCTGTAGAGAACATTATATAGCTTTCCGATATCCAGTTTCCTTCTTTAACTTGAATGTCTTGCTACGATCAATGTTATTCACAATTTTTTTCCCTAGGGATGTCACCGACTACGAGGAAGAAGGGCGGGATCCAATCTCTATCTTGATGTTCATATTGAGGTGAGTTCTGGAATATTATAAATAGTTGACATCGATTTGTCTTCAAATGAATAGCTGTGATGGTTTCAAGTAATTGTAGAATACTAACTCGTTCTACTTTATTTTTAAGGTTGATCCCTTTTTAAGTGTTAGTGCCGCACACTGGGTTGGTGAAGCAGTTCGTCATCAAATTCACTGCTCACATCCTGAAGTAGCCGAAGTTTTCATACACATTGGTATTGTTTATAATATTCATGGTCTATTATTTCAAACTTGCATGCTTTCAAAAAGGTTGAGGTCATGATCTCCTTATTTCGTCATCAATATAGACCCTTCAACCATGGGCTTGTTCAAGGAGAAAATGGACAAGCAAGAAATTATGAACTTGATCTCTCAAAACAAAATGTCATCTGCAAAGGAAAAAGAGATTGAAGCCATCATTCTAAATGTAATCTCATCGAAGTTCTCCATGGTACTTTTTCCTGTGTTGGTAGTTGTCTTATTGTCATTTTGCTGGCTTTTTCCAGATAACGCGTAACTCTAGACCAATGTTAGAGTTTAACTGAAAATTATGTTTCAGGAATTGGTGGTTGAGCGAATTACACAACATTTGCTGCAAGGAAAGCTTTTGGTGGAGGTCGAGATTTCTATGCCCCCAGAAACCTTGATCAGGTAAATTCAAAGAACGTAAAACTTCTGCCACTATCTTTATCTGGGCGTCGTTAAGAGATACTGATTTGTTTGTCTATGTTATGATTAGTGATGCGATGAAAGTGGCTAAAGAGGCGGAGAAGGAGATATTGAGGAGTGTCGACAACATAATTTATGCCCGCTTTCAACTTAGATTGGAGGATTGGATATCACCCAGCTGTCGTCGAACTGCAAATAGGTAGGATGTCGTTCATCATGGTTTATGGGTAAATACTATCACAGGTTTTGACTTGTCTGGGGTTACTGGATTGTCGATTCATAGTAAATTCCACCATTCATGTAAGATTGAGAGACGATATTCAAAGTACATTCCACCATACATGTAATAATGATAGAGGGGATTAAAACATGAAATGCAATAAGGAATTATCTACCCTAAGCTTCTTTTCCATGGTGACTGCTGTATTAGAAGCATATACTTACGCGGCAAAAATACTAAATTTTCCTGTTATCTCCCGAACATTGCCTAGTTTTTCTTACAGAGATAAATAGTGCCAATTCGTTTGCTTGATCTCAGATTTCGCTTGTGTCCTAGAAATTGTGATACTACAAATGTAACAAAGACAGCCGTCAATTTTCCATTTATCTCTGTAGGAAAAACTAGGCAATGTTCGGGATACATTAAGGCAGACCAGCTACTCAACCACCTTCGCCTCACCCTCACAGGCACCTGATTCCTCGTGATTCACAGTGCCTTCCCTGGGTCCATCTTCGGAGGTTGCCGGTTCGTAATTCGTTTCGACAATAGTCACGGGAGCCCCTTTCATGTACTTCTTACGCTTCCGGTTCCTTTGTGCTTTGAGTAGGCCACACTCGATGGCTTCCAACGCTCTCATCGTCAGGGGTCGATTCCGAGTACTCTGCCGCTGGCAGTCCCTTGTGGGATTCGTCTCAGTTGCAGAACTCGCCTTTTCTGGCTGATAATTGATTTGAGAAGCCAAGGCACTCAAGCATGACAGACATCTTTCCGTGACGACGTGTTCTTCGGATACATCTCTGAAGATTTGTGGGAGGTTCAAATCAATTGTAGCCCGGTCATTGTCACCTCCAGGTGGTGGAACAGGATCCTGACATATTCGGTGAACTGTGCATCCTTCAGATTGTCCGCTGATGAACTATATTTCAGGAAGCCCCGAGATGCGAACAACGATAAAACCATCTTCTTGGACTTCATGGGCGAGAAGATACAACGAGAAGATGCCGATTTGTGGCGTTTTCTTACCAAAATATCACTGGATTCAACTTTTATTTGCTCAGGGAGCACTGTGGCTGAATTCTCCTGTCCTGCCGCAACACCAGCATCACACGAATGACCTTGAGACTTTAACTCCCATTTCTTCCGACCCTCAAGAGCGATTTCGCTGGTTTTCTCTCGGGCAAACTGTTTACGTAGAAAACGGAACACGTCGGAAATATTTAGCAATTGGACTCACAGGGAAATGTATGTGGTCGCCAGAAAGATGAATTTCAATGATGAAAGATACGACTGTACAAATTCAGAGTTTCGAAAGATAACTTAGAATCTTACAGCCATAAAAATGAACGAAAAAAGGGGTGATACGGCTGACGTAGGCGTCGTAAACTCGCTACACTGCGCTGCGCTGTAGATTTGTGTGACAGTAGCAGTGCTGGCGGGGGGTTTATTGCCTCGGTTACGGTTGCTCGTCGGGACGGTGGAAGTGCTGGCGGAGGGTTGTTGCCTTAGTTACGGTTGCTCGCCGGGACGGTGGAAGTGCTGGCGGAGGGTTGTTGCCCCAGTTACGGTTGCACGCCGGGACGGTGGAAGGTGATCACCAAAGCTACGGTTGCTCACTCTGGTGTTGAAGGTAGTGACCAAATAACCCAGGCCGAGGTATCTACTAAAGTCTAAGGGTGACGAGCAATGCAAATCTATGTTTGGCTGATTAATCGTGATTTTTCCTAAGGAGAATTTGTTCCACTTTTATACTGAATCTTGCAAGGCTTGAGTGCTGAACACGTTTGACACGTTCTTATGATATTTTGAAGGTTGTGGCCCTTTCAATCAATTCCCCAGAATCTTGGTAACAACCTGACTAGTATACGTGGCTTTTATCCAACTTAACCACTTCTCTTTCTTAAATTAATTATATTAAATCAAATCCTCAGATTTTCCTCTATCTGAAGATCTTTCCAAATGGGAACGTGGCCCCATAATCTTTTTCCCGAAAATCTTGGAGTCAAGATCTTTTCTGACCTCGTAGACACGGACCCCCGTAGACACGGACCCTCGTAGACTGAGACCCCGTAGACTTGATCCCAACAGTCTTTTGTAGACTTAGTACTTCGCTGGCGGGTTCACACAAAAGTGGGCTTGGACTTATGATTTCTTATAATTAAGCCCAAGATATTTGCCATGCCAACATAAGCCCCCCTCTTAGGGTGAGACGATCTTAGCCGAGTGTCCAACCCAGCATTGTGAAGTGGCTTAGATTACGAACAAAGAAACTTAAAACGAAAGGAGCTTTGAGGATTTAAAACCTAACGCCAAATTGCGTGATCCCATGGTATTTGTCAAACTTTATAAGCCCGTGTAGGTTGGATCACTATGTCAATATACTTATTTTGTTGGGCAAGACGTTGTCTTAAATCGTGTTGCAAGCCACCCGGGTCAAAGGGCAAGTGGCACCATAATAATGGGTTGGCCATTATTGTTTCTCCAGGTGCCCATAGTTCATGCTCGGAAATTTCAAGGTTCTATATGAAGTTAACCTCTGGTTGGAAAGTATGAATTGTAATTTCATTTTTTAATGGTTGGACGTCGATTACACGCACATAATTTGGCATAACTTGTTCTACCACTTGTACCCCAACATCTTTAAGGGTTGGCAGACCAAATTGCTTAACTTTATCAACCTCTAGCGACGGGTTTATTCTGACATCTACATCAATAGGAGATGTTGTTATGGGCACGTACTCCTCCGTGGGTGTTTTTGGTACGAATGAATAATTTGTTACGGGAGGTTCGGGAGTGGGGATATAACCCTCGACGGAAGGTTCCGTATGAAAACTCTCTCTTCGTCGATATAAATGAGCATTGTTCGCATACTCATTTATTTTGAAGCCCCCATAAGTAAAGTTTTCGAAAACTTGTGCCGGGACGAAAGAGCTGGGCTGCCTGGCTCTATTGGCTTTATGAGTATACTCGTCCCAATCTACATCGTCGTTGTCGTAGACATGGTCAGGACTGATCATTTTCGTAGACTCGTCACGAGTCCTTTCCCAGTTTTTTGGCTTTGCAGCGGCGCTTGGCCGGTTTAAGGCACTGATTTGCTCCAGTATCTGAATTATATTGTCTTGTAGCCTAGTGAAACGCCTGTCCATCAAGTTTTTCGTATCATTAAATTCTTTATAGAACTCAAGCCTAGTGGGTTGAGTATGTGCCCCGAAAGAGTGTTGAGTTGCAGCCACTTGGCTTCCTAGAGCCGTGGTCTCCTCCTTTGCGTATCCTGCTATATTCTAACCATCTCCATCTAATGGAGGTAAGGGCCGCGATTAACCCAACTCCTGGTATTCTTTGCCATGTGAGTATTAACTCGGCTCCCACTGTGGTCGCCAAAGACGTGTTCGCGTAGAAAACGGACCACATCGGAAATAATTGGTAATTGGAGTCACAGGGAAATGTATGTGGTCGCCAAAAAGATGAATTTCAATGATAAAAGATACGACCGTACAAATTCAGAGTTTCGAAAGAGAAATTAGGATCTTACAGCCATAAAAATGAACGAAAAAAGGGGTGATACGGTTGACGTAGGCGTCGTAGACTCGCTGCTGACGTAGTAGACTCGCTACAGTGCGCTGCACCGTAGACTCGTGTGACGGTAGTAGTATTGGCGAAGGGTTGTTGCTTCGGTTACGGTTGCTCGCCGGGACGGTGGAAGTGCTGGCGGAGGGTTGTTGCCTCGGCTAGGGTTGCTCGCCGGGACGGTGGAAGTGCTGGCGGAGGGTTGTTGCCCGGTTACGGTTGCTCGCCGGGACGGTGGAAGTGCTGGCGGAAGGTGATCACCAAAGTTACGGTTGCTCACTCTGGTGTTGAAGGTAGTGACCAAATAACCCAGGCCGAGGTATCTACTAAAGTCTAAGGGTGACGAGCAATGCAAATCTGTGTTTGGCTGATTGATCGTCATTTTCCTAAGGAGAATTTGTTCCCCTTTTATACTGAATCTTGCAAGGCTTGAGTGCTGAACACGTTTGACACGTTCTTATGATATTTTGAAGGTTGTGGCCCTTTCAATCAATTCCCCAGAATCTTGGTAACAACCTGACTAGTATACGTGGCTTTTATCCAACTTAACCACTTCTCTTTCTTAAATTAATTATATTAAATCAAATCCTCAGATTTTCCTCTATCTGAAGATCTTTCCAAATGGGAACGTGGCCCCATAATCTTCTTTCCGAAAATCTTGGAGTCAAGATCTTTTCTAACCCCCGTAGACACGGACCCTCGTAGACTTAGACCCCGTAGACTTGTTCCCGACAGTCCTTTGTAGATTTAGTACTTCCCTGGCGGGTTCACACAAAAGTGAGCTTGGACTTATGATTTCTTATAATTAAGCCTAAGATAACACAAACATAATTCGTTCTTCACAGGATCTTTCGGCTTCATAACATCGTTCCTAGGACAAGTTTTATCAGCATTGTCGGGAGGCAAACAACTCGACAACTCACTCAACCCCCTGACAATCACATTTTCTTCGATCTTGGAGATGCAACTCAATTTATGATTAGTCAGACCCTTCAATTGGATGGCGTCTCTTTCTGTTGCCGTCAAAAGAGTTCACCAAGACACCTGTCAACTCAACTGGTAAATGCCTCAGCTCTCTTACAATAGATTTTCCACGTCGAACCAAACTAGTGTCTACGATCATAAACATCATCGAGTTGACACTGTCTTTCGAGATCCGTGGCTGCAGGTAATGACAGGACGGTCGTTTTATCACCTCATTCATATCCGAAACGGTTGAAGTTTTATGCTTAAATTCTTCCATCGCCGTGACACGATCTTCTGCCTCACAATGAAGCTCAAGAAGAGCAGGGTCTGAAGCAACTTTATTCAATATATCAGTAACGGAATCAAAATAGTCATTTCCTTTCACAAGGCTGTCTCTAGAGAACTCTTGGATCCCAGGGACAAGAAACACCAAAGAATGCCTGGACCCAGAAACACTGTGATCCTTTGGCTGCTCTGAATGCCATCCTTTTGCCAGAAGGCGCGGCCAAACCGCTTCCCTGAAGAGATCATTTGATCTCGCCTTTCTCAATCTGAAATCACCCCTTGGAATTTTGATGATCTCTGTGGGCAATAAAGAAGACCAGGAGGCTTCTCCAACTGGAATCTCGGGACGTGCAGGGAGTGCATTGTATTTTCTAGACAACTCAGTTGTGTTGGTGAGATCTCGTTTCCCAGTGCCCGATTCCCACTGCTTCCACCATACCAACCGTTTCCTTTAAGGTGTATATAAATCTTCAAAAGGTGTCGAACCCTGCTCAAACAACCTAGAAGACTTAAATAGGAAGTAACAATTAATGAACAAATCAATTAGCCAGATGAAATTGCAATCTCCATCCGCCAAAAGTAGAATTACACTGCAAACAGAGAGGACAAGAGATTTAACTGAAATAATTATAACAAGAAAACAAAGATCTTCCTAGTCCTAGTCATAAGACATTTGGTTTCCAACTACTGTGTGAGACAGGATTGATGTTTCGCTCTCTACAGATACTTTTTACCATCTGTCCCTGCTGTTGATTCATAATCACAGGAAGGTTTGGTTCTTTTTCAATATGATTTTGGAATAATTAATTATACCAAACTCCTAAATCAGGCTACTGTTGACATTGAAAAATTTCACACTACATTCTGTTCGGATTTCCAATTTGGCTGATGGCAATGAGTAGATCATATTTCCATCCTGCCTCTGATATGTCCATATCAGAGCCTTATAAACCTCATTTCTCAAAGAAAATGAGAAAACAGACCCTTTGGTTGAAGCGAGTAGCAAATATCAAACTCTGCTCATATTTCAAATTGCTAGCAAGAAAATCAAATGCCGTGATCTAGTGATAAACACAATTTTAAGAGTCCGAGTCACTAAACATAACAGTTGACAAGCATTAGAAACAATTCTTTTGTCAACCATACGAGACGATGCAGCCAGAAGTTGAACACTGGAACATCATTGTGATGATTGGATCTCAAAATAAGATGGATATGCTAGTCATGGGAATAATCGTAGTTGCCATGGTCAGATCGCTCAGAAAAGAGACGCTCGTAGGTAGAGCAACAAAGCCTTTCTTTCCTTAGGTACAAAACCCAATCATAGAAGTAGTTGGGGCAAGTGATTATATCCTCCTAGTAAATTCATAACACCAGAAGTCGGAGTGCTAAGTTCAGCACGATTACTACAATGCATGATCATCAAGATGGCTAATTAGAGTCAATGGAAATCAAGGCAATAATTGTTCTATGTAGGAAAACATTTGGACAGAAATTAAAGAGAATCCTAGAAGATTTCCTTTGCCTTGCAATCGGTGTTGCCTAAGCAGAATAAAAGCAGTCAAACTACCTCGATTAGGAATCGGGCAGACCACTGAGATACGAGAAGACAATCGAGACAACAATTCCGGTAGCCTCCATTCAGAATAAATCTTCGGCCCAGAAACACATCTCCTGCTTTTAGCCTTTCTGCAATCTGACCATCGCCATTACCCAGCCGAGCCATAAAACTTCCCATAGTAGAAAAGCAGTATATCTCCCATCTGCTTACCTTCTGTAAATCTCTTGACAAGATAAAAATCCTTTCCAAAGGTATAGAGACCTAGCAAAAAGCCATTGTATTCGGTGTCACTCCAGGAATTCAAAGAAGTCGTATTGCCATCTCCATCCTCAACATCAAGCATCTCGACGTTTTTGGAGCCATTTTCAACTCCTAAACGAGAATTGATCATGTCAACTTGGGGAACCGGGCATACATCATTGGAAATGATCAGAGCCTCTTGATTGCTTAGAACTTTTGAGCCACTTGGTTGGGATTCTGAATGAGGATCATTATCATTAGAACTTAGAAGTGGAATTTTCGCCTGGAACTCATCTCCGACCCGAGGAAGCACTAGAGGATCTCTAAAAAAGTCATTCGCCACGGAGATGAAAGAGGAAAGCAACCTATCCTCTCCAGCCTTAATTTTGGGGTCTTCCATTCACCTAAAGTAGAAACGTGAACCTGCAGTAGAGCCCTCAAAATATAGAAGAACACAGCCATAAAAAGAGTTTGCGCCGCCTGTAGTCATCATATTGGAGCTGTTAAATACACAGCAGTCAATAGATCCAGAAGATGATAAGAATGAGAACCTCTTCGGAATTAAAATTACCAACAGAAATACACAGTCCGGCAGTAGTTTTTTAGGTCAGCATTATACTACCAGATCAATTTCATCCTATTTCCAGTTGATTTAAATGGTCGAGCATGAAAATCAGAACAACTAAAGTGAGATCCAACTTGCAAGGATCAATTCTTGCAAAGTATGAGGCCCCGAAAAATACATCGCAACGACTCCAATTTCATTCTCAAGTGTCAGATCCTCGTAATACAACAATGATAAGAGCTGTTTTTCGAGATAACACAGGATTTCAATTGAACATCGGTCACCCTCAAATCATATTCATTTTTCCTTTCGTTTCTAACATGTAAAAAATTTGACCAGACTACTAAACACGCGAGAAGGGAAAACTTTTTAATGGAAAGCATTCACCGGGGACAATCTCTCAGGGGAAATAAACCCACATTAACAACTCCAGATTTTGATCAAAGCAAGAATGAGAAAATCTCCAGCGGCATGCTTTGTTCCAAACACAGAAAAACTAAGAGAAACACCATGTTCAACCTTCAGCAAAGACAAGGGAAAGACTCAGCTTCCAAATCCAACTACTACGAAAAAACCAAAGGAAGGAGCAAAAACCCACAAAGCAAAACCATCGAACAAACACATGACCCATGTTGGAGATGGGGAGAAACTTCCATTCCATATCAACCCAACTCGGACAACAGAAGCATGGAACGGAAATATTAACCGAGAGCAAAAACAAAAACTACAGAAGAACAACCGGCCGAACACGCCTAAACATGCAGGCAACCAAGAAACATTCGACCAAATTGAGAACCTGTCCGTCCAACACCTTGTCAATGGGCAAAGGAAGGAAGAAAACATATACAGAACATCGTAGAACTAACAGGGAGACCTCCAACCCGGGGCCTTAACCCGCATCGATTTCATCAACCCCTAGATATATAATACACAGTTACGAACCAAGAAGACAAACTCACCCCCCACGTTTTAGAGCCGAATGGATTCGTATTTGGGAGCTTCCCAAGTCTCTCTTTTCCTTCCTCGACGATGGAGTGAAAGAGGAAGACGAGCGAAACTAAAAAGAAATAATCGAGTTTTACTGGGAAGAATTGATTTTGGAAGTTAATTTTGTGACTATTTTTTTTTTTATGTTCACATGGTAGGGTTGGATATATTGTATGTTTGAGCTTATGCAAAATAGAGAATTTAAAAATATTGAGATAATTTTATTATAGGTTGGTCTCAAGTATTTTTCCCATATTACTTCTTTTTAAAAACAAAAATAAATATTGCTTCTTTTTTTAATTGGCTAACAAGTAAAATTCATAGAGTAAATTTTATGTATAACAATAGCCTCTTACACGTGTAACAAATATTGTATTATTTTATGTATTTTGGTCCCCGAAATTTTGCTGGAGCAAATATGTCATGCCAACCTTCGTTACTGCTCTGCTTCGAGTTTCTTTTTCAGGAAGTTGTAACCGTAGTCGATCGTGATTCTCTTCCTGATGCCCGATCCCTTCCCGGCCGCGACATCACTCTCCCCGACCAGGTGCACAACCCCGGCACGCCACACCCCCTCGACTGCATCCACATCTCTCTTTACCTTCCCTCCTCATCTCTTCCGGCCGCGTTACTTCTTATGTATCCTTTCAGTCCCTCAGCTAGCGTAAACTCGAAGGGCTCTCCCCGAGCACTTGATCCCTGCATGTCACTGTTTCCGTACCTTACCATGCATCGGTACACACTTGCGTTGTCAGATGGGATCCTGCGGAACTGGAAACGTTCCTCCTGCAGCACCTTATTTATGGGAAGAGATTTGAAGGACACGAAGACCAGGACCTTGTTTAGAGCTGGGACATTCGAGAGGTATTGTGCGAATATCGGGGGAACCCTGGATGAGCTCGGAGTAGAAGAGGGCAAGCTTAGGCATATGGCGGAGGTTTGGGTCGGATATGATCTCCTCCAACCTCTTAGGGGTGATCTTGTGGTCTAGCTCGTAGTAGTACTTCTTGCGGTAAATGTAGTTCCACACGTGCATGATCATCATCACAATGGCTGCAAAGGCGTGAGGCAGGTAGCCACGCTGGTCGAACTTGTAGTAGAGGACTAAGCTCAAGTACATGAGCTCGATCGAACAGATCGTTAAGGCGTAGAGTACCACGAGAAGAAGATTGGTCTTCCAGACCATTATCATGATCAATCCGAGGAAGTGTCGTCAGGACCATGACGAACACCACCACAACTCCTAAAACAAGTAGATTGACTGATTAAGTTGCGAGAACTAGTTGCACGACTATGAAGATCTTGCCATGTATCTCAACATATAAGGATTGCCATTCTTTTCCATGGTCCTGAAACCAACTGAGACAGCTATGCTGGCAACCATGATGAAGTAATTGATTCCAGGCACGTAAACCTGTCCTTCAACTTGCCGGGGTATGCACAACCTTCGCACGGGGAAACAGCCAAGTTCAAGCGATTGCTGGATGATGGAGAAAGTAATGGAAATCATGGCCTGACTGGCGCTGGCTGTAAATTTAACTGCAACCATGAACCTTGGCCAGAATACAGCCTCTGCATACATTGACAAGGTCAATGACCAGAATCTTCAGAAATCTTGAATTTGCAGATGACAACGGCCATGACTTACCTGGAATGCTCTTGAAGAAATTGTCGGAAGCCAATTCAGGGTGCTTCCTCTGGAAAGAGGCCTGCCCCATGTACGTTATGACGAGCGAAGGATATACGAGTGTGATTATCCTTATTTGGATCGACTTAACGGAGAAATGCCCCAGATCCGCAGACATGACTTCTGTTCCTGTTATTGCGAGAACGACGCCACCAAGAAGGATCCAAGCATCCTTCCCATTCCTTTGGAAGTACTGGATGATGTGCCATGGGTTGAGTGCCCTTGTCACAGCGGGTGAATTCAGCTTTTGACTCTCGTTTATTAAAGCCGAGTTCGTAACATTATTTTAAGAATTTAAAAAAATGTACGTCCTAAATCTCTAATTATTTTTACGAATGTTAATTAATAACAAACCTCTCGATTCCAATAATTTTATCAGGAGCGACGACTGGCTCCTCCATTTTTCTTGTCATTACAGAAGTGGGGATTAGGATTGATCCGAGGTTCCGATATTTTCAACTCCAGATCAACTTATTCTTATGTTCTGGGATTTGTTTATTACCGACGTCCATAACATGAGATCTAGTTTGGATCGGTCATTAATTTATTATTTACCTTAATCACAGGGCTTTTCTTAACGTCTTAATCAACGAATAAATTCCCCACCCCACTCCTTCCCGTCCCGCCACTCCTCTAAGGAATACCCCATTCTCTCCTCCACTTCCCCCGTTCAATCATTCCCCCATTTCATCATTTTGAGGCTAAATCAGTCATTTCATACCACGCAAAATATCCACGTTTCCCCGGAGGTTACTTCCCTCCGTCATTTTCCTCCTTCCTCCCGTCCCGATCGGTCTTCTCCCGCCGTCGTCTCCGATCCACCAATGGCCGCCCTCTCCGCGGCCATCCCATCCCCTCCGTGGCCTGAACCTAACCCTAACACTGCCCCATCCCATGATACCGAAGCAGACCTCCCCGATGCCCTAAACTCTCCCTCCCTCCTCCTCCCCGACCCCGACCCCGACCTAAACCCTAACCCTAGCCTCATGTCTGCGACCTCCCCAGCGCCGATGTCCCCGAATTCCCTCCCCTCGCCTCGCCCTACTCTCCTCCACCTCTCCTTCAACCAAGACCATGGCTGTTTTGCGGCTGGGACCGACCTCGGCTTCCGAATCTACAATTGCGACCCCTTCCGCGAGATTTTCCGCCGCGACTTCTCTCGTGACCCTGAGGATGGGGACGCTGCGGGCGGTGGGATCGCCGTCGTAGAGATGCTTTTCCGGTGTAATATCCTGGCTTTAGTGGGTGGTGGGCCGCGACCTAATTTTCCCGCCAGTAAGCTTATGATCTGGGATGATCACCAGTCGAGGTGCATCGGGGAGCTTGCATTTAGGTCTGATGTTCGGTCAGTGAGACTACGTAGGGATCGCACAGTGGTGGTTCTGGAGCAGAAGATTTTTGTGTATAATTTTGCAGATTTGAAGCTTTTGCATCAGATTGAGACAATTTCGAACCCCAAGGGCCTCTGTGAGGTGTCCCAGGGAGCTGGGACGATGGTTCTGGTGTGCCCTGGGCTTCAGAAGGGGCAAGTTAGGATCGAGCATTATGCATCGAAGAGGACAAAGTTTGTCATGGCGCATGATTCAAGGATAGCGTGCTTCGCTCTTTCAAGTGATGGCAGGTTCCTTGCCACCGCAAGCTCAAAGGGGACGCTGGTCAGGGTGTTTAATGCTGTTGATGGAAGCTTGTTGCAGGAGGTATGCTTTTTGACCTGGTTAAATTGTTTTTTTTTTTTTTCGTATGAAGTATGTGATCAAGTGATGGTCGAATGAGAAGGCTTCTTGCTGAACCTTTCCTTTGGACATTCTAGCTTAGGGATTGGTCAATGTCCCTTTTTCTTAATTTACCATGTTTCATAGAAGTGCCTCCATTCTCTACAGGCAGTGGAATATGCAACCAAACACAGTTTAGGAAGATCAGTTTGTGCCAATAACATATGGTTTTTGGAAAAGGGAAGGATGATGATATAGACTATTGGCGAATCAAGGGAATGCTATTAGTTATATGGCAGTCATCTGTCATCTTTATGTTATTTCATTTTGTATGTATGGCTATGTATTATTTCTGCTGCTTTTTAGGTAAGAAGGGGCGCAGATAGAGCAGAAATCTTCAGTCTGGCATTCTCATCCAATGCTCAATGGTTAGCAGTCTCTAGTGACAAGGGTACCATACATGTCTTTGGTCTCAAGGTCAACTCAAGTACCGCTGGAAATGATGTTTCAAGGACTCAATCTGATCCTACCATTACTCTTTCGTCACACAATCCACCTCTGTCTTTTATCAAGGGTAAGACACGCCATTAACCATTGAGTGCCTTCATTGTTTTAAAATTCTTTATTTTCCTTATATTTGGTGATTAATTTTACTGTGGAGCATCCGCTGTTGGAATAAGGATGATACCAGTATAGAGCTGCTGATGCGTAGGATGCGATTGTGCCAGATATGTCACATAGATGAGCCAATGTTCCCACTTCTTATTACTAGCAATATCATGCTGTATTTCACTAACCAAGGTACTTGTGTTGGTTGAATTTATACTAACTGGAGGCTACAAAACAATTCTGTTGGAAAATGTCTCTGATGCTGCCTACTGTTTTAAGCTTGACAGCTTGATCTTTCCTATGCTGGAGAAATGATGCATTGAAGATCTTTTTTTTGTAGTTTGCAGTTTGATTTCCTGAATTCTTAATCTCAAGCAATCTCTTGGAGAGCCATCGCAAAACAAACAGGATTACTGTGATAATTACCCTGTAGGAAATTGTGCGCGCGCGCAATGTATCAGTATAATTATTGATAAGGTAGTAATTAGGTAATTTAAGAGACGGTAAACCTAATTTGGGAGAAATTATATTGTGGAGATGCAATGATGCGTTTTTTTCTATTCTTTGTAAATTATTCAGAGGAATTATTGACAATAGATTGGTGGTTCTCGTTTTACCAGTGAAACAGCTAGAGGTAGCCAATTAAGATACAATTTCATGGCATACTTGTTTTTGATGAAATTGATGCCTAAGATGTGGTAAAGTAGCTCCTAGCAGATTAAGAGCCTCATGTCATGAGCTTTGGCTTGGTTTAGTTGACAAGGAGATTTCAGTGAAATGCCTGACTGAGCATGATGTAGAAATACACGGAATACTTTTGAGCAAGTTGAATATTTTTGGTTGTGATGTCTTCTATATGACATCCTCCATTTTTTTTTTATTATTTTTGCTCAGGAGTCTTGCCAAAGTACTTCAGCTCTGAGTGGTCAATGGCCCAGTATCACTTACCTGAGGGATCACAATATATCGTTGCTTTTGGTCATCAGAAGAACACGGTTGTGATTCTCGGAATGGATGGAAGGTATTTGGATTATCCCGTCCAATACCAATATCCAACATTAGTGGTTATATCATAACCTTAAAATTGCTTGGAGAAAGACGCCATTTGATATATCTTTTGCCTCTCTTTTGTCCATTCAGTTGGTGTTATTTTCATTGTTATCATTGTATTCAACTGTTGCTGCAGCTTCTATCGGTGTCAATTCGATCCTGTGTCTGGGGGTGAGATGCAGCAGTTGGAATACCACAATATTCTTGAACCAGAAGCTTCCTGATCATTGTATGTTACCCCTTTTTTCTTGGTCCGATAAGTCGATGCCCTATTTACCCCTTATGTAACTGGTATGTGTCAGTATTATGTATAGTAGACATGGAGACCCTGCCGTGAATAGCTTGAAAAAAGGAAAGGAAAAAAAAAGGAGGATATGCAGTAACATTCCCTGACCCCCTCTGCTTGTTTGCTTCAAAACATGCACTTTATTGGTGAAATGTTAAGGAAACTGGATCGATTTGTAATCCGTGCGGTGTTGATTTATAATATACTGAGTCGTCGAAAGGAATGAGATAATCTTGTGCATGGTCCTGAGCATTATGAAAATCAGGTTTCTTGGAGAAGTCATGACTTGGTGATGCTATACGAGTCGTTTCAGACGTGATCGTTGTTAAAAACATTCCAACTAAGCTTCTTTTTTCTGGGGCTTGCTGGGTGTTAAAACGGTGCTCTTTTGTAAGACACTGGAATGCATGTGAAGTTGTGGTTTCCAGATGTTGGGATTTATGCAGTCGTGGGTAGTAAGTGGATGTGATTGCACTGATAAATAGTATTTTGGGCCACCGGTTATTTCATGTGGGTGTTGGGGTTGGACCATTGCATGTCGATAGTTTATTTGATAAAGCAAGAGCAGAGGAGAATCTGCAGACCCCCTTGTGACTTTTAACAATTCAAAATGACCTTAAAGATTGCTCCCCCGGCGGCTTCCTCAGCAATGCAAATCCATACTTTTCGACTCGCACCCCAAGTTCTGGGACGGATCGCTGGCCGCCGCACGCTCGACGAGAAGTGTGTTTCAGGAGTCCCGGGAGGCATCATCCTCCATGTTTGTGGCCCGAGCGTTGGTGGGAAACCACTCGACGCCAGATCAGACAGACCCTTGTTCTTTCTTTATACAAAAAGTTCTTTTGTCCAAATTATGTTTGTAATGTTGCGCCGGAACGGCACCCAGAAAAAAAAAAATGACAGCCACACACACACACACGGGGAAAACAATGGAAAAGCTGTGTGTGTTTGTGTGGGTGGGAATTCGTAAATAAAAAACGAAAAGAAAAGGAAAGTAACGTGGAACCCTGTCAAATCTTGGACACCCCCACTACTCTCTTGCTGCTGCACGCACTGTCGTGAGCCAAACATGCAACCAAGGAGAAAAGAGAAAGAAATTAATATTCCGATGCCCTACTTAAACACCAGGGAGGACAGACTATTCCCCTTTTACCCCACCACACACGTCTTTTCGAGAAACAGTGGGATTGACAGGGACTGAACTTTTTGCGGGGGTGTGCGTGTTGCCCTGCATTTACTTTTCCCATTACGTTGAATTTTAAAATTAGTAGAAAACCTAATTTTAATTTGTAAAACACGAAACTTCTTTCTTAAAACTCGATTTCACGGGCCATGAGAAATTACTTGAATTTGAAATTAAAAATTCCGAAATCATTCCAATTAGTAACTTAAATTTAGTTTTGTCGGAATTTTCAAATTCCATTTCTTTAATTTAAGTGAGAGTGGAGTTTTTAAATTCATTTTTACTCTAATAAGGAAATAAAATTGATTTTGATTTTGAAGTGATGAAATAAGTGCTTTTAACACGGACTTCCTGATATCTCGCAAGTATCTATAATATCAGAGTTACTAAGACCCACTTCGAGTTTAGAAATCTTAAATTGGATTCACATAATCTAAATTTCATAAATAATAAAAATCGATGTTTATAATTTCGATCTCGTGAATTTTCACGAATTACAAGACTATTTTACGAAATATTTTTTCTATTAACATTCTTATCAATAGCTTGGAACACAGAAAATGCCATCATCCTACGGACGTTCGCCCTTCCACCGTCACCCACCGAGGCAAATTCGCAGGTGCATCACTGCTCCATCCGATGCTCTATCGACGATCACGTAAATATAACATAATTATTATATTAATTTTTTTCATTAAGTATCAATACATTAACAACGAGTATACTCTTTATTGATGGGGTTACAGTACAGGAGAGAGTGTATTTAAGGTTTGCTCCCACCACCGCCACGACGACGACGTGAGATGACATGACATGATGTTTCGATGTTTTGGATTTGAGTGTGCATTGAGCTATTTTTTTTTCTTTTATATTCATGACAAAAGTCAATTATCTAATCCCCACCACCCCTACATTTAATAAAATTATTGGAATTCAAATATTTATTAAAATTCCTTAACACCTTAACTTTTGGTTACAAGTAAGTTTTTAAAGTCCTTACAACTTTTAATTTTTGTAAAGCAAAAGGATGTATTTTTCTGTTAAAGAAAATGAAAGAGTTTTGTTCTAGTAATTTTTTTTTTCAAAATATTTGTTAAAAATAAAATATAAATTAGTTGACGTCAGCTATTATGCAATAACAACTTTCGTTTGTGTTAATATATTTATTTTCTCTCGTTTGTCTTTTCTACATATTTGACTTCGTTTATGGATTCAATAAAGATGAAAGTTATAATTTTAAAAAAAATAATAATAAAGACGAAGAACACAAATAAAAATTGGAAAACGTACGTATACTTTTTTGCCAATATAAAATGTCCAGATCTCGACCAACTACCGTTCTTACCCCAGACACCCCCCCAACCTCCCAATCCCGTTTCTTTTCCTTTTTCGCCCTTCTTTCTTCCTCGTTGTATCTCTATTGCTGACGGCTTTCCAAGTTAAGAACGACGCGAATGGCCGCCCTGAAGCTTTACGGACACCCCATGTCTTCTTGCACCGCCCGTGTCATGATCTGCCTTGTTGAGAAGAATGTCGAGTTCGAGCTCGTCCACGTCGACCCCTTCTCCGGCCAGCACAAGTCCCCTGACTTCCTCACCAAGAACGTAAGCCCACGCCTTCCTTCCCTTAATCCTTCATTTTCCCGTGATTAGTCTAGCCAGTCGTTAGGTACTGATCAAATGCGGGTTCTTGCTTCTTCTGCAGCCCTTCGGACTCATCCCTGTACTGGAAGACGGCGACTTCGTCATCATCGGTTAGTCCCCATGTTTCTTTAATCATCTCGTCACAGCTCCCGGGGTGTGTGTTGGTCGATAATTAATGCAAGACGCGGTTTTCTTTGGCCTCTTCCCTAGAGTCTAGGGCGATCACAGAGTACATCTGCAAGAAGTACGCCGGAAACGGCACCGAGGACCTCCTGCGTTCTGACGACCTCCGGCAGTCGACCCGGGTGAGGGCCTGGGTTGAGGTCGAGTCCCACTGCTTCCAGCCGGTGATGTCCCCTATAATATACCAGAGCTACGTGGTCCCACTCATGAGGAGCACCCCAGACGAGAAGGCTATCGAGGAGAGCCTCGAGAAGCTGAGGAAGGTGTTGGACATTTACGAGGCCAGGCTTGGGGAGACCAAGTACCTCGCGGGGGACGCGTACAGCCTCGCCGACCTCCACCACCTTCCTTACATGTTCTTCTTCACGAAGATCGAGAGGATATCGGGACCGGTCCTCGAAGAACGGCCCAAGGTCAAGGCATGGTGGGAGGAGATCTCGTCGAGGGCGGCGTTCAAGGAGGTGTCAAAGGGGATGAAGCTGGAGAAGTAGTTTCTTATAAACTTAATGAATTGCATGGCAAGGCATGGCATTTATTCTTGGAGGGGCGGTCGATGCCATGTAAGTTTTTCTCAAAGATTTACTTTCATCTATCTCTAGTGTCTCTTGTGTAAAGAGTTCCCGTTCATATAAATGTTTTGGTATGGAATCTGTGGAACTACTGCTTTTCTAACAAGGGTTGAAGTATGATGATGAAAGAACTTTGTAGTTAAAACGTTAAAACGAAAATTAACACACGTGACTAATAATCAGTAACCTCATGTTGTGTAGTTTGTCTGAACAAGGTTTTTGGGGTTGGAGTTGGACAATGTCAGCTAGGGTTGGTCGGCGAAGGGTGTCTGATGGCCTCCTCTAGCGAGTCAAAAGGAAGAAAAACATATGCCTTTTTTTTTATTACCCCCCTTTTCTTAGCTCTATGCAAGTTCGTGACGGGGCTTGGTTTTTCCTTGTTCTATTCTGTACCATTCTATCACTTGTGAAGAAATTTGTAACGTAGGATGAAAGAATCGTCGCACTTTTTAAGAATTAGTAACTTTAATATTGAATTGTATATGTGGGCTTATTACCAAAACGAACATGTTCGACTGCAGTGGGCCTTTCTCTGGCCCAATTAAACTGACCCTATTTTAATCCCTCCCGCTGGTGAAGCGGCTTCAAATACGACAAAAAAATGTTGCGTTTCGAATTCGTGGCTCGCGGTAGGCACGATCTTAGAGTTTTGTAGTTAGTCACGAAAATATTTCGGATAAAAATTTTAAAATGTATTTCAAAACTAATTTCATTTTAAAAAATTAAAAAAATCGATGTTTTTAATTTTTTAAGACAAAACTCGTTGTTTAAAACACTTATATTGACCCTATTAGGCCCAATTAACCTGGCACGGCCCAACATAGAAATCAGATATTAGCCCAATCAGATTCAAATCCCTCCATCGGGCTTGCCATCGACGATGAGGCGACATCGGTGGCCAATAAAGGCATGGAGTAATCTCTGAATTGGATCGCCAGATCCATGTGAAGTTGATTCCCGGTCGAAGATTTATGTCCCGCCCGCAGGTTGTTCATCTGTCGAGGGGGTATGGTTTTGGAGAACTAGGCTCAGGTTTGGGCATAGGGATTGGATTTGAAACAGATGAGTGTATTTGAAGAAGCTTGTAAGAAATTAAGGTTTGTTAGGAAATAAATTCACAAGATAGGGTCTTAATTTCTAATTTACTCGAAATATTTTCAATCAATTGAAGAACCGTGCCATACGAATTGTACTTTTGAGAATTTTGCAAACCAAAACTACATTTTGCAAAAATTTTTCAAAATTAACCGTAATTTGGTACATAGCTCGTATTTGAAGTGAATCTGGGATCGATATTTTGAGGAAGGCATGCTTTCTAAGAGAAAATATCCTATGTCTGCACACTGGGAGAGTATCTGTCGTGTTATTCTGAAGTTTGTGATCATGTTTTGCCTGATGAATGTCTTCTTCGACCTTCGTCCGTCGAATTACATACCTCTTTTTTTTTTTTGCGTTTTCATCCTTTTGTTTTGCTTTGAGGATGACTATCTGCAACTTCGATGATAAGACTAGCGATTTGTAAAAGCTGTCCCCAGCAAAGGAAAGAAAAAGGCTAATAATGTGATCTGGGTGCGTTCCCCATCTCTTTGCCAATTGCTGTTTCCTTTCCTTTTGTTTTGCTAAGTGCAAATCTCCATAGAAAGAGCATCTTTCTACTTTCTCTGAAAGAAGAAAACGACCTGCTTCCAAGCTGCTTTTTTAGCTTGGTGGATAGATTTTGTCTCATTTCTTTTGAAACTAATCGGTGAAAGTCTCTGATAAATGTCGCGTTAGAGCTTTGAATTTCGTTTTCTTGTCTTTCGGGTCCAGTTCTTTTCTGGTTGGTTTATCGCGACATTTTTTTTTCTAAGATGTGGGCGATCGATGTCAGGGCTTTTTCTTTACTGAGCATTGGAAAACCATTCTATATGCATGGTGCGTTTGTGGAAAGTGAGTTCAGGAAAGCGAAATCCGACTGGCTCAACAAGTGCCAAGAAAAAAGTTGATCCATCATACTTGTTGTAATGGCAAGCGCTGTCTTTAACATAAGCCAAAGGAATAAAAAAGGTGATCAAATCAAGAACTGGGCTTCAGATTGCGTGTTGTTTATACCTAGTGAAGAAGAAACACAGCAATGGTTTGGTTTTCTTTTTCGTCATCTGCAGAACGAAAGAGAAGTTGTTTGTTGTTCTTTGCAGTTTATCTCTGCTTAATCATTGTAACAATGTTTGACAATTGTTCTGAAATAAATATATCGAGATGTTGTCATGGGGTTTGTATGAATGAAATCATCTTATTCCTATCCAAGATGAAATGAAATGATACAAGGACGTCTTTGTTGTCATGCATTATCATCCTGTAAGAGATGCCTGTTCTGGTTGAGCCAGACTTGCAATAATTATACCAATATCGATGATCTCAAAAGTTCTTCACTGCAATTGAGGTGGGAAATTGAACTCCTCTGTTTGACGGGGCTTGTGCGCAGATTGAATGCCTCGGTGTTGAAAAGATGGTCGAATCGCTTGACGCAGCACCTTTTTCATTTTCCAGCATCCTGGCCTTTGTTTATATATACGTCTGTTTCCAGGGTCGAATAGAAATAGCATCTCTTGAATGATCTCTTATCGTTCTCCCATTTTCTCTAAGCATTAATCATGTCATCGGTCGCGGTTGCTTCTGAAGCTCTTCCGCCAGGACCTCTGAAATATCAGGTTGAAGAACCAAAACTTTTGACTCAAATCTTACCATTCATGTGACGCGATTCATTCATCTTACGATTCTTTAACATTTCCCCGGTGTTTTCAGACATGGATGCTTAAGGTTCCGATACATTGTGAAGGTTGCAGGAGGAAAGTCAAGAAAGTTCTCCACAGCATCGATGGTATGTTTTTCTCCCTGCTCTTTGAGCTCTGCCGAATCGTCTTCCATAGCACGAGTATCCAGTAAAGTGACTTCGTCTTCCTAGGTAATCTATACTTTATGTTTTCGATGCTTGGAAAATCCTAACTTAGTCTCTGCTTGATGTCCTAGGAGTGTTCACGACAACGATAGATCCCCAACAGCATAAGGTTGTGGTGATGGGTGATGTAGACACGGACACGCTAATCAAGAAGCTGATCAAGTCCGGAAAACAGGCCGAGGTCTGGCCCGAACCTGTTGAAAACACCCCGGTACCAAATGAAAACCAGAATGACAACAACGGGACTGTTAATGAGGGAGATGATACGTCGGATGTCGACGAAATGGGAGGCGAAGTAAAGACTGTGATTAGCACCGAAGGTGGCGAACCTACTGGAGGGAAAAAGAAAAAGAAGAAGAAGAAGAAGAAAAAGAACAAGGGGAATCCCGATCTTGGGGCACTGGCGCCGACCATGGCGACGTTGAACCCCGAACCGGCCGCTCCGGACTTAGGTTCGACGGACCTTGTCAGCCAGCCGTACCAGGATTTCCGTACGTATCAGGTGATAGACTATTTCCCACGCGAGTACGGGACGAGCTACGACTCGGTGTACGCCAACCCCAGCTCGTCGTCGTACATGTACCAGCCCCCGGTCAACGCGTACTCGTACTCCTCCGGTTCAGAGATGATCGCAACGATACAGCGTCATCTACATCCCCCAACGTCGGATCCCATAAGGAATCAGGAGGATGACTATTACCACGATTATGACGATGAATACAACGTGGGATGCTCGGTAATGTGACTGTAGCTCGGGTTAGCTTGTGCAATATGCATGAAATAAAACAACGTCAAAGACCTTCTCTCGTGTATAACCAATTACGTATCATCTAAAAACAAAAACTAGAGCTGTTGTTTTACAGCGATATTACTATTATATATATGGAGCAGCGACATATTAGGTAAAAGCATGATATAGTTATTATTTTGAATACTTAGCAGGTTTAGCCTCGATGGGTCTTACTAACTTAAGTATAGTGAGTAACTGAATCTTACGAATTTAATACAACAGACCCTTTAAACCGGCCCGAATAACCGCATAATTATTTAAAAGATAGACTATTGTATATTATTATTATTATTATTATTATTATTTGGAATTGTTTGGCTATGGGAATAAAAAGGCAAGGGGATTGGGGATGAGAAGTCGGCACAACCAACCAAATGAGAAAGTGTTTGTCGGTCCCCCTTATCAATTTGTTGTTCTCCTTTTTAGCCCCCGATTATTCCACTTGCACGTATCAATTCCTTGACCCAAAATTCTCATCTTTTCCATATCTCCTTTGAATATCTGGAAATGAGAGGTTAGTCTTGGTTTAATGTTATTTCGGCAGGAGATGTTGATGCCAATGTCATTTGAACTTTTTCGACATCTACCGATCGATCTTTGAGTGTTTTCGATGACTTGATATCATTTATAATAAGCAGTTCTTTATTGTTGAGTGACCCAGAACCACAAAAAGGAGGGGATAATATTAAAGTGGAGGAAAAGCCAAAAAGAAAGAAAAATATCCTCCCTCGATCGAAATTGACTTTATGAAGTCATTCATATATGTGGTCAATTTGATTAGGAAAAGAAGGAAGAATATTCACCCGATACATATTTTATTTTCCATATTTTGGTTGGTATTCTCTAAAAAAAACAAGAAGTAGTAGCGCCCAACCCGACTAGGAGATTCATGTCATGTGTTCTTGCTCTTACGAGCTTGACGCACTTACAGGCCATTCCTGGCTCAAGCCCAGCCTCGCTACATCCCCGGGCCTAGACAAGACTCTGCAACCCACCTGATCCGATTAAATCAGGCTACTCAAGGCCTGACAGGTAGGCGACCCATGAACTTTATTAGCCCCTCACCCATATGGGACGACAACAAAGGTTACATTCTTCATTTGACGTGATACCTGCGGATAGATCTTTGTCTGTCTGAAACCCATCGCCAGATCCATTACCAAGTCCTCGATGGGCTTCCGGGTTGGATCAGGCCCATCCTGACCACAATGGCCCCATGAATTTCAGCTCGGCTGAAAATGGCCCCGTTGAGAACCATTGGGTTCTGTTTGTTTCCACGATCCAGGTTTAGTTTCTCGAATTTCACGTATTATTATTATTATCATCACAAAATTTGGACAATTCGTAAATACATCAAAGAAAAGAGGAATTGGAACTGCTGGTGTTACCTAGAAAAACAGCATTGCTGAAATTGTTCAAATGAATTTTACACAACTCAACCAGCAGCATCAATTTCTGTTCAGAACTTTAGTTAGTAACGTAGTATTCTCCATGTAAGAAAACAAAGCCTTTGGAATTTCTGAAATTTTCTCTAAAAATTGTGATTTAAAAAAGTTGTATCAGAAATTAAGATTCTTCCTGACAATCTCGAATCAACATATTCTAATCAAGTTTGTTTCGTGGTTTAAAAAGGGCAAAAAGACCCCGAGGAAGAGGGAGGTGCCTCTTGAAATGAAGCGCAATGCTCGTTGTTTCTTCTCAGCATCTCCGAAATTTGGTGACAAAACCGAATAAGTTCTCCCGTCACGTGAATAATTCGTTCTTTCTTATATATTCCATATTCCCCACATCCCGGGACCTCATGTCACGCACAGCACAACGCGGACGCTAGAGGCGAGGCAAGCACGCGGGTAAGTATAGCATGTCCATCCGATTTACAATACAATCACGAGGGAATATAAATATCCCTATATGCATGATGATGGATGTATGATACAAGTTAGTATCTCTGACTTGTCATATCCAAATAATTCAAGTGGAGACTTACCACCACACCTTGCCTCCCTAATATTCTTCCACCCCAATGTGTTTATATAAAAACCTTCTCATCTTATCACGTTGTTCTAATATATCTCCTCTCCCTAACCTTAGATGTAAGTGATTGCATTAGGGTTTCCTTCAGTTACGAAACATATGACGAAACCTCTCTACCCTTCCAATGGCGAGGCCTCCATGATCCGGGAGAGGTTGAGGCGAGCTTACGAGGCTGTGGTCCCCGGTCGACGGGGATACGCCGCCTCAGAAGGGATGGAGAGAAGGAAAAATTCTGGATTTGGCACCAACGAGCTGATTAGGACCGTAATGTTCTTAGGATCGTGGAATCACATTTGAAAATGAAAATGATACTGTTAGAAAAAATAATAAAAAGGAAAATGGTAGGTGAGTATACCACAAAAAGTGTGAGATGAAAATCTTGTCTTTTATATCATCAATCAAAGATTGATATTTGATGTTGAAGCATTGGACTTGATCAAAGCAAGAGTAACAGACCAAGGAGAAATTACACATCCATTTATTTATTGCAAGCTTTTATTTTTTTATTATTTATTATTTTTATTTTTGTGGACGTTGTCAGTAGGTCGGGGTTGGTGTCAGGTAATCTCTCCTCATCCTCTCTCTCGATTCCCGCACCGCCACGCCACGCCATCTCTTTTATCGTAAATCTGGATCCTTAAATTTGATTTTGACCACTGAAATTTCCTCTGCGCCATTTCTTGTCGGGGGATCTCACGTTCAGGTCTCTCGTTGGCCCCTCTGCTGTTCTTCGTTTCTGCTGTTGTATCGTTTTAGTTGTGGAGTTGGAGTTTCGACATCGTTTGAGCCGCAGGTGTTCGATGAAATGATTGAGGTACTGCCGCCATCTGGGTTGACTCCAGATTCAACAACGGATGAGCGATTGGGTTAACTCGGGAGTGGTTTTTGTCGAACTAGCTGTTGTCTATAAGTCGTGATTATTGTAGTTTGTTGGCGTGATATGGGGTTGTGGTTGTGAGGAGAATTCTGATTGTGGATCCGGGAAGCCATCGATGTTTTCGCTTGATTTGAGTTCCAAATCATTCTCCTGCTTGCGAGCGAATGGTGCACTTTTCACGATCTTCCAGTTCCAGGGCTGTTCATTCAATGCTTACACTTCTGTCTTTGCTCGCAGAAGACTGATTTCCAGAATCAAATGGCTTCAGACCACAAAGCAGCTCTGATAGATGGAAAAGCTATTGCTCAAACCATCCGATCAGAAATTGCTGCCGAAGTCGCACAACTTAGTCGGAAGTATGGGAAGGTAGGTTCCCGGTTTGGTTTCTGACAATGTGCAAAGGATACGATTTTAATTTGGCTACTTGCTCAATGTTAGATTTCCATTTTTTTATCTTATTCACGGGGTTAGCAAATTTGGTCTTTTGTCTGCAAGTCAGGTTCCAGGACTGGCCGTGGTAATTGTTGGTACTAGAAAGGATTCACAAAGTTATGTCAGCATGAAGAGAAAAGCATGTGCAGAGGTTGGTATCAAGTCATTCAATGTTGATTTGCCAGAGCAAGTTCCTGAAGGGGAATTAATTGACAAAGTCCACGAGTTAAATGCAAATCCTGATGTTCATGGTCAGTCAGTTTGTCCAGTTCATCTTTGTGAAGGATTATCCATAGCTTTTCCTTGATGTTTATGCTCATGCTCCGGAGAAATTTATACATTTCAGATATCAATATAAGTTAATTATCATGGATTTCGGCGGGTTAAAGTAACTCGGTTGTTATTACTGTTGGGGCTTGCTTATTGTAGCACCGAAGGAAGACTTTCCGTGGTTTTATATGATTTGCGTGCAAGTTTGATTAGCCTCTTTTTGGACATTCGGTCTTTTATGCTGATCTTCTTTGTTATTTATTTTACAGGCATATTGGTTCAGCTTCCTCTGCCAAAGCACATCAATGAAGAAAGAGTCTTGAGCGAGATCAGTATTGAGAAAGATGTAGATGGGTTTCATCCTCTGAACATCGGGAAGCTGGCAATGAAAGGCAGAGACCCCCTATTTCTCCCTTGTACACCCAAGGCGAGATTCCTTAGCACGTGTCATTCAAATTGAGTTACTGTTCTTCGTTTTGCAGGTTCAGGAGATAATTGGTTAGTCTACAACGACTTAAATGTTTCCACCACACTTAATTTCCCCTTCTTTTTTCTTTTCAGGGATGCCTTGAACTTCTCTCACGCAGTGGAATTAGCATCAAGGGAAAGAATGCGGTGGTTGTTGGACGTAGTAACATAGTCGGATTACCAGTTTCTCTGTTGCTGCTGAAGGCAGATGCCACTGTTACAGTTGTGCATTCCCGTTCACACAACCCAGAACAAATCATACGTGAAGCTGATATTATTATTGCCGCGGCTGGACAAGCAAAGATGGTATATGTGTACAAACTGATGTTTATGTAATGACTGGTTTTTTATTCGCAAGGTTTAATCCTTTCCTCATTCCTTTCATTCAAAACTTGTTTTCATAGATAAAGGGAAGCTGGATCAAGCCTGGCGCTGCAGTTATTGATGTGGGAACCAACGCCGTGGATGACCCGAGTAGGAAAACAGGTTACCGGCTGGTGGGTGACGTCGATTATGATGAGGCGATCAAGGTGGCTGGGCATATAACACCGGTTCCAGGTGGTGTCGGTCCCATGACCGTTGCAATGCTGCTGAAGAACACCCTCGAGGGCGCCAAGCGCGTGTTTGAGAAGTAGAAAACCTTGAGGCCTGTATTTTACTTGCATCTCCCATCAGTTCTTGGACAGTTAGCGCAGATTATTGCATCAAAACGCTTCTCTTGGGGTAAAACTTGTTCATCCGATTGCCGCTGAGTCTCATCTGTAATAACCCATATTTTTCTAGTTATGAATTTAAATGGGGTTGTGCATATGGTATGAATATGTAATGAAAAGGGGAAATTCATGAGATAGTGAGATGGAGTCCGGAACGGTGAATTGACGGTTTGAATGCGTAGAATGGAATGATGCGAACGATACTCAAGAATGATGTCCAATGCCCAAGGACACTTCCATAAACAACATGGACAGCCACCTAAGTGAGGGACTCATGGTTGGAAGTATCCTTATAAACGACGGATTGACAATTTCGTTGTTATGACGATAAGCTTGGGGTTGTTGCGGTTAAAACGTATTTAACGTTATGGTTGAGAACCGAATCGATTATGGCAAGAAATTCAATGATTATTCAGCCTCAAATGTAGATGAAAAGTGAATAATGTGAAGCGGAGAAAGGGTGGTCGATGTGCGCGAAAGGGCGCCCCAAATACTCCTCGACGTTGCTCGCGGACAGCCCACTTTCGTGCGGATTAATGGCTGAAATTTGACAGCAAATCCTATAAGTTTAGAAGCACAACAAAGCTGGTCAAACAAGATAAAATAGTGACTAAGGAGTTGGATTAATTAAGGTTAATTAAGTTGGATTATTAGCATTAATTAAGCGTGATTAATTAGTGCTAATCGTGCCCAAGCTTCTTCCACAAGCCATGGATGGTGGGCCCACTTGTCATCATTTAGGGACACTAATAAGAAGCCTAGAAGGGCTGGAAAAAGGGGGAAAAAGGGCATATGGACGTCCTATCTAAAGGAAGGAGAATAAGAAGAAGAAAAGAGGAGAAAAGGAAGAAAAAGAGGAGAAAGAAGGAGGGGGTTGGTTCGGTGGTGAAGAAAGGAGCAAAACGGAAGGGCTACCATCGAGGAAGAGTGTGGGGAGACACCTTCGTGGAGATGTCGCTCGGAGAAGGAAAGAATTGGAGCGGTTTTGCTCCAAAGAAGAAGCAAGGTACGGTACTCGACCCCCCTTCGTTTTTCTTCTTGCGAAACGGCCATAAAACTCGTTTGCCTTTAGTTTTTCTCGCCGTGAATGTGTTGTTTAGTGAGGGAAAGGAGCTGGCCATACTCTTGGGATGGTAAGAGATGGCACCTCGGACCCTCGGTCAGGCAACGGATGAGCGGATTCGCTCCGCGTGTGGGCTGGCCGGTGATTCGCGGTTGAGCGTTTATGTGCCGGATGACAATCGTGCGGGGGCTAGCCATGCGGGAACTCATCCGTGTGCATGAGGTTGAAGTTGTATTGAGTTATGAACGGATGCTCATGATGAATATGGGCTGAAAGAGGGACTTGTTATGGTCATTCATAGCTGGTCCGGAGTTGATACTCCTCGGTGAGAGGAGGGTTTATTAAGTGCAGAAGGCACGGATAAATGAAAGTAATCAAACAACCCACGTATCGTAGGCGGAATGGAAGTTTACGACGGTACATTGACACGCCCATGGGGCTGCCATATGAGGCAGATATGAGGAGGGTTTGAACAGGAGAAAATCACCCTCGGAATGGTGTATTGGACAGCCTAGTTTGCTGAGAAAGTTTGGCGAAAAGCTAAGGCACGGAGGGACGCTTCGTGGTTTAACGCATCCGGATGGATTGATTCGTGGTAGCGGGATGTTGCGTGGCTGAAAGTACATGAACATGAGGCTCTTATGGGGCGTGCATAGGCTGAAAATACGACGTTCCCGAATGCCGTTAGAAACAACTTAGTTGCGATCCTTGAGGAATTAGAAACGCAACAGTGTATGTTGGAATTTTGAGACGAGGTCTCGATTTTGAGATACGTCAAGGGATGTTATGGGCGATTGGCTACGCGTACATGAGCTGCCGTACTTAGTCATTTGACTAACGTTATTGCGTGTTTTTGGCAGGTCATAGAAGTGACCTATGCATGCTTATTCCATGTTCGATATAAAGCTTCCGTTGTACAAATTTTTATAACTCAATTGTAACCGAATTGTATAATACTCTCTAATTATTAATGAAATGGTCAACGACTTTTCTTTTAGGAATGCGTAGGCTCTTTCATCATCCCCTCTGAAGAAATATCCATTTGCACGATCATCCTTATTGAGGTGCAGCTTCGCAACTTTTACCGAACGACAATTCATGAAAAACTATGCACTTCTGCTAAGGGGCCTGATATTGGGCCCATTTTATTTGGGCCGAACTTCTTATCTTAATTAGGCCAAACCTCTAATCTTAACTGGGTAGTACATCTCATTTTAATGGGTTAATAACGACCCGTCACAAATGGAGGCTGCAATATGGGTAGAATGTTCCACAATAACGTTAATTGGGAAAGAAATTCGTCAAATAGGGTAGTAAGTTTGGAATTTCGCCAAATGCGAAGTCGGCTTTTGTAAGGCCGACCTCATATGGATGATACTCCCCAAAGGCCGACTTCATGAATACTTCAGTTAACTTTACAAAAAAAAAAAATTCCATCAGAGAGCTGCTCTCTGTGCGAAGTCGGCTTTTGTAAGGCCAACTTCCTTGAAGCGTGAAGGAAGTCGACCTTTGTAAAAAAATTAAATTAAATTCCGATACCAACCTGTATGAATTCATAACGCAGTAATTCAATCTTTCTACACAGAACTCAGTAATCGAACTAGTATTTCTCAAAAGTTAACATCACAAAATAGAGTACTACAATCGTTAGTGATACAAATTACTCCATATAACGCCTCGCCTGCTTTTGCACGAGTAGAAGAGCCCAAACCATGGAAAGGCCATTTGCGTGAGCTGAGAAATCTGCGAGTTATCCGCATCACCTACGGGTGGCCTATGGTTCCTCGTCGTCCTTGGAGCCACAAGAGTGGATGACGTAGAGGCATGTGCGAATGGAGTCCGAAAGTCATCAAGGGGAGTCGGATCAATCACAAAAGATGGGTACACATCATCCTCCTGCGACTGTATAATAAACTGATCAACGCCAAACATTACCCGATCATCCTCCTCCGCATGCTCCTCATGTTCCTCCTCCTATTCCTCCTCATCATGTTCCTCATCTACCTCTTCTACCGTCTCATGACGTCCGTATAAACGCATGGGGGTGAATTCTCTCAAGAAGTCATGGCTCTCTCTCGAAATATCTGCTATGCGTCGTAGTTCTGAGGGGTCATCTCTTTCGGTGCGAAGTCTTATGTCAGCCATTTGTTGCGTCTGTACAAAATTAAGATTAGATAAATCTCAAAGTTGTTATTCATGAAGAAATTAGCTTAGATACTCACCACTAAGCCCAACATGACACCAGCATGCGATAAGAATGGCTAAGAGTTGTTCAGGTACCATCTTTGATAGCTCCATCCCAAGTATCATCCCAATGTAGAGGGACGACGTGATGATGTCTATTCGTTCACAAGGCAATGAAGTGGCTATGGATGTGTGCCCAATTATCCATCTGCTTTCCTCGCATGTCAATTCGGTAGTATCAGCATTTTGAGGCACCAGTTATACTTCCCCAAATTGACGAATGGCTCTATCAGGGAAGTGCCATTCGACAATGCTGAAGCAGATGAGAGATACACGAGCTCACCAACAACCCTTACCATCCAAGTAATACTGGGGTAATCTAGCAAGGATGCCCCCTGTGTATGGATGCCAAAGGACCTGAGAAAGGATGCGTAAAAATATATATAAAAAATATACACAATGAAGTTAATGAAATTGTAGATACCTGGTCGGGGCTTTGTCTATCCAAAGCCTCTCTGATAACCGATAACACATGTGTGGCGATGGTTTTCGTATCAAGAGCTGCACCCCATCTAGCTGCGAAAGGCATCCCCTGAACTTGCCTACTCCGACGTCTAGTGGGAGACAAATGTGGAAATCTATCTCACGCCCATGTCTGAAGCAATAATAGGCAACCGGCTACCTGAGATGCATTTTTCTGGGATGCTCTACATATCTGTCTATACAGCCACGCCAAGCATGCCGATCCCCAACTATAACTACCAGCCCGCTCAAAATCCTCTAACAACGGCAACCACATTAGATGCACTAAATTATCAGACTATCATAGCACCTATCAGCTGCAATATGTATGCCCAACTAGTACCTCCGGTGCTTCTGGATACAGCACATCAAAACGTGAAGACAACCAACTCACCTTCACCCTTCCCACCTTCATAGCACCACATGGTGGAGCCTCTTCCAGTAAATGCCCGCAAACTGCATGAAAGTCCATGCTAGTATACCCAACGACAGCGTCTCCCTCGACTGGCAGTCCAAGCTGTATCGCAAGATCTTGCAACGTAATTGTCGTCTCCCCATTTGCCATGTGAAAAGTATGTGTTTCGGAACGCCATCTCTCAACAAACGTTGTAATCAAAGCGTGATCTAACTGGATAAATGGCGGTTTTGCAACGCCATAAAAGCCAGCTTGCTGGAGGTAGGCATCCATACGGGGATCTCTCGAAATCTTCTTAACGTTGTTTTCGTGATGGCGACACTTCGAAACATTATCCTACAAAAATAAGACATTCAATTCAATAATGGTTGAACAAACAACATGAAATGACCAAGTGAACAATGTAATTTAACTTACTAGTTCATATCCGGACTCCCACACTACAGAAGAATGATGCGTGTCCTGATAGTGCAGGACATCCCTCGACTGTGGTTCAGACTTCATTCTACAATTCAAATATTGAAGAATTGAAGAAATGAATACAACTCCAACATCAATATTCAAGATTCATAAATAAATAAAAGAACAACAAATTGAATTTGATCTTGTGTTGATTCTTACAATTCATTTATTTGGACAACTTCTTCGATTATGTCATTCTCTTTTGCATAAACCACAAGTCAGCTTAGTTTTGCGTTCTCTCACATCCATTTTATTATGGATGCGAGAGGATCGTGGTCTCCCTTTTGGTCGTGCCCTTTCAGGGTTTAGAACGACAGTTGGGAATGGATACTCATCCCAATCTTCTTTACAATCAAATGAAGCCCATGTAGACGAGTATAAGGCCTTTTGATTGGCCCAACTGTAAATATTTTGAACACTATTGGACCCATCTACGTTCACCAAAGTGAAACAAGCAAGGGCGTGTGAACATGATATTCGATAGGTTTGCCATTTCTTGCATGAACGCCTCTGGTGTTGTAGGAAGACGTACTTTGTCTTATAATTCCCTCTAGTTGTGACTACAAACGTTCCTTCACCGCGATCTATAAGGGTGACTTGGTGATTTTGAGCCTTCTTTATTCCCTTATTGAAACGGTCCATTGCAACTTTAGTGATTTTTTCTCCTCTGCTTATAGCCGCGTCAGCGTCATCTCTTCTATTGTTCCAATCCACGACACAATTGTAGAACGTCTTCCTCACTGAGTATTGTTCCAATACGCGACACAATTATTTTCAAGATATAACGCAAATATTGCTTCATCTTTGGCGCCATACATTTCCTTGCAGCAATAGCTAGCCTTTTTTTTGCCACGGAGGTTCTTGTATCTTGCGTTGAAGTTACTAGCTACATGACGTATATAGAACCTCCATTGTGCAAAAGGCAGCATCCAACCTACCTCGACATCGTTTACCGCCGCTAGAATACCAGAATGCCTATCAAAATCAAACATACGTCTTGACACTCATCGCCAACGACGTAACGTTTAAGGCATTTCAGAAACCATCCCCACGACTGATAGCTTTCTTCATCAACGATAGCAAATGCGAGATGTACGATATGATTACTGTCATCCAAACTACAAGCAATTAACAACTTATGCTTGTATTTACCATACATGAAAGTTCCGTCAATACTAACTACAGGGTGACAGTATCGAAAAGCTGTTACTGCTAGATCGAAACACAAAAATACCCTCTGAAAAACAAATTGAGAATCGTTAACCATGTATGAACCTCCCCAATCAATGCAAGTATTGGAGTTAGAAGCACGAATGGCGTTCAACAAATGAGGGAACTCATTCTATAATTCATCACAATCGCCATATATCTGCGAAATCGCCTTTTTTTTGGCATCCCTCACCCTTCTCCTAGGGACTTCATATCCAAATTTCTCCTTAACGACATTGCAAAGGAATGAAACTTTCACTTCCGGAGTTTCACTTACAAATCCCCTGAATAAGGGCTCCATGAAATTTGAATCCAATCGCACATGATCACGCGATAGAACTGGATTGACGCAACTATGAGGTTGTCTGACTATTGTCACCTCAAACTTATCATCATATGCTCTTTGTATCGCCCTTAATCTCCACTTACATCCCTTGTCGGATTCAAAGCAACATATATTCCACAATATCTTCATGGATTCAACAACCTCATAATTGTAGTGCCTTAAAACATGAAAATTGTTCACCGCATTTTTTAGTAGTTTCTTATTGCTGAACCTCATTCCCTTACAAAATTCATCAATAAGGTCAGTTGAATCAACAAGTGGATGGAAATCCCACTCCTCAACACTTTAATGTACGGTTTCGAGATATTCATTATAAAATGGCTGGGTTTTCTCCTTTCGTGCAGTTCGTGCATTAGACACTTCACCCGATTCCACAACCATTATCATCAGATTGCCGACGTTGTCATCATCTGACATCCCATTACCAGCATTCATGTCATTGAACAACTCCTCATCAGTGTCGACATCTATGTCAGAATTCATAAAATCATCATGGATATTGCGTTCATCTTCTGCTGGAACATTAATATCTTCTCTAACCGGATAACACCTCTCTACCTCAGCCAACACAATCTCATTTCCAACAACATTATCCATATGATGATCAACTTCTACCGGAACAGTAGAACATTGTCCGACCGGATAACACCGCTCTACTTTTGCCTCAACATTTTCAATTTGTCCGACCATATTAGGCTCTACCTCCATCATTCTAGTCTCACATATTGACATTCCATGTTGCACACCATGCGGCGACGTTACATCGGATATTGCCAAAACATATACTTGTTTTGTATGTCTTGGATTTACAAGAGTAAACTTCATCAGCAATGTTACATCTTTGTCCGTTTTAATAGGCACCAGAAAATACTTGACATTAACATTATTAATCTCCATAACCGGATACATGTGCGCAATCTCTAATGAACCTACTGATTGCAACCCCATAGCCTCGCATATAAAGCGTTCAAAACTATCGTAATTCATGAATTGGGGGACTTCTGCTCTTGTTATTGGACCTTTATCATAACCAACACCGTCTGGTCCATTAACAATATTTCCATTTGAAAATATCAATAGCTACGACATTGGAACATGATACCTATTACAATTGAGCTACCAAATTAGATCATCACGTGTACTTTCACAATTGATCTAATAATATTTCAAAATTATAACAATATAGCTAAGCAATTAGATGTTACTTAGCTTAATTACATTTCACATAGGTTAATTACATTATACTTAGAGCAATTAAATGTTAATTTATTAAATCGAATGTAATTAAGCTTAATCACATTTTACTTATCTTAGTTACATGTTAATAATTTATTAATTATATATAAATTAGTAATAAATATTTCTAATTATATCTTAATAAGTATAATTTAGACTAATTAGTAATAAACCCTAAATATTGTCAACCCTAATTAACCAAAATCCTAACTAACCAAAACCCTAACTAACAAAAACACTAATTAACCAAAACGTAAACGTTTACCTTACGGAAGCGGGACGTCGGGTTGAGATTGGGGTGACGGAGTCGAAAACGGGCTAGTCGGAGACGAGGTGGCAAGAAAGGGGGCGTCGGGAACGGGTAGTGATCGGAGGCATCGGGTCGAAATCGAGGTTGGACTCGTTGGGAACGGGCACTCCGTGGTCGGAAACGCCGGCAGCCTCTGATTTGGGAGCGCCGAGGGCGTCGAGGTCCAGGGACTTCGTGGCTGTTTGTCCCCCGAACGATGCTTCTTTTTTTTTAAACCCCAAAGGCCGACTTCCATAGGGCAAGGAAGTCGGCCTTTTCCTTATGCCAGCACAAAACTGTCTGGCAATTGAGTGAAGTGAGCCTTTGTAAGGCCGACTTCATACGAGGAGTATCATCCACATGAAGACGGTCTTTGTAAGGCCGACTTCGCCACATTAGTTAGCGAAAATCCAAACTTACTACCTTATTTGGCGAATTTGTTTTCCAACTAACGTGGAACAAAACTATGCAATATGGGCATATATAAATTGGGCAGTACAAATCATTCACGGCCCAAGTTATATCCTCCCCTGCTTTATGTTGAATAAAAGTGGTGGTATAATTTTCATTCTCATTTTATCACATTCCCTTTTGCTCCCAAGTGGAGCAATAGTGATGTTATTAATACAGAAAGCCCAATTGTAGTTAGGGCCGTAAGCTTACCTTAACAAGCCCATGGACTGAATTCTACGAGCCCAGTTCAACTTGGCCCACCAGATTTCCGTCAATTAAGCCCACGGAATTCAACATTATGGAGGTCGATCCTAAATGATATGTGATTAATGTTTATTACTCCATCCCCCCCCCCCCCCCTTTCACCAAGTGACGAAAATACCCCTTAATTATTGAACATCATTTCCTCCACCATCCCTTTTACCAATATATATATATCCATCCATCCATCCCCTCTGGCCGACAAAACATCAATTCCCGATCCAAACCCCAGCTCTCACCTAAAACCGACCATCATACCCATTTCCAACCAAAAGTTCCTCTAGTCAAATAATAAACAAATAAATCTCACAACTCATTTTATCTTCTCCTGTTATCATTACTTCAAAATCCCGTGAATTTTATTTCAAGCCGACAATTTTAATCCAATGTCAATGCTTTTAATTTAAAAAAAAAATCACCACATGATTCGATTGTATTAGGTAGATCTTTTGTAAGTAATCTAAAATAATTACAGAGTCACACCACGCTTACTACTTTTACCGTTTTGCCCATATTATCCTCGTACACCCCCTCTCTCTCTCTTCTTTTTTTTTGTTTCTCTCTCCCTCTCTTCCGTTAGGGTTCCAGACGCCGCTTCAACCCGCTCCCCACCACCACCACCACCACCACCCCCCGCAATAAAAAAACCAATCAATCCAGAAAAATAAAAAAAATTGGAACTGGGAGTCTGCTCGATCAATCCATTCGATTCTACGGACTTCAATCTCTAAGCGTAAGTGCCAACTTCTCGCTTTTCCTCCCTCCGTTCGGAGGATTTGTCCCTCCACCTCGTCGTCGTTGTTCGGCTTGATTCGCTTTGATCCCGGCGCTTGTAAGATTTGCGTGATTTGTTTGGTCGCGGTGGGGGTGGATTTGGGGTTTTAGTCGTTAAGAGTGTTTGGATTGTTCGATTGGATCGTGGTTTTGGGGGGTAGGGGAGGGATTGACTGTTCGGGAGTGTTTTTAGTCAAAAAAGTTTCTTGTTGGTTCTGATCTGGTAGTTATCTGTTACCTGATAACTGAGAAGTCTGAAGATTTTTTTTTTTGGGGGGGGGGGGGGTGGAGAGGGGGTTTTCGGAGTTTTGGTGAATCGGACTGTGGATTTTTAGCTCTATTGAATGTGATGGAACTATTGCTGCTGTTGTTGCAGGCCCTTTAGGATTTTTTTCTTTTTGGATATAGGATTTGTGTTCTGCTCTCCATAAAGATTCGATTTACTGATTCTTTTACAGTCGCCCTGCTCTTATGATCTTCTTTTCGATAAGTCGGCTCTTATGATTAGTACAGCTGAATTGTGGTGTCTGTACCTGATAAATAGTTGGCAGATAACTGCGAGCAATATGGGAATAGGTGTGTTGTTTGTACCTGTGAAGTTCCTTTACCTGTATCTACTAGAAAGCCGGGGGGGGGCGGGGGGGGGGGGGGGGTTGGAGGGGGAATAATGGCACATTGTGGGAATTAGCCTTGTGTTGTGTTGAATGTAGCTTTGAATGGATAAGACGACCTCCGTGAGGATTTGTTTTCATGTAGGTGATTTTGACTTGTGTTTTTGTTGTGCAGCATGGCGATGGAGGTCACACAAATTCTCTTAAATGCTCAGTCGGTCGACGGAAATGTTCGTAAACAGGCCGAAGAAAGCCTGAAGCAGTTTCAGGGGCAAAACCTCGCGAGTTTCTTGTTATCATTAGCTGGCGAGTTAGTCAGCGAAGAGAAGCCGGTGGAGAGCCGAAAGCTTGCTGGTTTGATACTGAAGAATGCACTGGATGCAAAAGAACAGCAGAGGAAATTTGAGCTAGTGCAGCGTTGGTTAGCGCTTGATGCTTCTGTTAAGGCTCAGATAAGGTCTTACGTTGTAAAGACCCTTGCGTCTCCTTCTCACGATGCACGTTCAACTGCCTCACAAGCCATCGCAAAGTTGGCTGGCATAGAATTGCCTCATAAACAGTGGCCTGAACTGATTGATACTCTGCTGTCGAATATTCCTCAGCTTCCTGCTCATGCCAAACAAGCAACCCTCGAAACCCTTGGGTATATTTGTGAGGAAGTTTCCCCCGAGGTTGTTGATCAGGGTCATGTAAATAAGATTCTTACAGCCGTTGTCCAGGGTATGAATGCATCTGAGGGCAACAATGAAGTCAGGCTTGCTGCCACCTTGGCCTTATATAATGCTTTGGGTTTTGCTCAAGCTAACTTTTCCAATGATATGGAACGTGACTACATCATGAGAGTCGTCTGTGAGGCCACTCTTTCACCGGAGGTTAAGATCAGACAGGCTGCTTTTGAATGTTTGGTGGCCATATCTTCAACTTACTACGAGAAGCTGGCTCCTTATATCCATGACATTTTCAACATAACTTCAAAGGCTGTGAAGGAAGATGAAGAGCCTGTTGCTCTTCAGGCAGTCGAGTTTTGGAGCTCCATTTGTGATGAGGAAATAGACATTCTAGAAGAGTACGGAGGTGATTTTTCCGGAGATTCGGAAATCCCTTGCTTTTACTTTATCAAGCAAGCTCTTCCAGTCCTGGTTCCCATACTGCTGGAAACGCTTCTAAAGCAGGAAGAGGATCAGGATCAGGACGAAGGAGCATGGAACATAGCAATGGCTGGTGGCACATGCCTTGGTCTTGTTGCACGAACTGTTGGTGACGATATCATCCCTCTTGTGATGCCCTTCATTGAAGAGAATATTGCAAAGCCAGATTGGCGGCAGAGGGAGGCGGCTACCTATGCTTTTGGTTCGATTCTCGAGGGTCCGGCCCCGGAGAAGTTGGTACCTCTCGTAAACGTAGCTCTGAATTTCATGCTTAATGCCTTAATGAAGGATTCCAGCAACCATGTGAAGGATACGACTGCTTGGACTCTTGGTCGGATGTTTGAGTTTCTCCATGGAAATACTTTGGATACACCTATAATTACTCCTGCAAACTGTCAGCAGATTGTGACCGTCCTTCTACAAAGCATGAAAGATGTCCCCAATGTTGCAGAAAAATCCTGTGGTGCATTGTATTTTCTTGCACAGGGTTATGAGGATGCGGCTCCATCGCTGTCTCCACTCACCCCATATTTCCAGGATATCCTAGAGGGGCTTTTTGCAGTTACCCGAAGAGAGGATGCCGGAGAATCTCGCCTTCGAACTGCAGCTTATGAGACTCTCAATGAAGTGGTTAGATGCTCCACCGAAGAGACTGCACCTATGGTGCAACAACTGATTCCCCATATTATGTTGGAGCTCCATCAGACACTTGAAGGGCAGAAGCTTTCATCCGATGAGAGAGACAAGCAAAATGAGTTGCAAGGACTTTTGTGTGGATGCTTGCAGGTTCTGATACAGAAGCTGGGGTCGTTGGAGACGTTTAAGTATGTGCTGTTGCAGCATGCTGATCAGATGATGGGTTTGTTTTTGCGAGTGTTTTCTAGCAGGAGTGCCACTGCTCATGAGGAAGCCATGCTTGCAATTGGGGCACTCGCTTATGCAACAAGCTCTGGTTTTGATAAGTACATGTCGGAATTCTGCCGGTATTTAGAGATGGGTCTTCGAAACTTTGAGGATTACCAGGTCTGTGCCATCACGGTTGGTGTAGTAGGAGATTTATGTAGGGCTTTGGAGGACAAGATACTGCCCTATTGTGATGGCATAATGACACAATTGCTCAAGGACTTGTCGAGCAATGACCTTCATCGATCCGTTAAACCTCCCATCTTCTCGTGCTTTGGCGATATTGCTCTCGCGATCGGAGAGCATTTCGAGAAGTACTTGATATATGCCATGCCCATGTTACAAAGTGCAGCTGAGCTGTCAATTCATACGGGTTTGGGCGAAGACATGACAGAATACACCAATACCCTGAGAAATGGAATTTTGGAGGCCTACTCTGGAATTTTCCAAGGGTTCAAAGGCTCACCCAAGAGTCAGTTATTATTGCCTTATGCTCCGCATATCCTCCAATTCTTGGATAGTTTGTATATGGAAAAAGACATGTGAGCTTCATACTTCTCTTGGCATCTTGTTTTATGCAGAGGGCTTTGTATCTTCGCCCATTATTCAGTCGGTTTGTTTAATGATATAATTGATTATGTTGCAGGGATGATGTTGTTAGCAAGACGGCGATTGGTGTCCTTGGAGATTTGGCAGATACTCTTCAGAGCAGTGCAGGTCCGTTGATTCAGCAGTCAGTATCGAGCAGAGAATTTCTCAGCGAATGCTTATCATCTCATGATGATATGATTAAGGAATCTGCTGAATGGGCAAAGATGGCGATTTCTCGGGCCCTTTCTTATTAAGGGGTACTGCTTAGTCCGTACTTCCTTTAGTCCTTCATGCATCATGCATTTGGGTGTGAGTCGAGTTGGGGTCTGGCATTGCATTCCATGAGTCCGGGTCGTCACCATTTTTGGAGGCAAAGATGTGGGGTTGGCGCGTTGCTCTGCCGTCATGAGCATGAGGCGCATTTATTTTGTTTAAGTTTCATGTTTATTTAATATAAATGTCATGGTCAAGAGTGGGGAGGGGGAGAGATGGCCGAGTTGACCCATGTACTCATCTGCTGGCTCGGCAGATATGACGGATGAGATCAATGACTATAAAGCACCGGAAGTTGCAGTGGGAGGAAGAGAGAAAGGTGACCTGTAGTTCTGAGTTGGCCGGTCGGTGCTCCTTTAAAGGTGGTGGGCAAGTACAGTCAGTTACTTGCGAGCGGGGTGGTCCAATAGTGACTTGGGTATCATCTGCACAGTCCAAGTTTGGTTGCATCTTCCCCCTCGGATCAAAGTTTGGCATTTGATCACAGCAATGGTCGTCAGTGGTCGCCCCGACTTTGCCTCTGTACTCTTTTATTTTTGCATATTTGTTCAACTCTTGCCTTTTTTTTTTTCTTTTTCCGGTGTGTTGTGGTTAATCTGGGGGGCGAGAGAGGAACACACACAAGTATTTTTAGGGCATTTTCACAGGGTCATGCATTGTCAACATTCACATTTTCAAAGTATTCTTAAATGTTCATTATGGAAAAAGTGTATCTGTCTGTCTGTTTTACCCATCTTGAAACTCAAAGAGAGAGATTTTGTTCATTTTTGTTCCCCCTATTTTGGCCATTATTCGGCTGCCAAATCTTTAGTCTGTTCTTGGTTGATAATGTCGACAGCCTCTTCCTTTTTGTTGCTACAAGGTTTTGATTCAGAGAGTATTCTCCCACCTTTGCTGAATCCACGGTTTCAATTCTAATTTCTTTTTCTGGGGAAACCGATTGCAAGCAAGATACAACAAGGAGTCATTGAAACCATTCATGCAGATGTTTATGTTAGTTGGGGGGAAGCCATGGAGTTGGACTGATACAAGAAATTTTTGTCTTTCTTGCCCAATTGGGGCGGGGATTTTAAATTTTAGGACCACCTCGGACAATATACCGATACCAACGCCGGACCCAAACAATTAAGAGGAGCTCTTCATCATCTTTTCCCCTCTTGATCACTTCTTCCACTCTGTCCTAATCGCTCTTCTCGTCAAGCCCCCAGTATGTGACCTCCCGTGGATGACCATGGAGTTCACAGGAGCAGCCGAGAGCCGGATTCAGACGAGGATCGCTACAGAGGGACACCCTATATTATTACAGCTGCGGGTCCGGTGCTCCGGCCAACCATTACACTCAGTGGATCCAGCGCCATCCCGTGGTGCCACCGCGACTAGAAAGGGGAACATCCAGCCATCTCGAACACAACACCGTGTTTGTTCGTGTCTGTCTTTCTCCTGTATTATCCATCCGATCGCTCGCGTGATAAAAATTAAATTAAGACCCTCGCTCTGTAGAAAACATCGGTGGCCTGTTTCTGATGTTTGGTTGCATGCGCTTTCTTCTGCTTAATCAGTCCAGGCTGGAGGAATGAAATGGGCCTGGCCAGTTAAAACGAGAGGCCCAAATTATACTGGGCCTTCTCTAATGGGCCCGATCCACCATAAAAATGTCGTATACGTGGAATGTACACTCCCCCCTCATTGATATAACTTTCGGGACTCGTTCGGATGATGGCGTCGCAATTTTTGCAGGATTTTTTTTTTGGTTTTGGCGGCAACACCACGGCTGGGGAAACAACGTTCTCAAGTCCCGCCCCGACGCTCTTTGATGCTCTGTACTCCTCGGAGCGTGGCTTAAGTCGTGGGGGAAGAAGATGGGGGAGGAGAATGAAACTGAAACCGGAACCCTACAGACGACTATAAGGCCGATAAGCAAGGGCGCCGTCCACAGGATATGCGCCGGCCAGGTGATCCTTGACCTCTCCTCCGCCGTCAAGGAGCTCGTCGAAAACAGCCTTGACTCCGGCGCCACCTCCGTCGAGGTCTCCCTCCGCGACCACGGCCTCGACTCGTTCCTCGTCTCTGACAACGGCTCCGGCATCTCTCCCGACAACTTCGAGGTGCCCCTTTCCCTCTGCTCGTGGTCCATAAATCTGATCCATTATGTCGAGGGTTGGTCCCGAGTGTCTCCGTCTGTTTTGATTGTTTCGGTGGTTTGGGACCTTGGACAGGTTATCTGCCTGAAGCACCATACGTCGAAGCTTACCGACTTCGCTGACCTTCAGTCGCTGACGACGTTTGGTTTCAGGGGTGAGGCGCTTAGCTCCCTCTGCGCTTTGGGGGAGCTGACGGTCGAGACTAGGACGAAGAATGAGGCCGTCGCCTCGCACTTGACATTTGATCACTCGGGCTTGTTAGTGTCGCAGGAGAGTTCGGCACGTCAGGTTGGTACCACGGTTGCCATGAGGAAGCTGTTCGCGAATTTGCCGGTACGGAGCAGGGAGTTCACCAGGAATATTCGGAAGGAGTATGGGAAGTTGATTTCGTTGATGAATGTGAGTTGCATTTGTTTTAGCTGCTGGATGTTTACAGCTTAGTTGCACATCCAACATGGATAACAGGTTATCCATTGATAGCTTATCACGGCAATAATGATCACTAGGTGTCTTATATGAGTTAAATTCACAAACTGGAATATCCACATCATGATAATAATCTAACGACATCGATATCCCTTAACCAGATAATCAGATGCTAGTCATGCGCCTTCCCTTTTCGTTTCCCTCTGAAATCACATACTAGCGCAGGTCGTTGCTTTCATTTTTTTTCCCAAATTATCATGGATATCTAGTGCCTAACATGGCATTATTTTTTATTGAAGGAGTGCAGCGTGACTCGTTTTGGGGTGTGATCACCGATAGATAAAATTTACATGTGATTCATTATCTTTGGTGTTTAGGCCTATGCTCTTATTGCTAAAGGAGTTCGGCTAGTTTGCACAAACACAACTGGGAGAAATATGAAGTCTGTGGTGTTCAAGACAAATGGAAGTGGTTCCCTAAAGGATAACATTATTACCGTATTTGGCTTGAGCACTTTCAACTGCCTACAACCAGTGACCATTGACGTGCCAGGTGGGTGCAAAGTCGAAGGATTCCTCTCAAAACCTGGGCAGGGTAATGGACGAAACTTGGGGGATCGACAATTCTTTTTCGTTAATGGAAGGCCAGTTGATATGCCTAAAGTCGGTAAACTTTTGAATGAGTTATACAGAGGTGCAAACTCAAAGCAATATCCTGTTGCAATTCTGAACTTTGATCTTCCAACTGGAACTTGTGACGTCAATATCACTCCTGATAAAAGGAAGGTATTCCTCTCGGATGAAAACTCGATACTGTTGGCATTGAGGGACGGTTTTCAACAGGTCTATTCATTGAGCAGTGGTGCTTTTTCTCTGAATATAGCAGAGGACCCAATGAAGAGTGAGACTTGCATACGGTTGCATTCTCCTGGTTTTAAGTCTCCTTTAATAGAAAAGTTAGCTGTCGATACTGGCCATTCTGAAAATGAAGCTGATCAAGGTTCACAAGGCAATCTTTTGAGTCCAAAGACTGGAGTCAATATCAAGAGTGGCTCTCTGTTGCAAGAACTAGACAATGTCAGAAGCGAAAAATCTGTTGGTAGGGACTTCAGTCTAAAAGTGCATGGGGGTTATAATCATTCTACCAAAACGGAATCTTGGTTGAAAGGTAGTACAACCCGAAAGAAGTCTCCAGCTCAATCTAATGCAATTGAGAAACCTGTTGCTCGAAGAAATTCTTGTGATACTCTTAATCATTCTCAATCTTCTCTAAACAAATTTGTTGTAGTTAGTAAGAGAAAGTATGAAAACATTAGTCACTCTGAATTAGCGGAATTGCCAGTTTTGCGTAATTGTGCTTTCGAGTGTGAGTTGGAGGAGAAACATGCAGAAGCAGATGACCCTTTGAAAAGGTTCCTAGGTAAGCCTCAAAAGCTCCAATTGTCTCCAAAATATTCTGAATACGGGAAACCCAAACAACATGAGGCTGCAGAAGTTCTTGAGTCTGGGCATGTCAAATGTCCCAAGCCTGCAACCTTTCCCGTGGAGATTGGAGTCTCAGGTGGCAGTTTCAACCACAGTGATTCACTTGATGTATGTCTACAGCTCTTCAATTTAGTTAGTCCTTTTTTGTTTTTTTTTTCTCCTGTTTCTTCTCTGTGGGGAGATGTGGGCTTGTCATATTAGACATAATAGACAGTAATCTAGCTTTCTATTGTCTGAGTTGGTTCATGCTAATATACTTGTTCGATTCTACTCCTGTGTTGTATAACGGTATAAGTTCCATTCTGAGATCAATACTAATCCCATTTCTTTTCCAGGAGTCACTAGACGAGAAGAAAGCACTCCCTCCTAGTTATATGAGTCCATTTGCCACAAGGGGCGCCAATATCAAAGAAATTCCTATCACAGACTCTCCTGACCAATTTTCTGGAGTCATTTTAGATGATCATTTAGTTTCCTCCAGCCAACAGAGGGGCCCTGACTTACAGTTTTCTATTCAAGACCTCAAATGTAGACGGCAGAGGAGACTCTTAAGATTGCAGTCCAATAGTTCTATTCGCCAGAAGGAAGAGTCTAAGAGGTTGACCTGGCTATATTCTGATGTGATATTTGAGCCATTTTTTCTTAAGGTTGATGACTGGAGTCATTTGCAGGCACTATGCTGCTGCAACATTGGAGCTTTCTCAACCGGAAAATGAGGAGAGGAAAGCAAGGGCATTGGTAGCTGCAACAACAGAGTTGGAAATACTTTTCAAGAAGGAAGATTTTTGTCGAATGCAGGTGATGCACATCAAGCATTCAAGTCTGTTGAAGCATCTACTTAAGATAGATTTTAATTTCAGAGGCTACAATTTTTTAATTTTCTTCCTCCTTACTCCCTTTCTTAGCAACCCCATCTTCACATGTATTATTAGAAAGATAATACTTGTCAGACAGCAGAAGCAATTTATGAATACTATCGATTTCCGTCCACCCGACACTGCCTGGTTAAAGATTCGATTAGTCCACTCTTGTGTTAGGCTAATTCATCGTAAACTTCTCCTCTCATAACACTGCCTGGTTAAAGTTATTGAACCAACTTTAGCATGAATTTGTCAGAGTTCCTTTTGGAACTATAGAATGCAGTATGTGTGTTCCAAAGGAAGGTTCAGGGTGTTCAGAAAAATTCTCCTTAATATAATGTATTTACAACTTTCAAATCAGTCTGGTCATTTTCTTAAAGTGAATCGTTACCATTACATTGATATTTTTTACATTATCAGGTGATTGGCCAATTTAATCTTGGTTTCATCATTGGAAAACTGGACAAGGATTTGTTCATCGTGGATCAGGTCCTTTGCCACCGATCTTTGTGGTTTTCAATACTTGATGACTTTATTTTAAGTCCATTGTCTAACCTGCAACTTGATGTCCTTTTTGGCTGCAGCATGCTGCCGATGAGAAATTCAATTTCGAGCGTCTATCAGAGTCCACTGTGTTGAATCAACAGCCTCTGCTCAGGTTTATGATTATGTGTTGATGATTAGGGCTGATCTACTCAGTTTAGACAGTTGGACTTCGACAATACTAATTATGTGCTAAGCTAGCTAATACATGGTCTAAGGCTTCTACATAATGTCAGTTGCTAATTACACCTTCAACCATCTGATATGTCATAGGCCACTAATATAGAACCTTTGCAAACAAAGCGAACTCATCTTATGCATATTAACCTATATAACAGTTTTGTGCTTCTCTAACTTCAAATTAAAAATGTAGGCCCTTAAGGCTGGAGTTGTCTCCTGAAGAGGAGATTGTTGCCTCCATGCACATGGACAAAATCAGGTGCTCTCTCCGTTTTCTGATTTTTCTTTCTTTTGTTTTGACCCGTGTAATATGCAAACATTGATGGTTAAGTGAAAATTAACATGACTGCTTTCATACTCCCCCCTTTCCATTGGGATAATTTTACCACTTCAATTAAAAGATGCATTATTAATTTTCTATCCCCTCCATACTAAATCACAGGAAAAATGGTTTTATCCTAGAGGAGGATCTCCATGCTCCACCGGGATGCCATTTTAAATTAATGGCAGTGCCCTTCAGCAAAAACATTACTTTTGGAGTGGAAGGTATTCATCAATTCTACACTCTGGCTATTCTTGTGGATTAATGGAAGTCAAGTGGATGACAGTAACTGCAGTGACATGGGGGCTCATCTTAATTGGCCGCCTTATATGCCAAGTCAAGTCATTGTGATTCGGTGACTAAGATCTATGGACGTGACTCTGTTGGAACTGTTTATGATTTTGCCTTTGCCCTTGTCGTAGATGTGAAGGAGCTGATCTCTACCCTCGCAGACAGTCAAGGGGATTGCTTGATTATTGGTTCCTACAAGAACGACACCGCTGGTTCCTTGTGCCCATCTAGAGTCCGAGCGATGTTTGCATCGCGGGCATGTAGATCGTCCGTCATGATCGGGGACGCTCTTGGAAGAAACGAGATGAAAAGGGTGAGTTTTGTGCTTGGGATGCTGCTTTCCTGGTTCATGGAAATGGTTCTTTGCTAAGCTTATGGCTTGAGCCGCTGTTTCAAATGAATTGCAGATACTGGAGCATTTGGCAGGTCTGAGGTCTCCGTGGAACTGTCCACACGGAAGGCCTACTATGCGGCATTTAGTAGATTTGAATGCAGTCCGCAGGCGGATTGAAATGGGCCGTCCCCAAGTCGCGGCCCGTGGCTGTTCGTTGGAAAGAAGCTAACACGGTTGCGCAACAAGTGGATGGGACCCGGGTTTGGTAATTTTATGCATTCTTCCGTAAATGGCCGTGGCCCCTGGAATGGATGGGCGGAGCAGGTGGTTAGGTTGTAAAGTAGCCGTTTACATATATCTTATCTAATGATTATATGATCAGTCACATGAATTTTGAAAAGTTCTAGTTAGAAGGAAAACAAATTTGTAAAATAAAAACTAATAATTTTAAAAACATAAAAATAGATTCGATTTCCTTTTTAGTAAAGTTGAATTCATAGGATTGGATTTCGAATTACGAAGTCTATTCATTTAACAAAATTTAGAAATTTTTAAAAATAAAAGTGGAAGAAGATTAAATTAAGGTCGGTGGCATCTTTTTTTTTATAAATTTGATTTGACAATCCCCCCCGGTTCGAGCTGTGATTCCCTAATTTCACCCGCAACCCCCCTCTTTCACCGAACCCACCCCCCGTGCTTTCCGGCGTGGCTGTCTAGGGTTTAGGGTAAAGTAGACATCCCCTGTCTTAAAGTTCCATCCTTTTTCAGGCTTCTTTGTGGGGTTTGTGGAGTTTTGGTTGCCAATGCATCTTACCTTCTCCCCTGGAAGCTAATCTAGCTGCTTCTCTTTGATGTTTTTTTGTCCCTCTTGAAGTCTTGGGTGTTGTTTGTTCTAAACTAACCTACTTTTGTCCCTTTTTGAATTTCTTTCGGCAGGGTGTTGAAATTGGGAAGTGATCTTGGGTGACCAGAAATCAGAAGACATGGTGAGCGATTGGCCCGTGCATTTCTTTGTCCTGGGAAGAATCCCGTGGAAGGATGAGTTAGGGTTGAGGTTTGACGGACGAATTAGCTTTACTAGGCCTTCCGTATGTGTATCTAATGATGTCTGTTTGATGCCTGTTCTCTTCAGCTTCCGCTTTCGCTGCTTAAAACTGCCCAGGGGCACCCCATGGTATGATTTTGGCCCTTCCCACTGTCTCCTTCCTGTGTTTGCCTGTGATATTGTGATTTTGAGTTTTTGCCGGCTGTAATGGGGTATTGGCTCTGGTTAACAGCTGGTGGAATTGAAGAATGGGGAGACGTATAATGGGCATCTGGTTAACTGTGATACTTGGATGAACATCCATCTCAGAGAAGTCATCTGTACCTCCAAAGTAATCATCGTCTCGACTCGGACTCATGATTACGTGATGGCGTATTGTCTTTTTGCGTGAACAATTTATGCTTACAATTTGGTTGTTAACATAACGTGGTTTCAAATCACTGTGCAGGATGGAGATAGATTTTGGCGGATGCCCGAGTGCTACATTCGAGGGAATACGATCAAGTACCTTCGAGTTCCTGATGAGGTATGTATAGAGGACTCTCAATGTCTTGGATAGTGTTTTGGGTATGATCAGTGAAAATGCATTCATATGCCGAATGGAGAGCAATATTGGAGAGCGACTGCTTTATATTCACTAAGGTTTTCACGGGTGATTGAATATGTACAGGTGGTAACTTCTCCATCACGGTCGAATGCATGCATTCCGTTAGCAGCAAGTCTATGCTTTTTCTAGTTCATTTCTCTGTAATTTCCAAGCGATGGAACTGCATAGCATTGTGCTTATTGATGTAGGTTGCTATTGCATGGTCTTGTTGACTTTCCAAATGGTTTTATTTGTTATCGATTTGCTCTCTTGTCGAGCCCAATAGTCATTGATAAGTGGGAAAGCCACAAGCTGATATTTTTAATTCCGAAATTATTCTTTGTGGTCTTTGTTGTCGTGATTGACCATATTATACTCATTCTATTTCTTTTTTTTTTGTGTGTGGGGGGCTTTTCTTGTTTAGGTTGTTAACCATGTTTCCAGGAAAGTTCAGACTGCATCGATATCTATTTCCAGATTCATCACTAGTTTCCTCTTGCCTGTTCTTTGTGCTCAAGTTGATTAGATCTTCTTTATTTCCAATAGAATTTACTCAAAAAATCTTTGGTTTATTTTCTTGACAGGTAATAGACAAGGTACAAGAAGAGACAAAGAGTCGTGCAGGTATATTTTCCCTTATATTGTAGTTGAAGTCTGGCTGTTGATGGCTCAAACTACTTATTTAGCTTTCAGCCAAATGGTTTTTGGAGAAGGGATACCTTGCTGTAGTTGGACACCTTTTGTGTCCTCTGTTGAGTTCTCTCGTCTTTTACATAGCTGTCGTTCTCTATTTCGAAATGACCCTAAGCCAGTGTACATTTATATTTTCAGATAGGAAGCCACCTGGGGTGGGCCGTGGTAGAGGGAGAGGCAGAGACGATGGTGTTGGTGGAAGGTTTACTAAAGGAATTGGGCGTGGGATGGATGATGGAGGCAGCAAAGGCAGTGGTGGAGGCCGTGGCAAGGCTGGGCCCGGTGGGAAGGTTGCTGGAGGCCGGGGTAAACAGTTTTTTACCTTGTTGACATCATGGAACGCATGCTCATATCATGTCTGGTGATCTTCTAACCCAAGGCTTGTTTTTTCTTGCTCGGTTGACAGGTGGGGGGCGTGGCCGTGGCTGATTGAAGTAACCGTCGAGAGTGCGAGTTTGCTACTTTTAGAAGCATTTTGCACCCAAAACAGCTGTGTGGAATTGTTCGTGCAAATCTACTTGAATCATGTCATGTTCTCAGTCAAAGGTATGGGGCAGTCTGAGTCAGATCCTGCTGAATTGTGTTCCTTACTTAGCATCAAAGGTTTGATTAAGAATGTTTGGTGCTATTTGCTGAAGTTGTCTGGCTTGAAACTCGCTCTATGTAGTCTAAAGTCCCTCATTTTCATCAGAAAATCTCATCAGTCTAATTAACTATTAAGCGTTCGATTACCGTTCTGTCTAAGTCCAGTCGGATTCGATAGCTAAAGTTTTGTTCATAGTGGCGGTTCCAGACTTTGATGGAGGAGAGGAAGAAGAACCAGGTCTGAATTTTGAGGGGGTCTGTGGTTTAAGAAAAAATTGAACTTCTGGGAATATGATTCCCTGCTTCAGGCAATTACAAATCTTTGCAGAAACAGCCAAACGAGCCCCAGACAAATCCCCCACCTTAGTGTTCTCTGCTATTAGAGAACCAACCACGACAACAAACACTGCAGCAACCCTTTTTAGGACAACCTTAGGAATGGCTAAAGCTGGCAGCAATAGGAACTACGATCACAAGGATAATGATCAACAGGAGGACAAGCGTGACATACATACACTTCTTGTTGCTCCTCTGGTAGTCTTTGGCAGTCTTCAGGTTCCGCGTCCCATCCTTCACGTAGTGTGACGCATTCATCACATGGTGCTCTATATTGTCCATCTTCTCACCCTGCGCCTCCACCATCACCGCCATGTCCAGGAAGACTTGGTGCAGCTCCAGAAGGCTCCTCTCTATCTCCTTCGCCGCGTCGTGCCTGTCCTGTATCTCCACTACTGTCTCCACCACTCTGCCCCTCCCGTGCTCCTGGATTGCACGTGCCATAAAAGTTTCTCCCCCTGAACCCAGAAAAGACCTATCCATTTTCAGATCATGCCGATGAATGAGCACTCTCCATCGATATTCAGAATAGCTTACCATCTCCATTAGATATGATCTTCTCAATGATGTCCTCGTCAGGGTACTCTCCAGTGACCGTGTAGTACCTTCTGCCAACGGTCTCCTTGTACTCGCTCATCATCCGCTGCCTCAGCCCTTGGAACTCCATCATCATCTCCTTAAGCTTCTTCCTAAGACCATTGGTAACCGCAATCCTTGCCCTGTACATTGGGGTGCCTTCCTTACAGCCCGAGAGCCTCCTGTTGGCTGCGTTCGCCCTGTCCATATCCTCGAGCTGCAACTTAATGTTCTTCGCCTTCTTCAGAACAGTGATGATATCAGAATTGATCCTGTTCCTCAGGGCCTTCAATGACTCGGGCTTGTGTAGTGCCTTGCTCTCCTCGTTCGCCTCCTGGAGCCTACCCAGGACCTCCCTGATGGAACCCATCTCCTGCTTCACCTTCTCGGCGTCCTCCAGGAAAAGGCACATGTTGGTGTCCAGCTTGATGGTCGATGCAGAGAGCTCGACATCGTGGCCGTCCCCGACCCCGGCCTCGAGGTCTTTCACAGCCTCCTTCTTTAGGTCCACATAATTGAGAAACGATTTCGTCATCAGGTCGTTCATCCTCCCGCAGATCTGCAACAGATCCCAAAAAAGGAAGAACTTTAGACATAGAAACCCTGACGACGCCCAAAGTCCAACCTAAAACAAGAAACAAAAATCCCTAAACAGAAAGCTCAGATGAACTCCAAGAGCTTGCTCAACTCGATTCATAACTCCAGTTCCAATTTTAGGAACATTCCCATGCCAGAAAAAGAAAAAGAGAACAATGACCTCTGCTGTCGTCGGATCGGGAATGAGAACTTCAAAGCTTTCGTATTCGAGATCGTCGCTCTTGTGATTTAGGATGAATTTGCCTGAACTTGAAAAGGGGAAGGGGGAATTTAAATGGGACTGTCTTCAAGTTTTATGTCGGTAGTTTAGAACAACTAGCCGTTGGGGTTGAGGGTTTGACACCCCCCCCTCCCCCCAGCAAACGGCTATAATTTTTGTCAGTCAACATTTACTCATTAATCACCATCATCATCATAATTGCTTTATTAACAACACTTTTTTATCCTTTTCGAAAGATCTGTACCCATTTATTAGGATCACTCTTTTAGTTCAGATTACTGCAACGAAATTCAAAATTTTTCTCGATAAACGAATGATCACCTGATGCAATTGCCTGACGAATGAAGTCCCAATAACGACGGCTATTTGTAACATAACATAAATCGGCTCCAGAGTACAAAACCCAACTCCAAACACAGTTCTCGAGAGCCTGCTCTCGCCCATACCGGCACATGTAGATAACAAAAGATAGAACGGGCGAACTTAAAACGTCCCTAGGTAGGAGAAAACAAACAGCCATAGGCAGATAATCATACTGCTGCGATTTGCCCCAAGAGTGTGTGTCACAGCAATCTCATCATCTCAGTTCAGATCATGTGCCAGTTGCCGCCTTCTCCACCGTCTTCTCATCTGCTTCGACTTCCGCTGCGTCGGACTCGACAGGTTTTGAGACCTCCCCTTCCCCTACACACAGTTTGATTAAAGCATGAGAACACGAGATAACATGAAACAACAAAGGGTTAAAATCACCAAATAAAATCTGATACAAGATTAGGCCATATTGATCTCCATCCACATAAAAATGCATTCATGATGATTTGCCTGAGGAGGTAGGTAAAAAACATGTGAATAGAAACAACCCTCCCAAACACATCCTAAGAACTTCCAAGCTCCCTGTACGAATTCTAATCTTCTTCTGATCAGATAAATGAGTATTACAAAAGCTACATTAGTTACCTTCATCATCACTGTCCTCGAAGTCATCACCCATTTCGCCCATATCGCCTCCCATTCCACCGAATTTCTACATCAAACAACAGGTGTGAGTAAATACAACACCCACAAACATGAAATGGAGTCATGATTGATCAAGCCCTACCGAGAAGTCCATGTCACCCCCCATTCCACCGAATTTCTACATGAAACGGAGTTAGCGATGAGAATAAGGACAAGACCAACACAAAAAGAAAAACATGAAAAATAGTTGTGATAATTTGGGAGGCCCTACCGAGAAGTCCATGCCACCTAGATCCAGATCGCCCGTACCAGAATCCTCATCTTCATCTACCCATTTATCCCAGTCTACCTTAACATAGTGAGGTGGTTTTCCATCCCCTCGCAGCAGCTTTTTCCACCACACCTTCTCGGCCTTCTCCAAGATACAGAATATGTTCCGGACTCCAATATTGATTTTGCTCTCCTAAAAATTGAACATGAAAGAACAAGGTCAACAAAAATAGGAAATAAGCAGCAAAATTGATTACACTAATTAACCGATACAAAATTAATCATACCCCCCCCCCCCCAAGAAAAAAATCCAGTCTACTGAGTTACTCATTGTCCAAAATCTTACCTCCACATTAACCTTGTCAAAAAGCTCCAACTTGATCTCGTACAAATTGTTGTCGGATCCAGCCTTGCCTGAGAAGTTGAACACACCCTCTGGATCAAGGTTTATCTTTGCATCCTTGCAATCGGCCAATACCACCGTAAGATAAACCTTATCTACCCGTTGCGCCCACTTCACCTCCGGATGCCGACTGCCAAAAGATACAACAACTACTGAGTAAATCTCAACCCACAGACCGCACCAAATCTCCCCACCAATGAAAACGCATCACATTATCCACAAATTTAAAAATCGATCCCACAAATGACCAACATCGGATAGCAAAAATCCACTAACCAATTGACGAGATCACTCGATCAAGCATGCCTAAGCAGATAACCCCCGAACGGTATCGCCTAATCCCCCGACAAAAACCCTAAATTTAAATATTTCAATTTCAACCACCACAAACAATCAAACCCAACCCCCCCCCCCCCCCCCCCCAAAAAAAAACAAAAGAAACACCCAACAAACAACAATCCAAACCCGACCAAATCCCTGACAGTACCAACCGACCAGATCCCACACACGCCGCATACCCACGTCAAAAAAGCCCAACTAGTTACCTCATTCTCGCCCCGACGACAAGTACGCAGGCGACCCAGAAACCCTAGAGTGAGTGCGCCGAACACGCAAAGGAGTCGAATGTCCGTAGAGATTAGGATGCGATGGGAAGCGTGCGAGAGGGTAGTTTATATAGGAAGAGGGTTTTTGGAGTGGATGGTGTTCCAGTAGTTTCCACCCCCCGAAGTACATAAACAACGACCCCAGTTCCAGTCCAGGGTTTCTTTTCCTTCGGGGGGGGGGATGTTCCGGTGAGGTAAGGTCCAGGGACAGGCCATGGTGGTGACTAGGTTATTGTCCGTACGATGAGGTGTTTTGTGTTCTCGGCTAGGAAATGGACGGTCGGAATTCAGTTGGGCTTTCTTCTCAGAGGGTATGTAGGGCCTTTAGGCTCTGCTTGCAACACTTCTGCTGTGGGAGGAAGGAAAATAACGAAGGAAAACTTGGACACTGTTCATGAACAGTTAAAAATAAGGTCAGATAAACTTTTAAATTTGGGACGGGGATTCCGCTGGGATTCAGTCCACTTCAAGCAACACCCTTAGTGGGCCTGGGCCTATCTCCCACCCATTTGAATGGCCCAAAGGAGATGTCCATCCTGCTAAGTTAGTGGCTACCCTTCCGGCATCGACCGGAATCAGCATCGGGGGGGCAATAAACGAAGGGAGCCGGCGACAGTAAATCATCTTAGCAGTGAACTCAGTATTAGTAATATCGAGTTCCTCTTAGTATTATAGTAACTCGGCGTTAGACACCACCTTGTTATTTTTCTTTTTTATCCGAGTTCTCTCGTCTTGTAAGAGCAAACGTGTTCGCGACACCGAATTCAACTCAATTTTGGTGAGCTCAGTATTACAAATATTAAATTTACATTGAATTTTCATACACGGAGAACTGGCCGTTACAATTTTAAAAATTTTAAGCGAAAATTATTTTCCCAACGTTTTAGAACTGAGCTTAATTTATTCGCTGATAAGAAGATGTAAATCCGAGACATGTGAAACAACCTCTTTATTTATTGTTGTTTGTTTTTTCTGTGTGTTTGTCTTCCGAGTGGTAGAGTCAAAATGAGAGGGGGGGAGTTCGTTTAAGGACAAAAAAAAACAGCACGACCGGGGAGACAGCGATGCATTTCAGAATAGTTTTTATAGTAATTATCTCGTGGATTGGATTGGAGGACGTGGAGTCGGTTGTTCAATAACCAAGAGATATCTTTTAAGATGTTATCGGAAGCGGCTAACGGTACGTGCACGTAACTGTTACGTAGTTTACTAATTAATACTAAGGAAAAGTAGTAAAATTTACTAAAAGTTGACCGTTACTAACGAAGTCAACGCGAAAGTAGTAAAAAAAGTAGTAAATTTTACTACTTTTCGGTCAACCTTTAGTAAAGTCAACGCAAAGGTAGTAAAAAAGTATGTAAATTTTACTACTTTTTCACTGTTCACTCCAGTTCAATTTTACTACTTCTGCGCTGACTTTACTAAAACATTTCCATTAGTAACGTCAACGCAGATGTAGTAAAAAAAGTAGTAAAATTTACTCCTTATTTTACAACTTCTGCGTTGACTTTACGAAATTTTTTCGTATTTTAGTAAAGTCAAACCAGTTGTAGTAAAAAAAGGAGTAAAATTTACTACTTTTTTTACTACATCTGCGTTGACGTTACTAACGGAAATGTTTTAGTAAAGTCAGCGCAATGTTAGTAAAAAAGGTAGTAAATTTTACTACTTTGGACTGTACGAATGACGCCGATAAGTAGTATCTGTTTACTAATTCTGGCGGTTTTGTTAGTAAAAAGCTCTTCCTCTTAGTAATTTTTACTAATTCTGAGCCCTTTTTTCTAAAAAAAAGTAGTAATCAGTTACTAAAAAATGAAGTCATTTACGAACAAATTTACTACTTTGAACAGTGTTCCCGAACCTAACACCGATCCTATTTATGTTGTGAAATTACCTCTCTACCCTGGTTACTACACTTGTTACTAATTTACTAAACATATTACTAATTTTGTTATCATTCTGTTGAATTGCATAAATATTACTAAAGTAATTACTAATTATGAGGTGTATTAGTCGTAAAATTTACTAACGTTCAGAAACTCTCATCCGCATTTAATATAATATTGGTAAAGCAATTGTCGTTGGATTTGGGTTTCCTGGCTACACGTCGCCCCCGATTTCCTGCTGCAGGTCGGGTGCTACCCAGATCTTCAGTTCGCCGTCGTCTTCAACCCAGAGACATTCCGCAGGTCATCCTCCGAGATCTTCGGCCGGAGGGCATCATCCGAGATCTTCGGCATCGTACCTCCTCTTCGCCAGCAGCTGGAATTTGCTGGTCATCTTCTTCCGCCCTAGCTGGTTCGACAGGGGAGTGTTGTTGGGCTGCAGCTGGTTCATCTGGTTGGAATTGTGTTGGTTTTCGGGTTTGGGTCATCGTTAGTGGGAAGAAATGAAAAGTGTATTAAAAGCGGAGAAGTCGAGATTCGGTGAAGAACATTGTAGATCCCCCAAGTTGGCCACATGTGAAGATAGAAGCATTAATGAGCAACGGCGGAGCTTGTCCCCATCCCCATCAATGGATGCGTGCAATCATCCAAGAATCCCCCAAACAATAGAGCAAAATAGGACAATAACCAATGGGGGTTTGATGGTAACATGGAAACCAATTGTCCAATGGTTTATTTACACATTTTGGCACATAGATACAAGGATTCGGGGCTGCCATCTAGAATCCAACGGAGAGCTTCCAATCTTCATGCCCAAAAAGGTTTCTTTCAAAAAAAATAATAATAAGAGGAAGGGGGGAAGAAGAGAAGCAGGCAGACAACAACTCCTCCAGAAAAAAACACACATACACACACGGGAGAAGAAGCATTCCCCGGATTCCTCCCCTTTGGTGCAAAGAGCCTTCTTCGTCACCATCACTTTCGGAGCCCCTTCGACGACGCTTCCGACCAAGGTAAGCTTAGGGAGCATGGAGACCCCCAAGCCAACCTAACCACGAGGAGTTGGCTGCACCTTCACAAATCGACGGATGCGGCTAGTACAAATCGCGGCAACACCGAACGACTCCCCGGAATCCTCCCTTCGTCATGAACTCGTGCAAGACAGCGCCCTTTACTCTCAAGTTCAAGAGAGTGCAGCGGATGCTAACATCCCACACATCATATCCGAACGTCGAAAGAGAGCCAAAGTTTCTTCGGTTCTTCCTCGGGCCAACCCGAGGCGAGGCGATCCCTCGGTGAGCTTCCAACCTCTTTATTTGTCCTCATTCAACCATTCTTGCTTAGAACGTGGCTGACATCCCTTCCCCTCCACGTTCTTGCTTAACCTGTCACATGCGACATGGAACGAGAAAAAAAAACAAGCATATACGGAGATGGAAAGCCGCGGTCAGACTGCAGAGGGGTCCGTTGACGGAGCATAACTTTTCTATCCGACATCGGATTGCGGTAAAACCAGATGCTACCTCTTCTTTACTTCGATACGCATCTTTTGAAGTTGGTTTGAGGTCATTCGGAGTTTTATAGGCTGAGAAATGTCCATTCTCGCAGGCATGTGTGTACATGAGGTTTATAACTCGTTCGCATTTGGGATTTGTGTTGTTGAATGCCCGTACCCTTTTGTTTTGTGTCCAAATTTCTTCCAAATCACATTTATACCCCCCTCTTAAGGTTTCTGGGCATGTACGGTAGCTTGGAGACTTGGTTGATGTCTGCTCAGGACTGGGGAATAGCAAAGAATCTTTGGATTCTTTTGTTTTCGCTGTCTTCCACTTTTGCAGTCACAAAAATGAGTCTTTTCGAAGTGGTTAGGCACATCGGCCGACCCTGATGTCTCAGACCAAATGATCCTCAATGGGTGACGGTCTTGAAGAAATTTTCTTTGTATTTTTATGATGATCAAGGATCGAGATAGGACCCTCGAAACAGAGGACGGACGTGCAGTTTGCAGTCGATCTTCCTACTACAGTCCCGTTTCGAAGGGGATCTCCGGAGATCTAACCGTTAGATTATAACCAAACTTTAATTTGAACTACACTGAATGACGGTCGTAAACATATATATTTTGACCATCAAAGTCAGGAAGTTTAGATATGAATTGACGAACAGAACATACACAGGGCTGAACTCACTGCACGCCACAGCCCCGCTCTTTTCATGATCCTGAATTATCACACCATCGGATCGCCATTACATTTGACAGTCATGTTTGTCACTTAAGTATGGTTGCCTGGACATATCGTGCATATTTTTATCTTATGTGTACGGCATGTTTTCTATTTTTTATTTTAAGCCTTCTTTCCTGCCCGGCAGCACATCGCTGTTGCAGAAACCCCAACACTTGAAACTTTTAGTAGACATCATAACCAAACGGTTTACATACATACATTCCTCTTTAAGTTTCGGAAATTTTAGCACTGATTTTATAATTTTCTGATGTGTTTTGAGTGGGTTTTGAACAGTCCCCATTTCACTCAACATTATACGTCCCTCATTTATCTTACACTTATATTCTTACTTTGTATGTACACTGAGCATGCGATTTCGGGAGAACCGACTCCGAATTTTTGAAGATCACTCGAAGGCGCGTGTAACAAACCGCGCGGGTTGGATCTACCGCGGCCTAAAAAAACCGTTGGTTCTGAGAGAAGCTGCATCAACCGTCATCTCAGGTACATGAGGGAAGTGCGGGCTTCCCGTCTTTTCTTTATTTCCACATGTAACGGGTCGTGAACCCAAGTGTATAGGCTCACGATCACCGCCCTTTCCCGCTCTCTTTGATCTCGATAATTGGTTGTGGTTGTTCGCATGCTTTAGGCCCGTAGGTTTATCGTCGCATGCTATTTGCTAAATACACATGAGTTCGAGCCCAAAAGGCTCGAATCGGGTCCAACGCCCGTAAAACAGTGACATAAGTCCGGAGTCATGCCCGGATCGGGTCCAACGCCCGTTAATCAAAAGCCAAACTCTTTTGGAGCAAACGCCACCTCTTCGCATGTTTAGAGTGTAAAGACTAGTAAGTAGAAATCCCCGAACAAGCTGTTTTTCCGACTTAACATTTTTAAAATAAAAAGTCGGTGGCGACTCCGTAATAGTTTACCTAGGTTAAACAACAACACATTTTACAAACGGAGCCATTTTGGATGGGTGACGGCAACACGAGCCGCTTCCTGGATCCTCCCGGAATTTCCCAAGCGAGGTCTTAACGCAGCCTTTCGCCCGTCGCCTTCAAGGACTGGAGACGATCGGCGAAACGCCCCGCAGATCCGCTCGGGAACCAAGGGAGGATTCAACCCGATGCCTTTCCGCAGCGTCCGACGCTCGAGTCGCGACGCCGACCGGATTGGGCCTCGGGGAGTGGGCCCGGATCCTCGTGTCGCTGGAACCGCAGCGCGCGTGCTAGGTCGGAGGGCGCGCGTATAAACATGATGTTGATCTTGCATTTATTATTCATCATCCCTAATGTATTGATAACATTTCATCATTACTATGATGTTCAGCACTTCTTCAATATAATCAGTGATATGAACGAAGAACAGATGTTGAATATGTGTTTTAGTACTGCCGAAGAAGTTGAAGAGTTCATTAAAATGTATGCAATGGTTCATGGGTTTTCTGTTCGGAAAAGAGATCGGCAGAAATTAAGAAACGGTGAATGCGTGATGAGAAAGTGGGTTTGTTCAAGGGAAGGCGGGTGTTCCGATGTTCCTATGTTGACAGCGAGAAGTCGGGTTCGTGCATCTGTGAAGAATGGTTGCAAGTGTTTCTTTAAAGCGAGAGTGGAGGTTAATGGGCAATGGAATTTCGTCGCAATTAAGTTGGAACACAATCATGACATGGTGAGTGAATGTCTGTCATATTTTATGCGCAAGTTTGCGACGAAGATATGAAAGTTGTCCGTCGAATGCTTGACGTTGGTTTTAGACAGTGTGATATTATGCGACTAGTAGTACACGCATCTGGTGGACACTCACGTGCCGGTTTCCTATTGAAGGACCTAAATAACCGGAAGTTGAAGGAAGACTCTGCTGGGGTGGCTGGTCGTTGTGATTCAGTCCTTGCATATCTCCTATGTAGGAGGAACAGTGACAGTGGTATGGCGTTCAAATCACATGTGGAAAATAATGAAGTGACACGCATATATTGGGCGGACAGTACCTCAATCACTGATTACCAATCATTCGGCGATGTCGTAGCACTAGACTCAACGTTCAAGACAAACAATTATGGAATGCAAATGGTGATCATCGTCGGGGTCAATCATCACCATCAAACTACCGTGTTTGGGTCTGCCTTGATGAGTTATGAAACCATTGCGGACTACACTTGGCTCCTACGTACTCATACACAGATAATGGGAGGAAAACATCCGGTCAGCGTGGTCACTGACGCGGACAAAGCGATGATTGCTTCAGTGAGAGAAGTATGGCCATTGTCAAGGCATATGTTATGTCTCTGGCATTTTAGTCGGAATATCAATTGTCGTGTACAGGACCCTGGAATGCGAGCTCGTCTTTCGTCATTCATGTACAATAGTAGACCAAGTGAGGAAGTTGAAGAAGAGTGGTCGTCTTTACTCATCGGAGCCTTCTGGCAAATTATGTTGCATCTGAGGAGGATGATACGGGACCAAGCTCTTCTCCGATATCATACTGGAGCCTACCTCGACAATAGGAATACTGGTGTCCTTGATTGGCACACCGGAGTCTGTAGGTGGAGAAATCGGCTTCGACACATGTTCAGCCGGGTTCACATCAGCCATTTTACGTGTGACTCCTTCATCAACACCCTCGAATGCATGATCTTCCTTTTCGCCTCCTACCACCTTCTCCTCAGACTTACCACGATCTTCTTGCATAACGGGATGACCTTCTCGATGTCTTTCTCGTCTAAGTTCTCTTAGAATAAATCCCAATTTGCGGACGATGTGCTCATTAGTAGCGTGGAGTCTCATAACAGAAAGTTCCACGTTCTGCTTAGAATATAATGACGATAATCAGTAATTGAAAATCAGGTAGATAAACCAAATGATAAACACATACAGAGCACACCACGAAATGAAGGTTACCTTTAGACGACGCAGCACCACATCCATCTGCCCACATTGGGTCGCAGGGTCCACTTCTTCGTCGGCGTTACTTTCAACCTCGCGGGATTCCTGTAAAGGGACACAATCAGAATATGACCCGACGACATGTCAAAATTACAGAAGTACACATGCAGTAGGCGGGATAATCGTACAAGTTCAGCAAGATCAGCATTTGCAACTCGGAATATGGCCTTCAGCCGGTCATCGTCCCAATCCTGGCATAAAGGAGTACTCCTGCTCGCAGTTCTTGACGTGCTCTCCTCCAATGACTTCTTGCAAGCGTAAAACATCTGGTGGATTAAAAACAGTATCATCAACACAAGCACTTGTTGACATTAATAATTACAACCTAAATACAATGAATAAGCAACACACACAGCTAGATAAACCTAAACATTCTCACCAGCAGGAGATGCACACAGCCTCCTATATACTTTGCATGATGTCCTTTGAAGGCCCTCACTTGGCTACATAGAGTATCGACCACATGAGTGGCCCAGTCAAACTTGCAGATGGAGCCGACGTCGCGTGTCGCGAGCAGGTACTCCTTGTCGATGTCGAACGCCGTCGTGGGGCACAAATAGGATCCTAGTATGAATAATACAACCTCCACTTTCCATACGTCGTCGGCCTGCTCTCTTCTCATCATGCTGCTTTCCACGGACTTAAGAGAAATCTTACCCCTCTTCAGATGCGTTTTCAGCTCCTCATGGACGGTATCCATGTGTCCGCTAAACGGGACACCTACTTTCGTAGCCGGAACGCCAAACACCGCCTCCACATCCGAAGAGAGCATGCGATGTTCCACACTGTCGATGACCATAACCCTCTTAACAGGGTCGAACAACTTCAGAAGACATTTCAAGGCGTTGTGATGAACTTGCCGACTTGCCAGATGCAGTAGCCTTTCAAATCCTAGATCAGAAAGCGCAGCCCTCTTGGCATCGTTAAAAGTATTCAGCACAGCTAACAACTTTCGCGGACTACACCTTGTATAAAGATAATCCTGTAACAATATATCCGCGAACACCTCAGTAATAGAATCAGGAATACTGCCAACACTCACAACAAATGGTCATCATCATTACCTTCGGTTTTCGGACACCCTTCGCCTTCCCCTTTTGAGCCGTGTTGCCTTCAATTCCACCTTCTCCAGGGTCATAACCTGCTGCCTCATGTGAATATTCTCCAACCAAATCAGCAAAATCTCCGTCCATATCTGCACTTCCAAAATATCAGTCACGGTTCACATTGCATCCCAAATGCATATCAAATTAAAACGAAATGAACATCGGACCCCACTCAAACTACACGCCCAGAAAACAAAGCAAATCCAAAGCATAACACGAAGGAAATGAAAAGCCAAAGCAGATCAATACCGAACCAACGCAAACCGAACCAAATCAAATCAGATTGTGCTTTCACCAGACTCTACCATAACAAGCAAACCATTCCCACTCCCAGGTACACACTTATCGGCATAGACCCAGACCAACTTCAACCCAAGCATGGGCCAACTCAGCACGAGCACCCACAAACAACAACTCACGTCGATGATACGGGATACGGCCAACACCCACACCCAAACAAATGACGACGCCCACCACTAACCCAAACCCTAATGACACGCGAAAACAGGGCACACCAAGCGGAAGCGGGGTAACTTCCAGCCCGCGGCGAACTCCATCGGCAACGCCACGGACGGCGAACTCCATCGGCAACGCCACGGACGGCGAACTCCATCGGCAACGCCACGGACGGCGGTCGGAAGGGAACACGCAGCAGGAAGGGACGATCGCCGGGAACCTACCAATGCAAAGAACGGAAACCCGACTCCAACTAAAACCCAAGCACGACCCAAATCAGCACGACCCAAGCACGACCCAAATCAGCAACAACGATAACCACCACCCACACCCAAACAAACGACGCCCACCACCGACCCGAACCCTAATCAAACGCGACAACACGTACTGCAAAGCGGAAGCGGGGGAACTTGCAGGAAAGCCGATGGCGAAGTTGATCCGGAACACCACTAACGGCGGCTGGAAAGGGAAGCGCACCACGGAGGCGACGGCGGCCGGAAAGGGAAGCTCGGTTACGAAGGCTACGAAACAAATGACTACTTCGGTCCTCCAGAATTAGTAACAAGTGTAGTAACCAGGGTAGAGAGGTAATTTCACAACATAAATAGGATCGATGTTAGGTTCGGGAACACTGTTCAAAGTAGTAAATTTGTTCGTAAACGACTTCATTTTTTAGTAACTGATTATTACTTTTTTTAGTAAAAAGGGCTCAAAATTAGTAAAAATTACTAAGAGGAAGAGCTTTTTACTAACAAAACCGCCAGAATTAGTAAACAGATACTACTTATCGGCATCATTCGTACAGTCCAAAGTAGTAAAATTTACTACCTTTTTTACTAACATTGCGCTGACTTTACTAAAACATTTCCGTTAGTAACGTCAACGCAGATGTAGTAAAAAAAGTAGTAAATTTTACTTCTTTTTTTTACTACAACTGGTTTGACTTTACTAAAATACGAAAAAATTTCGTAAAGTCAACGCAGAAGTTGTAAAATAAGGAGTAAATTTTACTACTTTTTTTACTACATCTGCGTTGGCGTTACTATTGGAAATGTTTTAGTAAAGTGAGCGCAGAAGTAGTAAAATTGAACTGGAGTGAACAGTGAAAAAGTAGTAAAATTTACATACTTTTTTACTATATTTGCGTTGACTTTACTAAAGGTTGACCGAAAAGTAGTAAAATTTACTACTTTTTTTACTACTTTCGCGTTGACTTCGTTAGTAACGGTCAACTTTTAGTAAAATTTACTACTTTTCCTTAGTATTAATTAGTAAACTACGTAACGGTTACGTGCACGTACCGTTAGCCGCTTCCGATGTTATCTCATCTGAGAATAATATGTTTTTTATTTGTCTAAAATGATTGGTTGCAGAAAAGGTTAAAAGATTCCCCATCATCATCATCATCATCATCATCGCACGTTTGAAGAAAGACTCTCAGCTCTTTGTTGTTGGATCAAAAGCAGTGGTGGAAATGGCGGAGGAGAAACAGGTGATGATCGTAGCCGTCGACGACAGCGAGCACAGCTCCTACGCTCTCCAGTGGACCCTCGACCACTTCTTCTCCCCTTACTCCTCCTCCTCCTCCCCCTTCACGCTCTTCGTCCTCCCCGCCACGCCCTCCGCTTCCTCCGTCGTCGGCCTCGCCGGCCCCGGCCCCCCCCCCCCCCCACCCCTTCCTTCTCTTTCTATCCAGCTCTGGACTTCTCGAGCTTCCCCCTTTTGAAGTTGGCTTCTATAGGATGGGGATCGGTCTTTTTGAACTAGAATCAGTAGGATCGGATTCTGAAATGATCTAATCGTTAGGACCAGACTTTATGATGTTGCCAAGGGGTGCTTGCTGGTTTTCCTGCCACCGATTCGGTTTTTCCCTTCCAGTACTGGTGAAATAATTAGTTGTTTGACTGACTTGATTGTAGGGGCCGCGGAAGTGCTGCCGTTTGTGGAGTCGGATCTCAAGAAGATCGCTTCCAGAGTTTTGGAGAAGGCAAAGGAAATCTGCATCAGTAAATCGGTAAAAGTTTCGCTGCTGCTTGACGATTCCCTTACTGTTAGCGTCAGACACTTTTTCTTTGATAAATGTTGTTCATATTCTACTCTCCCAGACAGTGGAAGATTCATCCTCGTTTTTAATTCATCTTTAGCTGGTGAATCTTACTTCACCACGTCGCTTAGTGTAATACTATGACTTACAGAAAAACAGTCATCCAGGCAAGATATAAGAAATGTGTGGTTTTCCTGAGCAATATAAGAATTCCTTGTCCTGTGTGATTCGAAAGAGCATGCAGATGACTGATGTGGATCTGCAATAACATACAGGTGACTGATGTGGTGTTGGAAGCTGTGGAAGGAGATCCCAGGAATGTTCTCTGTGAAGCTGTAGAGAAGCACCATGCATCCATCCTGGTTGTGGGCAATCATGGCTATGGAGCTATCAAAAGGTAAATAGTCTTGTTCCATGATTCACGAAGATAAGAATGAGATGAACGAATGGGTCTCATCCATAATTTTAGGCCTCACTCCGGGACATTCTTACCACCAGTCTGTGCCTTTTGCAGGGCAGTTCTGGGCAGCGTGAGCGACTACTGTGCGCATCATGCTCACTGCACCGTGATGATTGTAAAGAAGCCAAAGACCAAACACTGAGACAGAAACTGGCTCGCCGGAATGACGAAAAGCCTATCGGCAGTAATCATCTATGTTTCTCCGCATTATCTGATTCGCTGAAACTGTATCCTGTCAGTACATAATTATCAAGTACCTGTTGTATATTTTACCATGAGATGCAGAAATGTTACTACATTCATTCTGCAACATGGGAATGGTGTATGATTTCATCAGATTCGAATCACCGGAGCACTTCGCTTTGGTTATTTCTGGGCATGTATCATAATAAAAAAAAAAAACTAAGATTCACACTGCATTATGCTGGGCTCTTTGAGTACAATAAATAGCACGTCACACTGATAGACAGCTTAGTGGTTGTTTTCTTCTCTGATAGTCTAAGGCTAAGAAATTTCTAATGGGCGAGGGCCTTGAGAGGACCAGAAATGTTGTACATCCTGATGACACTGTCGGAACCAACTGGTTCACCCTTCAAGAATTGTGAGTACCACAGCGCAGACAGCTTCGGGTACCTCTTGAGCTCGGGATCATCCAAGTCGACATAGTAATGACCAAAGCAGGATTCATATCCATCGATCAGCTCGAACACATCCATAAAGGACCATGTGAAGTATCCCATCGTGTTTGATCCGTTCCTGAAATTGAGGATGCAGGTTTACTTTGATGGAAATGCATAAAAGAAAAGGTTCAAATCAATTCAGGGTGTCGCGTGCAATGCCTTATTGCGTTGAGCGTGGCTCCAATGTATGCACTAATGTAGTTGATCCTTTCCTGATCGAGCAGGGTCGAGTTGCGCTGTGTCCTTTGGCCTGTATGAAACATTTCCGCCCATTGGTGAGATCCCAGGTTATATTAAACGAGAAAGGGCATGAAGAATACCATTTTCATATATGAAGATGAGAGGGTTGTCGTAGGTTCGCTTGAAGTAGTCGAGCACTTGTTCCAGACCTTCTGGCATTTCTGGTGTCTGAAAGTCATCGACCAGATCACAAATTCCCAACGGTGAACGAACAAGATCCGACAGCATGAATTTCGGATAATGTAAAAAAAGAGTAGTAGACTCACCGAGAAGAGGGACTCATTCTGATGAGCTGTCATGAAGAAGAAAAACTCAGTCAGATAGTTAGCTTTTAGAGAAAAATGTGGAGGAGGAAAAGCAAAAGAGAATGTGTAACTGAAGAGTTCAACGGCCATGTCTTCATTGAAATCTCTGGGTTGGTTCTTCAAGCTGCCGGGCTTGTCCTTGATGGAGATATTGGTGTAATGTATCAAACCTATGAAGTCTAATGAGCCCTTCAGCATCTCTGACTCATGGGGAGAAAACGAAGGGAGCCTGTCACCCACGTTTCGCCTCATTATCTCGGGATATTCTCCGTACATCAGAGGATCTGCCATCCTGAATGAAGCAATGGGTTGGTCATTGGAGTTGTTAGGGGAAAACAAATTTTCAGAGGGAACATAAAAAAGGTCATACACTGACCAACCAACAAAGAATTCTTTGGCTCGTTCTGCGGCAAGGATGTCCTCGGTGGAGTTTGTATAGGGATCGATTCCGAACGTGTAGATGGTAAGACCTATTAATCCTCGCTGCTTGGCCTGATACTTTTTCCTGTAGATGTTCGCTGCAGATGCATGGGCGAGCAGCACATTATGGGCTGCCAAGTATGGCTCGGATGAGGAGTTCCCATCTGAGCAATTAATTAATCCGAAAGGTGGAGAGCACCGTCTCGGCGGAGCAATCCCTTGGTCATAACCGCCAATTGCAAAAATGTTTGGCTCGTTCACAGTGACCCAATACTGGATCCTGTCACCAAACTCCCTGAAGCATGTCTCTGCATATGCTGCGAAATCTTCTCTGCGGTAAACCACAACCAAATGCTTTGTCTCAATCATTGCACAAACTGTATCAGAACAGAATAGCTTTTGCAAAGAGATACCAAAGTGGGACTTACACAATCTTTCGACTAATCCAGCCTCCATATTCGTCCTCGAGCACCTGAGGAAGGTCAAAGTTGTACAGAGTCACATGCGGCTGAATCCCTGCAGAAAGAAGACAAGCGTGCCTAAGTTTGATTAAAAAGACTCATCATAACGAGAGACTACATGAAATGGAGAATGTGGGATGGACCATGCTTGGTGAGTTCGTTGATGAGGTTGTTGTAATACTGGAGTCCCTTTGGATTGACTGGTCCTCTTCCATCTGCAAGGGGAAGAACTTCTGAACCTTGATATGAAATAGAAAAAGTTATTATCACATAAGATTTTCGGTGCTGTTGTTTACTCGGGATGAGTCGGGACCATGAAATCGAGAATCTGTAAGCATCCAAACCGAGATCCACCATCAGCTGCACATCTTCCTGTGAAATAAAGTGATTGAGCCAACGTATCGTCCACAAATGTAACTGGATTTGAGGCGTGCAGTGAACTCCTTCCATCAATCAGATACAAGCAGCCGCGTGTGAATGTACCTTATATTTGTGGTACTGGTCACAAGCAATGTCCCCAGTGGCTCCATGCACAGAACCTGAAAAAAAAAGAAAAATCTTGTAATAACAATGGAAAATCATACCCGCTCGTATACATAAAACGACCGAGTCCCTGCTACCTCATGCTAAAATTCTATGTAAATCTTCTGTTCATGACGTAATACAAGGGACAACTCTTATCCGTAATGCCTAAAAAGGCATCTTTTGATTATCAAGAAAATGAGTTACCGGAATGCGCAAAGGTGTCCCAGATGCTTGCAGACCTTCCATCCTCAAAAGCTGCACCTTCAACCTATTCATTGTCTCATGATCATCAACTCATCAACACGATACATATAGGGTCGTACCATGTACTAAACATACCTAAACAATGATCCGCGTATTTCGAGATTAACAGCTCGATGAGAAGAAACCAGAAACTTGTGAAGGTACCTGATAAGCAGAGGTGCCTGAACCGAAAATAAAGCCAGGAGGGAAGTCACGTCTGCTGTATGCAGCACCATTTACTACTGCTGGGGTGACAACAACAACAACTGATATCAGCAGACACGCGATCATTGACCTGAGGCTCCACGCCATCTTTTCCTTCGATATGGATGGATTTTTCGCCCGAGCGATCTCTGTTTTCGCGATCAAAACTTCTGCAGAAAAGCAGGTACCAGCACAGGGCTACCGAGATTGAACTAAATGGGGACTTCCTTATCTTTTTTCCAACTGGTTGGCTCTTCTCAATTTAAGGCCATTCATTACATACAGACAGGAGATGTCAATTCCTGTATATATGCTTATTTTATAAGGTTGAGTGTCGCTGTTTGAAGAGAGAAGGGATGTCACGTAGGATTGGATCGTCAGAGGACGAGATTTGTCCCTAAATCGCATAGAGTTATTCATTTTCAAAATTTTTAAAATAATATTTCGAACTTGATTTTTTAAAGGCTAAATTATCAAATCTATCCTGAACTTTGACCCCTTTTTTTCGATTTATCCTGAACTTTCAATAATATCATCAGCTAGCCTAACGTTTGTTCGTTATCTCAAATATGACATCCGTCCACCCGACCATCGGACAGAAATAGACGTGGCGACGTGTCTCTTGTCTCTTGACGCCGTCAATCCATCGGAGAAACTTGGGATCATTAGTGGAGGATGCCGCAGGACACCGGCGCGATCCCTCCTCCATCAAAATCTCTTAAAACCCTACTTCTTCTACGGCCCCGGGAGACCATCCCAGCATCGACCAACGCTTTCGGGTGACGGCCTCCTCTCCTCCCACAAAGTCATTTCTCCATAATCCCATGACCCGCCCCCCACCCATCATACCCCCTTCTCCTTGCATGATTGGGACCCGAATTCCCCTCCCAATCTAGATTTTCCGTTGTCCCGTCAGAATCCCCTCCCCGCCTGCTCAACTGATCCGCTCTTTGTCCCCAATCTCTCGATTCATCCTCGACTCCTTCCGCAAGAGCGAGTACAGGTGGGGTGAGTGTGTGATTGCTGACCTCCAGAAGCTCCGGCGTATGACCCCTAATCATGTCGCTGAACCTAGGGTTTTCTTGTATAATAGCGTGATGGATGCGATTTCGATTTTCGACGTGGCTTCACGTGGGTCCACGTATGCTACAACTCATCGCCATATCAGCAAATGTCGAAAGAAAACGGTGGATTGACGGCGTCAAAGGACACGTCGGAGCCACGTCTGTTTCCGTCCGAGGGTCGGGTAGACGACGGTCATATTTGAGATAACGGACAAACTTTAGGCTAGCTGATGATATTATTGAAAGTTTTGGGTAAATCGAAAAAAATGGCCAAAGTTCATAATAGATTTAATAATTTTGGAAATTTTTTAAAAGACTTGTTTAATTTCAAAGCAACTCTACTTACGTCGAGTTTCTTTTTTCTATAGTAAAATCGGAGTTGGTCACCCTTAAGAAATTCAACTTTAAAGACGAGTTTGATTCAAGAATTTCGAGAATGGATCTAATTAAGCAAACTTCGTCAGAGACGATATCACTTGAAAACGAGTGCCGGACGGACGACACACCATGTGCCATATGTCGTCTCACCTGTGGGGCTACCTTTTTTGTATTTTTCTCCTCATACCTGCTCGTGTAAATTGACACTTCTTTTCTAGCCTGGACTGTCTTCGTGTGGCGGTCCCCTCTCACCTTTCACAACCGCATTTTGGTGGAAAACATTGAGGGAGGCTGCTGCGTGGGCTGATGCATTTGTCTGTTTTCTGGGGCTTTTAATTGAACGAATGCTGCTGCAACACTTCATTCGTCACGTGCCTATCACCTCTCGGAAGCGTTGGAGGTATTCCACTCGATAACCAGGGCAAGGAACGCAATACACCATTGGCACAGCACCACGACCAACCCAGCCGGTAAATACCATGAAGTTAAAGAGGTTGTCCCCTCTCCTAACAGTTAGGGAAGATCGGGATAACAGGCGACCATGAAAATTTGAATAAGATAAGAACAGACTGATACTCCCACACTACGGTGTCCACAATGATCATGGGGTAGCCTGGCAATGCTGCTGCTGCTGATGATGATAATACTTGTAGGAGTTCCCTTACAGGCAAGCTCTTACATGAAAGAGATTCAAATCTACAAAGACTGGCTTCGTCCAAGTAACACAGACTATTCCAAAAGAGAGAAACACAGTCATTGCCGTCACACAAACTTCAATGCTCCCGCAATTATTTTATAAAGGAGATTAAACTGGCCAATTGAAGGTGAAAATCGTCTTGAATGTGCAAAGATGACTCAGGAAACAGTCAACATGGCGATAAACAATTTCCCAAAGCGTGAAATGTGCTCGTACAAGTTCTTATTGCAAGCTTCCAGAGTTCATACCGGTCGCTAATGATGACTTTCAGTCCCACCTCCACCATCAGCTTTCTGAGCAGCTGCCCTCAGCTTGCGTTGCTCTTCCTTATATACGCGGTTCCTTCTTTGAAACTGTCGACGTCAATTGGCAAGAAATCAACCAGAAGAAGAGAAGCATGGACTGGAAAGAAAATCAACATAACAACAATAGACCGATACAATGAAGCCCTTCAAAGGAGGAGCATTCTAACCGCAAAACATTAAGCACCAATCAAGTTGCCGTTAACATCTGCCAACATACACACTGCATAAATAACTATGGACTGAACCGAACTACCCAAATCCAAGAGCACACGATAAGCTTGGATCATGAAAAGATCATAATCACCTACAGACCTCTGCTCAATCAACTCCTAATTGCCGTATAATCACTACACCGGCACTCAACAATCAAAACTCAAAAGAGGGTTGGTCTTGGGATGTCAGCCCAGGGATCTCAATTTAAACCTCACTCACTTCACTCCCGTGTTTCGTACACATATCCAGCATCGACGTCCCATGTTATTTCTGGGGGGAGCGAAAAGGATGTCCGGCAACAAACATGACACGACCCACACGGCACAACAATTACGGACGACACAGGCATACATACAACCTCTCCTCATTCGGACAGGTACAAATCCCATCAAAGAATCGATTGGTGCAGCAACCGAGGCGATCCAACCCAAATCAAATCAAATAAACGAGGGTTAGGGTTAGAGGGAGACCTCCTTGGAGTGATGGAGGCACTCGAGGTAGTCCTCGCGGAGGAGGGAGCAGTCCTTGGGCTCCCTGCAGCGGGACATGCACTCGCTGAAGTCCATCCAGAAGTCGTAGCACCTTCCCTTGTTCCCAGTTATCCCCCACCCCGACGCCATCCCCTCCCTTTCCCTCTCTCTCTCTCTCTCTCTCTCTCTCTCTCTCTCTCTCAACCCACTCCTCGTCAAAAAGGACCAAAGGGTAAATTGGTCAAAATCGCAAGGGCCACAACCCCCCCGATCTTTTAATTTTTTGCTCCGTTTAACTGAAAGGCCAGGGGTTTTTATTTTATCCGGTGTCTGAGACAATCGGACGGACAACATCCGATCCCTTGCAACCTCTTTTAACCAAAACGCCGCTTTCCTTGTCGGCTCGTCTTTCCCCATCTCCGTCTCCCGCGACCTTTCCTTGCACACAACACCCCCACTAACATCTTCCTCCCCTCCCTTCCTTCCTGCTCCCCGACGCCGTCAATGTCGACGTCCTCCAAACCCCTAAACAACGCCGCCGCCACCACTCGCAACTCAATCGACGCCTTCACTTTCCACCTCCACTCCTGGAAGCCCTTCCACCACCCCTCCGAACCCCCAATCCCTTCCCCCTCCTCAGCTGCCTACAAGCGCCCCTGCCTCTCCGACCGCCTGACCACCGCCTTCTCCCTCGACATGTCCCGTTTAACCCTCGTCGATGACGACCGCGACCGTCCCCCTCGCCAGGCCGCCCACGGTACCCTAGGTTTTATTGCCAAGAAGCGGCGTCGGAGGGGGTCCAGGTCCATCAGCGGACGGAGCAGCGACCGCAGCATAGGGACGACTACTGCCATGCGGATCGGTTGCTGCTCGGATATCGGGATGGCTGTTGGGACCGACTCCAGTGGGGAGATGTTTGTGGATTGGGGATCGGATGTTAGTGAGGCCAGGGGGAATAGGAAGGTCGCCGGGGGTTTGGAGAGGGATAAGGATAGAGGGGAGTGTAGGGAGAAGGAGGGGGGGTGGGGGGGTGTGGGTGGGGGGGAGGGGGTTAGTGTTAGCGAGTCGGGGTATGGGAGTGAGCCAGGCTACCGTGGGGATGCGGAGTTTGGGTACGGGGATGAGGTGGATTTGGATGCGGATGAGGAGGAGGACGACGGTGTTCATAAGGTCTTGTTCTGGGGCGATCGATTTCGAGGTATAGGCCATATATTTTGATAATCCGAACACTCTGTATTTGAGTTCCTGATGTTGCCGTGAATCCTTGATTCGGATTTGGTGTCTCAGTTATGATGTTTAGCACCTCATGGGAAAGTATTTGTTCTTGTACTCGAGACTGAGAAGCTGAGTTATAGAGTTATAGAATTCTTACGCCGGCATCTTCCCATGTCTGGCCTGAATCCAATGATCAGTTAGCATTAGATCCAATTAGAGCATGCAGAATTTCTTTATGTGATTATGCTGAAATGTGGGATTACTGCTCGAGATCCTGAATGTATCTGTTGATCTTGATGCAGCTGACGCAGGTTCAAAAATGGAGATGGTGGCCGAGAACAATTTCTCCGATCAGAAGACTCACTACAGATGCCGGAGGAAGAAGCACGACAACAAAATGATTGAAACCCCCAGATAATTATCTGCCTCCATCTGCATAACTTCTCTTTGCGCTGTTACTAAGATGAGGCATAGGTCAAAGCCTGTAAATTGGTGGTATGTTAAGATAGATCCACAAGGCTTAGGCCGAAAAAATGCTTCACTGTAAGATGTTGACTGCGCAAGTGTGTAAATTGTTTCATCTCTATCAGCTGGAACAGTCGGCTTACACGTCGCTCCGGCGATCTCCCGTCACCTCTTCTAAAGATTTCAAGCGGATACTCCTAGCTGAAATATATTACCAAACCCGGCTTGGCAATAGAACACTAAAGATTATGTGGCGGTAGATAATACACCAGAAGAAAATTGTCACAGGGGCTTGTCAGGAAGAACATAAGAAAATGAAAAGAAACAAAACATAAAAAAGATGAATTCACTGGGTCATTCGTCCAAATCATCATCATCCAATTCATCCTCAGATGAATCTCCCTCTTCTTCCTCGTTTTCTTGTGGAGAACCTTCTTTTGGATCTTCCCTTGTCTTCTCTGAAGGGTTCCCTATGAGCCAACCGATTTCTATTAACAGACGATTCCTGCGGACTCAGTAGGGTAGGCGTAGGCATAACATCAACATACCGTACTCATTAAAGATCACCCCGCCGGAACATAAACCTTCCTCGATTTTGACAAGATGAAGGGTCATCCTAGGTCCAATTTCTTGGAGCTTCACAGCGCTTTTAGAAGCAGCCTGGTTTACCCTACCAAGATCACTTGCCAGTGTCACCGTGGCCGCTTCATCGTCCGCTTCACTTTCTGATCCATAGCCAGCCCTTTCAACAAACCCAGAGAGTATTAAGTTATCGATTTACAAGATAACAGGATCATCCTGGGATACTTGAAGATAAAAGCAGTGAGCACTTACTATATATCTCGAGGTTAATTGTTCGATGAAACAATAGCCATGATTTTCATAATCGAGCATATCTAAATATTTTCAGCGTCAACAAAAATAATCAATCTGTCCTTTAATTTAGTTCAAATTCCATCTTTTCTCCTCAACCAACATTTTTTTGATAAGAGGTAGAGTTCTTACTTCGTCACAAAATCGCTCACATCTTGCAGATTCCTAAGGTCAGGGACTTGATGATTCTGCACAAATTTTCTAATTCTACGACTGACTCCAACAGGCTGCAGTCTAATAGAATAATGACGGAAATCGATCAGCTTTGTATCCTTGTTGTAATTGAGCAATACAATTCTTTGACAGGAAGTAAGTTTGACCTGCAATTCAAAGCCAGGTTGAAAACAAAAGGCAAAAGAAGCCTAAAAAAATTGTGAAATGATAAAAATACAGAGTTCAGAGCTCCTCACGGTGTTGACATCAATGGCAGGAAATATGTTTTGAAACATAACAGTCGTCAGCTTCAGATGTTGATCACCAGTCCCAAATCCGGAAAGTACAATCTGTCGGATAACACTGCACTTGTCAAAAGTTGTGTGGCACCGAAGAAATGGTTCATGTTTTTCTTGCAATTGTCCAATGTTACCAGCCAAATACAGCATTTGTAAGAACAATAATAAATTAACAAGAAACTTAAATGCTTCATCACAAACATATTTAGAAGCAATCATGAAGGAAATCGGCCACTCTCATCACTTCTCTCATGCCAGGATCAATAAATACATACAAAGTGATTATTACCAATGGGGGGTTTTTGAAAAGGTCTTGTGGGCATCTTGGGCGCAATTGGGACTGAGCAATATCAGTTGCCAAGGCATATTCCTCAATCTTAAAAGTAAGGGTTGGACCTTGTGGCGTCCTTGCGACACGTAAGTATGGCGCAGTATCTGTTTTTGAAAGAATAAGAAAATTGGTGACGCCCATGGGTCCTGCAACATTCAAAAAGTCCCTGAGATTATTCCTCCTGTTCTCCTGCAGTGAAAATGAAATGTCAAAAAATGAATGAAATGTGTCTACAAAACCTACTAGACATATGCCATAATTAACTCCCAAGATCAACACAACGATTTTATACCTTGAGCTTGAGGGCAGTAAAAGGAAGCATCAACTTCCTCAAGTCCATCTGAAGTTGCCTCAGAGGTCCCGGCAACTTCCCCCTCGAGAACACAAAACTCTTCGGAATCTTATCCCCTGTTACGTGATCCACATGTTTTGGCGTCTTCACAACCGGCTTCACAAACACCCTTTTCCTTTTCTAATGGAAGCTCACGATGCGGACCAGCGGCAGTAGAAACAAAAGTCACCACCACATTTACAGCAATTAAAAATGATCTAGAAGTCGCGACAATAACACCGAAACCCAGAAAAGTTCTAAACAGGAACTTACATTATGAATCCGCGCCATTAGGACCGAACAATCTGAGACAATCCCACTTCTAGCAGGGATAAACAATTTCTGGGCGAACCATTAAAATCATGAATCAGCACGGAATGCGATTGGGACAAACTTTCAAACCATTCACACAACAGAGAGGCGCTTCAACCCATTGCTCCAACAAAAGAAACACAGAAACAACTCAGACAGCCCATCAATCAACTGACCTGAACGAACAGTTAGAAAGCACCCGGCGGAGCCTCCTGCTTCCTCAGCTCGGCTTCTGGCGGTTTAGGGTTTTGCGGGGGGATTGCAACTGGTCCAAAAAAACTTCTTTCGATTTTAGAACGAAATTTAACTTTTATTTAAGTTTATCTTTGAATTTTACAAATAGCTTCAAATTAGTGCTCACCAACGACCACTTCCTTTTCTTCGTCGTCTTCTTCGGAGCGGCTCAAAAAGTCGGGCCTGCAGTTCTTCCACTTCAACGTCCCTATTTACCCCCTTCTCCCGTCCTATCCAAGCCCGCTCCAACCGAACTCCAAGGACCGAAAAGAGGGACGTCAAGTCACAGTGGGGCTGTATGTATACGGTTGAGGAGGATGGTGATTCCGAACCCTCATAAAAAAAGATTTACAATGTTTAGAAAAAAAATTCACCAATTGGAGATTCGAATATTTTCGTTAAGCTTCCAGTGTTTTATACCTTTGAAGGGGTTATTTTACAAACTTCAGCATCAAAGCCGCAGTCTATCAAGACGAGGAGCCAGGCCCTTTGCTGCTCCGACAGCCTATCGTTCGGACCCTTAACTTCAACGAGCTTGGCTTCTCCCGAGTACTCTCCACAGAATCGCCACAACAATAGATCCGGCATCCCGCTCGACCAGCTCCTATAGTCCTGAGCGAGCAACCGGAAAATAGCGGCCAAGCATGGGCCTCCAACACAGGTGACCGCCGCTCGGAGTTCACAGAGAGAATGTTGCACCCAACTAACTCCACGGCAAGCAGTCCCCTTGTGCGACTCCCAGGACGTTATGAGGATCTCGTCACCCATTCCCGCACGGATCCGTTGCAAATGAGATTCAATCGGGTCCCTTCTCGCCAAGTAGAAGCTATCAGTCTCTAAATCCCATGGTGCAGTCTGTTGAATGGGGCAGAAACTTAAAATTAACAGATTGGCGACAACAGCGCAGTTAGCACATAGCATGAGCTGGTTTCAACATGAAGCTGAGGACCGACACAGCCAGGGGATCCTATTACCTGAAATCTGGTCTGGAAAACGTTCGGAACATCAGAGAATATAATATCCCACATCATAACTCCAAACAAGGTTAACCATATGCCACTTTCGGTGTGAATCCCAGACCAACCTCCTTCATTATCATAATACTGCAAAGCAAGCTCCTCTACTCCACATTGCTGTCCATCTTCACCATAAAACCGGTTCTTCTTCCCCGTTTCACAGTTCAAAGGTCTCCCTTGCACGTGAACCTAACCATGTATGGATGTGAAGTAGAAAAGAAACCCAAGAATATCAAAAACAAAAAACAAAAAATTGAGAATCGCGCCAGAGACTCGGCCAAATATAGTTAAAATATGAGTAACCGTGCTTTATAAGGATCGGTTGCCTAGAAATAAAATAAAGAAGAGAGTGAAGTAAATGGTATGTTCCAGAATTTTTTTTTTTTTTTTTGGTTACCTCTTTGATTCTCTGCTTCTTCAAGTCTATAGAGATCGGTAATTTCCAGCGTCTTGGGGGTTTTGCCAAACGGAGAATCCGCTTTTGCAGTGTCATCCTTGAACCAGCACGTACCCAGGGATCCTTGAGTCCAGCTTCTACAACTGATATGCTCTCATTGATGAACCCGAGATGCTCCAAATTGATTGACAACCTAACTGTCCAATAACCTCTTCTTCCATCACATGGGAAATGACCTAAAAGTCGCTTCAGGAGGGCGACAGCATCATTGTACCTAATAAAAATATAGAGTTCAACAGGACGTATGAAAACTGAGAAAGAATGCAGCTGATGATCCAAGATTCAAGATTGGGGCACATCTCGATCTATCACAGGCAGAATGGCAACCAACTACTGGCTGTCTTCTTAAAATTAAGTTGCATGCAACATAGCCTTGGAGTTTTAACATCAACTTCCATGGATTCGGGATTGATAAGCCGCCAAGGCAATTAAAAAGCAGAGGAGACTTTCAAGGACTTAACTAACGTGAAATTCTTGGTAACAAAAGCAAAAATATGTACTATGAATTCAGTACCTACGCCCCTGTTCAAGATAGGAAACTCCAACTAAAACGACTTTCGAGTAGACCCAAGAAGGTGTGAAGTAGAAGAGAAATGAAGCTGATGAGCAAATACGGGAACCTCCTCCAAAGTTTCCAGAAGCAGTATCTAGACGAGAGTCTGCAACTTTTACACAATTAAAAATATTTTCCACTTCGTTCTCATCAATTGATTCTTCCAGCAGCTGAGCAACTTCAATGGCCTGTTGCATGCATTATCCCCTCGTCAGATGCAATATAGTACCACAAATCGGAATGCATAACGAAAACAGGGCACCTCCTCATATGCCAGCAGGTCATTCCGCTGGACGAAAATCTTATCGGAAACTGTGCAGTTATAGGAGGCATATTTTATCGCTCCCAAATCAACCAGAAGGAATGTGGATAAATCCTGTTCACCGTTCAGGAAGAAAAGCCTCTGCAAAATCAAAAGTTAGCTGTTTACATCAAAGTGCACAAAAATGTGTCCTGATCTCCATATCTAAATCTAAAGACAGGAAAAGGCACCTCTGCACGCCAGAATATGGTTTGCGCTCTTGGGGATACTTTTACAAATGGACCGATTTTCTCTAGAAGCATGCTTGGCAGAAGTGGGCTACATATCATTGGGAAGTAAATAAAATCAATATTTGCTCCTTTGAAAGCAGTTGAGCTCCAATTTATGACTAGTATAGCACACACTCATACCACAACCCATCTTTGTAGGAACAAAGCAGAAGTGCAATGATATCCTTCTTTCTCAGATCTTGATGGCCTTTCCCAAACTTCCCCTTCAAGAAAAGATGTAAAACCATTCAGATTCAAATTACGTTGCTCTCTTAGAGGAAGGATAGCTATATTGATTCGGTATACCCGAAAAAAGCCCTTGGTACAATATTGACGATCTCACAAAGATGAAGCATAAGATACAAGTCAACAGAATATGCTTGAAGTAAAGATAACTTCAGTAGGGGCAAATTCTGATTATAAGTAAAATCCTAAGTGCTACATATCTTAAATCGATTTTGCAGACCAACAAATAAATATTAGGCTCGTATCTGTCCACATAGTTGAGTTTTTGCCTTGTGGTCATCAGAAGCCGGTTCATTTTAGGAGCAATAACTGTGGGTCAGCCAAATTTAGAAAGACCCATCCAAATCACTCCATGTTAAGCGTAGGCAAAGTTCAGTTTCATGCAGACACAACCAAATCATTCGAAGTCCATTTTCAAGTAAACATATTATTATTCCATCTCAAAAAGTTCCATTGGAATTAGGATCCCAACCTGCAAGGCAGTTCTCAACTAGCAGGTAAAGAGAAGATCAACAAGTATAGAATTACAAGGACAAAATAAAGAATGGATATCATTAGAAGTCGTTACTCTAATCCAACACACAGAAAACCCAGTAGATTTGTTTAACAAAGAGTAGACAGCTCATTAATCCTTCTCTTTCACCACAAAAATGTCATTGACCTGCCTTTTAAACAGTTTGCAATTTTGGCAAATATGGTAATTTCAAAGTATACAACCCACTGGTGAACTTAAAGGCCTCATTTTATATGGTGTTGCTGGCACATTTCAGATGTACTTCCTTGAGAAAGAAATGTAGATATATGTTAACTAAACCGTTCATTTCAAAATTTTCTACTGAGGCAAAATTAGATAACCTTAACATGCAAACGCCTCACTTCATGTAGCTCGGAGACATTCAATGTTCCTAAGATGCCTGCCAAATCATCAGTATGTCCATTATCGGGCTCAAATGGAAGCATAAATTCTTTCTCTGCATTGCATGAACAAAATAAAAGATTAGAAGAATCTGCTAGATGCTCAACGATGAGGCAACTACGGTAAAGTTGAATCTCAAACAACCAGAAAGATCATCAATAGCTTGTCCAACATTTGATATTTCAGGATAAGAAATCTTTGACAGAGGAAACCAAGGACCTGCGAATAATACAACAATGAAGAATAAGTCAACAAATAATTTTCCACGGAAACATTTAAAGCAAATATTTTAGTCTGAACAAACCTTTCCGTGAATATAGCCGGATAACGAGCCTTTGGCTATCATTTGAAAGTGAAGTGAACGACTCTGCAACGCTATGAAATATGTTAATTGAGTGAGCAGCACATAGGTGAAGCTAAGAATAAAAGAAAATAATACCCATGAAAATCTTCTCATCCTCAGTGAAAAGATAAGAGCTGGAAAGTAAAATTTCATTTACGAATATGAGGAAGTTTTGTTGGTATTTTGTCAGGTTTGGCGGATTTCTCTTGCTGTTTTCAATTTCTTGCAGAACATTACTCCATAAGTATTTAATGTCCTCTATGTCTTGATAACTTTTTTCACAATTCTGACAACTAATCTTAATGGCGACAATATCAAGATGATGGACAGGAAGAGAAGCAACGCATCCCTGCAGAGAGACAGTGGCATCATACAGTAAGCTTATGCTGTTTCTCAACAATGAGCATTTTACCAAAATCATCAATGTGAAAGTGATTATTCCACAAGTACTGGCATAAAATCAAAACCTCCATGCATAAGGTTTCCAATGAGTAGCAAGATAACTTTCTATATTAGTTCAAATGGTTGCCCTTGTCAGCTTTCTTCCTTTCAGCTAAGTATTTTTGTCTTAAGTTCTAGTAGATACAATAAATATTATCAATGATGCATCACAACAACCTGCAATACACATTTCATTAAAAAATTGGAGTGATTAGGGGGTGATCTAGAAACTGACTCGACAGATATACTAGTGCAATTGGCAGGGAAAACCTAGTAATTATTATTCTTCTTTTTCTCTGTCTAACAGCTGGCGTATAGATGTCTAAAAGCATTTCTGTTCAACAACTACTGTCAAAGTCAATCATCAAATCTAAGGACAACCACTATCTTGTAATTATTAGAATACAACAGTATACTACGTAACATAAAGCACAAGTAGGGACTCACGTGAACAGAAGGAGAAACTTTGAGAAAATCTAACCAGAGCAGTTGGGAATCTCGTTACCTCGAAGCACAACAAATGGCGATCCATCAGAGGGGACATGAATTGAGCCAAAGAACGAGGGAGATAACCCAGATGACTATTTAAATCTGTAGAAAAAACCTGACCAATAGACCATGTTATGTATTCCCAGGAATTGCTGAGAAGCATGGGATTTGATAGCAGAGAAATATATACCTTAACTGCATTCGGATCTTTAACATTTTCAGGTTCTCTCATCAGAGAAACTTTCATTCCAAATGTAACCTCCACATTGCTAAACTTACGACCAACAATAAACGTGTCAAGAATGGTACCGGAAATAGCTTCTTCATTATTAGTGGAAGCGCCAAAAAAACTATCATGTGCCCCCCTTATTGGCAGATGTGACGTGTTCAAATGAACGGGCATTGCATTTTTGCAAATACTTTCTGTATTATTATCAGCTGAAGGAATAACATATGTGTCAACCAGGAGATCTCCAGTGTCCACATTAGTTGGCAGACAACTATCCAAAACACTGTTGTCTGTATCTGCTGACCGTTCTAATTCTTTACTGCAAATTTTAATTTTTGATCCTCGGCGAAAATCTAGCTGTAGAAGAGTGCGTTGGGTCAACTTTCTCTTGGTTCCTTGTAGTAAGCAAGTATCTGACAGAAGGCAGAAAATTTACTGTGACGATGAATTGCGGAGTCTGGATGCACGACTGAAAGTCCATGCATTCCTGCACTTATTATTTTTCCATATTTGGTTATCAAAACTAAATTCTAAGAGAATATGCACTTATGGAAAAGAACCATTACCCATCTGAGGAAATGTGTCTGTAAACAATAAATATCCATTTCAAGATGACCCCAACAAATGTCCTCAATGCCAACACATCCCAATAGTAAATATTAAAATTCAATAACAGCTCTACGCCGCGAATTCAACCAAACAATGTGGTAACAATAAGCAAACATTTCAGCATGTCATCCAGAACTTGACACTTTTAAATTTGATTCTTCTTCACTATCAGCTTTTAACTATAACTTCCTCGACATGCACATTATCTACCATCGCTCTCATTCCTTTAAGCAAACCGTATGATTATTATTCCAGTAAGTACATACCGGTTAAGCCAAATTAACGGAAAAAGGACACATACCTAGATGAGAATTTATGTTATAGTTCCCCCCTTTAATTTCCTTGCCACAAACAGGGCATACGACTGATTCTGCAGCAGACATATCATTGGAAGCATCATATCCAATGACCCCAGCATCATCATTCTTATCAATATTTCCATCCTTGTCAAGGTCACAGTGCAGACAGCTCTGCAGCAATACACAAAACACCCATTAAGTGCTGAGGTAGATGATGAACGAGAAACACCGGAGAATCTTGGTCCAAATATAATAGCCACTACCTGCACGAGAGGAGCAGAGGCAAGGAGGAATTCACGGTTAGGAAGAAACTTCCTCCTCTTCCCAATCAACCGTACCAAGCTCTCTCTTCCCACCAGCATGTTCTCTTTCCCATGTCAATCATAAAACTCTGGGCATGGGTTCGCATCCGAGGCGCCTATCATCGATCAGTGCCTCCAGGACATGCTGGCCCAGTCAGACAGATGAGAACAAACACGTCATGGAGCAAACAAATAATAAATCCCCAACAAGGGGAGAATAGAAAAAAGAAAATACGGAGTCGGCTGTAAACCCTAGAAATCGAAACATCTCATTCCCAATCATTCTTCTTTATCACCCTGGGCATTTCTCCGCCCGGGTACACAACCAAATGGCCAACAACAAAACTATGTCGCAAACAAACAAGAACAGGCTGCGGTAAGACCTAAAACCCTCCTATTGCGAATTCCCGACGACTACACAAAAAAAAAACGTGCCGAACAAATCCGAGGTCGAATAGATCAGAAAGACAGTATCACAATCGCAGCGCCAATCGACGGACATTCGCCAAGAGAAATCATTACCTGCCGGAGCGGAGAGAAGTGGCAGAGCGGCTTACTGAGAGACTGAATTGTAAGAAACGGTGGCGGGAAAAGAAGGGATGGCGTATTTATAGACCCCCGCGGTCGTCGGGATGCGTTTCGCAGTTTCTTGATAGCGGAAACGACAGCGTTTTGATCGGGAAAAATAAAAGAACCTGAAAAGGAAATTGAGTAAGCGAAAAGATACATTCAAGAACCAATAAAATGAGACTACGCCGTGAAAAAGGTTCAAGTAATACAATGGCATGTAAGAGATTCTGAGAGCAAAATTTGTCTGGGCGTAAATTTGCCAGTGCCAGAGACATTTCTCGTCTCATCTTTTATTAGCCTTGGCAACCTTCATGTTCATCTTCGACTTCTTACCCCCTGTTTTACTCTTTTGGGAGGAAGCTACCTTTTGATATCCGGTAGCCCCACCGTTAGCTCTTTCATGAGGATCCACCTCCTTGAACTGGATCGGCTTTATGATTATCCCGGATTTCTTCACCACCTGCACAAGTTCCATTCCCTCGATGCTAAAAGGAAGGAAAATATGGAACGCGTGGTAAGAAACCAAAGATGAATTCACATCCACATACCTCTGGACGATTCAGAGCTCCAATTGCCGTCCCCGGATTAAAGTCAGGTCCCAGCAGCATCCGGATGCTCTGCTCAAATACATCCTTCGAGGTGAAAGGGAAAGGCAACCCCGTTGTGAGAAGCTTCTCCACCTGACCAAATTTAGAGCAATGGGTCAATTCACCGAGAGATATAACAGCGACCGCAAAAACAAATGTATTACTGCAACAGCAATCACCTTCTTATCAATCTTCTCGGCAATAATGACGTTTTTCAGATTTGGATCCTTCCTCTTCTTCAGAGCTTCTTCCCTTTTCTTCTTCGAATCTTCAAGTTCTTATAGCATCCATGAGGGCATGCCCTTTTTCTGCTGTACATGGGTCCACTGGCCCCATCCAGGAACTAGGACAGGCTTCTCGGGTTCTGGATTCTCCTCATTTAGAATCTCTAATTTGTCCTTCTCAAAATCCTCCTCCACATCGTGTAATGACCCGAAATTTTACACTATTGAAACTTATGTATATGTGATGAGTTTGAGGATAAATGATAATGACTTATGTAGATTTGTGTATAAGTGATGTATATTTAAGTGTATGAACGTTTACGCATGTGACGGATTAACGATGGATACCTTGGCCGCCCGAAAATGAAGGTATGTGAATCAAAGTGGGGTTGTCGCGAAGGGTTAAAGGATGATAGACGAATACCCGAAGTAGGCCTTATAATATTAAGGTTCGTCCTAGATTGAACACGAGGTTCGGAGTAGGTCGGGTAAGGGTCAACGGCCACCGACCCCGGGGGGGATAGCCATCGTAACATGCGATGGATAGACGACCCCGGGTAAGTGTGAGGACAGGTGAGGATCGACCCCCATATCGCCCAGGGGGCGAGGGGAGATCGACCCTCGCATTGCCCAAGGGGCGACTGCCTTGCGACGGATGAGTATGCCCGTGTCGCCCAAGGGACAATGGACAGACGTACCATAGGTATATCCCGGGGGCGACCCATGAGCGACGAGTAGGCAATGCGTGAGCATTATATGGATGATAATAAGGAGGTCCAGAGGGGACCCAACGGGGGCTCAGAGGGGGCCCAGAGGGGGTCCAGAGGGGACCCAACGGGGGCTCAGAGGGGGCCCAGAGGGGGTCCAACGGGGGCTCAGAGGGGGTCCAGAGGGGATCCGTGGATGGGCGCCCATGTGGCCCTTGAACCAATACCCACCGTTGATGAAATGGACAAAAGCTTCCAAAGATGAATTGTGGCCATGAGATCAAGTTGACTAGTCAACCAAAGATAATATTTAAATAATTATGTGGGAGTCCAAATTATAATGATGGTAATTTGGTCCCTAGTTGCTAATGGAAGAGGATGAAGGGGGGCTCATGAAGAAAATGAGGCGGTGAAACCCTCTTGAAAGGGGGGAGTTCGTCTCCTTCCCCACATAACACATACACACACACACACAAAAAGGACTTAGAAAGAAAAATGAAGAAGGGAGAGTTCGGCGAAGAGGAAGAAAAAGAGGAAAGGAAGGCGATTCGATTCACCAAAGTGGATCCGAGAACGAAAAGGATTAGGCGCCGAGCTTGTGAAAGGCTAAGGGTCGAAGGGAGGCTACCTTCGCGGGCTGAAGTGGTGCGACGAAGGGCGGAGCTCACCGACTTGTGTCGAGGTGCAACCGGCCGGTAACCCCTACATCCCTCCTCCGCTTTTAAGCTTAGTTGTGATGCATGCTGTTGAGGTTCTTTGGTGTGGATGGGCTGTGATTTGGGAGGTGTCGGAGAGGGTTAGAGGGTGGCCGAACCCCTAAGGTGGAGGGGAGCCACCCGAACCCCTCTATGTTTGAGTATGTGTATGCGTGTGGTTGTTGGCTTACCGAAAGGCTGCGCTTGGGGCGAGCCTTGAGGGGAATGATTGCTGTCCTTAGGGGCTGGAAATGAGTGAAGTTAAGGTATGGAATAGGGGAGCGTCGAGCCCCGTGGTGGCTGCGCTCCACCTCGCGCTCTAAGAGCGGAATCGCGTGGCTTTGGCCATGGAAATCAAATCGGCTAAGGGCTGGAAATCATGCGGCGTTGTAAGGCCGGAACGGAAGCCTAGAAGGGCTGTCCCTCGTGCTAGAAAAGCATGGAAAAGTTATGCTCGGGGGTGGATGGGAGGTGAGACCGAATGGGGTGACATTCGGTTGAAACGGGCAAGAATAATGAGTGTTACTTGAAATGAGGGGCTGTAGGAAAGGAGTTATAGCGTGAAAATTTGTGGCCACACTCCCACCTTGAAAGAGAGTATGAATGTGGTAGAAACAAGTGGCGAAGGATGGGGGAAGGTCAAAGCCGAATTGGTTTATCATTGGGATGTACAGAAAACGAAAAATGGCCGAAATGATTATTAGACGGGTACATGGTTTCACTAGCCTAAGGGGAAATGTACTTGGAGTTTGGCTCTGAAATTTTAAGGGTACCTTCCTACCTTATCTAAGGTCTGGAAAATGGCAGACACGAATAGAAATTGATGAGAAAAGGTGAAAGCCGAATGGGTTGAAAAACTGATGACTAAGTTGCACAAAAAAATGGTTATTTGAGTACGGTTAACTTTTGATGTTGGGTGCTGTCCTTGTGGTTGTTTGTGGGGGTTAAAATGAGATGAATTCTAGTTTCTTGCAGGTAATAGAAGTGTGTTTTTGAGCTGCGCATCTTGCAAGAAGAGATATTAATTAGATCTCGAAAAGTTTGAGCGTATAGCTCACATGTTTGTAATGAATCTCTTGCTAATCAATGTAAATGTAATGTTTTTGCATAAATCAAATTGTTTCGATCCTTTCAAGTGGTATCAGAGCCTAGGATCGTTTTGGAGTGATAAGGGTGGAATTTGATTTGATTTTTGCATTAAAAATGCACTTTGTGCCATGCGCATGCGTATGTAATTGATTGGATTGATTCGGAGTTGATTCGGATGAGTTGGTATTGAGGAAAAAGTGAATGGAAAAGGGTTCGGAATTGCCAAATTATGTGTGTATGAGAACACATGAGTGGGTGTTTGGTTTGGGAAAGTTTGAAGTTCAAACATCACGGAAGGTGATGGAAACAAGCGCTTGGTGCGCTAAAGGCATGGTGCCGTAAAGGAATCACCTAGAAGTGGGGTTGATTGAATTTGAAATGTGTGTATTGAGGCTGCAAATGTGTGCCTAGATTGGAATGAATGAGATGTATGACTAAATGTTTGAATCTTGGTTTGATAGGGAAATGACGGATGAAGAAGTGCCCATAGCGGTGCGTGAGCTCACCGAAGTGGAACATTCTCTTCCAGGGAAGAGGAAGGCATACCTTATGGGACAGTATCAGAAGATGGATCCTCCAAGATTTAAGGGGGACGAAGGGCCTGAGTTGGCGGAAGATTTTATCAATGATGTGGAGAAGATCTACGACTCCTTGGTGTGTACACCCGAGGAGAAATTGTGCCTAGCCGAATACTCGCTTCAAAGAGGAGCGGAAGCTTGGTGGAAGGCAAGTAAGGGAAGTGCCAAGAGGGGCCAAAGTGAGGATGCTTGGACAATGTTCAAGACGGCATTCCTAGACAAGTACTTGCCATTTTCTTATCGGACGGATAAGGCATTGGAGTTTGCTCAACTGAGCCAAGAAAATATGTCGGTAGATGAGTATGAGACAAGGTATACAGTTCTATCTCATTACGGACCTGCCATGGACGAGTTGAGTCAGGCAAGGAAATTCGAATTGGGGTTGGATCCCCATATTAGGATGCAAGTGTCCACGCTTTGTTTGACTACTTATGAGGAAGTGTACAAGAGGGCTCAGAATGCAGAAATGTCATGGAAGGCAGTGAAGGAGAAGGAGGAAGATGAAAGGGCAAAGAGAAGGGTGGAGGGCGGAATGCCTCCTCCTAAGAGGTTTAGGCCGAGTGGATCCTTCTCGGGTCAGAGAGGAATTGTGTCACGACCTCCGCGTCCTCCTATGCCTATGAGGAGCTTTAATCGAGGGGGAAGCCAAGGCTCAAGGATGAGCGGCCCTCCCACTTGTCCTCGGTGCAACAAACAACATTTTGGGTTCTCATGCGTAACCAATGAGCCCTTGTGCTACCAATGCGGGAAACCGGGCCACTTGAGGAGGAATTGCCCTCAAAGCGGTGGAGAGGTGAGCAGCCGAAGGACTGGCATGAGTGCTCCCAGAGGAAGAGGTGGTATGAGACTTGGTCCGACAGTGACGGCCTCCAAAGGATCGGTGAGCGGACCAGTGGACAATGCTAGGCTGAATGCGCTTACTGAGGATGAGGCGAATGCCTCACGAGGAGTGATCTCAGGTACGGTTCAACTTCAAGGTGAATTACTACATGCATTGTTTGATACTGGTGCGACACATTCGTTTGTGGCACAAAGGTGTGTGGAATTGCATGAATGGCCGGTTGAGAAACTTGAGAAACGGATGCATGTAGTGTTACCTTCGGGAAATGAATTAGAGGTAGAGAAAGCATGTCACGCATGTAAGCTGATGATTGCGGGATTGAGTTTTGTGATAAATCTTATCGTGCTGCAGATAAGTGACTTTGATCTGATATTGGGCATGGATTGGTTGGCTTCGAGCCATGCCCAAGTGGATTGCGAATCGAAGCGACTTTTGATCACGGACGGAGAAGGGAAGTCCCGTGAGTACATAGGCCATGGAGGATACGGCCGAATTTTGATGGTATCTGCAGTACGAATGTACAGGTGGATGAGGACAGGACATGAAGTGTATCTTGCGTTGGTGCTGAACAAAGAAGCTGAAATTCCGAGGTTGGAGCAAATAGAAGTGGTAAAAGACTTCGCGGATGTATTTCCGGAAGAACTACCAGGATTACCACCGGAGCGTGATGTAGAGTTCGAGATCGACCTACTTCCTGGGACAGCTCCTATTTCACGTGCTCCATATCGAATGAGTCTAGTTGAGTTAAAAGAATTGAAAGCACAATTGCAAGAACTTGTAGAAAAGAAGTATGTACGTCCTAGTGTAAGCCCGTGGGGCGTACCTGTACTGTTTGTAAGGAAGAAAGACGGTAGTATGAGATTGTGTATAGACTATCGTTTGTTGAACCAAAGAACGATTAAGAATCGTTATCCTCTACCTCGTATAGACGACTTGTTTGATCAATTACAAGGATCAGTCGTATATTCGAAAATAGATCTCCGGTCGGGATATTATCAGATTGGCGTGAGAGAAGAGGATATTCCTAAGACCGCGTTCAGAACACGTTATGGGCATTATGAATTCAGAGTAATGCCGTTTGGATTGACAAATGCGCCAGCGGTGTTTATGGGATTAATGAACCAAGTGTTTAGACCGTACTTGGATCACTTCGTAGTGGTATTCATAGATGATATCCTCGTATATTCCAAGAGTTGGGAAGAACATAAAGAACACTTAGAGATCGTGTTGAGGATATTGAGGGAAAACAAATTGTATGCCAAATTAAGTAAGTTTGAATTTTGGCTTGAGAAAGTAGCATTCCTTGGCCATGTGATATCGGCCACAGGAGTGGAAGTGGATCCTTCGAAGATTGAGGCAATAAAAGAGTGGCCACGTCCGAAGAGTGTGTCAGAAGTTCGAAGTTTCTTGGGATTGACAGGTTATTATCGAAGATTCGTGGAAGGATTTTCGAAAATCGTAGCTCCCATAACGAAACTTTTGAGGAAAGAGGTCAAATATGAGTGGTCAGATAAATGTGAAACAAGCTTTGAAGAATTGAAGAAAAGATTGACCAGCGCACCGATTTTGACATTACCAACGGGAACGGGTGGTTTCGTGGTATACTGTGATGCTTCGGCACAAGGCCTTGGTGGAGTGTTAATGCAAAATGGAAAGCTTGTAGCCTATGCTTCGAGACAATTAAGGAAGCATGAGGAAAACTACCCTACGCATGATTTGGAATTAGCTGCGGTGGTGTTTGTGTTGAAATTGTGGAGGCATTACTTGTATGGAGAGAAATTCGAGATTTATACTGATCATAAGAGTTTGAAGTATTTGTTTACTCAGCAAGAGTTGAATATGAGGCAGCGCCGATGGATGGAATTGTTGAAGGATTATGATTGTACAATTATGTATCATCCTGGAAGGGCTAATGTAGTGGCAGATGCATTGAGTAGAAAACACGTAACCCTCATGTACTTGATTGTAGAAGAATCGAGGATGATCGAACAAATGAGTAATTTGGACATTCGGTTGGAAAAATCAGAGGGAATTCTATATGTAGCCAGGGGGCAAGTGGAATCGGAAGTGATTGGAATAATTAGAGACGCTCAAATTCATGATGAGTACTTGATGATTGTACGAGAAGGGCTTGGGACGGCACCATATGAGCGGTTCGAGTTAACGACTGATGGATTGCTAAAATTCCAAGGAAAAATCTATATTCCGGAAGACGGGGTAGTAAAACAAAGGCTTTTGGATGAGGCACATAAGACGGCATATAGTGTGCATCCAGGAATAACGAAAATGTACCGGAATTTGAGACAATTTTATTGGTGGCCTAAGATGAAAAGAGATGTCGCCAGATATGTGAACCGGTGCACCGTTTGCCAGATGGTAAAGATTGAACATCAAAAGCCAGGGGGATTGTTGGAACCACTGCCTGTACCCGAATGGAAGTGGGAGGATATTGCATACAGATAAATTGGTCTCTTGATGCCTTGGCAAAAATTTATATACGAGAAGTGATAAGGTATCATGGAGTGCCTCACACTATTACTTCAGACAGAGACCCACGGTTTACCTCGAAATTGTGGAGAAGTCTCCAAGGAGCTTTGGACACAAAGCTGCAGATGAGCACAGCTTTTCATCCACAAACGGATGGGCAAACGGAACGGACAATACAAACGTTGGAAGATATGTTGAGGGCATGTGTATTGGAATGGAAGGGTAGTTGGGTAGACCACCTTCCATTGATTGAATTTACGTATAACAATAGCTATCATGCGAGCATTGGAATGGCCCCGTTCGAGGCCTTATATGGGAGGAGTTGTCGATCTCCTTTGTGTTGGATGGAACCGGGTGAGAAAGTATTTGATGGTCCAGAGCTTATCAAGGAAACATCGGAAGTAATTGCGGTGGTTCGAGAGAGAATGAGAACGGCTCAAAGCCGACAGAAAAGCTATGCGGATCAACTAAGGAGACCCTTGGAATTTGGAGTCGGAGATAAAGTATTTCTAAAGCTCTCCCCCATAAAGTCAATGTTTCGGATGGGCAAGGCTCACAAGTTGAGTCCGAGGTATATAGGTCCGTATGAGATAATTGAAAGAGTAGGGAAAATGGCGTATCGAATAACTATACTGCCGGAGTTGTCGCATTGCCATGATGTTTTTCATGTGTCCATGTTGAGAAAGTATGAGCCGGATCCGGAGACAAGGGTGGAAATGACCGCAACAACGGTAAATGAGAATTTGAGTGTGACCATGGTACCGGCAAGAGTAATCGGACACAAGGAGCGAACGACTCGAGGGAAGAAAACGCAACTGGTTTCGGTGTTATGGAAGGGAGATGGAATGGAAGATCAATCTTGGGAACTAGAAGAACGTATGAAAGAGTTCTATCCATTTCTTTTTGAGTAAAAATAATTTCGGTGATGAAATTCCTTAAGGGGGGAAGAATGTAATGACCCAAAATTTTACACTCTTGAAACTTATGTATATGTGATGAGTTTGAGGATGAATGATAATGACTTATGTAGATTTGTGTATAAGTGATGTATATTTAAGTGTATGAACGTTTACGCATGTGACGGATTAACGATGGATACCTTGGCCGCCCGAAAATGAAGGTATGTGAATCAAAGTGGGGTTGTCGCGAAGGGTTAAAGGATGATAGACGAATACCCGAAGTAGGCCTTATAATATTAAGGTTCGTCCTAGATTGAACACGAGGTTCGGAGTAGGTCGGGTAAGGGTCAACGGCCACCGACCCCGGGGGGGATAGCCATCGTAACATGCGATGGATAGACGACCCCGGGTAAGTGTGAGGACAGGTGAGGATCGACCCCCATATCGCCCAGGGGGCGAGGGGAGATCGACCCTCTCATTGCCCAAGGGGCGACTGCCTTGCGACGGATGAGTATGCCCGTGTCGCCCAAGGGACAATGGACAGACGTACCATAGGTATATCCCGAGGGCGACCCATGAGCGACGAGTAGGCAATGCGTGAGCATTATATGGATGATAATAAGGGGGCTCAGAGAGGGTCCAGAGGGGACCCAACGGGGGCTCAGAGGGAGCCCAGAGGCAGAGGGGGTCCAGAGGGGGTCCAACGGGGGCTTAGAGGGAGTCCAGAGGGGGCCCAGAGGGGATCCGTGGATGGGCGCCCATGTGGCCCTTGAACCAATACCCACCGTTGATGAAATTGACAAAAGCTTCCAAGGATGAATTGTGGCCATGAGATCAAGTTGACTAGTCAACCAAATATATTATTTAAATAATGATGTGGAGAGTCCAAATTATAATCATGATAATTTGGTCCCTAATTGCTAATGGAAGAGGATGAGGGGCCTCATGAAGCCCTTGAGGCGGTGAACCCCTCTTGAAAGGGGAGGGGGAGTTCGTCTTCTTCCCCACACAACACACACACCCCACACACACACAATTGAGTTAGAAAGAGAGAGGGAATAGGGGGAGTTCGGCGAAGAGGAAGAAAAAGAGGAAAGGAAGGCGATTCGATTCACCAAAGTGGATCCGAGAACGAAAAGGATTAGGCGCCGAGCTTGTGAAAGGCTAAGGGCCGAAGGGAGGCTACCTTCGCGGGCTGAAGTGGTGCGACGAAGGGCGGAGCTCACCGACTTGTGTCGAGGTGCAACCGGCCGGTAACCCCTACATCCCTCCTCCGCTTTTAAGCTTAGTTGTGATGCATGCTGTTGAGGTTCTTTGGTGTGGATGGGCTGTGATTTGGGAGGTGTTCCGAGAGGGTTAGAGGGTGGCCGAACCCCTAAGGTGGAGGGGAGCCACCCGAACCCCTCTATGTTTGAGTATGTGTATGCATGTGGTTGTTGGCTTACCGAAAGGCTACGCTTGGGACGAGCCTTGAGGGGAATGATTGCGGTCCTTAGGGGCTGCAAATGAGTGAAGTTAAGGTATGGAATAGGGGAGCGTCGAGCCCCGTGGTGGCTGCGCTCCACCTCGCGCTCTATGAGCGGAATCGCGTGGCTTTGGCCATGGAAATCAAATCGGCTAAGGGCTGGAAATTATGCGGCGTTGTAAGGCCGGAACGGAAGCCTAGAAGGGCTGTCCCTCGTGCTAGAAAAGCACGGAAAATTTATGCTCGGGGGTGGATGGGAGGTGAGACCGAATGGGGTGACATTCGGTTGAAACGGGCAAGAATAATGAGTGTTACTTGAGCTCAAATGAGGGGCTGTAGGAAAGGAGTTATAATGTGAAAATTTGTGGCCACATTCCCACCTTGAAAGGGAGTATGAATGTGGTAGAAACAAGTGGAAAAGGATGGGGGAAGGTCAAAGCCGAATTGGTTTATCATTGGGATGTACAGAAAACGAAAAATGGCCGAAATGATTATTAGACGGGTACATGGTTTCACTAGCCTAAGGGGAAATGTACTTGGAGTTTGGTTTTGAGAGTTTAAGGGTGTCTTCCTACCTTATCTAAGGTCTGGAAAATGGCAGACACGAATAGAAATTGATGAGAAAAGGTGAAAGCCGAATGGGTTGAAAAACTGATGACTAAGTTGCACAAAAAAATGGTTATTTGAGTACGGTTAACTTTTGATATTGGGTGCTGTCCTTGTGGTTGTTTGTGGGGGTTAAAATGAGATGAATTCTAGTTTCTTGCAGGAATAGAAGTGTGTTTTTGAGCTGCGCATCTTGCAAGAAGAGACATTAACTAGATTTCGAAAAGTTTGAGCGTATAGCTCACATGTATGTAACGAATCTTTTGCCAATCAATGTAAATGTAATATTTTTGCATAAATCAAATTGTTTCGATCCTTTCACATCGTCCCCAGCGAATGCTTGACGTATGAGTTGGTCCTGAGATGGAAGTTCATACGACTCTCTTGGTTCGTTGGACAAAATCCCGTCTATCATCTCCCCTACATTGTCATCTGTTCCACTGTCCTCACTTGCTCCCTGCAAGATTTCATATTGAATGTAGGTTATAATCAAAGTCGGTAGCGACAAATCATTTCAAAGATTTGAGATTGAACATCGGGATCCTTGTCAAGTGAACCAGCCTTGACAACAGAGATACCTTGCTTTTGCTTACTTCCCTTGGTCGAACATTCTTCTGTTTTTTCCTTGCCATTCTTCAACGGCTAAATACCAAATAATAACAAAATAAACACACACTTATTCCTAAAAGAGAAAAAAATCCAAAAACAATCTAAGAAACTATTACTTTTCTCCACGAGTCAGATGCAAATATAGCGACATCGTATGTGGTCTTCGGATCAGGGTCTTTGACAATGTCACCAAAGCTCTGCAAGAGAAAGCACACAAGTTGCATCACATCTAATAAATATCTTGATGAGGCTGCAAAAAAAGACAGAACAAAACCGAACCTTAAAAACGTGATGTTCATCCCCTTGGACAAGGCCATGGAGAGGCATATCACCATGGTTCTCACTCAGCAAGGCATCAACTAGATGCATCCCAACCTCAGAATTCTCCTCTGCTTCTACTTCCTCCTCAATCACTATCAACATATGCCCTCAAGGTTTTCGGGGCACTATTTGGCTTGGAAGCTGGCTGCTTTACTGCCTCAAAAACCATCTTACCCCTTGACGAACTAACTTTCCCATTCTCAGTCTCATGAACATCTTCCAGTTGTTTTGCTGATAATTCATACTCTTCGAGAGCGAGTCTAGCCTCTTCCATGGCAGCATCTTTTTTCTTGTTCAAACCACGAAACTAAGAGCAAATAAGCATTAATATAAGGTAAAAGGTTACAAGAGGCAAGTCATCAGAAAAAACAAAGAGAAACCTAAAACTTACCATAAAAGGCAAAGATAGTACTCCAGAGTCAGCAACTTGCTCTTCTTCATCCAGAACTTTGAGTGTCTTCTCTTTCGCTTTTTCCAATAGGTTGGAGGCGACTTCATTATCTGAGAGACCAGATAGATCATCATCCTCATCGGTACTTGCATCGCTGCTGCTGTTATTCCTCATGGAATTCATTTTTCTGGTTAGTAAGGCATGCTGGTTCAGCTGTTCCGCAATAGCAACACGAGTTCCTTCATCTTGGGTATTCAGGCCACGCTTCAATATGCGCTTTGCCCACTTAGAGCTATTCTTATGCTTTAAGGTCAAACGTTCCTGCAATAAACTATATGTGAAATGCACATCCATCAATGAACATAACGAGTCTCATGGTCAATATTCCCGGCTCCATGGGTAATTATTCTGATTGCATTACCTCTGCTCGTTTAAACTCTTGCTTCATTGCTTGTTCTTTGGCAGATTCAGGATCCATTTCCATGTGTGCAGATGCTGCTTTTAGCTTGTCTTTTTCATCAAACGGTGATAGGTTTTGGATTTAATCTTCTTTATATGTTTCTGCTTAATCTCATGGCGAAAGAGGTACGCATTTTTGCGATACGTTCTCTTCTACTTCTTTCATCTTTAACAGAAGTCTACAAAAACAATTTAAACAAGGGGCCAAAAGAAAAAGTCATGTGAAGTTCTACTCTCAAATTCCATGCATTATACCAGGTTGCTATTTCTAGGACAAACCTCCTCCTCTGAACAATAAACCGTGTCGTATTTCTAAATTTGATGAAGCAGTTACCGCATATGAACTAAAAATGATATAACATTATAAGAATGCAAAAGAATCCTGCTACTATATCCTCACCAGGTTTAGTTCAAGAAGCTTAGCACCATCATTTTTATGAGATTCCATGATCTTATATCATAGACTACTGATGCAATTTTCCTTTCAAGCTCGGTCCTTGGTTGAAATTCTGAAGCAATTGCTCCGACCGTAGTATAACCCACATTTTTTTCTTCATTGAAAGCACAGTAGGTGCCTCTCTATTCCTCTTCACTAAGGGTTCCCACTTAGTTATGTCCTTTTTTGAGTGTTCATTCGCCCCCTTCCTCTCCAGTTTCTCTCTATCCAATTTGAGAAGTGGAACATGCATGGTGACCGATTTTTTCTCTATTTGAGAAACCCTCTTCCGAAGTTCGCCAAAACCCGTTCCCCCCTGAAGGGGCTCCAGTAGATCCTGAACAGTAATCCGGCCGTCGCCCTCCAAAACATCCCGAGTAGGGTTGTACTCAGATTCAGGATAAGATTCAGAAACCACATCAACCTTTCTTTTCTTCTTACCTTCACGAGACACACACGTCAACTTTCAGAACAATCTCGTAACTCCATAGCTAGAACCTCAAGATATGTTCTCCAGTTTAACAAATGAAATCATAATACCCTTTTAGAAGAGGGAAGTACCTAACAAGCACATAATTTAGACTTACTACCACCAGTTTCCATATTATCATCGCCTAATTTAGCACCACACTATCAAACTGTAAACAAGATACGTTCACCAATCCCATTTGCCTGTATCCCGAGTTAAAGAAAATTTTGAAAAAACGCAGATTGCCAATGTGACCGAGGTGACTGCTCCAATCATCTTAAGATGAAAATCAATCAAATTGCTGCCAGGAAATCATCTCAACACATCTAATTCACAAAGCGGACTCCAATCATTCTCAAAATACTTACTCCTCCCAATCATCTCACCTTGAAAAGCTTCACTAGGCAATCATGTAATGCCCTGCAACATCCTCAAATGTTTAGCCTCGTCCTCATTCTCCTCTTCGCTTTCATCGTCGGACTCATCCCCCCCTTTTGTCCCTCTATCCTCGTCACCATCAGAATTCAGAACCATTATCATCATCCGAAGCAACGTCCTCATCCTGTAACCAGGAAAGGACAACCCCTGAAATCCCTTCCAAAAAATAAAAAAAAGACCACTATTATCAAGTCCACACCATCCCGGCCGAGAATAGACAAACCTTAAGGTAATCCGGGAGACGGTACTCCAAGTTCTCGACGTGATCGAACCTCCTATTCTTCCGCGACTCCTCCTGGGCCACCTCCTCCTCGTACTCGTACATGTCGTTCGCCACGACATCAGAATCGATCGATTCTTCGCCGTCGCTGTCCCTGCCATCATTTATGGGGTTGAGCAGATCGACTCCTGATCTGTGGTAAAATGCAGCACAGAACCCGAAACTCACTAACACACAGCACACCCGCACATATAACAACCCCGCTATCGCATTCCACAGACACGATTCCACAAGGATCCACAGCAGCAACAGACAACCAAACTTCAACAGTCCAAGCCAACAATATCCACTCCGATCACAACGTCTCAGCCATTTTATTCACTCCCAAACTTCAACGGAGATCTAACCAACTCCTTCGACTGCCGCTCTTCGTTCTTATATAATGTTTGTTTACGGGCTGGGCCAGACCCGATTCACAAGCCCACTTTCACGACCCGACCTCCCTGTTTGAATTATAACTACCTAACGGCTATCAGCTAACTGTCGTATCTACGCGCCCCCGCCCTTTTCCTCTAGTTTCCTTCCTACCGCTTCTCATTTCCTCCTCAGCTACGGGCATCCTCTTCGTCTTCATCATCCCTCTATTTATTCTTCTTTTCTTCCATCTTGCCTTAACTCGCTTTGCCTTCCTCCTCTTCTCTGCCCGTCGTCCGCGTATCAAGCGTCCCCCCTTGAAGAACACTTGTCCTCAAGTGTACACCCTGGGTATTTCTTCTCCAACTCAAAAAGGAACTCCCACGTTGCAACCTCCTCCAATTCTCCTGCCCATTGCACCAAAACCTTAGTAACGGCACGATTACCTCTTTTAACCATCCTCTTGGCTAGAATTGCAGTAGGATTCTTCTGCTGGAAGTTGCAGAATTCTGGTAATGCCGAGGAAACTCGAGATATGTCAGTAACACTTCGACGTAGCTTGGAAACATGGAAGGTGGGATGGATAGCGGACCCTGCAGGCAACTCCAGCCGATAAGCCACTTTACCAATGCGATCGATCACTTTATAGGGTCCATAGAACAGTGGCGACAATTTGTGGTAATTTCTCCTAGCCACCTACTGCTGCTTGTAGGGCCTGAGTTTCACGAAAACCCAATCTCCATTAGCAAATTCCCTCTCAGATCGATGCTTGTCGGCCTGCTGTTTCATGCGATGTTGTGCCCTATCACGATGGAAACGCAGCAGTTTAAGCATTCCCTCCCGATCCCTCAACTCTCTGTCCACGGATGGCAAGACCAAATCATGGGGAAGGTAGGATATATGTATAGGAGGTTGGCACCCATACAGAGCTTCGAATGGGCTCATCTGAATAGCTGAATGGTAGGTGCTATCGTGCCACCATTCAGCCAACGACAACCACCTGCACCACTCCTTAGGACAGTCCCCCACCATGCACCTCAGGTAAGTTTCCAAGCAACGATTTAGAACCTTCATCTGCTCATCGCTTTGAGGATGATAGGCAGTGGACATATGCAACTCTACCCCCTGCAACTCCATCAGATCTCTCCAAAACTTACTCATGAAAACAGTGTCGCGATCAGACACAATAGTTACTGGCATTCCATGGAGCTTGAACACGTGATCCAAGAAGACCTGAGCAACCCCTTTTGCTGTATATGGATGTCTCAAAGCTAAGAAATGTCCGTACTTAATCTATCTACCACCACCAAAATACAGTCCTTCCCCTGCGACAGCGGCAGTCCCTCGACAAAGTCCATGGAAATGTCTCTCCAAACCTAGTTTAGTATGGGAAGGGGCTGCAGCAACCCGGGCGACGCCGCGTTATCGTACTTGCATCTCAAGCAAACAGAACATTCCCTTATAAACTGGCGAACTTCCTTCTCTAACCGCTTCCAAAAGAACAAACTCATGATTCTCTTGCAAGTGGCCAACACTCCTGAGTGACCCCCAGTCAGGCTACTGTGAAACAAACTGATAATTTTCAGTTTAAGCTCTCTGTTGTTGCCCATCACTAGCTTAGACCCCTTCTTCAGTAAGCCCTGCTGCCACTGGTACTTAGAGTGTGTCTGGTCCCCTCTTTCGAGTTTTTCTATTAATGTCACCTACTTACTATCAGTATTCCAACTTCTTTTAATCTCATCCAGCAAGGTTGGGGCGTACTCATGCGCAATGAAAGGAAATAGCTGAGGCCTTGAATTCTGGATACTACATCTGCAGTAACATTCTCTCACCCCCTCTTATACACTATCTCGTAATCGTAGCCCATCAATTTTGCCAGCCATTTGAATTGGCTTTCGGTGTGAAGCCTCTGCTCCAACAAGTATTTCAGACTCCTATGATCTATCTGGATGATGAAGTGTCTTCCGGTTAAATAGTGGTGCCACTTTCCCACGGCGTAGACTATGGAGAAGAGCTCCTTCTCGTAAACCGACAGGCCGTAATGTCTTTGATTAAAGTGCTTGCTGATATAGGCTATGGGGTGGCTTCTTTGCGTCAGAACTGCACCATGCCCACCTCACAAGCATCAGTCTCCACAATGAAGATCTCATTAACATCTGGGAGAGCCAAAACCGGGGCTGAACTCAGCTGAAATGCATCCTTTCTCAAGAGATCGGTCAATGGTCGGCTGATAACCCCATAACCTTTCATGAACCTTATGTAATAGCCACTTAAGCCTAAGAATCCTCGCAGCTACTTCACGGTGGTGGGAACTGGCCACTCATGAACCGCTTTCACCTTGGTTGGATCAGTCGAGACGCCTTTTGCACCAATGTAGTGTCCAAGGTATTCCACTCTTGTGCTCCCAAACTCACATTTCGACCTTTTAGCAAAGAGGGTGTGATCTCTCAATGTTGTCAGGGCCACTTGCAGGTGTTGCGCGTGTTCTCCCCTGTTTCTGCTGTAAACTAATATATCATCGAAGAAGACTAGGATAAATTTCCTCAGATAAGGTCTAAATATAGTATTCATGAGTCATTGGAATGTCGAAGGAGCGTTCGTGAGGCCAAACGGCATCACTAGGAACTCGTAGTAGCCATTGTGTGTCCGGAATGCCGTTTTGTATACATCCTGTGGAGCTACCCTGATCTGGTGATACCCTGCCCTCAAATCGATCTTCGAAAAGATCGTGGCCCCAAATAACTCGTCCAACAGCTCCTTGATGATGGAAATTGTATATTTGTCCTTCACTGTGAGGGCGTTTAATTCTCTGTAGTCCACGCATAACCTCCGTGAGCCATCTTTCTTCTTAACTAAAACCACTGGTGAGGAAAAAGAACTTCTACTTGGCTGTATCACCCCAGCCTGTAATAATTCTTGTATCAGTCGCTCAATAATGTCCTTCTGTGTGGTCGAATGGTGATAAGGTCTGACGTTGACTCCCTGTACCCCCTCCTTCAGTTGGATTACATGCTCATGCCCCCTAAAGGGTGGTAATGCTTTTGGTTCCTAGAAGATGTCTTCGAAAGACGCTAGTACCCTCTCCCACTCCCACTGTGCTTCTTGACTCTCCAAAGAGCAGCAACCCAAAGGAAACTCCACCTCTCCTTCTACTCGCACTTCCATCCAACAGCAAACGAAGGTAGGGACTGCATTCCTCCAGACTCGGCCTTTTTTTGCTGTCATTTGCAGCACTTTGCTGTCTAACGTTCTCTCATTACCCACCAACCTCACCTCCTCTTGCTTCCATGTAAACCGCATTACTGCCTCCTGAAAATTCCAAGTAATATCGCCTAACTTCGCCTGCCACTTGACCCCTAACACCATCTCGCACCCTCCTAATGCAATCAGATAGAAATCAGCCGCAAAACTATGGCCCTGTACTTCCCACTCGAACCCTCTCAGCATGCTAGTGCAGTAAATACTTCGGCCATCCGCAACCATCACCCTCACAGGCGCTATTGGAACAGCAGCCAGATTCATTCCTTTAACCACCCCAACATCCAAGAAATTATGTGTGCTCCCCGAATCGATTAGTATGTTCAGACTCTTCCTCTTAAACTGTCCAATCACTTTCATCGTCTGAACCCCGGTTCCTCCTTCAATTTCCTTCATAGCATGCATGGTTACCGTAATGTCTTCACTCTTCCCAGCCAACCTTTCCCAATTATCAAATTTATTCATGTTTTTCTCACCCTCCTCCAGTCCCTCATCCACTATCAGGGAGAAAAATTGCCGTTTAGCACATCGATGACCTCTGGTGAAGGGCTCGTTGCACCCGAAACATAGCCCCTCCAACCTCCTCTCCTCTATCTCTTCTTGTGTTAAGCGTCGTCTTCCTTGTGAAACACTTCTCGTATCATCTCCCGCAATAGGTCCTCTGTTACTCCCGCCACGATATGGATGACCAGACTGAGTGGACCCACCTGCCAATCCAATAGTCCTCATGTTTCCTGAGTTAAGGGGTGTGGTAACTGTGGTTTCTCCCCTTCCCTCTATCTCTCTCGTAGTTGCTCTAGTAATGAATCATGGTGGCCTTGCTCCCTGTCTGAATTCAATGAGTGGCGCGTCCTGACTCAAAATTCTGGTGTTTGCTTGAGCACTAAGCAGATCCACCGGTTTAAGAAGCCACAAGGTACTCTTGTATTCCTCCTTCAGGCCGTTGATGAACAAACTAACCTGGAATTGCATCGGTAAGTCGATCTTCTACAACACCCTCCTCAAGCATGAGTCGAATTCAGCAATATAAGAGTAGAGATTTTTCAACTTTCCCTCCTGTTTTAGATTCTTCATTTTGCCCATGGGATCTTCGAATACTTTGGCTCCAAAACGTCTATTGAGTGAGGCCGCATACTCCTCCCAGCACAACGGTACCCCGACACTTCTATTCTTGATGAAGGTGTAGTACCACTGCAAAGCTCCACCATACATGTAAAGCGAAGCCAATTTGACCTTCTTTTCCTCCGGCACTCCCTCGAGTTCGAAGAAACGTTGACACTTATACAACCAATCTTCTAAGTTACTTCCGTCGAAATCACAAAACTCAATTTTAGGCATCATGAACGTAATGGGTCCTCTACTTCCCCCTGTCTCCTTCGTTCCAGTCCTCTCCACTACTCCCCTTTCCAGCACCGCTGACCCGGAATCCTTCCCCTTATCCATCACAGATAGTTGGGTTTGCATCTCCGAAAGCTGTAACAACGTATGAGTCTGCATTTCTTTCATTTGCGTTGTCATTGACTCCATTCGTTGCATCATTTCAGTCAACACTGAATTCATGGCCTCTTGATCTTTCTTCAACTCCCCATACCTCGTCTCCATTACTTACCATAAGATCAACGCTCTGATACCCTTGATCTGTGGTAAAATTCAGCACAGAACCTGAAACTCACTAACGCACAGATAACAACCCCGCTATTGCATTCCACAGACATGATTCCACAAGGATCCACACCAGCAACAGACAACCAAACTTCGACAGTCCAAACCAATAATATCCACTCCGATCACAACGTCTCAGCCATTTTCTTCACTCCCAACCTTCACCGGAGATCTAACCAACTCCTCCGACTGCCGCTCTTCGTTCTTATATAATGTTTGTTTACGGGCTGGGCCAGACCCGATTCACAAGCCCACTTTCACGACCCGACCTCCCTGTTTGAATTATAACTACCTAACGGCTATCAGCTAACTGCCGCCTCTACGCGCCCCCGCCCTTTTCCTCTGGTTTCCTTCCTACCGCTTCTCATATCCTCCTTATCTACTGTCATCCTCTTCGTCTTTATCATCCCTCTATTTATTCTTCTTTTCTTCCATCTTGCCTTAGCTCGCTCTGCCTTCCTCCTCTCCTTTGCCCGTCGTCCGCGTATCAAGTCCCTCCTCAGGGCGTTCGGCAAACGAGGGCCCGTCTGCTTCCTGCCCCGGCTGCCGTCGGTTTCATGGTTCAGGGTTTTACATTGCTTAGAACGATTAGAGGACGGTCCACTCCTCCTTCGATCCCTCTTCCTATCCTTAGTCTCCGCCATCGACGGCCTCTGATGAATTTGGGCTCCCCCTCCGACGAGCAAACCGAATGTGGGTGGCAGAGGAGTTAGGGATTAAGAATTATGCATTTTTTTATTAAAAAATTAACTTAATATATTTTATTTATTACATCATTTTATCATTACTTATGATCACTTAAAACGTGATTGCTAAAAACCGAATAAGATTCTACGACTTCAACCTGCACGCGAAATGTCTTTTTACCACCTGGTACTGCACAATCCAACTAAAAAGCTTCCCGAACTAAATTACAGGTTGATCCCAACAACAACAAGGCAATAGAAGTGCCCCAGCTGCCCAACAACTCTATTTCTTTGCATAAGTGATTAGCATGGGATACTGTGGCGTGATCTTGAAACCCTGGAGCGCCTGCATGGCGACAGTGGACTGCATCTCATCAGTGTACTCCACGAATGCGATCCCCGGCTTCGTTTCCACCATCCTCACTTCCTTGAAACCTGAGTACTGGAGGAACAACATCTGCAACATCATCGGCGTCGTCTCGTGCGGGAGGTTCTGAACAAATAGGATGTTGTTCGGCGGCGCAGGGGCTTCAGGGAGCTTCGCGCCTCCGGGGTACGGGATTTGGGATAGCTGCAAGGTTGGAGAAAAATGGCATGAGGTGAATTAAAGGTAAATGTCTGGGCATCCGCGAGAAGAAAATATCACCGTTTGCTTTTTCTAAGACAGGCAATGATTTTTCTATACTCACATGAGGCATTCCACCATAGGCACCATACGCTGGGTTCAGGCCAGCACCAGCTTGATTCGCGTCATGCTGGTCCTTCCGTTTTTTGCCTGTAATGCCACCTAAACCATTAGATCTCAACGAAGAGATCTTCTACTGTTTCATCAAATCAAACAACTAATCTTTACAAGCACTGCAGTAAAAACAATTTTGGCATCTCGTGTTGCCCAAGGCTAAATCATTCATACAACCCAATGTTCTTTCCATGACTTCTCTTTGGAAAGAGATTACCAAAGGAGAAGTATGGCATAAGCCCACATAAAACATGGCAACAACTCGATAAAAATGTTGTGAATATCGAACCTTTCTCTTCATGTCTCTTTCTCTTCTCACGCGGTACAAAAGTTCCGTCAGCCTTTGCTACGATATCTGACTTAGTTTTAGCATATTGTATTCTCTGGATAGTTCATACAGACACTGGTCAGGTGTTTTAATCACAAGAGAATGGAAAACTCAATCCAAGAGTGTTCTTCAGCAACAGTTGCACTCTTAGATAAAAGAAACAAAGTCAAAGATCCAGGGAAGACAAAAAAGCTGCTTAGCGATTTCCTCATAATCCCCAAGGAGTATTGGTTTAAAAGTTTACAGCTGAATTTGAATCGTTGGGGTAACCGAAGAAACAGATTAGACAAGCTACATGAACTTTGAACCAATACATGTTATTTCACAAAACACACAAAAAATGGTATCCACAACAAACTAAAATATTTGATTGAGTAGATTTAGTCACGCTATATACCCCCCACCAACATGGTAGATTTCCTGTTCATTAGAAATGTTTACGCTGACCTGGCAGTTTACATAGTCAACAACCATGAATAACACAACGAAAGTGTGTTACTCATTCATATTTCTCTTTTTGTGTTTAATCTGTAGCCCTTTCTGCAGAGCTTCCTTGACATAACATGGTTTCTAGATAAATTTACTGGTCCAAAGTTATCCTTGAAGACAAGCAAGCACCAGAACAAGAGATTGATTTTGCCTTTCCAAACAACAGTGATGAGAGAGATAATCTGTTTGTATCAACTCCTTTCTATCACATTATATGTGAAACCCCTTCGCCAAGATATCAACTAACACTTATTGTGCTACCCAATACATTAAATGTTGCGTTTCAGTTTGTTGCTATCATTCACACTCAATCACCAGAACAAAACCCATAAACAGAATTAGCTCTTCTAGAAATGCTGACCGCAATGCCAATAAAATGCTTATTAACAATGCACAGTGAACAAATCAGATAAAATTCACCAAATCCTGATCTATGTGACTTCACCGACCTCTCCATGGGACTGCTTACTAGATGTGCCAATGTACACCATGACGGCAAGTTAACCTATTGACAGGAAGTGACACCAACACCCCCCTCCCGGCACACAAAAATCAAACTCCCACCATTCCCTCAGCATTAAGCATATCCTAGTGATCTTTCCGACTGCCCCTAAGTAAAGGGAAGCACCTTAAATCAAGAGGGGGAGGTTTACCATGGGCTTGTCGTAAAAGGGGAAATCCTGCATTTTCCCGAGGGCGGCGGAAGCAGAATCGACATCCTTGAACACGACCCAAGCCTGACCCTTGTGCTTCAGGGTCTTGAAGGCCAACACGTCCAGTATCTCCCCGAACTGCGAGAACACCGCCCTAAGCGACTTCTTCAGTTCTACTCCCACCACCACCACGACCAACGACAACAACAACCCAATCAAAACACAAGCAGAACCAGTTGGAAAATTTCTTCAAAAAAGGAAAAGGAGAAAATCACCGACACTAGGAAATAGGGCGGAGGGTTTATGGCTGGTTCATACCGTCGATCTTGATCTTCTCGTTGATGTTGTTGATGTAAATGGTGACGTTGCGAGGGATCTCGGGGGCATCGCCGTTGCTGTTGTCGACGACCGCCTCCGCCATTGTCTTGGCTCTTCCTGCCCTACCGACTCCAATCCGAGGTTTACTTCGATGGCTGCTTGAGACCGACCGTAGAAGACGTTCTTTTTTTTTTTTTTTACTGGACTGGGCATAAATTTTTTTTCTAATTTCATATTCATCCTTCCTACCTTCCCAATTTCATCCTTCTTCATTTGTTATTATTTTTATTTGATTTACTTACTTGATTTTCTCACGACCGAAATTTTCCAAATTGATAAATTGGGTGGACATGGGGGACCCGTTAACCTTGGGCCTGGTGGGTCCATAGAACTGAGATGGGCTTTTTTGGATTAGTCTCACGAAACAGACCCCCTCACGTTCAACCCCAATTCTGTTTCCAAACTTTTTGTGCTCGGCGGGGTAAGACCACTTTTACTTCAAGACGCCACGTGACGCGATGCACGTGTATGAACGGAAGAGGGTGTTTATGAATCGCGAATGAACTAAGAAACAATGGTGGAACGTGTGGCTGAAATACAAATTAGAGTAAGATAAAAGAGTAAGTTGATATTCAACATCTACCGATACAAATATATCATCGTAAAATAAGAACTCAGATATACTCATTCGGACAATAATACAACAACATATTACTGGTGACGAAGGCGAGGGTGAGGGATGACGCGGAGAATGCATATACACCATCACCGAACGAAAAAGAAGAATCCATCAAATAAAAAAGGAGAATCTATTTATTTCGAAAGAAAGAATTATAAGACAAGTAGGTCACTAAGATACATAAACATAAATCCGATACTTGAACGAAACGTAAATAAAATACATGTATGAACTAGCCATATAAATAATTAATTGAAAATGTATGACTTTGACCCGATCAGCTTCTTGTATGTCAAATATAAATGATCGAACAAAAGACATCCCTTTTCATTCTCTTTTGCCTTCTCAGGATGTTTACCTTGATCGACTGTTTGATATCGTCTCGACAGGTTACTCGATCAGAATCGATTACGAGTACAGTGACGCTCTATTTATTCGACTTGAGTCATGAAGCCTTGTCGACGGACCATCCTTATCGTTCGAACAGTCGTCTTTTACCATCTCACCTTGATTCGAGTTTGACTATCAGGATCTTCCCTCATAACCCATCTTCGTGGAAAAGATACTAGTCCACTTGCTAGCGGCAATCACATCAAGTTGAAAAAATCGAATGATCGTTCGACCTCGTCAATATCGTATTACATGCGTCATGTGGAGGTTCCCGCGTGTCCCTCCGAGACGAGGAGGAGAGATGGCCGTAACCTGACGACAAACAAACGACCATGTCTTATTGTCTAGTTCAGGTAAGGAGTCGTGGTTCTCTCTTTATGGGTATTCTGTTCGCTAGTGGTTGGGTGAGAATAAATTAAAAATCTTTCTTCCAGGCGTAGCCATTTCTTTTACATAGTTCTTTCGGGCAAAAGCGTCGAAGAGACCACACCCCGTCCTTAGAACATGTTTGGTCAGGTTATCTCGGCAACTAGGGTTAATTAGAGAAAAGGACAAAGCCTCGGATATGATTAGACCAACCAGGCGTGGATTACAAAGCAGAGATTACTACCCCACTTGAATGAGGAGGAAAAGTCAAACAAAGGGATAACTCTTTCTTCGGCCTCGCTTGTGGAAGAATTTTCTCCCATTCCCTCTTAGATTTTAGGAATCTGTCCGGTTAGGACAAAATAACAGGCAAGGATGAGTCTTTGGGGCATCCAGGAACCAGCAGCGAAACAGTTGGCCAACCAACCTCTGTTCACACCATCTCGTAATGCAGACCTTTTGACTCCGCCTTTTCCCTCCCCCTAAATCGCCGCTATTTACAAAAACTTATTTTAAAAAATTAATTCCCGGAATCACGCGGCTCTCCTTCCTCCCTCCCTCTCCTCCGTATATAAACGCGACTCCCTTCCCAATCCACCACAACTCCAACTCAAGCTCCCTCGACGACAACCACAAGAACTACCCACTTGCTTCCTCTTCCCTTTTTTGATCAAACTGCGATGGCCTCTCGATCCTTCGCCAAGGCTACTCTCGTCCTCAGCTCCCTCTCCGGCACCATCTCCCGGTACCCCCATCCATTCTGTCTTCCCCGAGCGCAACGTTCGCGGTTTTGATGGTTCTTTTTCTCGGAACGGACTTAACGAACTTCTTTTTTCTTGTGGGGGTTCAGGCGAGGTTATGCGGCTCAGGGCGCGGTTTCCTCCGCAACTAAGAGCCGGGCTGGGATCACGATGAAGAGACAGGCAGAGGACGCGATGGGATCGGCGGCCCAGGAGAAGTCGGCGTGGGGACCTGATCCTAAGACGGGGTACTACAGGCCGGAGAACCGTAGGGAGGAGATCGACGTGGCCGAGCTCAGGGCTGCCCTCCTCAGACACGTCGACTGATTCTTCTCCCGTAGTGGGCGGCAGGGGGATTTCACGGGCGGTTATTTGGGATTGGTTAAGGAGCTTAAAAATTGTTTGTGCAGCAAGAGCTTTTGATCTTATTCAATTGTTGGGAGATGAAGTTGATTCTTTATTCACAAACAGTTTTTAACTGCCGATCTTCTCTATTCGGAGCCGCGAGACGGCCATGTTCACGCGATCCCTCCATTCTGAAACCGGTTCTGAGCTGTATTGCCTCCTCGATCCTTGGCACCGAGTGTTCGTCGGAAAAGAGAGGACGGGGGGAATTGGCCGAATGATCTGGTCTTGGCTGTCGCGTTCTTTCTGAATTTTACGAAAGTTGGTATTTTGATAATTTCTATTCCTTTTCTTTTCGATTAAAACAATAATAACAAGGAAAAATTGGCTTTCGTAATTTATTTTACGAAATAAATGTATCAAAAAATGTTCCATTATCTAATTGAAAAAACTAGAGGGAGGTTATTAAGGAACAATCCTCCTACATGGAGTAGTGCTGACCAGCCACAAAGGTGGTTGTAAATGCATGTTTTTTTTTTTTTTTCATTTCTTCACTGTTGTCGGTGTCTTGGCTTCTTCGTTGTGGGACATTTGAAGGTGTCCGAAAGCAAAGAGTCATTTTTTGAAAGACGGCTATTTGACATTTTGTCTAATGAGTTGGACTTTAGACCATCACGAGATCAAACAATGGTTTCCACGCCAACTCCTAAAGTTAAGATACTCGAGACTGATTAGCGACTCTTCGCTGATCAAAGGTGTTTTGTCTTGCAATCCTCTCAATAGATATCTTTTGATTTCAATTCTCGTAAGCCAAAAGAAAAAATGTTTGGGACCATCCAAATTGGCGTGATCATGTCTTGTAAAAAGAAGAGAACGAGGTCTCGGTGTGACCTTGAGAGTACAGTGATGTTGCTGCCGCCGCTGCCGCTGACCGAGCAGTTTATTTGGTGGGAGGGGGGAGCCGCATGCGATCAGAACTTCTTTATGAAGTCGTAGATGTGCGCAGTTACTTCATCGGGCTTCTCCTGCTGCAGGAAGTGAGCCGTATCCTCCATCACCACCACTTCCTCCAGCAACGGGACGAACCTCTTCAGGCCGCCCTCGTGCAGGAGCTGCTTCACCCCAGGGATGTGGTACGTCAGGTCGAGGTCACCCACCACGAACTTCACCGGCACCATGATCTGCGTCCCATTCCATGCCGCAGTAAGCTCCCATGTCCTGCACCACGACCCCTCTAAAAACTTAATAGGAGTTCCCCTTTGATTAAGCCGGAACGTGTTCACAGGATCCAGTCTGGTTACACGTACTTGTTCATGGCTCTGTAGTAGTTCAGCCCACCGGTAAAACCCTTCTTGCTGAACTTGTCGGCATAGTGGGCGACATCCTCCTCCGTCAACCATGCCGGCATCTCGACATGGCGTTGGCTGAGGCCTGCGAACCCGACTTCCTTGGGTATACAGGGGGGCTTGGGGCTGCGGCCCGTGAGAAAGGTCTTGATCAACTTCGCCGTGTCGGCCCGCGAGAAGTCCTCTTCAGCTTCTCCCGGTACCTTAACACAATACACCATGATCAAACCATAAAATATCAGACAACATCTGATAGATTAGTCACAAGTTCGTCCGATCAATTTATTAAAAAATATTTTCTTCTTCCAACCCCAGATCACTACCCCCTCCACCACCACCACCACCACCACCACCACCACCTAACCTTCAACCCTGGTCTGTCAAACTAATAAAATATAAGATTTTGCGAACGGGGTGGATGACAGATGGTGTGCACGCTCTATTCGTAACAGTAGAGCTAAATAAAGGGTTTTAATTCTTTATATGGATGTGGCTCAAGTCTATTTTAGGCCGGAACGAATTTGCTTCTAATATCGTGTATAAATTTTTGTGGTTTTACCATCAACTATAACCTAGCTATTACGTTAACCCTAAAGGATATAGCCCATGCCTATTTTAGGACGCGTAGGATTATTTTCAATAAATTAATTAGACGAATATCATTACTAATTACACTCGTCCTTTCTATCGTCACAAGATCAATCTATGGGTCTTTTTTTTTGGGGGGGAAATAATGAGACTTAATAATAGGAGACTAACAAACAGTGGTTAGAGTCAACGGGCGATGTTAGACTGACCTGGAACCGGCACAAGTAGTAGTCGTCGCCGAACAAGTTCCTAAACATGTCCACGGGCTTCATCCCCGGGTTCCTCGGCTGGAACACCACGCTCGTGTTCACCAAGGCCGTCACCCTGTCAGGACGGAAGAGGCAAACCGACCACGCCACGATCGCCCCCCAGTCGTGCCCCACAAGGAAAACCTTCCCCACCCCGGCCGCGTCCATCACCCCGATCACGTCCCCTACCAGGTGGAGCATCGTGTACTCGTCCGGCGACTCCGGGGCGTCGCTGTCCCCGAACCCTCTGAGGTCGGGGGCTATGCAGCGGTACCCGAGGGACGAAAGGGAGATCATCTGGTGGCGCCAGGAGTACCAGAGCTCCGGGAACCCGTGGAGGAAGAGGACGGCGGGGGCGTCGCGGGGACCAACGGCGGCCACGTGGATGTTGATGCCGTTGGCGGAGACGGTCGAGTGCTCGATCTTGTCCATTTCCTCAGCGTGGCCTTTTTTCCCTGCTTCGATTGGATCGAGGGCAACGTGACAGATGCCGAAAAAGTTGGTGCTTTTACAGGGGGAGTGGATGGGGATGAGTGATTGGCCTTTTATGGCATTTTGCTATCATGGGAGTCCGTTTTGGATCTTGTTTAAAAGGGAATCGTTTTAGGCACGGTGGTCTGGTATCTCATCGTTTTAATATTTGTGTAAATGAGGACAAATATGACAAGGCAAGTCGTCAAACTTATACAAATTTTACCGTTTAATCTAAAATTTTAAGCCAAATAATATTTAATTGTATATTATATAGTTTAACAAAATGTATATGTAAAATGAACTAATCGACAAATCATAGCATGTCTTTCTTTATATGCATTTCTTTCGTTTATAATCCCCTTATTGAACATTTTGTAGTACTCGAAACTTAAAAAGTTTTAGAGTTCAAAATCCAATAACTGTCTAGGATCGGAGTAATTAAACCTATCTCACGGTCAAACGAGAAAAACTTTTAACAGGGAGAGGAAAAGGTTTGGGTCTTGGAGCTCTGTTTGTTTCCCTTTTCACTGGGAGGAAAAATTTAAACAAAATATACGTTCATATCTCTAATTTTTATTAATTTTTTTTTTGTTAACCTCTTTTTTTCGTATACATAAATATTACTAACTTTATGATCAATCTTTTCCCCATCCATTTTTAGACTATGTTACGCAAAAGACTGATCTGAACATAACGGAGATACACGTGGTCATCCCGTAAATCAAAAAGTAAGCCGACGTGGAGAGGTCCTCTTTTCCCACAAATCTTTCTTTCATCGCCTCTAGGACCCTCGGTCCTCTTTCCCCACAAATCGTTCTTTCATCGCCTCTATGACCCTCATCCGTGATCTCGTCTGGGATGTCGGCACCGGTAGCGACCAGGCCGCGCAGTCCAAGAGTCCCCTCTCCCCTTAAAGAATCGATCCCAAACAATTAGGGCAACATCACGATAACATCACGATAACAAACCCAAAAGCAAAAAAATCATCCAAACTTCATCAAAGATCCAAGCTTCATATAACCCATCCTGAGATCTATACTCCACTGTCATGAGCCGGAAATCAGCGGACGAGCAGCTTGAAAAAAGAACCCCTCTTTCCTTCTTCTTCGACGTGTTGGGAAAGAACGATTACAAATTGGGGTTAGAAAATTTTTTTGATTTGGGGATAGAAGGACCCCTCTCTACGTCGCAATCACACATTGCAATCCTTTTCCACGTTGGATGCCTTACAGGTAGGCCACGTGGACTTCCGTTATGTCCAGATCGGCATTCTACGTAATGTCGTCTAAAAATGGACATGAAAAATGCTAATTACAGAGTTAATGACATTTATGTATATAAAAAAATGATGTTGACAAAAAAGAAGTTTCCACGTGACATCAAAACATATTTTGTTGAAAATTTATGTAAAGTACGCGTCACTGCTTACGTATTTACTTTTTTTTTTTATGGATAGAAAATTGTGGTTGCTCGTCTCGTGGCAATCATTTGTTCGTGGAAAAGAAAAATATAGATGAAAAAAAAAGCAAGTTGTTAAATTCATTTGTCGTCATTATGATTAATAATTGGAAAAAAGGGGAAAGTGGTTTGGGGGGGGGGGGGGGGGTAGAAGACAAAGGCCCCGGCGATCGTGAAAAGAATCCTCTCCGGATTTCGAGTTCAGTGGGCCTCCTCCTACTCCTCCATATATGGGCTTAATTTTACTACTAGGCCTGTTCTGTTGGTCTTCAAACTCCTTAAAAAGGGTTCTAAATTATATTATTTGTTGTTTCTCAGAGAAATAAATGTAATCATCAACTTCGTTCAAAATTAGTCAAATAATTCAATTAATTCGGTGTTATGAATACCAAATTTGATTGACAGAGAACTCGGCTCTTGTAACATTATTGAATTCATAGCGACACTCCCGTTAATTCTCTTATAAAAACACCGTAAACAAAAACTCTCCCCTTCACTTCACCTCAACACCTCCCTTGACGCTCTCCCCCTCCTAACTCTCCTCCTCCCTCCTGTCTGATCTCCCAAAAAAAACCCAAAGACAAAACTAAAAAGCGCCTCAACCCCAACTGAACTCCCCTGTCCGCGTCCCGGGCTGAAAGTGAGAGATATAATGGGAGTGGGGTGGGTGGGAGGTGGTGGTGTATGCCCGGGAGTTCAGTCGTGCATGAATTATTGTTCTCCCCAGGTTGGCTTGTGTCCAGCACGCGTTCTTTATTATACCCGCCCCACCACTCAGTGTTGGAATTGGAACCCAACCCCCTACATGGTCGTTGTAGGATGGACGACCCGTCCCAAACATGTCGGAACATTTTCACGTTTCATGATATAATATCAGACTACTCGAATCCTTCCGACTACTACTGCTTAATGCACAGGAAGATGATAGAGTCATATGTAAAATGGTGCCTTTTGTCACCACCACCACCTCAATTTTTGATTGGTTGCTCTCTCTTTTTTTTTCATCATCCTCCTTTTACCTTATTAGGTACGGTGGGACTGGGACTGGGAGGCATCAATGCAAATCCTCATCATCAAAACATTCTCACTGCGATATGATGTGCGTGAGATGTGGCCCCAAGAGGTTGATTTGGCTGTCCCTCCTACTACTACTACTACTACCTCCTCCTCCTCCTCCTCCAAAAACCCAAAGTGGAAGTCCTCCGAAGAAGAAGAAGGAAGAGCTTGGTGATATTTTATATTCGTGGGTCCTCCTCCTCCTCCTCCTCCATCTCCTGCCTTTTTGCATATCGTACCATCCGGGTGGTACTATATATTCTCCGTAGTGGAGTCCACCTTTTATTCCCCTAGCTTTTTTATTCCCCCCCTTTTCATCGCTTCACTCCCTGTTCCGTCTGGAAAAGCCAAAGAGTGCGGTCTTTAAAAAATATCCACCCACGGTGATAACATGAACTACTCCTAATCTAATTCCATATATGTGATCAAATTAGAGACGAAAAGGCTGGGACGACGAGCCATGAGGTCGTGGTACGGAATTTTCTTATTTATACGATCAAGCACGGGCTAAGAATTACCCTTTCTCTTTGTCAACTAGCTTTTTAGGTTGAGAAATACCGAAACAAATTCTAACATGATATTTAAAAGGGTAAAGGAATCCTAACAATAGCCATCGATTGGGGAGTTTGAATTTTAAACTTAAAGATATGGTTTGTCCCCGGTAACAACCTTCCCGGCATAAGAATTACCCCAGATACAATAATTTTTCCCTTACAAAAAAAAAATAAAATAATAATGCAACCTCCACCCCCTCCTACCAACACCACTATCTCTCATCCATCCTCCTGATAAAGCGAAAAAAAAAAAGGAAAAGGCACGCCCAAACGCCCAAAAAAAAAAAAAAAGAATGTTAGGCATTTAAATAAGTCCTCTCCCATTATAATTGAGCCCAACGAATCGAATCGACTGAGCTCATTTTCGGTCAGGCACTTCAAACAGTAGCAGCCCCTCGTCTCCCATGCACTTTGGCATGTTTGTGCGTGTGTCCCAGAAAACCAAAGAAGCAATAAATGTTGGAGGGAAATTGGTGAAAATTCTCAAAAAAAGATAAACAACACTCGACGGGACAACAAGCACACATAATAGAAACGGTTGGTCGGAGTTTCCCTCGCCTTGTACTTCCTATAAAATAATATAATAATAATTCACGACTTCCCTTCCCTACTCCACACTCTCTGCACATCAACGAAACTCTCACTTCACTTCACGGCCACCTTCCTCGGTTTCCCTACTGCATCCCTCAACGCCATGAACGACGACAACACCAGCTTCCTCACGGACACTCCCCCCCCGACCAAGAACCACCCCATCAACCCCAAAATAATGCTCTCTACAGTCATCGTCCTCTTCCTCGTCGTCGTCGCAGTCATGTGCTTCCACAGCTACTCCCGTTGGCTATCCGAGCGTCGCCGCCGTTTCCTCCTCCCTTCCTCGTCCTCGGATCCCGACGCCGCCCCTGCCACGCCGACCCCTATCGTCGGGCTCGACATATCCGTCCTCGAGTCCCTCCCCGCCTTCACCTTCGGGTCGAGGCATGTCCACTGCGAATGCGCTGTGTGCCTGTCGGAGTTCGAGGAGGGAGACCTTGGGAGGCAGTTGCCGAACTGCGGCCACTCTTTTCATATGGCATGCATCGATAAGTGGTTCGGGTCAAACGCGAGCTGTCCGTTGTGCAGGGCTCCGGTGGATCGGCGCTGGAAAGAAGCCGTAGTTTTGACCGTTACGGAGGATGATACGCAGGCGATGACGGCGGGGGGTCCTGCTCAGCAGTCGGGACTGTCGAGGTCTTCGTATTCGTCGTGCTCGTGCCTGGTGGGGAAGGAAGAGGAAGGGGATCAGCCGGCGGAGTCGTGCCCGGCGACGATGGAGGATAGGTGTAAGGAGCTGGAGAAGATGGGGTTTTGCTTCGTCGAGAGCAAGAGATCTGAGAACCGAGTTGTTTCATTGAAAAGGATTTGGAGTGTCTAGTGATCAAATAATTTTAGGTAACAAAATTTTGGAAAATATAAATCTGTAATTATAATTATATCCCCGTTCTAATAAAACTAAAATCTTCAATTTGATTATGCGTCCAATTTTATCATGAGGTAAAAAAAATTAGTGCTACAGATTGTTATTTCCTACGATCAGAAGGCCGGTGTTGTAAGGAACTCAGGTCGGAGACAGCCACGAGTTGCCGAGGTTAAGCTTGCAGCGGTGAATTTGGCCATGTCGCATTGGTTCAGGAGGTGGCAGCCGAGCCGCTTGACTCGACCTGATGTCGTTGATCCTGGCCCTTTGTTGTCGAACTCCCCCAAGTATAGGATGTGTTCAGTGCAAAGGTGTCGTTCCATTCTAGCCGGCCGCTCGGGTTGAGCGAGCTGCCCATGAAATTCTGGATGTAGACTGCCCTAGCATACTCCTTCCATGGCCTGCCCAGGAACGTTGGCACGGGGTAGTTCTGGTTGGTGAGGTCGGCTTTTGCCGTGATCGTGCATTTGTGGATCGAGAAGCCTGTATTGTGGTTTGGGCCGGTCCTTCCCTGAGCCATGATTGTGTTCGACTGACCCTTCATTGGTTTGCCTAGATGAAGTCCTCCGTGCTGTAGATGTCGCCCATGCGGAAGAACTGCCTCAGGGAATGCATGTAGTGTAGGGTGTGTCCTGAAAGCAGTCGAAGCTGCAGAGCTGTAAAAGACAGAGAAGTCGGCCCTGTTCCACACTCCCATGGCCGGGTGTTTGATAGGTCCAGCCGTGTTGCGGAAAGTCATGCTCACGACGATGAAGTTTTGGAGACGAGACAACTGTGGTTCCAACAGAAACGCGACCAAATGTCGTTAATTGTCCTGTATTAAATGGATGAGTGTATGGAGTTGAGGATCTTACCGAATATTGCAGAGTTGTCCAGCCATCGACTACGCTCTGGTTTCCTGTCACTGCAGTTCGGTTTATCCCATCCCCGATTATGACTAGATAGTTTCTGTAGTTGGGGATAAGATACTTACTCTCGGTATACTCCAGCAGCGACGTAAATCAAGGAGTAACCGCTCCTACCGTCGACATTATTCGGTGCGTGGTTGACTGCGGATGTAATATTCGTGCAGTTCGCTCTCCTGTCCTGACTAACGACCAGAATGGTGCTAATCGAAGCGGGACTCTGTTCATCCACCTGCAATAACCTCCGGCGACGATGTATCGAGTTAGTAAACCGCCTTGGTTTGGCTTGAAACTTTGAGCATTAGCCGCCCGTGTTCGGGCCTGGCCTGATGAGCCGACGGAGGGGAGCCCGGTCCTTTGCCATGAGCCCACCCCCCCACGATGAATAGACTCGAGGCAAACACCAAAAAGCTTAAGATCGTCCGCGTACAGAGGGACAGAGATGGTGGCCTCCCAGATGTTCCAAAGCGGGGCAGCTCCTTCACGACAAGTCTGTTGGTTAGTCAACACGACTCCAAGTACGATTTACCTTTCATTACGTGGCATCAGTACCTGTCCTAGGTATTATTATTTCTCTAATATTAGACCTTTGTCATTAAAATAAAAGAAGAAGAGATTAATGCGTGTATGCATAAGTCATAGCATGTTTTCGGACATGGATATGATGTCATGACGCATTGTTATTACCTGTTATGAACAATTGTGTAGAAATTAACGTGAAGAAACAAAAAAAAATAAAGTTTTACGCGTATTGAATGAGTAATAATGATCTTGTTAAAACGGGTATTATCTTATCGTGCACCCTGTTTTAAAAAGGATTTTGTTAACGACATTGTACCATGGTTTACTAATGTGCTTTAATTTTAGTAATTTATTTAACATTTAATATGTTTTGTAATTTATGTTTAATAAATTGTGTTTTTTCTTATTTTAAAATATATTAATAGGTGATGATCTGAGGGCATTCATTAAAAAGAAAACCCTTTTTAAAAATTGCGTTTTTCGTACCTAACACGCATTGATAAATGGAATTGTTTTATTTAGAAAAAATAGTTAAATTTAAAATCGACATGCATGCAACAAATTCACATTCAAAACCAATTAATTTGCATTCCGTTAAACACAGGGTGGTCAAACACTTAGCTCCAGCTGTACTTTTACACCCTACCTGCCTGAACACTTTACTTAAAAAAAAAATCTAATTAATTAAACTAATGGTGAAGTCAAATAAGAAGGTTTGTATGATAATAAGGATAGTTTAAAAAAATGGATAGATTGAGAAATTAACAATGTACTATCTTTAAGTAGTTGTTCACGGTAGCATTTTTAAAGTTTTATAACCTCATAGTTTGAAACTGTAATTTTCTTTAATCATCACATTCTCGGAATTGTGATTTTTATAAAAATTTTAAAAAATATATTTATTTAAAAATTATAATTTAAAATCGCAACCAGCAACAACCCTAACTTTAAAAAATTAAAAATTTTTTATAAGTATTGAAAAACGAGAAGCTCGGGAAGCGATGATCTACGGGGTAAACTGTAATAGTATTTGAACAATTATTTCATATTAACTCTAAATCGGGGATAGATTAGAAAGAGACATCGTCCCTCCAGGTCCATGTGCATGTCCTAAGATTTTATCATGTCCACGTGACTAGTTAGATCCAATCCATCCAATCCAGCAGGCCTCTCTAACCCAGAGAAAAAGGGCCGGCCCCCGTGCAAAATGATATTAAGAGATTCCATTTCCAGCAGCCCCACCAAAAAGAAAGCTAATTCCTCCTGGCCACTCTCCGAAAGGAATCCGATCCCTTTGCCGGTCAGTAGTTTGCTGCTCTACCTTCTCTTCTCTCTGTGTATGCGTGTTTAGCGATGGATCGAATTCGTAGTCCGAGTTCGCGATGATGTTGCTGGTGGGTACCCCCCCCCCCTCTCCACATCATTTGTGGGTTCATCCCATTTTGACCTGTCACGACGAGTGGGATCGCCGCAAACGAGGAAGGGATGTGTCCGGGTTCTGGGTTTTCGGCGGATCGGCTGTGTTTGTGCGGGCCATGGATATTCTGATGTTTTTCCCATTGGATTACTTTGTAAGCTTCGGCCGGCTAGATAGTAGATGCCAGCGACCTGCATTTTTGGTTTTGCAGTTTTGGACAGTCGGAGACGACTGAACGCCTGCTATTTTCAGAGACGATTTAACCGCATGCGATTTTCATATGGCTTCGAGTTTGTAAGCGCTACGACGTCTATTCAGTTCTCCTTATCATTTATTCGTGTTGCTCACAGAGATTCGAGTTCGAATGGTCTAGGCATATTGTCGAATGCATTTATTCATTACTACGTGTGATGTCCATTGTGGCCTTTTTTTTTTGTTTTCATGTTGTTTTTATCTGCCCTTATGCTTGTTCAATTCAGGTTGATTTGGAGGTCTGCGTTCTACTTTTTATTTCTAGTGTTGTTTTTGAGTTTTTTTGGTGACTTTGCCTCAAACTGTTCAGCAGAAACCAACAATCCAATGCTGAGAATACCGGAACACCAAGTTGCCGGACACTACGCTGACGGAGATAAGGCTGGGCCTCTCGTGGATGATCGTGGGAGATTTTACAAGCCCCTTCAAGGCGATGAGCGTGGCATGAAGGAAGTAGCTTTCTACGAGTCGTTCTCCTCAAACCACGAAATCCCACAAAATATCCGCAAGTTCTTCCCTGTTTTCCATGGAACTGAAGCCATTGAGGCCTCAAATGGCTCTGGCCCTCAGCCCCACCTCGTGTTAGAAGATGTGGTTGTGAATCACCAGAATCCATCTGTAATGGACATCAAAGTCGGAGCCAGAACTTGGTATCCTCAGGCCTCTGAGGATTACTTCAGAAAATGCATTGAGAAAGACAGGGGCACCACGACGATGGAATTGGGATTTCGGGTTTCCGGGTTGAAGGTGCACGGGAAGGGCTCCTCGGGGATCTGGAAGCCGGGGAAGAAGTTCGTGCAAAGCTTCACCAGGAAGGACGTCAAACTGGTCCTAAAGAACTTCGTATCCTCAAATTTACCCACCGGTTCGAGCTTGAACCCCCGACCCGATTGTTGCTTCGCGTCCACAGTGTACGGCGGAATCTTGTTTCAGCTGCTGGAATTGAAGAAATGGTTTGAAACCCAGACGATGTACCACTTCTGCTCCTCATCAGTCCTCCTGTTCTTTGGCCAGGGTTCAAGCCTTGCCCAAGTCAAGCTGGTGGATTTCGCACATGTTATCGATGGGGATGGGGTGATTGATCACAACTTCTTGGGCGGACTGTGTTCCCTTATCAAGCACCTTTCGGACATCCTGGATGAAGCCGGAAAAGGGAACGAATGAAGCTGCTCTAAAGCTTTTCTTTTTGGACATGGATTGCAGGTTCTGTTGAGGACTGCATCCTCCATTTTGTCGGCATGAATTCTCGCTAGTCTCAGTCTCCTGTTCATCTGAATACGAGGCCTAACACAGAATGCAGCACCTTGACTTGATCAGGATGTATTCATGTATCAATAAAGGAAAGAAGACACGGGAAAAATACGATGAATATGACATTTATCTGTCGATTTAAAAGGAATGAGCACTGGAGTTATTCGTAATTTACTTGTTGCAGATGTTGTCGGCCCAGTCCAATAAGATGATAAGAAGGAGGGGAGTAGGAAAAAAGCATAGGCCCATTTGGGCCCACTGAGGTCCAAAACCCTAGGTATAAAAGCGCGCCGCACTCCTACCGAAAGGATCCCTTGAGACAGCCGTTAGCGAGAAGGAGGAAGAAGATGGTTTCGCTGAAGCTGCAGAAGAGGCTGGCCGCCAGCGTCCTCAAGTGCGGCAGAGGAAAAGTCTGGCTCGATCCCAATGAAGTCAACGAGATCTCCATGGCCAACTCCCGTACTTCCCCCCCTTTCTCCCATGAACACCTCCTGTTGTTTCTGGTGCTTTCTCTTCGTCGGAGTTGAATTCGTCGCGCCTTGATTCGATGTGCGTTGCCTGTGTTCGATCGTTGATGCGAACTCTTGGGTTAGGTTTATTATTAGTCTGCTTGATTTGGAGTTGATGAGCGATTGAAAGAGGACGGTGGTCGCGGCTTGCTTTTGCTGATCGGACGCCGAAATGATTGGTTTGGATGACAGGTCAAAACATTAGGAAGTTGGTTAAGGATGGTTTCATCATCAGGAAGCCCACTAAGATCCATTCACGCTCCAGGGCGCGGCGGATGAAGGAGGCCAAGAGGAAGGGACGTCACTCTGGCTATGGTACGACTTGCTGAAATACTGTATTACCATTTGGTAACGAATAAGTTGTGGATGTCCGTTGAGAGGCTTTGTGTTGCTATGTTGCTTTTAGGTAAGCGTAAGGGTACGAGGGAGGCGAGGTTGCCGACGAAGATACTCTGGATGAGGAGGATGCGTGTGCTGAGGCGTTTGCTCCGCAAGTACCGCGAGTCCAAGAAGATTGACAAGCACATGTACCATGACATGTACATGAAGGTCAAGGGTAACGTGTTCAAGAATAAGCGTGTCCTGATGGAGAGCATTCACAAGTCCAAGGCCGAGAAGGCCAGGGAGAAGACACTGTCCGATCAGTTTGAGGCCAAGCGCGCCAAGAACAAGGCGAGCAGGGAGAGGAAAATCGCCAGGAGGGAGGAGCGACTGGCTCAGGTACGCTCTCCTAACGCGGAAATGAATTCGATGTTGCATTCGGCCTCCCCTAGATGTTTACCCGATATTTCCTTTTTGTGGTAGGGACCTGGAGAGAAGCCCGTCGCGGCAGCACCAGCATCGGCTGCCGCGTGAGTACCAAGTGCCTTGCCTTGTCCTACAAAAGTTGGGATTGCTTAATCTGTTATTGATTTATTTCTGACATTTTCTTGCAGGGTCACAAAGAAGTCAAAAAAGTGAGGTCTCAAAGTTTAGCTGTTTGATCGTGTTTGCCCTGTTAAATTTAATTTTTGGGTTAACCACTCTCTTATCTTGCCCGGAAGATACACCATCACTTGGAGATTTTGAAAACTTTGATAAAGCCTGTTCTTCCGTCTCTTCCATTTCCTACTACTATCACCTGCTTGTTACTGGTTCGGGTGCTAGTGCCGTCATGACCTTGTGTTTTGTTGCTTTTTTGATATCCCGCGATCCAGGTTGCTGTTGCCCTAGAAATGGTTAGATTGCAGAAAAACACAACCAATAGAAGGCTGGTTGGATTTGCATTCATCCTCGCTTGCTCTACACGTCGCTAGTTTTTTAAGCTGATCAAGAACCAAGATAATGATCATCCTGGGGCCTAAAAACTCCTTTGGTAGCGCCGACAGTTTGTGCCAGCTTGGGCATCAGCCCCCTGGAGGAGCCGATGTCCTGAGAGGTCTACGCCTCCGTGACTTGAACTGGGCTTGGGTACCGAACTACGTGCTTCCAGCGGCTGTTCACGACTGTCGACGATGCCAAGCTTAACCGTGAAAGTGACTAGGGTGCCTTTGTTTAGGCCCTCGCTTTGTACCCATATGCCGCCTCCCATCAGATTGATAAACCTGATAAAAGAGACAACGGAATCAAGTCAACACTTGGAAGTCGGACTCTGATTTCTTCTCATGGACGTTAAATGGCCAAAAGTATCACATTACATTACCTCTTGGCTATTGCGAGTCCAAGTCCCGCACCGTGATTCCCTCTATTAGACCCACCACTATATGGATGAATGAACTTGGTAAAAACATGAGGTATGTCTTGTGGGAGAATACCGCATCCGGTGTCCCTAACCTGTCACGAGAAATACAATCGGCAAACAAAATTACCCTTGTGACCATGCACCCGAGATAAATGAACGAAAAAAGGCTTAGGCCAACCTGCACTCTCAAGAAGAAGTGGCCGGCTTTGGAAACGGGGTAGTGCTCGGGTGGGTGCCACTCACCAGAAGAATCTTCTTTTGCATTCGTTGCAATGACCGACACACAGCCTTGCTTTGTGAACTTCACGGCATTTCCTACTATGTTTAAGAAAGTCTGCTTGAAGCGCTTCTCGTCACCAAGGGCGTAGGTGGGGACTTCAGAAGCCAAGATCAGAGTGAGTTGTAGCTTCATAACCGACGCAATGGGCTTTATTACATCAAGCACCTGTGATGAAACCCAAGCCAGTTGAACAAAACGTTCATAGTAAGCAAATGATAAGGAGGAAAGCACTGAGGGCATTCACCTCTTTCATAGCCCGATGAAGATCGAAAATCCCATTTTCTACTTCCAGGCTGCCGTCCTCCAGCTTTGAAAGCTCTAGGACATCGTTGGTGAGTGTTTCCAGGAGATTGGAGCTTTTCAGGACCCTCTCGATTATGAGCCTCTGATCCGGTTTCAACTCGGTTTCCAAGAGAAGAGAGGACAAGGCAATAATCGAATGCATCGGTGTCCTCATCTCATGATTCATGACTGAAAGGAAATCATTGCGAGCATGCATCGCTGTCTCTGCCTCGCGACGAGCTGCATCCAATGCTACGTTCCTCTCCACAAGCTGATCTCGAGCCCGCGTTGATTCTTCTAGGATAGCAGCATGCGATAGGGCGACAGCCACCTATGTGCAGGCATGGGAAATAGATTCAGATAGGAAAAAAATATGTGCTCACATGAGGACAAGCGGAAGTAGACTGGTTGAACCTGATCAGCGACGACTTCGACTAGTTCCAACTCATGCTCACGCCATTGCCTCCCGCTATTCATGGGGAGCATTAGGACCATAACTGCATAGCTTTTTGCTGAGAGGTCCGGCCAATCATTGATCTGAAAATTGGTGAGATGCAAAAGCGGCACTCTGACAGCAACAACTTGCGGGGGCAAGTACCTGCCCACGAGAGGTCGTATTCTAGCCAAAGGGGACGTGTAAGGAATATTGATTGCTTGGTGGGTACTGAGAACCTCGTTGACCACGTCAAGGTTTATGGGAATAGTCGATCCGACAGAGAGGTGATGGTGGAGAGTATGTGAAAGATGGAGGGTCATTCCGCTCCGGGATGGCATCCACAATGCGCATTCTTCCAGACCTAACATCCTACCGAGTTCCACGAGGGTTGTCTTCAAAATGGTGTGCCTATCGAGGGTGCTCCTAATCTCATGAGTCAGCATCCTGACGTGTCTCCCGGTCTCTTCCTGCGTAAGAATAATGCCCATTTCCCTGTCAAGCTCCTCAGCCTTGTTCTTCAGGAACACTTCCCTGGTCTTGACGCTCAATAAATCCGGAATAATGTGGACGAGAGTCAGAGCAGTCGCACACGACACAAGAGCACAGGAGATCTTCGCAAGCGCCATCACAACAGCGACGGCTTTTGGATGCACGTTCATCGTCCACAAGTTTATGAAGTGGGTCGCGCCACATAGCACAATAAACGCCCCGAACTGCACTAGGACCCATCTGTAAGGGAAGAATGCAGACTTCTGCACGAAATAAATCAACTCCAGAGGGATGGAGAAGTAGGCGAGTGCGATCAGGAAGTCTGATATGTACTGATACTTCAAGAGAATGTCGTCCGGGGGCAACTGGGTGTCGATACAATCACAAGACTCCATCATCCTGCAATTCTATCTGCAACAACACCAGCAGAAGTAAATCACCCGGTACTTACTCATGAGACAATGCACGCGATAAGGCTAGACTAAACAATTGCAACATCCTCCAAAATTCGCACAGAACGACAAAACCATTCCTTCCGAGAAGGCCGAAGAATCTCACAGAGCGAGAAATTCCCGCTCCCATGGACTACCAACACGATCTTCAGCATCTGCATGAACTTACAGACGCATTTCGAGCACACACCCCAGGTTCAGCCCTAACACAGCTCCACCACGATCCGACCAACAACCGAACTTTTACCCCAAACAACAACAAATCCCTCGATCCCAGACCAAGACAAGACCCTTCGTTCACCGGAATCAAAACCATCCCAGAAACGGAAACGCTCGGGACAGAAAAAAAAACCCAAATCATTTTCCCCTAAATTTTGCACAGAAACATCTCACAAGAAAGGTAAAAATCCAGGCTCGCCAGGGTGAAGCCGATTCCCCCTGCACCCCAAAAATTCAGGGATTACCCTCCCCAAAGAAAAAAGCAAGGAAAAGAAACCAACCAAAAGATAAGGGGGAGTGGTCTTTCGAGGAGGAGGAGGAGGAGTTAGTTGCTCAGGAGTCGGGTCTCTAGTTATCTACCTATCTGGGGGACGTGCATGAACGCCCCTCCCCACCCCACCTCCCCCGACAGAGCGATGCTGGCGGACTTAAGCAAAAAGGGGTCGGGACAATTGAAATAAGAATAATATAATCACAAGGGTGGGAATGGGAAGAAGGGGAGAAGTAGAGGAGAGGATGAATATAAACAAAGGGAAGAAAAGCCACGGGGGTCTGCTCGTTCGGTTGTTCGGACAAGTCGACACTTTTGACAACCAAACGACAAACCTCTCTGCCGTTTTGAGAGAGAGAGAGTGTGTGTGAGTGGAGGGTGGGGGGGTTCAAAAACACATTCTTTAATGACTTTGGGCTGAATGATATATGTATTTGTCCGGATGGGGCAACCCAATGGATATGATGAGAAGCACATCACGCAAAAACACATAACATGGGAGTAATCCGTCGATGTCTCTCAGCTCTCGTGACAGAGGAACCGCCTCAAAATCATTTTTAAGTTATGACTAGATTCAATGAATTCGGTCCCCCCGGGGGACACAACGCCACAGTTTTTCATTTCTACCTGGAGGTGGTTTAAAGTTCATGGAACGTAGTCCGGTTCTCTTCCAATCTCCTTTACCCCTTGCCTTTGAAAAGCAGAGACGCACACGCCACTAGCAACGTTACTATTTTTGGTGTCACTTTTTCCTTCCTCGAACATGCCATCCCCCCCCCCCTGATGCTATTTTATTTCAGACCTTTTATCTTTAACTTAAAAAAACAAACATCATTTCCCCTTTTTAGCGTAGGACCAGTAAGTATTTCAACTGGGCCGTGCGCGTTATTTTATATTCTTTGATATTTATTCGTAGAACAAATTTTGTATGAAAATGCTTTTGATTTTAAAAAAGTTTTATTAAATAAAGTTCGAATTTCGTAAAATACGATTTTACCGAAAAAAAAAGGCACGTGAAGGCGAATTTAAACCCGTCCCGTGCCTTTGAAAAGGGGTAGAAGGAAAAAAGGGAAGAAGGGAAGAGGAGAGGAGAGGGACGGGAATGGAAAAGGAAAGAGGGGGAGTGGGGAGGGAAAGCGTAAAAATAACAAGAAGAGCGGTGGATTTTGTAAAACCGGGCAAAGATGTCAGCATGGCTCAATTGGAGGAGGGTGTTGAAAAAATTAGCTGTCATCTGAAACACTTCTCACCACATCGGAGGCACACCAGAGACTTTTCATCTGAAATTGCAAGGCCCCTCGTATCAGAGCCACGAAGAACAGAAGACGACGAGACCAAGAAAGAGGTGGCTGTTTCCACTTTAAAAATATATGTTCGGTTATTTATAATAAACATACAATATTATTTAAAGATGTCAAAGTATTACGTGATTGTTTTTCTATACTCTATTTTTCGGTAATAGAAGTAAATATTTGTGTTCATGTGCTTTTATTTTTGTTCTTTACGTTACATTTTATTTAAAAGTCTTGGCGCGACCACATTTCTTGAACCTTTCCGGTCCTCGTCACGTCACTACTTATTTCGTCCACAAACGGTGGCACAAGGATTATCTTCTACTGCCCAACCAACCATTGTTTGTCCTCTGATTCTTCCAATGCAAATTCGCTTAACAATGGACTCCTAAGGTTAGTAAGACCTCCCAAAGTCCTCTTGTTTTCTAGCATTCCTATTCCTCTTGTTTTCGTCATTTTTACATTGGCAAACTCGGAATCCATCCCTCGTTTGCACATTCTAAACGAGGGCCTTGGACTTTGATTTTAAGAGATGAGACAAGGAAAGTAATGGTGGTGTGGTGGTGGTGGGTACGTCTTGAGAATGGACCACACGGGTTTTAGTTTTGCACCATTGTTTGCAGCAAATGTTAAGACCACAACCCCAACCTCGTCAGAGGGATTCACCGACAAGGACACGGTGGCCTACCCAACAACGACAGCAGAGGTCTGAAAAGACTCTGCTGTAAGACCCTCGGATCTTCTTTTTATTATTAGCAACAGACGTCCCTATACAACGAAAGATTACAGGAGTCCAAGTCTGAAATGTGCGATCCATCCATCTGCTACAAGTGTGTGTTGAATGATCGATAACCTCACAACATTTTCGGAACAACAAAATCTAACGATGAAATGGCACGGGCGGGCACCAGGACCCGATTGAAGAGATCGCTTGGCGCAGCACCATGGCGTGCATAAGGGTTAATAACGACCGGTTCTGTTCAGTGTGAGCGGAGATAGAGATCGTAGGGCTCCCAGAGCACGTCCAACGGGCATTGCTGTTTCGAATCCAGACGTAACCAGGGCTTCCCGCTGCCTGACCAGTGGAGGAGGCTGACGGGGCCTGGATGCAGGTCGCGGCAGCTTCCCCTGACGTTATCCCCTCCGAGCCCGTGCTGGTTCCACCGGTGCTTGATCGGGGCAACGTGACCTCCGAAAACGAGGAGGAACGGCGGGAGTGAACCCAGCTCGTAAATCCTCCCCCGTTTCTGGATCTCCATCCACCTCTCGATCCTTTTCGTGTAACCCGCGCGCCTCCACTTCGTCAGGTCGATTACCATCACGCCCGTGTTGAAGTAACATGGCCGCCGGCCCGAGAACGTCCCTGATAGCTGCTTGTTCGACCAGAACGAGTCGGTGAAGTACCTGGTGAAATTTGTGTGGCAGTATTCCGGAGCCCCGATCGTCCTTGTCCCTAAATCGGTGCCCCACATCTTCGAGATGTCATCCACGACCACCAAATCCGAGTCCAGATAGATCACCCGACCAATGCAGGGCTCGAGCAGATCCGCGAGGTAGTTCCGGGCGTAATTGAGGGGCTGCTCGAGCGCTTGCCTCACGGATGTAGATATTAAGCCCCTGACCAAGTCCGGATCAAAGTAATACACCTTGAAATTGAGGTTGGGAAAGGTGGAGGCCACAAGGGTTTCGAGGCCGGTGTCCGAGACAAGGAAGTGGAAGAACACGCTCTCAGGGCACCTGGAGTGCTGCAGGATGGAGTGGACGGCTGCAATCGACCCGCGAAGATAAACCACATCGACAGTGATCGCGACATGGACAAGACCCCGGTCACATATGCCTGGCCTCGACTGACCAGGCACCCCGCACTCCCTGGCATTGCGGAACACGGGCGCTCTCCTGAACGAAAGCGGCAAATGAGGACCGGCGGGACCACCCATTTGGGATGACCGGATGGCCTCTGCAGGCGGGAAGGTCCGGAAAGACGGCCAAAGCACGACCATCGTCATCACGGCGGAGAAGAACCCGGACAGCCTAGTGATCCAAAGCATCTTTTATCCTCCTCCTCCTCCGCGGGAGCTGATTCCAGTTATCCCGGGACCCGAAATCAGAAAACGAACCGCTCCGCCAGGACCTTCCTCTCGAGTCCCCCGAGGGGTCCGCCCGAGCTGTCGCCGGCGTGTCTAAAAAGTCAACCCGGAGCCACTCTTATAAAAAAAAAAAAACTAACAACAATCGGAATAAGTCCCTTTTACCCTATCCCTTGGTATCCAAACCTTCCTTACTTTGACGACAATCAATGCAGCAGCAAATCCATCTCCCGGCTCTGCCTTGGGAACAAAGCGACGACCCAACCCAAGGCAAGCAACAAGAATCCATCTCAACGGTGGAGGAGGAGGTCGTCGTCGTCAAATCATTCCCACCCCCGAGTCTCTCAATATGGTGGTAGGGAGGGAGTAGAAGACGACGCTGAAAAGTTTGATGTTTCTTCTTGCGACAGCCTCTCTCCGTTTATAATAAAAGCAGAGTGGGTTCGGACATAACGCGACGACTTGACCTTGTCTTAAAATGAGCAGCGGCAGCAGCAGCGGGGCGAGTGAGTCTGTCCGAACCAAACTAAGCTACTTGCATTTGGATGTTGTACGTGGTTTCAATTTGGATTGGGGGGATATTCTTTAGGGTGGTGGGGTTTGGCAGGTCTCGTGGGTGGTGGTGGGGGGACGAGCTTTCACATTTGGGAGGCAATCAATGGTTAAAGAACAAAATACTAGAATAGAATAGAATAGAATGGACCCAAACCTGAAAAAAATTAGCTATGAATTTGTACGAAACCGAGATTGTACGTAGCGAGAGTATCCTGAATATTACTTTAGATTAGAGTTAACGAAATCATTTTAGATATTCTTTTAAACATCTCGGGATTTGTTTCAAATAAATTTCAAAAATTTAAATTTTATCGATACTTAAAAATATTCAATTTACCATTCATCACAAATAACGTAATTCATTACTTGAAGCGTAGTGAGTACCTTCTCAGAGTAAACTCGCAACTTAGCTGATTCAAATTTGATTTGATGATGGGTAGTATTTTGAAAAATCTGTTTGGAGGGGGGGTGGACTAACATTAAGGAAAATATTATTCCGCCCGTTTGTAGTAGTAGTTTGGTGGTTACTTACTAGCTAAGGAAATAATAAATAGTCAAAGTCAATTTTCTAAACAATTAAAAAACCCGTATCGCCTCGCCTAACTAATTAATTTAATCAAGGGAATTAAAAAAAAATGAGGTCCTCCAGTCCAGTAGTGTCCATGTCCACACACCAATTTGAACGACGCCGCTTCCTCCTGGGGTTACGACGTAATCGGGGCCGTTTATTCGGCCTATTCAAATCACCGCCCGATAACCCAACATCCAGATCGGCCCGGCCAATCCATCATCTCTATATAGAGCCCGATAAACAGTGTCCCAATCAATAATTTTCTATAAGTAAGAGTTTATTGTTTTGTTTACAAAATAACGGCACAACTTCGGACACTTTATTTTAGTTTTGAAAATTTTTACATTTATTTTCGACGAGACCCCAGTTTAAAAAATTCATTAATAATCATGAAAATTATATTACGGGGAATTCCTTCCCACCTTATTTTTGCATTATCTAACACGACCGCCTCAATAAAATCAAAAAGCCGTTACATTGATCACTTTCCGAGCTTCCCATCGTCGGCAGCGGCCGCGGCCATCACCACCGACCTACATATCTCTGCGATCACTTTCCTATCGTACTCCTTGAGCGGCGCCTTCCCGAATCCGCACCCCGCCCCGCTGTGGTGATACCCGCTGCCCCTGGTGCATATGCTCGTGCTGGCGAGCCCGAGCATCATCCCCACGTACCCGTCCCTCAGCCGGAGGAGTGCCTTCTTGGGCGAGGAGATGAGCTTGGAGACCTTGAGCTTAGGAGATACCCTCACCCGTGGCCTCCAGAATCTCCCCGTCCTCGTGGGGAGGCGGACGTAGCCGCGCCTGCGCCAGCATGATCTGATGGCCTTGTACGCGGCAACCGATCCACCCTCCATTTAGCTTTTAGTTTATGGATATTGGTTCTGAATGCATGGACAAAGGGGGGGGGGGGGTTCAAAATATAAAGATCAATCTTTTTAATACTATTTTTTTATATACATTTTGTTTTTGGTTTTGGGGATAAAGAGTTTAGTTTCATCGTGTGGTGTGTGTTTGTGGGGGCGTGACAATGTGATTGCATTGAATGAGTCGGGGGGGAGTAAATTTTATATATAGATTTTGTCGTCGGTGCAATTGAGCTTTGGTTTTCTCTCCTTTTTTTTATTTTTTTTCCTTTTGATTTAATTTGAGTAATTATATTGAGTTTGTAAAATGTATTTTTTTTTTCATGACGGTGGCGGTGGTTCTAATAATTTTTTTTTTTTTACATTTTTTGGTAATTAATTCAACATTGAAAAATTACATCGGGACGACATTTTCTTTTCTCCCTTGTTGAATAAAAAAATAATAAAATTAGAAAAGCCCGAGATTACTAGTATCTTATTAACGAGTGTCACGTGCCATTGACCCGGAGGGGTACGACTAATCTGAACGAAATTTTTCTGAACGAAATAAAATTAACGAGTTTTAGGATACAAAATTTTTTGAATCGAAAGAAACTGGGGAACGAATTTTATCGATAAGAATGAAATTAGAACACGAGAATAGAATTTTCCACGGTCAAATTTTTCATGGTAGTTCTGGGTGGTTAAAGATGCGAATTCCCTTAAAGTTTGGGACCCTATTTTTTTTTTTCCCTATCTTTAACTTCACCTAAAACCTACTGCTATTAAATTCGTGGCCGTCTGCAGTATTCAAGTCGTCATCAGGATAATATAATAATTTATTTAACTGAGTTTCAGGCTGGTTCATGATTAAACCGAATTCTATATAGTTTTAGCATTCCCCTCGTGTTATTTTCATGGGTCCCCCACTCTTGTTAGTTACAAAGTACATAAAAATACTAAATTACAACATCAAGAAATTAAATCCAAAATGTTAAACCACGAACCATATAAGTTAAATCTTAAATCCTAAACCATAAATCCGAAATGTTAAATCATAAATCCTAAAAGTTAAACCATAAATATAAAATGTTAAACCCTAAATCAAAGTTAAATCATAAATCCTAAACCATAATCCTAACAAGTAAATTTTAAACCTAGATGTAAAACCTTAAATATTAAATGTTAAACTAAATATTAAATATTAAGTCATAAATTATAAACCATAAATGTTAAAAAATAAAATCGAAAGTTATGGTATATTTATTAGTTAAAAGTAAATAATTTATTAACTTCTTAATATATCGGTGATAGTAAAGTAAGTAATTTTATAATCCTAAAAATAAAAATCATCGTAGAATTAAAAAAAGAACGCATCATGTCCTTTTAAATGGAGACTCTCCATTTTTTTTTTTTTATCAAACGGAGAGAATCCTAATTTCTCCCACTTTGCCCACCGTAATTTGTAAATATAGTAAGTAAAATTATAATACAAAAGATTTTATTCCTTAAATATAAAATTTTTCATTAAATTTTATTTAATTCTAAAAACTTTATTAGGATGGAAATTCACAAATTTCCCGGCTAGTCCTAAAAGGATATCAAATGAATTGCTTCTCTTATTTTACCGAGGGTTTCCTTCGGTTTTATCTTAATGGAATAATGGCTAAAGTTTTTTTTTCTTTTCTTTACGATGATAAAAACAATAAACAAGTAAAATCCACTTCGACCACAATTCCAAAGTAATCTCCCTTTTATTTAATATTAATGAAAGCACTGGATTTTATTCGCAATAAGTTATTAATATCAAGGGATTCCAGAAATGGCAAGAAAGAGGAATACTAAATATAAATTTTAGGCCAAATTATCCAATTTATCCTAAACTATTCAGATTTTTTCCGATTTATTCTATCGTTTGAATAATATCACCATATATCATAAACTTCCACCGTTAATCCATATTTATCCTCCGTCAGTCGACCGACTAACGGACGTTGACGTGACGAGTACGTGGCGAGGACGTGGCGGTAACGTCGTTAGTCGCAACGCGAACGGGAATGTAATTGTCATAATCGTCCTCAACGTTGTTTTTTTCATTTCAATTAGGTCCAACATTCAATAATTCGATCCCCCTAATTCCCTAATTCCCAAATCGATCCCCCCGACGTCCCGTTCCCCCACCCCTGACCTCCTCCTCCATACAGCAGCTCCGACCTCCTCTATCCCCTCCCGCACCCGTCGATCTCCGCTTCTCATTAGTCCTCGACCACGTCCTCCTCCCCCTCCCCCTACCTCATCCTTCCCTATGCGGACCTCCATTTCCTCGTCCTCTTCCCTCACCCCAAAACTCATCTGCCCCACCCCTGCCGCTTCCACCATATCCGTCAGCCATATCAATTTCCCCGGACTCATCCCGCAAGTCATCCCCGACTTGTCCACCACCCCCCTGACCCATCCCGCAAGTCATCCCCGACTTGTCCACCACCCCCCTGACCCATCCCGCAAGTCATCCCCGACTTGTCCACCACCCCCCTGACCCATCCCGCAAGTCATCCCCCGTCTTGTCCACCACCCCCCTGACCCATCCCGCAACCCCTCCACCCACCCCGAAATCGTGAGGTCTTATTTTTTTATTTTAATTTTGTTTTGGTTGGTTGTTTTGCTGGAACTTTGCATCAATGAGTCTTGAACTTTGCATTAATTCTCCGATTTTTGTTCTTAGTTGCTAGTGTTTATGGCTTTCTTAATGGACAGTGGACAGTATGATTGTGGTTGTGGTGTGTTGGTGGTTAACAGTGGACAGTACGAGTTCATTTTGTTAGTTATTTAATTAGGTGTTTATTTATTGAAGGTGGATCATGTCTTTTAAACGGAAAAACTTGAAGAAGGACTTCTCGAGTAGTGTCAACTGCCATGCTAACATACAATCTTGGGCTCACTGCAAGTGTGAGATCGTCTGTCATCCTAAAGTAGCAAAAACAGAGAAGAACAAAGGTAGAGTATATGTGGGTTGTCCTCGTTACAAAGAAGATGACGGAGGTTGATTTTTATGTGGTTGGAATCTGAAAAGGAAAGATCATATTCAAGCAAGGAAGACTTGGTTAACAATGCATTGGAGGAAAGACTTATGAAGGTGGAAATGCAATTGACAAGATTGAAGTGAGAGTGGAGATTATTAGATATATAATTGTGTGTGGACTATGTTTTTTCTTTGTGATTTGTGTTGTTGGATTATGTATTGTAACTGGAAAAATGTGATGTTGGCTGTAGTTGTTGGATTTATGGATAATTGAAAGTTGCAACAATCTGGACATAAGCCTGACAATAATCTGGACATAAGCCGGACAATAATCTGTTACATAACCATGCCTAAACAACAGACTTTCCAGAACACAGGTGCATAAACCAAGCAGTAGCTGTCAAGGTGCACAAACCAGTTTCTAACAACACAGGTGCACAAACCAGACAGTGCACAAACAAGTTGTACAATATCTGTTTCTATCAAGGTACACAAACCAGTTTCTAACAACAAACTCAACAAACACAAACAGAACAAATTCGTAAATTCCCAGTTGTGGATGCCGCCATGCTCGGGCCTGCTATCGAGCTCTCTTGTGTTCCCGAAGTTCCAACGTTGAAACTGCTCTGAGCACGAGAGATGTCATCTTCATGCATTGAGTTGCCTTCGGGTCCCTGCAGTCCCCGGCCAGCCATTCCTGGGGGTCCCGGTAGTCCCCGGCACTCTCCCCTTCCATTGGTACCAGTGGGAACTGCTTTCATGTAGTAGTCTCGCTTGAAATAACCATGCACATATGCATCTACATCATGCTTCATGAAATTTATACATGCAATACCATGGCAACACGGTAATCCTGTCAAATCCCATTCCCGACAACTACATGTGCTAGCATTTAGATCAACCACATATTTTTCTTGCCTACGAACAACTTCAAATTTCTCTCCAATGCAAGGCCTAGGAACCCATCTACCGGCATTCACTTTCAACTTCTCAATTTTCTTCCTAAATTCAGGACAGACCACGTCTTCTCGGTTGTTGAAAAGCTGATTCTTGTGACACATCCTCTCCATCAAACTCAACCTAATCTCATCTAACATGTCTACGATGGGTCTAGTCCTAGCCAATGCAATATAAGAATTAAACATCTCACACAAGTTGTTATCGGTAGCATCACACTTCACCGATGGGTCAAAGTAAACCTGTTGGGTAAAGCAAGTAAAAGTTACATATTGTCTAACGAGTTAAACACGGTACTGTCATACTAGCTCCTAACCTTGCAAAAGTGCTCCGTTCCTTGCTTGATGAAGTCTTCTGCTGCATCATTTGAAATTGCACGTAAGTTCCTTAATGCAAGGCTATAAGAGGCTTTATTTGTGCTCTTAACCGCAGCCCAGAAACATCTTTTCAGACATTGTCCTCTATGACTGACTTTCCAATTGGCATACACGTGGCGAGCACAATCTCTATGCTCAGCTAGGGGTGCAAGTTCAGCCACAGAATGTATTAATCCCTGGAAAAAAAGAGTTACATATGTCAACAGAAAAACAGATATACCAAGAAGAACAAACAACTAGAAGCAGCCATACCTTTTGCTTGTCGCTTATAAATGTCCACCCTCGTCCATCATTTATAGCCAAATCTTGAAATAAAAGGGACAAAAGCCACATCCAACTCAAAGTATTTTCTCCTTCCACTACAGCCCACACAATCGGGTACATATGATTGTTGTCGTCTCTACCTACCCCCGACAGCAATATGCCTCCCGCAATCGTTTTCAAGAATGTGCCATCGAATCCAATCACTTTTCTACAATCCAATCTAAATCCCTTTCTCAACTCAGCAAATCCGACATATAGTCTTTTAAAAGTGTTAAACAAACCAGCAGTTGGTGCAAACTCAACATCCAATTTGAAGGTGCTACTAGGAGACATTTTCCCGAGGTAGGCAACATAAGATCGAAGCTTCCTATAGTGATCCTCTATAGAACCGTTAACTGTCCTCTGAGCAAGCCATTTGGCTCTATAAAATTGCAATTTGTTCACCTTAATAGAATACTTTTCCATTAAATCAGCAATAACATCCCCAGCCCTCATCGAATCCAGCGGTCGATTTTGCTTAATGAACTCCCTAGCTAGCCATTTCAGTGTAGCTTGCCTATTTTTCAACACCCTGGTACACTTATGCTCTGAACAGCAAGACTTCACTGAAACAGTACGATCCACCACACATGCGCATTCCATCCTCCTATTATCCATTCTAATCCAACGCACATTCACTCCATTCATTACAGCATAATCTTGAATTGCCTCTTTAAATTGTTCGAGAGAATCAAAACTCAACCCCACCTCAAATCTCAAACTCTTATGGTCGCAATCAGGATTATAAACATTTCCATCACTACGAGCACGAGAGGTACCTGTATCATCATCTGGCCCTCCATGCAGTTCAGCTTCTGAAGTTTGATACTCCGATTCCACAGCATCGATTTCCACGGGACCACTCGGGACAACTTCATTTGCACAGCCTTCAACAGAGTCATCGTCCCTTTCCAGTTGAGAACCTTCTTCCTCGGGATCACTATCATTACGTTCGTCACCTTCAACATATAAATCTATCGACTTTGCCTCCACTAACAATTTCACCAGTTCCACTACCCCTGAATCACTATAAATCTCTACCAATCCTTTTGCCAAACTCTTCCCAGACCTAGAAAACCAAATCCTGGTGGGATGACATCCAATTCTATTGACTAAATTCCTCACTGTAAAATAACCGACCCTATCAACGTCGACATTTTCTATTCTGCATGTTTTCCCTCCAACATAGCTTACTCTTCCCCTCATACAAAGCTTACTGCCCACATGTAGAATCAAGTCGCCGCGGCAGTCCGCCATTACCTACCGATGTTCTAGGCTGAGGACGTGCGTGGAAGTGGGAGAAGAAGAGGAGGAGGTGGGCCTGGGCAAAGAGGCGGAGGTGGGGCTGGGCAAATAGGAGGACGTGGGTCTGGGCAAAGAGGAGGAGGTCGGGCTGGGCGAAGGGGAAGAGGTCTCGAGGGTGGGCGAAGGGGAAGAGGTCGAGCGTGGGCGAACGTGGGCGAAAGAGAAGAGGTCGGGCGTGATGAGATCGTAGATGGTTGGAGGAAGCGGATGTCGGGGTTTGAAGGAAGGGGAAGAGGTCGACTGTGTGCGACCGTGGGCGAAGAGGATGAGATCGTAGATGGTTGGAGGAAGCGGAGGTCGGGGTTTGGGGGAAGGGGGGAGGTTGGAGACGGTGTGACGGAACAGCTGGGAGAAGGAAGAGTTCGGGGATTGGGAGGAACACAACGTCGGGAGGGGGAGAACACGTTGATTTGGGAATTAGGGTTTTAGGAATTATTGAATTTTGGACCTCATTGAAACGAAAAAACAACGTTGAGGACGATTATGACAATTACATTTCCGTTCGCGTTGCGACTAACGACGTTACCACCACGTCCTCGCCGCGTACTCGCCACGTCAACTTCCGTTAGTCGGTCGACTGACGGAGGATAAATATGGATTAACGGTGGAAGTTTAGGATATATGGTGATATTATTCAAACGATAGGATAAATCGGAAAAAACCTGAATAGTTTAAGATAAATAGGGTAATTTGGCCTAAATTTTAACATTGGCTTGGATATTATTATATTATATTGTCTTCGCTGTGTTTTTCTCTCTGACCCTTTTGCCCTTCTCCCTCTCTCTTTTTTCTGTCACTCCACCTACCCCCCCCCCCCCCCCAGTCGTCTTCTTCTTCGTCTTTCCCACGGCCGTCCCGTCTTCCGTCGGCCCATTCCTCCGCCCGTGGAACCTACATTTCTCCGCCCCCCCGCCGAGTGTGTACTCGTTCATCTGAGCTACCCGACTTCTCTTCGCCACACTGATGTGCGAGGAGGCGGCCCCGGTGTGATGGATGTGAGTCCTCGGTTTTCTGTTACAGAGTAACTGATTCCGATGTGATCGTTTGATATTCAAGTGGAGGGTCGGGTCGGGTGGGGTGGGGAAGCGTCTGTTTGTATGTCTTGGGGGCGTTGAATTTTCCTTTATTATACATTTTTTTTTGTTTGGAACGGTGATCATAGACGTGGGCGAGGGAGTGGCTGGAGCTTCTAAAGTCTGGCGGAATTACGAGGAACCCTAGCGTTCCTCGGATCGTCTCTGCTTCTCTGGTCCACTGCCTCTGCGTCATCCGGTCGGTTCGGTTTTAAGCCGCGCAAAAGGAAGCGCCGGAGGGCTCCCTCGATTAAGATGCTCTGGATCCTGAGGTTCTCGTGGTGCTTCTCCGCAGCGATTATGATGGTCGTCCTCTCTCCGTCCTTCCAGTCCTTCCCTCCCGCAGAGGCCATCCGATCATCTCAGATGGGCGGGATGGGACTCCGCCCGTTTCAGTTGGAGCCTCACTCTCAGTTCTCCTTCAGAAAGTCTCGCCTTTTCCTCAATGTCGAGGGGTGCGGCATCCAGGGTCGGCCCTCTGTCGGGAAACCGGGCGTCTGTGATCCCGGGGCTGTCCACGTGGCGATCACACTCGACGTGGAGTACCTTCGGGGATCGATCGCGGCTGTCCATTCAATTTTGCAGCACTCTCGGTGTCCCGAGAGCGTCTTCTTTCACTTCCTTGTGTCGGAAACCAGCCTGGAAACCTTAGTGGCCTCCACTTTCCCTGGTCTCAATTTCAAGGTCTATTACTTTGATCCAAATATTGTCAAGAATCTCATCTCAACATCCGTCAGGCAAGCGCTGGAGCACCCCCTCAATTATGCCCGGAATTACCTCGGAGATCTTCTAGAACCCTGTGTTGACAGGGTTATCTATCTGGACTCGGATTTGGTAGTCGTGGATGACATAGCGAAGCTATGGTCCACCAGTTTGGGCACAAAGACTATCGGTGCTCCAGAATACTGTCACGCGAATTTCTCAAAGTACTTCACAGACAGGTTTTGGTCGAACAAGCAGCTTTCAGAGACATTCTCGGGGCGGCAGCCATGTTACTTCAACACGGGGGTGATGGTGATCGACCTTTTGAAGTGGCGACGAATGGGATACACCAAGAGGATTGAGCGGTGGATGGAGATACAGAAGAAGGAGAGGATTTATGAATTGGGTTCGCTCCCTCCATTCCTCCTGGTTTTTGGAGGGCATGTGGCACCAATCGAGCATCGATGGAATCAGCACGGTCTCGGGGGTGATAACGTGCAAGGCAGCTGCCGTGATCTTCATCCTGGTCCAGTCAGCCTCCTCCACTGGTCAGGCAGTGGGAAGCCATGGTTGCGGTTCGATTTGCAGCAACCCTGTCCGTTGGATGCACTGTGGGCGCCCTATGATCTATATGGATACTCTAGCTGACAACAACTCTGGAAGGCCTTTGTTTCTTCAGCGGGGGCTGACTTGCCGGTAAAAGTTCTCATTTCAACCCCTGTGATTTTCAGTTTTCAGAATCTTCAATTTGGCTATTGAGATTGATTTGATGGTACTGTGTCATGTGGTTGAGAGCTTTGTTAGAAAATTTGGGCAAATATCTCATTTCAGCTCGTCTTTGACAATTGCAGAACCCGAAATTTGCCATTTTAATAATGATCCTTACAGAGAAACATTGTCTGATTTTTGGGGGTCCTCTCATTGCTTTCAGTTATGTCAACTGATTTTGCATTAACATCTGGATTATGACAAATTTTAACTGGTAAAGCACTTATGCTTTCAAGTAAAATGATAGAAAATGAGGGGCTGTCGTCTTTTTTTTTTGGGCGGGGGGTGTTTGGTCTATTAATTTGCATTTAGAACTGGAGTTAAGAACCGTGATGTTCATTTAATAGCAGTGGCTGGATGGCATTTGGATAGGGATGACGATGATACATGAAGGTAGGGAATAGAGGGAGTAAATTGACATATTTCTCTGTCTTACCCTTTTTGTGATGCGTGATTGTGTTGCGGTGAGTGGGGTTGGAGTTATGTCATGGATTATCACCAAACAAGCACCGAGATGGGGCGGGGAACATGTGTGTTTGGTAGTTGGTTCAAGATTTGGCAATCTGGCCTCATGATTGGAGGGTGTATCATTTGTCTCTTCTCCTTTTGCTTTCTTCCTTGATAGTCGGCAGTAAATCCTTGGTAAGAAGAAAAAGGCAGGCTGGTTGTGGGGCCGGACAATATTTTCCAAAGTTATTTCTGCATCTGAAGACTCTACGGAGGATTTATAATACGTTGGGAGGGAGATACGATAGGAAAGCGAGAGCTGACTTAGTTTTTTTGCCTTTGCGTGAGAGTTGTTTCTGCTGCTTTTGTTGGGAGTGGCGGAATACTTGTGTGCTACTACTCTTACCCTTTCTGTACCTTTGCTCATTTTGGTGGCAATGCCCCCCTCCTCTTCTCTCGTTCTCCTTTCATCTGGATCTCGTAGTTGACCTCTTTGGTTTAGAAAGTGAAAACCAGGCATTAGTTTAGGAGGGATTGATTTCTCCTTAGTTTCTGGTCCATGTGACATATTTTGGTGAAACGAAGTGGGACGCCTTTCTTTATCTCGGTGGCTGAATTGGGACGTGACTCGAAAAGAGCATTGTAGGTAGAATAATCTGTTTCTCAGATTAAATTAGCTGCTTGCTTCATCTGCTCCTAGAACTCTTTTTTTGGTTGTGAGACAAGAAAGTTGTAGAATGATGGAGACCTGGCAACTGATGGTGGTCCTCGCCCTGTTTTGGGTTATGCGAATCTGATTCCATCTTTGGTTTGTCCTTGCCTTTCTAAGAGGTGTGTTGTTTCCCATGTGATTATATTCCTGCAGGAACTATCTGTGTAGTGCTTGATAAGACTCCTCTGACGGAGACCCCGACATGCCATGAGCATCGCAGATTGTAGCGATTCTCTGGGTTGGCTTGTTCCTACTAAGGGAGGGGATTGGGTCCCAGGCGGAGCTTGATAACAGCAGTGGTTGGCCGGTTCTGGTGTCTAGAATAGCTGAAGGAGTGCATATGGTGGCGGAGCCGAGGAATGACAAAGACTGGCTGTTCCATTGATCATATTTACGAGTTCCTTTTTGGGTTTAATTTTGTGGAAATCGCATTTTGTTTTGGCCATTGATGCTGTTTATACCAGACGTGAATGAAGGAAATGCATTGGCGGGACAACCAATTTGTTACTAATTTGAATATACCATTTCTTTTGACATTTTTCTACAACCCCTCCGGGACCTGAGCACGGGTGGCCCAGCATCGTCGAGGAGCATCACCTCCCGTCTCTTGTATGTGTCAATACGCTTTCTGTCCCTCATCTTTACACACTTGACGACAACTCGAGGGAGATGTCCGCCCGAACATCGGAAAACATTCAGCTGCTAGTGCTGTGAGTGAATCGATTTTAAGGACAGGATCATTCAAAGATCCTATAGTACACTTCGAAACCTTCCGTAGCAATGATAAGCAAGGTTCGCGGACGACCGTAGGAGAATCAAAGCAGATATTTTCCGAGAACTGCATACTTACATAGTTTGTCGATCTAGCTTAAGATTTCATTGCGATGAACGTGATAAGCGATTAAGACAGAACATAACATTTTCTTGTGTATGAAAATGAACGATGTTTTGGATGCAAACCACGGCCTTGTTTTGTAGAGTTCTGCCGACGATGTTTTTCATGGTAAGAATTCCTCAGCTGCTGCAAATTTCATGTCCCATCTTCAATCATTCATCTCCCACCTGCAATTTCAAACAAACGTTTAATTTGGAGTACAATGAAAGCAGCTGAAACGTAAAAAAAAAATCACAATTCCTCGCATCAGTTTTGCGTAGAACCATTTGAGATACGTACATGATAAGGTTGGCTGCGCTGCATTTCGTGGAGACGGTCCCTCTCGTTCTGATTCTGGATCCTCATCTGTTGGTAGAATCGAGCGATGAACTCGTCCGCCTTGAGATCGATCATCTCATCGCCGCCTCCGTTGTCATCTCCGCCTTCTTTGTTCTCGTTCTCCTCGTCGCCGGCCGCGTCGAGTTCCTGGAGGTTCAGCGCGGAGGCATAACGGCTCGTCCCACCCTCGGAGGTAGTCGACGAGTGATCCGGCGACGGCGGCACGATCACAGAAGCGGGGGATTGCGGCACGTCCTCGAACTGCTCCGTCGGGGAAGGGAACGACGACATGACAATGACCGGAGCGGCACTGTTAGGCGGGGATTCATCGCCTTGTGCATGCAACGGCCGCATCGAACCAACCACCTTGTTCAACACCTCGGCCGATGCCACCTCAGCGTATATAGGCTTTTTCGACTTCTTCCCCAAGGGACGTCGGTGAAGCATGTGCATGGCCGCCCTGAGGAGGCTAATCCCCCCGCGCTTCTTCTTTGCGCCGTTTACGATGGGCACATTCTTATCGTCTCCAATGGGGATGATGGCCTGGGCATCGGGGGTGAGGTCCAGTCCCTTGTTTCCGCCCTCCATGGGTGTTTTACGACGTTTCAAGGCTCCGGGGGGACGACGATTTCCCACTGCCTCTCCCTGCGAGAAGCAGGCGGAGACGCCGGGAGGATCTTCTGAGGAGATGTAGGTTGTTTAATCGGCCTTAATTATATAATGCCAAAGTCGGTCGTTGTCGGGGTAAAATGGGGAGGGACTTCATTTTTGCTGGCAAAAATTAGCCCAACTGTTTTCTCAACCGGGGAAGAAAAGAAACAAACAAAAAAATTAGGATGAGGGAGTTCCCATGTCCATAAATAGAATGCTACGCAAATCATTGGAAAGGTCGAGACACTTTGAGAAACGAAATTCCACTTGTCAATTCAAAGTCTTCTTTTAATTAAACTATATAATATAAATCACATAATACCTCGAGTTCAAAGTCTTTTAATTATTAATAATTATGAACAATCCGGGCTGTATTACTATCAATATGAAACTTATTGTCGAAAAAGGCAAAAGTTAAATTAAGTACACGGAGAGGGAGTAATAATAATGGCTACTAAATATCAAAACCATTTTAAACCAAAATGTGATAGATAGCAGAACCAAAAAGAGGAACGGGAGGCTCCGACTAAAAATTCAATGTTCTACATTTAGCCCAATCTAGAAACTTCTCTTCGCCCGCCTCGCCCGAAGGAACGTGCTAGTAGCTTTTCTTAACCGAAAGCTTTTTTTACATGAAGGCGGACAAGACGTTCTTCTTGAGATTCAATTCATCAGCTTTAGCAGCACTGATTGACTGCACCCATATTTAACCGACGACCACGGTTAGAACAGAACGGAGAAGATCGGTCATCGCCACGCTAGTTATTTCTATATCAAATCTCACCTTCTCGAGTATCCGCTCGAGCCTCTCTGTTTCCTTCTTCGCATAACCAGTGCCCTTATCAATACAGTTCTTGGCAGCTTTCAAGTAGATCTTCCCATATCTGAAAGAAGATCCATCCCAGTTTAAGAAATGTTTGACCACCCACACTTCCGCTCGTGAGTTAAAGATTATACAATTCAATCGACCAAATGGGATCAGATTAGAGACAACCTCGCTGTTGAGCCCTTGAGTTTCTCCACCTCCTCTTCTATTTTTGAAAAGATAGCTTTCTTATCCTCCTCTCCAGCTGCTACAAACTCTTTCACCAATGCGTCTAAACTATCAACTAAGCCGGCCTAATCCAGAAAATGAGAGGTCGGGATGTCAACATAAGTGTTAAGAGGCAATGCCAAACAGATGAAAGAGCGTTCAAAAAACCTTTGAAGTAAGCTGTCCTTTCCCATCTCGACTGGTCCCACACTTTTCGTTGATGAAGCTTACAAAGGCGTCCAAGTCCCTACCTCCTTCATAATCTTCGCCACCCTTGTCTCCCTTCGGGAAGAATTTTATTGTAGGATAACCACTCACGCCATATCTGTAAATCCAGAATGCAATTACTACTTAGAAAAAAAAAAGAAGGAACCCATGACCAGTGAAGCGCAGTGAATTAGGTGAATATGCACATACTTCTCAGCCAGGTCTTTGTATTTGTCGGCATCGAGGTTGGCAATTACTACATCTTCTTCAGATTTAAATGCTGCGGCCACCTTCTCATATGTCTAAGGAAACACGAGAAAAATATGAACATCTGAGACAAGTCAGGCACCAGCATAAATGCCAAAGAAGCATCAACACAATACTTACAGGAGCAAGGGCCTTGCAGTGGCCACACCTGAATGTGAGACAAAACTTGGATTAGCAATTTTATGGACATGAAGATACTAAAAAGTAGAGCGCTGTCCATGAGATTCTTACACAAGAATTTAAAGGGACAGGGAGAATATTTACCATGGTGCGTAGAATTCCACTAAAACATCCTTAGTCTCATCCAAGACAACCTCGTTGAAGGTATCAGATGTAAGCACCACAACGCTAGATGGAACTGATGCTATCTTCACATTAGTTCCTGCAAAAGGAGAAGTTATTACTTGTAAGAATCTCAGGAGTGCCCAAGTGTCTAGAATTGATTCTTCTCCTTGACATAATTTCACTTAACCCAGGCAACATCTCAATGGCAATTCGAGATGCTGCATAGTAAACGAACTACAGTGACAAAAAGTCAATGGGATGTTGACCCAACATCATAAGATCTCGATTGCTGACATTTAAAAGTAACAATCTGAGCATCCAATTACAAAAACACGGGTTTTCTGAGAAAAGAAAATTAATTTTAAAAAATCAATACCTTCTTCATTATTCACAAACTCAGTAAGTGCTTCAGCAGTTCGTGGTCCTTCGTACCTTCATCATTAGCCAATACATGATTCACACAATAAAAGGCAACGATTGAAACACATGTTGCCATAAATATAAGAAAACTAAGAGAGGACTCACTTTTTAGGCTCTAGGGAACCCTTGGAAAACCATTGAATGGTAGGGTAACCAGAAACTCCATACTTACTACACACACTTTTATGTTCATCACAGTCCACCTACAAGATTCATAACAATGTCAGCCATAGTACTATAGACAACATTTCCAAAAGACAATTCCAGCTTGTTCTTGTAGATCGCTATTATACTTGGAAACATCTTCTTAGCTAAGCAGTAGAAACTAACAATACGAGCTGACTGAGATAGAAGCCATGACAAATACTTTGCCTTACCTTCCCTATAAGAACAGACTTCGCCTTCTTGAAGCTTGATCCAAGCTTCTCATATTCAGGAGCAAGTTTTTTACAGTGCCCACACCTGTCGGAATAACCAAAGTGATTTTATATAAAAAATTTATAAAGTAAACTAATTGTAATTCTCAGGCATCGAATGACCCAACTAAGTAAATGTCATATTATTAGGCCTCCTAACCATGACTAAATTCACATAAGTTGCAGGTGAGAGAGATTTGAAAAAGAGGATGAAGATCCATAATATCATTCTGTCGGCGTCAATTAGACTGACAACAATACAATCTCATTGTCATTGAAATGAAACCAATAACATTGCCCAATAAAAAAGAGGCCCCATAAGCAAGTTAAGCACCTCACTGAACTAATCCATGTTCCAAACGCATGCTGCCTCGATCTCTTAAATAAACGTTGTATCGAATTATACAGAATGAACTATTTTTCATCAATGTTGAAAAAGTTGCGCTAGTCAAGAGGCCTTCACACACCAGGATACCTGATCAAAGGCGCTTCACACTTTCAAAGCACAAACTAGCGCAGGAAACTTCCTTTTAATGGATAAAAGACCAGGCGCAAACAAAAAAGGAGCACATAATAGCCATAACACAGTAAACCACAATATGCAAAGGCACAAAACATCAGTCCAAAGAGCAAAGGGAAACAAGATCCACCGATTTAACTCAAAAGAGATGAAACTATAGCGGAGTCCATCAACCAACCACCCCTCACGCCATGAACAAACACGAAAAAAACGGATCAAGGACAACAAATCATCCAACACGGACGAATCAGATCAAAGAGGTCCATTAAACGGCAAAACGGATCAGATCACGATCATCTCCGAGAGGAATCGAGCTCGATCGGCCCAAAGGCCTCACCAAGGAGCGTAGAACTTGACGAGAGCTCCTCTTTCCTGGCCGACCTCCTTATCGAAATTATCCTCCGTCAACACCACGACGTCATCATCCGCCGACACCGTCGAGGCCAGAAGAACCGCCGCCGCAGCCACCGCGAACGCCGCAATGACCCGTCGGTGTAATCCGCCGTTGCGGCCCATCGTTCGAACTATCCGCTTCGACGTCGATGTCTTCCGAAGGGTAAAATCTGAAGTTCTCAGCCTGTAGGTAGAAATGAAGAAAAATGATGAGCAGTTGGCCGGTGGGGTGCCGATGTACACAAACGCTACCTTGAGGATCACTTTCTGACCGTCGGATTGAATCGAAAGTTTGGAGAGGCGTTTGATGATGTGGCTGCCGGTGATTGGCGAATGGTTCTGCTGAGGTTGACTTGGGAACGTTGACCATCGGATCCTTTATTCCCGAGGCTTTTTATTAGGCCCATGAATTGGCAAGATTTGGGCTAGCTTTGGGCCGACACACGTCCACGTGTTGAGGAGTAAAAAGGAGTACCAGCCACGTGACATGAAATTCCCAACGGGGACGCTAAAAGAGGAAAGAAGAGTTCACACACACCGTGTTCTTCTTCCGCGTCCGTTTATAGAGCACTAAAAGTAAAAGGCCCTTCGGGAACAACTGAAGAATCAATTCGGAATAGATTAATGTGCAATTAGAGTGGTTGGAGGTCTTGAGTGTACGGGCCGAGTCCACGGACTAAGGAGGAAATGGATCCGTGTCCCTAATCACGAGGAAATTTATCATCTCCTCCTTAAAGTTCAATCAAACCTTTACGGACGTTGCACCATTTTACCGTTAATAAAAAAGAAAAATTCTCTAACAAAGATAGAAAATTTTAAAATTCATAAAATACATTCTCGAATTTAAATTTTATAAGTTTGATTTTGTCTGGAAGGAAAGTTGAACTTATAAAGTTCGACTTCCAACGAGTTCTTTTAAGTCGAATTCTAGACTTCTAATAAATTAAAAAAAAATAAAAATAAAAAGCAAAGTTTAACTCTTAAAATTCGAATTTCTTATGAGGACATTTTGAAAGTCGAACTATATGAGTTCGATTTCTTTCTTAGGTAAAATCGAATTCGACTTAGAGACTATATTTCAGGAATTTCAAAACTGTCTACCTCATTTCGCGAATCTTATTTTCCCAAAATACTCATTTTTTATAACAATTGTCCAATATATATTTATTTTGAATATAATGTAAGATACCTTATTATCAAATGTATGGAAAAAAAAAGAAAAAGAAAAAGTTAAGTTCCTAGAGATTTAAGTGTTACACAACAGGGTAAACTATTGTACTAGGAACCTCATGAGTGGCACAAGACTGGATGGTGCCATGAATCTTGAAGTTCCTCGACAATGGCAGCTCTTAAAGCAGAGAACAGGGCACGGGGCGCGTTGTTTGATATGTGCATTATAGTTTACGGGGAATGTGTCGCTCCGCCTCTGGTATTTTCTCGGAACATCTTAGTTTATTTTACAGGAGCGGCAACTTTACATTAAAAATTTAACAAGGCAGGCAAACTGATCAGGTAAAGTACCCGAGTACAAATCTTTACTTGAGTATTAACTAGACACCACATAAGATCGATAAATCCATAGGTCCATCTTCATACATACCACCAGAACACAGGTTCTTTCGACTTGTGGCCACACTAAAGGTATAACGATGAATGTACGGAGCAGCGCATCTTTTTGGTTGAGATTCCTCTACTTGATGTACTGTGAGAGCCACTTGAAACCATCGCCATAGCCCATCTTGCGAACGATGCTGCACATAAAGACCTCCAGTGGTCGCACATTTGAGTCTGCGAGATTGACCTTTCCCTTGCCAGTCGTGAAGCTGGTCAATCCTAGGTGATATCGCAGTTCGTCCTCAGAGGCTGCATAAGGAATGTCGATCTTATTTCCCAGAATAAGAAACGGGACATTGGCAAGCGCCTCATCGGAGAGAAGCGCATCCAGCTCCTTCTTTGATTCTGCAAACCTCTCTTTGTCATAAGCATCCACCAGGTACACCACCGCATCAACCTGTGTTATTCAGCACAACAGATAGACAAACATTTAGCAAGACACGACACCTTCCCTTTTTTCAAAAAGTGAAGAACTCTAAGCGAGAGTGAAGGGCCACAAATTTATTTTCAAGAAAGAAATATTCTTCATTCTGAAAGTGAGCATGACAAAGTCTTTCCAATAAGGGCTTCTGTTAAGTTGGTCCAATCACAAATAAAACCAAGATTAGCATCAATAGAGAAGTTGATAAAGCAAATTCAAGGCCACCTAAATAAGTTCTCAGTACACCAGAAAATCCATGCGCTGGCACGACGGCAACATCCGAGAGCATAACCCTCTCATTATAAGACCCACCAGTTATGATCGAAAAGTAATATTTTCATCCTCAAAATTAGGCTGCTTCCTTTGTCCAACCATATATTTCATTTTAAGTCAGTTACAAGCTTCCAGAAAATATAAACCAACCTGAACTGTAATTCATCACATTTCATTTCCAAGGTCCTTAAAAATCAAGGTACTTTTCAAAAAAAAAAAAAGAAGTCAAGCAAGGCAGGCATTCCTCCATTGATCTCAAGGTCAATAATGCAGAATAAATAAAGAAAGAACCATCGAAGTATCACCAGAAAAAATATTTTTGATGTGATGCGATTTTCCTTTAGGATTAACCCAACTGAATATAAAAACTAGCACATCTAAAACTCAATTCACTGAAATCCAACTTAAAAAACTGAAAATCACAGGACTGGAAAGTAAATCTACGAATTTTTCAGGGGGAAAAGCAAACACCTTGGCATAGTAATCCTTCCAAACTCGGCGAGCTATCTGGTGACCACCCAAATCAAAGGCTTTGAACTTGATTTTCCCAATACTCAGCTCCTCGGACGTCGGGTACTGAGTCGGCTGGTGCTGCACCAACCTCTGCCCCAATCCAAAAAAAAGCACAGGATAAAGAAAAAGCTCATACACAATCGGGAACAGACCGAACCAACCACCCCCAAAAATCACGAAGACGCCATCAGCGGAGAATCACCTCGTCCTTGAGCATATGAAGGAGGGTAGTCTTCCCGGCATTATCGAGCCCTAGGAACAGAATCTTGGCCTCCTTCTGCCAAAGCCCTAACGAAGCCAAAACCCCGTAGAACCAATCCACCAGAAACATCCCTCCCTCCCTCTTTCCTTCACTCCCTTCTCCTTCGCTTCCGATCGATGACAAAACCCTAACAAAATCCGAGAACCCAACCCCCCCCCCCCCCCCAAGAACCCCAAAACCAGAGACCTATCAATCTGACAAACACGATCAAACCGAACGATCGTCCCCTCACCAACTGCAAAAACCCCCCCGAGCTGATGATGCTCGAATCGGGGACGAAGAGGAATCCCAAGGTAAATGAAAGCAAGCAATCTCGGTAACCGGTAAGAGGGGCAACTTGGGGAATGTAGAGAAAATGGGCCGGAGTATAATTGGGCCTAGGCCCTGGAAGGCCCACCTTGCCCTTCAAGGAGAACGCGGCACGAAACGGGATCACCCCGCACAGTAATTCCAATTGGATAATGTCATCTTATAACCTGCACACTTGGCAAAATTTAAACTGCGGCCGTCGCTAATCCTACGTCAATTTACGGGGGCTCCCTACAGACACGGGCCTCCAGAGGAAATATACAAAATTCAGACAACTGCGAAAAATAGTCGTCGAGTGGAGTCCTGCGAGATGATTTGGCCGGAGCTAATGTGGCAGAAGAATGGCTCTAACCTCTTCTTGAAGCCTGTGCAAGGAATCCGCTGCTGATGAGGTCAAGGAGGCGTCCGGCCGTTCTGCAGCTCTTATCAACTCTTGCAGGAATGATAAGATCCAGTCATCTCGATTTCCAACGTGTGAATTCTTTTGAGGCTGCCTCTTGTTCCTGCCATACGATTCTTCGAATTCTCTGGACTTAACAGCTGCTCTTAGGAGAATGGATTCTGGGATCCCTGCAATGCAGAAAAAAGGAGATCACCATGCCTGACTGTTGGCAAGAAGATCCATTTACTATATCATGCATGAGAATAGAACCACGTTTGAGAGGCTAAAGCAAGGCCTAGAATCGCCCAACATCAAACATCAGTAATTACTACTACAAACCATGCAAGAGTTTAAAGAGCAAACCAAACTTTACCTGCCAGACGTGCAACATTGACGCCATAGCTTTTTGGGCAAGCACCTTGTGTCAACCTGTAAAGGAAAGTGACCTCCTCCGTGACATCCCCTCCAGCACCAACTTGGCATGCCATGTGGCAAAGTGAAACCTGCATGAAAAACAACCAGGTGATCAAGGAATAAATTCTTCAGGGATTAGTTTGTACATATTGATAGGCAAATGATAGCTCACCCCTGGATCATTACTGCATTTGACAGCTAAATGATGATAATGAGTTGAAAACATTCCTCGACATTGCACGCTGTGGACAAAATGATGCAACACAGCTTCACTGCATAAAAGCAGGAGAAAGGAGGTCCACTTTTAGCAAATCGTTGATGCAGAAAGCAAATAATCAATGTGGAAAGTTCTTGCTGTGCAACACAATAAGATCACAAAAACAAAAGTTGGTACATACGCAATGGCTTGTCCATCTGAGGTTGAAGTGCCACGGCCCAGTTCATCCAGCACAACCAACGAATCAGAAGTCGCCGCCGACTGCAAAAGAAATTATTATTTCATAAAATAGGAATATTTATTATAGAAGATGAATGGAGAAAAAACTAGGGACTCATCCATATAAAAGTGCTAGCTGAATGATGAGAAATTCTGCAGGCAGTTAAGCGTTAGAAATCCATATACATTACTTTTTAATCTTATGCACGGCAATAATTTGGGATAGGAATATACCAGCATTGACGCAGTTTCAGAAAGCTCATTCAAGAATGTACTCTGCCCAGCCATAATGTGATCTTTAGCACCCATCCTCACAAAAATTCTATCCACAGGTGATAGGTCCAGGCTTTCTGCTGGAACATCGGCTCCTACCTGGAGAATCTACTATTAGGAGCTATTAAGAAGAGCTTTGCTTGAATTACTAAATAATGAACCTTACATGTGCCAAAATAACAGCCAAGCAAACTTGACGGAGCAGGGTTGACTTCCCCCCCATGTTGGGGCCAGTGAGGAGAATAAACTTAGCACTAGCGGAACCGCCAATATTGACATCATTAGGGACAAAAGCACCCTTCCCTAGGGTATCACTCCGAATAAGAGGATGTCCCAAACTCTTTGCAGATAAGCATGGAAATTTGCCTGAGATAATGAATTTCGGACGACAGGTTGGCCCTTCATAATAATCACTGGCAATTGCTAGACTGGCCAAAACATCAAGCTCTGAAACACAAACCAAGCCAAACTTCAGATTAAACCCTAGTATGCCTCACCAATGTGTCTTAATGCAATTGCTAGTGCTTAAACCAACCAGCTGTTGCAGAAATTAGCTGTCGCCACTTGCTTTGATGACTGCTAAATTGCCTAATTAATCTCTGTAAAATACTCTTCAGAGCAGATTCCTTTTCATATTCTGCCTGTGACAGCTCACTCAACAGCTTCTTTACTCTTGGGGTATAATACCTGAAGAAACCCTGCATCCACCATATAATAGTAAGAGCGTGCAGTAGATCACAGTAATTTACTCCCACGGGAATAATATACCATACAAGAATGTCAAGGAATAAATAAATAAAGCCAATGACTGAACCCGTTTTAAAGACCTTTTTGGATGAACTTAATTCATAATCGCGGGGAACACTTCCTTGTAAACTTTCAGGAACCTCTATGAGATATGCATCCTTCCCAATAGTAACATATTTTATCTGTATAAAAAAAAATGCAGAAACAGATGTCAACTTAAAAATAAATGACACATTTGACATGGAAATAAAACATTTTATTTATATTCATTACTGATTTATCTCCCAATAATTGCTTCTGCTCCTTCAGGTACTTCATCAAACTGGACTCGACTTGTTTGACAGCATTACATGCAGAATCATACTCCACGTCAACTCCTTCACGAGGTGTGATACGTCCGGAATTACCAGCTTCCACCCAATCAAAAGCATCCTTAAAATGCTTCAAAACGGACTTGACTTCAGGGAGGCCTTCACCTGAAAAATTGCATCAGATGAGATACCAGGCAATGATCATTCAATAAGAAATACGAGTATTAAGTTTTTACCAGGTGTCATCAAATGATTTAGCAGCCTTGAGCGAATATTCTTTGTGACGGCACTTAGAGAAGAAAATGTCTCATGGATTGATTTGCAACCTCGTAGAGCAGATATAAACTCATGTAGCTGTTTCTTTGCAGCATCTTCATACAATATGACTTTATTTGCATTTCTCCCGCAAGCTTCACTGTAAAATAAAGCATCAGAAAAATCATTTTTCATCATTTTTTGAAGCCATACAACCTCTTTGTCAGAGCTTATGAAAATATTGATGCTTAAGAGGAAGAAAAGTCACAAGAGATTCTTCAAAATACCACATTTCTTAATTACCTGCAAGAGAAAATGCGAGCAAGCAAGCGCTCCAAATCTGGAACCTTTGACATAGCTTTCCTGAATTCCAATATTGAAGGTAGAATTTCTCCCTGCATAGAATCATTGATATATAGCAAACTGAGACCCGTGGCACAATTATAAGATGAGTGACATATAAGCCCATCTAATTTAACAAGACTTCTTGAAAAGCATGAATCAAAGATATGACAACACTCAATCCATTCGCTGCTTGACTCCGAGATATATGAAAAACATTGGAACAACTGGAAAATCTGATCCTAGTTCAATGCCAATGCCAGAAGTTACATCTCATCTGCCATTTTGCATTATGAATGTCGGTCGAAAACCATGGTCTCACATCTCCTGTTTCGTGATCGAAGTAGTGTTCATGTTGTTGATGAAATCTTCTCTTCCTTTACATATGCAGGGAATAACAACCAAATGAAGATGCCTTGACTTCTCACTCCATTCAATTGGTTAAACCACAAAACCAAATGAATTGTTCTTCAAATCACAGTATAGCTGTTATCAGCTCCAACACAAAATTAAACAAAAAAAAAAACACAAAAACTAACTCAATTACAGTAATGAGATTAAGATGACATTGGTAAATTATACCCTGAGATCTGCTATGGCATCCTGCCGCTGCTTTATTAACTCGAGATTATATAAAGGTCTTGCAAGCCAAGATCTGAGCAGCCTCTTTCCACATGCAGTCACACAGTGGTCTAGTTGTGCATATAGCGTCCTAAGCCATAGATTAGAGAGGGTCAGCCACTACAATAGAATGCTGAGGCTTAAAAATCAATGTACAGTGAAATAATCTGCAAGAAATTACCCCGATGACCCTCCATTTCTGCTATTCTCGAAAATTTCCAGGTTCTCCAAGGCAGCAGCATCAAGCATAAGATATTGTGGATTGTTACCAATATCACCAGATGGAAGCAGTTCAAAATTTCCAAATCTAAGCAATGTCTCGTCCAGAAAAGCTTGCCTCAGGTAGTAAATGGCACCCCCAAGGGCAGACAGTGCGACATCACCATCGTCGCCTGAATTAATCAGACCTGATAGTACTGATGGAAAATTTTTTAAACTGTCACCAAGGACAGGAGAACAAAACTTTTTTTCATGTGTCTGTTCAGGGGAACCTGAAGCCAATCTATCATCCATACATTCATATAGGATCTTCAGCTCCTGAATAGTCTTTCCTGCATCCCAGAACTCCACGATGGGTTTCAATTCATTCACCAAAGGATGCCTTGTGTGAGACAGAATGGCCTTTTCAGCTTCAGCGCTTAATAATTTAGCAGGCTTTACAATTTCTACAGGCCGCAACTCGGACAAAAGGCGGCAAAAAACACGACACTCAGAATCATCATTGAACTGCAAGGTGGAGTAAATGTCAAAATCAGGAGACCAAGTGAATGGAGTTATACGGGGATAATAACAAAGATAAATCCTACTTCTCGAATATATTTCAGTTTATTACTTAGTTCACGGAACATGTATTTTGAAGAAGTGATCACATACCTGACCAAGAGTAATTTTGCTGGTAGCGGCATCAACAAAACACACACCAAAACATGGCCCTGTCTTTGAGCTCTCAGAGCCCGAGTATTTTGCAGTCACTGCCATTAGATAAGATGCCTCTGGATGAGCCAAGAGCATCTCTCCATCAGTAAGAGTACCCTTAGTTATAAGTGAACATATTTCTCGTTTTACAACCTGTAAGAACAAAGGTAGAATTTCATTTATCAGAATCCTTCAATATCTGCAGAAATGGGGAAAAGGGTATAATTTCAAACAAAGGCAACTGGACACGGGAAAATCAATCAACACCTCTGCCCTAAATTAGTCAGGAGCAGCGACATTACCAGAATGATATAAAACAATGAGGCATACACGTCAATATAATTAGTAGTAGAAGAATTTTTCAAATACAGGAAATTTTTCAAATGCCTCAAATACAATTAGTTTTTCATGTTTTGAAAATGCAAAACTCATTCATAAAAAATTTCACGTTTTCCAAACACGAAACTGGGAGGTGGTGTTTGAAAAGATAAGGGGGAAGTCTGACAAGGTACACAGGAAGGTGGAGAGAGACGGGAAGGAAGGGAAAGAAATAGAGGAAGGAAAACAGATGAGGAAAGGAAGGAGGAAGAGAGGAGGAATGAAAATGAAAAGGAAGGGAGGTCCGACAAGGCCTTCTAAAATTGCATTGAACATTTACATATTCATGAAATTTCTTGTCAAATTAACAAAACTTCCAATCGTAACTTCGCAAAATAACAAGTCAAATGGAGTAGTAATATCTACAAATAATGACAGAAACTGACCCTATCCTTCGAACCATGTTCCTTGCGACGAATCTCCAGCTGTTCAGGCGTTTCAGTCTGCTCTATGACTAGAACTCGATATCCCTGCTTCAATGCAGCAGATAGAATGTAAGCCTTCGTGGTGTAAACACAGAAAATACTTCAGAAGAGCTAAAAATATGGTTAAGCCAACAAACCACTTATTATTAGTAACACAACCTTTCTGGCCAATTTCTCAACATTCATGGAGTAGTTCCTCTCTGGAAACCCACAATGCGGTTGGTCTCCCTAACAGAAGAGAAATAAATTAAAAAATAAATATAGCTAATCATCTACAACCCAGAGAAAAAACTGCAGAAAAGAAACTGGCACATGAAAAGAAAGTAATGACATCGTAGAAAGTAAAAACATGGTTGTAATTATCTATTAGCCACCTTCATATATTGCAAGTCAAGCTCCTTTGCTCCCACATGGGCATCCATTTCAAAAAGCTCGTAAAACTTTCCCATCTGCATCACAGAAATTGTACATTAACTCAATCATGCAGTGATAACAGACAAATGGTCAGCCGTTTATATCCATCACGAAAATACCTTGAAAAATAAGACCTTGTCCATATGTTTTGACTTAAATTCCCACCATTGCCTCTGCGCAACCAATTATGAAAAGTAAGCATAGCAGGAAACTTAAGCCCTCCATTTTAAAGAGGATGTCTGTACCTGGCCCCCGGTCAATCCCTTTAAGAAATTTGGAGGCAGATAAAGACTCTTCGGGTCATAATCTGCATCACCAGGGCGTCTCTTATTGGCATCCCGACGGTCTCTGCATCATGTTTGACCAGAAGGAAAAAGACAAAACCATTCATGTCATCTGAATAAACATCCAAACAAATAGTTCAAAATACAGCTACCACAAAGTAGGAGGGGAAGATCACAGTCCTATTAGTTCCAGTCTTAATTCTTTGATTACTAGAACAAGTTCAAGGAGAGATGCACTCAAAGCCTATGCTTTAAAAACTGCTCTAGCCAATTCCACAGATGGAGCAGTAACACCTATACAGGAGCCTCAACCAAGCAAACACCAGACCAAAACTCCTTACCGTCCAAGAAAAGGGAACTTCTCTGCTTCCCTAATACTAAACCGTTCCGAAGAATCGACTGGCAACGAAGAACAACCAACATCTCCGGTCTTCTCCGCTGTGAAATGCAAAGTTGAAATAACAATCAGATTTACAACATGGTTGATGTCCAAAGTTCTTACAAGATCCATGGCATTACACGTGATATGTTCAACCTGATGCACCTTTAAGCTTGCTCCCTTTGGCGATGATAGGATTCAGAGCTAGAACCTCTGTCTTAACCTCAGTTCTACTATCAGTATCCCACTTCTTACCAGAATCCTTCGCTCCCTTCCGCTTCCTTGACCTCAACCTTCCGCTTGCTCTTCCAACAGCTAGGCCAGAATCATCATCATCCACCAGCTCTGCATCATCATAATCATCTTCGCCATCCTCACCAACAACCTTCCCCATTCCCCAATCCTCATCTTCCTCATCATCTCCACCACCCTCCTCTTCCACCTCATCCTCGTCAACCACACGATCATCAACTCCCACGCTTTTTATCTCAACTTCACCGCCACCCCCACGCCTCAGCCGCTTAAGCCTCCTCTCTCCTTCCTCAACCCACTCGACCTTCTCCTTCGCCAACTCCAGAGCCTCCTCCTCCCCATCATCATACACAACCACATGCCTACCACTCTCCTCATTATACTCTTTCACACAACCCTCATACCACGCCTCGTCCAAAGGCCAATAAACCCTAACCCTCTTCCCCGAAACCTCGGATCCCCTTGACTTCATCGAAGCATGTCGGCACCCTCCTGATGGTATGACAAGGAGCGGCTTCTTGCGCTTTGGCTGCAGCGGAGACGGCGTGGTTGGACTGGCACTCCCACCAGGGCTAGTGCTAGTGCCAGTGCCAGTGCCAGTGCCAGTGCTACACCTAGCGTTAGGACTAGGGGTAGGGCTAGGTTTAGGGTTTTCCTTTGAGTGGGTTTCCTTCTGGGGAGGGGACGGGACAGAAGAAGCGGTCGAGGCTGCGGCTGGGGGCTTGTTGAAGAAGGAGGTGATTTGGCTCTGCTTGTTCACGAGCGGCGAGCGGCCGTTGGATTGCCGCCGTGCCGGGGCCATCTCGTCGGGGGCTCTAATCGGCCTACAACCGTAAGGCAACAACAGTCTTCGAATCGCCCGCGAAAGGAGAGCAGCCGCTGCGTATGCGCGGGGAGGGAGGGGGAAGGAGAAACTTTGGCGGGAATGGCGATCGGGAAGAAAGAAATGGGATAGCAAGAAGATTTGTTCTATTATTTGGCGGGAAGGCGAAGAAGAGCTCGCCTTCTTACATCTCTTGTCCCGGTTTTCGTTGCTTCCGCTCCCTTCTTGAGTGCATTTACGAGAGTAACCCGTTGATTCTTGTTATTTACTATCTTGCCATCCGCTCTCTCCTACCAGACCGGGACGGTGGGCCGGGCGCATCGTCATTCCTCTTTACGCTTCCTCCCCATCCCACTTTCCCTTCATCGAGAAGCCATCCCAACCACCGCCGCTTTCCGCCGCGCCGTCGCCGTCGACCACCAACCTCCCACCTAATGGCTTGCCCAGCAGGTCAATTTAAGTCCGCTCTCCGCCGCCGCCGCTGCAGCAGCAGCTGACTCCTCCTTCTTACTACCATGCGTTCTTCTTCCACCTCCTCCTTCTCTCTCGGCCCCCCTAACGGAGACCGTTGGCCGAAGTTTGACGACGAGTACGATGACGGGGAAGAAGGAGGCCGCCGGCCTTCCTCCTTCGGGTACAAACCGTCCCCCTTCACCGTCGCGCTGTGTCCTTGTCTCTTTTGCGTCCTCCTTGTAATCGTTGTTCTCTCCATCGCGCTGACCTTCAAGTTCCGGCTATTCTGTCATACTCCTCTGGGGAAGGTGATGTACAAGACGAAATGCTGACCCGTGGGAGATTTAGGTCGGGACTCGAGATCCTGAGCTGTTGCCTTGTTAGGGGATGTGGAGGAGTTTGTGCGGTTGGGAATGGCGATGTTTATGGTTGTCACATTTGGTTTTCTGTTACCCTCGTATAGTTGGATAAAATGGTTGCTTTCGGGCTGATTCTTTTTTACTCTAGGAGCTTTAGAGGGGGGTCTGTGATGTTAGTCGTAGTGATGAGGGGTTGGAAGGGGATGGGGAGGATGTTGGGGATCAAAAGGATGCTGGCGATGTTAATTGTGTTGATCGGGGTCGATAGAATCTGCAAGGTGATTGAAGTTTGTGTTAGACCGTAGTATGGAGCTGGTCCTGGATGAATCTGGGATTGATTTGAATCATGATTTTGTTTTTGCGGTGTTGGATAGGTTTTGCCACACCGGAAAGCCCGCATTTAGGTTTTTCCTTTTGGGCAGGACAGAGTTCAGGATTTTCCCACGATTCTCGGACCTTGAATTCGATGTTGGATATTTTGGTGAGGAGCAGGCAGTTTGAGACGACGGTGTCGTTGCTCAAAGAAATGGATGAGAAGGGGACTCTGTCGATGGAGACGTCTGCCATTGTGATCTGGGCTTTTGCTGCTGCGAAGGAAAGGAAGAAGGCGGTCGGGGTATTTGATTTGATGAAGAGGTATAAGTTTAAGATTGGGGTCGAGACAATCAATTGTTTGCTTGACGCGTTGGGTCAGGCCAAGCTGCGAAGGAAGCACAGGCAATATTCCAGAGGCTGGAGGATAGATTCACGCTGAATGTTAGGACATACACGGTGCTGCTGAATGGCTGGTGTAGGCTGGAGAAAATCTGACGGAGGCAGGGAGGGTGTGGATTAAGATGATTTATCACGGGTTTAAGCCAGGCATTGCTGCACATAACACAATACTTGACAGGCTTTTGAAGAGTAAGAGGCGGTCGGGCGATTAAGCTGTTTGAGGTCATGAAGGCGAAGGGCCCTGCCCCTAACGTGCGAAGTTATACGATCCTGATCCGAGATTTTTGTAAGCATGTCCAGATAAAGGAAGCGACGGAGTATTTCAGTGAGATGATTGGACCCGGACTCCAGCTGGATGCTCAGTTTACACTTCTTTGATTACTGGGTTCGGGAACCTGAAGAGGATTGATGTCGCGCACAAGCTGCTGAAGGAGATGAAAGGAAAGGGTTGCCCTCCTGATGGGAAAACCTACAATGCTCTCATTGAGCTATTAACGATTCGACACATGGCAGAAGAAGCCGTCAGGGCATACAACGCGATGCTCAGGGCGGTCGGAGGAGGGCTGCAAGTACTTGGAGGAGATGCTGGGTCAAGGGATGACCCCCCCCCCGCCAGCTCGATTACAACAGGTCCGCAGCCGATTTCTCGAGGGCAGGCAAGCCCGATGTGCTGGCTGAACTGGCGAGGAAGATGAAGTTCTCCGTCAAATTCGAGGCCGCGAATGTGTTGTCGAGACGATGAAAAAGAGGGTGAAGAGAAGAAGAGATACTCCTGAATTTCTCAGCGTGTGTTGATTACTTTGTCCAGAATCTTTTTTATTTCGCTTGTGTTATCTTCTATTTTACTCTACCCAAATTCAATTAAATACTCAAATCTCAATACCTAAAGCAAGGAATAATTCTCCGTATATTCTCCCAAAAGACAAAATCACAACAAGAAAACCAGTCAAAATTAAATTTTCTTTTTAATCCAATTCCTTTTCTACCACCTGGGTCTCTGTTTGATTGTTAGTAGTTAAAAATATTTCATGAAAAAAGGTGATTTTAAAGTTAGAAAACTCATGTACTCCAGATAAAAATAACGAATTTTTTTATTTTATATATCGGGTTTTCAAAATCGACTTTCAACAATTTTCTAACTCTGATTTTTGCACATTATTTAGTAATTTTTTTAAAATTAATTGCCGTACTAATTGAATTGTAACATAAATCCCTAAAAATCTCCCTCATTTTCTTCCTTTGACTTGGTTTGGACAAATTAAGGTCGTCAATCCAACACGCAAACTTTTTTATCATTCAATCCAGCCAATTATATTATAATATCTTTGGTTTCTCTCAATTTACGCAAATAATACTTAATTTTATAATGTTCATTCAGATTCAAGAGTGATCGGCGTGATTGGACAGACAGCTAATTGCAAATCCACGCGCCGACAGCAATGAACAAGAAAAGCCTTGCCCCAACGTTTGATGGTGCCATGTTGTTGTAAGAATGACGATCCCCCTTACCAAACCAACCGATAAAACACTCGCCTCTCCCCTTCCCTCCCCCACTATAAATATCGACCCCCTCCCCACTTATCAAACCTTCCTTCGCCTCCTCTCCCTTTCCTCTGTTAGTTCCGTGTAGACTTATTCCCTTTTCTTCCCGATCTGGGCTTCCCCCCTTGTCCGTCTCTTTTATTAGGTGCGATCAAATGTTGTTTAGGGGTTCTTGATTGTCCCCCTGGGAATACCTTCTGTTATGAGTTACCAGTTGATCCTGATGCGTCGTGTCCGTATCCTCCACTCCTTCTCCGTCGTTTTCCTGTACTGGTTCTACGTCTTCTCGTGAACTCCGGGCTTCTCGATCGTTTGCTTTTTCGCGACTATTGATCCGAAGCATAGGAAGGTTTTTTTTTTTTTTTTTTTTTTGGGGGGGGGGATTGGGTCGAGGTTGATCGGGTAGAGGGAATATCATAGGGGAAAGGTTTCATAAAGGGGTGGGGAGGCGCCGAATATGGGTGTAGCTCGGACTGTGAATAGCTCGGGATCCGAAGCCGATCCTCAGAAGGATGTTGGGATTGCAGAGAGGAAGAGGAAGAGGATGGAATCCAACAGGGAGTCCGCGAGGCGGTCACGTTTGCGCAAGCAGAAGCAGCTGGACGATCTGTTGGGCCAGGTCAGCCATCTAGAGTGCGCTAACAAGCAGCTGGTGGACACTATCGATGCGGTGCAGAGGAAGTACTCAGTGGTCGAGGCCGATAACTCCATTCTGAGGGTTCAGATTGCCGAACTGACCGGGAGGCTCCAGTCGCTGAACTCGGTGCTCGAGGTCGTCGAGGAGGCTAGTGGGATCCCTCTGGATATTCCTGAAGTGCCGGATATGGTGATGAGACCATGGCAGCAGCCTTGCCCTGTGCAGCTGATTGCCACCTCATCTGTGGAGCCGTTTTGGTGCTGATATGATCTGCTTCTAGTCACAACAATAGCATCTCCTTCCTTTCTGTCCCAATGTCGAACTTTGGCTGTAAAATTTCGCCTGTTGTCACCTTAAGACATATCTTGTGGTGGCTTTATTCGTTTGAGTGTTGTTGGTTTTCAGATTTGTGAGATTGTCCTGTCAAGCCCTGGTCACTTCCTTTCTCTTGTTCGTGATGTAATCATCTTTGACAACCATTGTTGATATCATCTTTCTCTGCCAATTTGCACACAAGCCTAGCTATTGTCGATTTGAATCTGAACAAGTTCTTCATTGGATATCGAAACATCAGTGCAGTCTTCATGGATCATAACTCCGAATGCTATCTAGGTAATGTGATTCAATCCAAACCCAGATGCTTGTTTCCTGTTGCAGTCTATCATGCTCTTCGATTATCGAGAGTTGCAGTAAACATCTAAGCAAACATCTGCCGTGATAGAAATGATGTGATATGTGATCACACGCTTAAAAGAAGCACGTCTATATTATGCTAAGTAAAGGAAGGGCGCGCATGAGGTCTGTGGATTCAGCAACGACCAGAGCATTACATCATTAGACTACCAAACATCTTCAAAAGCCAAATCAATAAACGGAAATTACCATTCTTCATGGCAAGCACGTCTAATCCTCGTAGGTGCGGCACTCTTCGTCCTCTGGGTTATCCTTGCAGAAGGCCTCCAACGGATCGGCGTTCTTCTTCCGGTCCCTGGCATGGCTAGCAGCTGCGCTGAGCTCCTCCACCTCATCCCACGCAGCTGCGCACTCCCCGCTGGCGGAATCACCAGCACAAGTCTCTTCAGCCTGCTTGATGCTCTCCGCCAACTTATCCTCGATTTTCTCCGGGGCTGCAGCCACCGGTCTGACGAGCACGCAGCGGTTGGATCTCAACTGACAGGGCGACGGCTTCCATACGCAGCTTAAGGGAATGGGATAGGATTTTGGGGAGGCAAGTGGCTTTTGGAGAGTGATGGGAGTTGAAGTGGCCAAGGAAAAGGAGGCCATTGTTAAGGAAGAGGGAGAAGAATTTTATTTTTTCTGGGTTTATTTTGTTCTGTAGCAGAGTTTAGGAGAATATGATGAGAGGGGATAAGGGTAAGGATATATGGACATGAAGGACTTTGGGACACACATTTCTTATCCCTTCTGCTCAGAGGTAGGCCTAAACATTACGTATTGATCAAGCAGATCTTTGGCTTGATGAATATGGTAACCATGTCCTATCAGAATAAACCACTCAACATACGTTTCAGGACGATCACTTCAGAAGTAAATTCCCAATTTCTACTCGGGCCCTTATCTATTGATCCCGGTTGCTACAAGCCAAGAGCACCGTTGCCATCCAAGAAAAGACGTCGCGAAAGTTGTATGTACAAGTGGATTTTCATACTCTCTGCGACCTCCTTGTCACGTTCTAGAAGTATGCAGCTAGATCATGATTTTGTGAACAAGAAGACGTCCCTTCTAAGCAAGAAAGACAGAATCCAACAACTTGAAGATTACATACCAATAACAAGCATTGTGATGTGAAACATCTAGGAATTCCTAGACAGAAACATAGAGATCACAGAGAGAAATCAGTGCATGCAATTTATTGATCATCCATCAAGAACTTCCAGAAAACATGCTGAAGCTCCAATCGTAGCATAAGTTTTTCCACTCAAGAGAAGAGCATATTGAAAGTGCTCATTCGTCTACGACAACGCTAATCTCGCCTTTCTGCAATAAGTCGTAAAATGCCCTCACTTTCCTCTGTTCATTCCAGTGATGCATTTTCCAGAGAGTTCCAGCAGCCAATCCAAGCGTGATGCCGATCACTATCTCCTTGACAACACTTGGACCTTTCAAGGTTGCATGCGCAACTTTTCCGGCAGCCATTTTCAGTCTATACCTGAAATTTTAAGGAAAAAAAAAACAAAATAAGCACTGAAAGCCTTAATTTCCTCTCTCACCATATAATTGACAGCAATATCAACAGTAAAGTAGAAACAACTAGGATTGCCAAAAAGTAATATGCTTACATTCTAAAGCTTACAGAAGATAAATGAAAACAATAACAAACAGTCAACTCATGTCAAACCACGACATACGCCATAAAATCACCAGAGATATCATTCATCTCTGTACACAAAACCTTATCCAAACGGCCCAACAAATGATGCCACAATTCATTTACAAAACTCATTGCACCAAGGCGAATAGTATTAAGATGAGACTCCAATAAGCAACAGCCCGTAGGGTTAAGGCATGCAAGTAGAGTATGCTAGTTCATACAAGAGGGCATCCATCCGGGTTAAAAAGAGAACGAGAAAACAGGGTCCAGCAGGCATCCATTGACTAACATTTCGTTACGAAAGAATCCCTCCTAGAGAGGCTAAATCAATTTAATCAGATTGCAATGAAGGTCGGAGCACAACAAGAGTTTGAAGCTATAGATTGGTCCAAGAACAGGGAGATGGTATCAGCCCAAAGAATTCACACCTCGAAGGTGTACAACAACAAATCAAGTCAATTCTCCCAACATCGCCCCTTTGCATAAGCCGCACCAATACTATCTCATCCAGCATCAACCCGATATTCCAGCGCAGTCAAAGAATACCATGCCCAACCATTCACCCTCAAATAAAAAAGAAAAAACGAAACCTCTCCGCAAAACAAACGCTAAACCTACACTCTCCCCGGATCCAAAAACAATTTATCCGTCCTAGACCAGATACTTCAACCCGTACACAACAAAAATACGACCTCCGACTCAGTTCCACGAAACGGCAGCAAACGCCAAGCGATCGGAAGATCCCAAACCAACGAGAAAACCATCGATCGAACACGTGATGAACATCATCTCACTGGAATCGATGGATAGAGTGGGATTAGGGTTCGACCTTTCCGGACGGGAGAGAGAGATGGAGAGGGTGGAGCGCCCGTGCCGTGACTTCCCCGATCGAGGCTAATGACGATAAAGACCAGACGGGAGCAAAACTTATTTGGGCCGACCCATATCATAATGGGCCTAAATTAGTTGGGCTTTCATTCCGAGTGGGTCGCACCAGAGCCCTCTAGAAGGCCCAGGCCTTTAATACTAATTGACGTGATTGGAATTAATTACATATGATTTCGTCCGATCATTTTTCGATGAGAGGGAGGGAAGGAAGGTATTCAGGTACGCTGAATCCAGAGATGCAATAATAAAAGGACGTGTTATGAAAATGAGACGTGGAGTGGGATGAGTTTTGTTCCTTAATGACGTCATTTGGCGAAATAACCCACCGAAGTTGGCCTTTGTAAGACCGACTTCGATCCTCAAGGAAGTCGGCCTTTATAAGGCCGACTTCCTCGTGTGATTTTTCTTTTTTTTTTTGCCTTCGAATTAAAAAAATATATAAAAAAAATTACCTAAGTGAAGGAAGTCGGCCTTTGTAAGGCCGACAAGGCCGACTTCCTCGTGTGAATTTTTTTTTTTGCCTTTGAATTAAAAAAAATTGCCTAAGTGAGGGAAGTCGGCCTTACAAAGGCCGACTTCTCTACACTTAGTAAAAAAAAAATTTCAATGGTCATTCACACGAGAAAAAGGCCGACTTTCGTCACTTAGGCAATTTTTTTTTTTAATTCAAAGGTAAAAAAAAAGAAAATTCACACGAGTAAGTCGACCTTAGTCATTTTTTATTTTTTATTTTTTTAATTCAAAGGTAAAAAAAAAAAAAAGAAAATTCACACGAGGAAGTCGGCATTTGTAAGGCCAACTTCCGTTCGCTAAGACTGAAATCGGCCTTACAAAGGCCGACTTCGGTGGGTTAGTATGCGAATTTGGAAACTTAATGCGTCATTTGACGAAATATTTCACCAAATGATGCCATTAAAGAACAAAACTCGGAGTGGGATTCCTTTTCCACTCCTCCACTATTTAAGTGAGGGTCAGCTGATTTCAACATTTGGGAAAAAATCTCCCCGTCACCTAACTTCAACGATGTTAAAAAAAAAAAGTAAGAGCAATAATAAATATCAACCCACCAAGCTATGTGATTGTGAGGCTGAGACTCCCCAACCCAAAGTATAACCTTTTCCCCTTGCATATGTGCCGTAACTAATTGGCAAAATATATAGTGTACTTTTATGTTCATAATTTTATTATTATTATTTTTTATTTTCATCATTTTTCTAAACTCGTTAAGTTACTTGTTCGAGGTCTAATTGGGTCGTATGTGGATTATTATTTATCTATTAAAATTAGAAAATAAAAAATGAAGCTATGGCCAAATCCTCCACCCCGCCCTCGAATCTTACCTTACAAACCCCTTCCTGTCGTCTCAAGAGACGCTCGGTTGCCTCGATACTGTGACCTAGGGAGCAGATCGCTTGGGAGTAGAACATTATCATGAATTCGTATAAGAGGGCGATCATCGAGTGTGAAGCACACAGGTTACTGTGAAGACCATTCCTTTGGCCTAGCCGTAGGATATGATACCGGTGGCCTTAACCTCGTTAGTCTACGACGGACAAGTGGCTTAACGGTCTTAAGTAAAAGACACAAATAAAAATAAAAATAAAGTTACGAATACAATATAATTATATGGATATGAATATATATTTTGCTTGATTAATAGAAACTAATTACGAAAAATCAGGAAACTTTATTTCAGCATTCCAATTCGTGGCCAAATTTGGTCGATTGGTCCTGTCAATTTTCTTCCCGACATCGTGTGCTTAGATGATACACATGACAAGGACAAGATCCTCGTACCATTTCCATCGTATATCTTTTTAACTTCAAGGATTTCGAATTTCTGGGTCCCTGACAATAATACCCCCAGATAAACTAAAACCACGCCACCACCCGCAACATCAGCAGCAGCATAAATTCCGACAAGACTTCTCTTGGATCTGAGGATTCGTCCACTCCCTATCCCCCCCACTTCCACTGCTTTTACGCTACTCCAAATCCCAACTCCATTCCTTCATCCTCCGACCATACCGAATTTCCTTCATAAGAAACAGTAACAGCAGCAACAGCCAAAAGAAAAGGAGGCATCAATGGAATGCAGAGGAGTTTCTCCCTATCCCCATCCCTCCTCCCCCTCAAATCCACCCTCCTCCTCACTTTCTTCTCCCTCCTCGCTTCTTCCTTCCTCATCTTCTTCTCCTTCTCCTTCTAGATCTTCACCCCCACCACACCTTTTACTGTCCAGACTTTGCCCAACCTCGTCGATCCTGCTGCCAGCACCAACTGGTCGTCCAAAGGCTCGATTTTGATCGGTGCCCTGTTCGAGGAACGGGGGAATGTTACCGGTTCCGTTGATGGACTATCCTCGAGCAAGTTACCGAGGAGGAAGGGGATGAAGGGGAGGAAGATGACGATGACGAGGCACAGGAGAGGATGGCTGATGCGGTAACTTCTGCTAACGGCACTGTTTCTGTAGAGATTAGGGAGGAGGCTGTGAAGGAATCAGGGAGGTTCGATTTGATGAATGGGAGTTGGGTTTACCACGAGGGTTACCCCTTGTATACGAACGCAACATGCCCATACATTGACGAAGGTTTCGACTGCGACGGGAACGGGAGGAAGGATAAGAGCTACATGAAGTTGAGTGCAGCCACGCGGCTGCGAGATGCCAAGGTGATGTGGATTTCGGCGGCCGCGTTGTGTGTTTTGGGAAGGGGATTATGGTTTTGGTGTTGCTTATGTTGGGTCAAGTTTGATGTGGCAGGTTCAATGCGACGAGCATGTTGCAGATGATGAGAGGGAAGAGAGTGGTCTTCGTTGGGGATTCGATCAACCGGAACCAGTGGGAGTCGCTGCTATGCATTTTATTGGGAGGCGTTAGGGACCCGAGTAGGGTTTAAGAGATGCGGGGCCGAAAGATCACTAAGGAGAAGGGCAACTATAGCTTTCGCTTCGTGGTATTTACACGGGAGGATTTCTCGCTGGCTGTTGTTGATTTAGTTCAAATGACAGCGATGGATTTGAGTTGCTTGTCACTTGTTCCTCTGCCGGATTATATGTGCACTTTGGAGTTTTACGTCTCATTTCCTGGCACGTGAGGGGAAGGCGAGAATTGGACAGAAGCGGGTGCAGACGCTGCGTCTTGACAGAATCGATCATGGCTCATCGAGATGGAGGGGAGCTGATATTGTAGTCTTTAACACTGGATCCTGGTGGTCGCATTACAAAACAAAAGCGGGGCAACTCATTCTTATCGAACTCGATGCTGAGAATTCAAAGCTCATATTGGGGTCATGTTGGCAGGATTGGCGCAAAACAAAAGCAGCATTTGTGAGATATGGATAGATGTGTTCCTCTAGATTCAGCCACGATTCAGCCTCGAATTCATGCTATTTATTCTATAGAGACTCGGGTTCTTCAATTGCAGCATCAACTACTATCAGGAAGGGAGCGTAGTTCATCCCCGGCTGGAGGTGTCCACGACCTTCAGGAAAGCGCTAACTACATGGTCTTTCTGGGTTGATAGTCGGATCAATCCAAGGAAAACCCAAGTCTTCTTCCGGAATATATCTCCTTCTCATTTCAGGTTTGGCCCCTTTATATATTCTTCTCTAAATTGCAGTCATTCTTCATCGACTTACAAACCCCTGAAAAATGAAACTCGCCTGCCGATTAGGGGTGGTCAATGGAACTCTGGTGGACACTGTGGCGAAGCTACTCGGCCGCTCGACCTCCCTCCAAACGAAGAGTTCCATGAGAAGAACGCTATTATTCGGGACGTGATCAGCCGGATGAGTGTTCCTGTTGAGTTCCTGGATATAACCGGATTATCCAAGTACAGGATAGACGGTCATCCATCCATATATGGGGGTGGAGGAAAGTCGAGACGGAGACGGTCTCCGGCCATACAGGACTGCAGTCACTGGTGTCTTCCTAGAGTCCCAGACACGTGGAATGAGCTTTTGTATGTACATCTTCTGGGCAGTCGACGGAGGTAAAAGCAACAAGAAGGAAAAGGATTCTGGTCCTTTGTAGATATTGTTCATTGGAAAACTCTTTTAGTATATTTGAATATTCATTCAGGAAAGAAGCAGCACAAGTTATAAAAATTTGCGTGTTAAACAACAAATCAATGGGATTATAAACAAAAGGAATTGTGAGAAGAGGCAGAAGATAGTTTAAACAAAGGCATTCCCAGATTGGGGAAATAAGTTGTTAACACGTCCATGATGCTCCAACAGACGATCTTGCTGGTCTGTATTAATTTCAAAGCATCATAGAGAGAGAAAAGAGGAGAGGGCAGGAGCTGTTTCTGATGGAAAGGCAGCAAATCTTCTGATACAAACCCAAATCCTACAAAGTCAAATGATTTTAAGGACGTCATTGGTTTGCACATGGTGATCACATAGAGATGTGTGATAGTTAACCTTAATCCTTTTCTTCAACTCACCCACCGGTTTAGTTTTTCCTTTACCCATGAGTTGACAATGGCTTTCTCCACATAACCAAGAACCATCATACAAGTGATTCAAATACCAAGCCTTTGACCAATTAGAATGGACATTCATTGTAAAAATCCTACACCTATTCAAATTCCCGAAAGAGACGATCGACCTAATAGAGAGCTGCCTATCAATGGCGTCATATAGTATCCTGTTCAATGGAGGGCACCTAAAACCGTTCCAACCATCAAGAGGCATTAGGCAAGGGGACCCCCTATCCCCCTATCTCTTCATTCTTTGCCTGGAATACCTAGGATACATTATAGAACAAGAATGTAGAAAGGGGAGTTGGAAGAAGGTGGCGGCAAGTAGGAACGGACCCACATTTTCCCATCTTTTCTATGCTGATGATCTACTACTGTTTGGAGAGGCCACACTAAGGAATGCCAAGGCTGTCACTAGAGCTCTGAACAAATTCTGTGACCTAGCTGGACAACAAGTGAATAAAAATAAAAGTCGTATCCTATTCTCAGCCAACGTAGGCCAAAACAGAGCAAGGAGGATAGCTAGAGAGACCGGATTCAATATTACCACGGATCTGGGAAAATACCTGGGCTACAAACTAGGAAAAGGGGCGGACAAAGCAAGGGCCTTCAGATCTGTAATAGAGAGAATCAGAAGCAAGCTGTCAGGATGGCAAACAAATCTACTAAGCAAGGCTGCCAGAACAGTAGCCATCAAATCAGTAACAGAAGCCATACCTGCATATCAAATGTCCTGCCTATGCTGGTCAAGGAAGATACAAGAGGAACTGGACTCGACTAACAGAAATTTTTTCTGGGGCTCATCCGAAAACAAGAGGAAACTACACCTAGTCAACTGGACCCGGGTAACGAAAAGAAAAGAGGAAGGGGGTTTAGGACTCTTCAGAGCAAAAAACAGGAACAAGGCCCTCCTAAGCAGTTTGGCATGGAGACTTAGAACAGAAAAATCCTCCCTTTGGGGGCAAGTCATTAACAGCAAATACGGGGAACACCAACAAAATAGGAAACAAGGATCCTGCATTCTAAAAGCTTTAAGAACTGGGGAAGACCTGCTCAATAAAGGCATAAGACACCAAGTAAAGGATGGGACCCAGACCAGCTTCTGGAATGACGACTGGTTAGGGTGTGGGAAGCTAAGGAACCAGATCACAGGGCCACTACAAGAGCATGAGATCAATATGAAAGTAGCTGACTACTATGATGGCTATACATGGAGCAAAACAGGAGCAGCCTGCCTCCTACCACCAGAAATATGGTCCCATATCGCTGACCTGCACCTCCAAAGTCCTTTTACCGCACCAGACAAGATATCATGGAAACTCTCCCCTGACGGAGACTTCACCCTCTCATCAGCATACAGCCTATCACACTCCCAAAATGAGAGATATGACCAGGAGGACCTGAGATGGATATGGAAACTCCCTATCCTACCAAAGCAAAAGATATTCCTATGGCTCACATGGCTAGACAGACTCCCAACAAAAGATCTCCTCTACTGCAGGAATATCACACAAGACAGGACATGCCCATCATGCGAGTGGGAAGCTGAATCAGCACTCCACATCCTCAGGGACTGCCCCATATCTCAAGCCACCTGGAATCTATTCTCCCAGCCTAGCACTACAAGAGCTTATTCAGCAAGATCCATGCAACAGTGGCTACTAGGGAACTTAAAGCCAAAAAACGCTGCAACAACAACTTACAGAGGTATTCAATGGCCGATCCTTTTTACCTCTATCCTATGGCACCTCTGGAAGCAGAGAAACAACAATGCATTCAAGAATACAGCCAAGACCGCAGAACCACTTTCTCAAATACTGGGGAAAGCGGCTGAGTTACAAGCACTAATTGGTGGCAAGAAGAAAACAAGACAACAGCAACAACACAGGCCCCAACCAACCCACGTCTCCTCCGACAACAGAAGCAACGACTACATGCAGCAATTCGTGAAAAGAACCTGAATACAATTTAATCACAGAACAAAAAAAAGAAACCATTAGTAACATACTATGTACGATACCACTCCATGTTCTTTATATTTCCATTCAGGCCGTTCCTCTCGGTGAATTTCCCTTCTGTTACCTCCGCGATCACGGATACAATCCATTTGATCACGTCACCCGCGAACCCTCCCGTTCGCATATGAATCCGGAAAATTGTCCAGCCCATTTGCTTTATTCCGTCATCAGGCTATCAACGATTTTATCCAGATTCTCTATGAATTTACACGGCCATAGATTTGTCCCTTTGGTACGTTAACCACGGTTATTCTCCCCCGTGCTTCGTTCCGGGCCATCATTTCCGCCCCAATCATTCTAATCCATACAACAGAGGGAATAAGACATCGGCAACACAACATATACGTATGTAAGTTCAAAGTCCTTAAACCTCTCTGTTGATGATAGTTGCCGTTTTGTTCCAGAACAAACCATGAAACATATGGGCATTCCAAGTCGGAGAGGAGTAAACCCGGCCATCCTAGGGATCACGGCCACCTCACCTCTTATGTCATTACCAAATTGGGAGGAGACAAAATCTCAACAATTTATCAACACAAGGCTATGGTTTCACAGTTTCCCCTCAACGTAGGTGACGGAGGAGAACACGTCTCAATTCAACAACTCAATCGTCACACGAAGTCGAAGGGGAGAAACTGCAGATTTCGAGCGCTAAATCACATACACGTGAACCCTCATACATTCCGGAGGAGAGCAGTCGGCCGTTTCGCAATCAACCACCACCATTAACCGTCCAGGATATTCACCGCCACTTTCCTCACGCTCCGGAACAAGACACGAGACAGCGCCACCGGCCCCGCCAACGACCAAATAGAGCCATTTTCACGAAGAACAGCCGCTTCACTCAGAAGGGCGGGGTTCGGCTCAGCTCGTGTTGCCTGAAAACCAGTTTCCACAGCCAGCCAAAGATCTCCCCAACAGCCACGACGCGAGCAGTAGTGAACTCACAGGACATCAATCAACTCAAAATCGAAACCAAGCTAGACCCGTGGACCAGTCATGGCCATGGCAACAAGCAGACATCCCCAAGCAAGACAACAATGACACAAGAGAAAAAGAGGAACCACGAGACACACTTAGGCACGACAAAGACGACGTGAGGGAAGAACTGATGGAGTGAAACGTACCTCTTTCCACTTCCTCCACAAAATACCTCGAGTTCTCGACGTCTTCGAACAATCTCTCCTCGCGACAAACGAGCTTGAGTTGCCGTCTTCGGCTCCTTCGCACAACTCGGTCAGTTTCGCTTCCTCCTTATTTGCTCAGCCAAACCCTCTATGATGTAAGGAAGATGGTGATCAAATCCCTCGTCCCTCATTCATATATATATATATATTTTTAGTCACCGCCTCTAGTTCTTCTCTTTCTTTCCTGTATGGGATTAGTGTCCCTCAATGATAGTTAGGTCCCACCATTTTCTAATATGAAAGCTTACTCATCAAGTCTTCAATAAACCATACATCTTACATTAGTATATTTATAATTATAAAATTTTTTGTTCATTACATTTTCTCCTCCCCTTAGGAGATTTCGTCCCCGAAATCTTATTCTTCAAACAAGGAAGGGTACTTTTCTCGCATTTCTGCTTCATGTTCCCAGGTTTTCTGTTCTCTCCCAGCTCCGCTCCAGAGGACTTGCACCAGTGGCATTTTTCTTTTTCGTAGTATTCGTTCATCTCGATCAATAATTCGCATTGGTTTTACTGTAACACTCAGATTGTCGTTCACTATAACTTCTGATGTTTCCGTCCTTAAATCCGGGTCTGGTTCATACTTGCGCAATACTGAGACATGAAAAACATCATGACAATGGGAGAGTTCCGGAGGGATTGCTACGCGATATGCCGACTTCCCTATCCGTTCCGTTACTTTATATGGCCCAATGTAGCGAGGACTTAACTTGTGAGTTCTCCTCGCTCTGAACATTGATTTCATCGGTGACAACTTTAAGAACACCTCATCATCGACATGAAATTCTAAGGGCCTCCTTCTGCGATCAGCATAACTCTTTTGTCGACTCTGCGCAGTTTTCATCCGTTCTCTGACTGTGGTCACCACGTTTGAGGTTTCCTGTATCAATTCAGGTCCGTTGAATGTCCTTTCTCCTGGTTCATTCCAACACAGTGGTGATCTACAACTTCTGCCATAGAGGGCTTCATAGGGCGCCATTCCGATACTAGCATGATAACTATTATTGTACGCAAATTCCACCAATGGCAAGTGATCAACCCAACTTCCTTTCCACTCAAGAGCACACGCTCTGAGCATATCTTCTAATGCCTGAATAGTTCTTTCCGTCTGTCCGTCTGTCTGTGGATGGAAGGCGGTACTCATTTGCAATTTTGTATCCAAGGCTTCTTGTAAGTTCCTCCACAATCTAGACGTGAATCGTGGATCTCGATAAGAGGTAATGGTATGGGGCACGCCGTGGTATCTCACAATCTCTTTGATATACAGCTTAGCTAAGGACTCCAATGACCAGTTGATCCAAATAGGAATGAAATGTGCCGACTTCGTGAGTCTATCAACCACTACCCACACAGAATCCATGTTTCGGCCTCCTTTGGGTAGGTTCGTTACGAAGTTCATTGCTATGTCTTCCCACTTCCATTCTGGTACTGGGAGTGGTTCTAATAATCCTCCTGGTCGTTGGTGTTCAATCTTCACTTGCTGACATGTCTTGCAGTAATTTACGTACCTTGCCACGTCCTTCTTCATCTTAGGCCACCGAAAATCCTTTCGTAAGTTTCTATACATCTTTGTAATTCCTGGATGTATGCTATATTTACCCTTATGTGCCTCATCCATTAATCTACGTTTCACTTCCTTCACGTCAGGTACGCATACACGTCCTTGAAATCTCAGCATCCCATCTGGTGCTAGTTCAAACTGGGCATACTTCTCTGTTCCGATTTCTTCTCGCACCATTCTTAGGTACTCATCCTGGGATTGTGCTTCTCGGATAATCATTAACATCTCTGGCTCCACCTGTCCTCTAGCCATACATAATCGTCCATCTGGCTCTTCGAGACGCAAGTCCAAATTACTTAATTGTTCTATCATCCGTGACTCTTCCACCAGGAGGCACATAAGTGAACAATGCTTCCTGCTCAAGGCGTCTGCCACCACATTTGCTTTGCCTGGATGGTATTGAATTGTACAGTCATAATCTTTTAGTAGTTCCATCCACCTTCGTTGTCTCATATTCTGTTCCTTCTGTGTGAATAGATACTTCAGACTCTTATGGTCTGTGCATACTTCGAATTTTTTCTCCATACAGATAATGCCTCCACAATTTTAATGCAAATACCACAGCAGCGAACTCTAAATCATGGGTTGGGTAATTTTCCTCGTGTTTCCTCAATTGTCGAGAGGCATATGCCACTACTTTACCGTTTTGCATCAATACGCAACCCAATCCCTGAGTGGATGCATCACAGTACACCACGAATTTTCCTGACTCACTCGGTATAGTTAACACAGGAGCGCTAGTTAATCTCCTCTTGAGTTCTTCAAAACATTCTTCACAGTTATTTGTCCATTCAAACTGGACATCCTTTCTTAATAGTTTAGTCATAGGGGCAACTATTTTAGAAAATCCCTCGACAAATCTCCTGTAGTAACCTGCCAACCCAAGGAAACTTCTTACTTCTGCTGCTGTCGTCGGTCGTGGCCATTTCTTAACTGCTTCCACTTTCGTAGGATCTACTCCTATACCTGTGGCTGAAATGACATGTCCAAGGAATGTTACCTTCTCAAGCCAAAACTCACATTTGCTGAGTTTGGCATACAATTTATTTTCCCGTAACGTCCTTAGTACAATAGACAGGTGTTCCTTGTGTTCTTCTTTACTCTTAGAGTATACGAGAATATCATCAATGAACACTATCACGAATTGATCCAGGTACGGTCGAAACACTTGATTCATTAATCCCATGAATACTGCCGGTGCATTGGTTACTCCAAACGGCATTACTCTGAACTCGTAATGACCGTATCTCGTTCTGCATGCAGTCTTAGGGATATCTTCTTCCCGCACTCCAATCTGGTAATAACCTGATCTCAAATCGATCTTGGAGTACACCACTGATCCCTGTAACTGATCGAATAAATCATCTATACGTGGAAGTGGATATCGATTCTTGATTGTATTTTGGTTAAGCAACCTATAGTCAATACACAATCGCATCGATCCATCCTTCTTTTTTACAAACAAAACAGGAGCGTCCCACGGGCTTACACTAGCGCGAATAAAGTTCTTATTTACAAGTTCCTGCAACTGTGCTTTCAATTCTTTCAACTCGTCAAAACTCATGCGATACGGAGTCCGAGAAATGGGAGTTGTCCCCGGAACCAAATCTATCACAAACTCTACTTCCCTACTAGGTGGTAGTCCCGGTAGCTCCTCGGGAAAGACATCAGAAAAGTCCTTCACCACTTCAATCCGCTCCAGCATCGGTAGCTCAGCTTCTTTGTTCAGCACAGTCGCTAGAAACGCTTCGTGCCCTGTTTATACAAGGTGATACGCCCGTGTCGCTGATATCATCAAAATCTGGCCGCATCCTCCATGGCCTATGTACTCACGAGAACCTCCATCTTCTGTGCTAAACAAAATGCGCTTCCTTTCACAGTCTACCTGTGCATGGCTGGAAGCCAACCAATCCATGCCCAGAATAATCTCAAAATCACGGATCTGAGATCACACCGCGAGATGCAACAGCATCCGCTTCCGTGGTCGCATTCAGTCTCACAGTCTCTACAGGCCCACTAACTGATCCCCTAGAAGTAGACACAGTCGGTCCTGGTCTATTTCCACTTCTTGGGCGTGGAGCGTTCGATCCGATTAACCCGCTACCGGAGCCCGCTCCTAGTCCTTGAGGACATTCCTTGCGAATGTGTCCTGGCTGCCCACACCGATAACAAGTGAATTCCCTGGACGCACATGAATCTCCATAGTGACGCCTCCCGCATCTCTGGCAAAGGGGCTGACATCCTGTTCTCACTCCCTGACCTCTTCCCTGAGAGAATGATCGTACCGGCATAGGAGCTCTCGGGGGTCGGTTCACCTGAAACCGTGGAGCAGAGGAGGATGACTCTCCCAACCGGAACTTCTTCCTCGGAGGCGATCCTACTCCTAACATTCTTCTCACATTCTCCTCTTCCCCAGCAGCCTTCATATCTGCCCATCCTTCTTCAGCGCTCTGTGCTCTCATATATATTTCTTCGTAAGTTGTGAGCATCAGAGTTCTTAGTTGGAATCTGATTTCCGGTCTCAATCCCTCCTCAAACTTCTTAGCCTTCGCCTCGGCACTCATTGTCGGTCATACCTCGACAGAGCGGAAAACCGTGCCTCATACTCATCCACTGACATCCTTTCCTGCCTCAGATATAAGAATTCCCTAGCTTTCTTCTCCCTGAACACGTGAGGATAGAATTTCCCTAGAAACGCCATTCTGAACACTGTCCATTCATCTCCAGAATGAAGAATCCGTGCTCCATCCTTGTTGGCCTTCCACCAGTCATTTGCTTCTCGCTTAATCGACTGTTGTACTAACATCATCTTCTCTTCTGTCGAACATCCCAACACGTCGAAAGCATTCTCCAGTTCGACAATAAATTCTTCCGCTTTCTCAGGCCCTTCTTCACCCGAATAGATGGGTACTTCGAGTTTCCGAAATTGTCCGATGAGCGCGACCTTTCTCTTGCGCTGTAGATCCTCATCCCTAGGGGGAGAATTCCGCACAGCGTTACGTATGCCCTCCTCAGACATCCTGTAACCATAATAATTGCATCATTAGTCCCAGTATTATGCCACTCACACATAATACTACATCAACGGAAATATGAAAACCATATAAGTGTGCTCAATACCAAGCACGCGATCGTTCAATTCCGAGCAATCAATATACTCAACCTTTCCGGTCACTCATTTGTTTTCCGAGAAGTGTCTGTAACTCGTCAAATGAGTTTAACCAACTCATGCGCATGATCCCGCGCTCAACTTCCCTTTTCCCGAGTTTAAAACCGACTCGTTTATATTTTAAATTTTCAACCTTATTACTCCGAATTTAACCCCGCTCTGATACCATCTGAAAAGAACCTGAATACAATTTAATCACAGAACAAAAAAAAGAAACCATTAGTAACATACTATGTACGATACCACTCCATGTTCTTTATATTTCCATTCAGGCCGTTCCTCTCGGTGAATTTCCCTTCTGTTACCTCCGCGATCACGGATACAATCCATTTGATCACGTCACCTGCGAACCCTCCCGTTCGCATTTGAATCCGGAAAATTGTCCAGCCCATTTGCTTTATTCCGTCATCAGGGCTATCAACGATTTTATCCGGATTCTCCATGAATTTACACGGCCATAGATTTGTCCCTTTGGTACGTTAACCACGGTTATTCTCCCCCGTGCTTCGTTCCGGGCCATCATTTCCGCCCCAATCATTCTAATCCATACAACAGAGGGAATAAGACATCGGCAACACAACATATACGTATGTAAGTTCAAAGTCCTTAAACCTCTCTGTTGATGATAGTTGCCGTTTTGTTCCAGAACAAACCATGAAACATATGGGCATTCCAAGTCGGAGAGGAGTAAACCCGGCCATCCTAGGGATCACGGCCACCTCACCTCTTATGTCATTACCAAATTGGGAGGAGACAAAATCTCAACAATTTATCAACACAAGGCTATGGTTTCACAGTTTCCCCTCAACGTATACCAAACGTAGGTGACGGAGGAGAACACGTCTCAATTCAACAACTCAATCGTCACACGAAGCCGAAGGGGAGGAACTGTAGATTTCGAGCGCTAAATCACATACACGTGAACCCTCGTACATTCCGGAGGAGAGCAGTCGGCCGTTTCGCAATCAACCACCACCATTAACCGTCCAGGATATTCACCGTCACTTTCCTCACGCTCCGGAACAAGACACGAGACAGCGCCACCGGCCCCGCCAACGACCAAATAGAGCCATTTTCACGAAGAACAGCCGCTTCACTCAGAAGGGCGGGGTTCGGCTCAGCTCGTGTTGCCTGGAAACCAGTTTCCACAGCCAGCCAAAGATCTCCCCAACAGCCACGACGCGAGCAGTAGTGAACTCACAGGACATCAATCAACTCAAAATCGAAACCAAGCTAGACCCGTGGACCAGTCATGGCCATGGCAACAAGCAGACATCCCCAAGCAAGACAACAATGACACAAGAGAAAAAGAGGAACCACGAGACACACTTAGGCACGACAAAGACGACGTGAGGGAAGAACTGATGGAGTGAAACGTACCTCTTTCCACTTCCTCCACAAAATACTTCGAGTTCTCGACGTCTTCGAACAATCTCTCCTCGCGACAAACGAGCTTGAGTTGCCGTCTTCGGCTCCTTCGCACAACTCGGTCAGTTTCGCTTCCTCCTTATTTGCTCAGCCAAACCCTCTGTGATGTAAGGAAGATGGTGATCAAATCCCCCGTCCCTCATTCATATATATATATATATTTTTAGTCACCGCCTCTAGTTCTTCTCTTTCTTTCCTGTATGGGATTAGTGTCCCTCAATGATAGTTAGGTCCCACCATTTTCTAATATGAAAGCTTACTCATCATGTCTTCAATAAACCGTACATCTTACATTAGTATATTTATAATTATAAAATTTTTGTTCATTACAATTCGACCCCCAGGAAAAGTGGGAACCAAATAAAACCCTACCCTTCACGCTAAACACAGACGCATCCACGAAAGGAAATGGAATACACGTGGGCCTAGGGGGTGTGCTAAGAGACCAGCATGGCATCTGGATAGGAGGTTTTTGTGCTAAACACCCGAGCACAAACTGCCTAATAGCTAAAACCAAGGCCCTTCAGGAAGGAATCAGGCTAGCCAAGAACCTAGGAATCAAGCACTTAGCAATTCAAACAGATGCGGCTCTACTAGTCAGCTACCTAGAAGGCACTAAACAACCCAACCACATGATAAAAACTATTTTGGATGAATGCAGGTTGCAGTTATATGACTTTGAAGCGTCGGCAATATCCTACGTAGCAAGGGGGCGAAACAAGGTTGCAGACAAGTTGGTCAAGGCAGCCCTAAATCAGGAGGGCAACTACCTATCCTTTGCTTTTCCCCCGGATTTCATTTTGGAAACATTGCATGACGATATTCCATGCACTTCTGGATCTGTAACCTAAGACCACTAAACGCCTGTTTTTTTGTTTGAATGCAACTACCCCTTCTACCAAAAAAAAAAAAGTGATTCAAATACCCCCCATGACTGGATGTGCGGTATCGAAATCCGACGGTAACACGACATTTTTGAGCAATGAATCTTAAGTATCCAACTTCATAGCATCGAAACTTTTCTTCCTTACCCATGATGGGTATCTTAAGAATAAAGAACCATAATGCAAACTAACAAAATTTATGAGGAACTCTACCAATAAATGAGCTGCATATGATGATGGCATGCAGCAAATTAGCCTCAGTGGCTATAGATCCTTACAACATCTAGAAGAATATTTCCGAAAAATATGTCACTACATGCTTGATCATGTAACTATGAGGGCAGCATCTAACTTAGCAAATTGGTTCAGATTGCATCTTTTCTTGGACAGCCTTATAACAATGGAGACTACAAAGGGGAAGCTTTGTCTTGGAGTCTCGGTACTTGTAAGGGTTGGTGCAAGAAGGCCCTGCACAGTTCTCACGTGGAGGAGGATAACTGCAGAAAGCAGAAATGAACGTCTTCATGAAATAATGGCAATAAACAGGTTTGACTAATAGACGATCAGGAGTTCATCCAAGCTGAGACTGCAGCACCAAAGAAGGAGAGCGATACCTGCTTGATCCCGAGTTGAAAAAGGCGGGAAGGCCCATCTCGTTGGGGAAGGTCACAACTGTACCACTCGGACCCATGACCCATCTAATGCAATTTGACGCACGCATTGATTCATTGGCGGCCTTCTCCTGAGTCGAGTTGAAATGTAGAATAAAATTAGATGATTTTGTAACATTCTAAAGAGGCCTAAACTGAATCAAGATGAGCTCGCCAATACCTCAGCCAATTCTTCCCGACGTTTCTTTATCTTCTCTTCACGCTTCTTCCTATTAGAGTCTTGACCAAGAATTTTCCTGATTGCCTCAGCCTGTCAAGAAGAAAGACAATTTGAATATTGTAGAACATGGCCCCATCCAGTGGAAAAGGACAATTAAATGAACTTATCCACACCTCAGATTCTCGGGCAGCCTTCTCATTTTGAATTCTACGTCTCTGAGCAGCCTCAGCTTTCTTGAGCTGTTGCTCAACTTCTGATAGTTTCTCCTTTTGTTCTGTAATCACCAGAAATCATACAAATGACAACGTAAGGACAATTAATCCGAAGAAGCCTCCAGATCGCAGCTGAAACTGTAAGTTACAGAGAGATAGGTGCTCACTTCTTGGTGGTGCAGGTGGTAACCCGTTGGGGAATTCAATCGTAATAGCACCAGAGGCAGAGGCATCTTTTGACTGCATTGCTCTTTGACGGGTAGTGAGAGTCATTTCCCTCTTGCTGTTATCCATTAAAGCATCAACAAATTCTTTCTTTTGCCTCTTCTTCTTCCCCTCGACTTCTCCGTCGGATACAATTTCCACTTCCTCCTCATACTCAATGTCTTCAAATCCTTTGTCCCTTCGGGGCTTCTTCTTAACATCTTTTGTAGGTTTTGCAGCACTCAGATCGGAGACACTAGCAAGTTTCCGCTGTTTTTTGTTTGGGCCTTCATCATCAGTCCTGAATCCCACGTGCATCTTCGAGTTCTTAAGTTTCTCCAAGTAACGCAGCTCTCCATCTTCATCCTCATCAAAATCACCATCCATTACACGTTTCTTAGGCACCCGCTTGCTTTTTCGGACAGGTTCTACCTTCTCCTCTTGTTTCACCGGCACATTTTTACCAGCTGTTTTCCCGGACAATTGGTCTTCTTTCTTGAAAACAAACCCAGCCTTTGAAAAATCTTTCCAAGGAATCCCTTGCAAGCCTGCCCTTTTATCCGAGGAATGGACATCATCAGGACTTCCCTGCAAGAAAAACATCCTTCAGACATTGAACACCTAATCTATTGACAGGTGAGGCAACATTATGAGAAGATAATGGCAGGATAACAACATTTTCCAAGACCATCAAATCACGGTGTACAAAAGAGATATTTCACCTTATGTCTAGACCTAGAAGAATCTGATTGTCTTGAATTCTTGGCAGATGACCCACTCTCTGATCCACCATTGGACGTGGAAATCGTACGAGTGACGCCACCAACTTTCAGTTTTACCATCTTTACCCTATACTCATTTCCTAGCCCGAATCCATCTATAGGCATCCCCGATGGCCCATCACTTTGAATTTCATTGTTCCTCCCACCATGACCGTCGGGGGCCTTGCTAGCACCTTTCCAATTGGCAGGGGCCAAAACACCTTCACTAGACCTTTTATTGCTTGGACCACTTCGTCCAGGATCGGTATTATAGAAGTCATTGAAGCCTCCATCGTCCCTTTGGGTTTTCTTCCTTGCCTTCTCAGAATCACCACCTGCAGCGGAAGAAACACGAATGACGCATTGGTTGAGATTGAACTCCTTTCTCTTGGAATTACTGTCGCCTCCATTGTTTTCATCGCTTGAGCCCTTGCTCGCATCTTCCGAAGGAGGAGCCGACGACACAGGGGAAGCATCTTGTGCCTCCCTGTGAGACTGCAACTCAGGCCTGCGGCGAAGGGTTTGACTTCTCTTCTTCCTCACCGCACCACCAATGCCATGAATCTGTGTGCCATTGTTACCACTAAGTTCTTCCATGGCCGACCGCAAACAACAACAAGGTGATGGACAGAGAAATCCTTATCAACACATGCCCTTCTGCAGAGAAAAAGAAAGGAACAAACCTTACTTAAGCGCATCCAAACTCACAATGATCGCAAGAACTCACGAAATCACATCCTAAGCAGTAGACCGCGTGAAAGCAACAAGAAACCCTGGGGTTTGCCCAGAACTAAGGGAATGCAGTATCGCCACCAAAGGAGCGAGTAGAGCAGAAAACGTGGCCAACCAATAAAAGAGGAAGCCAAATCCAGGGACCCAACAAGCACCGAGGAAGACAAATGAGCCCCGGTAGCTTCACACAATAATAGCAATTCCGAACCGCTCACCCGAAAACAATCAACTCACGATATCATCAAACCAAGAACCCTAGAGGCAAATTCAAGATCCCAAACTGCCACCCAAACCTCATCAGGGAGTCCAACAATAATCACAAAACAAACCCTAATTCACTAAGAACTTCGAAAAAAAGAAGCCCAAGAGAAACAAGCAAAAACACCCGAATCTAAACAACCCCAACAAAACCCAGAACAAGGAATCCAAATCAATCACGACCCAGAAGAAAAAAATCCAATCTTACCCCCATAAAAAAAGGGGGAAACCCAAAGAAACCACCCAACGCGGCGGCCTTCGCAAAGAAAGAAGGGGAGAAGCGAAGCAAAGAAGAGGAAGGAGGGGACGATAACGACAAGAAACGAGGTTTGAAGGGAGGGAAGGAGGGGGGGGTTGGGTAATAAAACGGGGGGGGAGAGGGGGGGGAAAGCGGGCAAAGTGAAAGAAATAGGGCGGATAATATCTCGGCGTATCTCCTTCCCCAACCTCCCCCTTTCCTTCCTCCCTTCCCTCCCCTTCTCCATATTTCCCGTTCTTTTTTTCCTTTTTGTTTGGGGGGTGGGGGGGTTCCTCGTCCCTTCTTCATTATCATCATCATCTACTTCTTCACCCTCCATCTTCTCTCACCCTCGCCGTTTCCCTTTCTTAATTTTCCTTTTGGTGCCCGGTCGTCTCTCTTTCTCTCTCTGTCCCTTCTGATGGTTGGCCAGGCGTGCGCAGCTTAGTTAAATGGCGCAGGTTAGCACGGAAGGAAGACCGTTTATAAAACGGAAATAACAAGGAGAGGAAGAAGTGATCAAACGAGAGATCATTTATTAAGTCATAATTGAATATTTACAATTAACTATTTATAATAATTCTCTGTAACATTATTTCAAATCTCATAATTTTAACATATAATTTTTTGTGTCATATCTCTTTCAAACTCTTTTTTTCATATTTTATCATATATTGCCGAGCTAGAAGATACATTATTATCCTATATGAGTTGACGCTGTGTTCAATTATTTTATGGGAATCGAGAATTCACTTACAAGAACAACAACTTCACTATGAGGAATGATGCACTTTTTTAAGTAATCAAGATCTCACTGCATAGAAATATGGAGACTTGGAAAAGTTCCTGAGTTCTACTTCAGTCGTGAAAAAAGTTTTCCATCCTCGCGTTTTCTACAAGAAATTCATTGATAAATAATTCGATTATGGAAATCGAGAACTCGCGTCGAGAATTCGTTTTCAGTGGACTATGGAATGGATTCGTGAATTTTTTTTTTGGTAAAATGCAAAAAAAAAAAAAAAAAAGAATATGCAACAATGGTGGTACCGTCAATTACAAAACCTATTTCAATCCGACATCGTTTCTTTGCTCTTCTTGACAATTTCCTCCTGCTAATAACGTTTTGTAAAGTGAAAAAGAAAGGAGGAAGAGATCGAACAAATACAACGAGACATACAAACATCGAATCATATAGTCTCAACCAGTTACTCTTGGAAATTAAAAGACATATTTTTAAGATTTAGCTATATAATTTTATCTCTCTTTTTTTTTTAACATAAAATTGTTCAAAAAGTCACTAATTGATCAGTAACGAGACATTGATTAGTTCAGCAAATTAGTATCATTGATTGTACAGGAAATCACTGAAGTAAAAGAAAACATGTTACTGAACAATATGTACAACAAATTCTCATTCACCCCTCAAAACGAGAAAAACCCACTCTACTTAAACCTAAAAAAACTCATTCTTAATTAAAAAAAAAAGAAAGACCAATCAAAAATCGTGAGTCAGAATGAGGAGTTGAGGATGGGGGGGTCCAGTTTTTGTTATCTACCTTCATGAAGGTCCTCGGAAAACACTGCGGTTCTCGAGATGTTCTCGTTGTCGAAGCCGCTTACGCCCGAGTAAGGTCCTGATGAGAACATCGATGATGTCCCGTCGGATTCGAATGTAGTAGACGATTGCCGGAAGTTGGGCCTTGGGACGGACGGGGTCAGCATCGTGTCCTGGTACTCGGCGACGCGCTGCACCATTTTGAGGGATTGCACCACTTCCCCCATTGTGGGTCTCTGGTTAGCTTCCGGAGCCACACAGGCAGCTGCGATCGTGCAGACTCGAACGAAGTCCTCCTTCGGATAATTCCCTCCTAGTCTAGGATCAGTTAGTTCCTCTAACCTCTCCTTGTCCCGGAGAATAGGTCTAGCCTGAACAATACAAAGGTAATATTCTGTCTGGCACTCGTAATGCAGAAGAACCAATATAGAAAACCTGATGAGTCACTAACCCATGTTACAAGATTTTCCTGCCCAGATGGTTGCGACATGTCTACCGGCTTTCTTCCAGAAAGCAACTCAAGGAGGACGACTCCATAGCTATAGACATCACTCTTCACAAGAAGATGTCCTGTCATGGCATATTCGGGTGCCACATATCTGCAGAGAAAGGAACCAACGTCTCATTAATCTGATTTTACAAGACACCAAACAATGCAAGTATCTAGAGAAGTGAACGGACCCGAAAGTGCCCATAACCCGAGTAGACAAGTAGTTCGCCCTGCCTTCCGGTGCTTGCTTCGCAAGTCCAAAATCAGCGACTTTAGCATGGAAGTTGTTCTCAAGAAGTATATTAGATGCCTTGAAGTCCCTGTGAATCACACAGGGTTGTGAGTCCTCATGTAGGTACGCAAGTCCTCTGGCCACATCCAGAGCAATCTTCATCCTTGTATCCCAATTCAAAGGACAATTTATTCCTAGAGGTCCTGAGACAAATAAACATAAGTCATCTGCTAGTGAAATTGGATCAACTGGCCTCTTTTGAATACCATATGTCAACTAGCTAAATAAAAATACTCTATATATCTATTAATTCACCGAAAATAAAAGAATCGAAGCATAATGAAATCAAGAACTACCATTCATAACACTACAAGGACAAACAAGGAAAAGAAGAGCGATGCGGTATTCACCATGAAGCCATGACTCTAAGCTTCCATTTGGAACAAGTTCATAACAAAGTAAGTGCTGTGAAGAATCTGGACTGCTATAATAACCCACAAGCTTCACAAGATTGCGGTGATGCAACCTGCTCAGCATCTCAACCTCTACCAAGAACTCTTTATCACCTTGTTGACCCCCACTTGTCAGCCTCTTAATGGCGACAGCTGTGCCATCACTCAAGACTCCTTTAAAAACTCTGCCAAATCCACCTTCCCCAAGTATGCTTGATTGTGCAAAGTTATTGGTCGCCTCCCTTAGCTCTTCATAAGGTAGAATGCGAGTACTTGATGGATGGGGCAAAGAAACAGAAGCTGCAACGGACTCTCCAGCCCTTCGTATTTCTGCTGATGACGAGATAGTTAGAGAAACCAGTAAAAAAGCATGTACATCTTATGTCAGAATAATGGGAGCACAGAATGATTTATTATTCTTAATAATTTGTAGAATTTATTAATGAGTCTCCTTCCAACTGGTATATATTCATCACAACATAGGCAGGGTGTTGTAATAGCATATCATAAAGATCTTCAAATGCTAATGGATGTTTTATCCCTGTAATTCCGTTTGTACTAGAGGGCATATGGACTATGGGAACACAAAAGAAGATAAAAAAACATACCCCACCCACCTGTATTCTTAGTTGCAATTGCTTTTGCTTCTTTAGGTTTTCTCTTTCCCCACTTGAAAGTGCAAGCACATAAGATAAGAATCACCAGAACAACAACAACAGCAAGGCCAGAAGCAACGCCTATTATGAGAACTAAATTTGAGCTCTTCCCTCCATTTGAAGAGTTATTCCTGGTTGATGTTTGATCATTTGGTCGGACTGCCATGGGCGCTGGAGCAATACTTGGAACTGCAAAGAAAACATTTTGAGATACTGTCGCAGCAAAGTTTCGGGTGGAGCTAAGCAGTATAGCCCATAAATGGTTTTTGTGGTTAAGCAATAAAATCCACTAATGCTTTTCATTAATCCATGAAAATGAGATGGATCATGCAATAATTACCTTCAGATCTTGGAGGTGCCTCAAACCAAGTGAAGTTGAGCAGCTGGTAGTCCCCCACCAATGTAGAGCTAAGATGAATCTTATGAGAAAAAAGCGAGGTATTAATCGCAGAGGCATCACTCTTGGAGAAGCTTATCCCCGAGAGTGGAGTGATATCCATGGAGATATTTAAGTTTGATAAGCTGATCAAGTAAAAGTTCATCAGCTCTATTTGGGAAATATCCAAGCCAAGCTGAGCAGCAAACTCTTGAAGAAAAATATTCCAATCAGGATTCTGGGAGATGTTTATGAGAAGAAGGTCGAGCTTTATTGGATAGACGCAATGACAATCCTCGCGCCCCCGAATCAACACCATATTCTGATTGCAACAATCTACAACAGAGACCGCGCCATTATGTCAAACAGAATTATATTACAGGTGCAGTAACAGGAGGAACAGAAATCAACAGCAAGATAAAAATGTGTATCCAATGATGAAGATTATTTCCTATAAAAAGATTAGAAGCATTTTAAAAAATTTTGAAGCCAGCTATGTCACGACCAACAATAGTTGCAGAACGTAAATATAAAGAAAACCAAATAGCAGAAAGGTCAGTACTTGACGCATTAGGTGACAAGGATGGCTCGGCCAAGGCGGCGGGAACTGCACCAGAGCCTGAGTGACTCGGGGCAATATCTGTCAATCCAAGGGTTGGAGGCACGGAGCTGCTGCTCCTCGTCGACTGACCGGACAACCGTGAACTTGTGGGGGGATGCCCAGAAGTTATCAAGGGACCATAAATTGGAGAATGCGCCGGGGTTAATCCAGTTACTTGTGCAATTTGAGGAGACATCTGTCTCGACCAAGGTCTGTTTGACTTGAAATTATCTGGACGGGTGAAATCATAATTAACTGCTGTATGCATTCCTGTCACAGGTAAGTCAGCCAATGTGACTGTAATGACACTGACAAAGTAAACAACGATCAATCTGAACAACGACCAGTGGACATCTAAAAGCGGCCCTGCAAAATCAAAGAAAAAAATAACGATTAGTCTGTAACTGGACCAGAAAAACAACAATATGTAAAAAATGCTACACTGCAGATCCAATCCCACATATAAAAAGAAAAGATTACTAACTACAACCAACATTAAAAGAACAACTTATATATTATAAATGGGACAGAGGACTGGACTCTCGTGAAGAAGCTGAAAAACCTAACACGGCACACCAAAACGGAACCTAACATAAACAGCAGATAATGCATCAAAATGCAACATTCCCTGCAGCAAAAGATAAGAAACGGGAAAATCAACTAAGAATCCCACATAGCAAGGTAAAAAAAAAATCATATTAAACAACTTCATGAAGCAAGACAAAGCTTCTCCAAGGCTCCAATTCAGTAACTCTTGGCACAGAAAACCAAAATGGTGACAGTGAAATGCTTCTTCATGGTCCATACCCATAGGTTTCAAACAATCAAACCAAGCAAAGCGAAAGCAAACCAAGAATCTGCGAATCGGTGCAGCAAGAACAACTACAGCAACCGACAAACCATTGCCTAACCAAATTCGCCTGAACCAGAGGCTTTTTCATCCTACTACTCCTGAAAATCCCACTAATTAAAAGGTAACAATCGTGGGAAAAAAACTCGATCGGACAAAAATCGACTAAAGAGCAAACCAAACTCGAGTAACAGACGAATAAAATATCACATTTACCGTGGGCGAAATAATCCGCGAGCACCACCGACATCTCCGTACGGACGAAGGAAAAAAAATAACCTGACAGCGACTAACCACAGATCTGACAAAACCCTCCCCCTCCCCCGCTGCCGAACAACATCAACACAACACGCCACAACACAACACACTTCCCACCCCCACACGGGAAAACCCGTTTGAGCAAACCACAAAGCCGCAAGCTAGGAGCTCATTCCCCGGTAGCCACGACGGGAAAGCAAGGAAGAAGGGAGCTGAAAGATAGAATGCCGACAGCGACAGCGACCGCGACAGCGATGGCGTTGTTGATAGGAGTTCCGTTATAGATGGGATACAGGGAAGTGGGGCGACTGTGCGCTGGGGTCGCAGTCGGAGCGTGGGTGTAATGAGAAAGCTGAAGCCCGTTGTTTATCTACATATGACTGAACTGAAAAAACAAAACACGAGTTATTGGGATGGGGGATTTGATCCCGTGTGTTGGCCCTTGGCAGCGACCTGGGTCGTTTGATCGGCGGGCAAAGACCCGGTGTTTCGGAAAAATCTCAGTTCATACTTCCCCTAAACGGTAATCTACGTATAAACTCATGTGTAAGAGAAGAGGATATCAATGTATCTTTGGTTTTACTTACGATATCATGTTGCTATTGCTTGTTGGATACTTTGATCGGATTCCCTCGTTTGTTTAGATAGGTTTCAATGTTCGCTCGAATCACCCATACATACTCCGTCGTTTCCAAATAAATAAATGGTTCTTACTTATCATTTAAAAGAGCACAGTGAGTTTCAAGGTATTCACGTGAACGACGTGTATATTATTTGAAGATATGTATCTTAAAATTAATAAGTCCGTCGTCGAGATACGACGTCGAGAAAACAAAGATAAGTCAATACCCTGCGTCCACTGTCGACATAATACACCTTCCTAATTATTCAGAATATAAATTAGAGAAGAGTACCACCTGAATCTTAGTTATACTTGGTGTTTCTATTTGCTTGTGTTTTCTCTAAAATAAATATGTCATGACTTTTGTAATTATTCTCACTTTTTTTATACGGCAAACAAACTCACGTCCAAGTAAATTTCTTCTATGGGCGGACGTTTCCTTTTCATATAGGGAACAAAAGAAGAGATCTTGGAGGGAACATCGGCTGGCCCAGATGGGTTGGGCTCGTCGTTCAGGGACGAAGTGGAGCTGAGCCGACCACCTGCGGCTCCCGACCCAACACCCGGAAACCTGAAGCTTAGTATATTCAAGTGGCAAGGAATATTCCGGCAGCCTCCCACCATCAGCTCGCTCCGCCTTGTTCTCCGCCTGTCGGTTCAGTGGCGAGTGCTATTTTCTTCTCTCGTATTTGTTTTACGCTTCTTGCATTTTGAAGGCGATGATGGAAATTGTGGGTTGTGTGGTCTGGGAACGATGGGTTTACTTTTTTATTGCGGGGGTGTGCCGGCTGGTGGATTTGTGAATGGATGGATGGATGGATTATGAAACAATCTACAACTGCATTGGATCGGGGAGCAGTTGAAAATCACTGAACTGAGCCCTTACTTGATTTAGCTGCGTTTTTCTCGTTTCTTCGCGACCGGATTTCGGCTGAGTTGTTAAAACCATGGTCGGCCGATAAAACTGATATGGGTAAAATGTGAGATGACTAGTTGGGCATGGGCTTAAGTTGATGGAATGGTTTTAGTTTTGGCGGCACATTTCTTGCCTGGGATCTGATAGAATGCTTGTGGGAAATCATTCGGGCTTTTTTGTAGATTTTTCGTTAGTATGTAGGCTGATCATCCAGAGTTTTCGAGGTTGTGCTTAAAATTCCTTCTGGGTGTTTTATGATCCGTAACCAGGGAACGTTTTGTTGTCCAGATTCTCAGTTCTCTGGCTTCTCAATTGATTGTGGCATGTTTACCAGTTTTCTGCCGAATTGAGCTTCCATTTGATCTAATCAATCAATTTTCCTATGTTTGCAGGTACATGCTGGTCATCAAGAGACTTCTGCAAAGCTTGAGATTTCAGAAACGAGATTAGTTGGCTAAATCGAGCAGTTGCTCTTCTGGAAAGTGAAAGACTAGGACCATTCTTTGTTCAGAGGGACTGTCTGCTATGAATGACGACGGAAAGACCACCCGTGTTCTCTTTGTGGGCCTGATTTTCCTTCTTCGCATGATTACACCAAAGAGTAATTGGCTGGATACCCCGTTATAAAGGTAGATGTGGTACCCTTTGATTACGTGCCTGATGTTATCGGATCCTATCATCTCTGTGTGGTGAAAACATGCGGATAAATTCGGAGTTAATAGCTCGTGCGAAACAAGTGAAGCTCATAATGCAGTTCGGTGTCGGTCTAGAAGGTGTTGACATTGATGCGGCTACAAAAGCGGGTATTCGAGTTGCCCAAATCCCGGTGACGTAACTGGAAATGCCGCGTCATGTGCCGAAATGTCTATATATCTGATGGGGTTTCTTCGAAAGCAGAATGAGATGCGGATCTCCGTGTAGCAAATGAAGCTGGGGGAGCCAACCGGTGTAACATTGCTTGGAAAGACTGTATTCATCCTGGGATTCAGAAACATCGGTGTTGAACTAGCGAAGCGCTTGAGACCTTTTGGAGTAAAAATCATTGCTACCAAGAGAAGCTGGTCCCCCAGTCAATTGGATGGCTTTACAGATGATTTTGTCGATGAGAAAGGCAGTCACAGCGAAATCTATGACTTTGCGGGCAAGGCAGACATTGTTGTCTGCTGTTTGAGCATGAACAAATACACAGAGGACATCATCGACGACAAATTCTTATCGGCAGTCACAGCGAAATCTATGACTTTGCGGGCAAGGCAGACATTGTTGTCTGCTGTTTGAGCATGAACAAATACACAGAGGACATCATCGACGACAAATTCTTATCGTCGATGAGAAAGGGTGCTCTTTTGATAAACTTTGCCCTCAGCGGTCTAATGGACTATGACTCTATATATCATCATCTGGAGTCTGGTAACTTGGGAGGCTTAGGCACTGACGTCACTTCGAAGGAACCATTCAACCCCAATGATAAAATCCTGAAGATGAACGTGCTGCTCACCCCCCATGTTGCAGGCGTCACGGAGCGTTCTTACCGCTCAATGGCAAAGGTCGTCGGGCGATGTCGCCCTTCTGATTCATGCCGGAAGTCCTCTGTCCGTCGTAGAGATTGTTAACTAGAAACATATATTCTTATGGGATTATGCATATGTCAGTTGGATGCTGATCCCATTACTCCGAGATTAGAATTAAAGTTTGGTTCCAAGAAAATGAAATAAATATAGAACTCGTTAGAATGACAAATAGAAGAACAAAACCTTCGTGTATGCTGCGCACAACCACAACCCTCTCTACGAACCAAGCTATGAATTGGCAGTCGTGACAGGCAGCTGGTTATAGAAACTCGAGATCTTTCTCGTACTGTTCGAGGACAATGGTGGCCAGACCTAGTCTGTAGGACGAGGACCTCAAGTTCCGTACGAGGACGTATATCTCACCCTTTCTCCTTTTCTCGGACACATTGGACCACTGATCCTTCCTTAGATGAGCGAGAGAGGTGGCCTTGCAGTAAGCTATGGCTAAAGGCTTTTTGCTGTAATCAAGGGAAGACGAGTTAAAAGGCCAGCAATTATTCAGGAGTCAAAGAATTCATGATTGAAAGCCATATATTTGAAGTACCTGCGATGAACAAATCCGGTTGTCACGAACCCGATAGGAGATCGATGGAAGTCTCGTGCCGAGGGATCCAATGGGAATTGAAGTTGCCATGTACCTGAAGACACCTCAGTAAAGTAGGAAGAAACTGACGCTTGTGGCATTTGGAGTCCTATTTCGCCATTCTCTTGCCTGCATTAACGCAAAAATGACTGAAACTTAATATTCAACGAAAATTCGACCTGTTTGTTTCAACACATTCGCGAGGTGATGGCAAAACAGAAAGTGACGACTCGGGGAGGGAGAGGAATGAGTTATACGGGTAAAGAGGTGCTATAAACAGTTTATCAGGCATCTTGACAGGTACACCAGTGATAAGTCCATAAATTTATTTAGGAAATAATAAAGGAAACAGAGTACCTTGTCCACAGCAATATGTCAGTGAACTTCGGAGCGCACACAATTGCTCCTTCTTCAAACACCCCTTCCTTGAAGGCACGGAGAATAACCCTCAAGAAACATGACTTCTGATTATTACTATTCTTAGTTCTTCCATTTAGGGATCCGATATCATCATTATTGTAAGCAACATTCAGGCTAGTAAACACTTTCTCATCTTTGAAAGGAAATAAAAGTGAACTGCTCAAGCAAAAATTTCCAAGGTCGGACAGCTCCCGTGCTGTCCTGGCGACATAACCACCAAAATTACTGGCGCAAGCATCACTTCGCAAGGAATCATACCCACAACAATCTGTAATAAGAGGGCCATCATTGCTCACGGTTTCTTTACCAACTGAACCATTTCCCACCATGTCATCAGCCTTCTCAAATGGCTGAATAGCATTCCAGGGTGGTAGGATAGGGATTTTAGGGGCTCTGACTGCTGGAGGTTGAGAATCTCTTTCTAAACAAGATGTATCAGCCTTGCTAGTCAAGTAAGACATATATGCATGGCAGTCGGGATAATCCAGCGGAAAAAAGGGTAAGCAAGACTGCAAAGAAAGTCTAGATCAGGTTTAAAGTGGCCCATGATTATAATAACAATTGGTAAACGGAATCCAAGGAGCTGTAAAATTGCCATTAGAATAATGGTGCTTCATTGCCGAATGCAGATATAACATATCCACAGAAGTTACCTCACATGCAATCCAGTGTCTCTCCCTCAAGCCAATAGCATGAGCACCATTAGTAACAAGAGGAATCCAGAATGTTTTGACCCAACTAACAGGAAGGATTATGGACCACCTATAACAGAAGAATGGTATTCATTAGGATCTCTTTGGCAGCTGATGCTATTAAACAAGCATACAATTACCAGACAACTATAAAGACGAACATGGAAACTTAGTACTCCACTAGCCAAATAAACTAATATCTACACTAAGAAAGTTAGTATAGCTCCTATTGAGTTTGGAGATTCACGAATAATTCGTACTAGAGACTGTTCCAGAAAATACTACTGCAGTATAGCGGTAAAAAGTTTATTTACAACGCCTCCACAACTGGAATTGTTCCTACTCAAAAGGACTGAAAATAGACTTGAATGCAAAAAAAAAAAAAAAAAAAGAAATCATAAGAGTCCAGCAATAAAAATTCCCTTATGTAAAATCAGGTCAGGAGTAATATTACCCAAGAAAGCACTTCTCAAGCCCATTATTTCTCATAAGAAAGATGGGACAAGACCTTGAGCACTGTGATATGTCAGAACATTCTGGCATCTTTTGAGCACAATGAGAAAGATAAAATGAATCCATTCGCTTTTTATGCATTTCCATACTAAGAAGTGACTCATCAGCTGGAGGGCTAATTCTTCCCTCAACATCCCATAAGTTATGGTGCACCAAACCCAAGTTACTTCCATCATCCGGTGGCTCTCCAAGTTTTGAACAGGATTCTCCGAGAATTTCAGTTTGATTTGATATTTCTCCATCAACGCTCCCAGTAGAAGGTGTTTGCAGTGCATCCTTAAATAACCGAGGATCCTTGACGACAAGTGATGTGACAGCATGAGAAAAGCCCTCATTCTCAAGGATATGATAATCCATTGAATGTAGATTTTTGTTGGCCAAAGCGGTCAAATTATTCTCCAGCTGAAAGGTTCTACCTGGAACCCTGTAAGAACCACAAACAAACCTAAATGTTACATTTTTAAAAGTTCTGTTAAGTTCTTAGTGGCATTCGGTGACCTTTTGTTTTATTTCAAGATGCCTATCAATTTGAGTTGATCAGTAAGCATACCGTTGTACAGGATGCAATAGTTTTTGTAGAAGCCTTGAAGCTTTAGAACCTAGGATATCTACTTTGGCAAGTTGACCCTCGAGTGAAGAACATTTGACCAATACAACTTTTTCTTCCATCTGCATGTGGCAATACTTCATTAGCAAGATTAAGAAATCTCACTCGACATTGAAATCATGGAAGAGAAAATTATCGAAAGAAGACAATGTTTTGCCACTTTATTCTCCATTTCTCGCAAGTGAGAGATGACTCCAGATGACACAAAGCAAAGTCTGTAAGGATCAAGCTCCAGAGAATGTGGACAACCCAGAAAATCCCTACCTCCTTCTGGGTAGCACACTTGATTGCGTTGTGACCAGCAGCAAACACAGATGCATGTAACCACACCCAACACTGACGATAAACAAGGAAGCCCAGTGCAGCAGAAGATTCATCTTTTCCATTAGAAATAATAGCCGAATCAATAGTTCCAAGATCCTTCTCTTCCAAGGGTCTCCACATGTATATGACAGGGGATATCATATTAGTGCCTTCAGCTCTAACATGACGAAGCTGAATACAACAAAGAACAAAAAATTATTCTGGAGGCAACCTCCGTCAGGATCAAATATTGTTTGAAATCAAGCCATACCATTGCAATCCCATATTCAGCACCAGAAAGAATCATCTGAGATATGCCACCAGAATCACCTGATGGAGAAGGCTCCAGGACCCTATTCAATATAGAGATCAATGATTCCTGTACGTACATCAGGAAGTTGAATAAACAAAATGTAAAAATACCGGAAAAAGAAAGACATCAATTACAGAGCAAAAATCTCTAGTACTATTTCCCCTTTCAATGACATCCAGCAGATATGCACATGCACAATCATGCAATTCTATTACAAGATAAGAAATAAGAACCAAGCAGGGGAATACCAACCTCAGGACCCTCCAACTGAACAGCCGAATTATAGCTTGCATCATGCACAACCACTCCTTGCTTGTACCACTTCAGTAGAGCCCTTGAGCCCCTTCCTCTATTAAAATATACGTGGAGTACATCACCAAATGACTTACACCATGTGGTCATAGACCCTAAAAACTGTTAACTGTCACCGTCATGCACAAGAATAGAAGAATGAAGCCGACTGCAATACCTTCCATGTAATCCCAAAGGGAGGTGAAAGCCCCAAAGCTTGGTCATCGTGAAGCGCTTCGTATGCCAAACATGCGTTCTCAGCCTCTTGGTTCCGTCCCCAGAAGTGGTGAAACCAAACCGGGGATTCCCTTTAAACTCATTCTTGCGCCTGACTCGGCGCGGAATCTTCCGTGAATCCGTGGAGTCGCATACGCTATCGCCAGAACAAGGCACTGATTTCCTCTGCCTCTTTCTAAACCTCCGATTGGCGACCTGATTGTCATGCGCCGCAGTTCTCCTTCTCTTATTCCTCCGGGACCTGAAATTATTCCCTAGCCTATCCGCCAAAATAGAATGGAGTCCCTCGACCTCAACCGCTCTGGACTCCGCAAATTTCCTCACGTTGAGCGTTCTGGGAGCAGGTGGCACTTTAATCACCGTAGGGCTCATATTATTCCACAGAGACACACCCCGCGCCGAATCACGATAAGAAAAACTGTCCAACAAACAAAGTCACAATCAGAGGACTCCTCGTAGAACGCGACGAACGGCGGTCGGAGGTTGCCGGAGAAGACGACGGTCGGGTTTTGACTCCTCGGGATTTGATCTTGATCAGGGTTTAGGGGTTTTCTTGTTATCCGCTCTCTTTGCGCCACTCTCATTTATCTTATTAACATTAAAAAAGCAAACTTGATCTTATTAAATTTACATTTATAAAGTAAAAACCTAAGTCACTTGCTAGAGGACTCTTAACGTAACCATCTCATCTCTCTCTTATCACAAAAATATTATCACGACGTGGTACTTCCCAAACACAGAGCCAGCCCCAGAGCTGGGTTCCTTAACCCATCGCCACTTCCATGGGCTTATATGCGACCATCCTTGGCCCCATCACGCGATACACCACGAAGACGGAGAGGCACAATGAGATCACCGCGAATAACAAAGAGAAGGCGCTCGCAGTGTCCCATGCACGCTTCGTTGACCCGGTTTTTGTTAATGAGGCGCTGCCTGACGAGGTGTCTAACGGCACCCAGTCGCAGTTGATGGAGTAGTGACTGGATCCATGCCACGGGGTTCCATCCACCGGGTACCAGAATGCTACCGCCATCTTGGTCATTTCACCGATAGTGAACTGGACATCCTGCACGTGGTCAGAGAAAGCCTTCAGAATGCGTCACTTAATCTTGTCACATCTCAAGCCATAATCGGAGTCGGACAGATACCTGTTGAATGCGATCTGTGGTTCGTAAGGGCCGGGAGAACTCGAAGAAATAAGTTCCCTTTTGACCATTCGAAGCATAAGGACTCTCTTCCTCCACAAAACCTGAAAAGCCAACCTACCGGAGCATGATCACCTTGGCTTATTGTTCGTGAAATCGAAAGACAGTTTCCTTGTTCACAAAACTCTTGTATTTTTCTACCCAAAAAAAAAAACTCTTGTATTTTATCATCGACTTGATGAACTAATTTCAATAGTGTGGCAAGAGATCTTCTGGTTCCTTGCCTATGGGATAAGATGACAAGAAGTTCAGCAGTTCTATCTAACGTTCACCCGTTATTTCATGTCAATGGGAGCGGGATGAAGTTATTATATACCAGAATGAACTGTAAGACTGCTATGCCACCAAACTCCACTCCAATCATTCTGAGCACTGGAGTCATTTCCTGCCACAGAAAGGCTAATTTAAAACAGATATCTGAATTTGCCGACTGCACGCTTTAGTTTTAGAAATTGTAGTAAGCTATACCCGACCTCGTTTCAAGAAAAGAAGTCGGCTAATCTTATCTTATCCCACTCACCATACAAGAAGAGATTAAAGACCCGCATGACATAACTAACGAGACAATGATACCTGAAGGACCGGTTCCATCGAGGAATCTACAGTGTGGTGTCCATGAGAAAAGATCAACCAGGTGGCCAAATCTGATAATCAAAATTAATATCAGTATGTATTCCTCCCATGAACCAAGCGTCTGGAAAGGCCAAAAGAGCATGGGCCAAATCATCACCTGTCACCTCCACTCCCTTCGCCATTGTCCACTGGATTGCCACCATAGATTCGTCCTGGAATGGCATTCCCAATTGAAAAGTGCATAATGTCCACTTCGTGGCCTTTACATGCCTTGCTCGTGCATGTGTCGGTTCCTTCACTGCAGCCTCCCATCTAAATAAACCAACACCACCTTTCATATTAAAACAGGGAAGCAGCCACAACTGAATAAACTCCACAAGAAGCTGCTACAGAAAGCTGCCAAGGATGGTGAGGAGATACATTATGGTACGTCGCGCTTTCCCCGATCTGGAACATGAGAGCAACTGATGGACATTTATTGCTGTCTCTGCATTAATAAGAAAATTACTTGAGAACATAACTAGGGCACCATGAAAAACATCAGCAGAGGAAAATCAGGTGAGATGACGAAAGATGTACACAGAAGAAAGTCAATTATTCAATTACTCCCCTTGTTTCAGTACAGAATAAAATCCTGGTTCATAGACTTGCTTCATTATAAAGTATTGCCTTTTCTAGTTGAATTTTAGGGAAAAGCAAGACCAAGGCATTTTGTTGGCTGCATATTAAGCCTAACTTAGCAAAACCACTTTCGCTGCCCAATTCCAGTAATCTCAAAGGTTTTCCACCATGCACTTCTGTTGCTATTAAACACTCAGATAGCACTACTGATCGAGTTAAAAACAGTAACCCAACAGAAAAAAGTCAGATGTCCACCGGTTTGGCTTGACATAACATCGCCATCCTACAAAAGTTCCAAGCAGCCAAAATCCAAAATTCAACAAATCACAGCAGAATATCACCCTACAAAACCTAAATCACAAAATTTGAACAAATTCAAAATTGGGGAAAAAACCCTGAACAACAAAACATGTATCAAGCTTACCCTTTGGTGTAAGCATAATCTCCATCCACTTGCAGCAGGAAGTACACACTCCTCCCATCATGCAACGCCTGCATAACAAACAACAACCCAAAAAGGATGTCCTCAAAAATACCTTTCCCTGTCTAAGACCAATCAATCAAACACCAATACAAAACCAATGTCATCAAATCCAATAACAACTCATCAAACCAAGTGCTAGACGTTCATAAAATAGAAGAGCACCACTTCCCATGTCAAATCTCACCCCAAAACTCATACAAGTTGTTAAACCCACTTCCTCCAACAACAAATAACAACAAAGTTCCGAGCTTCATCATAAGCCCCCAAAAGCCAACCTTTACTATCATTTTACCGCCCTTATACTCCTTATCCTCATCCGGGTCAAGCGCAGGGAGGAGAGAAAACTCCGACCCATCAACGTCCTTCCAATCATCGGCGTGCCCGTCAAGGGTTACGATCCCTGGCCTGAACGGAGCATCGACCCGGACCTGGGAAACGGGCTCGCAAACCCAAGGGCCCGATTCATGGTGCGACCTGGCTTGGTGGATGAGGACAACTAGGAAAACCCACAGGTGGGAGCAAAGACTAACTGGGTTCATGATACGGCGCATTGCTGGCGGTGATTCTAAAGGAATGGTCAAATGTAGGGAGGTTGGGGAATTGGGTCGGTAAACATAGTGGGGTAGAAGCAATTGAATGAAGCAGCTTCCTAGGCTAGACTTGGGGGAATGGCGGCTTTGACTTTTCTTGCTGTGCTATGTTTGAGATCGGACCGGAGAAGAAATTAGTCCACGCCAATTTGTTAGAGTAACTGTCCGTAATGTTAGTTTTAGAAAATTTTTATTTGGATAAGAGCTTTAAAATTCTTTGAATAGCGTCTCCTAACTTTCTTTCTGAGGTAGCATTTATCTAAGAAAGAATTTGCTAACTCAAATGACAAGTTCTCAATTAAAATAGGTTGTTTTTTTTTTAATTTTTAATGCAGAAAAACGATTTTTACAATTTTTCTTAAAAATAGCGACGAAGGAAGTCGATATTTGAATTAATAACTTTCTTACCACATGATTGGGATCACTATTTTAAATAGCAATTTTAAGAAGAATAACATCAATTTTTAAATTTCGATGCGACTAATTCATGTCATTAAAAAAATTAAAGCAATAAAAAAGTGCTTCTGGATAATCAAACTGATTAGTCCATAATAAGTAAAATGCAAACTTAGAGTTTTCCTGACAATCCAAAACTCATAACATTCTTGTAAGATATAACATGAACATCAAAAAACTGCCTTTAATTGTCATTCATTCTTCTATAAGACCGTATTTGTATGGGGTTAAAAGTACCTCAACTCGGGGAGGATCCGTTGTGAGCTGCGTTGGTTGTAAAGTCACAGGAGGATCATCGTCGGGTTCAACATCGTGACATGGTCAACGTGACGGTTATGGTGTAGGAAGAGTTACATGCGAGGAGGACACATCCGGTGGCGAAGTGAGAAAATTTGTCCTAGAGGAGCCAAATTGAACTTGCTCAAGGCTTTGAGGGTCAAATTTAAGAAAAACAATAAAAAATTTTAAGCTAAAATTTAGGAGGGCCTTGGCACATCCTCGTCGTCTTTCTCTCATGGCATTTCCTTATCCGGTTATATGTCTTCTTGTACCTCATCATGTCCAGCAAGTTCTTCCTCCAATTGAGCCCTTTCTTTCGATTGGCCACCTAATCCTCTACGCGGACCATTTAAGTGCAATGGTAAAAAATCCGCCAACATTTCTTTCCCCTCGCACGATTGTTCGAGTACACGACTAAACTTTTCGATGTTCGTCCTCTCAGCTATATGATTGAATTTAACGACGACACCAACGGGTTGAAACGAGTTGGCTGATAGGGCCAAAGACGAGGATCACAGAGGCCAAACGAGAAGCTACCAGAGGAACGAAACGAGCGGGAGGACGATTATAGTGAGCGGCCACCGAGAGAAGGCCGGATATGTAGTGTCGGGGACGAGTGAGGGGTGACGTGGAGCGTCAGGGACGGGAGAGGGCCAAGTGTCGAGGATGGAGACCTGGAAATAGTCGGACGTCGGATAGAGGTTCGAGTGTTGGGGCTTGGGGTAGTTAGGGTTTGTCTTCTGGGCGAAAGTTGGAGAAAAAACCCGAAGCGTGAATTTTATAGCAAAGAGAAGTCGCTACTGCAAGTAACAACTATGAATGCATACTTGTACAAGTTGTTTTCTGTACAACGTCGATATTTGAAGTAGCGAATTTTTTCTTGTGCAAGAACTTGTTACTCGAAGTAACAACTTCACGAATCATAAGATTCTAAAAAACAAACAAAGATTACAAAGCTTTATTTACGAAAGACGCTACTTGAAGTAGAGGCTTCTTTCTACGTACAAAAACTGACTACTTCAAGTAACAATTTAATGCGAGCCCCATCATGAAATCGCTAAGGTAGTTATTTTATCCTAGTTTTCATAACTTGAATTATTGACTTTTTCCGTGAAGTAAAATTACTTCTGATAACGAGTTAGTAAAGATATTTGAAGAATTTTAAAACCGTAAATATTTTATAGAAGTAATTACACAGACTAACATTCTTCGCTTTGATACGCGAAATGATAAGATGTTTGTACATAATTATGATTAGTTTGAAAAAAATGGTGGGATACTATTCCAATACGTAAAACTTCCAAAATATCGTTCCTATTACCCGATTCCGAATTGCGCTACTTAATCTACAAGAAAGATGCGACTCCTAACTGTGATATTAGTTTATGTGGGCAACGACGCTGTTGGGAACTTGCGTCTTTTACCCTCAAATTAATGTCCCTGTTTGACGCACTATGAGAAACTTTTTCAAGGTTTGTGAGTTAAGCAGCAGGGAACACCGCCATTAATAGAGTGGCGTGGTTGGAACACGGGCACTTATATGCATAGAAAAAATTTATCTAATGTCTGAGTGTCGCAGTCCGGAATCGCGACAGTAAGTTGGGACTGGAAGTCAATAACGTCGTTGTTAATCCCGTCTTTGCTCAGTTTCCTCTATCGTGATTGCAAATTACGTCTTTTTTTATAGTGATGCGATTTTATTTCAAGAGTTTTGCAATTAAAATTATATTTTGTTAACTTTTTTTAAGTAAAATATCGATAAATGTCCATGACTATGGTACAACATTCCATCGTTACGTCACGGGGGACGAAAGCCTTAACGCTGTTTCGCTTTGGCATAAATAAAACGGAATCCAAATTTGCGAATATAAAAAAAAAAGAATAAAAGAAATGCATAAAAAACAAAATTGTATCATAGTTACAAGCATGTATCTATATTTTATCTTTTTTTTTGGCAAATTATCGATATTTGGTCCCATCAATAGGCCAACTTTACGTTTTGGCACATCGTTTAAAAGTTTTGAATTTGGCCTTATTTCGAATTTGCTTTTGGATTTGGCCCTATTAGTAACAGCCGTTACCCGTGGCTGATGTGTCTGTGACGGTTTTTTGGGTTGTCTTAGGTGGTCTGACGTGTCTTTAACGTCATTTTTTTGTGTACGTGGATAGAGTAATAAACGAAAAAAAAGGGGTTAGGGTTTGGGTTGTTGTACTCAGGTGTTCCTCCTTTATTAGCTCACAGCTTGTTCCTTCTGCCATTGGGTTTTTGTTCCTCTTCATCGATTCCTTCATTGTTTTTCGTTTCTTTCGTTGGTGTTGATTGTTCCTTCCTGTTCCCCGATTTCTTTCCTTTCTTAAGCTGTTTCTTGATTATGTATGGGTTCCTGGGTCGGATTTTCTGAGTGTGATGTTTGCATGATATTTTCTGAGTGGGATTCCGAAATTTTTTTAAATGAGTTGTAGCGAGAGCTTTGAAACAGGTGCGGTATCTGCAAATTCCAGCTCTGTTACTAGTGAAAGAAGGTGCAAACATGGGATGCGAGCTGTATTGTATACCTCCCGGAGTAGAAGTAATCCAGGAAGACGTTTCTTTCGCTGTCTAGTGTGGAAGGTTTATGTGTCTGTACCTGATGTGGCTTTTTAGCTGGTCCAATTCTTATGTGTATGTACCTGATGTTTCTTTCTTTTATTTGCAATAGGATGATGATTGTGGCTTTTTCAGATGGTATGACGAAGTGATACCCCTCGCCAAAAAGAAATAATATCACACCTTGTTGAGACTAAAAAGCTGTTAGAAGGTAAGATCGAGAAGATGCAGAAGAGGGAATCTGAAATGGAAGATGTAATCAAGCATCTTGAGGCTGAGATGATGAAGTATAAGTTGTTCCAGTCATCCCATCAGCTGGAATAAAGTGCAAAACAAGTGATGATGAAAAAATTAAATAGAGATTTCAAGTTGATGATCTTTGTTGTATTGGTTTTAATAAATGTTGTTGTATATGTAGCCCTGACATAGTTGTTGTGTATGTAATCCTGACTGGTTTTAATCAGTGTTGTTTTAATCAGACATATACCTCCATATATAAGTTCAGTCATACACCTTCAAACTTAAAAGGATCGTCCATACATAAGTTCAGACATGCACCTCCATACACTAATTCAAAAGATTAGCCCTATATTTCCATATAAACAGAATATATTATCAAAATAAGGGCTGTCCAATCTCATCCATTCAGCTTTGTCCAAGCTCAGGGATCATGTCTCCAGTTTCAGCTGATGTACTCGAACCTTCACCTCTTCTCTTGATGCGAGTCCTCCTATTATGCCCTTCTTTGTCACACAACTTACATTTCACTCTCCAGTGATGTCCAGAACCTATAATAAAGAGTATATTCAATGTTTAGAAGAATGTCAAAACATATAATAAGGGCTGTTATTTCATACCATAATCCTGATAGATGAGTGTTGCTTTTGTGGCTTCTTCAGCTTCTACAGCTTCTGTGGTCTGAGAATGGCCTGGCTGTGATGATGGTGTTCTCCTGTTGTGTCCCCAATTGCCACATAGTTTACATGTCATTCCAGTCCTTTCCTACTCAACTGACCTGAACCTGTCTTTGTGTCCTCCTCTTTGCTTTTCTTTCTGTTTTGTTTCCTAGGTCTTTCAGGTAATTTCTTATAAGGAGGTGGCCTAATTGGATCGCCATCTACCTCTGGCCAGAATTTACTGCCAGAATATCCTCATCACTGTCAGAAAAACTTACAGAAATATCAAGACTGATGTCCTCATCCAATATTTCATTGTTAGTTATATTCTCTATCATCGTCCCTTCACAATAAATACTCACAGTTGAACCATCAGTCCAACTATCGCACATCTCTATAACTTCCTTGTCACTTAAAATTTCCTTCACACTATCATCTTGAAGAGCATACCACATCCTCCTTACACTACAACCAGAATCGCCAGCGAAGGCTACCAAGGTGAAATAGCCCATCAGATCGCGCAGTCTATGTTACCATATTTGAACACCCTACCACCAACGTACTCAAATCTTCTCCCCTGCGACACTAGACCACCTACATGTATGTCCATCGAAATGCGCTTCATTCTTACCTGTCCACGATCAAGAACAGTTAAGTATGCGCAACAATCTCTTACACCAACCGAAGCAAACCAAGTTAAGAACCACTCCGGAAGGAAGCACAACGAAGGAATAATAAAAAAAAAACACAATCAACTTACTGGGAGGAAGCATAATGAAGGAATCGAGGAATGATAACCCACTCCGCCTGGAATCGTAGAAGAATCGATTTCTCCCAAATCATAAGCGTAGAAGAACCCTAACCCTAAACCCCTTTCTTGATTTATTTCGTCCCTGATGCCTGATAGTCCACGTCGGAATAACAAAAAAAAAAACAAATTAATGACACGTCAGATAATCTGTGGTTTAACATCGACGGAGTAACGACCGTCACGAATAGGACCAAATCTAAAATCGAAATAAGGCCAAATTTAAAACTTTTTAAATAATATTCCAAAATGCAAAGTTGGCCTAAGGACAAATACTTTTTTTTAAACTACAGTGTTTCGGTAAATCCTCGATATCCAATCCCAGCTGTTCGAAAAGTAAAAGGGAAGACAATTGCCGTTTTGAGCAACTGCGGTCCTCTCCTCTTCCGTACGTACAAATCGGGAGAAACCCTAATTTAAAGACCCGAAATTAGACTCCGCCTCCATAGCCTCCTATATCCTCCAAAGAGAAAACCCGGAAGCTCTCAGTTTCCGTAATTTGGAAAAGGTAAACAAGTTTGGAACTTGTCCACGGGAATGGATTCCCAGACCCTTGGTGATGTTCATCGTGTGCCCTTGGTTATGCAGTTTTTCGTTTTTTTTTGGGTGATTCGTCAAGTCAGCACAGAAAATCCTTTGAGGTGCCGATAGATCTTGCTGTGGAATTTTCTGGCGATGGAAAATGAGATTTACTGTTTCTTAAACAAAAATGTGAATTTTTGGGTTTTCAATTGAGGGTTAGTTTATGGTTTTCGAATTAATGAGGGTTAGTTGAGGCGATATTTTCAAATTTATATCGATTGGGCCTTGTAGGTAATGTTTAATTTAGCTCGTCAGTGGGTATGCTCGCCGTGGATTGTTTCAGAATGACAATGGACGGAGGATTTTATAAATAATTTGTGTTCTAATGTGCATTGCATGGGATTTACATAGCATTCTGGCTCAGGCTCATCCATATCAAGAAAAACTATTGATATTTGAATTAATATGCTCAACAACTTGAATATAGACTCGCGCTAGCCTTTGTATGATGTTGTGGATAAGCGTAAGGTTGTGTACCCATGAGCAAATCCTGCCCTTCCCTTACCCTCGCTGTAGAGCGATTTGTCGATGTTATGTGCTTATGATGTTGTTCTGAAATGTTTGGAACTGTTTTGCAGATATTTGAAAGGCTGCCGATTGATCCGACCCTGAAAGCTAGTTATTAAGGTGGGTGAGTCTAATCCTACACATTGAGAGGTGATGTTTGCTTTGATTGGTTCTGTGTAATGGGGATTCTTTTCACAGGATGCTTCACCTTCATCAAAGTACGCTTATAAGTGGTCATCGACCTAGTTGTCATCTATGGCCAACAAGAGGAACACGAACACCTAGAACTGTGATGATGCCGTGTCCTGGAATGGAGTCCCTTTCCCTGAGTTCTGCTCTTCAGACTACTACTCCCCCTTCTTTTCGGCACCTTGCATGCTATGCATCAACTCAAGTTCCAGAGACAGCAGTTAGGTCAGTTTTTTATGTCGCCAGCATATGTTAGAGGTTTTAAGCATCAATATGTCAAACCCTTTATTTCCTATCAAGGTTTCCTTTATCTCGATTTATTTTCTGTCAACATCCTAAGTTAGAATATTAACAGGAGTAAAAAATAATAGGGTGAGCTCATTCAGTTTTAGTCAGATGTGATGACAATTGAAGAGTCATGTAGGAAACCTTTCTTTATAATATTGCAAAGATGAAAAACTGATAAATTTGTTGAATACGTACTCTTACCATGGTCCTTGCATTTTCTTGACTAGCTTTTCTGATGTCAAATGTCGATATTCTTCTGCAGTGAATCATTTGAATTGGCTGATACAGATTGGGAAGGCCTGGGATTTGGACTGATTCCAACTGATTACATGTATGTGATGAAATGCGACGGTAGTGGTAACTTCACTAATGGCAAGTTACAGCAATTTGGGAACATAGAATTGAGCCCCTCTGCTGGTGTACTGAATTATGGCCAGGTTATTCAGTTTACTGTTTATTCTTGTCTTTAGTGTTATTTGACTAAATAGCATAAACTCAATATTGTGGATCAATAACATAAAATAGCATGACATTTCCTCCAAAGTTAAGATTAAATATTACATGATTTCTAATATCTTTGTTGTTTTAGTTCTCATCTTTAAAGATATTGTTTCTTTAGTCAGAAGTCATGGGCTGTGCATTTCTTTTCAGATTCTGACTATTCGTCGTGTGGTTTAGCTCAGCCACATTGTAAATATTTTTTTTTTTAGTCTGACGAGATTTCTATTCAAGAGTGATGGAATCCCCTACCACTTTCTTGATTTTGAAAAGTTGTATTGCGAGGAATGCTTGGGCTAGTTTGTACTTATATGTTTTTGTCAGTATGGCTTTGGGCCCTTCCTTTGCTCTGTTAATCGAAGTTCTTTGGCTGTTGGTCATGTGGTTCGAAGAGGTGTTGCCTTTAACTCCCAGAGAGTGTCCTTGAACTATGGCGTTTGCGCGAATATCTCATGATATTATCTGGTTCATGTGTACTTTTTTTGTTACTTGACTGCAGGGATTATTTGAAGGTCTCAAAGCATACAGAAAGCATGATGGTAATATCCTTTTGTTTCGTCCTGAGGAAAATGCCTTGAGAATGAGAAATGGGGCAGAACGTATGTGCATGCCTTCACCCAGCATTGAGCAGTTTGTAGAAGCGGTCAAGGATACCGTCTTAGCAAATAAACGTTGGGTAAATTGTACACTCCATCTCTTAATAAAGAGAATTGGAGCTGGCATATGCATGAAGCTTATAATTTCTTATTTCAGATTCCTCCTGCTGGTAAAGGTTCCTTATACATTAGACCATTGCTGCTGGGAACTGGAGCTGTTCTTGGTCTTGCACCTGCTCCAGAATACACATTTCTGATGTATGTTTCACCTGTGGGGAACTATTTCAAGGTTTGTCTTGATTTCCTATAAATCATGCATATGAACATCCATGACATGTTAATGAACATGGTTTGAGAAGTAGTTGGAAAGCTTCGATTTGTTGATTGCAGAGAAATAAAATGATTTGTATTTGAAACTCGCTGTAGAAATCTTGAGCAAAATTTATATTGTTTAGTTTTTATACTAGTTTACTGTTGCCAAGGATATCCACATCAACAATAATTTTGCATTAATTCCCTTATCGTGGTCCTTTTTCTTCTGTACTGTGTTCTGTTTTTGGAATTACAAGGACAAAACTGCAGGAAGGTGTGGCACCCATTCACTTGATTGTGGAACATGAATTGCACCGAGCTACTCCTGGGGGCACGGGGGGTGTCAAGACTATTGGAAACTACGCTGCGGTGAGCTGGAGATTTATTTTTTGGCTGGAATCCGTCGTTTTCATTTGCCAAATAACTGAAACATGCCTACACTAAGATGCTCCTACTTTGTCTTGTACCTTTATGATTTGAGTGCCAGCTTACCAAATGCGATGGAGAAAAGAACATATTTTCGTAGGTAAATCCAACTTCTATTTTTGAGGATTAGAACCGAGACTTCACTGGTTTAGCAGATAAAGATCATGGTTCTTTAAGTTGGTCCTTTTGCTTTTACTCATGCCAGTGGAAATGTCTCAGATACTATTGGCCCATTTACTGTCAGGTCTGAAATATTTTCTTTTGTCCTAGAGGCTAACTCTTAAATGACTTTGAGATCTAGGTATTGAAGGCACAGACTGCTGCAAAAGTCCGTGGTTATTCTGATGTCCTATACCTTGATTGCGTCGAGAAGAAGTATTTAGAGGAGGTCTCATCTTGCAATATATTCATTGTGAAGGTACCTGAAGTTGTTCTGTGTTTCTGATAGGAGGTGCTTTAACATGTTCTGTGGTAGACAGATGTGTCTGTTTTCTCTTGGACTATTAACACCGGTACTTTCAGGACAACGTAGTAAGTACACCGGCAATCAAAGGAACAATCTTGCCCGGTATTACTAGAAAAAGCATCATTGAAGTTGCTCTAAATGAAGGTTTCCAGGTACCTTTCTCCCCACCCCACCCCACCCCACCCCGGGTTCGATAGGCCACGATACTCGCTTTTAGATGTGCTCACCCCTTTGAGGAGATGATCATTTCAACACATTTCATTGTAAAAGGGGTTCATCTCTTTTGAGGCATGTCAGAACTACTGGATGAACGGTTTCTTGATCTTGAGCTGGCGATAGCAAAGAAATTCTCTTAGATTGGTCTTGCATCTCATTTTCTTTTGCTTTATAAACGTAGGTTGAGGAGCGTCAAGTGGCAGTAGACGAATTACTCGATGCCGACGAGGTTTTCTGCACCGGGACTGCCGTGGTTGTTTCGCCTGTTGGAAGCGTCACATACCGTGGTAAAAGGTAGGCAATTTAACTAGAGTAAGGCAACGCGCCTGTTGTCAAGAAACTCGCTGTTACTAACACGCAAGGGGCGCGCATCGTTGGTTTACCTTATGTTACGTGTAGTGAAAACGAAACTCATCGGGTGAAGTCATTTGGGTTTGGTCTGGCAGGGTGACTTACGTGGAAGACGGTTTTGGGGCGGTGGCACAGAGGCTATACTCTGCACTAACTCGTCTGCAGATGGGTCTCAGTGAGGACGAGATGAATTGGACAGTGGAGTTGAGTTGAGGCCTTTTCAATAAAAGATTGTCCTTGCGTCCCTTAATACCCATTGCGTGTTAGTCCTAGTTAAAGACAGTCTTTTCAAGTGTAATACTATGTAAGATGTAGATGACTTTCTAGCTCGGTTTGTTGGTTGGTTAGCATGAACGTCCCCTCATGTATGGAATTTGCGTCTATTTTTAAGAAATAAATGAGGTACCTTCTTACAAATTTCACAGCTTCCCAATTTAGTCAATAAAAATTGTGTTGCCAAGAATAATACATAATCCTCATATTTTAATAATTAAGGGCCTTTTTAAAAGATTTTCATTGAGATTAGTTTATAGAGAATTAATAAACAAATGAGTTGATTTTATAATGACTTTTTTAATATTTCGTGTAAAAATTTTGCACAAATGAGGTATTAATTTTTTTATTGTAATTTATGATATTTCTTAATTTTTTTATTGTAATTCGGGAATACGTACGTATGCAATGGAAAAGGAAGGGAGCGAAGAGGGGGGACAGCCGAGAAACCGGGTTGGTTAGGGTTCCGCCGGTTCGGAGCTCCGTCTCGTAATTATTCAAGGTAATAGCGGCTGTCTCTCGGGAGGTGTTGATCCCTCTCCATTTACGGGCATCGACCACTTGTTGCGCGATTATTCGTCCTTGTTTGTGTCGGCCTGCGCTTGAGTTTCCCTGACAATGTCTGTGGTTTTTCTTTTGGCGTCGCTGTTTCTTGCTGGAATGGTTCGGGTTTTGTTACGCAGGGTCGGGCTCGATGTCCCCCGGCTTGATTGTTCGGGTTCGATCGAGTGTGATTTGTAGTTGGATCGTGCATCGGAGGCTTCACTTATCACGATTGCCCTTTGCTTTGTCTTTCTTTTCTTATTGTTGGTTTGTGTGTGACTGCGCGCGCCCCGGAGTTTGAGCCTGTAATGGTCGGACTGATTCTTTTCTGAACTCTGGCTCGTGTTTCGTGCTGTGGAGTGATGCCTATGACTGTGCGAAGCAGCAGTGGGATTTGCGTGTTTTGCCTGCGTTTGTTGAAGTTTTTGCCTTGACGATTCGTACGTTTTAATTTTGTTCCCTTTTCTGTCTCACGTGCAACGCAGGATTTTTGGTGGTCATTTTAGATTTTCCTGATGTCAATGAGGTCAGATTCTGATAATGATGATGACTTTAGAGATCTTTATAAAGAATATACTGGTCCCACGGGGTCCAATGCCGTTAGTGTCCCTGACAAAGTGCCCGCAAAGAAAAGGTCTCATGATGACTCTGATGAGGATGACGGGTCTCGCGACCCTAATGCAGTTCCGACGGACTTTACTAGCCGGGAAGCGAAGGTTTGGGAAGCTAAATCTAAGGCTACCGAAAGGAATTGGAAGAAGAAGAAAGAAGAAGAGATGATATGCAAATTATGTGGTGATCCTGGCCACTTTACTCAGGTTCCGTGTGGTTTATTGTTATAGTTATATTTGTTGTTGGCTGGCTCTCATTTGGTTGTGAACGATTCTCTGTTAGAGATAGTTGTGTTGTGACCATGTAACTTATTCCCAATCGATAACGGACTTACATCAAAGTGGCTTTGAACTATTACTGAGTCAAAACTTACATTGAACAGACATTTGCATTTCTGGATTTTCTATTTTATTGTTTAATGACTATGGCTATGGGGGGACATTTTTTCTCAGCCCAATGCCTTTCCGTTTGATCTTTCAGGGCTGCCCCTCTACACTCGGTGCAAATCGTAAGTCCCAAGATTTATTTCAAAGGGTACCAGCAAGAGATGGCCATGTACGAGCCATTTTCACGGAGAAGGTTATACAGAAGATTGAGAAGGACGTTGGTTGCAAAATCAAGATGGATGAGAAATTCTTGATTGTTAGTGGCAAAGACAGGTTGGTTTTAGCAAAGGGTGTTGATGCAGTGCATGGGATGATTAATCAGGAAGGTGATCGGAAAGGTTCCTCCAGTTCTCGAAAGTCTAGATCTAGGTCTCCAGAGCGGAGCCCTGTGTCTGAGCGCTCAAGACACCATTCATCCCACAGGTCTCGTCCCAGTCCGCCCAATGCATCTCAGTTCCAGCAGAGGTTCAGTAGACCAGTAAAAGTAGTTGAAGACCATGTTCGCAATGATTTTCCGAAAATGGCGAAGGGATCCCCACAAGGTAGGTACTGTGCGGCATCCATATATAGCAATCATAGGAAGAATACATCTAGTTTGGTTGGGCTGTACGAAACTGTTCCAAAAGGATAACTGTGGAATGCATTCTGGATCCGTTGAATATTTTAGATTTTGTCAGCAATACCTTGGTGCTTACTGAGCAGACAAAGGTAAGTTCTTAAGTTCAAGAAATTTTTTTCCCTGAGGTGCCTTTTGCTGGAAGGAATTGATAGAGGAAGTTGTTGAACAAATCGCTGGTCTTCATTGTGCCTCAGAGGTTGCTCTTTAACAGCGTATATATTATGTCACTGAAGCTATGGTATTAAATCAAGTGCCTGACACCGTCTTCCTTTTATGAAGCTTATGGGAATGACAGGGCTCGTGATCCTTTGAGCCATGCGAAATCTCCAGCAAATCCCCCATACAGAGGCAACTCATATAATAACTATGATGGCCATAATCAGAATACAAGTGGTTATAATAGAGCTGATGGTTGGGATAGTGAGAAGAGGGTATCAGAAATGCGGTTTCTAAGACAGTTTGAAGCACCTTCTGGTCCTCAGACTTATGAGGAATTGGAGTTGGAATATAAGAGAGAGGCAATGGAGCTTGGGAAAATTAGGGATAATGAAGAAGACGAAGAAAATTACAAACACCGCGAGGTACCGTGTGCATCTTATGATACTCCCAGAGTGTTCCAGTTATTACAGTGGCATGCAAATAAAGAGGTCCCAATTTGGGACGTGTTTTTGTGAAATATTTTAATATCGCCACAGAAAGTTTTGACGGCGTAGTGTACTTTCTGTTGAGAATCTTATGATTTCAGTAATACCTGCCTTTTAAATGTGGGGAATGAGATGAAAAGATGAAATGGTTTCTTTCAATAGTTTCGTTTTCTTTGCAGGCAGTTTGCGGTCTTGGTTTCATAAAATTTCTTTCATAGTTAATGTTTTGTGGCCTCTATGCATAGTTGGTTACGGCAACCTGATCCTTTATTATGGTGGTGACATCTACTCATAGATGTAAATCCTTTCTGGGCTTGTGGTTTCTCTAACATCTGACCACTTTGTAAAGTAGATATATGGATTTGATTTCCTAATAAATGCAAGGCCAGCAGTGATGCAGCTAATTTAGGCTCACTTGAATTAAGCTATGGATGGAGGCCAGATTCTGACTTTTGGCTATATATATTTTAGGCAATAAGAGAAATCAGGGAAAACTACATGAAGAAGGTTGCTGGAGCCAGGAATGCACATGCCAAACAGTGGGAGGAGTTTCTTCAGCTTGATGCCCAGAAGCTTCAGCAACAGGCATACATGCAAATGCCTGGACATGGTTTCGGCACATATAAGCAGCAATCTTATGCTGATTTTGATGGCTCTGTAAATTCACATTTGCTGGAGAGGGGATTCTCGGTTGGATCAAGGAATGGTTATCAAGACCCAGTGGATACTACTAATCCTTCGAGGCTTCCTGGTGGTTATGGGGACTTTCAGCCACAAAGACGAGATAACTATGGAAAGACTTATACTCGTTATTGAGTATGCATGTTGTGGTTCTTCTCTTAGGTAAGTTATTGATCAAATTGATTGATAGGTAATCTGATTCTGTGAGGTGCAAGATCCCCGGTAAATATTGCACTTCTTTAGTTTGAAAAAGCCTATGCTAATTGACTCTTGTACAATTATTGTAAAAGTGAGCCTGAGGATATGATCTGGCTTTGCTTTTTCTATTGATTAGTTGGTTGTTGAAACACAGTTCCTCGCGTTTACAGGAACAGGGATCTTGGTCGAGTAGGATTGCCGTGGGGATACTTTTCTAGGTAAGTTCTTTGTTTTGTCGATCAACTCGGCAATAAGATCTCATTGTGCTACGACAGTGTACTGTGTACCCTGCTCGGTTTGGGTTTGGACCTGTGTAACTATTTCGAAGACTACTTCTGATGAGAATCTTGGGGAAAATTGGTGACATTGGATTTGCTAGTACTTCTTATGGCTTTATGTAGCACCGTGTGTCGTGAGGACATCTCCCTTATCCTCTCAACTTTCATGATATGGTTGAGTTTGAGGCGAAACTGTCCATTTGATACTGGAAAAGTGAACAGAATGGAATGAAAGCTTAAATGACCTCGGTTAAGAATAAATATCCGTTTCGCATTGCTTTCATTTTCGTCCCGGTCTCTTCCACGATTCTAGTAACAAATATAGGCCTGCGGTTGGTTTGAGTGGGGAGTAAAAACATTATTTAAATTTTTTTATTTGATGCATTTATAATTTTATAATATCAAAAAATACTTAGATTTTTTTATTCGTCTTTATTATATTTAATATTATTTTATTGATAAGATTTTATTTTTCCCGTTCATCAGTTTTATGAATTTCAATGACAATCCTATTGTGATCAATAATTTTTTTATTAAATAAATAATTTTTTTCTCAATCATCGTCTTAATTTTTAAAAATAAAATAAAATAAATTGAAAATTTTTAAAACCAAATACTTGTAGAGAAACATGAAAAGCACTTGCCTCACTTTGTCATCTTTTACTCAAAATTTAACATTCTATTTATCAAGTTAATTTACATATAAGTATTTTATAAAGGTTGAAAATGATCGTTACATCTAATTTATACTTTAAAATAAAAAAAGACGTTAAAAGTTAAGAAAATCTGATATTAAAATATTTTAAGTTATTTATTGTAAAATTTTATTAAATGAAATTTAGAAATACTATATTATTTTTATAGGGTTATTGGAATAGTTTAATAACTCCTATCTCTCCCCTACCCGAGCCAAAATATTTTGGCCAAATTAACCATTCTATCGTGCATTATACCCTATTTTTTCGATCTATCCCGTCATTTGAAACGTATTCTACGGTAACCCATACTTAAGACGTTACTTCCACGTTATCCTTCGTTAGCTCCCCTTCCGACGGAGTCTGACGTGTCGCACACGTGACTATGACGGCGTTAAAAAATCACCGTTAGGCCGATCTAATAGGGAAAAGACAATTTCACCCCACCCCTTTCTCACCCCGTATTATTCAATCGGGGAATATCACCGTTAGGCTAATCGCTTCATCCGCCGACACCTGTGTGAGTTATTTGGTCAATTAAGGAAGAGGGCGAAATAATTGGCCTTAACTGGCCAAATAACTCACACATGGGACTATGATAGTGATTTTTTAATACCGTTATTGCCACGAGTACGACATGTCATCAAAAAGAGAGCTAACGGACGATAACATGGAAGTAACGATTTAAGTACGATTTACTGTAAGATACGTTTTAAACGATATAATATATAAAAAAAATAGGATATAATACGTTATAAAATTGTTAATTTGGCCAAGATATTTTTTTAGCCGAAATCTCACCTCACTTATTGCTTCATCCGACGATCCCTACGGATTTTGGAATTTTATTTGCCCGTCCCTTCTCTACCCTGGAAACAAGCGTAAGCCGACATCCTGAACAAACCTCCGGCTACCGTCTTCGTCAAAATACTACTGCTCCGACAGACTCAGCTCCTGCCCTTCTCGTCTCCGGAACGCTTAATCTGTCCTGCAATGTCTTCGACCGATAGTCGCGCCGCGGCAGAAGTGAAGGTACGCCTGGTGTATGCTCAAGTTCAATTCCCTCCGTCGGTCAATGCGATCTTAATCAACCTTGCTGTTTGTGACGTGGACTTCTTCAGCAAACGGATGTCGATTCGAGTTCGGCGGCGACCGTGGACCTGTACAGCGTCGAAGCGGCCGAAGCTCTTGCCAGCAATGCTCTTGTGTGTTGGCGGCCTCTTCTCTTGCTTTCTTAGGTGTTTCCTTGATTCTCGATGGAGGATTGGCGGAATTACGTGCTGAGGAGGGTTGGTTTTGGACGTTTTTTTGGTTTTTCTTTGTAGCACCTGCCGATCACGGAGGCGGCGCCTCTATATGAGCAGCTTCTGGTGGTGTTTCCTACAGCGGTGAGTGGAGGGTTCTTGTGGGCATATTGTGCTATTCAAGGCATCAGGGACAATGGCATTTCACTTAGATCTCGTCATTAACGCGATGGAAATTATATTTTTGTTTTAGTCTGAATGCATGTAGCATTGCTAATCGATGTCTCAACACCAGAGTGCCTTGCAAGCAATAGTCCTTCAGACTGTGGTGGACTGATTGACTCTTGTATTTCTTTCTAGGCAAAATATTGGAAACAATATGTGGAGGCCCTGATGGTTGTAAACAATGATGATGCCACCAAACAAATATTTAGTAGATGCTTACTTACCTGTCTACATATTCCTCTCTGGTACCTCTCTCATTCCATCTGATTCTTCTATCGTGGTTGATTTTGGCGACATTTGATGTTAGAAACGTTTGATGTATAGGAGGTGCTACATTCGATTTGTCCGGAAGGTTAATGAGAAGAAAGGTGTAGAGGGTCAGGAAGAGACTAGGAAGGCATTTGAGTTTATGCTCAGCTATGTTGGTGCGTCACCAATTGCAGCTAATGGTCATCGTTGAAGTACTTAGTTGATCTACTGTTTGTTTTAAAGCATTTATAAGAAGCACTCAACCGGGAGGAGATCCCTACCACCTTTGTTTTTCCCCCAGATTTTATTTTGGACACCCTACATGGGGACATTCCATGTGCTAGGACTTCTGTAACCTAAAACCCAAACGTTGATTCTAATGCTACCTTCCTTGCTTACCAAAAAAAAAAAAAAAAACAAAAGCTTTAAACCAATCTTGGAAAGCTTTACACGTGCTTTTGAGAAAATGGGATGGCCGAGAAGGTTTATCAAAACCTTCGGAATTTGACGTACCAAATCAGCCTAATGTTTTTCTTAAAGCTAAATTATGTGAGTCTCCCTTCGAGATATATATTGGCTTGTCCATGTAACTCATAACTTTGTATCAACAGAGTTCCTCAAGAGATTGCTCAATGCTGCTTTAATAGCTTATATGAACGGAACTTTATCTATGGTTTTTATTATTGTTGGACCAACTATTTATTATCCGGCTAGCTGTTTATAAGCTTAAATAACTTGTTTGTGTTGCATATTGTACTAGGCGCCGATATAGCATCTGGTCCAGTTTGGATGGAGTACATAACATTTCTGAAGTCACTGCCGGTTGTGAAATCTTCTTTTTTTTTCTTTACGAGTCTGGATAATTCTGTCAATTTTCTTATTACCTCGAGGTTTCTCAACAGGCTGTAAGTGCTCTTGAAGATTCACAAAGGATGACTGCCGTGAGAAAAGTCTACCAGAAAGCTATTGTCACTCCCAGCCATCACATCGAACAACTATGGAGAGATTATGAAAATTTTGAGAATTCTGTCAGTCGGCAACTGGTAATTATTTCTTGAGGACTAGTCCTTTAGAGATTGGCAGTGGTAAATTGATCTTTTTTTTACTAGGCCAAAGGTCTGGTGTCTGAGTATCAGCCAAAATATAACAGTGCACGGGCAGTATATAGAGAGAGGAAGAAATATGTTGATGAGATTGATTGGAATATGCTTGCAGTTCCACCAAAGGATTCATCTAAGGTGATTTTTCCATATCGTAGCTTTTAATCAAATGTGGAGTAATTTCTTAGTTGCAACTGTTAGTCTGATTACCTGGTACCAATAGGTCCTGGGAAATATTAAGTAGCCATCATAGGATAATTCAAAGCCAGCTTTGAGCTTCGAGTTTCAGTTTTGTTGTTGGTCGGCTGGAAATTTTCTGAAATGGAAGATGAAGTACATTTGAGGAGAAATCCTTTCTCTTAGATGGTCAACAGGGAGGTTTCTAACTTCTGTTTGGGAAGAAAACTAGTGATGTGTCTCTAACAGATATTTCTTGTTTCTCCCTTGATTCCAGGAAGAAACACAGTGGATGGCGTGGAAAAGGTTTCTAGCCTTTGAAAAGTGAGTGCACTTTCAGGGAGCCTATCCTGTTCATTTCTTGCTCTTGGTACTAAATGTTCTTTTTTATTAACTCATGATAATGGTGGCCCTGACGATCTCGCTGACCACTGCCATGCTGAAGAGCTAGATTTTTCTGATCTTGTATACGCGGTTGTTTGTGAAGTCTTCTGACCTTATAAACAAGAGAAAATAGGATGGAGAGAATTTATTATGAAATGCGCTGTTAACTTTTGTAAATTTCCGAAACGTGGTTCACTGTGTGGGGCATTGGAGGCTTTGTGAGATCATTCAACATATTTGTGTCAGAAAATTAAGGGGACTTATGTTAATACATTTTCTTGTGATTTAATTGTTGATGTTTGTAGAACGAACCCTCAAAGAATAGATGCTGTTGACGCCAACAAGCGAATTGTGCTAACCTATGAGCAGGTGTGAGCTACTGCTTATGCACATTATTATTTCCTTTCACGATGGATTTTTCACTTAGTTTACTCCACATATATCATTACTTTTCTTGATAGCTTATCTAAGTATGTTAACCAATAATCATGATAAGATCTGAAAGCAATTATTGTTTTTTAATAGCATTAGCCTGACCTTCCGTATTTGTTCTATTTTCTTCCAGTGTTTGATGTACTTATACCACTATCCGGACGTGTGGTATGATTATGCAACATGGCATGCAAAAGCTGGTGCTACAGAAGCTGCTATAAAAGTTTTCCAGAGAGCATTAAAGGCACTTCCCAGTAAGAATTTATTTCATTTGATGGAAATTCTTCCCTTGTTTCAAGGTTTTTGCGAAGAAAAAGTGAATAAAGCCAATGAAGGTGCTTAGTAGAGAGATGGACGAATTATTTTGAACTTCTTTAAATGAAACTTTGTTGGACATTGTATTAGTATGAATGTAGAAAATTTTAAACTATGTAACATAAACTAAGCCTTCACTTAACAGCTTAGGCTTTTAAGTATAATGGTAAGGTTTCAACATGATATCAGAGGGGTCGTTGATCCCCAATATATGTCAAAATGGGCCAAGAAGCCGCCTAGCCTAAAACCCAAGAGAGCCAAAAAATAAGTCAGATTGTTTCTAAAGTAAAAATCCACTATCCATACATTACAACTACCTTACAGCTACCTGAGTGTTAGAATTGGGATATAAACTGCCTGAAATATCATACGAAATGTTTCGGAAGTGACATTAGTATTATCAGTTGCTTTAAAAAATGAAATATCTTATTTGTCGTTTCCTTCTTTATATATTTGAAAACAGGATCTCAGCTGCTGAGGTATGCATATGCTGAGTTCGAGGAATCACGTGGGGCAATTCAGGTAGGAATGCATCAGGACTCTTGTTGATGAGTCATTTTGTCTTGCATCTTCGGTGCCTTGGTCTCAAGCTCAATCATTAAATGAATATGTTATCTCCCCTATTTGGTATTAGTTGCAAGTGTGAGCTTGCCTACAAGTGCAAATCCCCGCCCTACCTTGACTTTGTGCAATGGGAATACAAATGATGATGCTGTAAATCACTTTTGTGTTACTCTTCTTTATTATTTTTCTTGATTGGGCTTACCGGGTGTAAAATCACTATATCAGTATTCTCTTTTAGTTCTATCTTCACTTGTTTGCAACCCAAAAATAATCATCGTTTTTATAGAAGTGGATTTATTCTTTTTTTTTTAATGCTCTGGTACTAATTTACAATAAACGGCCTTATATTGCACAATTTCCTTTTCCTGTTCATTTTGTTGACTTTAATTTAGTTTCCTAATGGTTGTGCTATGCATTTTTTTATTCTTTTTGGAGGGGATGGGACAAATACATTCTGGTGTAGTCTTGTATAACAAAATTTCAGTTCATATTTTCAATTCCTTCTGTCTTCTGCCAATAATTATGTACTCTACGTTAAATGATCATGTCGTTTACGATATTGCATCAGTCTTCTGGGGTTTTTGGTGATTTTTTCTTTTCCATGGAGAGGGGGAGTGAAGAATTATATTCTTTAAGTGTTCTTTCATCATCATGTCTGAGTGTTTTCATTTGTCATCTCTCTTCTTTATAGTTTATAGTAATCTTCATCCGTCTTTTTGTAGCCTGCAAAGAAAGTCTATGAAACCCTACTGACAGATGGTTCAGATAATGCTGCTCTGGCACACATACAAGTACGCCTTTCCTTGAAAAAGCTTTTGCCTTTTCTGTTAAGGGTAAAGTTAAATGAGCGACTTCAATTTAATTTCATGACACAGTAGTTGATTCAACAGGTTTCTATAGCATATTAATGGAGCCCAACATTCTCTTTGCCTTGATTTTGTAGAGTAGTTTTTCTGTGTTTCTGTTTGTCCATCATTAAGAAGTTATTTGTTGGAGTACATGAAGGATGAATCATTCATTCTATGCAGTATATTCGCTTTTTGAGGAGGACCGAGGGGGTTGAGGCTGCTAAAAAGTACTTTCTAGATGCACGGAAGTCTCCATCATGTACTTACCAAGTATACGTTGCTTATGCTAAGATGGCCTTTTGTCTTGACAAGGAGCCAAAGGTAATAATTAGTATGCATGTAAATATTTCTTCGTACCTTTTATTATGAAATATCTCTATTACCGTAGTCACTGTAGCACGAATCTTCTGTATGCTGATAGTAGGCTAGGTGAGATTAATGATTCTGACATGTCTAATGTCTGCAGGTCTCACATAGCGTTTTTGAAGCTGGTCTAATGCACTTTATGCATGAGCCACTTTATATTATTGAGTGAGTTCTCATATATCAGCTATTCCCTGATTTGTTATTTCCTCTATTGTATATCCGATTTCTAATTTATCCTGGAAAAGGATATTAATCTCAGATATGCAGATTTCTTGTCACGGTTAAATGATGATAAAAATATAAGGGCTCTATTTGAGCGAGCATTGAGTTCATTGCCGCCTGGGGAATCAGCAGAGGTAGCTTATTTCCCTCACTTCTCATCTTTTAGAGGAGTGACAAATCAAGTAAGGAAATGAGCAGACCTCTTGGTTTTCTGACGGTAGCAGTAACTAAGTCTGATTATAATGAAAGCTTAAATCCTGGTTTGTTCTTTGATAATATTTATATGTGTAGGTTTGGAAAAGATTTGTCCAGTTTGAACAGACATATGGAGACCTCGCAAGCATGTTAAAGGTATGTGTATGTCAATTTAATTTGATATTTTTCTGTCTTGTCGTTTTTGTTTGCCTACTTGGGGCTTGTGAAAGGTTCTATTGGTTTTATACATAAAATTCTCATTATAAATGTCATACACTGGTTTTCAGGAAGCAAAGTACAGTTAATATTGTAACATCCCATATATATGTGCATATTGAGGACGAGTGTTTCGTTAAAAGCTTGTGAGATTAGTGTTGCATTCATACATATCGATCTTGCTGCTATGTGTGTTAAAAGCTCACATGTGTGTATCCCCACAAGCTCACATATCGTTAAAAGCTCACATATCGTTAAAAGCTCACATGTGTGTATCCCCACAAGCGTTGGCTGGGCACTCCATGCATCAGGAATACGCTTGTTATCGAATGCCAGCCCTAAGCCAAGCCATAGAAATTGGACCGCCCTACTTAGTAATGCCAATTTCAGCCAAGATTCACCTTTGGAGTTTATTCATCCGTTTATCAACCTTTTCCTTGTCAAACTTTTGCAGCATGTTTTTGAATAATGTCTGGTTATTGTCGCTGGAGTAGACATCTTTGACCAAGGGTAGACTACATGTTGAGAAGTGTTGAGGTTCTGCTATCACAATGCTTTTTGTATTGCAACTACATCTAGATGCACAAGAATATGTGAAGGTCTCATTCTTCTTGCTTTAGTCTGCATTAGTTTAATTAAGCAGCTGCTGTTTGTCTCTTAGATAGAACAAAGAAGAAAAGAAGCTCTTGCTGGAGCTACTGAAGATGGAGGTGTGGCTTTGGAAGGTTCATTACAAGACCTTGTATCACGATACAGTTTTATGGATCTGTGGCCATGTTCTTCTGGAGACTTGGACCACTTGTCACGCCAGGAGGTATACCCGCGGGCTATATTTAACAGTTTATCCCTCTATCCATATTAGATCTGGCATCTTTTTTTTTTTTTTGGCCAAATTCTCCCTAGAGCTGTAATACCTGATATTTCGCTAACATTATCCGTCTTGTTATTGTCGTCCTTTCCTCAATGGCTCATATATATTATCGAGTCGCTATACAAATCTCATGGTTGGAGATGTTCGATTTCTTGTCCAGTGGCTTGCTAGAAATCTCAGCAAGAAGACGGCAAAGGCAGCTATGACCAGCATTCTCGGATCTGTTGGTAATGCAACAACTTGATCCCTCTCCTTAGTTGCTGGTGCATTTAATGCTGATCTAATAGAGGGGTAACAGGCGTTTCTATGCTTAGACAGGGGATCTGGTACAATGCTTAATCCTGGATCAACAGACATTGTGTTTCCTGATACCTCACTAATGGCTGTTCATGACCACCCAAGACAAAAACATGGTAGGTACTTGTGTTGCAGTGGTACCTGAACATCGTTAACCTAAATCGCTATTAGTTCTTGGGGTCTTTGTTTCTTTTTACTTTTAAGGTGTAATATATGTATTCGTACAGATTTGATCCTTGCATGAAAGCTTCAATTTAACAATTGGTTATTCCTCCAGTAGAACTTTTGGCTTCAGGGTGTTTTCTCATTGTTGCTGTTGTTATTATGGTGTCTACAGGTAGACCGATTGTTCCTGGTGGCAGTGGATCTGGACTTCCTCTTCCAGTTGCTTCAGCAAGCTTGTCAAATCCCAATTTGGCAACTACCATTGGCTCGTCAATCAATGCATTTGACGACATACTTAAAGCAACCCCGCCTTCACTACTGGCATTTTTAGCCAACCTGCCTTCAGTCGAGGGTAGACCTTTACATCCCTCCTCAACTTTATTTCAAATTCATCGGATTCCTTCATTTGACCCTCAACTGTTGTGGTCATGTTATAAGCTACTTCCTATCATGTATAGATTGAATTCTATTCTCGTTTCATCCTACCTCAGGACCAACTCCTGATGCGGATATAGTGCTGTCTATCTGTTTGCAAAGCAACTTGCCCGCTGCACCAGTTGGAAAAGTAGGGACTAGTGCGAAGCAGTTAAACTCAGGTCATGCTCCTAGCACGAGCGAGGTTTCGGGTTCGAGCAGAGGACGCCAGGCATCCTACAAACAGACAGGGAACAGGCAGGCAGGAAAACGAAAAAACAGGGAGAGTAAGTCCTGCCAGCCTCCTTATTTTTCATGTATTGATTTGGTTGCTACCATGCCGCTGACAGAAAGTTGTTGGCCTACCAATGTCATGAAATATCCGCCGGTAGAGGTCCAAGGACCCCTGATGTTTCTGGCTCTAATCATGATTTATTCTTTCCATTTGTTTATACGGATAGAGGAACTTGTGTGGATGTATAATTCTCGAAACAGGGATAAGGATATCCTTCTAAGTTAGTCCCACTGGAACTAACAACCACTACAGAAGATCATGACAGACACGAGCTGGTTGGCTAATTCGCGGTAACCGTGATATCTTGCAGGGCAAGACGATGATGAGACGACCACCGTACAGAGCCAACCAATGCCGACGGACATATTCAGGTTACGGCAGATCCAGAAGGCCCGAGCGACCTCCTCGGTCTCACAAACGGGATCCACCTCTTATGGTAGCGCTCTGTCCGGAGACCTTTCGGGCAACACCAGCTGAAGTCGATCATTGGTCTATTTATGTATAAAGTCGAATCGTTGATTGTTATCCTGGTAGTTGGTTGGGTTAGATTTAGATGTCCGTCATAATGACGGGGTCCTCTGATTAAATGCCTTAATTCATCTAGGCCGCCCAGTTCAGTTATTATAGCAGATTTGGTCAGAAAGGGGATGCGCATTGAATGTCGGCACCACTCGACTGCCCATCAAACGATGACGTGGTGAGGAAGTGTCCCTCCACACGCGCTCTCCAAATTGAATCGGGTGACCCTTTTCGACTCGGATCCACTCCTCCCGTAAAGAATTCGAAAGTCGCTGTCTTTCCGCGTCGAGTTCGCCGTTAGAATTTTGACGTTTTGGCGGGGGATTGGTGGCTGTGGTCGGCCAAAGCAAAAGAGGAAGTATGTATGCTTCCCACGTTTAAATACCATAAATAATCAACTTCTTTTTATTGGGATTAATGTTATTATATGAACCATAAAAGAATACTCATTTAATCATTCATTTTAATTATTAATAAATTGAATTCTAGAATGCGTTGCTAGATCTCCGCTCTAGAAAGCTATACAGGCAACAACTAAGGCGGTTTGACTGGGGGCTTGCTTCCCCTTCAAATCCCTCTTTACCGACTTCGCCGCTATTGAAATAGCCTTTAAATAGCCTTTCTGGCTATATTTCATAAAGTACTCGACCGGTTTAACCACAGCTACCCAATATTGGGGAATCCTTTCCCCGACCCCATGCGTGTTTCCGTAGGTCTTAATGTAATAGGTTTATCCGGAAATATACGTATCCATATTTTTCCACCACGGCGCACGTTTCGGGTCATTGCCCGCCGACCTGCTTAGAAATACCAGTCCCCGAGCCAGGGGCTTATCTCATATTGCTCATCTCGAGGCACATCACGACCTACAGGCAAGACCGGCGAGACCTGAGAAGGCAACCCGATGGGGAGTCAGAGGATTCATAGTACCAGCAGCCCCCCGGACTTCATATTCATCATCTTTTAATTTGGGACAGTTTTCTTATCTGAAATTCCTTTAATAAACATAAAAGATAATTGTTATAATATTTTCCGAAAAATGGGTTCAGTGGGCCGATTCCTTCGTTCTAACGTACATAGTAAAAAGGCAGAAGAAGTAGATAATGTACGACGATGACTCACCTCGGCCTCGGCATTCCCCCCCCACTTCCCTTGGATCTTAGGTCTATAGCCAAACCAAACCAACCAAACCAACCAACCACCCCCGGCGGAAACCCGCTCCGACGAGGTTAGTTCTTCGATTTCATTGATTGCCTTTTCCTGTTTCCGTGGGGATGTCCTGTTTCTTTTGCGGTTTGGATGGAATGGTTTGTGATTTCCTCCCGTAGGAGGAGTAGAACTCGTCCGTGGACGTTTGAGTTTTTTTAAATATTCGGATTGTTTGATTGGATACGAGCGTGTTAGGGGATTTGTTTTACTTCTCGATTTGGGCGCTGCTTCGGCTTTGGCTGATTAGTTGGTCGTTATACATTGGCCAAATGTGCAGATTTGGACTGCACTCCTGGATCAGGTGAACCCTTAGCTGCCGCTATGGAAATCTGTCTTCCAAACTGTGTACTGGCTTGGTGGAGATAAGCGCCGGGGGTTCTTGTGATCAAGAAAAATAGATGTGGAATGGATGGTTGACGTCTGGTGGCCGAGCCCAGCTGACGGAGTGGGGGAGAAGATGGGTGAGAAGTGAGAAAGATCTTCTGTTGCCCTCCCTGACCTGCTTGTTTGGTGGCGTGACCTCTGGAGCCCCTTATGCATTCAATGCCGGGACACTGTCGCGGCCCTCGCATTTTTCGCCATCGATTTCTGTTACTTTGAGTAGGGCGTTGTGCGTTTCATCGTCCTCCGACCGAGTCGCTGGAGCCACATCTTCTTCTCCTTCCCTAGATGGGGATAAAGAACGTATGTCTCTCGAGGAGGTCAGGAGACTGATGAGACTGGTGAATGTGGCGTCCTTGAAGACGAGGCTGGGTATGCATGGGAAGGAGGTTGTAGGATACAATGAGCTGCTCGATGAGTGTCAAGCTTTGGGCATTGCAAGGAATCGTGATGAAGCTGTGGAGTTTGCCCGGGTCCTTGATGAGGCTGGAGTTGTCCTGCATTTCAGGGATAAGATCTACCTCCACCCTGACAAGGTGCTCATCTCTTGGTCTTATTACTCAGGATGTTAGCAATAATGTTAGCAAAGCTTCTTTCTTTTAGGTATCGCATTCTAGACATGTGACACTTGGATGGCCATAGTGTAAATTGATAATGCCGTCTGTAGCATGAGTGCACTGTTCGCTTAGAAGAATAACACCTGAAAGTGAGGAGTCCGTTCATTTGTTATTGGCAATGGCAAATGATGTCCCTGACAATGACGATGTCATTAGTTGCAACATAATATTTGCAAAAGTTGTTGATGCTCGTCCTTTTCCAATAATGATAGTCCTCATTTTGGAAGGAGATCAAATATGTGAAGTTGTTCCTACTTTAAGAATTTATTGCAGCTGATGGATTTGCCGCTGCATTTGGATTTGCTTCGGCTTAGAAGGCGGTCAAATGTGTGAAGTGTGTTTAACCAGATGCATTAGCGACTGGTCAACTATGCATCATGAATTTATGTTACTCAGATTTTGGAACATATCATTGACGGATTTAGTTAGGAGATGTATAAGTAACAATGGGAAATTTTCGCATGTGGGCTTGAACAATCAGGATTTGTACTTGAAACATTCCTTCTGTTACGAACGCTTTCCGTCCTTATGGCATTATAATATTTTATCCAACTCTCTTTTTGCTATCATGATTGTTTTCTTAGGCGGTGTCAAACAAGTAACTATTAATCTGTTGTGGAATGGCTATATCTCTGCATCTTAGGTGGTGGAGCTGGTAAGGAGGGCTGTGCCAATCGAATTGACCGCAGAAGATGACCCCATCAGAGATGAGCTGAAAGCGCTTCAAGAAAAGAAGGAAGAAATCGATGTCATGGCTCATAAGCAGGTCCGCCGCATTCTCTTCGTGGGCCTCGGACTATCTGTGTCCCTGATCATGCTCTTCTTCCGGTTAACTTTCTGGGAATTCTCGTGGGACGTGATGGAACCCATTGCATTTTTCGTGACGATGACCGGCGTGGTGATAGGCTACGCCTACTTCTTGTACACCTCCAGAGACCCGACATACCAGGACCTGCTGAAAAGGATCTTCCTCTCGAGGCAGAGGAAGCTGATCCGTAGGTACAACTTCAACGTTGACAGGTTCATGGAGCTGCAGAAGAAGTGCCAGTGCCGTTTCGATGCATGCACCTCGATCAAGAAGCGGATAGGGATTGACTTGGATCTGGAAGACGCTATACATGACAAGTAAGGAATTCTTATATTCTCATACTCTAATCTGACTTGGTTACTTTTGCCTGAGCCAAATAGGGGTGGGGGAGGGGAGGGCTGGCTGGCTGGCTGGCTATGTGCTGAAAAATTTTGTGTTAGTCCTACTGACTTGAGAGTCTGCTCTCTAATTTATTAACCAGCAAAAGAAAAGAAAAGAAATGGAGCTTTTCTCTGCAAATGTTTTGGTTGTTTTGCAAAGAAGCAGCCCATTCTTTGCAAAGTAGAATCATTCTCTTTTTTCATCTTTCTTGACAATGACTGTTTGATTTGGCTCTCCCACTCTTACTGGATTACATCAAACCAAAAAAAAAAAAAAAAGACAAGGCCACGGAGCATGTCCTGAAATATGCGCGCCCTTCCGCATCCCGACTACTCATTCTGTTGCTGATTATATTAGTAGTAGTAGCTAGTGAATATCCGGGGCTCATTTTTGACAGATAATCTGCATCGACGAAATGACCTGAGGTCTTAATTCTTGGGGCTGGAAGAGTTATCTGCATTTACACTCATTTCTCCTTATAATTTTATATTGTCTGCATAATATTTTTGTTCTCTAAAAAAGGAAAGTAAAATAAACATAAGAAGTGACCTGAACATACATATACATGTTGCCATTTTACATCGGAATTGCATAATCTTGGGGAATCGAATAAGTTAAAGGATAATGCGTGATCTGGGTCGTACGTCATTAATGGAATATCGGCTAAGGGAGATCCGATGCCGACAAAGGATGAGAGGGCGAAACCAGGCTGCAGTTCTGTCCAGGGTTGCCCTTATTAACTCAGCCAAACCAAACAGCACAAAAGCTTCCCAGTTGTCCGGCACGCCAGCCTTGTATAGTTTAGCACTCAGCTCAATGAAGCCTACAAATGCACTGCAAAAACCAACACCACAGCACTTGTCTATACGAATGTGTAAATATGCTCGCCCCGGACTAACACAAAATCATCGGAAATCAATGTTCATCACCGGACAACTGTCTCTCGCTTGCAATGGGCATAGGATCAACTCACATCAGTGAAGTGGCGGCCTTCTTCAATTTCCCCTCATAGGCAGAGGCGACCCCGCCTGAACCCCCATCGGCTGTCGCCACCTTATTGTCCAAGTACAGAGCCTAAGCATCCCAACCGTGCAGTAGAAGAGTCCCAACAAACGCGCAACCTGAACAACCATAACAAAACCGTTAACCAACCAAGTTAACTAAACAAAGGCCCATTTTCTTAACGTTGACCGACCCGACCTGGTAGACGATCAGGTTGACCCTCCTGGTATGAACTATTGCCTTAATCATGGTTTGGGGTTTTGTGAATTGAGGAGGCACAGCTGGGAGGAAGCCGAGTTAGAGTACCCATTTCTTGCCTTTTCTTTTGCCTTTTGGTTTCTCGGTTTATTTTAATTTTGATGTTTTCAATTTCCTAGGTATTTATAGTAAGAGCGTGTCCTTAGATTTGAGTTGATTGTTGATCACCTGAGAGTTCCTCAACAAAATGCCCTCCATATGCTTTACTTACATCTCAAATAAGTATAGCATTAGCCCCAAGTAGTCGACCAACACGTGGTATGGCTCGCAGGGGTATCTTCTCTTCCTGTGACGGAACTGGGTTTCAACATGTGCAAAAGTTGCGAAACTTCTCGGGCAACAAGGAACCCCATAAGTGGGGAATATGAACCTTCCGCTGTTTCAGCAGGGTTATAGATCGGGGGCCTTCATCTTGCGAGGTCTCTTAGACTGCGACGGGGACTGTCCAGCGGATCCCTGAGACCGGTAGTTTGAGTCTGGGAGTTTGTATCAGTGGAGAATGAACAGGAAGAGAAAGAGGGAAGCAGATACCTTGCGTTTGTGATCTTTCTTAGTGGGTCGATCACCTGAAACCCATCCAAGATAAGTTTATTAAAATGAACTCACCCGGAGAACTAATTCTGAGGACAAGAGTGGATGGACATAATGGAAGGCCATGTTCTGATATAGTTGTTACCTCCAAAAGCGACAGGCTCAGGCATAAACGCCCTATCCTGATCTCCATGAGGCGTACGCTGATCAAGATATGATTTTCAGTAACAATAAGGACGACCAATATGCAGGGATAAGTCTAGCACACGCCGTTCAGCATGTGTATGTACTAATGGACTGACCTTCGGAGCACCCATTGCTTCCATGTAAAGACTGTCGTCAATGGATGTGCCTTCCGCCTCTTTATACTGAAGCTGCATTTCCAGAAGCACCATTGCATTAAGTAAAATAACCAAATAGCAAGCTCCGAGTAAAATAAACCAAACAAAAGAAGTCAACAATTTTGCTCTTAACATAAATCTAAAATTTAGAGAAAACTAAAGCTTTGACATTCCTGTTCAGTACGATTTGTTAACCAACTAATTTCAGCGGCTACATTTTTCTCAAGTGAAGGATGGAAAATATTGCAACACTATCAAGACCATTTTATGATGTGATCAAGATTGGGGAAATCGATAGGAGAAACGTATTTATAGAACAACAACCAAAAAAAAAAAAAAAAAAAAAAACAAAACCTGCTTCTGGAGATTCAAAAGAGTCAATATCTCCTTCCTCAGCTCAAGATGCTCTGCACAAACAGCTTTAGTTGGGACTTTTGGCTTCAAATTAACCTGTTGAAAGAAATTACTAAATCAACATCATGAGCCACCAATAGAAGGACAAAATCAACAATTAAAGAACTAACTGCCCAAACCACATGCCAAATTAAACCAATTTCTGATCTGCAGATGGAAAATAAAATGGGCAGAAAGGTTCTTTACCCAGAATGTGGATTGATTACAAAATGAAAACATAATACAATATAACTCTGAATTCAATCTGTACTGTCTTTAGAATGAAAGTGGTCCTTTTGAAAGCTAGTACTTCACTACATAGAACTAACCAAAGCAATGAAGGAATTAAGTTGCAAACTCAAATTTACAACACAAAAATGAAAACCATCGATCATATCCCCAAATTATCATGCCTAGTTCAACTACCATTTATCAATATATAGAACATGGGATCGATGCCTAAATACACAAATGCAAAAACAAACCCCAAGTTCTTGCAGTGTTTGCTCAATCCGTTTGATGGTACGCAACCCAGCAGATGAGCTCACAGCTTGTACCGTTTGGTCAAGAGCATATGTTCTCAAATACACTCGTAGCTGAAAAATCAGAAGCAAAGGTAACGCGATATAAAGAAGGGCGCATGATCCTTGATGAATATCTGATATAGAAAACAATGTTAGACGTACTAATTTGAGGGAAGCAAGAGTGGAGGCATAATCTGGGATTGGGATAGGAGGCGCAGCAGCTCCAGACAAAATACCAGGAGCTATAGGATCACCAGAGCCCAAAGCCTTCTCACTATTTGCAGGATCAGCAGTTCCTGTGACTCTTAACTCGGCTTCTCCAGCAGCCTGAAATCAAAGATAACGAAACCATTAATACTTGTTCGGTAGCACTCAGTAATAACTGCTTCAGGTCAACTAAAAGACTTCATCTATGTCAATCAGAAAACACCTTAGCGGTAATACGTGACTCAATTATCCTTTTAGCTTCAGCTAAGACCTGAGAAATCAATCGCCACGTAAAGAATTAGTCAAGTGTAAGCTTGATGGACAAGAAGATTCCAGAAGAAACAGAGTTTTGATCCAACCTCGGTATCTTTTCTCTCTTGCTGTTTTGTTTGTGAGAGAACCATTGATAAGGCACGTTTTCTTTCAACTTCATGCTGCATGGTGTACGGTTCCTATAACACACAATGGGGTTCTTCAAATGAGTTCATAAGGTAACATCATTCTAGTTATTGTCAAAGCAAAGAACAAAAAGTTGCAGACCTTGACCAAGGGATGACCTGCAGCATCCCCTGAAGAATTGGCTCTGGCAGCTACCAAGGCCCTAGAAACTACATATATAAGAAAACATGGTTAGTTGGATATGCTAATAAAGGTTAGTGTGTTTAGATTATAACATATGGGTCACAAGAATTACCACTGTAGTAGCGATCCTTCAATTCCTCCACTGTACGAGAAGAAGGGAATCTGTCCGCAATCACAATGAAGCGAAGATCAAATCGTTCACATAACTCGAATAGCTGATCGGTCTCTCCTTTGGTCCATCCCTAGAAAAACCAGGACATTGAAATTGAAGACACCAAAGACGATAGGATGGATTCCTCCAGAGCCAGGGAATTGCAAAGAATCCACAATGGCAAGGAAAAGGATCCAAAATAGAGGTTACCTACAGGATCAGTCAAGTACTTGTTGTACTCCTCATCCGTATATTTCATGATATTGACAGACTGGATCACATCAAAAGGAATTAACATACAGAGCAGTGAGTCAGTGGACCCAGTTGATCTGTTAATATCTCCACTCAGGAAATAATACTAAAAAAAGAAATTATCAAACTAGAGGGCTTACCTTGTTGTACTTGGCGAAGGCATAATCCCCCTTTGGAGGAACACCATTCACTACCCTCACCTGTTGAAACGACAAGCCAGATTACTAATAAGTAAAACCCCCTTAAAGCATCAAGTTTCTTCTCAGGAAGGGTATCGATTACCCAGTGGAAGAGCTGGAGGTCATCCTTCCTGGCAGAATTCGTGAAGGGAAGCCATTGCCAAGTGATCTGAAAACAATGAAACGATCTTCACACACCAAAAAATAACAAGTTGTAACAAATTCAACATCTCCTCTTTCAAAATATAAATTCAAGTATTGAGGATAAGGCAACCACATCTTACTCTCAGACCAGCCCTACTATGGACCCGGCACATTTCTATCAGCTTCAGTTATATCATTAAACATCTAATTTTTCGTTCCATTCAACATTAAAACCAGCAGCTCCTCAATTGACCAGAATCACCCACTTGAAGACCTCATAAGCCCTTGCCAACACATTTGCTCCCCCTCCCTCAACCCCCTAATCACATCACTAGCTAAATCCTGCTTAAGCTACCTATCTAACAATGTCAAACATCCCAACAAACATAAAGCAAATAAGAACCACCTTCTCATCGGATGGGGGCCGCTTCTTCGACAGTGACGCGTCGATCGCCGGCATGAGTGGCGCCAATCCTCCAGTAAGTGCATACACCTACCGAAGAAAAAATCCCTCAATAATTACCAGCAGCGTAACCCCCAAAACTCAAAAAAACGCCACAATTATTCCCATAACACTAACAACAATAATAATTTCACCTTCCCACTTAAAAATACAGAGCAAAAAAAAAAAAATCACCTCCCGCGAGATGCCATCGGGCTTCCTCTGTGAATCCTTCGGCGGCCGCGACTTCTTCTCCTGCGGGAGTGGAAGCTGGTTCTTCGGCAGTCCCAGTATATCCTTCGCGTCCATCTCCAAATCCGGTGAAAACCCTAAATTCGAAAATCAAGAAACATCCGTGGATTTCTCGATTTGGGGTTTTAGGGTTTCAGGCAGCCCCCCTCAGGCTCGGTCCGGTCCGAGTCGCTGGTTCCGTTCGGCTTACGTTAAATGATGGACCGGTTTGACTCGACCGGGAAGGGATGACGACCACCCAGTTCTGCCGGCAGGAAGAGTTGGGGGGAGGAATAAAACCGAGTCAATTAATTTCACAGAGGATTTTATTTGGAATATGGGGACGAATGTTGAGTGGATGTCGATGTCCAAAGTGAACGTGAGCAAACCTTTACACGTCCGTATCGTGTCCCTTAGTTTGTCGCGCTAAATGCGGTATTATTAACTCACGGGCTAATGTCTACATAAACATAACATGAGAGAGTGAATGGGGGGATAAAATGTGAATGTGCCGGACATGTCGTTTGCATGTGCGAAGGATTATGGGATCAATAAAATTTGATTACTACGTGCCAAATGTTTCAATCACGCACCCAAAAAAAAATGTCATAACAAAACACTATCTGGGGAGGAATTAAATAAACGAAGAGACCTTGGGACAGTGCAAATGTCTAGCTTAAAGGTGTGCACACACACACACAAAAAAAAAAAAAGGGAGGAGTTTTGACCAACTTTAGCGAGTTGTTTTTGTCTAGTTGTTGCAAGGGATTGATTAATTTGATTCTCCCTTTATTTAGAATGATAAATGGTAAAAACTTTGTATGGAGAGAAGAGGGGACAGGGTTCAATGTAGGCCTGCAATCATTTAACTATTACATCTAACCTTTTGGACATGAAGCTGTCCGAAAAAGAAACTAAACTAAATAAATTATTCCATCAACCAAAAGTGGCGTATTGAAGAATATAATATGCCCTTCGAACAACAGACACAAATCCCTCCCTCCTTATTTATTAAAAATACGAAAAGGCAATGTGAGTAACTCCCAAGAAAGAATTAAATAATTAAAATTAAAGATGCAGGTCTTAGTTAATAGTTCACGGTTCATATAGTTGACTGCATGTGGCGTTCGACCCTGTTCTTTTTCTTTTTTACTATCCCCGTGCATGCGGAAGCTCGAGCGAAAAGTCACTTTGAACAATCCCCGGTCTTTTACTTTTATACCATGGCATTTGGAGAAATTTATAATCGTGAGCGTTAACAGTTAAAATTTTGGGATGAGGTTAGGAAGTTATTTTTTTTTATTATTTGGAGATGGTATCCAGCAAATTTTGGTTCCAAACTCGAAATTCGACCAAGTATAACATATCTCGTTTAAAGACACATGGCGCCGAATGATTCAATCTGTTTAAAGTAATGACGTGAGTATCATTGAAGGATACGTGCCACAAGATCAAGAAAGCAGTTAGAAATGAACGTGATGATGAAGAAACGGAGGCCACCCACCTCGAATACCACTCCGAGATTTTAAGACATTAGTATAGATTAATAGTATAAATAGAATCCTTTTAGAGTTTACAACAAGGACAACACAAATCCACTGACTCTTGTTGCTTTATTATCTTTGCTTCCCTTTTGAACGACTTCGGTGTTCAAAGGTGACATTTGTAAGTATCATCCATCTTGCTTACAATGCCATGCCCTTGTTGAATTTCGCCGAGGGCGAAGGGTAATTCTGCTTCTACTTGGTATCCACGTGCTCCTGTCAAAGGGTGAAAAAGGCTATCTGATTAGAATTATCAATCCCCTGACTCCGCTAAGTGTGAAGGATAGCCTCGTCTGACCGAGACGCTAATTTTTCAATAAATTCAGGTAACGACCACGTTTATGAACTACCACGCTCGCTCCCCGAAACACTTGTTCGAGCAAAATATTTCAGAAAATATCACCGGCAGTACTTTTATACTATTATTATCACTTTGGCTATCCCATTCCCATTAAACTCAAATACTTTCGAACGTAAATAGGTTTTATTTTTTTTTTATTTCTTAAATTGGGTATCGTTTTATTTTATATCTTTCGCCGAAAGTGGTGGACTTATAAAAGAAAATGTCTTCGTGTCGGCACATTCTTTTTATGCCAATTGGCCGCCCCACAAATATTCCCGGAATCCATGACTACTTCTCATTCGTGCTACGTTAGCTTACGTTAAATTTATTAAATACATCGTTTTCTATTTTTTTTTTAAGGGAGTATTTATTTCGTTTAGAGCTTAACATTTATTTTGATAATTTTCAAGTGGTGGGTGGGTAATGATGTTAAGGAGATTTTTAAATAATATCTGTCGGCCGGATTTTCAAGAAAGGAGTTGACTCAATTGGTAGGCCGGTCAAGTAGGTGGTCAAATATATATTAATATTTTTCTTTCCCATTCCCTTTCCTATCCTAACTAAGTGAACTTTCCGGTGTTGAATATTTGGGTTACTACGCTCCATATCATGGACGGTTAGGCTCCTATTATCGGGACAAATTATCCAACTTCTCGTTCCAAACACGACGTTGTTGTATGTAACAATATTTTCGAAATTTCAAACTTTCCATTATATTTTTTTTGAATATTTTGCTTCCCATTATGGAACTTTTTCTACTTCACAGATTGAACGTAAAGTCCAATCTGCCTTTGTGCATTTACATTGCGTTATCCGACATGAATTCGAACTGAGGACCGAAAGAAGGAAGAAAACACGATTATTTTATACAATTACTGAGAGGGTTTTGCCTTTCGGTGGTCCGGTTTTTTACGAAGTGCAGTTGTTTGTGAGATCCTTGTCGTTTTGGTTTGACATTTTCTGGAAATAAAAATATGTTCACTGTCTTTAAGATCAGTCCAAATATTCCCCCCCGCGCATGCGCTTAGGAAAACGGGGTTGCCCCGATAATCACAGTATGTGCTTCTGCGTGTTGTTATATACGGATACAATTTTATCACATGCATGCTCTTTTAGAAAGGAAAATTACACATATTTATTTTAGACAAGATCACTTTCTACAAAGACTTGGTAGAGGAACTCCTCCTCTTAAAGGTTGTGTGTGTAATTCAGAAACTACCTGAAGTCGTAGGTAAAGGTTGCGGGGAGAGTCCATGGATTGCTGAAAAGCTTGGGAATTCTCGATTCTTCATCTTCTCTTTCTTCTGTTGTGGAGGAGGGATGAAAATGAGTCGAGTCGAGACCGAGTACTCCCAGGCTCGAGCTCGGCTCGATTAGGAAAAGCTCGAGCTCGAGATTTTTTCTTTAGGGTTTGCTTTTACCACAGAATGTGTGGAGAGGGAAGGAAAAAGTTTTTTAGGTAATTTTATTAATTTTTTATTAATAAATTATTAAAATTTATTATATAATATTAGGCTCGCGAGCCTTCGAGCTGTTAGTGTTTCGGCTCGAGCTCGGCTCGTTTCGTTAACGAGCCGAAACGAACCGGCTCGAGCTCGGCTAACCGAGCTTTGACCGAGCTAGCTCGTGAGCAGCTCGCGAGCCGCTCGGCTCATTTTCACCCCTATTGTGGAGAGACTCAAGATATTCGAGCGTGAGTTTATCAGTCTCTCTTTTTAATAATATCTCCGGTTAAAGGTTTGTACCGAATACCGTCCCGAATTCTCCATGTGTTCCGCACCATTCCCCGTCAAATATGAGTGGAATAAAAATCCAAGGAAAAGGAAAGGAAGAAAGCAAAAAGAAAAAGTAGCGAAAGTCTGTAGGAGTCAAAGGTTGGAAGAAGTCATCGTACGCGTGAAGAAGATGAAGAAGAAGAAGAAGAAACATACTGATAGGAAAAGAAGAACGGGGAGGGACCAAAAATCCAACAACAACAGCCTGTTCCAAACCCCCCCGCGCTTTCCGAAAGAAAAAAATGTTGAAGACATTCGTATCAACGTACGACATCGAACGAATGGTCTTCACTATGCTCGGTGGTTGAAATCATGGGGTCGTGACAGTTTGAGAGAATGCCTCTACTTCTTCACGTAACCAAAGGGATCTATTTTCTGCTTTCCCATTTGGGTCCACTTCTTTCAAACTGACCGAATCGAGCAATGGCTCCTTAGATGCCAAACATTCATGCCATGCCATGTGGGATTTACTATTTATTACAGAACTCTTTATCAGAACAGTCGTGTTACGAACTATGTAGGAGATACGAAATCGTTGTCGTGCGTGCCCCCAAGTCCCCAACTGTCTGCTGCCTGTCTGCCACGTGTTTTGATCCGTTCTCCCCTCTCTTCTTGTTCCAAGGGGAAAAGTGCTTATAAAAGGGACTTCATAACACCCAACGTCGAAAACTGAAATCATTCATTCCCCCAGTTCCTTCTTCCCTTCTTTAGACCAACATCCATCTCTTCATTCCCATCTCCTTAAAAGAGAGGAAACAAAAGGGAGACCTTAAAAAGCGAGAATATGGTGGTGCCGTCTCCAATCCCCATCCGTTCGAAGAAGACCCACGCGGTCGGGATACCCTCCCTCGACCTGTCGTTTCAGGGCCCGGAACTCGCGGGGCTGCTCGCCCGCGCCTGCGAGGACTACGGTTTCTTCAAGGTGACCAACCACGGAGTCCCTAGGGAGGTCGTCTCTAGGGTCGAGGCCGAAATGAAGGCCTTCTTCTCGAGGCCGGCATTCGAGAAGCAAAGGGCGGGCCCCGCAGCCCCCTTCGGCTATGGCTGCAAGAACATCGGCCCAAACGGCGACACGGGCGAGCTCGAGTACCTGCTCCTCCGTTCCGATCCTTCCTCCGTCTCCGGCGCGTCGAGGATTGTGTCCGCCGACCCGGATGGATTCAGGTGCGCCCCTCGTATAATAATCACAATCAACGCCATGATTTTCCAATCCATCTAGACAGACGACTCTTTTAGTCCTTCCATTAAAAAATTTACACAAAAAAAAATCATTTTCGGGTCACGAACTCTCGGGGTCGATAAAATATTGCCCCTAGGATTTAAAAAAAAGGATTGAAGTTTAATTTGTTTGGTCGTAGCAATGATAACCCGGCAACGCAATCTTCGAAAATGACATTCAACATTAAAATATTATTCTCCCGGCATTAATTTATCTATCGTCCCATGATGTCAATAACATTATTCACCCCCCGCTAGAAAATTGAAAAACAAAAACAGAAAGAAGAAGATGTCAATAGTGTGGTCTCTAATTACTCTTTATTCCTAGGCTGTTTGCTATACATACATGCGTACTTGAAATAGATGTTATTTTCTAATGCTTGCTAAAAAAAAAAACAAAAAATAAGAGGGGAAATAAAAATATATATACTTTTTTTGCATGGTGATGGAGAAGAAATGAGTAAATATTAGTTGGACAACACTCTTTCATGGTCCAAACTTGGGGAAACATGTTGCACCTTTCTTTTTGTTTTTATGATGCCTTCATTAAATATCCCTTTCTCTTTTCTTTTAACTTATTTTTCATGGGAAGATTGAAATAGTCATGATTCAAAAAAATGGGTGTCTTTATTTTATTTTGTTTTGCTTTACTTTTTCCTAGATTCTGTGTACCACCACGCATAGCATCAAAAGGCGAGGGAAAGAGACCCATTTGTTCATTTTAACTTTTTTTGTGTTTTGGGACTTGTTGATCTGCTTAAAGGGCACACCAAAACTCAAGCCGTGCTTTGCTATTTGCAGATATGCCTCGTACTATTTCTTAAGACCTAGGAAAAAACAAGAAAATCTGCCCCATTTTCTTTTCTCACTCTTCTCCTTTGGTTCTATCCTACCTCTTTCATTTATCATTCAAATATCAGAGTGAGTGAGAGAATGTGCGCGTTTGTGTGGACCAAATTGCCATAAGAAAACCAAAGGATGCAATGCAGGGGTCGAATCTTAATGCCCGGTAAATATGATGCATTGAAATGAAAGGGACCATCATCATGTTTGTCCAGAAAATGCACCTTTTATTTTGCCAAAACACGGGGAAACATCCCAAGGTGCCAATTTTCCAAATCCCAATACCCCCCCTCTAACTCGTACAACCCCCCACATCATCATCATCATTGCTACTGCTACTATTTTGTTTTTTTTTTTTGTGATGTAAGGCTTTCACGGACATGATGTATTATTATTGTTATTAACTGTTGTTATTACCATTTCTTGTTTGTGTAGTTCGGCCGTGAATAATTACATAGACGAGGTGAGGGAGCTGGCCTGCGAGATCCTTGATCTGCTGGGTGAGGGTCTACGGTTATCGGATGAGTCCGTCTTCAGCCGGCTGATCAGGGACGTCCAAAACGACTCCCTCCTCAGGATCAACCACTACCCGTTCGCCACGAAGCCCCTGTCCAATTGGACAGATCCCTGCCGTACACGTGGTGAGGGGAGGGTCGGGTTCGGAGAGCATTCCGACCCTCAGATCCTGACCGTCCTCAGATCCAACGACGTGGAAGGCCTCCAGGTCTGCCTAAGGGATGGACTGTGGGTCGCCGTCCCGCCCGATCCCAACTCGTTCTACGTCTTGGTCGGCGATGCTCTGCAGGTTAATAATAATAATAAGAAGAAAAATCTCAAAATTTTTTCATTTTTCCGTAATTTTAAAAATTGGGTTTCGGCCTGCGATCGATTCTGATCACTGGGTATTATTTTCTTTTACTAAATAGAGTTTTTTATTTATATATTGATGGGATGGTGAATGAATATCTGGGGCAGGCAATGACAAATGGGAGACTGAGGAGCGTGAGACACAGGGCAATGGCCAACTCACAAAAGCCAAGGATGTCGATGGTCTACTTCGGAGCCCCACCACTCAACTCGTCCATCTCACCTCTCCCGGAAATGGTCTCGCCCCAAAACCCGCCCATCTATCGTCCCTTCACCTGGGGAGACTACAAGAAGGCTTTGTACTCCCTTAGGCTTGGCGATTGCCGCCTTGACCTCTTCAAGATCCTAAACCAACAACCCACCACCGCCAACGCCAACAACAACAACATGAAATCAATTTCGGAAGAAGATTGAGTACTCATCCTGATCATCAGTGATTGATTGGAATACGCCAATTCTTTGAACCTTTGGAGGGTTTTGGTTAATGTAGGAAATGGGGTCTCGATCGATTCCTTGGGTTCATGTTAGGTGAGAGGAAGTAATTAGCTCTTATGTTGGATCATTTTCCTTTCTTTTTCTTTATGTGTGTCGATAATGTCGTGTCCTTAGAAAACCCCTTGTACTAATTAAATATTTGTCAAATATGTAAGAGCCCCAGGAAAGAGCTTCTCGAATCAGTCTCCTCACGTTTTCCATACAGACATGCATGTAAAAAGTGTAATGAAACATTGAAATAAAATATGTATTCATGAAGCGATTGTAACTAAACTGTTAGAAAGACTTATTACAACTCTCTTGCCTTTTCTCCCAAGGTTTGAAGTACAAATCAAGTGACACAAAACATTAGTTAGGAAGTTAACTTCAACCACTCTTGAACTTCCTTTAAAGGGGATGAGGAATTTTATCCCCTTGAATCATTGCGGAGAATGAAAACTTACCTCTTCATCGCTCTCCCTGATTTTCACCAACCCGTTCATTACCCCGATCAATGTCCAGGGGCGGGTAATGTTTAGGGTAGACAAACTCTTTGTGAAGAGATTTGTAATTAGGTGAGAAAATGAAATATGGAGGGGAGTGTCAGTCAAAAATGGTGAGTGAAAACGATGGGTATTGTCCAAAGCCTCTGACACCGGGTTACTAATATTGGTAAGTAACTAAGGTGTAATTATTGAGCCTTAAACCATCTTCTAAATCCTGGCATCATTGCAGTCGGGTGCATGATTTTGACACCACACTTCTCAACCGCTCGTGATCTTATTCGACTTTTGACATTTGATGTTGATATGATTCATTGAAGAGAACTACAAAATCTTTTTATAAGTTTGAACGCGTGATATTTTATGAAATATTTCTATTAGGACTTTCAAACTAAAAGAAAGAGAAGAAAGAATAGAAATCCAGTCAGGTAAAACCTGCGAGGAGATGTTGAGGTGTTTTAATGATGAGCAATGACCTTCTGCAAAGCAGAAGTCAACCCTTTGCACCACAGAAGCTAGTCCTGACGGGAACCTCCTGTAAGGAAATATTTTTATAATTAATAATTAATTACGAAATTAAGTGGAAATATTCCATGAGAATTATCCAATATAATCAGGACAATTATCTGATCGATTTCATTGCCAAAGAAATAAAATAGAATAATATATTTCCATTGAAGTAAATAAATCTTCTATTTATGGTAAGGTTCTACAAGGTTGTCTCCAACCTTCTGTGAATGCATCCGATCACCAAGAACCGTAACCAAGGATGTTTATCCACATCATCTGCCTAGATACATTTAATTAAGTGTCTTGAACAGAATGGTATCAATTTTATTCATTAAGGAAGTTAATCTTTGATTATTTCCATTTGTAGAAGGCTTCTGACTAACTAGAACCTTCTGTAATGCAATATTCGTGGAAACAATCATCAAATTATTATTAACTTGATTTGATACTTTTACCTAAAGAATATATGTCTAGTGTGACGTATTTGTAAATTAAATATTGTATTATAATCTAATCTTTTACTTTCCTTGTTCTGCAGAAGGTTGATTCGTCAGATTACCTTCTACACTTAGCGTTTTTATCTTTGTGTATAAATAGGACATTAGTTCGTGCTTTCAAAAATATATAGAACAAGAAATGAATCCTTCTTGTATTCTGAGAGCGTAAGGTTTTAGATTCGAGTTTTGTTAGTCATGCATGAGGTACGCTACCTGCAGAAGGCTGCATCGTTGGTGAAGTCTTCTGGGAGAGTGACTCGGGGGCCACGAGGGACTCGGTTGGAAGCTACATGAGACGTTGGTGGGAAGCGCGGCTGGGTGCCGTGTGGCCAACGTGCGGTGGGCCGGAGAGAAGGGCGGATACCCCGAGAGCACAGAAGGTGAGGGACTAACCAGCTTCTGTGGTGTAGTGTTATATGTGTGCAGGAACCTAGGACGGAGGTTGCCGTCTGCTTGCGTGGGGTTTGCCGCGTGCTTGTGTGGGGTACGCCACATAGTCGCTATCTCGAGGAGATCGTGCAGGTCGTGTGGAGCCGCCGGAGAGGAAATCCATCCTTTGGATAGAGGTCGCTGTCTGCCTGCGTAGGGTTCGCTACGTGTTCGCGTGGGGTACGCCACGAAGTCGTTGTCCTTAAGGGGATTGTGCATTAGTTACTTTGTTAGTCACACTAACGTGTGCATTGAGTTACTGTAGTGCAGTACCTTCGGGTCTGTACAACCCACTGTAGTACAGAACCTTCGGGTCTGTAAATCTATTTCAGTGCAGAACCTTACGGTCTGTACTTACCACGTCATTTCCTACATAGAACCTTCTAGTCTATAGTGGATTGACATCTACGATACAGAACCTTCTGGTCTGTGTTCTTTCACTCAGAGTTCTACGGTACAAAACCTTCTGGTCTTTGCCGTGTAACAAGTTCTACTGTATAGAACCTTCTGGTCTGTGCTCTGTCACTCAGATTTTTTCAGTGCAGAACTTTCTGGTTAGCTCTATTTGCTATTGATTGTGTAATCTGTATTGAGATACAATTGAGTGGAAACCATCCAAGTTTCTGGGTGAAGAGTGGAGTAGGCAATTTGCCGAACCACTATAAAAATCCTTGTGTCCATCAAAGATATTGCGTACACAATCAAACGTTCTGTCTTACATAATCCTATCTAAGGTTCTGTGGTACAGAAAGTTTCCTTCCGCTGCGGGGTAAATCGAAAAAGTGTGAAAAATCCTTAATTGGACTTTAACACTAATTCACCCCCCTCTTAGTGTAACAGGAGATAAGGAAGATATCGTGTAAGAATGCTGTTCAACGCCCACATGAACTGTCTACACACATAAGGCTTAGTCTCACCAACTCCTTATCTTACACTCTTTGCATGGCAAGATTTGGATTAACCTTTGTTTACAAGGTGAATGTTTCTTGCGTAAACAGCCTTTAACCTTTATCTTGTTTGTTTGTTAAACATCACACCACCCGGAATATAGATAATGCCCTTGTGGCCGCAATCTTTGATGTTCGTGTTCTATGGCTTCCTTCTTTGTGTTCGCGTAGGAAACGGATCACGCCGGAAATATTTGGCAATAAGACTCACAGAGATTTGTAGATGTGGTCGCCAGTAAGTAATTGAAAAGATTGATTGAATGCAAACAGTTTTTACACGAAATAAAGAAAGCTTACAGCCATAAAAGTGAAAATAAGGACGGTGGTAATGTTATAAACTAGCTAAAGTGCTCCGTAGACTTGGGACGTTGTCGTAGACTTGATGGCAGAGCGCTGTAGACTTGTGCTCCTCGGGCAGCAGGACTTAGCTGCTGGACTTGAAAGACTGGATGCGGTCGGGTGCTGAGGCGGACGTGGACACCAAGGCTGCGGTGGCTGGCCCTGGCGGTGGCGTCGAAGGCGGAGATGTGTACTGGGACTACGGTGGCTCGTACTGGCATTGGGGTCGAAGGCGGAGGTGGGTACCGGGACTACGGTGGCTCGTCCTGGCGTTAGAGTCGAAGGCGGAGGTGCGTACCGGGACTACGGTGGCTCGTCCCGGCATTGGAGTCGAAGGCGGAGGCTGTTACCAGAGCTACGGTTGCTCACTCAGGAGGTAGAAGTGAAGGCGGGGATTTGTTGCCCGAGCTATGGTTGGTCACTCTGACGGTGGAAGGAAGACCAATGAAATTTTAAGAGTTTCGCCCAGGTCGGGGAATCCTAACAACTAACAACTAAGGGGTGACGAGCAAGATAAGCTTCTGTTGGCTAATTTGTTCGTGATTTTCTCTGAGGGAGATCCTCTCCCATTTATACTCGGTCTGTTACGACCTTCCGAAGATTTTCCAGACTCGATTCCCCCAAGAATCTCGGAGCTAACTGACTTCCACTCGTTTGATCGTGGATCGTGAACTCCTCTGACTTCGGGTTTAATTGGTTGCCTTTTAAGACGTGTGATGATATAAGCGTGGGTAACAAGTCCCATTTATCTCGGGGCTGTGGAACCGTTTTCCTTTGACACGTGTCTTTTGCAGGCGCAGGCCTATAGACTTTGTATCCTTTGTAGACACAAGTCTATAGACTTTGTGTCTCTTGGAGGCGCAGGCTTGTAAACTTCCCTTGATTACAAGGTTATTAACCCGCCTCTGTAGACTTCTTTTGCTGCATAGTTCATGTAGACTGCGGGCGCAGGCTTGATATGTTTGCCTTAGTTATAGGTCTCATGAACTTCTACAGGCTTTGTCAGAATTAGGCCCAAGATTTTCTATCGTGTCAACACCGTGATCAGGACGATTTTCTTCTTTGCAACAAACCGAGGAGGGCGGCCACAGTGTGATCTCCACTTCAAGGAAGGCAAGCGGGAGGACGACGATGGTATCCGATCCCGGTAAAGTTAGAGATGACATTTGGCCATGATATTGCTACTTAGCTAGGGGATCAATTGTCATAGCGAGTTGAGGTAAATCTCACATCGGATAACGAAGTCCAGGTCAAAAGCTAAAAAATGGTCGAGAATCCCCTCTCATTTTGGCTTAGCTTTTAGGAGAGGAAAGCCCGACCCATGATTTCTAACATGGTATTATAGTCAAATCCATCTCTCGAAAAGAGAGGTGTTGAGGTTAATCCCACGTACAATAACTAAATATAGGCAAAAAGCTTTAAAATAGTTCGAAATCCCCTCTCATACTGGCTAGCTTTTAGAAGAGCAAAGCCCGGTCCATAATTTCTAACACGGGCCTCTGCTTTTCCAATAAGAAAGTGTTCAATCCTGGTTTGCTTGCCTATCCAAAATCTGTCTGTCTCCCACTTTCCTTTATCCGTTTCTCTTTTCATGGGCAAATTTGATGGTCGATCAGGTTTGGGTAAACGAGTTTTCTTAGCAGCCCATAGCTAGTCATTAAGGTCGACTATGTGAAATTGGACTAATCAGACACGTGCAAACGGATCCATTACATTTTGTCTATGGGATTTATTCTATATTCGCATCATATATCTTTACCATTGACCAAGAGAAGTTTCCAAATCCGTGTCCAAGACTATGATACTAAATAAGTAAAGAGAAAACCAACAAGGTCGACGGCGGTTGATTTCATATTTGGGAGGATAACAAAAACCCCCCCACTTACTTGGTCTCTCAGTCGTAGGTTTATGTTTAACTACCATTAGACCCTGTCTAGAAAGGAGAATATGTAGACGACCACCTTTTTATGATATAATCATTGTATCTCATGACCCTCTAATCAATGAAACTCTTTTCGTCCTTTTGAATACTTGGACTCCCTCTCCCGCCCTCATCCTCTTCTGGGTTCAAGGTTTCACATTCTGGTCTGAATTTCAGAGACACCCAGATGAAATTTTCCAACCCCAAACCCACTTGTACTCGCACCGGGTCAAGGCAAAACACTTCCGACTTCCGACACGGATTCGGTGAGGTGAATGTTCCCGTTGGTATTCGTTTGAGACTTGGTGGAATTGAGAAGATCGAGATTATATTGATATGAGCTCGCTCGCTACGTAAGTTAACACTCTTCGAAGAGCTGCTGACTCAACAACCTTAAACTCTCTTCATCCCATGCCTCGATGTCAAATGATTGGTCGGGGCCAACATCTGAGCAGTGACTACCGATGCTTTGATAGGCGAAATGCCCTCCGGCTGGACCTGGTTGGACCGGCACCGCGTCCATGCACCAGCTCAGGGCATTGAATTCCGGCCAGGTGCTTTCGATGCAGTCGTGGACTGATACACCACTGTAAGTACTCTCTGTTAGGCCAGATATTGTTGAAACATGTGTGTCCCATGATTTGGAGAAGACACCATCACCCGTGGATGCCTCCAGCATGAGCATTTCTCCGGAGTCGGCCTTTGAAGCATTAATCTTCTCCACCAGGCGAGGGATAAACATGTCGTGCAACATATCCCTGAATTGCTGGCTGTTGATGTCGCACTTGAGATGTTTCGCCTGCTTTTGAACCCTAGTCCTCCAGTAGTTCTTTATCTCATTGTCTGTCCTTCCGGGCATTTGACTAGCGATTTTCGACCACCTTCATTATCACCACCCCAGAAAACTTTATCGCACACCCAAATATAAATCGTACAGAAAGAAGTTCATGTTATCGCAGAAATACAACACGCACCGGTTTCCCCACCGGCAGTGGAGCTTGAGAATCATCAGTTGCTCCTCGAGGGTGATATTTCCTCGCCGGAGATTCGGACGCAAGTAATTCAACCACCTCAGCCGGCAGCTTTTCCCCGTCCTCTTCAGCCCTGCATGCACGATACAAAACCGAAAAACATTAGTCGTCGAATGATCGCCCAACAAGTCCGACATATATCGCTCGTTCTCATGCCAACCGACCTGTATTCGCCGCGACAGAATTCCACTGGCCTTCGCCATATAACGTCACGTAGTTGAAGAGCAAGGCATCCTCATCGTCGGTCCAAGAGCCTTTCCGGACGTCGTCGACGACCGCCGTTCCTTCCCCGCCGCCCTGAAGCTCCGACTCACATCCTCGGAAGTTCATCTCCATTTTCCTCCAACTTCTTCGCAAACACCGCCGCGGATACAGTCTGCGCAAGGACGGATGTCCGGTACTTGAGACAAGTACGTGCGGATTATATATACATGGCCGATGATGACATAGGAAACGAAAGGATGAATAAAATAATTGAATTTGTGGGTTGGGCAAGCACTGAAAAGCGAGTGTACACGCTCGGGAATCAAACTTCAATTACAATTGGAAAAAATTGTCTTGTTTCTGTCGTTGTCGACGAATGTGTGAGAATGGAAACGGGGGATGTAATAATATTCGGACTTTGACCCTTTGACTTTGACTTTGATAAACATGTGCCAAAAAACCTTATTATTCCAGATGTCACTGGTCAACGTGTCTATCCCCTTCCCTTATCTTCTGCGGTCATGTACACGTGGACCAATCATGACCCTAATAGTGATGATTAACGAGTCTATGATGTAGGAAAATATGTTAAAATTCCTTGTCACTTAATCAGTGCACTGAAATCTCGAAGGTCAACAACTTGGAAAACCTCTCAAGCACTGCCTTCTTCGGTTCGAGAAATATGTGGGGGGGGTGGGTTGGCAAGAGATTTGACTTTTATTTGGGGAATTCAATAATGTGAATGGCAGGAGTATTAGATCAGGAAATTGTGTCCTGGTCGGGGTTGGAGTTGGCTTTTCCTTTTTCCCTACGTAAAATGAGGTCGACGAACTAGCGATTACTAACCTTGATCGTTAGTCTTGTTTATGGTGGGTGGGTGGGTGGATGTCCACTATCCAACGTGCTTCCATTAGAGAGTTCTGTTGACCCCGTGAGGGTCGAGGCCGCGATCGTCAGGGTTTTCTTTTTCCTGTCCAGCGGAGATAAGGAATAGTTAGGTTTCGATGAAGAAAGCCGCGAAGTGACTGCATTTGTGGGGTGCGTGGGATGATTCTTCTCCATGGTTCACCAGTACAATCGCGGCGGCCGACCCCGTCCATTGCCCAAACTTGTCGGAATCCATCCATTGATGCGGAAGGTCACCCCATTATTCTTCACAAAAAGGTTATTCTTTCCCCCTGTCGAGAATAGTGTAAGAACCTTAACTTAGTGGGATGAGAATCTCTTGTCCAAGATTTGATTAAATTTTAACACTAATCCTTACAAAAGCAATTCAAAGGGAGAACATATTCCCCTAGGGGAGGGAAGATGCGAGCCTAGTTGCACGTAATCGCACTGACACACTCCGTGGCACCCGCCTGGTCGTGAAATTTCAGTCTTGAGTGTAAAAAAGCTGAAATCAAACCAATCAAATGTCATTTCCTTTTTTGACCAGGAAGAAGTTAAAGGGGAAGAATAACGATGAAAATGCATTTGGAGATCGATCCAAAGCATTAGCAAATTTCAACTGCGATTATTGCATTCACTTTTTCCCCTTTCGTTGAACTGCTTTTTGAAGAAGGAAGTGGGGATGTTTTCGGGCAGATATGCTTCTCGATCTCAAGACAGGATGGGGTTGCTCGAAACTTAAGCGAGAGTAGTTGGAATCTCGAAGCCGTGGCTTCCATGATCGACAAAAACAACATAGAAGGAATACAACATGGTTTATCCAATGATATGGATACATGTCGATGAACGTAACCTTTGAAAGTGTTCCGCTCAAGTAATGCTGTTCCAAAAACATTAAGACGAATCAAATTTTAGTGGATGTGATATGCCCCGATGACGTCAGTAATATTACGTATTGCACATCGCTCTATTCATTCTCCATTAACACAACCCAATCCACCCCAAATCTTTAATGGAGTTGAAAGTGAAATTCTGTTCTTTCAACCTTTGTTTTTTCCCTTTCCCAGTGGCAATACGAAGTCCCTTTCGGAACAACTTCGGTCCAAATTTTATGAATCAAATGCACAGTAAACTTTTTCGACCCGATGACGATTTAGCTCATACGAACCCAACTCCTAAAAACGTCGTTGGTTTTGGTGATGATGGGGACTAGTGCTTGTCGTGTTTGAGAATCACGATACGCTCAAAGTAATTCAAATAGAGGTAGAATTAATTTAAGTAAATAAAAGAGCACAGTGACTTCATTTCCATTGAACAATCGTGTTGTGAAGAAGGTTGAGACTGTCATCAGCTAGGGTGGGAGCGTCCCCCCCCCCTCCCAACATGTTGTCCGATTCTCAGCACCTGCGTCGCTAATCCACCCCCCACTATGGAATCCTCCTTTTTGACCATCCCTAAATCATACTCCCATTTAAGAAACTCCATACGGAAACCCAACAGTCTCTCTGGCTTATTTTGGTCAATCCAGAAGGTTCTCGTCAGTTTTTTGTATTATTTTTACCTCGCTCGACGGTTTCGGAATCCCACGCAGGTAAACCCCGCATGGGCGACGGTGAGCTACTCGAAGCTTCCATAATCCTCGGCCTTATGTCCCGAAGCAGAACGAATAAAAGAACTTTCATCCGTTCGCAGGGCTTGAAGCCGTGGAGGTACACTGGGATCGAGGACAGCATGCACAGGGAGGACATAAAGATGCTGGTTAAGAAGTGGTGGGCGGGCCATTTATGAGGATAAGTCTCTGGATTATAAGAAGCCGAGGACCCAGGAAGAGAGCGAGAAGTCAATGGAAGTGCAGCCGTTGGTGGCCGTTCTTCAGGAGGCTCCTGAGTTGGGGAAGTTCATGACTGCTCCCTCGGCCGCTTGATAAGCAGATGGAAGATGAAGTGCATTAAGCGTAGAAGGAAATAAGGGAAAAGCTGGCGATGTTCCAGTTTCGGAATGAAGTGTATTATGAGATTTTGAGAAGTTGATCAAACTTCCTATATACCATCATCGTTGTGTCATTAGAAAAGGCTTGGAGTTGATAATAAACAAAAGATCTGAGACGAACAGAGAGTATTACATTTGATGATAAAAGAATAACAAGGATCCAGATTAAAACAAACGGTTTCCGGACTGGTGTAGCTACAGGGGGATAAAACAACAGTTTTCTGAAAGTATCAAGTATCAGAGTAGCAACCAAATGTGAGAATGACAAATAATGAACGGATACCCGAGCCGAGGCCTGTCTAACTCGAAAAGTTTGGTCCCAGGGGATATGTCATGCCGTCTAAGCCTACAGAAGGGAATCTTCTATGTAAGATACACGCATATACGGTTTTTGGAATTGTGTCGTGTTTTGAGATAGGGATGGGTACCTTGCTTGCGATGTTGTTGGAAAGCCAGTCAAGGCCTTCATAAAGGCCCTCACCAGACGTGGCGCAGGTGCTCTGGATGTACCTGAAAAGTAGATGGGGATCGAGGGTTGAGGTGGTACCGACTCAAACTGAAAGTGGGGAGGAGACAGGAAACGATTAAACTTGGAGTACCCACCAGTGGCGTTGACGCAGGGAGTGGAGACCGAGTTTGTCGGTGATCTCAGCTGCATTCATGGCATTAGGTAGATCCTGTTTGTTGGCGAACACTAGCAACACAGCATCTCTCAACTCGTCCTGAGATAAAGGATAAAAAAGATTTCATCGGCACACTAGGTATTGAATCTAAGGTTTCATCCATATCATGAAGAACTGGATAACTCAAAGTTCAAGCCAGACCGCCCCTAATTTCGTGTGTTTTGGCAACAAAGCCAATTACCTCATTCAACATTCTGTGAAGCTCATCCCTAGCCTCAACAACACGATCACGATCATTGCTGTCAACCACGAAAATAAGGCCCTGTGTGTTCTGGAAGTAATGCCTCCACAATGGGCGGATCTGGAATGAAAGAACAGTGAAAATCATGGCATCGTTCTGAAGAAAAACTTCCTGTTTTGGAAAATATTTTTAAATTTTCTACAAGCAGATTTACCTTGTCCTGACCACCAACATCCCAAACGGTGAAGCTGATGTTTTTGTATTCAACAGTCTCCACATTGAATCCTGACGATGGATTGAAAGAAATCTTTATTGAGCTACCAGGACACTGTGGTCTCAGTTTACATGGTCTTATCCGGAGTCCAAGTAACACCAAGAATATCAAGTATGCAATGTAATTGGACTTAGTAGTCGTGAAGACACGTCTAACGGCAACATGAGAAGGTTTCATGTCATGGTCATGAGAACTTACCAATAGTGGGAATGGTGGTGACAATCTCTCCCAGCTTGAGCTTGTACAAGATTGTAGTCTTACCAGCAGCATCAAGACCAACCATCAAGATACGCATCTCCTTCTTCGCAAAGAGCCGACTGAACAGCTTAGTAAAAGACAGCCCCATTTTTCAAGTCTGCAATATCCAATCACCCTTTGTAAGTAAGGAATTTTAAAAAATTCAAGTCAAGCATAAACCCCGTGGACACATCTACTGAAGCTAAAAGAGCAGAAGACCCGATGCCCAGTACCTACAGGCAGAAAGCAAACACCCATGTTTTCACAAAATATACAACAACAAAGGCACCAGACATCATAAATCGGTAAGTAAAATGGTCAGATTGATTCGGCACTCCAGCGCGGAACTAAAATGGATCATAAACCCAACTCACATACCATGTAAGAGAATTTCCCAGCATGCAGGAAAAAAATCATCAGATAACTCCGTTGGGATCCACCCACACCATAACAATCACCACGAGAGATCATCAGTCCCAAGACGTTTCAACCTTTCATCGACGTGACTATTCGCCTAAACTCCAAGATCCGCCAATACGCCCCTAAAACAGCCAGATCCGCCCACAAGCACAAGAAAACCCCGCCAAATGCACGCGATCGCAACCCTATGCGACCGGATCAACCGAATCCAACCAAACACACATAGATCCAGACGCATTCCTCATCGATCAATACCAAAAAGAAAAACACAGATCCAGCGAAAACCAACCGATCTAAAGCCGACGCAACGATAATTAATGCGATCGGAAGGAGAAAACGGAGGCAGAAATCACCGGCGACGCAGGAATCGATAGAGGGAAGGGGAAGAAGTCGTGCAGTGCCTGAGGATGGGATAGCTCTCGGAAACCGCCGATGGACAAAATGGCAAAAAATCGCGTCTATTTATATATATATATAGGGAGACGGAGCCGCGTTGAGACTTGATTTGATCGTGTGATGAGATGGAAATTTAAAATAATAACAATAATAAAATTACAGTCTGTAATTAGTTTACGAAAATAAAATCAATTTGAAGTTTAAAGTTCGTTTAATCAGTTCTGCAAAAGAAGTTGAATCTAGATCGAGGGGTGGAATAATCCGTCGAGAGAATCTTGGCCGCGAACACCGCATTCGCGGCCTCCGTGTAGTGGACACCGTCCCAGCTCACGACTTGGAGCTTCTCGTCACATGCCGTGCACCGGCTGTTGCCGCAGGTCACGTTGGGGTTGTAGTTGTAAGGCGCCCCTCCGTAGCCGCAACACGCCATCAGTGGATCCTCAAAACCTGCCTCGTACAGTAGATGAGTTGACAACAAGTGTAGACTCCGACGAGTTAATGCTAGGAAGGGTCAGTACCGTAGTCGGAGTAGTTGGCAATGAGTTCGTACTTGATCGCGTAAAGGTCTACATACACGATCGTAGCGTTCCTCAGTTCTGACCTCAACCCGTTGCAGAGAGCGGTTAGTTGGTCATTGAACACCTTGGCCGCATTGTTCAGGAACAGAATGCAACCATGCTCGTCTAAGTCACTGGCATTCTTTGCGTATGTAGCGAGCTTCTGCGGCAGGCAGCCGAGCGGCCCGGTATTATGCACCCAAAAGTTCTTCCCCCCGTGTTGATATATACTCTGTTAATCGGACTTCGATTAGCAGAAAAATGGAGAAGTAACGCTAAGTTCATTACCGTACAAAAGGATCATGAACAACCTGAATGGCCAAATCGATTTCGTTGATGAACTCCGGAATCCTTGCGATGGCTTCTTGATACGAAAGGTTGACGAACAAGCCTGCGAAATCGTTCTGGCCGATATCAAAGGTGTACAGGGCATTCTCGAATTCTTCTTCTCCGACTAAATCCGGATACCCTGACAAGAAACATTACCAGAAGTGATCGAAACGAGAACAAGTATTCTCAATAGGTAATTATACGATAGTCGACACGAACCAACCTCTGGATTTGAGAAGGGGAGAGCGAGTCCGGAACCGAACAAACTGAAGGACCTGAACGTCCAGGCTGAAAGGCCGGTACCGCGGGAGAGTGGCAGCGCCGGCTATCGCGAAATTGGCACCGTACGTGAAGTTCGAACCCAGGGACTCTGCATACGGGCTCAGGCAACTAGCGTCCAAGCTTTCGCCTGCCGAGAGAAAAGGTTAGAAACGACCGAGCCTAATCTCAAGCCCCTGAAGGAAGGAGGAGGAGGAGAAGGAGATGGCTCACAAAGGAAGTCGATCATAAGGCGTCCATCGGAGAGCCGGCCAGAGGGGCCGTCGGGAAAGCGGCGGCCATGGGGGAGGCCGAAGCGGACGCCCAAGGTGGCAGAGTAGCCGCCGGTGTCAGAGTTGGAGTCGCCGAAGTTGAAGACGACGGGCTTCCGGTCGCACAGGGGGGCAACGGAGTTCCTCCCTGGAAGGAGGTGGAGGGACAACGTCAACAACAAGCGAACGAGGAGATGCCTCATTCTTGGGGGATGGCAATGAAAAACGTACGACTGTTGGGAAGCGATGAGATAGAAATGAAGAGATGTTTTTGTAAAAATACATTGCGGTAAGAGAATTGGAGTTAACTCGATTAAATAAAATGCGTCGTCCCATTTTGAAATGATTTCCAAGTTGGATTGATATTTGGGGCGGTGCTGTTTGTAAATATATATGGTGGCGTTTTCTGCAAACAGGAGAATCATTCATTCATTCCGCAGACCCCCCGCCCCAACCCCACACTTCACGAGATTGACGACGACGACGACCCATAATAATAATAATAATAATAATAATTTATTATTAATCCCTCGGTAATTTTTTTTTTGTGGCCGTAAAAAATTTATACCTAACACCACAACACAAATCCTATCCCTATGCGACATGGGGTGATATTACATGAAGTGCAGTCAAAATTTAAATCAAATTCGAGATAATTCGGACACGTTAAAGTTTTGACATTTTAGAGAGGACGCGGGATTCGAGCTTTGCTGCTCGATAATTTTCTTTAAGTAAAAATAATATTTACTTGACTAATATTATTAATTAAGTAAACTCGTGGTTCGAAATGTCGATTTTTCTTTAATGTGTTTGAATTCGGTGTAAATATTTTGCGTTATTAAAAAACAATCTTCCACGGAATTCTTGCATCGCAATCCGGCGCACTGTGGGCTTGCGTGTCCGGACACGAAGACACGCTTAATATGGGATTCGACCGCTTTTAAATGAAAGTTCTAGGTCACGTACTTTTTGTTGGTCTGGGATTTCATATATATATATATATATTAATGTCAGTTGAATCGAAATGAAACCCTGACAATTAAATTAAACTTATAATTCATGTTTTTTTATACAACAAAGGCGTCTCCATAAACTCGGATTATTGAAATAAATGAACTTAGCTAAAAACGACAATATTGTGGGCCAGAACATCAGCTCGGTTGGTGGATCGGGGAATTTAAATTATTTGGGGGCCTGGTTCGTAAATATATGTCAATTTTAGGGCTTTTAGGCTAATTCCAGATCAAATGAAGGGATTCGGGCAGGTGACGACAATGGAATTTGTTTTTCTTTTTTGTCATTCAGTATCAAAGAGTTAGCTTGAGATTCAAGCCACCTCGATGATCGTCTTCCAATTTCTCCCCGCTCTTCTCTGACGTCCCGTGGATCGAGCAAGCGGGGCTGCACCCCGTCCCGTCCACGCTGAAATCCTCCGCCTCGAACTTTGGCACCCACGGCCTCCCTCCTCCCCCTAGGCCGCTCCTGCCGTCTGCCTTCCTCCTCTTGCTCTGCCTCGCCGTCGTTACCTCCGATTCCCCTCCTTGTGCTCCCTGCAGCATCGCCATCCGGATCCTCGTCTCCCTTATGCCCCTGATCAGCTGGAAGAACATCTCCATCTTTTCCTCTTCCCCCAGCTCCTCCTCACCTCGTTCCCCCGCCGCGGACGATTCTCGATGCGACTCCATGATCCGGTGGGTGGACGGAAACTTCCTCCTCGGGGATCTGGGGTGTGCTCAGATCTCGGGCTGGTGAGAGGACGAATCGTGTGACGTCAATTTATACGCGCGGCCTCTTGGGGTGGGAGGGGAAAAGACGTCTGTGCCCTCTGACTCTGGATGGACTAAACGACGTCTGGCCATTCGTTGGGAGGGATTCAAGTTAAATGTCCTCCTCCCATGTGGTACGATCATCGACGTGACTAAATAAATGCTTCAGACTAATTCAATTGATGAATCTTTTAATAAAGATGACTACGTACCACATATTTCGAATTTAAAAACTCTTGGAGCGAATTAGAATTCTTTATTGTTTGGACTAACCCGTGGTGTCCGTTACTTTGTCATTAGTATTCGTTTGAATAGACATGACGTGTTAGGTTTAGGTTTGGTTAGACACATTATAAAATATCTACCGTTAGTTGGAGTTTGGTAAAAGCGAGTGGACGGAAATTAGGCGGATGACAACGGCAGGGGCTACGTCAGGGGATGGCGTCACGTCGATGGCGTCATCCGTTGGCGTCGTGTGTTTTGGTCGGTAACTGCTCTTGATATTTCTGAGGTCGAGCCTTCCGTCCATTCATTCAGATAGGTTGTTACAACCAGAGAAAATTTATATTGAATAATAGTTTTTAAATTATAAATTATTTTGAAAATTACTGTTCTATTTAGTTTTGTTAGTTGTATTAGAAAGGCAATCAAATGAGTGATATCTTTACTGAGTTTTTGTCTCCCACGTTTGTTATATTATTTTCCATGTTACACATCATGTGTCAATGGGAATAATAATGCTAAGATTTCTTGTATAACTTAAAGAGAATCGCTTGTATAACTTAAAGATTTCTTGTCGGATAAAATTCTATTTATGCGAAATTTATGAGTTGAACCTTCAGAAAACAAAAAGGAAAGAAAAGAAAGTAGACACATATCTTGATGTTAGAAATGGGTTAGGGGAACATGTGACTTTCTTTTTTTTTTTTTGTGAAGAAAAAACATTCTTCACAGCTCATGACTCTGTAAAGTAGAATTTTGACCGACAAGTGTCATAAATTATAATTATTTTTCTAAATGAAACGACTACTCTAAATCGCTGACTTCTTTTAAAAATATGAAATACAGAAATCTCCCCGTTTAAAACGCGTCCTAAGAGCATCACTTTACAAAATATTTCCCTAGTGCCAAAAGTGATATCATTTAAAAAATCGGGTAGCTTAGGAAAAAAATATGAGTAAATATAGAATGACGAGAAAATAATTAAGCGAAATACTCATTGAAGTCCTCGTTCAAATGAACGACTTTTCATTTACCCAATTTTAGGAGGTCTAAAAAAATTAAGAAGGTAAAACGAAGATTTATACTAAAAAAATAGAAATTTGTCACTTGGACAACTTCTCCTAAAAAAAAAATTAAGAAAAGTAAAAGTCATCACTGACTTTAATCTTACTCAAATTTTTTTCCTCGAAACTTGGATGTTTGGATGCATTGGCCGTTTCCTTTTCTTTCAAGAAGTTGTTTTCATCCTTTTTCTGGTGAGCCACGATGCACGAGACTTTTTGTTCAATTCGAGGAAACTGAGTCGGATCCCGATCGCTGGTGACTGACTACCTTCTCACGTGGTCGAGGATCAGCTTTGTCCTCAACTCCGGCGGCACTGCCCTCATTTCTTTCTGACATGGGGTTTACATCGGCCCAGGGAGGAAGTTAGCCTAGTTGCACGCAACACGGACGGAAAACCAGAGATAGAGAATAATGGTTGCCCAAGGGCCTCGACCTGGATGAAGAGAAACGAGCACAGCTGCTTAATGAGAAGGTGACGTTGGCAAAACGAGAATCCTCTGCCGTTGTCGAGAGGGAAGTGTTAGAATTCGGACACCGCGGAAGCATTAAAACAAGATTTTTCAGCCCAAAATAATCTGATCTCATGGTACGTATGATAAAAATAATTTTGGTAAAGAATAAAAATAATTCTTACCCGGAAATCTTACCTCAAAACCACCGTTAAGACAATCTGAAAACAAAGTCCCAAGTGTGACCCCTCTAGCGGTATCCACGCGCACACGATCACGAACGCATCAAAGATGCTAGCCACTTGGATCGACAAATAACTTTATGAAGCAAAACACTCAGACCTATTTTTCCTTTTAGTTTTTCCTTGTGTTGAGATTCTTTTGTCCAGGAACTCTCTAACACGCTCGATCTGCCAATCTCAATCTTATCTGACAACCCCCTCAATCTCATTAAATTTCTTGCCTTTTAAAAAAAACTTTACGTTTCAATCTTTACATTCCAAAAGACAAAAGTAAGTAACGGCAAAATTAAGACAAAATTTGATTTAATCTTTATATATAATTAATATATTTAATAGTTAGATATAAACTAATTGTCAAATTATTTTATTTAATTAAATTTCATTTTCTTAAATAAAAATATTTCGGATATGATATCTTAATAAATATTAAATATTCATTTCATATCCTTTACAAAAAAAGTACGACCATAATAAATCAATATTCGATCTTGGTCTATTTATTTGCTTTCGATATTTCATAATAAATTAATAATCCAATTAGTTCTAATTCTGAAATAAAATGATTAATTTTAGTATCCACTAAAATAATCAAAATATAATGTTCGTGTCGACGTGCTATGCGTGCGACCCTCTAGGTCCTATACACGAAGGCAGTGTATATCCATACACAAACTAAGGTAACCGTCTAGCAACAGTTTTTAGTCACCCAACGTGTTAGGATAAAGATCATAAATCATAAACCACTATGAAACGATTACTGTGTAATTCAATCTCTTCATCTATCCGACATCTCAATTAATTCGGCGCAAAATACATTATCACCAAATTAATTGTTTTACTTGATTACCAAGATATAATAGACTCTCTTGAATGTAAAACATTCCTCCCATGACCATGGATTTTAGAGTCACTAATATCTCTATCAAGTGGCCTAGAAGTCAACTCTCTAATCCAAGAGAGCGATGAATCCTATATTGACTCAACACTATTCTCTCTACGCTTTGTCACACACCCAACAATCGTATTACACACAATCCGATTAAAGACTGCTTTTTACGACGTCAAAGTGCGCAAACTCCGTGCATAGAATAAATGAATGTCTCAAGTCAAAAGATCAATTACACTCATCCATAAAGAGGGTTAACCAATGATGTTCAATATGTGGTATCCTCTTAATCGTGTCGTGCCTAGTAACCCTAATCTCATGGTACCCCTAAGTATAACTTAGATATACAATCCATCGGTCTATCTTGACCTTAGTTATACTCAACGATGATCTAGATGTTCATGTCCCCTCTAAACATCTATTCGATCACGGACTATTTCAGATTAATATACTCATTAATCTGTGGGACTTTATCATTAATAATTTTACGTGCAGAAAAGTAAAATAATCAATGATAAATACTCGTATTTATTAATTATTTATCCACAAATACAATAAAGTCTCTTGGCACATAAGTGCACACTCTAGCAGTCTCCCACTTGCACTATTGCCAAGCACTATGGACTCGAAGTCCGAGGCTCCTCACATGGGTCTCATGTTTCTGCAGAGGTAAGGCCTTTGTGAGTGGGTCCGCGATATTCTCGTTCGTATCAACTTTGCTAACTAACACGTCACCCCTCTGAACAGTCTCTCGGAGGGTGTGATATTTCCGCAGTACGTGCTTGGATCGTTGGTGAGACCTCGGCTCCTTAGCCTGCGCCATGGCTGCATTATTGTCACAATACAATGTCACTGAGTCAACAATGCTCGGATGTATAAGGTATCTTACCCATCCTCCCTCTCCTCTCCTGTGTCTTCGGACATATAGACATGGAAAGATGTACACCATGTGACATTGGCAAGAATCCTCTCTTTGAATCTTGCATGCTGAACCCATTCAGCACCTTGTCAATATACATATTTTGACTCAAACCCAGCAACCTATTTTGTCTATCTTGGTATAATACCTAAGACATAAGTCGCTTCCCCAAGATCTTTCATAGAGAAACAGTCTCTCAGCCAAGTTTTGGTAGACTCTAGACTAGGGATATCATTGCCTATCAGAAGTATATTATCAACATACAACACTAGGAATGAAATCTTGCTCCCACTAACCTTCTTGTAAACGCAAGGTTCCTCTGGATTCTTGACATAGCCAAATTCTTTGACCGCTTCGTCAAATCTACCAGATCTCGTAATCCTTGTAAGCTGCTATCGCAAGCAGAATTCTAATGGACTTAAGCATTGCAACCGAAGAAAATGTTTCATCATAGTCAATTCCTTGACATTGAGTGAAACCCTTGGCCATAAGTCTTGCTTTATAGGTACTTATATTCCCTTCCATGTCAATCTTCTTCTTGAAGATCCACTTGCACCCTATGGGTGTTACCCCAACTGGCGCATCAACTAACTCTCAAACTTAGTTGGTATACATGGAGTCCATCTCTGATTTCATGCCTTCTAGCCATTTCTCGGAATCATTTGAAGCGATTGCTTCCTCATAAGTCGACAGTTCATCATCCTCGACGAGCAATACTTCCCCATGTTGGGTTACCAGCCAACCATATCTATCAAGCTCTCGGTGTACTCTTGTCGATTTACGTTCATCTTGCGTTCCTTGAACATTTTTAGAAGTTGGAATCGCTTGTACTAGTGGTACCGATTCCCTATCTAAAAGTTCAGTTTCCAACCTATTTGTAGAGTCCGAAATTTCTTCAAGACTTACTTTACTCCCACTACTCTCTTTAGAAATGAATTCTCTTTCCAAGAAAGTAGCATATCGATCAACGATAACTTTGTGCTTGCTTGGGAGATAAAAGTAGTATCCCTTTGTTTCCTTTGGATAACCTACAAACATACACTTAGTGGATCTTGCCGCAAGCTTATCAGAATTTTCATTCTTCACATAAGCATCATAGCCCCATATCTTAAGATAAGACAAGTTTGGTTTCTTTCCAAACCATAATTCATATGGAGTCTTATCTACTGACTTAGTTGAAACTCGGTTAAGCATATATGCTGTTGTTTCTAAGGCATAACACCAAAATGACAACGGAAGACTTGCATGACTCATCATTGATCTAACCATGTCCATGAGCGTGCGGTTCCTCCTTTCTGAAACACCATTCCACTCCGGTATTCTAGGAGGTGTGAGTTGTGAAACGATCCCACACTATTTTAGGTAATCAATGAACTATTGGCTAAGATACTCGTCGCCTCGATCAGTCCGAAGGGCTTTTATCTTCTGGCATTGTTGATTCTCTACCTCGTTCTTAAACTCTTTAAACTTTTCTAAAGTTTCAGACTGTGCCTCATTAAGTAGACATATCCATATCTACTTAAATCGTCGGTGAAAGTCATAAAGTAGGTATACGCTCCTCTGGTCTAAATTGGCAATGGCCCACACACATCACTATGTATGAGTTCTAATAGTTCCTTGGCCCTTTCACCTGTCTTGGTAAAAGGCTTCTTGGTCATTTTTCCTTGTAAACACGCTTCACATGTATCTATGAGTTCTAACTCAAAGGAGTCTAAATACCAGTTACTTAGTAACCTTGCAATGCGTTTCTCGTTTACATGACCAAGTCTACAGTGCCAGAGATATGTTAAGTTTGAGTAACACGTTTTCTGTTTCATCTCTTCAACATTGTAAATCGGCTCATCCAAATTAAGAACGTACAAACTATTATTCAATGAACCATTTCCATATAACATCTCATCTAAATAAAAGAAACACAACTTGTCCTTGAATTCAAATACAAATCCCTTGGCGTCTAAACTCGATACCGAAATGATGTTCTTGGAAAAACTAGGAACGAATAACAGTTCTCCAAATTAAAATCAAATCCACTGGGAACTTTATTACATATGTCCCTACAGCTAATGCAGCAACTCTAGCTCCATTCGCCACTCGTAGGTCCATCTCGCACTTGGACAGCCGTCTGCAATCACTTAGACCCTGCAAGTTCGTACAAATATGAGAACTACTTCCAGAGTCTATGACCCATGATGAAGAAATAGAAAGATTGCATTCAATCACAAAGATACCTGAAGCATCCGCTCCACTGGCATTCTTCTTCATGAGTTGGAAGAAATTCTTCTTCCAATGGCCTTTCTTGCCACAATGAAAGCATATAGTCTCCTTCTCATCAGACTGGGGTACATGCTGCCCTTTCTTAAGCATATTTTGAGCTGGAGGTCCAGTGATCTTAACTGCTTTAGCCTTGGGATTGAATTTTCCGATGCCAGGACACTTGTTGATCTTTCTGACCATCATTGCTCGTGGTGAAGGATTCACCTTCATGTCATCAGATCAGTCAAACTCTTCTCGATACTGTTCATGTTAAAGTTGAACACAAACTGAGAAAAAGATGGTGGGAGTGAAGACAAAACCAGGTCAACAGCTAAGTCCTGGTCTAGCTTGGAACCCAAGCTCTCGAGCCTCTCAATGTACCCTATCATATTGAGTACATGTGGTCCAACTGGGTTACCCTCCACCATCATTGTTCGAAACAGTGCCCGAGAAGTCACATACCTCTCAGCTCCGGCACACTCTTGGAAGAGCTCACGTAAGTGCTGATCAATCTCCCTAACACTTATGTTCTCATGCTGCCTCTGTAACTCGGGAGACATAGAAGACAACATGATGCACTGAACATCCAACGCATCCTCCAAGTAGTGACTGTAGTAAGACTGATCATCCTCAGAAGCATCAGGTGCAGGTTCTTTAAGTTGTTCATCCTCCAGCACATAAATCTTTCTATCGTGCCATAGGACAATTTTCAGTTTTCTATACCAATCTAGGTAGTTGGAACCGATGAGGATATTCTCTTTCTCGAGAATGCTACGCAGCGAAAGGGTGTTTGTGTTTGCCATATACAAAATAATTTAAAGCATATTTTTAGAAATTGTGGAATTTTAATTAATAAAAGACTTTAATATAGCTCCCACTATTATATTCGAAAACAACATCCCCTCTGTTGAAATCGAGAATTTGTTGGTTAATAATTCCTAGTGGGACCGAAATCTCGAAACATGAAGTATGCACACAGCTGAGCTGTACCTACACAGCACACGAAACAAGTAGGCCTTAACTCGCCAACCACAATTATTTGTGTGACTTTCGGTAATTTCACGTTGAGTCTAATAACTATTAAACTCAAGACTTGCCCCTCAAAAAGCTGACATTTGCTGAGCTAAACAAGTCAACTAAATTGAGTTAAGTCGATTCATTGATCATTTAGAATAAATTACAGAAGTTCTACCAAAATACCACAGCTAAGCTGTACCGACTCATGGAAAAAATCTGACTATTATAATAAACATTAATGGAGGGCCTTTATTTTAAAATATTGACTTAATATATAGGGGATTTTGAATTGTATAAGTGTCTCACCTTTAAAGTATTTAATGGTACATAATATTCCCTTTCAGCCGACCTTATTACAAAGATAATAATAATATTATTATTTCCATCTTTAAACATTCGAATTATTATTTTCCGGCTTTTAACTTGATGATTAAACAAAATTATATTTCTGGATTTATTTTCCTTTTGACCATATCTTTATTCTCGGTCATTAATTTTAAAATCCTAAATTATTACAATATATTGAATGACTGTTAAATTTAGAATTAAAGGCAAAAGGACGTTACCCAATAGTGAATTTCAATATGTCGAGGATTTAAAATTAATATACCTTTTAATAGATTCGAAATCTCGGCATATCTTAGTCAAAATTTTGAATTTAATAAAAATAATTTCTCCAACTAATATATATTAAATTCCTTTTGAACCCTAGTAAATTTTGAAAACCATTATATATATAAAGTAAATTATTTACTTATATTAATTAGTAAATAATTATAACTAGGTTTCCAAATTATATTCTCCAGAATCAATTATAACAAATTTATTTTAATTCCACAGTTGCCGATTTTGTTTTGGTAATAATTCATCTTAGACAATCCGACTAAGTTTACAAATTTAAATAATTACCAAGTTCTTGATTCGGTAATTTGGTTTAAATCACGTAAATATAATATTATAATAATTCTTATTCTAGAGCAACGTGTCACTAGTCATTAGGAACATTTTATAATTATTTTAAAAACAATATACTGTTCATCTATAATCTCACTTGAGATTAAATAAAATCTCATCTTTGAGACGAAGAATTTGTACAGATTAACTCAAATATATCAATTTCAATTAAAAATAGAAATTGGTTTATTGAAAATTATACGATTCGACCATGAACGGGCTCTGATGCCACTTGTTAGAATTCGGGCACAGCGGAAGCAGTAAAACAAGATTTTTCAGCCCAAAATAATCTGATCTCATGGTGCGTATGATAAAAATAATTTTGGTAAATAATAAAAATAATTCTTACACGGAAATCTTACCTCAAAATCACCGTTAAGACAATCTGAAAACAAAGAGTCCCAAGTGTGACCCCTTTAGTGGTATCCACGTGCAGACGATCACGAACGCATCAACGATCCTGTAGGTGCTAGCCTCTTGGATAGATAAATAACTTTATGAAGCAAAACACTCAGATCTATTTTTCCTTTTAGTTTTTCCTTTTGTTGAGATTCTTTTCTCCAGGAACTTTCTAACACGCTCGATCTGCCAATCTCAATCTTATCTGACAACCCCCTCAATCTCATTAAATTTCTTGCCTTTAAAAAAAAAAATTACATTTCAATCTTTACAATCCAAACGTGCAAAATTAAGACAAAATTTGATTTAATCTTTATATATAATTAATATATTTAATAGTTAGATATAAAACAATTGTCAAATATGATATCTTAATAAATATTAAATATTCATTTCATATCCTTTACAAAAAAAATACGACTCGAATAAATCCATATTCGATCTTGGTCTATTTATTTGCTTCCGATATTTCATAATAAATTAATAATCCAATTAGTTCTAATTCTGAAATAAAATGATTAATTTTAGTATCCACTAAAATAATCAAAATATAATGTTCGTGTCGACGTGCTATGCGTGCGACCCTCTAGGTTCTATACACGAAGGCAGTGTATATCCATACACAAACTAAGGTAACCGTTTAACAACAGTTTTTAGTCACCCAACGTGTTAGGATAAAGATCATAAATCATAAACCACTATGAACTTATTACTGTGTAATTCAATCTCTTTATCTATCCGACATCTCAATTAATTCGGCGCAAAATACATTATCACCAAATTAATTGTTTTACTTGATTATCAAGATATAATAGACTCTCTTGAATGTAAAACATTCCTCCCATGATCATGGATTTTAGAGACACTAATATCTCTATCAAGTGGCCTAGATGTCAACTCTCTAATCCAAGAGAGCGATGAATCATATATTGACTCAACACTATTCTCTCTACGCTTTGTCACACACCCAACAATCGTATTACACACAATCCGGTGAAAGACTGCTTTTAACGACGTCAAAGTGCGCAAACTCCGCGCATAAAATAAATGAAGGTCTTGAAGTCAAAAGATAAGTTACACTCGTCCATAAAGAGGGTTGACCAATGATGTTCAATATGTGGTATCCTCTTAATCGGGTCGTGCCCAGTAACCCTAATATCAGGGTACCCCTAAGTATAACTTAGATATACAGTCTATCGGTCTATCTTAACCTTAGTTATACTCAACGATGATCTAGATGTTCATGTCCCCTCTAAACATCTATCCGATCACGGACTATTTCAGATTAATATACTCATTAATCTGTGGGACTTTATCATTAATAATTTTACGTGCAGAAAAGTAAAATAATCAACGATAAATACTCGCATTTATTAATTATTTATCTACAAATACAATAAAGTGTCTTGATACATAAGTGCACGCTCTAACAGAAAGTATGCCTACTGAGGTGCTTCGGAGGTTCGCGAGTACTGGAGGGAGTGTCAAGACGAGGTCGACAGCTTCGGGAGGCATGCGCTTGTGGAATATCTGATTACCCAACTGGGAAAGATAGGTATAACTCGGCTAAATTCAAAACAGCATAGCAAAAGAAGACAAACAGCGAAACAGTGGCCAACCTCAAGGGGGTAATGCTGAAGGCCAGCCGCTCTGTTCCTCGCGTCGGACGAGTCGGGCTACGTCAGCGGCCGCAACTTGATTGGTGACGAAGGGTACCGAAGTGTTGGGCTATTCTCTCTTACGGGAGAGGGGCTCAAGTCCGTGCTTATTTCTTACTTATTTTATTTAAAATTTGAATATATCTTAACTTTTGGATACCGAGATTAAAGTTCCAATTTTTTAAATTAAAAACTAAAAATTTATTTGAAATCTTGCATTGAAATCAAAGAAAACGAAATATTTAAATAATCATTTTGAGTTCTTCATAAATGCCGTCACTCCCAAACAGAGGGTTAAGGACGTAGTTGGTATTTGATAACACATTATATATAGATCGCAGACATGGGGCGGAGATAGTGGAGGGGAGGATGGATTAATATTTGTTCGAAATTTGTGCTAATTGGATTCGGCTGTCGTCAGCAACAACGAAATTTGGTAAAATGACGAAATGCGCCGTAGGATGTCGGAACTACAACCACGAAGACATTGGTAAGAAAAAAAAGAAGGAACTAACTCTCTGTCTTATTCCCTCCTCCTCCACGATTTCGCCTTTCCAAGGCAAGGAAAGTAAGTCATTCGGTCATCCCTCGCCGCCATTTGCCGCGAACAGCTAACGACACTTCTCCTCCAGGGAGTTTTCTCTCCTTCCATTCAAACCTAACATTCTCCCTCTCCCTTCCTCCCCCAAACACCTTCCTCCCTCAAATGCAGCTATTCCCCTTCCCCTTCCCCTTCCTCGGACAATGTTCGGCCTCGCATGGTACGAAGCCGCCTGCTACGCCCTCGTCTCCCTCTCCCTCCTCGCCTCCCTCTCCGTCATCCTCACCAGGGAGGGCGCCTCCAGGTTCGACGACAACGCCATCTTCTACAGCCTCATTTCCTCCCACGACGATGATTCTGTCGGTGGCGGTGGCAAGAGGTTCCGCCCCAAGGGACACGTCTCCGGTTCCCAGATCTGGAGGTGTTGTTGGGTCCCCTTGGGTCATCCCGGCTGGCTGCTCCTGACGCGCTCCCTCTCCTTGGCCACGCTTTCTGGTTTCTTGGCTTGGGATGTCGTTGATTGGGATGCCTCCATTTTCGTCTACTACACCGAGTGAGCCCTCCTCCCCCCTCCCCTCCACCCAGCCAACCAACAATCGCCCTGGAATTTATCGGTTGTTGCAGTTTCTGGTTCTTCTGTTGTAGCTATTGCCTTGAGGGTTCGGCTCATTCGTGATCCTCGGCAAAGCCTAGGCTTTTATCAGGGCAATGCTTGTTTGTCCGGGGGGGGGGGGGGGTGCCATAGATCAATGTGTGAGCATGCTGAGGTTCTGTATATGCAATGCCACTGCTCCCGGCAAGTGCTTTGGAGATTTGATAGAAAACTGCACTCTTAGGGGTTTAATTGACTCAATCCAGAGGCTCTGACACTGGATGCATGATTTGTGTTGGATTGGGGGATATGTTTGACCGAAATCGAGTATCTGATCACGTTTCTAGTTGCCTAATATGTATCCTAGCAGTGCCGCGACACACATCAGTTGTTTCAAGAGAATTCAATTTAGATGTTCTAATAGTGAAGAATCATGACAAGAAGCTACTCTACTCTTTAATGAATTGGGAAATCTAGTTAGATGACATGCTTTTTTTATTGGCAACACCTCCCTCGTTCATTGAACCCGATTTGTTTTTTCCTTTTGTAATTGCATCTGATGTATGCACTTCTTCATTTTTAAGGCAAATGATTGGAAAGACCTGATTAGTTTTCTTTATTGTTGGTTTGCAAATTACAGATGGACGTTTGCCCTGGTGATGGTGTATTTTGGGGTAGGTGGATTCAATTATGAGTTAGTGGCAACTGCCTTAGTAAGAGGTTACTGTACCTCGACGCATGTTGAAGGACAAGTCTTTTCAGAATTGTGGAAACACATTTTCTCATTACAGCACAAATTCATTCTTGATGCAGCTTGGGGTCATGATGTCTGCATATGGATGTTGGGTTTACTCGAGGCAAACTTATTCTTCTGAAAACAGGGCGACAGATCCGCTTCTTAGGAATGACTTGGAAGACAACCGTTATTCTGTTGTTAGTAGCAATTATGAGGTGGGGATAATGGAAGCGACAGGAAAAAGGGCAAGGAGTCGTTACACTGAAGAGGACATCCTGCAAAGAGCAGGATTTTGGGGATATCTTATGCAGATCGCATATCAGGTTACAGCTACAACGCCCGGTGTTCAATATCAACTGAAATAGTTTATTCAGTAATAATTTGGGAAGAGTAGGTCTCATTGCTTGAGTTTTAGGTATCACGAATCATGGCGAACCTAAATACACTGTCTCCGGATATCACTTTATATATATATTATTCCTCTTGCCTCCTGGTTTACCTTAGAAGCTCATACCTCTTCTGTTATAGACGAGTGCAGGTGCTGTCATCCTCACAGATATCGTGTTTTGGTGCATAATAGTGCCGTTTCTACCCACTGAGCGCCTTGGCTTGAACTTGGTGAGTTAAATATGCGATGTCACTTCTTGCTCTCTGCACCTTGTTATCGCCGATCAGATCTGTTCATTTGGTTTATCATCATATAATGCTATTTTTTTATGATGATTGCAGTTAATGGGTAGCATGCACACATTGAACCTCTTCTTTCTTCTTGTTGATACTTCATTAAACAGTCTCGTGAGTTCTATCTAGTGCTTGTCCTATCCTGTTTTCCAGTCGATATCTTAATCATTCACAAAGTTTCTGTTTCTTCTCTCCCAGTCTTTTCCTTGGTTCCGGCTATCATACTTTGTGCTCTTGAGCTGTACGTATGTTATCTTCCAGTGGCTCATTCATGCCTGTGGTTTCTCGTGGTAAGCATATACCTTTGGCAACGATATCCCCATTCCTCGATCAGATAAGAACCGACTAACCATGAGTCGCCCGGTGCTGCAGGTGGCCATACCCTTTCCTTCAGGTGACATCGCCTTGGTCTGCTGTATGGTATGCTCAGCCATCACCTACTATTCAATACAACAATTCCCAATCTTTCTTTCGCCACCACCAGTATTCCAACCTTCATGTTTTCCAACTCAACAGGTACTTGGCAATGGCCGGGGCCCACGTCCCTTGTTATGGACTTTACGCAATTATTGTAAAAGCAAAGAACTCAGCATTTTCGATGTTATTTCCGGATTCTTTTGTAAGATCATAGGGCAATTCATTTGATTTTATACTGTAGAGATAAGGAAGAAAAAAAATGATGTGTTTCCTCAGGCAAGTGTTGAATTGCTGAACTAAGTCATGTTTATGAGGCGTTTTGGTGTGTAATTAGACAATGTATCATACTTCCTTGGGGACACCACAACATTCAGCTGACCGTCGTGTTGCCCACGCCACACGACCTTTGCTGCCGTTGATGGGCTAATCTGCAATACGGATCACCTACTGTCGAGCCATGTTGCGGCCGGTCTTGCCTGTTCACCTGTGGCAATGGGGCATTTCGTTGTGGATTTGTTGTAGGATTGCATGATGCATTGTTCTACATCGGTAGTAGTACCTTCTTCTGATCTCACAGCTCTTCCCCATGAGCACCTCGACGTTCCCCATGCGCCCGCGCCCTCTGAAAATCCTTCCCTCCATCTTTCTGACAAAATCAGTTCGGTCTAGTTGCCCCCCATTGTCATCCATCCACATGTTAACAAGCGGCAAAATTAATGAAATTTGAAGTGAAACTATGTACACTACGGGGAAATTTTCAGAAAGAAATCGAAATTCAAAATGATTTTTTATTTCTGTATTTGAATGGTTATCAAAGCAGTGGTTTTTAAGTAGCTTTTTTCCAAAATAGCGGGAAAATATTTCCGGCACTAACTTCTCGTTAAATAATATTCCTAATTCAATGTTAAAAATACCGATAGTAAAAAATTCAGTGTTTCTAATTCGAGTTCACCTGAAAATTTTGAGTGAATTCGATATTTAAAATGATGAATTTTCTAAAAATAAAATAAAATTTAATATATTTTTGAACATAGCAAGTAGTTTCCGGCGGATTCGGATGATAGCGGTCGAAATGACACCTGCCACAAAAAGTGAATCCCACCTGATTTATCGCCAGCCGACATGTGGCATTCCATTTCTTGCAAATCTCGCTTCTCCCTTTCTTGCTATTCATATAAACAAGCGAGGCATTCATTACGGCTAACAACATCCGAAAAGTCTCCGCAACAAACCAAGTCAATCAATATACTTACTATTAGATTAGTCGGCCAACTTTGTACGTATCGTTTCCAATTTAAGAGGGTCCGTTTGTTTCCTTCACCTTTTGATTTTTTTTTTTAATTTCACACACTATTTACCAATCTCATTGGCCCAGAGTTTTCATCATCCATCGAAACCCCGGGTGACTAAAAAAAGCCTTTAAGGTATAACCACAATCACAACCTTGGAAATATGTCCGGATGCGTGTGCAATGGAGGTGGGGGAACTCGCATTTCATGGCACGAAAATCCATGTAACTTTTCCATGAACAAAGAAGAAAACTACTTAAGAAAGATTGAAAAAGTAAGTGAGATTTGAACATGGAACTGGAGACATGTCTTATTTCTTAAGTACAAATCTCTTCAACCATTGGTCCCCAGACAGTTGTTAATCTGGCCCTATGAACATGACACTTGTTGGAATCCGAGATCATTGAGATTAACTCCCCCACCCGCTTCTAAATTACCTTTTTCTTTTCATTACTCAAAAATAATCTCAACAGACTTTTTATTACAAACACACTCTCGTAGGTTTAGTTTGTTGTACTTCCTGTTCCTGTCCTAAAAAGAGAGAAGACCCAGAAGGGAAATGTTTTTCCGGAACCAGTATCAGTATCGTCACCTCTTTCTAGCCATGTTCAACGTCTTGAAGGGCTTCCTTGTCTGGGGTTTTGTCCTGTGGACCACGCGTCGGGTCCTAGGCGGGCTCGTCGACCTCCGCCTGTCGTCAGTCCTCGTTGCGGCCGGGGTTATCGCCGCATCCGCTGCCCTGAGGAAGTGGAGGAAATCCCCCGTCGCATTGGTGGAGACCGCGAGAGAATTCGAGGAGTGCGCTTCCCTGGACTCATTCTCGGGGAGCGAGTGCATAAATCCGTCGAGCGAGGGTTCGGAAGCAGAGACCGAGCCGGTGTCTATGGAGGGTCGCGGGCAGGACTGGCCGGAGGAGGACGGCTCGATAACGGACGAGGAAGGCATGATTGAGATCGCGATCTCGAGCGGGCATTACATAGGGCGCGGCCGCGGGGGAGGTGGCGGTAAGAAGGAAGCGGTCGATATTTATGAAGAGAATATGATTGAGATTGATATATCCATGGGTTCAATCAAGTTGGTGTAACTATTCATGGAGTGAACGAATGAAAAGAAAAAAAAAAAGAGATAAATACGAAAATAAACAGAGTATCTTAGCCGTGAACCAGTTTGACCTATCTATGCATAATTTACTGCTACTTTTGTTTTTTGTTTGAACTTTTATGAAGTACGTCGTCCTCATCATCATCCTCGTTAATCTTAGCTGTAAATTTGAGTCGACTGATAGGTAAGATTGATGGACAATCTTCGGAATATGGAATCCTTCATGTGGTAATAATCAAAAGTTTTGGACCACTGGATTTCCACTAGTCATGAAGTAAATAATGATACTTATCCGAGTTTCTTGATCACTACCAATAACAAAACAAAAACCCTAATTGAAAATTATCTATCGCCTGTTAATCTTTTTTGGGAAGACGATTGGCTTTATTTAATTCTTCTTGTAAATTTTTTTTTTTTAAATAATCTCAATGCTTGATGTGGTCCCTCATGATTTAAAAAGAACAATCACATCGTTGGAAATCGAGGTGAGAAAAACTAAAGGAAAGAAAGGTTTTCTTCGTGGTTCGGTCGGGCGCGTCTCTCCCGTCGATCAATATCCGCTTAAAAAGAGCGATCCACATTGAGCAAGTCCAAATGATATGCTTGAACTTAACCCATCGGCAACACTTCAGTCGTCATATCTTTTGTACCGTAATCAGTCATCCGATACTATTAGGGTTTGTTCCAAAATAACGTAGTTAATAGCGGTGTAATTAAAAGCGCAAGGCGCACTTGAGGCGCAAGGGTGCGCCTTGCGCTTTAGTCCGAGGCGCAAGGCGAGGCGCACGCTTTACCGTTTGAGGCGCACGCTTTACCCGAACATCACAATCTTTTAAAGGAAAATACATGTGGTCATCAAAATATTGGAAAATTCAAAAGGGAAATACATAAGACTTGTAATCCACTCCGATCATTAAAAGCAATGTTTGAAAGGAAATACATGACTAGTCCTCAAAATCAGAAACGTTGTCTTCACAATCGACGAAAGCGGCGGTGCGAATCAACTCGTCTTCGTCTTCGTCTTTATCGGCAATTCTTTCAATTTCTTCATTCGCATCCGAATCGACTTCATTCTTCTCAAATCTCATTTGAGACCTACTTGAACTTGCAAGTAGGTGAGAATTTTGCCTCGTATTCCGCTCGGGCAAACCAACTTCCGAGGCTCTCTCCACATTGCCCCATGTAAGAATATCATCATCAAAAACCAAGTCATTGTGATCCTCTTCAATTTCTCCAATCAACCATTCATTACAAGAATCAATGCAATCCAAACTCAGAGGATCAATGCTATCTGCCGAATCATATCTTGCTTTGAACTTTTTGTTATACTTGATATATATACGAGATCAAGTAGCCTGCGATGCTCAAGTCTATTCCTTTTCTTGGTATGAATCTGTAAAATTTGAATTAGTAAATATTAAATTTGAAGCATTAGCCAATCATGATGCTAAAAGGTGTCTAACTCTAACCTACTCAAAGACGCTCCAGTTGCGTTCACATCCACTAGCACTACATGTCAGTGACAGAATTCTAACTGCTAGTCGTTGAAGATTTGGTGTTTCGCTGTCGAAAAGACTCCACCACTCCGCTGTGATAAGAATAAAGTAAGTACTGTGCTTATAAAATAAAAGTAAGTTTAGAATTATTGTTACCACTACCAGGCGATTTAGAAGTTCTTGATCTTTGTACTAAACGGTCGTTGAATTGCCCTTCTTTGTCTTTGTATATGGATACCTCATCTACAATCTTGTCTTTTAGGAACCAACTTTTGGATAGTAACATACAAGCCTTTAGTAATCTCAACATCAGAAAGGATGCCCGGATTCTGATCAAGATATGCAGGATTTAAGAAGTGTCCAGCTGCATGAAGTGGATGATGTAATTGACAATCCCATCTCCGATCAATGATATCGAAAACCTTTGCATACTTATCTTCCCTGCCATTGAAAGACCTTTGTATTGTTTCCTTAGCCTTATCCATAGCTTCGTAGATATAGCCCATAGCTGGTTTCCTCTCATTATCCACTAAACGAAGAACTGTTACCAATGGCCCCCATTACTTTGAGTGCAAACAAAACACTATTCCAAAATGATTCCCTCAAGATTATGGAATAAGCTCACTTCCCTTTCACCGTCTTTGACAACTTCATATCTTCCCATTCTTGAGATCTGAACATCCTCATCAAGTTTTGCTTCAATAAATAAAGCCTTTGTAATGTCAGAAATGATGTTGCGAAACGAGTGACACCATATCGCAACAATTCCTTATTCTCCATGAAAGTCCTCATGATGTTCAATGCACTCCCATGGTTGTATATAAACCCAACCAAGAAAATTGCTTGCTCCAAGGTTTTCTTAATTCTTGTAATCTTCCCAATGTCTTCTAGCATTAGATCGATACAATGTGCGGCACAAGGAGTCCAATAAATGTGCTTCCTTTTTGCTTGAAGTAATTTGCCCGTTAAAAAATAAAACGTTATCAAAGTGACTATAAAATAGTTGTTATAAACTTATAATTATACGAAAAACACGTTATTACCGGCTAACACATAATTACTTCCATTGTCCGTCATAATCTGAACCATATTTTCATCTCCAACTCTTTCCACGAAGCTATCAAGGAGCTCAAACAATTTCTCTCCGGTCTTAGAATAAGTAGATGCATCCACAGATTCAATGAACATTGTTCCCTTTCTACTATTTACCAAAAAGTTTATCAAACACTGACTTTTGCGATCGGTCCAACCGTCTGACATTATAGAACAACCATATTGGACCCAAGATTCTTCGTGATCCTTCATGAGATTCTTTGTAAATTCAAGTTCTTTCTTCAAAATAGTCACCCGCATTTCGTGAAAGCTAGGAGGCTTCAAATTCGGGCCATATCTTCCAACGGCTTCTAACATCCATCTAAAGCTGTCCAAATTTATAGCATTGAAGGCAATGCCAGCCTGATAAAAGAATTTGGCAACATACTGAATAGTTTTCTCTCTGGCTTCTCTATCACAAGCATCGACTATATTTTGTTGTTTCTTCTTTCCAACTGGATTTTGCATCATAAAAAGGTCCATTTGACCCTTTTATTGTAGCATCTTTCCCTTGAGCTTCTTCAGAGGTAATGACTGGCTTGAGCCTCCTCTTTTTTTCTCCCTATCACACCATGCTTCAATCTCTTCATCGTCATCTCCAATTATCTGCTCATCCATATCACAAGATAATGTCCCTTGCGATGCAATAGATACCGCCTTGATATTCTTCTTTTCAAACATATGCTTTCTTAATTATTCTTTCACCTCCTTTGGACAACTTTCAGATGCCTTTGCATTTCGATTTGCCCCCATTTGATGTTGTTTTGCTCGAAATATTCCTCCATTTGTCTCAAATCCACAAAAGTTACAAGTAACTTTGCATCTATTATTCGGATCCTTCAAATAGTTGTATTTCCATCCCGGATCTTTTTTATTCGAGGGCGTTGATGAGACGGAAGTTTCAATGGATGACATAATGAATTCCCTTCCCTATGAAAGGGACAAATAAAATGAAGTCAAGCATATGCAAAACCGACGGCAACAACAATGTTGAACAACGATTTGCATGACAACCATTGGAGAATTTGCTTAATCTTAATGGATTTACGTGCAACATGGTTCAGTAAATAAATTATGGCCTTCCAGGAATTACCTCAAGCTATGACAGAAGTCCGCTTATCAAGCAAGTTCACTTATCAGGTTGTCCACGCTTTGCCTTTCTGCGAGTATGATTTTTATGAGAACCCCTGACGGGTTTCCTTGATTTTCGACTGCAAAAGATAAGGAAATAGAGAAAACAAAAAATATTCACATCTGCTGTCTGATCAAAATCAACTGAACTAATGAAGGAAAGTGTTTAAGAAAATGGAAAAAATACTGATCAACGGAGGGAAGATTGTTTGATAAAAAAGCTCACCCGAAAAGAGTAGAAATGAAATTAACGATGATGAGGGCTGGTAGGGCCAACAAGGCATATGTATACAACAAAAGAATTCATTTCATTACAGATGGACCGGGAGCTAGGGCATGATTTCCCGATGGACTTATAGGGCTGACAAGGAGGTGCGAGCTACGGAAATGCGGTGGCTTTCGGAGGGGCGAGCTACGGAGATACGGCGGATTTCGGAGCTGCGAGCTACGGAGATGTGGTGGGAGGAGAAAAGAAATGAAGAATGAGACGGAGGTGGGAGGAGAAAAGAAATGAGACGTGCTGTGGGAGGAGAAAAGAAATGAGACGGAGGTGGGGAGAAAGGGATTCAGTTTGATTTTTATTTCGTTTTTGGTCATTTAATTTTTTTTAACTTTTACAATTAAGTCCTCGTCGCTCCAAATAATAAAGCGACAAAAGCGAGCGCTTCGTCGCCTCATCGCCTTTCCCCGAGGTGCACCCGAGGCGCGCGCTTCACTGACTGAGCCTTGCTTCACGGGGGTCGCCTCGCCTCAAGGCGCTCGCCTAGAGCGAGAGCCGAGCGCTTTTAATAATACTGGTTAATAGTAAGAATTTTCTTCGGACAAGATCGAAGAATATACATCCGAAAATTTCTAAATCCCGGATCGAATCCCACTTGATGTTACCAGACACAAACCTTGAGCCATTTGCGCTGGCATCTTCAAAGAAAGGAAACAATGGTTTCTTTCTTACTAAAACTGATGACTGAGGAAGTAGAGACTGGGTTTTAACAGACATTATTACATAGAAGAAGACAGACCATACACGGGCTAATCTGGCCCTGCTGGTCTTTGCAACTAATCACGATCATGCCACTGGCCCTCCCTCCCTTCCTTTAGCCGAATTCTTTCCAATTTAAAAACTATTTTATATTTTGACAAAATATCAATTTATATCCTCGACTTTTAGTTAACTTTATGTTTTTGTCATTAGCTTAGTTTGTTATATAATATCAACTTTTATTTTTATTTTTATTTTAGTCAATCTTAAATTTTATCAAGACCGTAATAGACAATTTTTATTTATATACTAAAAAAGAAAAAAATTATAAAAAATAAAAAATAATATTAAAACCTCTTGTATGATTTTTTTTATTTTAAAATTTTGATTAATAAATCAAGTGAATTGAAAGCTAGACAATAATTGTTGATGCTGTCAAAAAATATGTAAAATCGATGAAGGTCGAATGATGTTCTATTAGAGGCTTGCTATTACGGGTAAAGTGAATTATGAGGCGAACGGATGAGATGTTGAAACTCCACTATTACAAGACATGGATCAGACTATATTAAGAAATTATTTGACTTTCGCTAGAAGAAATTTAAAATTGGTCAAAAATTAAAATAAAAATAAAAGTTGATGATAAAATAAATTAATAAAAAAATAGAAAACTGGCTGAGAAAGTGAACATTTATAATTTTTTTGGGTAAAAGAAATAACCACCGGGGTCGTTGCCACAATAATACCAGATACTACTACGAAAATCAAACGTTGCTTGTGGTTTTCATTTAATTTTTTATTTTATCGGATACAGGTGGCACAGGGCGCCAATCGTCGTGTCTGGAAAAAGCAACTGCTATCCACATCAACAATACCGCACCTTTGTCTACTTTTTCGAATTAGCTCAATCCATGATCACGTCGAGGCACATAGATTTTGCGCCTGTCTAAAATATCATTATTTGAAAATATTAATTATTGTCAAAAAACAATTTGTTTCCTTTCTTCCTCCTCAGTCGTCGTCTGTCTGTCTTCTTCAGCCGAAGCTGGATCCACCACACTCCCCGTCCCCACTTTTCCTTCTTCCCCAACCTCAGCGACATTCCTCGGATCTTCCATTTCGCCTAGGGTTCGTTACGTCTGAGGACCACTTCCCGAGTTAAACCCGCCGTGAACTCCCCCTTATCCTGCATTTGTTTGTCGGGTCGAGGGGTTTGCAGGGATTTCTCCTCCTCTGGTTAGTAAAGTTTCCTCCTTTTTTCTGGAATTCCGTTGGTGAGGGTTGCTCGTACCTTCCTTTGGGTCACCTTTGATTCGGCGGGGGCTTCATTTGTAATGATGTTAGGATATTGGTACAGTAAGATTAGATTGTAGGCGTGTGTACTCGAATCAGTTTCCTCGCTGAGGCGTGATCCCGAGGAGTTAATATGTTCCAAAGCATGGCTGGCGGCCTGGAGGATGCGGAGATTTGCTATTTGCTATAATGTGGCTTTGGCTAATCCGATCGGGGTTTCTTCGATGCTCACTTTGGGGTGTGAAATGTTAAATGCTCTAACGGATGCGTACTTGTCCCCGTTGTTGCGCATTGTTACTTTTCCTGAATATCCATTCTCTCAACAAGTATAGCGGTGTGGATACACGTATCAGTTGCTCCTTCAGGTACTCCGTGGAATCAATTTGTTAACTTCTATGCCGGTCCTTCTCAGGTGCCAACACCGTCTCCCAGCTATTCTGGTCTGTGCTTGTTCCTGCTTATCCTTGCCTTCTTTTTTCCTCTCTTATTAGTGTTTCCCGTTTGCTTATATACCAATTCTTTTGTTATAGTCAGCCCAGACCCTGCCGTTGATCCTGGGCGAAAACAAAGATGTCATCATCACTATGCCATACCTGTTGGGGCTGCCCCATCCCCTTTGCAAATTTTCGGGTAATTATTTATTATACTTGATTAGAGAACGTTACCCTTCCTGCGTGCTTCTCTCCGTGTAGTTGCATTACCTATGAACCTTACACGTTGGCCCTTTCTCGAGCCTTCCATCTTGGTACTCTGTTTTAATTTGTAATAAGAGCATATGTTGAAGTTCACTAGTACTTAATTGCTTAATTGGTCGTGGAATCCATTCCTATTGTCATATCGTTGATTTTTATCTCAAATGTTCAAAACTTGACATCCGTCAATCTCTTCGGCTTCAATTGTCTGATATGAGGATCTTTGCAGGTTGTGACCAAACATGTGCTGAGCCACTTACTGCAACTCCTTTTGGTTCACCATGTGGCTGCATTATTCCCATGAAAGTCTTGCTTCTGTTGGACGTTGCTCCTTATGGTATGTTCCCGGTAACAAACGAGCTGGAGATTGAAGTAGCATCTGGCACTGACTTGACGAAGTCAAGTCAAGATAATGGGTGCAAGTGCAGATAGCCTAAATCAGGGTTAGACCATTGTGGATATAAATTTGGTTCCACTTGGTGAGAAGTTTGATAACACCACTGCGCTGTTGATATACGAGAGATTTTGGGAGAAGAAAGTGCCTCCGAATGCATCAATCTTTGGTGAGTATGACGTGGTTTATGTCACTTACCCAGGTATTCATGTTTCCTTTGCTATTTGGATCCATTGCAATGAAGTGATTTACTAATGTGCCCTTTATTAGGTCTTCCTTCATCTCCACCATCTGGCCAAGTCATCGGCAGCGAGCCAATGCCGAGTCCTAGGAATCTTCCAATATCCGCAGATCTTCCCAACAAGAACTCACAGATGATGACAAAAGTATTGCCATTATTTCTTTGTCGGCCGTTGTTATTCTGGTGGTTCTTGTTGGAGCAATCTCGTTCATTTTGAAGTGGAGGCTGACCAACAGATGCCTAACCCACTGATTCAGATGACACCACTCCCTTCTAACTTTTGGGATCTCCATCCTTCCCCCCTAAAATGTGTTGCAGAGAAATTTTGGTCTTTACTTAAATCGTTTCTCTTTGTATAATGCTCGAGAGAATAGACAGTGGTGAGTTTAGGATCAAGAAGCCACTGGACTAGCGATAAAGAAAGAAGAGTTTATTCATTGTTGCAAGTCTAATATTGTTTCATTGCGAGTTTTGTTATCTGGACCTGAAAGAAGTAGCCGTTGACAGTTCATCGGCATCACTTGAAGGAACAAGTAGGAGGGAAAGACACCGCTCCTTTGTACGCATGGTTGTCAGGATTGGTAGGATTGGATCGGTAGGGTCGAGTATACTTGAGTAGAATTGTAAACATTAAGATCGATATAATTGAAATTTTTGGATTGATAGAATCAGGAATCTGACAACCTTGTTTGTGTGTATGAATACAATTGCCGGCGTTTTCATGATAAAAAGGTGCTCCCCTTTATTTGAATATCCACCTACGGCTTGTCAATCACCTGTCTGGCAGACTTAAAAAGCCACCTTCAGACGCCTTATGCTCGATCATTTTGGACAACGCTTGCATCCTCCGTATTACCACGGCTATTGGCACATAGTTAGCCGATCCTTATTCCCCAGCTTCTTCTCCGGGAAAAGAAATTGACGATTCATGGGACTTCTACCTCCACACGACATTGCTTTGTCGGGCTTACGCCCATTGAGGTCCCCACTCTGGTCAAGTGGGCTGGGCTGAGAGGATTTGGGTTGCGGGACTGATAAAGCAATTTTGGCACGCATTCTTCAACATCGTCAGTTGGACCAATCCCCCTTCAATAATTACTTAAAAGGGACACCCTAATAATTGATAATTATGACTATGATTAAGAAATAATTCACCCTTCTTGTTTATTTTTTCCTTCAATTTTACATGTGGGGGGTTATAATGTGTTGTTGGGATTTTGTGGACCGAAGTTGATTATATTGCGATTTGGAGAATATTAGATTTGCTCGTTATATACGGAGAGAGAATATATCTCCTAGAGAAATATATTGGGTGATATCTGATTGTATCACATAATATATTTACCTGCCAGATTTCCGATATCTTTGGGGCCATCTTTTCTATAAATAGGTGTCGGTATACGAAGCGAATGAAAGGACGAGAGAGAGCAAATCCTGAGAGCATAGAAGAGGGATACACAAGTGCAAAGAGTGTGGCGGTAATGAAAGGATGTGTGTTGGGGAAACACTTCAGGGTTATTTCTTACCGGAAAAGCAAGATCTTGTACTCGAGTAGGTCGAGGAGGTTAGAGCATGGTTGTTAAAGCGCAAAGCGCACAAAAAGTGCTAACCTCCCAAATCGCTTTAAGCGCAAAGCACGCTTTTGACAGGGAGGGGGCGGGGCTTCTAAGGAGGGAGGGGCGGGGCTTCTGAGAAGGAGAGGGCGGGGCTGTGGAGAGGGAGGGTAGGGCTTCTGGAAGGAGGGGGAAGGGCACAGAGGATGGGTAGCAATTGAGAATTGGGAAGGATGAGAAAGGGCGCCAGATGAAGGAGAAATGATTTTTAGGTTTATTTTCGAAGAGGAAAATTTACGTTGGAGGGCTTTAAGCGCGAGACGCGCGCTTTGAAAGGCTTCATGCAGGCCGCTCCAGCGCTCAGAAGAAAAGCGGCGAGGGGTCGCTTCGCTTCGCTTTTGGGCTTTAAGCACGCTTCATAGTGCTTTTGTACTCTATTGAATATAGTGAAATCTTCTTCTCTGTCCGTGGACGTGGGTCGATTGACCGAACCACGTAAATTCTTTGTCTCCTTTATTTTTCATTAACTTCTGATCGACGACCAGATCCGGTTCAACACGCTACCGAGGGCTTCCGCGTGTGCCAACAATTGGTATCATAGTTTGGTTATGCAGATTCGAGATCCATGGCTGGTGGCAAGTTTGAGATCGAGAAGTTGGATGGGAGCGTGAATTTCGGCTAGTGCCAAGTCAAGATGAGGGCGCTATTGGTACAGGGTGGTTTGGAGAAGGCTCTTACAGATCAGTCGAAGAGCACTTCGAAGTTGAGTTCTGACCAGTGGGAGGAGATAGATGCTAGAGCGTTATCGGCGATTTAGTTGTGTCTATCCAATGAGGTTCTGACGACCGTGCTCAAGGAGACGACAGCGGCCGGGCTTTGGAGTAGGCTGGAGAGTCTGTACATGACGAGGACTCTAAGCAACAAACTTCTTCTCAGATAAAGGTTTTTCATGCTCAGAATGACTGAATGTATGTCCGTTAAATTCTACCTGGATAATTGGTTGTATGCATCTTTGGATTTGGAGAGGATCGGCGACAAGATCGATGAGGTGATCCAGGCGATGTTGCTGTTATGTTCACTGTCCGCTTCATAGCAGAGCTTCATTGGGAGAAGTGTTCTCACAGTTGACGGGGTACCGTATGCCTTTTGATCAAAAGATTTGATTGATAAAGAGTTGATAGGTAAAGCGGGGCGACCGATGGTGGAGACATTAACAGTAAGCAGAACCAGATCCAAAGGTAGCGGATGGGTAAGATACTTCCATTGTGGTAAAAAGGGACACATAAAGAAAAATTGTAGGAAGCTGATAGGGAAGGATGGAGGATTACAAGAGTCAACGACTATTACTGTGTATAGTATACCAGCGACAATGATGCTAGAGATGGAGATGTACTCATGGTTAGCAAGGTGCAGGCTGTTGAAACCGAGTCGTAGAGACTATCAGACGAGGATTGGATTCTCGACTCAGGGAGTACTTTTCACATGAGTCATCATAGGGCGATGTTCACCGCATATTGTTCCACTGCAGGTGGAGAGGTACGCTTAGGCAATGGTCATAAGTGTAAGGTTGCAGGTGTGGGAACGGTTCGGCTCGGAATAAAGGAAGGAGCTGTGAGAGAGTTGGCAGGTGTCCGACATGTGCCTGACATCACGAGAAATATTATTTCCGTGAGTGATTTAGAAGTCAAAGGGTACGAATTTTCTGCTTCAGGTTGAGCCCTCAACATTCGCCGAGGAAGGCGATTGTGGATGACCGGGATTCGATTGAAGGGCTTGTATGTTATGAGAGGTGCCGTTGCTAGTACCACTGTTGGGTCTTCTGGAAGGCGTCATGAACCTTTCAAGAGGAGTAATCAATCATCGGAGAAACGGGGTAATAGGTCACGAGTGCGGAGACGCAAGAAGATGTGGGTAGTCAAGTCCGTCGTAGATGGGCTTGGATGTTCCGTTGATTAGGCTCGTTGGAGCCTGGAGGAGAAGAAGGGAGATATTAACAGTGAGTCTCGGGGGAAACTAGTGCATAGAGAGACAATTCCTCAGACGTTCTATAGACTTCGGCCCAAGGTGGAGTTTGTTAGGATTTTGTGGACCGAAGTTGATTATATTGCGATTTGGAAAATAATAGATTCGCTCGTTATGTACTGAAGGTGAAAGAATATATCTCTTGGAGAAATATATTGGGTGATATCTGATTATTTCACATAATATATTTATCTGTCAGATTTCCGATGTCTTTGGGGTCATCTATTCTATAAATAGGTGTCGGTATACGAAGCGAATGAAAGGACGAGAGAGAGCAAATCCGGAGAGCATAGGAGAGGGATAAACGAATGCAAAGAGTGCGGCGGTAATGAAATGGTGTGTGTTGGGGAATCACGGGAAACACTCCGGGGTTATTTTTTACCGAAAAAGCGGGATCTTGTACTCGGGCAGGCCGAGGGGGTTAGAGAGGGTCTAAAGTTTATACTCTATTGAATATAATGAAATCTTTTTCTCCGCCCATGAACGTAGGTCGATTGATTGAACCACATAAATTCTTTATTTTTTCGTTAACTTTCGATCGACGACCGGATCCGATTCAACACACTACCGAGGGCTTCCGCGTGTGCCAACATGTGTTTCAATTAATTCTTTCCAACAACTCTCTTCCATGTGATCGAAACCCTAAGCTTAGATCTTATGTGGTCTTCTTACATTGCATGTTCTCCTTGGAAGGAGGAGAGGGTGGCAGAAATTGTTTTTTTTTTTTTATCTTTGAGATTAGATTTGCAGGTGAATTCCATGACAGAATGAGATCTTGGAGATGTGCTTTGTACACTGCCATTAGTTGTCAGACCGGAGGAGCGGTTAATACAGTTGGGATTGTTATTTAGTCACTCGACAACAACAAGAATCTTTTCTTTTCTTTTCTTGCATTAATGACTTCAATCATCAGTTGATTATGCAAAAAAAAAGAGAGATTTTTTCCGGGTTGACCCCGATCTTGATTATGATGTTTTTTCAACTTTCTTGTCTTTCAAGCACATTTTTTTGGTCATCAGCAAGTTGTGGGTAACATGGCCTGAAATAATATCTAAGATTAAGATGTAGATGGAGATGAATGAATCTATGTGGGGGGCTCATGAAGTAATCTTCTAAGAGATTATGATGGCTTAAGATACTTCTATCCCCCCACCCTAACATCAACTGTTGATTTTCTACTCTTTAATTTTTTCCTCGTTCCTAACAAATATTGGAATCGGGAATGAGGAGGAGGAGGAGGCGGTGGTGGTGGGGGCATTCCATTCATGAATCTTCTCTTCTGTAAACGCATCCACGTTACCCTAATGGAGAATCCCCATGACTTCTCTTCTCCTTTTGTTTATTTTACATCATCGAACATAGGAATATGCATAAAACAGTAGGCGTGTCGATGCCCATTTTGGGGCGGCACCTCGATTCCCACGAAACAAGAATAAACTAAGGAGGAGGAGAATGATTCATCCGTTTCTTGAATCTTGTAAAGCCGAAAGTATGTATGAAGATGAGAACCCCCCACCCCCACAGAAAGAACATGACCACCAACCATCGTAAAACGAGGATGGCTATAAGAAAAGTTTAAAATATTGTTTGCAAGTAACTTGACTGGGGGGACACGTTCGAGGGCTTCTCTGGTGCCAAGTGCATTGATCCTTAACATAAGAACAAGCCGATGATTTAATTATGATTCCCAATAACGTTTGCTACCTCAAAGTTATCACTCCCCCCCCCCCCCCCCCCCACAACTCCCACTCCATCTAATCCGACTCCATTCACTGTGTACGATCGAGAGGCGTGTATATTATTTGGGTATACGCCTAAAATAATGGTAATGAATACGTAAAGAGGGTATCATCATTTTCGGAAGCATATGATTGATTAGCCGAAGGGAATCTCGATTTCTCAAAGATACTAGGCAGAATTCCGTGATCTGTAATGAGAGAGTTATTCGATCTGGTCAACCCAATCGCAATGATTGGACAGGGTAGATAAAACTTGTCATCATCAAAATAAATATGATGATGGGATGGAGGATTATGAACTTTTTATGTAAATTTTTCTACTCATTTTCATTAGCTGTCCGAATTAATTAATTAACCCCCCATGCCTTTTGTGTTTTGGTTGGGTTACTCTTTGCTTTCCAATCTGTTCATTACATAATTGGGAAAGAAAAAGCAGCATTGAATTAATATTAACACAACGCAGTTTCATATTGCTCTAATCATGAGTTTCCTTTTCTTTTTGTTTAAGTTTAATATTCAAAATATTGCCGCATGATCGACCTTTTCTACACCCTCGATTGTAGTTCAGATTTTAAAAAATACAACTCGTCCCTACCATTATGTATATGTATATATAAAAGGGAAGCCATTTTCATATCCACGCCGACCACATTAGTCTGAGGAATGATATATATATCTCCCATAAAGTAAGAGGCATTACTTTGGCCAACATGTGGGAGAAATGATTCCATCGTCTATCTAAACAAGAGGCTGGATATCTTCATATTAACTCAATCCTGTAAATGTGTAAGCACAGTCTGTTTCTTTCCTCCTGTCCCTCTTGTTCTTATCCCGACTGACGAAGCAATTTCGATTTAGTGAGTGTAAATGCAACAAAAGGAAACTTTATTCAATCTTAATAAGTTGCCAGCCACAGTCTTGTGTGTTTTTCCTGGGGGGATTTGTTTGACAGTAAGGCATTGGAATATGAATAGTATATGCAATTCGAAACCCTACTACCCAAATAAAAAAAAAAAAATCAAAAGGGTTAGGAGAATCGATGTGACAATCACTATTAACCAAAAAAGAAGTTTATCACACGCACCAGAGTTCACTGGACGATGAAGTAGAGTACACCGAGGCTACTGTCACGTAAGTATTTAGAGTGCGCATATTAAAATTCGAACATGAGATGTTTCAAGTAAATTCTCAGTGCCTTCACTAATGTCCCTCCGCGACGTAATGAATATTAGTAGTACATTTCCTTTAGCAAAAGCTACTTATGTGTCAATAATTATATATTTAAAAAAAAAGTTATATAAACGAGTTTGTAAAGAGTTTAGTTTTTCAAAAAGCATGTCCCTACAACGACAACAACATTCATGTATCAAGGAATGGTTGATCATTTTTCTTTTTAGGAGCAACGTACCAAATTGAATTGACGTTTCATAATGACTTCTCTAATTTTATGATTAAAGATGGTGTTTTTGTAAAGGAAACTTCATTGAATGGGAGCGGAAGAGGGGGGGGGGGGGTTTTGAGAGACGACACATGTCGATAGGGGGGAATGCTTAGCCGAAAGGCGATTATTATATTTAGGGAAAATGTGATCAATGTACCTATTTCTTTTGTTTCGATTGATTTAATTTTGACCAAGCTTTTTCTCTAGAGACCCACGTTAATTAATTCTATTATCAATGGATTTTGATAATGGTTGCCAGAGGGTAAGTAAAATCGGATTGGACCTTCAAACTTTATACTAGGAAGGTCGGGTGTAATTGAGTAAAATCGTAAATGGTGGGATCGGAATTCGGATAACCTGATTTTGATTTCGAAATCTTATCGTAAACAACGAGAGGAGGGTCGTGTTTACATGTTTGAGATTTGTGTGTGGTTCCCGATATTCATGTCCTTGTGGGAGACACATGTAAATATGAAAGGAGAGAGATTTTGCCACAATCGATGAGACACGACTTCAAACTTGAATTGAATTTTAGTTAATGTCTCCTCCTGGACTTCACCAAGTGCGCGGTGGTCTCAATTCATCGTATCAAAAGTTAATTCAATTGCATTTCCCCTTTCCTTTTCATAACACTTTGAATTCAATATATTTCCACATCAAAATCATCCTAAAACTTAAAATAGCACGTGGGATTTATGTAAATTCTTTTCTTTTTTTTTTTGGGGGGGGGGGGGGGGGGCCAAAAGTCTAATCTTGTGAAAAAGTGATAAAATGTCATTTTTGGGTTTTCTTCTAATTGAGTAAAGGGAAGAAGTAGTAAGTTTAGGATGCACTCCACGGCCACCCTTTGGTAAACATTATTAAACTATAATCCCATCGCACACTTCTTCCCATAGAAGAAAGAAAAGGAAGAAACAGATACTAACTGGGGACATGCCCGTTTCCATTTCCATACTTCTTACAACCTCATGATTTTACAACACATGATCATCATCTCCCCCCTCATCCTCATCCTGTAATAAAATAAAATAAAATAATAACCATCATATTCACATTCACTCTCAGTGCAAGTGGAGGAGTAAACTCTGGCTCAGCCATCACATGGCTTGGCTGCCTCCCCCCTATTTAAGCACCCCCCTCCCCAACTCGCTCCCAACTTCAATTCAACTTCCAAAACCAATCCCCACCCAGTTCACAGTTCCAGTTCCCACTTCCAATCCAATCTTCAAAATCCAATCTTGATCACACCCACATTGTTATCCTGTGTTGTAACTAGAGCTTTGGGTCGCCATGGAGAACCTTTTCCGGCTATCCGATCCAGATGACTTCTTCTCCCGCCGCTGCGTCTGGGTCAACGGACCCGTAATTGTTGGCGCCGGTCCCGCTGGGCTCGCCACCGCTGCCTGTCTCAGGGAGCAGGGGGTGCCCTTCGTCGTCCTTGAGCGCGCGGAGTGCATCGCCTCCCTCTGGCAGAAGCGGACCTACGACCGGCTCAAGCTCCACCTCCCCAAGCAGTTCTGCCAGCTACCCAAGATGGACTTCCCCCATAACTTCCCCGAGTACCCGACTCGCAGGCAGTTCATTGACTACCTCGAGTCCTACGCGAGAAGGTTCGAGATCAACCCGAACTTCAACGAGTGTGTTCAGTCCGCTTGGTACGACGAGACGAGCGGCCTCTGGAGGGTCCGTACTGCCTCTGGTGTAGCGGGAAACCAGTCCCGGTCATCCGAGGTTGAGTACATCTGCCGGTGGCTCGTGGTAGCGACTGGCGAGAATGCCGAGCGAGTCGTTCCTGACATCGAGGGATTGTCGTCGTTCAGCGGGGAGGTGATCCATGCCTGCGACTACAAGTCCGGGGAGAGATTCTCGGGGAAAAGGGTCCTCGTCGTGGGGTGCGGGAACTCCGGCATGGAGGTCTCCCTAGACCTCTGCAACCACAATGCACGTCCCTCCATGGTCGTCCGCGGCTCAGTCCACGTCCTCCCGAGGGAAGTCCTGGGAAGGTCGACATTCGAGCTGGCCGTCCTGATGATGAAATGGCTGCCGCTGTGGCTGGTGGACAGGATCCTGCTGATATTGGCCTGGCTAGTCCTAGGGAGCTTGAACAAATACGGGCTCAAGCGGCCCACGATGGGTCCGTTGGAGCTCAAGAATGCCCTCGGCAAGACCCCAGTCCTCGACATCGGGGCATTATCAAAGATCCGATCCGGGGACATTGCAATCATCCCGGGGATCAGACGGTTTGCTCCCGGACACGTCGAGCTGGAAAACGGGCAGACATTGGCTGTCGACTCAGTCATCCTCGCGACTGGGTACTGCAGCAACGTACCGACATGGCTAAAGGAAAGCGAGTTCTTCACAAAGGCAGGGTACCCAAAGAGGGAGTTCCCAAACGGGTGGAAGGGGAACGCTGGGCTGTACGCGGTCGGTTTCACGAAGAGGGGTTTGTCTGGTGCGTCCATGGACGCGACGAAGATAGCGAGGGACATCGGGGCTGCGTGGAAGGAGGAGACTAAGCAGAGGAAGAAGACTACGTTCGCATGCCACAGGAGATGCATCTCCCAGTTCTAAACATCCCAAAACCAGAAACCTCCTTGGTTTGTAAATTTGTTTGGTAGGATTAGGAAAAAAAAGCCCTCTCCGAAATTAGGCCCAAAAATTTTGTTGCAATTATTCTCCTCCCACCTTTGACAAAAACATTTTAGGATGATGAGGCTTCTGTCTTGAAATGATGATGTTGTGATCTCTTGTTGTATGTTTGGACAGACCTTTCGTGACCAACTCATAGTTTGATTCAATTGTTTTCAATTCATGCCGTGAGAATTAATCCCATCAAGAAATATTTATTTAATGCAATAAATGGGAGGGAGAATGGGGATAAAAATGAAAAATGAAAATGGCGTCGCCCGGGATCGAACCGGAGACCTTCAGTGTGTTAGACTGATGTGATAGCCAGCTACACCACGACACCATTGTATTACGCTGAATGGTTTTAAGACAACAAGTCTAACAACTGTTTTGTTTACGAAAAATTTCTAAATTTTGATTTCTAACTCATGAACAAAATCGGAAAACAAAGAAAACGTTTATTCGTTTCTTTTCATTCTATTTTTCTTATTTTCTCTCCACCAAAAAACGGTTCCCGTACTTTGAAGAAAATGGAAAAGGAAAATTCGACAATTTTCAATAACCAAACAGGCCCTTAATCTCCATTGTTTGGTCGGAGGATGACGGTAGATTTTATCATGATCTTATTCGTATCGTTAGCCCCTCCACCCCCCGAGGGGCATTGCTGAAGAACTCGTCCTGTCATGGTTACGGCTTCGACGTTTATGCTTGATGAGTTATCAGCCCCCGGAAATCGGATAGAAAGGCAACTCTCAGGGTCTCATTCGTCGCTCTCACAAACTTGATCGATTCATGTGATCAATACCAAAGGAAAGGAAAGAAAAAGGGGAAGGTCCAACGCCCCCGAACAACGAACATTCAGCGCCGTGTCATATTCAGAAGCCGTTTGGGAGGGTTGCATAACATATTATTTAGGGGCGATACCGAAAGAGAGCAGCCCACATGAATCTCCCATACCTGCGATCTCGACAGATCCATCAGGGTGGGGAAAAAAGAGAAAGACAGGATACTGATGTTTCATCTTCTTCTCTCAACCACGCCTTAGTTCCAAGCTATCATGCATTGAATTCCCCTCCATCCCCACCCACCTGAAGAGCAGTCCCGGAAACGAGAGTGCCTTAGACTTTGATCAATAGGTTATGTCGCGAACGGAGTATGCAATAAGCTCATCCATCAATATCCAGTAACATAGTCATTAGTATCCAAGGTAAACTATTGTCCAGAAGAATGTTTAGGAGGAATATTCAGTCGGAATTTTTTTTTTTTTTTTTTTGCAAAATTGGGTGGCTAGTTTAAAAATTCCTTGACTAATGTCCTTAAATTGTTGTTTCAATAACCGATTTTGTCCGAGAAAAATAGAAAAATCGATATTTTAGACATCGACTTCCGTTTAGGAGGTTGAAATCGATATTTCAAACCCCGATTTCTTAATTTTTAGGCTTTTCTTAAGGATTGAAATCGATGCTTTAAACATCGATTTAAAGTCATTAGTCAAGTAATTTTAAAACTTTCAACCTCTTTCGCGAAATATTTCGACGAACAAATAAAACTTAATGTTTACCTTGGGACATGGCCTGACGGCTGACGAGGGGAAGTAGCGGAGTATTTACTCCTGGGGCAGGGGCAGGGTCTCTTCAACTCTTGGCTGGGTGGCATGTATGTTTTTCATTGTTGCTGACATCAATTTGATTGCTTGTCCCCCAATGCAACCCTTCATTGACACCACCTCAGACCAATCGAGAGTAAAGTCGCCCACATGGTCTCGGTCTCGCTCACTGGTTAGCCATTTCCTGTGATTCGTGAGTCCGTTATCTAAGGAGAACTATCCGGTAATGAAAGAACTGCAGGATGAGGGCTGGAGGTCGGGATTATCCGCGCCTGAAGCTGGGTATGAAGAAAATGATCAGTCGGAGCACATGAAACCCCTCCCTGCATCAGCAAGTGGCCTTTCTTCTCGTTCGTCTGTTGGATTCCTTCCAAGGGACACATGACACATGCTTCTGTCACGGATTTTCGTCACCGAAGAGATGTCTGAACGGGCCCGTGCTGTTATTCGCTTTTGATGCAAACACTTTTATTGTCATAACATATAAAGAGGATGTCTTGAAGGCGTTTCTTCCACATGGTGGCGTAGGGTAGAGCCGATGCCTCGATTCCGTCACCTCGCCCCCAAAAAAGTTTAACCAGAGGAGCACTTGTTAGAAATTTCTAATTTGGGCTTCCATTAATTATTTATTTTTACTTTATTTTGTTTATTTTATTTTACTTTATTAAAGTATATTTTATAAAACATGTTATGACATAAAATAATGTATGAAATCCTACTAAAGTGTCGTAATCTTTAAAGTTATTGGGATATGCGTATCTCATTTGTTTAATGTGGCTTGCGATTGGGTGTAGGCTATTTTATAACTTATAGGACATATGTTACGGTATATTACGGCTATGCCCATTCCTCTGTCCTTCAAATTATTTTTAAGTGAGGGACGAAACTAACATTTCATAAAAGGAAATCCTTAGGTTTCTTGTAGGGTTTTCTGAGGCTTATGCTTCGATTTAGTCAATTTTGCCTCCTCCATCAGAGCAGCCGTACGAAAAGGAAAAGGGAAATAAGATCTACGCCTCTCAGGTTTCTTTCTTCAGATTTATGGTATGGCGAACATGGCGAATACGGATACGGTTTCTTTTTCCCTAAATCTTTCTCGATGACTGTAAACTCGCATAATCGATTCATTCTTCCGCTTTTTTCTTTGTATTTTATGTGATAGAGTGAATTTCTTACAGCACTCCCCTACTACGTACAGTCTTCATCGACGAATCGGGGCCGAAACTGTCTATGAACGTCCATGTCGCAAGTAATCCAAACGCTGCAAAAATTTTAAAAATCTCATCCCATGTAAAGTTTTCGAATAGATAGAGTTTGTCTTGTAAAGTTTTCTCGAGCCAAACAGACTCTTCATCGCATCTATGATCTAATACAGAGATGACGAAATTTTATAATATTATTGTTTGTTGAGGAAAACCGTTCAAGGATTTATAACGGATCGTCGGCAATTTTGGCGCGAAAAAGCCAGAACCGCGATGAGGAGAAGATATGATTCCAACGGAATCGATTGTGCTGACCGGAGAGGTGAGATTCATGTCCCACTGGATCATTTGCTTGATTGGAGGGTTGATTTTGGCGGCGGTTTCCAGGGTTTCGTATAGGAATTTGTTTGATTTCTACTGTGATAGGGGTGATCATGGAAGAAGTGATTGCTCGTTTGAGGATCGTGGTGTGATTTGGATTTAGGAGTAGAGGCACCGGTGGTAACTAATTAGGGGGATACTGCGATGGGAATGATATCTTGCTCGAGGAGATTGAGGAAGACAACTTCTCTGCTCGTGCATTGATTGATTGAGATTGCGCTTTTTGGAGAAGAATCTAACAGCAGGAAGAAGGTGAAGCTTGCTGGCAACGATGAAGGAGACGATCTGAGCTTGGTGCATCTTGATTTTCATGGAGAAGGAAGCGGGGATCAAAGTCGTAAGGGCTCAGTTCGTCTTTGTAATGTTTTGCCTAGGGCTGCCTTTAACGTGGATTTAGAAGGTGATTCTTATTGTGTATGACGAAGGGGATGCGGCTAATGTTCCCAATTTTATTGTGTATGATGAAGGGGATGCGGCTAATGTTCCCAAGACATCTGAGTACACGTTTTTTAAGATGCTCAAGGAAGAAAGGCACCGAAGTCTCATCTCAGTCCCCTTCCTGTGGAGGATGATCATGCCGAGAGGCTATGGTTAACCAATCGTTGTCGTGGTGAGTGGAGTGTTGTTGTCAAAGCCAAATCTCTTGGATGATACAATTTATTTTCTGGATTGAATCAATTTGTCGTTTCTTTAAGGGAATGGAGATTCTTCAGCAGCGGTTATGCTCAAGGATGTTATCCCGGCCCAGTTGCCAACTGCTTGCTTGCCAGCGATTTGTCTCGGGAAATCCAGGTCACATTTTGTGGGTTCTAATTGTTAGATTCGGGTGTTTTGCACCTCATGTCATAATCTCTAGCCTATGGCCATGTCAAACATGTCCAAGTTGCATTTTTGAGGCCTGATATGTGCAGAGGTTTCAAGCATGCCTTTAGGATTTGTTCAAGATCAAGAGGTCCTTGCCATTTCTGCAGGTTGTTCTACAATTTATTGATACCATGAACACGTTATCTGGTAAACTTACATGTCCTTGGCATGATATTTCAGATTATTCGGAAACTTTGTACAAGCCTGGTGAAATTTTCCCCAGGATGAGGAAGAATCTGCTGTCACGAGTCACAAGATCCTTGTCGCCTGAAATTAGTGGACTATGTTGGAAGGGGTTAGAGCAATATTCTAGTCACTGTTTGTTTCCATTATTTTGTATATATATATAGATGTAACCGGCAGGATGAATTTGTGATCGGGTCTGAGCTTGCTTCTGCACTCCTGAGTCGGATGACACCAAAAGACATGAATACTTTGGTAAAGCTCCTCTCTAATCATCAGGATAACCCCTGCAAAACAGACTGCTGATACAAAAGAATTCTGGAATCTTTGTGTGAAGCCGCTCCTCGGCTTGGAGAAGTCTCAGCTGGTGCCTCGTGTGAATGGTGAGGCTTCTTATCAGAAGCCCACCTGGGAGTATATGGACATTGGAGGAGGAAATTACCTAATGGACAATGCCTTCCTCTGTGAAATTACCTACTGCTGTTACAGTTGCTTCACAGTACTTGTCAAGGGGAAATTGACTGCATAGCAGGAAATCTTGATGCTCCTTTTCCAGATGCTGAGTATGAATTTTCGTCGAATTTAGCAATGCTGGAAGATGGGTGTAAACCATTTCATGGTTGGAACTACGAGGATGAACCGTGGAGTTCAGGCGGAGCAGAACATAAAGGCTATTTAAGCATGCCATGTCCCGATTGGGCATTTGAAGCAGCAAAAAGTAGGAGGTTCTCATCTGATGCACAAGGCGACCTCATAACAAGCCCAAGATCGCCAAGTTGGACTTTGGGGTATCGTCTGTGGCTCGGAGAAACAGCTTTGGAAAGGGAGAACCTATTTGCTCTGTCAGTCCAATCTGTTGCCTCCCCTATTGCATATCCGTCTGCGCTGGGTGCATCCAGTTCACAAGATCCTGATTACATGGCAAGACTACCCCTGCATACCAACGGCATTCCTTCCTGACCGTCTCCATGCCAAATTATCCTTTCCTTGCCGAAGACTGGAGTTTCTCTGATTGGATCCCGGATGAGTCCTCACACAGGACGCACCGCCCACCCTGTCCTAGGCCATTGGTTGAGAGCTTCGTTGTATCTTCCGGCTTCGACCTGAGGCACTTATCGCCATCCAGATTGGCTAGACGAAGTGGAACACTAACCAGTTCCCCATGCGAAGTCCCTCTCGCATCCTTTCATGGAGTTCTACATTTGACATTCGGGACCCTTTCGTTGCATAATGAGGAACCCCGCGCACAACGTACGCATGGTTGTGCATCCCGCATGCTCCGTACCTTGGTGCTTCCGAACTTGCATTTTCCGATGCCTAAATGATCTCCAAATGCTTCCCAAACTATTCAAAATTGGAGTTCTACATTTGACATTCGGGTCCCTTTCGTTTGCATAATGAGGAACCCGCGCAAATCTTACGCAAGGTTGTGCATCCCGCATGCTCCGAACCTTGGTGCTTCCGAACTTGCATTTTCCGAAGCCTAAATGATCTCCAAATGCTTCCCAAACTATTCAAAATTGGAGTTCTACATTTGACATTCGGGACCCTTTCGTTGCATAATGAGGAACCCCGCGCACAACGTACGCATGGTTGTGCATCCCGCATGCTCCGAACCTTGGTGCTTCCGAACTTGCATTTTCCGAAGCTTTAATGATCTCCAAATGCTTCCCAAACTATTCAAAATTGGAGTTCTACATTTGACATTCGGGTCCCTTTCGTTCGCACAAGGAGGAACCCCGCGCACAACCTACGCAAGGTTGTGCATCCCGCATGCTCCGAACCTTGGTGCTTCCGAACTTGCATTTTCCGAAGCCTAAATGATCTCCAAATGCTTCCCAAACTATTCAAAATTGGAGTTCTACATTTGACATTCGGGACGCTTTCGTTCAACAGTCCAGAGCATAATTCTGTCATTATCATCCGTTCATGACAATCCATCTCAGATTCTGGGAAAGTTTTAGTTAAAAAGTCATCAGACCTGGGTGGCTGGGTCAAAATCACAGGCTTTCAGGGCACGCCACTCCCGATTTCAATCGTACATATCGAGGTTAGTGATAGTTTCAAGTTATATATATTAAGAAAATTTGTTTGAGACACGACTTGGTCTATTCTGCAGTCACCCCTTTTGGTCCCTGCAGTGCACAAGAAATTTAAGCACTGACCTCCACGTCCATGGAAAACGATAATTTAGGGAAACCTCTGGAGAGGATAAGAAACCTTTTTCCACCAGGAGTCTTCGTCCCTAAGAATAGTCAGACGTCAAAGCTGGTCTCCCATGACACGTGTCGCTCGCCCGACACCTACACCTCAGCATTTCGTATTAAAAACATAAATTTTGGGTCAGCGTGTCTTCGTCCCCAAGAAATCCAAACTCCCTAGAGTATATCCCTTAGAAAACCCTCCCCGAAACCCTTCTTCCATAAGGCTGAGAGTTTGGATAAGGGGCGGAACAGTGGCGGGATACCATGAACTTCAACTTCACCATGAGCCTCGGATTCCCCAGAACCAACAACACTAACGGGTCTACTCCCGCCGCTGGTGCTGCAGCTGCCTCGACAACCTCCGGGGGTAAGGATAGGAGCTTGAAGAAGAGGAGGAGCGGATGCGACACCGTCCAGGAGACCCTTGCCAGGTGGAAGGCGTTTAACAACCCCCGAGAAGATGGTTGCGGCCCTTTGCTGTCGTCGGGGATGGAGATGGCCGAGGGAGAGGTTCTGCGCAAGGGACCGCCAGCTAAAGGGTCGAGGAAAGGGTGCATGAAGGGGAAGGGTGGCCCCCAGAACTCGGTTTGCAGGTACAGGGGTGTCAGACAGAGGACGTGGGGGAGATGGGTTGCTGAGATCCGACAGCCAGTGTTGTCTTCTTCAGCTGTCAAGGGGAAGGCCGGCAACAGGCTCTGGCTCGGTACCTTCTCGACCGATGTCGAGGCCGCTTTTGCTTATGACGAGGCTGCCAGGGCTATCTATGGTCCCCTCGCCCGTGTTAATTTCCCACCCCCGGATGATTGTGCTGCTTCATCTAGCTCCACTGCATCGGGCAACGCATCTGGTGAATCAGTTGGATCGGGTCATGCCAGTGGGGACGATGACTGCAGGAAGGCGATCAAGGAGAACATGGATTCCTCGGCATTCTTTGTGGTCGACAGCTCTTCTGGTGTCGATCGACTCGCAGGGAATCGGGTTTTGTCCCAGGATTGCTTCGCTGGGTCCAGTAGCAATGTAAACGGCGGCGATGATGGGAGCGTGAAACGCTGGACGAGGGGGAGCGAGTCGGATGCTTGTGGACTTGTCCCCAATGACAGGGACACGCTGAATCTGGAAGAATTTTTCAAGAACGGGGCTATGGATTGTGATTTAGATATGGATATCGCAGGGAATGAACTCGGCGACCAAACATCTTATCCCCTGCCGTCCTTCGAGCAGGCGTTCAGAACCGATCACTTCTGCTTGGGATCCAACCTCCCAGCGCACTTGGCTGAAGAACCGTCAAAAATCACGGACTCATGGGCACCCGGAGGCCGCAAGCATCTCCTCGACAGTACAATGTCAAATCCTTCTGCCAGCGACCCAACATTGTCTGGCGATCAAACCAAATGCGAAACGGGCACCTGGATGCCGGCGACGCTCAAAGACTTGGAGGAGCAAGGAGCGACATGTAGAGGTCACGACCCATCACCAAAGGACAGCGATTTCGACTGCTTGAGGCCGGATTACGATTTCGGGCTGGATGAAGAACAGGACTTCTTGGATAGCCTGTGGTAGCCCCTCTCTTGTCTTCGCATGGAAAGGAGAAAGGACCGGCAAAGTTTAGAATCATAGTGTTATAAAAGGAGAGCTTGAAAGATTTTTTATATAATTTACACTCATGATTGTAATGTTTGCTGCTGCTTCTTTTTTCTTGGACATTTTATTTATTATTATCATTAGTAGTAGTAGTTAGTACTACTACTTATGGTCTATTCGGCTACAATAATGATGGCTAAATGTCGTGTATCATCTTCTCTTTTGTAAGAAAAAGATAAATGATGACGAACAATATCAATTAATCACAACCTTTGCGTTTGTGTTTCGTGGGTGGTGTTCGTAACATCCAACTGTTGATGAAATAATTTAAAAAATAAATATCATCGTTGAAAAACGAAACTCCCTTTTCCATAAAATTTAGAAAAAACAATAGGACTCTACTTTTGTTTAGATAAATATTTAATCGAATCCAGTGCTAAATCTTATAAACATGCTAGTAGTTGAGTAAAATTGTTGTACAAGACATGGGAGGGAAAATGGGCTTTTTTTAGTGGAACCTGTCCGAAGACTTAGAATATCGGACAAGTCCATCTAATTCCGGACCTACCTGGGTTAAACCTCCCGTTATTACTTCACTCTTAACTCACCGAATTGCTTATCCATACAAAAGTGGCTAAAATAAAAAAAAAAAATAAAAAAAAAAAATTGGAAGTGTAGCTTTCAATTATTATATGGACGAAATGACCCACAACAGTAAATCGGAAACCCCACCACCCAACTGAAATGGACATAAGATTTCCCAAGTAGGCCCCTCTAAAGATATTGTCCAGTTCATCCTCCACACCCCTTTTCCAAAAATTTTCACCACCCCTAATCTGACAGAGACATGTTTCAAACATCATGGGAATTTTCTGTCGGATCGTGTTGGTGAATTGTGCGTGACCCAAAATTAACCCCCTCCTCCCTCTAAAGAGGTTACTTGGAACTCAAGTGTTATTACAAGTCATCTAACTCTAACCCCCACCTAATCAAGTTTTATATCTTGCAGGTAGACTTGGGGTTTGGAATTCTGAAATTCGGTTTTTGATGATATGGGTGGTTCGAAGGCGATGTCTCGATATTAGTATTAACTTATGGCTTTTTGAATTTGACCTTGGAGGGAAGTAACATGCAACCCGAAATTATTACTCGTTTTGATTAATGGGTTGGTGTTTTGTCGTGTAGCCTGGGTGCGTTGGTTCAATAATTTCAGTGAAGTTGGGATTATTGTTTTCCCCAAGAAGGGAAGTCAATACGAACGACGCGTTATCGACTCGGCTCAATCAGTGAGTGTCGTGTGGATGATCCGTCCGCTGCACCGACAGAGGAACCGGAAAGAAAATCGGACACCCCCCCGGGCCGCACGTTGTGGTTACTTCCGATTTAAGCGGTCGGCGTGTCTTTTGTTGGGAAATTTTACTACAAGCCCCACTTCGTCTTCTTCTGTCTTCTTTCTTGCCTTGTTTTCAGACTGTCTCGTTTATTAGTTACGTACTGCTGCTCCGAGTACTTCCTCCACCCTGTCACCTGCTCTGCTTCTCTCTTCCTCCTCCTCCTCCTAAAGTCATCCCCCCTAATAACCCACTTTTCACTACTCGCTTCCGGCGACAGTCAACTCGCCCCTATTGTCGTCGTCCTTCCCCTGGTCGGTGGTGCTGGTTTCAGGGGATCGGAGGGAGAGGAGTCCCATCGCTCCCCCCCTGATGTAATGACCTCGTTTGTTTGTTTGTATGTCTGCATTTGCGGTGTTTCCTTCACTTGATCCCTCTCTCCTTCTCTTTCTCTGTCCCAAACTCGTTTTTCTTCTTTTTTTTTTATGTGGGGAGGTCGATTTCCCAGTTCCCGATTTGTCTTGATTTTGGCATTTTCCACCGGATTCCGCCATCGATGTTGTTTTTTGCCCTCTCCCCTTCCTTTTTTCTTTCCTTTTCTTCATCTTTTTTTTTTCTTGAGGGGGGGCGCCTTTACGGGGCAATGATTCTGTTCCTGCCTTTTCTTTCTGGATCAATTTCATCTCGCCTCCCCAACTGTCAATCTAATAAAGTTGGGATTTCAGCTCGATTGTCTCTTCACCGGGATGATTCAATGTCAATGGATGAAGTTTTGGGTTGGATTTGCTTTGGAGAAATCTCTGAATATAAGTCGCTTTTTGTATGGAATGATTGGTTCCACGGAATAAAACTCGGCGTGATTGCGATGTTCTTCGATTTGCAAGAATAAAAATTGCTTCTCTCTGGTCTTTGTGGTCTCATGATGTGCCTTTTGTTTTCAATCCGGAAATAATCTGGACAGTTTCTGCCGTCTCCCCTGCCTTCTGCAAGAATTGTTCCTTTGTTAGAAGATGAAAATTTGGCGTGTGGTTACTCTGCTGAAAATTACTTCTGTACTTTCGTCTGTTGGATGGTAGATTCATCGATTTCCCTCACTTGGTTTGCAGCAGCAGTCCGAATGATTACTCCTCAGCATAGGAGGGCTCGCAGCTTGGACAAGCAGTTCCCGAAATGCCTCGGAAAGATGGTGAACCTTTTCGACTTGAGCGCTGGATCGACCAGTAACAAGTTGCTTACTGATCGCCCTCGTCATCCCAACGGTTGATATCATTCACCGACTCGGATTTGTTTTTCGCTTCCGGCGTGATTCCATGAATTCTTAGCGTTTTTCCATCTTTCCTCATAGGTCCGACTCTATCGAGGAGCTTGTCGGATATGTCAATGGCCCCGAGTTCACCCTCGAAGAATCTAGTCGACGGTAGAAGGGTATGTGCTGATTGATCAAATTCATGTGTTCGCCTGCCTCGAGAATTTTTCTGTTAATAGGCAAGTCTTACGTCTTCAGACTGTTTCTCATACGAGAAGAAGTTCATCCAGCCAGAAATCCTCAGGAACCCCCATGAAGGCTCTAATAGCGGCGGAAATGTCAAAGGATGTTGAGACCAAGAATGTCCGGTCGAATGTTATTGCTAAGCTGATGGGGCTTGATGCGCTTCCTCATAAACAGCAGCCTCATTTGAGTGCAAAGAAGTGCCGATCGAGTGCTCCCGAGTTCTGGGACAGAGATTGTATTTTTTTGGATAAGGAGGTGCAAAGCGAGCCCCTGAAATTCCATGATTACAAGGGTTGCACAGAATTCCGCGAGATGTTGCAGCAGCCCAACAATCCCAAAACAGCGAGAGATCAACCGACACAGAAGGGAAGACAAAGCAGAAGTAAGCACGAGAAGAAGATGGACTTGGTGCGTCAGAAATTTGTGGATGCAAAGCGTTTAGTCACGGACGAGAAACTGCGGCATAGTAGGGAATTCCACGACACGCTGGAAGTGTTGAGTTCAAACAGGGAATTATTTCTCAGCTTCTTACAGGAACCTTATTCGCTGTTCTCTGGAAATCTTTACAAGTTCCAATCGCTGCCTCGTGAGACTAAGCGCATTACCATTCTCAGGCCCTCAAAAGTGGTGGATGTTGATAACCTAGTGAAGCAGCCGCCTTTAGTTGTCGAGCCGGACATATTGAGTGTTGGCGATGCCGAGCTTGTGTATGAACATGCTGATGATAGCTGCGAGGATTGTTCTCCTAAGCCGACGCAGATAGTGGTATTGAAGCCCGGCGTGGGGAAGAATGGAGAGATGAAGACTTCAAGTCAGCCATGTTTCCAAGACTCAAAATTTGATGAGAAACTTATATCAAACAAAGTTGCTCGGGATATTCCTTGTCCAGTGCAGGAAAATCTTGCAACCGTTCGAAGAGATGAAACTTTGCTTTCTTCGGTTTTCTCAAATGGTTATACCGGTGATGACAGTTCATTTTACAAATCAGAGAGCGAAGCAGTCGGAAATCTGAGCGACTCTGAAATTACATCCACTCCTAGACATTCGTGGGATTTTGTCAACAAGGTTGGAAGCCCTCGTTCTTTGTCCTCCTTCAGTCGTGCATCCTACTCGCCTGAATCATCAGTGTGTAGAGAGGCTAAGAAACGACTATCAGAAAGGTGGGCATTAATGTCTTCTCATCAGAATTCCCAGGAATCGCGACATGGTAGGACAGACTCTGGCACGCTCGGCGAAATGCTTTCCCTAATGGACACTAAGAAGTCAGTAATGTCTGAAGGGGATGCTAGCCGCAAGGAGCAACAATTGATTGGCTCCACTTCTTGGTCAGTTAACGATTCAAACAAGGAAGAAAAAGCTCCAGTTGAATCCCCGAAACTCCTTGTGAGGTCAAAATCTGTGCCCGTGTTTTCTTCGTTCTCCGATACCCTTCTTGTTGAAGAAACGAGTGCTGGGACGCATAAACCTGATGCCCCCAAGGAGGCTGCGAAGAAAGCTAGTGCGAATTCATCATTCAAGGGAAGGGTCTCTAGCTTGTTCTTTTTTAGGAGCAGAAAATCAAGTAAAGAAAAGTCCATCAAATCCCAACCTAAATATAATAGCCAATCTACTACGGTCGATACTCCTGGAAATTCGTCGGATGAACAGACGAAGAGTCACGACGATGCCTCGGAACAAGTCAACAATGATTTCCCTGGAGCATGTTGCAACCAGTCCCATCCAGAAGATGCTGACGTTCAGCAGTACAGAAGCTCAGTCATTCATGAGGTAATTTACGTTACATGATCATGTTTATTATCTTCTTGTGCGACTGGATTGATTCTTACAGGCATGATTATGCAATAGGGTTATACAAGTGACGTGCAGAATGTGAAATCTTTTCAGGTTGGACCATCTGTATTGCCAGATTCAAAAGGGAATCAGGATCACCTGAGTCCTATCTCAGTTTTGGATCCCTCATTTGAAGAGGACGACAGTTTAACTTCTGAATCTTCTGGTAAATGCACCTGGTTCTGATAAAGCTTTTAATTGGAATTGGGCTACTGATATAGTTTCATCACAATATAAGTAGTGTGTCTTGACGGGATTTCTGTCGTAATTCAGGAGGACAAGCTCCGGTCCTGCCTCAGAGGTTCAACCTAATTGACAAGTCACCGCTAATAGGTTCCATAGCTCGGACGCTTTCCTGGGATGATTCTATCGACGAAGCCTCTGCACCTTACTTGTCCAAATCCTCCAATGTCTCCCCTGTCATAGAGGAAGGACTCAATTGGCTCGCGTTCGTCCAAACACTTGTATGCGAAGCCGGTTTGGACGGTCAGTTATCATCACATTCCTTCATATCAAGGTGGTATTCTCCCGAAAGTCCATTGGACCCCTCCCTAAGGGAGAAATACGCAAATGGACCGACGATGCCCGAGGGAAAATGTCAGCAGAGGAGGTTGGAGTGTAAGCTAGCTTTCGACTGTGTGAACTCGGCACTTGTCAAGGTCACGGCGTGCTGTGGGTCAAGCTGGAGTTTAATCAACAGGCCGTATGTGGAGGTCCGAAATGGGTCCGAACCATCGACCTATTCAATGATAGTGGACCGCGTGTGGGCCCAAATGAAGGAATGGTTCTCCGATGAGGTTAGGTGCGTGTACAGAGATGATGGGGACAGAGGCAGCCTGGTGGTGGAGAAGGTTGTAAGAAATGAAGCTGTCGGGGAACGTTGGATCGAGAACTTTGGACTGGAGATGGATTGTGTGGGGAGGGACATTGAGTTGAAGTTGCTGGGTGAGCTGGTTGATGAGGCTGTTAAAGATCTGACAGGTAGATTGTAATTACACTTATCGAGATGTTTTCTTGTTCTTTTTTTGTTTCCTTTTCTTTTCATCATCCCCATAAGCAATCACGGTGACTATACTTGTGAAGAAAGAGAAGGGCCCTTGTCCTGTTCCATCCTGTCCTGTCCTAATGATGTGCTTTGCTGTCAAGTTGATGCAAGTTTCTGATCACCTGTCGGCGTTCCTTGTTGTGGTTTGGTGGTATTTTATTGTTGCCATTGCCAGCTGCTGCCAAGTAGTTTATGAATAAGAAATTTGTAAGTCGGGGGAGGAAAAGGACAAGTTAGTTGAGTGGCATCTTTCAAGCAAGTTGACATGGGTTTTGGGGGCCATACACCCATTTGAAAAACCACTGTTTTAAGTTTCTGGGAGGAATACGATGTTTTCTTTTTCTTGTTCTTTTACCTTGGATGAATTGGGGGGGGGGGCTCTTTTATGGAGCTGTAAGTACATGCTTGTACTTGTTGTCTTTCTGGATTAGTGCCAATTGTTGGGCAAGTCAGTGGCCAAGAATGAGTTCCTGACTCTTGAAGACAATGCCTTTCTCGGTAACATGTCCTTTGAGCCTGATCTCAGTCCCCATGACCAAATGCTTGCCATATTTTGCAGCCTCCTGTTCCAAGCACTTTCCAGAGATGGTGCAACTTCCTTTCCTTGCCAATAATAGCAGTCCACCCCCCACATTTCTCCCTTGACGACACCCAACAAGGAATTCATTTCCTCTTTGATCCGCTGCCGATCACACCTCCGAGAGGCAGAGAATAAAGAATACCTGCAGACCCATTAATTATTGGCTTCTTTTCTAGGGTGGTAGTTGATTGAGTGCTTAAACCCCACAAGTTATTTAGAGAAAGAAGGTGGTTGGCATGTCACTATCCTTGCAGTAATATCCAAGGAGAAACCCGCCAAATATAAGGGGAAAGAAATTGAATTCTGGCAGGATTTTCCTTAAAGGAAGCATCTGTAATGGATAGCAACCTAACCACTCTTCTCAATCGTCAGGTAATAGGTGCTGAAATCCAAATTCCTTAGCCGCATTCATAATAAATATACGATGCAATTGCAAGTTTAGTCTATCTGCTTTGATCCTCATGACGTGATATTCTTACAGTTCACTCGAGGCGGTATGTTGCCCAGGAATCAATTTGAAAACATTCGTTTCCAGAATTCATATTAACATAATCTAAATCATTTCCTTTGCACCTGGAAAAGATCCTTGTTTATGTGAATCAGAAAGGACACGCAATTTACAAGCCATTAGTGAAGTTACGGACTACACATCAGTTTCAATTCTCACTAACTATGAAGGAAAACTACATCAGTAAAACAGGAAATCGACAAATGACATCTTACAAGGAATGCAAACTATTATAGGAACCATACTTCAATCAATGACCAGCTCTTTCAACACCCAAGTCTTCGATGATTGAATTTACCCTGAAATCCGGATTCACTGCACACTGCTTCTCCCACTGAGGATTTAGATAACAGAAGCATCCTCAACATCGATCACTTGGCTTTCATACTTGATGATGCATTATTGCTACTGCCACCATTCAACCCATACTGTGAATAAAAAAAGGAAAAAATTTAGTTGCCTGCATAGTTAAGTTCGAAAATCAGAGTCTTTTAATGATCAATATAGCGGTCAAATAAGACAGTGGAACAAGTCTTTGATGTTGAAGGAATCATTCCACTGGACCACTACTTCTAACACCACACATGACATTGTCAAGGTGGTATGTTCGGCGGTGTTAGAGATTCTCAGCGCATCAAGATGTAATATGGACGCAGTTGGTTTCAAACAAGTGCTCACCTTTTCCCGAATGAGTGAACTCCACAAATCAGAGTGACCACTTCTACCATCACCTTTTACAGAGTTCTGTGTGGGGACCATCTGAGGATTCAAAAGTGGTTCTCTAATCATAGCTCTGCCATCATGACCGTCCTCATAATCATAATCAGTTCGTTGAAGAGAAGCCAATCCATGCAGAACAAATGCTACTACCAAAGATAGCCCCTGAACCAGGGAATAAAAATCAGTAACAGAAAGGATAAGCACATATCACGAATAACAGAATCTACAAGGTAAATGAAATTGCTGGTCATCTTCACATAAACAAAACAAAGCAGTACTCCTTTCTGAGATGGTGTTCCCTCAATTTGAGACTGTACTTGAGCAGTGAACTCAGAAGCACTAATATGGGCCCAGAACTACATGACACAGACAACGTAGAGAATCTAGTACAGTTGAATAATACCTGTACCGCAAGCACTGCAATTCCAATCCACTTGCATATGTCAGCATTACTGTGAATAAATGAAAGAAGACTATCTAATTCTCCAGTTGGGTCAGATGGAAGATCCTGGATATCACAAGACTGTCCCTTCAAAAAGTATGCATGAGATAATAACACTTGGAGCAACACTAGCACAGTCATATTCACCTGTTCCCAGTGACGATCAAGTGCAATAAATGCTACAAGAGCAGCTTCTGCTGTAAGCAGCAGAGACACAAGAACAACATACTAAGGTGATTTGAGGTTAAAGGGACATGGACTATAAAGACTAACTTCAGGTGTCATGAGATAACGAAAAGAATTGGCAAATAGCACAAGGTGTGAATAATTTCGATATGCCTCTCTCGGAAAAGAGAACTCCAATACAAATGGATGTAAGGATACAAAGCAAAGGTAGCAGCCATGTAGTGCTTCCGCCGCAATGCAACCAATGAAAGAAATGCTGCACAACACAATTCCAACTCCCATAAAAGAATAGATGAACCTGCCACAAATTACAAAAATGAATGCTCAGCTAAAAAAGAATGACAGAAAAACAAAAACATCTGGAGCCATCACCTACAATGAAGAACCTAAAAAGTAAAAACTAACCTACAGAAAATTAAACGATGACTTCTCCAAAAGGAAGCAATTTTTCCTAAATTGAATGCACTACTGTTGGGCAGGATTGATAAACAATTCCATGCAGACAGCAAAATAAGCACATCTGGGTGACCCAACTCAGTGCGGACAAGGCTCAAAACTTTTCGTCTTGTAGCAGAACAAGAACCCTCGATTGTTGCGTAAGTAAAGCCCATCTAAAACATTCCTATCTATGATAAGAACAACTGATTCTACTCAAGATCAAATGCATTTTGACGCCATTAACTCTGGAGTCAAAGTCTCATCACAACAATAGGAACAGACACCAGGGTGCAGGCAGCCATACCAAGGAGCCGGCAGCTCGAAAGACGAAACTACGGACCCCAATCCATCCTCATATCCGAACCCCAGCACCCGACTCCGGAAGGAAGCATCCGAAGGAGCGGCAGAGGACGACGAGGGGGCAGGCGCGGGGGCCGGGTAGGGAGGGAAGGGGTGGTGGTCGTTCCAGTAAACGAGCATCCACGAAGAATACAACACGATCGAAATCCCAACAAAGGACTGGAGGTAATTCAGGAGCTTCAGGTTGAACGCCAACGAAACGTGGCAGAAACCGCGACGGCCGCCCCGCATCTCCGGATAGAGGTAGTCGGGAACCCTACTAATTCACCGGGAACTGGGAAATGGGTATCGAAGGATACACTGGTCGGAGAAGAAAGTCGATTCCTTTATTGGGGGGATGGAGACGGAGGATGCGCGAATCCAGGGCACTTCCCTTTCCCCGTGCCTTACATTCTCTTTTTGCCCTGCTTTTTTTTTTTTTTGCCTTTGTTCTGTTCTGTATTGTTAGCTCTCTTTCCGGCCTCCTCTCTATTCATTGCAACGCCTGTTTCTGTGGGATTGGATTGGAATATATGTCGGGTTTTGTCAATTTCCCACTTATCGAGTTTCGCCTAACTCCATGCTTGATTAGGATAACATATCTTATTACATCATGTTAAGTTGATCCCGATCTCTTCAAACGTGTAGATGTAGATGTCGACGCTTCCCTCATCTTATCCCGAAGATAACTCCCAATGAACTCAAGACACACTTTAGGACAGAAAAGGGTTTTGATTAATTGATGTTGTTGTCTGGTGGGACTTCGCCATTACAACTAACAACCCCGATGATAACAAACAAATGATTGATTTGTAAGTTAATACCACGGCCCAAGTGAAAAGGCCATCCGGGACCCAAACATCGGATTACGGTGGAGACGTCCGCATCGCATCACACCCTCTTTCCCAAAAGAACAGTGGCACTCCCCCGTAAATAAACCCCAACTCCCGCCCCTATTTCATCTCACCCACCCGCCCGGCCCTTTCTTCCCCTTCACTCCAAAACAGTTCCCCTCCCCCGCGTTAATCCCAGTCTCCTCTCCCCCGAGCATTCCGTTACACCACCCTACCACTTCACCCCCACCGTCGCCCACCCTAACTAACCGCCCCAAGGACGACCGCACCGGTAGCTCTAACCCGAGCGGAGAGTCCCTGCCGCGATGGAGGAGGCATTGGAGCTCGCTCGCGCCAAGGACACCAAGGAGAGGATGGCCGGCGTCGAGCGTCTCCACAATCTACTCGAGTCCTCGAGGAGGAGCCTGACTGCGGGCGAGACTACCGCGCTCGTCGATTGCTGCATGCATCTTTTCAAGGACAACAACTTCAGGGTATCTCAGGGGGCTCTCCAGGCGCTGGCTTCCGCAGCTGTGTTGTCCGGGGAGCATCTTAAGTTGCATCTAAATGCGGTTGTGCCGGCTGTCGTGGAGAGGTTGGGCGACGGGAAGCAGCCTGTTCGGGACGCCGCTAGGAGGTTGTTGCTCACACTCATGGAGGTATGAAGTCCCTGACGCTTGTTTATTTATTTCGGTTTTTGGTTGATCAAGTTGTAGGACCTTTTGGGAGGTCAGTTTAGGGCCGAGTCGTTTGATTTGACCAAAGCATGAATATACTGAACGTCAGTGTCATTTGGTTCAGGGGGTGGGTTGACATTTGCTAGTGGTAATTTACAGCCCTTGCGAGTTCGGATGTAGATATTGTATCATCAATTGTAGCATGAGTTTTGGCTCTGAAAGAAGTGAGATGGGGGTTAGGGCTTGGGATGTTGGCCTCACAAGGAATGGAAAGAAAAATATTCTATTTGGTCTTGAAGTCTTCACATAGCACTTCAACTAATCTTGGATGGTGGATTGTTCCACATTCAAGAACACTCCACTGTTGGTGTTGTCCGTCCATCTAGCTTTAGTATTGTACACTGAGCTTATCTGGCAGTTTTGGGTTATGGGCTTCTCTTGGTCGTCTGGTGGATTAAGTCAAGGTGCGTGTAAGCTGGTCTTGATACCATTGGTATAAAAAAAAAGGAGAAAAGAATTTGTAGCATTAGCTCTTCTTAGGAAAAGGGCAGGCAGCGGAAGCCTTTTGAACTGCCAATCATGAATGAGAGAAGGAAGGAGGGATTGACCTGTGAGCAGACTGTTGTGCCGTTTTCATTTGAGGTTTGCTTGATGACACAAACATAGCTACATGGACTGTTTTGCCCTTCTGATCTTAGTTTTTCACGATGTTCTTAGTGCAATGTAGTGGCCAGTTCCAATTTGTGGATTTGGTGTGTAGAAATGAGAATTTCTGGTAGAATGCGCTGATGAATGCGGGTAGGGTCTCTGGGAGGTGCAGAATGTAATGTGGCATTGTCCCTCTTTCTTAACTTCTGGAATCTCAAGAAGTAATTGGTGACATGAGGGTCAGCAGAATATGTACACTGTACAGGAATTGGTCTCATCAAACTTTCAAGAAAATTGTCCGTTGTGTTATGTTTATCTTCCCTCTTCAGCACTCGCCTTCTTCTCCCAAATCAATCCATTGAGTTGGTTTTACTTTAAAATAATGCAGATTTCTTCTCCAACAATTATCGTCGAGAGAGCTGGTTCTTATGCCTGGGCACACAGAAGCTGGAGGATTCGTGAAGAGTTTGCCCGAACTGTAACCTCGGCCATCGGTCTTTTTGCATCAACAGAACTTCCATTACAAAGGGCAATTCTTTCACCAGTATGATCATTGTCTTTCCTCATGTTTTATTTTCTAACAATTTGACCAAATCATGGGGATCTGATGATTTTTTCCGGTTGGCAGGTGTTGCAAATGTTAAATGACTCAAATCCTGGGGTCAGAGAAGTAGCGATTTTATGCATCGAGGTCAGTTGCAGATGATGATTGTGCATTATTCTCGTCTACATTCTTTTGCTGCAATTGGATCTAGTGGTGCCTATTGCCCCAAATGGATTCTTTTCACGTTCAGGAGATGTATAGTCAGGCAGGCCCCCAATTTCGTGAGGAACTGCATCGACACTTTCTTCCATCTTCAATGGTATGTTTAGTTTGCCTCAACTTGCAGAACATCGTGAGATGGACAGTAAACAATAGAAACTCTATAAGATTCTGTACTTCTTGACTGACTACAATATTATAGATGACATTAATACTGGTTGATCTTATCTGGACCTTATTCATACTTTTGAGTTATGTGAATGCAGATGAAAGATATTAATGCTAGACTAGAGAAGATTGTACCACGGAGCCGCTCTTCTGAAGGCCTTGCCAGCAAATTCAAGCCAGTGACTGTCAATCCTAAAAGATCAAGTCCAAGGGCCAAGAGTGCCTCTAGAGAGGCATCTCTTTTTGGAGGTTAGATTGTTAGTACCGTGATCTTATGTTGGGTTATTTACTCTTGTTAGTGTCACATCTGAAGCTGTGGGAATCTTCTAGAATTTCATGGGGTGGTCTAAAGTCATCTTACTGCTATTATTTTTCTTAATGTACATTTTATGTGTGTCAGGTAGTCTTGCTAGTTACATGGTTTGTTATTTTGCGGCTAAAGAAGTAACAAATCATGATTTTTATTTTGGGATAATACAGTCTCAAATGTAGCAAAATGGTATAAAGTTATACCCAAAATAAATAGTAATGGACATTTACTCTCCAGAAAGTTTGATTCCTGGTAGTGGATGATTTTCATATCCCATGCTTAGATATGCATGCACTCACATATTTGCTCTGGGAGTGGGGGTTTATTTTTTCCTTTTTGGGATGGGGAAGGGCGGGCAGACAAATACACAGCCTTGTCTTATGAAATAATTTGCCCTCCCTGGAACTGTTTAGTCACCAAAGGAACAATTTTTTCTGACACGGTTCTCCTCCTGTTTTGCAGCCGAAGGTGATATAACAGAAAAACCGGTGGAACCTATACAGGTGTACTCCGAAAAAGAGCTGATACGGGAATTTGAAAAGATTGCACTAACGCTTGTACCGGAAAAGGACTGGTCCATACGCATAGCAGCGATGCAGAGAGTTGAAGGCCTGGTTTATGGAGGTTCAACGTCCTTTAAACAGTTAAATTGAACTTTTTGTTCGCCAAAACTGTATGAATGTTATTTTTTTTCCAAAATGGGCTTAAGATGGATAAAGCAAAATTTATCTGGAAATGCGCGTGAATATAAATGAGAGCAACAATTCTCATTATTTTTAGTTAATCTGGGGACAGTTCGATCGATTATATGATGTCACCATCAGCCTTAACATCTTCTAAACCTACTCTTCGTAACTTGTGTTGAATTACTTTCCCGTGAATTTTCCTAGCGTGTTGCCAAAGATGGAAAATTATTTTTTGTTAAAGAATCATATTTTATATCTTACTATTCTTTTAACGTAACAATTTTGCTTTGGATTTAGGTGCCACTGATTATCCATGCTTCAAGGGACTCTTGAAGCAGCTTGTTGTCCCACTTAGCACCCAATTGTCCGACCGCAGGTCGAGTATTGTGAAGCAGGTGTGTTTAAAGTTTGAGGCTGTGCTTTATTGTTCCAACTCTGCTGTTAGCTCTCTTTCGTTGAAGAATTATCAAGTTTGGTGTGATATGCATGTGTAAAGATTTCATGGTTTTGAAATTATTGAAGCTTCTGGGCGCTTCCTTTTGCATTATTTCAAAGTAACATATCTTTAAGGTTCTGTTTGGGAACTTCCCCTACGGAGATCTTTTGAAATTTCAGCGTCTTATGGGACAGTTGTAGTCTCACAAAGTTAAGAAAAAGAATTCAAGTTAAAATTTTTCAACTCACCCTAAATCTCTCCAAAGTTCCCATAATCTAAATACTACATTAGGTGTTCCTCAGGAGAGGGAAATTTTATTTGCAATGAAAAAACGAATTGAGACATCGGAAGTAGTTCGAAGTGGTTGAGATACCTTTTCTATCCATTGGGTCATGGAAACACGAACCAGATAAATGCATTATATAGTTCAGCTTTGATTATAGCCCGGACATTTTCTCCGTTCCCCGTGTAAGTGAAGGAAGAAAATGAACGTGCTTCGCTGAAGAAGTAAAAGCTCATTAAATAGACTCATATGACTTATCGAACTTAGTTCAAAATTGTTTGAAATTCCATTTGCTGAGGTAACTTTCTCATTATATTGTCTCTTCTCATGACAATTTCTCATTTTTCTTTGAGTAGATACTTATATTCACCTGGGTCCTACTGCTTACCCCTTTTGCTAAAGTTTATTTAGAGATTGTAGTGGGCCTTTCTTCTACTTTTTCTTCTTATTTTTCTTGTATTCGCCTCAATTAGACAAGATATTTTCTTGTCTTTGGGTTTGCTTCTGATGTCTATTGAATGTCAATGTTTTTGAAGGCTTGCCATTTGCTGTGCTTTTTGTCCAAGGAGCTGTTGGGGGATTTTGAGTCATGTGCAGAGATTTTTATCCCGGTAATCTTGTAAAGCATGCAAATGATTGATTTGGCCAGGCCATCTTTTCTATTATGTAATTTCCGTCCTTCATGATTCCAGGTTCTGTTCAAGCTTGTTGTAATCACGGTTCTTGTGATTGCAGATTCAGCAGATAACTGCATTAAAATGGTAACTTTTGTAAGCTGGTCTATCTACAGCCACCTTCTGCTTCTAACAAAGCTGGTAATTTGCTTTTCAGATGTTGCATAATTGCAAGGTGGCTCGTATACTTCCTCGTATTGCTGATATTGCTAAGCATGATCGAAGTGCTGTGCTTCGTTCAAGGTAGTTTAGCTTTTGATTAATGTGTAAAGTCTGCTTGCCTATGAAAATTTGGACGTGTGCATTATTATCCACATCCCTGCTCTTTTTTTTTTTGGTGTTAGGTGTTGTGAATATGCACTGTTGATACTGGAATACTGGGCGGATGCGCCTGAAATACAAAGATCAGCGGTGCTATATGAGGACATGATAAAATGTTGTGTGGCGGATGCAATGAGTGAGGTTGGCTGTAAAATATCATTTATATCTGAGATTCGGTTGTTTCAATTAGTCTATATTCATTGGTAAAGCTAAAAGTCTTCAGTCTTCACACAATGTTTGGCACAGATTTATTATCAAATTGATCTTGAACAGTTTTCGCCTTTGATGTTCATTCAGTTTTTAGACCAGGAGACACTAAGACATGCTTTCTCATGTTCAGGGCTTGGAAAAAATAGTTCCCCATCCATTGCTAGTTGGTGAGCATGCAGTGGGACTGCTAATGCTAATAGTTCTGTTATTGGGATTAGGTTGCTTAATGCTGTCATATTTTATGGATACTGTATTGTATTATTTTTCTTGTAGATGATGATCTCATTTTGCCACACACACAATTATCATATCATTTCCAGTAATTTAAGTTCGGATTCTTGCATGCAGCTACTATGTATTCCTAATAAAATTGTCAGCAGGCAGTGCTGATAGAGGTGATGGTGCTGTTATCTGCAGGTGCGATCTACTGCAAGAATGTGCTACAGGATGTTTTCAAGAACTTGGCCAGAGCGATCAAGACGCTTATTTTCATCCTTTGACATTGGTATTCAGAGGGTATGCCAAGATCATGAATATTCTCTTGTAAACGTTATTGTTATGTACCTATTATGCTGACATCAGGTTGTTAAATGCAGATCGTAAATGAGGAGGATGGAGGCATGCATAGAAGGCATGCTTCTCCATCTGTCCGTGAGAGAGGCGTGCAGGCATCGGATAATGCGCATGCATCAGCTCATACAAGTTTACCCGGATATGGAACTTCTGCTATTGTTGCCATGGATAGAACAGCAAGCTTGCAATCAACGGCATGTCTCCCTTCTGGTCTGCTTTTATCCCAAACCAAGTCACTAAGTAAAGGCACTGAACGCAGTCTTGAAAGTGTTTTAAATGCAAGTAAAGAAAAGGTTACTGCTATTGAAAGCATGCTTAGAGGACTGGATGTCTCAGAGAAGCATAAGTCATCTTCTTTGGATCTAGGTATTATATTTGACTACTTAGATCCACTCTATTGTTTTCCACGGGATCACTCATTCAACATGGTTTTAAATCATACGAGAGCAGTTGAAATTATTTGTTGATGATCCTAGTGCAGGAGTCGACGCTCCATCTTCCCGTGATCCCCCATTTCTTGCTTCAGTTGCAGCTTCTAATCATCTATCAAGCTCTTTTCCTGGAGACATAGTGGGCGCAACCACCACAAAAGGTAGCAATCACAGTAGTGGCTTGGCTTTATCAGATATCATGTCTCAGATTCATGCTTCTAAAGATTCTGTGAAATCGTCATATCGAAGTGGCATTTCAAGTGATTCTTTGGCTGTTACCTCATTCTCTGCGAAAAGAACTTCAGCTAAATTGCAAGAAAGGTTTCCTGTCGAGGAAAGTAGGGAGGCAAGGCGACTTACAGGATGGCAAATGGACAGACATCATATAGAAACCCCTTATCGAGATGGAAATTTTAGGGATGTGCAAGGCAGTAATGTTCCTAATTTTCAGAGGCCCCTCTTGAGAAACAATGTCGGTGGTCGGATGTCTGCAAACAGGAGGAGTTTTGATGACAACCAGCTCTCTCTGGGAGAAATGTCACATTATGTTGAAGGTCCTAGTTCTCTGAGTGATGCACTGGGAGAGGGACTCGTTCCAAGTTCTGACTGGTCTGCACGTGTTGCTGCCTTTACTTATCTTTGCACTCTGTTGCAACAAGGTCCAAAAGGTATCCAAGAAGTCGTGCAGCACTTTGAGAAAGTAATGAAGTTATTTTTCCAGCATTTAGATGATCCTCATCATAAAGTGGCCCAAGCAGCTCTCTCCACCCTGGCAGATCTTATACCAACGTGCCGGAAGCCTTTCGAAAGTTACATGGAAAGAATCCTGCCTCATGTTTTCTCTCGGCTAATCGATCCGAAGGAGTTAGTCAGGCAACCATGCATGGCTACCCTAGATATTGTGGGAAAGACGTACAGTGTAGATTCTTTACTACCGGCTTTACTTAGATCTTTAGATGAACAGCGATCACCTAAGGCAAAATTGGCTGTGATTGAGTTTGCAATTGCATCCTTGAAGAAGACTATACCAAACCCTGAGGGTTCGGGTAATAGTGGCATTTTGAAGCTATGGTTGGCGAAGTTAACTCCGCTGACCCATGACAAGAATACAAAACTCAAGGAAGCATCCATCACATGTATCGTATCCGTGTACTCCCATTATGATCCGGTGGCTGTACTTAACTTTATTTTCAGCTTATCAGTTGAAGAACAGAAAAATTTGAGGCGAGCTCTGAAACAATACACTCCCAGGATTGAAGTGGACTTAATGAACTTTTTGCAAAATAAGAAGGATCGTCAGCGGTCCAAGTCAGCTTATGAACCATCTGATGTTGTCGATACATCGTCAGAAGAAGGTTTCATTGGCAATTCGAAGCAGCATGCTTTATTTGGAAGATACTCTGCTGGTTCTGTTGATGGTGACAATATTAAAAAATGGAGCTCTGCTAGTGATGGGATCATAACTAGTGTTACTGCCACTTCCAGTGAAGTTCGGGATTCTTTGTATGCAGACTTCATTACTTCGAAATCCAGGGATCTTAATATGGTTGGCAGGTCAAGCCAGAGTGTGCATTCTGAGATTGGGAAGGGAGATAAAATGGACAATACCTTAAACTTGGAGGGTTTGGCTACCACAAGCTTGCAAATAGATGGTCCAACAAATGGTGGACAAGTGGCTTCTGAGGTATTCAGAAGCAATGGTGAGATTTGGGAGGCAGGTAACAACAATCACGATGTTACTGCTTCAAAGATCAATCCATCCGAATGTGGACCTAGCATACCCCAAATACTCCACTTGGTAGGATGATTTTTGTGTCTAATGTAACTTTTTATTGGAATATTGGTGATCCTTTCTAATGATATTCAAACAACATGTTGTTTTCAGATTGGCAATGATAGTGCCGATACTGCTTCTTCAAGCAAGCGTGATGGTCTTCAGCAATTGGTTGAAATTTCTGTGACAATTGATGTCTCAGTTTGGGCAAAGGTGTGTATCATATGGCAATTGGTGGAAGATAAAACTTCCTTGTGGGTTCTTGGGCATTAACTTGTCAATGAATGGAACAATTGATATTACATTTTTCTGGTGTGCTGCAGTACTTCAATCAGATCTTGACAATTGTGCTCGAAGTGCTGGATTGTGCCGATCCTACAATTCGTGAACTTGCTCTATCTTTGATTATTGAAATGCTGAAGAACCAGGTGCGCAATAATTATTTATCATCTGGTGACTCATGAACCAAGATACAGCCTTTCGAATCAGCAGTAACTTTGTTCATCTTTCATACTTTTAGAAAATTATGATGGAAGACTCGGTTGAGATTGTGATCGAAAAACTCCTTCATGTAACAAAGGACAGTGTTCCAAAGGTAACTCTGAGCTTATTAGGCTTTATCATGATTTCCTTTAATAGGCCTCTTACATTATTTCTTTTGTCAGGTCTCTAATGATGCAGAGCATTGCTTGTCCGTTGTTTTGTGTCAGTACGATCCATTCAGATGTTTAAGCGTACCCACTCTATCCCTCCATCTAACGCAAATATTTCATTCATATTGGACGGCCTGGTCAATGTTTGCTCTTGTTTGGGGGCACAGGTAATTGTCCCTCTGCTAGTTGCTGAAGATGAGAAGACACTTGTAGTCTGTATAAATTGTTTAACTAAGGTAATGGAGTGCTGCTGCTTCTCATTGTCTTTTTCCTGTTTTTCTTCAATGGACTTGATACCTAATTTTTAATGGTTGGGCACCTGGCTTGACTGCAATCTCTATGTGAAGATTTTCAGGAATACTTTATGATGCCCAATGATAAAATTTTGAGGGAAAATAATTTCTTTATTTTAGCAAAAGGCATTTTACTTGTTGTTTTGTTGCTTAGGGAAAGATCTCCCTATCCTTTAAGTCAGTTGGACAGCATACTGTCATGGAATTGGAAAGATAATGTTGCTTTTGATCCCTCTTATGTTTAGAATAATTTCAGATTCGGTCTCCATGATTGGTATGATCCATGGCTTCAGACATTCCCCTTATGGCCGATCGTTCAATCTACTATGTGATTTATAGAAACCCGAACTTGATTCTCAGTGAGAATGAGGTTTTGCAGTCATGGAGATGTGGGCTGCCAGTGTTCAATGTTTGTCTTGGTTTTTCAGGTTATGGGTCGTCTTTCGCTAGACGAACTGACGGCGCAGTTGCCATCATTTTTGCCGGCGCTCTTTGAAGCATTTGGAAACCAGAGTGCAGATGTCCGTAAGGTACTGTAGCTCATCCATTTGACCTGTTGTTTTCTGCTCAGGATGAGCCTGGAGGAACTCCGGATAAATCGATGCCTCTGTGTGCCGGCAAATGTGCCGATTAATGTCGAATGTTGCGATCAGTTATGTTTGCCTCAACGGCCGTTTTTGTTCAATTAACAAATAATTGCCCTTTATTTCCTCGTCCTGTGGTAAGCAGACAGTTGTGTTTTGCCTGGTGGACATCTACATTATGCTAGGGAAAGCGTTCTTACCGTACCTGGAGGGGCTCAACGCCACGCAGCTGAAGCTGGTCACTATCTATGCCAATCGGATCTCGCAAGCTCGGTCAGGCACCACAATCGATGGGGACAGGTCAGGCTGAGGTGCCGTCAAAGGTTTGGATTGTTGTGGCATTCTTTGTTCGTTAATGTATATACGATCGATCACCTCACCAGGTGGTTCTTTGTTTTTGTCTCTTTTTGTATCCTAATGGGGTTGGTTTTTGGCGTTCCTTATCCCATTTGTTCAGTCCTCGTATGTTAAAAATCATTCTCTTTTGTGTTATATTTTTTTCTGTTGGTTTCTGCTCGCACGGCTGTCTTTAATTGTGTAAATATGTTGAGCGCACTGGTGAGCTATTTATGATTGACTCTACGGATGCTCGAAAATAAACTCAGATGAATTTTGAGTTTTACTCGAGCAACAATTTGAGTTGAGTTCGAGCATACTAGTAGTACTGGACTCCATAAGCTCTGCGAGTTGGGCAGCGACTTCAAAGTAGAAAAGACAAGTTACATTTACTCTCTGTCTGTCTCTTTAGAATAGAATGGAATAGAATGAACTTTATCGGATCCAAAAACTAAATGAATCTTTGTTTTGTCTCTATTCTCACAGCAACCAAGGAAATAGGGTCAAGAGTAAAGATTAGAACAACCTCTTTATACATTTCCAACCCATTTCTTGTATCATAACAAAATATCGTCTTGGGTAAGCATAACAAGGTTTCAGGTGTAAAGTCCACTATCCCGAATTTTTGAAGGTTGTCCTGAGATTTAGATGGAGAATGATTGTAATACATCAATCTAATCACCAAGCCACCCCATTTTCATGTCAAAAGCCTAGTTGGGGGGTCAGATAAAGATGAGCTTTGTAACCTATGAGCCTTTGGCAGAGAATATTTCGGTATTTAATACACTCAATTTCAAAAATTTATAAAATAATGTCTTTAGTTTGAGTTTTATAAAGTAAAATTTGCTTGTATAAGTGCATTTTAAAAACCGAGTTTCTTGAAAACTAACGTGGGGCAACTTCGATTTTATTTTGTCAAAAATTTTAAGAAGAATTCAAATTTTAAAAAATCGAGTCTGAGACGTTATTTTGTAGACTTTTAAAAAATATGTACCTAAAGCGCAAACTATTCTAGTGACCAATTCGGAATCCCATTCCATGTTGGGTGAGGACGCATGGTTCTGCATTCTGCTTACCTCCCTGGTCGGGGATAGCCAACCAACTTTCTTCCATCCACGTGACCAACAAACTACCCCAACCCAACCCTCCCAAAGCTTCAACAACACCTAACCACAAGGCCAATCTCCCACTCCGCGCTTCTGCTTGATGGAAGAACACCCAAGCAACCTAGTTGTGTACGTGTTTTAATACGCCTTCATATGGCTGTGTTGCCGATGTGCGTTCTGACACCGGTATCATCACTTCTTTCTTGTGTCCGAAGGGTGTGATCCAACCCGACTAAGGCCTGCTACGCTTGACTCTTGCTGCCCCGGGCGGCTGTCTCCGTTGCTGACTATAAAGATCCACCAACAAACACATGCCTGATTTTCCTATTTAAGCGCGGAGTGATTCACTTCATGTCATAGGAGGTGGGGATAGATAATCTTCAAGAGATTAGTCAGGGGCAGTTGAGTCGCTCGTGTCTATCCTGTGAGACTCCCCTACCCTTAAGACATCACTCCGCTTCTGCAAGTTCCGTGATGTCGTTGCTGGATGGTACAGCTACCCAGGTATGTTCCTCATCTTTCCAAAACCAATATACTCTCTGCTGCTCGGACTGCTCTCTACTGTCCAGAACGGCAGTAGTGACGTAAAAACTCGTTACGGTCCCATATCAGAAAACTCCGTGTCTGAGCAGAGGTAGCCATCTCAGCTTCACTGTGGGGTTCAACTTATGATGTCTCGCTATTGTTTGGTCACGCCGTCCGCACACAAGAAACTGACAACTTATGATGCTTCTTTCACTGCGATTGAACCACAATCAAAGGAATAATGCCTGAAGTCCCGACGGGGGCACGCCGGGTTTGATCAGATCCCTTCTTTTCCTGTTGGTCGGCGGTGACCGGGTTTTTAATGGGTCTTAGGCGCACGTTTTCTTTTACTCCCGACCCGGGTTGTCCGAAACTCGAGAAAACGACAAAAAAAGACAGGCGACTGGAAAGGAGAATTCTTTATCAGGGGGAAGATCCCACCTTCTGACCTCACCACGCGATTCAGGCGTTGTAAGACGACTAAAGCATCTCTCAAAATCCATATACGGTCTTCTCCTTCTAGGAAATTGAGGGGGGGGGGTGGATTTTTATTCGGTTTTTCTTGCAAGGAGTTGGCAGTCTCCTGGGTTTTGGATCGATCGGTTAGTTGGGGTTGTCCGACCGAGAGATGGAGAGAGCTCTCGATAGGCAGAAAGTCCTTCTGGGTCACCTTCAATCCCCTTCAAAACCTTCCCCCGACCCTTCTGGCGGCGTTTCCGTGAGTAAAGCTTCCGTCTTTTTTGCCGGGTTGTCGTTCTGGGTTTCGGTTCGTCGAACTGGGAAATTTCTGTCGGGTGATTTTCTAGGCATGATCTGAAATGGAGATTTGACTATTAGTCAATCCGACAGAGAACGCCACATCTTTTTTGTTGGATTGTTTATGCCTTCGGTTATTTGGCCCTGTAATCAATCCTCTATTAGTGCTGTTGAACCTCTGATCGTTGTACTTCCTTTTATGTAGGCTTCGGCATGTGCTGCCGGGGATAGTGCGGCTTATCACAGAACTGCGGCTTTTGGCGATGATGTGGTGATCGTGGCGTAAGTCGCTTGATCGTGTGAGCGGATGTCATTGTTTCTGGGGTTTGTTGTAGAGTTTCTGATTGCTGTTTTGTCATTTTGATAGGGCTTATCGCACGGCCATTTGCAAATCGAAGCGTGGGGGTTTCAAGGATACCCTTGCAGATGATTTGCTCGCGCCTGTCCTGAAGGTCTTGGTGCCTTCTGTATCTGATAACCTGCAAGTTGCGATTGAGTTGATTTGGTGTTAAGTTGTTTTTGGAACGTTTGCAGGCTGTGGTGGACAAAACAAATGTGAATCCTGCAGAGGTAGGGGATATAGTGGTCGGCACGGTCCTGGCTCCAGGATCTAACCGTGCAATCGAGTGCAGAATGGCGGCATTCTACGCCGGGTTCCCTGGTGCTGTTTTTTTCTGTTTTGGCAAATTTGATACAGCTTGCATGCTGCCTTGGTCTAAATGTTCTCTCATAAACTGCAATCAGACACGGTGCCACTTAGGACTGTCAACAGGCAGTGTTCATCCGGACTTCAGGCCGTTGCTGATGTTGCTGCTGCTATTAGATGTGGATACTACGACATCGGTATGCTTTTTGCCTATTAACTATCAGCTTTGTCAACTCTTTTTTTCTGGAATCGAACAACTTCTGTGATCTATGCTTAAATTCAGGCATTGGAGCTGGATTGGAGTCGATGACTACTGACCTTATACAAAACAACCCTCCCGTCAACCCGAAAGTATGTTCCAATGTTTGAAGAAGCTGACATCTTGATACTCTATTCAGAAAAATGTTTCTTTATTGTAATGCTCCTATAATGATAGGTGGAAGTCTTTTCTCAAGCCCGGGATTGTCTCCTCCCAATGGGAATCACTTCCGAAAATGTTGCAGAGCGCTTCGGAGTGACCCGACTGGAACAGGACCAGGCTGCTGTAAGCATTGTGAATGTGTTGTGTCCCCCACATTTTCACCTTTCCTGTGCTTATTGAGTGCATGATCTAAGAGAGTGTATTTCTGTGGCAAGGTGGAATCACATAAGCGTGCTGCTGCTGCTGTTGCCTCTGGGAAGTTCATAGATGAAATTGTTCCTGTTTTAACAAAGGTATTGACATTTAGACTGAGTCCTTTTCCTTTTCTTGCGTTCGTTTGTATTGTGATCATCAACGTGCGATGTAGATTAAGGATCCACAAACCGGTGAGGAGAAGACGGTTACAATCTCTGCAGATGACGGTATTAGGCCGGAAACGAACATCGACACCCTGGCAAAGCTTAAGCCCGCGTTTAAACAAGGCGGGTCCACAACTGCTGGTACACATTAGCATGTTGGTTGATTTTGGCGACATTCTACCATTTAGAATCTCTTTACGGTGTCGTTGTGATCTGACGGCGTGCGTCTTTTGCTTTATGTGCCAGGCAATGCTAGTCAAGTGAGCGATGGAGCAGCGGCCGTGTTGCTTATGAAGAGGAGCAATGCCTTGCAGAGAGGGCTACCGATTCTTGGTGTCTTCAGGTGTGTCTTCATTCATCCGAGCCAAATCTTAAGGTTCAAATTCACTTGCTCATCAGTAATCTGATTGTTCCCTCGTAACACGCTTGATAGGAGTTTTGCCGCTGTTGGGGTGGAACCCTCTGTCATGGGGATCGGTCCTGCCGTTGCTATCCCTGCAGCAGTGAAATCCGCTGGGCTCGAACTCGAAGACATCGACCTCTTTGAGATTAACGAGGTATAAACACATTCTGTTCATGTTCCTCTTGTTGTGTACAAAAAACATTTTCTCTAAAGAATGCTCTGTTCAGGCGTTCGCGTCTCAGTTTGTGTACTGTGCTAAGAAACTGGGCCTCGATCGCGACAAGGTCAATGTCAACGGAGGCGCAATTGCCCTCGGCCATCCTTTGGGAGCTACAGGTGAGTCTACATCTATATATGTTCGCGAACAACAGCATTCCATTCCTATCCTTCCCCTAAGCAGCATGTCATTGCACCACCTCTCAGGCGCACGCTGCGTGTCGACTCTGCTGAACGAGATGAAGCGCCGTGGAAGGGACTGCCGCTTCGGCGTCATCTCCATGTGCATAGGTAGGTCCTTCCGTGTCAAACCGGGACAGCCAGTTATTATCGGAGCATGCCCTGCAGTCAGCGTGGTGGCTGTTATGTTCCATTTGAGTGAAGCGGCCCTAAAACCCCCCCATGTTTCGATGAAGCAGGTTCAGGAATGGGAGCGGCGGCTGTTCTTGAAAGAGGGGACTACACGGACAGCCTCTCCAATGGTCGGAAGGCCGAGAACAACCGGTTCCTGTCGAAAGATGCTCTGTAGGTCGAGACTACGGGATTGGTGGAATAAGCATTTGAGACATTATGAACCTGGCAAGTGTGTTTTTCTTTTAAAGGAAGTTTGTACTACGTGTACGGTTATATTGTTTTTTGAATAATCCGTGTTTCTTGCGTTGGGGGTGGTATTAGAAATGGATTATATGAATTAACAATCTAGATTTAATCTAATTTTGATGCAAAGACTAGCTCCACGTCCTCGGCATCTCCAGCCACCTCCTCTCCTCGATCCCCCCACCTGTGTCGCGGCCATGCAAGGAGGACAAGAACAAGTGCGTCGGCGCCGGCGACTTGGTTTACATTTTCAACGAGTACTATAGGAAGTGCCTGGCTTGCGTCTGCGACGTAGGGAAGGGGGAGCGGAGGAGATTGCCTAAGCGGCCATCGCCCGTGGACAAGTTCCACGAGGTAAATTACTTTATCCACCGAGGTATCCAATCGGAGCGTATTGCATCCGTTTAGGGAAGGCAGTGAAGGGTCTGAGTAAACCAACTATGTCTCTGATCTGCCTGATTCAACCGGTGCTGTGGAATCATAGAGCCTTATGTTGGCGGTCTCATCCCGGCCAATTCATGCGCACGACATTTTTGTCCTCTGTTCGATGTACGGTTGGTCGATGAGGGTGTTGAGTTACTGGATCTGGAGGAAGCCGTCCCGATTGGTATGATGAAATTATCCCTGGGAGGTTCCTAGATGCGACAATCTATCTTCGACATCACTGCATGTTGCACCGAGAGACATCTCCTACTCCTCCCCTCCATTCCTCCTCTTTCCTTCGCTGTTCGGCCAAACCCTACAACTTGCTCCTGCCCCGTGCAGTTGCTACAATGAAGTTGTGTGCCTTCTTCCATGGTCGAACAAGAAGTTATAAACTCAGAATTAGTAGCATTTAGTATACGAATTTCAGGCTTTACCGACTTATGTGGTAAATTATTTTGCTAATCGAGGACAGATTGAGTGTTATCCTTTTGTGTGCCTGGTGGTAAAATCCAAAATGGAGGGAGAGAAATTGTCTCGAAGGCTATTGGGGGAAGGCGATTAGTAAAGATAGCCACCATTGCTAAAATTATAGTTTGACCTGGCTTCTTGAGAAAACCACGTGAATCCATTTTTCGTCTAATTATTTCCTGTGAGCGGAAGAGGAGAGGATGCATCCAGATGCCGCCATCAATCAGCTCAGTCTGCGTAGCAGGTGTGTGAGTGGGCTGGGAACCAGTCGAAGAGGAAGGAGAGGGACTTGTTCCGTAGGCTCCTCCTTACTTATGCCCAGTTTTCTTTCCTCGCATCGCATAGAGAAACTTCTGTTTAAGTGATTGCGTAATTGATTGAGCACCGAGACGAGACCCCACCCCACCCCATCACATCCTTCCCGTACTCACTCCACACCCCCAATTCGATGGCAACTTTGTAGCTTAAAATCTTGTTATCGATGAGTTAATGTCCCTAATTATATATAATTTATTCTTCTAAAAAAAACAGAAACATTACTCTCTTTTTTTTAAAATACATGAAAGGCATGTGGAATTATTTCATTTATAATTTCTAAACCAGTTTCAAATTTAAAAAAAAAATCACAATATATTTGTTGGTACATTAATTTTCTGTTTGCTTTGACTTCTTTAATAGCATTTTTGCAAATTGTAAGGGCTGATTTTCAATCAATATTTGGATCAACCACTTTCATCCTTGACTTATTCGAGTCAGATGACTCTCTTTTTTTTAATTGAGCTGAGTTGATTTTTTTCAAGATCAAGATATAAAAAAAACAAAAACACGGTATTCCTAAAATGAGACAAGGAAAAGTAAAATGAGATAAAATAATGAGATCCCGTGTTGGAGATGGATTAAATTCCGAGGGAAGGGAAGGGATGTTGTGATGGCGATGGGAGTTAAAAAAATATGTAATAATTACGTAATAATTTCTTCCTGTTGTTCTGTCTATACACACACATAAAATATATATATATATATATATATATATATATATATATATATTAGAGTTACCAGTAATATAAAAATAATTGACCAAATTGTCATGAGAATTTTTTTTTTTTTTTGGCATCATTTCCTCCCGTTTTTTGGTTACTTTCGGTACAAAATGGACACAGCTTTTCGTGGATTGAAAATATCTGCTCAATAATAATGTTGGGTTCTGAAATATTAAGTGTCCGTCTAAAATAGTTCGTACCGTAGAATTTACCATTTCATTTTTCTTTTCCGGACATAGCCACCGTAGGACGACTACACATTAAGCAATAATTGAATTTTGGGTCGAGATGTGCCAGGGCCAATGAGAAGAACATGAACCTGGACAACCCTTCCATCCACGTTCATTTCTTCTTACAACAAACAACATCTCAACGTCGTATCACACAAGAGAACTGCTGAACACATCCCCCCCCCTCCCCTCCCTCTGGCCTCTTCTTCCTCATCTTCTTCGATTCCCTCCCCTGGACTCAAAGCTGTAATAATCTTTTCGATCTAACACTGCGAGAGGACATGGAGACGTGGGACGGGGAGACGAGTCGGAGGGACAAGGATGACTTCCATGTTCTCCACAAAGTCCCCTCCGGCGACACTCCTTATGTTCGCGCAAAGCACGCTCAGGTAAAAATAAAAAAAAATAATAAATGAATTCCAAACATGTTGTTTGATGCTGCTTCTGCTGACTATGACGGTTCATTCGTATCATCATATTTTACGCGGTGGAGTGAGTGATCTTTCAAAGTTCTATCTCGAGAGGGGGGGGGGGGGTGTTGCAGTCAAATTTATTCGAGGGTTTGATTGAACACCTGGTGAGCTAGATGAAAACTGTAGGATGTCGAGGGGAATGAATCATTGTACCATGAAATGATGTTACCTTGATCCAAATGACTTGATCTCTCGATGATTATACAGCACTTTGCTCTCGATGATCCAAATGATGTTTCTTCGATGGTTTGGGGGGGGGGGGGGGGGGGGGACAACAGCTGGTGGAGAAGGATCAGGAGGCGGCAATAGTGTGGTTCTGGAAGGCGATAAATGTGGGGGATAGGGTGGACAGTGCGTTGAAGGACATGGCGGTGGTGATGAAGCAGATGGATAGGACGGAGGAGGCCATCGAAGCAATCAAGTCCTTCCGCGGCCGTTGCTCCAAGCAGTCCCAGGAGTCCCTGGACAACGTCCTCATCGATCTGTACAAGGTAAGTGGTGGGAACTAGTAGTACTAGTAAAGTAAGAAGAGGTTGAAGTAGCTAAGGGTGAAGAAGTGACCTTTCCTCTGTCCTCAACAGAAATGCGGGAAAGAAGATGAGCAAATAGAATTGCTGAAGAGGAAGCTGAGGATGATATACCAAGGCGAGATCTTCAATGGCAGACCCACCAAGACCGCCAGGTCTCACGGCAAGAAGTTCCAGGTCTCCGTCAAGCAAGAGACTTCCAGATTATTAGTGAGTGGATCCCCCTTCTTGAACCACATTACTGCAATTACTTTAATGATACAAATTTTCTTTTTTTTTTATATCTTATAACACTTTCAAACTTCTGTGCACCGTAAAACCTAATTCTTGTTAAGAGGAGGTTTTCAAAATTTGATCAATCACTTATGATTTCAGGGATATTCTAACTATTTCTGTAAGTGATGAGACTATATAATTTAATATTTAAAAAGTGGTTTTTATTAGTTTAGGGCAGATATAAATAGTAGGAATATAACTATTAATGTTATTAAATATAATTTTATCATTTTAAGATATTCTAAAATAAAGAAAAATACGACCTACGAAAAATATTAAATATTAATTAAAATAGTCCTAATATTAATTAACAACATGATGATTGTTTTTCTTGATTGGAAAAAGTGGTTTGATTTCTTTTTTTTTTAAATGATGTTTTTATCGTGTCAGGGGAATTTAGGGTGGGCCTATATGCATAAGTCCAATTACCGGGCCGCCGAGGTTGTCTACAAGAAGGCCCAGATGATCAACCCGGACTCCCACAAGGCCTGCAATCTCGCCCTCTGCCTCATCAAGCAAGGCCGGAATGATGAGTCTCGATCAGTCCTCGATGACGTCCTCCAAGGACGGCTACCCGGGTCCGACGACCCCAAGCCAAGGAAACGTGCCGAGGAGCTCCTCCTGGAAGTCGGATCCCTGACACAGTCACGGGACGAGTACTCGGATACCTTAAGTCACGGGATGGATGAAGATTTCTTCAGGGGGATCCAGAGGTTGTTGGACGAATGGGCTCCCCAGAGGTCAAAGAGGCTTCCCGTCTTTGAGGAGATCTCCTCGTTCCGAGATCAGTTGACTTGGCGATGGCAATACTGACACGAACACGGACTGTAAATCTTGGCCTCACAGCCACTGCTCTCGCGTGATAATAATTTCGCAAAGCAAACGGGACATTTCAGAAATATTGGTGCGTGAAAAGAATTAAGAAAATATGTGAATGTGATATTAGGATATCATAATCTCCCACTTCTACCGTTCAAATTTCTATCAAGAATCCACATCTTGTTTTCAGCCTATACAAAAACGAAGCTAATCTAAAGGCACGAGCTGGACAGACACAAAGCAGGCAGGAAGAATTGTTTATGGTTGGCGGGACGATATCAGAGTAATGGGCAAGTGAGAAGGCGAGCAACATAAGTCATTTACCGCAGTGGAAGCCGTGGCAGACGGATAAGACTATGATCAGGATGAGGGCGATGATTATCCCCAGGACAATGAGCTTTATCTTCATGTTCTGCAGCCACATCTTCCTTCTCATCTTAGTTCCTTGCTGCCTAAAGTCCTGAGCCTGAAATGGAAATCAGTTAATGAGAAAAACTGATGATTTCGACCTTGTTACCGATGACGAATGACATAAGCGGTCATTGCAGGCAAAACCAAATGGAATATGACGGAACATAGTAGGCATTTGGGTTGTCTACAGGAAATGAAATAACAAGGAAAAAAATCAAAGGGACACCAATAATCATAAGCTGGAAAAGGAATGATGGGCCTGCAATAGAATGCATTCAACGAGGGGAACACAACAACCTCAATTGCTTGGCTATTCTGCCTATTAATCACCTCTACTTGATAACCGAATAGGAAAAACTTAACAGTTGTACGCTAGAAATCTTATTCACAAACAATACTCCCTATATTAAGGTTGCAATCCCCATAAAAAAGATCGTGCGTCGTGTTGTGCTTCAACAGAAGACTGATACAGATCCAATGAGCAAGCTAGACGTAAGAGTGTATTGTTTTTGTTAAACTATATAATATAAAACAAGCCCCACCTAATGGCTTAAGCTTTTAGGTGAAATGACAAGATTCTATATTGCTATCGGCGGTCATGTGTTCAATCACCCAAACAAGCAAAAATCCCTAATATATGGAAGAATGGGCCAAGAAGCACGCCCAATCTTGAAACCGAGGGCCAATAACCAAAGATGTCAATCCAGTTCGGCTTGAGATGACGTGTCAAACTAAAGTCTCACCTAATAACTTAAAATTTTAGGTAAAATGGTAAGGTTTCTACATTTTTGTCAGTGCATCTATTGGTCTCCCAAAATCATTCATCTAGTACGATTAACCTAGAATTCTTTCAATTCTAACTTTTTCCAAAGACTAACCAATGAGTTTTGAAGATCCAAGCAAGAAAGTAAACTAAAAGTCCATTCTATGTCAACAATGGTGTGAAATATGATATCCAACCTGAGATCGAAGATTCTCTGTTTTATCCACCAGAAGCTCAATCTTCTCCCCACGGTCAAGGACCTATGGATTATCAAGAGAAAAAGGCGAACAATTTCTTAAAGAGCACAATTATTCTCCTTATTATCCAAAGACGCTGAAAACGAACAATCAAGTGGGAAGAAGCAATTTGTAAACCTTCTCAATGTTCTCCATCATGACTCCCTTTACTTCTGATACTTGAGCTTTCACTTTTGCTAGTTTGCTGACCTCCTCTGGATTGTCAACACAATACTGCATCTGCTCTTTCAACTTCGGCCTACACAGATTCAGATGTCTTCCTTAGCATCCCTAGGAGACGAAAAAAGTACGCAGAAAATACAACGTACACACCCAAACTCCTTGTTGAGGCCCTTAGCAGCTACTGCAGCAGCTTTTCCACCACCATACTTCTTACTAAATTCTTCCTTAATTCGCTCCAGGAAGGCCATGGGAATTTGACGGCCGACTGATTCCACAGCAACAACACAATATACTGCAGATCCACAAGCAAAAGCCTCATTGAATCTAACATAGAGACAATAAAAACACATCCAACTTCCTTTCACCGGCGTAAATATTTAATTTTTTAAAAAATAATGCTGTGCCTCCCTCTAGCAATCCCTTCAGATTTAAGAAAACGTATGGAGATGTAAAAAAATACCGCCAAATCCACCAAGAACTGAATTCTGGACAATTACTGGCACATCTTATGACAACCAGATTGCATAAGTTCGACGACTCAGAAGAAATCCACCAAACAGACACCAAAGCGAATAGGGACAATCCTCAGATCAGCCATTCTTTCATGAGCAACGAGTCTCACTCGAGCCGAATCCAGCACAATCAAGCTTCCTAAGACACTACAAACGACGAAATTCCACCGTGATCCGAACAAATTAACAGCACACAGAAACACGACGAAACCCTAACAGAAGACAGGCACGAATCCAGAAAACGCAGAAGAACAAAACCATCGACAAATCCACGAATCGCAACCACTAACCGTATCCATCGTCGACGAGATAATTGAAGGTGTGGCCATCGCAGTTGTAGGTAAACTTATTATTGGTGATAGGGAGCTTCTGAAGGCACTGGTAGGCGATCCCGGTGAAGTTGCCGGAGAACTCGGTGTACTCAGCGAGGACGACGGTGTTGCCTCTCGCCACGAAGCTGTAGATAAGCGACTGCTGCCCCATCGCCGCGGCGCCGGTGGTGGTTGTGGTTGAAACCCTAGTCAACCGGTGGAGTTGGCGTAGGGTCGAAGGCAAGGAGTTTGGAGAGGAGAAAAGCAGGGAGAGAACCGCGCGTTTGCATTGCGTTGAAATGCTGAGGACGACCACCCAACTTTGAATTTTTTTTTGGGGGGAGGGGCTCCATTTTTCCTTTAATTACGGTTTTGCCACCGCTGTTTATCTTAAATAACATAAGAAAGAAGTTAATGTCGTGGGCGGGTCATGCGATCCCGGCCATTGACCTCTCCACTGTCCTCGATGTCACAGTAGGCCATGGCGTCCCAGTTCTTCGCGAAATCGACTTTGATGTCATATTCCTCGTTGTTGTTGTCGTTGTCATTGCCATTTGCAACGTCCCTCGGGCATGGATTTCTGGTTCGACTTTGTTTTCCTTCTCTTCTTCTCGGCTTTCTTCACCTTTGGGTTGAGACTGCCTTCCGCTGCATACAACTTCTCGTTCTGCCGCCTGGATAGGGTATGCTCCTTGTTCGCGCCGATGTCCTCTTTGTTGATGCCCATCGACTCGTCGTCCTCGTCAACATCATCACCTTGGTTTGATGGTTCTGGCAGTGCATCTTCCTGAAGCAGAACGGCAGCGAAGTTAACACGAAAAAGATAACTTATTCTAGTCCCGAAAAGTGTAACACGTCCTGATTTTCTAAAGAGACCTCGGCCATATTCTCGTCAAAGTTGATCAGGAGTTGAAATCAGAAATCGTACTTGGTAACAAGAAAATGATCGTTTGAAATGAAGTGCCGACCAACATATGTCAATTTGATATGATCTTCAACAACAAAAAAGAGGGATATAATTTATAGTAATGTCATATCAAACGTAGGAAGCAGAAGCCTGAGAGTAGATTTGCTTGGCTGTCTAATGGAACTTCATTTTTTGGCGTGTCCACTATTTTAGGATATTATTATTGCACTGGTGATGAACATAAAATGGACCTATCTCGGCCTAGTTAATACAGCTAACCGTGCATATAAATTCGACTACTTAGTTGCGACAAATTCTCATCTAACGACTTGAGCTTTTAGGTCAAATGCTAAGGTTTTATACGGTGACTTTTGAATTAAACAATAAGGTTATAAAATGGTATCAGTTCCAGGTTCAAACTCCTGCGCACGCAAAAATCCCAAAAAGAGTCGATGATGCAAATTAGGTTCGACTCATATTAAGCTTTTAAATTAAATGATAAGTTCGATGAGACTCGCTAATATCACATGTTCTCAGCTTTAAAGCGGGAATCATCACGCTGAGACATTTTTGCATTGGGGGGGCTTCCTTTTGGCAATTTTTTAGCCACCGCCCGACTGGAAAATTTCGACATATCGTATCGTATCATTTGTAACTTGTATGCGTACAACGAAGCTTTATTCAAATGCAAAGAACAGAAAACGACACTGTCGGGAATGCGATGCAGATATAATAATATTCAGGTTCAAGTCCTCTCTTTCTCTTTCTTTCTTTCTTTCTCTTCCATTATTTTCTCTCCTTTTTTCACACTTAGCGGATAAAAAAGTCCCTCACAAATGCAATGCGTTGGTCTCACGCCCCTCCCGTCCACCAATTAGTTTTGCATATTCCAACCATTTTTTTGTTCTTCCTAAATATTCTTTGAATGAATAATGCTTCTGTCACACTTGTCCTGAAAATCGATAGAAAGTTTTGTCCCGAAGATATAGTTCTATTATTATCATGGATTAAAGCAGAGAGATCGAGGTTGGTTAAGCCATGGGAGGAGGCAGTAATTGCCATAGAAAGAAAACGACACGACCAACACGAAATCAATGAATTCGTTGGTTTGAAACCCTCGGCCCCTCTCCTCCACTCGGTCTTCTTACGAAAGCGAAACGTCCATGTCATTCAGGGACGCGCCTTTACATAACATGTACATTTTTTAGGAACATATACTTTTTTCCCCAGAGGAGATAGGAGAGGCAATCTGATTCAAGAGACAGAATTGCATCCCCCATCAAAATCAGCCTAACCAAAATAATTGCTCTTCTCTTGTAGTAACACCAATTACCGCATGTTCAGACAGGTGGTAAAGAAGAGTATTCGGAATTATATGTACCATGAAGGGAACTTCTTTAAGTAAGGGCTATTCGAACTTTGGAAAATTATTAACCAATAATATTCAAAGTCGCCTCTCAATTGGAACAATCAGTTGATAGGGAGAAGGACATATTCGTAATTCCACCACCCCCATACACACTTTAAAGATGTAATGCATTGGACTTTTATCACTTCTCAGAACTTCCTCTCGTTCCTGTCTCTCCCTCTCTCTCTCTCTCTTCTGGCTCTCTATCTCTTTGTTTTGTAGTAGAGTTGGAGCCAGTTCATGGATATTGATGTTCCGTGGGATACTGGGGGGGTGTCGTTCCTAATCTTTTCCCATCTTCATTACCATCATCATTACTGTTGCATGGCGCCTACTTCTCCATCGATCCCTGCCCCGACCTCCTCGAAGACCCTCCACAGATCTTCCCCCTTCTCAGCCCTCTTCTCGGTGTTTGTAGTCCTCCTCCTCGTGCTCCCGATCCAGCCCTTGCACGGGGTCAGTCCGTTGCCTTCAGACGCATCCTCGACCAGTAGCCGAAGGTTCCTTTCGGAGTCCATGGCAGTTTCCGCTTTTCACCCCCAGCAAGCCAAGACCCATCAGCCGCCGGCTTCGAGGTCGGAGTATGAGGCTGGAGACCACGAGGTGCCGAGCGGACCGAACCCGATTTCCAACAGGTAGATCTGGTGACATTTTGGGTTGGGGTGATTGGGCGATTCTTAGTATATAAATTTCCCTACAGCTTGGTTGAGAGGAGGGGGTTCAGTTTTTTCATGTTATCAGAGGCAAACGAATACAGTTATTTTGTAATTTTAAAGGCCTTGTTAGCAATTATATCATGTACTATACCCTATTTTCCGATTCATTCCGTCGTTTGAAACGTATCGTACAGTAACCCCAACTTAAGACGTTACTTCGACGTTATCTTTCGTTAGGTCCCATCTTGACGGAGTCCGACGTGTCACACACGTAACTCTGACGGCGTTAAAAATCACCGTTAGCCGAACGATAGGATAGATTGGAAAAAATTGCAAAAGTACAGGATAGAATTACTAATTAAGCCAAAAATATAAAAGATTCACATAGTATAAAATTAGCTCGAACCCCTAAACCTTTTAAGGAAAGAATGAAATAAACCCCGACTGTCAATTTCGCCATCGGGAATGTATATGCCGCAATAGTTTTCATGGGTTATACCATTGAAATTGATCTTCTTAACAAGGGAGCTGAGAAAATCCTTCATAACGACACATCCGAAAGTAGGGCCGTTAGCCACGACCACCCTGTCTGGATGGACAATAATCACCTTCTCCTTCCTGAGGAGAAAGCAGTGCGAACTGCTCCCCAGTAGGTCCCAATGAATTGAGGGTGTTGTTCACGGACGAGTCCTTTGGCAGAAGGCATTATTGCCATAGGGTAACCACTGGCGTCAACCAATTCCATGAATGCCTCGCAGGCCTTAGCAACACGGAGCGTGGGCCCGCCGACAATAACCGACTTAACGTCGGAGGATAACGTCGAAGTAACGTCTTAAGTTGGGGTTACTATACGATACGTTTCAAACGAAGGGATAGATTGGAAAAATGGGGTATAGTACAGGATATATTTGCTAATTTGACCGTTATATTTTAACGGCGTCAGAGCCACGTGTGCGACACGTCGGACTCCGTCAAGATGGGACCTAACGGAGGATAACGTCGAAGTAACGTCTTAAGTTGAGGTTAATGTACGATACGTTTCAAACGACGGGATATATCGGAAAAATTGGGTATAGTACATGATATATTTGCTAATTTGGCCATTTTAAAATGATTGAGTCGCAATTATTAATATTTATGAATATGGCCTTTTCTTATAACCTTGATCAACATTATTTGAAGATCTCCCAAATTCTGACAGCAATGTTTGAGGCTTTTAATGTAAGCCAAATTAGCAAATATATTATGTACTATACCATATTTTTCCGATCTATCCCGTCGTTTGAAACGTATCGTACAGTAACCCCAACTTAAGACGTTACTTCGACGTTATCCTCCGTTAGGTCCCTTTTTGACGGAGTCCGACGTGTCGCACACGTGGCTCTGACGCCGTTAAAATATAACGGCCAAATTAGCAAATATATCATGTACTATATCCCATTTTTCTGATCTATCCCGTCGTTTGAAATGTATCGTACAGTAACCCCAACTTAACACGTTACTTCGATGTTATCCTCCGTTATGTCCCATCTTGACGGAGTCCGACGTGTCCCAACACGATGGGAGTAATCAGATCCTGCACCACACCATTAGTTGCCTGATTTCACTTAGGAGCTCCGCTGCTTCCAAACTGTGACCTGCTACCAGGTTAGTTCAGTCCTTCTCGGGTCTGTGTATTCTATAATGCGGTTTCTTTTCCGATTAATGGTCCGAATGCAAGGAACTTCTGTCAATTCACAAGTATTTTAGGTAGTCGTGAAAAACCTGGAAGATGCCCATGAACAAATCGACAAAGCCGTTTCGACTGCCTTGAGGGAAAGTAAGCCTGTGTACATCAGCATCAGCTGTAACTTACCTGGCATACCTCACCCGACGTCCAGCAGAGAACCGATTCCATTTTCTATCTCAGACAGGTATCGTCATCCGAAATTGACACGTGTGGGGAAGAATTCGAAATTTACAGTCGGGGGTTTATTTATTTCTTTCCTTAAAAGGTTTACGGGCTCGAGCTAATTTGAACTCTGTAAATCTTTTATATATTTTGCTTAATTAGCAATTTTATCCTGTATTTTTTTCATTTTTTCCGATCTATTCTATCATTCGGCTAACGGTGATTTTTAACGCCGTCATAGCCACGTGTGCGGACACGTCGAACTCGGTCAGAAAGGAAGTTAACGGAGGATAACGTCAAAATTACGCCTTAAGTACGGGTTACTGTAGGATACGTTTCAAACGATATGATAGATCGGAAAAAATGTGTATAATACAGGATATAATTACTAATTAAGCCAAGGATTTTTTTTGTTAAAGTTGGGTTTTGCAGATTGACGGAGAAGGGAATCTCTAAATCTATCATCATCAAGGCACCAAAAAATCGTAGTCGTAGCTTTTTTGGTGAGAAGTGTTTTGTGTCCACCATTTTCTCTAAGCATGGTAACGTGGCACGCGCTTTCTTTTCCGTCGAAACGAGAGCGCCAAGATATGGATTCGGAGTCACGTGGTATCATCACATCACGACCATTACTGTTTTGGAGGGAGGGAGGGAGGTAGGGGTGTTTCCGGATGTGCGGAAAGGAAACAACGTTTCATTTTAACACACCCACCTTCCTCCTCCCGGCCTTCTTTCTCGCGTTCCCCCTCTTCCCGATATGGCAACCCCCTTGTCGCCATGTACATTGTAATTTAGTTAGGGTTGATTAATTAATTATGGTTGAAATTAGGTTGATTAGTTTAGTTAGCTTTGCTTAGTTAGGATTGAAATTAGGTTTTGATTAATTAGTTTAGTTTAGGTTGATTAATTGGTTTTATTAATTATATTAGGTTGATTACATAGTCTTCTTAGTTTTATGGGCATTATAACTCTAGAGCATTTTTAGTTACGAAATTAGGTTGATTAGTCTTTGATTATTGATTAAGACAAGATGGTTAGCTGCACGATTTGATCCTTGGACTACATATGACCAGGTGCGCATGTATACACATATAGCAGACGATAGGTACGATGATATTTCCAGATAAGTCGGACAACTTTACATTGTGATGACTTGTGAATTTGGAGTTATTAACAATTAAGGTTTGAATTTTAGATCTCAGGGTCATCTATAATTCGGGTTGGGTCAATAGAGACTAAATCAAGTTAAAATCTTTTTTGGAGTTATTTCCTCCTCTCCTCTTCCCGGTATATCCATTTTTTGCGGTCATCCCAAAAGTGAGAACAGATGAAACAAACTCAAACCCCCTTCTTAAATTTGTTTACGAATGAATGCGTTCATCCCCCAATTCTGGGTTGCTTCCCTTTCTTTTTTATCTTCTCTGTTGAATCAAATCCAAAATCCCGATTTCCTCTTCTTTTTCTATTTGACAAAAATAAAAATTTATATATTTGAATGTCGCTGGAATTGTTTCTCTCGTGTTTCAGTTTAATTTGTAAGGTACATTTTGTTGCCTGAGAGATGAGCTGCTTTCCGTGTTTCTCCATCCGCGAGAACAAGACCAAGGGGACTACAGATCATGGTAGAAGGCAGCAGCGGCCGCGGACGCAGCAGGGCGCTGCCCCTACGAGACACCACGCTCGCCAACAACCACGTAAGGAAATCTTTATCCCAGCACCTGACGAGAGAATTCGCTGATCGTCGATAAAACTATATTGTCTGCAATGATAATCCAGAACAAAATAGACCGAGGGCCCCAGTAGAGCACGAGAATAAGAAGGTGGACCCGGCTAAAGAAGCGGGCGCGAACAACATCAAGGCTCAAACCTTCACGTTCCGGGAGCTGGCGACGGCGACGAAGAATTTCCGGCAGGAGTGCTTGATCGGGGAGGGCGGATTCGGTAGGGTTTACAAGGGCAAGCTCGAAAACACCAATCAGGTAAGTAATTTAGGACGCCGGCATTCAGGGTTGTCTGTACAGTTTCCGGCAACATAAGGATTTTGGTCTGTTCTTTAGGTTGTTGCGGTGAAGCAACTGGACAGGAATGGTTTGCAAGGAAACAGAGAATTCCTCGTCGAGGTACTGATGTTGAGCCTCTTGCACCATGAGAATCTCGTCAACCTTATCGGATACTGTGCCGATGGCGATCAGAGGCTGCTGGTTTACGAATATATGCCACAGCGTTCTCTTGAAGACCACCTCCTTGGTAAATGATATACGCTAGGAAGTTGGTATTTCAATGCATCACGAAAGGAACTGCGACTGACCTGTGAATATTCAACTCGGGTTGTAGATCTTGGGCCGAATCAGAAGCCATTGGGATGGTTCACGAGAATGAACATCGCTTTGGCAGCAGCCAAGGGCCTCGAGTACTTGCACGACAAGGCGAACCCTCCAGTGATCTACCGTGACTTGAAGTCTTCGAACATCCTACTGGATGAGGACTTTCGTGCTAAGCTGTCGGACTTCGGGCTCGCAAAGCTGGGGCCAACTGGCGAGAAGACCCATGTGTCCTCCAGAGTGATGGGAACTTACGGATATTGTGCGCCTGAGTACCAGAGGACAGGTCAGCTCACGGTGAAGTCAGACGTGTACAGCTTTGGGGTCGTTTTGTTGGAGTTGATCACGGGACGACGAGTCATCGACACTGCCCGGCCTATCAACGAGCAGAACTTAGTTTCTTGGGTAAGTTCTGTCAAAATTCTAACATTTCTGGGAACAAAAAGGATAACCATCTTTAATCAATTGATTCGTGATCGATCAGGCTCAACCAATATTCAAATCCCAGAAACAATTCTCTGAACTGGCGGATCCACTTCTCGAGAACAACTACCCGGAACGAGGCCTAAACCAAGCAGTCGCAGTTGCTGCAATGTGCTTGAACGAAGATGCGACCACCCGCCCTCTGATCAGCGACGTCGTGACGGCACTAAGCTTCCTCGGGCTAGGCCAAGTGAATACCGATCAAGAATCCGTCCCTGCACGGGCTCGGCCATCTGATGCAAGGATAATAGACATACTAGGGGACTACTTCAGGGAAGACAGCCCGGGAGAACGCGAGAAGGCGGTTGCGGAAGCAATGGAATGGGGTTCGAAATCCCGCCGCAACATGCAATCCCGGAACGGGAGTGCTTCGTCGTCGTAGAATCACGTCGGCTGTCGCGGAAGTTGATTAGATTTTGGAGAAATCAGAACCTTAACTATATATCTCTCAAATCTTAAAAATAAATTAGGATGATTGTATTCAGTAAACGTTTTGACATCGATTAATTCGATTAGAATAGTAGTAATCAAAATTTTTAGAAAAAGTATCGGAATAAGCCATTAATATCAGAAGATGTAACAAATAAATAAAATAAAATAATTAAAATTTAATCGCATTAAAAGAAAATAATAAACCTAATACATTTAGGTGGGTGGAAGATTTGCATGGCACTCTTCGTCGTCTCCATCCGTCGATATGAGTCGACGAACCCAACAAACAGGAACGGTGAATTTCCCAATTTTGTTTTTCTTGATTCCTTCCCTCGATTTCCAGAAAAAGTTAAACTCCCGTGAATTCCCAGACTCATTCTCTCCCTGGGGAAACATCACGGCTGTCCGTCGTTTGAGATCCCGCTGCTCTTTTTTTGATCTGACCCGGCCGATTTGGAGATGGTAGCTTATCTACATGCATAATAGTTTATGTATCACAAACATAAGAACACAAGGGCTATTGCTCAGTTACTCCGGCGTTTAGAAATTAGTTAATTGGTAAAGATAAATGCACTTGTGCCCCGCCCAAGAAAGAGAACCAAGTTCGAACAAAAAATTTCAACTAGTCCTTCGATTAATTGATGCCGTGATTGAAATTCTGATTAGGGTTTGATCTGGGTTGGAGTGATTTGATTAAAGGGATTGGTAAAGTTTCTTCCTTCACCCTGCTCCGTCGTTGTTAGGAACTGGGTTGCGGTTTAGATTTGGAGATTGGGTCTGTAGATGTAGGAGAGTTGATATGAAGACGAGGAGTAAAGTCTGGAGATGGGTTTTGGGTCTCACGTATATAGTTGCTGTCGCGGTCATATGGATCGCTGCTAGTTTCTTCGTTCAGTCAGTGGTCGATGCGGGCGTATCACCCTTCCTCATCACGTATATATGTAATTCATTGTTTGTGGTGTATATTCCTATTGTGGAAATCGGTCGGTGGGTGGAGGATAAGTATGGAAGCTTATTGTTCTGGAGAAAGGGGAATGCAGGAGGGAGGGAGAAGGGGGGGGGGGGGGGGGGGAAGAGGTCCTCTTCATGAGCTGGGGGAGTCCGAAAAGGTGATTCTTCTTGGCGAGGGTTGTTTGGTTTCCAAGGATGATGGCCTTGATCAACAATCTAAACTTACTGAAGAAGGAGAGAACTCAGCACGGGCAAGATGAAAGTCTGGAGCTAGAGTCGAATCCTGATGGGAGGACATCGTTTGATGAAACCATGCACAAAGGGGTTGGGGATAAGCTAGTTGGCAAGCAGGGGCAATGGACACGAATGAGGGTCGCGAAAGCTAGCTTGGTAGTTTGCCCATTTTGGTTCCTAGCCCAACTTACTTTTAACCTCTCATTGAAGTACACGACTCTGACTGTATGCGTCTTTTATGCTAGACTTATCCGTTCTTACCTTGTACAAGTGTTCTGTTTCTTTGGGTACTGAAGTGATTGCTTTTGTGCTTTTGAAGTCGAATACGATCCTAAGCAGGGCATCGAGCTTATTCACCTTTTTAGTTGCTCTGGTATTCCTGGGAGAGAAGTTCACGTGGGTTAAACTGATTAGCGTTGTTCTTTGCATGGGAGGAACTATCATTGTCAGCCTGGGCGATTCAGGAACCACCCTAAAAGCCATTGCAACCGACCCTCTTCTCAGGGATATTCTGGCTTTGGTGTCGTCTGCACTGAACGCTGTTTATATCACCCTGATCCGGGTGAAGTTACCTGATGATGAGGAGAAGCAGGGACAAGCAAGCATGGCGGAATTCCTTGGATACATCGGCCTATTTAATCTTTTGATCTTCCTTCCAGTTGCTCTCGTACTAGATTTCCCCAAACTGGAGCCCTTCAATAACCTTACCTGGCAGCAGTTTGGTCTCATTGTCGGTAAAGGTACACGACCTGTTTCGTTTCCTTGATTGAATTGTTGTGACAAGCATGACATCCATTGATTGGAGGCCAATTGTAAACCAAGTCCGCTGCATCCAGGTTTGCTAGACAATGTGCTGAGTGATTTCTTGTGGAGGCTGTTCTTCTGACCACCACCACTGTCGCAACAGCTGGTCTCACGACCGTTGGCTGCTGTCATAGACACGATCACTGGCAATGCCCCTCACTTGTTGGATTACCTTGGTGCTGTTGCAGTTGCAAATGGAAAGAACCAGGCGCAATTATTTTGGAAAATGAACCCACTGAAGAGAAAGATGTGGTCGCTGTTCCGTGACATGAAGATGATAAACTATCTAGGCAAGTATAAGTAACCTTCCAAATTGTACAGTATTGAATTTCATGGTCATGAATGAAGCAACATTAGAGTTTGAATCGAGAAGATTTTTCAATCCTCGAAGCCAGATCAAAATTTCGTCACTAGCTTTGCTGCACTGCAAGATTTGGATTGCCATATCTCTGCATGACCCTTCTTGTAGCAAGGGCTGCAGCTTCGCTAGCTCGCAATGATCCACTGGCCATGAGCACTGCAAATTCAGCCATTATCTCCTCCTGCACTTTGCTGCGAGCGTCCCCTAGCGGATCAGTGGAAGCACTGTCCACCTTTGCCGGGGTGGTTGTTGGCATTTTTGGCTCTTCTTTTGTTACTTCCTTATCCCCGTTATGGGCTTCAGCTTTCTTCATTGGAGCAGCCGGGGTAGCAGTTGAAGGCTTGTTGACGTTTGGGGTGACAGGAGGGGGCCGAAACTGTGGAACCTGGGGAACTGCACCGGATTTGAGAGTTGTCTCCAGATTATTGATCATGGGCACTGCAATATAAGTCCAGAACAATTTCTCAGTACATCTAATGTAACCGCAAAGGCACAAACAACAGAGGAGAATATGCAGTAATGATCCCATATTGAAGAAAAATAAGACTCACTTATCAAAGAACCCATTGGACTGTTCATAACTTGGTTCGGAAGGTTCAAGATGTATTCAGGAATTGACGTGCCAACCAAAAACTGGGCGACCTCATTGCTGAAGTTGTTACAGTTGTGAGTTAGCAAGCTGTATGTTTCCGCCGTGTAGCGAGGAGCGATCTCCTGCAGGTACATCTCGAAGGCATCCTTCGGCACGTGGGTAATGCCTAGTTCAACAACGCGGAGAGGAGTCCCATATGGCGTTTTTCCTGCGGGAGCATGCTCTATGCCTCCACCAAAGTAGTATTCATTGCCATAGACCATGACGCCAGTATGCCTGATGAACCAATTAATTATAGAGAAACATCAGCATCCGTCTTATCCAAATCAACCAGGACAGTCCTTCACAGATCTCTTTACACTATGCCCAAAAATACCATGCACTAAAAACCTTTCATAACAAATTCAGCTAGTCCACTAACATTTGGAGTCGTCCTGCTTACCATATTCCTTCAATGGCTGTCCCGAGGAAAGACATGGAAAGCGTCGAAGCAAGGCCCTGGCTAAGGTCATACACGTTTAATGTAACCCTGTGACCTTCCTGCAACACCAAACACCTCCTCCTTAGCTATGTGGAAAAGCTTACACTCTCAAAACGGAATCACGGAGAGAGACCACAGACAGAATTCATGTCCTTTACCTCAGCCATTGCAGCAAGATTAACTGTATGTTCAGGAAATCCAACCACAAAGATCACAGGCTGACAATAAAGAAGAGAACATATTAAATCAACATTGAGCATCAACTGTTTCACGAGAGAAGAAAAAAAGAACATGCCAATAAAACAGTTCGCAGACACGAACATAAAAAAACCGCCAATAAGGGGAAGCAGAGATCCCTCCCAACAAAACCGCGGGAAACAAGCTTTAACTTGTAGCACGACCACAATTTGCTAAGACTCCCAGACTAAATTCCCAGGTAACTACTCAATGAGTGCAGAACCGATTCGGTGTCAAGGCAACACTAAATCCCAAAAAGCAATGACAACCCACGAGTTCTGATTCCCTCGGATCGAGATCTACAGGGCAAAGTCGGCACCTTCCCGACAGCGATATCAACCCACCAAGAACCCAAATCCAAAACCAGAGATTTCTACCCAGATGGGAAAAAGGGTTCCAATTACCTGGGAGGGAGAAACAAAGCAAGGAGAGGGCTGGGTGGCGAAAGAATCCAAGCGGTGCTATCCAACGGACAACGTTGTCCGGTCAAGCCTCCTTAAAATTACTTTTTTTTTTTTCAGGGCGGGGGATCCGTTACGTTTGGCCCCCTCCCTTTCTAGAACTCTCCCCTTCCCACACGTTTTTTTCGGGCTTTTTCCGGTCGGTTTTGGCATGACTATAATCCAGAAACTTCGATTGAATTCTTCAATTCAACCACGCACTCGATTTATAGAAAAAAAGTCGGTTCCCAAATATAATACTACGTATTTTGTATAAAACTTCAGAAACTTCTCCGTCCTACTACACAGATTCTTGTCGGAAGAGGTTGCCAGGATGAGAAAAGAGTAGAAATGTATAGAAAAAAGGTAGAAAAAATTTTGAAATTTTATGAGAGGACGAATTAGATTTCAATCCTTTTCCTTAGGGGTGAATTTCACTCAAACACAACCTTTGCTTTGGTCACACTTTCAAAAATTCATATTTTCTAAAAAATTAAGGGCATATTTTAAAAAAAAAAATGAATAAAGCTCCTAGTATATATATATTTTTTAAATTAACTCTTTCGGAGGACTTGTTATGGTGTGTTTCAAAACAATGTTTATATCTATCTATCTAGCTGTATATAAAATGAAGATGAAGTCACTTTTCTTTCCGCTAAAACAATCAAGAAAAAAACTTGCATCCGTTAATCATTTCGTAAACCCAGATAATTCAGAGTTTTTTTAATTAAATTTTCATTCTCGGTCAATCCAGATTCACTCTATATAAGTAGGTACAATTAAGTAAATACATGTTGTAATTAAATCTGAACCATTGATCTTGTAATTAAATTTTTATATATTAATGACAAAAATATAAATGCTGATAAAAGAAGGGTGATGCAGATACGGATTTTACATTATGAAATAATGTTTCAATTTAACAAATTAACGTTACTAAATTTTTATTTGAAACATCGACTTTGATTTTATATATAAGATCTTTTTTTAATCGTTATTTAAAGTAATGAATTTATAAAAATTTAGAAAAAAAATTTTGTACAAAGCGTAGCTTGCCGTTTTGGTTTTTTAATAATTTTAAAATACTTAGAATTTCTTTTATAAAAGCGAATTATTTTGGGTGGGGTTACGTGTGAAAGGATTAGAAAGGAAATGAGAAAGTGTTAGTAGAATGTATGATCTGTACTGCCGACGATTTTCTGTAGGATAAAGGAAACTTTCTGTAAATCTGCTGCACCTACGAGGAATGTATATTGAAGAGTTTTGGCTGCGAAAATGATTTTTCTTTTTTTAAACTTTTCTTACATGAAATGTCTACACATCCATTTATATATAGGGAAGAGTATGAAACTCAAATGACAATAGAAACCGACATATTTAATGATCTACTTAAATGTCTTACTTAATGACCCACTTAAATAACATTTTTGTTACTAATATTGCATTAATTGGATCATAAATTACCTTCAACACTCCCTTTTAATTTATGATCTTCAAGTAGTCTTTGAATGTCTCGAACTTCTCGGAAGACACCGCCTTTGTAAGAACATCTGCTGGTTGATCAAAGGTGCTGATGAACTCTTGAATAATCTCCTTCTGCGAAACCATCTATCTGATGAAATGATGACGAAGTTCTATATACTTCGATCTTGCATGAAAAACTGGATTCTTGGTCATTGCAATTGCAGATTGGTTATCACATAATATTGTTGTTGCCTCGTCCACCTTCTGTTGTAATCTAGAAGTAACCTTCTGATCCAGATAACTTCTCTTGTTGCTTCATTTGCTGCGATGTACTCAGCTTCTGTAGATGAGAGGGCAACAGTACTTTGCTTCTTTGAACTCCATAAAATGGGTTTTGTTCCAATGCAGAACAAGTATCCTGATGTGCTTCTACGATCATCTAATCTTCATGCCCAATCATTATCTACATAACCCACTAGATCATCCTTCCGCTCCTTTGTATACTTCAGTCAGACCTTCTGTGTGCCTTTTGGATAATGTAGAACCCTTTTTGCTGCAGGCTTCTGTGAATAGCATTTTGCTAAGATGCGAGCTTTATGCTTCTGCATGCTTCCATCTTCATTATACTTGGTTTTATAGACCCATTTCAAGCCGATAGCTTCTTTTCCTTCTGGGAGATCGACCAATGACCACGTGTCATTCTTCTCTATAGAAGTCATCTTCTCCTTCATGGCATTTCTCCATTTTTCTTCTCTGGTTGCCTCCTCAAAGTTATGTGGCTCAAATGCAGCAAGAGCAAAATTAGCTTGCTCATAAATTTCACTAAATAATCGATACCTCCTCGGTGATGTATCACCCTTTGCTTTTGGAATGCTTCTAGAGGAACTAGCTTCTGTTGTTCCGATAGGATTCTATACTGTAACTTATGTTGCTGCTTCTGTTGTTCTGATAGGGTTCTGTACAGATGCTTCTGCTATTGCTTCTGTATACTAGAACATCTGAGTCATAGAAGTCTCTTCCTACCACTTCCAAGCTGCAAGTTCATCAAAGATAAACATCTCTCGACAGAACTAACTTGTCTCTGATCGGATTATACAGACGATATCCCTTCGATTCATCACTATATCAGATGAAAATCAACTTCTCAACTTTCTCATCAAATTTTTCTTTTCCTTGAGAAAGCGTAAGTGCATATCCAATATAACCAAATACTTTGAAATAATTTACCATGGGTTTCCTTCTATGTCATGTTTCATATGGTGTCTTATCCCTAACCGCTTTTGTAGGGGATATGTTTAGAAGGTAGGCAGATGTGTTAATAACTTATGCCCAGAACTTGTTGGATAGACCTTTGCCCTTCAGCATGCTTCTGGCCATCTCCACTATGGTACTGTTCTTTCTTTCTGCGACTCCACTCTGCTGTGGAGAATACGGCATGGTCAACTGCCTATGTACCCCCTTCTGTTGACAATAGTCCAAGAATGATCTTAACAAAAACTCTCCTCCGTGATCTGTCCTCAAGGTCTTAATCTCGTATCCACTTTGATTCTCTGCAAGTGCTTTGAACTTCATAAAGGTGGTAAAAGCATCTGATTTCCTCTCAAGAAAATAAAGCCAAATCATTCTAGTATAGTCATATATGAACAACAGAAAGTATCTTTTGTTACCAAGAGACGAAGTTTGATGCGGTCCACAAATATCAGCATGAACCAGCTCGAGAGGGGCTTGAGCTCTCCATGATGTGTTTGGGAATGGAAGACGATGATGCTTTTCAAAGACACATCCTTCACAGACGTCACCTTCTGCAGCTTGTATAGAAGGTAGTCATACCACCATATATTTCTGCTTCAAATCATTTCTGTTCAAATATCCATACCTGAGATGCCAAAGGTGAGAATCATCTACAACCTTAGTTTTGAGAACCACATTGTTGTAAGGAGTCATTTTTAATGGGAACAAATTGTTAGACATCTTCTTCACGACCACGACCTTATGTTCGTTTTTGTCCGTTATCTCACATTGACTTTCTGCAAAAAATAACTTATATCAATTTTTCATCATTTGTCCCAGACTTAGTAGGTTCTGTGTGATTTCTAGAGTGTAGAAGATGTTGTACTCCTCTTCTGTTGACCTTCTACACTGAAAACTGAAACAACACATTTACCTCTTCTTGTTATCTCTAAGTTCCATGAGAGAGTTGTACTTCTCATCAAGCTCCGCAAAGTTCTTCTTGATCCCTGTTACATGGTTGCTAAAGCCGCTATCGAAGAACCGTATCTCATTCAGATCTTGTACGGTGTTAGAGGAAGAGTAGAAAAGTTTATAAGATTCATCTTCCTTAGAGAAATATATTGAGTTTCTATCCTCATGCTTCTATTCTTTATCTTTGTACCAGCAATCACGATCTGAATGAGTTGGAAACTTACATCTCCTGCACCGACGACTACAATATTCCTTTTCATGATTATTCTTTCTGCAGATGCGGCATCCTGCTTCTGCTTCTTCATAACCGCTTCTGTGTTGACTTTCTGGTCGTCCTTCTGCATAGCCTCTGCCTCTGCCACGAGACCTGGCTCCACGTCCTCTATCGTAGGACCTTCTGTTGTTTCCAGAACGTTCTTGCTTCTGCTCAGAAACATTCAACTTCGCTTAAAATACTTGCTCCACTGGGGTTGTGTACTTGCTGACCCGTTTCTCATAGGCTTCTAAAGAACCCATCAATTCATAGATGAAAACTTCTACGAGATCCTTCATCTCTTCAATCACTATTACCACATACTCAAATTTCTGTGGCAAGCTTCTGAGTATTTTCTCCACGTCTTTTCGATCCGGAACAGCTTCTCCACAGTTCTTCAATTGATTGAGGATCTCCACGATCCTTGAGAAGTAGTTTTTGACATTTTCTGCGTCTTTCATGTCTAGATTGTCGAAGTCTCTCTAAAGGTTCTACAGCTTTATAGAGATCACCTTATGTGACCCTTTGAACTCCTTCTTTAAGACCTCATACGCTTCATTCACCTTCTTCAGGCCGAATATCCTTGGGTAGATGGTCTTACTCACGGATTGTTGCAGAATCCGCAGAGCCATGGCATTCTTCATGATGTTCTCCTTGTACGCCTTCTGCTCATCTTCTGTGGGATTAATGACACCTTCTGGGAGAGATATTCCTTCTGGAACTTCTTCGTAGCCTTCCTCCATAAGTTTCCATAGATCTTGTGAAAGGAAAATGGTCTCTATTTGAGAACTCCAATAGTCAAAGTGCTCACCGCCGAAGATGGAGATTTGATTGGGAGAAACGGTGAATGACATGTTACGAGCGAATGCACACATGACCTTCTGCGCTCTGATACCAAATTTGTTAGGGTGATGTGTGAAAGGATTGAATAGGAAGTGAGAAAATGACAGCAGAACGCATGTTATGTACTGCCGACAACCTTCTGTAGAGTTCATGCACTTACGATGAAGGTATATTTGAGTGTTTTGGCTACATAAATAATTTCTCTTTCTTTAAACTTTTTCTTACATGAATTATCTATGCGTCCCTTTATATGTAAGGAGGAGTGAGAAACTCAAATGACAGTAGAAATCGACATATTTAATAATATACTTAAATGTCTGACTTAATAATATTTCCGTTACTAATATTGAATTAATTGGATCATAAATTACCTCTATCAAATAACGGTTTTATAAAATTCTTCTTATTGTCGATAAGCATCTTAACACGTGTCACTTGAGAATGCTATTGAGAACATTTATGATAATATAAACATTTTTTTAAAACTAACGAGATATCAACTATTATCGATATCAATTTGTTTACGTTTGCTCTGCCCGAAGGAGATGAGCCAGAAGGCGGCGGACGAGGCGGTCGGCAACGGCACCGATGCCCTGCAGGATGTCCGGACGGACGTCCCCGCCAAGCCGGACCTGGATTCCGATGAAATCCCAGATTCCTTCACTTGTTGCGTTTGCCTGTGAGTCCCCCCCGGGAAACTATTGCCCTTTTCTTTTTTTTTTTTTTGGATGGTATCGTGATTGGTGGTGGGGGATTCGGGGGGGGTTGGTAACGAGGGGTAGGATGAAATTAGGGATAAAGATTGGATCTTTGTGGTTACCGTGACGTTGATACAAGAGGGTGGAGGAAGGTAATAAGTTGATAGACCGGGAGATTGGAGATGCGGCCAACCACCGAGATGGGCTGAGAACGAACGAGCCGGAAATACATGGCCTTTCCGGAAGAGCTGGGCTGGCGCCGAAGAGCATGGGGGACGAAAATGAAAAAGAAGAGAAAAGATGTGAGGAGGAGAGAAAGGAAGCTAACAACCTGGGTAACGGCCGCGAAGGTGGTGCGCGCGGGGAGGTTATAACAGAGAAGGGGAAGAAAGAGAAAAGGGAGGGGGAGAAGACAGAAATGAAGATAGAAGGGTAACGGAGAAGAGGAGCGGAGACGGCAGCGGAGAGATGGATGCTGATGGCGAGTTGGGTTAGCTAGCGTATGACTCTAGAAACGTTTTATTATTGTTGTTGGGTTTGAGATACTGGGTTGTAATGGTTGAGAGTGAGATGTTGGCTCAGCTTCGCCGGAGTGAATCGTAAAATCGTACCAGACGTGGGTTGGAATGTGAAGAAGTTCTGGAATGGATAGTTGAATGTTGATGTTTAGGGCGATGTCGATGTTGCGAAAGGAGTAGGCGTTTTGGGGTGCTTTTGCTCGGTCTAAATGTTGAGATAAAGTGCAGCATTGGATTAGTCAATGGTGCGAAGTTTGTGACGATGCTTGAGATCGTGAACCACCCAAGTTTATTTTTGTTGCCTTGAAGGTTTGGTTTGGAGAGTGATTTGGGATTATGGTTGGTTTCTCATGAAGAATTCTTGCTTCTCCTTTTTCAGGGATCTTCTCTACAAGCCGGTTCTGTTGTGTGAGCTCCTCAAAACTTTGGGGAATGGATCATATTTGTGGAACTGACTCCAGTGAAAATTCCTGAAAGTAGTGGCTTTTCTTTTTTGCAGCGTGTGGTCATATGTCCTGTTTCTGGTGTGTCCATAAGTCCATGAGCGGTTTTCGTGAATCCCAGTGTCCGATTTGTCGGCATCCTTACATCCACTTTCCAAGCATCTGTCCCACAATTCACTTTTTGCTGCTTAAGATGTATCCCGGTACCTATGTTAAAAGAGAGAAGCAGATACAAGGTATGTTCTCCATATTGTCCCGGCTTAGTTGAACCTTGGTTAAACTTGTTTTATGCCCTCAGGAAAGAAGAAGATGCAGGACTTTTTTTTCACTTAATTGGGCAACTCGGCTTGTTTCTTACAATAAAGATCAAGAGGCCTTATTTAAAAACCTGAGTTTGTTTGTATGATTTGTGTTACAGAGGAAGAAAAGAAACTCCGGATTTCCTCTCCCCAGCTTGATGCCCGGCTTTGGATATCATCAGGAAATGAACATCTGAGTGGCGGTAATGTCACGGTCATGTACAACAAACCAAGGCTCGAATGTCGGGCCATCTCCAAATGTTGATTCTCAACCCCATACAAGTTTGATACTTGCAGTGCCAGGGGGAACTGCACAGGTTGATCACAACAGCTTTCCACAAGCCCTTATTGAAGGATCTCAACCACAAGATCTGCCAGAGAAAGAGTCAACGAAATGTCAAAATAAGGTGTCAATTGCTGACGTGCAATGTGGATCATGCAAGCAGCTGTTGTTTCGTCCAGTTGCTCTTAATTGTGGCCATGGTACCGTTTCTTTTGCCACTTTGAAGATGCTTTCCCATGTAAGTTGTTGCTAATGTCTCTTACTGTGATTTTCTTTGGTTCACGGTTCACGCACGATTTTTGGCAGTGTTTTGTGAGTCTTGCATCCCTGAAGCTGTGCCTGAGAAGTTTGAGTGCACCGTATGTCATAGCCTACATCCTGGGGACTCTCCAAAAGTCTGTTTGGCACTAGATCACTTCTTAGAGGAGGAGTTCTCCGATGAGTGCTTTGAGGAAACCGGCTGCTCGATCTAAAAACATCAGTCCGAAGGATCAAAGCCCCCAAACAGGTAAACTTCCAGGCTCCTTTACACAATACATAGCTTCCTGCAGTTGCTGCCATCTATTTTTCTTGTGGAGTGTTTGCGTAGTTCTCCCATAGGATGAGCAGTTTGAATCAGTTGTTACTGGAGGCACTAACACCGGCATGAGCCTTTCCTTATCGATAAAAGGCAACGGCTGAATAAGGTAAAATAAAAAATTATTCAGATTTGGTAAAATCAACATGAAGTTGTGGTGAATTTTTCAGGTTCTAAAATGATATCATCGTAAGGTTTTCAAAGCAAATCAATTAACAAACTTACAGTACTAATAATAAAAAAATGTTTGGCTTTTGAAATGAGAAAGCTATTTTCTCAGAAATCCAGGACTGTTTTTTGCTTTAGGACATTTATTGAAGGCGCTTGCCTAGGTGTGCCTGAATGTCTGATGGCCTTTGCGCAAGGCGAGCGCCGAGGTGTTGTGCGGCCTACTGGTTTGAATGCGTGTAGCCTAATCGTAGCATTCCCCATTGGGCAAGGTGCCCGTATTTATTACAACAAAAACGTTGGTTGGCTTTTGTCTCCAGGGAATGATGAAGCTGATAAGGACAAAAGGAAACCGTCTGTGTGGATCGATCCTTTGAAGACTCATTATGGAGTTGGCTGTGACTATTGTGGGGTAAGCGATCATGTTATTTGTATGTTTGATAATATAGGAACAACTATATGAATTTCTCAAAACTGCCCTAGCCATCCATCTGGTTTACTTAAACGGAGATGCCTTTCCGCGGTGTATTGAATATATGCTTTTGACGTAGATATGAATACTGTCTTTTGAACCTTAGATAGGAGAAAGTCATTGAAACTGTTGTGCCGCTCGTGGTATTGTAATTTCTCGAGGTCATCTCTGTTCCGCAGATGTATCCGATAGTAGGGGACAGATACAAATGCCAAGACTGCGAGGAGGAGATCGGGTTCGACTTGTGCGGGGAGTGTTGCAATTCCCGTTGCAAGCTCCCTGGCCGGTTCAACCAACAGCATAAACCGGAACACAAGTTCGAGTTCATAAGACCGGACGTGATGCAGAGGTGGATGGCAAGGTTCTTGACCGGGCGGCCACCCGTGGGGAGCTCTGCCAATGCCGTCCAGCCCGACGGAGACCCAGGAAACCCCGTCGCGTCTCGCATTGGCGATGATGTTCGAGAGGAGGAGGACGACAATGAGGACGAGGACGATGACAGTGATGTAGACATGCCGTTCATTGCAGTGGTGGAGGATGAGGAAGACGAGTCCCCGTCCGGTTGATGTAAACTCCCTGTCGGCTTAACCGTCTTCGTACCCTTTATATCTTCTTCATACTCGTTTTAATTTAAAAAAAAATATATATTTTAAGAATTTTTTAAATTCACTACAACAACTCAATTTAAAGCAGTTTATCACTCTCCTTTTAAATAAAAATAAATAATAAAAAAAAACATGCAGTAGTAAGGAAAAAAGGGAAAAGGACACGTCCTCCCTCCAATCAAAAAGCCCAGTTTTCCCCGTGACCTGTGCCTTTCTTCATCTCGGTCGATCTCTTTTCCCTCTGGAAAGATTTGATGGTAAACTCAAATCATGGACTCTCTGGGTTGGGTTGGGTTGGGGTTGGGTCGTCGTCATTCATCGTAATCAATCACACAGGCAAGAGATTACCAAACACGTCACAAGAAGACGATGTACTAATTTAATTGGATAAATATTATTGGTGGGAGGGAGGGAGGGAGGGGACAGCCTCGTCAGGAGATTCCCCTGAGAGTTTGAAAATGTTGTCACCCTCCCCCCCCCCCCCCCACATATCCCCAAAAAACAAAAAAACAAATAAAGAGCAAAAGCAAATCAATCAATTCCCTCTCCCTTTTTTTTATCATTATCGTAAAAAAAAAAAAAAATATGTGTTCCAATTATTTGTATCTTCAATGGTGATCCACTCCCGGCGCTTCATTATTTTTTTTTAAAAAAAAGTTTAAGCAATTATACGAGAAAAAAAATAGTATACGTAGGATTTCGCTAACCAATAAAGTAGTGAGAAATTTTTTTCTTTTTTAAAAAAGAAAGAAAAAAAGTAAGACAATATATTGCGGGATAGAGTTTAGAGGGGGGGGGGGGGGGCAAAGCATAGGATTCCCTCCTCTCTCTCTCTCTCTCACTCACTCTCACCACGTCCCCACACTCCCTCCAAACAAATTGGCGGGAAACTTTTGGAGGGGAATAATAATATTATTATTATTTTAATTCTTAATTTTATTAATCATATAACAAATGCAGACTTTGACGCCGCGGTTAGACACTCAACAACAACCCATCACAATCACCATATGGTTTAAAATTATTGTTGTCTCACACGTGTCTAGTTATCTTTAATCCCAGAATGTTATTATAAAGATAACGAATAGGGAAGCACAGAGAGACGGTGAAAACGTCGACGTATAAAGAGAAGAAGAGGAACAGAGCCTTTTTCTTCTTCTCCTCCTCCTCCTCCTCCATTTGTCCGAAACATCGAATCCCGAAAGGCGCGGGGAAGATGGGCAAGTACCTGAAGAAATCCAAGCCCACCACCGACGTCTCCCCCCCGCCCGCTTCCTCCTCCCCCCTCCTCCCCATGGGAGTCCGCACCCGTGCCAAGACCCTCGCCCTCCAGCGCCTCCATCAGGAGACCCTCCCCGATCCCGACCTCTGTTACCTGCAGCTACGTAACCGCAGGCTCCATAAGACCACCGCCCCTGTTCCCAAGGGGAGGCTGGGGAAGTCCGGCCCTCCGGTGTCTACCCCCGACGAGGTGGACAATGGTGGGTTCAGGGAGAGTAATCTGAACCTCAGCGTCGAGGGTTCTTTCGGGGAGAACGACTTGGAGTTCGATGCTAGAGATAGGTTCGGCCCTCTAACTGTGATTCTGGCCTCGGTTTTTTCTTTTCGTGTTCTTCTTGCAGTGTTTCCGGCTGCCCTCGTTACTTGATGAAAATGCGGTTTGCGTTTGTCTTGGGATTGCGGGTCGGCATAAAGGTCGTGTCTTGGGTTGTTTACTGATCCTTTTTGAGGCAGCATGACGAGGACTGCTTTGCGGTGGTCGTTTTGTTCCTCTGTAGAGGCAGAGTTAGGGATTGCTCTGAGCTGTTGGGAGTTTTTTTCCGCAGTCGAGTTAGCAATTTTTTTTTGTTTGCCCAGCATGGTTTTGTTCGTACCAGGTTTGTTTAGGGGGTCAGTGTTTCCTTCTAGGTTATCTTCGCCCATTAGTGGATCGGAACCGGAAGCAAAGAGGTGGCCAAGAAATTGTTTACTCGCTTTTCTTCTGGTTTCCAAACGAACCTTGCATGTCGGGATCGTTCCGTGTCAAGTCATTGTTTATCTTTGGTGGAGTCATTCTTTATGAGCAAGCACGTTGATTATTTGCTGGGAAAGTTTTCCTCTTGATCCAAAACTCATATGGCTTGTGAGTATATGCATTCATAATGGCTTGCTTCTGCTTTTGATTTTCACCCTTTCGAGTAGATTTTCCCTTTAGAGTAGTTGCTCTCAAATGTGATACTTTATTATTCAGATGGCTGATTATTGCTGCCTTTTCCTGTCGTTTCTTTAAATTTGTTCATGGTTACAAGTGTCAAACTCTCACCTGTTAAACTGGTTTTGTTTGTTACTGGGAATGGGATACCCTATTGGTTTATCGCAATGCATGGATCCATTACTTATGTTGGAAAGCGACTTTGATACTAGGATGCCTTATTCAGAGACAGTTAAAAAAAAAAAGAAATGATTAAATTTACCCTCACACGCTTCATTAATTTTTATGTAGCTTTCAGTTTCCAAAAGTTGACCTGACAGTATGACTGTCTCCTCCTTGGATCGGGAAGGCCAAGTTAGTGTTAATTTGCAGATGTTGCCAATATTTAGATGCTTCCTTAAATATCTCTTACCTCTGGATGGCAAAGGTGGCAGGCAGTAGATGGAAAATGAAATCGTAGTTTAAATTACATGTCATTGGAATCTGTGTTTCTTTTAACCCTTTTCTTTCTTAGTCTTTATTGGCTAAAGCTGTTTTTAGTGGGCTTCGATGCAGATGGTGCCCAAACTGGGATATTTCCTCACATCCACAGCTGTTATATCCGACTTTGGGTTTTATTCACAATTAAATTTTGATGATTTCATGATTTCTTCCCTTAACTCGGTTGTAATCAATCCAGGAGCACCAGAGAGAGCACACCATGCAGTTTTGTAGGAGGCTCAGATGCTATCCCAATCGCCGGATCCACAACCAGAAGAAGGAGCTCAATGTCTTCTCAGAGAATAACCAATGACTTGCTCAGGAGCATCCCGACAACACGGGAGATAGAGGGCTTCTTCACATCTGCGGAAGAACATCAGAGAAAATCGTTCATCGAGAAGTACGCCCCCTCAGCTTATATTCTTAAACTACGTGGCCCCGGATCTCAATTCTGATCCGACAAAAAATGGTTCTTCCTCTGGTTGTTTGCAGATACAACTTTGACATCCTGAATGACATTCCGCTTCCGGGCCGCTACGAGTGGGTTGAAGTAGTTCCTTGACTGTCCTCACTCGCTCAAAAGGAGAGAAAAAATCTCACAGGGGGTCTAATCTGTAACTTCTTAACAAAGGTCCGAAGAAAGGAAGAACGCTAACCAGGTGGTAATAAAGCTGCCGAAGGTTTTTGCCTCCCTCTTAGTGATGAAGGATACTGTCATTTCTTCGCAAAAGACGTTTTAGGGCGGGTGAGGCAGCAAGGTCTTAGCTTTAGTTTTAGTTTAGCTTAGGTTTTGTTTCATTTTAGAGAAGAATGTCCAGTAGCTCCATTTACTCTGGTATATGCTCTCTGTAGTCTCCTTCTTCATCTCTTGTAATTATGTAAGGAAGGGAGAGGCAGGAGTTTGAACTAAAACCAATGCTTTTGCTCGTCTGTTGTTAATATTTTCTTACATTTTATCATTTGCTTCTCCACTTTTGTCCCATGTTTTGTTTTTTGTTTTTACCCACTCCTCCCTCCACCATATTTTCCCAGTGGTAAATAACGATGGTGAATGTGAAAGTGATGTTTCAAACTGTTGTCTTTTGTTTCATCGCAACCATCTTTTTTATCTCGTGACACGTGTACTCGAACAATACTCATGTCCTTTGTCTGAATTAGTCGGTATCATTCTCTTATGGACAAATGATGAGGACAACAATACTCAAAATTGAGAGAATAATATAAATTATTTACTTTTAAGTGACGGATGGAGTCCAAATGATATTTAAAATCAAAAGTAAATAAATAAAAAACTGATTGTGATTTAGAGCGTAGACGAAACTCAACGTCCAGTTAGCTATAACAACACGCTGTATGCGATTAGTATGTTTGCTTATTATTGATTTGGGAGTTATAAATACTAGGATTTTTTATTCATTGGGTTTCGTAAAATCATTTTGAGATTTTTTTTTTCATCCCACTGATAAAAGCGCGCGCCCATGATTTCAACTCATTCACTTTTTTCAATGAAGTAGGAGAGAGATATGATCAGTTCCTTTAACCTGCAATTTCATTCATTCACGGGCACAGCTCAGAGATCTCGCTTGTATTTGGGGGGTAGGGGTAAAATCGAGTAAAACCCTGAAAGCGTCAGACAGGGAAACCTGAGGGAGGGAGGCTCAGGAAGTAGGATTCTGAGATGCAACTACAATCCAAAAAGAAACTCCTCCTCCTCTGCCAAAGGCCTTTCTACGGGTGTGGTGCTTGCTGCCTGACAATTCATTCAGGCAGGATATGTGCTTTTGCATCATTAATACTTGCAGAGCTCCTCTCTGAATGTAATCACGCGTTTTCAAAAATCAAATCAATTTTTTTTTAAAAAAAAAAAAAAAGGAAAAGAGTGTCCAGCTGATAGAGAGGATCAGAAAGTTTTTGTCCAGTGGTGCATGCAGCTGCAGAATTATAGCCCCACCCCCACCAATACTCTCACTGTTGTTGTTACTATTATTTATTGGTAGGAATAGGAGGATGATGGAGGCAGTGCAGCAGATTCTCAATTCGGACAGTCGGGTAATAAATTGTCACAACTGGTGATCTGAGGTTGTAATTGCACTACAGCTGTCCAATGTTTTAAAGGTTGTTCGACCAAAGCAGCAGCAGCAGCAGCAGCATCAGCCCAGAGATAACAGCTAAACTCTGCACTCGTGAAGAAAATATCTCCAGGACGCAAGTCATTTATCGAACAAATCGAGGGAATAACATGTTTAACCTTCAATTTTGTGTCGTCGCTGTTACAGATAGCCAGAGAAGGGGACACTAAGCATTACTGACCTAAACACGAATAATAAAATAAAAACATTACGCCTCGTATCAATCCCAGAGTTAGGAGCGCATCACCTTAAGCATCCGAGCTTCAAGGTTCGGAAGCCATGAAAAATTGATCAACAAGGTTCCCGTAGCATGATGAGTGGTGACAGAAGCATGCTTGACAGAAGCATGCTAACTTTCCCGGGACAAACATCCGCGCAACAGTTCGGCAAAGAGAAACTTCCATTCTCTTAGTACAATGGGATCCTATATACTTGTTAATATCTTCCAATAGCGTTGCTCGGGTGTTCGAGATCATGGCAAAAGACAAAGTATTTAGTCTCCACAGCAGAACCTACGCAGCAATGGTGGTAGCTTAAAGGGAATCTTCCCGTTTTGCATAAGTAATCTGGGAAATTAAGGAAAAAGTCAGTGCAATAACACTAATATCAAGTAAGCAAGTATAAGGTGTGTAAAATACCTATAGGTCTGTCTAATATACGTAGGTATTTGCTATGTGCATGTGGGAGTGTTTATATTTACAAAGAAGGCTTACAAATTTAATTCCACTTACACTTGGTCTGGCCAATTCCAATTGAAAAATCCAAGAGCTGGAATTTTATAGCGTGGGTTCTTGGACAGTTGAAGACACGGACTCAGACATCTCCACTTCAAAACCATTGACCTCCAATGTCTCCCCACCCTCATTTTTCATTTCATTAAGTCTAGCTAACTTTATAGCACGCAGCTTGTATCTGATCACAAGCCATGCTATATGGTGAGACTTTAACAAACCTGAGCAGTAAAATTACCGAAATTACAGGATATGATCTTTCATAAGTACATCCGAGAGCAAAGCAGCCGCCCATTTTCCATATTGTAATAGAATGCACATGGCCTCATTGTATTGAGATGAAACAGATTACATTATTGTAAACATGGTAATTATTCGGCTGTGCCATAAATTGCAGCATCAATCAGCAATACATCAATATGTACCATTTACCTACCAATCCCTGATACTCACATACTCGTTCTTAATTTAAGGCATGCAACTTTCGTCCTCAATGGATAATGAGGGATCTCGATTCAAAGTCATGAACTAAAGCTCAAAAACTTACTCAGCCACGGCTCCTGACTAACATTCAGTAGATCTGCCAGAATCGGAGTTCCTTCATCTGGCGAGCACAGCACAAATCTAAGCTATGCTAATTCCTGCAGAATGAGTAAAAGAGGAAATCAAAAGGTATCGAAATTCAAAACAAAACCTATTATTTGATTTTTGTTGCGCTAATCAATAGACAAATGATCCCAAGATATTCCACCATGTTCACGATCGCAATAACTGATAGAAATAGCCAAGCAACTCTGCTAGTATGAGCCGCTCAACTAATTGTATTAATTAGGCGCTTTCAGAATACCAACAATTTTGAACAAGTTTCAGCAATCTGACAGATTAACCTGGATAAGAACACCGATTGTCCATTTAGAGGTGCTAAATCGATCACAAAAAACGCCATCTCCAAAAAATATGGCCAAACTCGAAATGCATGCACCAGTTGGACAAAAAATCAAGAGCAACGAACCTTGACTTGAGCAAGGGCGAGAGTGGCATGCCTCTCCTGCCATTCGGATAGATCTCTCTTGTGATTCCCCTCAGCAGTTGCCCCACTCTCAATGTCTCTCCCGGGTTCATCACCATCATCTACAGGACCAATCAATCAATGCCTAATATTATCCTACTGAAACACCAATACCAGAAAACCCCAGAAACATCCACCCATGACCCACAAATCAAAACCACTCCTGTCCCGTGAATCACCACTCAAATCTAATCCCACAACACTACCCAATAAAAATAACGAACTTGCCCTGAAGAGGGAAACACTTGAAGGTATCGACGGTGAAGGCGCTGACAAATCGACCAACTTGTCCGTGATCCCGTACCCTTCCAAATCGGTTACCTTTTACCGGGGTTGATTCTTCGAAGGCGAGGGAGGATCCTTGGCCTCGGTAGGATCGGGGGTGGAGGCGGCCGCCGCCTTGCTACTGTCCTTGAGCAGTGCTTTCCTGCACCATGAAGACCAGTCCATCTGCGTGCATGTGCTGGTTTGGACCAACAATCGAGACCCAGAACACTCGGCCATCCATCCATCTCACCACTTCCACTGGAGCAGCTACAAACAGCATAGCTTGGGCCATAAAAATCCCAACACGAGCGTGTAATCGAGACACAAACTTAACTACACCCATTTGCCGAACAAACAAAATTTTAACTCCACCCACTTTAAGATACGACTTTTAGGTTTATGACCACTTTATTTCAGTTTCGATGAAAATTATCACTCCAAGTAACAAGTGATGATTTTTTTCGATTTTAATAAATATCGTCATCGACTTTAACCGCGTAGATTTGAAATTATTTTTGTCACCTCCGCTCTTTATTTAATTTTTCACCAAATAGGTTATTAAGTTCAAAACTCCCCGTTTGCCTCATCGTCTTAGTAAGTTTGATATCATCGGAATTGAGTACTGTGAGTTTTCCACCAAAATGCAGGGTATGGGAAAAGAATCGTGTCAAGAGGAGAAGTGACTAAATTAATTCATAATTTATTCGCTCAAAGTGTCTACTTATATTTTTTCTAAGTCACCATTTCAAAGCGACGACTTCTATTAAATGTGGACAAAAACATCACTTGGAGCAACGACTTCGCTCCCTATAATTACATTTTTTTTTATTTGAGACTCCTTTAAGTCATCACTTAAAATGACTATATTAATTAAATTTGTATAAAGTCGTCACTTGAAGCGGTGAATTTTCACTTAAATTGATATAAAGTCACTTTTAGCGTCGACTATGCTCAAAATTTAATAAAAATCACCACTCCCGGTCACTTATAGTGCCAACTTTAGTCAGGTAGATTGAGAATTAATTTCGTCTCCCTCCCTATTTGCTCAATTTTTTAGGCACCCCAAGTATTTTGGTGCAAAACCCGAAGGATTGTACTTCTTTACATTAGTCTACAAAGTTTTTGTCAAATATGACATAATATTTCAAAATTTCTGAATTAGCACACTTAAATAATACTTCAATTTTTTTTTTCAAATAGTGACTTCCAAAACTAAATAGAAGAAAGTACATTTTTTTTTGGCCAAATTATCCAATTTATCCTAAACTATTCAGGTTCTTTCCGATTTATCCTATCGTTTGAATAATATCACCATATATCCTAAACTTCCACCGTAAATCCATATTTATCCTCCGTCGGTCGACCGACTAACGGACGTTGACGTGGCGAGTATGTGGCGAGGACGTGGTGGTAACGTCGTTAGTCGCAACGCGAACGGAAAAATGTAATTGTCATAATCGTCCTCAACGTTGTTTTTTTCGTTTCAATTAGGTCAAACATTCAATAATTCGATCCCCCTAATTCCCTAATTCCCAAATCGATCCCCTCGACGTCCCGTTCCCCTACCCCTGACCTCCTCCTCCATGCAGCAGCTCCGACCTCCTCTATCCCCTCCCGCACCCGTCGATCTCCGCTTCTCATTAGTCCTCGACCGCGTCATCCTCCCCCTCCCCCTACCTCCTCCTTCCCTATCCGGACCTCCATTTCCTCATCCTCTTCCCTCACCCCAACCTCACCTACCCCACCCCTGCCGCTTCCACCATATCCGTCAGCCATATCAATTTCCCCGACGTTCTAGGTTGAGGACGTGCGTGGAAGTAGGAGAAGAAGAGGAGGAGGTGGGCCTGGACAAAGAGGTGGAGGTGGGGCTGGGCAAAGAGGAGGACGTGGGTTTGGGCAAAGAGGAGGAGGTCGGGCTGGGCGAAGGGGAAGAGGTCTCGAGGGTGGGCGAAGGGGAAGAGGTCGAGCGTGGGCGAACGTGGGCGAAAGAGAAGAGGTCGGGCGTGATGAGATCGTAGATGGTTGGAGGAAGCGGATGATGGGGTTTGAGGGAAGGGGAACAAGTCGACTGTGTGCGAGCGTGGGCGAAGGGAAGAGGTCGAGCGTGGGCGTAGAGGATGAGATCGTAGATGGTTGGAGGAAGCGGAGGTCGGGGTTTGGGGGAAGAGGGGAGGTCGGAGACGGTGTGACAGAACAGCTGGGAGAAGGAGGAGTTCGGGGGTTGGGAGGAACACAACGTCGGGAGAGGGAGAACACGTTGATTTGGGAATTAGGGTTTTAGGAATTATTGAATTTTGGACCTAATTGAAACGAAAAAACAACGTTGAGGAAGATTACGACAATTACATTTCCGTTCGCATTGCGACTAATGACGTTACCACCACGTCATCGCCACGTACTCGCCACGTCAACGTCCATTAGTCGGTCGACTGACAGAGGATAAATATGGATTAACGGTGAAAGTTTAGGATATATGGTGATATTATTCAAACGATAGGATAAATCGGAAAAAACCTGAATAGTTTAGGATAAATCGGATAATTTGGCCTTTTTTTTTTTTTAAAGGTGAAATAACGATTAGGTACTAACGTTCGGAAGTAGTTGTGTAGTAGGTAGGTTTGAAGGTTGGGGTTGGCAGCAAGCTGCCCAGTGTGATAATAATAATAAAAAAGAGATGGAGGATCGTCGACAGCAGGGTTCGAACCTGCGCGGGCGAAGCCCAACAGATTTCAAGTCTGTCTCCTTAACCACTCGGACATATCGACTTTATGGACCCATTTCTTAGATAATTATAAATATATCTGATAATGCCTTGCGCCCCCCATCTGGTCTCCTTTTGGCAAGCATTGCAATTCAAAGCTAACCAACCAAACACCTATGTCTTTTATGATGTTGCTCTTGCTCATAATCTAATCCAAAGTGACCATTCATTACACAAAAAGCAAGACCCAGTTTGTTGCGTGTGTACCAATGGAATCTTAGAACAAAAGATCACTAGTGGGAGTCCTGGACAAGGGATGAACATTACTCCAACTCCAACCCAGAAGTCAAGTCATTTGCCTTTTAAAACAGTAGTGAACAAATCAATCCCATTCCCATATACCATGCGGCCTCCTAAGAACTCCTGTAACAACCTCAAAAAAATCGAATCTTGTCCATGTCTCTTGCCTTTGTTTTAACCTCCTGACACCAAGCTGGGGGAGTAGTGAAAAAACTTCCCTTCTTTTATCCGTTCGTTCACCTCCCCCTGATTTCCCCGTTCCTATTAGGAGGACTCGCGATTTGGACTTTGGGAGTCCTCATCCCATACCAAACCGAAGTGTCCTCTTTTGTACTGTTCCTCCAATCCTCATCGACACCGTCATGTTCTTTGTTCTTTTGCCAACAACCCCCCTCCCCCCCTCGCCACCCACCCACACACCATCTGTTTCCTTTTCCCAAGAATCAACGGAATTTCTTCGAAAGGGATCGGACCCGGTGATCAAGTTCGCGTTTTTATCAGGAATTGATTGTTGGGTCTCGTAGATTTCGTGGGAAGGCATGTCGTCATGTAGAGTGATCCATTCCTATGGCCTTTTGGATTTGATAGGGGGTTTTGTATACCTGGCTGTCGCTTATGTTATGCTCTGGGTAGCCGCCTGGGTGTATGTCGTTTCTAGGCTTCTTGGTGTTGTTGGGTTGTTCTTGCCTTGCCCCTGCGAGGGGATACTAGGGTTTCGGCATGATGAACTGTGCCTGGGGATGATTCTAGTCGATTTCCCCCTGAGGAATATGTTCTACGTTCGCAGCTTGGTTGAGAGGATTTTGGTTTTGGGTGAGGCTCATGGTGGTGGTTTGGTTGTTAATTCGGTTGGCACAGGGAGTCCCGGAAAGGTTATTATGGAGATGGGAGCCGAGGGCAGGGGTTGTTCTGGTTCGGTGGATTTGAATCGAAAGGGAGGTGGTGGTTTTGATGTTAAGGGGAAGTCTCCTGAGAATCGGAAGCATTGGCATGGACTTAGAAGGAGGAAAAAATGGTATGGAAAGTTAAAGCCATTGAGTCTATGTATCCCGGATTCCAGGATTAGATCACCCTACGACAATATTGAAAAGGTTTCTGAGGTAGCTCAAACGCCGGAAAGTTTCAGTCATGCTGGTGTAATGAAATATCACCTCTCAGGTAAGTCACTTTCTTGATTTTGTCCGAGTTTCTGGTAGTGTGCTAGTTGACAGGAGAAACTGGAAATGGATGACTAATCCAGTGACATGTTGATTCTCTTAGATATTTTCCATTCGATGCGGACTGAGTTTTGAATATGCAACATGACAGATTCCGAGAAAGCATCTATTGGGGATAATTTAGGTGAGAAGACATGGGACAGTTATGAGTTGAGTGAAACATTTGATGGAAGCAAAGTCGTGAGCGGAGGAGAAACGCCTTCTGTTGAAAATGTATTCGTTTGTGGTCTCGACAACTTGTGCAGCGATGATGAAGCTAACAGAAGGATCAGAACTCTTGAACAGGCCCTCGCAGAGGAAAGTGCCTGCCGTGCCGCTCTTTACCTTGAATTGGAGGAAGAGCGAGCTGCTGCTGCCACTGCCGCGGATGAAGCCATGGCGATGATATTTCGGCTGCAGGAGGAGAAAGCGATGATAGAAATGGAAGTAAGGCAGAGCCAGAGGATAATAGAAGAAAAGGCCGCGTACGACGAGGAGGAGATGAACATCCTCAAAGAGATTCTTATCCGGAGGGAGAGGGAGAGCTTCTTCTTGGAGAACGAACTCCAAGCCTACAAACAGGCTTCATCTTCAGAAGAAAGTATCGAGGATATTTCTAAACACACCACGGTTGTCATACGACGATGGCCTTCCCCTCTAATTCACCTGGACGAGGAAGATGAAAACACGGCTAGTCGTGGCGGTCATCTTCAAACCTCTGAGGACGAAGTAGAAGCAGTGTACGACGTTCACGTCGTCGATGACACAACCGGGAACGGAAGCGGGCCGAGGAATCAAAGCGAGAGAGCTGTAAAGAATTACAATTGGTCCAAACCTTCGACCAGCGACAACTCGACCCTCCAGGTAAGGAAGAGAGGAGTCGCAAGTACGAGACCGACTCTTCGCTTTCGTAGCACGAGGTAAAAGCAAGGCAAGGTATGGTTGCAGTTCGCTGGCATGTGAGTGTGTGTACATATTATTACATGACTTGGTGAGTTTGTTTGTTTTTCCTTTTTCTTTTTCATCTTCTTTTGGATTTGGAAAGTAAATAAATATCGTGCATCGACCATTCATTGGAAATGGCGGGTCCAGCTGGGTTCAGGCGGGCCGATGTGGCCATAAGTATTTTTAACCTTGTCTAGGCCCGTTAGACCCGTACAGGTCCATCAATCAAATTAACTTCTATTAACAATTTCTTTTATATTACAGAGAATTATCGTAAAAATAAAAAGTTATATTATATTAATTTTTAGGAAAATAAAATAAATAAAATTTTTGATATAATTTTATAATGCCGAAATATAATTACAAAATCCTTTCGATTTTTTAGAATGTGTAAAACAACTTTGTCGAAGTATCTATTAGTTAATCCATGGGATGAGAGATTAAATGTAATGAGGCATTCAAATTTAATTAATAAGGCGCTTTTTAATAATTGTAAATGTCATCACCTATTAATAAAAATACTAATTAATAATTATGGAAGTGATATTTAATGTTTGGGCCAGGTTAATCCAGCCGGGCCGCACCCATCCCAATGCCAAGCCCGCCCGGAGCCCGACACTGTCTAATGGGCGCTTCGGGCGGGCTGTGGGGCTCAGAGCCCGTAAACGGGTATACTCTCTCACTCACAATAATTAAAACAAAATAAGGCGCAGCCTTCGTTTCCTCCGCGGGTCGGCACTAAACGCAAAGGTTTAACTTTTCCCTTCCACCGTCGGCCCCCTCGAACGCTTTTAATCTTCTACCGTCACCGGCTTTCGCCCCGCCGCTCCATCAATCCCACGATCCATTTTTCTTAACGCAGAAGAGGGAAATGTCCAGTTCACCGCCCTCGCCGTCGCCGCCGACAAAACCCCAACCCCTCCCCGCACCATCCAACACCCCCACCGCAGCACCCAAGCCAGTCCCCTGGACGCACGAGGAGACCGTCCACCTAATCCAGATCTACCAGTCCACGTGGTACTCCCTTAACCGGAATCACCTCCGTTCCCAGCACTGGGAAGCCGTCTCCGCCGCCGTCGCCGACCTCTGCTCCTACCCTCCCACCCACCCTACCCTCAAGTCCACCTCCCAGTGCCGCCACAAGATGGAGAAGCTCCGCAAGCGCTACCGTTCCGACCGCAAGCGTATCCTCCAGGGATCCATGTCTGTTTCCCCCTGGCCTTACTACGACCTCATGGACCAGCTCGAGCATGGCCCCCGCCGCATCACCGATGCACACCCCGTCAAAGCAGCACGCTCCGAGGACGACGATGATGAGGAGGACGAAAGAGGATTTGGCGGGGGTAGGAACAGGAGGGTGAGGAGCGTGGACTACATTCTGAGGAGGGCGGGGGTGGTGAACAGGTTCGCGGCGTCCGGAACAGACAGTGGGGCGAGGGTTGTGGTTCCTGAGGCGGCTTCCGAGAAGAGGAAGAGAGTGGAGGAAGGGGGAGATGGGAAGAGGGAGAAGGTGATGAGGGGGCTGGCGGAGGAGATACGGGGGATGGCGGAGAAGTACGTCGGGGTGGAGGAGGTGAAGATGGAGATGGTTCGGGAGACTGAGAGGTGGAGGATGGACATGGAGCGGAAGAGGCTTGACTTGATCATCGACAGCCAGCGGAAGCTCGTCGAAGCCATCGCCAAGGCCTTTGGTTCTTGAAGCCACGGAAGGAAGGTTTCTTTTTTGGTATCCAGACTTGACTTGGATAGCTGCATTCCCAAGTCTCGAATCTGAGTGATATCAAGCTGCCAACCACTTGGACCAATCCCGGTTAGTGAACTAAGGTTTTTTCAAGTTCTGGGTTTTGTTAGTCATGAATTGGTCACTATTGGCTTCACCTTCTTGTTGGCGATGCTTTGGAAGCTTGCAATGTAGAAACGACTCTGTTCCGACAACACTGCAGGATTTCTTTTCCTACAAACTAACTTTTCGATCAGAAAATGCATTTACATACCCATTCTAGCTCCTGTAGATTATGAAGTGCAGCAGCAAAGAATGGTTGATCCCGGAATTCATATATGGATGCACCATGAGGAAGAATCCTCCCTGCATACACTAAATAAATTCATAATGCCCCTGGCAAGACTTGGAAGGGATATGTCGCTCTTCCATCGAGGCCGTGTTGGAAAAAATTCTGATAGAAAGTGCACACCTGATGTACATGTTGCGAGGGGATAATGCTGGAATGAAAACCTCGTAGTTCCAGACCAGGAGGAATCATATCATGGGAACCGAGCATGTTTCTAGGCAAGACTGTGTATTCTCTGCATAAAAAGTTAAATCAGTAATTGCTACCAAGCCACAGAACAAACACATGCTCAGTGACAATCCCCAGAACCTACAATAAGAGAAGCTGACATGAGTTTCCCGTTGCAAGTGATCCTTGGAAATGCACTACAATTCTTCACCTTGTTGAGTGAGAAAGGTTGTGCCAACGTAAGAAAAATAGACACTTTAATGACACTGAAGGGACAAAACAAGAAAGGATGTCAAAGGCAACAGGATCAGAATCTGAAATTCTGCCAGCATCTCCTTCTTCGTCCTCAAATTAATATCAATCAGATTACAGCATAAGAATACCCCCTTCGAGCATGAAAACAATAGATGCTGTAACTGCATAAAACTACCAAAGACAAGCAGAAAGCACATTCTTTAACGATTATTGTAGACATCAGAACACGAAGAATGTCAGATTACTAACAACAGGCAATCGGTTTTCAGAATAGGACATATCAGATACATCTCGGGACTCCACTAAAATGGTCATGCAAGCACATACAAAGAATCTGTATGGTAAGCACCTAGTAGTGGAGTGCAAAGAAATCCAGATCCAAAATACCATGGCTGTTTAATCGCGATTCCTTTATTCACCTGCCCAATTACCTGCTCTCTCATTGCCGGTCAATCCCGATCATCTTTGTCCTGTTGCTTTCTTGATGCAATTAAATGTTCGAGCTCCTTCGCATGGCTTGTCATGCCACTGATCGTATATGCTTTGATCATGGTTCTATATGTAACAGTGTCTGGCTTGAATCCTCTTTGAGCCATAATCTTGAGCACATTTTTCATTTCAACAAAGCTTTCCGTCCTCCCAAAGGCATCCACCAGACAGTTGAAGAACACCAGATCCAGTGTAATGTCAGAGTTATCGATAAATCGCAAAACGCCATTGATCTTTTCAGCATCTTTCGCTTGCCCGTAGGCTCGCACTAATGAACAGAGCGTGACACAATTTGGCCTGACTCTCTCCGACTGCATTAACCTAAATAAATACTCCATCTGTTTTAAATCTCCAGCTCTCCCAAATGCATCTATCAGGATATTGTATGTCACATCTGTCCATGAGAAATGGTACTTTTGCATGTACTGCATCACAGCACTCATTTTCTCATACTCCCCAGCTTTCGCATATGAATCAAGGAGGATATTGAAGGTCCTAATGCTGGGTTGTATCCCCGAACTCTGAAACTTCTCGTAACACTTCTCCATAGTTCCAATTTGCCCGCTGCTGCCAAAAGCTCGCAATGTCGAATTCATGGTCCAAACGTCAGGCTGACAGTCAGGTTGCAGTAGCATCTCTGCAATCGTTGACTCCATTTCTGCATACCTTCCATTTTAAGAAAAGTAGGAAGTCAAGTCTAGCCATATTTCCTTCCCCGAGTTTAAACAGAAAAATTTAGAAGTACCTTTTGGCACGGCCATATGAATCAATTAGCGTATTGTAAGTAACCGTGTTGGGTTTGATTCCCTGATCTTTCATATCAGAAAGCAAGAACTGCACTTTGTCAAACTCAAAAACCTGGAGGCAGGATTTTATAAGTATCGAATACGTATGAACATCTGGCCTACAATCTAAGCTGTTCTTCATCCGATCAAGGATCAGGAAGGCCTTGTCGAACAGACCACTCCGACTGTAAGCAGAAAGGAGCGCTGTGTAAGACTCATGGTTCGCGGGACATCCCTCTTCGACCATCACTTGAAAGAGCTCGAGTGCCTTCGCGGGCTGTTTACATTTTCCAAGCATAACGATCATCTTAACGTATGTAGCAGGGTTAGGCTTGTACCACATCTGCTCCCGCATTAGTTCAAAAACCTGAGCAAGCAAGCTTTCAGATTCCTACTAAACAAAGAGGGAAAGAGAATGACAGGCATAGACCGACCCCCCCCCCCCCCCCCTATTAGGGCATTTATCCAGAAACTACTTTTGCTGTAGAAGGAGACATAGCTAATCGAATTACTCCCGCCCCCCCCCCCCCTCCCCCCGGCGTACATAACAACATATATTTGCAACGATCCAATTAATCAGCCTATCAAGTCAAACGACAACACCTATCGACTTCGGGAAGCTCATTCACCTTGAGGGCGGACTCCCACCGGAGAGCAGTAATTCGGTCGTGCAGAGCTTCAAGGACCGTCCTGGGGAGAAGTTTCTTGGAATTGGCGCCAGTCTTCCTCTTATTCTCAATGACCTCCTTGGTGGCTTCCCTCCGAAGGATGATGGATATCGCCTTCTGAGAAGCTACCTTCCTGTTGATCGCCTCCTTCCTCTCCTTCGCCTCCCTTTCCTTATCCTTCGACGCAGGAGCGTGGGAGGGATAGACGGAAGACGGATTCCGACGGCGGGAGGCGAGGAGAGGGCGCGGCGGAGCAGCTGGGGACGGCGAGGAAGCCATCGAGAGTGTGTGGGTGTGGGCGTTTGTTGATGATGACGATGCAGCGAAGAATCATCGTACATTTAACATTTTTCAAGTTAAGTTTATACATGATATTTTTATTTCTGAAAAAGGAAATCGATATTGTAATCACAACCTCGTTATTAATAACAACCAAACCTATAGAACTAACTACTATATAATATCCACTAGAAAAGAGACTAGTATTAAGATTAACTCTATCTTTTTCTTGAGGCTCTAAAAAAACAAAACCCATAATAAACAAATGCGTTTGAATCGCTCAAACTGTGTGTGATTTCCTCCTCCTCCCATCCAAAAAAGCAAACCAAGAAATCCAATTCCTCCCCCCTTGTCTGAATAATTCTTCGTGTCTCAAAAACCTTGTTTTTTTTTTTTTTTGGTCCAAATTCCCTCCCTCCCTCCCTCACTTCCCTCCAAAGGGAGTCGAAGCCTTTGGATGAACAAGGACTCGCTGGATAAACTGCTGCTACCAAGGACCTTGTCCGGCAGAGTGACGAGGGTGTGTGGAGGAACTTCCAGGTTCCGCGGTAACTCCCCGCGTCCTGTACCCAGCTCGGGAAAAAGGATATTGATTGCATCATGGCGGAGGAGAGTCCTCAAGGAGGCAACACCAATCAGGTCCGCTGTCGTTGTTGGTCGAATTTCCGAGATAAATGCTGACATTGTTATTTCCAATAAGAAGAAGTTTTCGATTGCGGTGATGTTATTTGTGTGCGAATGTTCAGGCCAATGACTCGACGAGCCAGCCCGGCCTCCGGCCGATGATGATGCGGCGAACGTCGACGCGTCACAATGGCTCCGTTCAGGGCTCGGGTGACGCGGACGAACCCATGCCTGTGAGCATGCAAGATAAGGCATCCATGCGGCGCCACGGTTCGACGAGAACAGGTTCAATGAGGTGTGACTCTTCCCGGGCCTTGGGCCGGTCGGAGAGCTCCCTCCTCGGCAAGGATGACCACCCTTACAGCGACCCGGACCTAATCGGGAGTGAATCAGGACGGTTCCCTCGGCGAGGGACGAACAATTATTCCGACGACCGTCTGATATCGGCAAGAGAGGCCGCGGCAGCTCAGGAGGCCTCGGAGGCTGAAGCCGCTGCTGCTGCAGCAGCCGCCGCAAGGGAGGAGGAGGAGAACGGGGGGTTGTTAGGGGAGGAAAAGTCAGAGGAGCAGCCGGAGAGGTTTTCATTGATGGACTTGCTGGAGCAGACGGACGAGCAGATGGGGTGGAGTGGATCGAGTTACATGATGAGGGACGAGGACGAGGACGAAGACGAGGAGGAGGAGGAGGAGGAGGTCGAGGAGGAAAGGAGCTGCACGGTGTGCCAGGTAAAACACAAGGGGGCAAGGTCGGGGCCATGTGGGCATTCCTTCTGCAGGTTGTGTTCAAAGGAGCTTCGAGTGGGCAATGGCAATTGCCCGGCTTGCAACGACTTCAACCTGGAAATCGTGGAAGTCTTCTAAACATATCCAAGAATTGTTTTAGCCATTTCTTCCTTCCGTTGTTTTCTTTCCTTCATCCTTTCTCTTTTCGGCAAATCTCTACTTTCTCAAGTTGTCCACACCATATTTTTGACCGGCAGGATATTACCAAGTTATCCAGATTCCTATTCAACTCTTGAAATATGGAATGGCACTGATTCGTCGTCAGGTACAACGTGATGAAATCATATTTTTAATTAAATAAAAGGACTTGTACGGATTTTTTTCTTGGGTATTCTGGGCTGATAATGCTGAGTATTTACCACTTGATTTGTGTCACAGTCCTCATAAGAAATTTCATATAGTGATTCAAGGCTAGAAGTAGATCTACGGAAAGAAGAACTTGGCTCAAGGGAAACAGGGGCGTTTAGAGTAACAGGAGTGTTTTTCCATGATGGTGGAGAAGGGCAATAACGGCAGGCATGGGCATTAGTCTCTACTACTACTCTCTCTCTCTGAAAAGAAGGAAGAAAATTTGATAGGATACGTACAAACTTACTGGGCTCTGATACCAAATTTAGGAGTTAGCACCAAAAAACCATTATACAGAGGAGGATACAAACTAGAAACACACCAGAAAACAAAGATTACTGGACTTAGACTATAAATAGACAAAGATGTCTTTACATGGTATTATAGTACAGAAAACGTTTGGAATACCAGATCAGAAACTTTCGGTACATGTCGAAATTCCGGAGTTTAGTCCAGCCTTTGCGACAAAGATCACTAGGATCCATGTACCATCCTTTTTCTGGATTATCAGCAACTGCAAATGCAATCTCACAGTCTATGGAGTATAAAATCATTTTTCGGGTTTTTCTTTCACAATAATATTTTAAATATCTTAGAACACGACCGACTCTTTTAAGAAAACGAGGACACTTCCATCTGGGTTCTCCATACTCTTCTCGTTCGAGTCTAAGTCGTGAAAATGAGCTTGGAGAATTCCACATGGGGGAAACCATGGCTTATCATCCCTAAGAGTTCTTCTGGGAGGTCTCATCGGTTTTCCTACTTTCAACCTGTCTGTGCCCGTGGCTTTCACCTTTAGCCGGTGGCAATTATGACTGCGAAAGCTTTACAGACCTACCATCCTGAGGGACTCCTGAAAAATTCTTATCGATAATAAACTCTGGAGGTTTGAAGTTTACTGGAGGAGATAAAGAGACCAGATGAAACACAACACATAAACAGTGGAAAACTGGGAATAACAGAAATATAAGATGATCAAACAAGAAAATGCAAACCTAAGGACGCTGGAATAGATCATAACAAAATATTTTTGGGATTTTGATTTTTCAAATGTTTTTGGGTTTATCGAAGATAGAGAGAGTGGTTTTGAGAGGAGTTAGAGAACTAGTACCGCCTTGCCTTTGTTATTGCCCAGAAGGGTGTTTTAGCCGCTCATGGATTTGGAGAAAACTTGGGAGGTTTATTTCTTTTTTCTTCTCTTCTCCCTTTCTTGTTTACAAGAGGAAGCTATTTATAGGAAAACTAAAAATTATACTAGGTCGTGGTTGTGCCACGTTACAACCTTATCGTTTTAGCCTTTTCCTAAGAGATGTGCGCAATGAGTCATCATCTTATCTCTAAGGAATATTTTCGTCCTTTCAGCACAAGGGGTACTATTGTTAGTCTTCAAGTACTGTTCTTAGTCTTCATCTTTTTGTCTTGGACGCTTTCCTTGCTTTTCTTGTGGGGTCCTTCGTCTTGCCGACAGTTTTCTGGTCCTTGAGGTTGATGGTCCTGGGCTTTGTATTGCTGATGAGCTTGGGCCTTGGAGGTCTGTTGGGTTTGTCAAGGATAGGTTTTGGAGTATGTCTTCTGCTATGACATCCCAATCTGGTTGTTCGTGAATAAAGCTTTCAAGAGCTTGGGATAAGTTCCAGACATGTGCAATGTCTATCTTGGCAATCTTATCAAGAATGAGAGCTTCTTCTGTCAGTGGTGAAACCGCATTCTGTTGGAAGAGTTTTTCAGTGAGGCAATTTCTGCTGTACAGAACATCTCTGTATTCTGGGTCCTTGACATCATATGTTGGAGGTATGGACCATGTTGCTGGGATATTGTCATCTACTTCAAAAAATCCATAGTGTAGAGCCATTGAGTGAGGAAGGCACGAGAAATTATCAACAGTGTTGATAGATACCAAAGAGGTGACTTGATCATCGTAATGCCAATTTCTGTGAAAGAGATATGTGGAGTAGACTGTTACTCCTGGCCATTTTTGATATCTGTATGCTTGTTCTTTAAACCAAACCTTCCATTGGAATAATGGAGCAAACCATGTCAAGATGTCAACAAGATGAGCATGAGAGTATGCTGAGGGAGAATATGAGAATAGGTCCCCAAATTGTTCTAAGTACTGAAGCATCTCCAATGCTGGAAACTCGAAAGCAATAGTATGTTCATGAAAGAAATACCAGAAAAACCATTTTAATTCCACAGGGAATCTTTCTGTAGGTCTTATAGGAAAAACTTGTAGGAATGGACAAGTAGGATGAAGACCTTCTCTGGGAAAGAAGAGTTGTCCATATTTCCTGAAGATGTCTGTCAAATAATATCGCATCTGTGAATAAGGGTCAGAGATTATTTCCATAGCACAGTCGAAACGGTAGATGGTATTCCATTTGTGGATCTCAGGCGGTAATGATGTAGAAGAGTGTTGTCTTGGCCCTGCTTGAATATGAGTGGTGAACATAGCCTGTAGCTTCGGATACTCTAGGAGATGTGGATTGACTATATCAAAGGGTCTGGATAGAAAATCTGCAACTATATTAGCTGTTCCTTTGATATGTCTCACTGAGAAAGAGTATTGTGAGAACCACTGAGAAAGTCGTAAAAGCTGAGCATTAGGTATCCTTTTTGCTTTGATATTCATCATTGAGTTGAAGGACTTGAAATCTGTCTCTACCAGAAAATGATATTCGGCCAGATGAAATTCAAATCGCTTGATACCATACTTCACAGCTAAGATTTCTTTGATACTGGAATGGTAGTGTTGTTCTGCCTGGCTGAATTTTCCAGATTTGTAAGCACAAATCTTTCTTGTTCCATTCTTTTCTTCAATAAGAATGGCTGCCCAAAATTCATTACTAGCATCTGTTTGCAAGACTCTGATCCCGTCAGAGGGAATCTGTAGAGGGGGTAAATTCTGTAGAGTCTTCTTCAAATATTGGACCGCGCTGGTTTGTTTAGGAGCCCATGGGGCTGCGTTCTTTTTGAGCTGGGCCTCTAAGGGACTGGTATATTGGCTGATACCTGGAACAAAGTCTCTTAGATAGTTAACAATTCCTAAAAACTGTTGTACCTATTTCTTTGTAAGAAGGGAGTCTGAAAACTTGAGTAGCTCTCGTGCAATGTGTGGACCAGGGTAATATTGTCCATTTGCCAGGCGCATTCCTAAGAAGTCAATAGTGGTAGTGCAAATTTGGACCTTTTTCTCTGCTAGCATAATTCCATATTGCTGCAGTATCTGGGCAAACTGTTGTAGGAGTACTTCATGGGAGCTCAGATCTTGACTAAAAAGAAGTATATCATCAATGTATATTAGTGCTGATGATTGGAGTGGTGTGAAGATTCTGGTCATGGCTTCTTGAAACAATGAGGGCGCTGTTTTTAAGCCAAAAGGTAGAACCTTCCATTGGAAATGTCCATTTGGGATACAGAAGGCAGTCTTCCATCTGTCTTCTAGATGAATTCCCAATTGCCAAAATCCACTTTTAAGGTCAAATTTAGAGAAGACCTTTGCTTGGGAGAGTGAGGAGAACAAAGCTGTTCTGTTGGGAAGAGGAAACTTGATATCTTGCAAGAAATGATTCATGGGTTGATAGTTAATAACCAACCTTTTCTTTCCTCTATTCTGTTCTGATCTTTTGTTGACGTAGAAGGCTTCACATGCCCATGAGGAGGTTGAATATTCAATCAGTCCTTGTTGTAGAAGTTCTTGGCATTCTTCAGCAGCTTGTTTGGAATCTTCCGGCTGCATTCCCGGGTGGCTTGCCTTAGTAGGATTGATATCCTCATTCTGTTTGAAAGGAAGTCGAACAAAGAATTCTGGATTGGTCCATAATGGAGATGAGCATTTTGTCAAAAATTCCTTGTGGTCTGCTGCAAATGATGGACGGAATAATTCAATAGCCTTTTCAACTGGCTGGATTGAATAGATCCTGCTTTTATGAGTGAAAGGCTTGAAACTGGATTTGTGTCGTATTCCTGTTGCCAGCAATCGTAAATGTGGGAGCTGTTGTATCAAGTCCCATCCTAGTACCAAATTTTTTCCTGGGAGGTCTGTAGCAACGATCTTGGCTTGTATAGAGCAAGTAGGGAAAAGCATTATCCTGATAGGCTTTGTCCGGGGATATGTCTGGAAAGTTTTTCCAGATGCTGCTTTATAAGTGTTGATTTCTGGGACTAAGAAATCTGCTGGTACCATAGCTGGATTAATCATGCTTTCTGCTGCACCCGTGTCAATGAAGGCAATAGCTTGTACTGGTCTATGGTACTTTGAAAAGTATACGTGTATTTTGACATGAGGCAGAATGCTTGTAGTAGCTAGGAGGGGAACCTGGTATTCTTGGGGATCGTCTGGTTCAGAAGTTTCTGGTTCAGAAGTTGTAGTCTGAATCACCAAATTTGTGAAGGATTCACAAGATGGAATTCTCCTAGCCAAGGTATTAATGTGTGGCCTTCGAGGAGGAGGGTATCTGGTTACCGTAGTGAAGGTGTAAATACCATGAATATCTTCCTCTTCTGTAGAGGAGTCGAGGTCTCTTGAGGTCGTAAATTGTGGCTGACTTTCCAAACAACATATGGTTTGGGAAGACGGTTCATCATCCAGGGAGAAAATTGATTCAACATCATTGTCTTGTAGGGAAATCCCAGTAACCTTTTCCAGCTGAGCTACAAATTTCTTCTGTTTCTTTGGGCAGTCTTTAGCAAAGTGTCCTTGCTTATTGCAGACAAAACATTTTGAGGATTTTCTATCTGGAGACCGTCTCTGCTTGAAGCGTAGATACCGCTTTTTCCCCTTATAGGGCAATCTTCTAGGGAACCTTTTCTTGGGTATTCTGGGCTGATAATGCTGAGTATCTTGCTTAGGCTTGAGCCGTTTTCCAAACCTTTTCTTCTTAGGAATTCTTCGTTCAGGTAGGTTTGGGCATTTGCACAAATCAGCTTTAGTGCATTTGATAAGATATCTGGCTGGTTTGCAAGCATTATCTATCCTTTTGTCGTGCTTAAGGAAGTCTCTGATGACTTCTCGTCGTTGACATTATTCACTTATAGCAAAGTGAACTGCTTGAATGATTTGTCCGACTGTCAAGTCCATGATCTTCAGGTTTTTGGCGGTTAATTCCTTTTCTACCAATGAGGAGATTGGTTCTGTCAAGGAGGACAGGAAGACTGGCTTGAGAGCATTGTTTGCACCAAGGTTGACAAAAAGTGTCACCATTCTTTTGAAATGTCGATTGATGTCCTTTTTCCGATAGGAACAACATCTTCGGTTGAAGAACTCCTTCCTTTGTTCATCAATCAAATTTTCTGGACTTCCAATGAAGTTTGTGTAGAGTTGGGTAAGGAAATCTTGGAAAGGAAGGCTAATGAGTTGGACTTGCATTTGTTCCGGTAAGTTGTTCCACCATGTCTGTAGCATTCCAGTGAATCTGGCAGTTAGTTCAGAAAGAATATCTGCAGAAGATGGAACTGATAATCTTTTCTGGAGACACCATGCATAGAAGTCTTTAAATCGCTGAGGCCATTTGTCCATTGCGATATCATCCAGGGTAAACTTTTCTTGTCCTTTAATAGGATGTCGTTCTTGATTTTCTTCTAAGGACTGATCAGAAGAACTTTCTGGTTCATCCACGTGGGGATTGTTATCTGCCATTAGTATCTGTGGATCCTTGGTGATTGATGATTCTGCTGGTGATAGGAAAAACTCGGAACCTTGCTCATCAGAACTTGACTCTTCATGTGTGGAGCTTGTAGAGGTTACCGAATCAGAGGTTTTTGATGAAATTGATTCTGCTGGCGTCCTTGTAAGGAATATATATGGACTTTCGTCCAGTCGTTGGTCATACCGGTGTTCTCTATCCTGGTGTAATATATCAGGTTCGCTTGGCCATGAGATAGAGCTGGCGGCAGAAGAGTCACTAATGTAGTGATTCTGTTGGGAAACTGGTTTCATCCAATGTGGGATGGAAACCTGGGGATTGTTCTCTTTGATTAACAATTGCTGAGTAGGCATTTGACTAGAAGAATCCGTAGGACTTGGAGAGCGTCTTGGTCTTGAGGAACTGGAAAGTTTTTGCTTTCCTGTTCTGATGTCTTCTTTTCTTCGTTCTTCATTTTTCTGTTTACGAACAATCTCTCTGATGTCCGCAATATCTTTTTTTTCTGGATTTCCAAAGAGATTATGTCCTTTAGCATGCTCCTGAAGTGGGAAATAGGAGCTGGATCTTCCTAAATTAAAGAAGTCTGATCCTTTAGTTACTGGGTTTGGATTTTCCTGGATTGCTTTTATCTGTCGCTTTAACTTGGCAATCTCTTCATCTGGATCTGACCTAAAATAGGATGGATATCTTCCTTGTTCAAAGTTATCCAAGGAATGCATGAGTACTCTCAGTACTTCATGTGTCTGGGTGTGGTGTTGATCCATCTTTTCTGAAAGTCGTACACCTTGTTGATGGAGGGTTGTTTATATTCTTTTCACATCATGTTCCACGCTGTGTACCCTTTTGCAAATAGTAGTGAGGGCAGTATTTTGTGCAATGGCATTCTGGCTTTGCCAGTTGAGCACTGTTTCTGCCAGGCTGTTTCTTATTGGATTTCCGGCCTGGTCCACTGCTGTAGGTACTGGTATCTTGGGTGCATATCTCACATTGTTGTGGGTAAATTCTTCAAGAGGTGGAAATCTCAGATCTGTTTCTGAGTGTTCTTGTTGCATCATCATTATTGTGGGTATATCCAATGAAGCACGTAAGGCTTCTTGAGAACAGGTGGTGTAGGTCTTTATGGATGAAGCTGTCCTTGATGGTTCTAGAACTGGTAAGATTGACTGAACCATTGCGGATGAAAATGGCTGGGCAGCTTGTTCCTTAGTTGTTTCCGTGCCTTGTGCAGATGCCTTTTTCTTTACCCATTTTAAGATTGGCTTATAGCATGGTAAGACCGTTTGCTTCTGTTTTAACGGGCGTCTGGTGTCTTTGGCTAATTCTGTCAGTTCTTGCCATGCTTGGTATTGGCGAGTAGATACTGGTACTGACGGGTTTTTACCAGTAAACTCATTTTCCCATCCTGTTGGAATAATTGGACCAGATTCTGGCTTGGGATATGGTATCCCGTAATTCACAATGTAATCAAATTTTCCAGAAGGCTGGCCTAGGAGTCCAACTGTAGGATCACCTGACTTGTATCGTTGATGCAAGGTGAGGGTCTTCGTCATCCTGCTTGTTTTTGGTGGTTGGTAGGAGTCATTATCTTTAGTGTCAGAATCACTGTCTGGTTCTGGAAGGCAACTTGTTTTGTTTCTTTCGTCTTGAATAATCAGGTTCTTCACAGTCTTCACAATCACAGTTTTCTGGGCATTTTCCAATATCCCAATAGCAGTGTTGTGACTGAGGGTCTCGGAAGAGGAAGGTTGGGTTTCCTTGTCCATCAAAGGAATGAATAATCTTATTTAAGGAATCAGGCCTTTTCCTTTTAGGTACCGGCTGAACCATGAACATTGTAGGAAAAATAGGCGGAGCTGTAGGTTCTTTTTCTTGTGATCTGTCAAACTTGATTGTCACAGATCCTTCTCTGTTCCTTATGAACGTAGGAGATGTAGACTGGATTGGGGCAACAGGTGCGGTCTGCCTTTTGATCTGCTCATAATTTGTTACCCATTTTTCTGGGAGTAACTTCAAAAGTTCTGCTCTTGGTATCTGTCTTGGAATATGAATGCAGGTAGGAGCTTTCTGATTGTGGTAATCTGCCATGATGAGCAAGGCATCATGTGAATCGTTAGGCATGCTTATATCCAGAGCATGATTCTGGACTCGGTATGCCATCTGATAATGAAGAGTTGCTTCAATGGATTCTGACTCCATTGTGGCACCACAAAGTTGGAGTTGAACCTGCAAAGCTATCAAGACTTTTGGGTCTCGAAGAGACATGCAGAAGTTAGGATACAGAGTTACAAAAACTGTTCCTGCATTTAATGTTGTTTCAATTGTCTCAATAACAGCATGTTGATATTCCATGTATCTGGTGTCCAATAAAGCCATTCTGGCTGTCACAGGCAGTCCTTTTCGTCCATGATATGTCAGGGCAAGTCTTATGGCTCCAAAATGGAGATGTGTATATCCTTTTTCAGTCCATTATCCAGGGAATTCTGCAGGCAGTTGTAAGGAAACAAATTGTTCCCTTTGAGTCCCCAAAATAGGGTGCTGACTGAATTTACTTGTCTGAACATATTCGAGGGCAGATGAGGCAGGTTGTCTGATTAAAGTCCTTATTCGTTTGATTGGTCCTGCTGATGGTTTATGAAAGGCAGTGTATGGACTAAGCAAAGGGAGCTTAGTATTTACCACTTGATTAGTGTCACAGTCCTCATAAGAAATTTCATATAGTGATTCAAGGCTAGAAGTAGATCTACGGAAAGAAGAACTTGGCTCAAGGGAAACAGGGGCGTTTAGAGTAACAGGAGTGTTTTTCCATGATGGTGGAGAAGGGCAATAACGGCAGGCATGGGCATTAGTCTCTACTACTACTCTCTCTCTCTGAAAAGAAGGAAGAAAATTTGATAGGATACGCACAAACTTACTGGGCTCTGATACCAAATTTAGGAGTTAGCATTATACAGAGGAGGATACAAACTAGAAACACACTAGAAAACAAAGATTACTGGACTTAGACTGTAAATAGACAAAGATGTCTTTACATGGTATTATAGTACAGAAAACGTTTGGAATACCAGATCAGAAACTTTCGGTACATGTCGAAATTCCGGAGTTTAGTCCAGCCTTTGCGACAAAGATCACTAGGATCCATGTACCATCCTTTTTCTGGATTATCAGCAACTGCAAATGCAATCTCACAATCTATGGAGTACAAAATCATTTTTTGGGTTTTTCTTTCACAGTAATATTCTAAATATCTTAGGACACGACCGATTCTTTTGAGAAAACGAGGACACTTCCATTTGGGTTCTCCATACTCTTCTCGTTCGAGTCTAAGTCGTGAAAATGGGCTTGGAGAATTCCACATGGGGGAAACCATGGCTTATCATCCCTAAGAGTTCTTCCGGGAGATCTCATCGGTTTTCTTACTTTCAAGCTGTCTGTGCCCGTGGCTTTCAATCTTAGCCGATGGCTATTATAACTGCTAAAGCTTTATAGACCTACCTTCCTGATATACTCCTGGAAATTCTTATCGATAATAAACACTGGAGGTTTGAAGTTTACTGGAGGAGATAAAGAGACCAGATGAAACACAACACATAAATAGTGGAAAACTGGGAGTAACACAAATACAAGATGATTAAACAAGAGAATACAAACCTAAGGGCGCTGAAATGGATCATAACAAAATATTTTGGGATTTTGATTTTTCAAATGTTTTTGGGTTTATCGAAGATAGAGAGAGTGTTCTGAGAGAAGTTAGAGAACTAGTACCGCTTTGCCTTTGTTATTGCCCAGAAGGGTGTTTTAGCTGCTCATGGATTTGGAGAAAACTTGGAAGTTTTATTTCTTTTTTCTTCTCTTCTCCCTTTCTTGTTTACAAGAGGAAGCTATTTATAGGAAAACTAAAAATTATACTAGGTCGTGGTTGTGCCACGTTACAACCTTATCGTTTTAGCCTTTTCCTAAGAGATGTGCGCAATGAGTCATCATCTTATCTCTAAGGAATATTTTCGTCCTTTCAGCACAAGGGGTACTATTGTTAGTCTTCAAGTACTGTTCTTAGTCTTCATCTTTTTGTCTTGGACGCTTTCCTTGCTTTTCTTGTGGGGTCCTTCGTCTTGCCGACAGTTTTCTGGTCCTTGAGGTTGATGGTCCTGGGCTTTGTATTGCTGATGAGCTTGGGCCTTGGAGGTCTGTTGGGTTTGTCAAGGATAGGTTTTGGAGTATGTCTTCTGCTATGACATCCCAATCTGGTTGTTCGTGAATAAAGCTTTCAAGAGCTTGGGATAAGTTCCAGACATGTGCAATGTCTATCTTGGCAATCTTATCAAGAATGAGAGCTTCTTCTGTCAGTGGTGAAACCGCATTCTGTTGGAAGAGTTTTTCAGTGAGGCAATTTCTGCTGTACAGAACATCTCTGTATTCTGGGTCCTTGACAACATATGTTGGTGGTACGGACCATGTTGCTGGGATATTGTCATCTACTTCAAAAAATCCATAGTGTATGGCCATTGAGTGAGGAAGGCATGAGAAATTGTCAACAGTATTGATAGATACCAAAGAGGTGACTTGGTCATCGTAATGCCAATTTCTGTGAAAGAGATATGTGGAGTAGGTTGTTACTCCTGGCCATTTTTGATATCTGTATGCTTGTTCTTCAAACCAAACCTTCCATTGGAATAATGGAGCAAACCATGTCAAGATGTCAACAAGATGAGCATGAGAGTATGCTGAGGGAGAATATGAGAATAGGTCCCCAAATTGTTCTAAGTACTGAAGCATCTCCAATGCTGGAAACTCGAAAGCAATAGTATGTTCATGAAAGAAATACCAGAAAAACCATTTTAATTCCACGGGGAATCTTTATGTAGGTCTTATAGGAAAAACTTGTAGGAATGGACAGGTAGGATGGAGACCTTCTCTGGGAAAGAAGAGTTGTCCATATTTTCTGAAGATGTCTGTCAAATAATATTGCATCTGTGAATGAGAATGAGAGATTATTTCCATAGCATAGTCGAAACGGTAGATGGTATTCCATTTGTGGATCTCAAGTGGTAATGATGTGGAAGAATGTTGTCTTGGTTGTGCTTGAATATGAGTGGTGAACATAGCCTGTAGCTTCGGATACTCTAGGAGATGTGGATTGACTGTATCAAAGGGTCTGGATAGAAAATCTGCAACTATATTAGCTGTCCCTTTGATATGTCTTACTGTGAAAGAGTATTGTGAGAACCACTGGGAAAGTCGCAAAAGCAGAGCATTAGGTATCTTTTTTGCTTTGATGTTCATCATTGAGTTGAAAGATTTGAAATCTGTTTCTACTAGAAAATGATATCCGGCCAGATGAAATTCAAATCGTTTGATCCCATACTTCACAGCTAAGATTTCTTTGATACTGGAATGGTAGTGTTGTTCTGCCTGGCTGAATTTTCCAGATTTGTAAGCACAAATTTTTCTTGTTCCATTCTTTTCTTCAATAAGGATGGCTGCCCAAAATTCATTACTAGCATCTGTTTGCAAGACTCTGATCCCGTCAGAGGGAATCTGTAGAGGGGGTAAATTCTGTAGAGTCTTCTTCAAATATTGGACCGCGCTGGTTTGTTTAGGAGCCCATGGGGCTGCGTTCTTTTTGAGCTGGGCCTCTAAGGGACTGGTATATTGGCTGATACCTGGAACAAAGTCTCTTAGATAGTTTACAATTCCCAAAAATTATTGTACCTGTTTCTTTGTAAGAAGGGAGTCTGGGAATTTGAGTAGCTCTCGTGCAATGTGTGGACCAGGGTAATATTGTCCATTTGCCAGGCGCATTCCTAAGAAGTCAATAGTGGTAGTGCAAATTTGGACCTTTTTCTCTGCTAGCATAATTCCATATTGCTGCAGTATCTGGGCAAACTGTTGTAGGAGTACTTCATGGGAGCTCAGATCTTGACTAAAAAGAAGTATATCATCAATGTATATTAGTGCTGATGATTGGAGTGGCATGAAGATTCTGGTCATGGCTTCTTGAAATAATGAGGGCGTTGTTTTTAAGCCAAAAGGTAGAACCTTCCATTGGAAATGTCCATTTGGGATACAGAAGGCAGTCTTCCATCTGTCTTCTAGATGAATTCCCAATTGCCAAAATCCACTTTTAAGGTCAAATTTAGAGAAGACCTTTGCTTGGGAGAGTGAGGAGAACAAAGCTGTTCTGTTGGGAAGAGGAAACTTGATATCTTGCAAGAAATGATTCAGGGGTTGATAGTTAATAACCAACCTTTTCTTTCCTCTATTCTGTTCTGATCTTTTGTTGACGTAGAAGGCTTCACATGCCCATGAGGAGGTTGAATATTCAATCAGTCCTTGTTGTAGAAGTTCTTGACATTCTTCAGTAGCTTGTTTGGAGTCTTCAGGTTGCATTCCTGGGTGGCTTGCCTTGGTGGGATTTACATCCTCATTCTGTTTGAAAGGAAGTCGAACAAAGAATTCTGGATTGGTCCATAATGGAGATGAGCATTTTGTCAAAAATTCCTTGTGGTCTGCTGCAAATGATGGACGGAATAATTCAATAGCCTTTTCAACTGGCTGGATTGAATAGATCCTGCTTTTATGAGTGAAAGGCTTGAAACTGGATTTGTGTCGTATTCCTGTTGCCAGCAATCGTAAATGTGGGAGCTGTTGTATCAAGTCCCATCCTAGGACTAAATCTTTTCCTGGGAGGTCTGTAGCAACGATCTTGGCTTGTATAGAGCAAGTAGGGAAAAGCATTATCCTGATAGGCTTTGTCCGGAGATATGTCTGGAAAGTTTTTCCAGATGCTGCTTTATAAGTGTTGATTTCTGGGACTAAGAAATCTGCTGGTACCATAGCTGGATTAATCATGCTTTCTGCTGCACCCGTGTCAATGAAGGCAATAGCTTGTACTGGTCTATGGTACTTTGAAAAGTATACGTGTATTTTGACATGAGGCAGAATGCTTGTAGTAGCTAGGAGGGGAACCTGGTATTCTTGGGGATCGTCTGGTTCAGAAGTTTCTGGTTCAGAAGTTGTAGTCTGAATCACCAAATTTGTGAAGGATTCACAAGATGGAATTCTCTTAGCCAAGGTATTAATGTGTGGCCTTCGAGGAGGAGGGTATCTGATTACCGTAGTGAAGGTGTAAATACCATGAATATCTTCCTCTTCTGTAGAGGAGTCGAGGTCTCTTGAGGTCGTAAATTGTGGCTGACTTTCCAAACAACATATGGTTTGGGAAGACGGTTCATCATCCAGGGAGAAAATTGATTCAACATCATTGTCTTGTAGGGAAATCCCAGTAACCTTTTCCAGCTGAGCTACAAATTTCTTCTGTTTCTTTGGGCAGTCTTTAGCAAAGTGTCCTTGCTTATTGCAGACAAAACATTTTGAGGATTTTCTATCTGGAGACCGTCTCTGCTTGAAGCGTAGATACCGCTTTTTCCCCTTATAGGGCAATCTTCTAGAGAACCTTTTCTTGGGTATTCTGGGCTGATAATGCTGAGTATCTTGCTTAGGCTTGAGCCGTTTTCCAAACCTTTTCTTCTTAGGAATTCTTCGTTCAGGTAGGTTTGGGCATTTGCACAAATCAGCTTTAGTGCATTTGATAAGATATCTGGCTGGTTTGCAAGCATTATCTATCCTTTTGTCGTGCTTAAGGAAGTCTCTGATGACTTCTCGTCGTTGACATAATTCACTTATAGCAAAGTGAACTGCTTGAATGATTTGTCCGACTGTCAAGTCCATGATCTTCAGGTTTTTGGCGGTTAATTCCTTTTCTACCAATGAGGAGATTGGTTCTGTCAAGGAGGACAGGAAGATTGGCTTGAGAGCATTGTTTGCACTAAGGTTGACAAAAAGTGTCACCATTCTTTTGAAATGTCGATTGATGTCCTTTTTCCGATAGGAACAACATCTTCGGTTGAAGAACTCCTTCCTTTGTTCATCAATCAAATTTTCTGGACTTCCAATGAAGTTTGTGTAGAGTTGGGTAAGGAAATCTTGGAAAGGAAGGCTAATGAATTGGACTTGCATTTGTTCCGGTAAGTTGTTCCACCATGTCTGTAGCATTCCAGTGAATCTGGCAGTTAGTTCAGAAAGAATATCTGCAGAAAATGGAACTGATAATCTTTTCTGGAGACACCATGCATAGAATTCTTTAAATCGCTGAGGCCATTTGTCCATTGCGATATCATCCAGGGTAAACTTTTCTTGTCCTTTAATAGGATGTCGTTCTTGATTTTCTTCTACAAAAATTTAAAAAACATTATTCGCGCAGGTTAAAAAAAATAACGAAAATAATATAGGATTAAAACGGGCCGAACTGGGTGGGGGCTGGTCATGTTGGGCCAAACTTGGGCCAGTGATCCGACCCGAACCCGGATTTGACGTAAGGATTCTCTGGTAGGGGTAGCAAATTCTGGTTTTTTATTATTTGATGGGAAGCGCAATCGTGTAATAAAGGGTTAGGGGGGGGGGGGAACCGGGGAGATTGAGGAATTAAGTGGATTGTTTCGGTTGATTGTTGGCCTCTTTTGTTTGGTGATTGAGGCTAAGACTAGGGCTGGGGTTAGGGTTAGGGTTAGGGTTTGGTTGTAAAGCGATGTACGCTGATCGAGTCGAAGCGGAAGGGAAGGTTTCCGCGAGGGATCGGCTCAATGGGAACTCCTTCGTCGGAGATCCCTCTCGCCGCCGTCAATTTACTGGAAAGAGGTATTATTCACCGCCCTTTCTGGATGTTTTATATGTTCACGAATCGGTTTTTTTCGTGGGGTCTGGTGTTGTTCGTGAGGATCTGGGCCATGTATTTGCTAGAATTTTGGGGGTCCGAGTGTCGTCGGATTCGACTGGGTGAATGTGATTCATTCCGGGGGTGGTACAGGTAGTTTTAGCCGCCTGTTGCAGTCGGTTTCTCTGGAGGAGACCATCCTGGCCATGGTTCGTGATAGTTTAGGGGATTCTATTGTATGGAGACCTAAGTTCATGGGGAAATTTCACCCCTCGTCAGTTTGACAAACGGATGTGTTTTCTTTTCTATAAAGTGGTATTGCCGAGGCAGTCCCTGGTCCCTTCATGTACCTGTATATTTGGGTTTATTATTGTTATTTTCTCCCAATGCCCACATGTGCTGTTTCAGTGCCTTCAATCAAACATAATTGTGATTCATTTGATCTCCTCCCATCAGCTTTCTATCCAGGGAATAATTTGTTTACTGAAGTGCTGCTTATTTATGCAGACAGAGAGAAGATGATAAATGGGAACATGACCTCTTCGAGAAGAATAACAATCGCCAGCTCACAAGTAGCTTTAAGCTCCGTTGTCATCACTTCAAACCCCAATTTGGCTACACATGAATGTGAAATAATGTTTCTCAGGTATGCGCGGAGATCGCCAAGTTGGTACCCGTGACCTGCGTTTAAAGCTTCAAAGGAAGGGATTGCTGCCAGCATCGCAAGGAGTAAAAGGGTCTGCTCCTGGTGTTCGTGATCTCCGGGAAAAGCTATCTGGAGTAGTTACCTCGCCACCAACAAGGACTGAAGTGACCAAACCCAAAATGGTGCCAGAGGCTACTAAACGCTTGAGGAGAACTGTTGGAGATGGAGCTTCTACAGAGGAGACAAAAGCAGTTTCAACTTCAGCTGCTAGGAAGAAACCAACACAAAAGGCACAACTCTTCACCTAAAACACCCACAGTCATCTTTTAGCTGAATTAACTTCGCCGTGTTCAAAGTTCAACGGTGATCTATATGACGTGGGGATGACACTTTTGCATGCACAAATCATATCAATTATTCACTGGGTTGACATTAATTGCTGTGAAGTGTACTGAACAATTTTTTTTCTTGATAAATTACTTTTTCTCCATCCTTCTAGAACTCGGTGTATGTAAGTGTTGCTCTTGGTGCTAGTGAAGTTGCATTGCAAGCATAGTTGTACAGTTTTGAGGTGACATTTTATCAGATTTCTTTCTTGCTGCAGGCTGATGTTGATGGTTTCCTTCGGTCGTTGGGTCTTGAAAAGTATTCAATCACCTTCCAAGCCGAAGAAGTACATAATTCTGGTGTTCATATTTTTGGAATGATTGAGCTTAGTATGCTAGATTCACAGGTGATCGGCGGTATTTTGTGTTCAATAGGTTGATATGACAGCTCTTCTTCACATGAATGATGATGATCTCAAGGCCTTGGGAATTCCAATGGTAAGCTTGATGCTTGAAACTATCTCCGACATATTCATAAGCTCGATGCTTGAAACTATTCACGAGTTGTAGGGAGGAGGAGACAAGATACATCAATAAATAATCTGTTTTTCATCTGTAGAGTTGACCCCCCACACTACACACACTCCCTCTAGACATTTCAATAATCGAAATGTGGCCTGCGTTAGATTTTTTTTAATGAATATGAAAAGAATTCGTGGATAGGAGTCTTTTTGTTTGTTGTCATAATTGTGGGTTTTTTGGGGACCCTTTTCATTTTTTTAATTATTTATTTTTAATATATTTTTTTTATTTATATATATTGAACTTGGAATAAATTATTTTCTAACTGCCCTAGTGTCACGGTTCAGGATCGCGACACTCATGTGGGTGACAATATCGCGGTTCTCAACCACGACATGCTTCCCCCGAGCAAGTTTGCTTTTCAAGTAGTTCTCAAGCACTCCCATTGGTTTTTTGTTCACAGGGTCCTCGAAAGAAGATACTCCTGGCCCTCGAATCTAAAGAATGAATATCTGCCAACAAAAGGTCAGCATTCAGTTTCATCTCCTCTCTTGCTGAGATTCCTCTCATCTGGATCTCATCTCTTATCCCTTTCTTATATCATCCACACCCTTGCTCTGAAGCTGGAATGTTCGTTGGTTGATCAGTCATTCTATAACCCGAATGTCTTCGTCTTTGCAGGCCTAAATATGTGCCCAAATTTTAACGGCTGGGAGGAAGTTTCTCGGGAAGAGCTTCAGTCGGCTATATGCTTGCAGCGGGAATGGAAGATGTAAGGTTCTAGGTTATGCTTGGTGGTGGAGGCAGAGATTGGCGAGACTCATGCAGGGAGTAGCAACACACGCTATTGGTTTTTTGGGTGTTTAAGTAGATTGACTTCTGAGTTCTGATTTTTGTTAAATCCTTAATGCTAATATCCCATCTTATTTTTGTTGTCATGCCTTTGGGACCGCCTGGGCGATAATACAATTCTAGGGAAGAAAATAAACCCAAAATGACTTGGACCCCAGCAGCACAAATACCAACAAAAAACGGTTCATATTACAGTAAAAGCTTTTACACATGAACATCGTTCGTGGATTGACGTATGCATTACAGGCGGTAGATGGATGAAAAAAATTCCTACAATGAGCGTCCGCAGCGCTTGCGCCCTGAGTGCAGGCATACAGCCGTCAAGTGGTGACGCCACAAAACTGGTCTGCGCGCCTGCCTGGAAGTCTTGGAGAATCAGAGGCCATGCTTCAATATTAGCGTGCTGCTATAGTTTACCCTCCCATCTTCGACTTCCATGTCAAGTATTTCCTATTTTCTTGCCTGTATCTCTTCATTTCCCTCAAAGCAGCCAAGACGACATGCAGGGTCACAGGGAGAAAGAAAGGCTACACCAGCCACAAACACAACAGAGTGAGGAACAGATAATACTGGAGGACACAAGTGCCAGGATATCAACTTTTGTGACGACAAAAAACCTCGAATTGAGGTTATACTTAATGCATCAGAAAGCTTGCCAAGATCTGAAACACCTACCGAATAAACCGCAAAACAATGCTCGAATGAGTAATAGCTGATGGATGTAATAGACGGATCAAAAAAGGCATCTTCAGCCAGAGATCTCGCTTGCTTTGATGAAGCTAGGGGGAGCATAAAATCCATGTACATTAACATAGGTCCCTAATAAAAGTTTAAAGAGACGGTTGAACATTTTTGATAAAACAAGAGGTACCTGCAGCAGCATCGAAAGATCCTGAAGAAACCTGAGTTTCAGCATTCTTTGCAGCCTCCACGGAATGCTTCACCTGTTCCCAGAATCATAACCGAGCGTCAATGGAGGAAATTGTAGCACAAACTTTATATGACCATGCAAATGTAGGAGGAATGTGTACATTCTTTGATTATATCACGCATAACACAGCTGAAGCAGAAAACAGAAAATCATAGGACTCGGAAGCTAATTCCCAGTGTCTCACCTGCTTTCCAATCTTATCTATGATTATCATTCTGGGAAGCGACTGAACCTGCAACGCACATTGTCATCACATCCATTGGTCAGTGGAGCTAATAGAGGATTTGACATTGGATACCTATTAATTAAGGTACGTAATCCATCCAATAATTACCAGTCTAGATAGAGAACCCAAGGTTGATGCACAAGAATTTAAGTTAAAACATGTATGCTGCCGTGCCAAGAAGTCCAATTCCCTGAGAGAGTTCCTTTGTCACATCAATCAGCATGAATCCCGAAAAAAGAGTAAAGACAATGATGACGTAAACCGCTGCCTACCCTACATAGATGCAAAGATTGAATAGTTGAAAATATTTTTTAAACCCTCCTAAAATATATCTCAGTCAGATGCTAAATCAAAAAACAAAAGAAAAGAAAATCTCAGCCAGATCTACATGACAGGGAAGGTAATTTATTTTCATGAAATTTATGTTACTGAAGCCGGACAAAGTTATGACTTCTCTTACTAAACGGATAAATATAAAAGTGAAGATGTTACACAATTCCACGTCATTAGGCTAGAGATCAGACAGGAGTGCCCTAAAACATCTGAAGTCAAAGAGAAAGAATGAGAAAAGTTAATTTGACCAGAAAATAAACTTAGATGTACATCCCTGCAGTGACAAACGTTCCTAAGCTTACCACTCTGCGAAACCTTTGTTACTGGCTAACATTCTAGATCTGCTCGTTGCTCCAATAAAGATTTCATTGGATTTCAGACCAAATAGTTGTCGTATCTGGCCCACAAGAACTTCAAATATCTTCTCAAGATCCTTCACATATATGATAGTCGATAGGCAGGTCATAAGGAATACAATCAAACTCAACATGCAATAACATTGTGTCCCTATTAAAACTGACTGCAACAGTCATTATTATAGGACAACAAACTGAGAAATAAATAGGCATACAAATGGCAAAGTAAATCTCATAATTGTTTGCATTTGTCTTTCTGCATTGAGAAAACAAGGAAACTCCTATATGGAATAAAATACCAATTTCAAGGAATAAAGCTTAATGACCACACTCAGAAGATCCCCGAAAAAACATGCCAAAAATAACAATGTCTTAATAATCAAGGCACAATCTAAACCATTATTTAAAAGAACTGGAAATTCTGGCAAATAATCAAAACGTTTGAAACCACATCAGCCTTTTCACCTGAGGAAGAATTTTCCGGAAGATGCGCGGATGGCTTTCTTTGTCATGTGAGCAATGTAAGGGATTCCAAACTGTAACGCCTCCCCACATCTGCAAGGCAAAGACACTTTATTACAGGAAATTTGGCCAAAAAAAGTATGTGCTTAGCCACAATTTTGCTTCCTGAATTTTAAATTACCGGTGATATAAACCCATTCGTCTCAGAGATGGTCCCATCAGCAAGCTGCAACTTCAGAGGGCATTCCTTTGCAGATGGTATATAACTACAAAGACACCAAAGAAACTTGATATATATGACTTTAATAAAATGGCAGAATCGTGCTTAGATGAAACACAATGCTCATACTTTTCCCAAAGGAATACAAGAAACAAGTTACATGCAGATAAATATAAAGATTTAAAGATCATACACTACAAAATGCAATATCTTTGACCGTCCACCAGCTGCAACTGAAGTATCCAAGTGCCACTCATTCGAATTTACCTGTTGAGTAAATCCAGGGATCACCGTACAAAAATTCAGGAAAAGAAAATCTAAATGTATCCCAATCCAAAAAAAATCTTTGGCGACCAGTCTAATGGATATTCCAATCTTGAAATAAAGGGGTAAACATAACCAATTCACTAGAAATATCAGCACTACAATGATTTCTTATGACAATGATACAATGTACAGCGGATTTTAAATATCCAGAATGCCAGCAGCCAGCCAGAGATAAAGAAAACCGAAAAGAAAATCTAATCGATACAAATTTAACAATACCGCTACACCCATCGACAGTTATAAACTAAATCAAGATCTCCTCCCGATGATGCCATAAGGCTCAAACTATCTTCTCTGCCACATGAAACCTAGATAATTAGCATCAGTGACCATTCTTATATCCTATCATTTTATAAATACTAATGGGAGAAGGATCTTACGAAAAAGGGCAGATCACTGGTGCTGAAGATGTTACTTTCGTGCTTATCATCCCAATAAGAATATGAGGATTTAGGAGTATAATGTAGAACCTGGAAAATAACTAACCCGATTAACAAAGAAGTAACAAATGATAGCAAAGTAGAAGATCAAGGTGAGTAATGGCAGTCAATCAGTTAGTAAACCTGACTTTCAACACTGATATCTGCAATTGATTTTAAGCCTTGAACAATAGAGGATAGCATGTCCTCCTCTATCTTGTTGAAATCCCTGCAGGAACATGGGACAAGCAAGTTTACTGGTTGCTTTCAAATTAATTTACGGATGGCAAAAATATCGGGACCGAGACAACATTCATGGAATATCGATTAAACTAGCATTGCACATACCAGTCATAAACCCAGCTATGTGGATCTGCATTAAGCAAATTAAACGAGAGCACAATACTCCCATCAGCTCCAACAGGCATAAACTCCCCAGGAACCAGTCCATTATCATTGCCTCCATTAGAAAACACCTTAACGAAAATCTCCACGGTACTCGCTACTGCCTCCTCTACCGTTACCGTCCCAAAAATCCATGCATGCCTAAACTTCCCAACTATACTCCTCATCCCCGCAACCACTTTGTCATTAATTACCACCACAGTATATGCATTCTCGTCCCTCAAAATCCCCTCCAGCTCATCATCCACGATCTGATCATCCTGACTGAAATCAACACCGCCGATCACCCCGCACCAATGCTTGTCCAGACCTCTAACACTCTCACTGCTAACACACTCATCACCTGCGCCGACCGTAACTTCTACAGAGTACTTACTAAGACAACCCCCGCAATGCCGAGCCTCGGGGGCGAACCCTCTCATACGATCATCAATGGAAGCCTTCAGGCCCTCGACGCGGCCATTCACGTCCTGCAACGCGGAATCAAAACCTAGGAAAACCGCGCGGAAGCGGCACGGGAACTGAGGCGGACTAGACTCGATCCTCCGGGAGATCGAATCGATGTCGTCGAACGGCAGCGGCGCGCGGTAGATCTCGATCGATTTCCAGAGGAGAGGGAAGCCTAACAGGAACGACACGAGGACGGAGAAGGTGAGGAAGAGGCGTTTGACACCGGGCTTCGTCGTACGCATGGTGTTCGCATCGTACTCTAGCGGCGGCGGTGGAGGGGATGGACCGTCGGCGGAAGCTGCCGGAGACGGTGAGATTTCCGCCATTACTGTAATTTCCAAAACACCGACCGGCCCTTTTGTCCCCTCTCTACCAACGATCGAGATTTATTCACGTGTCTCAACGGGTCGAATTGACGGCTGATAATTGTTATGAGTTTTACGTTTGCACAGACGTCAGCCCAGGCGCCGACCTTTTCCAGTGATGGGCCCCTTCAGGCCCAAAACCCATCGTCTCCTTCTCTTCTCTTCTTCTTCGTCTTCGTCTTCGTCTTCGTCTGTTCATCTCCCCTCACCATTTTAGCACGCCGCCCCTCTCATCCGGATAACATTAACGTCTTTTACTTAATCAGTTAATTAATATTTTTTGAGAATCCATCTTCGCAACCGAAACGCGGGGGTCGTCTTCTCCGACCTTACATCGGTGGGGGTTGATTCTTACGGTCGCCGGAGCCGGTCGATTCGAGGTGCGATTTGGGTTCTTTCTTCCATTCGATCCGTCGATTGTGGTCGTTCTTTCCTTCGATCGCTGTTGATTGCGTTCGTTGGCGTTTCTTTGTTATTTTTATGGATTGCGAGTCGGTTATGGCTTTTTAGCGGAAGGGATTGGTGGTCGGTGAAAGCCAGAGCGATGATGTTTGTTTAAGGAGGGGGGGGGGGTTCTGCGGGGACGGGTTGTTCTAGAAGCTTCTTTAGGATGTAGCGAGGGAGTTTTGGTGGGAATTTGAATCGGATGATTCGTGTGCACGTGATGTTTACTTGTTTTACTGTTTGTGATATTTGTTGGGAGAGAGGGGTTGATTCCTTTTTGGGTGGAATTGCGCTGTTTCGACGTAAGGAAGGCTTTTTTGTGACCTTGGAAATAGGTTTACTTGTGTGGTTCGACGTGATTTTGCCTATTTTGAACTTCGATTTTAATTCTTGATCAGACAATGATTCTTTTGTTTGGTATCTTCCCCCCTTTTGTGTTCTTGGTTAAAGAGGGATTGTGTTGGGACAGCACGAGAATGAGCAGCCAGGTGAACAGAAGTCCTGTTAGGGGCTATAGGCGGAGGAAGGCTACATTGAATTTGGATTTGAACACTGAGCCGGGGATTGAAAATCGGGACCAGGAAGGCACTTCCAATCAGGGAACTTCTCCACCGTTGGAAACTGTTGTCCAGGGGCAAGCTGAATATAGTGCCACAATTGATGTCGAGGAACTGGACGATGATGTTGCCTTTTGCTCGCCAACAGCATTTGCTGAAGTATGATTAACATAGTATTCATGCTTCCTCCTTTATTTGGTGGGCGTGTTTCATTTCATATGGTTTCCTTCTATTGATCATCTTCCCATTTGCAGGCAAAAAGAAAAGCTAGAAGGAGCCAAGGAGTGAACGAAGTGGTTGATGTAGAATCAGGTGCTTATCTATTTTCTCCCTTCTTCTGTCTAGCGTAATGTGGGCTGCAAATTTGCTGAATTAGATGGATCTTCCTGAAGAGTGGGTGTGACTGTGACGGTTCAGTTTTTGGGCAATCCTGTGTTTTGACCTTTGCTATACTTCTGTCTACTGCTTTTGAATTTCTGTACATGGAGATTTAGATGTGCTGGCTTTCTCACTCCTTATACATGTTTCTCCTTGTTGTTTCTAGATGAGCTTTTCACGATTCTCGGCCCGGTGAATCCAAAGCGTAGAAGAGGTGCTGGTGTTACACGCCCAGAAATTGTTTTTGGTGATCTTTACATTAACTTGGACAGCAACAATAAATCTTTGGTAATTTTCCTTCTAATCTCTTATCTCTTTTTGAGTTTAATGTATGTTCTCTTTGTGGCATAAACAAAATCTTTGTTGTCCATTTGTCAATGGATTCTTCTTCATTCATGGCTACGATTATCCATCTGTGGCATTGCTGGTTGATAATTTTTGAGGTATTACTGAATGTGAATGAAATGTGGTGTATGGTCGACAATTAAAGTGGTTTTGGAAGTATAATTTACTTTCGTATGGTCTTATTTGCAGAGAGAGTCATCTTTGAAGCCTGTTTCACCCCCTCCACCTCCAAAAGAACCAACCTTCAGTTGTCCAATATGCATGGGACCACTTGTGGAGGAGACATCAACAAAATGTGGGCATATATTTTGCAAAGGCTGTATTAGAACTGCAATATCTGCACAAACAAAATGCCCCACATGTCGGAAGAAGGTTGTCATGAAAGATTTGATCAGAATCTTTCTCCCAGCAACCACAACAAGCTGAAGGTGAGGCTATTCTATCCGGTGATTTTAGTTCAAATTGATGGCTATCCCAGGCCACGCGTTGCACGATCCCAACTATTACAAGTGGAGTGATGGGACAAGTCCCAAATTACTGAGAGCGAATTTCTTTTTAACCCTCCTTGGTGCTTCCCAGTAATGTATGGGCAAGCTTTCTTCCCTACCTATATTGTTTGTTGTGAGGATGCAGTCAGTAATCTCGTCGATGTCGCTTGACCTTGCGTCTTCTTCAATGCAGGGCTCCAGTGTATGACATGCCTTGCGGAGAGAGGAAATGCGAGATTATTTTCTCAGACTTTGTGGTGGGACCGGAGTTATCTCTAGGGGGTGCTTACAGTTGTACTGAATGTGCAGTAAGAATTCCATTGGTTAATCTAACCTTTAAACTGTATGTGTACAATGGTCTGGTGATGAGCATCTTTAGGTGTTCGATCAGACTCAGCGCAGTTTAAAAGACAAGCATATTTGGTACATTGTTATCTTCATGCGGGATGACTCCGAGGAGTGACTAATGTGAGACCAGGAACAACATTTCTTCGTAATCCTGTAAGGACATGGCGTCATCGATTTATGTTAACGTTTCTCCTTCACGCCTTATGCTCGACATGAAAAGAGAACTTAGCATGTTCCTCCCTAGGGGGTATATGCTGTTTTCTGAGAAAAGTAATGTTACCAATTCAACAAGTTACGGTAAAATTGTGTATCCAAAACTGACTAAAGAAGAGTGCATGTGATTTAACACAGTGTGCCTAAATTAAAAACTAATCCATTGACGAGGAATTGAGATCCAGGCCAGCTAAAGCTTCAATACCCATCCTCGGTCGGAATACAGACGTAACCCGCACCATCAACACATGCATCTGCATGCTTTCATTGCTTACTCTCCACTAAAGCAAAATTTTCACATTGGGGGGCAATCAGAACAATTTTTGCACATTGCTTCGACTAGTCAGGACCAACGTCAACCCCTCTTTGCTTCAAGAACTCCTTTGCCTCTGTAATATCCTAGAATGAAAGACACATCACATTAGAGGTACGATATGCATAGCAAAAGGCTCCCAAGAAGCAAACAGTGCAATCTCATGCCATAACAGTTGAATACTACGATTTTAGGAAACACTAAGTATACTGATTTCTTGGTAAAACATATCGCTGATCTTGCCCTGACCCTAAAACAAAATTAGACTCACAAATCCAGCAAAACCCTCCACCCAACAATAGCATCGGATACATGTTCATATTCAGCAATGTACTGCCTTCAGAACTCTCCGCGGGATCTATTAGGAAATAAGTTTAGTTTTAAAATTGCACCTCAACAGCAAACACTATGGTCAAATTGGTTGAGTCAAACAGCAAACTCAACTCCTCAAGCAGGAGATCAATCTTTCATCGCCTTGGTATATGATAAACTGATACACATAAACTTATGCTCTCCAAAGAAAAGTACCTGCTGCAACAGCACGGCTTCGTGAGGACAAGTAGGAAATTGCATGAGCCCAGTCCCAACCATGAACAAGCCGTAGCAACCCAACGAGATGGTTAAATAGACGGGCAACTGAACCAAAACGCAATTATCAGGTTTCAGAGATCAATCAATACATTGGAAAAGAAAATTGAGAACTTAGGAAAGCAATCAGCTCGTTCTCACCAACCAAGACTGATCCCGAGGAACTACAGATATCTGCAGAAGGCCTACCCAAACTGCGAAAACCGCCATCAACAAGCTAAGGATCTTGATTATGTGCTTCATCAAAATTTCTCCAACCTAGGCACGGATCGCAAAAAGCACACCGCCGAATCAGCAGTCCACATTCCAACACCCGACAAAAACATCGACGGTTTCAACGCCGTCGACGAAGGGAAGAAACCAAGACTCACCGAGCGAAGGCGAGCGGATCTCCGATTGAACGATCAGACACCGTCTTCCCCGAGGCGTCGGTGATCGGAGCCACCGCAAACAGCCCGCCGTAGCAGATTCTCTGAAAGAGACGCCGGAATTTCTCCTCCTCAATGCGGCGACGGGGAAGACCGACTTTTCTATTCTTGGGGAGAAAATTTCGTATATAGTCATTTATATTTTCACATTCATGTAATTTAGTCCCCGAAGGTGGTCCCCTTCCCTTAGCTCCAGACTCCATGCTTCCGAGGAAGCAGGTTCCAGGAGCACATCCTCATTGGTCTAAGATCGACCAGCGAGAAGACGTAGCAGCGCGTACATAAGCCGATGACTACGAAAGGCACTCGACCGCTCCTGAAACTCGATCGGGAATAAGAAACGGCCGGAATTCCGATTACGGCATGAACGGTTCAACCCCTTATAGAGAAGAAGCTAACATTACTATTTTACATGTGCTCTGTCTATGATAAGCAACTCAATCAATGGAAGGGAGAGCCATGGATTAAGTACATAGTCATACTTACAATAAATAATTAGGAGATCCACCAACGGCTCGCCTTGATGGATATATCTATATTATAGATTGGAGTAGGATGGGGGAAAAAATGGATACTGACCAGCCACTGCCAAAATGTTTAAAATTCATTCTTGGCTGGCATTTCTCAGTTCCATGACCGGAAAATGAGGGAGACTACGACTCTCAAACATCTGGCTCGGCATCAGCGGAAGTCGACGACGAGTCATTGCCTACGTCGTCACTGTCCCAGTCTCCATTCTCCGGGACCGGCTCGAACTTCTTCTCCGATCCGACTCCGACCCTTCTCCTTTGCTCTGCAGGGTTTAAGGATGAGAAGGATGATTAGAGCTGTTGTATCGTAGTTTGGGAAGGGATTATGACTTCTTGCGATCGTCGAAAGGGAAATATTACTCTTGTTGGTAATTGCGTGACGGGTCATTGCCAGGAATTCGTCCCAGTTTAGCTTCCGGAGCTCCCTTTTCTCTTCCTCCGTGAGTTCGAAGTTTGGTTCTCTACCGCACATGAAAGCAGCCCTGCATTATGAGATTGTCGACGCAGGTCAAAACTAATACAAAATACTCCAACCGAAAAGATGCAGGCAATGCCAGTACTTTACGAATACCAGGAAAACAGTTTATGTAAGAAGTGCAGACCACTGACGAAAAGAGTCCTCCAGTAAGAACCGGCAAGGTCGATGTTATGTTCACGGGGAGGATGCCTAGAATACAAACCTAATGGCTATCGATATACTAGTTGACTAAATCATGATAAAGAGTCTCTGCGAGCGTACCTGTCATAGAGATGAGCAGCCTCTACTTGGGAGCCAACCGTACCCAAGTGTATCTGCTTCTTGTCGACTTTGATTGCGGCCTGCCACTTCATGTTTTTGAAGTACACGCCTCTCATCAGACAAGGTTCCTGGTTCTGGTGATGTTTCCTTCTGTGCGGCTTTCTCCTTTTGATTGCTGGTTCTGCAAACATTCAACAGTGCATTACACGTAGCGAAGACGAATGGACCATTCCCCACCATGCTTGCTACATGTCCAAACAAAACTCCACACTCTCCGCACAAAGTTATGAGCACTTGCAATTAATCAAGAATATAGAGAGAAACGACACACAACTGCAATTGATGAAAAAAGGGACACTTCTCTGTGATGATGCATCAACTGAGAAACCATACACACAAATCCACAAACCTGGAAACAGTTGATCACGTGGTTCTACTAACGGGCTAGACCCAGATCCATGTGAAGACTCCAAACCCCTTCCAGCAACAGGTTTCTGGATACAGGCAAGAGACACAAGACATAAGAGAATGAATGATTGCGGTTGCCGAAACACCATGTGTGTCTAATCGATGCAGGGATTGATCTATCAGTTCTTCCCGGTAAAAGTCAGCTTTGACAAGTTTATAGAGGATTTGCAATTAGTTCATAAAACAAGGAAATGGCCATCCTCACTTCATCTTGTTGTTTGTTATCTAGTAAGGGCAAAGGATGCACAGCAACAGCCTTCGAGCTTTGACTGGAGTCGTTAGTCGCAACCCCATCGATGGACTTTATAATAGGAGCAAGGAAGCAGCTTCTGCCTGGGAATACCAACACAAAAGAGGGGATCATATTCAAGGTCGACTCAAACTGCTGAATTGAAGTGAGCTTGTTGCATAAACCATGCGAGGCAAGGTCAGACAACCATACCAGAACAAAGCCCTAAAAGCCGGCGCCTTCTCAAGCTCACCATAACAGCCTCGCTCCGATATTCAAACAAGTGAATTTCACGCAGGCATCTCCAGCTCACTAGTCTCTGCGAAGCACATAGAAGAGTAAATCCGCGATAAAGCACAGAGTTGCCATAAGGGACAAGCTATTCAAGTAACTGATCGAGGACAGGAATGTGTAGGATGCAACCACTGACGGATCAAATCGTGACAACGGGCTGAGGCTCTACCAAAAACTTAGTGCAAGACTATCACGAGTCCCGGAATGATCGTCCAAAACATCTAGGTTGCCCGATCTGGCAATCAAGCCAAATGATGGCAGGAAAAAACAATAGTCGGACAGGTCCGAGGAAGATTTCATTCCCTTTCCAACCACCAAGTTGGCATAATTAGAAACTCTGGAGCTGATTCACAGCGCAGCTCTCACATGACATCTGAATTCCCAACCGTGCTATCACAGCTAGGTTGTAATAAGAACTCCCCCCCCCCCCTCCCCCCCCCCCCCCTCAATCAGCAGATCACAACAAGGAAACGAACTCCATCTCGACGCTCAATCTAAAGAAGGACACAAAACTTCCCATGACCAACAGGCCATCTCCATCCCCCCCCAACCCACGTGATTTCGACCAAACAACCAGCCAGGCATCATGTAAACGTAAAACAGAGTTAGGATCCAGACGTACTGATAAGCACTCCCTGGTTCTGCCGACAAGAAAATACCACGAACTGTGGATAAGGTGACAGGGTGGCGGACCACAACACTTATAGCCGCCATCAGGAATTTTCTCTTTTTTTTTCACCCAAAAATTCATCTCATACCAACAAACAAATAAAAAAATAATCTCACACCATGGGAGGAACATCATCACCTCCCCATTCACACAGAAAGGCTTGCAAAATTCAGACCCTTCTCCTTTCATCAGAGTCTCTTATCTCTCCCCTCATCAGGCCAGAAGACTTTGGGAAGATTTGGAGTCAACCCAACCAACCTAACCTACCACCTTTGTTCCTTTCTTTCGTTCCCTTCGATGGACTAGTCAACCCCAAAGAGGATACCCACAAAAGAAAACAATGACCAGAATAAGACCCAACTCCTCAAACACACGCCCTCAACCAACAGACCGGGATGGTCGTACCTTGTTAAGAAGACAAAAGCCAGGAACAAGTGGTCGTGTCGTTTTCTCCTGAGCTCGAGGGGAAGTGGGTACGAGGAAAGGCGGATCTTTTACCCTTCCGTTTTGAATTTTCTTTTTTTTTTATCCTTTCCCCTTTCGACAGCAGCCACTCGTGTGAAATCTACCGCCACCACCACCACCTTTCAGGACATGTACGCAGTTACTCCTAGCTCTCTGTTCTTCCCTCACTATATAAATTAAGTATGGGAAAGCTAGTAGCACTTGGCAGGGGAGAGTTGGGGAGTGCGTGCATCTAAGAGAAGGGCATTACTAATTTTGGAGAGGGAGAGAAAGAGAGGGGAAGGTGGTGGAGGTGGAGGTGGAGGCGAGGGGATGATGTTTTTGTGATGTTGGGGTTGGGTTTGGGGTTCTGGTTTTGGTCATAATGGAAGACATAGAAACTGAAAAAAAAAAATGGACCAAATCCTCCAATAAAGAGGAGAGAGAGGGGGGGTGAGGGGGATGCCCTTCGATTTCTCGTTGTATTTTTTAGGTATGTTGAAATTACGTTACTACCCTTCCTCCCCGTTGTTCTGTCAGGGGGCCGCAGCGTTGTGTTTTTACCATTTCGCCCTCCAAGTTGAGAGAGGGCGTCTAATTACCATTTATTTGACAAGTAATAACGAAATATAATCGACTTGTCTTTACCTAATCGGGGTGATTACAATTATTGTTTCTTTGTGCGAAGCTTCTCCCCCATCTCCAAATAAAAAGAACAAGCGAATTATTCTTGTCATCTTTTGAAAGGGAAAACATAAGACCTCCAAAAAAACAACAATAATAATAATAATAATTCATTTGCTTATCGTTTCCTTAAAAAGAAGAAAATAAATAAATAAATGTGTATTTGGGGCACGTGCTCATTTGACTTTGACTTCCTCCACCCCCCCCAAAAAAAACTCCGAAAATGCCATAAAAGCCCCTCAGGGAAGAAAATATCTCTTCTTCATTTCCTCCTCCCGACCACACAAATCCCCCCAGCCCTCCCCTCCTGTCCAAAATTAGGCGTATTTCATCCCGAATGGGGATTCCCCACTAATAGGCTACAAATACAATTTACACCAATGGAATTTTCACTTGTATTTTACGATGGGCGGACGAGATCAACACAGAGAGGAGAAGACGTTCTTTCATCGTAGTTCCGTACGGGAAGGGTAGGGAGGAGGGCAGAAACGTCAAACCGTGTGCATTCCCATCCATACACTCCACCGACGCGCCGAAGGGTTGGAAATTTCTGGTATGGGCTTGAAGTGGGCCAGACACGGCCCAATTTTCTACGGGCGACCGTGTAAGAAGGGAATTTAATACCCACCCCACCAACCACCTACACAAAGATATCATCATCCATCGCCCTCGTCCTCCTCCTGTCCGTCGTCCCCACTCCCACACAGCCACGCCAAAACTCAATTACTTAACTCATTTATACAATTCAACCGAACAGGTGGGAGGCTCATTTCCCTTGTCCTCCGGAGACTGGGATTATTACTTTATGGTACATATATATATGTATGGTTTTGAAATTTCGGCTTGGCTCATTCCCCTCTTTCCACTCCTTCCTGGGTTTTTGCGGATTCTGTTTGGTGTCGGGGCTGTTTGGGTTAGTATTTAGTATGCTATCAGGGGGAATGAAATTGTAAGATGACAAAGTCTTTGTTCGCGCACGGAACGGATCACGTCGGAAATATTTGGCAATGGACTCACAGTAGTTATATTGTGGTCGCCAGTAAGAAGATGCACTAACTTTATACAGAAATAATGCAAGTCTTACAATCTTCAGAGAATTAAAAGTAAAGGGCTTACAGCCATTAAAAGGGAAAAAAGTGAAACGGTGGTGACGATGTGGGATCTTGTAGCGGCGGAGAACGCGTGACGAAGGCCTTGGAAGCTCGCTCCGTCTGTGATGGTTGCTGGCGGAAGATCGTGACGAAGGCCTTGGAAGCTCGCTTCGTCGAGGGTGGTCGCTGGTGGAGAGTTGTGACGAAGGCCCTATGAGCTCACTTCGTCGGTGGTGTCGCTGGCGGAGGATTGACGGCAAAGGCCCTACGAGCTCACTCTGTCGGTGGAAGGGTAATTGACCTATAAACCGGGTCAGGGCATCTAATTTCTAAGGTTGACGAACAAACTTCAGAGTTTTGGCTGTGTATGGTCGTGTCCTGTCTTGAAAAATCCCTCTGCTATTTATAGAGGACTTGTACGCGATAAATGCGTAACAGATAGATCGTTTTGCAGATCGTGTTATAGATCGTGATCCCTAATGTCGTGGGAGTGTCTCAACAACCCCCTTGATATATGGGATCACGTTCCTGGATATTTAAGATCAGTTACGATCTTTAACAAACGTGATTGAAAATAAATTTATTTCAACCTCGTCGACTTGACTGATCTGTACGGACTACGATCGACTTGGTCGACTTATCCAGGATTCCGTCGACTTGACCCTACTAGTAGACCTAGCTACGGTTGCGTCATCTTGATTGGCTTTGATCACCATATTCATTCGTTGTGAGTCGACCTAGTCGACCCCGTTCATAAGTCGACCTAGTCGACTTCGTCGTGAGTCGGCCTAGACGACTACATCTTGGGCCGACTCGGAGTGTGACTTGAGAGATTACTGGGTTTCTGTTCTAAACTCAGGCCCAAAATTAATTGCCATGTCAACATAAGCCCCCCTTTTATGCTGGGTTGGCTATGCCGACTCAGCAGAAATCATACCCTATATAAAGGAGAGTCATCGTCCTTTTCCCGCACTTACTCCCACTGTGGTCGCCAAAAACGTGTTCGCGCACGGAACGGATCACGTCGGAAATATTTGGCAATGGACTCACAGTAGTTATATTGTGGTCGCCAGTAAGAAGATGCACTAACTTTATACAGAAATAATGCAAGTCTTACAATCTTCAGAGAATTAAAAGTAAAGGGCTTACAGCCATTAAAAGGGAAAAAAGTGAAACGGTGGTGACGATGTGGGATCTTGTAGCGGCGGAGAACGCGTGACGAAGGCCTTGGAAGCTCGCTCCGTCTGTGATGGTTGCTGGCGGAAGATCGTGACGAAGGCCTTGGAAGCTCGCTTCGTCGAGGGTGGTCGCTGGTGGAGAGTTGTGACGAAGGCCCTATGAGCTCACTTCGTCGGTGGTGTCGCTGGCGGAGGATTGACGGCAAAGGCCCTACGAGCTCACTCTGTCGGTGGAAGGGTAATTGACCTATAAACCGGGTCAGGGCATCTAATTTCTAAGGTTGACGAACAAACTTCAGAGTTTTGGCTGTGTATGGTCGTGTCCTGTCTTGAAAAATCCCTCTGCTATTTATAGAGGACTTGTACGCGATAAATGCGTAACAGATAGATCGTTTTGCAGATCGTGTTATAGATCGTGATCCCTAATGTCGTGGGAGTGTCTCAACAACCCCCTTGATATATGGGATCACGTTCCTGGATATTTAAGATCAGTTACGATCTTTAACAAACGTGATTGAAAATAAATTTATTTCAACCTCGTCGACTTGACTGATCTGTACGGACTACGATCGACTTGGTCGACTTATCCAGGATTCCGTCGACTTGACCCTACTAGTAGACCTAGCTACGGTTGCGTCATCTTGATTGGCTTTGATCACCATATTCATTCGTTGTGAGTCGACCTAGTCGACCCCGTTCATAAGTCGACCTAGTCGACTTCGTCATAAATCGACCTAGTCGACTTCGTCGTGAGTCGGCCTAGACGACTACATCTTGGGCCGACTCGGAGTGTGACTTGAGAGATTACTGGGTTTCTGTTCTAAACTCAGGCCCAAAATTAATTGCCATGTCAACATAAGCCCCCCTTTTATGCTGGGTTGGCTATGCCGACTCAGCAGAAATCATACCCTATATAAAGGAGAGTCATCGTCCTTTTCCCGCACTTACTCCCACTGTGGTCGCCAAAAACGTCTTCGCGCACGGAACGGATCACGTCGGAAATATTTGGCAATGGACTCACAGTAGTTATATTGTGGTCGCCAGTGGTCGCCAGTAAGAAGATGCACTAACTTTATACAGAAATAATGCAAGTCTTACAATCTTCAGAGAATTAAAAGTAAAGGGCTTACAGCCATTAAAAGGGAAAAAAGTGAAACGGTGGTGACGATGTGGGATCTTGTAGCGGCGGAGAACGCGTGACGAAGGCCTTGGAAGCTCGCTCCGTCTGTGATGGTTGCTGGCGGAAGATCGTGACGAAGGCCTTGGAAGCTCGCTTCGTCGAGGGTGGTCGCTGGTGGAGAGTTGTGACGAAGGCCCTATGAGCTCACTTCGTCGGTGGTGTCGCTGGCGGAGGATTGACGGCAAAGGCCCTACGAGCTCACTCTGTCGGTGGAAGGGTAATTGACCTATAAACCGGGTCAGGGCATCTAATTTCTAAGGTTGACGAACAAACTTCAGAGTTTTGGCTGTGTATGGTCGTGTCCTGTCTTGAAAAATCCCTCTGCTATTTATAGAGGACTTGTACGCGATTAATGCGTAACAGATAGATCGTTTTGCAGATCGTGTTATAGATCGTGATCCCTAATGTCGTGGGAGTGTCTCAACAACCCCCTTGATATATGGGATCACGTTCCTGGATATTTAAGATCAGTTACGATCTTTAACAAACGTGATTGAAAATAAATTTATTTCAACCTCGTCGACTTGACTGATCTGTACGGACTACGATCGACTTGGTCGACTTATCCAGGATTCCGTCGACTTGACCCTACTAGTAGACCTAGCTACGGTTGCGTCATCTTGATTGGCTTTGATCACCATATTCATTCGTTGTGAGTCGACCTAGTCGACCCCGTTCATAAGTCGACCTAGTCGACTTCGTCATAAATCGACCTAGTCGACTTCGTCGTGAGTCGGCCTAGACGACTACATCTTGGGCCGACTCGGAGTGTGACTTGAGAGATTACTGGGTTTCTGTTCTAAACTCAGGCCCAAAATTAATTGCCATGTCAACATAAGCCCCCCTTTTATGCTGGGTTGGCTATGCCGACTCAGCAGAAATCATACCCTATATAAAGGAGAGTCATCGTCCTTTTCCCGCACTTACTCCCACTGTGGTCGCCAAAAACGTCTTCGCGCACGGAACGGATCACGTCGGAAATATTTGGCAATGGACTCACAGTAGTTATATTGTGGTCGCCAGTGGTCGCCAGTAAGAAGATGCACTAACTTTATACAGAAATAATGCAAGTCTTACAATCTTCAGAGAATTAAAAGTAAAGGGCTTACAGCCATTAAAAGGGAAAAAAGTGAAACGGTGGTGACGATGTGGGATCTTGTAGCGGCGGAGAACGCGTGACGAAGGCCTTGGAAGCTCGCTCCGTCTGTGATGGTTGCTGGCGGAAGATCGTGACGAAGGCCTTGGAAGCTCGCTTCGTCGAGGGTGGTCGCTGGTGGAGAGTTGTGACGAAGGCCCTATGAGCTCACTTCGTCGGTGGTGTCGCTGGCGGAGGATTGACGGCAAAGGCCCTACGAGCTCACTCTGTCGGTGGAAGGGTAATTGACCTATAAACCGGGTCAGGGCATCTAATTTCTAAGGTTGACGAACAAACTTCAGAGTTTTGGCTGTGTATGGTCGTGTCCTGTCTTGAAAAATCCCTCTGCTATTTATAGAGGACTTGTACGCGATTAATGCGTAACAGATAGATCGTTTTGCAGATCGTGTTATAGATCGTGATCCCTAATGTCGTGGGAGTGTCTCAACAACCCCCTTGATATATGGGATCACGTTCCTGGATATTTAAGATCAGTTACGATCTTTAACAAACGTGATTGAAAATAAATTTATTTCAACCTCGTCGACTTGACTGATCTGTACGGACTACGATCGACTTGGTCGACTTATCCAGGATTCCGTCGACTTGACCCTACTAGTAGACCTAGCTACGGTTGCGTCATCTTGATTGGCTTTGATCACCATATTCATTCGTTGTGAGTCGACCTAGTCGACCCCGTTCATAAGTCGACCTAGTCGACTTCGTCATAAATCGACCTAGTCGACTTCGTCGTGAGTCGGCCTAGACGACTACATCTTGGGCCGACTCGGAGTGTGACTTGAGAGATTACTGGGTTTCTGTTCTAAACTCAGGCCCAAAATTAATTGCCATGTCAACATAAGCCCCCCTTTTATGCTGGGTTGGCTATGCCGACTCAGCAGAAATCATACCCTATATAAAGGAGAGTCATCGTCCTTTTCCCGCACTTACTCCCACTGTGGTCGCCAAAAACGTGTTCGCGCACGGAACGGATCACGTCGGAAATATTTGGCAATGGACTCACAGTAGTTATATTGTGGTCGCCAGTAAGAAGATGCACTAACTTTATACAGAAATAATGCAAGTCTTACAATCTTCAGAGAATTAAAAGTAAAGGGCTTACAGCCATTAAAAGGGAAAAAAGTGAAACGGTGGTGACGATGTGGGATCTTGTAGCGGCGGAGAACGCGTGACGAAGGCCTTGGAAGCTCGCTCCGTCTGTGATGGTTGCTGGCGGAAGATCGTGACGAAGGCCTTGGAAGCTCGCTTCGTCGAGGGTGGTCGCTGGTGGAGAGTTGTGACGAAGGCCCTATGAGCTCACTTCGTCGGTGGTGTCGCTGGCGGAGGATTGACGGCAAAGGCCCTACGAGCTCACTCTGTCGGTGGAAGGGTAATTGACCTATAAACCGGGTCAGGACATGTAATTTCTAAGGTTGACGAACAAACTTCAGAGTTTTGGCTGTGTATGGTCGTGTCCTGTCTTGAAAAATCCCTCTGCTATTTATAGAGGACTTGTACGCGATTAATGCGTAACAGATAGATCGTTTTGCAGATCGTGTTATAGATCGTGATCCCTAATTTCGTGGGAGTGTCTCAACAACCCCCTTGATATATGGGATCACGTTCCTGGATATTTAAGATCAGTTACGATCTTTAACAAACGTGATTGAAAATAAATTTATTTCAACCTCGTCGACTTGACCCTACTAGTAGACCTAGCTACGGTCGCGTCATCTTGATTGGCTTTGATCACCATATTCCTTCGTTGTGAGTCGACCTAGTCGACCCCGTTCATAAGTCGACCTAGTCGACTTCGTCATAAATCGACCTAGTCGACTTCGTCGTGAGTCGGCCTAGACGACTACATCTTGGGCCGACTCGGAGTGTGACTTGAGAGATTACTGGGTTTCTGTTCTAAACTCAGGCCCAAAATTAATTGCCATGTCAACAGTCTTGCAAAATTTGAGCCTCTAAAACTAATTGGCATTAGCCCATGCACTGATTCTTTTTTTTTTTCTCTCGGACGTAAGTCTGTGCTTAGTTTTCTTTGTATGCTAATCGATTTCGTGAGGTCACCTTCTAAGCTGATTAGTTGCTGAACTATCATGCCCCGATATGGTTCTTCAGGAAGTTGGAGGAGCAGAAGCCCAAAGCCAAACGAGAACAAACCCGTCGTGACAGAGTGAAAAGGAATGCCTGTGGGTAGTATCTAGCAAGTTTATATGGATGTATGAGAAGGTGTGTGCTGTTGCTTTGCTGCGAAGAATCCCATCATGTTCTCAACTTACTTTTTGAGGAACCCAGTTGCCATCATGTTACTCTTTTTGCCCCGTAGAGATTACATAACTGCTGGGACCGTGATGTGGCAATTTGGCATATTATGGTTTTGGTTAAAAGTCGGTGATTGATTCTTGCGAGGGTGAGAAAGTGGGGTAGTTGGTATGTGATGTTAAAATCTCGTGGACGACCAGATTCTCGGATCCCCCAGCCATCTGGGTGTCCGATTCAGACCCCACCCTTTTGTCATTTGTCTGCTAGATGCAACATGGGTCATGATACTGCTCTTCCCTTGAGTTAATATATTCACTTGACAGTTACTACGCATTGCTCATTTCAAATCCCCTAACCCCAAAAGAGGAAAATTGATCCTTGTTTGAGGATTGTCACAAAGTGAAAGTAAGAAAAAGAAGTGAGAGAGAGAGTGCAAGCAAAGAAGACAAGGGCAATCGAGTAGCCATCCCATGTTAAGGATTGTTATCAGTACCTACCATCATCCATCCAAAGTTCCCTTTTTTTCCTTTGACCTTTACCTTTCCTTTCACCTAGAAAGTCTGTCCCACATCTTATCCTCTCCAAAAATGATGCCTAGCATGTGTGGATACGTTGGCGCGGAATCGCGTTCCCTGCAACACGTATTGAATTTTACAGTGATTTGTGTGGTCGTCGTAAAGTAAATGAAGTTGAAAGGGAAATATAACACTTGAATTGATCAGATAACACTTACGGACATGAAGTGAAGTGAAAATACAACAAAACATACTGAAAGATGACCGCGGAACGCTTCAAACGGACGGCGGCTACGACAAATCCCTTTAGTGGAATTTACCTTGGTGGATTGGCGGTCGGACGTAGTGAAGCTGAAAGTGGTTTCAGGACGCTGGTTTCAGAACGCTTCAGGATGCTGGAAAAAGTAGATAAAAATCTAAGTTCTCTATTTGAGTTGTGTTCGGTGTCCTTGTCTCGTCGTTCTAATGCCCTTTATATTTTCCAGAATCTTACAGTTGCGATTATTCAGCTAGTATGTGATCTCCCTAGGTTATGCACGATCTGATTCCTATTTTGTAGGAGCCATGCACGTCGTGCTTTAGCCGGCCTCTCTAAGTTTGTCACGTGTCATGTTATACTGACGTAACCAGACGTGGTTTGATATGAATCTCCTCGAGACATTACGGGCTCTCGAGTAGTGAGAGACTATTCAAGTCTCAAGCTGTATGAGGTTTATCTATAACGTATTTGAGAAGCACTTCTCGAGTGGCATTAATCTTGAGAGCCTTTGTTTAGAAGACACTAATCTAGTAGTGCTCACACAAACTTTTCAAGTGTCGTTACTATTGGGTCCCTGTTCACCTTAAGTGGTGTTCACACGGAGTTTTACCATTCGGCCCGTTGAGGACGAATCCAAAAATTCATACGAGATAATAACTTAACTAACCCTCCCTTCATAATCCCCCCCCCCCCAAAAAAAAAAATCCATGAAAAGGACCAATTGGGTAGCTTTGAGGGCCTCTTGAAAATGGGTTGTCATTGGATTGGTGAAAACAACAAGGGTACCAGTAGCATAGCAAAAATGCCTTAAAAATGTGGTGCATGTGCAAGGACATTGTTCTTACATTCTTTTATGCGTTGCGTTTTCATGTTATCAGTTGCCCCTCCCTCACTTAACTCTCTCCAATTTGTCCATTCCTTTCCTCCCTCCATCAACGGCACAACCTCCCTTCCATTTCTTTTACTTTTCGCCTTTCTTTCTCCTCTCCATTGGGGTTCCCTTCAAACAGAGGAAGTGCAACTCTGCATCATAACCTACCCAGCAACATCCTCTGCCTTTACTTCTTCCACCTTTTATTTTCTCTGCAGAGCAATGTCTAAGGCTTTAACGAAGGGGCCTGGGAATATCGCGGGAGTTTCGGCTTTCGGCCTCTTGTTGTCTTCCTCGGCACTTCTGCTTTCCTCCCTCGTGTCGCACGCTGTTGCCCTGTTCCCCTACCTTGTCAAGCTCGTGTCTTTCCTTGGTCCCCTGTTCTTCACCACCTTTCTGGTCCTCCTAGCACTGTTGATGCTGTCCCGCGGTTTCGTCCATGTGGGTATGTCGGAACATGGACTGAGTTCCCTTATGGGAGCTTGCTCGACCCTGCTGAACCAGTTTCGGACCAATGCCGAAGAAGGAAAAGGCGGATTCGACAATTACGAGGCTTCGGAAGTGTACAGGATCATATTTGAAGCTCCAGACACAGAGAGCAGTCCGTATGTCAGTGGCAATGACGAGTTGGAGCTGCCGGTGGACAAGTTCTTGATATATGGAGATGACACGGTCGGATATGGATCTTTGCCAAGCGAAAGGGAAAAAGAAGACTGCCCAGTTGAGGAGATTGTCTTCCCTGTCGTAGAACCGAGGAAGGAATTGGGAGCTCTGTTCATGGAGAAGCTCTGGTGTGAAACGGAGTGCTCTGAGGAAACGGAAGTCGAGGCAAAAGTCAAAGCAGAGGATGAGAATTCCGAGAAAGTTGTTGATGAAGAAAAGCAGATCTTCCATGACAGAAAAAGCGAATTAACTAGAGAATCCGAGGCAAAGATCAGCGATGGAGAAGTTGACACTAAGAATAACACTCCTGATACCATATTCGGCAGGAGGAGGCAGGGTTCTAGAAGGTTCGGCGAGAACAGCTCAAGGGTTAACGGAAACATCCTCGTAAGAGGACAGCTCGACCGCAACCTGGGTAGCTTTGGGTCGATGAGCCGCTCCAAGGAGTGGAAGAGGACACTAGCTTGCAAGCTCTTTGAGGAGAGGCACAACTCGGAGGGTGAGGGGATGGACTCATTGTGGGAGACCTATGAGGACGAAACATCGAAGAAAGACGGTAAGCCAAGGAAGGAGAAGAAGGCGATCAAGGGGTGGAGGCAGGAGAGGGTCGACAGCAACATCAGCGTCGGCAGTAACAAAGTCCACGACGAGGATGACAACAACGAGGGATACGAGGATGAAGTCGGGATGGACGACAAGTTCTGTTGCTTGCAGGCGTTGAGGTTATCGGCTGGGCGGAAGATGGGTCTGGGGATGGGGATCAGGCCTAACATCGTCAAGATGTCCAAAGCATTCAAGGGGATGAGTTGGTTGCACCATCACCAAGTTGTTAGCCATGGACACGGTAGTGGCAAGAAAGGCTGACAAAAGAAAGAACTTCCTTTATAACATTATAAAATTCCAGGAACTTGTCTTAATCGGACAGTAAATATGCCTTTCCATTGTCCCGTACGCAACTGCTTTTACTGTCAGCTATCGAAACACTTGAGACAGAATTTATGTTCTCTTGACTCATTCGATGTCCGTAGACAAAGCTAGGACATGATTCCGATGACAGAAACTGGCTAACATCTCCTGAAACTTACAGCTTAGGACGCAGCTTCGGACAAGGTAGTGGGTACTACACAGGCTAGGATAAAAATGAACCAAAAATTGCAGAGGATATACCTGTTCGCGGGAAACACGCTAAGCATAAATGAAAACGAAATCTTTAGATCTGATTTAAGAAATAATCCACGAGGGATTAATATCGCAACACTAAGAGTCTTTAGATCTGATTTAAAAGGTCAGTCCCACATCCTAAGCACAGCCAAAACCCCCCAACACGAGAACTCTAATCTTTTTACCCAAAATGGCACTGATGGAGTTGCTTCCTGAAGTGAAAAGGGTCTACCACCCAACAACAAACAAGAAAAAAAGAAAATTTTGGATAGGATGTGACTCCCTATCGACCCTTTTGTTTTAACAAAGATATCCCCTAACTCCCTAATAACCGAGACTAAATTACCCATCCCCCCCAATATCAGCTATTTTTTTACCCCCTCACAAAAGTCTATCTCCGGACATATCACACCGCCCTGACCCGACCCCCTTCACCAAAGAATCAAAACGATGCCATTTCCCCATTTCCTAATCAGAAACGGGAACGCTGGCATGATTATATATTCTTCAGGCAGTGGCAGGTACCCTGGGTGCTATATTCTTGGCTGCATCGAACCCGCCGCCCCGATTCACACGGCCATTGTTGGCCCCAACATGGTCGACCCTCTGGTATGTATCACCACGGTTTTGGTATCCCCTCCCGCCAATCCGGTTCCCAAATTCCCCACGGTAGTTGGCCTCGCCCCTTCCATAACCTCTATTGCCAGTGTAATTCCCGCGCCCTCTTCCCATATCATTCCTAAACCCAGCTCCCCTTCCAGATATGAACCTCTCCCTGCCAGTCCCTGCAATAGTTTTTTCCAGAACTAATTCATGGCCCTATATCTGTAGTAACAAATGGCACCACATCGTTGGATCTTAATAACAATCTCCGCAGTCGCGTTAATTAGACCGAATGATGACACAGTTGAATCAGAAGAGACGAAATATTATCACCACAACTGAGGCCTACCACATGTATTCTACAACCAAATAAAACAGAAAGCATATGATATCGTCTTATCATCTGTCTACCAAAAGCACATGCTTCCAACGTAAAAAAATCGCATCGACATGTATCACCAAAGGCCAAAGAAAATAAAATAATTTAACTTGCCTCGCGAGGTGGACTTCTTTGGCTCAATTACAACTTGTCGACTGCCAATAGTAATAGGTGATGCCTAAAATCATTGCAAGAAAAAGTCAGCTAAACTTACAACTGATAAAGTGACGGCCAGTACCACACAAAAAATCATCAGAACAAGAAGAGTTTGCACATGAATTTTCTTACAGACAACGTTCTATTATATGCCAATGGTGGGAACGTCAAAACTGGCAAGAGCATAGCCTGAGAATTCTAAAAAACTTCTCAACAAATTGACAAAAACAGAATATGCCCACCTTGCAAGGGAATTACAACATTTATTCAGAGGCAATGTACAAGAAAACCACGGAGAAAAGAAGGCCTTCAAAATATTAGAATGTTAACATGACAGCTACACTGAAACCAAAATATAAAAACAAGCCGTGGTTTCGTCATAATTTGTACTCACCTCTATTGCACTTTGAGCAGAGCTTCGGTCTTCAAATTCAACAAAACCAAAGCAGAATCCCTGCATCTAACAACACAAGAATGAAAAGCAGTGTTCAGCCTAAGAGGCACAGAAAATGGGAATGGATCACGTCAAATGTACTTTTCTGCACCTTAAAGAATAAAAGGCCAAATACCTTTTGGTACCTAATCTGGATGCCCCCATTTTTTATAGCCCCAAACCTCTTAAATTCATTGTCAAGTTGCGTATAGGATACATTCATTGGCAACCCCTTCAAGTAGACGGAATGACCATCAGCTGTACACAGGCACCCAAGGATCCCCAGGTTAAGCGATGAAGGCATCTTTTGACTATTAGTGTTGGCATAAAAAATCAATACATAACGGGGATAATGTAATCAATGCAACAAAAAGGACAAAAACACATCAGTAAAAAATGCAGACCAAACAGGTATACCTTCACCCTCCTGAATATTTCCATTTTCAGTCACCTTTGAGCTCAAAACTTGAGACTCAGTGACAGGTACAGCAGGAGCAGGAGGAGGCACAACAACCTGCTGTTCCTGGTTCTTTGGAATAACCTTTGCAGAAACAGGTGGTGAAGTTGGAACAGTTGCTGCACCATCCTTCATGACCTTCACCTAATATCCAGTAAGATTGTTGAATAATGTTTAGCCAGTGTATAATATACTACAAGAATGAGAAGTGGACAAATTCTACAAAAGAGGTTTCAGAGAAATCAACAAAACCTTCCAACTCACAATCGAGGCGTATGATTTCTTGGGAGCATCATCATCTTTTACATCTTCATCAGTAACTAATGGCCCGTTGTTATTTGGTTCATCAACAGCCTCAACTATTGGTTCCTCCTCCAGAACCCAACCATCATCAGCTTCGGAAGGATCACAAACTTCACCCTCTGCTTCTTCTGAAGGTGCAACCGCATCCTCAGCTGTATGACAGTCAACATAAGGGGTGGGAAACAATAAAAAATGGACAAAATAGTAATATGCACAATGTACCTTCCTCAACTACTGCCTCAGGAGCAAGAGGAGCTTCCACATCATAGATGGTTCCATTGCTAGCATCTTCATCATTGGGCTCATCAAGATATCTAAAGATGTCATTCAGCACAAAGTATCCTTTGTCTTGAGGAGCCAAGAAGAAGCTCTGGGTGAACTTTCGCCTCAAGTTATCCCCTCCAGTCAAATACCCAGTAACAAGGACAATCACTCCACCGTTGAGAGAATCTTGGGCATCGACGCTGATGATTTCAGCCCTAAAGTCACCATAATCAAGGGACATAATCTTCTCATTGATAGCCTGGAAAGGTTGCATGATACATCATAAGTGTCACATTATAAATCTCGGATTGAAACAAAACCTTATACTTGTATATTAAAGAGGGAGAGTTCAACCTGCATGGTCGAGGTAATGCCCATCACACCATTTTCTCCAGGACGGCCAAGTTTGCTAATATCTTGGTAAAATCGATGAACATGCTCCGGAGATTGGTGCAGGACGAGGTAATACTGATGCACAAATGCATTTCCAACCTATCACATGCGGTAAGCACTTGTAAGCCACACGTAATATCAAAGAAGAAGCTGTTTTCTCAGGGTGGAGGCAAGCCAATGTATACACAATACATACAACATCAGCAGTTGGAATGACGGCTGGAGCCGGTGCTTGCTGTACTGCCATTGCTATTACAACACCCCTGAACTGATGCCTCAAAATCCTGGAAAAGAAAACAACAGAATCAGCTAAAACAACACAAAAAGAAATAAAGTTCACCACAACAACATATCTGGGACTTTCAAGTCTTCAACAGTCATTTCAAAATAGAAGGCGATGCCCGTACTTTCACAAATGAAGTACACGACAGCAAGTGTCCCTGATGGCCAAACAGCTCAAAACCATACCCAACTTTACCATCGTGCAAGGGCTTACCTCCTCTCAACAAGTCAAATAAACACAATATTTTTTCCCCTAATCAAAGAATAAAACGTGAAGATGACAAAGTCCCCATCCGCGGTACGCAACTAAAATCCTTAACTCATCACCACAACAAACGACTTCCACGCACTCAAAAATCACAGAAAGAAACAAGCAAACGCTTCCCTTACACCCCCAACCACCCCGACACAGTCAATGCAGAAACAAACGAGCCAACAGCAACAGAGTCTCTTCCCTTCCATAGGAACTCAAAACACAACGAAAAGAAACAGCAAGCACTCCCATTTCACTACAACAACTAATAAATAAACAAAAAATCAGGAAACCCTTCCGAACAACACCACAAACACTCCATCGGAGAAAAGAAGAAACAAAGACCATAAAACCTCAACAAAACCAAGCCGCGGCCTCATCAGCGGGAACAAGCTTGAAACCAAAAAGGAGAAGAAAAGAAGGGGAAGGAAGAATCGACCGGTGATGGATCGGAATCAATCGGTGCGCCGGAAGCGAGACGAGACGAGGGGTTTTTTCCCTTAGGGTTTGCCTCCACTACGAGAGAGAGCGGAAAGCGCCGATGCGATCGGGAGCGGGGGAATCGCAAAAGTTTTCCCTGCGGGGATAGCGGACAAAATATGGTGGTGGGAGGCCCTGACTCCGGCCCAACCTTCTGATTTATAGGGCCTTTCTTTATGGGCCTAAAACTCGGTTCTGAAATTTGGGCCGAAATGTAATTGGGCACACGCCGAACGCTAACGACATTGACTGGCAGTTTTTTTTAAGGACCGAGATCTGGCAGGATGTCCGAAATCCTTTTCATTACATTTCGTTATGGATGGAGAGAGATCTAGATTTGTACTGCTTTAAAAAAAAAAAATAGCCATAGCAATTCAATAAATAACCTATTTATCGTCGGTTTTTTGACGTGATTGTCACAAAATATACTTGATAAGTTTTGATAGGATAAAAATATTATTTTATGAATAAATAAATAAATATTTAACAAACGAATAATATGATAGTTCTTACCTACTTTTTTATACAAGTAATTTTTATCTTATCAAAACCCTTCTAGTAAACTGAAAATATGTGTAAAGCTATCCCTGGTAGATTACTGTTAGTATTTCAAAAATATTTCTCATGAAACAGAACAATTAAAAGTTCGATGTATAAAGATATTATTTAATAAATTATTGTGATATATTTTTAAGATAAGCCATATTCTGGAACATAGTAGGCACACTCGATCCGACCAAAGTACGAGGACGTGGTTGCCTTTTTCATTTTGAGTGGGTGGGATAAATTTGGCCCACATCTCGATGAGGGAAAAAGCGCGATCCACACATTCCCACCATTTCCCCTCCTCCGCACAACCCCCCCACCCCCCCCCCCCAGTCTTGCGAATGCGATCCAATGGCTTGATGGCATTATGCTCCTCTTTTCTCCTGACGGGTCCTTGTTGGAGTAGGAAAGGTTGAATCTTTGCGAAGAAAAATAGAGGTGGATAGCTGAGGGGAGGAGGGGCAGGGCAGGGTAGGGTTGGGTCGGGGGATTTGGGGGTTCTTTTTTAATGGGAGCGTTGGTGTGGGGGCGGTACAGTGAGGAGATAATGAATAATGGGTGCATCGATATGGGATCTGACGATGAAGGGGATGAGGGGAGTGCAGCTGTTCAGGAAGCCGTGAGGGTGTTGTTGAAAGGGTTAGGGGAGGATGTGAATCGGGAAGGCCTGAGGAAGACCCCTCTCCGTGTCGCCAAGGCCTTCAGGGAAGGCACCCGAGGTTTGGTTCGGCTCCTGCTTTTTGTTTTTCTTGGGATTGGATTTGATGTTTTTCTCTTTCCATCTGTTGTGGGGTGGGGCGTTGTGGGTGGGTTTTTGTGATCTCCTGTGGTGGGTTGTTGATGGATTGATTCCGTTGGTCGTGTTCAGCTCGGTATCTGTTTGAGGGAATGAAATTTTTGAAATGAGTTTTGCCTTCAATGGTTTAAGGTTGTCTGAACTCGCCCCATCTCCTCCTCCTTCAGGATACAGGCAAAAGGTGAGGGATATCCTCCAAGGTGCATTGTTCCCTGAAGCTGGTCTGGCTAAGGGAATCGGTCACGGAGGGGGAGTTGGCGGGCTTGTTGTTGTCCGAGATCTTGACCTATTTTCGTATTGCGAGTCGTGCTTACTTCCGTTCCAGGTAAAGTGTCACGTCGGTTACATTCCTTTGGGCCAACGAGTCATAGGCTTAAGTAAGCTTTCGAGGGTAGCTGAAGTTTTTGCCAAACGGCTTCAAGATCCATGGCGTTTGGCCAATGAAGTTTGCTCAGCGTTGCAAAATGGGATTAGGCCTGCAGGCATGGCCATCGTCCTCCAGTGTTCACATCTTCATTTTCCAAATGTCGAAAATGCACCTCTTGATGCAAATCACCAGGAATGGGTGAAGGTTGAAGTCAGTTCCGGTTCGGGTGTTTTTGAGGATGAAAATTCAGATGCTTGGGTTGACTTCTTAAGTTTGCTGAAGTTCAGGCTAGGAAAAATTGAGAAAAATTGTCCGAGGAATGGTGTGACTGGCTCATGGTGTCCATCTCGATCCATTTCCTACTTGAAAGGTTCAATTGCTGCATCGGGAGACTCTGACATGGTCTCTGCAGTAAACTCGATCCTTAGCTCAATGGGCGAAGATCTGTCAAGAAAAGAACTTGTCGGAACCCCTGTACATTTTTTGAAATGGTTGATGGCATTCAGGAGTGCAAAGCTTGAAATGAAATTGAATGGCTGTATTAATGGCCGAACAGAATGTATTAGACCCTCTGTAGCAGTCAACGGCAAGCATGATGAACAGATCCAGTCAGAGCTGAATTTGTCGTTTTGGTCTCAATGCGAGCATCACCTGCTTCCTTTTCACGGTGTTGTGCACATTGGCTATATGTGCCATGAAAGGTCTAAGCACATGGCCCGGCAACAACTGCAATCCATCGTGAATTTCTATGGTTTCAAGCTTCAAGTACAGGAGAGGCTCACCCGACAGATAGCCGAGTCCGTTTTGACCATTTTGGGGAGTGATGTGATGGTTGTCATTGAGGCTAACCATGTCTGCATGATCTCCCGTGGCATCGAGAAGTTTGGAAGTAACACCGCTACAATTGCAGTCTTAGGCCAGTTTTCAAGTGATCCGGTTGCAAGGTCCAGATTCTTGAGTAGCATCCCAAATGCTGTCAGCTGATGATGACGGTCTTCTTCATAACTATTTGTAATCGGTTGCAAGAAGGTGGGTCCTTGCTAAATCAGCTAGACTCCGGAACAGTTTGAGGTTTTGATCGCGGACTCTACATTCTTTTTATCATATATTGGGTGCCATTTACAAGTTGAAGCTCAACTTCTACCAAGGAGAAGAAGAAAATTTTTCCAGATTGTCATTCCAACTTTAATTCATAGCATAATGCCAGATTTGCATAATTCATAGCATAATGCCAGATTTGTCATACATGTATAACAAGTAGTCATTTTTTAAGGTACTGAAAAATCCCATGAAATGTGGCGAAACTCAAAGGTTATTGCTTTGTCTCTACACAATTTAAAGGCACAGCGAGTTAAGATGTTCAAGGAATGAAAGCATCATCCATGTGAACATCACGATCGCCGCAAAGAGGTGCATTTACAATCATCAATGAACAAAATCCATTACTTTATGAAAGAGATATCCCATTTTGTGCAAACACGTATCTGGAAACCCCACACAAAAGCACACCATATTCACAGTAGTATTCACCATTCGACATCATTACATACGTGCATCGTCTGGCACCCACGGCACAGCGGTCTCACTCAAGGCTCGACAATGATCTTACCAGTGGCATGGCTTTCAATCGCCTTCGCCCAAGCCTCTTCAGCTCTGCTCAGCGGGTGCCTTGAGTCGATGAGTGTCTTCAGCTTCCCTTCCTTCACCAGGTCCACCAGTGTCTTCAGATTCTCTTTCTTTGGGATCAACAGCAGTGGCACCAGATGCTTCTTCGAGAATGTGATCTTCTTCAGCACGAATGTCTTCAGCGCGCTAGCCCCAGGAGTTATGTCGATGACCTTGCCGTTCTCACTCAGGTTCGGCTCGAAGGTTGACCATGGGATACCAGTGGCGCAGTGGACCACCGCATCATACTTCTTTCCTGACGGGCTTTTGAGAGCGGCCCCATCTGGGGTCTTGTAATCCAGGACCTCATCTGCACCGAGGCTTTTCACTAGTTCGAGGTTACGTGCGCCACATGTGGCAGTCACATGGGTGTTTCCCAATTTTGCAAGCTGGACAGCAAAATGGCCAACACCACCTGATGCGGCAGTAATGAGGATGTTCTTCTTTGGGCCACTACCATCAAGCTTTACTCCGGCAGATGAGGTAAGAGCCTGATGAGCAGTGAGGCCAGCCACAGGCAGTCCTGCCCCTTCAGCTGCCGACACTTCTGGTGGCCTTAACACCGTCAAATTTGTACTTGCAACTGCATACTCTGCAAATCCGCCACCACTCTGTCATAAAAAAAAGGCGTGTTAAACTAAATTAGGTTAGTTTTGCGACTACATTTTATCTGGGTGAGAGTCTCAGGATTACAGCTTGGGTAAAGAAGGCCACAACTTTATCTCCAGTTTTGAACTCCTGGACACCGGGACCAACCTCCACGACTTCTCCACCTACATCAGTAGCTGCGACAAAGAACAATTTCCTAAGTGAGGACTAGGACTCATAAAAGAACACAAAGACAGTTCCCGAATATATCAAGATCCTCTGACTGCCAATGCAAACATCAACAAAGAACGCTACCTTACAGAATATAAGGTATTATATAATTGCCTCATATTATATAAAGCCGCCATTCCATCACAGAGCAAGGGAGAAGTTTCACCACACAATTAACAAAATCCATGGAGCACGCCAACTATACACAAACGAAGTCAAGATCATTTACTCGGTATGTAAGGGAACTTGCGAGGCAGGATGAGTTTCAACATCCCCTTCTGTATCTTCCAATCAACCGGATTTATGCTAGTCGCTTCGAGCTTCAACAGCACCTCGTTTTTCTTGGGCGAAGGAATCGGCACTTCCACGTGCTGCAGGAATTACACCGGAACAACTAAAATGTATCAAATATCAGATCAAGACAAAGTATTGTAATCGTGAAAGAAATCCGATCGCGTAAAGACAGGGCATGAATAAACCGATAAAAACACCCAGCATCGAAGAACCCGACCAGTCCACAGCAGTCCCACCCTATGCATAACTTCTGAGTTCGCTAAGTAATCATCAAGGATCCACCATCTCAGTTTGAAACGAAAAATCAGACTACATCCACTTCCCTGTCAACGCAACTGGGTGAATCAGCCGCAAACACTATCAGAGGTCCAAGATCCTACACGCAACCCCAGAAAATACCAACCCCCTCGTACCTACGCCTTCATCGGGATTGTCCTAAGTCCCATCCACAAAACCGTTTCTTAAAAAAAGAAAAAGAGAACTGCAATGCGTACGCGGTTACCGACGATTGCCAAGTCTATTTCCTTACCTTGAGAGCGGCGGCTCCTCCGCCGAAACCCTCGTACCACACGGCCTGCATCAACTTCCCCGCCATTGAAGACGAACAAAGTGGGGTGGGGCGTCAAACGGATTCTATCGATGGGAATCGGGCGGAGAGCGAGAGAGAGAGACGTTGTGTGGCGAGGGTTAATACCGAAGCGGTGTCGGGTTATATCAGTGGCCCACATTTGTTGTTGTACGTCATTGTCCGTCGGGGAATCGGAAAGACTGTTCTGCCCCTGGAATCGACGACAGTTATGAATCGACGTCGAGATTTCAAACGGCGATTGTTGGAAATGACGTTAATATCCCCAACGCCAAAAAAGTTGATAAATCTTAAGCTGCCAAAAATATTTGGACCGGATGTGACTATAGATAACTTGCCGTCGCCGTAGTTGAGGCAGAACAGACGGGCCGAATCTGCGGACTTTATGGCTCAAAGTCGACCATTATCTTGCCGGCGGCATGACCTTTGACGGACTTCGCCCAATGTTCAGGCGCTGCAAAACGCGATAAGATTAGCCCCACAGGCGTGGCCTGTACTCCAATGTTCATATCTCCATCTTCCCTATGTCAAAGATGCGGCCCTTTATTCGAATCACAGGGAATGGGTGAAGGTTGAAGTCCTGGTACGGGTGTTTTCGAGGATGAGAAATTCAGATGCTGTCTGCTGAAGTTTTGGTCTCAACGCAAGCATCGCCTACTTCCTTTAATATGGCGTTGCGAACATCGGCTACATGTGTTGTGAAGGGTCGTGAGCACATGGCCCGGCAGATGGTCGAGTCCGTTTTGCTTATTTTGGAGAGTGCGATGTGATGGTAAAAAAAAATAACTAAGTGTAAAAAAAAAAAGAACTTATAAACATTACACAACACTTAAAAAGATTACGAATAGTCAAGTTGACAACCAAACAGCCCTTCGAGGTCATAGAATGATTGTATGTGTCTTACAAGCGCTACGATTGGTATCAACGGTTTCATCTTATCCATTTGCAATCGCCGCTTCATCCTTTGTTGTCGTGAATGCTGCTCCAGCCCTCATCGTCGGCGCTGCTCCAGTCTTCATCGACGCTGCTTCAGCTTCTACGCCAGCCGTCGATGTTGCTGCTTCTACGCCAGCCGTCGATCCTACTGCTTCTATGCCAGCCGTCGATGTTGCAGTTTCTACGTCAACCGTCGATGCTGTTGAGAATGTCCATCGACGAACCATAAAGTTCACCGTCATCGATGACGTTTTTCTCTAGGCTTACCGTTACACATGATTTTGTCAATGTTAGGTTTAACCTTGCCCAAAATGTCATTTTAATTTGTAAACAACTCCCCCGTTTAAGAAATGGAGAGGATGAAAAGGGATCAAGCCAATTCCCTTTTATAATGACATCAACCTCCAAATTCCTCCTACCCAGTTCCACGTGTCAATCATTGCTTACACTATAATTCTTGTTTCAAAATCACAAGAAATTTACAACACGGTCAACAAAATTACTAATTACCCTTCCTCCGTGGATTCAAAGACTCACGCTGGGGAATCTGCATTTCCCGCGACCTGCAAAAAATCATATATCTGAAAAATTAAGGCTAGAGGAATAAAGGCAAAAATAAAAAGCAAAAGCCAATTTTTTTTTTAAATGCCCTTAATAAAGTACTTTATTCTTACTTTCTGTTTTCTGGAATAATGAAATCAAATTTAAGCAAAAAAAAAGATTAAGCTCCAAGATAACAAATATTCCGTGGAGACATCATCCCAATTCCCAATGCAAAATGATTTAAATTGATGTAAAGAATAGTTGAATGACAGGAGTTTGAAGCGGGACTTTACCGGGGTCCCTAATCGTCTGAGTCGCCAGGCCATTGAAATAACATGTGGCCCCGTCCTTCCTGAACTCAGCCCAGTAAGAGGTGAAGGCGTAGCTGGCCATCCTGACCAACGACTTGGGCTTGTAGCAAGCCTTCCCCGGCTGTATCGCCTCGCAGGTCCCCCCCTTCCCCTGCGAGCACACGTACGACATCGCCGTCCTAAAAGCCGGCGAGGAGAACAAGAGGCAATGGAACAAGATGAGGCACAGAAAGAAGCATAACTGAAAAATAATATAACTGATTTATTAACTGAATTAGTTACACCTATTTATATGTATGTGTCTACTGTACATGAGCTATATCAGAATACTACTGTGGCCCACATTCTTCAGCCTTTGTCAACTCGCTCAGCTTGCCTTATTACTTCACACTCCCCCTCAAGATGACCATATAAATTCATTATATTCATCTTGTATATCAGCCACATAAATTTGGGATTCGGCAGCCCTTTTGTAAACAAATCTGCAAGCTGGCTTTTAGTAGATACATACTTTGGCAGCACAATTCTTTGTTGCATTTTTTCTCTCACAAAATGACAATCTAATTCCAAGTGTTTGGTCCTTTCATGGAACACTGGATTTCTAGTAATATAAATCACATATTGATTGTCACAAAATGATCTACAGGCTTCTACACTTCAATACCAAACTCTGCCAACAAGGAAATCAACCACACCACTTCACAAGTTGTCACTCCTAAAGCCCCGTATCCTACTTCTGCAGAACTTCTTGAAACTGTGGGTTGTTTCTTAGCTTTCCAACTGACCATTGACTCACCAAAGAAGACGCAATATCCAGTAAGCGATTTTCTGGAGTCTGGACATCCTGCCCAGTCACTGTCACTATAAGCAATGAGCTTCATGTCCTATTTTGAATTGAACAATATACCTTATCCAGGTGTACCTTTAATGTACTTTAATATCTGTATTGCTGCAGCCAAATGCACAAAAGTTGAACAAGACATAAACTGTGTTAAAACATGAACTGCATATGTCAAGTCTGGTCTAGTAAGAGTCAAATATAGCATCTTTCCCACCAATTGCCTAAAAGGAGCAGGATCCACAAGCAACTCTCCATCTTCTTTAGACAATCTGTGATTTGGACTTATTGGTACTGAAAATGGCTTTATTCCCAACAGACCATGTTCCTCAAGTAACTCTAGTGCATATTTTCTTTGACTGACCACAATCCCAACCTTGGATTGTGCTATCTCAATCAATAAAATACCTCAGAACACCAAAATCCTTCAGCTTGAACACAGTTGCCAGATAAGACTTGAATTTCTGAATTTCATCCATGTTTAGCCCTGCAATAGCTATATCATCAACATAGACCAAAAGAGCCATGAAATTTGAACCTGACCCTTTGACAAACATGGAGTAATCAAATTTTGACTGAAGAAAACCATAATCCAGTAAGGCAGAAACAAGAAGAAGAAGAAGAAGAAGAAGTTCAACAGGAAAAGAACTTATAGGTTGAGCTTTGGCAAGACCAGAAAAGGGAAATACATGTTTATAGAAAACTACATCCCTATAAACAAGAAGAAGAAGTTCAAACAGGAAAAGAACTTATAGGTTGAGCTTTGGCAAGACCAGAAAAGGGAAATACATGTTTATAGAAAACTACATCCCTATAAACAAGAAACTAATGATCTGTAATACTAAACACAACATAACCCTTTATTGTAGAATGATACCCTAAGAAAACACACTTGGAAGCCCTGTGGTTAAATTTCTTTCTTCCATGTTGTAAAGTAGATACAAAACACAAATAACCAAAAACTCTAAGATATGAGTACTAAGGTTTTTGAGAAAACAACTTCTAGAATGGTGTTAAATTTTTGTATGACAACAGTTGGTAATCTGTTAATAAGATGCACAGCAGTGAGAACTGTATTTTTCCAAAAATGCAAAGGTAAAGATGCTTGAAACATAAGTGCTCTTGCCACATTAAGTATGTGTTGATGTTTGCGCTCTACAACTCCATTTTGTTGATGAGTTTCTACACAAGAAGTTTGATGAATGATGCCTTTATCAGAGTAGAACTTTATCAATTGAAACTCACTTCCATTATCAGTCCTAACTATTTTGACTTGTTTTGAAAACTGAGTATTAACCATCACGCAAAACTAAGGTAACAAGGTTGAAACTTCTGATTTTGATTTCATCATGTATAATCAAGTCATCCTACTATAATCATCAACAATGGTAAGAAAATATCTGTGACCTCTAAGAGATTCTTGCATGAATGGACCCCAAACATCACAATGAATCAAGTCAAAAGCAGTTTTACTATTATTCCGATGAACAGGAAATGGCTTTCTTTTCTGCTTTGCATAGTGACAAACAGAACATACATCACTATTAGAAGAAGATACCGAATGATTACAAGACTGAACAAGTTTAAACTTTTCAACAGAAGGGTGGCCAAGTCTGTAATGCTAGATATCAAAAGTTTGAGGAAGAACAACTTGACATGATTAAGTAAAAGGAATTTGCATATCAGCTCCCAGACCTTGATGTGCTTCCTTGTCACCTTCAAGAATGTATAAATCGGCTCTATCCTTAGCAAGTCCAATCATCTTCCATGATGATAGGGCCTGAATATAACAATAAGACTTATGAAAGAAGACACAATACAAGCCAGATTTCATTAGCTGACTTAAATAAATGAGACTAATATGAAAATCAGGTATGTATAGAACATTGTATAGGATAAGATCCCTTTTTAGAATCACATCACCTATGTGAGTGACCAGAATTTTAGCTCAATTTGGCAAAATCACAAAAACATCTTGTACTGGTTTAGAGTTACGAAAAGAAGCAAAATTGTTAGTAATACGGTTTGTGGCTCCAGTATCCAAAATCCAACAAGAAAAATTTTGAACAGTAAACTGAGGATTCAAATCACTATGTATACCTGCAGTGTTAGAAAAATTCTTAGGAGAAACTGTAGGAAAGACATTTTCTGGGACAGTAGACAAGTTTGAAGAAGAAATTGCAGGTACTGGCTGTTCTGCTCGAGCATCAAGCATTGACATCATCTTTTGAAGTTACCCCTTGACTTCATCCAAGGCAGAGTCATCACAACTTCTTCCATCAGACACAACAGCCACTTCTCCTGCCACTTTATTCATAGGTTGTTTGCCTCTTCTATTCATCCCAGCATTAGGATAACCTATGAGTTGATAACGCCTGTCGTTATTGTGTCCTTTCTTCCCACAATATTCACAAATCAAATCATGCCTCTTAATCCTCTCTCGAAATCAAGAGTTGATGTTGTTAAAACAATTAAATCATGCGGCATATTCATATGTGTAAGCATTCACCTAGATTGTTGAGATTCCTCTTGAACAGCCATGTTGTACACTTCACCCATCACTGGAAACGGTTTCATTTCCAGAATTCGACTTTTAACCTCATCAAATTTATTATTCAAATCATGTAAGAATCTGTACAATTGGTCTTCCATCTGTTCTTCAGCAAAGCGTCTGAAACATTCAGCATTATAAGTCCCACATCTGCAATGAGGAATCGGCCTAAAATTCTTTAGTTCTTCCCATATCCCATTCATCTCCGTATAGTATGCATCAACCGACCTCTCTCCTTGACTAATCATCAACAGTTGTTGTTGTAGCCAGCTAATTTTCGATCTGTCTGGAATTGCATATATTTTTTTCAAAACATCCCATATCTCCACCGCATTATTGATGAAAAATATGTTAGAAGCAATTGACTCTGTGACAGATCTCAGGAGCCAAGCTACAACTAAAGTGTTACAATGTTTCCAAGCAGGAAAAATCAAGTCATCTGTACTTGGAACTGGAATACTTCCATCAATAAATCCCAGCTACCAAAGCCATCTCGAATGCTCTACTCCAAGTGAAATAGTTAGATCCATTGAGCGAAGGACTAACCATGACTGAAGACAAGCAGTTGAATTGTTGAAGATGGAAAGGCGATGAAGGATCATCCATTTCTGCAAGTTTGCCCAAATCTGTCGCCTCTACACGCGTCTGAATTGAATTGTTCTGCGAGAAACCAGTCGAACCTCCAGCAGCTACCGTAACAACCCTACCAGCAATCACTCCGGCGTAAGAACACCGCTCTAATACCATGAAAGCCGGCGAGGAGAACAAGAGGCAATAGAACAAGAGGAGACGCAGAACTGAAAAATGATTTAACTGATCTATTAACTAAATTAGTTACACATATTTATATGTATGTGTCTACTGTACATGAGCAATATCAGAATACTACTATGGCCCACATTCTTCAGCTTTTATCAACTCGCTCAGCTTGCCTTATTACTTCACACCTCCCTCGGCCTCTCCACCACCCACCATATCTTCCCATTGTACCCCTCGTCCTTCCACGCAGTGGCTTCTTCTCGTACTCCTCCTCCGTCGTCTCCCCGCTCAGGTCTATGTCATACACGCTCATCCCTTTCGGGTACAGCACCCCGAAATGCATCTCCGTCCCCGGCCCTGGTTTCTGGTCCTCGTTGTACAGCGCGAATATGAACGAGGGGAGGACCTGGCCCGGCCGTGCCGGCGTCCCACTCGGCAGACGCGCGGTTAGCTTCCCGACCGCGTTCCGATTGTACATCGCAGCGTTGTATATGTTGGCCCCGCGCTGGTCATAGTCGCCGGCATTCGGCCGCCCCGTCTCTGCGATCCAGATCCTCACATCCGGGTATCCGAGCTTTAAGGATGCAACTATGACTGCGTCGACCATCTGGGCGAAGCGGTTGTTGTAGACGAGGCCCGTCCCCGGGTCAGTGACAGTGATGTTGTGGGACGCAAAGAGGGTGCAGTTTAGGTCGATGTGGTCGGGGTCGGCGGCCTATGCGAAGTACGGGTACAAGTCGAGGAAGAGGAAGGACTTGGTGTGGTTGAGGAACTCGAGCAATGGCCTCATGACGGGCAGGGCAATGTCTGGGCGGAACTTCCCCTCGGAAGGCGGGTAAGACGACGCGAGCACGTCCATGGCTATCGAGGTCCCGACCTTGACCTTCCGGACGCGGTATGCCTTCAGCGACTTCTTGATCCAGCGCATTGCTGGCACGAGGTTGAGCCAGGTCTTGTTCTCCGTGCTGCTGATCACCTCGTTGCCGACGAGGAGGTACCGGATCTTGGTCTCCGGGTAGAAAGGCCGGACATTGGAATGAACCCAATGGTCCGCAGGGGACTGATTGACGGGGATGTCGTCAATGATCTCATTGGGGACCATGATCGAGACCTGGATGTCGGTTCCCCTGAGTGCAGAGAGGATGTCGGGGTTGGCGTCATAGATTTTGACGCGATTGGCCTTGAGCTTGGTACAGATGAGGCGGACGGATTCGGCTGGCGAAGGGAGGTGAGGAGGATTTGGAAGAAACCCATCTCCGATAATGGGTTGATGGAACGAGGAGAAGAATGTGTGTGGAGGAGGAAGAAAAAGTAACAGAAAAGAGAGGCTTGTGAGGGAAGTTGGATTTCTCCTTTGGGGACAACAAAGTTGGAAGGAAGTAGCCGTTTCTAAAAATGTGGGTCGCACTCACTCCCTCCTTTGTCCTTTTGTTGTCCGACTTCCTTCGTCAAAAAAAAAAAAAAAAAACCATGTCGTCATCACAAACAACATCACGAGACGCTCTCGCTTCCGACCGTTTGCCCCCATCCTACTCCTGCCTAGTCCACGCGGACATCCTCACGTCATTCGTGTCTTAAAATAATCTCAGCAGGCACAGACAGACAAATGTCGATAGTTCGTCCAACAACAACCTCGATGGATAAGAACTTCATTAGATCAGCCTCATACTGGATAAGATAATGGGGGCAGCTACACTACTCTTCAATCGGTGCCAGTCAGAGACACGCTAGGGAATTTGCATGAACCATAGCCTGCAAGTAATTTTTAAGATTAGGAACAATCATTACTTTAATCTTGGTTATTTAGATAATATAATAGGAAATGAGTAATATCTGTAAATAAGAAGTGGGCTTTACTTGGGTCTCTGATGGTTTGGGCCGCTAGCCCACCAAAGTAACAGCTCACTCCGGACTCCCTTGCCCTGGCCCAATAAGCGCTGAACGCGTAGCTCGCCCGCACCACCTGTGACCCTGATCCGTAACATGGCCCGCCCTTCTCGATCTCCCGGCATGACCCTTTTCCGTGACCGCACGCCGCGGTCACCGCCAACCTCAGCGCGGTCTCGTTGTTGCCTGCACCGTCCGCTGCCACGCACCAAATTTTCCCTTTGTAGGGGTCGTTGTTCTTGGGCAGGGGTAATGGGCCGTATGCTGAGACCTTGGTCCGGCCGCTAAGGTCTATGTCGTAGACCCTGGAGCCGTTTGGGTACAGCAGCCCGAAGTGACGCTCGGTGGACGGTCCGCCCTTCATGTTTTCATTGAACAGGGCGAATATCAACGCCCTCATTGGTTTACGGGGCCGAGCCGGGGTGCCAATGGGTCTCCCGGTGGCTAGCTTCCGAACGAGGTTCCTGTTGTATGTGGCGGAGTTGTAGTAGTTCGCCCCGATCTGGTCGTAGTCTCCAGAGTTGGGCCAGCCGGTCTCAGCGATGAAGATGGGGATGTCGGTGTACCCGAGCTTCCTCATGGCAAAGACAACCGAATCGACCATCTGGTCGAAGAGATCCGAGTACACCAGGCCCGACGCGGGATCTGTATATCTGGTCCCATTATCCTTGAGCAACGCATAATCGAGCCCGATCTTCTTCGGGTCCTTGATCCAGTGGAAGTACGTGTACACGTCGAAGTAGTAGAATGATCTCGTATCTTGCAAGAACTCCAACATTGGCCGGACAACCCGTCGCGAGATGTCCCTCCTGAAAGTGGCATTCGATGGCGGGTACACGGCCGAGTTCTCCAGCACATCGATGGCCATCGAGGTGCCGACCTTCACGTCCTTGACTTCATACTTCTCCAGCGCCACCTGGATCCGCTTCATGGCAGGCACAAGGTTGAACCATATATCCTTATTCGTCGGGTCGCTGAGAATCTCGTTCCCGACCAGGAGGTGCCGGATCCTGGTCCCTGGGTAGTGCGGCAACAGGTTGGAGCGGACCCACTCATCCGCGAGCGACTGGTTGGGAGAGATAGGCATGATGAGGTTGTTCGGGACCATGATCATCACCTCAACACCGGTGTTCGCAAGCGCGGCGAGGATCCCTGGGTCCGCCCCATAGAGCTTTACGATTGAGGCCTCGATCTCGGTCCTGAGGAGGTGGACTGCACGGGACGGCACGGGGAGGTTGTTCCCCAGCTGACCATAGTTGATCCCCACTCCCTGATGATCATGCCCTGCGTCTTCAAAAGCGAAGTTTCGGAGCATAAAACGACGACTCAGCCGAGCTGGAGGAGCAACAACAACAACAACGCGCACACATGCCATCGACAACACGACTTACGAGACAGGACGGAGGAGGAAGAGACGACGGAGAAGATGAGCACGTGAATAAAGCCCATCGGAAGATCAACCATCTTGCTGCTATAGAAACACCCAAGTGTTGCCTTAATCTTATTTGAAGTGACCCCGGGGGGGGAGGGGGATAATCAAGTACGGACAAAGAGTACAGATTATGCTAATCAATATTTAATATCTCAAAGTTTGACCGTCGGTTCCGGAGTGATGCATTTTTCATATGTGCCTCAGATTATTATATTCCGCAACGTGGGGGGGATAATTTAAAACTCTGTACCACCCTGCGGCCCGCCCTCGTATAAGATGGGGGGCTGATTTTATTAATGAAAGTAGGTGAGCCATGCCACTGCCATGCACACCCCCCAAACTTATATGATAAAAAAGTTTTTCGAAGTTCGGGAATCCACGTGCTGCATGCACCGTAGTCGGGATAAAATATTTTACTATAGTTGGTCGAAAAATAAAATTTAAGGGCTACGGCCCAAACATGAGATGGGCCGTGAATTTTAATGATGGTGTCGATGAGGAACTGTTCGAGTGCAAGACTCTGGGAAAGGCTGAAGTTTTGTGTTGGGTAATTGGGAGTTTCTCATGATAGGGTTGATCTCATAGAACAAGTGATCGAGGGGCTCAACAGGGGCTGTCATGAACATGAAGAATGGAGAACTTGCCCATGTTACTACTATTGCCGGTCATCTGAGTCCATGCAAGAACTGTCTCTAGTTTCCCCTGAATTCAACTATCCATTTTAAAACATGAGATGATGTCTTTTGCAAAGGGTTGATGAAGTGAATGGATGTGTGTATCTGCCCTTCCCTGTGGAAAAATCCTCAGGTTTCCATAAGCTTTCTTATTCTTTTTCTCCCTTCAGGATAAAGAGTAGTAGTCCTGGGACATGAACACCGCGGAGATAGATTGAGGCTGCTGGGAAGAAGAAAGAGGAGGGTGATTGTGTTGTCGTGGGAATGGAATTCACATATTTGATTTCCACGCTTCCTCTTCCAGTGCTCGTCCAAGGTACTGAAGGTTGCATGCAAACTGAACGATGCGGTTTCCTTTCCATCCCCTTATTATTATTATTATGATGATGATGATCATCATCATGGTTAGTAGTAAGTGTTATCACTGTTGTTACTAAATAAAAGGATTATTTCTACCCTGGCCTGCTCCCATTTCTTAACACCCAATTCATCATCATCTCCTCCCCTGGCTAATCAATCAATCACTGGTCACCCCAACTATTCCTTCCCGGTTTTAACGGCGTAATCATTTCACCAAAAGTAAGACCCTTCTTTTGGTTGTAATCTTAATTTAAAAGACAACAACAAACAGGCCCAGCTGTTAACAACAACAACAGCTACCACTTTCATTTGAAAAGAAGGACCACACCAACCACCCAGAATAATCAAGAGGATTCCATTCCAATAATTAACTTATAAATAATAATAACAAGCTAGTTTTTTTTTACATGTCATCATGATGTATGCATTACACTATCAAATATCAAAATATCCCACCCCCCCTTACAATTTGCTTGCAACCCCTCCTCTTCTTCCTACACGGCCCATATAAGGAAAAAAAAAGGAAATAATACAAAAGAAAAGGTTGAAATAATTTCGCCCATATGTAATTTTTAGCCCTAAGTAGTGGCGTCCAAAAATAAAAATACATCCATACATTCATTTAATAGAAAAGGAAGTTAATAATGTGGAGAAGGAGTCATTACTGCTTCTAATAAACAGGAATTGGACGATTGCTCTTTCTTTAGTGGTATTATTAACTATTATTATTTTAGTAATGGAAGAATTGGGGGTGAAAGGAGGAGGACGTGGTGGTGGTGGTGTCTTGAAGGGACCTTTGACCCATTCCCATCTCTACAATCGTCTGCAAGTAGTCATAACCCATATACATAAGTGAAAATCCTTTTTGAGAAAATAACAATAGATTTTTTTACCTGGAGGTCGGACGACGAAGACGGAGGATGAGAAGGAGGAGCTTCCCCGTCATACATTTGATGACGATGACGATGATGATGGTGGGGGGTGTTGTACATCTGGTAAGGACAGGTGGGAAAAGGAGGGAGAGTATATTCGTTCGTAAGAAAAACATAAAAAGAAGAAGAAGAAGTCAAACGTCCGCCGGTGAGTACATACATGGTGGTGGTGATCCTTTGACAAGGGGGAATTCGCGGCATCCAGGCTGGTGTTGACCGACGCTAGTTTCATCGACAAGAACTGTTTGCCACCACCACCAGCCCAATGTAAAGGAAAATCGTAATGGGTTTGGTTAAATTTAAATATCAAATGGTATATATATATTTTTACCTCCACTTGACGTTGCAGCGACTGCACGTATTTTATTATTTCGTCCAGCATCACCGCCTTTCCCGTCACCTGCTTATTTTTTTAGTAGTAATAATAACATCAGTCAGTATACACGTACAACTTTTACCACAGTCAGTAATCACGAACTTCGTAGGAAACTGTTGTTGTTGTTGTTGCTGTTCTAACCACCTTATTGCAACCGGGTACGAGGTCTTGTAGAAGCTTCATCCGCTCGCTAATTTTCTCTCTTCTCACCTGTTATTAATTTAGTTACAGACATGAGGAAAAATTAATGTTATTCACAGACAGACGGGGGGGGGCGGACTCACTCTTTCGGCAAGGCTGTGGCTGTCCGTGGCTTGTCCTCTCCTCGCTCTCACATGAATGTAGTCCTTCGCCGGCTCCTCCGGCAGCTTCCCCTCGTCCTTGTCCTGCTTCTCCCCCGTTTCCTCGTCCGCCACGTCACCCTCCTCCTTTATCCCCTCGTCGTCAGACTTGCATCGCTTAGCGCTCGAGTTCTTCCCCGCGACGGCGTTGGCCTTCCCTCTGTTTGCGGCTGCCTTCCTCTTCCTTGGGTTTGTCCCGCCGGAACCTCTCGTACCCGTCTCTGCACTCCGGACAGGCTCAATTACCGAAGACTCCTCCTCCGGCGACTCCATCGAGTTGATCCGCTCTAGTGGCCAGAGGGACCGTCCGATCTCAATTCCCGGTCTCGGCCCTAGCACTGAGCCGTTCAGCAAGGGGCTACTCGAGACTCGGCCTAGTTTCACGTCCCCGGCCGCGGCGAATTGTCCCCGGTTAAAGCTTCTATTCCCAAAGCACGAGAACTTCGCCACCCGCTCCACAAATCCTGGATCGGCTGCGAATTCAGCCAGGTTACTTTTCAGCCCAAAGTTGGGCGGGGACACCAGGGGGGTGCTGAGGCAGGAACTCCCGGCGATCTCCCCGGGATCACCTCCGAAACCGCCCAATTTCCTGACCAATTCACGGATAGGGTCGCCGTCGTTGCAAACATAGCGGGGGTCCGATCCCGGGGGCGAGGACACCGCCGCGGTAAAAGCAGGGGAGTCCCATCCATTGGGGTGGAACAGGGGATCTGGAGGAGGGCACTGCCAGCTTTGCATATCCGCCATCGACTGGGGTTGGATCCCGGCAGTGGCGAGGATGAAGTTGTCCTCCATTACTGGGACACACGAAGCACCTCGAATGTATTAAAAAAAGGCAAAAGGAACGGAAACAGGGGGAAAAAAAGAGAGGAAAAACAGGGGATGGTAAAAGGCAGGGGGATCTTTGGAAGAAGGAGGAGAAGGGGGGAAGGCGAAGGAGACGCCGGTGGGGGATCTTTATAGATGTAGATTGTGGAGACAACAACTCCTATTACTTACTCCTAAGTTGTAATGATTTAGACAAAACTACCAAAAAAAAAAAAAGCAGAAAAGCAAAAAAAGTTAAAAAAAAAAAGAAATTCTTTTTGCCTAATAAATAATAAATCTTTTTTTTTTTTCTGAGTTTGCGTTTGCGTGCCGGCCCCGGACTTGCACGCCACCCGCCACCGTCTCCTCCTCCTCGATGTCTTACCCCCATCCTCTTCCCCAACTTCCACGTATACATTCCCCTGTACCTTGTTAGCTCGTAATACACCTACCAGAGTATAAGGGAATCGCAGTTCATTCAATCCCCCTAACTCCCCTACCACCAGAAAAAACCCACACCCTAGATTTGCAGGTGTTTCGGATGAGATTTTGAATTAGATGTTTTTACTCTTGTTCTCAGAGGTGAGGTGAGGATGACGACGAGCGAGCCTCTTTGCTTTTGTTAGAAACTTGTCATAAAACAAAGCCCATTTTTCATGGTAATGCCAACGAATAGAAGAGAAATCAGCGACTTTCCCAAAGGGTTTGGACTTCCTTTCATTTTTTTTCTCTTTCAAAAAAATGACATTGTTAATACTAATACAAAATGATTGGAACTAAGGAATGGTTGCTCTTCATTTATTTAATTTTATAATTAAGGTGTTTTTTTGTCTGATTTAAAGACTTTATTCAACTCAAATTATGTACATTCCTTCGACGACGACCGAATAAGTCAGGCATATTAAAATTAAGTTACTGAGATTTGAATTTCCCGTGCAAATTTCACCGAGGTCACGAAGATTGCACGATGTAATGTAACGAACAAACGTATTTGTATCTTCTAAACTCATTAGCATGTACAACAAAAAGTCAAATGTTAAAAATTTTACAATTGTTTTGTTCTAAGGGGCTGGTAAGTAGTAATTGTTTATATACAACGTGGGATTTGATTTATATTTTCCATCTCATTTAAAACGATGACACTCTTCTTCCATAAATCATGAAAGCACGGAGTTCAATGTCTTAGTGTGTACATATATGTCAAGACACTTTGTAGTGTATGTGAATGATTATTAATAAAAGACAAGAATTTTCTGTATATTAATTATTTTCTGCTCGTAATTAATTTACGGTAAAGTCTCATAGATTGATTATTTGTCAATCTAAAATTATCCTCAGATAGATGTTTAGAGGGGACATGAACATCTAGATCAACTGAGTATAACTCAGGTCGAGTTAGACCGAATGGATATCCGAGTTATACTTGGGGGTGCCCAAGTTAAGCGGTACACTGGACACGACCCGCTCATAGAGAATACCACATGTTAAGTGTCATTGGTTACTTCTCTTGTTAAGCGAGTATAACTGATCTCTTGACTTGATACGTTCATTTATTCTATGCATGGAGTTTTGCGCTTTGATGCCGTTAAAAGCAGTCTTTGACCGGATTGCAAGTAATGCGATTATTGGGTGTATGGCGAAGCGTAAAGAGGATAATGTTGAGTCAATATAGAATTCATCGCTCTCTTGGATTAGAGAGTTGACAACCTAGCCTCTTGATTGAGATATTAGTGATTTTAAACAGACGGCCGGGAGGAATGTTTATCAATCAAGATAAAAGCTATTATATCTCAGAAATCAAGTACAACGATTAACTCAGTAATGAGGCATTGTGCATTGAATTAATCGGGATGTCGGTGAGATGAAGAGATTGAATTACACAGTAATCGGTTCAATGTGATTTTTGGTTCATGACCAATATTCTCTATTACATTGTGTGGCTGAAAACCGTTGCTAGACGATTACCTCAGTCTGTATATGGATGTACACTGCCTTCATATATAGTTACTAGAAGGTCACACACAAAAGCACGTCAATATGAACATTGATTGTTTAATTCTAATGGATATTAGAATTAAAAGTTATAAGTTCAGAATTAGAATTTGTTTGATTACAAATATATTCTGAAATTTCCACTCTTGGATTTAAAATGGTCCAAAGGATAAATATCGCATACAGAAAGACGTACGCAAATGGATAAGTATCGTGTACGAAAAGGTTGCACAAATGAATAAGTATGACATATACGAAAATGCGTGCGTAAATGAATAAATATAGCGCATACGATAAAGTGTGTGTGAATATATAACTATAAAACGAATATAAGTATATTATATTTATTTTATTATATTAAAATAATAATTTATTTTAATCAATGATTTGACACATGCCTCCTACTTTAAATTCTGAAATCAAATTTTGATTTCAGATTGATCGATTGAATTAGCTTTCGAACGATTTCTGATCATATTTATCCGACCGAAAATTATGCTGCTTTCGAAAAGAAAAGTTTATAAAGAATTTCAATAACTAGCACCAAAAAGGAATTCGAAGAGTTCGTGTTATTACGAGTGCGTGTATACTTTTAAAGGAGTTACGTTTGAGACTTTAAAAGACAGCTACGTCGAAACGTTTGTAAACGTTTCAGAATTACGATGTACGTTTTGTTTTATTTATACGTATCACATAAATCCGTTTAAGATAGTTTTTCCGAAACGAAGCTTTCCCCTTACCCGGTGGAAATCCAATACAATGAAACCCTTTTTTTTCCCTAAATAAGCGAGAATGGGGGAGAAATTCTTAATCGGGACGGGTTGCTTCGGAATTCGATTTGGCGTGGTCAATCACTGCAACTAAACACACTCCTTTATTTGTTTATTCGTTTTAACCCGACTTACCGGGCCAATTGTCGGATTCACGTAGCTTTCGGATAGAAACGTCCACCGCGATTTCTTGAAAAAAAAAATTGAAAGATTTGGTGGAGACCTAACTTCCTAAATTTACCCTCCCTCCTACGAGTTCAATATTTCAAAATCACTAGTGTAATCACCGAAATGTTTAGGGTTTGATACCACAAAGTCAAGAAAACACTTTGGTTTGGCACTTTTGACATTCATTCGTTCGTTCATTCACAACATCTAAAAGCAGCGAAGCATACTCGGGAAAGGGATGCGAAACCACGATCGCGTGACGGGGTCGCGAACGATGAAATCCGGGTCAAACCTGCCTGCCGCGAATCAGATGTCCCAAACTGTACAACTGGGGTCTCTGCCCAGCGCCAATGACATTTTGTACAACAACCTGTCTTTACTTCTGCATCTCCAACTTTGTTTGACGTAACTACTTGATCATAAATAACATGTGTGTTGTGCGACGGGGGAAAGAATCTACATGGGAAGCTGGTGGCTGGTCGATGCGCACTGTTCACATCGATTAAGATGCATGTACAATGCACTTTGCCCATCTTCTGGGCACTTTAAGCGTGTGCAGATCGCCTCCTACGTGTTATGCGTTTTTAGAAAAATTAGGTTCTTCGCGGTGTAAGGAAATGGGGGGTCCATTTTTGTACATCATAGTCTTTTACATTATTCACGAGTTAAACACAGGGCGTGTGCTGATGGAATTGCACTAGGACAACTTTGTTAATCGTGACCTTGCCCACGAAAGGAAAGCGAAATTTGAAGTACGACACGATGAACGTCATCGCGGACAAAGATGCTTTACAAAAAATGATTTTCTTTTTAACTGATACTGTTTATGCATAATTGAGGAGAAAATAATGTTTCATACGCTAAACATGACGTATGAAATACGATCAAAGATGATCCTTTGTTATATGTTCACTTCTACTTAAATAACGGAGGGTTTACACTGTCTTTAGTCAATTGTTTGGGAGGCTAAGCTTGTATAGATTTGCAGACAATGCGATCCAGCTTTTCTATCAATCGGTCTTAGTCACACGATCAAGTAAAGATCTTCCACATTAATTAAGGAAAAACTTCATGTCGCGATCGAGACCCCCGGTTTTGGATTCCAGTCCATCAGCTAAAACAATGTATTGGTAAAGTTCTCTTTACGTCATCGCTTCAAGCGAAGCGCACGATTTCGACTTCATCCCGTGCGGTTTACTTTCCATCGACAAGTATCATTCAACTACCAGAAAGGATCTCGAGCAGTTGTTCGGGGAGACAAGTGTGATTAATCTGGGATTTAATAATTCATCTAGATGTCTAATCTCAGTTAAGCCCCTCCTTTGACTTCACGTGCAGGCATCTTATCTTAGCATTGGTCGTGACTCGGCCTTCTCTCCAGACAGTTGGCCGTAAGATGCCCTGTCGGTCATACTAAAGGATAATGAGCAGCTATCCTCGTCAGGGCAGCATGGAGTAACCATGTAATGATGAGCATTGCAGCCAGCGGGCTTGTCGTGTTGCAAACTTGCGGCATGCGTGATTCGGAGACTGTCGGCACCGAGGGGACGCAATCACAACTAAGACACATTTTCGAGCTTTGACACGTGTCGTTGACCGGGACGATTAGCTCGACCGTGGACCTCACCCCGAGGCCAGTGCGCAAACTTAACCCCGTTCATCATCGATCGTACTTTCTCCATTGGCTAATAGTAATAAATGGGGGATGACGGGACACGACATAATATTTTCAGGCAACAAAAAATCCATGGTGGTCGTAATGAAACACGATATGTTCGATGTATGCATGATGTAACGCAAAGCCGTGGTAGGGTTTTTCTGCGCGAAAAGGTCCAAAGGCTGCCGGAAAACATGTAATTATAAATCTCCAATAGCAGCGTCACAGTTACAGTCACGGTCCTAATATATATCATATCTTACATGTGTGCAATAATTGAATACAAATGAAATGAAATGAAATGGCACCACCATATTCTATTACATCATAAAAAAACGATTCCTTCACTTCGTTTCGACCAACATTTATTACATGGTTCGGGGAGGGGGGGGGGGGGTACCGCCTCCCCGTGTGTAAAGCGAGGTGCCGATTTAATTTCGTGTCCTTGACACCCGACACAGTTAAGCGAGAAGAAGCTCCTCCGACCCCCGGACCGACGTTGGCCCACTACTGATCCCCGGATCAGTCAAATACTTCTCCTCATGAACGAAAACTCGACCGGAGATGGGGACCCTTTACGCTACGCTCATTCGAGTCCGCAAATGAAGGGACCATTTGCGGGAAGTCTCTCTCGTGAATGACGAACAGATCAGGCAACTGCGGTACTCCCCTTAGGGGGAGGCTTCCTTTCGAGCGACGTCGTGAACAGGACGAGACAACACGCCGTCCTTCGCTACCTCGGGTCATGCAAGTTGCACACGCAAATAGGGATCGAGTCGGGGACAAATGATTGGGGGAAGAACGGAACGAGACTAACAGTAATGAATGTTCAATGAATATGTTGCATGAATTGCCCACATTTCTTTTAGGGACAGAGCATTAGAGAAGATCGTGGTCGCGGTAAGAAGGCGACGAATGGAAGTAGTTAATGCCACGGTCCCCCCATGTTAATACAAACAAAAGCATCTGCATCGGAACTTGAACAAAGAGACAACTACGGCTGGGGTTCTTATTACCCCACTCAGCACACTGTCCCGATCCCTCTTCGATCCAGCCAATGGTTTCTCTCTGGAAACAACTGGTAGCTCCAGTCTAATCTCTCCTCCCATCCAATCTATTTCCCTTATTTTACGGGTTCTCGTGCATTCTATCATTCAATGGTGGTTCCAGAAATCATTCATATTTTTACCGCCTCATCCGGTCGAAGCGAACACTTTGATAAATATGTCAATTTGTCCCAATACCTGCCCACGGAATCACGTACGAAATTAAAGCTTTACTCATAGTGCGCGCGAACGACATGCGTCCATGTAAAACCCTTCTAACATGTGATATAACGCGGAGTACAATTCCTCAACCGGGCTGTTCAAGTCGATGATTATGATTATGTAAATGTCAACAAATAAATAGATAAAGAAATGAAGAAGGAAATGGTTGTGGTGGTGGTGGGGAGAATTAATAATTAGGAAAGGATGATCTTGCTCTTGGTCTTTTATTTGTCTGATTTTATGTGTGTGTTGAGTGTAAGAGGGGAGAGTATGGAAAGATTTGATCGGGATCCCCACCCGACCACACAAATCGCTTTCACCATCCTTTCTCCATTCATTGATTCATTTCCCACAACTTAGTTGTTGTGATCATCAATCAAACCCCAACTCCTTCGCCTTATCATTAGTTTTGGTCAGTCATAAATTTGCCAAGGTCGACACGAAAAAGAGTTGGAAACATGGAACTCCAATCTCATGTGACTTTGAAACAAGAGCCCCAGTTGCAAATTTCGTAATGGATCACACACAAGGTTTTGTCGTATGTATAGATGATGTGCATCCCTTTCCTCGATAAAATTTTTGATGGTGGGGCAAGGCAATCATTTGGGGGTTTATCATCACGACCCATTTCTTTAAAATGATTTATATATCGGGATTATTTTTTATTTTTTTTACAGCATGGTACGGGCGGCGAGGAAGAGTTGAATTAAAATATGCATACAATTGATCTGTACTCTGACATCTGAACTACCTTTAATTTTAAAAAAGGTAACAAAAGTGAACATCTTTCTCATCCTAGTGTTCGGAAAGTATGTTAATCAAAAGTAGGGAATAATAATTGGGATTCGATCACATGGGATGAGAGAAAAAAGACCCATTTTTTTTTTAAAGAAAAGAAATAAAGTTATGATGATTTTAATGATTGAAGAGAGGGGAGTCTTTGAATTCAGTCAAGGATAATACACCTAATTATCGACAATTATATGTCTCGACAAGCCTGAAAACACAACTTGCCACATTATAAATTCCTTCAATGTAAGTTTGGTTCGGTTCGTGGGACAGCCGCACGCCCAAAGTATCGACCTCTGGAGGATGATGGATATGGAACCCGCACAACACAAGTTTATAATGTGAAGCAGATACGGGAAGAAGTGGTGATCATGATCATGATCATGATCAAATCATTCATGTCAAGAATATCCTCCTATATGATTTGACCACATATAAAACTAATAACCCCCCCGGGAGGAGGGAGAGAGAGAGTGTATGATTATTCCTTGTCGTTGGTGGTGGGGTGGGTGGGGATGAATTCATTCATTCATTCATTCATTCATTCATTTATTTATTTATTTAAAAAAAAAGAAATACATAAAAGAGAGTTGCAATTTGTTTAAAACCCACCCAACGAACCATGACCACCTTAAAATATTTGCTTCCTTGTTTCATCATTTGACTTGCATTATTTCCGGGCTGACTGGAGGGGTTATCATTGGGCCGACAATTAGGCCTGTTTTCGAGTGGGTTGGGCCTAGTGGGCTATATGAATATGTCGAGGTCCTATGGGCCTGAGTCTTCCGGCAAAAAAAGAAAACCGACAACAGCACGGGTTTACTCCGTTGCTGGAGTGAGCAAAATATCTTAAATTCCAAATCCGTTTTCTTTTTTATATATGGGTGCTGATACTGATATTTTCAATTGGATTCAAACTTATTTAGATTTTTTAATTTTGGAATTGGATCGACAATGATGAAAATAACACCGAATAATTGTTTTTTTTTTTTGCCAAAACAATTGAAAAAAAAAAAGAAAATTACTGGGTTATGAACTTTAGGAGTTGTTGGGCATGGGCCTTTTTTTTTCTCCCTAAAATTCGAGAGGAAGCCCGAAATCCATGGGAGGGGTGTTTGAAATCCGCCGACAAAGGAAAAAAAAAACCGAAGAAAGAACAGTGGTGGGTCTGTCCAAGATTCCATTTTCTTGTTGAGTTGGAATTAGAATCTCCCAGTAATCAATCAATCGTCCCCCCCTTTTTTTGGGGGGGTTGTGTGTGTTGTTTATAAGCTGGACGATGGGCTTCGGAGGGGGACCAAAGCTTTTTCGGACTCGATTGAAGTTTCTTTCAAAGTTTGGGGACCCCCCCGGTCCGTGTCCCTCTCGCGTCTGGCAAGAACAGAAAAGCCTGTTTGTGCCTTCTTGTCCTAAATTTTGTTACTCTTTTTGTTTTCCTTTGTAATAAATTAAAATAAAATAACCGGCATCACATTCTCGATACAATTTGATATTTTAATCGGACGAAGCAAGGAAGCGGGTCAGGCGTTGGAGGAGGAGGAGGAGGGTGGGGGGGCGTATGATTGAATTTGATCAACCAGATTGTCAGGTCGAGGACATGAAAAATCTGAAAGCTGGCATTATATATATATATAAATATAATAAATGGACAAATTCCCACGTTAGTTTGAATCCAGTCTGAGTTCGATTTAACAGGAACGACGAAGAAAGTCCCACGCGAGCAGCTGGAGGGAAGGAGGGCTGGCTGATTTGAACGGGGGGGAGGGAGCATAGTGTTTTTGGCAGGCAGGCAGGTAGGCAGGAGTGGAGGGTCCTCTCCCTTTTTCCTGAAAAAGCAAAATATCCTATTTATTGAAAACCATCGGAGGCCATTTTTACTCAGTTTAAGACAAATGTAAATCCATCGTTCCATCTGGAAAATAGCTAAGATAATGTCACCGCTTTACTCTCTTTGGTTACCGATTATCCCTTTTTTTCACCATTCTCTAGTTTGGGGGGATCAACAAACAAAAGATTCTCCACCACCTCTTCCTTATTATTTACCAACTTTTTTTTTATACCAACTTTATTGACCAAAAAAGGAAAACCATAATCATCTTCATCATCATAAAACCAGGGCCATCTCCCCTTTCTTTTCTCTTTTTAAAATATGGGGGGATGAAAAGGTTAACATGTCGGCCCTTGTTTAGTAAAGACAAACCTAAAATCACCACCAAACAGTGGTGAAAGATAGATAGCGTGGTCGCCGAATTATGTCGGCAGATTAGTTTTCTCTCTAGTTAGTAATAACATCAGAGATCAAAATATAACAACAACAACAAGAAGAAGAAGAAGATGGGAGAGGAGGTTAACTTTTTGTCTGCTACAAAGATTAAATTCGCTGAATAAACAGATGAAATTCGTTCCCATGGGGGGGCCAACAACTGTTGGACAGTGTGTGTATTAAAAGAAAACGTGACCCCCCTCTTTAATGGACAGTGCTTGTGATCCACAACAGTGAGTCGTTGAAATTCTATTTATTGCTTCCCACTTTCACTCGTAATATTTTAGTTCGTTGTTTTTGTTTTGATTGGTAAAACCGTAAATGATGGTGATTAAAAATTCAACAGCCGCCCCCCAACCCCTCTCAGCGTGTCAAAGGAACGTTTTACCTGCGAGAGAGAGAGAGAGAGAGACAAGATTGCGGATATTATCTAATGCATTTTTTTTTAAGGTGATGAGAGAGTGCCAAGCCAACCCCACCCGAATTACAAAAGCTTAAACGACGACAAATAGTCTTTCTTTTATATTGTAAATATTACGACAAAGGGGGGGTTGAGACATCGTTTCCTCCTATTGGAGGACGCATTGACTTCTTAGGGTATCCCCTCGTCTCGCAATAAATAAAAACAAAGGGCATTCCATGCACCATGAAAATGACTAAACCGATACGAGCAGCTGCTCATAGTTAAAAGCTCCTTGTATCTTTTGTCGGCTCAAATTTATTTTTACCAAAGATTTAAACGAGCTCATAGTTTCTTCGGCCGCTTCTTTCCCTAAAAATTAAACCGATTTTACCTATTTGCCTCCATTAAGCTCCTCGAACTATCGAGTATGTCGTCGTGACATTAGAAAGAATTTCGCAAGAAGGATATAATAATATCAACTAGTGATAATAAACCTTAATCGGCCAATCAGTCCCATAACCTTTTAATCCTTTTTTCGGTGTTTAACTAATGCCTTTGCCTTTTCTGCCCAGGTAGCCAGTTAACAGTGGGGTTCCAGTTAGAATTTTAGTACAACGAAACATACCAAATGATATTGTCTGTAGATTTCATTTTTCTTCTTCCACGCAATCCTCCTCCTCCACCCGCATACCAACCCTTCAAATTTAAATTCCCACCCATCAGACAGAGACCCCACCACCCAAACCAAAAGAAAAAACAAATATTATTATTCCACAACACCAAAACTTTATATTATATACGTACAAGCAACCAATGCTATATAAATCAACATTATCATATTAAGCCTGGTTGGGGGTGACGTCGATGTGGTGGCGACCGACCGAGGTCAGTGAGGGAGGGGGATTGTTTTTTTTGCTCTTTTTTTTATTTAGTTTATTGTTTACATGTAAGAATTTCGAGCTCGATTCAGAAAATTTTAACTCTCGGTCGAGAAATAACTTTTAGAGAGTGAAAAAATTTGGGTAGATGTACTGAGAAATTATTATTTGATATTTAGGATAATTAGAGAGAAAGAAGGAAAAATATATTCCAACACCGATTGAAGAGAGATTATTTGAGGAAAAATATTAAAATTTTCTAGCATCAAGAAGGACTAAGACGCGACTTCTGCCCACGTTTTCTTTTTTTTTTTAGAATATATAGAGGCATATTTTACTTTTCATTGTAACAGTAATACTCGCACTCCTTTTGTCCTACAAATCTCATCTTTCCACCTTTGCTGTCCTCGTACAATCGATGGATGGTCTCGTTCGTCGTTTCTGTTTATTTCGTACTAATAACTTTTACTTGCATTACCAGAACAGGCGAAGGCGAGTGCCGACTTCGTTGTTGGGGATAACTCTGTGAAAGTATGGTTATTTAGTATCCTTAACGAGGCTTTATGTGGGTAGTCGGACGAGTATTGATAGGGATTTGGTAGGATTTGAGTCATTTTTAGTTTAGTTTTATTTTAAGTTGATCTTTGTTATTTTCTTAGTTTTTGTTTCTATTTCGTCTCGAGTCGGTTATCTTGTTGATGCATCTTGGTTTGTCATGTGTTAATGCAGGAAAATGAAGGAGACTTTGAAGCTCGGACGAAGAAAAGCGAAGAGGAGCGAACAATGGACAGAGAGCTGAGGGACGCGTCCTTCAGATCTCAGGGACACGTCCCTGGAGGTTCTGTAGCTGACGAAGCTTTCTTGCGAGTTTTGAAGGCTATCCGCTTGAGGAGTCTTCAAGTCTTCCTAAGACTGCATTATGGAGATATAGAGGATCAACTAGTTATTTAGTTGGTAGTTTTAGATTTATTTTATTTTATTCTCCCTAGAAATATTGCCTAGATTTGGAGAATCTTAGGAAATATTTTCTAGGGGATCTATATATCCTAGTTTTAGAGGTAACTCTAAGAGACACCTTCCCTTTGGCTTTTAGAGTCTTTTCTTTTGGTGAAGAACGGAGGAGACATTCGACTCGGAGACGGCTAGAGTTGAAGCGGAGATCAAGACTAGGCGACTACTTCTCGGATCGGAGGATTCGAGAGGGCGTTTTTCTTTTCTTGCCCCTCTTTGATTATTATGTCGCTCTCCTTTTCTTTTGAATTTGAGTTGAATTTCTTTTACGTTATGAACTAATTTCGTTTTCTAGGACTTCAATGGAACCTAACGATTTTATCTAACGAGTGAATTTCTTTTCTCCGTGTTATGCAAATTCGTGTGGTTACTTATTCATATCTTGTTCTTAATGCGGTTGATTGACTGGCCACCAATTAATTTGATCTGGAGACCCATTCGGGCTTGGAAAAGTTGTTTAGGTTAAGCCGTGGATTGAATAGCCTAAGTTAGCGTCTCGTTGGAAAACGGAGCTAATTAGCGAGAAGGATAGGAATATACCTGATTGCCTTAGGTAGCCATTTAGGGTTGTTGCATAATGGGTTCCCGCTAGTTAATTACCTAGGAATAGAGTGATTAGCTCGATACAGGGAATACGTCTTTAGAGCACTCGGGAGAGGCGTAAAGAGATATACGAACCCTAGGTTAGTAACTTAAGAATTTGATAACTGGAGAAAGGAATGAACGAGTTAGATAATTCGTTAGGGGAAATTGATAGTCCTAGGCTTTTATTAATTGATTTAATCATCGTTAGTTGCACTCTCTTTTTCAGTTTTACTCTCAATTCAATCTTGTTTGACTTGACCTCGAAATTGTTAAACGTGCGACCGTTAGGAATTCTTCTCTGTTGATTCTCTGTGGGATCGACCTCTACTTACTCTATCTACAAGTTAGTTAGGTTTGTGAGAGTATTTAATTTGCCGCCTTCGACAAGCGTGATCAAATTTTGGCGCCGTTGCCGGGGAATCAATTTGGAGAAATTTATTTTCTACTGTCATCACGTTTATCTATTTGACGTTCAAGTTGTTTAATTTTCTCACTTATTTCTTTTGATATTTTTAACATTAGGTGCATGCGACGAACTCGAAGTACAGAAATTCTTCCTTTTGATCCTGAAATCGAGAGGACTTTCCATAGACTGGTTCGTGAGAAAGCTAGTGCACAACAGAGCAACATGGACGGAAACCTAATTCCAGCTCAACAGAACGAGGGTCAACAGGACATTGATAACAGGCCGATGGTGGAATTCACTTCCGCAAAACCTCACATCAACCGGTTCTGTATCGTTGCGCCTGTGATTCAAGCTCGGGACTTTGAGATAAAGACATCAGTGATCCAGATGATTCAGAATTCAGTTATGTTTCGAGGGTCAGCGATGGAGGATCCGCATGAGCATTTGAGCAAGTTCTTAAGCATTTGCGACAGTTTCAGGCAAAACGGAGTGCCACAAGATGCAGTTCGATTAAAGTTATTTCCCTTCTCCTTGAAGGATAGAGCATGGAGTTGGCTGAACTCTCTACCGGCTGGATCAATCAGTACCTGGGAACAGATGGAAGAAGCATTCCTAGATCAATATTTCCCGCCATCCAAGATATCCCACATGAGGAATGAAATCTGCACATTCAAGCAACATGAGACAGAAACTTTTGTGGAGGCTTGGGAGCGCTTCAAAAATTTATTAATTCAGTGCCCATATCATGATCTACCGGGATGGCGACAATTGGAAGCTTTTTACAATGGGTTGTCGGAAACATCGCGCAAGGACCTCAACTTAGCATCGAACGGATCATTCCTACGAAAATCATACGTAGAAGGAAGGGAGCTTTTGGAGACTATGAGGAGAACATGTGTACCGAGTCAATCGTTCGGCCGAATAAGTGGTAGAAAAGTTTCGGGTGCTCATGAACTGGATGCACTCACATCTATTCAAGCGCAGATATCGGCGTTGGCCAAGAAGTTTGAGTCGGTGAATGTACAGTCCATCCAGAGTACAACTAGAGGATGTGATATTTGCGGTGGTGGACATGTAACAGATCAATGTTCTGCTAGCATGGAGGAGGCTAATTTTATAGGAAATCAGAGGAACAATCCCTATTCCAACACGTATAATCCGGGGTGGAGGAACCATCCTAACTTTTCTTGGAAAGGGCAGCAAACAGTGGATCATCGAGCAACGCAACCTCCGGGATTTCAGCAACCCAAAGCCCCAGAACTAGAAAAGAAGACGAATTTTGAGGAATTGATGATGAAGTACATGGCAAATCAAGATGCCATAATAAAGAATCAAACAGCATCAATCAGGAACTTGGAGAATCAAGTCAGTCAGCTCGCTCAAGCCTTGAACTCACGTCAACAAGGAGGGTTGCCAAGTGATACTGAGGTTAATCCACGAGAATATGTTAAGGCAGTAACCTTGAGGAACGGCCGGGCACTTGAAGAAGCACCCCCAAAGGTTCGGTCGAGTGACAAACAAAAGTCAAGTGAGATTAGTGATCTTCCACGAGAGCCAATCGATGAGGAGGCGAACACATCCAAGCTGAACAAAGGACGAAATCATGAACTTCAGAATTTTCACAGAACCGTGAAGGACGCGTCCTCCGAATTTGAGGGACGCGTCCCTGAACATTCTGTGGAAGAAGCAACGCAGAAGGACGCGACCCTGCCAACTGAAGGACGTGTCCTTCCCCCAACTGATCAACCACATCGTCCCACTTGGATAATACCCAACATGGGGAAGATAGAACGACCACCACTTCCATTCCCTCAAAGAGCAAAGAAGCATGATGAAGCCCAATTCCGTAAGTTTCTCGACGTGTTTAAGAAACTCCATATTAACATTCCTTTTGCAGAAGCTCTTGAGCAGATGCCGAGCTACGTCAAGTTCATGAAGGACATCCTATCAAAGAAAAGAAGGTTAGGTGAGTTTGAAACCGTCGCACTAACGGAGGAATGTAGTGCCATATTGCAACGAAAACTTCCTCCTAAGCTAAAGGATCCAGGTAGTTTCACTATCCCTTGCACTATTGGTTCGCAATTCAATGGTAAGGCTCTGTGTGATCTTGGCGCAAGTATTAATCTTATGCCTTTATCTGTATACCATGAGTTAGGTTTGGGGGAAGTGAAACCTACGTCTGTGACATTGCAGTTAGCTGATAGATCAATAACATATCCTAGGGGTATTGTTGAAGATGTGCTTGTTAAAGTGGATAAATTTATCTTTCCAGCGGATTTTGTAGTTTTAGATTTTGAGGAAGATAAAAATATCCCCATCATTTTAGGGAGACCATTCTTGGCAACAGGTAGAGCCCTCATTGATGTTCAAAAAGGTGAACTGACCATTCGGGTTAATGATGAGGAGGTGACATTTAATGTTTTAAAATCACTGAAGTGCCCGAATGAAATTGATGAATGCTTTCTGATTGAAGATGTTTTGAGCAGGTACTCTACAGAGATTCCATATGAGGATCCACTTGAAATTGCAATGAACTCAACGTCATCCGACAATGAAGAAGTACAAGAAGTGATAACAGCAATGGATGCAATACCACACATGTTGAGAGGGGCGCATTTTGAAACCTTGGAGAGGCCGCATAATCCGATGAAACCATCTATTGAAGAACCACCCCAATTAGAGCTGAAACCATTACCTGAACACCTGAGGTATGCATATCTTGGAAGTAATGAAACTCTACCCATTATTATTTCGTCGGCACTAACAATGACACAGGAAGAGAAATTACTTCGAGTCTTGAGGGAATATAAACGAGCATTAGGGTGGACAATTGCTGATATTCGAGGAATTAGTCCGTCAATCTGCATGCACAAGATTCTGTTGGAGGAAAACCATAAGGTTTCGGTGGAGAATCAACGACGACTCAACCCAAACATGAAGGAAGTAGTCAAGAAGGAAATAATCAAATGGCTTGATGCAGGTATAATATATCCGATTTCTGACAGTTCTTGGGTGAGTCCTGTGCAGTGTGTACCTAAGAAAGGTGGGATGACCGTTGTCTCCAACGAAAAGAATGAGCTCATTCCCACGCGTACGGTGACTGGTTGGCGAGTTTGCATGGATTATAGGAAGTTGAATAAAGCCACAAGAAAGGATCACTTCCCACTTCCGTTTATAGATCAAATGTTGGATCGCCTGGCAGGTAAAGGATTTTACTGTTTTCTAGATGGTTATTCTGGATATAACCAAATTGCCATAGCAGCAGAAGATCAAGAAAAGACTACTTTTACATGCCCGTATGGTACGTTTGCTTTTCGTCGAATGCCTTTTGGTCTATGTAATGCCCCAGCTACGTTTCAGAGATGCATGATGTCTATTTTCACTGATATGGTTGAGCAGTGCCTTGAAGTTTTTATGGATGATTTTTCCATCTTTGGGATGTCTTTTGATGATTGCTTGACAAATTTAGCTCGCGTGTTGAAACGTTGTGAAGAAACAAACCTTATTTTAAATTGGGAAAAATGCCATTTTATGGTTCGAGAGGGTATTGTTCTTGGACACAGGATATCAAACAAGGGGATTGAAGTGGATCGAGCAAAGATAGAAACGATCGAGAAATTGCCGCCACCAACATCAGTCAAAGCAATCCGGAGTTTTCTTGGACACGCAGGATTTTACAGAAGATTTATCAAGGACTTTTCCAAAATTTCCAAACCACTTTGCAATCTCTTAGAAAAGGACAGGTCCTTTATTTTCGATGACGACTGCCTTAGTGCCTTCAACGAGCTCAAGCAAAGGTTAATTTCTGCCCCTATAGTTATTGCACCTGATTGGAATTTACCATTTGAACTAATGTGTGATGCAAGCGATTACGCGGTCGGAGCCGTTCTAGGACAACGAGTGAATAAGGTATTTCATGTCATTTACTATGCAAGTCGAACTCTTGATGATGCTCAGGTAAATTACACTACCACAGAAAAAGAGTTGCTTGCGATTGTCTATGCCTTTGATAAATTTCGTAGTTATCTTGTTGGTACGAAAGTTATTGTTTTCACTGACCATTCTGCCATCAAGTACTTGATCTCAAAGAAAGAGGCAAAGCCAAGGCTCATCAGGTGGGTTCTTCTTTTACAAGAGTTTGATCTTGAAATTAGGGACAGAAAAGGATCCGAAAACCAAGTTGCGGATCATTTATCGAGGTTAGAAAATGTGATGTCATCTCATAATTATGCGGCAATTAATGAATCATTTCCTGATGAACAATTGTTTGCTATGAACGATGTGTCGTGCCCTTGGTATGCCGACTTTGTGAATTATATTGTTTCTAACCATATTCCCTCTGACTTTACTCCTCAACAAAAGAAGAAATTTTTGCATGACGTACGCTATTACATGTGGGATGAACCGTTTCTCTTTAAGCATTGTGCTGATCAAGTTATCAGGAGATGTGTGCCAGAAGAAGAAATCAAAGGCATCCTCGAACATTGTCACTCGTCACCCTATGGTGGACACTTTGGAGGAGATCGAACAGCGGCTAAAGTTCTACAATCAGGATTCTATTGGCCAACTCTTTTCAAGGATTCATATAATTTTGTTGCATCTTGTGACAGGTGTCAACGAGTGGGAAACATCGGCAAGAGACACGAGATGCCGATGCAAGGCATCCTTGAAGTTGAGCTATTCGATGTGTGGGGTATCGATTTTATGGGTCCCTTTATTTCATCATTTAATAATAAGTACATCCTTATGGCTGTTGATTATGTGTCAAAGTGGGTGGAAGCAGTAGCTTTGCCTTCTAATGATTCTAAAGTCGTGTGCAAGTTTTTGAAAAAGCAGATTTTTACTCGATTTGGCACACCACGCGCTATCATAAGCGACGAAGGGACGCACTTCTGCAACCGCTATTTTGATCAACTCCTGAAGAAGTATGGGATAAAGCACAAGATAGCTACAGCATATCATCCACAAACGAGCGGGCAAGTCGAAGTTTCTAATCGGGAAATCAAGCGGATTCTAGAGAAAACAGTATGTCCAACGAGAAAGGATTGGTCGACGAAGTTAGACGATGCATTGTGGGCATACAGGACAGCATATAAAAATCCAATTGGGATGTCACCGTACAGAATGGTCTTTGGCAAGGCATGTCACCTTCCGGTGGAACTCGAGCACAAGGCGTATTGGGCTCTGAAAAAGTTGAACTTAAATCTCGAAGAAGCCGGTGGGAGACGACTACTTCAATTGAACGAGCTCGATGAACTTCGGTTGCAGGCATATGACAGTGCAAGAGTGTACAAGGATAGGACAAAGAAATGGCATGATGGTAAGATATTGCCCAGACACTTCGAGCCAGGCCAATTGGTATTGTTATTCAACTCCCGACTCAAATTATTCCCTGGAAAACTGAAATCGCGATGGTCGGGCCCTTTTCGAGTTGTTGAGGTATTCTCATATGGAGCCGTAGATGTTTTAGAAGAGAGTTCTGGAAGGATATTCAAGGTAAATGGGCAAAGGTTAAAACATTATAGGGGAAGTTTTGATCGTGAAGCATCCTCGATTCACCTAAAAGAGGCCTGAAAGCGACAAGAAAGTCAAGCCGATGACTATAAATCAAGCGCTTATCGGGAGGCAACCCGAGTTTTATTTTTTTATTATTATTTGCGCATTATTTCGTCTTATCGTTTTAGATTTTTGACACTTTTCGTTTTATTTTACAGGAAGCTGAGGGACGCGTCCCTCATACCCAAGGAAGCGTCCTTGGGCATTCTGTAATCTTACAGACTAATGAAGGACGCGTCCTTCATTCTCAGAGACGCGTCCCTCCTATAAAAAAAAAAAAAAAAAAAAAAAGAGAAAATATTATAAATCGTTCGGTGAGAACCCTAACTTATTTTCTTCTCTTTTGCAGCCGCCGCCTCTAGCCTCCCCCTCCTTTCTCCAATTGCCGTGGTTGAAGCAGGAGGAGCATCACCCATCCATAATTAGGGCTGCACTCATCCTCTTCGGTTGCCGTCGTTGAAGTGGCGGAGCATTACCCATCCACGACCAGCGCTGAAATCAAGCAATACACGTCGCCCAGGGTCTGTCTACATAATTTTCAACGCCAAATCTACTTCCTCGGCCGTTCAGGTAAGTTCTCGTGCATTCTCTGTGTCATCCTAGTCTTCTATTGGTAAGTAGAAAATGGGATCGAAGAGATCGAGGCAAGGTGTAGACGCCAAATTTGTCTCTGAGGCGGCAAGGAGCCGATTCACCGAGGCCATGACGAAAAATAAGGTATTTATTGTGGAGCGTGGGATGCAATTAGGTAGTGAACCTCAATTTGTGCATTGGGTGTTAACCCCTATTGCCCACAAGGGATGGGATCAATTTCTCGCACCGCGTAACCCGGCGTTAACCCAATAGTTCGCGAGTTTTATGCTAATGTTCCCGACCACAGGAATTTTAAGGTGCAGGTGAGGGGAAAGCAAGTGTCATTCGATGGAAAAACAATCAACGAGTGTTTCAATATACCTATTCCTGAGGTGGACGATTACGAGGAGTTCGTAACCGGTGAATTCACGACAACACAAGCGGCGATGGTAAGTCAAGCTTTGACGAACACGGACGGATCGTGGATTATGGCTCACAATGAATTCATGGCGATTCCACGAAAAGCTTTAACGCATATGGCCAAGGTTTGGTTTTACTTTGTTGCTCATACAATGTTGCCGGTTACTAATCTCAACATGTGCAGAAAGAACCGAGCCATTTTGATTTATGCAATTCTAAAACGAAAAAGGATCAATGTGGGAAACCTCATTCACAATGCCATTCTGCAATCAGCTAGCAGCACCAGATGGGGATTTTGGTTTCCCTGCTTGATTACCATGCTTTGTCAGCAATTTGGTGTCCCAATGGCTGCACATGAGGAGCTCATTCCACCAGGTACATTAATGAATGAGAGGTATATTAACAGTCTTGTGCAGGTAACAGAGAATCGGCCCAGACGACGCTCGGAGGTTCTACAGGCTCGACAGGCCAGAGCATCAAGTTCAAGAGGGATCGGATCCAGCATAGAGGAGCGGATGCATCAATTGGAAATCAACAACGAAATCCAGTCATCATACATGGAGTTTTGTTTTCAGAGAGTGGAGGAAATGTTTCGGTTCCATGGTGCAGCATCTGGGATCGACATGACGGGTCATCCAAGCATCCCTTCACTAGCTGACTTCCAGATTGAGGAAGAGGTTGATTCGGAAATGACAACTCCCCCGACTTTGATGATACCAACGATGACTAGCTCACCCCAGGGGAGTACTTCGTTCCCTTCATCTTTTATTCATTATTTACATCGGGGCGATGTCTAGTCTAGGTTTGGGGGTGTTGTTTGTGCTGCAAGTATGCTTATCTATGTGGTTTGGGTTGATAGTCATTTCTAATTTATTGCTTGCTAGTAGTGTTTTGATTTTTAGTCTTGATTTTTTTAGGTCATTTCTAGAGTAAGCTTAGGTGTGTCTAACTCTTCAGTAGACTTGACGATATCTTTGGTGAGCTGACCCTTATTCGATGATGACTTATTATGCACATGCTTACAACTTATGGAAGAGTGAAAATTGAGCTTAATTGAGTGATTAAACTGTTTTTTTAGTGGATAATAATTCCTCGGTATGGATTGGTAGTGAGTGAAAACAATTCTCGAAATCTAATAACGCATAGTAGTTGGTGCTGAGTGGGGCTGGCTAGGCATTGATTTGAAACAAGTTCTTAAAAAAAAAAAAAAAGAGAGGCTACCAAGGCTCTGAGTACCAATGTTTAGGCGTGTGAAAAAGAAAAGTAAAGAAAAGAAAAAGTGATTGAAATTTGATTGGCGCCTAAATATGTACTTGTGGTGTGAGTCCTTTTGGTGTACTCGAGAATGAGATCCGAGGGGTGCTTCATCGCCTAATGCCTTGGTCCAACTGGACCGGGAGTCATTGATCAAATACTCGTTACATGGGTACATTAGAATGTGATGAAACATTTAGAGTCGTGTAGCTGAAATAAAGTTTGTGTTGAGAAAGTTGTTGAAAATCATGAGGATGAGTGGATGATTAGTGTTTGGTTGGTTTTCTACGAAGTGCCGATCTAATATGTTTTATTGGAAGTCTTTTATTGTTGAGTTCACTATATGACATACCGAGTTGATCGTTGTGAACATTTCTGCGAAGTTTGATCAAAATTGAATGGTTTTTATTGACAAATGACTCGACCAACGGAAGTGAGCATGTGTATAGCTGAGAATAGAAAGAGGGTTGCTCAGATTGGATTGAGTGGGGTATTGCTGAAGAGTTATCTTGGTGTTTATCTCTTTTCATTTGCTCGAGGACTAGCAAATTGTAGGTTTGGGGGTGTGATAACTCTGTGAAAGTAGGGTTATTTAGTATCCTTAACGAGGCTTTATGTGGGTAGTCGGACGAGTATTGATAGGGATTTGGTAGGATTTGAGTCATTTTTAGTTTAGTTTTATTTTAAGTTGATCTTTGTTATTTTCTTAGTTTTTGTTTCTATTTCGTCTCGAGTCGGTTATCTTGTTGATGCATCTTGGTTTGTCATGTGTTAATGCAGGAAAATGAAGGAGACTTTGAAGCTCGGACGAAGAAAAGCGAAGAGGAGCCAACAATGGACAGAGAGCTGAGGGACGCGTCCTTCATATCTCAGGGACGCGTCCCTGGAGGTTCTGTAGCTGACGAAGCTTTCTTGCGAGTTTTGAAGGCTAACCGCTTGAGGAGTCTTCAAGTCTTCCTAAGACTGCATTATGGAGATATAGAGGATCAACTAGTTATTTAGTTGGTAGTTTTAGATTTATTTTATTTTATTCTCCCTAGAAATATTGCCTAGATTTGGAGAATCTTAGGAAATATTTTCTAGGGGATCTATATATCCTAGTTTTAGAGGTAACTCTAAGAGACACCTTCCCTTTGGCTTTTAGAGTCTTTTCTTTTGGTGAAGAACGGAGGAGACATTCGACTCGGAGACGGCTAGAGTTGAAGCGGAGATCAAGACTAGGCGACTACTTCTCGGATCGGAGGATTCGAGAGGGCGTTTTTCTTTTCTTGCCCCTCTTTGATTATTATGTCGCTCTCCTTTTCTTTTGAATTTGAGTTGAATTTCTTTTACGTTATGAACTAATTTCGTTTTCTAGGACTTCAATGGAACCTAACGATTTTATCTAACGAGTGAATTTCTTTTCTCCGTGTTATGCAAATTCGTGTGGTTACTTATTCATATCTTGTTCTTAATGCGGTTGATTGACTGGCCACCAATTAATTTGATCTGGAGACCCATTCGGGCTTGGAAAAGTTGTTTAGGTTAAGCCGTGGATTGAACAGCCTAAGTTAGCGTCTCGTTGGAAAACGGAGCTAATTAGCGAGAAGGATAGGAATATACCTGATTGCCTTAGGTAGCCATTTAGGGTTGTTGCATAATGGGTTCCCGCTAGTTAATTACCTAGGAATAGAGTGATTAGCTCGATACAGGGAATACGTCTTTAGAGCACTCGGGAGAGGCGTAAAGAGATATACGAACCCTAGGTTAGTAACTTAAGAATTTGATAACTGGAGAAAGGAATGAACGAGTTAGATAATTCGTTAGGGGAAATTGATAGTCCTAGGCTTTTATTAATTGATTTAATCATCGTTATTTGCACTCTCTTTTTCAGTTTTACTCTCAATTCAATCTTGTTTGACTTGACCTCGAAATTGTTAAACGTGCGACCGTTAGGAATTCTTCTCTGTTGATTCTCTGTGGGATCGACCTCTACTTACTCTATCTACAAGTTAGTTAGGTTTGTGAGAGTATTTAATTTGCCGCCTTCGACAAGCGTGATCATTGGGTATAGGTTTTTTTTTGCTTGTTTCATGGGTGGGTTTTGAGTGATCATTTTTACATTCGCAAAAGGAAGGGGGAAGGTTTTAAAGTCTTCTTCGTTCTCACGGACATGCTTCGGAACTAATGCATACGTTTTGGTAAGAAGCGCCGACTGAGATGAAACTCAACCCTCACTCACTCGGGGAACTCAATTTTTTTCATGAAATGGCCGTGAATAAACCATAAATGCAAATTTCACCTTGGACAAGGGGAGGCCGTGTGGATGATGCTCGTCCCACGATTTCTCTTCCTTTATCATCACGTAATTCATCGTCTGCGTCTTGCCACCTGCTGGCTCTTTGCATGGATTCTGTTGTTTGCTCGCTTTTTTATAACACTCTCCATGACTAAACAAGCTTTGCCACAAAAATAATTGCTTGCAAAGAAAATATAATAACTTCCAAATTTTATCTCCCATTTAGATTAGTAGAATTCGATGTTTCAAACCTTTAATTTTTTGAGTAAATTCGATGTTCATTATTTGTCGAATATCGAGAATTATTACCCCGTGAAATACTTTCTCATCAAATGTTATTTCAAAACATACCCATCTGATTACTATTCGGTGAAATTTGACGATACCTGAATTTAGAATATAAGTAGTCGAGTATTATATCATGAGATGTCAATCGTATGCTCAGCAATTTTCTCAACGCGTCGGTTGAGTCAAAAAAGGTGAAGGGTGATCCCAATCCTACGCAAGCGAAGGGTTGGTCTGACGATGGAATCGGCCTAACCCTCAAATGTTCATCCATCGTCCCATTTTCTATTCCCTAATAGTTACTGGATGAATAGGTGATAGGATTAGGATTAGGTGTAGAATTATTCCAAGGTTATTGATGAACCCTATTTCCATTGGCGGAGGGAAGATTTTTCTTAACCTTTTCCGATCAATGTCATTAGGCAATTAATGGTGTGATTAGGTCAAGCAGGTGTTAGCATTGTGAAGAGCGTAGCCTTCTAAGTTTAGTCAATGAGGAAATCTTGAGACGGAATTTTGGCCAAACTCATCTTTTTGAAAAGTCGCGGTTTTGATATTTATGAATTTTTCAAAACTGAAATCATAATTCACAATTTTCTTTTACCAACTAACGATAAATTCATACAAATTTCTTGAACTTTTTTTTTTTTTTGTAATTTATGGTATTTAGGCTATGTGAACATGTACTTTTTCTTGCCCTACGTTTCGGTTACTTGCATTAGCAAAAAGCTTTTCCTGCGACCAATCAAAATAAAGAAAAAGTCAAAGACACAATACAAATAAAACCCTCCCACCGACTTAATTTCAATTTACAAATGGAAATAAATTAAAAGGAACTACACGTTTTTCCTTTTTTTCCTTTTATTTGATTCAGAGGGGTGGGGAATTTACTTGTCTTAATGAATGTGAAAACAACCACCATTTTCCCCACCATTTTTTATTAAAGAAAGAAAGAAAGAAAGAGAGGAAATGATTTTATCCCACTAAATTGTTAAAGCCATAAAGTACGTGATGAATATTAGAATGACTTTGGTATCACCAAAATTGTGGTGATTGTTTGTACAAAGTATTGGACACCCTTCAGAGCCCGAATCAAAGGGAAACAATTGAATTTGCTCAAATCAAAAAGGGAGGGGAGAGCCAAGCCAAGCCTCTCTGTCATCAACAATCCATCCATTTCGTTCCATTCCCATCTCCTCTTCTCTTCCCTTCCCTTCCTCATCCCTCCTCAGATTTCATCACCAAAAACACCGCGACCTATTCCCCCACTGCCTACTTGGGCTTCACTCTACTTCCCACTCCCCACGTAGGAATCCTCATTCTCCCCCCGACACGTCATCCCATAAAGAAGGAAAATGAAACCCGAGGAGTTGTAAGAGAGAGAGAGAGAGAGTCGTTTGGACTCTTGGGTCGAGGAATTCCACCGCAAGATTCAATCTTTTCATGCTCCCAGCGTCGGGAGCCACGTGTACGCAACTGGGTATTTGATGGAGGACGCCGGACGGTTGGTTTTCCTGGTTTTCTGATAGTTTTGGGTTGGGTGCGTTGGGGAAGGGGAGGGGCGGGGGGAGGTGATGGCGAAGACGGCGGACGGCGGTGGAGGAGGAGGGGAATGGGAGGCGGTGAGGGTGGCGGAGTTGAAAAGGGAACTCGAGAGGGTCGTGAGGAGGATAGTGGAGGAGGAGGATTGTGGGGCTGAGGTGGTTGATCACGCCAAGGAGATGTTGGTGGCGTTGAGGGAGTTGAAGGTTGGGAGGAAAAAGGTGGGTTCTTTGAGGAGTGTTAACTGTCCCGAGGAGTTCAGGTGTCCCATCTCCAAGGAGGTTATGAGGGATCCCGTGATTGTTTCCACCGGGCAGGTATCTTGAGTGATCACCGTCTTCATTTTTGTTTTGGTTTTTGATTTGTTCGGTTCTCTATTTCTTCTTTGATGAGATTTTCTCTCTTCTGACCGATTTAAATGGGGTTGCTCCGTTTCTTGTTGTTGGGTTTGTAATACAAAACGATTGAATCAAACCGGAATACTGAAACGACAGAAGAAACGAATGAAATTCTTAGGTAAAGATGTTTGGTGTTATCTTCTCATTCTTTCTTTTCTATCTTTCTTTTTTGTTGTCGGGAGAGGGGGGTGGGAGAGTTTGGTGCTTGATTGTTTCTTACGAGTCTGTGTTGTTCACGCTTTGTTCGCCTCTTCATTCAAATTCTTTCTTCTGGATTTACCCAGAGTTTGATGTAAGAACTACTGGTGTTGTGTTTTTGTTTCTGATCTCCAGAATGTGACAATGTTCGTTTTCAGCCTCGTTGTCTCTGGACTGTTCTGCATTCCATGAATTTTGATCTTGTTAGATGACTTGCTGGTATTTGGTTTACCGTTTTTAACTTCTTTAATTGTGTTTGATCTTGTTAATCGCCTCTCGAGCTCTCTTCTCCCCAGCTCTGTTGAGATGAGATGAGACGATGCTATGGGAAAATTTGGCAGTTCCCTTTATTTTGTTCTGTTCTGTCGATACTAGCCCGTTTCATGTGAATTGTGGTGGTGTGGAATCAGTCAAATCTCTTACCCTTTTTCGGCGTCCTTCAAGTTGCGTGTCCATGAATCGGCTACTTTCCTCCTGCCACTCATAATGGTGGCGGATGAGATGGGGGCTGGCGACTGTTATCTGTTTGTTTTTAATTGCTGATGTGTTTTTCTGCCTGTGTTTACCTCCCCTGTCATTAACACTGGAAACAGAGGTACCAACAACCTCCAATTGATCTTCTTGTATTTGTGTATTTAATAACGTGCGAATAGTAACTTGAACGCTATTTTTCGACATGTTCTGATTGTCTTATCTATGTGCAGACGTATGACCGCCCCTCGATAATGAAATGGCTAAAATCTGGGAACAGGACATGTCCCTTGACCCAACAAGTTCTTTCACACACGATCCTTACTCCGAATTTCCTGATCAGGGAGATGATAGTGAAATGGTGTAGAACTAGGGGGATTGAGCTCTCAGATCCAGTTCATTGTATTGATGAGGATTCGGTGTCCGAAGCTGAGAGAGAACATTTTATCAATCTGCTTGAGAAGATGGAGTTGAGCATAGCAGAACAGAAGGAGGCCGCAAAGGAGCTCAGGTCTCTGACGAAGAGGATGCCCTCTTTCCGGGCTCTATTCGGGGAGTCACCGGAGGCGATCCCTCAGTTGTTGAACCCGCTCTGTGGTAAGGGATCGCAGAGTCGGTCCCACCTCGACCTCCAGGAGGATGTGATAACTACACTGCTCAATCTCTCGATACATGACAGTAACAAGAAACTTGTGGCAGAGATGCCTTCGGTGATACCTCTGCTGCTGGATGCACTCAAGTCGGGTACCATTGAAACAAGAAGCAATGCTGCTGCCACTCTTTTTACCCTCTCGGCTCTCGATTCAAACAAGACCCTGATCGGGAAATCAGGCGCGTTGAAGCCCCTGATCGATTTACTCGATGAAGGCCACCCGCAAGCAATGACAGATGTGGCGTCTGCCATCTTCAATCTGTGTATTATTCACGAGAACAGGGCAAGAGCCGTTAGGGACGGCGCCGTGGGAGTGATCCTGAAGAAGATAGCGAGTAATGTTTACTTGGACGAGTTGCTGGCGATCCTTGCGATGCTCTCGAGCCACCAGAAGGCGGTCGAGGAAATGGGGGAGGTCGGAGCAGTCCCCTGCCTGTTGGGCGTGATGAGAGAGACAAATTGCGCCCGCAACAAAGAGAACTGTATAGCGATCCTACACACCATTTGCTTCAGCGACAGAACCAAGTTCAAGGAACTGAGGGAGGAGGAAACCCTGTACGGCACAATCTCCGACCTTGCTCGAAACGGTACCTCTCGTGCAAAGAGGAAAGCAAACAGTATACTCGAGAGACTGAACCGGGCCATGAACCTCACCCACACTGCTTGAAGAAGGCTGGTGTCCCTGTATATTACCGTCAACTATTTTACGGCACGTCCGTCATTGTCAATGCCGATCCAAGGCATATGTTTTCCAGGTCGTACATCTGCGCTGTGAATCCGCACCATCACCTAAGTTTTCCGCTTTCTGGGATGAGTTTTCTTCCTTCTTTCGTTTTTCATAGTTTTGGGCAACGTGCTGTGGATAAAAACGATTACTACTTCCACTACTTCCACTACTACTACTACTACTACTACTACTACTGCGTACAATATCAAATATCTTGAAGCAAATCTCATAGCCCTTTGATCGAGTTGGAGTTGTTGGGGGGAGGGTGGAGATGGGGTTGAAAATAATGAATGGTTCAGGAATGTGCCGACTTTTAATTGGCAAATGCAAGATCCGTGAAAGAGGTGGTCCAATAAAAAAAGATGCTTGCTGCCCCTTCATCTGCCGTTCTGTGAAAGTCTTGAACGGAACAGTTGCTGTGCCCTCTTTCTTACTAGTTTTTGTCCCTTTGGGATTACATGGGCGGGAACGATCCAAAATGCCATCCCCAGTCCCCGCCATACACATCCCTCCCTGCAAGAGGAAATTTTCTTACTCCTTTCATCATGGTACAGACCAATCACATGTAAATAATTGGCATCCTCATGTGGGCTATCCTTTCCACATCACTCGATATGGACAACTTGATGTGTGGGGGGGGGGGGGGGTGGGGGGGTTCCCAAATTGTTCCACGGTTTCATGATCCCATCATCTTTAGAACACCCCCCCCAAAACCTATGCCAAAAGATTTTGGGGGGGGGGGGGGGGGGAGGGAGTCATTGTCAATGACGAGAATGGAGCCAGAAAACTCGTAAAAGGGGGAATATTTAAAGACACCCTTTATTCCATACCCTTCGATGAGTACAAAGGGAAGTGGGCATATCTCCATCCAAACTTTTATTTCTTGGCTTTCTGATGGACCATCTTTATCATTCTCCATTGTTCTGTTCTTCCTATGCATGACAACACCCCCCTCCTTTCCAATAAACAATGCTCGAAACGACACATGGACTCGACTCGGGCAACATCAGTCGTCGACCTGGGTTGATGCAACTTGCAGATGACGAGGAATCGGATGCCTTGGCGATGACGATGATGTGTACAACAGTGAGGAACCTTAAGTTTGGGAAAAGGTCACACTTCGGGGGAAATGCATTTTCAGATGCCCCCAGATGCATTATTTATCAGATCACCAGCACCTCTGAGGGAGGACAGGAACTCGAAGACCCACACCATGTGATGATTGTTGTTAAGCAGGTGGAGATAATGTTTCCTAAGTTGTGTCAGGGAAGAATCAGGCAAGCGAGGTGGGAAAAGAGGCAAGGGATTATTGAAGGTGTGTGTTCCTAAGATGTCAGCGAGCAGCTTTGGATTTACAGAACATACACCACAACAACAACAAGTATCAGTCTGGTCCGAACCTTGATGGATACCAAAAGACATGAGGCTTTTCATGCGTGAACTGGCGTTTTGTTTGGATCAGGCTCGGTAGCAAACAAAAGCATGTGCCCACTAGGAGGCAAAGGCAAGAGGCAGACCCCATGAGCCATAACTAACCCACACTCTACACCGACCCCTCTCTTCTTCAAACTGCTTTTCGCTGGGGCTCATAAGCAATCATCCCCCACCTAAGTGGGTCACTAATCACGAGCCCCTTTGAACGATTCAGAACAGACATTGCTCCAGCTTCAGAACATTTAAGCAGACCTAAAAAGCAAAGATAAGACTCCACTTCCCATGCCTATTGACCAATGAAGTTCGCCTACAGCGTTTATCGTTTGTTCAGAAGAATGCCTTACATAAAATGACTCAAAAAAGTTGCATATGAAATTTCTTAATGTACTGCTGACGATATACCTGTACAGTCGGCCCAGTCTATATTTTCCAATTGGTGGCTTTGCAATTGACATATGGTGACTTCTAGGTTCACCCCATCACAACATACCTCAGAGGACAACACAAATCAATTACAAAAGGAATTAATCAGTTGCACCCTCAAGAGAACTGCACGCGCTATGTAACCTGCTGTATACCCAAGAACGAGGGGACGTTAAAACATCTTATATGCCCATCCATGCTCCTCTAGATATGCTTGGACGGCAGCTTTTATGGCCAAGTTCGGCACAAGTTGGGATGGATTTAGCTTCTCGCGTGTGGTTGGATCAAATCTACCAACCTGGTTCCCAAACAAGACTCGTTCAGTAGATATTACATGAGCCGGTAACCTTGCATAGAACTAATTGGTTACCTTGTGAAGATGCTCCAGCAGCGTTGCTCTCTCGTAAGTCAATCCACTAGGAGTAATGACAGGATCTCGGAATATGTCAAGGGTAATTTTACAGCATAGGTAATCAGGCACCTGGAAGTAGCGTCTCTCAGTGGGCAAAGAACGGAAAACTAAATCCTGGTCAATTCAATAATGAAGAAGCATAAAGAGGTAACCTCTGTGGGGATGTCGGCTTCCCCTGCTTTCTGGAAAACGCGTCCCAAAGCCTCGAGTTTCTCCGAACGACTACGGGCCATATCATCCAAAAATCCTTCCGCCTCCGAATTGTCAAGAGAAAGCTTCTCTTTCAATGCCAACTCACATGTTTCTCTGGAAGAGAAGCATGGATTAGAACAGAAGAAAAAGTCTCCTGTAGTAGCAGGCTATGAATCCGAAACAGTTACTATCTACGCCTCGCACAAAGCCAATCATATAAGGGAAAAATTCACCTTATTAACTAAAAAAATTAAATCAGTCGAAAACTCAAAATCCACTATCACATACTTCAAATTCTGCAGTTCCCAAGAATGCTTAGTAGAATCATGTTCCCACTGCAAATATTTTGCTCTCGCTAGTTCTTGCCATATCTCTTCTATAATGTAACTCCTGGGATGTGCACCCCTCCCCAGATCCATCGCCTGATTGTGAGCAGGTGAGTTCCGATTATGACAAGTCGCCAAGCAGGAGATGTAACAAGTGTTATTGATACTACAAAGGTATCGACAGTCCTGCTTGTTTTCCTTTTTCATGGTGATCTAACTACAAAACCAGATAATAACAAAGTACTTTCCGTGGACAAAAAATCTGAAGACCACAACTAATATAAGTAGATTATTGAGATTTCAATAAAAAACCTGCAATTACTGTGAAACATTATATATCAGCTAGGACAACCATGAGTAGCATCAATTAGCTATTAAGCTCATCTATTGCCATGCATTACTTTGCCTGAACCCTTCTGGGTGTGGTAATACATCTATTAATGACTTTGGGAATCCCATATAAATCGTTCTCCTAGTAATAAAGCAAGAATTGACTGCATACTCTTTCCAATTCTTTGACACCTTCCGCGTATTCCTCCTTCTGCAGTAGAGCCAACCCAAGCATGTAATGACCCTGTGATAAAAAGCTACTGTTAAATCTATATCGTCTCCATGAGATTACATCTAAATTTTAATCAAAGAAAAACCCTGGAAGCTTTTTCAGTTTAGATGCTTTTTTTACCGTATTAAAATTTAAATCCACTAGAATACCGACAAATAATGGAAGATATCTCCCATTAAACACAAACTTCTGCCATTCAGAAATCAAGGATAGATATGCAATCAACCATTCATTCATGGCGTTATTTACTTGCATGTCCGTTATGAGCAGAATTAGAAATGATCACAAACAGAACAGCTAATTAACACAGCACGATTTACTACGATACCACTAACTATTTCCCACCATGCCTCACTCAACTCAAAGTTCAAACCACGTCGATTAGGATGAGTTCTTACCTCTGACAGCATTATTATGACACAACTCTGAATAAATCGTTTCGGATATAAAGTGCACTTCCTATATGGAAAACTTGAAGAAACCCAAAACAACCTCCACAGCCTTCAGACTCACAGGATGGGAGAAGACAAAATTATAGTCCACATGCCCTAATCACTATAACTACGCAGGAACTTCAGACAAACAAGCAGCATCCCAAAATGGAGAGCCTTCATAGAAGAAAAGTTTCTAGATTAAGCACTGTAGCAATCTGGCCAGTCCTACCAATGTGTTTTGTCATCTGATCAAGCGCCTCCTAACGTGATAATACCACCACAATTATAGGACAACCGAGAACGGCAACAGAAAAACACTGGCGCACAGGAAACACAAGCGTCCGGCATACCTTGACGGAGTCATGATCAAGCTCAAGGGCTCTCCGACAATCTTCCTCTACCCTCCCCCAATCCCTACACACACACACCGAGAAAACAAACCAAATTAATTCCCAATCCCAAGACCAAAATGAGACGCAGAAAAAGAGGGGGCAGGAAGAAGATTAGAAAAGGAACCGCACATACTTCCGCCTCCGATGACAAAGGGCACGGTTCGTCCAGTACACCGCGACTTTAGGGCACAAAGTTATCGCCTTCACCACCCAGACCCAGAAAAGATCAATAGGCGCAATCCCAGAAGCAAAGAAATCCCAAATACGAAATCAAAATCACCTCGGTGTAGGCATCAATGGCTGCCCCAAGGCGGTCCTTGCGGTAGTACTCGTTGCCGTCATTCTTGAGACGCTCGGCCTGCCTCGCCGCCGCCTCGTCGGGACCCATCTCCCCGCTTCCTTCGAAGGTAACCGAAACAGCAAAAAGATCGAATCTTCTTCTAAAACGTTTCCTCGGATGGAAGGGATTGGGGGGAGGGGGGAGGAAATGGAAAAACACGACGTGCGTGAATTGGATTTGCCGGTGAATTGGGCAAATTGGAATTCGGGCGGTTGGTGTTTGCAAAGGGGGACTCCAATGGGCCGACGCGGACAATCCCGGACAGTCGGAACTTTGCTGAGTTCGCTTTTAACGCTCGAGTCGCAATTGCTCGACCAATACGAAGAGCTCTCTTTCGTCCGGATTCCGGCCACGGTGAGGTCGCTGCTGCGTTCCGGTTGTTTTCTAAGGAAACGGGCTCGGAAAGAGACTTATCGAAAACACTATCCCGAATATCGTCGATATGACTTATCCAAACTGTGGGATTCGAGGATGGGCTGAAAGCCCGTGGACTCTCTCGGACAGTTTGGAATTGGATATTGGTCGGACATGTTTCCATCCTTTTACGAGAGAATAAGGGGAAACCTCGAACTTAGGCGTTCATGTTGGAAATATTTGGGCATTAAACAGAGGGTTTGATTTCGAGTTCTGGACGTGGTTGCCGAAACTTTTAGAAATAGATGTCAAACAAGAATAAATATAAACACTGTTGGACGCTTGAAATGTTAATAATCGGAAATACAAAGTCTACGAAAATAGAAAAGATAAAATTTAATGATCTAAGTCTTTAACACTCTTCAAGCGATTGTCGTACTTTCAGGTTGCATTTCTATTAAGACATCCTAATAACCACTAAAGGATGTGACTCAGGTCACATGTCACGTTTTCTTATTCTACAGGCTTAGTGGAGGGACGTGTGTCGAACTCGGTACTTGCAGCTTTCACCGTATTTCAATTGCAGTTCATCTTGACATATGATCCTCTCGACTTTCTTCATCCAGACTTATTCTTTTTTATTGAATTATCATTACAATCCTCTGTACTCTCATGACATCTATTCCTCTTGATGCGACGACTCTTCATCTTAACTTGTCTTTCTTGATTAGATTTTGCTCGCCGTTTTGCATTAACTACTCGAATGTACCAGTTTCAACTCATACTTATTTCTTTTATTTCTCGCGAGCCTTTGCTCGTTAGCTCTCTCGTGAGAATTTGCTATTTAGCTCTCTCCCTCTGGAACTTTGTTCGTCAGTGGCTATGGTCACAATCTCCATATTCTCTTATCACTTTTTGCACATATAACTTTGGCTCGTAAGTTTGTTTCTACTCGCTTGGAGTCCCTTTATCTTGCCCCAGAATTTGGCCATAATAAAAGATCCAAAAGCAAAGGCGTGTATATATGTTAGGGCTAGGGATGAACGAGGATTGTTCCTTAATCATCCTTCCGTAAAAATTTTTACGAAATAGGTCGATCAAAAAAATTTTCCTTGACTAACATCGAATTTACTTCATTTCTCGGATAAATTCGGTGTTTCTATCACCGATTTCGTGGAAATATTTTACCGACCGATCCATTTCACAAATTTTTTTAAGAAATCACGTTATTAGGTAACAAAGCTACTAGGATGAACATGGGTCATGAAACCCCAATTTCAACCATATCCCAAACCCAAATGGGGTTGAATGGGTGGGGGGGTGATTTGAAATGGGGTAATTGGGTGGAAGACAGAGCCAACTTGACGATTTTCATTTGTTTCTTAGGTTATTCTTTTTCAATAGGCTACAACCAATCAATTACCATGAACACTAATGACTTGGGTTAGCGGGCTTAAAGCCCAATAACATTTTATCCGTACCTGAAATTTGGCCCATAAAAGAAAAAGCCCAATATATCTAGGCTTGTGGTTGCATGCATGCTTTGCTTCCAAGTTCCAGTAGTTTCATATGTTGGGTTGGGTTTGGCATGCGGTCAACCCAAAAAAGTACAATGCTCTGGCCTTAACCAGAGACTTTTTTCTTGAGAGGTACAATAATAATGACAATAATTGTACTCCCCCCCCCCCCCCAACAACACACACATCTTTTATTATTATTATTTCTTTTTGGCAGGAAGGAATCTTTTGTTAAAGAAAAAACTCAACAATTACACTCAACTCATTGTGCCCCCACCCCCTGTCTGTTCGTGTGTTGTCTCCAGGGTCTTCTACGAGATTCTAATTATCTCCTATATTCAGGGTTTAGGATGGGACTTATATGTGGGATCCGCCTCCAGGGAATCCTTTTTCCCATGACACAATGGACTCTATATCTCCTCCCTCCTATTGTGCCTCTAGTCTACCACAACCCACAGGATTGCGTTCTTCATTCTTCCTCCTCCTCCTTAAGCATTTGCTTGAGGTCTCCGCCATTCCCAAATGGCCCAGAACAAGAAGCTACTCGGCCTTCTGCTTCTAGTTTCCTTCTGCGCGGCTCTCTTCCTCCCAGGTTATCATGGCATCTCGTAATTGAAGCACATGGACGGGTACATTTTACCTCTTTGGTTATCTCATTTCAGGGTGCAGAGCTCGCACGACGATGGTCCGACCTCCCGAGCCGGCCAGAAGGGAGCAATGGTACGTGAACTCGAGGAGGCTGATTATCGGCTCGACGAGGCCGACGTGCATGTTCAATGAATGTAGGGGATGCCGGTTCAGGTGCACAGCGGAGCAAGTCCCCGTGGAAGGGAATGACCCAATGCACAGCGCTTACCACTATAAGTGCGTCTGTCGTCCCCGGTGGTGAATATAGCACTAGAGATCCTCCCCTCCTGCGTCATCAACCAACAGTCCGCCCGCGGCTGAGTCTGGATTAGAAATCTGTTTCAAGCATGGAGCTTTTTGAGGTATGGCAAGGAGTAACTATCCGCCTATGGCTGTTGCTGATAGTCCAGATAGGTCGACTAAAGGCCGAACTCAATTCCATGTCCACTTGGATTTTGATCTTACGACTATCTATGGACAAATACCTCCTTTTGGGCCTGGCAAAGCCTCATTATAAACATGACTTTCCGACACTGCCCTCCCCTCAATCTCACACAGATCAAGATTCCTACACATCTATCGTTAGTTCTGGTCCAATTAAAGGCCATCATCCTCCAGTTGGTACGAGCTTTATTCCCGCTAACGCTTAAAATAATTTACCGTTTTAGGAGGACATAAAGTTTCAAAATCCTTCAAACAAGTCGAGAAATAGCCGTTAAACAACGAGTTCTTTCTTGGGAATACTGTCTGTTTTTCGTATATCCGCAAATTATCCGAAAGAATATTGTAGTGGAAGCAGAGGAAGCAATCGCAAGCGTGATGAGATCTATTTTGTAAGCACACGCTTAGCCGTACCAAACCAAAAAGCAGGAGAATTCTTAACCTTTAAGCCCACCTCAAGCCACTTTAGAACAAATCCAAACAACCCATTATTTGTTTGCCACTATTAAGCCGTTATCCAGATAAGATTCCATTCTTCTTTGATGTCCTCACATCTTACCATAACCCTTTCTTATTCACCACCCCTAATTCTCTTTCTTTTTTTTTAAATGTCCACGGACTCCCACAATTTCATTACCGGGAAATATTTAAACCTCGTAGATGTTAGAGAACACTCTCTTTGGAATGACTCGGGTTCTTTGAAAAAAAAAAAATACTAATAAAGAAAGAGCAACCTAAAAAGGCCCACCAATCCCAGCTTCTATAATCATGACTCCCATTTCCCCATCTCCCCCTAAAATAAGAAAAAAAAGCCAATTTTCTCGCACTTGTGGCATCAAAAGCCTTGTTTTCTTTTTTTTTATTTATTATTAAAAAAACACCCCCATGATTGTAATAATCACTCCTTTGTAATGATATTATAATCCCTTGAAGCATCTCAGAATTGCCCCCCCCCCCCCCTTTAAGTCTCCTATTAAAAGGGGTTCTTATTATACACCGAGGACACGGGAAGACAACTCTTCCTACTACTAGAGACTCACCGAATTGATGAAGACCAGTGGCCTTGACCCTCCCTCTAGGAGTTCCATCGTCCTCCGCGGGTGGTTAAGGCCTCGTCGCCGCCTGAGGAGACATAGGGGGAGCACCGTCCGTCTCGGGAACGGGCGTCGAGGTTTCTGCCTAGGCTCCAGGCCGCTCCTTCGGTGGACTGCCATGGCCGGGGGCTCATTCCAGGTGCTGAAGAGGATGGTTACGGAGATGTACCCGTGGCCGACGAACGCTTGCTTCTGGTTGTCTCTGCCGATCCTGCGCCCGCAGCTGTTTCCTTTGTGTTGACAGGAAGCACAGAAGCATTTTTCATTTTTTTTTTTGTTTTTGCTTTTTTCTTCCTTCTCTTTGTGTGTGCATCCTTTTTCTCCTTAACGGTTTCCATCGGATGATGAAACTGTATAATATAAAGGCAACAAGTCGATGGTTAAGATTTCTGCATTTTCTCGGGTTTCTGGTTTACAGCGAAACTTGCGCCTCCATGGCTCAGGATGAGCTGATGAAAGCATTATGCTCGCAGAGAATGCCTTCCTTATTTGGAGGTATGGGGGAGGCACGAGGCCACCATATCTTGAACGAGCTAAGACAACTCATTATCCACACCATAGCTACAGGATCACAATGGGCTACAATATTACCAAAAAATACTAAATTATGTTAACGTCCATCAGCAAAGCCGTCTTAGCTCAGCCGGTAGAGCGCGTGGCTTTTAACCACGTGGTCGTGGGTTCGATTCCCACAGACGGCGTTATTAGTTTCTTTTAGTTAGGCTCATCGGCCCAGGCCAAATCATCTTTTTCTTTTTTCCAGAGATGACAATATCACACAAACTTTCTTCTTGTTCCCCAATATGATGGATTTTTTTTTCCTGCCATTTGTTGTTACCGTGACCAAATTGGTTTTGCATAAATGCAAGTTAAAATAGGTGGTGTATCCTTTCACACCCTCTGCTTTATACGCCAAGCCCTTTGAAAGCACTAGGGACAAGTCCCAATCCACAAAGATTGGACGCAAAACTAGCGGCTGTGGTTTTAAAAAAATAGAATAGTAACGGACCATGGGAGAGGCCCATTAGGCCCAACATGCTCAAAACCCTAATTGTCAGCGACTCCCTCTACAAATAAATCACCCACTCCTTCCCCCAAAATAAAACCCTAGCCGGGACATAACATATCGTTCTTCCGTCTTCCTCTCGTCGGACACCAATCCTCTCCTCCTCCTCCACTCAATTTTTTTTTTTAATTGCATTCGTTGTTTGGTCGTAAGCAAGTCAGTTTCCTGTCCGGGTCTTGGATCCCACGGTCCCTGACAATCTTTGCCTTAAACTTGCGACATCGTACCGAAAAAGCCAGAACCACTCGCCTGGATCTGACCTCGGATTTCCCGATGATTTTCCAGGCCCTTTTGTTGCTGGTACATCTCGAAACCGTCGATTTTCGCTGGTTTTTCTTTCTCGGGGGGGGGGGGAAGGCTTGGGAAGCAAACGCACTCTGTCCCGAAACTGTTCCCCTGTTTTGAGGCAATTTCTTCGTTTGTGAAATCGATTTAGGGTTTGACCTTTTTGAGGAATCCCTGATTCGTTCAGATTAGCTCGCCGGAGTGATGATTTATTAGCGGGGTTTTGACAATTGCCCACTGTAACGTTACAATCATGATTAATGACGTCATTTATTTTGTCGCTTTTCTACCGTTCCCCTTCCTTACCCGAACTTAAAACCCTACCAAAGTCCTTCCTGTCATCCCTTCTGGTCGGAACCTCGTTATCTCTCCCTCTCGCCTCCCCGAAAGGTCTCCCGTCTTTGATCCAAATCGTGGTTTTTCTTTAAAAGGCACCCATTACCGATGCTGTCCTGTCCGACGATGACTGCCCTTGTCTGCCGGAACCCCCGCTTTCTCCGTCGTCTCGTCTTCCCTGCCATCCCCCCTTTGTTGCCGTCTTCCCCCGCCCTTTCCCGCAAATTCAGGTGACCTGATATTATTAACCTGGTCGTTCCTTGTTGAGTTCAGCTTCTTCTTTTTTATCAGGGAGTTAATTTCATGTCCAAAGCTTGAATGCGCGATGATGAGTTTTTCTCACTACAGTGGATTCGACGGTGTTGTGTTCAAGGTGTTCAGATGGGCACCCGATGTTGTTCCTTGTTACGATTCGAGGAGGTTTACGATGTTGGGGCCCGACCGGACTCTCGGGCGGCGATGGTGCTCGGATAAGGCTGTGGGAGCGAGTGAGTCAGCAAAGTCAGGGTCCGGCGGCATCGGTGATGGTAAGCCGAAGAGGAAGAAGTTGAAGGGGAAGAGAGCTGTCGTGCGGTGGCTCAAGTTCTTCAGGTATAAGAAGAAGAAAGAGTACGAAAGGATGACCGCTGAGGAGAAGATTCTGTACAAGCTCAAGAAGGTAATGATGGCCGGGTGGTTTGCTGAAACTTTGAATCACTTAGGCCAGACGATTGGGTGATTGTTGAAGTCTGCTTGAGGATTGAGAAACCTAGGAAAGGGCATTTTACATCAACCTTGCTATAAGGCATAGGACAGTAACTTCGATTTCTGCAGCTGCTTGTGGCTGCTGCATTCTCATACGGATAATGTTACTGCTTGGAGATTGGAGTAACCTATGCTGATTCCGATTTGTTGTAGGCACGGAAGAAAGAAGAGAGGCTAGTTGAGGCTCTGAAGAAGATCGAACCAGCTGAGAAGTCGGAAACGACGCATGATCCCGAGATATTGACCCCAGAGGAACACTTCTTCTTCCTTAAGATGGGCCTCAAGTGCAAGAACTATGTCCCTGTCGGACGAAGAGGGATATACCAGGGTGTTATACTTAACATGCATCTGCACTGGAAGAAGCACCAGACGCTGCAAGTGGTTGTGAAGACTTTCTCACCAGAGGAGGTGAAGGAAATTGCGGCTGAACTCGCGAGGCTGACAGGAGGGATCGTGCTAGATATTCACGAAGAGAACACCATAATTATGTACAGAGGGAAGAATTATTGTCAGCCGCCAACAGAGATAATGTCACCAAGGGTCACCCTCTCCAGAAGAAAGGTCGAAATTCCTGTGCCTTTGGGTCTTTTACTTACCGCTTTTCTCCGTATCGGCTGTGAGTTTATTTTCTTGTATCGCAGGCATTGGACAAGTCAAAGTACAGGGATGGTTTGAGAGCCGTCCGGAGATACATTCCAAGGCTAGAGCAAGATCTCGAGCTGCTCCAAGCTCAGAATCGTACCAGACGTGAAACCAAAACTGATGTAGCTGGAGAAAGCCATCCCGTTCATATTCCTAGAGAAAGCTGTGAACCCGAGAAATCAGTAAAGCTGAAGGAAATTCTCAGTCGGGCAGGCTCGTCCTTAGACGACGACGATGAATCGAACACAGATATATCCATGCCGTCGGATTCTGAAGACCTATCTGACATTTTCGAGACAGAATCTGACTCTGAAACAGAAGATAAAACTGAGGACGGTCAGAGCATACTGTTGGATGCCTTTGACAAGCTTCCTTCCAACTGCACCGGTGATACAGAAGAATTCGAGGATCATTTACGCAATATCTGTACAACGGACTCGCCAAAGTTAGATGAAGTCGACAGGATGTTTCTTAGATCTGCATCACTTTTGAAGAAACACCGTAGATAATATGTTGGGGAGGTTCATTACATTCATTCATCTTTCATAAAACCGAAAATCCTGCAAGTAATGAGACATTTTTGAGGGCTTCATGGTATCACAAAAGCCAAACTGTCGTCGCCTCTCACCCCGGGCGCGGGGCTTCTGCGGTTTCCTTCGGGATGAGGCAAAATGCCTTGCATCTCTGCGATAACCCGGCGGATAACTGGATAAAGGCAATGCGTCAACGTTGAAGAACCACAAAGAATGAGAAAATCAAGCGAGAAGCAACAACAATAACTAACGAGAACCAAAGGCAGGCCGAGGCTTAAGAGTAGTCTCTTCCATTCCAACGAATTTGCCAGGTGAGTTTTTCTGATAAAATTGGGCCGATGTTCAGACATCATTGACTTTAAAAAGGTAATGGCTCCATCACCATCCAAGTCATGGATTGGGGCAGTTCCTAAATAACCAGAATTGCACCGACTCCCCAGCAACCAGTCTCAACAGCTACAGCATCTTGAGAACTAACCGCATCGATCGGCATAAAAAGCTCTACACGCCCAGAAGATGGCAACATCCAGTGAGTAAAGTATAATCTTAAAAACCCTAAGCGCCAAGTCTATAGGTTTCTGCGTTAACAGGACCTTCACAGATGCTCTCAATGATATCACAATCACTGAAACTGCTGCCGAAGCAGGAATTATTCCTGTTAATCCAAAAGATTCAAGCCAAAAGATTCCATTGATTTCAGGAATGAAACACCCTTCTCACAATGATTGAGTGCCCTAACAAGAAGGGATATGTCTTAATGAGCCAGAGGGTCCAAGTTTATTTCTACAACAATCAGACACTAACAAAGGAGATACCACCAAAAGACATCGACAAAACTAAACCCGAAATTCAAAGTTCTTAAACCTTAGTTAACCCACAGCTTGTTCCACAAAAATCAGCAAGCATTATTCTGATTTGAACCATATCGATGGTTCGAATCACAATCGAAAGCGTGCGGATTACACTTCAGAAAACCATGGCATACCAGGCCTCCGAGAAATAGTCTCGACACCGGCTGCGTGAGTGACCGTGCAAAGCTATTCGCATGACAACGAGGGAGAGCACGCTCGTGCACAGCCATGTCTTGCACATGGATGGGAACAGGTGTGCTCTCTCTCGTTGTCAAGCAACAATAGCATCCCCTTGAGCATGTATTTCCTACAGAAGTAGTCAGAAATGCATTGAGGATAGGCCTACCAGCAAAATCACAATATTCCCAATCATCTAACTGTAACACATCACTCGTCAAATAACAAGAAGATTTCTAGAGCGTGCTAGTGGAAAAGATTGCATTTACACTAACAACGAGTAGTCCTGCGTCATTGGCTAAACTGCAATCACCACAGACTTAAACTCCTCCCACGATGTCAACCCCGGAAAATCTTAACATGTGGAGGAATCAATCAACAGAAAGCTTAATCCTCGTCTGTACAGTCTGGAAACAGATCTTCGAGTCGATCAATGGCAAAAAATTCTTTACTCCCGTATGGAAATCAACAACGGAAGCCCAACAACCAATCGAATCGAACTCTCTCCTTCATAAAGACAACCGTGACAACGCACGCGACCACAAAGCAAAGGAGCTACCTAAACGTTACCGATGCACCTCTTCAAGCCTCTATATGTACACCATCTGGGACTGAAAAGACATAGTTGCCCGAACAACGCCGGAACCCAGGAAAAAATTTCCAACTATTCATAGAAAACAACCTGCTGTCTGTAATAAGCAGAATAAAAACTAGAGAATTCAACAAAAGATCACCAAAGCTAAGAATTCAAAACAAAAACCCACAACGGGAAAATCAAGCAAACAAAAGAAGAACAACGAAACAACACCACCCTAAAAAAACATATAAACAATCAGAAATATGACAAAGGAGAAAATACAGAAACGGGAAGATTTAGAGAGCCGAGGATGCCTTAGGGCTCGAACAAAAAGAATGCCGGAAAATCCCCCCCGTTATATCAAGGAATAGGGCAAGAAACGTCGACGGAAAAAGACGACGTCGTACTCGTACCCATTTCTTCCACTCCTTTCCTCATCCAACAAAACTGGGGGGATTGTCGGATCGTACGATCCAGTTGCTTCAGTGATGCCACGTGTCGAACGCATTGACTCAAACAGAAGCTAAACCCCCTCCCAATATACTAAGAAGATTATCTTGTACAAAACTGCCTTGTGTCAAGAGGAGTTGTCCGGAGAGAGAGAGATAAGGGTCCGTCCAATAGAAAGGACAATTTTTTGGCACTCGTCAAGAAGACGTTCGTTCGTCGTACACCTGGAATCATCATATTGTTTTCGGTTTGCTCCTCGTACCCATTTCTGCCATTTTTAATAGTAATTCAGAAATGGATTAATTCAGTGCTTCGGTTAGTCTCGTACAATCGTTGCTGATCATTATTTACTCGTAAGAATTTGGCACACGATCAGAAGGATTTTACCTCTCGATCGATCGAGAAGATGTTTTTATTAAAAAAGTGAAAACAAAACAAAATTAAAATCCAACATCAATACTCATTGCACGATCCGTCAGGCGTCATTACCGAATATCTACGATCTGCGGTGGCGAGATGACCGCACGCCCGGCAAGACAACCCCCTTACTATCGGCCCTTTTCCTTTCCATGATGGTGCTACCTAGGTGATGATGCATGGACCGTCCCGACCTTGTCGACGATCTATGTGACACGACTAGAGTTTCGAGCCCATGCTATGTTCAGCACCTTCACGAAACCTTGCGTCTTTTCATGCCAACTAATTTGTGAATATACTGGCCAGGTTTCCACTTTCGACCATGAACGTCGTTGTTGAAATGAGTGTATCCTGTCTTTCCTCTGCAGCTACTGCGGATGCCTGAATGCTTCTTCACAGTACCCGGTCTATCTATCAACGTAATATGCCAGTGATCATTCTTCCCAGTAATCTTCCTGCACATGATGCCTTGCCTGCGAAGCAACAACCATAAGCGAGACATTAGTTCGATCCTCGTGGTTCTTGCAAATTTCTACAGGAAATTAACTAAGCCTTAGTAGCTTACTGTGGGAAGCTCGATGAGCTTGTGATTGGATTCGTCGCAGAAGTCTGCGATCCCATCGGTCTCTCTGACCCCAGCATACCGTGGCCTTTGGTTTCCAGTCCTCGCCTTTCAGGATCATCCGCATCTCTTCTACATATCCCTGATTTCAAGGAAATACCGAGAAGCTTGCTTGTAATGACAGGCCAATTGAGGATGCTTCGACGAATCAGGTGGTAAGGAGAAAATACCACCTTCAGTTGTTTCCCCATGGTTCAACTTATTGCGTTTAGGGTGAAACCAGGAGAATGTGAGGTAAGACCATCTGTTTAACATGACGTCATCTTCTTTCATTTTGTAAAGATCCACCGCTGGTTGATTCACAATTCTCGCCGAGTCTGGTTGATTTCCTTGTGATTCGACCCAGACTCATCTCAAACTCAGCAAGAGAGTTTATTGTAATTTGTTAAGATAGTCTTATCGTCCCGTAGTTAAAGAAAATATTTTCTTATACTACAGAAGGTTCTACTTTCTACACTGTAATCACTATTTATAAGTTATTAGTGAAAGCGACCGAAAGTGGATGTAGGTGTATTCACCGAAACCACTATAAATCACTGAGTTTCAATTTGTCTTGAAGTTTCTATAAACTACGAAAGCTAAGTCTTCCGTTATGAGCGTTATGTGATTTTATCGCGAAAGTTCTATTCGAACGAAAAGACTAATTCACCCCCTTTTAGTCACAATCAAAGGGCCAACAAGAGCTAGCAAGCGTACACTAACTGTATTATGTTTTCAGGTTGTTCCGAGGGACAATGGGATAAGATTTCTCTGGTTGTCCTGAGTTATTGAATTTTCATCGCTCCTTTAGCTGCTGTGCTCATAATCATATCAATCCTGAGCTAAAAATCACCGGATGCATCTCGAAACGTCTGCTGGAATCAAGCAAAGACCACTTGTCGAGGCGAACCAACTTTGGCTTCATCTTTTTTCTTACTTGGGTTCGACCAAACAACTTTCTTTATTGCCCATTCATTCGGCGTGAATTCACAACGGAGGCGATGCTGTAAGAACCCTCGCATACACTTGAGAACAGAAGCATGAAAAGTGATAGATCCAAGATCAAACTTTATGAAGAATCCAACGATTAAAGAAATTACAACAAGATTCTAACAAAGTATTCTCCATTAACATTCAAATCAAAGCAGACATGAATTTACAGGCCATCTTCATCCTCTCCTCTTACTTCACGAAGTATGGGAGGTTAATAACATACAACAAGAAGTAAGCCCAGATCACCCCAGAGATCCCACCAAAGAAGAACCCCCCGGAGAACTTGGCCCACCCTTCGGCCGTCTGCAGCTGGTCGGGCTCCTTCTTCCTCCCAGTTAACGTCAACGATGGTGCGATGGACGGTTCTCCTTCCTTGAAGGACGCGATCCCGTACATGGTCAGGCAGATGCTCAGGATCACCACGAGACCACCAGCGGCCAGCGACCCCGCGGCACCTGCGTACTCAGTGTTCCTTAGGGGTCCTGCCTTGACGAACGGTCCCACCAGAAGGAAACCGTGTGCCAATCCAACCTCGATGCCGCGGAGGAGAGGGTTGACGGCTGTCCTGTATGCGGGTAGGTTGGAGAGGTACCAGGCTACCAACGGGCTCGATGTGACGGGGGTCTCGAGGCTGCCGATGAACGGGTCACCGTTAATCGGCTGAATCACTTGGAAGGTCGGCTGCAAATGAACAACACCCAAACAGAACAATCCTTAAGCATCTGTCCTAACCAATAAAATATGGCATTGCCCAAAAAAAAAGAAGGAAAAATCCTAGCAATTCCTAACACCTTGTCGGACTGAATGGCCCTGACGGTAAACGAGGTGGTCCTCCGGCCGGGGAACGACTTCAAGGGGGAACCCGCGAGCCCCTTCGGCACGACAAGGCCGGCGAAGGTGCTCCTGAGCTGGCTGGCCATGGGGGAAGCAGTGGCGGCAGCCATTTTTGGCTAGAAAAAAAAATGCTCCGTTCTTCAGGAAATCCAAGAAGTGTTCTCCGAGGGAAGACTATATAAATCTGCTCCAAAAAGATACGACAGAAGGATGAATTAAGGGAAGATCAAATGGAAGAATGTTTGTGGATTGGAGAGACAATGAGGTGGAAACAATGAGAGGCTGCGATTGGTTAGTCCATTCCTCCCTCACCTTATCCTTTTATCCACTTCTGTGACCGTTCCGACATAAAACGTTCTTTGCAACATTCCTGACATAAATTCTCTAACCGATGCTCTTCTATGAATGGACCAGGCCCGATAATGGAATGACTCTAGAGGGACTGCACCTGGACCGGCCCAACAACTTCCGCTATGTAAGCCGGCCCGGGGAGGCGGCGTTAGAACCTCGCGGCAGAAAGGGATGGCGCTCCGCTGCCTCAGGTTCTCGGCTGCCTTCTCCGGCGTCGCCGGCGGCTGTGGCGGAAGCGTGATTTCGCCTTCTCGCGGTTGGTTGAATTACTGTCCTTTTCTTACTTTTGAGAACTTTGGGGATGAGCATATTGGTTGTCGAGTTTGGGCTCTGGAATGATTGATTTGTCCGACTTTGGGTGTTGTTCTGGCAGCGAGGTTGGATTCTCGGTTTGGATTGAGAAGCTTTTCCGCGGCGAGAGTTCGGATGCCCACCAAGTACGACCTGTTTGAAGTCCTTTGTTTTAATGAGCTGTTGTAGTTGGATTTGTTTGGGAAGGGAACTCTGTTTTAATTTGATATTTTGGTTGTGCTTGTGTTCTTGTGGGGCACTGATTCGTGTAATTTCGCTCTCTAGGAAGCGGAGGCTTGACGAAGTGTGCCTAGAGAGGTATCAGCAGTACAGTCGGACTCTGATCCAGTCGTGGATTATCCAAGGTTTATTGTTTGTCTGTTACGGTTGACGTGGATTAATTTGCAAAATTTATGAGCTTTTTCTGCATTTAGCTGTAGGAGTTGCATCAAACCATATCAGAGCACCTGCTGCAGATGATTTTGTTGGACTTTGAAACATTGGCGTGATATATAACCTTGTTGGAGCTTTTAATATCGCATTTTCAATCGGCACATGGATGTTTTTGAGAATAATGGTGGCCTGTATATCAGGATGTTAAAATGTTTTCATATATTTCTTCAAAGTTTGAAAATGGAAACATTACTTATCTCTCATGGCTGGTATTTTCTTTCAGGCAAAGTTTTTGTTAATGGAAAAGTGGTCAATAAAGCTGGGACACCCGTTTCAGACAAATCTGCGGTAGAGATCCTTGCGGAGGTCCCCAAATACGTATGTAGGTGATTACTTCCTGATATTGCCTCTCCTCTTCCATTTCTCTTGTGAGGAATTACATGGAAGGCCAATGCCATTTGGTGGAAATGTGGACTTAAAATATTAACTTTTGTGTTCGTGCAGAGCTGGGTACAAGTTGGAAGCTGCAATTGAACAGCTGGGTGTAGATGTTGAAGGAAAAGTTGCGCTTGATTCAGGGTTGTCGACAGGAGGTTTTACTGATTGCTTGCTACAGCATGGTGCCTCGTTTGTTTATGGAGTGGATGTTGGTTATGGGCAGGTATACAGGATACAGATCGCATAAATTTCGAAGCTACTTCTACTAGAAAATAGTCCTATCCTAGGTAGTTTCACTATCCAGAAGAAAATTAAGCTTCCAGGAGAAGTTTCCTGCTATATTTCGGCTACCAAATGGTTGGAATCATCATCACGTAGCTTAGTTCGTTTTTCTAATACCTTCTTCAGGTGGCTGATAAAATTCGCCGGGATGAGAGGGTCAGTGTAATAGAACGAACCAATTTAAGATATCTCTCTGGACTACCCCAGAAAGTTGATTTAGTCACGCTGGATCTGTCTTTCATATCAATACTATTGGTACGTCTGAGATGAATTGTGATTGTAGGTCATTTACTTGCCACATTATCATCCCCCGCCTCCTGGATTGTTGTTGAACGATATCCCTGTAAAATACAGGTCATGCCAGCGATCGTGAATGTGATGAAGGAAGAGGCTGCACTTGTTACCCTTGTTAAGCCTCAATTTGAGGCTCTTAGATCACAGGTATTACCTCCCTCTTTTAGATTGTTGCTATGTGCCCACTCTTTCCCCATATGCTTCAATTAGTCCCCAAACATATGTTCTATACTTTGGCAGGTGGGAGGTGGTGGTATTGTGAGGGATCCCCTTGTTCATCTAGAAGTAAGCACCACTAAAGCTTATCACGGCCTGAAAACAATTCACGAGACGCGGAAAGAGTAATCATAGCGCCATCTCTGCTCTGTGCTCTGCAGGTACTTGACAAAATCATCAGTGGCGTCGAGAATTTCGGGTTCTCGAACAAAGGCTGGATCGAGTCTCCCATCAAGGGCGCAGAGGGCAACAAAGAGTTTTTGGCGTGCTTTCGCCGAACGGGCTCACAAGAAGGGCAAACTGAGTGAACCAATTTGAAAGGAATCTTTATATATACACATTCAGCTGAGCTACTTCGTTCGACGTTGGCTCCCCCAGAAGAGTTGGGGTCATTCTTATCAGGTATAACCGCTCCTTGGTTGCACCAAACACAGGCCAATGTAATCTCTGAACGGTGGTCCGTCCGGATTGGGATTGTCAGATCTGTAATGGGTAGGAACAAGTGTCGTAAAGGCACAAGCTTTAAGAAGAAGGAAGTTGTGGAAGCCCCAACTAAGCCCAAACCCATCATCCGGAATCAATCGATCCTCCTCAAAGATGTCATCATCTTCTTCATCAAGAATCTTGAGGGTAGAAGAATCCTTCACCCCAGAATGGAGTCTCTCTCAACTTCCATAGTCTGCTCATACACTCCCCCTTCTCAAAACCCACGCAGGATCCTTAAATTCGGAAAACCCACTTCGGTTCCACCGAAAACACTCGTGCTTTCCACCCTCCGAGAGCGGAATCGTCTCCTCCACCTTCTTTACCCTGTCTTGGGTTTCGTGACGCCGCTACCCGGCCTCGCTTCCGAACCCGCCGCGGCTGGCTCCGCCGATAAGATCAACCTGGAGGCGATTGTGGTCGCCATTGACGATTTCTTCACCAGAAATCCGTTCTTTGTTGCCGGGTGCACGTTCATTTGGCTGGTTGTGTTGCCGGTGGTTCAGTACTATGTCAGTAAGTATAAGTACGTGAGTGCTATCGATGCGTTTAGGAAGTTGAGGGACGGTCCCGATGCAGAGTTGCTCGATATTAGGGACAGGCGGAGCGTCACGGCCAATGATTCACCCGACTTGGGGTTCTTGAAGAAGAAGAAGGGGGTGGTTAAGGCTGAGTTTGTTGAAGGGAGGGAGGAGGAGTTTGTGAGGAAGGTTTTGGGAGAGTTTGAGGATCCCGGGAATACCGTGCTTTGTATACTCGGATAAGTAAGTAGGGGGAAAAACATGTTTTTCCTGTTGGTTTACTTGGATTGTGAGAAATTGATTTGATTTGAGAATGCTTATCCCTAGTAGCTGGAATCAGAAGCTCTTGAAAGGTGCATATATTGGTTATAGGGAAGTGACTGCATTGTTTTTGCTTTGATGTGTAGCAGTTGTAATTAGCATAATTCAATGTTATTCTTAGCCAGTCTCTCTGGCTCGGTATTTACCTTTGAAAGCTAGATTACTTATTCATAAGAACAATGTGAAATAACGGTTGATATTGCAAAAGTGAAGTTTGGCTACATGTTTAGTTTGTAGGTCTTTTATTTCCTTTGAAACCTGTGCTCACGGACAGGTGACTAAGCTATGTACATTAAAAGTTATGGAATCATATCGTACTCATTTTTCTGCCCTTTTTGCTTTCTTGTGGGGAAGGTAGTTTTGATGGCAACTCCTTGAAAGTGGCGGAATTGTTGTTCAAAAAAGGCTTCAAGGAGGCTTATGCAATCAAAGGTGGTGTCCTCGGCAAAAAAGGTTGGATGGCATGTTTTTTCTTCACTTTTCCTTCTCAAGACGTGTAGAAACCTTAACCCTGCTTTTACTTAGAAAAGAGGGAAATATAGCTCAGAATGCGAAATATGAGCACTCAATGAGAAATCCACCCGAGTTTCATGTAAACTACTTGATATAATGGGCTTTCGTCTCCTCTGCTGATTCCTTTGCAGGACATCCAAGAGACTCTTTTGCCTCCTTCAGCGCACATGAAGCCCAAGAAGAAGCAGAAAGGCAAACCTTCGCCGGTGACCTTGACGAATGGTGCTGTTGGCCAAATAAACAATGACCAGACCTCAGCTGATGATTCTCTGGGAGAGAATCTGGCGATGCGCTCCAGAGACGAACTTGTTCGACTGTCATTGTCGCCTTATCCCAATGTAAGCTACCAATTTCCTTGCAGCTTCATATATTGGTGTCATTTTGTCAACAGCTGATATGCCTGGTTTGAAATGTAGTATCCTGATCTGAAGCCCCCATCTTCTCCAACGCCTTCAAGACCAGAGCATTAGGGACCATCACAGAAGATGATCCATTTTTTGTCCGAGAGGATTCATTGGAATGATTATGTAAAGCACCGCCTGAGTAGATGCCAAGATGAAAGGTTAGATTGTCTTGAGGAAATTGTTTTGAAAGGTAGGAATAACCATCTTTTCTGAACGGTATCGAAATCCCATCTGGCCTCTGGCCTAATGAAGATGTCATGCAACAGTGATTTGCAGGAGATTAAAGTTGCAAATAATGTCTCGAAGGAAAAGATTAGATTACAAAGAGGTTTGAGTTCTGCTCACACAATTAAAAAGGCACACTGCATATTAGGAATTAATAACGTCTTCCTAAGACTAGTGACCTGCGGATGACACTGATATTTTTTCCAGTCGGGTTTCTAACTGCTACTGTCACACCATACATTTTGACACAAGATCAAAGGGGGTTAAACTAGCAGTTAAAATGACAGTCTGTCGGCTTCTAGTTTAACGGAAATACGGCGGTTGGAAGTGGTAGGCGCTTCCGAAGAAGTTGCTCTGGGGATGCGGCTGTGGGGGAAGGTTGTAAGAGGCCATGCCCAAGATTGAAGGTCCATGGTTGTCGGCATGTCCTGGGTAGATGTAGTGTCGCTCGTAAATGTATGGGGCGTAGCCTTCAGGTGCAGGAGGATAGAAGGTGCGGTCGGTGGGGGTTATGTTGACAATGGGGTGGGGATTGGCAGCACCAGTTGCACGGTGTCTCTTGGGTTGAGGCTTGGAAACTTCAGCCACGGCTTTCTTGTCGGCCTTGGCTTTCTCCAGATGGAGAACCTGTTTCTGGAGGGGTTCCGACGGGTACATCTCCTCAAGCTTATGCTCCTCGATGCACTTAATGACAGACTTGAGGGCTGCGAGTTCTCTTTCATCGACCTCCATCTGCACAATCAATGTCTTAGGTTCATTATGCAAGCAATGAGTACAACAGAAGAAAGGGGAAGATCATATCTAACACAGCAGAGTCACAACCACCGAGATGCTAATAACTGATCACAGCACAATAATACAGCAAAATGGATAGGAATGAATAATTCATAAATCAAGAATTGGGAAAGTGCATGCCAGATTCCGTTGGTCAATGCGATAACACATCATTGATATTAGACACAGAACCAACCTGAGCAGGAGCAGGTCCATTCCCAGGTTTAACAGGTGAAGGAACTTTTCCGGCCTCTTTGAGGTAAGATTTCAGCAAAGGCACGGGGGAGAACTTCTCTGTCAACTCAAATGCAAATGCCAGGTTAACAGCATCAATTTGTCTCCCACTGTTGGCCAAAACTTCAATTACACCTGTTAATAATATGCTTAACAAATGTTTACTGCATAATTCAGCTGCCAATGGAAGAAGCACACATGACAAATATGAAATGCAGGTTTAAGTTTCTGCAGAATATAATTCGTGGTAAGAACATGAGATTATCTTCGGCCGTAGAATGAATCTCATTGCCAGTAAATCTTCGGCCGTACAATGAATCTCATTGCCAGTAAATTCATGATGATGAAAGAGAAACCTGGCATTTTGGAGGACAACCCAAGGGCACGACAAAGTTCGGCAGTTTGGCGCCGTCGTGAGACCACGGGCACTAACCGCAACAGATACTCCTCATCAAAGTCAGAGGCAATGCCAAAAGTGGCAAGGAGCTGCAGAAATGCATGTGCCTCCAAACAATTTCCATTACTTGCACTCATGTCCAGAGCATCCAATTTTGGCTTCCACTCTTTAGCAATTTCTCTTGCCTGATGCTTGATGTCTTCCGAGATCATATTGGAATGGGGGTCATCATGCATTAGCAAGACCATGAGGCATTCCATCAGCATGATGCAAGTCCTTCGAATGCCCAGCAAGTTTGCATCTTTTTTGGCATCAGCACCTGACAAGTTTCCGCCATAAAATCCTTCCAGGGACTTCAGAACCAAAATAGCAGGGCCCGGTGCAACATTCAGTGCTGATGGGATTTCCTCTCTTATGGCAGCTAGATTCTTACGGTTGTCGGATATAAACCTGTGGAGGCCTTCTGCATCCATGTCCCTACACAACTTATGGAGGGGAGGATAAGATGTCACTTCAGCAGAACTGACCTCCGAAAAATCTTCAGCATCTTCCAAGTTATTTTCTGTAGTCAAGCCACTGACTGCCTTTTCTTCAGCATTTTGGCCCTCATCCTCAACAGCAGGCCGATCCCAAGAAATGCTACGCTGCCTCTTCAGAACATTGGAAATCGTCACAATGGCAGCATCCCTCTTCTTCTGAAGCCTCTCCAAGCAAGCTCGTTCCTTTGCAGCAACATCAGCTTCCCTCTTCTGCAGCAACTCCCGAGCCTTCCTGGCCTTTGTTTCAAGGACTTTCTCCTGGTCTTCCAGCTCATCAAACCGCCTCTTCAGTGACCTCTCGAGTCCATGGAAATGCTCCTCCAATTGCTTCCATTTCAGGTTGAGGGTCACAGTGCGGTGGCTCTCAAGTTCCGCAAATGCCTTCTGCAGCTGTTGTATCTTGGAACTAGTCGAGTCCATCAGTAAAGCAACCGACTGGGCGTCGTCCATCGGGCGATGGTGGTGGTACTAAATCATGTAGGAAATCAATCTCAGCAACATAACTAAACCCAACAAACGTTAAAACTAACCAAAACTGAGAATGCAATCAGAAATACCAATAACCAGAGATCTAGAGGAAGCAATAACAGTAGAGCCTCCATCAACCCAACAAAACACAAGCAAACCAAATAATGACTTCATTAATCTTCATTCTTACGTCCAACAAAGTTAACACAAACCCTAAAAAGCAGCACAATCTAACAGATGCACCTCGATAAGTAAATCAACAAAACCCTAGAATCCCAAAACCCGAGCAACCTCCAAAAACAACCCCAACTCGCAAATCCGCCGCAGACCCACCAACCAAATCCTCACATCAACCGCCAAAACCACCCAAAGCCAAAACCTTTTTCACATCCCCAAACCCACATTACAAAAACCCCAGCAAAAGCGAGGCGAACCACAAAAAAGGGCAACCAAAAAACAAAAAACTCACCAGATCAACGAAGAAGAGGACGGAGAGAAACCACCACCTGCGGATGATTCAGGGTAAGTGAGACATCTCCATTTCCCAGCTGGGGGATGAAGCGGGAGGCGTGAGCTGGAATTGCCGCTCGAGAGATAGGGGGGAATAAGATATTAGAAAGAAAAGGCTGCCAAGGGAAGGAGGGGGGTGGTGTGGCTGCTATGATTGCCCTCTCCCTTCTCTTTGTTCCTCCCCTCTTCCCCGACACCTTTCTTCTTATGGGGGCAGGTGGTACAGGCAGAGACTCCCGTTTCGACAAGCAACTTCCCCTCCCCCTGTAATAAAACCGTAGTTTTAGTTTTAGTTTTTGTTTTTGTTCAGTTTAAACCTAAGCAGTTGTCGGGAGTGATTCGTGGGTTTTTATAGCCACGTGGTTACGGAGTTTGTGGGCTGTATGATGTCCGACAAGGTACACTCTTTGCTGCTACAGCGAATCACATCACATGGCCATAATAGAAGCGCTTTCCTTAATAGAGTTGCAAAGAAAAGTTATAATTTGGGATAATGTAGGGCTTTTGGATTTTTATACACTTCCAGTGAGGCCGTGTAGTAAGAAAAGAGAGGATCCGGACAAAACCCAACAAGGAAAAACAGTGTTTTGTTCTGTAATGACGTCATTTGGCGAAATACACATCTTGGAAAATAATTCGCCAACTAACCCACCAAAGTCGGCCTTACAAAGGCCGACTTCCACTAACTTAGAAAAAAAAAATTATGGCAGAGGAAGTCGGCCTCTGTAAGGCCGATTTCAATGCGGTCTGTAAGGCCGACTTCCATTAACTTAGAAAAAAAAATTATGGCAGAGGAAGTCGGCCTTTGTAAGGCCGACTTCAATGCGGTCTGAGCAAAGTCGGCCTTACAAAGGCCGACTTTGAGTAACTTAGAAAAAAAAAATTTATGGCAGAGGAAGTCGGCCTTTGTAAGGCCGACTTCACTCCGAACTTAAAAAAAAATAGACTTCGATTCCAATCACACATCTGTAACACATACTTCAAGACAACATATTTCGAACCAACTAAATTCAACTCAATTCAATTCAACTCAATTAAAATCAATTCGTAATGCCAGTAAAACAACCAACTAAAAAGAAAGACATAGGAGAAGTCTAAATTATCCTAATTCCTTCGAGAGCGCCTAGAGTAGAAGAATGATCCCCACCGTCGCTGAGAGTCCATCTGTGTTACCTGAGAAGAATCCTCTGCATCACGAACGGGTGGTCGATCCCTCCTACTCTTCCTTAGTGCCTCGGGAGTGGACGACGTAGAGGCATATAATGCCGAAGTCTTAACGGCATCAACGGGAGTCGGATCAATCACAAGAGACGGATATACCTCGTGCTCCTGTGATTGCATGATGAACGCATCGACGTCAAACATATCAACGTCTCGATGCTCATCATGCTCCTCTTCCTCCTCCTGCTCCTCTTCCTCGTCCTCCTCCTCTTCCTCCTCCTCGTCATCCGCGTGAGGTTCATCGGCTGGCTCAGGTTTAAACTCGTCGTCAGCGCTGGCACTTCAGCACGTCCATACAAGCGCATCGGGGTAAATTCTCGCAAGAAGTTATGGCCCCTGCGAGAAATACTGGCGATGTGCTCTAACTCAGAAGGGTCACCTCTCTCGGATCGAATAGAGATGTCCCTCATTTGTTGCGTCTGCGAGGAAAGTATTTCAGTACAATGATTTATACATTAATGAAGGTAAATAGTTATTGTACTTACCATTATACTCAGCATGACGCCCGTGTGAGATAAGTGTGGACGGGAGTGACCAATGTACCATGTAGTATACTCCTCGTCTTGTTCCCAATGTAAAGGAACAACGTGGCTACCCCGGTGATGCCACAGCTAGACGTAGTTCGCATGGATGTGCAACCAATTGTCCGATGACTTGCCACGCATGTCGATCCGGTGGAGGCGTGTCTCAGCATCGCATTTCCCAGGAATTATTTGCTCGTCTCCAAATTACCGAATGACTCTATCCGGGTAGTGCCATTCGACAATTGAGAAGCATATCAGCGGCACACGTGCTCGCCAGCTTTCTTCACCGACATCATCCGTGTATGGATGCCAAACGACCTGCGAAACGAACAAACATAACCAACCAACCAACGACAATCACAAGAAGTTGAATCAACATTAAGTCGAAGGAAAATACCTGGTGAGGACTCTGCCTATCTAGTGCTTCTCTGATAACAGATAAGACATGCGTAGCCACAGCAGTCGTATCGAGAGATGCACCCCATCGATATGCAAGAGGCATTCCTTGCCTCTGTCTGCTCCGACGTCTTAGGGGAGATAAGTGTGGGAATCTGTCACACGCCCACGTCTGCAGCAACACTAAACAACCAGTAATCTGAGATGCTTTCTTGTCTGCTGCTCGACATAACTGTCTATGTAGCCATGCTATCCCCAGCTGTAACTACCACATATCTCGAAGTCCTCCAACAGCGGCAACCACATCAGATGCACTAGGTTGTCTGACTTATCCGGAAAAATCATCGATCCTATAAGCTGCAGTATGTATGCCCTGGTATGCATACGTACCTGCTCTTCCGGTGCATGTGAATCTAAGACGTCGAAACGGGATGCCAACCAACTCATCTTCACCCTTCCCGCCTTCATCTGACTTCTTCCCGGGATGTCCCCTAGTAGATGAGCGCAAACCGCTTCGAAGTCGAAGCTGGTGTAGGAGATGACGGTGTCACCCTCAATTGGCAATTCGAGCTGAATCGCCACGTCCTCCAATGTCACTGTCATCTCTCCATGCGCCATGTGGAAAGTGTGAGTCTCCGGCCTCCATCGCTCCACTAATGCCGTGATTAGCGCATGATCCAGCTGAATGAATGGTAGCTTCGCAACTCCAAAGAAGCAAGCCTGTCGTAGGTATCTATCCATCCGGCGGTCTCGAAGGATCTTCTTTACACTACTTTCATAATGGCGACATTTCAAAACATTGTTCTGCATGAAAATGAAATTTCAATTGATTAGTAACATAACTCAAAATATACGAAATATTTAGTAAGATAAACATACCTCCGTATAAGATGAATCTCATACAACAGAAGAACGATGCTGCTCCTAGGAGTGCAGTACAGTCGGGTCCTGCGGTCCTGGCTCCATAGTATAACCTGAAAAGACAAATGAAATATATCAAGTCCTGGGTCCATAGTATAACCTCCATATAATAAACGTAGAAATGAAACATATCAAGTATAATTCAAGGTAACCTCCATATAACCTTACAGTTTCATTTATTTGGACAACTACGGCGATTATGTCCCTCAAGTTTACAAAGACCACAAGTCAACTTCTTCTTCCGTTCCCTCACATCCATTTCATTGTGAATTCTAGTAGATTTGGGTCTCCCTTTCGGTCGTGCCCTTTCTGGGTTCGGAACGACATTTGGAAATGTACATGCATCCCAATCTTCTTTACAATCAAATGAATGCCATGTGGATGAGTAAATCGCCTTTTGATTAGCCCAAGTGTAAATATTATGAATGGAATCCGAGCCATCCACGTTAACATAGGCGAAACAAGCTAGGGCATGAGAACATGGTATCCGATAGGTTTGTCATTTCTTGCAGGTGCACCTATGGTGTCGTAGGAACACGTTCTTTGTCTTATAATTGCCCCGGGTCGTGACAACGAACGTACCTTCACCGCGATCTAAAAGAGTGGCTTGGTGATTCTGGCTTTCCTGATTCCTCTTTGAAAACGATTCATGGCAACTTTAGTGAATTTCTCATCCTTCCTTATCGCCGCATCAGCTTCATCATTTCTACTAATCCAATAAGCACAACAATTGTAGAAGGTCTTCCTTACTAAAGCAGAGACCGGAAGCGATCGAGCACCCCTTAGAACAGCATTGTAGCTCTCGCTTAAATTTGTCGTCATTATACCCCAACGGTGGCTGGTATTGTAGGCTGTCACATTGTAGTCTGGAAAATCTTCGGAAGGTCGTAACAAACCGGGTATAAAAGGGAGAGTATCTCCCTCGGAGAAAATCACGAACAAATCAGCCAACAGAAGCTTATCTTGCTCGTCACCCCTTAGTTGTTAGTTGTTAGGATTCCACGACCTGGGCGAAACTCTTAAAGTTTCATTGGTCTTCCTTCCACCGTCAGAGTGAGCAACCGTAGCTCTGGTAACACACCTCGGCCTTCGACTCCAATGCCAGGACGAGCTACCGTAGTCCCGGTACTCACCTCCGCCTTCGACTTCAACGCCAGGACGAGCCACCGTAGTCCCGGTACACACCTCCGGCATGCTTCGAACTTTCGTGCTTCCGAACTTACTTCTTTCGATGCCAAAACGATCCCCAAATGTTTCCCAAACTATTCAAAACAAGAGTTATTCATGGCCTGTTTCGTTGGAATTAGTTCCTGTGCAGAACGAGGAACCCCGCGCACAATTTTCGCAAACTTGTGCATCCCGCATGCTCCGAACTTTCGTGCTTCCGAACTTACATTTTTCGAAGAAAAAACGATCCTCAAATGTTTCCCAAACTATTCAAAACAAGTGTTATTCATGGTCCGTCTCGTGGGAATTAGTTCACGTGCACAACGAGAAACCCCGTGCACAAGTTACACAAACTTGTGCATCCCGCATGCTCCGAACTTTCGTGCTTCCGAGCTTACATTTTTCGATGCCAAAACAATTCCCAAATGTTTCCCAAACTATTCAAAACAAGAGTTATTCATGGTCCGTTTCGTTAGAATTAGTTCCTGTGCACAAGGAGGAACACCGCACCCAAGTTACGCAAACTTGTGCATCCCGCATGCTTCGAACTTTCGTGCTTCCGAACTTACATTTTTCGAAGCCAAAAGGATCCCCAAATGTTTTCCAAACTATTCAAACAAGAGTTATTCATGGTCCGTTTCGTTGGAATTAGTTCCTGTGCACAGGGAGAAACACCGCACCCAAGTTACGCAAACTTGTGCTTCCCGCATGCTCCGAACTTTCGTTGTTCTGAACTTATATTTTTCGAAGCCAAAACGATCCTCAAATGTTTCCCAAATTATTCAAAATAAGAGTTATTCATGGTCCGTTTCGTTGGAATTAGTTCCTGTGCACAAGGAGGAACGCCGCACCCAAGTTACGCAAACTTGCGTATCCGGCATGCTCCGAAATTCCATGCTTCCGAACTTACATTTTCGAAGCCAAAACGATCCCCAAATGTTTCCCAAACTATTCAAAACAAGAGTTATTCATCGTCCGTTTCGTTTGAATTAGTTCCTTTGCACAACGAGGAACCCCTCACACAAGTTACCCAAACATGCGCATCCCGCACGCTCCGAAATTTCGTGCTTCCGAACTTACATCTTTCGAACCAAAACGGTCCCCAAATGTTTCACAATCTATTCAAAACATGATTTATTCATGGTCCGTTTCGTTGGAATTAGTTCTATTGCACAACGAGGAACCCCGCGCACAAGTTACGCAAACTTGTGCATCCCGCTTGCTCCGAACATTCGTGCTTCCGAACATACATTTTTCAAAGCCAAAACGGTCCCCAAATGTTTCCCAATCTATTCAAAACAAGAGTTATTCGTGGTCCGCTTCGTTGGAACTAGTTCTTTGGCACAACGAGGAACCCCGCACACAAGTTACGCAAACTTGGGCATCCCGCATGCTCCGAACTTTCATGCTTCCGAACTAACATTTTTCGAGGCCAAAATGATCCCTAAATGTTTCCCACACTATTCAAGACAAGAGTTATTCATGGTCGGTTTCGTTGGAGTCTGTTGCTGTGCACAACGAGGAACCCCGCACAAGTTACCCAAACTTGTGCATCCCGCATGCTCCAAACTTTCGTGCTTCTGAACTTACATTTTTCGAAGCCAAAACGATCCCCAAATGTTTCCCAAACTACTCAAAACAAGTGTTATTCATGGTCCGTTTCGTTGGAATTAGTTCTGTTGCACAACGAGGAACCTCGCACACAAGTTACGCAAACTTGTGCATCCCGCAAGCTCCGAACTTTCGTGCTAACGAACTTACATTTTTCGAAGCCAAAACGTTCCCCAAATGTTTCCCAAACTATTCAAAACAAGAGTTATTCATGGTCCGTTTCGTTAGAATTAGTTCTTTTCCACGACAAGGAACCCGCACACAAGTTACGCAAACTTATGCATCTCGCATGCTCCGAACTTTCGTGCTTCCGAACTTACATTTTTCGAAACCAAAACGATCCCCAAAATATTTCCCAAACTAGTCAAAACAAGAGTTATTCATGGTCCGTTTCGGTAGAATTAGTTCCTGTGCACATGGAGGAACCTCGCGCACAAGTTACGCAATCTTGTGCATCCCGCATGCTCCGAACTTTCGTGCTTTCGAACTTACATTTTTCGAAGCCAAAACGATCCCCAAATGTTTCCCAAACTATTCAAAACAAGGGTTATTCGTGGTCCGTTTCCTTGGAATTATTTCCGGTGCACAACGAGAAATCCCGCACACAAGTTACGCAAACTTGGGCATCCTGCAAGCTCCGAACTTTCGTGCTTCCGAGCTTACATTTTTCGAAGCGAAAACGATCCCCAAATATTTCCCGAACTATTTAAAATAAGAGTTATTCGTGGTCCGTTTCATTGGAATTAGTTCTTTTGCACAACGAGGAACCCCGCACACAAATTACGCAAACTTGTGCATCCCGCATGCTCCGGACATTCGAGCTTCCGAACTTACATTTTTCGAGGCCAAAACGATCTCCAAATATTTTCCAAACTATTCAAAACAAGAGTTATTTATGGTCCGTTTCGTTGGAATTAGATCCTTTGCACAACGGGGAACCCCGCACACAAGTTACGCAATCTTGTGCTTCCCGCAAGCTCCGAACTTTCGTGCTTCCGAACTTACATTTTTCGAAGCCAAAACGATCCCCAAATGTTTCCAAAATTATTCAAAACAAGAGTTATTCATGGTCCGTTTCGTTCGAATTAGTTCCTTTGCACAACGAGGAACCCCGCACACAAGTCACCCAAACATGTGCATCCCGCATGCTCCGAACTTTCGTGCTTCCGAACTTACATCTTTCGAACCAAAACGATCCCCAAATGTTTCCCAATCTATTCAAAACATGATTTATTCATGGTCCGTTTCGTTGGAATTAGTTCTATTGCACAACGAGGAACCCCGCGCACAAGTTACGTAAACTTGTGCATCCCGCTTGCTCCGAACATTCGTGCTTCCGAACATACATTTCTCAAAGCCAAAACGATCCCCAAATGTTTCCCAAACTATTCAAAAGAAGAGTTATTCGTGGTCCGTTTCGTTGGAACTATTTCTTTGGCACAACGAGGAACCCCGCACACAAGTTACGCAAACTTGTGTATCTTGCATGTTCCGAACTTTCGTGCTAACGAAGATACATTTTTCGAAGCAAAAACGATCCCCAAATGTTTCCCAAACTATTCAAAACAATAGTTATCCATGGTCCGTTTCGTTGGAATTAGTTCATGTGCACAACGAGGAACCCCGCACACAAGTTACGCAATCCTGTGCATCCCGCATGCTCCGAACTTTCAGGCTTCCGAACTTACATTTTTCGAAGCTAAAACGATCCCCAAATGTTTCCCAAACTATTCAAGACAAGAGTTATTCATGGTCGGTTTCGTTGGAGTTAGTTGCTGTGCACAACGAGGAACCCTGCACAAGTTACCCAAACTTGTGCATCCCACATGCTCCGAACTTTCGTGCTTCCGAACTTACATTTTTCAAAGCCAAAACGATCCCCAAATGTTTCCCAAACTACTCAAAACAAGAGTTATTCATGGTCCGTTTCGTTGGAATTAGTACTATTGTACAACGAGGAACCCCGCACACAAGTTACGCAAACTTGTGCATCCCGCATGCTCCGAACTTTCGTGCTAACGAACATACATTTTTCGAAGCCAAAACGATCCCCAAATGTTTCCCAAACTATTCAAAACAATAGTTATCCATGGTCCATTTTGTTGGAATTAGTTCATGTGCACAACGAGGAACCCCGCACACAAGTTACGCAATCTTGTGCATCCCGCATGCTCCGAACTTTCAGGCTTCCGAACTTACATTTTTCGAAGCTAAAACGATCCCCAAATGTTTCCCAAACTATTCAAAACAAGAGTTATTCTTGGTCCGTTTCGTGGGAATTACTTCATGTGCACAACAAGAAACCCCGCGCACAAGTTACGCAAACTTGTGCATCCCGCATGCTCCGAACTTTCGTGCTTCCGAACTTACATTTTTCGAAGCAAAAACGATCCCCAAATATTTCTCAAACTATTCAAAACAAGAGTTATTCATGGTCCGTCTCGTGGGAATTAGTTCATGTGCACAACGAGAAACCCCGCGCACAAGTTACGCAAACTTGTGCATCCCGCATGCTCCGAACTTTCGTGCTTCGAACTTAGATTTTTCGATGCCAAAACGATCCCCAAATGTTTCCCAAACAATTCAAAACAAGAGTTATTCGTGGTCCGTTTCGTTGGAATTAGTTCCTGTTCACAAGGAGGAACACAGCACCCAAGTTACACAAACTTGTGCATCCCGCATGCTCCGAACTTTCGTGCTTCCGAACTTACATTTTTCGAAGCCAAAACGATCCCCAAATGTTTTCCAAACTATTCAAAACAAGAGTTATTCATGGTCCGTTTCGTTGGAATTAGTTCTATTGCACAACGAGGAACCCCGCACACAAGTTACGCAAACTTGTGCATCCCGCTTGATCCGAACCTTCTTGCTTCCGAACATACATTTTTCGAAGCCAAAATGATCCCCAAATGTTTCCCAAACTATTCAAAACAAGAGTTATCCATGGTCCTTTTCCTTGGAATTAGTTCATGTACACAACGAGGAACTCCGCACACAAGTTACGCAAACTTGTGCATCCCGCATGCTCCGAACTTTCGTGCTTCCGAACGTACATTTTTTGAAGCCAAAAAGATCCCCAAATATTTCCCAAACTATTCAAAACATGAGTTATTCATTGTCCATTTCGTTGGAATTAGATCCTGTGCACAACGAGGAACCCCGCACACAAGTTACGCAATTTTGTGCATCCCGCATGCTCCGAACTTTCGTGCTTCCGAACTTACATTTTTCGAAGCCAAAACGATCCCCAAATGTTTCCTAAACTATTCAAAACAAGAGTTATTCATGGTCCATTTCGTTGGAAAAAGTTCTTTTGCACAACGATGAACCCCGTACACAAGTTACGCAAACTTGTGCATCCCGCATGCTCCGACATTCGTGCTTCCGAATTTACATTTTTCGAAGCCAAAACGATCCCCAAATGTTTCCCAAACTATTCAAAACAAGAATTATTCATGGTCTGTTTCGTTGGAATTAGTACATGTGCCCAAGGAGGAACCCCGCGCACAAGTTACTCAAACTTGTGCATCCCGCATGATCCAAACTTTCAGGCTTCCGAACTTACATTTTTCGCAGCTAAAACGATCCCCAAATATTTCCCAAACTATTCAAAGCAAGAGTTTCTCATGGTCCATTTCGTTCAAATTAGTTCATGTGCATAAGGAGGAACACCGCACCCAAGTTACGCAAACTTGTGCATCCCGCATGCTCCGAACATTCGTGCTTCCGAACTTGCATTTTTTGAAGCCAAAACGATCCCCAAATGTTTCCCAAGCTACTCAAAACAGGAGTTATTCGGGGTCCGTTTTGTTTGATTTAGTTCATTTGCACCACGCGGGACCCCGCCCACAAGTTACGCAAACTTGTGCATCCCGCCTGCTCCGAACATACATTTTTCGAAGCCAAAAAGATCCCTAAATGTTTCCCAAACTTTTCAAAACAAGAGTTCCTTGTGGTCCGTTTCGGTGGAATTAGTTCCTGTGCACAACGAGGAACACGGCACACAAGTTACGCAAACTTGTGCATCCCGCATGCGCCGAACTTTCGTGCTTCCGAACGTACATTTTTTGAAGCCAAAAAGATCCTCAAATGTTTCCCAAACTATTCAAAACAAGAGTTATTCATGGTCCGTTTCGTTGGAATTAGTTTCTGTGCAAACGAGGAACCCCGCACACAAGTTACGCAATCTTGTGCATCCCGCATGCTCCGACCTTTCGTGCTTCCGAACTTACATTTTTCGAAGCCAAAACGATCCCCAAATGTTTCCCAAACTATTCAAAACAAGAATTATTCGTGGTCCGTTTCGTTGGAATTAGTTCTTTTGCACAACGAGGAACCCCGCACACAAGTTACGCAAACTTGTGCATCCCGCATGCTCCGAAATTTCGTGCTTCTGAACTTAAATTTTTCGAAGCGAAAACGATCTCCAAATGTTTCACAAACTATTCCAAACAAGAATTATTCATGGTCCGTTTCGTTGGAATTAGATCATGTGCCCAAGAAGGAACCCCGCGCACAAGTTACTCAAACTTGGGCATCCCGCATACTCCGAACTTTCAGGCTTCCGGACATACATTTTTCGCAGCCAAAACGATCCCCAAATGTTTCCTAAACTATTCAAAACAAGAGTTATTCATGGTCCGTTTTGTTGGAATTAGTTCCTGTGCACAACGAGAAACCCCGCACACAAGTTACGCAATCTTGTGCATCCCGCATGTTCCGAATTTTCGTGCTTCCGAACTGACATTTTTCGAAACCAAAACGATCCCCAAATGTTTTCCAAACTATTCAAAAGAAGAGTAATTCATGGTCCGTTTCGTTGGAATTAGTTCTTTTGCACAACAAGGAACCCGGCACACAAGTTACGCAAACTTGTGCATCTTGCATGTTCCGAACTTTCGTGCTTTCGAACTTACATTTTTCGAAGCCAAAACGATCCCCAAACGTTTCGCAAACTATTCAAAACAAGAGTTATTCATGGTCCGCTTTGTTGGAATTAGTTCATGTGCACAAGGAGGAACCCCGCGCAGAAGTTACGCAAACTTGTGCATCTCGCATACTGCGAACTTTCGTGCTTCCGAACTTACATTTTTTGAAGCCAAAACGTTCCCAAATGTTTCCCAAACTATTCAAAACAAGAGTTATTCCTGGTCCGTTTCGTTGGAATTAGTTCATGTGCGCAAGGAGGAACCCCGCGCACAAGTTACGCAAACTTGTGCATCCCCATGCTCCGAACTTTCGTGCTTCCGAACTTACAGTTTTCGAAGCCAAAATGATCCTCAAATGTTTCCCAAACTATTAAAAACAAGAGTTTTTCATGGTTCGTTTCGTTGAAATTAATTCCAGTGCACATGGAGAAACACCGCACCCAAGTTATTTCGACTCCAATGCCAGGACGAGCCACCGTAGTCCCGGTACACACCTCCGCCTTCGACTCCAACGCCAGGACGAGCCACCGTAGTCCCGGTACACATCTCCGCCTTCGACGTCACCGCCAGGGTCAGCCATCGCAGCTTTGATGTCCACGTCCGCCTCAGCACCCGACCATATCCAGTCCATCAAGTCCAGCAGCTAAGTCCTACTGCCCGAGGAGCACAAGTCTACAACGCTCTGCCATCAAGTCTACGACGACGCCCCAAGTCTATGGAGCATTATAGCCAGTCTACGATCTTACAACCGTCCTTATTTTTACTTTTATGGCTGTAAGCTTTCTTTACTTCGTGTAAAAACTGTTTGCATTCAATCAAATTCTTCAATTACTTATTGGCGACCACATCTACAAATCACTGTGAGTCTTATTGTCAAATATTTCCGGCGTAATCCGTTTCCTACGCGAACAGCTTCGTAAAAATGTATGAGTCTTTACGAAGCCTTTCGGCCCTTTAGAAAAGTTTTTTCATAAAAATATATGAAAAAATTTCATATAATACAAAATAAACACAACGTTGAAGACTTGACGTAATTTTTATAAAATTTCGGTACTTTGATTGAATACCTGGAAAACTTAAATCCACCCACATTCCAGAGTATTCTCGAACTCTCTTGGTGACTGACTCCCAATGGAGATGTTTATAATTTTGGGGTTATGCTTCTTGAGCAAGTCACGGGGGAGCAGCCTACTTATGTTAGGAGGGCATCCTAGAACTTTATGTGGAACCTGATGAATTGGATCACAGAGCTAACAGCCACCGCGTGACTTGAGAATGTGATCGACAAGGTTGATAGGGGGGATTCGATAACGAAGTGTTCCAGTTTCTCAAGGTTGCATGTAATTGCGTATCCCTGAACCCCCCATGAGAGGCCGACCACGTTTGAAGTCTATCAGCTTCTTAGGGCCATCGACCAAAAGTACAAATTTCAATACCAATAACAATATGCAGCTGCCAACGGATAATGGTGATTCTCGGTCCTTGGTAGAACTTATAGTTGCCGCATATGGAAATGAGTAACACCTAACAATCAAGCTTAGTTACAGTGACTCCACGTACCTGCCAATGTGTACAACCGACGACCTCTATATGCAAGTAGTTTCTACTGAGTACATGTTTGCATGATATTCGTTGATATTTATCGTCAATATGTAAAATAATTTGGGAACTAGTGTATCAAGTTTTAAAATTCTCAAAATAATATAATATCGCGAACTCGGTGTCATGAATACCGAGTTCATTTTAAAAAATAAAAATTGATAATGGTAACACATAATTCATGGAATGATGTGAACTTTCACAAACTCCCTTTTATTTTTTTCTTTTAGGCGATTGAAATCTGTGTTGTAAACGCATACTCTTCCCTGTTAAGACCCTCTCCCCTCCACTGAAAGCCCCCCACCCCCAACACACCCACGACGACAACCGACGCCCCGATGCCACTCACGACTAACATCTGTAAAAAACTTGTTGTCCAAGTGTTTGGAACTCGTTGTTTGTAATACCGTATTACTCAAGTTACTTATGAACCCAGTGTTATAAATACCGAATTTTTTGAAAATTAAACTCAGTTTGTAACAACGAATTGCGTACATTATTTGCCCAAATTTAATGGTTCATGTCTTATTTTGGAAATTATTTTCTGGACAAATGTTAGTTAGTAACAAAACTCCTGTTTGCTAGTGCCACACCGTATTATATCAGTTTAGAGGTGGTTTTCTAGGGTCATGTCGGCGAGGAGATTGAAGATGAGATGATCTTCAAATCAAAACATTTTGTGGATTTGTATTTATTTTCAGGTCCTCAGTATGCTTTGGCCCAAGAAGAGATAAATGAAGGAAATGGTTTCTGTTGGAAAAGGTTTTGATGATGAGCCAGACCTCTGTACCACAGAAGGTCGAACATTCTTGGCTTTGATGATGAGCCTGACCCTCTGTACTACAGAAGGTCGAACATTCTATTCTACAGAAGCTTCTATTATTAAGGACTTCTTGTAAGAATTATTTTTGTAATTAAATGATTAGTTTTCAATTATTTAATTACGAAATATGCTTAATTTGATTAAGATATTTATCTGATCAAATTATCACGATTTGGTTTCCAAATAATTATATTGGAGATAATATTTCTTATAGAAGGAAATAAGATCTCTATTTATGGAAATGTTCTACTAGACGGTCTACAGGCTTCTGTAAGCTTAATTGACCACTATACGACCGTTATTTGCAAACCTATCACTACCACCTGTCTAGATGCGTCCTCCTATGTATCTTTAACAGGATGGAACGAATTATTACCCTAACGGAAATAAATCTTCGATTATTTCCATCTGTAGAAGGTTATCGAGCAGAACCTTCTGCGATACCTTCTGTGGTGCACTATTCATGGAAAATATATCATAATCTTATTCTGATTTATTTTCTATCTGAATGTTTGCACGTGTATGATATTATTCAGATTAATTATTTCTTCTTTTGCAGATTACGCATTTATATTTTCCTTCTTGCATTTTCTTCTTAGAATTTTGTGTATAAATAGCCACGCCCTCTCCCATTGTAAAAAATACAATTCATTATTCTTCTCTTCTCCCATTCTGTCCAGAGAGAGCGTGTGCTTGAGCTTGCTTTAGTTCTTTCATTCGTTCGAGTTAGTCACACGAGGAGCACTAGCGACGGACGGCTGCATCGTTGGTGAAGCCTTCTGGGAGAGTGACTCGGGGGCTCGAGGGACTCGGCTGGAAGCTGCAGGAGACGTTGTTGGAAGCGTGTGTACGTGGGCAACGTGCAGCGGGCCGGAGAGAAGGGCTGAACCTCGGGAGCACAGAAGGTGAGGGACTGACCAGCTTCTGTTGTGTAGAGCTCTGTGTGCAGGAACCTAGGACGGAGGCTGCCGTCTGCTTGCGTGGGGTTTGCCACGTGCTTGCGCAGGGTCTGCTGCGTGCTTGCGTAGGGTATGCTACGTGCTTGTGTGGGGTACGCCACATAGTCGCTATCTCGAGGAGATCGTGCAGGTCGTGTGGAGCCGCCGGAGGGAAAATCCATCCTTGAACAGGGGTCGCTGTTCGCTTGCGTAGGGTCCGCTACGAGCTCGCGTGGGGTACGCCACAAAGTTGTTATCCTTGAGGGATTGCGCATTTGCCACCTTGTTAGTCACGTTAACGCGTGCAACCTTCTGTTGTACAGAATCTTCGGATCTGTATAACCTCCTGTAGAACAGAACCTTCAGGTCTGAATCTACTCTAGTGCAGAACATTACGGTCTGTACATAACTCAAGTCATTTCTAATACGAACCATTTTGGTTTGTTAAAGATTGACACATTCTTGGTACAGAACCTTACGGTCTGTGCTATACCTTCTGTGATACAGAATCCTTGGATCTGTTCTATAGAAGGTTGACGCTTACAGTACAGAATCTCTTGATATGTGCTATAGAAGGTTAACACGTCTGACACAGAACCTTCTGTTCAGTATTGTGCCTACCTTCTTCGACACAGAACCCTTTGGTCTGTGTTGTGCCTAAGCTTCTTCGACACAGAACCTTCTGGTCTGTGTTGTGCCTACCTTCTTCGACACAGAACCTTCTGGTCTGTGTTGTGCCTACCTTCTTCGACACAGAACCTTCTGGTCTGTGTTGTGCCTACCTTCTTCGACACAGAACCTTCTGGTCTGTGTTGTGCCTTACCTTCTTCGACACAGAACCTTCTGGTCTGTGTTGTGCCTTACTCTCTACGATACAGAACCTTCTGGTCTGTATTGAGCCTAAGTTACTATAGTACAGAACCTTCGGGTTTGTGCTACATAACGAGCCTCTACGGCACAGAACCTTCTGGTCTGTGTTCTGCCACTCAAGCCTCTATTGTACAGAACCCTACGGGTTTGCTTTTGGTTGCTATCACTTGTGTAATTTGTACTGAGATACATTTGAGTGGAAACCATCCAAATATCTGGGTGAAGAGTGGACGTAAGCAATTTGCTGAACCACTATAAAAATCCTTGTGTCCATCAAACAAATTTGCGTACACAATCAAACGTTCTGTCTTACAGAAACTAACAGGCTCTGTTTAACAGAAGCTTTTCATTCCGCCGCGGGGTAAAATGAAAAAGGGTTAAAATCCAATTTTAGAGATTAACACTAATTCACCCCCCTCTTAGTGTAACAGTTTCAACCATGATATGAAATTCAAAGCTGATAATAGGATGCATCCTACTCGACTCGAATCGAATTTTGACCGGATACCATGTCGCAACAACTATTGCAGAACTACCACGCGCTTGACATCTTCCTCACGTCGGTCAATTAATGGGGAACAAACAAGTGCCCAGAAAGTCGTCCAATGACAGATGAAAATCTCATTTCCTTTTCTTTTTCTCCCCGTCCCCTTTTAGTTCACATGGTACAGTTGACCGTTTGCCAGTATTAGCTCAGCGTCACCTGTCTCCTTTTAGCTTTCTTCCATAATGGTGATGCAGACGTTCCTCCCTGATTCAAGAGATCAGTGTCCTGCTGCTTGAATTGCTTTGCCTGAAGAACCAAAAAGCACACTTCATATAAACAAAGCAACTTCCCATTTTCACTTTGAAATGAAAATGACAATTAGATGCTCTTCAAGCAAAACAAACTCTCGATCATGGGCGTTTCCTCACGGTGGTGTCAGGACTGGCTTATGTGCATAACTAATTGAGAGGATTGACACAGTGACGAAACCATTAGCGACACACTACAGTCAACAGCCCCGATTTTTTATTGGTGGAGAGATGATGGGATAGACTAAGAAATACCTCCATCAAGGGGAAACTTTGGAATAGTGTGGCAGCAGACTCTGGTGATGCATCTGCCGCCGTACCCGGACTGCATACCGAACAGTGAAGAGCCTAATCTTGATTCCAGAAGAACAACCTGTTGATCATATCTGAGGGTAGCAGCTTTCCTTCAAGCAAGCAATTCCATATGTCCATGTAGGCCAGGTCCTACAAGAGAAGGTAAAATGTGGAGGAAAGTGTAATTATGCAATGCAACAGCAAAGGACACTAGCCGCTCTGAAAATTGTTTTATGCAAACAGAGGCAAATGCAATTGGACAGGAACATTTTCATGAAAATATGTCATCTGCATCACGGCCAGGAGCAGTTTGTTCGATCATTTCCTCATGGCTCATATAACAATCCACACATTTATCCACCATGCTCTATAAAAGATCCATGTACTAAATAAAAATGAAGGAAAAGATACCCCCCAGGAAACGATGATTTTCAGTATCAATTTACGGAAGCAATCCATTTAACCATGTGAAGAAATCATATGAGACATTAGGCAGAATAAGGGCTCAAAGAACCTATTAAAGTGTAAGTTGGGAACCTTGAACAATTTTAGAAAGAAAATCCTGGACTACCTTTTCCAGAAAAATAAGTAAGCTCAAACAGATGCCTTTCTGCGTAATAAGATGTCAATCTAAATAATGTTCACCTGAACAGCTTACGAGTTGAAAACATGCTAAGCCATATCACTGTCTCTTGTCATATAGCTGCTTCATCCAGACAGAGAAGCAGTAAGTAGCAAGGTGCTCTGGAAGATCAGCCTGCACGAAATGCAAACCATGATGAGAATCAAATACAATAAGCAAAAGCAATAACGGAACTAGAATTTGAAGAAACTCATCATTCAAACAGCAACAATGTCATAACTCGCAGCAGTTATCAAGCCATAAACAAAGAAAAGTAGTGCATTATAGGTTCTTGAACCATATGTCAAGATTGAAATTTCCGCTAATTACATTAAACTGACAACAGAAAGCAACGTTTATGTCTGTCAAGATTATGAGGGCTTCAATGCAGCTTTTCATCTTAAATCTTAATAGCATTAAATGCCAGGCAGCCAAATTGTGGTCAAGAAGCCAACGATCTGCATGATGAATTACCCTTGTAAAGTCTTCAAGCAATATAATTTGAGAAAGAAAAAGCATGCAATGAAGAATAGCATTTGGAACTCACATTAGTCCATGACGTGCAAAAATCATCCGTGGAGAGAAGCCAGCTTGTACTTTGGTAATGTGCACTTGATGCATCATCCAAGAAGTCAAAACTCAATAATTCCATGTCAGGGCTGTCATCATGGTGAGGTTTTCTCTTTGTTTTCTTCTTCTTCATTCCTTTCGTCACTTTCTTCTTGCGACGAGTACCCAATGACTGCTCCTCGTCCAAGTCAGACAAACTTTCTCTTCGGCCTATATCATCATCATGAGATGCGGGATGCATATCAGGTCTCCGATACATAATCCCATTATTTTCGAACAGAGACTTCCAGGACTTTACAGACTGGCATTCTTTCGACATTCTATAATGAACCGTCCAAGCTAGAAGCCCCAGCATCTTCACTGCATTGAAGAAGCTTGTAGAAAGGCACTCTTTTATGACCGAAGCAAACGCATTGTCCAAGGCGCTGGTCATATCAGAAATCAATCCTTCAAGATTGCTTTTCGCCTCTATATTCTCCTCATCGTTTATGAGCCTAAGGAGTTGACGCCGGCGACTAACCAAAGCATTTACCAGAAGTATTTCATCAATGGACAGATCTTCACACTTCGGAAGGACAATCTCTAACCAGTCAGCCGGCTCGTCAAATTTCTTCTGTTCCCCCTTAGAACTAAGAAAACTACTGAACAACTTCAAGAAGAAAGATAATTTGCTCTCGCTAAGAGTGATCAGAAGACGATCGCACAGCAAAGTGAAAGGCACATCCATCAAAAAATCATTTACGACCTCCCATACATCTCTTGAGTCTTTGTCAAAGAACCAGTCGACAAAAAGCTCGACAAAGTACTTCCTGTCGATGCAAAATATCTCGCCGTCTTGTAGAGACTGGGCAAACTCACTTGAAGACCAGAACTCTGGCACGTATTCAATGAAGTTCTCGACTGTCTTCACGATATCCAGCTCAAGGAAGTAATGAGGCTTCGTGGCAACCATTGCAGGCGATTGGCCATGCTTTCCTTTCCACTCGAGCTCCTCCCAACAAATATCACGGTTGACAAAAGCGAATTGAGACAACGCCTTGGCGCCCCTTTTGTGATCCGATCCACCGGTGACATCAAAATTAGAAAACCATTCCAGCACGCGCCTGGGATTTCCTGGATATCCAAATTATACAGACGTGAATACAAATCGAAGCAAAGCATAGAGTCATCCAATCAGCGCCGCCCCGCCCCGCCATGAAACCCTAACCTCGGAAGAACTTCTCGAGCACGCGGCTCCTCCGAGCCAACACGGACCCAGCCATTTGAGGCCTCTCCTCGAAGACCATCCTCATGAGGTGCGACGCCAATTCCCTGCCGATGGTCTCCTCCCTAAGAACTTTCACGAACAGCCGACGCCGCTCGTCGGGGGACAAGCTGGTGCTCAGGGACACCGTCTTGCAGAGCCATAGCCTGGACTCGGACCTGCTTCCAGAAGCTTCGACCGCCGCCCAGATTTCGCGACCAAGCCTTTGGAACAGAGGGAGGACGGTCTCCGCCGAGTCGCCGCCATGGATGGTGCCCCAAACGGGCGGAGATAGGAAGAGATTTATCATCTTCGCGCCCCACCTCGAAATTGAATGAAAGTTCGCACTCTCCTTCTAAATATGCTATTATTTTATTTTCACGAATATGAAAATTCTTGAAAGTATAAAATTTCAAAAGTCTTTGAAAAAAAAGTTAGAGGATTCTACGGTTACAATTTATTTTAAAAAATTTTAAAATACGGTTACAGTTCTAAAATATATTACGATCTTAATTTAAATACATTTAATAAAAAGTCGTGTAACATTTTTTATATCTTATAAAGTCGGAATTTGAAATACTGGTAGACATCGGGTATACATTTAAGTAGCGATTTCAAACAAAACTCTTATATTATGTATTATCAGAATTAGAATCTATTTTACATAGAATTTAAAATAATTACTTGGTAAATAATTTAAATGTTTAAAATCGTTGAAAATAAAAATGCATAGCATGTCACGCTTGTTTGAGTTTATGACCATTGATATTGTACAACGATGGTATCAGACAGTACCCTCTACAGTTAATTAATTTTCGAATGGAACCCGTTGAGTTTGTATACTAAACTTGTTGATCAATCATGTATAGTTGACAAAACACCGTAATTTTAAAATTTAATATTTATTATTCAGAATATAAAAGTAATTTGAGATTTAAATTCGAATAAAAGAAATATAATTATTTTAGATTAATTATTAATAGGCTGGTATCAACTAAATAAGATGAAAACTCCTGGCCTGGTACTATGCACATAAAGATCTGAATCACATGATCTGTTCGAAAAATAATAAGATATACCACCCAAAAATTATTCGCCGATATCAGCTGGCAAATAATAAGTCAACTCTGCAGCATCCCGTTCTTTTTTTCTTCTTCCTGGCAAATCCCAAAAGGAGACAAAGTTAATTCATAACCTAAGAATGAAATAGCCCAAAATCGTCATCATCAACAACAACAATTCAAATCCGATCCTATCCCCGAGATATTTAATCAAAGTAACAGAAGGCAAATTAAAAAAAAAAAGACATTCTCCTGTTGTCGCAGGAAGTGAGAAAACTCAAAACTAAAACCCTGGAACCAGACAAAAAGCAGTACCCTCTCTCACCCCCACCTCCCCACAACCCATCTTTCAGCCTTTTGATCTGACCGACAGTCCTCTGTTCGTGTAAGAATCACACCAGGGAAATCCACCCCACCCACCCCCAACAATGTCAGAACCTGAAGCGATCTCCTTCTGGTAACGTAAAGTTTGTTTTGTTCCTTTTTTTTTCTTTTTTTTCTTAAAATGCTTTGCCAAGTGGGTAATCTTGGAAAAGGTTAAAAAGAAAAAGAAAAAGAAAAAGGTTGGAGCTTTATCGCCGTTTCTGGGCAGGATGTAGGTCGGATCGAAAGTGGGTTTTGTCTGTTTGGTTGAATTTCGTGTGTGGGCGTATTTTCGTATTCTGGGTCGGAGTTTCATGTTGTTGGGTTGGTGGTGTTTGTGTGTTGTCTTTGGGGGTTTGGTCAAACGAACAGAATTTGTTCCGGAACGATGATCTGGGGATTGAAGGTGATGTTTCTGATCTGGGTTTTTGGTTCGGGTTGCGGGTTTTGGTCTCGGATTGTTATGTGGCTCACAGGAGCCGGCCACAGGACTCTGTTCGTGCTGAGTTTTCCGTTAGATCCATTGATGTCGGTCTGCATTGCTGTAGTTTGGTTCTTGAGGTTGGCGTATGAGTGATATGTCGCTGAGGCTTGAACTGGGAGCTGGCCCTGTTGGCCTTTAGCCTGGTTGAAGTTAGTTCGGTCGATGTTACAGCGAGGGAGGTTGAATCGACTTGCTCTGGTTGACCTTGTGAGATGTGAGAGGATCCTGTAGCTGTCTCGAGATGTCCTGGATATGTCAAATTCGGGCCTTTAATGGTTGTTGAAACCTATAACTTAGTCCGGTTTCTCCGAGCATATTCGCGAGTACAGTTCACTTATCTAACCCCCTCGTGTTTTTCCGATTTGCTTTGTTTGAAAGAATATTTCAATTTAGTGAATGGCTCGATTCTCCATGAGAGCCGCTATTATTCGTTGGAGTTATTGATTGTGGAAGAGAACAAGTAGTGATCTAGTTGATTGATAGTTTGCTTTTGAGCTCTTGTTTATAATATATAACCACGGCTTCGTTTTTGCAGCTGCAGTTCTTGTCGGTACCCATTCAACTTGTCGTCCTCTAGTCAAGTCGATTCTAGCAGCTCTCGGCGGAACAAGTCCTCGAAGAAAGGCGTCGTCACCTTCCTTGTGGTGGATCTCAGCCGCTTCACCCAGGTGGACGAAGTAAAGTGCCTCCCTGTCTCCATAGGGAGCGACTGTTCAAAGACGAAACTCCTCTGCCGAAAGTGTGGCGTCCACGTCGGATATGGTTACGAGTACTCCCCGGGCTTCTGTGGCCTTAAACAGTCTGAGTCTTGTCGTAAGTTCTCCATGAAGATTGCAGCCATACAACCCTGCGAGGAGTGCTAATCCAGCGTCATTGCGAAATCCCACCCACTAACGCCGTTCCTTAGGTTCTATAGTCATTTATGATTAGTAGATTTGTGCATATAGTAGCGTGGATCCTGATCATAACTCCATTTTCGTAGTCATCGGAAAGGGAAACCAATGTGACGGAACATGCGAATGCTCTGGCCGCCAAAATTGACGAGTGCGCAGTTTCATTGGATTATCAAGTCAGGGAAAAGGATTGTTCTTTGTTCTCGTTTCTACAAGCGTCCCATTGAATCGTGGCAGATTTAGATGTCCCGGCGAGGGGTTTTCGTGGCTAAAAACATTACGAACGCGGGTGAACTGCACTTACAGAGTTGCTGGTGACGGTAACGGATTCTGGTTAATCAAGCACTCGACTCCTCTGCATATCCGGCAAGAGGGTTTAACAGGAAATAATTCCAGCATTGAAATTTCAAAGAGTCAGGGGAACACCGACTCCCGTTAAGCCTTCATCGTACAAACAAAAACTATTGACATATGACTGTATCAAATATCAATGGATTTGGTTGTAACTCAACTCAGTTAATAGCCCATTACATACATAAAATAAAACATTGGTTCTGCGAAAAAGCCTTTCTTCTTCAGAGATTAAAACTATTCAATCAGTCCGGCTGCTGGGAATAGTCTTTTTCAAATGCTGGAAAGTCTTGAAAATTTTGTAGGGTGATCTGAATTACAAGCCAGCATTGGACCAGAAGGCAAATGGAGATTAGGTTTTAGCAAATTGGGGAAATTAGATAAACCTCGTAGGAATAGAGAAAAGAAGGGGTTTGTTTGTGTTTGCTTTTCTTCAAAGCCAATGCAACCCAACTGTAAAGGACAACAAAAACAATCCTTTTCTTAAAAAAAAGAAGAAGAAATTGACATTATTTATTGTTTTGTTCATCCATCAACAAAATCGAAGTCACAACACAACGTGATTTTCAAACACGAAATAATATGTATTTTATTATTTGTTAAAGGCAAAATATCAATTTATGGCCTCAACTTTGAGTCAACTTTCTGTTTTGTCCTTAACTTAGTTTGTTATATAATTTTGTCACCAACTTTTGTTTTTATTTCTATTTTGGCCAATCATGAATTTCTTCTAGCGAAAGCCAAACAAGGCCTTAATATAGTCTAACATGTGTCATATAATAGTGGAGTTTTGACATCTCATTCATTCGTCTCATAATCCACTTTATCCGTAATAGTCTCCTCCTAATAGAACATCATCAGACATTCATTGATTTTTCATATTTTTTGACAACATCAGCAACTATCATTAACTTCGGCTTCCAATTCACTTGATTTGTTCATCAAAATTTTATAATAAAAAAACAAATGAAATGTTTCAATATTATTTCCTATTTTCTAAAATCTTTTTTCGTTTTAGTCGATAAATGAAAATTGTCTATTAAGGCCTTGTTTGGCTTTCGCTAAAAGAAATTCATGATTGGCCAAAATAGAAATAAAAACAAAAGTTGGTGAAAAAATTATATAACAAATTAAGTTAAGGACAAAACAAAAAGTTGGCTCAAAGTTGATGTCATAAATTGATATTTTGCGTTTGTTAAATAAAAAAACGGCAAACAATCTCCCTTGCACTCCCTTTGTCATCTCACTCGGCACATGACCATTGTCTCTGTCTGTCTGTATCTTGTTCCTGCCCTCTCTCTCTCTCTCTCTCTCTCTCAGCTTGACCCAGAACTTCCTTTTGACTCCCATCCTCCCAAACTCCAACTCGAACTCACGGTTCTTGCAGTGAGCTAGCCTAGGGTTGTTGTTATTGTCGTCGGGTGGTGCATCGCTTGCGGGTCTTCCATGGGTTTGTCGAGGTGATGACCCCGGGAGTGATCCCAAGATCACATCTTTTCCCTTGAAGCAACGGGTAACTCCGTCAAAAGTTCCATCCTTTCTTGCATTTTTGGTTCTTGCCTTCGGGGGTGTTTCTTTCTGGGTTTTGGTTCTTTGGATATGGGAAGAGGAGGGTATTTGAGGAACGTTGTTCTTCTTCTTTTAAATTATTTTGGGTTGTACTGCATAGTGGGTGCGAGTATTTGGTGAACTGTGGATTTTTGTTTGTTTATAGATTCAGGGCATTGCATTGTGAGTTTTGTCTGTTTTCCTTCTCTCGTCCCTTCAGGAGTCGGAAGGTGAATTTTGGATGAAGAATTCACAGCCGACAAACCGATTTCGGAGAGTTCCGAGGCAGGCTGGTGGAGGTGGAGGTGGTTATTCTAAGTTCGATCCCCTGGTTAGTAGTGTGATCTCTTGAACTTGGTTGTTTCCTGGGTGGATTCGGTTAATGCATCATACTCGTTGAATGTGCGGTCTCCTTTTGTAGTGCAATTTTATTGTTAGATCAATCAAGAAAGATATCTTCTCTTTACCGTTTATGGTAGTCGGACTTGCCTATTCTCTGGAAATCGCATTAAAGGGCTCGCAGTAACTGTATGGTGCCTTTGGAGAGTAAAGATGCATGAAATTTAATGATTTTCACTGAGCTGAAAGCATTGAGTTACTATAGTCTGCTAGGAGTCTTATAATCATGAGTTGCCGATGTGACAATCTGGATTTTCCTAAATTTGATGCACTGAAGAATTTTGTCTTTACTAGTTGAGGGTAGTACAGATACTGCGTTAACATAAGTAAAGAAAAATGGATCATATTTACTAGTCGAGGAGTTGGAGTTGCTTTATCACCGCTTCTGCTTGCTTAATTATCTTTAGCTGGCCTTGTTTTAAAATTGTTTTGGGTTTTCCAGGCCTTATTAATTGTAGCATCTCAAATTGGTGTTCATGATCTTTGTGTGGTTGATTGCTTAGATGTAGCAGTTTGTCTGAAGACGAGATGAACTGGTCTTTTTCATGTTTCTCCAGCTTGATGAAAATCTTGAGCAGTGGCCGCACCTCAATGAACTCGTGCAGTGCTATAAAACTGACTGGATCAAAGATGACCAAAAATACGGGCACTATGAAAGTGTTGGTCCTGTTGCATTTCAAAATCAAATATTTGAAGGGCCTGATACAGATATCGAGACAGGTAAATACTCACACTAGTTACTATAGCTACAAATGGAGTGACAGTAAGATAAGGTGGTGGTCAGCCCTTTGTACAGCATGTTGATATGCAATCTGGATTATATTGTGCCAGTCTGCTCATTCCTTCTTTCATTTCCTACCATAAAGGGAACACCGTAGATATTCTACTTCCAGCACGGTGATAGTGGGTCTGGTGTCAATGGAGTAGATGTAATTCATGTGAATTAATTTAAGTTTTAGTTTTCTTCAGAAAAAGGTTGTCCACTTACCCACGATTTATCTGTCATTTGATCTGCAGAAGTGCGTCTTGCTAGTGCCAGGCAGGTGAATACTGATGATGCCACTGACGATGATGTTCCCACTACTTCAGGAAGGCAATTTGCAGATTCTACATCCTCTGACTCAAAGGTTGCACTTCATAAAAGTTTCTTTAGTGAAATCTGAGTTTTGTCAGCTGAAACCCTCTCTTCTCAGTCTATATGAACTTGATTAGAATGGAATCAAAGAGATTCTTCAAGTCTGTTCTCCTATCAATGTGTATTTCATTCGGTCTTGGTTTATATGTGTCTGTTTAGATCATCGAATAACATAACGAATAATGTGGATGTCCTTGTCAATTGTCTGTGCAGCACTTTGGTCCGTCCCCTTTACCTGCTTATGAACCAGCTTTTGATTGGCAAAATGAAAGGTTCATGATATATGGTCAGAGGATCCCAGATATGCATATCTCACACCATGTCAGGTTTAAACCACGTATCACACTTATCCATTTTCTTGTTTCCTGTTGGTGATTGGGGGTTTAGTTTGAACTCATTCATCCTCTACCTGCTGCTGTTATCTATTTCCTGTTTCTCCAGTGTGCTGAAGATCTCTGTCAAAGTTCTATCCCTTGTGTTCCAAGCCGGATTAGTTGGTAGGTCCTGTTACATCTTTTGAATGAGTTAGGAAGTGCCCTGTGGTGCTTTTTTCTGTCAGTTGCTGTTTAAGCACTTTTTTCACCTTTTATATATCAGAGCCTTTTCATGGATCGATCTCTCTGTGGAATAGAGAGAGGAGGGAAAAGATGTCCGAAGATTTTTACTTTCGTGTGCTACCATCTGATTCACTGGATGTAAGTCACTCAATTCCTGGCTCCTTACAACATATTACCATCTTTTAGAAACTCTTGGCCGTTCCAAGGAAAAAGCATGATCAACTAGTTTCAAGAAGATGTTCTTGACTAATCAATCATTTTACCATACTCTGGTAAATTTGCCTCTTAGAAATGTGATTATGTAAATAGCGAGATCTGATTTTATTGTCTAAGACATTCTAATTCTGGAATCTAGACAAAGACAATTGGCCAGAGATTTCTGTCCCATGTATATATCTGTGCCAAGGACCCATGTGACTCAACCCACCTTGCTAGAATAAGGCTTGAATATTGTTTTTTTACAAGTAAGTTTGAATATTGTTGAATTTATATGCGTGCGATTAATTTTAATATACTGTGTAGTTACTCAGTGATGAATTGCAGTCTGATTTTCTAGTTACAGAAGATAACGGTCAGGAGCTTAAATTGAAAGATTTCTTTTTAATTGGATTTCTCTTTCAGGGTAAAATTTCAAATGAACCACGTGGAGTATTTTACTTAGATGCACCATCTGCCTCAGTTTGTCTACTAATACAGTTGGAAAAGCCTGCTACAGAAGAAGGCGGAGTTACATCCTCTGTTTATTCACGCAAGGAACCGGTAGGTGTTTCTGTTGGTTATCCCCTGCTAGCGTTAAATTTAATTACCAAAAGTGAAATATCACCTTTTATGTTCTGCTGTGTTAAAATTATTTTAGGTGTTTTTTTTTTTATGTTTTAATGCTGTGGCCAGGTCAATTTGACAGAGAGGGAGAGGCAGAAACTGCAGGTGTGGTCACGAATAATGCCCTATCGGGAGTCCTTCGCCTGGGCTATTCTCCCGTTATTTGACAACATCATTGGTGCAGCTTCCAATGGTTCTGCTTCTCCAAGTAGTCCTCTGGCTCCTGGTGTTTCAGGGCCAATCCTCCACGATGGTTCATTGGAGCCAGTGGCAAAGATTACAATGCAGGGGAAGGTGGGATATTCAAGTGGAAGCTCCGTAGTTATTGAAATATCAAACTTGAACAAAGTTAAGGAAAGCTATACTGTGGATTCACTTCAGGTATTTTATAATTTTCAAGTAATCAATTATCTTTGATCTTTTCCATTCTGCCCTTGAAGCTTTTGGTCCATGTTCTGTACATCTTGAAAGTTAACAGCTTATTTTCTTCAATATTCTTGCGGACTGACGGAAACATGAGTAGGCGTTGCGTGTAGACTGACTACTTATTTTCCTATTTTGATTTAATAATATCATTGGCTTTTTTTACTAGGCTTCAATTCACTTTAGTTCACTTCTCTGACTTCGTTATTATCCATGAAATAGGATCCCAAGCGCAAGGTTCACAAGCCTGTCAGAGGCGTTCTGCGACTAGAAATTGAAAAACATCAAAATGATCATGTTGATTTTGAAAATATATCAGAAAACGGTAGTATTACCAATGATTCTTTTGATCCGGGAGATAGTGCTGTTGAGTCCACATTTTCAAAAAGCCCTAGCAATGGTTCTGATGGGGTTCATGGCAGCAATAGGAGGCAGCATTCATTTGACGGGAAAGAGTTGTCTGAACACAAGTCCACTATTCAAGGAACTTCAGAGTTCAGTGTTGATGAAGTGAGTAAGTTTCTTATACTTCTTTTATGGGAGAATATGCCTAAATGGCATTTGACAGGCTATGAGTTCAAGTCCCCAACTTGTGTGATGTATCTAATTATCCATCTGATAGGGCATACTAGAAAAAATATACAAGGTGCCAATTTATTCATTACTCCTAGGTAGATAAGAAATATCTTTCTAATGTGCTGTTCTTGACAGTAGAATAACTAAACGATTGACATTGACTTGTTGTTTACCATTTTCTTCTGAACTTACTTTGTTGCAGTTCCAAGCTTTTGACTTCCGCACAACGTCCAGAAATGAGCCCTTCCTTCAGCTTTTTCATTCTCTCTACATATATCCACTGACTGTTGCTTTGAGTCGGAAAAGAAACTTGTTTATCAGGGTTGAACTCAGGAAAGATGATGCTGATGTACGCAGACTTCCTTTGGAGGTATGTTTGTGAATGCCACCTTTACCTGATTAGATGGATCACTTTTCTCTTTGACATGAAGGATCTTGCCAGGCGTTGTACCCGAGGGAGCCTGGTGTATCCCTGCAGAAGTGGGTTCATACACAAGTTGCGGTTGGAGCTAGGGTGGCATGTTATCATGACGAAATCAAGCTTCTTCTACCTGTCATCTGGACTCCGCTTCATCATTTATTGTTCACTTTCTTCCATGTTGATCTGCAGACAAAATTAGAAGCCCCGAAACCTGTATGCTTTTACATTTTGAAATTTTCCTCCAATACTAAAGAATGCACTGATACCAATAATTTTGGTAAATAGACAGTACTTTTTAAAATGTTGAGAGAGCTATTATGGACTCCATTATGATGCAAAGTTTTTAAAATTCTTTTTTCCTATTATATTCTCTCACCTACTCATTGCAGTAATTTGGCGCAAACTTTTTTTCCCAGGTAGTGATTGGTTATGCGGCACTTCCATTATCTACCCATGCTCCGTCAGTACACACCCGTCTTTCACATTTTGCTGTTGCTTTTCTACGCTAACTGCATTTATGAATTTCATCACGTATTTCTTTTCAGTCACATTTTTGCAGAACACAATTATCCTGGTTGATTGTTCATGCTTTAGCATGTTTTTTTTTTCTTATTTCACTGTTTCACACTAGCCATTATGTTAGTTACACACAGAACATAGCTTGTCCTCTCATTCTTTCATTAATCGTGATCACTAAAAACATTATTTTCTGTAGGTTGCGCTCTGAGATTTCTTCACCCATCATGAGAGAGCTGGTGCCACATTATCTTCAAGATACAGCAAAGGTTCTTTCTGCTCACATTATTTCTTGGCCATATTCAATGCATGTTCTCCCAATTGAACGCCATCATATATGCCTATTTGTGGCAAAAGTATTTTTCCCACTCAATTAAGTCCATCAGAAACAATGATTATCTGCCACGAGGAAGCTAGCTGCACATTTGGTTAGCTGTCCAGTAGTTAACTGTTTGTGCTCAGTGAACTGAGTCCATCAGTTGAGCAGTGTTAGTATGCAACACCGTGATTTATTGATCATGTGATCTTTTCACACAGGAGAGGCTGGACTACTTGGAAGATGGGAAAAATGTCTTTAGATTGCGTCTAAGACTTTGCTCATCTTTGTATCCTATTAATGAGCGAATTCGGGACTTCTTCCTCGAATATGATAGGCATACTTTAAGGACTAGCCCACCATGGGGTTCCGAGCTTATAGAGGTATAGCTCAAATGCAAAATACTATGATCTACTTCCTCTATTTCTTGATATCAAGTGCATCTCATCCATGACCTGAATCAGATATGATGTGTCGGCCTGCTCTTATAATCTTTAAGACTAGATGATCTTATTTTGTGATAAGTAATTTTTTAGATATACACTTGGAAGTCTGATAGAAGCTCTGTGGATGTCCGACTAATGTTCTTTCTAATGACTCCTATCTGCGCTGTATATGTTTCTTGTGCCAATGGAGGCAGGATTCATGTTTCACTTTGACAGACATGGTTGGATTTCTTTTGTTCTGTCTGGATAAAGAAATTTCTGATACCAGAAATTCTAGTGTTATCTCGTGTCCTCAGGCTATTAACAGTTTGACGAATGTGGATTCTACCGCATTGCTCCAGTTTCTTCACCCGATCTTGAATATGCTACTACACCTCATTGGAAATGGCGGAGAAACCCTTCAGGTGTAGCATATAATTAGTAATCACTATTTGCCAACTCGCAGAGATATTTAAATGGATCTCTCTTCTGGAGTAACATTTAATTAATCTCTTTACATGTCTTTTCCCATGGAAATCATATCTGTGAATTAAGGAAGATATTTGATATTTTAGATGCCTGATAATTTTGAAACAATTATTAACTTCTCGATCTTGTCTGTGTTTGTTAACCGCAGGTTGCTGCTTTCAGGGCTGTGGTCAATATCTTGACCAGGTATCATAAGGAAAATTGTGTAGCTAGAAGTTATAAAGCCTGTTGGCTGTGAATTGGTTGTCATGCCTACTTAATTTTTTGGGGGTCATTCTATGAGTGCTGATAAGACTTGTTCTTACTTAATTTTACTTATCCATTATTTGTTGTAGACATTATTTGTTTTGTTTTCAAAAAGATTGTTTTTATTTTGCTATCATTCATCTTTACATCACAACGATAAAAATGTTGCTTTTATGACTGGCTGGTGGCGTGGCTCCTGAAAAGGATTGTCTTGGTTTCTCACTTCGGTTTATTTGCTTATCAAACAAACTGATTGTAGGGCGCAACAGGAATCTCTTGATGACAATGAAAGGAATAGATTTCTTGTCAACTATGTTGATTATGCATTTGATGACTTTGGAGGTCGCCAGCCACCTGTTTACCCTGGTCTTTCTGCAGTTTGGGGCAGTCTTGCTCGTAGTAAGGTAAAGGTCCTGATACCTCATTAGAAATATATTACAGTCAAATGCAACACTGATCGTCATGGAATATAGTTAGTTTAGTCTTCGGGAACTGATTGTCTGACTTTGTCCTGCCCTGTGACTTATTTTGTCTTATTTATAGGCTCTAAAGTCAACTCAAAGAACAGAAGTTATTATGCGTCCATCTATTGGAATACCCGTAAACCTATCTTTTTTTTTTCAATTTGTATTTTAGTTTTTATTTTTTATTAAAAACCTTGGGCAAGAATTCACAAGGAAATAGCTAGTGGCAGCTTTTATGTTTGCTTTTTCTAGGAAGATGTTTCCCCAGAAAAGTGGAATTCTTTCACTGTCTGTAACTTTGATGATGATATGAGAACATAGACAGCAAAATATCTAACCAGTTGTTGACCTTCCCAGGCAAAGTTTATTGATAAGTGATTTGATTTCCCCGTTAACCTTTTTTCGTGAATGCTTTCTGTATTAGCTTTGGTCCTCTTTTTGCAGGCCAAAGGCTATCGTGTAGGACCTGTGTATGATGATGTCCTTGCAATGGCTTGGTTTTTCCTTGAACTTATTGTCAAGTCAATGGCTTTGGAGCAAACTCGCCTCTTCTATCATGTTCTTTCCCTAGGTAAACTCTAGAATTTGATATGGCCCCTTGTTATGCTTAGATGAAAAAGGCTTTCCTTTACTTATAAAAAAAAAGGCTTTCCTTTGATAAAAGGTGAAAGAGTTGCCTGGACTTGCTAGCTGGATGCATTTTGCTTCTTGAATATTTGATGCAGAGTCATTGCAGTGAATCTGAACACCATAACCGAGTGATATATTTGTTTTGCCTAAAGCCATAAAGAGAGTTGAATATGTTTTTCAGGTGAAGATATTCCCCCTATGCAATTAAAAGAAGGCGTATTCAAGTGTATTTCCCAGCTCTATGATTGCTTGTTAATGGAGGTCCATGAGCGTTGTAAGAAGGGACTCAGCTTAGCGAAGCAACTGAACAGCAGTTTGGCCTTTTTCTGTTATGATCTCCTCTCGGTCATTGAACCTCGCCAAGTTTTTGAATTAGTATGCCTTCTAACTTTCGTCTTAATCTGCTATTACCATCTTTATCACATGGTGTTATAAGTGCCGCTGCAAAAATGTCAAATACATATTACACCTGCTATTCGGGAAATGCTTAATTGCCTGTCTCCAGGATGGATGTAGAAATGCTTACTCTTGAATATAATGCTGTTCTATTGTCTTCATGGTCTAATTTTGAACTAATCTGCTGTCTACAGGTTTCCTTGTATTTCGATAAATTTTCTGGAGTATGTCAGTCAGTGTTGCATGATTGCAAGCTGACGCTTTTGCAAATTTTATGTGATCATGATCTTTTTGTGGAGATGCCTGGGAGAGACCCTTCGGACAGGTACTCGTGTGCCTGTGTTTGGAATTCACATTTAGTTTTTCACTATATCAGTTATACTAGATGATTGAAGCGGCCATGGAGTTAACTTCGTGGCATTCATCGATGCTCGATAGCATCCTTTTGTCCAATGGTAACCGTGTGAATCCCACTTTCAGAGAGTTGTTGGAAGGTCGAACATGCTTCTTATGTTTGACTAATGGTGACACGTTAGCAGCCTCATGTCAGTTTATCAGAATCTAGTTTAGGCTATCTTTCTTTAAGAGCTTTGCCTTGATGTTGCAGGAACTACCTTTCATCAATGTTAATACAGGAGATTTTCCTCAGTTGGGATCATGATGATTTATCTCAGCGGGCAAAGGTGAGACCTTTTAAACGAAAATAATTATGTTTCTGGTTGGGTTAGGCAATGGCAGTGGTAGTATTAATCAACATCTGTTCTGAGCAAATTCTCCATGTAGTTCGGCACTTACTGTTGTACAATGAAAGGAGTATCCAAAATTAGCTTTTCGAACAATCACACCCAGTGTGAAGTCGGGAGTATATTTCACAATATCTTTCCCTTTGGCATGCTGAGACTTCAATGCAGTTGTTGTATGAATAAATTTGTGGTAGCTCTGAACAAGATACTTTTTCTGCAGGCTGCTAGAATTTTAGTGGTCCTGCTATGCAAGCACGAGTTTGACAGTCGATATCAAAAGCCTGAAGATAAGCTTTACATAGCTCAGCTATATTTCCCACTGATTGGACAGGTATCTATCAACGAGGGTTCTTTGTTTCATTAAATTTACTGTAGTTTTGTGTACTTGATTCCATGATCACTCTGATGATGGAGATAGTTTTATTTTTTATTACCCCATTGGAAAATTTTGTATTTGGCATGGACTGACTAAATAACCTGCTCTAGAAGCTTATTAATGAAACCAAAATTTTAGCCTGTAAAGAAAATATGGTTTTTATTGTTTAGGGAATACATTGGATCAAGGAATTCTAGTATGTAATGCATCCTGATCTGATAATTCATTTCTATTGGAGCACCAGTATCATATTGAGCATTCTACTAGTTGCTGAACCTTTTTCTCCGTTTTACAGATATTAGATGAAATGCCGGTATTTTACAACCTTAATGCTGTTGAGAAGCGAGAAGTTTTGATAGTAATTCTACAAATTGTTCGCAATCTAGATGATTCATCTCTTGTCAAGGCATGGCAACAGAGCATTGCTCGAACAAGGCTCTTCTTCAAACTCATGGAGGAGTGCCTTACCCTTTTTGAGGTGTCATCTCTGTTTTAACTTTATTGATTTTTCTTATATCTTGCTGCCTATTTGTGTGTCATGTTGATGGTTGCAGATGTGCTTCTTTTTTCTGCCAATTGATATGTTTCATATAGGAGGATTTTGTAGCAAGAAGAATTACCTTGTTTGACAAATGTTCTGATCACAGCTAATTGGTAGCAGCAGTTCAGGAGACTACCTTATTGAAAACCCAAAAGAACATCATGAAGACTACCAATTGCCTGGTCCAATATGCTATCTGAACATTTCTAATTACATTAATTATACATCCTGAGTTATCACCTTATCTTTTCATGTTCATTGGACATTATGGTATATGCTTGTGGTCTTGTTTCAAGAGTGAGCTCTTTCTCCATATTCATTGGGCATTTTTTGGACATATTTTGTAGCACAAGAGGCCTTCGGATGGTATGTTGCTTGGTAGCAGTTCTCGAAGTCCTGCTGGGGATGGACCTGTTTCTCCAAAGTACTCTGATAAGCTTTCTCCTGCTATCAATACATATCTTTCTGAGGCTTCAAGAGAAGAAGTACGAGTAAGTGTTAAAAGTACTGAATTGTTTGTATGATGCCCAAAGCACTCAAAACAAACATTCATTACTATCTCTTCACATTATTTTTCCAATGCTAATCTCAATTGTTTGATGTCATGCAGCCCCAAGGGGGAACTCCGGAGAGTGGTTACACGTGGCAAAGAGTTAACTCCCAGTTAAGCTCGCCAAGCCAGCCATATTCATTGAGAGAAGCCCTTGCTCAGGCGCAATCCTCCAGAATCGGAGCTTCAGCTCAAGCTCTTAGAGAATCTCTGCACCCATTGTTGCGACAAAAACTGGTATTTGTTTTTTTTTCAGCTGCTACCCTTTTTTCTCTTCTTTTTTTATGGGAACCCTAGGTTTTGGTGAGTTGATAGTTCTGGGTCCCTAAAACCTCTGGCTCTCACATTAATTGCAGGAGCTATGGGAAGAGAACCTTAGTGCTGCAGTGAGTCTTCAGGTTTTGGAAGTAACTGAAAAGTTTTCTGCGATGGCATCGACGCATAGCATTGCAACAGACTATGGGAAACTTGATTGCATCACAGCTATATTTATGAATTTCTTTTCACGTAATCAACCCCTGGAGTTCTGGAGGGCTTTATCCTCCGTGTTTTACAGCATGTTTGATCTCCATGGAGCAACACTAATTGCAAGGGAAAATGATAGGTTCTTAAAGCAAGTTGCGTTCCATCTACTACGGCTAGCGGTTTTTCGTAATGACAGCATCAGGAAAAGGGCTGTTATTGGCCTTCAGATACTCGTTAGGGTATACTATTCAACAATTGTGTGACTTCTACTCATGCTTTGTGCCATTGTGAATTCATGGATTGCTTTTGTTTATCACTGCAGAGTTCATTTTACTACTTAATGCAGTCTGCAAGACTGAGGGTCATGCTTACCATAACGTTATCAGAGCTGATGTCTGAAGTGCAAGTTACACAGATGATGTCTGATGGGACTCTAGAAGAGAGTGGTGAAGCACGCCGGCTTCGAAAATCTTTGGAAGAAATGGCAGATGAGGGAATAAGCCCCAGCATTTTAAAAGAAAGTGGATTTCCTGAGAATGCTCTAATAATTATCCCTGAAAAATCTGCAGAAAATCGATGGTCTTGGTCAGAGGTTAAATATTTGTCCAATAGCCTTCTACTGGCCCTCGATGCAAGCCTTGAACATGCACTTCTGGTAAAAAAATGCTGATATAGAAATAGAATTCATGCTGATGCGGATGTCCAATGAAATGCATACTTATAATCTGTTGTTGAATGATACTTTTAAGTCAGTTTTGAAGCAAAAGATAGTTTTTTGTTGTTTTCTGCATACTCTTCCTAATGTCTGATTTTTCTTTCCCATTTCTGCAGTCACCTGTGATGAACATGGATAGATATGCGGCAGCAGAAAGTTACTACAAACTCGCAATGGCTTTCGCTCCCGTCCCTGACCTTCACATTATGTGGTTACTTCATCTTTGTGATGCCCATCAGGAAATGCTGTCTTGGGCTGAAGCTGCACAATGTGCTGTGGCTGTCGTTGGCATTGTGATGCAGGTACCACGGACTAGTGCTGCCATTGTTAAATCATGTTTTCCAGTCTCATATACGTAGACATGTGGAACCTTTGTACAAGGCCAACTCTCCAGTTAATTGGAGGAATAAACTTCAATTAGAAAATTTCCTCTTGTTGTAGGCCCTTGTAGCAAGAAATGATGGTGTCTGGAGTAGAGATCATGTGACCTCAATACGTAAATTATGTCCAATGGTGAGCAGCGATATAACGTGTGAAGCATCTGCCGCTGAGGTGGAGGGATATGGTGCTTCAAAGGTCACAGTTGATTCTGCTGTGAAGTATCTCCAACTTGCCAACAAGCTTTTCTCTCAAGCAGAGCTGTATCATTTCTGTGCGAATATTCTGGAACTTGTCATTCCTGTTTACAAAAGCAGGAGAGCATATGGACAACTGGCGAAGTGTCACACCTTATTGACTAACATCTACGAATCTATCCTTGAGCAGGAGTCGATTCCGATACCATTCACCGATGCTACATATTACAGAGTGGGCTTTTATGGGGAAAGGTTTGGGAAACTAGACAGGAAGGAGTATGTGTACAGGGAGCCCCGTGATGTACGACTCGGTGATATTATGGAGAAGCTGAGGCATATATATGAGTCCCGGATGGACTGTAATCACACGCTGCACATCATTCAGGATTCCAGACAAGTAAAAGCAGAAGAGTTGCAGCCTGGAGTCTGTTACTTACAGATAACCGCTGTTGATCCAGTGATGAAAGATGAAGATCTGGGTAGCAGAAGGGAGAGGATCTTCTCTCTTTCCACTGGTGGTGTTAGGGTGCGTGTTTTTGATCGATTTTTGTTTGATACGCCTTTCACAAAAAATGGCAAGACTCAGGGTGGTTTAGAAGACCAATGGAAGAGAAGGAAGGTTCTTCAGACGGAGGGCTCGTTTCCTGCATTAGTCAACCGGCTGTTAGTGATTAAATCTGAATCTCTTGAGTTCTCTCCGGTGGAGAATGCGATAGGTATGATCGAAACTCGAACAGCTGCGCTGCGAAACGAGTTGGAAGAGCCCCGGAGTTCCGAGGGCGATCAATTGCCACGTTTACAGAGTCTACAGAGGATTCTTCAAGGGAGCGTTGCAGTACAAGTGAGTTTATAGTTTAAGTTTACAATTTCATGAACAATTTATTGACAGACACAGAAAGCCTTTTCTGTGGTCGAGCCGATTTTCAGCATTACTACCGGATGCTTGCAGGTGAACAGCGGATTGCTGAGCGTTTGCACGGCCTTCTTGTCAGGCGAGCCCGCGACAAGGTTACGCTCCCAAGAACTTCAGCAGCTCATCGCCGCTCTCCTCGAGTTCATGGCAGTATGCAAGCGCGCCATCCGAGTCCATGCGAGATTGATAGGCGACGAAGATCAGGAGTTCCATATGCAGCTCGTCAATGGTTTCCAATCTCTAACTGCCGAGTTATCTCATTACATCCCTGCCATACTCTCTGAACTATAATCACGCCCTCTTGCCTCGTTTCTTTGTATCTCTTACGTGTACATCTATCTGCCTATTGTGATTTTACCCATCCTGATTTCCGATCACCTGGAAGTGTGTCCTTTGCTGCTGGTTGTAATCTGGGGAAGGTGTCCATATGATCTTTAGCTGTAACTGCCATGTAGTGGTAATCCTCGAGTTATTATTCTGCCCCCTTTGTCCATATATTTTTACGAACAGTTCAATGTGAAAGGCCTCAAATTTAACAGTCAACCTTCATTGATTACCCGATGAATCACTTAAGGCAAAGATCATATGAAGCTTTTTTAGATGTCCTGAACATCTTGCAGCCCAGAACTTACAGCAGGATAAAGGCTTTCGCATTGAACCTGGGATGGGTTTGAATTCCTCGTATTAAATTTTGGGTCTGTCGGAGCAACAGCTGGGGATGCCAAGAATGGCTAAGGTTGTCTCATCTGCTGCACAAATAACGTAAGGGAGCGTACATCTCCCTGCCCCTTTTGCCATTTTGGTGTTCTTTCACTGTCCCTCTGAACCGCTTCCTCGTAGATCATGATGTGACCTGCTTGTTACATCTAGTGAAGTAATGAAACGTGTCATGAATTCATGGGCGTGGTCTGATGCTGACAGCTCGAGGGAAGGTCCGAAAGGACAATTGGGTTGATCATGAATGGGTTATTCAACTCGGCAGCTCGAGTATTTAAGATGGTTGGTAGAACAAGATGACAGAAAACAAAACCCACAAAAACCAAATACATTTTTCTGCAACTCCGACAACCATTTGAGCAAAACAAGACCAACAACATCCAATACTTGATACATGAACTCTGTACTGATGTTATGATGACATCTTGATGAAGATTTTATCCTTTTAACACTTGGGAGATTGTTTTTTTTTTGTCTTACTTCATTACCATCTCTTGCTGCGGTGATTGGTGATGAAGCCTGTCAAAGAAGGGGACTGATTGAGACCATCTGGGTTCACTGCCGGAGCCCCATTCTTCTGTTGCATCCTCCTCCTTGCTATGTAACCCCGGACCCAGGGAGTAACGTCCTCGTTGATCTTGATCATGATGTAGAATGCGACGCGGTATATCACGATCATCAAGAACAGGACGCTAAGGTCTGTCCACTTGGATCGGCGGGTATTGACCTGGAAAATGTTCTGGAGCACATACTCTCCAGGGATCCTTGGCTGGTCTGGCGACTGGTTGTCGAACACCAAACCCGGGAGGTCGTTCTGGTATTGCCCCTGTAAGCGAAACATCAGCAAATTCAACTAGCTACGGCATTGATGTGTCACTACAAGTACCTTAAGAAAGACATCGCGGGACCATCACCTGGATAGCCCAGTAAAGGAAGCTGATGTAAGTCATGGGGTACCTCCACACAGGCTTGGGAATGTCATTGGGGAGTCTAAAGTAGCCAGAGACCAGCATGAATATACCCTGGAAATTTATTCCGCAGTATCAGCTGATATCCGTTTCGCAAAGAATCAGTGTATGCATAGACCATTGGCCTAAGAAAACGTTCTTACCTGGATCCCAGCACCTATAATGATGCCCATAAGGAAATTTGGGACTACACTAGCTATGGCCATCATCAGGCTCTCGACGACGGTGACGCTAGCAAAGAGACAGAGAACGTAGAAGAGGTAGTGCATGAAGCCTGGGTGGAGACGAACCATGAAGTAACAAACCGTTCCCGAGATGAAGCTGATGAGGATGAGGAAGGGCATCCCTGCAAACGTGTTGCCTATTACAAACGCGCTGACTCCGTAGTGCCCGTTCAGTCTCTCCCTCTGGAAAACCTGAGAATAAAAAAAGGGAAATGTTTCGGTTGGGATTTATACGGGATCGATGGGTTTCCAGAGGCAAGGCGCGAACCTTCATGTCCTCAACGAAGGAAGGAAAGCCGCCAATCGACATGAAAGTAACGAAGCCGAACACAAATGAAGTGCAAGCACCCCTGGCCTACAAGCCAAAAAGAAGAAAGGATAAGGCAAATGGTTCGAATCCCCGACTGGTAAACAATTTGGGTAGGATCATACCAGAATTGCGCTGTAACCCGTCCCAACATTCAGGTAGATCGTGCCGATACAGAGAGTGACGACAGTGTAGATTATGAGCCTAAGCCAGTAATATCCAAAGTCCCTCGACATGTTGACAAAGGAGCGCTTTGTCAAGGTTAAGGCTTGCTTGAAGAAGCTTGCCTGACTGCCTCCGAAATCCGGCACAGTCCCTTTCTGCGTATAATCACGAGATCGTCAATTTGGTTTGAGGATACGAGGAACCAACTGAAGAGGTTTTAGGCTAACCAAGAAGAAGAGCATACCACTTTGGACATCTCCTCGACTTTTTGTATGGCTGCATAGCAGTACTCAGATGTACGGTAGGAATCTACAAGACTTCGGATGGCTTCAGCCGTCGTCATCCTGTCCAGAGGGCCTTCCATTGATTCGAACTGAAATTCCCCCGAGGAAACAAATTAACAAATGAATGAAGTCAGAAGATCTCATCACAAGTCGAGCCGAGCACGGTTACCCTCTGTTTCATTGATCCTTTGAGGGTTCCCTTGACTTTGTCGAAATCAGAGTTTATGCATCTGAGGAAGTGATCTGAGGGGTTCCTCATGGCGGGGCAGGGGAATCCAGCCTGAGCAAAGAACTGCACAACATCGTTGGGGATCAGAAACTGTTTACGAGCAGCGCGGATGATCATGGCTGATCTTTTTACCTCGTACGCTTTTGAAGCCTGACCAAAGTAAATGTTCTTGCCACCAGAGAGCAAGCACAGCTGGTCAAACAGTTCGAACACCTCGCTGTTGGGCTGATGAATCGAGGCGATGACTGTTCGTCCATCCCTTGACAAGCCACGGAGTGTCTGCGTCACAAAGAATGCCGAGGCACTGCAATAAAACGTCGACTCAGTGAGGACTAAAACCAGGCGAGATCTTACGAGCTAGAATTGTCAACTCGACTTAACCTGTCGAGACCGCTGGTGGGTTCGTCAAGGAAGAGCAACCGCGGCCTCATGAGGATCTCGACTGCAATGCTGACCCGTCTCTTCTCACCGCCGCTGATCCCTCGCAGGTGCCAGTTCCCAATCACTGTGTCAGCACAGTCTTGGAGGCCCATCTCCGTGATCGTACTCTCCACGATTCCCCGCTTGTCCTCCCGTGGCAAGTTATCGGGCAGCCGCAGCCTGGCCGAATATGAAATCGTCTCCCTCACAGTCAGTGTCCCAATCAGGTTATCATCTTGAGTCACATACGCCTGAAAACCATTACATGTAACTAAGTATGCTGTCAATCGAGTCGAACCAATGGTTAAAGCAAAGAGCCTCACCGCGGCACCGAACGAGAGCTTCTTCTTGCGGCCGTTAAGCAGGACGTCCCCAGACAAAAAAGCGTTGGCAGCCAACCGGCCTGAGAGCGAGTCGAGTAGTGTCGACTTGCCGGACCCAGATGGACCCATGAGAGTAGTAAGCGTCCCCGGCTCCGCATACCCAGTGAGCCCATCAAGCACCTTCTGCATCTCCCCATTTCCTCGAGTCACGGTAACAGTCAGATCCCGCCAAGACAGCCAAGCGGAGACGTCGCCGGGGCCGTCACCCTGGATCGCCTTGTCCTTCCACAGCGCCAAGCTGAGCGGACTAAGCTTATTGCCACGAACATTATTACCGTTATGGTTCTTACCAGGACCATCCCTTGATCCCGACTCGATCTCCATCTCTTACAAGACACAAGGAAGATCACAGCTCTAGTATAATATTCAAACAGGGGAGGGTCTTACCGGCGACTAGGTGTTAAAGAGTGGATGGAGAAGGGAATGTGCATGACAGAGAAACAACATCTTCATGCAAAACTGAAGTTTGACTAAACCCTCCCTCTGGGGTGTCTTTCTTTATAGAAATAATTCTTGCTTTTTTCTTAAAACAACAACAACAATAATAATAATAACAACGAACTTTTACTTTTCATCAACAAAGCTCACGATGCCTTCCGCATATATATAAGTCCAATTATGTTTTGAAGAACTTTAAAAAAAAAGTACAAAAATAACATTTTTTTCGAAATATATCATTAACTTTCAAAATTCATCAAATAACTCTAAAAAATTAAGACAAGCACAATGAAACTCAAACGTTGTTTATCGAATTTTAAAAATTACTATTATAATTTCACAATATAATTCAAAATAACATTAAAAAAAAAGATGTGATGGACCGCTGGCAACCCTCCATCTTCATATCCTAACTAGAATTTTTCAGGTAAGTGTTGGTGAAAGTATTTATTACAAGAGTACCACCGACCCACCGACCGACCCATGGATTAAAATATCATCCTTTTTTTTTTTTTTTGGTTACAACCATGAATTATGAGGTTTCCTTCCTTTGTTTTTTTTGTATCATAGTAATTCCTTCTCCCAATGGTAAAAACCCAAACGTCGCACGTTTGGTAAGCGTTATGTCCACCGTAAGAAGAAAATACCGAGCAAGCAAGGACTCCCACCGACCGGGGAATTCATATTCCTTCTTTTGCTTATGAGTAGGGCGCGGTTCACGAATTTCATTCATTACATCTCCAACTTAAAACCATATTGTATGTCCATCGATGCTGAGATTAGTTAGGGGAAGACTGCCCCGGAGCTTCGCGAGTGTCATAAGAAACGCGATATTCATACAAAATGCTACCGGACTCTCGGCGGTGCGTCTTTATTTTACGATCGCGATTATGGCAAGCGTGTTTATGTACATATGTGTGTCGTCCCCAGGTCATTTACTCCAAGTTTACTGAACCTTTGTTCGTCTGTCATAGCCATGCAGCACCACCAAGAGAAAGGCATGCAGAGAGGTGAATGCCGAGAACAAGCACGAATCCTTGGCCGATGAAGACGGAGACGAAGGCGGAGAGGAACTCAGCGAGGGTGGTGCACATGGAGTTGGGGTGAGTGGCTTCGTCGGGCCTGACGAGGGAATAGGCACGAGATGGAGCCGGCATCTCTCCTTACACCTGCAGGAAGATGACCTCCAACTTACGAAATGGAGAAAAAGGAAAGCTGGGAGTCAACTGGAAAGCTCTTCCTCCTTCAGGAAAAGATTGAAGAAGATAAGGATCAGACAGGAAACTGGGGAAAGAGGGCGTGGGAAGTGACAGCGGAAGCAAAGTCAGGAAAAAGGAACACCGAATCAACAAAACTCCTCCGATTTCATTCTTAAGAACCCTAACCCAACCATCAAGCAAGCGTACCAACAAAACGCTGGTTTTGGAGAGTTAAAAACCGTCTCCTCTTTATCAGTCATTACATAGGCTTAACCAACTAACACTATAAGGGCAAGCCCAAATTAAATTGATTCTTAACACGGTCCACTAACTCACATAGTCCAGCTTGTGTCCAGTTGTATCCACTCTTGCATCATCTTCTTCCAGCTGACCTGAACAGCAGAACTATATTGCTTTTGTTGAGACTCCCCTCAAGGTGGGAGACATGAATATCAAGTAATCTAATCTTGCCGATTAAACCCGGCCTAAAACTACCCGAACCCGTCCATTGAGCAGGTCTAATCTGAGTCCACGCCAGTAATGGTCAAGAATTTTTAAAGTAAATATGATGCTAATTAGACGAAATGAACGATCACATCATTCTTTAAATACATAGGATTTGCGATCCAAAATATAAGTGGTTGTTTGATTAATGAAATTTGTTCCGGTTTTTCGGTTAAAAACATTTTCCAGATTGTCTGGTTTTCTAATTTTACGGCTTTCCAACTAATCAGCCCGACGTTTTTTTATCATTTTTTCTCATCTTTTGACGGGCTCGAACCCTCAACCTGAAACTATTATATAGCAACGAACATCAATGTTACTAAAAAACGAACGTATAAGTGAAAGTTGGTATAATTTATATTTCATTTTTTTCTCAGTTTGTGATTTACATTTCACTTTCTTTGTTCAAGCAAAATCAATCAATTTTCATTTTTTTTATATCAGCGGGGTTCGTGGTGGACTTACTTTTTGTAAGCCCTCTCACGAGGCTCGGAGGCTCGTTGACAAGCCCGCGAGCCTCATGCCCGGCCCCACTACATCCCTTCTGGGCCCGACTTGAAGCCTGCTCCCCGGTCGGTCCAATTTCAGTGGAGGCCCAAAGGCCCAGCAAGTAGGCGGCTCTTGGGCTTTATTAGCCATCACCCAAGAGACCAACCATAATTCGGTGGGGTTCGAACCATGAATCGTGACAAGGTTCCAAACACCCACCACCCACCTTACGTCACTTGGGTGTCCTCGGAAGGACCAATTTTCATTATCCTATTACATAAGGAGGTATATGGTCGTGCTAATCTATTTTACTTCCCTATGTGCCGCGCTATGGTCGAGAGTTGAGCCCGAATATTGTGCGGCCCAATTGTGAAAAGACGAATATGCCCTCCTTCCTCCTTTCCGCACTCCCCTTCTGGCGATTCCGGTTCTAGGTCGGCAGACTACTCCGGCAGCTCTCCGACGACCGTCCCGACATTGTTGCCTGCCCCTGTTCGATGGAAACGATTCATGTTACTCTGCACATTTTTGTTTACACAAAATTTTGAGCCTACAAAGTAGGTTTGAAAGTCAAATCGAGGAACGGTGAAAACGAATGTGAAGAGTCCAACTTTAATGCTATGTTTTGGGGACGTGGAATCCGAGGTTTGTACCTAATTACCGTTGGTCCGCAAAAAAATTTGCGAAATACGGTTCCAGTTTCGAAAACACCATAAATACCGCCCCCTAAATCGCGGTTTGAAACTGTTACAAAGAAGTCGCGCTTTCAAACAGCGACTTTAGAAAAATCTGTCAAAGTCGCTGTTTCAAATAGCGACTTAGGAAGACTTTGTGAAAAATTCAAACAAAGGGGGTCATGATGTCTGTACCAAAGTCAGGGTTAGCCCCAAATGAAAGTCGCGGTTTGAAATGACGACTTAGGAAAGACTTAGTGAAAAATTGAAGCGAAGGGGGCCATGGTGTCTGGACTAAAGTCGGGGTTCATGGAAAGTCGTGTTTTCAAACCCCGACTTTCATGAAAAGTCGCGGTTTCAAACCCCGACTTTCCTAAAACACCAGGACGCCTCTTTTCGTTTCATTTTTTCGCTAAGTCTTTGTAAGTCGTGATTTCAAACCGCGACTTTGACAGATTATTTCGAAGTCGCGATTTGAAACCACGACTTATTTGTAAAATGAAAGTCGTGGTTTCAAAACGCGACTTAGAATACGGTATTTTGGATATTTTCAAAACTCGAAACATATTTCGTAATATTTTTTTTTACTAACCATACAATGGTACAATCCTCCGTGGAATCCGAAAGAATGGAAGAGAAAATTAACGAAATTGGGAAATGCGTGGAGAGTGATTTTTTTAATTGTTTTCTTTTCCCGCCTCCTCATCCAAAGAGAGTGGACGAGACCCCAAAGATTTGAATCGAGCTGACATTTTCAGCAATTCAAAGAGTTGAACCTTCCTAGTGATTTGAGGACCAATACCCAGAAGCTAGAGTCGATAGCGCATTTAGCAATTCTAAGTCCAATATTCACAGGCTCAAGTCGAGAACCCATTCAACAAGTCGAGATCCAGCATCCGGAAGGTCGGTCGAGAATTTATTCAGCAACTTGAAGAACAGCATAGGGACAGATGATGAGAAGGTGAGGTCCAGAGATCAAAGACTCGCTCTGTTAGGGGAACCAAAATGTGTGATATGTTACCACTATGGGGAATATATCGGTGACGAGACAGTTGACGGCGTTTGCAGCTTAGAATGCAAAAAGATTTAGACAGAGTTACCAAGTCGGGGATGGTGAAGACGTTTCCTGCAAGTGATGAGTGTCATTATGTTGGAAAGACTGATGAGAAGGAACTTAGATGTCTAAGTAATGGAAGCGGCTAACGTTACGTGCACGTAACGTTACGTAGTTTACTAAATTTCATCAATTTTTTTAGTAAATTTTACTAAACAGTGACCATTTTTTTAGTAAAATTGTTAGTAATCGGATACTAATTGGGTTAGTAAATTTCATTAGTAATTTACTAACCCCGTTAGTACCCGATTACTAACGTTACTAACCCCGTTAGTATCCGATTACTAACATTTTTACTAAAAAATCTGTCTTAATTCGTAAAATCGGTAGTAATCGGACACGAACGGGGTTAGTAACGTTAGTAATCGGATACTAACGGGGTTAGTAACGTTAGTAATCGGATACTAACGGGGTTAGTAAATTACTAATGAAATTTAATAACCCCGTTAGTATCCGATTACTAACGATACTAACGCCGTTAGTATCCGATTACTAACAATTTTAGTAACGTTAGTAATCGGATACTAACGGGGTTCGTAACGTTAGTAATCGGATACTAACGGGGTTCGTAACGTTAGTAATCGGATATTAACGGGGTTAGTAAATTACTAATGAGATTTACTAACCCCGTTAGTATCCGATTACTAACAATTTGCCTAAAAAATCACTATTCAAGTTTAGTAAAAATTACAAATTATATTTGTAAAAGTTCGAAACTTTTAGTAAAGATTTAGTAAAATTATTCGTAAATCTCCGCTAGGTTTAGTAATTTACTAAACTTAACAGTGAACTCCGAACCTAATTACTAACCTTTGGCTGGTGTGAAATTACGTAAATGCCCCCGTTCGTTTTTACTAAATGATTTACTAACCTAGTTAGTAACCCATCGTTTTGCTTTTGCGCTCGTCGTTGCCATACGAACGTCCTCCCCTCCGACCGTCCCCTCCGACCGTCAGCGGTCGGCATCCCCTCCGAGAAGTTTCCCTCCGACCGCTATCTCACTTGACGCCATCACTTCTGCCGGACAGCACGTAAAAGAGGACGAAGACAATGCAATCTCACCTGACGCCATTTACGGTCGCAGGGTCCGGTGCAAACGGACGATCGGAGGGAGGACGACGCAAAGAGGGGCGGGGAGGAATGTGGTCGGAGGGAAACTTCTCGGAGGGGACGCGCAGAGAATGCGCTCGGAGGGGACGGTCGGAGGGGAGGACGTTCGTATGGCAACGACGAGCGCAAAAACAAAACGATGGGTTACTAACTAGGTTAGTAAACCATTTAGTAAAAACGAACGGGGGCATTTACGTAATTTCACACCAGCCAAAGGTTAGTAATTAGGTTCGGAGTTCACTGTTAAGTATAGTAAATTACTAAACTATTTAGTAACGCGTTACTAAACCTAGCGGAGATTTACGAACAATTTTACTAAATCTTTACTAAAAGTTTCGAACTTTTACAAATATAATTAGTAATTTTTACTAAACTTGAACAGTGATTTTTTAGGCAAATTGTTAGTAATCGGATACTAACGGGGTTAGTAAATCTCATTAGTAATTTACTAACCCCGTTAGTATCCGATTACTAACGTTACGAACCCTGTTAGTATCCGATTACTAACGTTACGAACCCCGTTAGTATCCGATTACTAACGTTACGAACCCCGTTAGTATCCGATTACTAACGTTACTAACCCCGTTAGTATCCGATTACTAACAATTTTAGTAAAAACGTTAGTAATCGGATACAAACGGGTTTAGTAACGTTAGTAATCGGATACTAACGGTTAGTAACGTTAGTAATCGGATACTAACGGGGTTAGTAAATTTCATTAGTAATTTACTAACCCCGTTAGTATCCGATTACTAACGTTACTAACCCCGTTAGTATCCGATTACTAACGTTACTAACCCCGTTCGTATCCGATTACTACCGATTTTACGAATCAAGACAGATTTTTTAGTAAAAATGTTAGTAATCGGATACTAACGGGGTTAGTAACGTTAGTAATCGGATACTAACGGGGTTAGTAACGTTAGTAATCGGGTACTAACGGGGTTAGTAAATTACTAATGAAATTTACTAACCCCGTTAGTATCCGATTACTAACAATTTTACTAAAAAAATGGTCACTGTTTAGTAAAATTTACTAAAAAAGTTAGTAAATTTTACTAACCGATTGATGAAATTTAGTAAACTACGTAACGTTACGTGCACGTAACGTTAGCCGCTTCCCTAAGTAATGGTCATTTTGAGCTGCTGAAAAAGCGATTGGATATTATCATCAAGGGGAATGACATCCCGGCACCCATTTCGTCATTCTCTTCTTGTGGTCTGCCTGAAAAGCTCCTGCACAACCTGGAATCCGCTGGATTTGACATGCTCAAACCAGTTCAAATGCAAGCTATTCCTGCTGCTGTGGCTCGGAAAAGCCTTCTTGTTTCGGCCGAAACAGGTTCGAGAAAGACAGCCTCTTTTCTTGTGCCTATAATTTTTCATTGTATCGAAGCTAGTTTTAGTAAATCATCTCGTTTAAGAAAGCCCCTAGAGTTGAATACCTCATTCGAGAATTGTTTGTGATCCAATACGTAAGAATCAATAGAATAGGCAAGTCCCTTACGATACACCAGATCCGGCTCGGTTATTGATGATTTGTTTCATCTGTTCCATGACCGGAACAATCTTACAAGTTATTCTCTTGGCTGAGAAAAATCAACTCTTCATTCATGTCTGTCCGCACCAGCCTCACGACACTACTGGGAGTAGCCACCCAAAGAGCCGGAAAATCTTGGAAAACCCGATGACTAATGCTACATCAGTCATTCAAAATGATGCTTCTCACCATTGGTAGAATTACTTTCGGATGATCAAACAAAGCTGCCATCATCGAACTGCTCGCAATCTCGTTCGAGGTATCATCCCTTTAGCCTTTTTCTACAGAATTTCCTAAAATAACTAGGATGCTGTCCACAATGTTCTAATGCTAACTATGAGTGGATTCTGTGTTTGGAGTTTAAGGAAAACGTCTTAACTGTTCAGTTTGTGGTTTTTCCTTTTTGCTTCGAAACTAAAAGCGCTGGTAGATTATTCTGTTGCGCTACCGAAAAAATAGCTACTTTGTGTGGCCACAACATCCTTAAACTAACCAAACGGGACACAACTTAAAACATTCAACTAACTAATGTTAACCTAGGAGCAAACCTTATTTATATGTCCTAATATTTACCTTAGTTCTTCATCAACTCAAAAATTACAGTTGATTTTAGCAATGGGCGGCCTCTTTATCAACAACAGGGCTCCCTTCTTGTGCATTGCTCTGCTGGTGGTCCTCCTCGGTTCCCCAACCCCTGCGAACACAGCCAAGACGAGGCTCCTTGGGACGAGCGTCAATGAGATCGACCGGTGCTGGAGGCGGATGCCAAACTGGGCGAGCAATCGCCACAGTCTGGCGACGTGCTCGATTGGTTTCTCCGGGAAGATGACGAACAATATTGGGAAGGGTATGGTCGATTATGTTGTAACTGATCCGAGTGATGATCCCTTGGGTCCGAAGCCTGGGACGCTCCGTTATGGGGCCAGCCTGATCAAGGAGAAAGTGTGGATCACGTTTGGCCAGGACATGAAGATCAAGCTCCAGAAACCACTATTGGTTAGTAGCTTCACCACCATCGACGGCCGAGGTGCCAAAGTGGAGATTGGAGATGGGCCTTGCCTTGTTGTCTATAAGGTACGATTCTTGACTAACCAGATCGATTAACTTCCTAATCTATCTTAATTGTGATCTAATCTACTACTTTATCCACAGGCGACTGACGTGATCATTCATAACCTCCTAATCCACAGCTGCAAACCCCAAGGAGCAAGCCAGGTGAATGGCCCTGCAGGCCAGATTATCGACCTAGGCCAAGTCGACGGAGATGCTATCCGGCTGGTATCCGTGTCCAGGGTCTGGATCGACCACAACACCCTGTATTCATGCCAAGATGGACTCATCGATGTCACTCGTGGGTCCACAGCCGTCACCATATCAAACAACTGGTTCAGAGACCAGGACAAGGTCATGCTCCTGGGTCATGATGACGGTTACTTGCGAGACAAGAATATGAAAGTTACTGTCGTGTACAACCACTTCGGCCCCAATTGCAACCAGAGGATGCCGAGAGTCCGACACGGGTATGCCCACGTGGCAAACAATCTGTACCAGGGATGGCAACAGTACGCCATCGGAGGAAGCATGGGCCCTAGCATCAAGAGTGAGTCAAACCTGTTCATCGCCCCGAAAGGCAGTAGCAAAGAGGTTACCTGGAGACTCGGCAACGGCAACAATAAATGGAGCTTCTACTCAGTCAGGGACAAGTTCGAAAACGGGGCCTCCTTCGAGCAGACAGGTCGTTGGGGCGCTGCAAAGCCTCGTTATAATAACCAACAAGCCTTTCGGGTCAGGGACGTCAACCTCGTGAGGGCGCTGACCAAATCCTCAGGAGCACTGAAGTGCTCGGCCAGACGACCCAGATGCTGAGACTGATCGTGCCACTTGACCTTTTCCGAAAAAGGCCATAGCAAAGATCACGGCAGCACTTCCGGAGGCCGCTGTGAAACAAATCAGCGATATTTCACTCAATCATTTTCCCAAACCAGTACAATCACGACGACGTCATGCTCAAGCGTCCATCCACATGTCGGAGGATTCGCCAGCTTTCACTCTCAAGCTACGACTAGTGATTGGGGCCGCTGTCACAGTCCGACGCTCACCGTCACCTCCTCTTCACCGGCCGAACGCCCTCTTTCCTTTTTCCCTTCTAACCAACGTCCTTCTACCCACATTCTGTTTTTCCTCTTGCAATAGCTTGTATTGTTGTCCACGTGTACGATTATTATCATGCCACAGCAGCAACTCATTAATCTTCACTGTCACCACGCATTAGTCCGAGGTCTCCGTTCCTAAAAATATTTCGCTAGAAAAGTAAGATGGAGTTTAACGAGGAATAACACTAAGTTCAACCCCTTCGAATTGAACTCGGTTCTCAGTCTTTGAAAAATTCCAACTCTTAACGAATTTTGAAAATTATTTTATAAGTTTTATACGAAATTTTCGCAACCATGGGTTGAAATGTGGGCCTATTAATGGGCCTGAAGGCCCACGGTCTTGTCCGAACAGAACCCGCCATCCCGTTTCCCGTCGCTTGCAAGAACGGGAGAAGGAAGCGACCGAAGCGGGGAGGTTGTCGTCTCGTCAGCAGCTGACATCAGCCGATGGAAGGAGAAGAAAGGGAAGGGTTGATGGTGAGGTTGGGTTCGTATGGAGGGGAAGTTCTTTTGGTGGGAGGCGGAGGCGAGGGCGACGAAGACGACGATGAGGAGGCTGCGGCGGCGGAGGTGATGTTGTTGTGGGGGATGCAGCAGCCGACGTCGTCCAAACCCAACGCCTTCGTTGCACAGTCGTCGCTTCTTCTTCCCGTGGAAGCTTGCGGTCATTCCCTATCTATCCTGCAGTCGCCCTCTTCCTTGGTAATGATTGATTTCTTGTCGGAGTGATTCCGTCGAGGTTGTGCTCTTTATTTTTTGGTGGGGGGGGGGGGGGGGGGGGGGGTCCTTGGGATTCTTGCCGGCCTTCTTTCGTGTTCTTTAGATTGTCTGAACTCAAAGGTTGGATCTTTTTGACGTTTCGGATTCTGGGTCAGTGAGACTGTTGTTACGGGAGTTACTTTCGCGTTCAGAACTTGCGTCTTACTTTAGTTGCTGTAGGGTACTCCTGGTGTCACTGGAGCGGTCATGTGGGATAGTGGAGTTGTCTTGGGGAAGTTCTTGGAGCATGCCGTGGATTCTGGGATGCTTATACTTTTAGGCAAAAAGGTTGTTGAGCTGGGCTCTGGCTGTGGTCTAGTTGGGTATAGAAATTCACAATCTCCCCTTTTTTGTCCTCGCTTCACTGATCCCTGGGGTTGTTTCTTTGACTACCTTACCCGTTCTGCTCTATGTTTTCCAACTCCAGGTGCATCGCTGCACTCTTGGGTGCCAATGTCATCCTTACTGATCTACCTGACAGACTCAGACTTCTCAAGAAGATTATAGAGACCAACCTTAACAATGCCGATGTACGGGGTTCTGCAATAGTAAGAGAGCTAACATGGGGATATGATCCTGATCCAGACATGGTGGAGCCTTTACCTGATTATGGTGATGATTGCATCTATTCATATCAGTCCGTGATTTTCATTGTCTGCGTTTAATATTCAATCCCAATTCAAGTGCTGAATGGCGCTTTCTTTTTTTTAATAGTATTATGAAATGAGTGGAATTTTGATTTTCGTATCCAAATCTCATCCACCTGATGATTTGGCCATCACGGGATTTTCATGAAATTGAATACTGAAGTAACACTAAATATTTCTTTTTGCTTTGCCAGTAATTGGATCAGATGTTGTATACAGCGAAGGAGCTGTAAATGATCTGCTTGAGACATTGCTGCACCTTGCTGGGCCGCAGACGACAATCATTTTGGCTGGCGAACTTCGAAATGGTGATCCTTTCTTACTCATCATGCCCGTGTTAAATATTTGTGGGCAACATATCGATGAATTAACCACTCGTTTACCTGTAACCACTTGCAGATGCGATCCTGGAATATTTCCTGGACGCGGCATTTAGAAACTTTGTTGTTGGGCGCATAGATGAAGCTCAGTACCATCCAGACTACCCCAGTCCCCGGGTAGTGATGTACATCTTGGTGAAAAGAACAGGAGCCGGATACTAACAATACAGGGCTCTTCCATGTTTCTCCGTCTCTTGATTAAACTGTCTGTTCACGGCTGGTTGTCCCGGAGGGTCATTAAGGGAAAAGAGTTTTATCCCGAACACACAGGCAGCAGTCTGGCCTGCTGGACAGATGCACTTGCTGCCGCACTTTCATTAAGGATGATGGATTAAAAATGATGACTAGCATAATTTCCAAAAGTGAGATTTTGCTCCCTACAAATGGGATGGACTTTAACCCTGTAGAATCCAAAAGTGCCTCCTTTCTCTTTGGAAAATTTAACTGAATACAGTCGGTTACAACGCAATGGTCTTTTCTATTTAGTTATATATAATGTAGTCCGTAAATTTTATTAAATGTGTTTATTTATATTGTTTTAAGTTTCAAAAAAATATATTACACTGAAGCAGGCCGTGGAAGTTGACCAGCAGTACACAGCCAGAATTAAGCAGAAAAAGAAACATGGGGTGGTTGAGGCCACCTAACTTCTCTTTTGCAGTCATCTCACCTACCACCAACCATGTGTACCATCGACTCTACATCGAAGAGCCCCCCGTGTCAACATATTGCCCACCATAACCGATTGAAACATCCTCTCCTCCTTCCCTCACTCCCTCCAGGCTAATCCCGATGTCATCCTCCCTTCGTCCTGGAGTCATCACCTGCAAAGGTGACCTTCTTTTCTTTGTTTTGGTGTCTGGTCTGCGTTGACTCAACTTTTCAGCTTTCCTTGGCCAGTTGAGTTTGGTTGGTTGGTATTTAGTTATGTGCTGTGACGTGGTTTGTCTGGTGGTGGTACACAGCTGCGGTTGCATATGGAGCTGGGCAGCCACTGGTGATAGAGGAAGTGGAGGTTAGCCCTCCACAACCCAATGAGATCAGGATCAAAGTAGTGTGCACTTCTCTTTGCGGGAGTGATGTTGGAGCCTGGTTAAGTCAAGTAAGCAAATCGAAGATGATTTCACTCTCTATGTTTTGATCTGTTGTGATTGTGGCACGATCTCCTCTGAGTCCCCCCCCCCCCTCCCTCCCCGGCCTTTTGTGTTTCGAATCAAATGGGTGTTGAGCATCTCCCTAGCTCGACTGACTGCAGTTTGTCAATCCGAGTGTTGATAGCATCTGAGATGCTGAAAGATCTAGTTCAGCAGTGTGTCTGTTTTATCGTCCTCATGGATCGTAGTACTTTATATTTTTAGTGGTTCAATATTGTTGCATTATCACTGTTTGACGCCACGTCCTTCCAATCGCAGTCTCTGTTTCCTCGGATATTTGGCCACGAAGCATCGGGGTATGGCTTCTCTTACTTCTATGGTTGTGATGGTTGATTCACGGGTAGAATGGGATTTTTTACTTTAGTGATGCAGGATAGTCGAAAGCATTGGGGAAGGAGTGACTGAATTCAAGGAAGGCGACCATGTGTTGACGCTGTTCACCGGAGAATGCAAGAGGTGCAAACAATGCACGTCAGATAAAGGCAATGCCTGCCAGAATCTTGGCCTGGAAAGAAGAGGCATAATGCATAGTGACCAGAAGACGCGCTTCTTTGTTAGAGGCACTCCCGTGTTTCATTTCTGTGCTGTTTCGAGTTTTAGCGAATATACAGTGGTTCACACCGGGTGCGCTGCAAAAGTGGACTTGAGCGCTCCTCTGGAGAAAATCTGCCTCCTCAGCTGTGGAATAGCGTCCGGTAATTAAGCTTCAAGTGCAATATCAGGGAATTAAGCAATTCTTAACTCTTTTTGTTAAGATATAGATTTTGAGTTTATGCAGGTCTGGGTGCGGCTTGGAATGTTGCAGATGTGTCAAAAGGGTCGACTGTTGTGATTTTCGGTCTTGGAGCAGTTGGTCTTGCTGTGAGCACTGATAACTCATTGATAAACCTTCACTGCTTACGACCAGAAACTAGTGATTTCATTGTGTCAAATCCTGATGTTAGGCTGCACAAGGAGCGAAACTTCGTGGCGCATCTCGGATAATTGGTGTGGACATTAATCCCAGGAAGGCGGAACAAGGTGAAGTGTGTCTCCTCAACTTTTATTGCATGTAGCAACTAGTCCACCAAACCTTGTGATTAACCTGGTGCTTTTTCTGAGTGCAGCAATGAAGTTTGGAGTTGATGAATATCTCAACCCTAAAGATCTTGACGAGCCAATTTCTCAGGTATAGTTGTTAATATAATTACCCGTGAAGATTCTTTGTTGTCAAGTCAGACAGGCTAAGTATAATTGAAAGCCTGATTCAGGTTATCAAGAGAATTACAGAGGGGGGCGCAGATTACTGCTTTGAATGCACTGGCGATGTCAGTGTGGTGACAACGGCGCTGCAGTCTTGCTGCGACGTAACAAATGATGCCGCCTCCACTCATTTCATTAGATTTTTGGATATCTGAATCATTTTGACAAGTTCCTTGGTTGATGCTTATTTCACTTAGGGATGGGGAACGACTGTCACTCTCGGTGTCCCGAGGGGAAAGCCAGAGATAACGGCTCATTACGGACTGCTGCTTACAGGAAGAACACTGAAAGGTACAATGTTCGGAGGCTGGAAGCCCAAATCCGACATTCCACTTCTCGTCTACAGATACTTGAAGAAGGTAATGATAACAGTTGCAGATAGTTCTGGACACAGGCTCAACGACACCATAATATCTCCCTGAATATTCCGGGGGTTGAACTTCTTTCACAGGAAATTCAAGTGGACGAGTTCGTGACACATGACCTGCAGTTTGAGGACATTAACAAGGCATTTGATCTCATGAAAGGCGGGGAATGTCTGCGATGTGTGATCCACATGCCGAAATGATTTATTTTCGAGGCCAGTGGAGATGGAGTCATCGACTACCAGTTTTTCCTCTCCCGATTTCCTTGTCAGTTTTCCTTCGATTTTCAATGGTTTTGTATATGGAGATAATGAAAACAGAGAAAATTGGTAGCCAAACCCACCCAACACATCACCACATGTTTGCACATGTTGGTTTGAGGTAGGTAAGTTTGGAGGACTATTGACCTACTCCTTTCGCAAGTAGAAACATATTAAGAGATCGAATCTACTCGTCAAGAACGATAAGAGAGAGTCATGGCAGATGTTGGTTTTAGGGTGCAGTGAAGTAAAAAATATAAACTTTATGCTAAAAATAACAAAGATCTATAAATTTTAGATAAATATTAACATAATCTTATCCGAAAGTTATAACTTGAAATTTCCGGCGAAACAAAACGTAATCAGGAACAATCGATCGAGAGCCCCATCTGTGACTCCTCTAAAGGTATTCATGCTCATACGATCACGAACCTCTCGACGATCCCTTAGGTGCTAGCTTCTTTGATTGACGAAGAAAACTTTCGGAAGCAAAATCAAAGAAAATTACTCTCCCTTATTAATCTCAATGGATTTTCTCTAAAAAAACTGTTTTAAAAAAAAAAAATCTCAAGGGATTCTTACTTTTCGTCTGTTTGCTATAATCCTTACGTTTTTTTCATATGTGGACAGCATGAAGGCTAGATTTGATACTGTAATTGACAAAGATAATGTGGGTGTGATGGAGGCTGAACCTAATGTTGTACATGATGAGAACGGAAGATATTATCGAGGAGAGGAATCTATATGTTGCGAACAGAGAACAAGTGCGTCTTTCCCTCTTGAAGGGGCTGGCCAAACTCCCGTTGCCGCTTCAATTGCTTCAGATAGTCCTACTGTTAAGCTCTCGCCATCTCTGGTGATCATTGGTTGATATTCCAGCTCAGTCTCTGGACTTCTCTTCAGATGAGGTTACCTGTAACAGGAGGACATTGGAAGCGTCAGAAAAATGCTTTAACATACCAGATGACAGAATATATGGAAGACAAAGATATATTTGGGGCTTCTGTCGCACTTGCCTTGGTATGTGGCCTTTATTTCCCCTTCAGGATTACAATTCCGCTAATATTGATTTTTCACCTCATAATTTGAACTCAATAGTTTTGACTCTTTAGTTTGTTCTTCAGCATTTTGAGTGGTTTTCTCGTGTTGCTGATGCTCGCATCATAATTTTAACTTGTTTCATGGTTATTTTCTTAGTGCCAGAGCAAGGACAAAGACAATCTATCTAAAGTTCGGAATGACTCTGAAACGAAGTTAAGAGACTCCAAGCAGATGCCTTCCTGTTTGCCTGGAATTGTTGCAACAATTTGTCATGTTTACCGAATGACCAGTTACTCTTCAATCACAAAAGAGGATCTTGTGCATAAAATTCTTGTCAATGACCTTGAAATAATTGAAAGAAGTATGTGTAATCCACTAGCTCTTCCAGCAATTATTTTTGTGATTTAACCTTGGGCCATTCTCTAATTACGATTACTATCTTTAGAAGATGCTGAAGAGCAGATTGAACTTCTGGAGAAGCTAGTACCCGACTGGATCTGGAAGACGTCCGCAGCCGGTGGAGATATCATGTACAGGTGAAACAGTCATCTACTTCGTTTTCTCTTTAATTGAATCTTCCAGTCTGCATCGATTTATTTATGACATTTTTACCATACCAATCACTTCCTTCCTTGTCTCACATTTCGTTATCAAAAGGGACTTTTTACAAATGAAGTTTTATTGTCTTGGTAAAATGCAGAAATAAATAGTTTCTTAAGAAGTTTCTACAACTAACGGAAGCTCCATTATTTTCATGGAGATGTTCGTTCCGAAACTACGTATAGACTAATCAGTTATGTACCTATTCATTTGCTTGAAATTCAGTTTCCCCATCACCTTAATGCAAGTACAGTTAGATGGAGTGGTTTTACACTCGGGCTTAGCAGGAGTTATAAATCCACCGATGCCTCCAAGCTCTCCCTGCATCCCACGTCCTTTCAAACTTCTTTTCAGCTTGAATGGAATTCAGCATTCAATATGCATTTTACTAAATATAGTTGCTATGATGCAGCATCAACAAAGTGACTCTCACGGAATCAGTGTTATTGAGGCTCAGAAACCATTACAAGTAAATGGCTCTTCACGTCTGCAACCGTTGAAATGACCGTCCCTGTATCGATTTTTCTCTGGTTAATTTTAACTATGAGTTTGCTGTTGCTTGATAATTTTCTCAGCTGCTGCCGATGAAATCGTTGATTGAAGAATTCAAAGTCAACAAAAGTTTTGTTGAAAGCCGTGGAGCAGCCTGTCCAGTTGGATATGGGCGTTGACTTTGAATCTCTTGTTAGGTTCAGCCTTTACCCTCTTTTCGTCCTAAATTATTATGGCATAAATGGACCACTCTTCTTTGTAAATGATGACTCGTGTCAGTCAGGCACGCATATTTATGCCAGTGAAGGAATGTATACTGCATACGTCTCCTTTTAGAGGCTCGCCTTTAGCATTTATGTCCTGATGTTGCTCGCGCAACTAGTTTTCCCCCCACTCAATCCCAAGATGAGACTTGCCTTGGGAATGTTCTCCCTCCTCTTCCTCCTTTCATCATCTCTTGAACCATCCACAGCTCAGTCCGATCCCCCTTATCCCCCAGTCCTTGATATCACTCATTCCCCGCTCATCCCCAACATTAAGTACTACATACTGCCCGTCATCCGTGGCCGGGGCGGCGGCATCACCATTTCAACTTCGACCTGCCCCTCTGCCGTCATCCAGGATCCCTACGAGGTCTCCCATGGCCTACCAGTCATCTTCAAGCCTTTTGATGGGGAGAAAGGTGTAATAAGAGAGTCCACTGATCTTAATATTAGGTTCTCTAGTCCTGGTCATTTGAACCTCACTTCTTGCAAGGATAAGTGTACGTTCGTGTGGAGGCTCGATGGGTACGATGAGAAGACTCGGCAGTGGTATGTGACGACTGGAGGGGTAGAAGGGAACCCGGGCCGACAGACAGTGAGCAACTGGTTCAAGATAGATAAGTTTAGGGACGACTACAAGCTGGTGTTCTGTCCAAGTGTCTGTAGTTTCTGTAAAGTGGTGTGCAAGGATGTCGGAGTGTTCGTGGAGAAAGGTGGGAATCGAAGTTTGGTGCTGAATGATGAACCTCTTATGGTCATGTTCAAGAAGGCCTGAAGTCGACTCGGGTTCTTAGTTTTCAATTCTCTTATTAATGAACAATAACAATAAGAAGAGAGTTCTACGACTTGCCCGTCATCTACTTCTTTTCTGAACACTAGAAGGACTTGTTACCACTAACCACACTAAAAACTGCTGCTACACTTTCCCTAATGTGGTCTCCATCTGATTAGCCATTTTGATGGCCTTCTCGAGATTACTGTATGCTTTCTCGTACCTCAGGAACCCCATGAACCAGAACCCGTAATCGTCTTCTCTGTGTATCTCTATGAGCTTCTGTTCGGGATTCTTGACGTTTTTGCTCTGGTTGGCACTTTTTATCTTCCTTACGGGGGTATCAAGACCTGAAAATATTGGAAACATGATCGTTTGCAGATTAGTCATGGCCTTGTCGGTGATTAAGAATTGAACTCTGAGCATATAATTATTACGATCATTAATCACCTTGTAAGGCATTCTTTGAATCTTTCGATCCGGGGAGGGAAACACGAAGGATCTGTCGCTGCAGAACGCAACCTTTTCATTTGCGATGAACAACGGACCTGATATGGGTTTGGCTCTCGTCGACAAGTAGCATTGTGAGGCCTTCAGGAGCTTCTCTCCGTCGTTAGCCCTTGAAAACTAGCTTGAATATGTTCTCCCACCCGCCTTCTTGTACAATCTTTGCCCCAAAACTCAGCTTCCCTTTGACAGTTTCAGATAACTTGGACCCCATCTTCACTGCACGAAAGACATGCTAGTCACAGAAACATGTAGACCCCCATCCGAGCAACGAAGAGGATCGATCCGGGTATCCCAAGATGTACCGTGATCACGGACTCGAAACGCGTACCTACTGCTCTTCCTGCCGAGGTTCTTCGTCTTCCTCTTCTTCGAATCATCCCAAACCCAAGTCACCACGTAGAAACCCTTTCAATCTAGTATATAAATATAGGTGAACTTCTGCCTTTATAATTAATTGGTTTTACAGAGGAAATCGTTGTGTATAAGCTTGGAGAATGACCGGGTCCGAAAAATTTAACATGGTATTAATTGGTTTCACACTACCATTGGAACAATAGACAAATATTGATTAGAAATTTTTATTTATTTTAGTGGGATAGCATTGATATGGCGGAAATTTTGGGCCTAATTACGAGAAGTCCATAAATTCTGGCTCATTTTTTGAAGAAACACAAAGTCATTTCGCTGACACACAACAAGTCTATCAAGACAATAACAGGAATTTTGGGCCCATTTTACGGGAAGCCCATAAGTCCAGGGATGTGTAAGATTATTTGCAAGCCCACCGTTATACGAGCCCATTTGGTTTCCATTTTCCCGTCAGGGTGAGCTCGTAGGGCCCTTGGTTTCCTTTCCGCCGCCAGGGTAAACTCGTAGGACCCTTGGTTTCTAAAGTCATTTCTACCATCGTCCACACCCCCATCTGTTGGACTGGAATGAAGTTGGCCCAAGGGAGCGAAATGGTGACGGCCCAGGATGATCTTGACTGAATTCTGAGTCAGGCTGATAGTATGGAGTGGTGAACTATGGAAAGATAGAGCCCAGCTTGTGACAGGATGAGGACAAAAGCCGTTCCCCAGCTGTTGCCCAGAATAACAGATGCGGATGGAAAACAGTGCAACAAACTCTGTACCAGTAGAGGAATTGAGGGAGCGCTGGTTGTTATAATAACGGAAAATATTCCTTACTGTGTAATATATATATGTGTGTGTCGAGACTATTGAAAATGTAATGAAATGAAAAACACAGAAAAGCTTTGTTCTGCAATTTTAGTCCAGCTTCTCCATACTTCTCGGTTTCTTCTTCCTTCCTCAGATTTCTTCCCTTCTAGCCTTTCTTCCTGATTTTTCGTTATGCAGTAGCCTAGATGACTGGGTGTTGAAGTTCTTCATGGTATCAGAGCACAACGTCACACGACAAACCTGATTCTGGAGAGAGTCTCGAATGGAAGGAAATCTGGAGTCCACGCCTAGCACTGGGTCTGTTCAGAACACACAGCCCTCAGCTTCCATCCCAGCTCTAATACAAATTCATTCCGGGTTTTTCTCGTCAACGCTCAAGCTCGAGGATGGAAACTATGCTCTCTGGAAGGGGCAAATTCTGGCTGCAATCATTGCTGGAGGGTATGAAGATTTTATTTACGGCACAACTCACCCACCTGGACAATTTCTGGACACCCAGTTGCAGACAATCAACCCAGCATACAAATTATGGCAGCGAACATATAAGTCCGTGATGAGTTTTTTATTTTCTTCCCTCACCTCAGAACCCTTGAGTCAGGTCGTTTGCTGCAATTCGTCACACGAAGTCTGGGAAAGCTTGCGACAGCATTTCGAATCCACCTCAACGACCAGGGTTATCAATCTTCGGATGCAAATGCAGCAGGTTCGCAAGGAAGGGAAACCTATGCAGCACTATTTAAATACGGTAACGCTGTTCGCTGACCAATTGAGTGCTATTGGAGAACCTGTTAAGTACAGAGATTACCTGTGGTATTTGCTTGAGGGCTTGCCGACAGCCCATAGTCACAGCCGTTTATAGCAGAGCCGATCAACCGTCAATTGAGGAAGTCCACCAGCTTTTGTTAAACTTTGATCTGCGCTTGGAAAAGAGGCATGTCCCCAACTCTGTTGTGCCGCAGGTGCAGTTTACACTTGCCTCTTCTGATGCAGGAATGAATCAGCCAAGGCCCTCCTTTTATCAGCCTCGACAGACTAAATCCTTTCCACCACAAAGACCCATTAAACCAGAGCCATTTCTACCAGAAACTGCAGTTCGACCACCTTTTCACAATTCCCCTACCAGTTACACACCAGGTGTCCTCGGGAGACCACCAATACGTTTTTACCAACAAACCTTTCAGCCACGGTGGGACACCAGGTCAAATACCAGGCCGAAACTTCGATGTCAAATCTGCTTCAAACTGGGTCATACTGCCCAGCATTGCTACCATCGCCTATCACCCAACTTTGCACCACAGACCCATCTTACAGCCTTTCAGCAACCTCTACCTTATACACCAGAATACCAACTTTACCCTGTTCAATCTGCACCCATTACACCACAAGTCCATTCTACTTTTCCACCACCCTCTCCTCTTGATAATTCTGCTTGGCTTATAGATTCCGGCGCCACTCATCATATCACCCTCCATCTGTCCGACCTTTATGCAATCACTCCTTATACTGGTGAGTCTGCTGTTGTGCTTGGGAATGGTAGCAACTTAAAAATCGCTCACATAGGACACTCTTCTTTACAAACTGCTCTATCCTCCTCTCCTCTTTACTTACATAATGTCTTACACACTCCAAATCTGTCTCATCGCCTTATCAGTGTTTCAAAACTTTGTGATGATAATAATGTCTTTATATAATTTCATTCTGACTTGTTCTATGTTAAGGACAAGATAACAAGCAAGATATTAATGCAGGGACCAACTCGCCTGGGTCTCTATCAACAATCCCAGCAAATACAACCAACGTCTAATCAGCCACTCTCTGCACATCTGTCCCTATCAACATCGAAGGAGACTGATGACTTCCTGTGGCATCTTCGTCTTGGTCATCCGAGCACAGAAGTACTACATAAAACAATTCCTGGTTGTAGTCGGACATCTACCTCTTTTGATCTGTGTCAAACCTGTGTCATGAGTAAACACCATCGTCAACCATTTTCTTTGTCTACTTCTCAATCTACATGTCCTTTTGCTTTAATCCACACAGATATATGGGGACCTTCTCCTGTCGTCTCTGTTACTAGAGCTCGGTATTTTCTTCTTTTCATTGATGATGCAACCCGTTTCACTTGGATCTATCTACTCAACTCTAAATCACAGGCCACAGCAGCATTTGTTCAATTTCTGCAGCTTATTAAAACACAGTTTCAAGTTCCCATAAAAACTGTGCGTTCGGATTGGGGAGGTGAGTATCGTTCTCTCCACCGTTTCCTCATTCAACATGGTATACATCATCAGATTTCTTGCCCCTATACACCTCAGCAAAATAGACGTGTCGAAAGAAAAAATTGCCACATCGTAGAGATGGGTCTGTCCCTTCTGCAATTCTCAAAGGTACCGCTCTCATTCTGGCCTTATGTATTTCACGAGGCGGTATCCTTAATCAATCTTCTTCCTTCTCGCAATCTCTTTTTTAAGTCTCCTACAGAACTTCTCTATCACTCTCATCCTAATTATTCTCAGCTTCGCGTCTTTGGCTGTCAATGTTTCCCACTTCTTCGTCTGTTTAATACCCACAAACTGCAATCTCGATAAATACCATGTGTTCTTCTCGGTCGTAGCTCCTTTCATAAGGGTTATATATGTTTTGATCCACGTACTCACAAGGTGTATGTCTCTCGGGATGTTCTGTTCTGTGAAACTGTTTTTCCATATAAGACTAATCAACCTGATATTACAGTGACAGCTTCATCTACTCCTCCTCTCCAGTTTGTTCTCAATCCCGGACTGCCAGTAGTAGTAAATCCCTCTCCATTACCTTCTCCTAATTCTGGTAATACTCCCTATCCTGCATCCTCTTCTTCTATTTCAAATCTGCCTTCGGTTGCCATTCCCACTGTGACAGTACAGACTCCTCAGACTGAGCAAATTGGTCAGACAAATGTCCATCCCATGATCACTAGATCAAAGGCCGGAATCTTTAAGCCAAAAACCTTTACAGCAGCCTTAACTACACCCATTCCTGCAATTTCCTCACAACCAGCTTGTCATTCAGCTCATACTTTACCCACTGAACCTACCAACTTGGCTGAAGCCCTCATGACTCCTGTCTGGAAAGAGGCAATTGAAAACGAGCTTGCTGCATTACAGAGAAATGGGACATGGCAACTAGTTCCTTTCACTGGTCAACAAAAAGTCATTGGCTGCAAATGGGTGTTCAAAGTCAAACTCAAGAGCAATGGGGAGTTGGAGCGATGCAAGGCTCGGCTAGTGGCTAAAGGGTTTCACCAAACAGCAGGCCTTGACTATAAAGAAACTTTCAGTCTGGTTGTGAAGCATCAAACCATTCGGTGTGTTCTCTCTCTGGCAATCTCTCTTGGGTGGAAATTAACTCAACTTGATGTCCATAATGCCTTCCTCAATGGCGACCCCGAGGAGACAGTTTTTATGACTCAACCACTAGGCTGTATTGATTCTTCTTTTCCCACCCATGTCTGCCTGCTTAAGAAGGCTCTGTATGTCCTGAAACAGAGCCCCCGCGCATGGTATATGAAACTCAGTAAATGTCTGATGCAATGGGGATACGTTAATGCTCAGTCTGATGCGTCCCTTTTCTTTAGACACTCTGCTGCAGGAGTTGTCATTATATTGGTGTATGTTGATGACATAATTGTCACAGGATCTGACTGTGCTGAAATCAATGACTTATTACCTCGACTGAACACCCAATTTGCCCTCAAGGATTTAGGGGAGCTGAGTTATTTTCTGGGATTCCAGGTAACAAGGCACGGGTCTTTGCTGCATCTCAATCAACAGAAATACATTACGGATCTTCTTCAGAAGGCTGGCATGGCTGACTGCAAACCAGTTCAGTCACCCTTATCTTCTGCAGGAATTTTGTCCAGGTATGACGGGGTACCACTTGCAGATCCTTTAGAATACAGAAGCTTGGTGGGAGCGTTACAATATTGCACAAACACACGCCCGGATATTAGCTTTGAGGTAAATAAAGCTTGCCAGTTTTTACAGCAGCCTACTGATGTTCATTTGAAGGCAGTCAAACGCATACTGCGTTATCTCAAGGGGACACACAGTTATGGTATTACGTTGCGGGCTAGTCCCTCCTTTGATGTTTCGTGCTTCACGGACGCAGATTGGGCGAGTTGCCCAGACGACAGGAGAAGCACAGAGGCGTACTGCACTTTTGTTGGATCTAACCTTGTGTCTTGGTCCTCTCAAAAACAACGAGTAGTCTCACGCTCCAGTACAGAGGCAGAGTACCGAGCACTAGCAAATGGAGCGGCAGAAGTTATCTGGGTTCATAAATTACTGTCTGAACTTCAGGTATCATTTAAGCAGCAGTCTATCCTATATTGTGATAATGTGAGTGCTATACATGTTGCAGCAAATTCTATTCTTCATGCTCGAACCAAACATGTGGAGATTGACTACCACTTTGTTCGGGAAAAAGTTCATGAGGGTACTCTGGTGATACTCCATGTTTCTTCTGAAAATCAGTTAGCTGATCCTCTCACCAAGTTAGTACCTAGTCATAGGTTTGTGACTCTGTGAACCATGCTAACGGTGATGAGACAACCAGCTGTTCCAAATCCTGGTGGGACAGATTGTGGTGAGGAGGATGACGAGGTAGAAGCTAACTCTGTTGGAGAAACTGATTCTCAGGGGGACTGTTGTGAAGGGAGAGTAAAACAGAGTAAAGAAGAAGGAGGTGAGTTTGACGGGGAGTGTTGGACTGGAATGAAGTTGGCCCAAGGGAGCAAAATGGTGACGGCCCAGGATGATCTTGACTGAATTCTGAGTCAGGCCGATAGTATGGAGTGGTGAACTATGGAAAGATAGAGCCCAGCTTATGACAGGATGAGGACAAAAGCCGTTCCCCAGATGTTGCCCAAAATAACAGATGCAGATGGAAAACAGTGCAACAAACTCTGTACCAGTAGAGGAATTGAGGGAGCGCTGGTTGTTATAAAAATGGAAAAGATTCCTTACTGTGCAATATATATATATGTGTGTCGAGACTATTGAAAATTTAATGAAATGAAAAACACAGAAAAGCTTTGTTCTGCAATTTTAGTCCAGCTTCTCCATACTTCTCGGTTTCTTCTTCCTTCCTCAGATTTCTTCCCTTCTAGCCTTTCTTCCTGATTTTTCGTTCTGCAGTAGCCTAGATGACTGGGTGTTGAAGTTCTTCACCATCCATCACACCAGTCCAGATTCCACCACTTCAGTCTGCAAGCTCACGGCGTCAGCAGCAATTCTACGGCGCCACCACTATCCAAATTTTCAATTCTTTCACTTTTCCATGGTTGTAAGTGTCTTAGTTTTATTATACGATGGACCTCGTTTTCCTCGAAACAAACGGGACCTCGGGGGTTCCAATTCCACAGTTGGGCCCAGCCCATTATTGGGACTGAGACAATATTTATGGGCCTAACCTTTTATTGGGCAAAGACCGGCCCCTAAATAGCTTTGTTCCAATTTAACCTGAATTTCTAAAATAATTCGCGAAATGAACTCGTTAGTTTCGATATTCTGCAAATAACCTCGTGAAATTGGCCTTTCCTAAAAATTAAAAAGAAAAAAATTTGGGAAGTCGGCCTTTTCCATTTAATAAAAAAAAAAAAATTCCTCCTACAAACCCCACCAGCCCTTCAAACCCCCACGTACTTCCTTTTTTCTAGGCAGACTTCCATCCAATTTTTTTTTTAATTTTTACGAAGTCGGCCTTTGTAAGGCCGATTTCACGAGGTTATTTACGGAATATCGAAACTAACGAGGTCATTTCACGAATTATTTTAGAAATTCAGGTTAAATTGGAACAAACCTCGGCCCCTAAAATCAAAACCCTTTTTAACCCCCGACGTCGCTCCTCCCAGGAAACCCATTGTCGACCGAGAATTCGGGGGATGGATCCGAAACCGGAGACTCTTGTCTACGTCTGCGGGGGTACGCTTCCGGCGCTTGCCTTCCCCCTACGCTCTGATGTTTAGGGCTTGATTGATTTATAAATTTTTGTTTTGGATTCGTGGTTATGTGTTTCAGATTGTGGAGCGGAGACCGTGGCGAAGCCTGGGGATATCACGCAGTGCAGAGAGTGCGGTTACCGGATCCTCTTCAAGAAGAGGACTCGCCGGAGTGAGTTCCCGTTTCGGTTTCGCTTTTTCTGGACGTAGGTGTGCGTGTGCGGCGAAGTGGGGTCGTACTCGGTTGTTGCTTGCTCATAGGTCGATAGAGGGATGTCATTAAGCTGGGTGGCGAAATTGGTGATGGAATACGTAGGAACTAGAATGGGAGGTTCGAAGGGAGGGGATTAGGAGTTGGTCGGCGTGCTTTTTTTGTGTTTTTGGTTGCCTGTCTCGATTTCAAAGCGTCGCCTCGACTAATTCGGACTTTACTCAGTAGGACACCTAACACGGTAGGTTTCGAAGCCGTGACCTTCTTAAGCGGTAACACGAGGACTTCTTAGGACTCCAGGAGGTCACCCATGCTAGTGCTACTCTCGCTCAAACAAGCTTAGCTTCGGAGTTTTGATGGAAATCGGTGCTTTAGTGCCGATATGGTTTAAGTAAATTTTGAAGGGAAAAGAAAATTGATTTTTGAGTAGAGATCATAGTTTAGAGGTGGGGATGATTGGGATTGTTCGTGAATGTTCTCGGGGTTGCAGCGGTGCCCTGTTGGCCTTGTAATTCTTTTGTTGACGAGGGGACTTTGTGAATCACGGGAGCCGCTTCATGATCATAGAGTAAGAAAATATACATCCAGGAGGGATCTGAGTAGCTTGATTCGCCGTAGTATGATTCTGTTCTTGTCATCATGTCATCCCGATTTTTGCATTTTGCCTGTCTGACTCTGACCTCTGATTCGGTGGTTAAGAGGAAACTGGGGCAATTAGTCTTGTTTTTCTCTCCTTGATGATTGGCTTGCTTTCTTGCGAAATCAAGTCTTTCCCCCTATTCTGTCCTCCTGTCATGTTTCATAGTTTTGTCCTTGTAAATATTTTCTCTGCTCTGCAGTTATTCAAGTCGTGGCCCACTGAGATGTGGTAAACCAAGATAAAGGCCAGATAGTCGGTGGGGTGATCCTGAACGCAGATCAAGAAGGCTGTCCTTGCATATGAAGAATGAAATGAAATCAGGTGTGGCTTATTTAACTTTCTTGTTAAGAAGTTTGTATGAACCCAGAAAAGAATATTTCGAGCAGTGCATATTGGCAAATATGAGTGCCAAAAAAATAGAAAAGAATTTACAGTAAGACAGACGGCTCAATTCTACTCATGATGGTTGTTCATCGGGCGGCTCATAGACGAGTGGCCAGTCAGCTCATTGATAGCCCAAGTGTAAGGGAATCAGTATCTTTGTGCCCAATTTTTCACATGCTGAAAGGAGGTAAGAAATAAGCAGAGTAAGTGATGATATGGTTTCACTGCTTCTTGGCTCGTGTGCTTTAGAGGAAGGACAAGATTTAGGTGTGCAGCTTAGCGATCGGTGAAGACTGACCGACCCCCAGACAATATTTAGGTGTGTGTGTTGTGTTGTTTTTAAAGAGATTTCGTTACAATAGCATAGCTTTATACTTTTTTCCTTCACTCCCCGTTGGGAGTGTAAGAAAACATTTGAATCCGTTTTGTACAAAGAATTGGTGATATCTTGAATCCGTTTTGTACAAAGAATTGGTGATATCTGGGGCAGTTCGAAATCACGGATATCGTTTTCTATATTAGAGGGCTCAATCAGCCTTTTGTAACTTGTCCGAATCCTGGATGGGGGTGGACACGTCCTTTGCCATGACCAACTTTCAAAACCGTCTGCTTCACATACTTTTCCCAAATCATGTTGTATGCATACCATCCACGTTCCCATCGAACCAAAAGCTTAAGAATGAAGAACGACGATTTGTGCGGGTTGCTGTGGCAGGAGACGTCGGGCTTTTGCTGTCATCTGAATGATTGTGCTTCTTCATTTCTTCCACAACTGTAGTTGTAGTGCATACCGGTCATCTACCTGGTTGGTCCCATCCTGGCATTCTGCGATGCATATGGATGCAGGCTCTCCAATTTCTCTCTCAGCCTTTACAGACAGAAACCTCATCAGAGACAATTTTTTTGGCTACCATCTGGACTCCCTGGAAATACTTGCCTTGTCTGTAAATATGTTGAGTAGGTAGCTTAGTTAATTTCGCTGGCCGTTAAATAAACAAATTGAATGATGAAATCCATGTACCTGGCAACTTTGCGCACTTCCAACTTTGCACACTTCTCTAACACATTCCGAAAGGGCGAGACATTCGGGGAAAGGACCAGCGGTGCCCGCAACCGTGATGGTCAACTGCTTCGTAGTGAAGGAGAAATCGATGGGACTGGACGAGCAGAACCTGAGGATTGAGGTGTTCATTAGGAAGAATCGGGACAATATGCGGCTACAGATGGAGGAATCAGCATGGCAGTTGGTCGAGATGGTCAATGGCAGGATCGTACTACTCTGATGGCAGTCGGATTCTGAATGTCATATGGTCGGTTTAACGCTTTCCCCTGCATCATCATCATCTGTAGTTGTGATTTTGGTCGGTTCATAGTACTCGTCTTTTGAATGTTCATTTGGGACTTTCCTCCTCTCCTTTCCGTTCCTTTCCTGTCTTTCTGTTCATTCCTTCCCCTGCAGTAATTGGGCCGGTCCAACCGTTCACATGAACTAAAAATGGGCCTCCCTCCACTGGCTTTTAAACAGGCCCATCTAATCACGGGCCGTCGAATTGCTCCATAAGCCCAAATTCGATAGTATTTTGGTCAATCCCACTAAATGTTTTTCTGTTATTTTGAAATTTATTCATATAGCCACATAACCCATATATACACAGGAGAAGGTTTGTGCCATTTTAAGTTTAGCTGATAAAATAATAACTGATTTTATTTTTCAAACGATAGAAGCTGGCTCATAAACTCGATAATGACGATTTACGTGTAAAATGAAAAACCTCAAAAATTTGGGAAATCTTTTTCAAAACTACGGTTAACAAAAACAAAGCTCATAATACAAAGAGTAGGGTAGGGGGTAGAATAAGACTTGACACTGAGATCAGACAACCTCTGCCCTCTCCCTGCGCATGTACGTAGTGTAGACCTATATCTCTACCCATTCCTTGAACGGAATCCTAGACCCAACCCAGGGCAAGGAAAGAAGGGGGACCCACCTCCCTAAAACCGAAGTCCTAGCTGACTTCCCAAAAGCTCGCGATGTGGCAAGCAACCCAGCTTGAAGAGGAGAGATATCCCCACATCAAATCCCATGTAAAGGTAAGAAAGAACCAGAGATCCTCCTTCTCCTCCTCCTCCTCCCTCATCATCATCACACTTCTACTGGTAATGCTGTGCTTTTTGCTACTCACTTCTGGGTTTACTAGAAACTAGTGTAAGATTCTTGCTCGTTTTTTTTGTTTTTCTTTTGAATCTTACATGTACACAGATCCCATGTGAGTTTTGGATCGAAAAGCTTTTCTTTATTTCTGTGTCAAGTTTGGATCTTGAGGCTGCATTTGCTTGACATAACTCATGCAAAGGACAGAAAACATGGCCACCGAAAAGATAACCACAAGCATGCAAATCTTTTTCTTTTCCTTTTTTTCCCCCACCCTATTTTAGCTGGAATCTTCCTTACAGGGATCCTCATGTACGGAACAACCGGGTCATTGAATGCCCTGCATTTTTCTTGTAATAATGGAGGAGTGTTTTTCTCCCCCATTCTTGTTAGGTCTCCTGAAAACTGAAGTGGGAAGGAGGAGGAAGAGGAGCAAGAAGATGTTGTTCAATCATTCAGGTGGCCGAGATGGTGGTAATAATAACTCATTGGATGCAGCAGCAGCAAGGACAGGAAGCAGCAGCTGCTCCTCGACCACCTCACCTCCCTGGCTCCTCTGCACACTTGCTGGTCTTACACTCTATCCTCTCCTGTGTTCCATTCCCAAATGCCTCCATGTTTTACTTCTTTCCTTTCTGCTACGCGTTCATCTCATCACCACATTATTAACGTTGATAATGTTTTTTGTGGGGTCACGTCCGAGTCAAAAAACCTACAAAACCCATGAAAAGTAGCAAGTAACCGTAGGATCTTGCAGTTCCAGTCTGGTCCAAACTCTTCCGTTGTCTTGTTTAATGGGTCTGCACAGTTTTGATTAATGGGCTCTCTTATCTAATCTGTAAGCATCTGGATTTCAAAAAAGCTGATCGGGGATTCTCAGACAAAAGGTTCAGAAGGATGGATAGAATTGCAAGAAAGAAATAAAGAGAAGCCCTGCAGACAAGTATAAGAAGTGTTTCCTTTGGAAGGAGGAAAGGGAGAAAAAAAGGGCTGAAATTAAGATTATTTTGAATCACGGGTTTTCTTACAACCACGCCATACTGTCTGCAAAACAACAAAAAAGAAGGAAAACATACAACAACAGCAGTGAATCTGAAATTTTGAAACGCCCGTATGGAAGGATCTTTTGTCACCTTTACTGTTTTTTAGAAGTTGTGGGGTCAGATTGATGATATCGACCTTTCATTAAATGTTTTCACTGTGTACTGTTTCTCTTCTTGTCTTTCTTTCTTTTTTTTTTTGTTTCTGCCGCCTGTCTCACTCTCTGATGCCGACGACTATTTCATAGAAGCCTTTTCTCTAATACTTTTCTCCAAGCAAAAGAAATTGTGGTGGCACCGGTTTCTGTCCTCAGGACAGCTCTCTACTTTGCCCATTCTTCTCACGTGATTATCCGCAGGAAGAACATACGGGGGACGACCATAATTCCTATTGCAAGAAATGATGCTTTACTGCTAAAATTTTACTACTTGGTTGTTGGCCTTCTGAATGTTTTGGAAAATCACTACATCAATGCCAGACTTGGAAGAGAGGATGAAGGCTTTGGCCCTTCCAAACCCAGAGGAAGATGATGGGGGCGACACGTTCGCGCAGCGGGCTGAGTCATACTACCGGACTAGGCCTCAGCTCCTCTTCCTGCTCCAGGACTTGTATAAGTACTTCCTTTACTTGTCGGAACGATACGTGCAGGCCCTCTCGAAACAGAATGGCGTTCACAGCCGCCTGCGTGCTTTGTCTGCGTCGGCTGCGTTGGACGACAGTTCCTGCCTGAGTGATAAGGAGGATGATGGCTTCCTTAGCCATGTTGATTTCTCCGATGCGGAGAGCTCGCTGTCATATCAGAATCCCAAGGGGGCGAATGGGATGTGGATTAGCGGTGATGGGGTTGTTGCGGAGATCGTGATCAAGAATGTGGAGCAGGACATCATAATGCACGAGCTCGAGATGGTGGAGCGCCGGTGCAAAGAGTCGAGCAGGAAGATATCGCTGCAGAGGAGCTTGCTTGAGGTCCTGGAGTCAGAGAGGATGATACTGCTTCACGAGAATGGGAGGTTGGGGTACAATGTGAGTGCACTCGTGGAAGAGAATCGGGACCTCGTTTCAGAGTCCGTCTACGTGAAGAGGATGGCGGGTGAGCTTGCTCGATGCATGATTAAGATGAGAGAGGACCAAAAGGTGTCCATTCTTAGCCGCAGGATCGAAGACCTTCAGGGACAGGTGTGGGTGCTCGAGAAGAAGAACAAGGAGTACTACGAGCAGCTTACTGGAAGAGAGCAAGATGCCTGCAAACAGAGGAAGGGCGACAGGGAGGTGACGCTGCAAGCCTGTCTCCAATTGGGGAAGCCGAATCTGAAGGAGGGCCGAGCCGGAAAAGATGGCAGCAGCAACCAGAGGTCACCCAAGTGGTGGGAAAGGATCAAGAGAATGGACATCTTCATGTGCGGCATCCTAACAGATATCCGCTGAATCATGCAGTGTGGGTTATTTCCAGAACTAAATTCCATATTAGCAGATGAGCTCATGGTTCGTGATGTTTAAGGATGCCACTTGAAATCATTACGTATACGTGGAATTTGGACTAAATGACATCTTCTCATCTCCGACATTAACTCGTTCGGGCGCTTGATCCTAAGCTAAATGCTTCAAAGCTTTTGATAAAGTTACAGAAAGCTATGATTCAAAAGGATAAGACCCAAAAAATGAATAGCATTCCTTGACATAGCCATACACCTCACATCATCGCTTAAGCCCGCCTGCCATCTCCGATGAACGAACAAACACTTTTGGTCCGATGAAAATCAAAGAAGCAACTGAGATATCATGAGGATCACAGCTTGATCAAAAAGTGAAAACATTAGGGGCGGACTTTGATAGACTACATGTAACTGAGAAGGCCTGGACACATCATCCTACTTAAGAAGCATGAGTATGACCTTCCTCTGCAGCAGCCTCAAATGTCTCTCCAGGTACCAGTTCTGGGACCTCATCGTCATCATCTTCATCCTGAGCCGCAGCCTCACCACCAGCAGCGGCACCAGGTCCCTGCTTCTGGAACTGCTCGGCCAGTTTGCGAAGGTTATCTAAGTTATCAGGTCCTGGAAATGTTCCGAGAAACAAATCATAAGCAAAGGGAATGCCATGAAGCGATCACGTGGAAAAACCATGGGAGCAACGAACCTAATTGGTTGATTATGCCAGGGAGAATATCCTGAAGCTCTGGTCAAACAAACAAGATGACAATGAGCGTTGTATAATGCAAAGTCCTCCATCATAAACAAAAATGTGCTGTATCAACAATGCAACAGAAACGGAAAAACATCAATGCATGAAATACATACTCTTGGTTTGCGGAGACCCGCTGACAACCCAGGTATTTGCAGCAATAGAAGCTTGAACTACATTTGAGCAAAGAACACTTTCGATTAGTTTTCCTGAAAATCGCCCATCTTTAGAGTTCAACTGTAAGAGTTACCTTTAGGATTCATGAACTGAATAACAAAATCATCTTTAAAAATGTTCACTTCCTCAATTGCAGGAATAGCATTTACTCCAATTCTCTTAAGGGTGCTCTGAAGCCTTTTATCATCAGTGGTGGTTGTCTTGTGGACAGCCTTCTTCTTTCTGAAAAGAGAGAGACCAGTTTAAAAACAACATATTGAGAGAGGAAGGCAACCAAATTTTGCATTCGATAACCAGTGAAGAAATTTCAGTAGTATTTTACAAAGATATAGCAAACTTTGGACCTTCTCATGGAGCCCTTTCCGCCAGTGCGGACTGAGCCCGCCATCTTCATAAGCTTCTCCACATTCATCTGCCCGTAAAAATAACAAATCGAATCAGAAAAAACAGGGTCAAGGAATAGAAAGAACTATTGATATATAAGGAATATTAGAAATCAGACGAACTTAAGCACGGACAAACAAACCATTTACTAGCAAACCATTACGAAATGACCAAAGCACTGCAAATCGTATAAACTTTGCCGACGTTGACAAACTGACTACGACATTTCGGCAACAATAGAATGCTACCAATTCCAAGGGAGAAATCACTCGAAACAAACCAAGCCTGACATAGTCGAACAAACATCAGCATGATAAACCTCACTACATCACATGCTGCATGCCATCATTCAAGTAATCGAACAAGCCTCCACATCGACGCAGTCCATCAAATCCCACAATCCAAAACCAAATACAACCAATCCACACATTAAACCCTCCCAAAAAAAAAATCAAACCGAACACACTTTGGCCACAGCCCAACAACCAATAGAACTAATGAAATCGTCCCCATAAAGCCAAAATGCTCCAAAAACCCTACAATCAATCGATCGACCACCAAAACCAAATAAACAAAAAAACAAACCACCACCAACAACGACCACACGAACCAACGAAATAAAACCCTACAAACCCACCCGAAAGCCGAGACATACCTTCGATTAGGGTTTTCCCGAGGGGGAAGAAAGAAAAGGAGATGAAGAAGCCAAGGGAGAAGATAAGAGTTGAAAGGAGTCGGCCGACGGCTGAAGTTTTTGTAGCTTCTGAAGGCGAAGTTTTTATGACCCATTTAGGTCTTCAGTTCTCCCTATCCCCTTGATCCGACGGCCGATGTTAGGACACGTTTCCCCATCCCGCCTGAGGTCCCCGCTGATTGGACTACTGTAGGCGGCGCTGTAGCGAAACAAAAAGCCCAATCTCTTGTTTACTTAAGATTATATGGTCTTGCTTGGTAGCCCACATAAATGGGCTCGATTTATTAGGCCCAATCTACAATACATTACAAGCATCAATTCATTCATTCGACTTGCGTCTATTTACAACTTTTCAGAACCATTTCTGGAGTAACATATATCGTAGGAAGCACACGCTATTGTGCGAATTCAAGTCCGGTGTTGTCGTCTGCGACCGAGCTGACGAGCCGCCCTTCCTCCTCCTCCTGTTGCGCTAGGGTCTCGTAGAGTGGTGTGTTCCTCGTCTCCGGCAGCCACAGGCTTAGAACCCCACTCACGATGGATAGTGCACCAAACACTAGGAACGAGAGTGATGGCCTCATTCGGCCCACCGCGACGAGCATCGGTGACAGGGACGCCCCGAGCATCAGCGACTGCCGGAGCATTGACACTGCAAAGTTCCTCACGTTGGTAGGGAAGAGCTCCACGCAGTATACGTACATCACGTCGAATGCTGTCGAGGCGGCCATGAAACCGATCCCTTCAGCAATTAGTTGCCCCCAGCTCCCGGCAGAGTTTCGTTTGCCGCCAACGTTCGAAAAGACTATGCAGATGAGGCATGAGATTCCCGCTATGTACGCGGATTGTGAGAATAGGAATCGGCGGTTCATGAACCCGAGGAGGATGCTGCCGATGAAGACGGCGGGGATTTCCATTATGGCGTTCAGTGCTACTGTGAAGTAGAGGTTGAAGCTTAGGTTCTCAACGTTGAGTTGGATGCCGTAGTAGACGAATCCAACTCCAAAGCCCGAGAGCATGATCACAACCATCCTCCGCGCAGCCCATCTGGTCCTCCACAGGCTTTCTTGCGAGCAGCCTGTAGTGTTCTTGGAATCAGTCGCCTGTTCGGACCTGGATGATGATGGGTTCACAAGAGATAAGTTCAGTGGGAGTTTCTTCCCATTCATCCTCGCGAACTTCCTGAGCACGTCGAGCGATTCCTTGGTGCGGCCCTTCACATGAAGCCAACGAGGTGACTCGGAAACAAAAGGGACTAGCACAAAGACATAGATCAGGGGAAACAGCGAGATGATACGGTAGAGGGCTCTCCAGGACGTTCGGGTCGGGTAAGCAATCACAGGCAGTGAAAGGAACCCTGCCGTAAAAAAGAAGAAGCCGTACTGGCCGACCAGGCCACGCCATTTTCGGCCGACAGCCTCAGTTGAGAGGACGAGGCAGCATATGCCAATCCCAGACCGAGCAAACCCGTTGGCGAATCGAAGGAAGGCAAAGACCAACACGTTTGGTGAGAACGAGGTTAGTAATCCTGTCATCGTCGTGAACAAGCATGCAACCAGCACTGTCTTCTTCCTTCCGAGCCAAGCGTCCGCTATGTGGCCGTAAGCCGCCGAACCTGCACAGCCCCGCGCACCTCCATCAACACAAGCGAATTCTTACCATTAGATAGAGATGTTTGACTTCAACTTACCAAGCAAAGACCCAAGGAAGAAGAGCGAGGCAGGGACCGCGGCCAGAAACTTGCGATCGCAAACAAGGTCCCACTCCGCGATGACGGAGCCGGTGCTCCCCCCCACCCACTCCCAGGTCCCCGGTTCCAACCCACAAACCGAACTCGCACCACCTCCCCGACCAGCAACCGACAGGCAAGAACTCGAATAGGACGACGAGTTCCCGGTCCCGCCAATCAGATCCTTGCACCTCCATGAAGACGGCTGCGCATCGCTAAAGATGGTGACGAGGGTGTTCTGGGAATCGAAAATCCACGCGAGCGAGACCAGGAAGACGTGAACCATCTGCGAGAGGCCAAACGACCCGACGTACTCCTCGATGACCTCGTCGACCGTCAACTCCAGCTTATTAAGATGAGACGGCGCAGAACCGTCATTTGATTGCACCAACCTCTCCCCTTCCTGGGATTCCATTTCTTCACACCAGACACAGACAATCCTATCACTCTCCTCTATATTTATACCGACACAACACGACTCGACTCGACACGATACCCATGTAAGAAAATGTTCAACTGTAGTAAGATGACAACAGATGTCGTTAAGGGGAATCCCACTGAAAACCAGATCACCAAAATAAAATAAATGAACAAAATCGAAGTGGGTTGCATTGAAATTTCGCCACTCGTCAGGATTGCTTTTTCTCCATAGTCGATACATGCACAAGTGTTGGAAGTCTCCCGTGTTCCTCCTCCATCCATGGGATTTCCTGACACCAGCAATCATTCTCAGCCACAAGAAAAAAACAACTTTAGGGAGTAATTTAGATCCAGGTTATTCACGCTGTAACCAAAATTACACCAAAAGCTTTGGAAATTAGTGAATGTCGACGTGGGATTTTGCTGCTTGTTGCAGTCTGAGTGTGATCTGCTGCATAAAGAAATATTTATTTGATCCCAACATCACCAACCATTAAGCAAAAGTCATGACGATGATGATGATTCAGGAACGACCCATTTCATTTGTTTAAATAGACAGTGAAGAAGTACAATGCTGGGGCTGGGGGAGCACTAATTGTGGTTAAGCCGGTGTCCACAGTTGCATGAAAGCTACCCACGAAGCAACCCGACCCATATGTCAAAATAATCATCATTTGTTAAGCATTTCACAAGTGGACTGCACTGAGCTCAAATGGTCGGCCTCAGGATTAGGAAAAAAAAAAGAAGATGACGGGATCGTTCGTGTAAGAGAACTGTGGGAGGCACTAGTTCCTCCACATAGGGAAAATGGCCATGGTTGGGACAAGTAGACCACTCACTGTTTGTCACCAGAACCTCGGGTGAGTGTCGGGGCATCCCGCTTGTGTCTACTGCTCAGGAAGAGGCGTAGTTTCTCACAAAGGAGATCTCGGGTGCCAAACAAGGGATTGCCGCAACCTATCCAGTCCCTTGTCTAGAGTGCCCGATTTGGCACCAGCCAGCATTTCTTCGTAAAAGGCCGAGACTATTTGGTAGACGGAGGTCCTAAGGACATGAGACACCGTGTAAGCAGTCGAGTGCATGGGAGCCTTCATTCTTTTGACCGAGACAACGGAAAGAGTATTCCCGGCCCGAATTCGGCATTGCACATCTGGTTCCACCCGCTCCGATGAGCTAATTTGGGGAAGGTGACTGAGTCTTCTTTCCCATGAATGATTCCACGGCTAGCAAGCACGACAATAGGGATGAAACTTGAAACCCGGAAGCATTGCAGCCGGTTAGCTGGGCAACCCCGTATCTGTCATATGTGCACGAGAGCGCAGTCAGTGAAGCGACTATTCCGGCATACCATGCATACAACTGCATAATTGACATTGAACACAAGGTATCAATCTGGGTAAAAATAAAAGAGCAAGCACCATCCAACTAAACATCAAAGCAAGCATCAACCTCCCTCATTCAAAGCAAGGAATTCAAGTTGATCCAGTGATCCAGCATCATAAAATCGTACCATATTAAACTTGCTATTTCAAATAGCAATTTTATGTATTTTGATCCAGCATCATAAAATCATGGTGCTGACCTTGACTCAAACTTCAGGTACAGCGCATCCTTGCCGTGACGAATATCTCTGCCGCTATCAATGCTACCTGAATGATACAATACTATTTTCTGTGCTTTCATTTTCCAGGGCATATATAGTTTTCGTCAATGTAGGCTCAAAGACAGGGCGACCTGAGATATAGGCTTCCGATGATAAAAAGTTGTGGGTTGGGCCACAGCAAGCAACCAAGCTAAGGAAGGCAGGGTGCTGTCTTCCAGGAATCCACAACCAACTCCCATCCTCCTAATTCCATAGCTATAACAATCGGGATCACGATTGTTGCAGATAGATTGTCGGTTGTCGGAAGGGATTTAGTTAGACCCATTCTAGAGTAGGATTGGACGCAGAGTTTGTCGGATAATATCCTATAAATGGTGTAATTCCTGATGGAGTGAACGGAGTCTTCTTCGTCCATGCGTCTCCTTCGGGGAAATTCTAAACACAACACTGAAGCCTTGCGACGGTGTTGAGTTTGTCGTTGATAATCAAACTCCGCAAGATTGGAGGTTCAGTAAGAATGTTTGCGAACTTAGTGATTCAACTGTGTGCACTTACGTGTCAAGACACTTTATTGTATTTGTGGAAAAATAATTAATAAAGACGAGTATTTGTCATTAATTATTTTACTTTTCTCTACGTAAAATTATTAATGATAAAGTCCCACAAATTAATGAGCATATTAATATGAAATAGTCTGTGATCGGATTGATGTTTAGAGGGGACATATAGAACATCATTCGTCAATCCTCTTTATGGACGAGTGTAACTGATCTTTTCACTTGAGACCTTCATTTATTCTATGCGTGGAGTTTACACGCTTTGACGTTGTTAAAAGCAGGATTGTGAATAATACGATTGTTGGGTGTGTGACAAAGTATAGAGAGAATATTATTGAGTCAATAGAGGATTCATCGCTCTTTTGGATTAGAGAGTTGACATTTAGGCCACTTGATAGAGATTTTAGCGACTCTAAAATCCATGGTCATGGGAGGAATGTTTTAAATTCAAGTGAGTCTATTATATCTTAGTAATCAAGTAAAACAATTAATTTGGTGATGATGTAGTTTGCGCCGAATTAATTGGGATGTCAGTTAGATGAAGAGATTGAATTACATAGTAATTGGTTCGTAGTGATTTATAATTTATGATCATTATCCTAACACGTTGTGTGACTAAAAATTGTTGCTAGACGGGTTACCTTAGTTTGTGTATGGATTTACACTTCCTTCGTGTATAGGACCAAGAGGGTCACACGCATAGCACGTCGACTCGAGCTTTATAATGATTATTTTAGTATATACTAAAATTAATCAATTGATATTTCAGAATTAGCATTAATTGGATTATTAATTTATTCAGAAATATCGGAAGCAAGTTTGGACAAATTTCGAATATGGAAATATTCAAGTTTCACTTAAAGGAATTTTTTGTAATTTTTGAAATTACTAGTTATTTCATTTGACTGTGATTTTATTTCATTGTTTTAAAAGGAAGCATTTCTTTTAGAATGGTTCCCTGTGTCTATAATTTAATGACCGTAAAAATTAAATATTTATCCGATTGTTATCGTTAATATTTGTTTTCCGTTTTAAAAAAATCGTTAATGCATTATTTTGATTTGATGAGAATTTCCTTTCGTAACGTCAATGCAGTAGTTTATTATAATATCTTTAACTGAAAGATACGGTAGATATACAATCAGACATAGTTACATATAAAAGATGAAAATTCATTGGAAGTCTGCTTGGTCTTTTTGGGGAAAGAAAGAAATCAAAAACAGTTTTAAAAGGCAGATAAGTTTTGCTTTCACGTACGATCCACGATGCTAGTACCTATCGGATCATTGAGCGGTTTGTGATCGCGTGTGCGTGGATACCATTAGAGGAGTACGTTTATGACTCTAATTCGTTCGTGAATTACATTTGATTTACCAGAAATTTCGATGTACGATTTTCGGGTAAGGTTTTTTTCTAGTTGTTTTATCTCAAATATTTTATACGTACCATGACGATCTTGTTATTTTGGGTTGAAAATTTTATTTTTATTACTTCCGCTATGCCCGAATTCTATCATCAACAGCCGCTACTCATGCTTCTCATACCTCTCCTTGATTGAGGGACAGCATGTAATCGAGCAAATGCTTTGCGTCCTGCACCACACCCTTGTTATGTTAATACCGGACGTTATCATTTTTGAAATGAAGCTGTGCCCGTTCTCAGTGAAGGAAGGAAGAGACATTCGAGGAGTCGTAAAATCGATGGACTCAAAATGAATCTCGAGCGTATTTTGTTTACACAGTAAAACAATTTTGGGCTTCAATAATGACAAGACTCATCATTACTGATATGGATCCAGTCGAAGCAGCATCTTGTTGAAGTTTGAGTCCGTCGAAGGAAGTGTATGTCGAAGTATGAACAAAACTAAGTTCGATCGAGATTTAATGGGAGGAGATGACGGTCGAAAGAAGAATCCGAATTGAAGTTTTAAGACTTAGTCAATTTTCGACCAGAACGTCACCGAGACTTAGTCGAAGTAATCAGTGTACAGTTAGTCCTAATGAAGTATGTGTAAAATGTGTCTAATAGTTACGTTAGTAGTTTTATTAGCGATTATTGTTCGGATAGTATCAAGTGTTAGTATAAATATACGGTTAGTCTTCTGTAATAAATACACGACAATCATTTAAAGACCTCAAATGGCTGCTATCGCAACGTGTTTATCAATTATCCGGTGGCGCTTCAACAGCCTGTTCCCACTCCCAACCTACAAAGCATGATTATTAAGCCCCATTGTCCATCAAACAGCGTCTTATCTTATGGTATTGACATTACAAATCACCTCGCAAAGCATTTCTTCAAGTGATAGCGACCCGGGTCAGAAACCGAATCAGCTTAATTGATACCCGAATCAGAGTCCATTGCACCAAGAACTGGCCCTCAAAAATGATGAGGGTAGGCGTCGAATCATGGCAAGCCTTCATAGGGCATGCATAGCATAATAAAGTTCACTTGCTTGATGGCGATGGAGAGAACATTGGTTGATTCTTCAAAGAAACCCACGGCTGAAGGAAAGACAACATTCATTCAGACAAAAGAATCCTTTTTGGCAGCCCTACCTACGCATGTCTCATCAACGTAGAAAGATGAAGCGATACTTCAGGAGGCGAAAACCAACCCAACCCCAGCGAACTTCACAAATTCCAAGTTTCCCAACAAAAGATACGAGGTGGTCTTGACAGATCAGAGATTTTGCATATGAAATGTTGTTCTAGCAGTAGAACATGACCCCCTTGACATTCTCCTTGAGGGCGGGGAGGGGTCTCACAGTACCACTGGATCCAGGGGCGCGAGTGCTCCGGCCAAAACCCGTGGCTCCTCGTGCAGAGGCCGCACCACTCATCATGGAACCGCTGTCGGATGTCTCTGGCTCCAAGTAGAATCGGGCACGGAAGGCCGCGAGATGGGCGTAATATGCCGGGGGAACTGCCAGGAATAAATAAGAAATTACCGCAAATCAATTGACAAATTCCAGTATCTAGAAATAGGGAGTAAGGCGTGAGGGAGAGAGCTAACCAATCGATACTGATCGAGTGCACCTAGCATATCTGCACAATCAACGAAACAGAATTTGTCGTGATAAAACGTAAATCAGAATAACATAACTATTTCAGTAGCGACGTAGTTGAGAAGAAATTATTGACTAGGAAACATTAGTGCCCGGGCAAGAGGACCTACGTGTAGCATAGGTTATTGGTGAGGGACTGTAATTCATCAGCAGTAAATTTATTTTCATCCCACAGCACATGATAATGAGCCGGCCGGCTAGTACCCTGTATCAGAATCCGGGCAACCATTGTAAGTGAAGTTCGTAGCCAATTATACTGTGGAAAGGGCAAGTGTTCAGGGTGTGATTATGGATACCTGAATGCCAGCATGGCTACAGAGATAGAAGTCAAATTCCGTCGGATGGCAGATCTTGGAGTCTACAACTGTGCCTGTATAAACGCAAAAACCACGATAAGCATAAATAATTCTGCTGCCATGTTCTTAATTCACGTAAAGAAAGCTCCTATGTTACCAGGCAAGATGTTCCCACTCCGATCAACGGCATTACGGTCAGCATGATTATTTGCGAACAATCGAGTGTGGTGTCGCTTCTGAACCACAACAAATGTGACAGTAGGTTGATAGTTTGGCTCAAGAGATTCACAAGCCTGCAAAAATTGACAAAACAGACAGTAAAAAGATCCAATCAGAAACTAAGTAAGATCAATTCAAAGTCTCATCCCGGGTATCTAGCATCATCTAATTGGCAGGCGAAGCACCTCAGCACATTCAGTGTTCATACCTTACGGATAGCATCAAGTTCATACAGCAGAACTTGATAAAATTGCCCTTCACTAACACCATCCCTGCAGATTTAACAATATTGTGAAACTGCGATCTCGAACATCAGCAACTGAAAGCAGGTCAGAAATCATATACAACAATAATGGAACCCAAATGCACAACGAAGCACCTGTAGAAAATTATGCGTTTTGGTTTCTGCCCGGTGGCTCGACGGAAAGATATCAGGAGCTCCCTGTAAAACGATAAGTTTTAGAGTGACTAATAGTTCAGGAAAATGTAAACATGAATAACTGGTCTTCAAGAAGTTCTCCAGATGGAAGATGCAAATACAGAAAGGGAAGGGATAGGGAAGAGAGAGAGACGAAGGGTACTTTATCATTCCTCCAGTCACAGTTCCCCTAACTGGATCTTGCCAAGACTTGAAAAGATCCTGAATCAACTCCTGTCGATGTGCTTGAGCACAAACCAAACCAGCATACTTCGTGATTTCTGGCCAATCTTGAGATGCAACGACCTAGAAAAATTCCAGAGACAAAGCAGACACCATAATAAACAGGAACTGCTGGACGAGAAACCAACATCGTAAAATGATTCGCATACCGCAGCAATAGAAGGGCTGGAGTCCTCTCCAGGATGAGGGTGAGTGACATCCGCACCAAAAATAATGGTAGGAAGGTCGCTCACTAGAGGAATGCGCCTAGAGAGAGCATCAACAAGAACAGTGTTTCTACCACCAACCTTGACATTTATCTTCAGGGCAACATTAGCCAAATACTGCTTGCTCTTCTTGAAAACATGCTTTGTCAAACAGCATTGTGAAACTAATCCGAGATCGGTCTCACAAACTCGTTTTAGATCACCTGCCGATGATCCCCTTGTTAGAAAAATGCAGCTCGCACAAAAACAAGCCCATAGCCACCTAAAGATCCTTCTTACCATAAAGAGAGCCATTGTTATCAGGCAAAATGACAATAAGCAAGTCAATATCCTTTGCTCTAGGCTGGATTTTCGTCATCGCTTCATGGTATCGAGCCTTAAGAACCTTCTCGACTTGGTCAGGACGAGCAGTTGTCGGAGGTATAATTGGTTCGGGATTGAAGGACTGCGAGAGACCAAGAGAGAAAGAGGCAATTAGAAAAGAAGTGACGCTGAGTCAAAGGACCAGATCATGAACAGATTTCCAGTACCATTCCAGAAACATAGCACATATGAGCAAGCTCGCTGCAGAAATCACGAGCCATGGAGTCTTGCACAAAACGCGAGAAGTTAATGCAAAACCAATTGTTTACCGTGCCCCCATTAACCATTTTCTGCAGTACAAGAAGTAATTGCATAATTGGATAAGACCTCAATGAACATCAGTTTTCAATGGACAAGAGACAAAAATATACAACAATTGGTTGATAACAAACTAATCAAACTTAAAATTACCATGCTTACTAGAATTATAGAAACTTACCTTATTCATCATATTCCAGCACCCAACCTCAGGAAGGCAATCTTTAATTCTGCCAGAATCATGGTATTTCAACTGTAGTGAAAAAAAAAAAGTCAGACCACGATTATTTCCATGCAATAAAATCTTGATGACTCAAAAAGGGTAACTTGGTACCCATGGCGCTGGCAAAATGCGAGCTTCAACTTGAGCTAGCTTATCACTAATTTTTATATCAAACTCCTTCGCATAAGGGTCCATGGAGTAGGCATTGTGACGAACAGTCTGTAGAATAAAACTTGAAATTGTAAGATGAGAGATCTGAGCTTGTTCAATCGCTACAAATGTCCAAACAACACTAAAATAATCCTTACAGATAAATAAATTTGCCAAGGTTAGTGGAATCCACACTACAAAAGTTATACAACGTTGAGAAATGATAGTAAGTGCTCCTTCGAATAGTCCTCTAAACAATTCCCGGCAATAAACATGGGCTCACAAACACACCCAAGTATGACAATGAAAACGAACAAGGTAACTAAAGTGCTGACATCTGTTGTAGATAGACGAGGAGAAAACAGCCAGGTGCCAAGAACCACAAGGCATCATCACAGGAAAATAAAGTGCCCGGAAAATACTACATGTGGGCATCAGACATGTCTGTAAGAATGCCAAAGAATAAAAATGCAATGCTGTTAAAAAAAGGCATACCCGGATAATATCTGCCTCACGTTCTTGAGGCCGTTGACAGGTAACTTTCAACAAAGCCGTGATTTGTCGCTCGTTCAGCCGTTTAGAATACCGCTGGCCTTCAACAATCTTGCATACCTGATAACCCGGAACAAATGGAGCATATGAACACATGCATTAGCACCGACTTGGACACGTGCATTCTACAAACAAAATGTGGAGAGCAAACCTCCATTGGTAAGTAATTAGGCCTATTTGTGTTTCCCACTTGTAAGCACGGCCACTGGGTGTGTTGAATAACAAAACCATAGGTTTCATAGAAATACTCAACCACAGACTTCATTGTCCCCCTGTCATCTACAGGAAAACTGAAAAAGGAATTTTCCCAAAAGGGAAAAAAATAATTCAGTCCTTCAAGAAAACAGCATCAAAGGACAGACAACATTCAACTGCAAACCACTAAAGCACTCACGTCAGCTCCCGTGTGGCCTGCGATGTTAAGCCGGAGATACGATACTTTCTCCGCATGTTTCCACGGTGTGTCACTTCAACCTTCACCCCTCTAAGAGCCTTTTTTATCTGCGAGAAAAGGATGAAAGAACAATAAAGACGCGGACGAGCAAAATGAAGCACAAAATGTATAATAAAACAGAGAAAACTTCCCTCCAAGCTAGAAACGAGGTATAAGAACTAGTAACATTTGATACCTATCAACCTGAAAATTGACAAGAAGGATATGCAGACCTTCACACGATCAGCATCAGATAATGGCCTTGATGAAACATCTCGATTCAGCAACTGGTTGACAAATTCGATTACAGGTAGTGGCTCTATAAAAGCAGTAGACGACATATCTGCAAGCTCAAAACACATTAGATTGAGTGGGTTATAAGCGAGGAGAAAATATGTATTAAAGAGGACAGAACATACCGATATTCAGAGACAGCCCCATCTGTGTCGGACGGATACTTTGATAAAAGCCGCGCCAGCTTTCAAGGCCATCACCAAGAGGCTGCCTTCTTCCCAAATCAGGCGCATAAAATGATCGCCCAACTGGGCAGTACCTGGAGAAATGTTAGACTTCACAAGTTACAAAGAGTCTGCATAGAGATCCACTTGACTGTTTCTACCAATAACATTCATCAAAAGAGAAACATGCCTACTAGTGGGGAGTTCACGTAAAACAATATCCAAAACTTGTAGAGCTTCTTGGGGTGCATCGGCTTGTCTTCCTTGCAGAAACAGCCCTAAATGATGCAAATCGGCCCGTGCAGCCAACTTGATCACTACTTTGAATTCCCTCTCCCTCCTGTCCCATTGTAGAAGCTAATAAGAGCACTGCGAGGGTAGTTTTACACATCCACGAAAGAACAAATGCCCAGAATAAGACGAACCTTTGGCCCCCAGCTCCTTCCTCCTCGTCGATAAGAGTGATTCGGAATTCCTTGGACTGAAATGGAAGAGGCCCAGCAGTATAAAGACTCTTGCGACCGTCATAAGCAGGAAGCCGCCTCCCAAGATGAGACTCTCTATACGAGTCCACCAGCTTCTTCATGACTTGACGATTGACAACCCTTGACGACACCTCAGGAATAATGGATACCTATTATTGGAGAGGAGCAAAGATAAGAAATTAAAATGGGAAATTCACTGGGAGGCTTGACATCACCAAAAAGAGCAAGAAGACCAACATCATATTGGTGCAAATCTTTGTCAGGCAGTTCCGCAAAGAAGTGATTGGCCTTCACAACACACTTTGTACCATAGCTGCCTAGTCCAGGCCGTAAAGGGAACTTCATCGATTTACTAGAGGGAGGTGCAGGTTGCATCGCCTGGCTTGTAGCACTCTGCTGGATCGACATCTGCAGAAACTGTTCAGTGATTTCAGGTTGTTCCAGTGACTGGGACGATGACCCTGCCTCCTGTGGCACAGGCTGAGGGGTGATCCCAGTATAACATGGAGCCTGGGTTGCTTGGTGCTGCTCGGGAACTGGTGCATATCTTGGCATGCCACCTGGAGGTCCTCCTTCGCGGCCGCCGCTGATGCCGCGGCCGCCTCCCCCGTAACCTGGCCGACCACGAGAAGGAGGCCCTCCCCTTCCACGACCTTGGTATTCAGGAGGCCCAACATATTGCTGTTGCTGTGGCAACCCGCGAGCCGGGCCACCAGCATAACCGACATGCCCTCCCCTCGGAGGCTGAGGAACCCAAGCTCTGCCACCCTGAGGCCCGCCAGCTTGTTGGGAAGGTGGTCGCTGAGAAGCACGCCCCGAACTGCCAGAGAATTCCTGGGACTCAGAACCCTCGCCTCCACCGGGGTAATCCGATCTCTTCTTTCTTACCATAGCGTAGCCTGAAAACACAAGAGTTGGATCATATTTGTCAAAACTCAAACAGCACTAGGATAACAAGAGACAACAATAAAGGATAAACTTAGAAACGGGTGTCAAGAGCCAACCAACGCACACCGCAAAACCAGGCCAAAACCATTCAGTTAACAAATCTATAACCGTCCGTACGAAAACCACGGAAACCTAACTCCTCGATCGCCCAATGTTCCGGAAATAATCATCCGAAACGAACAAACGGGAAACCCTAAAAATCGAAACCGCCAACAAAACGACGCAGTCGATCAAGTCCACTAAAAAAATCCGCAAGACCAAAAACCAAAGCACACCACGGTCGACATTCCAAGAAGCAACACCGCGACCAGATCCAACAACAAAATCACTCGCAAAACCGACACGACGCCGGCACTCCGAGTCCAGTGGCAGGAATCGAACACCAAACCACGCGGGGGAAAAGAAAACAAAACGCTTCGGTTCTCCACTCACCGCCTCAGCCCTGACAGAAGAAAAACCTTCGATCGGGGGCTGCGGCGGGTGGTCTGGAGTGGTGATGGCGGTAGTGGCACCGTCGCACTGCGCCGGGAAGTGCGGGAACCTCGGAACGACGTCGTTATCTCTCGGCTTGAAAACGACGCCGGGAGTCGTTTAAAAAGGGCAGGGAAAAAGCGAGGACGGATGGTTGCGTTGAAATGACGAATATGCCCCCCGAACTCCGTCGGAATCCGAACAACTGCCCCCTTACTCCATCCCCTACGACGTCGAGAAACGGCTGTGATAAAAACGATCCGACATTGGAAGGAAAAAAACCTAATTACGTCGATCAAAAACAGTCAGCAAAAGTTAAAAGAAAGGAAAAGAAGCACCCCACCACCACCCCCAAATTCATCAGAACAGAAGTTTGAAAGGATAATGGTGGGAAGGAATGCATAAGAATGCATTACACAAATTGGTGGCCCTCGTGACTCACCCATTATTTGCTTTTCTTTTCCTTTAGTGGGTTTTTAACCCAGTTCAGTTCCCCTTTCTCATTTTTTGATAATAAAAAGTCAAAGTAAGATATATTTCGGGTGGCATTGCACCCATCGTCACCATTTCCTCCTCCTCCTGGGTGCCTTTGGTTTTCGCTCGGATCGGAAGCATGTGATCTCTGTCCGTTGGCATTTTTACCCGACCAGACAGCGACCCACAGTCCCCCTCCTGTTATTACAATTTTTTTTCTTATTTCCCAATGAATGAACCCAAAGCAAAGCAAAGCACCTATCTATCAATCACTTGTGATGATAAAAATAAGGACCATGTCACCTTCACGTCACGTCGTATCATGAAATCTTGTAGCACTCGTTTGGCAACCCCGGGGGAGGCGTGTGCAGGAAGGGGAAAAGCTTTCAACCCAGGAAATCCTCAAACTTCCCGTTGAAGCTAAAAAAGGGCAACCACTCCCTAAAAACCTCTATCTATCAAATATATTATTAATTTCGATCTATCCATGACCTGTCCCTATCTATAAGGCATGGCGACAAAAATTACCCTGACACAACAACCACGACGCCTAATATTCGGGAATTCTATTTCTTTTTTATTTAGGGAGGGGGGGTGGTGGCAATCGTTTTGATTTCGCGTCTGGATATATCGGGATTCGGGTTTAGATTCTTCATCATTGGTCCATAGTAAAGGTAGGGTGCTCCGAGAACTGTATATTTTTCTTTTGCACTGATATGATAGGGTGGTGAAGGATGGCTTTGCTTTGGTTCCTTGGTAATGGGGCTTTTGAGTGTTCGGTTCTACTTGTCTATTTGGGCTTCGGGCCTGCGGATGGGCCGGAATGTGTCCGGATGAAAAGCATGAACCCCCTCCCCGCTTTTGCCCAGAGCTCGCCGACAATTGGCGTCCATAGGAAGTTTCAGGTTTTTGAAAACTTATAAATCATTAGGTTTGGTTCATATTATACAGTTTAACGAGGTTGACTCGACAGCCCATGCCCATCCATAGGTTATTGTCTAAAGAGTAGCCATAACCACCGACTCATCCGGATGAAGAAGACGCCGGTTTATTACCATGGCAGGGCGCCTCGGAGGTCAGGACACTGGGTCATGCACGAGTATTGATTGGACCACAAGGAATGCGAGGACGCTTCTGCTATTCGGGTGACCTCGCTAGTCGTCGATCTCGATCACTGAACCAATGAATGATTCCTTCTTCCGAACGCGAAGGAAGACAGGAAGTAAAAAAGCTAAAAGGGGTAGAAACGAGAAAAGGGGTAGAAAGAAAATGACAAGCATCCGAATGGGGAAACGGAACAAGAACTTGGATCGTGTAAAACGATGTAAGATGGAAGAAGGAAACAGGAGTGAATCCCGCCAATATCAAAGATGTCGGCTTTTGCTTTTTTCTCTTCTCCTCTTCTTTCCTCCCACCTTTCCACTCTGTCGATCATCAACAATTGATTGGCCCAAAAGACATTCTCTTTATTACCAAATGTGCGGGAATCACTGACTTTATAGTGACATTGAAATGTTAATTTCTAAGTGATAGTGGGCGTTTTGGGAGAATCAATCATCCTTTTTGCTTTTGTGCCATTCCCCTGACTAGCAAGTAATGCCCCACAGTATCTAAAACTACTACTCAAATCACCCAATTATTCCAACATCCTGTCTGTCTCCTGCCCAAGGGATGATGTAACGGGGACAAGCCAAGGATCTTCCAAAGATGGTGATCTAAGAAAAGCTGCACCCTTGTTTATCATGATCGGAACACAAGGGTGTCTGTTGCTTCTTACTTTGTTCCCTAGGACCATATGAATGCATAAATTAGTTTAATTTGCTGTAGCTGGTGGAACTAGGACTTTATCAACCATCGTGGGTAGTTACAATCCCATCCGTGAGGCGGGCGATGATTCATGGATACAATAGATAGGGAATGAGTCCCTTGGAGGCCAATTGGCCTTGATATCGAACGTTGATGGGGTGGCGGTTTGTGAGTACTAGTTCTTGTTGCCTGTAGCAACATACTCCTCCCTGCAAATGGACGGTTCATGGATGCAGTTAATCAAAGGTGATGCGCCAGAAATACCCATCAACTGATGAGAATCAAAGGCACTTCGTTTCTCCAAAAAAATAAGTAAAGGAAAAACTGCATTCTTGTTTGTGGTTCTGAGTAGATCCGACTTTATAGCTGGGATCATACTTCATGTCATTCGACCACAGTGGAACCTTCAGGCCGAACGCAAAACAAGAATGACAGACTATGCGCAACACTGATATGCAACCACTGACTTTATTTCTCTTTCAATGGAAAGAATAGTATCTACATCAACCAACAGGATCGAAGCACTGCACTAAACAAAAAAAACAGCAACGAACAAAACTGCCACGCTTCCATAGTAGGGATACCAAAGCAAGTGGTTTATGCACTTACATCGACTCAATACACATGGTAAAGATCCCGAGTTACAAAAAATACAACTGGATCAGGAAACTGCACAACTGTGTATGCAGTATCCATTATCATTTGTTGGTTTTCTTTCGATATCACGGTCACGGAGACAGATCACAGTCCTGGGTGGTTTATGGTTCGATATAAATAAAAGATGAATTAGTCTACACAACAACAACCTTCAGGCTACCTGGATAGGAATGATCCCTTTACAAGCTGAGATCGCAAGGTGTCCAATGTTATGAGCAGGCCCTGGTCCTTTGCGTCTCTCTCTCTTCTATCGCGACTACAGGTGATGACACCTCCCTTTCTGCCAAACATCTTTTATAAGGAACAAATCCCTTCTTTGAATTATCCGAAGTACCGGCCTTCTCATAACACGATTTCTGATTCCCGGATTCTTCGGTACCCACATTCTTCTCATTGTTCAGGAATTCACTAGTCGAGCTCTCGCCAGAATATTCTTTCTCACTAGAAGGATGGATCAGGGGAAATGTAACATGTCCTGGAATCAGAGCCAAGTTCAATGGCGTGAAATATAAGTAGGGTGCAGCTTGGTAGAATGGCCCCCAGCGAACCGAACATTCAGGGGTGAACTCCGCAGACCGCGGATCCTCTTTCTCCTCAACCTGGAGAACAGGCATCACGAGAGACAATTGCATGTTGGACAAATTCGAAGTTGCCATCTTCGAGTCTTCCAAAACCGTATCATCTCCATCAAGCTTGGCTCCATCCAACTTGGAACTGCAAGCTTTCTGGAGTTCAGTAGCCAAAACCTTCCTACCAAACAGCCTCACAGAGGTTCCCCCCATGTTGCCAGTTCCGTCAGGAGATGAAGTGTTTTTGGAACTCAAATCACAGTTCTGGAAAACCATGGCCAAGATCGCGAAAAACAAAGTCACGAGAACAACTTATACATAGTATATATAGATAAGGAAATCAAGTTCTAGTCTGGACTCCGGACACTGTACCATAGAGGGCATGTTATCCAGATTGCTCGAACCAGTGGAAGTTTGAGTGGACAAACTACCGGTTTTCTCTTCTGCAGCAAAATAAGACAACAAGCACAAATATTCTTTGCCATTAGCCCTCAATTTAACAGAAGGGACATTCCAGGTACAAGAAATAGATGAAAGGCGTCTACTTTGCTGAATAGGAGCAGAGCCAAGGGCGTCTGAGCCACGAGAAGACAACATAGAAGTTGGCGATCCAGAGAATTGTTCAGACTGAACATAATTTGGAGAATGAGACCTCTCAATGTTGTATGCGATTGCCATTCCTTTTGTATCGACATATTTACGGGGATAAGGATGCAGTGGCTTCCGCTTTGGGCGAGGGGGAGGTATTTCAACCTGCTCACTGGATCCTTCTGCATTGGATTTCGCACCACCACGGGCAACCTGTAAACAGAAAAGTCAAAACCATGATCTCAAACAAAATTTGATCAGTCCAGTTTCACATCATCCAAAAATAATATTGAAAAATAAAAAAACTCGTTCCCAGATTGTTAAGACCACTGACTAGACATTGTAATAAAGACGGCTAGTTAACTGACCTTGGTGAAGAACTTTTGAGCATGACTCCGAATTTGAACAGCAGTTTTGGTGCCAATGTGCTCTGCATATTTCAACACCCAAATAAATCAAAGATGAAGTAGAATATGCCAAATCAGAGCATTCGGAATTACCTTCTATCTGGCGCCATCCCCGGCCATACAATTTCAGAGCCTCAAGGAACCTCTGATGCTCTTCGTCAGTCCATTTCTCTCTTTGTTTGGTGATCGTGTAAGGCAATCTCACCTGGAGTAAGGAAATTCTAACCGACTCAGAAATCATCGTGTCAAGTTCATGGCACAGAGTAATTAAAACTGTTCAACAACACAACCTTGGGAGCAGGGTTGATCCCTCGAGATTGCACATCTTTCAGGAACTGCTCCTGAGGAAGCACGACGGAGGCACTCGATGCCTCCCCTTCATTCTGCTCCTATATGGAAAAAAGAAAGACATCGACAAAAGCATGGGGAGAACAACTGCCATCAATGATCCTGACATCACCCAGTTTCCTGAAAAAGCTCTCCTTAGTCCTTTCCTGACCACATCACATTGTGAACCAAGCAGACATCTAAAGTTGCCAACTACTGCCTGTGTCGGGGCCTCAAACACTAAGTATCCTGCTGAAGGCATCCTAGGAAACATGGCCAGACTTATCCAACACCCAATTCAATGGCTTTCAGTGTGAATTTCCAATCGGCCGCAGAAATTTCATTTACCCAAATTGCTGTACTCCTTCAACTACACATCACAGATTCTCGCAGAGACAAACACCTCCAAATATGAACTAGACAATAGGATCGTCCTAAATAAACGGCCTCAACTAAAAACTATCCAAACCAAGCCAAAGATAAATAGATGCCGACCTCAGCAGCCATCCCTTCAGAGCATCAGAGTCAGAGCCTTCCCTGCAAACAAAGAACCAGAAGGACTATAAGCAACAGTAATACCGAACCAAAAAAAAAACAAGGAAAACAACCACCAAATCCCACGAACTCTACAAAAGATTCCTGTACCGTAAAACATCCTCGGCAACAGATCTACCGATCCCATGGGTTAATCCTCGTCCTCAAAGCCCCGAGCTTCACCGCCGACCTAGTAAAAAAACACCAAAACACAGGAAACGCCATAGAAAAAAAACACAAAACATCCAGAAGAAAACCCAGAATTATTCCGACCAAAATGAGCCAAAAAAAAGCAAGACGAGAAAATCACTCCCGACTCACCTCGCAGACGAAAATCCCCCCGACACGGCCAGCGTTTTTTTCCTACGAAGACAGCCACAAACACAACAAACAACAGCTGCAGTAACTCTGGCGACTGCTTATGAAACCAAAAACAGGAAATCTCAGGAAAAAAAAAGCACAAGAAGAAGCTCGTAACTCTAACTTTGAACGAATTTGGAATGAAGGGAGACGGACAGAAAAGGGGGAGTGGAAGGGATTTAAAGGAGGGGGCGGGGACACGTAGGACGATGGACTGCCCTCTCCTCTTTTTCTTTCCTACACTCGGCTGGGGGCGGGGGAGAGGAGAGAGAGAGAGAAACAACGCTGTCTGGACAAAACTCCAGGAAGGACGGAAAATGGAGATAGAGAGAGAAAACGATCTTGTGGCCGAGATTGGTCAGGTGTAATGACACGTGGCGAAACCAGGAGTAACGTCCATTTGAAAGACGAAAATACCCCTGCCCGCATGTCTATTTCTTTTGGTTAAAGAAGGGGGGGGGGGGGGGGTGTTTAAATTTTAAGGAGATAATTTTTTTATGTTTTTGGGGATATTATTTTGATTAACCTTTCTTCCCCAGGTTGAACGTGCATGGGAGTTGTTTACTCGCCCTCCTGGCCACTCGTTTGCCTCGAAACGGCAAACGGTGAACATTTCGGTTCCCGTCACGGTCGTTTTTTAGGTGGCCTGGGGTTCACGTCGCTTATACCACTTGCCGAGCACCCCCAGCGACGGAAAAGCGTCCGTCGGGAGATTCGGCGGAAACGTCCGGTCCCGACACTTGGAGCTATTTAGACATAATATGTTGTCTTATTGTTGTATTTTGGGCAAGAATATCGATATTTAGCCCCATTAATATTCAAACTTTACGTTTTGACATATCGTTTAAAAAGTTTTTAATTTGGCGCTCTTTCAATTTTACTTTTCAATTTGGTCATATTCGTAACAGTCGTTAGACTTTCGACGGTAAACCTTTACATTATTCGACGTGTCTTGAAATGTTTCTTTTGTTTTTCCTACGTGGACTATCAGCAACGAAATCAAGAAGGGGATGCACTGCAGCACTTGGCCATGGCAGGTTCGGGTTGCAAGGGTGGATGATGTCCTTGACATTCTGAATGAGTTGAGGGATGGAGACGGAGGTGGAGGTGCTGAGAAGGTCCTTGATAATGCTGTCCACCCAAGCCATGACCGAGCCACCGTCGTCCATCGGGAATCCACCTTCGGCCCCACCTGTTTCGACAACAGGGGGGCTAAGGAAGGAGGAGCGGGGAGGAAGAGAGAAGGAGGAGGAGGGGGTTGCTTGGACTTCTCAGGGGGAAGAGGGGGAGGCCGGAGAAGAGACAGACGGAGGGGGAGAGGAATTGGGAAGGGGGAGGGAGGGAGTCCAGGAAAAGGACGATGGGGGAAGGAGCAGGGGATAAGAAACCCTGGATGGAGGAGTGAGTGACGTGTTCGAACCAAATCGCACACGCAAGTATACGGGTCGCGCAAGTAATATAATGATGAGAAAAAGTATCGTTCCCACGAGGACTAGTTAGAACCTACTGCCGATTACCAGCAAGTCTCAGATTCTAGCCGTAAACAGTTAATTGATTTGATAAGTTGATGCAAGAAATTAAAATTGCAGAAAACAAAAGTAAAGCAGTAGTCAATGGGAGAAAAGCCTAGGACGATGAATCCCCTATCGTTTCGTCAGTTATCCACACTCTCTCTTCCTCAATTCATTCGGTTTATGCGTTTACTAACCACAATTCCCTAACAATCGCTACACCTCTCTCGAGGCTGTAACTGTGAATTACTAATTACCCGTAAACCTATATTTCTATAGCGAATCACGAATAATCAAAATTCCTTGAGATCCAATTGTTCTCTCGGTTACCTACGAGTGTATATCTCTATACTCCTCTTAGTTAAGCCGATCTCTCGGCCTTAACTCAGGTTGCGTTTCCTCTCTTCTAATCCTAAGTCTCTCTCGAGTTCACTTAGCGATGAGGAATCAAACAAACCGGCGATCAACCGATAAGTAGGCAATGCACACAAGGAAACGTAAGAAAACGCAGAACTTCATAAATTAAATCTGAAAAGAGTGTAGACAACCGACTACGCGAATCGGTTCATCACAATCCTATAAAGCAAATTAGTTCGACATCGGAAACATCATGAAAACGCAGAAACTAAGGGAAGACATGAAGAACTCCCTCAAGATCTCAATTCTCTGTTTCCGGCCGTCAAGAGGTGTCTCAGATCACCCTAAACCGAGTCCTCACCAAGGTTTTTATACTAGGACTTCTAAGGAAATAATAAAAGAAATCAAATAAAATATCTCAAGTTGATCCTCGTCCGGCGCGGCCGCACAGGCCTTTGGTGCGGCCGCACCTTCGCCACTGTGATGTTTGTCTTCAACCTCGACCGGTGCGGCCGCATCTCTACTTGGTGCGGCCGCACCTCACATTCTGCCTCTTAGCTCCTCTTCTAATCCTCCTGGTGCGGCCGCATCTCCAGTTAGTGCGGCCGCACCTTGCATTCTGCTCATCTCGTCATCCCTTTGCTCTTCATGTGCGGCCGCATCTCTGCTTGGTGCGGCCGCACCCTCACGTCTGTCCATTCCTCCTCCATTTATACGGCTTCCTCCTCATGGATTTCGCTCCGTATCACTCGTTTCCCTACAAAACAACATATGCGTGCACACTCCAAAACAAACCATGAGAAACGCACAAACGAGACTAAACAACGGAAACTAACATCGAATTTGTTCTAAAATGTGATTTGTAACTCTAATTTCTTAGAGTTATCACACCCCCAAACCTAGATTTTGCTAGTCCCGAGCAAAACAAATAGAAAATGCACCTAAAACAATCTAATGCAACGGTAGCCTAAGTGTGTCGGAGTTTCTAGTCACGCTAAACATTCTCAGTTATCGGTTGCTCAGCTAGTATATTTGAACTCCTGCCCCTACCCGACTTGTGCCTCGGTAATCCTGCATTCCAATCCTCCACCGCATTCCTTTACAAACATTTTCGACTCCAACCAGAGGCTAAAACGAGTCTATTACCAAAATAGCACACTTCAGGCAACGAATCGCAAAACCAACCCAAACCTATGATTCTTCACGCTAGGCAACACACTTTCATTTCTTTTCCCCTTTTTTTTTGTTCGTTTGCACGACTCTAAATGCTCGTCATTAACAGTGGGTACCTATTTAACAAGTTTTCGATCAATGACTCCCGAACCAGTTGGTTCAAGGCATTGGGTGATAAAGCACCCCTCGGATCTAATCACTCAAGCCACCACCATCACGACTTACACCACAAGTACATATTCAGGCAATTCATCAATTTCTCACACTTTTCTTTCTTTGTTTTCTTTTCTTTCTATTTGTTTTTTTTGTTTTTTTTTTTTACGCCCGAACATTGGTACTCAGAGCCTTGGCAAAACATTTTAAAAATTCTCTTTTCCTTTGTTTGGTTGCCTAACACTTATGTCTCAAAAGGCCGAGGTAGTTCTACTTATGTCGCCCTCCGTGTGCTCAAAAGGTTCGAGATTCGCCGAAGCCAAAAATTTTCATTTATCTCCTAGTTTCGGATTGGACAACTATCGCCTAACACAAGTCAAAGTAAAGGCTCTCGTCCTCCTACACTAGGAGCCTAGCCGATTATTCACATCCTTGAATACGATCCTATCAACTCCAACTCCTTAGGCTAACATAAACCACACAATCAACTCAACTCAAACTAACAATGAAAATACCATCCATGCTAACACAATGCAGACACAAAGCGAAACAGAAACGACACCCCCAAACCTAAAGGGAGCAACGTCCCGGTGCGAAACAAAACAACATAACAAGGCAAACAATAGGGAGAGTGATACGAGCCTCAAAACTCGGCGGAGCCGGAGGTATCTCCCCCATTGGGAGAGTCTTGATCATCGGGCTCGCTCAAGTCGTCGATATCCATGTTCATGTGCGCTGCGACGCGCCGATTGAAATCCATTTGAGACCTCATGAAACGCCTCATTTCTTGTTGGAAGCCATCCTCGGTTGTGGCTCGTGGAGGAGGCGCTGCAGCAGAGCTAGAAGGGTGAGTGGGAACGGGAGCAGGAGCCATACCTTCGTCATCAGACGACGCCAACCCATGTGTCCTCTCGTAAGCTTGCTCCATGCTGACCAGGGTGGAGTAATTGAGTTCGCGAGGGATATGTTTCACCTCTTCTCGGGCATCCCAAAGCACCCCTGCACGTTTACACAACTGGAAAATCGTCGCGGGGAACCAAATCCCAAGATTAGGATCCTGCAGGCTCGTTGTTAGCATATGAGAAATCAACGAAGCGACATCTATCTGTTTGCACTCAAGAATGCAATAAACAAGCACTGCGCGTTCTTTTGTCACTTTCGATGTATGCTTTGCGGGCATCAAACGAGACGAGATAAATTGCAACCACAACCTAGCTTCCGGTTTTAGATTCGTGTTGAGCAGGGATATGGGCTGTTGGGTACTCTTAGACAATGTCCAAGACGACCCCTGAATGGTTAATCTCCCTAATATAGCAGCGGCATCGAAATGCGCATTGACCGTGGGATAGAACTCATCTTGAGCTATATAGGGGAGGTTATACAATTCCGTAATCGCCGCAGCGCTAAAACAAACATCCTTTCCCCTAACGGGCACAACCGTCGTACCCCTATCCATGGTGCCCGCAATGGCATAGAACTCGCGCACTACGGGTACGACAAAAGCCGCTGGTGATTCTACAAATTTCTCCCAATGAAGGCGGGAGATGGTGTACCTAAAGTTGTACATATGGCCACTGCTATAATCTAATCCCCGTTCGACGTTAATAGTCCTATTTACCAAGTCCTCCCTATATCGAATCTCCGCGGCCTCCGTCATGCCTCCCCTAGCTCGACCCCTAGCGGGCGGGTGTTCAATCACTCTCGCTTTCTTCTTAGGGGCCATAATCACAATCAAGCAATCAGATTAACCGGGGAACGCTACCTAACCAACACCCAATCCCCAATCCGATCGCTACCACACAACACCCAAAACCAAATTCAATCGCTACTACACAACACCCAAACCAAGGGAAGGTTAGAGGATGTGCAAACCGCGGGAATCTGCTGGGAAGAGACGGTGAGTGGCAATGCGGTTGTCGAAATCCGGCGTTTTGACGTGGTGGAGGGGCGATGGCTTGTCGGGGCTCTAGGGCGGTTGGGGGTGACGGCCGACCCTTCTCCTGCAAAAAGAAGAAAGAAAACTAGGGTAAGAATGAAAGAGATGCGAGGAAGGCTGTGTTTTTATATATATGTATTTTTATTTTTTTTTATTAAGTGGTGCGGCCGCATCTCCTTTTAGTGCGGCCGCACTGTGGCCTCTGGTCACGGGCTTCTTCAGTTGGTGCGGCCGCATCTTCCCTAAGTGCGGCCGCACTGTGGCTACTGGTCATGGGGGCTTCTACTCTGGTGCGGCCGCATCGAATCTATGTGCGGCCGCACCTCGCACACTGGTTGCAAGACAGCTGCTTCTCGTTTCACTGGCGAGCTCCCCATGATGAAGTTCGTCCTGCCTATTGCCCACCTAAGAAAACGAGAAATTCTGGAGTACTAAATCAAAAATGAAAATAAAAATAAAAATAAAAAAAACAATGCACAAGTTTAAATAAAAAGATTGTTGGGTTGCCTCCCAACAAGCGCCTGATTTAACGTCATCGGCTTGACATGTTGATCCACTAGGCGTCTTCCATAGCCAGTGTCCCCGGATCCCGGTGGACAACGCCTCCCATATAAGCCTGGGTAATTTGGAAGGGCCCGGACCAACGCGACTTGAGTTTCCGATCCTTCAAGCGCCGATCATGCCATATTTTGGTCTTTTCCTTGTAAATGCGGGCATTTTCGTACGCGTCTTTCCGGAATTCCTCCATCTCATTTAGCTGCAATAATCGTTGCTCCCCCGCTGCTCTAGGATCCATGTTCAGCTTCTGAACCGCCCAGTAAGCTTTATGTTCCAACTCCACCGGCAAGTGACAAGCTTTGCCATATACCAGCTTGTACGGCGATGTCCCAATCGGGGTCTTGAAGGCCGTCCTGTATGCCCATAGAGCATCGTCAAGCTTGGTTGACCCGTCTTTTCGATTAACGCTTACCGTCTTTTCCAGGATCCTTTTGATTTCGCGGTTGGAAACTTCGACTTGGCCGCATGTTTGAGGATGATAGGGTAAAGCCACCTTGTTCATGTGCGGGTTCAGTCGCCGTTGATGCTCGACGGACGCCTTCTTCTCACTGTCCAAGACAATCTTGTGCATGCAAATTGCTGGACTAATCCCTTTGATGTCCGCAATAGTCCACCCGATGGCGGTCTGGTGCTCCCGAAGCACTCGTAGCAACATCTCTTCCTGTTCGTTAGTCAACGAAGATGAAATAATAACAGGAAGGGTGTTGTTCTTACCTAAGTAAGAGTACCGTAGGTGATCTGGTAAGGGCTTCAACTCCAATTTCGGGGGCTCTTCGATGGAAGGCTTGATGGTGGTTCCAGGTCGGTCAAGAGGTTCCACCCTTTGAAATTGTCGCACAAAGGTTACCTCTTCCTCAGACGTCTCATCAAGGAGTGCATCTTCCGTCGGTAACTCATAGGCTTCTAGAATAGTCTCGACGGTAACCTCCTCAAGTATGTCCACGTACCTGCATTCATCAACTTCATTAGGCATCTTCATGGCCTTATCCATGTTGAATGTTACCTCTTGGTCGTGGATTCTCATGGTGAGCTCTCCTTTCTGGACATCGATTAATGTCCTTCCCGTTGCTAAGAACGGTCTTCCCAGGATGATGGGAACCTCCCGGTCCTCCTCGTAATCTAGGATGACGAAATCCGCGGGGAAGATGAACCTGTCCACTTTCACCAAAACATCTTCCACAATACCCTTCGGGTAAGTATAAGACCGGTCAGCTAATTGTAAGGTCAGCGATGTTGGTCTTACCTCTCCGATGTTCAGTTTCTTGAACACCGAAAATGGCATCAAATTGATGCTCGCCCCTAAATCACATAAAGCATGACCAAAAAAATCAGTCCCAATGTGACAAGGGATGGTGAACTTACCAGGATCCTTAAGCTTTGGCGGTAGTCTCCTTTGAACAATTGCACTGCATTCCTCGGTCAACGAGATTGTTTCGTGACCACCAAGCTTCCGCTTCTTTGACAGGATATCCTTCATGAACTTCACGTAGCTTGGCATTTGCTCGAGCGCCTCCGCGAAAGGGATATTGATCTGCAGCTTTTTAAACACTTCAAGAAACTTTTTGAATTGCTGCTCGTCAGTGTGCTTCTTTAAACGCTGCGGAAACGGAACTTGAGGAATGACAGGAACTACAGGCATAGGATCAGTACGTACCGGTGTTTCAATACTCTGATGCTCAAAGTCCTTTCTAGACTCCGTCTCACGTACCTTAGCCTGACGTTTCTCCCTAGCTTGCTCTTTTTCGGCCTCTTGCCGCTCAAACTCCTCTTCCAGGTCCTTCCCGTTTCGGAGGGTAATAGCACTGCAGTTTTCTCGATTCTTGGGGTTGAGCTCTGTGTTGCTCGGAAACGTCCCCTGCGGTCTTATCACCAATGATCCTGCTATCTGCCCCATTTGCATCTCGAGCTGCTTGATCGAGGTCGCGTGGTCCTTCAGTATGAGCTCCTGCTGCTTCCTCGTCTCCTCTTGCTGTTTCCGAACCTCCTCATTGCTAGCCAGAACCTGTCTCAACAAATCTTCAACACTAGATTTAGGTTCACTTACGGGTTGTCGCATCGGTGGTGCAAATCCCGGTGGCTGGTTTGGTCGCGAAGGCCCGACATCCTGTTGCTCTTGATTATTTCTCCACGAGAAATTGGGGTGGTTGCGCCATCCTGAGTTGTACGTGTTGGAGTACGGGTTATTCCTGTTAGTGCCTCCCACGTAGTTCGCCTCTTCAGCCTCTTGCAATTCCATCACCTGCAAATTAGAACGAGGTGGAGGGTTAGCATTTTGAGTCGACGTACGCAACGCCGCCATCTCTTTGGTCAGTGTCTCTAGCTGAGCGCTGAGGGCGGTGATAGCGTCTATCTGGTGATGTCCTCCTCCTCTTGCTGGTGCTCTCCTTTGGCCATTTGTCGCCATTGCCTCGAACAAATCCAGAGCGTCATCCGGTGTCTTGTTCATTATGGTACCTCCTGCGGCTGAATCGATGGTAGATTGGAGTTGCTCCGCTAGCCCGTCGTAGAAGCTCTGAACCAACATCCACTTGGGGATGTCGTGGTGGGGGCATAGCCTCTGCAGCTCCTTGAATCGATCCCACGCTTCATACATGGATTCGCCGGCGAGTTGGCGGAACGAGGTGATGTCGTTCCGTATCTTCACAGTTCGGCTTGGCGGATAGTACTTGGACAGGAAGTGCTTGCGGAGATCGTCCCATGAACTGACTGACTCTCCTGGCAGCGAATACAGCCACGCTCTGGCTTTATCTCGAAGCGAGAATGGGAACAACCGCAACTTGATTGCTTCTGCTGATACTCCGTGATACCTGAAAGTGCCACACAAATCCTCAAAACGCGTTAGGTGCCAGTGCGGATCTTCGTTAATTAAACCACCAAAATTTGAATTTTCAATCATATGAATAATAGATGGTTTAATTTCAAAAGTATCCGCCTGAATTTCAGGACGGAGGAAACCAGCATGATTCTGTGGCGTCGGCTGTGCGTAATCCCGCATTGTCCTCGGCGGTTGCTGCGCCGCAATGTCGACGATGTTGTCGTTGTTCGCGTTCGCCATTGTGTCTCTCTGACCCCTTCTCAAAATCCGAAACGTTCGCTCGATTTCAGGGTCAAAGAGTAGCTCTTTGTCACCTTTGCGATGTCGCATACACCTGCAAAAAGTGAAAAAGAGAATCAGCGACTACAATTGAAAATTGCTGAAGAAAATTAGCAAATAAATTCTAAAACTAGTCCCCGGCAACGGCGCCAAAAACTTGTTCGAACCAAATCGCACACGCAAGTATACGGGTCGCGCAAGTAATATAATGATGAGAAAAAGTATCGTTCCCACGAGGACTAGTTAGAACCTACTGCCGATTACCAGCAAGTCTCAGATTCTAGCCGTAAACAGTTAATTGATTTGATAAGTTGATGCAAGAAATTAAAATTGCAGAAAACAAAAGTAAAGCAGTAGTCAATGGGAGAAAAGCCTAGGACGATGAATCCCCTATCGTTTCGTCAGTTATCCACACTCTCTCTTCCTCAATTCATTCGGTTTATGCGTTTACTAACCACAATTCCCTAACAATCGCTACACCTCTCTCGAGGCTGTAACTGTGAATTACTAATTACCCGTAAACCTATATTTCTATAGCGAATCACGAATAATCAAAATTCCTTGAGATCCAATTGTTCTCTCGGTTACCTACGAGTGTATATCTCTATACTCCTCTTAGTTAAGCCGATCTCTCGGCCTTAACTCAGGTTACGTTTCCTCTCTTCTAATCCTAAGTCTCTCTCGAGTTCACTTAGCGATAAGGAATCAAACAAACCGGCGATCAACCCGATAAGTAGGCAATGCACACAAGGAAACGTAAGAAAACGCAGAACTTCATAAATTAAATCTGAAAAGAGTGTAGACAACCGACTACGCGAATCGGTTCATCACAATCCTATAAAGCAAATTAGTTCGACATCGGAAACATCATGAAAACGCAGAAACTAAGGGAAGACATGAAGAACTCCCTCAAGATCTCAATTCTCTGTTTCCGGCCGTCAAGAGGTGTCTCAGATAACCCTAAACCGAGTCCTCACCAAGGTTTTTATACTAGGACTTCTAAGGAAATAATAAAGGAAATCAAATAAAATATCTCAAGTTGATCCTCGTCCGGCGCGGCCGCACAGGCCTTTGGTGCGGCCGCACCTTCGCCACTGTGATGTTTGTCTTCAACCTCGACCGGTGCGGCCGCATCTCTACTTGGTGCGGCCGCACCTCACATTCTGCCTCTTAGCTCCTCTTCTAATCCTTCTGGTGCGGCCGCATCTCCAGTTAGTGCGGCCGCACCTTGCATTCTGCTCATCTCATCCTCCCTTTGCTCTTCATGTGCGGCCGCATCTCTGCTTGGTGCGGCCGCACCCTCACGTCTGTCCATTCCTCCTCCATTTATACGGCTTCCTCCTCATGGATTTCGCTCCGTATCACTCGTTTCCCTACAAAACAACATATGCGTGCACACTCCAAAACAAACCATGAGAAACGCACAAACGAGACTAAACAACGGAAACTAACATCGAATTTGTTCTAAAATGTGATTTGTAACTCTAATTTCTTAGAGTTATCATGACGTCACGGCCATGAGGCTGCTGGCTCTGCTGCTACCGGAGTGGTTGGGAATGGCATTGGGAACGGGGACGACGGCCGCATTCCCCTAGCCCGGGATTTGGATCGGGAACAGGGACTGAAAACCGTAGGCGCCAGTGCAGTCGACGGAGGAGGGTGCGAGGGGTGGGGGAGGGGGAAGGAATGGGAGGTAGTCCATCTCAGAAGCCATACGCTTCTTGGGAGGCCTGGCATGGGTAGATGGAGGGAGGAGGAGGTGGTCCAAGGGGGAAGGGTCGAGGGGGCAGTCGGAGGAAGAGTTAGTGTTAGGGGTGGTTTCGCCGGACACGATCAAACCGTAGGCGGCCATGGAAATGAGACACACAAACAAGAAGAGGAGGAGGAGGAGGGAGTGTGCCTGCCATGGCCAAGTGTTGCAGTGCATCAAATAAAACGCTAGGAAAGTCCACGTAGGGATTACCCAAACCCTAACCCCCTTCTTGATTTATTTAGTTGATTATTGTCCACGTAGTAGAAAAATGTTATGTTAAAGACATGTCAGACCATGTAGGAAAAACAAAAGAGATGTTAGAGACACGTCAGCTATTTGTAACGACCGTTATGAATAGGGCCAAATTAAAAAGTAAAATTAAAATAAGGCCAAATTAAAAAAAATTTTAAACATTACGCCAAAACGTAAAATTGGAATATTAATAAAACCAAATATCGATATTTTCCCCCCTTTTTTTTTAGTCACGGCGTGTGGACGACGCGATGTTTCGAGCCAATCACGTAGCCGCTTCGGCCACGTATTAAAGGTTTAAGAGAAATAACTTGCACTGCCTTGCATTTATTTATTTTGAGTTACCACAGTGTGGGGGGTACACATCACTCACGTACGTGTATCTATTTTTATTTGACAAAAACTTCCTACTAACCTCCATCAGAGGGAAGGCGGCTCTTCTGGGTCATATCCACATGTCCAGCCCGACTAGAGGTTAAGTCATCGGGGTTGTAAAAGTCTAGTACGTATTCTAGAAATTAAGTTAGCTTTCTCTTAAGTTCTGATATTTTTATAGATCTTTTGAATTTATAAACTAAGATATTTAGAAGGTGGGCGGCACGAGTTGATTATGAATAATGTAGATCTGCGCGTGTGATGCGTGAGTCAAATTATCATTTCGTGTCAATCAAATTACTTTTCATCCCTTTTCCTGGTTTTCCCTTTACCCTTACCTTGGCATCTCATGCACATTTCGAATTTATCTTTTTAGTCTAGAAACTCGTTGTTACAACGAGTTTATTGAAATAAGGCCCTCCCTCGTGGCCCTGGCCAGTAAAAAATTGCCGGGCTGCCCGAGGACAAATTTCTTCATAGCTATAATTTGGCTAGTGGTCCGATGCCTCATCCCCTTAAAGACCTTGCTGTTTTTCCCTGCGCCCGATCATCTCGAGCTCTTCGTACTGGTATCATCATTATTGAAGGTGTTGTTCTACGAGTTTTGTACAAATATATCTTTTAAGTCCGGAAAAAAATTCGTCGGATAGTTCAATTTTCAAAATTACTAAAATACAATGGCAAATTTTAAAACACACCCTCAAAACACTTATATTTTTTTAATATAAAAAATGATAAGTTAAACAGCCCTCACACTCGAATTCTCCTTAGTCCCGTGGCTCACATTGTTTGCTCGCAAGGATAAGAACATGCTCACAATGGACAAAAGGAACACAAAATTTTCGACAACAACACAGATTATATTCCAATTCAATCTTATATGTATACATCATACAACTCGGCTCCGACTTACAAGAGTAGCATGCACCCATTCTAGTAACGTCAATGGCAGCCCAAAAATAGCTTGCTCTCTCTTAGTCCGTCAGTAGAAGCACAAGGGTCACCTGTCGCATGATCCTAACGCAAGCAAACTCTGGTGTCCCTAATTATGTTAGACCTACCCCGACTTTTATTTGACTTAAGTAAGTGACTATGTAAGCTTCTCTTTATCGTCGATGGCCAATTTGCTCGTACCTCCCTCACGAGATCCGCCTAAGTATCCATTTTGGGCCATGCCTTAAACCCACTCCTTCCATGTTAAAAATTGGACGCCCTAACGGCAGATAACTTTTTTTTAACCGGATTCTCGTTGTCAGATTTTTGGGCATTTGTCACGTGCTAAGAGTGGGCGTTCTCGTTTTCCCGAAAGAAAATGATGGTTTAATTAGCGCTGGGGGCTGTTGGATTATGCACACGAGGCGCTCGACAAAATTCCTCAGAGTGCAAGTGGGGGTGTGGAGGAGTAGCGAATTTCGTCGATTTTGCTTCTGGGATGTAACTTTTCGGGTATTATTTTGTGGCAAACGAATGCAGCATTGCCGTTGTCGAGGCTGCGGATATGATGTAGGTCAGGTCACCTAACCTAGAGGGGTGCGAGATGGGCTGTGGGTATGAGCAGTTTGGGATCGGTTGGTGAATTACATGAAGAGGAAGGGTACTGCTGTGGCACCTGCCGAGTGCCGACATGATTTTGCGTTTTTCCTGGAGGCAGGGATGGTGGTTGAGCTTTCCGAGTTTATGAGGGCTGATGATCCTCCATGTTTTACCCTACTGATTGTCAGAGCACATGACGGCGTTTTATAATAGTACATTGGCCAGAAGATTTTCCTTCAATCAAAAGAGAATTAACATTGTTTTTAGAGGGAGGTGAGATTATTGGGGGAGAACTCCTTGGTCTGATCTTCACTGGTTGCAATGATCTTTATGTTACTCCTCATCATGCGGCACTAGAAAATTCCAGTGAAAGAAGTTGTCTTAGCTTCTTGGTATTTTTAAAACTCACCTGTTGACTCTTGGCATCAGCCATTTTAGCTCCCCAGGCAGTCCTGATACCAATTCACTCATCGACTATTTGGACATGTTTTTGTTTGTCTCTATGTGTTATTCCTTTTCTGCAATGACGAGCAATATCATCCCACTCATTCTCAGGCAGGGTTGTGGGCCAGTTAGGTCCCCTGAGATCCATTTAGGATCAGACATCTTATATGATATAATATGTGTCTAATGAGCAAAGTCCCATGTAAGATACCTAGTTCTTTTGATTGTATGTATGAAAAGAATGCTTATGCTGCTTATCACCGATTAAGCAAAAAGACTTATGTGCATTTCATATTTCACTTTTTTCTGATAATTTAAGCTGATATTCTCTCATTAATAAATCCCACACGCTTTACTGACTCTCCTGTTCTATTCGGGGATTGATACATCAACTTATCTTGGACCAGATATCTATCCTCTAAAGTTGCCGAAGTAAGACTATATTGCAGATTGTAGCCTTACACCATAACTTATGTTTTGTGTGGTTTATGTGGCTGTAGAACAATTTTCTACTGTCTTTTATATATTCTTTTTAACTGAATACATATTTTCTTACGGTAATCACGCTCTGGATGCTGTCAGCAGAGAAAAGTTGGTTAAAGGAGGAAAATCTCTGTAGTTGGCGATGACGTTCTCTTGTTTTACCTCTTATTCCATGGTCAATTAAGTCTGCAAAGGAATAACGCCGCCTCTGGAACAGGTCCATCAATCAGCATCACAATCATGTATGGTGAACATCATTACAATTGCTGCTATTTCTTTGTCTACAGGGAACCCTCCTTTGTGATCTTTGATTTTGTGGAAATACACCGTGGCATCGGCTATTTTTAATATGTACCAGGAATTCTTCTAGCAGACGCTAAAATCATCATCATTTCACTTTGAACTTTTCTCGTAGACACTGCCGATTTATGGAGTAAGTTCAAAGACTTCTGACATCATCCATAATGTATGATGTATCTTGATTAGGGTTTTGAGATGAAAGGTGAGCTTTTTTTCCTATCGTTTTGAATCTGAACACGACAAAGAGTTGCAATTAGCTTCAACTTGTCAGGTTGTACTGTTGATAAATAACTGTGCCGAAAGTATGATCTTTTTCAGCAATATGTTCTATTAACTTTTTTGGTTTTAGTCCTTAGTAGGTTTCTTCAACAAATTCATCCAACTCATTGGCAGGTGTTCCATCTCTTTTTCCGCGAAGAGCGCTTTGATGACGCCACCCTCATTTCACTCTGAAGATCACAACTTTTTATTTTCACATTTTAGATGTGGTACTGTTTGTTGGATGAAAAAAAAGGGTTCTTAAGATTTTTTTGCTCTTCCATCGCATATGATTTACACTTGCTCATCTAAAGCAAAATGTCAAAAGAAAGGCATCTTTTTTTCCAAAAAGGCATCTTCTTGAGATGATTTTGGCTGAACTGTGTGGGAAGAAGTTAGAGATGTGGAAGAGCAGATAAATGATGTTTTCATCTAGTGACTCAGAGATACCATTTTAAGTAAGGCATGATGTTGAAATCTTGATCCTCCATCTATTTCTTAGATTCCCTCAAGATTATGTTGCACTCAACAGCATATAAGCCTCCCATCAGATTTCTGCAATCTATGCAGCAGTCTGATACATGACCCGCATGACATAGAACAGTTTACTTATTCCCTAATCAAAGTCTGTGTCTACTGACACTAGCAATGGGCTAATATGGTGGTATCTAGTCTTGAAGAAATTGAATGAATACTAGTGGTATGTCATTGGAAAGGTGGTTTGTCATCTGAATGAATCCGAAGTTACGCTTTCGGTTACGGAAGTTGAATGGTTTGTGAACTGCCATTCCGCTGTTTATTGTTGAGAAGTTGACGCTTACTTCTAGAATCAGCAAGCATACTCTAAAATAAGATATGTCAATATCAGCTGGTATGAATGGAAAAGAAGAAACAAAAATAATTCAATCTGACTCGATGACATTCTTATAACTGAAAACAGTCTGTTGCTTATGAGAAACATATCTTGGAGATTGGTGAACTCTTTGGTTGCGGCCACATGGTTGTTGTGCCGAAGTCTCTATATTACTTTTGTTGATCTTTTCTTTTAGTTATATCCACACATAACAGGATTCTGTTTAGAAAAAAACTGTCCTTGCAAATTTATTAGGTTTTCTTACCCAAAACCCCTGATATATATTGACTAATACAGAGACAGATGGCCCGTGTCTGGTTAAGGGACTGCATTGGTGACCAAATCCTAGCTGAGGGAACAATTTATCCCGAACCGGGAGGAAAACTGGTGCTTATCAGAGCAAATTACTGTTGTTTCGGGGTAAAATTGTCCAATTTTTTATCTAATCTTGCAGGCATGGGAGAGTTTTGTAGACGGTTGGGCATCAAATCGAGAATACATCTGGAGGGACCTAACAGAAGTTACCAGGGGATGTTGGAAATGGTAGGTGAAACTGGTGAACAGTCAACAGGCACAAGTCAATTCGACACACATGTTTAGAAGAGGAAGACCTGAGGTATTATTGTCTGCTGAACCATTCTACTACTTCTAGGGACTCCAAAAAGTACATGACTTATTATGACGCGGTCGTTCGGTTTGTCCGGTTGGTCGGACAAAGGATTGCCATGACCTTAGGAATTGAAACCTCGTTTTCCTTTTTGCTTGCATTGCAGGGACAAAGGATGAGTTGGTGACTGTTAAAAGACAGTTGAAGTGCAACACCTCATTCGTTCCTGCGGTTCGAATAAAAAGGTATGAGTTTAGGGAAAGTAACCAATCTCAGGGATGTGTCCTCTTAATATAATTAATGTCCTCAAATAGTCATATTTCCACCCCCCCCCCCCCAAACCAGACTTAGATTTCCTAGTGGGTAGAAAATAGTGTTGAATCTTTCTCCTCCCAACTTTTGAGAAGGGGTAGGCCAACAACAGTCAAAATGTGTTGAAGGGCCTGAGGGAAAACTAAACTGATTTTTAAGACATTGTCCTATGATTTTACCAATTCTGCCTTTGGTCATGTTGATTGCTGCTACCCTTGCCAATTCCTGTGATTAAGACACCCCCCACCTTTGTTAATACAACCTAATTGGTGCAAGCCAAGACATAACTACGGATGCCCTCGTTAGGTTTGGTTTTGGAGGGGGGGGGGAGGGGGGGTTGCCGGGGAAGGTAGCGCAACCATATGAAGAAACCGAGGACTGATCTCGTGTCATTCATTCTATTCAATAACTACTATACCAGTTTGGTCATGGGGTGATGATCGGATTCGAATAAAAAACTTTACCGTGTGTCCCGGAACAACACGAGAGAAGAGCTTTGTTCGAAAATATCGTCCATTTCGCAAAATAATTTGTAGTTTACGACACAGAATCTGAGAACATACCTCCCCTGGGAGTGGCCCCTGAAGTTTCTAGTTTCCTTTTGTTATTTTACTTTTCTTGGGGGAAGTGGTCATTAGGGACATTTCAACGTGCGATTGTGTTTTCCTAACAGAAATCCTTCAGTTAGGTCCGAAAGTTGATAAAAAAAATCACAAGAACCTAAATAAATAATAATAATAATTATTATTGTTATTATAAAAATAATCAAATCCATTCTTCCGCACTAATCTAATCACCCTAACTATATTACCAACCAACCGGAACCTCCCACTTGTGTTTCCCTTATCACATACCCAATCTATGAACACGACCCATTAAAATGAATCGTGCTTGCAACCATTTTATTTAATACACTAACGATTCATACCAAATTCATCAAATGCCAAACCAAATATACTTTAATGAATTCCCCAATAATTAGGGGATTATTACTATGATGTTGTAGTAGCTCCACTTATATGTTGGAAAACGAAAATCTCTTGTGCTTTGTATTGATTTCTTTTTTCCTTGGAGAGTTGGGGGAAAATTAAGAAGATGTTGAGAGGGGAACTGAAAGTCCAACCCCCCCCCCCCCTGCGACCACTAGGGCAACACCTAATCATTTACTTGCATACGTTGTAATAATGAAATAAAATGAAATGAAATGCGACTTTTATACATTTATTTGTGAAAAGTTAGTTCCATGGTTGGCATCATCTAAATGTCTTTCTTTGAAAAAAAAAATAAGCAATAACAAAAAGCATAAAAAAATTAGTTCAAATTCATCGTCTTCTTGTGTCATTCGGTCTATATATTTCTACACTCTTCTCCCACCTGCTCTTCCCCCTTAGATCGGACTACTTCTTTCCCACCGCCGCGGCCGCCACCAAAGTCACCCGAGTTTCGGCCCTTCTTCTTCTTCTTCTTCTACTTTAGGGTCTTTGTATTCCTTAGGAGTAGGGAGATGTGCTCGAGGGGGCACTGGAGGCCGGCCGAGGACGAGAAGCTCCGCGAGCTGGTTGATAAATGCGGCCCTCATAACTGGAACGCCATCGCGGAGAAGCTCCAAGGGAGATCAGGTTCCATGTTTTTTCATCCCTTTTTTTTTTCTAGAAAGAATTTAGGGTGTAACTATTCAAAACCCTTGAAGAACATATCTTCAACCAGGAAAAAAATTATGTGTGTGACCAATAATAAGATGTAATAAAGGGATGTTACAACTGCAGGTAAGAGTTGTAGGTTGAGGTGGTTCAATCAACTGGATCCGAGGATAAACCGCAGCCCCTTCACCGAGGAGGAGGAAGAGAGGCTGCTCGTGTCCCATCGGATCCATGGGAACAGGTGGTCGGTCATCGCGAGGATGTTCCCTGGCCGGACGGATAACGCGGTTAAGAACCACTGGCACGTCATCATGGCTAGACGGAACAGGGAGAGGATGAGGTTGTGCGCGAAGAGGGCTGCTTGCAGCTTGTTGGAGGAGCGGAAGTCGGCTTTGGCAAATTTTAGGCAAGAAGTGGGAATAATCGGAGGCGATGACAATCGAGAGGCTTTGGGCAATCTCGCCAGCTCGATTGTTGAGAGCTATTATCTAGGAAGACAAGATCATCATCGATTTCCGATGACGAGTATTCAGTTCCCTATTCGTGAAGGTAAAATTTCATTTTCTAAGTTCAGGAATACTTGGGCGAATAATCTTCCTCGCGATGTCACTGATGTTCCGCTTAAATATGTCATGCTTATTTACGATAGCTCGAATTCTCTAGTCTAATATGGCATATATTCAATAGCAAACTCCCATGAACATTTCTGTCGGAGGCCTCTAGCCTTATATACATTGGCCTAGGTTTTTTGGGAAAATATACTTGATCATGTATCACTAAATCTAATTAGTGTCATCTCACATCTGTTACATCATGATTATCTGCAGACAAGGTCCGGGAACACGAGTTCTTCGACTTCCTCCGAGTGAATACCGACTCAAACAAGAGTGAGCTGACAGATCGCACGAGAAGAGATGACGACGAGGTCAATCAAGGAGCTGACGCCAAAGAACAGCTTCCAGAAAAGGGTGGTCCTCCGTTCTTCGATTTCTTATCGGTTGGTTAACGAACACGTAAGTGGTAGCACGAAGAGAATGCAGCTCGCGAGCGTGACTTATAGTTTATACCCCAAATACACACACACACACTGTGTAACTAAATGAAACATTCCTAGCCAGGGAAAGAAGCTTAAGTTCAAACTATATGATGTCCAACCTCGTGACGGAATCCGGCTTAGACAATGCAGCGAATCGTGCCAATATCGCACCTGCCATGACGTTATTGAGTGAAACCATAGTAACCAACCGACGAGTCATCCGCTACAGCGAAATGATATTTCCCACCCTCCAGCGATGTGAAATCTCGAAAAGCCCCTGGAAATAGCCAGGCATCCGTTAATGTACATCATCCAAACAACTTTCACCCAAATAGAAGCATACGCCCACGCCATCAATTACTCCTAACGAAGGGTTATTACCACTTTTAACGAAAGTAACGAAATCTCCAAGGTACGAAAAATACGATATGGGGTCACTTTCACTGGTGATGTAATAAATGTGGCAATTGGCTTTTGACAGGACTCAAACACCACCCACACAATTACCCGATACCAACTATAAATCGTGTCACAGTTCGCAAATCGAATAGTTTTAATGGTAATAAACTCGGGTAAAACAACCCTAATCTTACAATAATCGCTTCCTTATTTTCTAAATCCAGGAAACCCTTCTCTTCAAAATCACTCGATTATTTCATGTAAGTTGGTTGCGTCGAACATCTCCTCGAATGTCCAAATAAGTTGGTAATCGACTTCTCCTCTCCCATTGTACCAATCCACCACACACACCTTCGACCGGGCGACGTTACGGAATTGTGATGTCATAGATTTATCCGGATGTAAGCTTTTTGAAAGAACGTAAATATCAACAAGAGTTAACGAAAATGGAAGCATCACGTCAATGGTGGAACTTAAACCAAGCTCCACGGCAGAAATATAAGAGCTTATAATTTAGTATATAAGTCCAAGGAGGCTGCTCCCTCCACAGTGTACGTTAAGCTTGAATAACGGGCAAAAAAACTAACACTAACATGTAGTTGGGCTTAGCCTTATTGTTAGCCCAACAAATAATTTTCACATTCTTAATGGGCCGAAGTCGACAAACGAGACCCAGTCGATCTCTTGCTCCACTCAGACGGGCACAACATAGTTCAAGGAATTGCACCAATTAAAGGTGTCCACGTACTCAATCTTGTCCCCGAGTCTAAAAACCCCACCCTCTAGACCTGGGGAGGGGGGAGGGGGGAGACTCTGATCCGATAGACGGGGTTTCGTCCGCATTTCATCGAGATCCCCCCGCACGATGTCTTCTCCGATGTCGACGATTGTCCTTGCTGTCGCCGTCGTCCTTTCTATGGTCGGTCCCGATCCGCGATGGCCGACGGGTCCGATCATCGCTACAAGGAGGGAGAGCTTGTCCCTCTTTACGCCAACAAGGTCGGCCCCTTCCATAACCCTTGTTGGGTACGATTGCCTCAGATCTTCGGGTCGGTTGCGGAATTGGTGGTTTTCCTGTCGGTGTTGTGAATGTCGGTGGGTTTAGGGTTTAGGATTTTGGATGCGTGCTTGGTTTTGGTTTTTTTTATTGCTGTCGGTGTTTGGACAGTGGCCTACTGGTAATCGGTTGTTTTGTTTGGTGACCAGGAATAGTATTGCGCTTGTGTGTATGTGTCGCTCGTGAATTGGGGGGGGGGGGGGGGGGGGGGGGAATATGGGGGTGGACTTGGCATTTGATGTGGCTTTGTTCGTTGGTGGATTAGCGATTTTATTGAGGTTCTTGTACTGTGGAATATGTTTGGAGATTATGTTGCTTAAATGTGCTTATATTAAATTCAAGTGAGGATCGGTATGATATTTGGACTTTCTGATGATATCTCTCTTATTTTGATGCAGCGCGCTATTTCGATCTTCCCTTCTGTCTGACAGGTTCATTTATTTTCGTATTTCTTGATTTTATTCCTTGGGATTCTTTTATGTCCTGACCATTTCAACATTGATTTTCCTATCTTTTAATGTACAGGTAAGGAGAAAGACAAAATGGAGGCCCTGGGTGAACTGTTAAATGGGGATCGCTTGGTCAGTATGCCATACCAGTTGACCTTTATGAAGGATAACGATGTCCAGGTTGTTTGTAAGAAGCATCTCACCAAGGAAGAAATGGCATGGTTTCGGTCTGCTATTGGCAAAGACCACTACTTTCAGATGTATTATGATGATCTGCCTATTTGGGGTTTCATTGGAAAGGTCGACAAGGACAGCAATGACCCGAATGAATACAAGCACCACCTTTATAAGCATATTCACTTTGATATCCTCTATAACAATGATCGTGTGATAGAAATCAATGCTAGAACAAATGCAGACACCCTTGTTGACCTCACAGAAGACAAAGAGGTGGAATTTGAGTTTGTCTACTCAGCTAAGTGGAAGGAAACAGACATTCCTTTTGAGAAGAGGATGGAAAAATACTCAAAAGTCATCTTTCCGGCCTCATCACCTTGAAATCCACTGGTTTTCTATTGTGAATTCTTGTGTGAGTTCTCCTTCTGACTGGATTTCTAGCCACGATCCTCATGAGAGTTCTTAAGAATGACTTTGTCAAGTGAGGACCGTAATTTAGTTACAGTTTTCTATTCAACTTATGTTCATACTATTTCTTTATTCCCTTTTGTCTCTCATTGAAAAGGTATACACATGATGAAGAGACTCCGGAGGACAAGGAAGAGACTGGATGGAAGTACCTTCATGGAGATGTATTTAGGTTTCCAGCATTCAGATCGCTGTTCACGGCTGCAGTGGGTTCGGATACTCAGCTGTTTACCCTGTAAGTGCAGGGTTCATGATGTCTCCTGAGAACATTCTTTTCTTGTGGAGAATTTCCAGTCACAGCCTGGTGATTGGTCCTGCTTCTTTATTTAACATGACGATATTTTATATTCAAATTTGACAGCACTTTGTTTATCTTCCTACTGGCACTGGTGGTGTCTTCTACCCATACAATCGAGGAGCTTTGTTCACTGCTCTTGTTGTTATATATGCCCTCACATCTGGAATTGCTGGGTATACTGCCACCTCTTTGTACTGTCAGCTAGAGGGGACGAACTGGGTATGCTATTTCTGATTGACATTTGGGTCGTGGATAGTTCTTTCTTCTGCAATTAGACAAATGATTATACTGACTGTCCCACCTTGACAGGTCTGCAACCTACTGTTACAGGATTCCTCTTCTGCGGTCCATTTTTCCTCACATTTCGTTTTCTGAATACTGTTGCCATTGCATACAAGTCTATGGCTGCTCTTCCTTTTGGCACAATCGTGGCGATAGTTCTCATATGGACACTGGTGACTTCTCCTTTGCTGATACTGGGTGGGATTGCTGGGAAGAATTGTAATACTGAGTTCCAGGCTCCTTACCGAACTGCTAAATATCCAAGAGAGGTCCCAACATTGCCGTGGTATAGGGGAGCTATCCCTCAGATGGCAATGGCTGGTTTTCTCCCGTTCAGTGCTATCTATATTGAGCTCTACTATATATTTACCAGTGTGGGTTCATTGTATCTACACCATATACAGCATCTTGTTCATAGTCTTCATCATTCTCCTGATTGTCACCGCATTCATCCCTGTAGCATTAACTTCCAACTTGCTGCCGAGGACCATCAGTGGTGGTGGAGGTATGCCTTATCTTAAATGACCTGTATCGCCAGTAGTTTAATGCTTGCTAGTTTCTCTTATTAAAGTCCATCATTTTATTCTCTGTGTTCTTATTTTTGTATCATTATTTTATATGGATGATTGTCGATGGGTGTTTAGGTCATTCCCTGCATTACGTAGAATTTTATCAGAGAGGAAATAGTGATGGTTTTGCAAATTGAATAATAATTTTCCATTTTTGGCGTAATTTAAATTCTGCTATCTATTATTTCTAACCCTGAGTACTAATCAATATAGACCTAGTCTATCGGCATGCCGGAGAAGGTAATCTACGCATAATAATTTTTTAAGAGATTTTGAGTTCAAAGCCATTAATCATTTTGAGTACATGGATGATTGGTCTTGACACGGGTATGTATTTGACAGGTCGTTCCTGTGTGGTGGTTCAACTGGTCTGTTTATCTATGGCCACTGCTTGTACTACTACTATGCCCGATCAGATATGTCTGGTTTCATGCAAACATCAGTTTTCTTTGGCCATATGGCATGCATCTGCTATGGATTCTTCCTCATGCTAGGGATGGTAGGTTTCCGCTCAGTCTTACTGTTTGTTCGGCATATATACAGATCCATCAAATGTGAGTGAGAGATCCGAGCAGTTGGTATGTCAGTCTTGTAACTCTTTCCGTTTTAAGTGGGCCCGATGCTGTGCAGAGATACTATTTACAGATTAGGCTTGTAATCCTCTCCTGCTATACCCAGAATAGTAGTTAGATTTTGTTTAATTATCGCCACTTCTTTGATCGTTTTGCTATTGATCTTGCTTTATTGTACATAAATCACATTTGTGACCTACCATGTAGTTTGCTGCTGATAATGGTTCCGAGAGAGAGTTGCTTTTCACGCATTTCCTCATATCCAGGTTAGATATGTCAGGGCATGGATTATAAGACTTAAGTCAGTTTGGTTTTCCTCTGGTGACAAATTTTGTAAGTGGGTTTAGCCACTTGGCATGGTCATTAGAGATTGAGCTTTCGTTCAGGGTCCAGCTAGATTTTCCTTTGAGCCCTAGTCCAACTGTCTGGGACATTCATTGCCCTTAGAGACAGGGCCGGCCCTGTTAATCACTGAACAAGGTGGACCAGGTAGTGGTTGAGTAAGATCTCACCTCACCCTGTTTAGATAGAACTTTGGTTGGATAGCCGATTGTTTTGTGTAATAGTAAAGAGAAAATTGGGTGTCTGCCATGTTCGCCTTGCTTTTCCTTTTATTTCAAGACGGGAGGAAAAGTGATTTTGTGGGAGTGGGGGTCTCCCCACTCCAAAGTCCAAACTTTATTCAAACTTTGATGCCCTTTGACTTTCTGGCACTTTTCACACGTTGGCCTCTCTTTTTGGATGTAAGAAAGGTTCCCCAGGGGACAACGTAGGTCTTGTCGTCTTCTTTTTTTAAATAATAACTCCCCCCCCCCCCAACAAGTACCAGATTTACTCGTGTCACTAATCTCCTCCTCTTCTTTGATTAAAAGCCAAACTCTAATTTCTCTCAGGGAAAGGTTCCCTCCTTTCTATCCATACAGATAGATACCATGGATGCCTCCTTTTCTTTTTTCCCTTGTGGTTTATTATTGGATTTTTTGTGAGAATTTATTATTATTATCTTAAGACATGGGAGTTAGTGGGTGTTGTGGAATGCCCATTTTCCCCGTTCTTTTGCCTTTTTAACTTTTGGGTTTGGAGGTGTTTGTGGGGGGGGGGGGGGGTGTTTACTCCCTTTTTGTTTGCTTCTCAGCACCCCCAATCGTGGTTGGCTTCTGAAAGTTCCTCCCAAACCCGTTAAAGACATGATGGAGCTTTTGAATCCCTGTCACTTGATAGACATTGACAATTTCTTTTGTTTTTCCTTTTTATATTATGTTGTTTTTGCAGCTCCTTGTAAATTACACTTCCCGGTTTCTACTCACAAATAGCTAATGTGCTTTTATACATCAATAACCATCTCCCTAGCATAATTGAACTGCTCTACATTCATTCTATACCTCTTACAGATTATTATTATATGATTAAAACATGCTTAGGTGGACATTACTAAGCATTTTTTTCATTAGGACAGATGCAAAAATTTCTCCCGGACAGCAAGAAAATGTGAGGTTGTACTAATGTTGAGAAAAATGTGTCTTGTCAGAGAATGGTAGGGTGAGGGGGAAGGGATTCTAATCTTCAAGCAAGCCATTTTAATTGGGGGTTGGGGGGGAGAAGGGTCTTATAACAGTACCAGCTTTGCTTTGCATTTGAATTCCAATTTTTTTCCTTGTTTTTTTGAAAAAGTTTTACAAAATAGCTAGTCATATAGATCTCCTTATTGGCCACCAAATTATGCACCCCTCTTCATTTGCTTTTTCCATCTTGGGTCTGCCTGCCCCAGCCAATCTTTTTAAGAAGGGGGAAGAGGGAGTAATAATATGCTTTGTATTATTTATGCACATAAATATGCATGTTAAAAATTAAAAGGGATAGTTTTTATTTGGGGGGGAGGGGGGGGGAGCAGGGGAAGCTGGCTGGCAGGTGATTGAATGAAAAGCAAAGCACATGGTCTTCCCAAACAAAACATAAAAAGGCAAAAAAGAAAATGTGATAGAACGAGATAAAAGGAAAAGGATATAAAAAGAGAAGAAAGCTATCCCACTTTTTATTCCATCCCTCCTACATTTTGTAGGTATCTTTTCTAAATGGACTCCCATGTTTTTTAAAACCCTTTTTTAAAAAAAAAAGATATACATGAAATTAGTATTTACATACACCAATCGAGGCCTTTCATGTTGTATCCAGAAACGGATTGAAACTGATTTATGTAGATTAAACATGGATGGGAGGAAGAGGGGATGGTTTTTGGTGGGTTGGGTTTTGTGGGAGGACTCTCGTTTATGATTGATGACGGTGATGGATGAACAGAGATATGAAAGCGATGAGATATGTGAAATTTGTCTGGGAGTGGATTGTTTTTCTTGTCTGAGAGCGACGACTGATTCCCCCAATTTCTTTATCTCTTTTATTTGGCACTGAAAAACATGGCATTTATAAAGGTCCCTCCCCTCCCCCTACCCCATCTTCTTTCTTTTTAGTGTTTGTGACCCTTATTTACTTTCACCACAGAGAGACTCAGACACATCCACAGACACACCGGACAGACAACCACCGATTTCTTTTCTTTGTCATCAAACCAAAAAAAAAAAAAAAAGGAAATAACAAAGAAAGGATGGATAGATAGATTGTCGGGAAAGATCGTTTTATTTCCATTTACTTATCACGATTGAAGTCATTATGTGTTCGGCTTATGTAATATGTTTTGGGTTGGGACAAATATCGATTCTTCTGACTCTCCTCCCGAGATCACGACATCGATCCCCATTTATTATTACCCAGTTGTGCTTTGAGTGCTTGTTTGTAGCTGTAATAAGTAGTAGTTGCAGTAGTAGTTTGTGGTTTTGCCATTTTTGCAGTTTGCAGTTTTGCAGTATCAGTCCAGCTGCATACTCTCTATTTATTCAAGAAAATCTTTGGGATCGGGATCCTTGGTTTTCTCGTCTTCTTCTTCTTCCTCTTCTTCTTGCTTATAAGATCACAGTAATTAATTAGTCACCCTCCAAAATAAGGTGGCATGCTTCATCAAAAAAAGGGAATTCGATCGTCATTTGTGGTGTGATTTGGTATCACCACTCTTCTTGTATATTCCGATGGACGAATGGTTAATGAGACTTTCTTTACATCTGCATCATGAATTCAATGCCGGAGGAGGAGAGGTGAGTGAAGGCTATGATTATGTGATGACTTTAATTTGGTTTTTTTGGGGTGTGTGTCTTTCTCGACAGAAGAGAGAAGACCCACCTTCACCGAAAACAAAAAAATAATAATAATTAAAAAAAACACCTCCCAATTGAAAAGAAGATCTCCTCAAGTATCGTCCAAGCAGATAATCCAAAACAAAAACATCGAGGGTGTCTCTTGAAGAAATTGTCCCCATCCTCTCATTTAATATTATTTTTTTCACAAACAAAGTCAGGTGAACATCCACCACAATATTGCAATTACACATGACATGTGTGCGTGTCTTTGTGAGGTGGAAATGTCACTCGATTTCATTAACTCCCCCCCCCCCCCTCTTCTTCAGACATTATGTTTGCCTTTACTTACCCACTACACACCAACTAATCATTCTGTCCTAAATTTAGTAACAATGTCATGGTCAATAAGACAAATATTCCTCAATAAAATCCTTTTCCCATTTACCCTTTTTTGCGACCTTTGCTTTTTTGTACTGAATCGGATGCTTTGGAAAACAAACAAACAAGAAGAAATTTCATTTCTTGGGACAAGTTTTTCAAAGGTGTCATCATGTCATGACCAGTAATTGTCTCCTTATGTAAAATGTCATTTTAATAGAAACTATTACAGTCACGTTATTTACTGTACTTCGAAATGGGAGTGTTTGAATTGAACTGAACACAAGTTCTCTTTGATGATCCAATGTAACACTCATGAACCCCAAAAGTAAGATTTTGAAACTCGCTAAACCCCAGAGATCCTCGACTGGAACTGCCTCTTACAGGCATGGCAGGTGATCCGGAGCATCGCCGAGTTGGTCTCCTTGGCGGTGTGCTCCTTGAGCGCCATCGCCCTGTCGAGCTCAATCTGTGCCCTTTGCCTCATCCTCTTGGCGTCCCCGAACTCCTTCTCGGCTACCTCGAGCTCCCTCCTAGCCTGCTTCCTCGCCTCCTCCGCGGACACCTTCTCCTCCATCGCCAGCCTCAGCTGCTCCTTGACCTCGTCCCTCGTCCTCAAAGATTCCCCATTGTTGACATGATTCGCCGGCTTACCACAATTACAGTTGAAGCCAGAACTGCTGATGTTCGAGTGGTCGTCGCACGACCCGATGGAAAGCTGAAGGTGGGTGGTCGACTCGATGAGATCCATCCTGGAATAAGATGACTCGGATGCCTCCGCCACGGAGGGGGGGACGACGACCCCGGGAGCCGTCACGAGCCGAAGCTCCAAGGAACAATCTTCGCCGCCGTCATCATCGTCGAGGTTGGTATAGCTAGGGTTGCTGCGGAAGTTGGGATCATTTGGGGCCGGGAAGCCGGCCAGAGTAATGGTGTCGCGGGAAGGGCTAGGGCTAGAAGCGGTCCTCGACAAGCACGGCTGAGGCGGTTGCTGCTGCTGCTGCTGCTGGCGGTTGTTGTACAAGGTTGTCGTCATCGTTGCCTGTGGCTGCAGTTGGTCTGTCTGAACGAGGCGACCCGTGTTGCAATAATCTTGATGCTCGATGAAGCTCTCGACCCTATTCAAAATAACAACAACAAAGAAAAAAAAACCAACGACACGAATCATGCCGAGGAACTTTAACTAAACTTTGCATGAAAGTTTGATCATTCTTTTAATAATAGTATATGGGAATGTTTTGGGGAAAAGAGAGAGGGGATCAAAAATAAAGAAATCGGGGCATGTGGTTCGACCTCGTTCTTGTCAAAAAGGATGTGATTAACATAATAAACAAAATAATAATAATAACAATCTTAGAAAACAACACCACAACACAAGCCAATCCCAGTTGGAAAGATGTGCAACAAAGAAAGAAAAATCTGAAGACAAATTGTCAACCAAAATCCCTTGTTAGAATAATACCCCTCCAAGCCAGTCAAGGAAAAAAAATGAATAAATGTTTCTTGAGTTTTGTTGGGTCTTTGTGCTTTCTGAAAAGCTGTCTATCAACAATGATATCATCCCCTCCCCAAAGAAAAAAGAAGAGGAAAAGAGAGGAGAAAATAAAAGCGAAAATTCCCAGAGAAACACACGCACAACAACATCAGGTGAAGAACAGTGTGCAAAACAGTAAAAAGAAAGGGGTTTCTGTAATATTTAAGGTTCAATCACTTCAATTCCCATGTCGATGGGTGGATGATTTTAAAATAACAATAATAACAACAAAAACCCAAGGAAATCGAATAATTCACGTATAAAAATGACTTCTGAATTTCTTGCAGCATTCCATAATGGAGTCCCAACTACCGGAGGGGGGTGTGTGTGTGTTCGTGCGTGTAGTGTGGATAGTTTATAACTAAGTGAGGTCATTAGAGGAGGGTGAAATTCTTTAGATCGGATTAAAGATGGGGATTAGTAGTTGTCTTGGAGCTTAGAAATCCTGTGACGAAAAACTACGGCTCCGTAGAAATATAACATGGGTGAGGGGGGAGTTTAAGAGGGTCTCGAGATTCGTGCTTGAGTGATGCAGAGAATGACTATACGAATGAACGAATAATTTCCCAAAAATAGTATAAACTTAAGAATCAAAGACTAGGGAAGTTAAACCGAGGAGGAGGAGGAGGAGGAGAAGGAGAAGGGGGGGACTTGCCTGGAGAAGACCTTGCCGCAATCACAAGAATGGCCTCTGGTGCCGCAGGTCTTGAGGTGAGCCTTGTAGTCCGACTGGACAGCGTATCCTTTCGAGCACTTGTCGCATACCCACTGCTTGTCGTTGCTGTGCTTCCTCCTGTAGTGCTTCTTGATCCCGACCAGGTCCCCCAGCGCATGCCCCGGGTCATGGTGCAGGCATGTCGGCTCCGGGCACACGAACACCCTCTTCCTCACTGGGGGAGCCACCGTCCCGTCGGGCCCAACCTCCCTCTTGAGCAGCTTCCAGGGGACCTTGTGCCGCCGCCTGTGCATCTGGAGGTTCTGGTCTCTCTGGAACCCTTGGTTACAGATCTCGCACACGTAACGGTCCGACTCCAGCAGCGTCCTCGGAGACAGCGCCACCACCTCCGCATCCGGATCTAACACAGAGGAAACAATAATAATGACAACAAACGAAGAAAAATCTCCTCTTACCAATCACCGGGAGTTTACTAGGTTCGACCAACGAATAATAGAAGAATTAGACTGCTCCACCACCACCAACCCCTTTCACGAACGCATGATCATATCCCTTGATAAAAGAAGGCAGAAGAAAAAGGGGGAAAGGGGAGTAGAGAATCACCTGGGGTGCCGGCGGGACGGCGCTTCTTCTTGGTGGCCGAGGCCGAGACGTTGCTGTTGAGGTCAAGGTTGTTGTCTGGATCGAGAGTGGGTAGCTGGCCGGAAGAAGAGGAAGGGGCGTTGATCAGCATCCTCTCTCTTTCCAATACTATTCCACAAAGACTCACTCTTGTTCTCGTGATTTACTCGAGTTGCTCGGCTCTTGCGACAAAAGGGAGAGGTTAAAAATGGAGATGGAGGAGCGAACACGATCAGGGAGCTGAAAGGCTCTTATCGACTTTCGGTAGTGGTCGTCGTCTCCATATTCTTCTTCTAAATCTCTTGTTTCTTCCTCTCAGAGGCCTTGGATTCTTGTGGTAGGGGGAGTGGAGTAGGGGGAGGAAGGAGATAAAATGTTTTTTTCTTGGTTTTGGTTTTTGTTTTCTTTTTGCTAAGGATTGCAGGAAGGAACAATCAACCCCCCCCTTTCCTCTTCGGACGGACAGACAGACAGTCCCCTCCCCTCCCCTCCGGACTGTAATAAAACAAATGGGAATGCAAGAGAAAGTGACTTGTAAGAAGGAAAAAAAAAAAAAGTTGAACGGCAAAAATATGATATGGTCGATTTCCATCCACCCCGTTCTTATTAACATGCTCGTTCCGCATCTTTTTTCGTGCATGCGTGTTGTTGTTACCTTAACCTTAGTTTCGCGATTATTTGTTTAATACATTGCGTCGTGTTACTCATGTCGTTCTTGTTCATTACTGAGTTGACGTTTACGTGACGCAACCTAAAAAATGGAAAAATAATTAAACCATTAATTGGACACGTTATTTAGACTTAAATAGTATCTCATGGACGAAAATTTACTTAATTATTAAGCAAATGTATAGTTTACTTTAAAATATTATTAAAAAATTCTACGTAGGTTCAGAAATCTAAACACCAACTTTTTTTTTTAAAGTGACGTAAGGGAGATCAAAGATGGTATTAATGTCAAGACGATGATATTATGTTGTGTTTTTTTCCACCAAAAAGGATAAGAAGAAAGAGGAGGGACAACAACACATGGGTTCTCATTACAAGGCACCTTCCTACTCTTTCTTAACCGGATCAAGTGAATATGGTTATAAAACATAATTAACCGTCACAATACCCGCTTCGACATAGTGCTGTGTTACATGCCCAAAAATAATCTTAATTTGTTTATGTGAATTGGATCTTTTCTTTGGAGACACGTGTGGTGCTTTCGCACATTTTGTAGGAAATTTCCACACACGTGTACAAATATTTGTAGTAGCGTGTGAATTAAACATACTGCAAATTATCGTATCATTAGCTGGACATATCAGTCGAAATTCATAATGATCTATACTAAAAAGAAAGAGTAATTAATAAATATTTACTAATTCTTGTCAGTTTTTTTCTGACTTAAATAATTTTGTTATCAAATATATTATACACTTCAATTATTTTTCTAATATGCCAAATATAAAATATATTTAAGAATTAAGATTATCCTAAAATATAATATAAATATTTTAATTATATTATTACCGAGCGACAATAATATATATATAAATTTAATTTCCATTTTTCACTAATTAAGTTATATTATATGAGTGTTGCTATAATATATTTTGCTTCATCAACATAAAAACAATACTTATCATTCCAAAATATAACAAATATATTTTAAAAGTTAAAAATTATGTTTAAAACTGCATGCAAAAATATTTTTAAAAATAATAACTGAATTTACTGAATCATAACCATTAAGTCATATTTATTAAATCAGTGAAATCTAAAAATATCGGTAAAAACATGTGTGAGATGTTTTCTTTCCAAAATATATAATAATAATCAAGTACTTATCCTTCAAGCTGATTAAATACAAATGTAATTATTACACACTATTTGGTAAAAAAAAATATGCTAATTCTTTTCTTTTGTAGAAAAGAAAAGAAAAGTGAAAATATAAAAATAAAATTTATAGTATATACATAGAGAGATGGGGAGAAAGGAATCATTTTTGTTTTTTAAACACAGGGACAAGAAAAAAGAAGAAGCAATCTCAGGCCTCCTCTGGAATATTATTTGCATCATTGGGAATTTTGAAAATCTTGTAGGCTCACTTTTTGTTTGTACATTAAATATTACAGACCCACACTGAAACAACATAATAATTGTTTACAACCGTGCAACATCATCTAATATTTATTCCATTTAAAATGTGTTAGACGAGATGTCGCGATTTTTGAATTTATAGCTCTCTGCAAACTCACTAACTACTTTACATTATTCATAATATCCTTGTCGTGATTTAACGTGTCCTATAAGATCCATCGGTGCTCCATCCATCATCCTACCACGTCTAATCGTATGTCACAAATAAATGATGGATTTGATACAACGAACGTAGAATTAGAATTGTTAGTCCATCTTTCATTCATCATAATTACATAAAAAATATATATCTAATTAATAACAAGGGAGGAACATCGTAATATGGGCCTAATCGTTAGGACAAAATCATCTGGCCCGTTTTCATTTTTCTTGCACAAATAAACAACGGGTGTTTATCTCCTGTAGCGGCGGGCTGTTTAACTCCGGTAAACCCTCGGGTGGTGGGTGGCGAAGGATATCGACCGTAGGATTGATTTTAATTTGGCATGCGCGTGGAATCATTAGTAATTGCAATACCAAAATCATTAAGGCATGCAATGCAGGAGTTAGTAATTAATTTATATGACATGAGTGAGGAGGAGGATGATGATACGAGAATCTTAGAAGAGACCTTGGGGAAAATGATTGCTAAAGGACATGACACTTCTGCTCTGATTCTTGCCTGTGTTTCTTCCTCTCCTCTCTCTTTTTTTTTATATATAAAAAATAAAAAGAAAAGAATCTGACATACATTCCTCACCATTAATTTAAATAAAACTAAAAACACAAAATCTTATGATGGATGGATGATGGGTCGAATTTTAACTATTACTATTATAAATTTTGCGTAGGTCATAAAACAATTTTATATTTGGACCCACCACCAAGAGTAATATAGACGATAGACCCCTCACCCCCGGATAAGAAAGATGCTCTTCTTTTTTTTTTATTAATCAGTACAAGGATCGAATTATTTGTATTCCCCCCTGCAATGCTTTTCCCTTTTTTTTTTGGCATATTGTGATTATTTCGCTCATAAATTCTTGTCTGAAAATTATAACTACTCACATGTAAGTGAGCAGCAAAGACATTTCCACCCTCCTCCAATTTTTTTTAGTCAACAAAAACATTAATTACCCTGGTCTCACCCAAAATTTCCATTTTTTTTAAACCCAAGTCTTCTTAATGTAATCTTGAATATTGACCACAAATTTTTTTTAAAAAATATATATCCCAAAGCAATTGATATTGCCCAAGTTGGCTATTTATAGAACATTTTAAAAGAGTTCAACATAGAAACGACCGAAATTCGTAGTACAAATAATAATTTCACCTCCCCCCACAAATACATTATGAATACTGAACTGACAAATAACTCTAGGACAGATATATAGGTCAGAAGTTGTCCCATTTTCCTTTCTGGTCTGCAAGATGTATGCATACACATCATTTATAAATATTTGGACCGGCCTATTGTGATGTCTTTTTTTGTGAATTTCCGTGCGACGGCAATGATGAAAGTTGTGGCCAATTTCGTGTCCTATCTTTCTTGGCGGGTCACCCCTTTCGAATTTATATCCTTGTGTAAATTCTTCTATTATTGTTGGTATTATTATGAACAGACTAGAACATGGCCATCTACCCAAGATTCCCCGAAAATGAAAGAAAAAAAAAAAGGAGGGATGATGCAATTTTTTTTTGGTTTTCAATAATGTTGTCCGAATTAAGAAGTTTCCTTTTGTCAATATCACACTTATGCGTCTTGTAATAATTGAATGTGAAATTGTTAGTCCTTTTTGGATAGTAGTGTGAGTGGAACTAGAAGGATCTGTATTTCGTTTGGAAAGAAAAAAAAGTTCCGGGTTAAGTTTGCCCTTAGCCCGAGACTTCGCACGGTAAAAACAACTTTGGATGAAGATAGGCAGGTGCGGTTTCTCCTCTCGTCGAGGGAAGTGGCCATTGCGCCCATGAGACGAAGCGGCATCCACCGGCGAGCTCTGATCAGGAAATGAACGGGAGATTCTTCCCCTGCAAGGACAGGTAGTCCGCCTGCACAAGGTCCAGCCGATATGTCAAACTGAAGACGCCCGCAAATCAGAGCGCTTGTATTCCTGGATGTTCTAACCGACCGAATAGATAGTGTGATGCCGCCATGCAAACCTTGTTGGATTTGTTCTATTTTAATGTTAGTCAAAAAGAAAAAAATTACAAAATAAGATTGTTAGTTTTGAAATTATAAAAATAATGTCTCGAAATTAAACTTATTTCTTTTTTTTATTATTTTTTAGACTTCTTAAAGGGGAAATTTTTAGAAGTTGAAATTATTAACATTGGAGTATTATTTTAGAAATTTCGAAATATCATCGTATAGATAACAGATAATAGTATCCAAGCTATAATAATTTTTTGTGTTGATATCATGCTCAACCATACGGGACTGGGACTTGTCAGGCAGTATGAAGTTTTTACCTGGGCAACCGCAAATGTTTAGTTTTGGTGTACTGAGGGGGTCCTGCAGATCCCGCCTCAGCAGAGCACCGTAGCGCCATCCGCAGATCTGCTCCCCACATCCGGTATCAGCTCCCTCATGTAAATGGAAAAAAGTAATGTCTCCATAGTTGCTTATGGATATCATGAATGACCTCGTTAGGAACTTCGGATGCAGAAATTAAGGCATCAAACATCGTTAGGTGACCCGTCTGCACCCAGGAACAGGACTGGCAAAGAGGACCGTATGGACGAACCGAGCCCATGAAAAGCCTTATTTCTCAGCAAGCCTATTCCAGTAGGTGGCGGAGCGATATTCCATGTTATGTGACAGCACTTGGCTCCGTGTTTATCATCTCACGATGAGATGGCATTCCACCAACATAAACTTCAATCGGAGAAGAAAGTCGGACAAGCATAAACACTATATCTCCGGAGCATAGTTGTTAACGGCGATAGGCGGGGCGAGGCGACAAGCCATCGCCCGCCAGAGGCGAGAGGCGAGGCGAAAGGCGCTCGCCTTTTGAACAAAGGCGGCATACGTAAAAAAAATGAAATGAGTTCAAATATAAAAGTTGAAATGGATCCATAATATAATCATCATAATTCAAGTTTGGTCAATCTACATTTGGATGGAAAATATTGGTCAGAAAGTAACCCAGGATAGTAATGCGAAGCATCCAGAAAAAAATAGTTGTGTTTTCTCCCAGCAAAAAATCCATTAGCATTTCGTCCTTTAGAATAACCTACCCCCCCATGACTCAATGAGGAAAGTAGCCTCATCCAGAAGAAATATATCTATCTCGTTCATCTTGTCCCACTGAGGCTATATGGATTAAAAATCTTACGCAAGAAAGCTTTCAGATAATTACCCTGATGGTCGACCACCCCCAACAGTCGACTTCAATATAAATGCATGATTAGGATCCTGAATCTGGCCAACGTTCTCACCAAAACGCTGCGGCAAGAGAAATCACTCCAGTAAAGTAGCAGGAAGAACATGACAACTCAATAAAATCAACTACCAAAATATCCTATAACCTTTGTAGGTTTTTCATCCAAAGAATCCCTTTGAGGCGGCCCCTTCAAAGGGTTTGATCGATGCTGTGTCCTGCTTTCGTAGCAGGCGAAGAGGATGAGCTTCTGACCGAGGAAGGGATGAGAGGTGGAGGAAGGGAGGGGAAGCGGAGGCAAAACGAAAGTAGGTTTTTTCAATTTTTGTCATTTTATTAATTTGACCATATATTATTAAAATGTTTTACAAATCGGTCCTAAATTACTTCAATTCGTTTCTGAACAAAAGGCGAGCCTTTCCGTCCCCTTTCCCCCGAGAAAAAGGCGAAGAAAGGCGTCGCCTTTGTACCACGCCTCGCCCCGAGGGGAGGAAAGGCGAAATCGCCTCGCCCGCCTCGCCCCGAGGGGAGGAAAGGCGAAATCGCCTCGCCCGCCTCGCCCCTCGCCATAGGCGTCGCCTTTCCTCGCCTTTTACAACTCTGCTCCGGAGAGCAAGCAAGCAAGCAGCAGCAGCATCCACCAAGAATTACCATGCTCTAGTGACATTGTCGTCCAATTAAGTTACAGGCTTTGGCTTCTTAAAATTGAGATTGGAAAGGAAGTCTTTGTAGGGCTCGAATCTATCTAGTTGTTTAAGAAACTGCCCTTTCATAATTTTGCAGGCAGTTCGCTCTGTAGTCCCAAAATCTAGATGACCATCATTGAACTTCAATTTGATAGGACACAAGTCGTCGAAGAAATCTAGTCCCATGGCGCCGAAGCTTCCCCCTGAAGCTTCGTCCTGGATATGTACTTTACATACAACAGTGGAACATACTGGATGCACGTGAGGCTTGAACGAACCTATCTCATAAGACAGATATGGCTTATGTCTTGAGTCGGTCAAATTCTCGGCATCGTCAGCAAGAGAGACAGCAGTTTCGCCATCAACCCATCGATTAGACTCTGACATAGTCAATTCAGTTGCTACCTCCATAACTTCAATACAATCCCGATCCAGCTTTTCTTCGGGTGACAGTTTCTCTCCTCCATCTAGAGTGCCAGAACGGAGGATGTGTAGTGCAGATAGGAAAGGACCGGGAGCAACAGGACCGACAACGGCATCGCCCCGTGAAACACTGCTTGACCACTTAGTACCACGAGATGAGGGTTCTCGTAAGATGAAAGGAGGTAACTGGGGTTGCTCCGGAACTGCTAAAAACTCAAGAGATGTTTCCTTTTCATTGAAAAGTACCTTGAGGATCTCGGAATAGTTTGAAAATGCCAACATCAAAAGCTCGACTGGGAATCCTGCCCAGTTTTTCCTCAAAATAATCTCACCAACACTGGTCGGCATATCGATGTCGTCAAAAAAACTTGCTATTTCTGAGGTAGATAGGAAACTAGAACCCTTAATCTTTTCACTCAGTATCTCCTGAAGGGTGGGGTTCAAGAAACCCTCGAAGCCATTATCTTTGAAGGAACCAACTGCCTTCGATTTCAATACAGAAGCAAGACAGCCGTCAAAATGTCCCAAGAGATAATCAATTTTGAGGTACAGAAACCGTCTGGGGAACTTGTACTTCTCCTCAATCTCAGTATGCAAAGTATCATCCATAGAAGGAAATGCAGCGGATTCCTCTGCAGATATTCCAAAATTCCAAGAGGCAAAGTACCTCTGACATTCGAGCTTCCCGGAGGACATCAGTCTAATCATTGTGAAACCACCACATTCGCCATCAGAACTAGCAGGCAAAACATCAGCACAAAATATGCTGAATCCCAAAACAATATCCACTTTACGCTGCCACTCAATCCATTCAGGGAAAGAATTCTTCAACAAGCATTCCTTCAATAAGCTGTCTCCAGAACGACATTCTCTACCTGAAAGACAAAATCTATAGGATCGCACCCATTCGAAATGTGGATTGGATAGGCCACATCGCTCGTCATCCAGAGGAGATGGTCCATAGCAAAACAAAGAAAAATCTGCTGTCCAAAACGATCCGAGTAGTATGCAAAATGCTTGATTAGAAGCCCACGCATAAGGATCCTTTTCGGAATTTGATCTCAAGTGAGATAACCTAAAAACATCAATGTAGCATGGCTTGTCAAGGTAATGGTACCATTGCAACTGTGGCACCCTCGGTTGACTCAAATTAAACAATATCAACAGCTTGTCAGTAGCCACGACAAAGTGAAATCCATCAGGTCCTGCCTTAGCGAAGGCCACAAACTGGTCCGTCTTGACTGATGCCCAAGGACCGGACACATTGATGTCAGCTACACAACGAACAATACACTTACCACTCGTGAAATCTACTGAAAAAACAGCATCTGACCTAGCTGCAATCACCATATGGGGATGCCAGGCGAACTCACAACCCAACCACTTCACACTTCCAGCACTGCTAAATGCCCCCCAGTTAACCCTCAACCTAGATCCCTTGACATTATCCAGCGGCACGTCCACATGACGGTCATCCTTACTTTCCAAAAGCTTCATGTCAAAAAGGTACAGGCCACCATTCCCCAGCAAGACAATGCAAGTTTCAGGGTCCTTCAAACACCAACAACAGCCCGAAACATCACTCCGAAAGTCGCTCGACCCCAAATAATTCAAATTAATGTATCCATTTCCCGCTGCCCTATTCCTCTTCAAGCAAAACCAATGTGCCGAATATGCAGTACACGCGACCACGTACCCCAAAAGATCCGACCTTCCCTTCACTTCGCTAAGGACCAACCTAACAATAGGCTGGAAAAACCTCTTCCGACTCACGAAAGGCTCCCGATTTTCATCCGACAATACCTCGATCTCCCCATCACTGCTAACCTGCAACGTCAAGTATCCGATCCGATCTTCATTCTCTCCGATTGGGAACAAAACAACAAACTCCCTCGCCCCATCACGACCGCCAACCCCATCCTTGGCGCCGCCACCGCAATTTGCCAAACATATCCTGTTATGTGCGAACTTAGACGAAAGTCCCTCATCGAGAAAGCCAGCTTCACCGCCGAGGGAGGACGCTGTCCGGGACGCGGCTGAGGCGGGTACGTTGGAGGTGGTGGATATGAACCGGGGGAGCGAGATCTGTGGGATGGGAGGGAAGAGGGTTGAGCGAGGTATTCCGAGGTAAAAGAGGGTGGACAGAGAGGCGGGGTCTGGTCTGAAGTACAAGGGCCCTGCCAAGCGAGGGACCGACAGCAGCGGCGGGTGGTTGACGGCAGAGGCGATGGACAGACGGTATCCGCAGGACGACGATGGCGTAGCCTCCGCGGACGAGTCCTGGTAATCGCTGGATCCCCAGGTGAACGGGATGAGCGCGAGGGGGCGTCGTCCGGACATCCGGCGAAGATTTTGCGGCGCAGAGGTTTTTGTAAGAATTTTTTTCAGGGTTTATGTTTAATGTACACATTATATATTTTCATCCTTTCCCGTTCCCTGACATGTAAATCATCTTTGTTTATGAATTGAACAACATATTTTAAGATCATATAGATTACAGATTTTGAAATCGCTAAGATCAACAAATTAAACAAACAGCCATGGGAGATCTTCCCAAGTACATCTTCGAGGACATCCTCTTGAGGCTGCCGATGAGGCACGAACGAGCCAAATAGCTTGACGCCTCGACCAGGACGTACGAAGCATGTTAGGGTTCAACTGGGGAGTTGCATCACTGTGGGCGTGCATAACTGAGACCAGAAGTCGGGGGCCTTGCGATGCCCCTCCTCTCACGATCGGCAGTCCGAGCATATACCTTTCCTACAGTGGATCCCTGAACTGTCTCCCCAACAAGGAAATAGATGTCATTGAATCCCTGATATCTTTCAACATAAGGGAGGAGAAATTCTGCTTGACCCGGCTGCCGGTGGGCAGAACGTTTCCGCCTCACGACGCACCCCCACAGCACACGTTCCACCCCCCTACGCCAAACATCATCCCGAAGTGGTAGAGGAATCTAGCTGATCCCGCGTTTGATCGTCCTTTGAAGATCAGAAATCTTTAAGTACTTTAATACGATCTGTTTTTTATGTGATCTAATATCGTGTTCTACTCTTTTGAGCCATCACTCACTCGATTGTAATTTCTCTGCTTACCGATCTGATGCACTTGTTCAAACTGGAGGTCGTGCATACGCTCTCATTGAGAAGGGCAGCCTTATACCACATTATTAACGCGAGAAGCTGATCGCCTTGCGAACCTCTCCCATCAAGCTGTGGATCCCTGATCTGGTTTGACAAGGAAGTAGTTTTCCCTAGGCTTTGACACCGTTCAACTTAAGAGGACAGAGAAGTTCGGCTCATTCCACCTACCATTGCCAGAGCTAAGCATGTCTCTCCTTGGCAGACATAATCAAGTGACGCAAGGCTGGGACTATGCGACAATTTGGCGGCTGACTTATGTGTCACTGTCCGGATTCTCGATGATTTATGGGTGAAAGAGGAACAGCTTCCTGGCACCGATCCCTGCGAGGCTATTCCAAGCACCACAGCTGTGAGGCGTGTTTTGAGCAGTCATTCGGATATCAAATACTAAACAAATCAAGGCCGCGAGACTTCATTTTCCTACTGCATGGAAAACCACGAGCTAACAACACTCGGGGATACAGAATTAGTCTCCGCCATGCATGTGTTGCCCGCTGTTGTAAGAAGCTAATTTCTCACATTTAGACCAGGACAGTTTGGTCGATTGTTCTGGCGAGGATGTGTTCTATGTAACCTGCCGTTCTACTCTACAAGTCAACCACTCGATTATCTCACACGTTACGGCTTCCCTATCAGGCTCTGGTTCAAACAGAAGATCGTGCACGTGCCCATCCAATAGCTTGATCTTTTTGTCAGTTGAAGATGCCTCTTCGTACAGTTTCAGCGAACCTCCAGGGTCGGTCACTGAATCTGCAGTGCCATGCAAGACTAAGAAGGGCACTCTCAATCTCCCCGTGTTTTGCTGTATGTGAGCCGTAACGCGCAGTATCTCGTAACCGGTCCTGACTCGAATGTGACCCGTATAGACTAGCGGATCAGAGTATTTTGCTAATAAAGCTTCCGGGTCCCTTGACACCGGCATGCCCGGTTTGTTAGCGGCTCTGATTTGGTATCTCGGCAGCAAAAATGCCAGAATTGGTGCCATAACCTGTATCACAAATATCAGGAACTCGTTTCCACAACACAAATTTAAAAATAGTCAAAATACCACGAGAGCATGGTTACCGTATAGATTGGGTTAACAGGTTGCACTCCCACTGCTGGAGATGTCAGAACCACGCCTGATGTGCCAGCTTCGACTTTTGGATCGAGCATTGCCTGCAAATAATTGAATGCAGAGAAACAATATTAAGTGACACAATCATGAGTACCCATAACACCTTCGATCTGTGTTTAGCTTCGGAAAGCAGAACAAACCTTAAGAATTATCGCTCCACCAGTCGAATGCCCAAAACAGAAGCAGGGGAGTCCTGGATTTTGGGCCTTCACCTTATTGAGATATGATTTCTGCGAACGTGAAAGCATGTTAAGCATGTTAAGCATTATTGAAAAGCATGAAAAGCATCCAGCATACGGTTCGGATAATGTAGTTTCGTGCTTACCAAATCATTGACAACATCATCCAGAGAATGCACATAAGCATGTAAACCATCACTCCCGCCATGGCCTATCATTAGGAAGACACGAAATATTATCACTCTATCATACATCGCAACATTTCGTGGTGTAATTCGAACCAAAACAGTCATGTTCAGGCACAGGGAGCTTGGTGTAAAAGTCAGGGAGGAAGTATGAAATTCGCCATCCTTTCTAATGCACCGTATAACATTCAAAGTTATATGATCGGTTTTTTAGTTCAAAATATGCATCCGTTCTAATGCAACTGATGTTGGATGTTATATGCTTACACATAAGGAGAGGCTTCGGCCCCGCAAAGCACTGGAAACGAAACAATGGAGCCCTGCATCCAAATATGTAGATGCATCTGCTGTTGCATATGAGATTTCTAAAACCACATTTATCTAGAATGCAAATACAGTGTCGCTTTATGAAATCAAACCACAGATCCATGTTGTGCATTACATCACATTGATCGCTCCCTTTCAAATTCTTAAGAACAACTTTAAGAAGAAAATGAAGGAACAAACAGAAGATGCACTTTTCTGCACACTGTAACGTCCTCGGTTTATGACCAGTAAGTTACGACCCATGAGCAGAATTGATGAGGCCCGTTGAAAGTGGAAAAACATGTGTACCTTATCTTCACACGAAATTTGCAGACTCAGACTCGAGAAAATAAGAACACAAAGTCAAAATTAGAGTACGGCACAATTACGGTGCGAATTCAATCATTATAAGGCTAATGAGCTCACCAATCCAGTCCATCCCAAAGACCTTGAAACCATGTGCGTTCAGCTTCTTGGCAAAATTACTGTACCTACCACTGCCGAAAGGGAAGATGCAATTAGATTAATATTTGCTCAGGAAGGATCAATGAAGAGCAAAGTGTAGGAATTGGTAAAACAGACCAGTGCTCATTCAGTCCGTGCAAAAGAACCACCAGTCCCCTGCGTTGAGCATGTAAAGATGTCATCGGCCACAAGTACACATAAAACGATGCCTTGTTCTAGCAAGTAAAAATATCCAATCTCCTAAGCCTAGCATTCAACCAGTGTTGATCGTGAAATGCTAATTACACCACAAGACCCGCCCTTCATTACCTGATCTTACTGCCAACCGGGGTCCAGGTCTGTGTAAACAAGGTATCGCCCCTAGCCGTCGAGAAAAGAGCATACTCCCTATGGGTCACCTCATCCTCATCCTGAACAACCCTCTTCTTAGCCAGAGCCCTCCTAGCCGCCACCTCCTGATCCAAGACTGCCGAGACTGCAGCCCTCAATGGAAGGGCTGATGCCGGCACCCTCACGCCCTTCCGATAACCCTCCATCGACCTCTCATCCCGACCCTTCTCTCCACCCGCAACGACGCTCGACACCGTAGACCTCTTCCGGAAACGAAATGGCAAGAGGACCACCAGTAGGATCGCGCAGAGATGTGCGACATAGCTCCTAATCGCCTTCACAGAGAACAATGCATTCACCCGCCCGCTTGCACCGGAGGTCAGCATCACCGTCGCCGCCGCTGCAGACGGCCCCTGTCTAGCATCCATCACCGCCAATAAAAAAAATCCCCGAAAGCACCAAACTTTCACCGAAAAGACCGAATCCCACAACCGGGTCTTTTGACCGGGAAATCGATCACGCCGCCCAATGGATGCAACGCCGGAGGGCCGTAGCGGGTTCTGATAGGAAGCGGTGATCGTCCTCGCAAACACAACGGACAATATATAGGCGAACCGATCACACGGTGCTTATTCCAAAATCAAGCCTTTTCCCCAAAATCCAGGACGAAAAGTGAAACGCTTCGTCTTCCTCGAGCAGGAAAAGAAGAGCGAACAAATTTTTATCGACAATTGCGAGAAGATGAACGGCGACAACGATGTGGTGGGCGGGGAAAGAATTCGTTTTTTTCCTCTGGTATTATTTTCCACTTTGTCGTGATGCCAAATTTAGCGTTGACAGAGAGCGGGCCCGAAATAGAGGACCCCGACGGTTTTTCTTGAGGAAGTCGGATGTTACAGACAAGGAAGTAGAGAGAGAGAGAGACAGAGACAGGGAATTTTTCAACGTTCGGGCTCTGTCTGCATGTGTGTGGGACACGTGTCGAGGACCCAGTGAGCCATGCTATCGGAGGGGCGACTCGCCGACGCTTGTCGACACGTGTCTGCAGGGAGGAGAAGGTTCTAAAGGATAACGCCGGTAGATGGGCCTTCCTGGGCCCGGGAAAGAGGCCCATTAATGAAGCCCATAATCAGCAGGGGGAGGAAAGAAGCGTTGTTGTTGTTTGTCTAAGAACACGCGAGATTCGCGTATATCCTACACTTTCGGACAAGCTGGAATTCCGTAAGGAGTTAACTAATCGTCGATCAAGTTTGGATACTCTTCGCGTAGGAAACGGAGCACGTCTCTGTTATAAATTCAAAGTTTTACAAAAGTAAACGAACGCTTACAGCCATAAAAAATGAAGGAAAAATGGTGGGACGGATGATGGAAGCGTTGTAGACTTGCTGCTAGAGGTGTGGCCGAGGCTGACGTCGCCTGCTGACGCCGTAGACTTGGTACAATGCGTTGTAGACTTGGTGCTGACGTCACTGCTGATGTTGTAGACTTGGTGCAGTGCGCTGTAGACCCGCGCCCCGTGAAGCAGAGTCTGGCGAAGGATGGATGCATATGCTAAGGCCTTGGATGAACACCTTAGTGACGGAGGGTTGTTGTCTCGGTTACGGTTGCTCGCCGGGACGGTGGAAGTGCTGGCGGAGGGTTGTTGCCCCGGTTACGGTTGCTCGCCGGGACGGTGGAAGTGCTGGCGGAGGGTTGATCAGCGGAGCTACGGTTGCTCACTCCGCTGTTGAAAGGATGACCCAATAACCCAGGCCGGGGTATCTACTAAACTAAGGGTGACGAGCAATGCAAAGCTTGTGTTTGGCTGATTGATCGCGTTCTTTTCTAAGAAGAGTCTGTTCCCCTTTTATACTAAATCTTAGTAGATCTTTGTACGCTGCACACGTCCCCGAAAAAATCCCTTGAATCGTGGCTCGATCTTAACTTCTCTCCAGGGATCTCGGAGTTTGTTTTCCTTAGAGATTCTAGAGCCTTCCTCTCTAGTTATGGAATTCATTCTCTTCAGTTCACGGTCATCCTGTGCTCGTCGTTCCTGAATAATGCAGAAGGAATCCTGCTATAACTGAAGGACTTCCTCAAGACAGCACATTCTAAATGGGCCTCTACTCAACGCTTTTTAATTTTGATTAGTAGAGCAGGCTGCTCGATTCCGTGCTATGGAGGGTCATGAGATTATTTTTAGTTTACTTTGGCGATAGGAGATTGACTCTTCTTCTTCTGCTACCTATGCCAGGGCTTCTCTTCAGTATTTCATGACCCATACCGATCTAGTTCTCTCTCCTCTCTCGGAAGGAGATCGGTATTTGTTGCTTGTGGATATGTACGGGTGTGATGATGCATGGCTATGGCCTTTGTGATAAGCTGAAGGACTTCATGAGGATGCATAATTTCTCCACCGTAGAAGATTTCAGAGGGTGCATTGCTTTTTGATAAATCCAAATCTTTTTAAGGTTTGCTGAACCCGATAAACACAAGCATATTGATATTGAAGCAGGGTTTCGAACACAGAGGATGTGGGAAGGGACGAAAGCCATGTCTCATTACACCGCCAGCCGTACAGGCAGTTGGGTTGCTACAGTTACAATCTATACTCAGAGACAGCAAAGTGCGTTGCCTTCGAGAGGAGGATGTGTCCTCGTGTTAGAAGCTTGCTTCACCTGGAGATTTTCGGAGTAGTTCAGGGGAACTGTTGAACAATTAACTGAAGTAAATAAAAGGGGATTTAAATTTCTTCTCCCTCAGTTTACTCACCAGAAAAAGGAGATGGGGATGCTTGAGGTTGTTCATCGGGGCGAGTTGCAATGATCTCCTGAAGCTGAGAATGCATGTCGTCGATGAAGGTCACCGTCTCCTCCTGTGCTTCTTCCATGTCCTCCCTCATCTGGCTTAGGACTAGGCAATATGCTTCCTGTCAATAGCAAATGTTGAATCTCTTAGGAGGATCCCAAGTTGGTGTTATCCAACTGCCAACTTTTCTTCTTCAAGACGAGCGATTTGCAATGGGTGTAGCCCATTTCGCATGGACTAGCTTAGATCTGACTAGTCAAGAAAATAGTTTCTATTATTATCACTTCCTAATCTCGTGGTTGTAATGTCTCCTCGGAAACTATTAAACTTGTTCTGTTCATTCCAATGGTTTTGGAGTTTTCCTTTTTCCGACCAAGATCCGGTGGCCCGGCTGATTTTATGCATTCAAGCTTGGATAAAGAAAAAAAAGAAAGAAAGAGTTGCATTAAAGAATAGGAATGACCAGCTTTGTCTGGAAAGTGCAGAACTCTTCAATAAAGAAAATAGAGAGAGAGAGAGAGAGAGAGAGAGAGAGAGGCAAAACAGAAATAACCCAAAAACATCTTATTTAGAGGACTTGAGCGTATGATAATAGAGATAGATGTTCTTAGTGGAAAAGTTAAAAAAAAGGGGACTCCTTCCAGGGTTTGAACAAACATGAGGATGATCCATCTCTGTTAACATTTTTTTGTTTGAATTGAGACGCGTTAGTTCGCAAAATATGTTTGGTTTGAAAAATCGATCTCTCCAATTTTTTCAGGTGAGTTTGATGTTTTTAATACCGTCGAGTTCATTCACTTGAAAGTTAACAAATAAGTGAAAGAATTCTCAACTATTATTTACCTTTGGCCCAGTATTCTACAAGTGTTGACTTCTCTACTAACTGCAGGTTTTAACCCAAGTGACCTCCACCTCTGTGTGGTAGGGCACACATCAATCATTGCATGTGAGTAACACGCCCCCCCTCCTCCTATACAGACATGCACTGACTCATCGGTAGATATCGACATTGGTCCTGAAAAAGATGAACAGATTGACTGCCAGGCAACTATCCCAGGTGATTCCCCCTCTTTATATGGTAATTCTAGTATTGTCTCTTTCAAAAAGATGCTACTTTTAGTGGTCTCAGATCTTAGTCACTCACTAACAAACCAAAAAACAAAGATGGGTCAAATCTAGTCTATCTCTGGCAGAATGCCACCTCTCTCTCTTTTTTGTGCAGTGAACTACATCTCTCGCCCCTCTCTTGATGTTTTTCATATTGGCTTGTCAAAGTTAAGAGTCTTAACATAAGACAAATACTTCCCACTGGCCCTCTAATGCTTGTTTCAATTCTAGAAAGCCTCCGGATGAACACCCACCACGCTTTTCTTCTTTTCCGTTGCTAAGGATGCTAGAAACTAGCAGTGAAAATGATTGAGTAATCTTGACCGCAAACTATTTCATTATGAATGTTATGTGCGATGAGATGCTGCAAGGAAGTCGTGTTCTGTTGGGCTATACCATGAACTGGTCGAGATTGGAGAAATGGTCGGGGAAGCTTTGGTCTGGTTTTCTCTCATGCTGCTGTTTTGGAATGGTGATCTGGAAAGTAGTATCCAGGTTGGCAACTCCACTAACCTGTAGAGGGAATACCAAACCCAAAGAAGAGGGAGGGGTCATTAGAGAGTTCAAGAGGGGAAGTGTCGTAGAAACATTGCTTTTTTCCTGCAGAGGTTTCGACAAGAGAAGCATTCTTCCAAGACAAATGCTGTAGAAAAGAGAATGATGCAAGGGAATCAGACTTACCTTCAAGCAGTCGAGGTGGATTTCAACCAGCTTGTTATACAGCGGGTGCCATGAAATCCTCCTCTTGAACACGTTGTTCGCCCTTGCACCATCATCGTCTACTACTACTTCTTCTCCTCTCTGTCCCATTTCTTCTTGGGGCAATCTTCCCTCTGTGTCCCCATCCATGCGCTCAACTTCCCCGCCTCTAGCTTCTTCTAATCCCGCCTCATCGTACCGCGTCGACGTCGTTTTCTTGTTTCAAGGGGACCCAACACCTGTTGTAATACTACTCTTTGTGGAGTTCCTTTTGGCTCATGCTAACTACTGCATGGGTGTAGTTTTTATAACTTTGGCTGTGAGTGAGGAAGTTTCAGGGTGGCCACCCTTACCAAAAACCCCTTTTTGTAGTGGAGGTGGGAAATGTTGAAACCACTAGTAGCAAAACCACCACTCCACAACATACCCTTCTCCTTTTTCAATGGAAGTGAGGGTGGGGTCAGTCACATGTATGTTTTAGGCTGTGTTTTTCATCTTGTTGATATAATCTAGTTTTGATGATGACAAAAGTTATGTATTGCAAATGTGTTATTTAAATGTACAGAGGAATAAGCCATCGAGTGTAGAAGCTGGTCTCTGTTATTTGATAAATACGTAAAGAGTTATGTGGGGGACTTTGACGGAGGAAACGATCTAGCCATCAGAAATAGTGTTCTAAGGACAAGATCTATTATCGAGTCCACTATCTCTATTGTAGAGATAATTCTATGTGTCACAGACGCTATAACTCTACTTAATGGAGTACTTATAATGGTTACAGAATGACATTTTTGTGAATGACGATTTCCTTATTGGAGGTTGTCCTATATGCGAGTACATGAAATAATGATCTCATGTGACTTAAAGTTAATTCTTATTGAATTAACACGGGAATTAAATTTAGATTCGCTATTTGATTTGACTTATTTGTCAAGATCATTCTTTATTTTACATATAGGAATGTTTTCATATAAAGGAAACAAATCAATCTCAATGCCCATTCCATATACGAAAAAGTGTTGGTTCTGCTATTGCAGAAAACAAGCTTTGTGCGACATGCATTATCCTTGATTTGAAGTCTTATTTATTTATATAATGTTTTATGGATAATGTTTATATTATTGAAAGCAATCATACGGGATCGAATCTTGGAGCAAATGGCAAGATATCAACTAGCCGTTATGATTGATTAGGAAGCTTCTTCTGCGGACAAGCTTATAAGCAAGAGTGAAGACATAATTCAAATTCGTCGTTCTACGTGAGAGCTTACGAGAAACCTTTGTTCCTTCACTGTTGCAAAAGCTTAGAACGTCCATTGTTCTTTCACCGAGCCGATCTTCTCTTTAAAGAGTGTTTCTTCTGTGGCTGTAGATTATTCATTCTGTAGCTGTCCTTCTTGTTCTGGGTTGTTAGTCATACATGGTGTATGTGCAAGGGTATGTGATAACCGTGAAGCCACGGGCTTAGTGAGGAGTCGGAGTTAGTCACGCTGTTTATGTGCAGGTTGTGTTAGTCATATGTGTACGTGTAAGTGGTTAGTCACATTTCTGGTAGAAGTGTGCATATATGAATTCCCTTGATCATATTACAGTGAATATGCCTTAATTGGGGTGAACGCTGGGAGAGTGGACGTAAGCATTGTTTGTCGAACCACCATAAGTCTTTGTGTCATTTACACATAAGATAATATATATCAGAACTGGAAATCTGTAAAGCAGATCCGGTTTCTGTAATCTGACATAGCACTGCTTATGTGATCAGATACAATCGAAAAAGCGTCAAAAATCTTAAAAACATTAATTCAAATCCCTTACTAGTGCTTTCCTATGCCAAACACATTTGATTTGAATGCTTTGGCTTTTGGGAGGAGCGAGTTGGGAATGGAGAGGGAGAGAGAGAGAGAGAGTTGAGTTGATGTTTCTCTGGGTAAAGAAGGATTTCGGCTTATACTCTGGTGGAAACGTTCCGACAGCCAAATGGGCCAGCAATGGTTAGCGAGAGAGCGGTGTCGGAAATTGGGCCTGATCAAGCCCAATAAGGAGTTTCCTTAAGAACAGAGGGTGATGTGTGGTTTAGAGATGGAAACAACGAAATTCTTTAAACGTGTGTTGTTTGTCCTTGTGGGGGGTGACGGACAATGACAACACCCCTTAAATAACATCGTACATAAACCAAATGACTTTGTCTGCATGTCTTTTGTCTAACCCCTGATTAAGCTAATCATAACCTTGATCATTTAATTTAAATTGCTAAACACAACTTTGTGTGTGTGTGTGTCATCTCGGTGCTTTTCTCCGCATAGACGTAGTTGTCATCGATCACTAATTCCAATCTCGAGGGTGTTTTCTTCCCCCTCTTTCTTGTGAGCCCCCAACCCAACAATGCCGAGGCAAATGCATATATTTTCGAACAAGGAGGACACTTGAAATCCAAAAAAAGGGAAGAGTTGTCCCGGGAGTGTCAATTTTTTTTGTGACGATGGATGATGGGTTAGAGACGAGGTGAAGTAATGGGTTCCACGTCGGTCCATGGGTCGCCATTTTTTCCCATCCAACAATACATCTCTTCTGCCGGGTGGATTTCAATGGGAAAGAAAAAAAAAAGATGGAAAAGGAAGAAGGATTCGACACGATCTCCTCCCTCCCACAACACCACAAACAAGTCTTTGCTTGATACGGGGAAACCAATAGAATGTAGGCTGAACACGGATCTACCCCCTCCAAAATTAAAGCTACTTGGAAATTATTTAAATAATTGGGTTAGAAACCCTGAATTCAATTATTAAAAAAATTCGAACATTGAGTTTTACTTGAAAGAAGAATATCGAATAACACATATCTTTTCATTTTTTTCGGGAGAAACAAAATTATACCCCCAATCCACGTCTACTAAATTATTCCATCTTTTCTAAGGGATGTGATTAATAATAACAATCAACATTCTATCGTTTCTTACCCTAATTTCTTCTACATAAACCACACACACACATCAAAATCATTTATTCCCAATCTACTCTCTCTCTCTTTTGTGCTAACTCCGTAACTAGCATGGAAAAATAAAATAGATACTCCCTCCCCAAGGGAAATTAAAACCCTAATTAACTCACATTTATGGGTAGATTCTCCTCTTCCTTATTTGGTGGGTTTAATTATTTACTATTTTAATCATCGGTATTCACGTACCTAATTTATTGCCACACCAGCTGGCTCTTTCTTTACTAAGATTTGTTTGGAAGAAGGGAGAAAAAATTAGTGCCTTGTTTGGATTGGAGAATTCGGAACAAGGTGGATAAAGGAAAAGAGGGGATGGATAAGAGATAGTTTAAGTTTAAAGTCATTACGAAGGAATAACTTTAAGCTCTCTTTTAAATCTTTTTTAAAATAATATTTTATCGTAACCAAACCGGACACAATAAAAGTTCAAAAGACGAAGAGTACGAAGTTTTTGTCCAAACTTGACATGTAGAAAATATTGCTCCTTCTTCCACCGCTCCCCCCCCCCCCCCCCCCCCCCCCCCCCGCCGGGTATTTGACCAGATTTGTCGATTGCTTCTTCCTCCTTTCTCCTGCTACTTCTACATAAACTACTAGTTGTCGCTGTTCTCAGCCCCCGCCTCCCCCAACCAACCCCTTCCCTTTGCGGCTTCTTTCCCTTCCTTCGCACAGGGAATAACAACATGGCTCTCCTCTCCGATCTCATCAACCTCAACCTCTCCGAAACCACCCAGAAGATCATCGCCGAGTACATATGGTACCCCCAAAGACCTCCGGACTTCCCCTTCTCCTCCCCCCTCTTCTCCCAAACGTTTTCTGGGTGTCGTGTTTTTCTCACCTGATGTTCCTCTGTTCTCAGGATCGGCGGATCGGGCATGGACCTGAGGAGCAAGGCCAGGGTAATGATGATCTATGTCTTCTAGTCGGGCTTCTTGTTCTTGGGTGTCGGTTTTTCCCTCGAAGTTCTGATCCTTTCACTGTCTTGGCCATGGTCATGGTTTCTGTAGACTCTGTCTGGGCCGGTGAGTGATCCCGCGAAGCTGCCCAAGTGGAACTACGACGGGTCGAGCACGGGTCAGGCCCCCGGCGAGGACAGCGAAGTTATCCTCTAGTATGATCATGATCTATCTTCCTCTTGTGGTTTTCTGACCTCCTCTTGTTTTGAAAAAAAGGAAAAAGAAAAAAAAAACACCTTTGAATTTGTTTTTTATCTGAGTTATGGGCGGCCTGATTCTGATTCTGATTCTGATACGCGGGTGGTCTTATTTCTGTTTTTTTGTGGTGTGCACTGGTAGTCCCCAGGCAATTTTCAAGGATCCTTTCAGGAGAGGAAACAACATCCTGGTAAGTTCTCAGTTGAACCATGCCCTGTTTTTTTCTGAAAAAAAAAATCATGGGTTAGGTGGAGTGATTGCTTTGCTTGAGGTCAGATGCAGTCAAAGGATTAAACAATGGGTTTGTGGCTCATTTTGGCTTACAGGTGATGTGTGATGCATATACCCCTGCTGGAGAGCCCATCCCGACCAACAAGAGGGCTGCTGCTGCCAAGATCTTCAGCCACCCTGATGTTGTTGCTGAGGAGCCCTGGTAGTTAAAATAAGACCATTTCATGTCATGTTTCCCTTGCTTATGATGCTTCCTGGGGACAATGGGTCAGTTAAATTGTGGTAATGTGAATGTGTGGTGGTTGGGTGATAGGTACGGAATTGAGCAGGAGTACACCTTGTTGCAGAAGGAGGTCAAATGGCCAATTGGGTGGCCTGTCGGTGGCTACCCTGGACCCCAGGTTGAACCCCCCCCCCCCCCCCAATCCCCCACCAACCCTGTCATCTTCATCTTAGTCATAAGCATAATCGTTATAATAAATGTGTTGTTGCTAAGATTGATTCCCGAGATGTCCTGATGAACAGGGGCCTTACTATTGTGGGATTGGTGCTGACAAGGCATTTGGGAGGGACGTTGTGGATTCCCACTACAAGGCCTGCGTCTATGCCGGGATCAACATCAGTGGCATCAATGGTGAAGTCATGCCCGGCCAGGTACATCACGATCTGTATCTTCGAATTCCCATGTACTAAATCGTACTCTAAACATTTGATGGCGTGTGTTCTTCTAGTGGGAATTCCAAGTTGGACCAGTTACGGGCATCAGCGCCGGCGATCAGTTGTGGGTGGCTCGTTACATCTTGGAAGTGAGTTGTCATAAGAAGATAACTCCCCCTTTTGATCGATTGTTTATACTCTGATCAACAATTTAGTTAGTTGATTGCCAATTAACTGCATAAACTGCAGAGGATCACTGAGATTGCTGGAGTTGTCGTCTCCTTTGACCCCAAGCCCATCCAGGTTCATTTCATACCTTACAACAATACTATTCAACAATCGTCATGAACCCAGATTTCATCCGACATGCGAAAATTGAGTAAATGTTTGTTATTTTTCTGGACAGGGTGACTGGAATGGTGCCGGTGCGCACACCAACTACAGCACTAAATCGATGAGGAACGACGGCGGTTACGAGGTAATCAAGAAGGCAATCGAGAAGCTCGGCCTTCGTCACAAGGAGCACATCGCCGCCTACGGGGAGGGCAACGAGCGCCGCCTCACGGGCAGGCACGAGACGGCCGACATCAACACCTTCTGTTGGGGCGTTGCGAACCGTGGCGCGTCCATCCGTGTCGGTAGGGACACCGAGAAGGAAGGGAAGGGGTACTTCGAGGACCGTAGGCCCGCCTCGAACATGGACCCTTACGTCGTCACTTCCATGATCGCCGAGACCACCATCCTTTGGAAGCCGTAGGGACCCTACGATTCGCCGAGGCGGAAACATTTGGATGTCCTTGTGGGGGAGTGCAAAATTGGAAATGAAAAAAAAGGAAGGAAAAAAAAAAGTACCATGCCGGCAAAATGTTATTTGTCCTTGTTGGTGTATTTTTCTTAGGTTGTCTATTTTAACTATCTGGGTGTGTGCTGTAATGGCGAGAGAGCTTTGACAGGGGGAGCTCCGAACTGGGGTTTACTTTCATGGATGAATAATTAATGATTTGGCTTCAGACCGAGTTGTAAGGTGGGTGTTGATGTTGTGGTGGTTGGGGTTTTGGTTTCAAGTGTTAGGTGAAACATACGCAACCTAATCTGAATCTTTTGCATCACCATTTCCTTTGATTCACAGCCACACAACATAACCAGAACCCAACATCAACCAAACAAACATGTCACCGACCCAACCCAACCCGTGTCTTTGGATGTTAGAAACTCTATATCCACCGGTCAAATTTTCACGAGGTTTGTTCGGAAATCGGGAAATCATCCTCCGAAGTCACGTGTGAAGAAGCCCCTCTGTCCAAAGTCGCCGAGGAGAAGATTCGACCAATCCAACCACCCCTACCACACACCCAAAATTCTAATTGATCTTTGAATATCCCGATAGACCCGACACTTGTTTTGCGTGATGGGGATCCTAATACATCATCATCATCATCATCCATTAGGAACCCAAAAAGAAAGGAAGAATCTTATCTTACATGGGTTGTTCCTGAGGCGTTGTTGGATTTTGATTAGGAACACAACACAAATGGGCAGGGGGGGGGGGAGGGGTGGGGGTGACGACGATGTGTTTCCCATGTGTTGCTTGCTAGGTTTTTGTTTTCTTACGTGACCATGCAGGTGAGTTGTATTATTCTCTGACGTCATCAGATTCGACTGAACCCAACAACTTTAAAAATTACATAAGAGACAAAAACTGAATGCTTTTGCATTGCTCCTCCCAAACTAGAGAGAGAGAGAGTCATCGCTACTTGTTGGGGGAAGTGTTTACTCATGGGCACAATCAGAATTTCGTAAACCACGGTTTCATATGATCGGGCCTTGATAGTGGCCCTACCCTAGTTCCATTTAAAATATCTTCAATCGGGGGTTGTTGTTAGCCCATGTTGGTTGGAACTAACCATTAAGTCGTAAATACCACATTCCCATTTTATTGTCTTGGGTAATATTTGTCCACATATATGCACATCACAGAAAAAAATAATAATAAAGGAGTGGGAGGGGGAGCAGAGGCCGGCTAACCTTCTCCACTGGGGTTGTCTTCGTCCTCGTCCGATTTCCCTCTACGAGGGTCTTCTTATGCCTTTATCCCATTGGAGCATTGGTGGCCGCGGCGGCAGCCCATCCATCATCCCCTTAGATTCCTCCTTGATCCTCCTCGCCTGGCTGTGAACCGGGAAACCGACGGACGCAGTAATGGCTAAGGTACTAATGAGTCGGGCCACCCCCTCACGAGTTCGGTCAAAGTAAAAAATATCAAATCCGAGACTGATCGAACTCTATTTAGTCGAGCTCAAACTTGAACCAAGCTAAAAATTCTCGGACTGAGCCCTGCCTAAGCCCGATCATACCATTTTTAATTTTTTTTTATATAATTTAGAAATTTTTATTTATTTATTTTATTGTAAAATTTGTACAACCTGACTACTCGTAGTCGGTCCAAAATCGGCTTGAGTGTGGAAAATTAATGCCGATCTCTGGCTCAAGCTCGTCAAAATTTGACTTTTGTCCAATGAGGTACGAGCTGAGCCGGCTCATTAAAACCATCCCCATGGAGTCTTCCTCGATCCTTCCATCCTAGCTTATGTTGCTCTGCTCCATGTCGATGTGTTCTCCCTCGCCTGTGAAACCTCTGTTTCTTGCTTTTCAAGTTTAGTTGAATGAAGAATTTGAGAGGGAGAGAGTGGGCTTTTGGACTTCTTTTTAACAAAAAGGGGGACTTCTTTTTTAAACAAATATAAATATATTTGTCATTTGGATTTTTTTTTTGGTAATTCCGGCCGTTCGATTCAAAAGTAATCGCGAACAAACTGGATTCGAACACGTCAAGGATCTCTGGCACTACGGGCGAACTGGTACCGCGTGTGTGGTCGCCGTATGAAATGAAAGAATATAAATTGAGCTTGAATGCTGGAATGCTTGAAAAGATAAATTGACAATATGTCCATCTATAGAGAGGTGTCTCTTACAATGCCTAAGAACAAATATTTATACTAAGCTAGACCCACGTATATACGGTAATATAATATTGCACATATATTACGCTTTGCTGTTGGTCTATATGGAATATCTCTTTTCCATATGAGCAATATTGACAACAATCTCCTTCCAAATCTTGAGATTGTCTAGAGCCTTTCTTAACAGCTAAAATGATGGACCGCATTGCCCATTGGCCTTCGCCGTAGAGTTTCCTCGCCCGTCTCCTGGTACCTCTGTCGCTTGGTGACTGTTTCGCCTAGTAAGCCTTCGCCTGGTGTGTCTCCATAGTCACCTCCTTACGATTTCCATTCCTTAGGCCCATGTTCTGGACCGTTGATCTACAAATGAAGCCGTGATTTGTGGCTCATAATTTTTGTTGCTAAACAGTGGCCTTTCTAATTTACTGGAGGATAATTCAATTCGGCGGGCAGGGAGGGCAGGTTTTGCTGGTTTCACCGTCCACGTTCCCCTTCCGTAAGGTTTCCGGATTTCATTTTATCCCAATTTGATTGTGTTAAAATGAGTCAAAATGATGTTCCATTTTATCTATTCATTTTTTAAGCTAAAAACATGGACATTCCGTTCTATTCCGTCGCAGATTTCATTCCGTCTCGCGTTTCTTTTTTAGACCAAAATAAGTATTTAATTCTTACAAAGTCTTATGATTATCAACTATGAATTATTTACGAATAATTTTTATTACGGTTGAGTTTGAGCCTACTTTTTCTTTACCATTTTCTGTTGTATTGAATAAAGTAAAAATATAATATACTTTATATTATTCAGTATATTAATCCCTAGCAAATATTTTTTGAGCGTAGAATAGAAGCTGGTTAGACCTTGGGGGCGATGACGTGGCAAGAGTGGGGTTATGTGGGAAGCGCCTGGAAGCGTAACGCTTCGAGCAAACACGTGAGATGTCTGTCTGTCATTGCCTTTTATTTTACCACGACGGATTAGTTTGCTGCGGTCCTGATAAATCTTCCGATGGCATGGACCGAGAGGCGGTGCCAAAGTTTCCCGTGAGTGCTACGCGGATTGTACGACACGGCGAGGTCGTATTGCCGTGTCGAAAATAACACTGACTCGGTAAATACACACACACGTAACGATGGCAGTAACGAGGAGGAGGAAATAAATATAAAGCATCCCGAATCAACAAAGACACCACTTCCATTTGGAGACCAATTCAACACGTAAACAAAATAATAATAATAATAATAAAATTTCTACTTTCCTCGGAATGTTGTCGGGTCAACTTTCGGGAACAGTGGGATGGGCTTGTTGGGCCTCGTGTCGACCGTCGTAGACGATGGGCCATAGATCGCCCATTGTTAGAGTAATGGGCCATATGAGCCCATTAATCAGCTTCAAATACGGGGGAGAGAAAATCTTGTCCTACAAAGTAATACAACAAATCAATCGCCCTCAATTCAAGAAACAATTTAAAAAAAAAAAAAAAAAAATCGGTGCAAATTTTTGGGTCCTCCCTCCCGCCCAACAAGAGAGAAGAAAAATAATGATCATTTGGTCCCATCGTTATTACAAGGAGGAGGAGGACAACAACAAAAGCATGTGATGGATGGGGTCCAAATTGCTGATGCCCGAAACAGATGAAACGACCAATTCCAAATTGCTTGTCAATTCCAATACCCCAACTTTTCCCCTCTCGGAAAAAAAAAAAAGAAAAAGAAAAAATCAATATTCGAAAAGCAAAAAAAAAAAAAGTGGTTTTGTTCGTATGCCACACCACTTTGGCATCTCGTCTCCTCTCCGATCATCATCGGCTCCAAGAGATTCGAAGCCATCCATCTCTCCTCCCCACTTTCGGACAATAAGGTTAGTGATCAATCAGGTTGGGTGGGACAGACACCATATGCAGAAAATGACTGGTGCCCATTGATTTTTCTGTTTTCTTTTTTGTAAGTTTGATCAGGTCTCGGTGGGATACAGAGAGAGAGTCCCTGTCGAGGTTGCTTGGTTAGAAGAAGAGTCCCGGGACAATAAAGGGCATCCATGTTCTGATTGCGCCGCACCTTCTCCTTCTCGATGGCGTAGGGCTTCGAGTGCAAGGACATGGACGTGGCCACGTCGCTAGGTATCGCGACCGAGAAGGAGCGTGTCGCTAGTGTTGTTAGTAGTAGCAACCGCGATTTATGATGATAATGGACCATCCCTCCCTCTACTTTGATGATAAGTCTTGCCATATGTTAGTGGGTTCCATCCACGACACAACCTTCGCATTTAATCATACGATTGTAGACTTTATTTTAAAAATAAATAGAAAAAATATTTATTTATTTGTTTGGGTGGTGGTCGAGTCAAAAAGAAGGGGAACGAGCCTGGGGAGGAAGGAAATTCATGTATTGTATTATTATTAGTTGGAAGAAAGAAAAATGATGGGAAACGCGTTTGATACGATGCAGAGTAATTTGGGGGATTGGGCCGCTCACGAGTTTGATATTTATGTATAAACTACTACTTTATGATAGAAGGGGCATTAAAAGAAAAAATATATTATTCATACTGTTCGCGTCGGAAACGGATCACGTCAGGAATATTTGATACGAACACTCACAGCGGTTCAGATGTGGTCACCAGTAAATGAAATAGATGAATTGTATTAATCAACGATGTCAGAACAATGTCTTACAAATAAATTGAAAAGCTTACATCCATGAAAACAAATAAAGTTGATGAAGCGGATGGTGGTGACGCCGTAGACTTGTTGCTGGCGCCGTAAACTTGCGGACTAGAGTGGGGAGTGTGGTCGAAGGTAGTGGTGGATCTGAATGCCTGGTGGTGGAGTGATGACGGAGCTTTGGTGTCGAGACTACGGTTGCTCACCAAGACGATGGTGTGAAGGCGGAGCTTTGGTGTCGAGGCTACGGTTGCTCACCAAGACGATGGTGTGAAGGCGGAGCTTTGGTGTCGAGGCTACGGTTGCTCACCAAGACGATGGAGGAAGGCGGAATTTTGGTGTCGAGGCTACGTTTGCTCACCAAGACGATGGAGGAAGGCGGAGATTCATTATATGAGCTACGGTTGCTCACTCTAGTGGTGGAGGTGAAGACCAAGAACCCTTGCGAGTTCACCCAGGTTGGGGTCTAAACGCCTTTTTAACTAAAACTAAAGTGTTGACTATCAATGCAAATTATGTCTTGGTTTGACTGTCGCTGTCTAAGGAAGATCTTCTCACTTTTATACTGAATCTTTTATATGCCTAGGATGTACATCACGTTCTTAGAATATTTTACCTCGTGGCCCTCTCAATCAACTCCCTAGAATCTTGGTAACAACTGATGCTGATATACATGGCTCTTATCCACGCTGTAGACTTAACAATTTCTCTTTCTTATATTAAATCGAATAACTAGAGACGTGTCCCCAATTTTTTCCACCTGAAGATCTTTTCAAATCATGGGAACGTGGCCCCGTAACCTTTTTTCCGAAAATCTCGGAGTCAAGATCCTTTCTGATCTTCGTAAACCCTGACCCCGTCAGTCATTCGTAGACTTAATACTTCCCCGGCGAACTCACATTACAGTGAGTGACTCTTAATGACCCCTGGCCCCTGGACCTATGAACTTCGTGTAAAATGAAGCCAAAACTTATGTTATTGTCTTGTTAGACTTGATACGAGTCAACGAAACTTTATTCATAAAATAATCCAACAATTATGCACAAAATTTTCGCCATGTCAACACATATTGATTGGGTATTTGTGTTCCTTTAATTACTCGAGGGAAATTAATTCAAAATGAACCAGGAAAATCGCAATCCTTGCCACACACCAATAATTGAAAATATTACAACATCGTGGGTGGGGGTACAAATTATTACCAAGTCTTTGTATCATTAAATATAAAACAATGGGTTATGTTAATACGGTTGCCTCCTCTTCCATCGCCGATGTTGACATTTTTACGCGCACCACGCTATTAAACCCCCCCCCCCCCCACCTCCTCTCCCCTCGGCGCGTGTAATGAAAACCTCCCCGGATCCTTACTTCCTCCCCGTTTGATGATGCTTTCTCTTTCTCTACTTTTTCTTTACAAAATCCTGAATTTTTATAACAAGAGCATGTAATAATACCATTAGTTACCCTGTTTTAATAATTAACAACAATTTAAATAAACGAAGCATATTATTGGGTTTCGCGAATACAAACAAACATTCAGACATTTCAAATTCCGGGCGTACTTGTTTTACTACTTCCTATTCCAACCATTGGAATGCCCATATTTTAACACAAAGCCTCCATGTTCTGGAACTCGGCAAAAAGACTTTGACCATCCCCCGCCGTTTTTCTTCTTCTTCTTTTGAATTCCTCTTAAAGTCTTTTTGGCATGAAAAACATGTGTCGGGATTTCTTTATTTCTTCTGGTGAGATGTTTTGGGCAGTTTCATTCGTAATACCCAACATCGTAGATTTCAAGAAACTTAATCACCCCCATCATAAAAACGAGGACTCCTACGGAAAAAATTATAAAATTATATGCTTTGTTATACCATATGCAAAATTCACGGTTCATTAGTGGGTTTTACCTAATCAAGTACGTACACACAAACACAACACAACCCATATTCAAAAAAAAACATCATGGGATGGGGATAGAGTCAAATACATGGAGCTCCTCATTCTGGAGCACACAAAATACCGTACCTCCGTGGTATAGTCAGCGTTGACATGACAGAAATCTCGGACCTAATTATGAGAAGTTCATAAATTTAGGTCATTTTATTAGAAACTCACCAAGTCATTTCGCCTATCCACAGCAAGTCTACTAAGACAATAATAGAAATTTTGGACCCATTATACGGGAAGCCCATAAATCCAGAGGTCTGTAAAAGTGTTTACAAGCCCGCCGTTATGCGAGTCCGCCAGAAAAGTATTAAGTCTACGTAGGACCGTCGGGGTCAGAGTCTACAAAGATCAGAAAAGGTCTTGACCCCGAGATTTCGAGAAAGTGGTTATAGGGCACGTCCCACGGTTTGGGGTGATCTTCAGGTGAAGAAAAATCTGGGAAAATATGATCCACGTCTCAGCACACTAGATTTAATATAAAAGAGAGCAAGATTCTCTCTAAAATACGCACAATCAAGGCCAAAAAATGCATTGATTAATACAGCTCTCAGTCTTCCGGCGACCGATTCTCAACCAGGGTGAGCTCATAGGGCCTTTGGCCTCCTTTTCACCACCAGGGTGAGCTCGTAGGGCCCTTGATTTTCAAATCCACCTTCACCTTCGTCCATATCCCCGTCCAACACATCACCAGAGACCAGATCTCACCGCCACAGTCCGCAAGCTCCATGCACTAGCAGCAAGGCTACGGCGTCATCACCATCTGCATAACAATCTTTTCATTTTTCATGGCTGTAAGCTTTTTCATCTGTTTGTAAGACATCGTTCGACATCTTTTATTAATACAATTCATCTATTTTTATTACTAATATTTCCGACGTGATCCGTTTCTGACATGAACAGTACGAAATCGTTGTTTATGACTAAAATTATAAAGAAATCGTTATTTGAAGAAACAATTCAAAATAATAAATTAAATGTTTTGAAAGTATTTCGCAAATTTTTCTCGAAATCAGTTCCACGTGTTTACAAAACTCTCCACGTACTTCCAAACATAAACCACTTCACTTAACATGCTAAAAATGTTGTTACTTTCGAAATCCACAACTCATGACAAAACGCATGGAGCACGAACCGGTTTAACGGAAACGATTCGGTCGTGAAGACTCTAGTTACGTCCACGACTTTGGTTTGGAAAGAGAAGACGAGGTAGCCAAATCGTGCCTACGCGCCCCGACCGAGTCCGCCTGGCGCGTCTGCTGGTTGAGGGGATCAATTATTTTATTTTATTTTTTCCTCTTCCGACAACCTGCAAAAACCGCAACACGCTGCATTATTGAAGAGATGATGTCTCCTTCCTTTCTCCAAAACTTCTATATATAACACGCCCCATTTCCGAATTCCTTTCCGAACAAACATCAAATCCCTCCGAAACAGAAAGCAAAAAAAAAAAAAAAAAAATCCCAATAAACAGACAACGGATCAATCCCCCCCCCCCCCTGCGGTTTATGTTTTCTCGAATATCGTCGTCGCTGGCTGAAGAAAGGATTCCGGTTTCCGACATCCTTCTTTCCGTCACTACAAATTCATTCATTCCCCGCCCTTCCTCGTTTCGTTTCGTTTCTGTTACCCTGGAGGCGGTGGCGAGGAATCTTCCTGGATCGATGGGGATTTCGCTTTCGAGGAATGTCATCAACGTCTTCCTTTCCCTTTATAACACCAAGAAGGTAGCCGTCCCCGGCAAGCTTTTGCACGTCCAGATCGAGGACGTCGTCTCCCGTACCGGCAGGCACTTGCAGCGTTACAACAAGGGTCGTCGCCAAGTTGTCGGGTAACAGCTCCCCCCTCCACCAAAAAAAAAAAGAACGAAAGAAAAGATTCGATTTTGAGAGTCGGGTTGTTCTGGGAATCCGAGGAATCGAGTTGGGTTATCGAGGATTTTGGTTTTAGGGTTGGACGGTTGATTAATTATTGTTATTTTTGTTCCGGGCCGTTTTTGTGTGCAGATGCATTCCTTACAGATACAGGGGGATTGAAGGCGGTTCCGCTGGTGAAGCGGAGATTGAGGTTCTGCTTGTTAGTTCCCAGAAGGGAGGGAAGGGGATGATGTTTCCCAAGGTATATTCCTCGTTTCGACCCTTTGAGTTGCCGAGGTTGAACCCCCCCCAAAAGACAAATTGTGGGTCTTGTTGAGCTCTGTGTTGGGAAGTTTAATCCGTGTTCCTAATGCTACTTGTTTGATGTAATGTTGTTTTCAGGGAGGTTGGGAAATCGATGAGACCATGGAGCAGGCTGCCTTGCGTGAGACCAGGGAAGAGGCCGGAGTGGTCGGCACTCTCGAGGTGAAGATCGATGATTTTTGTGGCAGATGGGATGAAAGTCGTGTTGTTTTCGTGTCGAAAGCATATGAATTCGGCTGTCTCTGTTCCGGATTGCAGGATAAATTGGGTAAATGGATGTATAAGAGCAAAAGCAACGGCTCTGACCATGATGGCTACATGTTCTCTTTACACGTACACGAGCAGCTCGAGTCATGGCCTGAGAAGGATCTCAGAAAGAGAAGATGGGTAAGCACAGCCCTGCCGTGATTAGATCTTTTATCCGTTCGTCGAATTGAAACCCTTTTGGTGGTAGAAGATCGTGTTTCTAATCTGGGTTTCGTCGACCGTTGTACAGGTGACTGCAGCCGAAGCCAAGGAAGCTTGCCCACATGGTTGGATGAAGGAAGCCTTAGACGAGTTAGTGTACAGATTAAAGAAGCAGCAGAACGGAGAACGGGATGTTTTCTCCTCTTAGATGGTTATTGTCTAAGAGTGTAGTCAGGAAAAAAGGGGGTAGCAGAGGAATTAGGCTAGAGTCGGAATGAAAGAGGAGGGGAAGGAATAATGGATCCATCATGTTGTTTCGAGTAGCTTAATCATTCATTGATTCTTTGAGCTTAACCTTAACAATAGTAGCGGCATAGGCGCAAAATCAAGATGAGGAATTTCGTATGTTTAACGGAGAAGATAAGATCCCTTATCATGGATCACAGTTTGTACATGTACATAAGCTTTGCTTCCTTCCATTCATTAATTCATTCAATCTTTTCATTCTCTCCTGCTTGTCTTTAATTCTTTTCCTTTAACTGCTTTCATTTCTGGGGTGACTCGGTGATTCGTACACGGATCGACTGGCTTCTGCAATAGAGAGTGAGAGAGAGTCAAAATGAATGTCTATTATTCCAGTCAGTTTGATGAAGAAGAAGACTTTAGTGCCGCAACACTAAAGAATCTCAACCTGGATTTCGCCCAAATTCCCTTTCAACCTCCGGATCGACATCAACATCAATATTGACCCGCGTTTGAACAGAGAACCCGAGGGAAGAATCTTCATACACGAAGAAGAGTTGACAAGGTAAGAAGAACTTCCTGTGTTGTATTTTGACCCATGAGAACAATTCAGTCCACAAAAAAAAAAAAAAATATTTTTGACCTCTCCCCAAAATCTTGATGCATCGAGAGTTGAACAAACATAAGTACAGCACAAAAATTCGGGATCACCGCTCAAAAAACTAGCACCATGCATCGTATCCCCTAGAAACGTCTCTCAATGAAAACCTACTTCCTAATTAGGTAACCGACCGGGAAAGATTTCGTGGTGGGAGAAATTAAGGGCGGTGACGATGATGATGATTTGAGATGGGATCAGAAGTCATGGACTGTGTGAACTGTGGAAGAACAGGAGGAGCAATTTGAGACAATATGGGGCAAGTGTTCGGATGGCGAAAAATTTTTGGATCATAGGGTTTAAAGTTTCCAAACCCATGATTGATTGGGACAAGCGAGTTACGTTGAAGCGAACACGAGAGATGACTAGAACGGGTCGGACCCCTTCATGTCACCTCCAAACACCCTCCCTCCCAAGGTGGCCTTAAGGGCACCTTTTTTGTTCCTCCCTTTCCCTTTTGATATCCTGTTGTCTGGTCAGTCAACGCCGTTAACCGGCATTGACCGGCGGTCCGACGGGGCAAAAAATGGCCCCTTCCACCTTCGTTTCACTCCCAAACTTGAATCACCAACCCCTTTGACAAGTTTGACTCGCTTTATGATAGATAAAACTCCGGTCAAGCCCCGGTCAATGCCAGTCAATGACGATAAAAATTCGCTGCCTGCTAACCCGATCGAAAGAAAGTAATCCAACTACAGGAACTTCGTCAGAAAGTAATCCAAAATTATCAAAAGGATCTTCATTTTCTACTTTTGAAACTTTTTAACTATTATTGCAGGAACTCCAGGCAGCCCAGCACCGTCCACTCCTAGCAGTGGTGAGTTAAATGCATCCATTTAATGTTCAAACATTGTAGTTCCTCGAGACTAAAAATCGGGACATCTGATGCAGGAAATACACCAAGCAGTGCAGCAAACACCAGAAATGTGCATCCCTTCTTCCATGTCAAAGGATTCAGCTTCACCGCAACTGGGATTGCTCTAGCTATGTCGAATATTAGAAAAGGTGGAGATGAAAGAGATGAAGGTAGATTTCTGAAGCTAATAAGAGAGAGTTGTGGAATAGAAGCACAGACTCTTTTTAGCACCGGGCAGGAATTGTTTTCCTACTCATGTTTCGGGTGTTCTCAAGAAGAGAATCGAGACGTTTCATTGAGATCTTGGAATTCTATATAACCGATTAAGTTAAATAACTTTCCAAGCCAATAATATTTCACATGCTAACACCTATACAAACTGTGTACATGATATACTGCTGTTGTCAAGAATGTAATCAAAGAATAACACGGGAACATATACCCTAACCTCGCAAAACATAGGAGACGGCCAGGCAGATATAACGTAGACCTAAAAATGACAGTGAAAGAATGAAACGAATAATAAAAAGACAGAAAAAAAAGGAAGAACTTTCATTTACATCTTATGAACAGAGGGCATCCCGTCCCGGCATGGAGAGCCTTCAACAACTTCGCGAATTGAGATGAACCTTTTTCAGAGGACCAATGCAGCTTCCAGGTCATGTTTGTCGGCACTGACATCTTGCTTCGGATGCTTGTTGCGGGGTCGAACCTTCTTGATGTAGCATTTTCAATAGACAAGCTCACGGTGTGACTGCTCTCCTCGATAACCTATAGTACAAGAATCCGGGACTTATGTAATAAAACAATGTCGAAAGCACACCTCCATCTATTGATGCAATGAAAAGAAATACAAGCACAGGAATCTCATCCAAAACTCTGCATGCAATGCTTCTTTCGATTGAGATAGTAAAGAAATCCAGCAGATCGTACCATTTCAGAAATGTGGGCAACATTGCACCGTGACACCAAAGAGAAGTATGAGGGCGAAGATGACCTCAGAGAAATCGAGCTGAATTGCCTAAAGTCCTCGGTACATAAAAACAACTGATTTCGAGTCACGACCAGTGATCTTAAAGCCCCCGGCTTATCTGTTGTATTAACCAAGAACAATTATGAGAACCACAAAATTCTAATCAGTTACAGTCATCCAAACTTGAGTAATCACAATTGCATGCATGTAAAAGAAAACAAGCTTAGTGAAGGGAAGAAATCAGGACATGGTAATGCAACCGCCCATCACAGTTTACAGTAATTATAAGTGGGCCCAAAGTAGATAAAATCATTGGAACAATGTAAATTGGTCAATGATGCACACCTCCATCATTGTTGTGCCAAGAGTGAACTATTGAGTATTGGAGAATGCCGACTCTTGTGCTGCCACATATGTGTCTCCTAAACAACTCAACCTGAGCCTGCCCTACACTGTGATTTAAAGTTCGGAAGAAGTATTTAATGACAGAAAGAACAACTCCACACACATAAGTTGCTAGAAGAAAACCAGGAAATCTTCTGGACAATGACAGCAAATTTAATTAGAAGTATGAAATCAGCAAAAGGATTTTTAAGAGACATGGCGTGGTAACCTTTTCAAAGAGCGTCTTGACATTGACCCGTCAATAACTTGTAAAATCTCGAGAAGTTGTCTAGATTTTTCCGGATCCCGGGTGATAAATAGATATGTCACCCTACTGCTGATGCGTACCCTGTATAGAGGAAACAATCAATTACAATAAATGAAGCTGAGAAAAGATTTCGTGCCTGTAAAAGTTTTTTTTATTAAGCATGATATCTGGAATACAATGCGCCCCAAGTACAAAACCTGCTTACTGAAAACCATACTGACCTCACAACCTGAAATCCCAAGCCGACAGTGACTTCAGTAACCTCTTTTATAATGTGGTTACCCAGCATGCTTACAATGGTTCCTGAAATAAACCAGGAATGGAAGTTACAAAAACCATAAAATCGTGCAATTTAGAAGAAGACAGGAAACTAGGAATCAATGAATAGGCGCGTGAAATTTCATATTCAACATATCCCACCTGATCCATCAAATCTGGTACCAACAAGTAGAACATAAAGTCGAGGCTCAGTGGTCTCTAGCAGAGATATTTCTCTGCACCAAGAGAAGGGCAGGAGAAATAACTTGATGAGATAAATGTGGAAGCTACAAGTGCACAAAATTACCTAATGCGACTCTGGACGTGTAGAAACCGTAGCATAATAGAAATCCCCTTAACATCTAGACATACCAAAATGTCAAATTTATGAATGTGGGCACCCCTTTTATGCAATAAGTGTTCTTTATTATTCTGCCGGTCTTCTTTAAGACTACAATTTACTAGAATGCTGGCTAACAATGAAATAAGTATCGACAGTCCAAAGATCTGAAATATGAAACCCTGTATACTTTTCCCAACATTTCACACGAAAGGAGTAAGAAGTGCTTACCTCTCTCTATAGATGGATTCTTGCTCCAGTACACAATCGCAACGAAGATACTGTTTGCAGGTTACAAGAGATCCGGCTAGAGCTATGTTGGTCATGAAATAATGTTCAATAAACTCATCAGAACCCAGGAAAGAACTGCTTTTAGGGGAAACTGCAGCATCAGCCGTGCTAAACTTTACTGCATTTGACTGCATTGGATCCCGTCTAGTTTCATCCATATAACTTCCATGAAATAATTTGCCTAATCCACCAGAGTTTGTTGAATGACCTGTTTCTGTGGACAAATCTATATCTCTTTCTGTGGGTTTCTTTCTGCTTCTCTTACGGAATTCTCGGGTAATCTTCTCTTCCGAATCATTCTTCTCAAGATCAGAATGATGAGAATCAGGCTCGTTATAGGGAACTTGCCCGGAGAATTTTAAAGTCTTAATTTTATCTTCAATTTGGGTAAAAATCAATTGTTGTTTATTTCTCGCAGCCTGCCCAGGACGATGTGACATATCATTGTTCCTATCTGAAAGTGTATTCCCAAGTGCACCATCTGCCTCCCAATGATCAAACTCTACTGGGGATTCAGGGGCCTCATCTTCACTGCAACTGCTGCTATCGGATGATGCCATCGAATAAGAATCGGCAGAAAGTTGCAGGATTTCCTCCACCAACGTTTGGCGACGCTGCAGAATTTTCTCTTGATAGTGAGGGGGGGAACTAGGCAAGAGAGAATAAGCATCAGATCTCAAGGAATTACCAACGGTCGAAGAGGATATACCACAGGGATTTTCATGAATAGCTAGCCCGTTAGCACTGAGGTCGTCATCGAGGGATCCTTTAATAGGAGTAGGTCCCTCATAAATACCATTGCTAGTCGGGCCCTTACTATAGACACCAAATTGAGAAATGGGGCAGGAACTTCCATTTACTCCATTTGCAAATGAACCATCAGATTCTGATACATCTCCTGAAGCTTTAAATGTATCTGGAAAATGATTGGCACTTTTACCAAATAGCTGCTGGCTTGCTGCACTGCCATTATGATATTCCCGCCTCATGTCCAAGCAATCATTTTCAGCAAAATTGCCCAGTGATGTATCCATCCATTCCCTAAATTCACGTAACCAAAGAATTGCCCGCTCCTTCTTCATAAGCTCCACGCGGTTCATCAGTTCAACGACATCATCATCGTCATCGGCTCCAATAGTATCATCTCTACCCGGAATCTCATTGTCTCCAGAGATCACCTCTTGTTCCGACAGTAAGCCTATGTTTTCCTCCTCGCTCTGGATAGAAGCGAGATGAGCCTGCTTTTTCTGTATGAGTCATAAGTTGTGGTATATTAGTAACTAAGGACATTACTGAAAAGCAATGCACTCATGAAATGCTGCATTAACGACTAGAGGCAGGCAACCACAAAGAGAATTTCTGGCAAAATAGTTCCAAGGGTGTGAGTAAAGTTTGTCCAAGTGAATTAAAAAAACTTTTTAATGTAGTTAAATTACGAAAACTGTACCATGGAAAAGCAAAGGATACAACGAACAAATAAGGAACTTTTCTCATTGCTTGCAGATCCTCTATTACACAGCAAAGATCCGTTCAGCACTGTTAATTTTACTTTCAATAATTAATATCGTTGTTAGTTTTTCTGGATGACACCCTGAATTCAGGCATCAAGCTTAATACTAGGCATATCTTCACTCCAAAGGCATCACGTACCTTTTTCCTGATGACGTTTTCTCCTTGGCTAGCATTGTTGTTCGCAGGAGAGTAAAATCCATAGCTTGCTGGTCTTTTATGCTTCCTAGCCACAATGATTTTCCTTTTCCAATATTCTCTTGTGCTGATGCCTTTGTTATCTAGTTTCATCTGATAAAATAAATAAGTAAAAAAAGTGCTAATTGGGACAGGAAAGTAGATAACGGTTTAACAGTACCAATGATCCAATCAAGGAAACAGATAAAAAATAACGCGCTTAATGTAAGTAGCCTACTTTATCTGGATTCCCAAAAAGGCTGAAAACATGTGGTCGATACCAACGGGAACAACAAACTGGGTTCCCTTCCAACCAAAGATTTTGAAGTGAAGGAAGATCTGCAAGTATCTGAAGCTCTGAAAAACTTGAAATAACATTGTAGGAAACATCAAGCCCCTCTAGTAGCTTCATATTCTCGATCCCATGCAAAGTGGCTATGGCATTATTCCTCAAAACCAGCTTAACAAGGTTGCATGTTCCCTGTATGGACCGAACATGGAGAACACGGGTCAACAGACAACTCCTAAATCAAATACTTCAGTCATGCATAAGGCTGGTGAATCTTGGGAAGTTAATTTCTATTAATTTAACAGAGAATGGTTCTACCATAAAACTAGAGAGGGCTTTGTAGGATGAAATATTTCACATGTTTATGGCAGAGATGAGATCCTAAAAGAGGATAGATTTTCTAGTACTCAAAAGCAGGTCCTCAGCAATGGGTTCAGGAGAATCCTGCTTAGAACCCATTTGCCCGTCAACAATGTGATTTAACCATGCTATTTTTTATGCACTTCAAAAAATCTAAAATGAATGGGGCCATCAGTGCAGTCCCTTCATAAGAACAGACGTCATCAATATTTGGACTAATGCCACTATTCAGCGGCTTTTTTAAAATTGGTTTCTAATCAAAAAACATGGAAATGTGCTTGAATCAGTACACACCACATTAAACAGAGAAATATTTTGTAGATGATTGAAACCCAGATCCAGATACTTCAACTTGATGCATTTCCTCAGATTATCCAACTTCGTAAACTTGTTCCGGCTAAGATCGAGGGTTTGAACTGCAGGAAGAAGTTGCAGACTCTCATCCATCAAAACCAACCCATTGTATGGACAAGAAACAAATGACAATCGAATCCACTGTTGAGAGTCCTTTATCTCGGCAATTCGACTCGCAAAAACATGCCGAAGAGCGTCCTATATAGAAAAAGGAAATCGAGAGAAGAAATAAAAATTACTCAAAGTTCTCCTCTCAGTATAAAATGACGGAGAAAAAGCAGGAGATGTGCATATTATCTATTTAATCGTCTTCACATACTGAGAAGCAAGCAGACAAACCCTCAGAAAACTCGAACCATGTCACTAATTCCCAGGAATTCTATCACAACTATTTAAACAGCAAGAATTATAGTGGTTCCTAATATAACCAAATTGATATCATCTAGTGGAACTACTACTATTACGACCAGTGAATCGACCACTGCAACAACTAAGCATCAGAGAGTCGGAGACCAAAAACCAGACACAATAAAGACACTGAATTCCACTTTTTGTAGTTCTAGAGAATATGTATGACATGAAAATCCAACATAATTTCAGTTCTGTGATTGTAAAAGTGATCAAGATGATGCCTGCCTCGAAGATGCAATCAAGAATATGGCCCCTGCACTTCAACTAAACGAATCTTTCTCCAAAATCTATTCCGCAGATCCCAAAACTTGCGGACTCTAACCAACATTTCTTCCTATAGGCATCCTTGCTACGGAAACAGAAGCAACAAGAAGCCGCTACAGTCCAAAATCATCAAAAAAACAAACACCCTCAAGGGCACAAGATCGTGATGAACACTTACGGTGGAATTATAACAGACAAGCCTCTCCAAAGTCCCCCTAAGCTCCAACAACCCCTTCGCCTCAGCGGCCGACAAATCGCAACCCCTCAACTCCAAGCTCCGTATCCACCCGAAGACCCCACCCAGGCAAACCCTGGTAGGGTCCCTCCCTTTGGAATTCCTCAAGACGGCCACCACCTTGACCTCCGTGACAAGCCTCAAGATCCTCCTGAGCTGTTCCAACGCCCTAAAATCCCCGAGTTCAGAGACATAGGCGCGGAGGTAGTCGACGGGGGCACCCGAGAGGAGGCGTTCGAGCTCAGCCAGGGTCCCGAGGCGGGAGTGGACGTAGTGGAGGCCGCAAGGGTTGAGCTTCAGCGTGACGGTCGAGTCAAGGAGGGAGGCGGAGTTGGCTTCGACGAACCTCACCAGTTCTTGGAGGTAGCCGTCTCCTGTGACCGGTGGGGGACGGGACGTCATCGAGGGGGAGGGGACCGAGAGGTCGGCGGTTCAACAGTGGGAGGGTGTTGGAGGGGTTCCGGGGGGTGCTGCGGCGGCGTCGGAGGGGGGGACGGCCTCCATGGAAGGTGGAAGATTCAGAGGGGAATGAAGTAGGCAGGGGAAGAAAGAGGAAGAAGAAGAAGATGATGATGATGATGATCACGTGGTGTTAATGGGGGGGAGGAGGAGGAGGAGGAAAAAACGGCAATCATTGATGATCGATTTATTTTAGAAATAAAAGATTTTATTATTATTATTATTTCACTGTCTTTTTTATAAACAACTACTACTCTAAAATTTCATATCAAGACTTTTTTTTGTTGTTTTTTTTTTAATTTTAAACTTTTTGTTTCCTTCCGTGCGGAAGGTTTTTGAGTTTGACAAGTAAAAAAACTAATACGAATACGCGTTAACTGTTTTATTTTCGTCTTAATCCTCGTTGGGAATTTGATTAATTAAACTAAACGTGGTTTTGTTGGCTTACACAGCAACCATCTGTCTCGGTTGGAGGACAAAATCACGCGGATACCCATGACTCAATCGTGGATCGTGCCTGTAAGATTTCGGACACAAGCAACGTCACGAAATTAAACAAAACAAAAAAGGAAGAAAAAATAAATAATAATAATAATAGTAATACCAAATTGATACGAGAAACAACAGTGCACGTGATGATGATTCATGCAAAAAGCTGCGTGGTTCCCAAAGTGGGCCTACCGGTCAGGGCCCATCAATAATAACGCGGGGGCAAAACTTAGGCCTTTGAAAAAGGGGAGATCTGTCAGACAGCCTAGCCTCCACCTCCGCTGGGCCCTATGCCCATCGGATTACGATCCTCTACGGCCAGGGCACGGCCCAGGTGAGGCCCGCTGGCTATAATTCACTCTAAGGGAAAGCTAGGCCTCATGTCATCCACCAAACCTGGGGTCCTGTCTCCGTTATACTCATGGATAGAGAGGTCTGCTTTCTTATGAAGCATTATATTTAAAGAATATTTTTGCTATTCTGTTACCGGTGTGGGATTACAAAGTTTGTAGATTGAATTCGACGATGATAGCTCCAAACTACCGTAGAAAAATAAAATAATTCGCCCAATACTGTCGAAAGTATTAAAATCCCTGTGATACCCCTATTTGTCTTATAGTGCCTTTGTCATCTTTAAAGAAAAATCCCGAATTTTACAATCTGTGTAATTAAGTCCGTGAAATGGCTGGAGAAGGAAAATCTTCGGAAAATCCTTCTGGGACTCCATCTCGGTTGGAGTTCGTTCCAGAGGCTAGATTGTCTCCTTTTGGAGTTAGCAAGAGTATAAATGATATTTTAACTCAGCTAACCATTCAGGGGAGCAATGAAAATCTAAAAAGCCGAAATCAAATGGCAAAGGAAGTAGGCTCCATTGTAAACACAATGTTAGACGCTCTGGAAAGAGAAAGAGGTTTAAAAAGGCCTGAAGCCGAGGCGACTTTTGGACTGGAAAGTACAACAGGAAAACCAGTCGAAAGATTGAATCTGGGAGGAAGAAATTCCAAACAGAATCAATGCAAGAGTGTGGATGAGATGTTTAAGGAGTCAGTGGCTCCTTACATTTTAGACTCACAAAGGCGAAGTGCAAACTTGAACTCCCAAAGTGGGGAGTTGGCAAAAGACTTAAGGAAAGCTTTAGGTCTGGCAGAAGATACCCCAGTTCATTTAGACAACAGAACGTTTAACGAACTGGTAACTGCGAAGAGGGAAATTTACAGGCCCGATTATCCTCATCGGACGAAACAAGAATTTGTCCCAAAGGACAATATTTTAAAGCCAATAATAACCCCTGGTGCTTTTCTGGACATTGATTGTGAAAAGCACGTATCTGAAAAGATAGATGAGTGGTTATCACTTATTCGGATGACGGCATCTGCAGGAGGAGTACCTCCTGGAGCGGTCTACGAATTATGTGTGGCAGCCCATATGGGTACAGCGCAAAAATACTGGAAAACCTTAGTGGCACACACAGACATTAAGGAAAAGATAGATCAAGCGCTGACGGTTGACGATGTATTAGCAATAATAGCTGATGCCCTGAAACGAGAGTTCTGTGGTTTCTCGTTATCCACTGAAACTGTGGAGAAGGAGCAGTCATTAACTGCTCTAGTTAAATTACAGATTTGTGATATGTGCTGGTGTGATAGCTACGTGTGTGAATTCCAGAAGTATTATTACAATCTGGATGTAGTATCTCAACAGTTCATATTAGGAACCTTTTTTGCAAAACTTCCGGAATTTTTGCAAAACTTCCCGAACCTTGGCCGGAAGTTGCGCAAAAGGCCTATGAATTACTTCTGAGTGAGGAAAAGATTGTATCTGGACTCGGAGGTAAAATTCAGGCGGTTAAGTATGCAATGCGCAAAGCATGTACTGAGCTCCAAGTAAAGGAAGCAGCTAAGAAGCTGCCATACTTGAATAAGAGCTGTTGTTCTCAGATAGAGTATGTACCTGGAAGGTATGGATGCGATACTCGTAGTACTCCAGGAGACTCTTTGAAGAGAAGGAACTTTCCTCGTAAGAGGAAGTTTGTTGGGTACAACAAAAGAAGAATTTGGCCCAAGAAGGACTTCCAGCGTAAGCAAAAGGGAGGTCCTGCTTACAAACCAAGGAGGTTTGTGAGGAGAAGGGATAACCTGAAGGATAAAGATAGAATTGATGCCTTCAAACGAAAGCATGGCAGAGAGCCTTTGAGCAGCTGCAATTGCTGTTGGTTTTGTGGTTCACAAGATCACAAGGCGGATAGTTGTCCGAAGAAGAACCAAAGGAGAGAAAGACTCCGGATGGTCTTCCTGGATGACAGGAGTCCTGAGGAAGAAGTCCTTGCTTATGAACCAATCGATGAGCAGGAGATTTCCGACTTAGACTCGGAAGTAGAGTCGATTTATGAGATAGTGTCAGATTATGATACAGACTCAGACGATGACTCTGATCTCTGGAAAATGCATCTGTTCATGATGAGAGCAGAGCAAAACGGAGATGGTGATGAGATGGTCTCATTGGAAGCATCGAATCAGGTACTGGAGGAAACCCGCCAGTACGAAGATCCATCCCAGTCAGTTCTGGAATGGAGGTTGCCTAATGTTAATGTGAAGGAAGTCTATAACATATCGAGATTCAATTTTAGATCGATAATAGACATCTCACAAACAGAAGCAACGGCTCAAGTTACAAATACGGAACTTGAGACTTTGGATATCCCATTACTCAACGTACAACGCATTAGGGAAACCATGCAACGTGCGAGAGGTGTATATAATTATATACACATTGGGTTGATCCAAGTAGGACTAATCCCGCTATTCCATCTTCCAGCGGATAGTCCTGTGGTAGCAGCTGTGATCGATAAACGATGGCGAGAGTTTAGAGATCAGCTGATATCAGGTATACAGGCCAACCTAGCACACGGCCCTGTATGGTTCCAGGTCCATCCAAATTTCATGATGGCCCTGAACGATCGCTGTTTGGGAAATTCATTGACCTTAAGGATCAAATCAATAAATATGGATAGAATGAATTCCCAGGCCAAGTTTTTGGCGTATCACACTAGAGTGATTTACCGATTGGTAAATACCACTAGTCCTGGTGAGAGGAACCCATAGTAATTTACTGAGTTGTTCGAAGAAGGTCATAATAACTACCAACAGTTTCATAGGCGAGAGGTAAACCCATTGGAGTTAACCTGGCCAAGAAACTAGGTTATGACTGAACCTGGTAGTAGCTCTAGGCCGATTAGTGCGGCTAATATCCGACAAAGAGGTAACGAAATTACTTTAATGTTGGGTGAACCGTCTAGAGATAGTTTTAGAGCTGATAGGCATTTGCCTATGAGGATGCCACTCCTGAGAGAGCCAAGAGCACATACGCTCTCTGAAGTTTCTTCTAGAGCTAGTGATGTGGGAGAGGACATAATAGTGTCCCGACCAGCAGAAGCATCTGCTCCGCCACTAATAGAAGAAATGTCTCGAAGGTCTGTTGATTCGAGAGCCCCGTCGCAACATACGGGTAGAATCGTAGGGTATAGACAGGTATCATTACCAGTCTATGAAGATCCTGTAGACCAAACGAGAGAGGAGTCTATACGGATGTTAAGAGTTACCAATATGGAAAACTCTTTATCTGAGATTCCTGAAGTTTGTAAGGTTATTGAGCAGATAGCCGAACAAAGGTCTATACCAATAGACGATATCTGGAGGATGATAGAACCATTCCAGGAAGTACCTGAGAATATTGGGTTTAGTGTTAGGAAGGAAGACATGAGCACATATGTGGCTCTAACTTTCAAATTTCCTGGATACTATGAGTATTCTCTGGATACTTTGATAGACACTGGGTGTAGCATAACTTGTGCTAGACTCAATGCTCTACCAGATGAGTGGTGGGAACCACTGCAGAAACCCATCCACATGGTTAACGTCGATGGTATGGCCACAATTGTTGGCCATAAGGCAAGCAACGTGCCTGTCTTTATTGGTGGACAAAAGTTCATCATTAAAGAGATTCTTGCACATCCTTTACTAGAGGCCGACATCATTATTGGTAACGCCTTTTTGAAGGGACAAAAGGAAAACCTTCCTTTTGTGCAGAATGAAAACGATGTTTCCATAGGTGGTGTAAAGATAAGTATTCTACAAGAGCCTAGACTTCGGTTAAAATTTGGCTTTTATCCGGTAAAACGGACAGAATACTGTGGCGATATCCCATGTGAAAGAGCTTTCAGAGTGCGAGCTCAACGTGGTGATATACGGTTGGATGAGAACGATTCATGGGAACAAACCCTGTTTTCTCCAACGAATACCAGTAGTTCTAACTGGTATGACGACTTGTTTCCCAAACAAGAAGTGTGTATGGCTGTCAAGTTAATAGGAACAAAATGGGATAAGTTCCTAATAAAACTGGCCGATAATTTTAGTGAAGATCCACTAAAGTTATGGACTCGAAATGGCCTAAAGGCTAGATTAGAGTTGAAAGATCCCGGAACCATTATAAGAGCCAGAAACATTACGTATACGGCTGAAATGGTTGAGGAGTTTGACAAACAAATTCCTGAGTTGCTTGGGAAAGGCTTGATTAGGGACAGTTACAGTCCACATTCTAGTCCTGCCTTTATGGTTATTAATCATGCCGAGCAGGTGCGAGGTAAAGCACGAATGGTTATAGATTATCGTCAGCTTAACAAAGCTACAAAGGACGATGGCTATAAGATTCCCACTGCGGGAGATTTAATTGATAGGATAAGTCTGAGCCAACCAAAGTTCTTCTCTAAATTTGACTTGAAAAGTGGATACTGGCAAGTCAAAATGGAGGAAGAGTCGGTTTCTCTAACTGCCTTCAATGCTCCGCAAGGAATGTTTGAATGGCTGGTAATGCCGTTCGGCCTGAAAAATGCTCCAGGCGTATTTCAGCGCAAAATGGATAATGCTTTCAAGCAGGTCCGAAAATTTTGTGCGGTCTATATTGACGATGTGCTAATCTACAGTCAGACTGAAGATGAACACATGAGACACCTTGATGAGGTGACTGATGTCTTCCGGCAAGAGGGCATGATTCTATCAGAGAAAAAGATAGAATGGTTTAGGGAATCAGTTAATTTTCTAGGCATGGAGATTGAGCAGGGAAAAATTAAACTGCAAAATCATATTGCTGAAAAAATAAAAAATTTTCCTGACAAACTTGAGGATAGAAAGCAAGTCCAAAGATTTTGTGGATGCGCTAACTATGCAAGAAAGTTTGTGAAAGATCTTTCCAGAGATTTAAGTAGGATTGCGAAGAAAACCTCTTCTACAAATCCTTGGAAATGGGAAGATGAAGATACTCAATCCATTAGAAGGATTAAAGCAAAGGTGAAAAATTTGCCACAACTTGCTCTACCTTCTGACAAGGACGAGTTAGTCTTGGAAGTTGATGCTTCTGAAGAATATTGGGGAGCAGTCCTCAAAATTAGAGGACGAAAACCAGAACCGGTGTGTAAATACTGGTCGGGAAGCTTCAAGGGGTACGAATTAAGATACCCGATACATGAAAAGGAGGTATTGGCCTTAAAAAACGGAATAAAGGCCTTTTACATCTTTTTGGCACCGAAAGAATTTTTAGTGCGCTCTGACTCAACCTATGTAAAAAGGTTTATGAGTCTGAACCTTAAGGAAGCTAGGCAAACTAGACTCTTAAGGTTGCAGGAACAATTAAGCTATTATAAATATGAGGTCGAATACATTAAGTCCGACCACAACATAATAGCTGACTCTCTCTCTAGAGAACTTGCAAACACCTCTCTTTCTAAAAACTCTGCAGATGGATCCTGCTGCAAAGAGAAAGATATGCTGGGGATGCAAGAAGGAGGGACACTCCCGAAAGGTATGTCCTAACAAGGGAGAAAGTGAGCATAGTGATGCTGGTTCCGTTTCAGGAACGAAGGCGGCAGTGCTCTGCTGGCAGTGCAAGCAACTAGGACATCGTTCTTACGAATGTCCCAAGAAGCTGAAAACTGCGGATTCCCAGAAGGGGAATGCTGAACTTAAGGAGAAAGCAAAAGCTGACTCCGAGAGTAAGGCGAAACCAGATCTCCAGAAGGAGATGGCTAATCCCAAGGAGGCTGAGGCCAGATCTAAGGGAAAGGCGAAAGAATCCCAGAAGGGGATGGCTGGATCTAAGGGAAAGGTAATAACCAATCCTAAGGAGAAAGCGAGAGTTTCCCAGGAAGGGAAGACAGATCTGAAGGAGAAGGGTAACACCAACTCTGAAAGAGATGTGAAGAAAGATCTTCAAAAGAAGGTGACAGATCCGAAGGAGGAAAGCTCCAGAGGAGATGTGAAAATGGTAGATCTAAAAGACAAAGCAAAAGTTGAGTCAGATGAGAAAGCCAGGAAGAAGAGGAAAGCCAAGAGGCTTGGGTCTTCTGGTCCCAAAGGGGATGATTCTGCAAAGGATGGTCCTAAGAAGGACGGAAAGGTTGAAAAACCTTGGTGGTCTCCGTTGACCATGGAGCAGTTTAACTACTGTCGAAACCACTTAGCCAAAGAGCAAAAAATTTCCATTAATCAAGCTGTGAAATCCTACAAGGCTTTGTTACAAAGCAAGGAGGAACAGAAAGAGAATATGGAAACACAGTATGCTGAGGAAGAGGCTAAGTTTAAGGCCTTAATTGGCGAGCCAATTCAAGTGGTAGACCCTGAACCAAGGGGAGAACCAGAGGAAGCGGCTGCAATGGAGTGTGAGCAATACTTCGACTTCGGAAGTGCTTACGCAGCATTGGAAGGTAATCTTGAAAAGAAAGAAAGCCTTGAGGAAGTAATTCCTGTAAGAGACTCAGTCAAAGAGTCTGGTGAGACCTCTCACGGTGATAAAGGTCACGATGGCAAGAGCCATGTTGGGAAAACCCAAGAGGATCTGGGAGGATCCTGGTATTTTGATCAAGACTCATTTGAGGATGAATCCCTAAGTTGGGATGCGTCTGTGGTCTGTGGAGGACTCATGGGTGGCATCAAGCATGATGACAAGCGCCAAATTGAGTTTTTCGCAAGAAAGACCGTTGAGTACATCAAAGATCTGGAGTATAAGCTATCGATTATGGCTTCAGGTGAGGAGGAGCTGTCCCGAGTTGAAAAGGAAAGACAGCAGATATTCTCCACAACGATGTCTATAATACCAGGGGAAGTCAGAGATTATGAAGTCCCAAGGGTAACAGTAGACATGAGTGAATCCTCGCTTGAGGAAAACACTATACTTCAACCGTATCTACATTGGATATCGGGGAAGTGGCCATCTCTGAGAATTCATTCAGATATGGTGGGAGTAGCAGCACCTTACGTATATGTTGGGTTTGTAGACATACTGGAAATCGACATATCCGAACCAGAATGTATGGAACCACTGCCTATGTTGGTAAGGTTTATACTCGGATGCCTAGGCTACGGACCAAAGTATGCCACGGCATTGATTACTAGCACAATAATGGAGGAGGAAGACCATCCGCAGTATGGGAAGGTGATACTTCAAAATCTGCAAGTATGGGATATCCATCCATGTGAGAGTAGACGTCTGACGGAACCTCAACGACAGGACCTCGATCAGAGGGGTTTATGGCGGAAATACTACAAGGACAAAACAGTCCGAAAGGCCATAAAGGTTGAGTTCCTTAAGGATGTGTTAGAGCATGTGTTAGCCCGCAAGGACGAATACTACGTGCTCTGTGATAGTATAATCACCGTCACGATTCTTCGGTCAAATATGAGCCTTATAGACGAACAACCAGGGGACCGAGGATGGCAGAGAATGCTCGACCTTCTGGATAGTTTCTGGAGGCGAGAGAACTCTGAGCTGCACCTCCGAACCGACACCTTCGAGGTTTGGAGTAAGATTGCTGATTTTACAGACAAGACCTTAAATCAGCAAATCGAATATGACGAGAGAGCCCAACAAATTCTTAAGGCGGTTCAAGACCCTCCGGGACTCTCAGAGAAAGAAGGAGTTGGCGAAACTTCAAACGCCAACAACAATGAAGGAGTCTCCCAGGACAGCGCTCCAATGCAGACGGGAGAAGAAAACTGTATAAAAGTTAGACTAGGACATTTTTTGTCAGTCATTAGGACCCCTCTAACTTTCGTAACAGTTTAGATTCCTTTTACTTTTGGGCTGGCAAACAGTGCATAGGCACCGGCTCCTTTGTGTATATATTCACAAGTCCTCTATCTCATTTAAAAGGGGGGGCGATCTGAATAGAAAATTTTCTCTCACATCTCTCTGAGTTAGAAATTCTTTGATCATCCTCCGGGAACACCAATAGGTAATCCGAAAATACCTTAAGGAACCAAGAGTAAGGTGGTTAGAATTAACCAAACTCGGTTAAAGACTAACGGAAGGTCAGATCGTTAGATCAGAACCTTGGGAGGATTGAAGCCTAAGGGCAGAAACCTTTGGATGAGGAGTGTCTATATAAGACCCTCAAGGTAAGGGCATTCAGTGTGACACAGAAGAGCCTCTCCGACAGATTCCCCAAATTTGAGGAATTCTTCACTCTTGAAATTCCATAGTGCGGAAGCTTGGTGAACCCTTTGAGCTATTCTATCGATTAAGGTATGATAAACATCCTTTGTGTTGTTTATGTTTTTCTTTCTTGAAAAGAGAACCTGAAAGAAGTGCAAGTGCACGAGTCATTCGTATGACTGATTGTCCTAACCCAGAATTGCTCCATTTGGATCACGGGGTTGGCAAGGATTCTGCTACGGGACTACTAAACACTGTAGTAGATCGACTGGCAAGCATTTCAGCTCAAATAACGCAGCTGATTGAGCTTGTAGATAGCTACTCTAAGAAATTGGAAGAGCTGACTCTCTTGCAGAGTGAATTCGAGGAATATTTCCTTGAAGGTAAATCCAATCTTGGGTTTGCGGCAAGTTCGAGATACTCAAACGAGTATTCGAGGTTGTCAGAACGCCGGCGACAAAGACAATTGGGAAAATTATCTTAAGTTTGATTCCTGTAGTAATTATTGGTATCAGAGCCCGCTTAAGATCAGTTTCTAATTGTCTTTGGGGACTAAATTAAAAAGAAATAAAAAGTTGGGGGGAGAAAGAAGGAGACAAAAGAAGGGCAGAAGAAAATAGCGGTAGAATAGGAATATATTTCCTTCCTACGGTATAAGGCGAATTCTTTTTAGGGACCACTGTAAGAAGGAACAATCCTCGGAATTCGACACCAAAAGGCAAGAATAACTCGGACAACTTCCTCGTGCCGGGGATTTGCATAAACTAAGCCTTCCGGCCTACTCTCTCTCTTACCCCTTTTTTTTGTCTGTTGTACTTGTTCCTACCGACCGACTTATCCCCTTCTTCTTCCTCGTTCTCCTTTGCCTCTCCTGCCCTTTCTCGGGAGCGGATTCGAGATGGGCGCCCCGTCGGCCAATCTCTGGGTACTCCTCGGCCTCGGGATTGCCGGGATAGTCCTCATTACCAAGAAGCTCAAGCGGGTCGTCAGGGAAGACTTTGGTGCCTTCGTTGAGAAGTTCCGTCTTCTTCCCCCTCCTCAGCCGGCTCCTCCCAAGGCTCCCCACCCGCTCACCGCCCTCACCTTCGCCGTATCGGACGTGTAACTGTTCTATTTCTTCCCCTTTGATTTGAGTCTGTGAAAGGAAGATGAATTTGAGGAGGGGCGGACATGAAGCTTGGATTTTTGGTTCGGGGGGTTGTGTTACTTTAGGGTTTTGGGTAGTTTGGGCGGAGTTGAATTGTGGGTTTTGGATATTTTTATTGAGTGGAAGTACAATTGGGGTAGTTGTGTCGGCTGTTTCTTGGTGCTCTTAATTGGGGGAAGCTAGATTGGATTTTGGGTGATGTGATTTTGGGCTTTCAGTTTTGATGTGGAGGGACATGTGACTGGTTTCGGGAGCTTGGATTGGGCGAGGACGCATGGGCCGGCTACACGGACAGCTGCAGTTGTTTCTGTGCTCGTCGAGGGAGGTGCTACCTGCGTTGGGAAAACTGTCATCGATGAGTTTGCATTCGGGTATTTTCTGACGAAATGGACTCTTGGGTTTATACTTAGTTCCTCTTTGTATATGTATGTAACCCAGAAATTGCTTTGCTTGTATCCGTTTTGTGATTTCACAGTTTAAATGGGGAAAATAAACACCATGGCTCACCAACCAATCCCACAGCGCAGGATCGTATTCCGGGTGGACCTTGTAGTGGAGCTGCTGTTGTCGTTGCAGCCAACCTGGTGGACTTTTCTTTGGGTAATCAATATGGCTAGCTTATTGGTGTGTTCATCTTCCAAAGTCAGCTGATGCACATTGTGCATATAAGCTGGCCTTTACAAAAGGCATATTCCTCGAGTATATACTTATGAAATGTGATAATAACTATATATAGGAAAGGAGAAGCTACTGTTTTCCTTCTGAAGAATCTCATGACTGATTGCATCGCTTTGGCTCAGGTATCGACACTGTTGGCGGAGTTAGAGTTCCAGCAGCATATTGTGGCATTCTTGGTTTCCGATCTTCCCATGGAGTGGTGTCAAATGTGGGGTCTTTACCCATATCCAGCAGTTTGGATGCTGTCGGTGCGTATATTAGCACCGTATCGTTTTATTTGTTTGGATATATAATCTCTTGGGTCAGTTTGTCTCCTGATGGCCCAATAAACAAGGTTGCTTCATGCAGGGTGGTTTGCAAAGGACCCCAACGTTCTACGTCGTGTTGGCCATGTGCTGCTGCAAATTCCATTTTCAGCTGAACGTAATCCTCGGCAAATGATAATAGCTGATGATTGTTTTCAGCTTTTGAAGGTCCCTAAAGATAGGGTGGTTCAGGTGGTTGTTAAATCAACCGAGAAGCTTTATGGAAGTGAGCTCATGAGAACTGGATTTTGATGTTGCTGTCTATTTTTCTGTGTTGCAGTGTCTAATTATGGTATATCTTCTCAGGGCAAGTCCTCAGACACGAAAATCTGGGGGAATTTTGCAGATCCAAGGTTCCAAGTTTGAAAGCATTTCATAACAAGAAAAGCAATGGTGATTTGAAAAGCTCTTTCCTAAAGGATCTCGCAGAAATTGGGCAAGTACTTCAAAGGTAAGCGTGCCTATTCAAACATCATTTCTCTCCTAGTCACCAGATGTTGTTTTCTGATCTTTCTTTGTGCTATAACATGTCATAGAGTTGAATGGCTGGGTCAGTTATGTAATCCAAGGGTCTCCAGAATCTCTTGAGTTTGGCCGAAGAAAATTGCTTTATGATAATTTCATTATCAGTGATATTATTTCTGGGCCTTCTGCATTGGGATAGGTCGAATACAAATAGCTGTCGAGTGCTATTACAAGCAATTTTCTATAGTGATGGTTGTTTTGGCTGGCTATTCATCCCTGGTCGTCTTTTGTTGAAAATTTTATTATGAAAATTATGTTCTTCTTACACCTTTTTCATAATGTTTACCTGCCATTTTTGTAATACCGCGCTCTGTATGTCTACATTCACTTTGTTGTTCATTTGTTGACTCAACTCAGGGAAGAGTTTAAGCAGAATCACGGGGAATGGATAGATGAGGTGAAGCCTGCACTTGATTCAATGATCTCGACACAATCAAGTCACTTGCCTGAGATGGCCGATTTGGAAGTTGAGAACTCCAGATTAGTTCGGAATGAGCTTCGATCAGCCTTAAGCGCTCTTTTAAAGGTCTCTTTCTATCGTTCTTTTACTAATTCCATGTTGTGAGGTACTTTTGTCTTGTTGAACTCTTCCTGCAGTGGACTACGATTGTCAGTTACTATAATTTTAAATGTTGGTTGGCAAGCGAAGGTAATTTCATGATGCTGTGTGTGTCACCTGCTTGGTGAAATCTCTCGATGGACTGTTCGTGGTTTCTTTTCTTCCCATCCTCATACGCGCACAATCATTCAGGACGATGGAATTCTGGTGATTCCGACTGTTGCCGATCCACCACCAAAAGTTGGCAGTAAAGAACTACAATCTGAAGATTATAAGGGCCATGCCTCAAGTTTGTTGAGCATTGCCAGTGTGTCTGGCTGCTGTCAGGTTTTCTCTTTCTCTGCGCTTGAACTCTGAACAATGTGCTAGCATGTGTACTGATGAATGTTTATCCATTTCTGACAGTTGTCTTTCTACTCGCATCTGTTTAAGCACCCTTATCTTGATTTCAGGCCACACTTCCTCTGGGATATCATGATAGGTGCCCAGTGTCTGTGTCTTTTATAGCAAGGCATGGCGGGGATAGATTTCTCCTTGATACTGTTCGGTCTATGTACACTACCTTGATTGAACAGGCCGAAGTCTCCAGTAAGACCAAAACATCTGCAAACACCATCTCTCGAGAAGAATCTGCTGAACAAGCCAAAGAGAAGGTCTGTGTCCTCTTGCTCGAGTGTCGTAGCACATGAGTGGTGCATTTTTCCTATTTTCACTCATACCCATCCCTCACAGTGATCCTGCATAGCTTCATAATTGGCCTTTTGGTGGCAGTGCAATGAATGATTGTGTTCTTACCTTTTTTTTTCAGGGAAACCAAGCGTTCAAAGAAAAACAGTGGCAGAAGGCGATTGGGCTTTACACTGAGGCTATCAAATTGAACGGCACTAGTGCCACATACTATAGCAACAGGGCAGCAGCATATTTGGAATTGGGAAGGTACCTAGTCATCATTTCGAAATTCTGAGCCTAATGTTGCTATTAGTTTTTTTGATAAGTAAGTTGCTATTAGTTTGAATTGTCTAACTCTGGATAATACCAAAATTATTCTTTGTTTCTAGTTTTCTTCAAGCTGAGTCAGACTGTAGTAAAGCCATCAATCTCGATAAGAAGGTAAGCCCCATCTCATTCCAACCTTCGCTAAAAACGATCTACTATGTTCTTATAGGTAGGGCAATATTAAGGTGGCATCTATCATGTCATTCTTGTTGAAGTTCTCTTTTTGTAGTTCAAAAAGTCTTTTGGAATTAGCACTGTCATGAGTCATTTCGTTAGGGGAGCGATGATCCCGACAATCCCTTAACCTTTTACTCATTTCTCAGAACGTTAAGGCCTACCTACGAAGAGGCACGGCTAGAGAGATGCTCGGGTACTACAAAGAAGCAATTGAAGGTACGTCACAGCATGTGAAACGGCAGCTATGTTATAGCAGATACTATTTTGCAGACTGGTGTCTGATCGGCTGCTTACTTGTGTGTATTGGGAGCTTGCTTTTTGCCGAGCACTTATGATGGCTTTGCCTTCTTCCCGCAGATTTCAGATATGCTCTCGTCCTCGAGCCAACGAACAAAAGGGCGTCCCTTTCCGCTGAAAGACTCGGGAAACTGTTCCAGTAGTCCATGCACCATCTCGAGATCCACTCGGACATCCATACTCGGCAGCTGTCAACCTTCCCACTCAGCGGCATCGGTGGAGCAGACACGTCACTACTGGCAACAGGTCAACTTGCGAGGCCCTGCCATCGCCGTAGCGGGGAGCGGCTCGCTGATTGGTTTTTGCTGCTTAAATTTTGACGGGCTCTGAAATTATTAAGGGCACATCCTGACAATTGGGCCTGCATGGGCTTTGGATGGGGGCCCAACGTCTTTGTTTTACCCTGAATTCCCCTAATTTCGGACAACCTTTGTTCAAACTTCCAACTCAATGAATCATCTCCGACATATTAAGGATAGGGAGAACAGATATTTTTGATAACCGAAGATAAAAAGAAGCGTTTGATCCTGACGTTTCGCTTCTGGTTTCAACCTTCCTTAATCCTCGGACTCGGTTTGTCCCCCTGTTTTTCCCCACCCTCTAGAAAAGTTAGTCGTCTCGTCATTGGATTTTTCCCGCAATAGAGCACTGCAACCCCCCTCCCCAACATCTGTTCTTGTTCTGTGTGATTGTTTTTCGTTGTTGTTGGTGGTGGTGGTCTTGTTGTTAGTAAAACTTGGTTGGAGATTTTTTCCTTTCCTTTTTTGGTGTAGACTTAGAGGTGTGGTTTTTGTCTGGAGGAGGATAAATGGCGACATCGCCACAGGCAGAGGGGGCGCAACCCACCAAAGCATCCCTGATGGAGAGCTTGTTGGGTCTCCTTAGGATCCACGTCAAACGCGGTGTTAACCTTGCCGTTAGGGATGTTCACTCCAGCGACCCCTACCTCGTCGTCAAGATGGGCAGCCAGGTTGATCCTTGCTGCCTTCCTCGTTGCATGAACTATAATAATGCATGGGAGATTAGTTTGCGTGCCTGATTTGAAATGACACTGTTTTTTTGCAGAGATTGAAGACGAGGGTAATCAAGAAGGACGTCAATCCTGAGTGGAAGGAAGACCTCACCCTCTCCGTTGCCGACCCGAGCCTCCCCGTCAAGCTGGTAAATCGAGAACAGATAGCTAGATACTCGTATAAGGCCTCAGTCGATGTCGATATATGTACTCCTGAGCAAGCTGAGTTTTTATCATGGTCATTGGGCAGACTGTTTACGACCACGACACCTTCACCAAGGATGACAAGATGGGCGACGCGGAGTTCGACATAAGGCCCTTCATCGACGCGTTGAAGATGGACCTTCAATGCTTCCCGAGCGGGACGGCGGTGACCCGGATACAGCCGGGACGAGACAACTGCCTCTCTGAGGAGAGCTGCATTGTCTGTAACCAAGGGAAGGTCGTACAGGACATGTGCCTAAGGCTTCGGAACGTCGAGCGCGGGGAGGTCGAGATCCAGCTCCAATGGATCGATCTCCCCGGTTGCAAAGGCATATAGGGAACCGCCATGGCCTCCCTTAATCGCTTCATTACTATAATTTTGTTCCATAAAGGTTGTCAATAGTCAAGACATAAAACAATCTCGGCCAGGGAGATGCTGCACTGACGATACTGTGATGGGTATTGTTCTTGTTATCATAAATAAAAAAATGTCCCAGTACCAAAAAAAGAAGTGATATCTAGGGTGAGTGATTGATTGATCATGATTATGGGTGTCTCTCATAAAGAAAGAAATATTCGAAACATGTCGGGATCAAATCAAATCCTCAAAAATCTTTCCAGAGAAATAGTGTGGGGGGTCACCCTCCTCCTTCTCCTCCTCCAAACCCAACACCTTTGGTTTGTTCCATCACCAGCTACAGACATTCTGAAAAATATCGTCTTCCCACTTTGGAATCACAGGGCGGGTGGTGGCCCCCTTTCCACAAGTAAACGCTCAAATTCATTTCATATTTAATTTACTAGAAAAATAACCACTTTTTAGAAAAGTTTAATTACATGAGTGATGAACAGAATCGCAAAAAATTAATATTTTTTTAAGGGTACCCAGAAAGAGTAAATAAGAAAGTAACCATCTTTTTCCTTCAACTGTTTCCTTTTCCTTGTTGATTCCAAGGGAAAAAGCATCATGTTCTTTTCCATCAGATGAGGATCAGAAGCTAAGCCAACCTTGCTGGAATGTTTGGTTTCTGCCTAGAAATCCCCTGTTCTTACAACATGGGAACTGAAAACGTGCTAATAAGGCACTTGCATTCAACCCCATTTGATTTAAAACTTCATCCTAGAAAAATCAAAACCCCAAGAAAAAAATTAGAATATGGGAAAACATGATTCCGAAAGGTTGCACAAAGGCCTCATAAACCCAAGAGTATGTAGTAGACCAAAGTTATTGGTAAAGCAATTAGCATCCCAAATATCACCCTGCAGATTAAAAACAAAGAACGTTTAATTAGGCATAAAAACCGAAAGTATGATTGATTATTCTTGTCTAATAGATCTGAGCAGAAAGTTAAACTCACCCTGTGCTGAGGATTTCAGGGTGAACATTATACTCCTTGGCAAACACAAAGGGAACTATCCCTTGCGGCAGCGCGGCCTAAGAGAAGAGACGAACGTTAATCCGAAATGTTCTACCAGTTGGGGTGGTCATTAGCTCAGAAACTGATCATCGAACCAGGCCGGTGGTAACCTGAACAATGGCCACGCGAAAGAGGTTGCCTTTAAGATGAACTGCGGCGGAGGAAGCAGCCATGACAGCTGGGCCTGCAAGGAATCTCACGGCCATGGCAAAAGCTGCGACAGCGTTCCCACAGGCTATGATCCTCGGCTGCAATGCCATGAACAGCCCTGTCGGAAAAGAAGGGGGAAACAACAATTCTTCATGTCATCATCGTATTCTGACCAGCTGGAAGATGGGATTCCTGATAAGATTATTGGACTGACCAAGGCTGAACATGGCCATGCCGAGCCCTGCATCCGACAATATCGATATTGACCCTGCTAAGATCGCCGGCATCTTCACATCCCATCTGGGGAAACACAAATCGAACAAAATCCAGATTATGGTTTCGGAAATTGGACTAGAATTAGACCCAAAGATTTAATCTTTAATCGAATAGAGATGAATGGAGAGATTGAGGAGGGGGGGGGGGGACCTGAATGAGATTAATGCCCAGGTGATTCCGATCAGGCTGGAGTAAGTGTTTGGGTTCCTGATTAGCTTCCTCCAGACCATGATCAGTATCAGCCTCGTCATGACCCCTGCCGGCGGCACAGCCTTCGGTTTCCCTTCCCTGGCTGCGGCTGGGGTGCTCGTCCTGTTCTCAATTAGATTCGTTTCGGTTTCTCTGTTCACGGAGCTAAGCTCGTTCCTCTCTAGGTAGGGTTCTGTGCTGGGAACTGGATTCTCGACGCCTACCTTCCCCTGGGAAACAGCGAGCAGGACTTCCTTGGGTTGCTCGGGGGCGGGGCCGCTGTTTCCAAATACGTCGGAAACAGGGGAAGCGCTCGAGCTCCATACGAACATGTGCAGGTCCTTGCGGCCTTCTTCCAACTTCCCGTTGCTGGTCTTTGACAAGTCGACACCGGAGCTGAGGGCTCTCTTCGGCGAGAACATCCCCGGGTTGGGACCGGGGTTTGGGTTGAACCTGCTGGTCTTGGCATTGTTAACATGGGGGCTGAGGGGATCATCCTCGTAGTTGGACAGACGAGGCATGGGTCTCCTGGACGCCCCCCCAGGTGCTGCCATCATCGAGTAGATGTCCGCGTGAGTAAAGCTTGAGCCACGAGGGGTCGGGTTCCGAGACGACTGCAGGGAATAAATCTCGGCATTGGTAAAGTTAGACGGCCTGGGAGTGGTGGAACACAACCCAAACCCCCCGTCGCCTGCGTGGGAGAATGACTTCCGAGAGAGAATGTCCGACCGGGAGGCATTTGACCTTCTGACAGTCACACGGAGCTTCCCGTCACCCGCGACCTCCGTCCCAGTCTCAAGAGGGAGCCTGCCATCCAGCGAGACGACGTCTGGATCGACGTGTACAGCAACAACCGTCCCAGCAGAGGCATCGGGGAACTGCTCTGCGACGAGGAGCTTAGCTCCCCTGTACTCGAACAGGAAAAGCATGAGCGTGTACCAGATAATGCACTGAAGGACGACAATTTGGACCATGAGGTTGCCGGAGAAGTCGCCATACATCCCCTTCAGCAGCGGGATTCCCATGACAAGGGTGTTCGGGAGTGTAGACAGCGAGAAGAAGGTAATGGTCCAGTCAAGGGAGGGATAACCGGTGATCCTGTTCCAGAGGAAGAGCGCCACAAGTACGACAAGCTTCTGGAGTGTGTCGGCCGCCAGGAACCGTATGTTCATAGCAAAGGGGTTGTTGGAGGCGATGAAGTGGAACGAAAGCAGGGGGACGGCGAAGAGCGCGACGAACCGGTTGATCCCAGAACACTGCAACGGGGTGAAGATCCCCCACCACTTAACGGAGCCGTAGGCGAGGATCATCGCGACGTAGAGAGGGACGACCGCGGTCATCACATGGTAGAAGTCGGACGCAGTGATCATCTTGCACGAGATGCAAAGAATCAACCACGACGACGAGGAAGAAGAAGATATGGATGGAGATCAGATCAATGCAGTTGTTTGGAGTGAATTCAAGTCTTTATAGTCAGTTCAGTGCAGTTTCAGTTTCAGTTCTAACTCTTATATTGTTAAAATTTATTGTATAAAATAAAATAACTTTTTGATCCTACAACTTACTAAAATGAGTCCAAAATGTTTTTGTTCAACGTTCAAAAGTGGCTCTTATTATATTTTCTTTCTTTTTAAGATTCTTTCCATTTGGAGATTTTAATGATGTCCTCATGCTATTTATAATTACATGATGTCAAAATGGATGGACCTCCTGAATGATGTCCTCCTCCTTTGATTATAAACACGATTCCCAGTCTATTTCTAAGTGGGGATTCATTGATATAATCAGGCGGTACTTAAGAAAAAGGTCATACATAATCAGGGCGAGACAAAAAGCAATATTCCCTTATCAGATTGAGTGTTCACTTGTCCCCATTAAAAAAAGCATGGGTCTTTATCTTTCCATGCTTTTCGGCCAATTTTTACTTTTTGGCGGGTGCCTAATTTAACACCAGATTGAGATTACCCATTTCCTCATTTCTATTGGGTTCACTGAATTATTCTCCAAAAGAAAAAGGAATTTCTTATCTTCAGAAAGAAGTACAAATTTTGTCAATAAGGAGAAGGGCTTCAGGTGGCTGACAACGCAACCGAGGGACAAAGCATGTAAGAAAATCCAAAATGATGGCTTGGTGGAATAAAGAGGTTTGTGGGGGCGAGAGACAATGGAAAAACATCGGCGTGTCAGCCCTTCACACCCCCCGCCCCCCAACCCAAATCATTTGGAAGCGGCTAACTCTCCCTCACGAAATATCCCGTCCGGTACGAATTTCGTACTTATACCGGTCATACCCAGTTGTACTCGTATCATTTCGTATTATTTTGTATTAAATAGTTTGGTTTAGGAGTACGAAAGAGTTTCGTATAGTACGAAGTAAATACGAAATAATTTCATACTCTATGAAGCGAGTACGAACGGGGTACGAAATAATTGCGTACTGTACGAAATTATTTCCTACTCAAGTACGAAACTATTACGTTCTGTACAAAAAGTCTCGTACTCTTTCGTATAATACGAAATTATTTCGTACTTAGTTCGTATATATTTGTTACTGTATGAAACTATTCCACATTCAGTTCATGCATGTTTCGTATCGTACGAAACTATTCCGCACTCAATTTATACATATTTCGTACTGTATAAAATTATTTCATACCATTTCGTATATGTTTCATATTATACAAAATTATTTCATACTCGAATATGAAACTATTTCATCATGTACGAAAGAGGTACGACATAATTCCATAAAGCAATTACGAAATGCTACAAAACTCTGCCGAAGTTTCGTAATGCACGAAAGCTTCCGTTTAGGGGAAGTTTAGCCACGTACAAACCATTTCTTGATTTGAAGACTTTTTTTAATACTCCCACCACCCACATCATGCCTTCTGATTCCCATGCTCACATGAGACCGCCACACCACACGTCAATATTCCTCATTTATTTTCTTTAATGTAAGACATATATCAATTCGCAATGTTATGTAGTATTAACTTGAATTAGAATTATATAACATTCTCCCAGTGAAATCACAAAAACATAAATAATTATTTGAAAAAAATACATGTACTATCTCCGCGACCAAAAAACTCTAATAATATATGGAAACGAAAAATGTGCCAAATAAAGAATCAAGTGGATTCTTTACGTTGTGGGCCTTGAAGTAAGTCCTAGCTGTGGAGACATGTTAGGCCCAAATCCAGCTTCCCGGCCCAGTAATAGAAAAAAGCATCCTCGTACTTCCCATCCATCAGACCCAAATCCCCGTTTTGCGTTACTCAATCGGGAATTTTAATGGCGACGGATCCGGCGATCGACCGGGCATCGATGCCGTGCCCGTTACTGATGAGGCCTACTGGACGGACAGGATCAGGGCCCTCTGCTTCCGCCGCCAGGACGATGACGGGGTGCTGCCGCTCATCGCCAACATCCGGGCGCATGGCACATGCCCAACTCGGTTAATATCGTTAACGTTGTGTACGTTCTCTGCGACTCCAGACAGATCACGGAGGCATTTGACTGGTTCATATTGTTTGTCTCATCGGGTATCATGCCTGACGAGCAGACCTGCAATTCCGTCATTACGTGATTGCTCGAGTCCGGTGATCCTGATAGGGTGTTGGAAGTTTTGAGGCGATTGGGCGGCTCCCGTCCGGAGTATGCCTGTCTTTTGAGTAATTATAACCATTTGGTTCATCTGTTGTGTAAGAAGAGGAGGTTCGGTGAGGCGATGATGCTTTGTTCGAGGCAAGGAGCAGGCGTTTCTTGGACCACGTTCATTCTGGATATTGTTAAACTATATAATATAAGAAGCCAAGCCACATCTAACAGCTTCTACATGATATCATCTATGATTGGCGTTTTGTCATTTCATCTTGAATTTCGAGGGCATCGATGATGACAATAATGGCTTCACCAGCCAGAAAAAGTCCTCGCCATGTTCTGCTTGGTGACGGTGGATGTGAAGAGTCTTCGGGAATGGATGAGACAAGCAGATCCGCGAAATGGAACACATCCTGACACGATGAACCGTGTTGATTTCCTACCTCAGGACAGGGATGATAAGGAACGAATATCCGCGGCAGGCAACGAATGAGACGGGCGAAGCAAAGAGGATTATGACAGAGGAAGGGCGTTATGAGGCATGTGATTCAACAGCATCCGAAACAGTGTTTTGATCAAGGCTGTAACGACGGACGGTATCGTCTGATTTTAATTGCCTGGTTCATCTTCCTAAAACCCTAAATCCAATTTTTGTATTCCTCCGGAGGTCATTTCACATGGAAGAATTCCATTAGCAATTACAACACCCTCACCATAATCATCATTAGTCTGACTAATATAAACACCCACCACCTGCTAACACAACCAAGCCCAGTTGAATGCACACTATCACCGACCAATAAGGAGGCTCCACGTCAGATCCAGAGGACACGTGGGCCAATAAAAAGCAACCTTGTCAAGCAGGCACTTGGTTACTCTTAACAGAGATCGGTCCAAACAACAAAAAAGACAATCATCATGTCATTGTCAAAAGCCTGCCAACTTTCAAGCTAAGGCCAACCCATCTGCCACTTTGGAACTACCTACGACCTTGTCCTGTTCTTCCGGTGGTCCAATTACCCACTACCATAACCCAAAAACATTCTTCTGGCTTCTCTGTCCGAATATTTTTTGTTTTAGGCTGGAGAAGAAGGTAGGGAGGATGGGAAGAGTTGAAAACAAGAGAATGGCCGATCCCTTTGATGAGGAGTGCGATTACCTCTTCAAGGCGGTGCTGACGGGGGATTCGGCTGTAGGGAAATCGAACCTGCTCTCGAGGTTCGCCAGGGCCGAGTTCCACCTCGATTCCAAGCCCACCATCGGAGTTGAGTTCGCATACAGGAACGTCAGGGTCGGCGACAAGCTCATCAAGGCTCAGATATGGGATACAGCCGGCCAGGAAAGGTATTGAATTCGACTGGATGTAGTATAGTCCATCGATGAAGGAACCAGTTTCCGAATCTGTCGCATTGATCATTATCAGTTTTTCCACTTGAAGAGTCGAAGAGGTTGAAGGTTTGCTAAGCCTACTGTTCAATCCGTGATTGGCCCTTCTCATGTTGTTCTTCTTTCGATGTTAGGTTTCGGGCTATCACGAGTTCGTACTACCGAGGGGCGCTGGGTGCACTTCTGGTCTACGACATAACCCGAAGATCGACCTTTGACGAAGTCAAGAAATGGCTGCACGAGCTCAGGGAGTTCGGAAATCCAGAAATGGTGGTTGTCCTGGTGGGAAATAAACTCGACCTGAGTTCGTCCAGGGAGGTGGATTCAGAAGACGGTAAGAGCTTTGCGGAGAAAGAAGGCTTGTGCTTCATGGAGACGTCAGCGTCGGAGAATGTGAATGTCGATGAAGCATTCTTGCAGATGATCACACGGATCCATGAAATAACCAGCCAGAAGATACTGGAAACGAAGGATAATGAAAACATTTCAGCCACTGCGGCCCCTAACCAAAGTCCTCTCGGCGGGACGGAAATTGTTCACCTCGACGAAGTAACGGCAACGCAGAAGACATCATCCTGTTGTTCGATATAGACCTGTACTTACTTATTCTCCTGGAAAGCATTCCATCGATCGAAATCGGCCAACACCCTGCGATTCTTTTCACCTCATTCCTCCTTTCCTTTAACATCATATGTTCTTTGGTATATGAAATCCAGTGTTTGGTTTGGAAGCTGGAAAATTCCAATTTTTTGACATTCTCTTTCAAGCTAGTAATGTTTTTAAATACCATCAAGATTCGTCATTCCAAGAGCATTAGATCAGATTAATATTACATAGATTTGACCGAACACATATAGCTCGAGTCCACGGGAATGGAGAAAACATATCCTGCAGATGGATAGTATGGCAAGACGGCTCTCGCGTGTCCTTGCTGACAATAGATGGTTCTATGGCTTCCCAGTCTTCATAGCCCCAGAAGGAGGGGTACCCTTGATTCTGTAGGCAATGCGAGTCCCCGACTCCAAATGTGGCAGAGTTCTTCAACCATTTCTTGGTCATCCCGGGCAAGTGCCTGTTGATAACGCCCTTAAATGATTCGGTGTTGTTAAAACCAGTCCAGGCCTTTAGGGGTGTAGGTGTTGCCGTTGAAGTTAGTCGTGAAGAATCGGTCGGCTTCCAACCTCCCGAGTATCATCAGGGGAAAAGGGATTGATCATGAGGATGTTTAAGGCCGACGTGCTCGCTTAACAATTGTCCAAATGCATGACCAAATAAATCCTTGGCTTTCTTTTCCAGTACCCAATACCTCCTTTATTCAGACATCAGCATCTATCTGCAGAAGAAAGGCTACGACTATTGACGTCTCTGTGCTTTAATGATTCAGTTTGATGCCTTACCAGCTCGAAAACATTGAGAGCTTAAGAATATCAGTCTTGAGAAGCTCCAAAGTCCAGTCGATCGTGTGGATTTTCGCAATCACGGCCGAGGTCACAAATCTAGCACATGGGTAGATCTTCTCATCGTACGAGCGCTCTTCCGTGACCTCGCAGCGTGCGACGATAATTCGGACGATACGGGGATCGATGCCCGCTCCCCCGAAGCTCCTTTGGTCGACGTCAAGACTCGAGCGTCAAGGCGCTGCGGAAGAGAGCAGGGTCGATACTCCTTTAATTTCTACTCGTGCCTACTCGGGCTCTCGCTCGATCATCCGAAAGCGACGAGCGAGAAACGGAGGATGATCCCAAAAAAGGAATCTTCGGGAGCAGCTCGCTTCGCCTTCCCCTCATTCAAGATAGCTCCGTAAGAAAATAATGGTTGATGTTGCTTAATCTAAGTAAGCTATTACGGAGTCGCCACCGACTTATTTATAAAATTTTAAGTCGGAAAAACCGTTGGTCGTTGCTCCAAGAATGTCTCTGTTTACTGGCATTGGACCCAATTCGGGCTTTTAGACCCGTACTCGTGTTTGATTAAAAATATCACATGAGACCTAAAGCATGCAATCAATTATTTAGATCAAAGTGGGTAAGGAGGCGGGATCGTGGGCCTATGCAATTGGACCCACGACCCGTTACAGGTGTATAAAAGAAACTCGGGAGGCTCGCACCTCCATCATGTACCTGAGGAAGCCGGGATAGCACCTCGTCGGCTGAAAATTGTCTGTCGGGGCCGCTCTAGTGAAGTCTTAAACCGCGCCTCTTGTCCTGTGCTCCTCCTCCTCTGACCTCCAGGATTCCTCGAAGTTTCGGTTCGATTTTTCATGCAAAATAAACGAAAATAGGTGGTTATGCAATCAAAAGAATGAAATTTCAATCATTCACTAAGTAGACAAATTGATGGAAAACATGTTTGTCAAATTTCACAAAGATCAGACAGTGGAATTTCGACTTATGGAAGCACAAAGTCGGACATTCACGAAGATTTTATATTTCACGTGTACAAGATAAAAATTCCCTAAGATTTTATATTTCAAGTGTACTAGATAAAAATTTGCAAAATATGTCCAAACGACCACTTTCAAATGGACATTCCCGTTGATTTTGGTGGCGATCTAACGGTGAGGTTAATTGCAATCTCATTGAGAATGGGACTACGATGTGTAGAAAATCCAGCTCTAGACGTATTCTGTTCATCGGTTCGTTTCCAAACGTTGGTCAAAATACACATATATACAACCTTATTTCAGTTTAGTTTATTTTTGAAAAGTTTGGAGATGATCAACGGTCGGATCTCTCGAGATCTCCTTGAAAGTGGGAATGTAGTATGCAGGCTAGTCGCAAACTGCACGCACGCCCTTAGCTTCCGGGATCCTATCTCGGTCCTCGATCATCATAAAAATACAACAAAAGTTTCATTAAGACCATCACCCATGGATTATTCGATATGAAGAAGTTGGGGTGAGGCGACGTCCATGACCCCTTCGAAAAGGCCCCCTTTTGGACTGTGATGTTGAGAGACGATGAACTGGGAAACCCGAAGGTTCTCCGCCGTTCCCAAGCACGGTTCTCAGCTTACGAGATTCCAAACGACCTCAAACAAATTTGAAAAGATGCATAATCAAGCAAGGAAGAGATACTACCTGATTTCGCATTGATCCGACATCGGACGGGAAAGTTATGGTCCGTCGACTGCCTCCATTGCGTTTTAGTCAAGGTCGTTTTGCTCCATCGGTGTTCGGTTTGCGTTCCACGTCACATGTGAGGATTAAAACAAATTGGTCAGCCACGCTCTAACTTATGATTATGAGGAAAAAGATCGAAGACTCATCGAGGGGGCCGGAACGGTTTCTATATGTGAGGGAGGAGTTAGGCCTCGGGTTAGAAGGGATAAAGAATGTCTCTTGAAGATTGCGTCTATATCTCCCGATGTATCCTATTTATAGGGAATTAATAGTTCCTGATTTTATGTTTTTTTTTTAGATTTTTTTTTATTTTGTGCTTTTTCAAAATTTTATGTAATTTTTGATAATTTTTGTGATTTTTCGAATTTTATGTAATTTTTTATGATTTTAAAAATTTGGGTATTACACTCATCGTGACAGCGGAAACATATATTATTAAGTAAGCAATTCGGGGTGATCTTCCATCTTGTCTCGGATGATTTCCCGAGGGAAGAAAACGTATCAACTTCAGCGTGCCGGGAGATTGTGTTCTTTGACGAACAAGGCTTGCAGGAGCGAGCACCCTGCGTAGCTATTCCTGATGTCGCGAGAGACGGGAATCCAGATGTCAGTCATAGATGACCATGACCACTATTCGTTTCATTTGCCGTAACTCATCTCATCTTCTTCATCAAATGATTATTCATCTTATTGTTGTTGCTTGTTAAAAAGGTACAGACCTTAATTATTCATAATTAGTGATCCAATATGATAATCAGACATCTTCAACCCCCCCCTCTTTCCCTGACTGTAGTATTAGCTGTTTTTTTTTTAGGGGGCCACTAAAATCATTGAGGGTTGTAGTATGAAATAGACAAAAACCACAACGTCAAAGGAGGGATAGTAGTCTACCCACAAAGTCATATTCTTACCATCCATGCTTTAAAACTCCTTGAAAAGTATCAAAAGGGCAAAACGCCAAGTCCCATCCAAAAACAAACAAGGAAAAAAAAAGGGCTTTTGAGATTTGCAGTTTCCCCCTAAAAACGGCCTATTCCCCAAACTCTGATCACGCCATCGTTGTACCCGCTGAACAGCGTGCTCCCATCCGCACTCCAGCTCAAGCTGGTGCAGAAAATCACCTGCGGCAACAGTTGTAGGCGGGATTAGTGGCTGTTAGGAGATCGGGTAGTAGTCACTGTTAGAGAAGGAAAAAAGAAGGCGGGAGGAGATATTACTATTACCTTCTTGTTCGTGGAGGCAGTAGTGGTTCCATCAGTTCTGTCAGCTTCATTCTTAAGATCCACCTTCAAGTCCTCGACGATGCTTTTGCTCTCGAGATCCCAGATCTTGATGCTGTTCTCGGTGGCGGCGCAGAGCCAGTACCTGTTGGGGCTGAAGCAGAGGGAGTGAATGATTGCACCGGCATCGAGAGAATACAGCCTCTTCCCCTCGGCCAGATCCCACAACAAGATCACTCCGTCCTTGCCACCGCTGGCGCAGAGGGAGCCATCAGGGGAAACCGCAACGGTGTTGACATATCCACCATGCCCGGTCAATGTGTTTCTGAGCTTGCAGTTGGTCAGGTTCCAGACCTTGACGGTGCGGTCCCAGGAAGCCGACACAATGGTGGGCTGCAGCGTGTTGGGGCTGAACCTCACACAGCTAACCCAATCGGAATGAGCATCGCCATCCTGAATGGTGTACTTGCACTCTCCCAAGGTGTTCCAGAGCTTGATGGTGCGATCACGCGATGCAGACACAATCTGCCGATTGTCAATGGAGAAAGCAACAGACAGGACATCCTTGGTGTGCCCAACAAACCTGGAGAGAGTAATCCAACGTCAACAAAATTTTTAAGGAACATCCACACGATAAGAAATATTTTCCAACAACTGAACTAATCATTGATGGATCCAACAAGCCCATAGACAAATATTCAAAAGAAAACAACCGCTATTTACTCACTTCTAGAATAACAAAATGCCAGGATTGAAAAACACCAATATCATGAAAAGAAAACAAATGCATAACAATAATTACTAATACAAGTACAGGTGGTCATTCACTATCGTCAGAAAACAAATTCTCATTCACAAAACATCATCAGAAAACAGAATATTGCTTTCAGTTCTAAACTCAATTGTACAAATCACATCACTAACACAGGTAAGACAGCAAACATCAACATGTGATTCAAGCCTGAACTGGCATCGGGCATAATCAGATCGATATCGTACAACTAATATTTCAAATCTAATCTACATGACATAAAATCGGCTACTTCCGTCAAAATACCATTCCATCCTCACCCGCATCGGAAGGAAGTTTACAGTACCTGCGAGAGGAGACACCTGCAGCAAGATCCCATAGCCTGAGCTCGCCGTCCCAAGATCCGGACAGAGCAAACTGCCCGTCGGAGGACAGGACGACGTCCTCAACAAAGTGAGAGTGGCCGGTGAGGCGACGGCGGGGGACACCGTAGACCTTGTCATCCTTGGAGAGGTGCCAGAGGATGATCGACTTGTCGCGGGAGGAGGTGACGATCATGTCGGAGTTGTCGACGGGGACAGCGATCGCAGTCACCATGTCGGTGTGAGCCCTCATCGTGCCCTTCAAGGTGAGTCCTTCCGCCATCTTTTCACGCCGGTAATCTGCTCTCGGACGGCAGTACAGAGCTAGGGTTCGGGAGGAGGGAGACGACGGCACGGAAGGACGAAACGAGACCGAAGTTATATACGGGGAGAGCTTTGGGCTTAGGGTTTTGTGTAAAATTGGGCCTTAAACCCATTATTTATGGGCTTTTGTCGTCGGTCGAGTGATTCTTAGCAAGCCCAAAAGGTGGCGGATACAAGTTGGGTTGGAGCTCATTTCATTTTAAGTGGGCTTGAACCCTCCCTCAGGTCACGGTGGGCCTCTTGCAAGACCGCAATGAATTATTACACAAACCACGTGATGGACAACAGTAGTGTAAGAGTGGTCAGAGCCTACGGGCTAGGCAAACAATTTCTCAACTCGAGTGTAAATAATACCAGCGTGATCTTTCGATTCATTTCCTGAAGAACCAAATACGGCATCGGCCTGAACAGTCACAACTTACATTTTTACTGTAATTTATCTTCTGATGCGATAATCCCTTTCTTTGGTGTGGAAACACATTCGATTCAACTCTGGCAAAAAATGGGACAAAGACGAGAGTAGTGGAGATTGGAATTAATCCGGGGACTGAGACATAAATTACAAACACCAATTTCTTCTTACAGACTCAAAAAGCAAATAAAAGCTTAATATATATACATGAACTCCAAGACCATTACACACATAACAAAAACCCTACTGGTCAACAACATATATGGAGCCGCCGTACGTCTGCGAGGGTTCAGATCCATCCACTGCTACCAAACATGAGTTCGTAGCCTCTCCTGCATCGATCTGAAACCACAAGTACCGAAAACAATGTGAGACATCATCAAACACAGGAGAGAACAGCAAAAGTAAGAACCTGTAAAAACCCAGATCTAGAAATTATCTTTATTAGATCTGGGCCAAGAATATTATGTCTCTGAAGTTTTTTAGATAGAAATATATATATATATATATATATATATATATATATATATATATATATATATAGATAGATAGAGGGAGGGAGAGTAAATAAAAGAGGGGAAAAGAAGAGAAAACTGGGTATGAGATCTAGGGGGGGAAGGGTTGAGGATACGACGGCTAGAGAAGAAACGGTTAACCAGGGGGGGGTTAAAGAACCGGAAACAGAATCTAGAACATGTCCGAACACCAACCCAAACCTCCCCGAAAAGTAGTACCAACACATTCACTTACTCACATCCCCCTCCCCCTCACTTTACCCCAGATGGAAAATTAATCATATATTCTACATGTAAACCAAAAAAATAAAAAAAAAAGTACATAAATAATCCCCCCTAAAAAAAGTGGGGTGGGGGGAGACTTAGATCTGAGGAGTTGGGGAAAGAAAAAAGCCAAAGGAGAGAAGAAGAGTGTAGAGCTCCCTTCAATCCAAATGAGGATTCAGGCCAAAAAAAGGGTAGGGGCAAGTGAAGCTCCCAAAGGCATATGCAATCCACGGATCGTATGAAAGGGGTGGGAAAGTGACATAAGATCGTGGGATGCATAGACCAGCAGCTTTACTTGAACCCGGCCGTGAACCTCTATTGGACCCAAAGGAGCTCCACCCCCTCAACTTCAACTCCCCGGACAGGGAAACCCTAGTTTATGATGGGAAAAGGGAAGGAAGAGGGAGAAGAAGAGGAAGAGGAAGATGAAGAGGTTTGGAGGCGTTGGTTTTGAGATAAGGAGATGAGAACGACGGCAGAGGGAATTTATACACCCTAAAGAAGAAAACCAAGGAGAGAAAAAAGAAAAAGTTGGGGGAGGGCTTTGATGATGGTGAAATAATCGAAGATGAGTGAATTGTAATTAAAACAATCAGTCAAAGAGAAGGAGAGAGAGAGAGAGAAAGAGACAAAGCACATATTCTTATTCCCTATTTTCTTATAATTTTTTTTTTATAAATTTTTCAAGAATTAGACCGAAAGTACTACTCGTTATTTCTGTATTTTTTTTTACAATGATATTAATTTTGGGTTAAATTTTTTATATTTATTAGTTGATTTTCTCTTTAAAATTTATTATTATATTAATTTAAATAATTTTAAATTCCATGACGTGAAAGTCGAAGAAAAAAAATTTTGAAAGAAAAATGATATTAGAACTCTCGTGGAATTTTTTTATCTTTGACGGTCATGTTAAGTGAGTTGAAAGTTGAGGGTCCATGGGTGGTTTTTAATACTGTAAAAAAATATCTAAAATCAACGAAGGTAAGATGATCTCAATTATGGGGCTTATACGGGTAAGGTAAAGAGGATGATGTGGTGAAATATGAAAAATGAGAGGTAGAAATAGGACGTATGTCAAACTAAGTTTTTTTTTTTACTTTCATAAAAAAAATGGACCCTTTTTAAAATAAGAGTTGGATAAACTTATAAACTACAAGGTATTTTAAAGGTTACAGTAATGTAAATGATTTTTGAATTCCAAGGCATGATGCAATGTTAATATAAAAAAATGATAGGTGGAAAAATTGTTGTCCTTTCTTTGCAGACGGGGGGGGGGGGGCGGGGGATGGCTGTCTCTTCCCCCCACGACAATTTCACGTGCTTTCTGGCCTTCCCCTCTCCTTTTAGATGCTTAGGCTTTTTAGAGCCGCCCGAATGAAGCTTCCTCCTTCGTCTCCTCCTTTCCTTATTGCCAGGTGGTAATAAGGCTAAGGAAAATATTAAAAACATTGAATATAATAAAATACGTGATTTCGCAAAGAGGCGGCAATTATATCACCTTGGGCCCATTTTATGATCGGCCCATGAAAGGATCTAAACGTGGGCCCAACTCAGCATCCTGTTTGGGCCTGTTCTTGGGCACACCGCCTTCTCAGGCGAAAAGATGTCGATTGTCTCTCTACTATTTTCCTTTGTTCAGCTCATGTTGTCGCCGCGCGTCGCCGCCCTCCACGGGATCGAATCCTTATCCGGTAAAGGTCCGACCTTTCGCCATTTCAGGGCCGGGACAATCTCCCCCACTTCGCCAATCCGCCCGTCGCCGCTTGATTCGCGTGGAGTTTGTGGCCGTCGCTGGTATGCGGGGAATCGGGTGGGTTTTTTTTTTCAAGTCCCCTCTCGTCGATCGAGTTGACCCCTCCTTTGTTTTTGGCGGTCATTGCCAGGATTGTGTGGTTGCTTGTTATCGTCTCTACTTGTCTGATGTTCATCGTTTACAGGATGTGCCCCAGAAGGAGGAGTTTGTAATGTTGAATAAGACGATGAGGGATCTCTGTTACTGCGGGAGGGCCGCGGATGCCGTGAGGCTTCTTTGCGACAGCGGGGTTCGAGTCGAGCCTCGGACGTATGCTCTTCTGTTGCAGGAGTGCATTAACCGGAAAGAGTTTAGGAAGGGGAGGGTTGTCCATGGGCAGATGGTGGTATCGGGTTACGTCCCTAACGAGTTCCTGAAGACGAAGCTGTTGATTTTCTACATGAAGTCCGGGAACATGGCGGTTGCGGAAGTTTTTTTTGGCCGCCTGGTCGACAGAACCCTGATATCATGGAATTCGATGATAGCTGGTTATGCCCAAGTGGGAGAGTGGGACGGCGCTTTGGATCTATTCTACCAGTTGAGATGGAGTGGCCTGGTTCCCAACCAGTATACCTTTGCATCCATCTTTCGAGCTTGTTCTTCCTTCGCAACCTTGGAACATGGGAAGCGGGCGCATTGCGTTTTGATGAAGTGTCCGATACGGGAGAATGTTGTGGTAAGTAGCGCCCTGCTGGACATGTATTTTAAGTGCAGCAATGTACCCGACGGTAGGAGGGTGTTCGAGGAGTCGTCGGAGAGAAATGTTGTTACCTGGACGGCTTTGATATCTGGGTATGGCCTCCATGGAATGGCAGCTGAGGTTTTGGATTGCTTTAGAGAGATGGTTAGTGGAGGCTTTAGACCGAATTATGTGACTTTTCTAGCAATTCTTTCTGCTTGTTGCCATCGGGGCATGGTCGACAAAGGTTGGGAATACTTCACTTCTATGAATGGAGTCTATGGGATTCAACCAAGACGGCAGCACTACGCCGCAATGGTCGACCTTCTTGGACGTGCAGGAAGGTTAGAAGAGGCATCACAGCTCATTATGAAGTCCCCTTGTAAAGAGCACCCAGTTATCTGGGGTGCTTTGCTCGAGTCTTGTCGGACTTATGGAGTCGGAGACCTCTTGCAGCATGCTGCAAAGAAGTATTTTGAGCTTGAACCGGAAAATGCCGGAAAATACGTTGTCCTCTGTAATGCATATGCGACCTTCGGCTTTTGGGACAATGTTGCAGCCGTTAGGAAAGTAATGAAGGATTCAGGAATGGCAAAAGAGCCAGCATATAGCCGGATTGAAGTGAAAGATAAGGTTCATTTCTTCTTTAAAGGAGATAATTCTCACGAGGAATCCGAGAGGATACTTGCCATGGCGAAAGACATTCAAAACGTTCTGCGGGGTATCACCTGTTTGCCCGAAATTGGACCGTCAAGGGAAAGGAGCTCTTTGTCTGAATGTGTTCCATAACACCTCTTCCTTCACAAAATCTCCAATCAGAATTACAAATGCTACTCATAAAGAATTAACACTCTCGCCAAGAATGATACGCTGGAATCAGGCAATTTTGTCAGAACAACATCAACCATTCACATAGCATGCGGTTAACCAGCATGCATAATGCAGAAATAGATGCCTAAGAAATGGATAGCCTTGGCCAAATTGTGCAGAAACCCACCACATGTAGCAAACACACATGACAATTCCAGTCTGTCAACCTTTTTGATGCATCCTCAAGATTGTCTTCAGTGCTTGTATTACCAAGCAGATTGATCCAAGCCGGATGACCGGAAAAGATGCATCATCAATGGTGCTGGGACGTTATGATGACTCAGACGAGCCTTAATAATCCGTTAGGGATTGCTGTATGTCAAGTTACAGGATATATAGGAAACTGACGTCATTGGGGATGCTGGAATTCAAGATCCAATTTTCTCTTCAAATGGGATCTCTCAGCACTGCGACAGTAGGGGAAAGATGGGATGAGATTCTTTCAAAAAGAAAATGACGCATCACAATAGTTAGATTAGCATTTTAAGCTATGATTTGTAGTGGATCTGCTGGCAAGTACTTATTATAATTTCTTAGGGATAAGCAATTAAAGTAGGCCATATCACAAAATAAAGATAAAACGGTTAAATTGATAAGTTGGAACACAAGTAACCTTAAAATATTGACACACAATAACTTTTCCAATCATGAAATCTGTGCGAAGCTTCAGAACCACAAAAATGAATTTTATACCTCTTTATTGTTGGTCTATTTGGGGGTCTGGCAGCAAACACAGAAAAATCGAGAGACATCGGCCCACTTCTACTCGTATCTCCAGGTTTAACTTCATTAGCTTGATCACTATGATGCATATTTCCCTCAAACCCTTCAGGTTCTGGCATTACCCTTCTCGACTTTCTGGGAGGTGATAGTACAGTGGGACCTTCTAAATCTGATGCCTTTGATTCTTGTTTTGGAGCAGGCCGAGGAAGTTTCTCTGGAACTGTTGGGAAAGGAGCTGAAGTGAAGTATCTGCGGGAGAAAAAAGATCAATGGATTAAAGTTAGAAAGCACAACCATTTCCCTAACAGGAAAGTAATTCAAAGAAATTAAATTATGCAGCCGACCTGTGGTCCAGTGCCTGCTGTACTGTAATCCTATTCTTAGGATCATAAATAAACATCTTCGCCAACAAGTCCAGAGCGTCATCACTGGCCATCGGAAAGAGTGAGCGTAGAGGGGGTGCCGGAACATACTGATATTCCACATAATCTGGCAAGAACAACATGTCCTGCCATTGAGCAGTGGTTGGCGTCCCAAAAGCAGCGAAAATTTTACCTAGTTGATCGATGTCACTTTGTCCCTGTATATAGACAAAATAAAGCGTTAGTGACTTGGAATCAATATTTTGAATACTAGGCCAATATCCTCAATGAGAAGATGGCATGAAGATACAACATGATGGGTCCCTGGCACTCCAGAGAAGAAATTAACCTGTAAGAAAGGTCGACGAAGGAGAAGCTCGGCAAAGATGCAGCCAGCAGCCCAAACATCAACTGCAGGACCATATTGCTTGGCGCCAAACAACAATTCTGGTGATCTATACCAGCGTGCAAAAACCTATTTGAATACTTACATAAGCATCATTTGAAATGTCTATTTTTAAAGCCAAAGAAGAGAAACAATTGGCCAAAGGACAATACCACGGTTACTGGTTACAGAATAAATGGAAAAAAGATTTCAAACTTCTTTTCAAGGCAGCGTCATTAAGTCACAAGTAGCTCCAGAATAGGACTTATCCAACACAAATTCGTTAAATGCGCCTTTTCAATTGCTTTTGACTAGCCTTGTTACTTACATAGCTTTCTTTCAAGTTCAGTATTTTAACCATCTGCGTTGTGGTTAATGCAACTTCCAACAAGTAAAAAACAACAAACAAACACAAGCCAAAGTTTGAAACCTTTTGTTTTCTACATGGAGCAAGATTGCACATTTCAGTACCATCAGACTAGAGTAAATTTCATAAGCAAGATTGACTTCCTTTCGGAAAAGAAAAATAAAACCAGAGATGGGATCCCCCTGGGCAAACCTGGTGAGTGAATCTGCGGTCAGGGCTCCCAAAAATTCGAGCCAAGCCAAAATCAGCAAGCTTGAGCTGTCCATTCGATCCGATAAGCAAATTGTTAGGTTTCATATCCCTAAAGCCACAAGGGAGAAGTACTTTAGGATGAGGGAATCTCAAAGATCACCTAATCAGAAAAAACGGAAGTGAAAACTCGCCGATGCAAGACCCATTTCTTGTGGCAAACAGCAAGCCCCTTGAGAGTCATTTGAAGGTAAGATTTTATGTCTGCGGGAGAAAGGAAGATATTCCGGTCCCGGATAACAGCTTCGAGATCAGTCTCCATGAATTCAAACACGAGGTGTAGGTTCCCTTTATGAGGGAAAGCATCGATCAACTCGATTATGTGGGGATCCTTCAGCTCCTTGAGCAATTTAATTTCTCGAAGGGCCGTGAAGTTCACCCCTTCCTTTTGCTTCCCGATTCGGATTTTCTTAATCGCGACAACCTGCCCAGTCTGCCAGCACGTAGAACTAATCAAACGAAAATTCCACCAGAATCACCCATCAAACAAACAATAACACAAAATCCCTAACACTCACAATCGAACCCCTCGGCGAAAACAAAGCGATAAGCATCTCAGACAGCTGACCTTGGTGTCGATTGCCCTGTAAACGACGCCATAAGTGCCCTCCCCGAGTACTTCCTTCTTCAAGTACCGACCCGCCACCTTCTTCGACTGATCCAATTCCGAGGCCATACCTCCCCTCCGCAGTCTCCTTCAGCCCATCCAAGCAACAAGTTCCTCAAAAACCCCAATCTCAGTCCGATTCTCCGCCGCTTGGTTCGACTCCGGAGGGCAGAAGGTAGAAAGAAGGAACGTGTTCTTCAGCCAGTGGCATTACGCCGTAATTTACGAGGCAGGTGCAGGGACGAAACTGGGAAACAAAATAATATGTGGGCTAGTTGGGCCTTCATTGGGCTTGGTCTTGAGCTTAACTTAATTGCGTAATTTATTATTGATGTCCGCTCATTTCAAATTTAGATGACAAATACATAAGAGCGGGATTGTTTGAAAAACAATGATATAAAAAAACAACTAAAAGGACGGTCTTTTTCGTGCGAAACAGGAATACCAAGAAGAGTGGAAGAGCTGACGGGCAACATGGACGTTTCATTATTTGTGAGATCCGGCGAATCCCCGAGTCTCAAGGCTACACGTTGTCGTTTTCCTGGCAGCGCGCCGACTGCCTGTTATTCAGTGCCTTCGCTTGGTGATCAGCCGCACGCTCACATTACCTACCCTTTCCGCGGAGGCTGTCTCAATGAAGAGGTGATCAGGAAACCATTTCAGCTGGAACTGTTGAGTCATGCACTCTGTTGCTCGCCTTATTTGCCTGTATAGGGAAGACAAACCCGAAGATTTTGATACATCTCGTAGACGAGTGTGCACGTATCCTAGCGTAGTAATGGAATATGAATGCACTTACTTCTTGATCCCAGTCAGTGCGAAGAGTGATCAAGAGAAGGCAGACCACCTGAACTACGAGTGCGCATATGATCCCCAGCCACAGGCCCTGCAATTTTTAAGACCGCTGTCTGATTGAGATATTGCACTCAGCCATGAGCATTACATTGGGCTGAGTGATTCATCTTTATCACCTTGCCACCGACATGGAGGACGAAAGCCAGGAGAATGCCACAGGGGATTCCAATCAAGTAATATGATCCCAGGTTCACAAACGCGCCGATCTTTTGCCACCCGCATCCTCTGGCATTTCCCGAAAGGACGCACTGGAGCCCGTCGATGAAGTTTGAAGCCGCGACGATTGGCAACATCACAGCAACATAGCGGACAACTTGTATGTTGTCGCTGTATGCGTAGCCCCATACGTTGCGAATGGAGACTAGCACGGTGCCAACTGTTACCCCTACCAAGACCGTCATTCCCAGGACTACGTACACAGCCAGACGAGCAGCCTCCGGGTTTCCCGCCCCCAGTTCGTTCGAAACCCGTGTACTGGAGCGAGCAATATGGAAAACGCCTCAACGGAAATTCATTAACGAGTAGCGTTTATTGAGAAGTAACTCACCTTATGGCACAGCTTAGACCGAACGGGATCATCCATACTGTCGCCGCAGTGTTGAGACTGGGAAACAATAGTCCAACAATGATATCAAGAAAAAGAAGACAGCTACCTCGTGATGTTACGATCATAAACTCGGCGAAAGGAGATGGTTGTGCGGACCTGATGGAAAGCACTGAAGTCTCCAGCTCCGGATCGGGTAGAAGGCCAGAGAGGAGTACCATCAACTCAAATGACCACATCTCCAAGCTACAAAAGAAGTCGATTTTGTTCGTAATCATATAGCCATCTAGGAAATCACGATAATCGATGACGCAGTCCTTACCACACCATCACAGCGGAGGGAATGGCCAGCTTAAGGAACTTAAGAACATCGTGAAAGGCCTCTTTGGAGAACCCTGTCCACGTCTTCGTGCACGCAGGGGAGAACTTGACATAAAGCGCCAACTGCAATACACTCAACCAGTAAGAAATTGACATCGCCACGGCCGCTCCCTTAAATCCGAGGCCGGATTTGAATATGAGGACCCAGCACACGAAGACGTGACAAACTGTCGTGATTGCCGCACTTATCATCATGGGGAAGACGATGGTCTGAGTTTGGAGGAACTTCATGAGGCACTGAAGGATACCGTATGCGAACAGGCTCGGGATCATGTAACGAGCGTACGTCCCGGCTGCCTCCGCTATGCTCTCATTCTGTCCCACCGCAACCAGAATCTGTCTCGTATTTGCCCAGATAACCGCTAGGGGAATGCTCACCAGCAATAGAATGAACATCGCCCGCTGCATATGCACGCCGAGCATGTGATACTGCCGCGCACCGAACGACTGCCCACAGAACGTGTCCAACGCACAAGCCAGCCCCATCTGCATATCATTCATCGCGGCTTTGGTACCAATAGGCGATCAGGAAACCAAAAGCTCCTAAGAAACTGAAAGCCGTAGTCGTACCAAGAGACTGAAGCCGGTGACGGTGCCGAAGGACGTGGCCATGGACGCACCTGAGAGGGACAACTCCCCGAGGTGGCCAACAAACATGAGGGAAATCAGCTGGAGGCTGTACCAAAGCAGGCTGACCGTCACGAGGGGGCCGGCGAGCCACAGCTGCTTCCTCACCTCCGGAACAACCTCGTACCTCTTACACCACCCTCGATTAGGCTCCCGGATCAAAGGAGAAGCCAGGGACGCCGCCCCTGGTTCCTCTTCATCCATCTCTCGGTAACTACTACTATGCTACTGATACTGACTCTTTTATTACAGGCAGATGGAGAAGCTGTAAGAAGGGTCCCCCTTGGTGTGCTCCCAAACCCAACACCTTGACTCTTTCAGACGTCAAAGTAAAAGCAGCATCTCTTTCTCTTGAGGGTAACGATCGAGTGTTGTCGCCCAACAGATAAAATGTCGACATATGGTGACAAGCAACAATTTGCATGACCACGTGTTACTCCCAATTCCAAGTCGATTTGTCTTGCTCGGTTGGATTGGAGTAAGAACTTATGGTCTGTTTTGTCTTGGAATATTAGTACAGTGGAGTTGGGATATATTGTTTTAATCACCAACTTAAACTATGCTTCAACTCGAGCTTAATTACTTATGCATGTGTTTGGTTGTGATTCACTGATTAGGATGGATAAAATTTTGTGACTATTATTTAACGAATGCCTTGGGCAACACTCCGGACATCGTCAATGCCTGCCAAAGAATTCCAGGTTTGGCAGCCTTTTGGTCTTCCTTTTTTCAATGTTCAGGTGATTATTATTATGTTTATTTATTTTTTATTTACTCTCCCGATCCAATCAACAAATAAATCCAAACGCGAAGTTCCGTGTTGGCTGTTGTTGACAAGATATTTAATTAGATGTTATAGATTTAAAGATTTGCTTTTTTTATTTCCATTTAAAGAAAAATCTCATCGGAATTTTATTTGTTATTTTTTCTTCTAATTCTTTTGTCGTTTAAATTATTGGGCTGGGCCTCAGCTCTTCCATTCAACTGGAATGGGCTACTGAACGATGGCCTTATTATTGGAGCCCAATAAGGGGCCCATCATATGACACGGAATAGACCAGCTTAGTTGACGTCGTTGCGTTTGAGCAAAAAGAGCACCCCGATTGCGGACTCAGCATCGAGGAGCCAGGGGTCTTCGAGTCTCACCCGCCAGGACCGAAATATCTCCTCCGCTGCCTCCTGTCCAAACTGCGCCACAAGGAGTCCCTCGAGCCCGGCCCTCCAGGAAGCAACAAGTTGGTCCAGCGTTCTCGGATCAGCTAGGTTACCCTCCAGATGCATCACTTTGTCGATCTTCTCAATGTCGAAGCGACCATCCTGCATCACTATGGACTTGATTTGTCTTGGGGTTCCAAAGTACACAGGCAGGTTGAATTCGTCCAATTTTGCTTCGCTTATGGTTCCCTGCATTCACAAATGACAGAGAGTGAAAAACGCGATTCGCGTTGTCCAAACACTATCAGACAGCTTTCTTACCTTCTTGACCATGTCAAGGACGCATGACCCTAGCAGATCGAGGAACCTGTTTTCCAAGAGTCGATGATGGGATGTTCCATCAGGGCGGAGCCTTATTGTGAGCGCCATCATCCCTCCCGTGACCACCTCTTGTGATCGAGCATCGAGAAACTTGTTCATATCATCATGAAACTGCATCTCGAATGCATCAATGACTTCTTGGTTGGCAATGCCGTAGTGTATCTTATCCTTGCTGAAGGCAGGGGATTGTCGGTTGAGGATGGGTTTCGGGATCTCCGAGAGCCAGTGCAAAGCGTAGGTGCAGTTAACGAAGTCAATAAACTTCCCAGGGAATAACCGGCCCCGGAAAGACCCCGGCACCCCGGCGGCAAAGTACTTCTTCTCCGAAGGGAGAGACCTGAAGAGTGTGTTGAAGTCGTTGGCAGGACGGTCGTTGAAGAACACATGAAACTCCGGGAGCCGATCTGTGAGTCCTTCGGCCCGGTACTTCTTCTCTACAGTCTCAACTATCATTTCGACAGTGCGGAGAGTGTTGGGACCTACGGAGCAACCCATGTCAGCAATTCGAAAGCTCCTCTCGGGAGGGTAGGATCCATGAAAGTTTACTGTTTTGGCCACCATCTCCTCAACAAGCCCTTTGATATGGTCCACCACTTGACCCTAACCAAAAGAAACCCGAAAACGTCGAGGACATTTCATCCTAAGGTCGAAAACATCACGGACCATTTCCTGGCTGATGGAGAGCGTAGCGTACTAGTTACCTGCATTACAGAATTCTTCAAGTAGCTGTGACGGCCGTCTCCGCCAGTCATCGTGTGATTCGAAATGACCTCGTTCGCCATCGTTTCTGCCCCCGGGCTGGCCTGTGTCTTGATCTTGATCTGCTATCTTTCCAAACATCTGCTGTTTTTATACACAACGAAATTGGTAATAGCACAAATTGCAAGAAGGTCCCCACTTGGTGCAGAAAAAGTAAGGTAGCCAATTCCATTCACGATGATGATCGATCGAGTGGTAATCTTTTATTAATTAATTATAAATAAATAAATAAAATGACAGCCCTACCTGGTGTGTGTGCTCCAACCCAACACCTTTACTGTTTTGGATGAGCCCCGTCGTCAAACAATATTATCTAAATTTGCCAATAACAACAGACAGTGACAACAAACAATTTGCGTGACCGGTTTTCCCAATTCTAGGTAGTGTTAGTGTATGCACGTACGTGCCAAGACACTTTAATGTATTTGTGGATAAATAATTAATAAAGGCGAGTATTTGTCATTGATTATTTTACTTTTCTGCACGTAAAATTATTAATGATAAAGTCCCACAGATTATTGAGTATATTAATCTGTAATAGTCCGTGATCGGACAGATGTTTAGAGGAGACATGGACATCTAGATCATCGCTAAGTATAGCTGAGGTCGAGATAGACCAAGGGATAGTGATCCATGTTATACTTAGGGGTACCCTAAGATTAGGGATACTGGACACGACCCGATTAAGAGGATACCGCATGTTGAACATCATTGTCAATCATCTTTATGGACGAGCGTAACTGATCTTTTGACTTGAGACCTTCATTTATTCTATGCGTGGAGTTTGCGCACTTTGACATTGTTAAAAGCAGTCTTTAACCGGATTGTGAGTAATACGATTGTTGGGTGTGTGACAAAGCGTAGAGCGAATAGTGTTGAGTCAATATAGGATTCATCGCTCTCTTGGATTAGAGAGTTGACATCTAGGCCACTTGATAGAGATATTAGAGACTCTAAAATCCATGGTCATGGAAAGAATGTTTTACATTCAAGAGAGTCTATTATATCTTGGTAATCAAGTAAAACAATTAATTCGGTGATGATGTATTTTGCGCCGAATTAATTGGGATGTCGGTTAGATGAAGAGATTGAATTACACGGTAATCGGTTCATAGTGGTTTATGATTTATAATCATAATCCTAACACGTTGGGTGACTAAAAACTGTTTCTAGACGGTTACCTTAGTTTGTGTATGGATATAAACTACCTTCGTGTATTGGACCTAGAGGGTCGCACGCATAGCACGTCGACACGAACATTATATTTTGATTATTTTAGTGAATACTAAAATTAATCATTTTATTTCAGAATTAGAATTAATTGGATTATTAATTTATTCTGAAATATCGGAAGCAAAGACATATAAATAGAACAAGATCGAATATGAATTTATTTGGATCTGTTTATATTAAATAAAGGATATGAGATAAATATTTTATATTTGTTTATATTTTATATCCTAGATATTTTATTTGAGAAAATCAAATTTGATTATTATATAGTCCACGTGCGTGTCTATGTTAAAACGAATATTTGTTACCTATTTTCATATTATATTAATAGAGATTTTTCAAGAAAAAAAATGAAAAATTAAGCTTCGTTTTAATTCGTAGGCGTTACTTTTATTTTGGAAAGAAATTTATTATCCAAAAGAAAACGTAAGGAAAGTAGTCGGTCATATTAAAATAGATAGGGGACAGACGTATGTGGGAAGAGGCTTTATAGGAGACAAAAGATACCCGACAGATATTTCCTTTGGGAGTTGGGGAGAGAAAAACACACAAAAAAGAAAAAAGAAAAGTCCCACAAAAGGATACAGAGAGTTTGTAAGCTTCCGATTTTCAAGACTAGACAGATCCAAGAGGCTAGTACCTACAGGATCGTCGAGGCGTTCGTGATCGTGTGCTCGTGGATACCGCTAGAGGAGTCATACTTGGGGCTCTCGGTCGATTGTTCGCGATTACGCTTTGTTTCTTCGGAGATTTTAAGGTACCATTTCCGGTAAGATTACATTGTTATTTAAATATATATTATACGTACCATGATAGATGCGTTTCGTCGATAGGGATTGAAATACTACGATGATGAAGTTGGGATATTGTAAATATAAGATACGTGACTAATATTTTTACGTTGTTCTGACAAGATCTCCTCCTCCATCCTTATCCTTCTCGGATTGTTTTCTTTTTTAGAATTCAGATATTTCCGGTCTTCTCTATTGTCAATGGAATAATTGATTCTATAAAATACTCATCCATTATATCTAGGTGTTACATTCAGGTTAAGCTCGTATTTGTAGGTGTAATCTCAATGTGGAAATGAGCTTAGGATTTTAGAAAATAGATTATTTTATTTCGTGTTTGATTTACTTGTGAGATCTGTACGTATATGTTATTTCAGTAATTTATGATTATTTAAAGTATGATAACCAAAATTAATATTATTGTGATAAAATTATTATTAATTCTTTTACAAGATATTTCGCTACAATGAAAAATGGCCTCATATTGTTCAAAAATTATTCAAATTAGTAAAATAATATTTACTTGAAATAATAATTTATTAAAAACATATAAATATATAAAATATATATTATAAAATAATTTCAAATTTCACATAATTAGAAACAACTGATAATTTTAAATTGTGTCATTGTTCTATTGCCTTTTACAATGAAAAATAATTGGATAAATTACTAGATACATCGTACTAAATGCCATTTTCATTATTATGTAATTAAAATCAAAATACTTGTAGTTAGTTTTATCACCACCCTTTCATCATTTTATTGGAATATGAAATACGAACGATACATCAATATGATAATTCAATTTTTCACAAAATAATTAATAAAAAATGGTTAACATTTCCATGCAAGTAAATAGCGTGTGGATCTTATGCTGATAATAATAATCGTGAAGAATAACACGATTACTTTTTTTTTTACTATTGTAATATGAAATCTATCTTTATTTTTTCATCTTGATTAACTACATATAACTAATAGATCATATTAGCCAATTGTCATCAATTGCTTTCCTCCACAAAATCTGACAAATTATAAGTCACAAGGACTTATTCAACATTTTAATAAATAATAAAAAAATTTACTATTTTTTATGGAAGGATTATTTCCTACTTTTGGACTTTTCTTTTTAAAAAAAAAATTACTCAAAAGTTTTACATCAATTGAAAACTTTTTTCCAACACATTATTTATCTAGAAATTTATTTATATTTTTAATAATTATAGTACTGATCTACTTATAATTTTTATACACGAAAAACAACTCGCACTCTTTGGGCTATAAATCTCGGGAAAAAAGGACACCACTCTTGGTCTATGTTCATCTACTTAAACTCCTTCTACCACCTAAACATTTCTAGAGTTTTAAATGAGAAATAACTTTTCCGTAGACCCTAAATCCACGCCTTGTCTAAGAACACCTAACTCTTTAGGAAGTGTTTAATTTCCACCCACGGGTTTCATTTCTTTTTTTTCATATTATCTCAAAAAATTTTATAAATATTTCGTAGAGTATTAAATTGGCGTTAAAGTCTTTGTCTTTTAGAAAAAAAATTATATTTTTTTTAAATTTTTTGGAATATGTGATTTATATGTACTTGTTTGTACTATATATTTTTCATAATGTGCAGCAAATAATTCATACACCATTAAATAAATTCTCTATGTTTTCTATAATAAAATTTAAAATTGAATTAAATGTCTTAATATTAAGTTGTACTATATTTATTCTGAATAAGTTTTTGATCAGTAAGTTATGTTGATACTTTAGGAAATAATTATTTAAAAAGTAAATATTTTCAAAAATAATTTTTGTATTTCTAGACAACCATTTGATTCCAACATTAGACAATCCTATATATACCGGATTATCGGGTCATCGAAAATATGAGATTTGCCCTTTCACAAAAAATGAAAACTTTAATGATTGAAAAATAAATATCCCAAGGAAGTGTCGTAGGTTGCTATTGAAATTTATTTAGTAGCTCTGCCTAAATATTGGAATGGACTATTGGGGAAGCCTATAATACGGACCAAGGCCAATCGCATGGCATCATCACTTTTGTTGCAAATATTCAACTGATCCAATCCAATGGCATAACGACTTCAGTCACGCCTGACAGATACCGTAATCAGTCATTATTAACAATAACAAGTTGCTAAAGGCTTGATATGGCATGTCAAATTAATACGATTTATTACATTTTTCTCCACTTTCATTAGGGCCTTGGTCGATATCACTGCGCTAGAGCGAAGCCACCACTTTGATTATGAGGAGAAGCAAAATTCTTTGAAGAAAATTATAATCGTGTAACCTTTTTTTTTTTTCTTAATTGTAGCATAAGTTGTTTATAAGAATTTTTTTTTTTTTTTTTAATATCACTTGTTTCAAAAGCCCATTTTGTAATGCAGCCCGAGTCTGGTCGACCCATGAAAATGTAATACAATGTATATATTTTTTAATTCTTCTAAGTATTGTCTTGCGTGAGGAGGAGGATTGAGAATTACAAAGAAGAAGATGTTGAATTTCAAAGAAAATTTAACCCACTAAAGCTTAGAATTATGTGCATTTCATTTTTTAATCTTTTTTACAACAAGTTCTATGTGATATTATGTAATTATATCCATCACAATGATTAAATTTTACTTCTTGAGCTAATATATTTAATTTTATTTTATTTCATGTGCAATACAATTTAACGAAAGGGAAAGTCCCAACACCATCGTTTGGGTTCGGGGTTGGATTGTCCAATAATTGAGTTGGGATAACACCTTTCTCTTGTAATGGCGCATTGCGAGGTTACAGACCATCAAGTAGGGTGCTACATGAGGCGATGGCCAGCTCGAACGTCTTTGGATCAGCTACGCAACCCGGTGGATCTTCTTTGACGTCGAAATGAGTCCTCCGCTACCTTTATGTCGTCGGTCCCTCCCTCCCGGAATACGTGGGGAAGCTGAACTCATCGGTCAGTTTCTGTACGGTTCTGGTTCCCCTTTACATTAGCTAAATAGCATTCTCGAAACCAGCTATCGAAGATGTCACGATTCTCTCGTGTTTTTTTAACCATATTGACCCTGTCGAGGACGCAGGACTCGACAATTAATTACCTCAGGGCAAATGAAGAGGATAAAAGACGCGCGGGAAAGCTGAACTCATCCCCTTTACCAGGCCATGAAATTTTCAATTTTAGGTGATTTTTCGACCCAGTTCTCATCAAGGTCCAAGACCGTTCCATAGGAAAATCAATTAGTAACAAAGGGGAGTAGCCCGTTAGACTACATTTACAACAACAGCTGACAGAGATGTGCACTGCTATCCTCGCGATCATTGAATAAAGCGGCATCCACCCCACTACACCAAGAGTGAAATTCCAGGAATGCCTAAGGAGCACCTACTCATGGAAACAGAGTTGCGGCTCTCTTTATACGGTAAATCTATTTTGGGCTTCAATAATGACAAGGCCCATCATTGTGATGGTAGATGCGGTCGAAGGAGCACTCGATCAAAGTTCAAAGATATCGAAGCAAGACATGTGGAAGTACGGATGAGGTGAAATTCGATCGAGACCTCGTCGAAAGAAGTAGTACTTGAAGGAAGAGTCCCAGTTAAGGTCTAGCCAATTTTCGATGAGGACTTCATTAGGACTTGGTCGAAGTAGATAATGTGCAGTTAGTTTAAATAAAACATGTGCAAAATGTGTATAGCAGTGGTATTAGTAGTTATGTTAGGGGTTATTATTGTCCAGATATGATCAAACTAGTACAAATATGCGAGCAGATTTGTAATAAACACACGACAATCATTCAAAAACTCCGAAGGGCTGCTTGGTTATCTCCCTGTAATCTTTTCTCCAGAGATGAAAGTAAATGTTCGTGTTTATGTACTTTTGGTCTTGTGCTTTACATTATTGTCTGTTTAAAAGTCTTGGCGACCACATTTTTTAATTTTTTTTTGTCCCCGTTATATCGCGACGTGTTTCATCGGCAAACATGCTCGACAGCTACTACGACAGAAAGAGGCCTCGACTTCTCATCCTCTAGCGCAAATGGTCTCGGTTCTTCAGGGGGATCCAACGCCGACGAAGAGGACAACATTCGGCCTGTTGACGGCAGAGACGGACATGGACGTACCCCAGTTCACGGAGATCATGAACTCATGCGATGTGGTGATGTGAGTGCATGGGGCAGGGCTAACGAATGTGCTATTCCTCCCGGACAATGGGGTCTCATCCAGGTAGTGCCGTAAGGCAGGGTAGAGTGGGTGCGCGCCGCGATGGGGATGTACTTCGGTAGCGCCAGCGGCCCAATAATATTTATGGGCCTATTGGGCTTTCGAGGCCCAATGGACTGGTTATTTGGTTGTCCACGGGGGGGGGGGTGTTTCCACGTGAAAGAAAAATCTTTTTGCTTATTCGGCTTCTTCTGGCGGAACAAAACCACCGCCCAGAGAAACAAATGCCTGGAGGACATGGCGAAAACGCCCCGATTACGATGATGTAACAATAATACCCTGCCTTTGTCCTCCCCTCCCTTTCTCGTTATCGCTCTCTTTTTCTTCTTGATTCCGGTAATATCCGCTTTTTCCCCAGTGATTGTGATCGGCTGTTGGTTTATCGACAGGTTTTGATTGATTTATTTGATCGATTCGATCGTCCGAACAGCGGGGTTGGCTCACCCGGGAGCGTTGAGGGTTTCGAATTATCGGTAGGCGGGAGCGGATTCCTGATCAAAGCCGGCTGGCGTCTTTTTCCCGATTAGGGTTTTGCTCCTCCCTTGGAGAAGAAGAGGAAGGGATTGGGGATTGGCAAGGAATTGTGTCTTTGTCACTGAGTGTTGGGTTTTTGTTGTTAGTTGTTTGATGCAGATGTCTTAGAGGTTGCGAGTTTTTGTTCAGTCTTTTGGATTTGTTGTTATATCTGGGCTCTCTCCAGCAGTATTGTTGACTGCTACTAGTGGATTCCTTTTGCATTTTTGTTTTTCCGGTTTCCCATTTGATTCATTACCTCTCGGCAGTGGTTTTCCAATCGGAAAACCATTCCGTTCCCCTCCTCGTAACAAGAAAGGAAAAAGAAAAGAAAAGAAAAGGGCGCAATTCAATCGAAATAAAGAAAAGAGTTTGTTTGCTCTGTTGGGAAAAGAAAATATCTTGTTGTTATTTCATATTTGGGGAGGTCGATGTTGAGCAATCGAGGTGGCGGGCGTCGGCTTGGCATTACCGAGCCAATCTCTTTGTGTGGGCCGACGGAGGATGATCTGAAGAAGACCCAGGAACTCGAAAAGGTTTAGAGATCCCTTGCTTCTGTTGATTAATACCAGTGTTATCTGAAATTGTGGGTCTTTTGACGATGCTTTTTTCTTTTTACTTATTTGATTATGTAGTTTTTGCAAGATGCCGGATTGTATGAGAGTCAAGCAGAGGCTGTGAGCAGGGAGGAAGTTCTTGGGAGACTAGATCAGGTCTGGATCTTGATACATCATCGGGAGAGCAGGACATGTCATTCTCTTTATGGAATTTGAATCTGTAATTTCTTATTTGTTGGGTCTTAAGAAGAGTAATACCCTCAGATTTCCAACACGATGTCTTTTTTATCAACAATGTAGATTGTGAAGATTTGGGTTAAATCAATCAGCCGTGCAAAAGGACTGAATGAGCAACTGGTGCAGGAGGCAAATGCGAAAATTTTCACATTTGGGTCATATCGGTTAGGGGTGAGATCGGGCTCGATGTTTTCTCTTATCTATCTTATATGTTTCTTGATTTGTTGTTCTGTTGATAACTATCACAATTGACATTTTTCAGGTGCATGGGCCGGGGGCAGATATAGATACCCTGTGTGTAGGACCGAGACATGCCACCCGAGAAGTGCGATCTGCTCCTTAATGCTCTTTTGTGTCAAAGCTCTCCCGTGATTCTGCATTTCTGGCTAGCTTAACTCAATCTGGGTGACTGGATGCAGGAAGATTTCTTTGGTGAATTGTACAGAATGCTGTCAGAAATGAGTGAAGTTACTGAGTTGCATCCTGTGCCAGATGCTCATGTTCCTGTCATGGGGTTTAAGTTCAATGGTGTATCAATAGATCTTCTATATGCAAAACTCTCACTTTGGGTAGTACCAGAAGTGAGTGAAATTTCCCTTGTTAGGCAAATGTCGGCACATGATGTCTGTTTTAATCTATATTATGCATCTTGTAATATGATCTCTCTTTCTATCCATTTCTCTTGGCCTCGCTTCTTTGTCATGCAATTATTAGTTCCTAATGAGAATATTTTCCTCAGGCTCATCGCCCCATGTCTCTTTTATTTCCAGAGTTTCTGCAATTTTCGAGATTACCTCTTCATTATGCTTATCAACCCTTAGCTATGAATCATTAATTGAACAGGATTTGGACATTTCGCAAGATTCTATTTTACAGAATGCTGATGAGCAGACAGTTCGTAGTCTTAATGGATGTAGAGTGACCGACCAGATATTGCGGCTGGTTCCTAACATTCAGGTATATGTAGATATATATATATATATATATATATATTTGAATCTGAATAATGGGTTTTATTTCACTTACCAGAGGATTGATCACATTATTTGATCGGATACTTCTCTCAAATTTCAGAATTTCCGCACCACATTGAGATGCGTAAGGTTTTGGGCAAAGCGCCGTGGAGTTTATTCCAATGTAATATTTCTTTGGTCGCTTTGTTTCTGGTAGAAACAGATTTATTTGGTTGTTTGATTTGCTCGAATGCTGCATATTACACTTTCTTCTTTCTCTTCCCAACAGGTGTCCGGCTTCCTCGGTGGTATTAATTGGGCCCTGCTTGTTGCTCGTATATGCCAGCTATATCCTAATGCATTGCCCAACATGCTAGTCTCTCGCTTCTTCATGGTTTACACGCAGTGGCGCTGGCCCAATCCCGTCATGCTGTGCGATATTGAGGAAGGATACCTTGGGCTACAGATATGGGATCCCAGAAGAAATCCAAAGGATAGGTATCATTTGATGCCTATTATTACGCCTGCTTATCCATGCATGAACTCTAGTTACAACGTCTCAGCAAGTACGCTGCGAATCATGATGGAAGAGTTTAGCAGGGGTCATGAAATATGCGAGGTATGTTAAGGCTTTGTGTGGAGTAAATTCCTGGTTTAATTTATAATAATTTCTGCCTTTGTCCTTCTGTTCTGGCCCTTCCACGCATTGAACGGACACTTCTTGGACCTTCAGGCTATGGAAGGTAGCAAGGCTGATTGGAATACCCTCTTCGAGCCCTATGCTTTTTTTGAAGCATACAAACACTATCTCCAGATTGAAGTCGGTGCTGATAATGAAGATGAACTTAGGATCTGGAAAGGCTGGGTTGAGTCTCGTCTTCGGCAGCTTACATTGAAGGTCAACATCAATTATCTTTACCCTTAATCGTTGTTAAGCTGTTTTCTTTCTATCTGGATCGATGATCTAGCTCATGGCTTGCAACTGCAGATTGAGAGGCACACCTATAATATGCTGCAGTGTCATCCACACCCGTGTGATTTTTCTGACAAGTCAAGGCCCTTCCATTACTGTTATTTTATGGGTCTTCAAAGAAAACAAGGGGTTGCACCTCACGAAAATGAGCGATTTGATATAAGGTTTACTGTTGAGGAGTTTAAGCATTCCGTCAATAAATATGCTATGAAAAAACCTGGGATGTGGATCCATGTAACTCACGTGAAGCGGAAGGAGATTCCAAATTATGTTTTTCCTGGGGGTGTTCGGCCACCACGCCCGAAAAATACTTGGGATAGCCGACGTGCCCTGGAACTGAGGCCTGCTAGTGGCAGTCAGGTAGAAAAATCTCCTGATGTGAAATCTGTTTCCGATGATACGTGCAGTGGAAAGAAGAGGAAGCGAGAGGAGGACGTAGATTCTAATGCAAAGAGCCCAACAATGGCGGTAACTGAGTCTGTACCAATGACGGAGATGGCAACGCAGGAACAGGGAAATGGCATGAGTTTCGGCGGCTTACAAGTTGCAAACGGCAGTGGGGTCCTCGCTTTGTTGGATTTTTCGGCAGCTGAGTCAAGTTCGAAAAAGGCAGAAAATTTAGCGATTAAGAAGATTGCTTCCACTTCATATGTGACACCTCCTGAACAACCGGCACTCCCTGAAGGGCTCGAAGAGCTTGAGGATGATGTTGGAGTGAGAAGTCAGTCAGCAGAAACAGCAGAAAGTGGAAGGGGTGGAACTCCATTGTCCATCACAGCTGATTTGCCAGAAACATCAGCAAATCCCAGCAGTGGGACAGAATCCCCCACTATATTTTCCGTTGTTCCAGATGTAGAAGAGCTTGAGGTATTTTTCGCTAGCATCTTTCTATCGAGTGTTGATGGTCTGTGTTTCACATCAAAATGCAGTAGAGCGACTGCTGTACTGTAAATGCCCACACTTGAAATAATCTGTTGATTAGTTCATCGGTCTCAAGTGATTTTACTCTCACTGTTATCTGGTATTAGAGAAGACTGTCCCTATATCCCTTGTTCAGTGATACTCTGGTTGATTCTAGCGTGCTCTTACATTCTCCTCTTGCTGGCACTTCCTTTTAACTAGCCTACGGAACTAGTGGCACCACCACTACTCGCAACCTCCCAAGCTCCTGCTGTGCAGCGAAAACCGCTGATCCGGTAATACATCATTTCTCTGTAAGGAGGTGTCCTCTTCTCCATTTGTGTTAGAATAGACAGGATATTGACAGCTGAACCCTCGAGCATCTGCTGGCTAACCGCTATGCATCAGGTGAATTCATGGTTTTAGATGAAAATATTGCCATTGACAAAGAAACATGGGTTTTTCTGTTTGCAGGCTTAGTTTGACTACAGTCGGTAAAGCAAACACCAAAGACCTTTAAGTTTGGATAGGACGCATCCCATGTTACCAGCTGCTGCAGGAGGGAGAGATGATGCACGGACAAGATCTTCTACCTGGATGAGCACGAGCAGATTTGTTTGGTGCTGTGAGCCGAAACTGCAAGAGGCCATGCCAATGGAGTTTGACGGGAAGAAAGCGAAGCATCGTCGGGGAATGAGTCACGAGCTATGCCCCCGGCTGGGAAGTTGCAGAATTTCACCTTGGACCAGACGAGGCTATGTTTGAAGTTGCTTTTCATTATCTATTTCCTTCTTGTTGCCTCTCTTTTTTGTTCGGAATATTACAGTTGGCCCTACCTTTGGAAAATGAAATGGGATTTATGTGATTCGCTCTTGACTCGTGTGAATCAATTAAACGCTTCTTATTGGAAATATGATGTGGATTGAACGTCAGCTCTAGAGAAAAGGGGTCATGCAATAATTGTACACTCTATCACTGAGTTTGATGCTCATGGCTCAGTTTGTTTTAACATTGAACGAACATATTTGGATTAGTTCGTAGAAAAATATGACTGTAGTTCGGAATATTTTTAATTTAGCGTCCCTAAGTCGTTGTGAATGTGAAGAATTAGTTCCCCTCCTCGCAGCGAGTTCACATAGACCAAAAAAAAAAAAAACCGACGACTTGGGAAAGGATCAAATTCCCCGTAGCCCATCAATGGAGGAAGAAGGCTTGAACTCCGTTTTGGTTCCCTTGGGACTGACTGTCCCTGCTTGAGATCGATCTACCACTCGTGGTTGATCTTCCAGATTCTTCTCCACCCCACTATCGGCTTCGACGGAGAGTTCGGCCACCAATGGGTCCTCTCCCTTATGTCCATAAGTACTCCCCTCCTTCCCCTACTCACTTTCTGTGAAGGATGGATGAACTGCGTTGGCGGAAACAGTTTGTCTGTTGTAGTATTCGTTTCACGGATCGTCTACGTCTATGATTGCTTGTAGGCTTAGAGTAGGTTGGATTTGCAGAGCAACTGAAGAATGGTGTCTTGGCGGTTCAGATGATCCGTAACAACATCATGGCTTCAACCCTCCTGGCGATGACCTCGATCACCTTCAGCTCGTTGATTGGGGTCTTCGTCAGCAGCACATCGGACCCCGGGAAAAGTGCGGCCAGGTTGGTTTACGGGAACAAGAGCTCCTACTGTGGTCCATGAAGTACTTGTCAATCCAGGTGAGCTTCCTTATTGCTTTCCTCTGCAACGTGCTGTCGATCCGGTATAACGCCCATGCTAGCTTCTTGATCACCCTACCAACCGTTGTAGACAAGGAGTCCTTGGATTATGCCGCCAGGAGCCTGAACCGCGGGGAGCTACTTCTGGTTCACTCGGGTTGAGGGCTTACCGTGTCTCATTCCCTTCGTTTTTGTGGATCTTCTGGCCCATCCCGATGCTTGTCTGCTGCTTTCTAATGGTTTTCATGTCATACTTCCTCAAGACAACAACAAACTTTACTCGCGAGCTTCACTGTCGCTCGACCAGGGAGGCAAAGATCGAAGATCTGGAGGCAGTCACCTCACGGATTCGAATTCAGCTTGTTGAGTTGGTATATTGACAGCTTGTTTGATTCTTGTTCTGAGGAACCATCATTCATGCTGTTATCGTAAGATGGAAGCACAGAGTGTATTGAAGTATAATCATCAGAAAGTAAGCAGGCATTCATTTTCCGACCCAACAATTTCATCCCCCTGATATTGCATTTCAACTTCCTTCATCACAAAGTCGAATCCATCGAGTAACACTCATGTGCACACACCCCATGGAAACACAAACTACGCAGACTTTGAGCTTTGCTGGCTCGACAAATTTTCGAACCTGGAAAATGCATACAATGGCAGTCCAAGCCTTTGAAAGCTCACACATAAAGATTCCACCGAGAAACACCCGTTTTATTGGTTGTTCCAAACGGTGGCTCCTCGCAAGGATCGGCAGACTATTAAGAGAGATTATCTGCAATGCAATGACTACCGATTCGTATCCTCTTTGGAATATTTTTTCACTGTTTTGAATAAGAAGAATGGGCGAGCCAGTACTGCTCTAATGGCGAAGCCTTTTCCCGATAGAGGAGTTTTGTTCCATTATGACGCTTGTTTCTGAAATATTTCACGAAATGACTTTCTAAATTTCGAAATTCGTCAACTAACTTTGTGAAGTCGGCCTTACAAAGGCCGACTTCATCGTAGGCAAAGTGAAGTCGGCCTTGCATGAACTCGATTTTTGTAAGACCGACTTCATGAGACTTAGCAAAAAAAAATTAACTTTCCATGGAAGTCGGCCTTACAAAGGCCGACTTTCCTTAAGGCAGACTTCTCTGTGGTTCGAGGAAAGTCGGCCTTTGTAAGGCCGACTTCCATGGAGAGTCAAGAAAGTCGGCCTTTTCCTTAGGGTTTTAAAAAAAAAATCGATCGGGAACAACATTCCCCGATCATTCCGACATCGAGCCTTCTAGCCCCCGAAGCCCCTCGAACCGCTCGAGCCGCCCGAGCCATCCCGTGCCACCCCGAGCCATCCCGACGCCCCTCGACCGACGCCCCGACGCCCCCGACGCTTCTTGACCGACGCCCGTTGTTGCCCTTCCCCCGTCCGCTTTACGGTAAAAGTGTAATTAACTTTTTATTTGTTTAATTATTATTTTGTTGAATATTAGGACTAGTTAGGGTTTGTGTACTAATTAGGGTAATTAGGGTTTAATTGATTAAATAGTGTTTATTTGACTTATTACAGTAGAATATTCCAATTGAAACTAATTAACAAATAGTTAAGGTAATTGTACAATAATTAAAGTAATTATTATAATTAACAACTAATCAATTACAATTATCATAATGATCTTAATTACTGTAATTAATTAGCTAGTTATTAAGTAACAACAAAATGCATATTAGCTCTATTGTATTAATTTTGAAACTACTATGTTCTAATTGGATAGCTCAATTGATTTAGGTATCGTATTCCAATGTCGTCGATTGACATGCGTGGAAAGTAATTCGACAATTGGACGCCTTCATCAGATTGACATGCCCGGTACCTGTAATACTAAAGCACGCCTCCATCGGATTGACATACGCGGAAAGCAATTCGACAATTGGATGCACATTCACGCCAAATACATCGAGTTCATTATGCAGTCGCAGGAGAACGAGGTGTATCCGTCTCTTGTAATTGATCTGACTCCAGTGGATGCCTTTCGGACTCCAGCAGCATTTGCCTCTACGTCATCCAATCTCGTGGCACCAATGAAGAGCAGGAGGGATCGATTACCAGTAGGTGATGCAGAGGACTCTTCTTCTCAGCTAACGCAAATGGACTCTCGGCGGCGGTTTGGAGCCTTCTTCTACTCGCGGCACAAAGGAAAAAAATAGATTGATTACGTCTTTTGTATCGACTTTGGTTTTTAATTTGTCATATACTTCCTTTTGATTTAAACTTTTGTTAAAGATTGGTTGCATTACTGTCATTGTGTCATGTGTATTATGTACATTACAGGTGTGATTAGAATCGAAATTTGTTTTTTTTTGTGTCTGAGGAAAGTCTGCCTTTGTAAGGCCGACTTCCATGGGGAGTTAGTTTTTTTTTTGCTAACTGTCGTGAAGTCGGTTTTACAAAGGCCGACTTCATGCGGGAGTGAAAGATCCCATGAGTCGGCCTTTGTAAGGCCGACTTTACTTTGCTTACGATGAAGTCGGCCTTTCAAGGTTAGTTGACGAATTTCGAAATTTAGAAGTTCATTTCGCGAAATATTTTGAAAACTAACGTCATTATGGAACAAAACTCGATAATTGAGTGTGATCAAACTTCCACTACAATGTAAAGGGAATAGGTCCCTCCAAAAGAAAAGAATCATCCATGTTGATCGCAGAATTCGCACACCGCAAGTATACCGATCGCAACAAGTAATATAGATATGAGTAGAGTTGTCGTTCCCACGAGGATAGCAATTAAAATCCTTTAGCATACACAATTGCAACCTTTATGTAGCCAAGCAAATACGAAAAGTTGAGTTTTTAAATCTGAAAATTAAAATAGCAAGAAACAACTATCAAAATAAAGAATCGGAATTCAATAGATGGAAAAGCCTAGGATCAAGTATCCCCTCCTTGTTTCGTTAAACCCCTTCACTCGTTTATCCTAAATTTGTACTAATTCTGTTTACTAACCTGATTCTTATATCCCTAAGTGCCTCTCCCGAGTTTACAAAGGATTATTCTAAACCTATATCCCTATAGTGAATTACGAAGGCCAGAAGACATTAAGATTCAATCCTTTATCGGTTACCTAGAAGTATATCTCCCGATACTACTTACTAGCCAATTCGCTCCCGCGATATTAACCAAGGCTATTTCGTTCCTGTTTTCTCCTAAAATTCCTCTCCCGAGTTTAAATTAGGATAACAAATCAATACAATCTGGTGATCAGGCAAATTGCAAGCATTAAGATCAAACGAAATAAATAAACATCCAAAGTACGAATTTGTTCTAAAACGAGTTCAGGAAATTCAACTACGCAATTCGGTTCAATATAATCCTAGCAAAGAAAGTTTAGCCGGACATTGTTTTCGAGACACAATTCAAAGAAAAGAAAAGCATCCTAAAACAATAAGCTAACTCCCTTCTCGAATCCTCTGGTCGAATCCTTCTCTTATTCGGATCCCCCCTTCCTCTTGTCTAAGGAACAAAGTCTTATTATAATCCTAAAGAAATAAAACCTAGAGAATCTCTGAAAATCTGGATAAAATATTTTTTTTCTTCAATTAGTCATCCTCCCACGTGTAACCTTCAAGTCTCTTCCTTTGCCAGAATCTTTGTAGATGTGCCACATAAAATTCGGCAGTATCCAAATTCTCGAGAGTAATGTAAAATAACAAGAAATAATATAAAATAAGCGCAATATTTTACAAATCTAACAAATGCTAAGTATGAAATTGACATAAATAACTCTACTTTCGTAAAGTTATCACATGTACAGGAAAAGAGCAACGGTGGAGTGAATATTTGAACAATATGATGATGACATTGACGACGACTATGATTAGTGCGCAACTTGTCGCATCGCTCATCGTGATGCTATCATGTATTGCGATCACAATAAGCATCATCAAAAAACCTCACTGGATCTCCTTAAGAAATGGAACCAAGGACCCCGAGATGCCATGTCAATGTCGTGGCATGATATGCAAGGATACAACACCATACCTCTACATTAAAACACTCAGAAAAAATTTCCCTAAATGTGGTCCAAAACTAGGTATTTAGTAGACTTAAAAAACAAATTAACAAATGAAATGAGGAGGAGAACCTCTTTATATAGGAGATGGGAGATCCCATGACGCCTTTTTCGTCCTATGTGGGATAATCGCACGAGTCAAGTGAGCTTAGGCGATTAACTCATATGCGCTTATCTCACATCATATGGGAAAAACGCCATGAGATCTCCATCTCCTATGTAAAAGTATTCCCCCTATATTCTTTGTTAATTTTCTAAGACCACTAAAGATTGGTTTGGACAGCGTACCGAGAAGTGTTTAGCATTTAATTTTTACTATATTAGTGTCGCAGTCCTGAATCGTATGTCGCGAACTTTTTTTAAACTAACTTATATCTTTGTACAAAACTCAGATGACACACATAATTGTCAATGATTGTTATGTTCCACATCGGATTCAGCGGTTGGTTTTCATGTCACGCCGATGGGATCATCCTATCTATGGGTCTTCTTCGAACCATCTTTCCTAACCTTGACCTCTCAGAAATCAAGCACAGAGTTACTATATACTAGGATGCACGATAAGCTTGGCCGGATCTCAAGAGTTACCGACGAAGATGAGAACGCATTACCATGGTACTTCCTTTCAAATAATCACACAGTAAGGCATTAAAACAAGTCCAACTGGTGGCACCACTACTTAAATCAGTCAGGCATCCTAATGATCCATGAACAAACATCAGAACAAACCCAACCCTTACAATCAGAATCGTGAAATGCGCGCGAACCTCCACGGGCCATGATCAGGAGAGTTTTCAATGGTAGTTTAAGCCATGCCATGAGAAAATGCAATTATGAATGAGTGATCAACTTTGTTTGTTATCCTAGGGCTAAGCATTAAAAGATTCTTAGAAACGTCTTCAACAGGAGCCCCCCCATTGATTTAAGCAAAACAATTAATTCGAATCCATGTCCAAGATCCTAGAGTTGTCCATAAGAACTATCTTCAAACGAAAGCCACGAAACCGTAAACAAAAAAGAAATAGATCTCGCCTTAGGAACGGAGTTAAAAAGCCACCAGGGTTTCATCCAAAAGAGAAGCAAGCGCGAGGAAGTGTTTTTTTTTTAAATTTAATTTAATTTAAGTAACCCAAGTGAAATCTCCCAGGAATAATCACAACCCAAGTAAGTATAATTAGAGGAAAAATTTGTGGAGGTAGTGGAACAAAATGATTTTCATTTACCTGGGAAAGCAGCAGCAGGCCCCCCAACTTGCACACTGCCACGAAAAAAAACACAGCAAGAAAACATGGAACAGCAGATGATGATTAAACTTTCCCTATTTGAAAGAAACAAACCCCAAGTTGTTGAATTCTTTTTCTTAAAAAGAGAGAAAGGAAAACCTGGTCAAGTGGTAGATTTGAAATAGATGAAGAGAAAGAGGCAAGAGAGGAGTCCAATTATGGGTGGTGTGATGACAGAAGCATAGAGAGCACAAAGGACAGAGATGCATAGCCAAAACACCCCCCCTCTCCCAAACCACTCTTTCTCCAATGAAAGAAAGCATGTCTTCATCTGTGCTCTCTATCTTCTGTCAACAACACCATCACCTCCTCTTCCAACAATTGGCCTGTTTTTCCCCCTTTTCCTTTTCTTCATTTTCCCTTTTGCTCTGAAAACCTAGCTTTGGCCTCTAGCCCTTGATTCAGCAGCATATTTAGTTATTTCTATCTCTCTTTCTCATTCTTTCTTTCTTTCTTTTTTTTTTTTTCTCTTGGCGGGGCAGACAGACAGACACCTCAGGGAGACAGCCAAAAGAGAAAAGCCTGTAAGAAAAGCCAGGGTGGGAAAAGTCAAAAAAGACTGCATGCAAATGGAAGAGGGAGCGTTTTGTTTGATCGTTTTCTTGTTTTTCTTCCATTTGTGTCGTGGGAATTATTTCATTCTATTTCTATTTATAGCAAAAAAGAAAAAAGAAACGAAGAAATATGCCTCCTTTTTATACATGGCTTTGCGGTGCGGTGCGGTGCATTTTAAATTTAGTGATTTAATATTTAATATTTTTAATAAGTTTTACTTAATATTTCATTCTTTTTCGACGTTCTCCCCGCGCCCCAAAAAAGGAAAATTATTACCACCACCAACTCCTGGGTCATTATTTGTCTATTACATTTCCATTTTTGGGATAAACTGATGTCCTGTATGTCCAACCTCCCCATCATGAACACACGACTGCAGTTTGGGATTTGAACCTTAAATTTTACTATTTTTTATACATATATTTTTTTAAAAAAATTGTTGGCTTCTTCGAGAGGTTTTACAATTTATGTCGAGAATCGTCCTGATTATGATTAACTCGAGATGAAATTAGATTAAATATTTTTGGGCTCCCTTTTTACCACACGACAAGCATATAAATGGAGGGGGTAAGGTTATGTGTGTTGTTGTTTTTTTATCCAGAGTTTGTCGGAGAGGGGATAGAGCGACGTGGTCAATTACTCACCAATAAACATCTTCATATGTCTGTATCCATACGCAACAACGTACTCAAATTTCTGCGGCAGGCTTCTCAACACTTTCTTCACAACCTTCTTGTCGGGAACTTCATCACCACATCACTTAATTTGATTCATGATTTCAACAACTCTCGAGAAGAAAGCTTTCACCATTTCTGACGCCTTCATGATCAAGTTGTCAAAATCCATCCACAAGCCTTAAAGCTTGATGTAAATCACTTTCTCCGAGCCTTGAGATTCTTTCTTTAGCATGCTCTATGCTTCTTTGGCCTTCTTGAGACCATAAAGCTTCAGATAAATCGTCTTGCTTCCAGATTGTTGCAAGATCCGCAACGCCATCGCATTATTCATCATGTTTGCTTTTGCCTTCTTTTCTTGTTCTCCAGCACCTTCTTCCTCACTTGACAATTGGTCGCCTTCTTCAAAGCCTTCATCAACGATCATCCACAAATCTTGTGAGAGAAAAGATAGTCTCCATTTGCGAACTCCAACAATCATAGTGCTCTCCATCAAAGATCGGGATTTGGTTGGGTGAGTAGGAAAAGAACATGCTGTTGGAAGACGTATCCATGATCTGTTGCATTTTGATACCAAAAATTTGTTGGGTTTGTTTGGAAAGCGGTGCTTTGCTGTAATCCAAAAAGGGGTTTGCAGAACTGCTGTGACACAGCGAAGTGTTTCTAGAAATAAGGAACAAGGAAATTTTGAGAGAATACTTTGGCTAACTGCGAAACTTTTCACTTTTCTTACGACGAGAGCCTTTCTCTTACACCCTTTTTCTCTCTTACAACATTTGGAGATTGCTTCTCCTTTTATAGTATCTTAGGGTAGATCTAGATAAATCATTTACTATACCCTAGTTATTAGGTCATTAACTACACCCCACTATAGGCATTAACATCACCCCACTAACACACACTTAATGACACTAAATGAGATTACAAATGAATGACATTTAACGTCATTTACCATGGATGACAAAAGTCAAAATGAAATTTAAAAAATGAATGTCGAAGTATTTTCGCGAACAAATATATTTACGAATGACTCGTGGATTCCTTCCTGGTGATAGTCGATAATAATGATGAGTCTTGTTAAACCTTTTTTCGGTGGGGCAATTATGTATAGGCATGGTTTTGCTAATCATTTCAAAGGGAGGTTGGCAATCATTAGGGTAACCATCGTCAATCAAGATTTCTTCCCTTGGGTGCGTTTCTAATGATTGAATCCACGTCCTTGCAAAAGCCAATAACTTTTTGCGCAATTACGATTCTTCCCTTCTTTTTTCCTGCTAGATTTCCAATCAGATTCGGACATCACCGAGAGTGGAATTTTATTCTTGAGGGGAGAAATCCTCTTTTGCAGTCAATAATAATCATTACCAAGTTAGTGTGTGGGGAGAGTAGCAGCATATCAATTATCATTTATCCAATGCCATGCGCAACATTATCCATACCCCTTTCTTCCACCCACCCCCCCCCCCCCCCCCTTTTCTATTATGGGTTTTGTTAAAAATTCTTAAATATAATAAATTTTATGTTTTTAAGAATTATTTAATATAAATTATAATTTCAATTTTTAATTAAAAATATCGATTACAATAAATGCAAAATCACCCTTACTAATATATATTTAATGCTTCTTAACGAGTGCCCTTAGGACACTCGTTAACGAATTCCTTTTATTAATGCTCTCGGGGGCTCAATTGATATGTTTTATGTTTAATAATTTAGCATTTAATGTATTTCGTAAATATTTTTCCTTATTTTAGAATATTTTAAAATTACAAAATTAGACAATTATTTTTTATTATTTTGTCTCTGTTAATCATTGACACCCGTTAACAAAACCCTTTACGAAATTATCTTCATATTATTATAAAGTTAGGTAAAACTTTTTCGGTTAAAACTTTTTTAATATTATTTTCAATCATTACAAGATAATAATATTAACCAAATCACTTGAGGTTAAAAGTTCGCTCTTTTCTTTAACCAAAGAGTTGCCATTCTCTATACGTATAAAGAAAGAAAACCGTTTCTTTTCAGACAGAGACTAGGGCTGTTAATGAATCGGGCCGGGCTCAGACACCCCCTACCCGAGTTTGGCCCGAGTAAAACTTTATCAGGCTTGAGCCTGAGCTCGAGCTTGATCGGGCTTTATATAGTCAAGCTCAAGCTTGGGCCTGTTTAAAAATTTTCAGACCAAGCCCGAGTCTGAGCCCGCCCTAAGCCCGTTTAAGTTTTAACATTGAACAAAAATAAAAAATCATAACATTCAGAAATATTCCTCGCCCCGACAATGTCCCGGTAAATCCAAATTGAAACAAACAAATTATTCATCATATTCAAGCTTCAACACCTCCAAAATAATTCAAAAGCATTTAAAGACAGTTAAGCATCGAATAACTTTGACGTTGATTTATGACGTTAAATCTAATGCCTGGGCAGTGTTACGCCAGCGATCGGCGATTGAAATAATCAATCGAATAAATAATTAAGAATCACCCATAAGGGAAAAAGAACAACGAATACCTGGACAGTGTTATGCTAGCGATCGATGTAAAAAACCTCCTGGTGGTCTCACGGCTTCTACAGGATATGAAAAAGATGAAGAGGCAAACATGATGGAGAATTAAGCCAGGGAAAGTTTCAAATTTTTTAAAAAATTAATATTTATTATAATTAATTATTCATTATAATTATTGTCAGGCCGGGCCAAACTGTTTGTCGGGCTAATGAATGAGCCCGAGCCCGGCTTGATTTTTAAAGAATAAGACCCGAGCCCAGGTCCGAGCTCGCAAAAGCTTGAATATTATCGAGTCGGGCTCGGACTTTTAGTCGAGCCGGGCCGAATAGTTCGCAAGCCGGCCCGACTCATTAACACCCTTAACAGAGACACAGTAGGAGCATCGTCTCCCATAGTATGCTCCCTCCTCCTCCTCCTCCTGATCCTCGTCACCCAGACCCGTGTTACTGACGCAGTGACCTGCGCCCCGACGGAGCTTAGCTCATGCGCAAGCGTGATCGTGTCTTCCACCCCTCCCTCCAAGCTATGCTACACCAAGATCAGGGAGCAGAAGCCTTGCCTCTGCCAATACCTCAAGAATCCTACCCTCAAGAGGTTCGTCAACTCCCCTAACGCCAAGAAGGTTGCGTCCACTTGCGGCACTCCTTTTCCCTCGTGCTAATGGAAAGTTGCCTCCCGTGGCCACACCATTACATGTCATAACATATCGTCGATAGGTCCGGTGAAACCCCAACGTCTTCCCTACTAGTGTTTGGTTGTGTCTCACTGTTTGTAATTCCTAAAAGCTATGCATGTTGTAACAAACTCTTCCACCAATGAGGATCGCCACATGCAACTGCTCTTTTCTAATTTATTGATATGATGAGACAAAAACACAAAAATTACGTAATAAATAAACATCAAACGAAATCAAAATATTTAATCTATTTAAAAAATATATTATTATAAATCTTTTCATATCAGATTTTAACCCATTCTCATAGCAATGTAAGGTTTTCCGATCCTCGCTCGAATACGAAACTTCACTTTGTAAACGACTTCTCATGGTCCACCAATCGGCTTCTACGAGTCAAATTAGTACTACTAATACGATGCTTCTGTAAATATCTATTATAATGCATAATTGAATCTGTACCATTTTGTCAAGAATATTTCCCTTGACAAAAAACCAATATGACATAACATTTCCTTGCTAACCGAGCTTTCTACATTCCCCTTCTTCTGTTGACTCCACACGTAAACAAAATGTCATCTTTGGCTTTGCCGGTAAGCCTTCTTCCAAGGGAACTTGAACTTTTAATGTATTTAATAACACCTTCAATCTTATGTCCAACAAATCCTTATTATTCTCCGAAGAAGCAATCGTAGATTCTAATAATTTTGGCAACAACACTAATACCTTTTTGCACACTTCGAGAACTCTTGATTCTGTTGGTCAAGTTGATCAATTTATCTAAAAAATCTTTCGCGACCTCACCGTCCTTCGTGTGTGTTGTCTCTTCAACTCCCACATCATATTCAAAGCATTCATGCCTCTTATACTATCGTCACCTTCGTACTCATACTTTAAAATAATCTCAAATCTGCTTCACTACCTGAAAACTTCACACGAATTATTGATCGTAGGATTATCGGGTACTACATTCACATTGCAATCACCGTTTTCCAATAATCACGCACCGTTCACTGATACTTTTCTCCATCAAATAAAACAAAGTTAGCATCATAGGCTAACTTTGAGCAAAAGGCTTCTTTTCTAATTCATTGATAGGATGATACGAATCAAAGCAAATACAAAAATTACGAAATAAATAGGCATCAAAGTAAAATCTTAACAAATACCTAAATCTTTTATTTTATGAATCTAATTTAAAATATATATTCTCCTCAATCTTTCCATAAAAATTCAAACACTTGTTGTAAGAGATTCCCCTATATCCATCCATCGCCGTGATTCGGTAAAGAATAATCGAATGTGTATCAATATTTATTATCCCCTCGCCTGATCAGGAAATACAAACTTAGAAACAATCCCCTTCTCGCACAGTGGTGCGTGACTGATGGTACCGTAACTTGGAAGCAACAGAGCCGATAGTTGCCCGCGTTCACATGTTCAGGAGGTTCGAAAGAGGGTTTGTCCAACCCATGATCCATGGCCTTCTATCGGACGGTAGCACGAAATTGAGCTCAAACATCTCCTTCGACAAGTTCCCGCTCCCACAAAGCCCGACGAGCCTCGCCACTATCTCTGCGCTCTCCTGAATATGTTGAGGATCGTGATGATCTGTCCAGAGCTTGCTTACGAAGTGCAGCTTCCTCTGTTTCCCCTCAAGCGGTACATTCCATTTAATGTACAGCGCGTCCCTCTCCTCCGCGGTTAGGCGCGATGTCAACCTCTTCGCTAGGAACTCCCTCTCCCGTCTCAATGCTTTGATGCTGAATACGAAAAATATAGAATCTCAATGCAACCGAATCGATTAAACAAAGCCAGGTTATGAGGGTAAAGATGGTGTAATGACCTTGAAGATATCGAGATGATGGGTTCGTCGTCAACATGAGCTGGACTTGCATTCCCGAGCTCTGCAAAGTGCTGCTGCAACCAGTTCAACCTCCTAAGTTCCACTTCCAAGTATATCTGATCAGCTTGATCCCCCTTGAAGAGCAAGTAGAACTGAGTGCGATGGATGATGGATACGAAGCAATGGTCCCAGAGTTCGATAATCTGCTGCCTTTGCTCCTTAAATGTCAGACTCCAGGGAACCTGGGGCTGATCAAGCTCATTCATGCCATCATCGTTCTCTAGGTTGTAGCCAGCTGCTTCATTTGCCTCAAGTTCGAGAACCTGTAGAAAGAAATTGGAGAGATCTCTTATGTGACTGGATTCTTACTAGGCGTGAAAAGGGAGCAAAACTAGGGGTACGGCGTACCTGGCAAACGAGGAGCTGTTTCTGGTACTGCAACTTTGCCACGCGTTCTTTGAGCTGTGTTACATATTCCCTAATGCTCCTCACATTTTCTTCTGCTGCATTCTGGAACATCCGCTGCATTTTCTTCATGTTCACCGAACTTGACCGACGATAACCAGGAGTGCCTTCCCTTGATGAAGCATCGCCCCCTTCTTCAGCTTTTGTGCTGCTGTTCTCTTTCTCCGATTCAGTCAAGGCACCATCCTTCGATGCACTCTCGTAGGGAGACTCTGGAGCTATATTCTCTGCATCTGCAGCATCTACAATCTGCCGAGATGATGACAGAGGGGAGCAAGGAGATCTTATGAAATTTGAATGGTGATTACTATTGCTTGAGGCCAGAGGAGGTGTCTTCTTCTTCTTCGAAAGAATCTTCGCTTTAGGAGTTACTTCGCCATTCGAGCTTGGTAGATTACTCGGAAGAGACATCACTAACTTATCAATAGACTTCTGCACATTCTCCAGCTGCTCCTCCAGTTGGGCAATGTTGCTACCTTGGGAGTGCAACCTCGTTATCTCATCCTTCAGGTTTGCGCTCACGCTATTGTTAGTAGGAATGGTTTTTTCAACCTCGACTTCCTTTGGTGCAGACCTCACAGCACACATTGCTCTTATTTCTGCTTGCAATTTTGCTACCGTCTCTGCGGCATCCTGGTTTCCTTGCCTGTGGCAAGCAACTTCTTTCTGTAATACCTCCAAGGCACGGTAGGCTTCATCTCGGAGCTGGTCCTGAAGATTCTCTAGTTTACGAATTTCATGCATCAGCGTGATGGGAGCGGTCGATGATTGCCTCATGGACATCCTCACCATTCTGTTCTTTGGTCGATCAACGCCGTTCAATTCCTTGCAGTCAGTGATTGGCGTGCCCGTATATGTAAGGCACTTCTTAACAGGTCTGGGCGACTCAATCGCATTTGGAACCTGCAAAAGGAATCACAATTGCCATTCATAGTTAGAAGAAATTTAGAGAAAAACCACTTTCCCGTGGCGATTGCTATGAAATTAAAAGAAAATAACCTTGTCATCCTCTTGCACTTTTTTCCTTAATTCATCCACCTGCAACTGTGCAAGGTCTCTTTGGCATCTTAATTCTTCGATCTCCATTTCCATCTGGATGACAGGAATCCAAAACCATCTTTGGTGAGCCAACGCTATCAATAAGCTGAAGAGAAAATAATTATTGTTAAATCAACCTGTCGGATCTTGAGATCTTTTTCACTTGATGGATCAGGCGTGCGCAACTCGGCTTCCAGTCTTGCCACTTCCTTCTGGAGATGTTTCACAAGTTGCTTGTCTGAAACAACCTGCAGGCAACAGTTGTATGAGGAAAACAATCAGTCAATCGTAGTAAAGTTGAAGGACCTGTGTAACATAGGAGTACAACAATGCAATGCCATGTCCAATCAACAACAATAGGTTTTGACATGTACAACTAAAGCGGACTGGTGTTTAACAATCTCAACCAATTGTTTACCTCAATAAGCAAAGTGTTTAAATTCAGAAGAAGAATAACCATACCATGTTTACTCGAGCATTGTTTGTCACTTCCTTTGCTCGAGTGGCAAAGTATAGAGTGTTTCGAGATTGCTCTACATGACCGAGAGCGGGGCTCAAGGTACAAATGATGGCAGTGCGAGCATTTCCTCCAAGGGAATGTTGTAATATTCGCGTCAATTTCGAATCTCGGTACGGTACATGTCCACTTCTCTTACCAACACTGCAATAAAGAAGAAGTCAATTGTCTCCTAAACCTGGATAACTCCATTGGCTTGAATACGAGGGTCATGCTGATAGGGATCATTAAGGCCATCAGTAACCTTGTTCAAAAATTTATAACCTTCTTTGAAACTAAGGGTCATACTCCTTTAACTGCAGCATGGATTTTTCAAAAGAGAAAGAAGTCTGGGCATGTGTTGAGACCTTAGCTTTCGAATGACTGTAGTCAATGTCATCAGACTAAGATTGATATGACATCCTTCTCTGAGTCTAGCCCCATCAGCCTGTGTTTGAGATGCTCTTTCACTTCCAGCGAGATCAACAAAATTCTACAGAATCATGAAGTTCGGATTACTCCAGTCTGTTCACAAATTCTTGGCCAGAAAATCTTAGGGCCGCTCCCACTCACCAAGCTTGCAACAAAAGATCGTATGCAATCTGCATTTTCACGTAGAGTGCTCTCAATTGTCTGCATTGTTGAATTCGGTCAATTGGTGGGAGTTCACATCACTCTTAAACATTTATTTGTAAACAAAAACAGGACAACTTACCAGCCTTATGATCTGATGGGACCGTGAGCTCGTATCATTTAGTGCTGTTTCACCAACTTGTCTTTGAGCTGAAATTTTTTTAGAAACTAATCAAATCAGCAATTAAAAACACATACCAAACAATAAAGCAAGAGAATGAAATAGAATGTCAACCTTCACATATGCCTATCAAATGTCTCAAGTGCTGGTCATTGTTTGCCTTTTCTTCCACCAACTTCTCAACAACAGTTCCTTTCTGGATCATGCCCAGGTACAATGACATCAATTAATACATTACTAAAAGATGTTCGCGTCTTTTGAACCAAGAAGATAATGTTGAATACCTCTGGATCATCTAACAGCTTCAGGTTACGGCCAGACTCTGACTTTAACAAGTCTCTGACGTTTTCATTGTAGATTTCAAGGCCAGAAATCTTGATGGAGAAATCCCTCTCCGGCGTCTACAGGAAAGCAAGGAGAACAATCGTTTAGCAACTTCAGCTGGACCCATAACCAACCAATAGATAGCCTGCAAAAGGGGTCAATTCCGGCATATGAAGAAGCTTACATTCATTATATGCTCATAGATGTCGTTAACAGCTTTCTCTGTTATTCCTCGCATGGTGTATGTCTTCCCACTGCTGGTTTGACCGTAAGCGAAAATTGTAGCTGCAATACCCCAAAGATTCCATCAATTAAATATATGCTGATCAAATGTACAACTACTGAGATATCGCGCATCAGGCAGCTACTCACCATTTATGCCACTTAATGCAGATAATGCCATGTTCTTTACCTCTTCATAAACAGATTCGGTCGAACACAAAGGTCCAAATACTTTATCTGAACATAAAAAAAAAGACACACTAAACCGATCAACGTTGCCCGTAAGATCCAAAAGATTAGTAAAATCAGCTATTCAAACACAAAAAGGGAAGCACAGATGATGTACCAAAAGTGAATGATGCAGGTTGATTGACACGTTCGTGAGGAGGCGGCTTGTACACAATGGTATTGTCATCCACGCACTCCCAAGCTACTTGGTCTTTCAGTGAGATCTCCCTCTTGTTCAACGGCCTGAGACGGACAGTGACGACAATCTTCTCTTCCCTCGATCTCGTGCCGCCCGGGGTCGACGTCGGTATCTTCTCAATCCTCGAGGAAGGCGTTGACGGAGTCTTAGCAGTCATCCTTCTTACTCTAGTGAACTATTCTCTCCCAACAATCCTCTGAAAAGAGAGAGATGATCCGGTTATCTGCTTTATATATCTACACACAGCGGCACCTGTTAGAAGCTCCGTAAAACCTTCCGATCTGCAGAAGAAGAACAGAGTTCATGGATGGATGATTAACAGAAATGGACGAATCAAAGCGAGTGGATGTTCAAACATCTCCGCATCGGAACATACGACCAAAATCCCGATCGGTCATCCAAGAGCGTTAGTTAGACGAACACCTCCATTCGTAGGATATCTCTCCCATGATCCAGAATTGGAAAGCCGAGTGGGTTCCAGAAAGGAAAGCGAAACTTCGGAAAACAAATTACCTTCTACGGAAGCAAACTACTCGCCCGCCGCGATCTCCAACCGAGCAGATGAAGTGAAATAGCAAGGGAGATCTCGATTTCTAGAGATGGAAACCGAGGAGAGACAGAGAAAATAGCGAGATATAGGAAGGGAGGAGAAACACAGAGTCTGTCACGGGGAGATGGATTTTTGAATCGGAAGTGAGAAAAATGCCCTCCCAACGGCTACATTTCAATTTCTCGCGGCCACTTCAACTTCTCGTATCTAGCGAGTTTTCTCGAGCCGCAAGAAAAAGCAAAAAGAAAATTGAAATGAAGGAATAAAGCGGGGCCCCGGGCTTAACGGGCCTATTGCTCTTACCATTACTAGTGTTATTAGTTATCTTCTGATCAAGCATTCTTTTTATTTTTTCAGTATAACGTAGAAAACTTAGACCGACAAAATTCTAAATTATAGATAGGGTGTTTGAACTGTGTCGGAATGCCTATATACATACAACTCTCCTGTTATCTAAAAGATAGTACAGATAAAAACTAATCATGGAGAGCAAACTATGAGATTGTCTACTGTGTATTTTCTATTAAAGAAAATCTGAAACTACGGTCGCGCTTGTCCCGTCTTGCAGAATCGCCGGCTTGTTTCCGGCTCTTCCGGCTATCCCCTTGGCGGCTACTTCTATAGTTTCCTACTCGATCCCAATCCTGCTTTAGCCGGGTGTGACGAGTCCTTCTGTTTCCGATGGCACGATCCGTGTTCCTTCTTTCTGGAACTCGACTTAATGTGCTTATGACCAGTGCTCACACAGTGACCACGTTCTTCGTTCCGTAAATCGGAAACTACTTCGTTTGATGTGGTGCACCATCTTCATATCAAGAAATTGTCTTTTTGGCCCAAAATTTTTATGTATCAACACCTTCCTCAACTAGTTCGTTGTGAGCAACAAAAACGGCCTACCCTCGTCAAAGGACTGGGAGGCCGCAGCGTACCCGATTGGCTTGATGGCGAAGGAAGACGATGAGGAGATACACTCTATGCAGTGGAAGGGGGGCCCAGGACATTTCGACGTGGTATAGTGAGGTGAGGTAGCAGAGGAGGTTCCAGATGGCGATCGACTTGGTCTGAATATAGGTAGCCCTCAGTTCCTTGCCGATTTCGTCCAAGGATCTGTACACGGAGGTGGGTTCGGGGATTAGGTTGAGCCGGGATTGCTTGATCAGATTTAGGGCGCCCATTATCGTCGTCGTTGTCGCAGGAATCTCCTCCGACCAAACTTGGGGTTTCCTCCCGGCCAGTCGATCAAGGGAAGGAACGAATGCGTACAGATTGGGTGGGGGGAGGTGGTGGGCTCTTTGGGTGTTTAGAGATCGAGGTACGAGGTTGTTGGGATTAGTTGGTCTTGGGCCTTTCAAATGGGCTCATTATTGGGCCAAGTATGGACACATTTCAGAGCACAATGATATAAACTAGGTGCGTAATCTCCATCATATATGGAATTTAATGTGGATCGTCACGTCACTTTTACCAAATCCCTCCCTACATCCCTTTGGTCTTATTGAGTAATCGTCGTAAAAAAATGTCCAAAAAAGTGACGGAATACAAATAAACAAACCCCGTTAGACTCGTTGAAAGAGCAAAATTGAGATATTTTTAATGGTTAACCAGAAAGAAAGAAAAAGGAGGGCATTAGAAAAGAAAGGGTCCAATTGATCCATCAAATCTAACCAACCACAGTTTGTGGTTCACCGAGAGAAGCTTCTTTTTGCTTCACTTGCTTTTGAATTCGGAATTTGCCCGAGCCAAAATATCCCACCAAAAAAAAATTTTTTTTTTTTTAACTTTTACTAAATATAAGTTAACTTTTATTTTTTATTAATTTTTATTAATTTTGACAACTTTTAAAATAGTTTGAGCTGCTGTCACCTTCAACATGATAACATTTACTTGTGTTTTGCCATATCATCCTTTACCTTACCTCATAGCAGCATACTGCAATTAATCTATCGTCCGATCTTTATCGATTTTGCGTATTTACGACAACATCAACAAGAATTTTGGCTTCTAACCCACTTAATTTAGCTGTTTTTCTATTTTTAATCGATAAATAATATTGTAAGTTAAAAACTTAATTAATTTTCTGTATTATAAAATTTAAGATTTATAATGTACAAAATAAAATAAAAACAAATTGATAGAAAGTGAAAAGGAATATTTTGCATTAAATTTTTTGTTTAGAAAGTTAGGAGGAAAAGTAAAAGGAAGTCCCACCGGGGGGGAATTGAATAAGCCGACGGAACAGGAGAAAACTGAACCACCCCACAAAATCAGGGGTCAATGTTTTCGATTGACAGTCCAGTTGGTCGACCGCTTTTATTGATTTCGCAACATCAAGTCTCCCTCCCTTACGTAATTCGATTCGACTGACCACAAATTTCATCCCGAAATTGCCTTTTTAATCTTTTGGGATATTCAAATTACCCCAAAAAGAGTTGGACAAAAGAAATTTAAAAAAATGGTATCATGAATCAATCTCCATCTCCATTTTTCTTCATCTCCTGCCGGACTTCTTGTCTTTCCTCCCACTGCGGCCGCGCAACCACGAACTCAACCCGAAGAGGCTCGCCGTCCCCACGCAGATGCAGGCCGTCGGGACGTTCAACACCGGGCTGACCTTCAACTCGTGATATCCCTGGCTCCTCCCCGACGCGCTCTTTCTGTACGAGGGATTCATGTAGCTTGACGACGGCACGGAGAAGGACTTCCTCATCGTGCCGGAAGGCTGCCTGACGTGCCCTCTCTTTGTGCTCGGTGCGGAACCCGTTGAGTTGCTCCTTGGTAGGAGCGGGAACGAGCAGAACACGCTCTTCCTTGGGTAGTCCACGTCGGCATCAGGAAAACGAGCGGAAGGAGTCCTGCCTACGGGGGCGCCGATCCCGAGCCCTCCGCAGAACGACCCCCCGTCCTTCTTGGTGGACAGGACGACGGGGGGAAGCCGGTTGGGGGTGGCCTTGGCAGGGACAGGGGAGGGCTTACGCCCTGTACGTAGGGGAAGGATCACACCATTGGAGAAGAGCTCGTCGGCGGAGGACTCGAGCTCGAAGGAACCGGAGATGGAGAACTCGAACTCAGGGCTACGTGATTCTTGATCGCAGCGGGGGACAGGGACCGGGGAGCGGGGTTCGTGGGGGTGATCGTAGGAGAAGGACGTTCGAGGAGGACTGGCGTCGTCCGCGGAGCACGTCATCTGGGCGGGGGTGGGGGGATAAACCACGGGAATGAGAGTCTTTGGAATGGAATGTGGAGGAGTAAGAGGAAGAAGGAGAAGGGGAGATGAAGAAGAAGAAGAAGAAAAGACAAGAAGGGAATTTTAAAAGGGTTAGAAAAAGAGAAAGAAGTAATTCTAACCAAACATAAAAAAATAATGTCTGAATACACACGTTCATAGTGAGTTGTTGTGACCCCTTCACCAAAAAGAAGGACATCAACTAACACACAAATGTTTTAAGCAAGGGTTCAGGCAAACTATCTGCTCCTTTCAAAAAAAAAAGCACAAATAAATAGTACGAGGATTAAATTATGTAATGAACAGAGAGCCTCTTGGGTTTGAAAGGATGGACTTCTGAAGGGTAGTGGATGAGCACAAATAATAAGCGGGTGGGGTGTAGTAGGTGTTGACTTGTGCTGTCCTCCCACCCCTTTCTTGACTTGGGCAAAAGAGAAAACATCAAAGCGATTTCATTTACTAACCCCAAATCAATGCATTTGCATTAACCCAAATTTAAAAAAAGAAAAGAAGAAACACCCGGGGGGGGAGTTGATACTTGCCATCTCAACTCCCAACACACATTGATTACCAACAAATATTAAAACAAAAAATGTTTGATGTTCGGCCACTGAAGTGAAGGCATCAGGACAGATTGATGGAATTGGGATATGCCAAAACAACCCAAGACAAGACACAACCTAAAATTTAGTACGAGTTAAACGTGATTCGCTGGGGGAGTTAGGTTTAAATCATGAAATGGGAGTTGGCTGGGAATATGTATTCGGCAGTCTATTCTTCTTCTTTTGTTACAAATTTTAAAAGTTCCGTATATAAATTAGTATCTCGACCACCTTTTGTTATAGCATTGTTCGTGTCAATGGTGGGGGTACCATTCCGAAGAAATCGATTGAAACCCATGTCACGATCCATTATTTATCCAAGAAGCCGAGGCAACATCACAGCCCAAAGAGATTTGATTTGAATCATTTGGCCCAACATCTTTATATTTCCTAAATACAAAACTCTTTTCATGGGAATTTACAAGCTCACCGAGTTGATCGTTAATGAAGTCTCTTTAAAAAAAAAAAAAAAAAGTAAATAATAGAAGCTAAGCCAAAATTGTCATGTCATGTGAGAAAGATCTAAATGAATCCAGGGTTGGGAGGGGGGGGGGGGGATCATATGTTATTCCTGAGAGCGATTGCCGAACTATCTCTGGGATTTAAGATATTTTTGCTAATTATGCCCAACATCCCCCACTGCCTTTTGTTTTTTGTCATCTAATTTGTTGCATCCACTGGAATGAAAATGACCCAATGTTTGGATTATTCACCCACAAACAACGACGACAACAAACGTCGACAACAAATGGACCAAAAACACTCACCAGATGGTTTACATCCATGACTGAAAACGAAAACGAAGACCCCCCCCCCCTTTCGTAAGCCTAAGAATTGGGGCTGGACAAGCTGATTCACCAAGCTTTCGATGCCAACTTTTTCGGCCGTGGCGAGCATTTATATGGCCACTCGTCCGAGACTTTTAGCGCGATTGTAATAGGCTTCTTTCTTTTTTGTGAATACCAAAGCTGGTTACAGAAGCCAGGTCGGTCCACGAAGTGGTAAAAGCTCTTCCGACATCGGTTTTCTTCATTCGTGATACTAGAAACTCGAGACGTATCTTAATGGGATCAGATGTCTAACCATATGAAACAAATGGTGTGGTAGTAGGTCTCCAGGAGTGAGCTAGGCCTTGTCAAGAGAGAGCTCATTCCAATCATTTTCAATGGACAATAACCTCTGTTTCGGCTACATAATATACCTCGAAAAGGGTATGGGCCAAAGTAACAACAACAACCAAAACCCTACCAATTCACAATGCATATTCAATGCCTTTTTTCCACAGTGTAAAACAATGAAAAATGTTCCCTTCTTCGCAAAAAAAAAAATGGAGAAAGTGGGGCTGGAAAAACGAAAAAGGGTGAATGTCCCATTTTGTGTCCAAATGCACCTTTGGGTACAAATTGAAGGGAGGTGGGGTTTCGGATTAGGAGAAAAAGTTCCCATGCTCCCACAGCCAAAATAAATTCGATAATAAGTTTTAAAACTTAACGTCGCGATTAAGACATACGTAAACCTTTTAAAATTATACTCAAATATAATATTAAAACAATATTATTGAAATTTCAAAACCTATGTTTCTATTTAAGAAAATTTAATGGAACTTTTCTCTTTGATTTGGGGACACGATAACGATACTCAGATGGGAACAAGTTAAACGATTCCAAGATAGTTGGAATTTCGTTACGGGGACAACTCAATTTCTACTATCTATAGATGAAGCGGAACACGCGGGCGAGTTGTATAATTGACGTACTTCTTTGAACTTCTCTATTATATATTTTGGTATAATTTACGTATACGAGGTAAAATTATTGACATTTTTACGGGTTTTTAGATTATCCCTAATAAAATAATGGACTATTATTTGGAATGCATAAGGATAAGAAGGTCATCACACTATAAAGAGGGACCTCCCCTCATTGTCCAAAACTCCCCCTCCCTACACACACACACACTCACACAAAGCATTCCTCCGAAACACAAGGAAACAAAACGAACACCATTACCTCTCACTTTCAATTCCTTGGTAAAACAACAATCAAGTCATGGCAGAGTTCATGCCTGGACTTCAATTCCTCAGGCCACCATCCTCTTTCCCTTCTTCCTTCCCGTTCCTAGAAATGGATCCTAACTTGGATCTCCTAGACCACTCCAACTTGTCCTTCCATGTCAACAACAACAACCACGACCCGATTTCCTCGATTCAATTCAGCAATCACGAGACCGGCCTCGTCTTCCCTCAAGAACCACTTCCCTTACAGCCTCGGAACATGGCAGGGAGTGCCCTGGAGACCGGCGGGCGCGACGATGGTGATCACTGCGACAAGAAGAGGAAGAAGCCCCTGGAGTTTTCGCAGGGAAGCTGCTCTGCCTCTGGCAACTCGCCTGACCCTGCAAAAAGAAGAAAACAGGTGAGGGGGAAACGAAATTTCGGGTCCTGGGTTCTTTGGGATACTATTACTATTGTTGTTGTAAGAACGAATAATGAGTGGTGTGATTGTTCTTACAGGGTTCGGGGGGTAAAGGGAGGAAAACCAGGGGAAGGGAAGAAGAAGAAGAAGAAGAAGACATGAGAAAGAAGGAAGTGGTTCATGTCAGGGCCAGAAGAGGTCAGGCCACTGACAGCCACAGTTTGGCAGAAAGGGTAAAGGGACTCGTGTTTTCTTTAGGTCGTGTAAGAAACATGGCATGTATGGTTCTGATCGACATTTTGACATGTCTGGTTGTTGGTGAACTTTGGAATAACCCAGGTCAGGAGAGGTAAAATCAATGAAAGGCTGAGATGCTTGCAGGACATTGTCCCAGGATGTTATAAGGTAAGATGATGAATTGAAAGAAGAGGAGATGAATGGCTGGGAGAGTTTTTGTTTCGTTTAGTTTCGTGATGAGAGAGCTGTCGACCTGGTTTTGCAGACAATGGGGTTGGCGATGATGCTTGACGAGATCATCAGCTATGTCCACTCCTTACAGAACCAAGTCGAGGTGCTTGTTGCTGGAAGCTTAGGACAGGACTCGGGACTTGAACTGAAATGATTGCTGACGAAGCTTTTCCCCCTTCTCTTCTTGTTGGGTATGTGCAGTTTCTGTCCATGAAGCTGACCGCTGCAAGCTCCTCCTACGACTTCAATTCAGGGTCAGACGTGATGGAGGCGATGATGCAGAGAGCCAAGGCATGCGAGGCGAAAGAGCTGGAAAGGCTATTGATGAGAGGCCAATTGGAAGCGCACTCCGCTGCCGCCACTTCAATTCCCCAACCTACAACATTTCACCACAACCCTTTTGAACACAGCTTGTGATCTTGTCTATGACCCCCAGTTCAGACAGTTTGTCACCTTAGGGCAGAAAACACAGCATCATTCTTGTATGGATTGTACAAACACAAAAGCCGTGTAATGTAATATCTCGAATTGTGCTATTGATGTACCGGTTGAAAGATAACCCATCTGTTGCTTGTCGTTCCCCTAATGGCTCCCGGGCTTCGGCCGCAAAAAGGAAGTTCGTGATGTCTTCCGAATCGATATGCAATTTGCATGTTCCGGAAACCCGATCAAACACGGGGGTTTTGTCATCTAAAATATTTTGAGGAACAAGCTCAATTGATTAAGGGGGAGTGAAGGAGAAAGCTGTTGGGAAGAGTCCAATTCAATTTGAGGGTAGGGCCTATCAAGACACATGGTATTGTACCCAATCAACAACATGAACAGCCCACCCCTCTGGAAAATTTAAATCAGAAATATTCAAGCCCCATGTCGGCAATAAATCACATGACTAAGTATACCGCAAAAAAGAACAACTTATCCTTGGCCTCTTCCCATCTTCCTACTGTGTTTTGTTCCCAACATGCAACCTGACTTGCAGACAAGAAAGATGAATGAAGGGCACCTACCAAATAGACACTTTTCTCAACTCTAGGAAACAAACAAACAAACAGAAAAAGAACAACATGTCACGTTTCCTTCCCCCTAAATCAGCGATAGCGAGTTCAGAACGCGGCCGGGCATCCCCGCGAAGATCATACGCGGTTAGGCTGTCCCCGATGTCATTAATATCGCGGCTCGGATTCGACAGGAAAAGAGAAGGGATTTGGTTCTTGAGGTTTGGGGTTTGAAACATTGTATCTGACCAGGTGACAGGGGAATAAAAATCGCATGGATGTTGCCTACTCGGGGAAGTGCATGATTTGGACAAGGGGATTTAATGAGCAATACAATGCAATGCTAAAATAATTAATGTTATTTTAATCCCCAATTGGCAGACATCCCAGCAAAAAAGAGGAAGTCAGGTTCATAGCATCATGAAAATGGGGGGGTGGAAAGGTCTGCAAAAGCAACCAGGTGACCCCCCACCCCGAAGACATGTAAATGTGTGGGGGTTCTCTTTATTCTCAGTTCGTTCCTATCCTGCATGGCAGCACTGTATAGCTGGGGGACTTATTATGTTTCTGGTGGCAAGGTAAACTAATGTTCAACGATGATTATGGGACTATCTCCAATTATCCATAATTCACCTCGTCAAATTGCAGAGGTTTTAGGCACGATTGTTTTTCCAAAAAAAAAAATTGTATAAATACGGTAATTAGCTTGCAAATTTCTTATTTTATCGCATCTAACTCCCTACTTTTAATAGTAAATTCACTCCATAAAAGAATTTTTTATTTGAAGTGGTGAGCTATAAAGTCTGAAATGAGATTCCTACTTAAAATAAGCAACTTTTATCTAGTTAAAAAAATGGATCGAAATTAATAAATTTAAGTGTCATTCTATTATGAAGAAAGAATATTTAAATTAAAGAGGTAAATAAAATTTACACAAATCTCCTCATAACCCTCCGAAGAGAAAGATTTCTCGGGAGAAAGAAACATTATTCGCAATAGAAGACGGATAAATATTTTACATGTCATAAGAAAGGCCATCATGCAAAACAATGCCCGAGAAGAAAACGCCAGTTAATAGCACATATTGAAGAAATCACAGGTGTTTTTCTTGAAAATGATGATTTGAAATCTCTTTTCTCAGAAGATGAGACAACCAATTAGCAGACTGCATTCTTGTTTAGAAGGTTATTCAAGTTCAGACGAATCCCAAAGTTCTACGTCAGAAGAATTCTCTGATGAAATCTATGCAATTGAACCTACAGAAAAAGTAGGAATTCAAGTGGTTGCATCCACATAAATATCCCCTCATGTGAAGGTGAAAATGGAATTCCTCTCTTTACTTAAAAAAAATATGTCAAATCTTTAACGGTTGTCGCATTCATTGATACAATAAGTGCAATAAGTATAATCAATCCCAAGACATTTCCACGTTCATATTTGAAGCATGAAAAAAAGAAACACCGAACGTGGTTCAATGTGCCATTTAAACGTGATGACGCGTGTCAATTTTTCTTTCTTTTCTTCGAATGTGGTTCTGAACTTATGGACGGCCGTGTTTATTTATTTATTAAATAAAGGGAAAAATACAAACTGAAGGAAAAAAAATCTAAGTATTACTTTTTTAAAAGGAAGAAAGTCGTTGGGAACTCTTGAAATAACGATTTTATGTGATCTAATCAAAGCATGATAAAATCGCTTTTTCATTACATCATGAATAACCTAAGTAGCTAGTCGAATCAACGACTTTTTCCTTGGACCGAAGTTACTGGTTCAAGTAATAGAGGGGAGATAATTCATAAATTTTGAAACAATATTTCTTGTTCGGCTAAATTTTGTTTGGAGTAACCATACAGATGCACAATCCCGTCAAAGTGCATCACAACCTTTGGCCCATTAAGGTGCCAACTCCAGCCCAAAAAGAACATTTGAGTTATGGGCCGGCCCAAGTTATATCGCCTTGATCACCCAATTAGAAATGTGGGAATGAACAGTGAGCAAAATATTCGAGAGTTCAAAATGATGGCATACCCACCCGGTTTACATCGTATCTTTTTTTCTACGCAAAATATCAATTTAAAGCCTTGGACCAATTTTCTGTTTTATTGTTAACTTAGTTTATTATATAATTTTATCATCTACTTTTATTTTTTTTATTTTGATCTATCTTGAATTTTATCGCGCATAAGCCAAACAGATCTTAATAGACAAATTTAATTTATCGACTAAAAAAGAAAAAAAAATGGAAAACAATATTGAAACCTCTCATATATATTTTTTATTTTAAAATATTGATAGACAAATTAAGTGAATTGGAAGCCGAAGTTAGACGATAATTGCTGATACTGTAAAAAATACGCAAAATCGATGAAGTTTGGATGATGTTCTATTATGAGATTGCTACTACGGGTAAAATGGATTATGAGGCGAATAAATGAGAAGTTGAAACTCCAGTATTATAGGACAAGGGTTTGACTATATTAAGGTCTTGTTTGACTTTCGCTAGAAGAAATTCAAAATGGGCCAAAATCAAAATAAAAATAAAAGTTGGTGACAAAATTATATAATAAAATAAGTTAATGACAAAACTGAAAGTTGGTCTCAATTGACGCTATAAACGTATATTTTACCTTTTTTTTATCATTTTTGTTTCAAAAGTAATATACTTTTTTTTTGTTGATCATATGAAGCGTACGTGATGAATATACTGGGGAATTACAACACGGTTTCCGTTCTTCCCTTGACTCCTTCACCCAGATAGAACTGTCCGGATCCATTTGGTCCCAATCCAACGGCTACCCTTTGCGACCCCATGATCAAACTACCCTACTCCGACCACACCCGATCACGAAAAAGATCCGACAACGAAAACCTACCGTTTCGTTTGTCCCACCCCAGCATCAAAAACTCTTTCTTCCTCGTATCCCTTGTTGCGATCAGTTTCTCAACCCCCATCCCCACTGAAACGGTTCTTTCCCCCCAATCTCTCCTCTTGGTTTTTATCCTTATCCGGTTAGTGTCGTTTCGTTTCAATCCTGGTGGCTCGTTTGTTTTTCCCCCTGTCTCTCCCGTTGTGATCCGTAGTTTCTGTTGCATCCCCACGCCCACCTGGGGATTTTGACCTACAAAAATTTTCCCGCTATCGGGGGATTGTTTAGTGTATTTATGAGTCGGGTCTGGGTCGTTGCTTCTGTTGTTGAAGAAAGGCGTGAAATTTTCCCCCACCCTCGTCTGTATGCCCTCCTTTTTGTCGATTGATTTATTGGAAAAAGACTTCGCCTTTTTCTGTTGTTGTCTTTTCTCTAGCCCCGTTTGGATTTTCGACGTTGTGTTTTACTCCCAAATAAGCGGGTGGTGGTTGTTTCTTTTTGTTGTGTTCAGGCGTTAATTTTATCTGGATTGGGGGATTAAAAATTATTAGCCCGAGAGTAGAACGATGGATGTCATGGAAGCCTGCAATGGGATGAAGGCGGAGCCGGTGGTGTGCCCGAAACCTCGCCGTGCAGGCGCCTGTAGAGACCCCTTTGTTCAGTCTTCGGGGTTTTCTTATGGGTAGGCCTTGTTGTTTGTTGCTCCTCTTGTTTTCCCTGGATGGTTTGATGTGATGATCATATGATGGCGGAGCACTTAATTTTATTGTTGTGTTTGTCATGCCAGTGAACATGGAGGAGACGCGAGGGATTTCGCCGCTGGAGCTGAGCTTCTGGATATCATCCTGCCCAAGGTGAGCCTCACAGTATCATTTGGTTGGTTTACCCTCTCTGTGAATTTTCCTCGTTTGTTGTGTTGAATTATGCTTCGCTTTAATCATTAGAAAGAGCAGAAATCAGTCCGAAAAAACCTCGATTTTTTACTGTAATTTCCTTTGGTGGATATGTGCAGGGAGGATATGGTGGGGAAAGGTTTGGTGCACATGTAGCATCATCGCCACCATATTTCAACGGTTCACCACCATGCAGGGTATCTAATCCGGTAATCCAAGACGCCCACCTCGGAATCGAACGCTTTGTGCCAGTTTCTCTGTCATCACCATCGCCATCTATAACCTCTTCTGGACGTAAGACAGGAGGAGGTGGGGGAGACCGAGGAGGATGTGTTAGGACGGTGAACTTCGGGAGCAAGACCCCCAACATAAGGATAGAAGGTTTCGACTGTTTGGGCCGAGATCATCACCACTGTGGTATCTCCACCCTGGCCTAAAAGACCTGCCTTAACCAGATTTTGGGTTACTAGAAGAGGAAGGGGAGATGAGGGATCGAAATTTTGACATGAAGGAAGAGGAGGAAGAGGAGGAACTAAAATTTCTCGCATTCAAAACGTGCATTGTTGTGCTATTTACTTGTGTATATAGGGGTAAGAACTCACTAGGTGTCAATTGCTTCTGCTGAGTGTTTTCTTTTCTTGTTGGGTCTCAATCCTCAAGGTATCTGTAGTTGTAAATTATGATTAGTTGAGGATCGAAGAGATCCCGAGGAAGCTGGTGTTCGTTTTCTAGGATTTTGCCTTCCCCCTCCCCTGAATAAGAAAGAAAGATTGGGAGGGAAATATAGAGAAGGAGGGGAACCCCAATTTCCATATCTGCTGTTCATTGCCGGTCTATTGTTTGTAATATCATTTCTGACCAGTGTCTAATGCAAATCTGTTCATAACCTGCCTTCTTCAATCTTCTTACTCTGGTGTAAATGCTGTCCTCCTCACACTTCATGATCCTAGGTCAATTTTAGAGGATGGCATCTTACACAAATGAAGCCCCTGATTGGATGTGGGCAGATGGGATATCGGTGATTTTGTCTTAGTGGTAAAGATCCCTCGTTTCTTCAAGTGGTTGAGAGTCGTTCTCCTGTCGCTGCTAACATGTTGTGATGGGTATTGGCAAAGCTGCAATACCCTTGTTTTTAATAATGTCCTTGGAGCTGTCCAAAGATTAGGACAGGAGCATCTGCTTTTTTTGGCCGTTGTGTTGTGTTGATATCTTAAACACTAGCTCATTACTCGGTAATCTTCCACGAATGATTTCGTTAAATAGTGCCCCAGGGACACTTATTAAAAGGTAATTAATATGCTATATTTTTTCTTGTTTTAAAATATATTAAAATAATTATATTTATGCTGTTTGTATCTTAACATCTGCTAAGAGCACCCGATAAAAGTAAAGAAGTGGCCCCCACAATTATAGGTCAAGGGTGGCAACATAGAGAGATTTTGCGTCGTCCTCCGAGGAACATCACTGGGACAAGGAACTTGGGTCCTCGGAAAAGATCATTTATGTCTTTACTGTATAATTAGAATCTCTCAGACAATTGGGATCATCATTGTTTCCTAAATATTCCATCCTTGTTTGGATACAGATTCACTCATTCCACTTTTATTATACAGAGAATATATTCTACCTATTCAATATTATTAGCAAATGAAATCGAGTTGGGTGCTTGCAAAAAGACTTCAAAAACTTTAAAGTTGTTGCGGTGGGAATGGCCCAAACGCAAAGTCCCCCCCCCCAATTTGATGTCCCTTTCCCTTTATCCCTTTGATTGCAGGTTCCCTGTGAAAATCCATCTGACCTTCTGCACCACTCGTTCTGGTCTTTTAGTCTTCTACCTCATCCTCTCATCCATGACTACCTCCCTTAACTCGATGGACTAATTTCTTCTGCATTTCAATTTGAAACTTTTTGGGGAATGGCAATGTCGTATTTGATTTCAAATTCTACCCCTAACTTCGAGATGATTCGAATAATCATGTTTCTTCTGGTGTGCAGGAAGACAAAAGGTCGATGAAGGAAAACCAGGGTTGGGAACTTCGAGTCATCAAATCCTCGTACAAGTTACATTACATTACATTGCATCCCATTTTGAACTTTGTCGAAGAAACTGAATGAACCGAACTCGAATTACAAACTAATGCGAAAGGAAAAGGTGAAATTATCCGAAAGGTTTGTGCCCCTCTAAATATTCTCGAGATCTCAAAATGATTATGGCACTTTTGGATTGACATTTTATTCCTGGGAATTATGATCTTCCTCTGGGTCGGAAGGGACGACTTAGCGGAGGGACGGGGGCTTGTAGGAGAGGAAGCTGATGCACTGAACTTGGCGGACATTGTCGAAGCCGATGACCCGGTTGGGCGCGTCGGGCCAGGCCTTCGCACAGTCATCGATCTCCAGGGCGACCTGGAGCGGGTCAGTGCAGCCGAACATGGGCAGCTTCCACATGGTCCAGTAGCGGCCGTCGTAGTACCCAGGAGAGCGGTGGTGCTCACGGTGGACGAAAGCAGCCTGCATTCACACAAACACATCCTTAGTCCACCCTCCAAGAGGGCGTACATCGGGAAAAAAGTTTAAAGAGAAAAACAGGAGGTACTAGACCTTGGTCTCGAACTCGACGCAAGGAATCCAGCCCTTCCTGATAAGGTAAGCGATTTGCTTGAGCAACTGATCCCTCGTCAAGTCGGGGAGGTAAGAGAGGGTCTCGAACTTCTTCTTGTTCTCCGGCGGCCACACCTGCAAGCGAAATTCGACGGCCCGTCAAGAAAGAAAGAGAACAAACATCGAGAAACTATCCCCGTAAAAGGTCCACGCTACGAGCCTGCATGCAGCGGACTCTCCCGCCGTTGTTGGCGAGGGAGGTGATGTCGACGGACTTGTGGGTGATGGGGAAGGAGGAGCCGGACTTGAGGCCGGTGAAGGGGGCGACCATGGAGGCCTGGGCAGGGGAGGCGCGGCTGACGGTTGCCACGGTGGCGGAGGAGATCATGGAGGAGGCCATTGTTACACACACTCCGAGCTCTCTAAGCTTTCCTTCTCAGAAACACCAAAAGGCTCGGACTGCGTATGTACTGACAGCACGTCCAACCTCCGCCTTCTTAAATAAAAGTACCATACGCATCCTTCCAAGGGACCCCCATCCAACGGCTGAGGTACATTCCTGGCTGACGTGGGGCTATTCAACGGCGTTGATGTCGCGGGTGGTGAAGTCTCGTTTGGGGGAGTGGATGTCTTTTCTTATCTACTGCCGCCCGTGTCGGGGCGCCACGTGGACAAGTTGGACCCGACAACCTTATCTAAGGGGAGGGATTGGTTGGTCAGTTTTAGGGAGATGACGATGGGATGGATGAGAGTTATTTTGACCCTTTCTCTTTGCTCGGAAATTAGTCATGAAGGCTCACTCCTGGACTGTTTTCCTTTTCTCTTTGGAGTGGGAAAATAATGCAAATATTATATTCAAATATAAATCATGTTCTTGGGTTTGTGTGAATGAGTTTGAATTGAAGGGCAGTAATGTTAAGGCCCTTTCATTGAGCGGGCTCCGAAATTCAGCCCGTTATATAAGCCCATTGAAAGGCCCAACTCATGAGGCCCGTTATGGAGAGCAGTGATGTGAAGTAAGCCATTTTGGGGAGGGACAGCCGGCCGGAGGAAGGAATCGGAGAGATGGGGAGGAAGAAGGGGACGGTGGAGTTCGATGAGTCGCCGCCGGACTTCGACCATGATAATCCCTACGGGGACCCGGTGGCTTTCCTCGAGATGAGGGAGCACATTGTCCGGGAGAAGTGGATCGACATCGAGAAGGCCAAGATCCTCCGGGAGAAGGTCAAGTGGTGTTACCGGGTCGAGGGCGTCAACCACCTCCAGAAGTGTCGCCACCTCGTCCGCCAGTACCTCGAGTCCACCCGCGGCGTCGGCTGGGGAAAAGACGGCCGTCACCCCTCCCTCCACGGTATTCCTGCTTTGTGTTGGGTTTCGTATGGATTAGGTTTTTCCTTTTTGGTGAATGGAGATGATCGATTCTGAGATCTCTGGATGGGAGGGCTCTTCATCCCGCCGTACTTTCGGTAGTCCTTACGAGTGGTCGAGTGATGTCTCATGCACTCCAAGTCAGGAGAATTCATTTTCCAAAATTTGTTTTACTTAGGTTATGTTTTTTGTTTGCGGAATAGAATGAAATCAAAGGGTTCCACTATAATCCATTGGATTCCGTTATGAGCGGAATGGATTCCAATGGAATTCTTTCGTATTCTCTTCCAGTTCCGTGAGCCAAGCACCATAAGGGGGTTCAAACTTTCTATTCAGGCGGTTCGATTTGATCTCATTCGTTACATCTGACAAGTGTATAATAAGGGAATTGTTTATTGAAAATCAGGACCAAGGGTTGAGGCGGTCGAGTCCGAGTGATGCTTCGAGGACTGTTGAAGGTACCCTCGCACTTTTTCCTAGCATTTCTCGTTGTTGTGTTTTCTTCTCCTTCGCTTCTCTTGAATCGAATCGGTTCGTTCTTGATGGCATCTTCTTGTGATGATAAGCGTAGTTGTTTGTGATCGATGATGTTGAGTGTCTCCTTTGTTATGAGTTTCAGTGTCGTCATGAAATTCCAGCTCAATTGCACGAGCATACCCACATTAACTAGAGTAGGGAAGTTTTTTCATGCATCTTTAGGATTATTGTTTGTATCATGGCGATGGTTTAATGCCACCTGTACTTTCAAGTTGTCTGAAAATCTGTGAAATTCACACGTAGTAGTTGTTGATGACAAGTCCATGGTCGTGGAAGGTCGTTGATTTGTTGAATGTAGTTGTTATTCCCAGTAGTTGCGCCTGTTCCTTTTATCTCAGGCCATATGCTTATTAATCATTATATGCGAATTCAGGTCGAACAGAGCACAAGGCGGCATGTGGGAGGAATGCTTACATAAGTTTGTGTAGAGGTGGAGGTCAGATTGTGTTCATTTTCATTTGAAGCCTCGTTTTGGAGAGGCCAGCTGACAGTTGCGACTTTTAATCTTGGTTCTGAGACTTCAATAATTGGGATTTGACCGTGTTGAACAGGGAAATGCCAGATAATGAAATAAGTTTGAACTAGCAGCTCGCCGTCGGCCACAATCTGTATTTTACTTTCTCTGTTTCTTCTCGTACTACTGTCGAAGATACAAAAGAATGTTGTTACTCCTAAGCTTGGGGGGTTTGTTCCCATTTACCTCGACGAGCGTCGCCTAGTGTGTCAGTGCATTGGGGCCCTCGCTGTGGCTGCTGGATATGCTGAAGGTGGTCTGTTCATCTGGGCAACTCAGTGAACTTTTTAAATGGGTAGTATACACCGACAAAAATTGACTGGTTTGGCTAGTAGTCGACAACAATGACGGGTGGTCTGTAGCCCGAATAGCACCAAGATGACTACTACGAGGTGAAAGGGATGGATTAAAGGACAACAGTGTGTAGTATCATTCGACATGTCCAGTGACTTGCCAGTTCTCGCCGGAAGGGGCAAGGAAATAATACTCCGGAGGAGTAGCTGTAAACGTTTTCAAAGGATGCAACTTCAGATATTGAATGCGTCAGTTCTTCGGGATATTAGACATTGGAAGTAACAAGTTTATCCATCGTCGGTCGGCAATCAGTCTGGTGTTCTCACGGAACAAAATGCGCATCCAATATTGATCCAGCACTGCACCGTATTTTTCTCCTTTGGTCGCTCTTGTCGTGCCTGCCATTGCCGAACTCGGTTTTGGTCTGGCATTTCGAAAATCCATTAGTTTTATCATGAAAGGACGTAAAGAAAAGCAACATTAGGTCATTTGCAGAATAAAACGATAGAGCAGAATAAAACTGGTGCAATACGAGCAGAATAAAACGAAAGCCAGGGGTTAAGCCACAGGAGGGCGATGAACGGAAGTTAGTCCCGGCTGAATGGTTTCCAATCTTCTATCCTACCTCGGCGGAGCCTCCCTTGCAGGAGCATTCTCCGGGATTGCACCTGCGGGTAAAAGAAAAGGGAGGAGCTCCCTTCAGTCCAATCAGTGGGAGGAGAAAACGGAAGGAGTTGCTCCCACGCCATGCGCCTTGCTATTCTCGCCCATTTACATGCTCTTTCCCTCCTCGTCCTCCCTCCACGGAAGTGCTTATCACACTGTATTCTTGTGCCCATGAAATGATCTCCTCGTCGTCTGTGGCGGTGAGAATGAATTCGAGGATAGCATAGGCGCATGGAGTAGCAGCTCTGTCCGCTCCCTTGCCCCCTTTGAATTGGAACCGAAAGGAGCTCCTCTGAACACCACAAACTCCCTTTTACCCTCCTAAAACACCCAAAGCCCATGTTAGTTCAGACAACATAATGCACAAACACGAATTGTTCGCCTCGCTGTCCCTTCAATCACCACCCTACCCTTATATATGCATGCTGTTCTTCATTCGTGCCTGATCACTGCAGTAAAATATTAACAAGAATCACAAGAGTCCAGGTACCACGGGCTTCATAAATGGAATCCTTGAGGGGATTAGTTTCTTGCTCAATTTAATCACACACGAACTGGGTTTGCCTGAAAATTCCAATTCTTGTACAGTTTCGACAGCAAACTTTTCCTATTTGTTCGGATTCCTGATCTTGGAATTGTCTGGTTGTCTTCTTACCTCTATAATCAAAACAAACCGAGGGATCAAACGACATGGCTTTCATTGTTTTAGGAAAGCAACATCCGCGGATGTCCACGACTTGAAATAAGGAGAGGCAACGGTTGCGTGATACCGTCGGAACACGCGGTCTACACGGCGCTATCTGCGACTCTGATAATCTACTGATTAAACAATCCCCAAAGGGACGGTAATTTAACGGGGGCAGCGCCAACGCCCACATTAGACAGCTGAAGGTCCCCACACGGCCTTCACGATCAAGTAGTCGCGATCGTTTCTGACCAAGGATCGGTTCCGGGTCAAGGAACAAGTCCTAGGCACTCAGACAAACAGGAAATGGCCGGCCGAGTCGCGCAGTGGATATATTTCTAGCGACGTCAACATGCCTTCGACATCATTCCCAAAAACGAAGATGGCGCCAAAGTCACCCGGCAACTCGGACAACCCTCCAGTCCTAAAATTATTCCGAAAGCAGGCATGGAAATGCTTGCATGTCCAATGGTCAAGTAATTATTAATTTTGAAACCAGAGAGACGTTCTGCTAAGAAAATGATGGTTTCGTTGGGCCTGAATAATAAAATGGGCCGAAGCCCTGTATTTCCGTTGTCGGGACGAAAACTTAACAAATCGATCCGACCCTACTTCGTCGCCGCCGCCGGTCGATCCATGGGGAAGCGCCGGCGTTCTCAAGATCAGGAAGAGGATGGCGATCGTCGGGAGAGACGCAGTCGCGGCCATCGCCGGAAGAATCCTCTGGAAGACAGGACGGAGCTTGCCGCTGTCGAGGCCCCAGACGCCACCCCACGAGCGAGGACTGTGTCGACGGAGAACCGGTTATGTGCGGTCAAGAGCGAGGCGAAATCGGATGAGTGTCGCCGGTGGACGTACTCTTCTCGCGATTTCTCCTCATTCAAAGGTGTGTTATTTATGATTCGAGACATTGATGTCAGTTGAGTTTGGGGTTGGATTCTGGTGCTGGCTGATAAGATTGATTGTATTGACTGAAGGTGAAGCATTAGTCTCTGGCATTGTTGATTTTTTTTGTTTTCTACCTGCTTGGCGATAGAGAGGATTGTGTTCGTTTCCTACAATATTCTCGGCGTAGAGAACGCGGAGAAGCATCAGGATTTGTATTGTAATGTCAGGCCGGAGTTTTTGAAGTGGAGGAGGAGGAAGAGGCTGATAAGAAGGGAGATTAAGGGCTACAATGCGAGTATTATTTGCTTCCAGGCGAGTTTTGCATAGTAACTTTGTTTGTTTTATCATGCATGTATGTTCTTTTCCGTTTGAGTGGTCTTTTCAATTGCAAAGTTTCATTAAGTGAGTGGGCAATTTTCCTGTCTGGTCACAGGAAGTGGACTGCTTTGATGATTTGGCTATTCTCCTTCGCAAATATGGGTTTACAGGTATTTATAAGGTAGGTTGAAATGTGCCGCGTAGTTATTATTGATTGATTGAGGCTAAAAAATCATCATCTTTGTCTTTCTAACGTAGGTTCGCACTGGTGAAGCCAATGATGGATGTGCCATATTCTGGAAGGACGAACAGTAAGTGCGATACAGGTTTTCTTTTTCGGTGTGCTCGATTCCTGGATTTCGTCGGAGATTAAAGGATATTAGAGATTTTCTTTTTCTTGGAAATTGGTTTGTGTATTGTGGAAATTGTAAGAGTTTCTGCTGTGAATTTAGTGGGGAGAAATATTGCCTGACATGTTAGCACTGGAACTAACTTGTGTGTATTGTGCCATATTTTCTAACTATTTGAGAGTTTTCCTGCTCTATAATGATTTTTGTCGAAACCATATTTTTTTTGTCGCTGCGGCTTGCATTATGTCGAGCTTTGGTTTCTGTTGGATAAGCAACCGAGGTAATTTTGGACACAGGTTTACCATTGTCCACCAAGAAAATTTGGAGTTCAAGACATTTGACCTTCGTGACAACGTTGCTCAGCTTTGTGTTCTAAAGGTGTGAAGCGACACCACTTTCTTCTGTAACTGAGCGATGTAGCAAATTACGGAGTGCTTTAATTGTGGGCTTAGCAATCCCTAGTGGGAAATTGCCTGTCTTTTTTTCTCTTTCAACTGTTAAAGCTGGTTACTAAAATTTTGAGGAAGTATGAATACGATATTATCTCTTCACAGATTGAAGGATAAATTTTCTGATATATTCTAAAGAAGATTGGAGTCAGAATTTTAATCCAAGCCTGAGTGCATTTTGATGTGAATCTGTTTCTTTTCATTTTATGGGCTTTTTCGTCTTTCCACATTGTATAGTTTCTAAAGTTTGAGATGCTTTAGTCATTATATTAACTCCAGTCTCCGTTCGCTTTAATAGAAGTGAATTAATCTGATTGTAGATGAACCAGATTGATTCAGAAACCATGCCCCAGTCAGCCCGGTAAGTTATCTAGTTTATGAGGGATTTTCCTAGTGTTATGCTAAAATCCAGATATTTCTGTTTATTTTACAGTCACTTATAAGCCCAACTCGGTGATTTTATACTGCCTTTACATGGTTAACTTAAAAAAGTGTCCATTCTGTAGAGGCATCCTGTTTTGAAGAGAATGTTTGTTAGTGCTTTTTGATGTTTATTGTTGGTTAAATAGAAGTTTAATTATTCCCATCGACCTATCTCTAGAGTTCTTGTGCTGACTGGTCACACTGCATGTGTTGTTTTCGGGACACAAGCACATCTAAACATTCCGGGTCTCAGTATCTTCTTGTGGGCAATATTCATGTGCTGTTTAACCCGAACAGAGGAGACATAAAGCTCGGACAGGTGCATATTTCTTTTCCTCTATTCTTTAGGAAATATGCTCTCGCTGGTGCAATTCGCCTGGCTTTTAACTTTTGAGGTTATAGTCGCCTTTGGGATAGTTCTGTATATTTCTCAATTGTCCCAACTGAGATTCAGTTTTGTAGATAAGGCTGCTGTTAGAGAAGGCTCGCAAGTTATCACAAAAGTGGGGTGACATTCCTGCTGTTTTCGGCGGTGATCTCAATAGTGTGCCCCAGGTAATTTTCTTGTTATTTCTTTGAACCTGTTATTGTACTGTTCATGATGATAAATGTAGAGCAATTTTCAGAGTTTGTTGACCCCTTTCTGTTTTTATGCATAATTTGCAGAGTGCAATCTATCAGTTTCTTGCTTCATCTGAGGTGAACTTTGTGCGGTCTGTTACATTAAGTCCATTTCATGAATCCATTGTGGTGTCTGAAGTGTCATTTTTTCTACCAACTTTGGATTTTGGTATTTTCCAGCCACCTGAAATTATAAGCTGATGTCCTTCCCTTTGGAACAAACTGCAGCTGGATGTCCGATTACATCACCGGAAAGACATTTGCAAGAAGATCGAGGATACATCGTATAGTAGAGTTATCAGACATTATAGGATGAGTACTTCAGGGTATGTTTAGAGATGGTTCTGTCATTATAATTTTGCTGTATTTGGCTCTTTTCATAGCCTGTTGAATGTCCTTGTGCACATTATGTCATTATGACTTCTTAAACACAGCTTCGGATACCATACCTTACAAGAACCCTCTCTTAGATGTACTGGTACATAGATTTTTACTCCAGGGAGAATTGTTGGGTGTGTTAAATTGTCTTGAGAAGATTTGTAGACTTAGATTTATGAAAGTCTGGCTGGTTTCTTTTACAGCTATTCATGTCAATCTACAATTTGTTTTTTATTCTTTTGCATGCACAGCTTTCACTGTGCTGCTACTCCAAGGCGTTTTTACTGGAGCAGCGAGGAGCTCCGTTTGGCAACAGGCCACGAGCGAATTTATCATATTCGGCACACATGGAAGCTCTTCAGTGCGTATATGGGGATTCCTGTGAGTCCTTGTGGTCACTCTCCTCCAGATTTATTATACCTCTTGCATCGCCCTGTGAAGAACTTTTCTTTTCATTTATTTATTTATTTATTTAGGGAAGCAGCAGAACTAGAGATGATTTTGGAGAACCCTTGGTAACTTCATATCACTCCAAGTTCATGGGGACGGTCGACTACATATGGTAATCCACCTGGGACACGTTCCGTTCGATTGGGTGGGCTATCCTTTCCCCTGACATCTCTTCTGCGGAGTTCTTCTTGGCAGGCATACAGAAGGACTTGTTCCTGTTAGAGTACTCGAGACCTTACCCGTCAATATACTAAGAAGGCTGGGAGGTCTTCCGAGCGAGGTGAATATATCTTCCTCTTTTCTCGGGTTGATTTTAAGGCTTTCAGACGAGTTCAATGTTGGGGAAGTAGAGTATCGATAACAGTTGCCGAGGCCGTCAGGGTGATTGTTTTGTGGTGGGAAACTGCAGAAATGGGGCAGCGATCACCTTGCTCTGGTATGCGAACTGGCATTGGTGGACTGACAGAGAGAGGTTCTGCAGTCAGGTTAGTTGGTCTTCCGCCCCACAATTAGTTTACTACGTTCCCTAAGGTGCAAACGCCCAATCTGTTGGTTGAAACGGGGTGGGTTGATGGTGGTGGGAACGAATACAAGTTACTTCATCCATTGTAGTAGTGTGTACGTCAACTTGCTTTTTATGAATAGTGTTTAGTAGGGATCAGGGAATGACAGAAAATAGAAAGGCAGATCGAAAGTGGGGAGAAATAATTGGTGTGTGATGGGGGGGTGTTCCGTTAAGAATGGAACCAACCCACGAACCCCTGACAAAAACTACAACAGCCGTTGCCCAACACACCAAACCACACAATCCATAGCAAACACAACACCAGATGCAGCACATTCAACCGATCATCCTCAAATCGTCATAACTCCGAGAGCCCAAGCCAACAACACCAAATACCAGCGTCCTCGCCACCTCCTGGACACCAACGTCCTCCACCACTTATTACCGGAAAGCTAACTAATTTCCCCGGTCCTCGACTCCTCCTCTATTTATTTAGGTTTGTGTGGACCTGACCCACTAAGCCCCCGGTCCATGGGCTTGGCCAGCCTAACCGACTACAGCCTTGACCCGGCCTTCCACACATGACCCGACCCAAGCCTATTTACAACTCTCCCCTCCTGGTCATTTAAAGACCAACGGACACTAACGGCTACTTTCTCCGTCTCTTCTCTCCTGCATTCCATAGCAACCGCACCACCCCTCCTCAGCTTATCAGCTCCCATCTTCTCTTTGCTTATTCCTTTCCTTGCTTATTCCTTCAGCTTCCTCTCATTCCTCTTTCCTTCACCGCATCAAGCGCCCCCCCTTAAAGACACTTGTCCACAAGTGTGCAATTTGGAAAGCGGCCTTCGATGTCATAGAGAAATTCCCACGTGGCATCCTCCTCCGGCTCATGGGACCACTGCACCAGTACCTTCGTGACCGCCCTGTTTCCCTTCTGGACCATCTGACGAGAGAGAATGGCGACCGGATGCTTGTCTGTAGCTGCACAAAAAACAGGTAAGTCATGCGACACGCGATCTCCATCTGCAACGCTTCTTCGCAGCTTCGATACGTGGAAGGTCGGGTGGATTGCCGCGCCCGGAGGAAGCTCCAACCGATAAGCGACCTTTCCCACCTTGTCAATCACTTTATAGGGTCCATAGTAGAGAGGGGAGAGCTTGTGGTAGTTCCTTTTCACCACTGTTTGTTGACGGTAGGGCTGGAGCTTAACATATACTTTGTCCCCAATCGAAAATTCTCTGTCGGTGCGATGTTTATCCGCCATCTGCCGCATCCTATGCTGTGCTCGATCAAGATGAAACCTCAACAACTTGAGCATATCCTCTCTCGCCTTCAGGTAACCATCAACCGTCGGATTGACATGGTCATGCGGAATATAAGGAACGTGCAGCGGCGGCTGGTAGCCGTATAACGCCTCGAAAGGGCTCATCTCAATGGCCGAATGGAAGGTGCTGTTATACCACCACTCCGCAAGGCTCAACCATTTGGACCACTCTTGCGGACAGTTGCCCACCATACAGTGTAGGTACGTCTCCAAACAGCGGTTTACCACTTCTGTCTGTCCGTCGCTTTGCGGGTGATAAGCAGTTGACATGCACAACTCGACCCCCTGCAACTTCATCAATTCCTGCCAAAACCCGCTAAGAAAGATTGAATCCCGGTCACTTACCACTGTCGACGGCAGCCCATGTAATTTGTAGACGTTGTCAAGAAAGACTTGGGCCACATCCTTGGCTGAATAAGGGTGATGTAGTGCAACAAAGTGGCTGTATTTGCTCAATCGATCTACGACTACCAAAATGCTATCCTTGCCTCTCGATTTTGGTAAGCCGTCGATGAAATCCATCGATATGTCTTGCCACAACCCCGTAGGGATTGGAAGAGGTTGCAACAACCCCGGCGCAGCCACATTTTCTGGTTTGCACCGTGCACACACCTCGCAACTGCGGATGTAGTCCCGCACGTCTTTCTCCAAGCCCTTCCAAAGCAACCGTTGCTCGAGCAAGTACTTCAAACTCTTATGATCGGTCCGTATCACGAAATGCCGCCCGGTCAAATAGTGGTGCCACTTCCGCACCGCAAAAACAATGGAATACATCTCCTTCTCATATACTGACAATCCGAGGTGTCTCTTAGCCAAATGCTTACTAATGAAAGCAATAGGATGCTCCCTTTGCATTAATACTGCCCCAATGCCCTCGTCGCATGCATCCGTCTCCAAAACGAACAACTCTTCAAAGTTCGGCAAGGCCAAAACCGGGGAGGAAATCAGCAACTGTTTGAGTCTTTCGAAAGCTACTTGAGCGGCCTCGGACCACACAAATGCATCCTTCCGTAGTAACTCGGTAAGTGGTCGACTAATTATCCCATATCCCCTCATAAACCTCCGATAATAACCGCTTAAACCCAGGAAGCCTCTCAATTGCTTCACATTCCTAGGCACCGGCCACATTTGCACCGCTTGTACCTTACTAGGATCTGTGGCAACCCCATGAGCGTCAATGTAGTGACCTAGATATTCAATACGTGAACTACCAAAAGAACACTTAGATCTTTTGGCAAATAATACATTCTTTCTCAAAACCGACAAGGCTGACTTGACATGCCGAATGTGCTCCTCCAAAGTCTTGCTATAGATTAGTATGTCGTCGAAGAACACCAAGATAAACTTCCGAAGATAGGGTCGGAATATTGTGTTCATAAGGCCTTGGAAGGTGGAGGGGGCATTCGTGAGACCAAATGGCATCACCAAGAATTCGTAATGTCCCTCGTGCGTACGAAAAGCCGTCTTATGAACATCCTCCGAAATCATCCGAATTTGGTGATAGCCGGCTCTCAAATCAATTTTTGAGAAAATGGTAGCTCCAAACAATTCATCCAAGAGTTCCTCTATTACCGGTATAGGATATTTGTCCTTCACCGTATGAGTATTTAGCTCCCTATAATCCACACACATCCGCCATGATCCGTCCTTCTTCTTAACTAGGACCACCGGTGAAGAGAAAGCACTCCGGCTTGGTTGTATCACCCCCGCATCTAATAGTTCTTGGATCATTTTCTCGATAACATCTTTTTGTCCCGCCGAATGGCGATACGGACGCACGTTCACCCCTTGTATTCCCTCCTTGAGCAAAATCGCATGATCATGACCACGAAAAGGAGGTAATCCCTTCGGCTCCTTGAACACATCTCCGAATTGAATTAACACCTCTTCCAATCTGTCATTTAAGCTTCCCTCCTCCAGCAATTTGCAATTCGGCATACCCTCCGTATTTTCGGGTTGTTCACCCTGTGCCCAATAACACACATAGGCTGGGACTTCCCCTGTTAAATCCTCATTGGTCAGAACCTGCAGCAACTTGCCTCTGCCCTCCTCCCGAATGCCCGTAAGGAGGATTGATTCCTGGTTATGGTTAAACTTCATTACAGCCTCTTGGAAATTCCAAATGATGTCCCCCAACTCAGCAAGCCATTTCACTCCTAATACCATTTCGCAGCCCCCCAAGCTAATCAAATAGAAGTCAGCCACGAAATTGTGCCCTTGCATGAACCATTCGAATTGCTTGAGCATTGCGGTGCAAAATAAGCTTCGTCCATCCGCCACAGTTATCTTGACTGGTGCTATTGGCACGGTCGCGAGGTTCATTCCTTTGATTACTCCCAAATCAAGAAAATTATGCGTACTCCCGGAGTCTACTAAGATATGAAGACTCTTCCTTCGAAATTTCCCTTCCACCTTCATTGTTTGAACCTGCTTCCCCCCGATTTCCCCTCTAATGGCATGCATTGTTACTTTAATTCCCTCCTGCTCTGTTTCATTCAGTTCCTCAGCCTTTCCTTCGCAAAACTCCAGTTCCTCATCCTCACTTCTCCCTTCCTCCACAATCATCGAGTAGAACTGCCTTTTAGCACAACGATGAGACCGTGTAAACGGTTCGTTGCATCCAAAACAGAGGCCTTTCAGTCGTCGCTCCTCAATCTCCTCTTGGCTCAAGCGTCTACGATTGTACGTCGGGCTCCTGCCATCCCCTCCCCCTCGCATGGGTGGCATCCCTCTATTATCTCCAACCCTGTTTCCCCCTGCAAACGTCGTCAACGCCTTACTGTTCTTCCCTGATGTGGACCAACCATTGTCTTCCCTTCCTTCGATTCCCCTCGGCACTGGTCGGTTCAGAATCCGTAATGGTCTAGCTTCTCTGGGTATCCGTCGATGGGTGTGTCCAAACTCAAAAGTCTTGCGTTGGCCTGAGCGGTCAACACATCTTCGGGATGTAACAGCCACAATGAGGTCCGGAACTCTTCCTTAAAGCCATTAATAAACAAACTTACTTGAAACTTCATCGGTAACTCAATTTGCTCTAACACCCTCCTCAAGCAAGCATCAAATGCGGACATATATGCGTATAAATTATCCAGCCTCCCCTCTTGACGTAAGTTCTTCATTCTACCCATAGGGTCCTCGAAAACTTCAGTCCCAAAACGTTTGTTCAAGGCCACTGTATACTCATCCCATCCTAACGGCAGGTCCGGTGCCCTGTTCCTAACAAAGGTATAATGCCATTGTAGTGCGTCTCCGAACATGTACAAAGAAGCCAACGCTACCTTACTCTCCTCCGGCACCTTCTCCAAATCAAAATAACGCTGGCACTTGTAGAGCCAATCCTCTAAATTAGTTCCCTCGAAATCGGGAAACTCGATTTTAGGCATTACGAACGAAGCTGTCCTCCTACTGTTTACTTCGAATTCTCCCCCTCCAGACCTATCATTCGCCGCCCTCTCCGGCGCGGGGGAACTAGAATCCCGGCCCTTATCCGACCCTATTAGTGGTATTTGCAGCTGTTGGAACTGAGCAGCAGTTCCCTCCTTCATCTCCTTCACCTGCGTAGTCACCCACTCCATCCTCTTCAACATCTCGTTCATCGTCACACTCATAGCCTCTTGCTCCTTCTTCAGCTCCCCGTATCTAGTCTCCATCCCGCCGTCCCGGTCGCGAGCTCTGATACCCTTGTTCTGTTAAGAATGGAACCAACCCACGAACCCCTGACAAAAACTACAACAGCCGTTGCCCAACACACCAAACCACACAATCCATAGCAAACACAACACCAGATGCAGCACATTCAACCGATCATCCTCAAATCGCCATAACTCCGAGAGCCCAAGCCAACAACACCAAATACCAGCGTCCTCGCCACCTCCTGGACACCAACGTCCTCCACCACCTATTACCGGAAAGCTAACTAATTTCCCCGGTCCTCGACTCCTCCTCTATTTATTTAGGTTTGTGTGGACCTGACCCACTAAGCCCCCGGTCCATGGGCTTGGCCAGCCTAACCGACTCCAGCCTTGACCCGGCCTTCCACACATGACCCGACCCAAGCCTATTTACAACTCTCCCCTCCTGGTCATTTAAAGACCAACGGACACTAACGGCTACTTTCTCCGTCTCTTCTCTCCTGCATTCCATAGCAACCGCACCACCCCTCCTCAGCTTATCAGCTCCCATCTTCTCCTTGCTTATTCCTTCAGCTTCCTCTCATTCCTCTTTCCTTCACCGCATCAGGGGGTGGGAACGGAATAGATAAAAGGCGTGATGTGGATGTAATGGGGGCCATTCGTCTGGTCAATTGTCCGAGTCCATGACTCTCTCTATTGTTGGCAGTCTCCGGTGCTATCATAAACTTTGGCATCCCAAGTCGTTGAAGCGGGGTGGGTGGGCTGTCCCATTAATACCTACTTTGGAATATCGCGATCAGAAAGATGCCCCTTACACGCATCAAAGTAGTGGGGGCGGATTGACCCGATTGTTCCATATATGGTATAGTGTAAAGGCTATTTCTGGTTCATGATGGTTGTGGTTGTGGTTGTGGTGGCGGGCGGCGGCGGCGGTGGTAGTGGTAGTGGTAGTGGTCAGGACACATCGTTTTTGAGTGGTAAATGTTTTTTTTTATGTTTTGGTTGCCCGCGCCTTGGTTCTGGATTTGACGTGGCTGCATACAGTGTTAAATGGTTTATGGTTCAAAGTTTATATCGAAATTGGAAGGCGCCAGAGAAGGAACTGTTTTAGACCCTTATCATTAACCCAAATAAAGAAATATAATGTCCCGAGAAAACCGGAGTTGGTAGTCGCTTAATCCAAAACCCGGCGCGTTTAAGCCCTTAGTGAAATTCCCAAGTGAATTTCGTTGTTATAATATATACATTTATTTTGTGTCTGTTTGTGTCAGGGTTTTAAGTACTTGTTAAAAGACTTGCCAGTGGGTCAATGAGGCGTGGTTGTGTGTGTGGAAAAAAAAACAGCAGATACTCTTATTCTTTTGGGGAAGAGGGGGGGGGGGTGTCAGGGACGAGTACGACAATGCCCCGGCAGGTTGTTGTCCTAAAAGTAATTACTTAAATCGCATAATGAGAGGGGCCCCCCCAACCTGTAGGAAATTCTGTACCTAGGAAAAATATTAAAAAAAAAACTTTCATTTCAGTAATACCTGCTACTACTTTCATTTGGGTGACAGAAGATACTTTTCATTTTTGCTATTCCGACACAAGTTTTGTGGACCGGAAATTTCAATGAATTCAGCCACCCACCATCCATCATATCATATCCACCGAACTTGTTTTGTTCTGCCTAGTGGGGGATGTCAACAGTGAGGATTGTACCCAAGGTTAGTTAGAAAAAAAATTACGAAATACACTGTTCAGAGTTTTTATTGAATATCACTCTTAACTGGTTGTTCTAAACAGCGAAAGAAAACCTAATCAAGGTATAAAAGCTATTAAAAATAACGATTTTACTCATTTTTTTCAAAATTATTATTTCAAACACGAATTTTTTTAAAATTCAAAGTCGTTCACGATATTATTCATGTAATTTTAAAAACTTAAATTATATTTTACAAACTTTTTTTTAACTAACCTAGGGGCTACAAACCTCTATATATAAGACAGTATTGCATGATATTTTTTAGGAAATTAGCGATGTTTTCTTACTTCGTAGTCGTGGTCGTCGTCGTCGCGTGTTATTCGAATTCTTGCGTGGGGTCGTTTCTGCCTTAGCAAATAGTGGCCCCAATTGTAAAAACCGCGTGGAGACTATTGTCCCGGGATTACTTTTAGGTCCTTAAATAATATTGCCCCAAAGTCCCGACGAAGATGGCATCTTCGATGGCGAAAGAAGAAGATTGCGCTGCAAAACAAAGGAAAAGTAGAAAATATTTAATAAGCATTGTAAACATAGTGAGAATGCCCATTTATTGTAATCATTTATTATTCATTGAGTTACAATTTTTTAGATTCTTTTGTATAATTTCTATAAATATAATGAATATTTATTGTATATGATGATTTTAGAAATCAACGAGAAATTCTATCCCTTTTTTCTCCTTATTCGCTCGTTTTCCTTATTCCTTTTTCCCATTCTTTGTTTTACAACACATTATCAGCATGAAATTCTACCGAAAAGCGAGGAAAGAAAAGAAAACGACGATCGATCCCTCACAAATTGAAAGGGCGCTAAATCAACGATTCTGTGGAGTTTGTAAATGGTAATCTCACTACTTATTTCATATTTTTTTGTTACATTTACCGAAACCTCAGGACATTCCCCGAAGCGAATCCTCGATTCCCCGAAGCGAATCCTCGATTCCCCGTAGCGAATCCACGATTCCCCGAAGCGAATCCTCGATTTCCCGTAGCGAATCCTCGATTCCCCATAGTAAATCCACGATTCCTTGAAGCGAATCATCAAAAAGCGAATACACAATTCCCCGAAACGATTCCCAGAAGTGGATCCTCGATTCCCAGAAGCAGATTATCATCGATTCCCAGAAATGAAACGATTGTAGTCGTGGTCATGGTCCCAGTCGTGGCCATGGAAATGGACGTGGACGTGGTCATGGCCGAGGACATGGTGGTTGTCGGTATTATTTTCATAACAATCGTCCTCAATATGTGAAAAAGGGAAGAGTGATAAAGATATGCATGACGACAAAAATGGTCAATTCAACAAGATTGTAGAGAATAAATGTTATCGTTGTGACATGAAGGGCCATTGGTCACGTACCTGTCGTACGCCAAAACATTTGACCGATCTCTATCAAGAGTCACTAAAAGGAACAAGGGCGATCGAGACGAACTTTGTTTCCGATGAAAGCGAACTTCGTTTCCGATGAAGGAAAAATGGCTTCCGGTGATGATAAAATAGATTTTGGCTTTGATGGTTTCTCCAAATTTGATATAGCTGACTTTCTTGTCGAGCATGAAAATAATAATAATGTTATTTAATTTTATTTTTCTTGATGTATTTGTTTATTTTTAAATGAAATTTTATGATTAACTAATTATACGTTTTGTTGTGCAAATTAAAAAAATTGTATAATCTGGGAGTAATATTTTGGATTATTATTGTTGTTGTTTTTATTTTCTTATGTGCTTTTGTATATCATTAAAAATTAATATTTTATTTCTGAAGAAAATGGAGGTTCCCGGAAGCGAATTCTCGACCAATGAAAATTGCGACTGTCTCGTACATAGCGCATCGACACATACTATTTCGAAAAGTAAGAAATTATTTTTCACGCATGATCTCGAGAAGAGTGGTGATATTGATGTTCAACAAATACGTTCATCAGAAAATCTTATTCACAAATGTTTTACCTACAACAATTTTTGAAAGGGTAGTGCATAAAATTAGAATGCGTAAACTTGAAGATTTAAAGTGATATTACTAAAAGATGGAGTAAATATATTATACTTTTTTTTCTTTCATCATGTTTTTTTCTCACAATATTTTTCTAAAAAGGTTTTTAACGAGACATGATATAAAAGGTTTTATATGTCTATTACAATTATCGGATATTCAAGGACGTGAAGTGTCGGGTGGGTGATTTTTATTCTTTTTAAATTAGTGGAGTCGGATTATTTGAGTATGTGTTTTTTAAATGCTACATCTCTTAAGTATTTGTCGAGTTTTTTTGGGATTTGAAACAATTAACGCGTGTTAAAACTTCGAGCTATTTTCAAACCCGATATGAAAATTTGACTTAAGTTTTAACCCAAGTACAAAATCACGTGTAAACAATGCGAACTCACCTCGGAAGCGGTGATATTTGATAGAAAAAAAGGGGGATGGGGGAGATTCGTCACAGTAATTTCAGATGGGTCATCACTAGCTTTTATTGAACACAAAGAAAAAAAAAAAGAATCAAATAAAATATTAAACGGACAAACAGTCATATTCCTTGTTGGCCGGCTGTCCTCCCCAGTCTCCACCGTCCATCACAAGGCCACGGACCATCTCGTCCGTCCAGTCGTCTCGGACGTCCTGATGACGTCGTCCGATGCCGTCATCGATGTCCACCCTGGGAGTGACGTCACGGTCTAAGCTTAAGAAAGAAAAAATTAAATAATAAATGATAACAATTCTTTGAGAAAATTCCCAGTCAATAGTGGAAATCATTACTACTTTCGACCAGAAGATTAATGCTAAAATCAACCAACTCTTACTGTTTGAAAAGGGAGAAAAAAGAAAAAGTTGTGTTAAAAAAAGGAGAAAAAAAAAGAGAAAAGAAAGAAAAACAGGATTTTTCAAAAATCACATCCTCATGACATTTAAGTTTTTCTTTTTTTTTTACCCCTTCTTTTCTAAACAAATGTAATATTTTTATTATATACTTTTTAAATTTTTGTCGAATTTTATTTGAAGGATTTTGGTAATTTATTTAAGATGTGTGCATTTAACATATATTTAATAAAAATACATTTGAAGTTTAGGAGGTATTTTCTAAATAAAATTCCAACTACATTTTTAAAGCATATCTTGTATTTTTTTTTTCCAAATTTGAATCCTGTACACACTCAACGTGTAAAGTGACCCACTAGAACATACGGAATTGTTTTATTTAATTGGCTTGAAAAATATTATTTAAATACGGAAAGCTTTAAACATTACAGAATTTACTGATTGACCACTCTATATATATATATATACACGTAATTAATTACCAACATTAAACAATGACCATAAATATTTTGCTATATATTCGACCCCATCTTCCAAACCAAAAACCCCCCAAACGGTAGAAAAAAAAAAAAAAAAGATTTTCGGAAGGTAACAACCATGTAATTAAAGAAACGGCATGGACGATCAAGGGAACCCGAGGAAGCGGCAGAGGGACCTTCTCAATTCGACGACGGACGGAAACGAGCCTTCGAGATCAAAGCAGGGGTCTTCGGATGGCGTCGAAGCGCCGGCTGCTGGGGAACCCGCTGTCCCGAGCGTGGAGGAAGTGGAGGAGTTCTTCGAGATCCTAAGGAGAATGCAAGTGGCCATGAGATACTTTAATAAAAAGATCAACGTCGAAGGCGGAGGAGGAAGGCTCTCCGGGAGGTTGAGGGAGGTCCTGGAGAAGGAACAGGTAAAGTTGGGGGCGGACAACGGAGAAACTGAGGCCGTGGAGGAGAAAAGCCACGCGTTCGATCTCAACAGCGAGCCGGATCAAGAGAACGGGGACATAACCCCGGAGCCATGAGGGGGCGGCACCGCCAGGAGATTTGCCAGGGAATACGTGCGATGGGAAGGAAAGAGTCCATAAAAATCAAATAAAATTATGTCGAGCTTTCACCTTCGAACTGTTATAATAATTGGGGTCACCAGAAGTCAAGGGTTTACAATTTCGTCGCCATAAAAATGAAAAAGAGCATCCAATCAATGTAGACAAAAGAAGCATTTTTAGCGATGATTTCGAGATTTTATAACCGTTTAGTGCACGCTAATTATACAAAAAGAATGAATGCTTTTCATTTTTTTTTTTTAAAGTCTTTTGCTCTCTTAAAAATGAAATTGGTTAATTTAGTAAAGGAGTAGTTTCTCTTCAGGCCTTGCGAATTAGGGCGGGGGATTTAACGGCGGCCTCACTCCCGATTCTGTTTGACATCGCGGTTTCGACCCATGATAATCGGATAAAAGCCGAGACTGCAAACTTGATATAAAAGCTTGGTGGGCCAGGCAACAATACTTGTTTCGGCCCATTCGAGGCCCGATTAGTTCCAATTGGTAAAAAACGTCGAGAATAAGCCGCAATTACTTTTTCGGACCGAATATTCGCTCTGTTTCCCTTTTTCACTTGACGTTTTATCTTTTTTTTTTTTTTGGGGGGGGTTATTCGTGGAATTCGGATGGTTCTTCTATTAATGCGTGAGGACCGGGGGAGGAGGAGGGGGAATAATAATTCCGTGGAAAGAGAAAGACGCGATGACAAAAAATGGACGAAATTGTGGGACGCCACGTCACATCGATTTTAAAAAAAAAAAGGCAAATTGCGACATAGTAAAAAAGAGAAAAAGAAAAGGCAACGGTTTCTTTTTTAAAAATAAATATGAAAAGCATGAAATAATAAAATTAATTTATGTCTTTGTTTGGACCTTGATGAATATTGAATATGTTTTTCATTTATATGAATGGTGGGAAGCAGACGATGATGGGGACATAAAGCAGGGGGGACCGAGGAATGACTGGTTTAAATAAATAATCGGCGAAAAAAATAAATAAAATTCCTCTGCCTTTTTCCTTTTTCTTTTTATCTTTGGTGTTAAGCACAAGCCCCCGTTTCATCGTCCCGTCTTCGTACGTCCCTGTCATGTACGAAAAGATGACGAAAAATATGTACAAGAATTGTTCAGTGAACTTAGAATAATGTACGAAAAATGTATAAAATCATATAAATATATAAAAATTATATGAAATATGAATAACGTTATTTACGTCAAATATATGAAGTTCGATATTACATCCATGATGAAGCCGTTTCATGCGTGGGGATGATGCTTTATAAAATTATTTAATCCACGTTACGTTACCCATCATATTACATCCACGTTAGAAAATCAAGATAGAGAGAAAGGATATAATTAACTATGGTGCACGTCTTCAGAGTTGTGATTCAATCAAGGAAATCGGATCTGATTCCCAAAAAAAAAAAAAAAAAAAAAAAGATATTCGAGAGGCGAAATTGCTATTTCTCAAAGTTGTTGCTTGCTTTTTATGTGTACAAGGAAGTAGCCGGTTTTCATTCGGATTAAAAGGAAAAGCGACAAAAATAGAAGGGAAAGGAAAAACTTGAGTTTTTTATTTTTTTATTTTGAAAAAAGTCATTTCCTTTTATGTGAACTAATACTAAAACAAACGGAAAAATTACCAAAAAAAAAAAAAGTGGAAAGAAAAATCAAGAGGGCAAACTTTTTTTTAAAGTAGGTGGTGGCTTGGCGAAGTTACCCGATTCAAATAGCATGTCAGGCGACACATCCAATTTTTTTCTTTTAGTTTTTAATAGATTAGACGCCGCCCCGTACTAACAACGACAACAATAATCTTCCACCGGGAACGTGGAAATTCCTCCTTTCTACGATCACGTTCCAATTACGTGAAGACAACGAACGCCTTGTGCTTTTCTGGTTGGTTCCTTTCTTTCGTCCTCCTCCTTTGTTTTCTTCTCCAACGAGTTAAACAATTAAAAAATATTCGCGTTGGCGTGATTACGCACAGACAGACAGCTTCTGTCCGACAGACTTAGATCCGGAGTCGCATCAAAAATATATATATATATATATATATTAAAAAAAAAAGAAGGGAAAAAGACAGTGTGGAGCTCTCGCCTTTTTCTTTTCTTTTTTTTTTCCTAAAGAGAAAAAATTAGCGGGCGTCGTGCTCCACGTTAAAAGTCAAAATTCGTTTAAAACTTTATTCTAATGGTCTTTTTTTCTTTCGAACTTTTGGGTTTCGGCCTGTTCACTTCACACATCGGCCAACCTCTTTCTTTTGCGGACTAAACATTTCAAATAACCTACCCAACCAGTTTGAAAATAACTCGTGATTTTTAGATAATGGAGTATTCGAAGAAGAAGAAGAGCTGTGAAATTCTCTTAATTATAAAATTAAAAGCCTCCTGGCTCTGTCAAATATTGTTATAAATACAGCAGCTCTAATGAAATCCAATCCTTTTAATCATAACTCGACAGTTTTATCAAAAATATTTTTTATTGCCATCGTAGCGTCACTTTCACGGAGAATCGTGAAACTCACGACAACAAAATGGAAAAAAAAGGTGGTGATATAGTAGTAGTGGTAGGGGCATCCAATGAAAAAACAACCACCAACAACCAAGTATTCCCCCAATTCATATTTAGAAGAACGAACAAGTCGAATGACATGATTGTGTTCGTGTCGTGCGGGGCATATTATTTTAAAAAAATATATATATTCAAAAAAAAAAGGGTTGGGGGGAGGGACTGAACAGATCCAATCCAAGAAAGGGTCGCATGTGACCCGGGCCCCAATCTGACACGTCCTCCACCTCCACCGGTTATTACCTGTCGCGTCCCCACCCCGTTCGCTCCTCTTAACGTTCAACCCCTCGGTTGGTACGTCCCCCGGTTCCCGGTAAAAACTTTAAATGTATTTGGTGTCGGTGGGGTCACGGACAGACACGTGACGTGGGCCCCCCCACCCGCCCACTTTCGCCTACTGTTTTATTTAAATTATTTTACCAGTAAAAAAAACATATTTAAAAAGTACCTCTGGATGAATTTAAACCTACAAAAGAGAGTCGTAATGTAAACCCAGATCTAGGATGCTTTTCTGGGGGCAGAGTCATAGAGTGTTGGGTTGGGTGTGCAATTATTCCATATGACCTAATAATAACAATAATAAAATAGGATTCCTTACATTGATCTGGCCCCAACGCCTACCGTTTCAAACTCATTTTTCTTAATTCACGGGAAAAGAATCGAGTTATTATTATAGGAATAATAATTATTATTATTAGGGTTCGGATAGAACGAGGACGGTGGTACGTAAATAAAAGGTCGATTATTAATCGATTAATTATTATTATTATTTATATTTAAAATCAACGTCAATCCTAAGAATCCTTGTTCCATTAATACGTTTCTTTTTTTTCCTTCTTCTTCCTTTAATGTCGTACGGACCAAGGTGGCCAACCTGTACATGGAAAAATCCGAACGTTAATTTTAAGAAACGACGCCGATTATGTGTCTAAAGCAGGGGATTAAGACAAATAGATTAGGCACAGGGACAGCTATCATGGCTATTTTTTATTTTTTACCAAAAATTGGCCAGAAAATTCTTAATTACACCTGTCCTTTTTTTACCATCCTTTTCTCTTGTTTCTTTTTTTGGGGGGGGGGCATTTATTTATTTACCTTTTCTTTTTTGGGGGGTGGGTCGGCCAACTAAAAGCCGAACAATAATTACCCGGGGGGGGAGAGGCAGATCGATTTCACAAGCAAAAGCATTTGATACCAAACCCCGTCTCCACCCAACGTACAAGTCTTCTTTAATATTTAGGGGGGGGATGGCATCCGCTGATGCTGACATATATATGTGAAAAAGTAAATAAGAAAAGGATAGAGGAAAGATATTTTATTTTATGGGAAAGAAATTATTAGACGTGCCGGATTCGTCTATAGGTCTGACTCGGTCCAGAAATTAAATGTTGGAAAAAATAAATAAAACAACAACACGTCCCTGTCACAGGTACTTCAACAACAAAAAAGCTGATTGATTAATTTATAGACGAATCTCGCGTGAGGGAAAAGGCAACCCCAACACCCACACAAACACTGGTGGGTTGGTTTGTTGTTGATTCATTTTTTCGTACAGGGAGGAAAAAGAGGAAATTAAAAAGAAGGGAGAGTAGCCATTTATTAATCGGGAGGAGTCGGTCTCTCATGTTATGGAATCGTACCAACAAACGGATATGCAAAGATTGGTAACGTTGAGGGAACCGAGACGTGACGTGACGAAACAACGTACACAGACTAACAAAAAAAAAAAAAAACAATCAATGCTCGTTGAGAACGAGTAATGAATTTTTCAAAAATATATTATATATTTCCTTTTTTTTTGTTTTTGGTTTTTGGAGCGAAAACCAAGCTGATGGGAATGGGGTTGATTAGGGAGGGGGCGGACTTGAAATCCGGAATTCAACCGGTTTTAAATGTCAGAAAAGGAAGGAGATGGATACAAAAAAGAAAAAAGTAAAAAACACAACTTGTGCCTCTTTCTTTTTTTGTGCCTCCCCTCCCCCCTTAATTCCTTTTTCTTTTAAAAAAAAACAAACAAAAGACCAGAGACCAGAGACCAGACTTTTTATTTTCCCTTTTTTCTTTTAATTATTTTCCATGGGGTCAAGTATTTTTGGAGGGATTTAAGGAAGAAGAAGGGAGAGAGATAAAGGAAGGAAAAGGGAAGGGAGGGGATCTTTCTCGTCGCCACAGCCACTATATATAAAAAAAAACGACCTCCCCATTTCAAACCCACCCCATCTTTCCATCCCACGAACCGCACTCGCTTTTCTTCGCTCTCCCTCTCTCCGCTAACCATTCTCTCTATTTTATTACAACATATTTTTCCTCGTCGCCCAACCCCACCACCTATAAATCCCCGCGATCCCGATTACGCCCCCCTACCTATCTCCTTTTAATTTTCTCTCTCCTTTCTCCCCAACCCCAACCCATTTTCTCCCTCGCTTCCCCCGTGACAAATTCCCCTTTCTAATATTTACAGTTTTTGCTAATTGTCGAGGGCGTTTTCGTCATCTCCGACTTACCAATGGAAGACTCCGCCGATCCCTCCGAGTCCGGCGTCAAGCGGGCCCGTCCCGACTCCCTCCTCGTCCCCGCCGGCGAGGAGGAGGGGGAGTCACCTGGGCCGAAGAGGCTCCGGATCGAGGACTCCGCCAACCTCGTCTGCTCGCCCGAGGTGAAACTCATCCAGGAGGACCTGCTCGACATCCTCGATGACTCCGACGTCGGATCCGACCGCGATCCCGCGATCCACGACCTTGACTCTGTCATCAAGAGCTTCGAGGATGAGATCATCGTCCCCGTTCAGCACCCGACCCCCTTCGACCCAGATCTGACACCCAACGTGGCCCTGAACGAGCTGGGGTACCTCCTCGAGGCGTCGGACGATGAGCTGGGGCTCCCCCCGAGCTTCGCCAACTCAGGGGATGAGAACAGCAACCCCGACATCCAGGAATTGCGCGACATCACGTCCACGGCCGCCTTCTCGCTGCCGTTCGACGGGGAGTTGCCCAACTACGACGTCTTCGACCTGGGTCCCGAGATCAATGTCAATCTAGGCGGCAGGGATGGTGGGAATGAGGAGTTTGTGATGGTGGGCGGACTTTTCGACTTCGCAGATAACTGCGACCCCCCAGAGGTCATGTGGCGGCCGGAGTCGTTGCCGGCGGTGTGATGTAGGTCGGCTGAGGGGATGTTGCGACGGCAGCCGGTGGTTTTGTTGCCGGCGACGGGGAACCATTCCCTAGTAGAGATGGGAATGAAGAGTTAGGTGTAAATCTGAAGGAAGTAGTTTTTAGGAGTATAAACAGAAATCTTAATGGGGAAGAAGAAGAAGAAGCATGGATTAACGAATCTGAGCCGACTGATTTAAAAGAAACAAAAGCAAAGTGAATTACTTGGAGTTTCATTTGTTATAAATCTTTTAGAGAAACCCAATGGCAAGCAATTCCTGGGCTCCTCTAAAGATTCAGGACCACCGTTTAGAGATTATGGAAGGACCGTTCCCTGAGGACTGATCTGGAAGGATATGGAAACACTGGGCCTAATTCCGGAATTATAAGGATAAGGGATGGTTTCTTTCTTGGTTCCCCCGGGTCGCTGTCATTGGCACGTGGTCGTCACGTGCGGCAGTTGGGGATATGATGACATGAGTTGAGGCGCATATTAAGGACGGGTGGGTTGCGTTCACATGGTCCCCCCCCTCCCCCCGTTCACATTAAAAATCTTCCGGCCAGAATGTAAAGTAATTGTCTTAACTTCTGACGAATGCCGAATTCAAAATCTTCGTGTTAATGAAATGATCTATTCACGGAATATTTATGAATAAATATAATTCTTATTCTTTGCTTTTGAGAATGTTATTCTCCCCGTGTATTTGAATTTGAATTTATTGCATCGGTTAAAATGGAAATTGACTTCCGCCATCTTTTTAATTATTTTATCACAGGAGTAGTGAAGATAGCATGATAAAAATCAAATATATAATTCTTCCTTACTTTTTGTGGCCATCCTCGCCGTATCAGTACGATTATTACAAAATGGTGATTTGGCGCGCCTAACGAACTATTCCGGTAATAATTACACAATAAGATCCAGACACGCTTCCCTCCCTTATCCGAGAAAAATCTCCCCCTCTCCTCACCAACCCCCCCCCCCCACTCCCAGCCACTCAAATGGCTCTCACCGTTACCACCCCCGCCTCCGGCAGCGGTGGAGCCCGCGTCCTCTCCACCGCCCCCTCCTCTGCAGCACCGACGTTCCACCCTCTCTGCCGCGTGCTGCTCATCCCCTCCTCCTCCGCCCGGACGCCTCGCGTTATTACCTCTGCCAAGAAGCAGCGGCAGGAGTTCTCGTCGATTACCGGGAAGTTTGACAGCAAGAACCGTCGGAGATCGTCGTCCCCCACGACCACCGAGGAAGAGGACGACGATGCGGAACCTGTCCCCACCCTTGAGACGGTGGGCCCTGAGAGCAGCAAGTTGGTAAGTAGCAGTAGTGCCGGCGTTGCAGCTGACGATGGGTACTTCCTGCCGGAGCTCCCCGGCGACAAGCCGGACTTCTGGGAGGGCGAGCAGTGGGAGGCCCTTGGGTTCTTCGTGCAGTATCTGTGGGCCTTCGGCATCTTCTTCGCGGTGATCTCTCTGTTCTCGCCCTCCACTTCCCAGATAGTTTTGACAGTTGAATGAATGACTAACCGTTCGCTTGGCCTCTATGATTGTTCCAGGCGATTGCTTGTGGGATTGCCGTGGCGACGTACAACGAAGGAGCAACGGACCTCAAGGAGACGCCCGTGTACAAGGAAGCAATCGGATCGAGGGAGCTGTTGGATGAGCAGCCCGATGCTGGTTCCGATGTGTTTGAATCGAACCCGACAGAGGTTGCCCCTAGCTTGGACTGAGTAAAGGTGATCAAGTCCCTCCTTTCTGATCGAACTTTCAATGAATATGTTTTTGGTTTGAGAATCCTTTCAACGTTTGAAGAATAAATAACAGATCATGGATTATAATAATAACAGGAAGTATATAATGTTCGTCGATCATAGTAGCATGCTGCATACAATCTATATTCGCTGGTTTCCCGTCAACACTATACAAAATATCCATTAGTCTGCATGCTCAACGCGTATATGTACAGAGAATGATCAAAGGGTAGCATGCCGATCGTCAAGATCCTTTAGAGGTGGTTCTGTTGCTTTCTCCGTGGTCGAAGACAGTTCGACTGAGTCCACCCAATTCTCTGGTTCACGTTGTCATAAACCACCAACTTCCCACGTAACGACACATCTGTCAAAGGCCCCCAGTGAGCTAGACTGTAAAATCCACAGCACGATTCGGAGAGGAAAGAGGAGCATACCGCCAAGGATGTTGGTAGATCCGTCGAGTATTCCGCTGCTGTCCAGGATGCCCAAGCAGACATGGCCTTTATCCTGTAGTTTCACTCCTCTCGTGACAAGCTCGAAGTAGATAATAATCCACCAATGAGCCATTCCATAATAAGGGGAATTGGTGCTTACACTGATGACAAGATAACCTTCGGGTGGGATGTAAAATTTTGAGGAGAGAATCCACCATTTGCTCCCAAACTGAAGAGTTAAAGTCTTAAAGACATTCCCAACCTCTGATATTGACCTGCACGCTCAGTCAAGGATACTTCAATGATAAACATGGCCACAGGACATGCAATTTTCTTGTACCAAGCCAAAGAATGTTTATGAAGAAAGCACCTTATGGGAGAGTTGGCACGCCAACACACCGGTAATGTGGGATCGGACACATCCTGAACAAGGCCGCTGCTATTGACCTCCTTTAGCTGTGTCGAGCAGTTTGTCAGGCACGATTTTACAACAACCTTTGTAATAGAGTGTAAAAACCAAAAAAAGGAAAACTCACAGAAGCAAGCAAGGAGAAATAGGCTTCCTTTGTAAAATAAGTGTATGAACTGCCGCTATCAAAAATTAATCGACCCAGGTCGCTGTCATCACCACCTAAACTGAGCGGACTGTTCCCATATATCATTCTACGAATCCCCGTTTCATAGAAGTTTCTGGAATGCATGTGAAAAGGATGAAATGAAGTCGGCACGATGAGGAAAAAGAAAACTCCGACTAAATTGGCGGTAGAGAAAGAAAGGACGAGAGGGAAAAGCATACAGGGAAGGAGGCATCTTGCGCATTGAGATCCAAGTCACCCCGCTGTCAGGCAATAATTCATCCCCAAAAAACAGATATCCACCTCCATTAGCACTTTCAGTGAGACAATGGCCTATCACATTGTTGATCACACCGAGGCTAGCCAATTGAGAAGGTAAGCTAACTCTGGATCTGCTCAGTCCTAGGATTCCATCAGTTCTTGCCAGAGCATTTAGCAATAATCCTTGTTGATCATATCCACACCTGATACAGAAAAATCACTACCCAAATGCAAAAATGATGAGGGGAAATAGTTAAATCCTAACAAAAAAAATTGGTACCCGAAAACCGTGTTTAGCGTTGCCATCGATCCATTTGTGGTCTCAAGACTAAGCTCATCTCTAGCAAGTACACCCAACGAGGAGCTGTGATCTGCGTATGCAATCTCGTAATCACACTGCTGGCATGTATCGCAGTAAGGAGTCGCCTCGGATTTCTGGACTTCTTTGCACAGTGACTCCCTTGGCATTACGATTTTGCTCCTCTTTGGCTTGTATAATGGGTTGGCTCCCTGCAGAGACAACCGGTCAGAGTTGAACAAAATCTAATTATCGCACAACAAAGTTGACCACAGAACCCAAATTCGATTGGTAAAGTGTCCATTTTCTCAAAATATTAGAGTACCTTCCCGCAGCTTCTGCATGGGGCATCACATTGTAACCAAGTTAGATCACTCCCAGTATCCACATCCAGATGGTAGCGCCTCGGGGGGTTTCCAACAAGCATATAAGTATAGTACAGTCTGCAGGAAAAGGACCAACGTTAGCCAGAAGGGCAACAATTATCAGTTTGTGTAGCTGATCTCTGTCTTCATACTAAATGAAGAGACGAGGCTAACTAAAATGTAGGCAGGCATCTTTACGAGACTACAACTGAGAATATTGTGTTTCGAGATTATTATATCAGACCCATATCAAGCAATCAACTGATCAGCATAACCCGAGTTTGGATGTGGGTATAGCTGCTCGAGATTCCCATCTCATTAGCGAGCTATTTCATGGATCGCGGAAGGACACCATAGCAGGGAAAGAAGCCGGACTTTAACAGACAAGAATAGAAATCAAATGACCTGACTCAACATTAGGCGATCGCAATCAAAAGAGAATTACCCATCTGGGAAAACATTTCCCCTAACGGGAAAAACAGCCGAGGATGATGAGGAAGAATCAGCAACGTCCTTAATCCCAACCAGACCACTGACCTTCCGATCATCAGCGACCAAGCTCAAAAACTTCTCCTCTCCATTCCATCCCACGAACTTCCCCAACCTAAACTCCACGTCACCCCTCTTCGCCCCGTACTTGGGGAACAGCGGGAACACGAAAGTCTCCTTCTTTCCCGACTCATCGTCATCCTCACCGTACAACTTCCTCAGCTCCACTAATCCGTCCTGATAGAAAGAACCCAACACGATAGCCCCCACGAGTAACAAACCCAGAAGCCCAACAAGCGATCTTGGGTCACTCGAACCGAGGATCCTCCCCCGGATGGGAAGCCTCATCAGGGGGGTCCGCCGGGGCGGACCATCGACGGTGTCGGCGTGGTCGGGGAATCGATCCGGGGGAGACGTGGGGGCGTCGGATGAGATGGTGAAGGCCGTGATGGTCTTCCCCAGGTCAGGCCTGTCGTGGGGAGGCAGCGTGATGATCACGAAACCCGTCATTCTCTGCTGCGGCAACTGCTGATGATGAAGATCATCGTGAGGCAGAGGGTCGTCATCGGCGTGGGATGACATTGGTTCTAGTCAGGGGTTGCGTCCTGTCAGAGGGAGAGAGAGAGAGGGTCAGTTTGGGTGAGGGGAGGACGAAGACGTAGGGAGGAAGGGTCGAGGAAGCAGCAGGTGGTCGTGATCGTGGTGGTGGGGAAAAGTCCCCCTCCTGTTCTCAAGTCAATGTTGTGTTTTCATTTACTGAAGTTTGTTTGTAATTAGTTTTTAATTTTTTTAATAACACGATTTTTAATTTGAATTTCTTTAATTTGAAGAACTAAAAAATCTTAAAATTGTAATTCTAAAATCGCGATAATTAAAAAAATTCATGGTTTTTGAATTATTACTTGGCCATTTTTCAAAATTAATACTAATTTGGTAGGATCATCTTCTTGACAAATAGATATGAGCAGAGTTTAACGAAGCCATGATGTATAATCAATTATTTTTTTAGAAATATTTCGTTATCGTGTAAAATCATGTTGTTCTATCTGTTTTTGTTTATTTTTTGATATCTTTTTATTTATGTATTTAAATTAACAATTGGTTAGATATTTTATGCTATGTGCGTAGGTGTGAGTGTGAATGCGGGAAGAAAGCGACTCCACTTTTACTTTATTTTACATAATCGAGTCGAATGTTATTCAAACCGACCACTGAATGATTGTGAAATGATGAATCGGATTCGCACTATCCAATTTCATTCCACGCGATCGAGATCGAGTTCGTCCTTATTTTATGAAGTTCTCAAACGCACGTACTAACAACAGATAAACGTTTCGACATGGCCAGAAACCAGCATCGAGCGAGAAGGCGGTAGGTCGGCACCAGTCGCAGGCGACTCCACTCGCCTTCGTTCACGTCAGGCTTACCTACTTAGTGTTGGGTTTCCACCGGGCGCCGCGGAAGCTCGTTTCGAAAAATACTGTTCGAAACACAGTCCCGGATCTATGTGATACGTATAAATCGAATAATAACGTTAAATAAAACACATACCTTGTTGTATTGGATGCGAGCTTTAAGAGTCCCAAACGTGACTCCTCTAGAAGTATCCACACACACGAAACACAAACAACTTCAAACTCCTTTTGGTGCTAGCCCTCGGAATTCTTCACTCTATGTTTCTTTCGGAAGCCTTTTGCGGAAGATACGGTTCTCCGACCGTAATCTCTCTCTTTTCTTTTTCAGAAGGAAGTCACTCACTCGTCTGTGGAAGCCGAAGCTTCAATTTATAATGTGGGATTCCTTAATACACAGGGTACCGTCAATACAATTGTCAATTGAAATTAGTTCAATCAACACACACGTAGCAAAGCTACGAATGTAGGATTGACGTCACACTTAGGATTTTATAATAATATAATAATAATTATTAATAATATAATATAATTATTATTAATAATATTATAAACTTTATCCGTTAATTGACACATTTTACTAAATTAAATCCAACATTAGAATTTTATGCTTCCGATATTTCAGAATAAATTTGTAGTCCAACAAATTCTAATTCTGAAAATTTATAATTCTAATATCCATTAGAATTAAATAACAATGTCCGTGTCTACGTGCTTTTGCGTGCGACCCTCTAGGTTCTATATACGAAGGCAATGTACATCCATACATAGACTGAGGTAACCGTCTAGCAACAGTTTTCAGCCACCCAACGTAATAGAATATTGGTCATGAACCAAAACCGCTATGAACCGATTTCTGTGCAGTTCAATCTCTTCATCTCACCGACATCCTGATTAATTCAGTGCATTATGTGTCATCACTGAATTAATCATTTTACTTGATTTCTGAGATATAATAGATTTTAACTTGAATGATAAACATTCCTCCACGGCCGTGTGTTTAAAATCACCAACATCTCAATCAAGAGGCCAGGATGTCAACTCTCTAATCCAAGAGAGAGATGAATCCTATATTGACTCAACACTATCCTCTCTACGCTTCGCTGCACACCCAATAACCGTATTACTCACAATCCGATTAAAGACTGTTTTTAACGGTATCAAGGTGAACAACTCCACGCATAGAATAAATGGAGGTCTCAAGTCAGGAGATCAGTTACACTCGTTCAACAAGAGAAGTGACCAATGACACTTAATATGTGGTATTCTCTATAAACGGGTCGTGTCCAGTGTACCCTAAACTTAGGCACCCCCGAGTATAACTTGAACATCCATCCCTTGGTCTAACTCGACCTAAGTTATACTCGACGTTGATCTAGATGTTTATGTCCCATCTAAACATCTATCCGATCAAGGACAATTTTAGATTGACAAATAATCAATCTATGGGACTTTACCGTAAAGTTAATTACGAGCAGAAAAGTAATTAATAAACAGTAAATAATTACCTTTATTAACAACTATTCACATATATTACAAAGTGTCTTGGCACATACGTGCACACACTAACACTTAGTCATATCCAGATCGGCCGCTTACATGCCTGTTGGCAGCTTCCATTCGAAGCAGTGGACAAGTTAGCCTCATGTTCATCCCTGGGCAGATCCTCCTCCCGGTCCCCGAATGGTATGAGCTCGAAGTCCCAGGCCTTCGCGTGGACCGTGATGCCGATGAACCTCTCCGGGTAGAATTCCACCGGGTTTTGTTTCCATACCGTGGGGTTTCTCTAGATTGCCCACACGTCGATGAAAACTCAAATTCTTCCTGGATGCAGTATCCGTCTTTTTACAGAGTAAACTGACTTTGGCCCATGAATGGGTTAGGGAGGCTTTTTGAAATTGTGAAATTGTCGACGAGATTAGGCATTTTGACGAGTTTAGCGTGAACGTCCGAGATCGACGAGTTCAACATAGATACTTGGAATCGAGGACCTTGTATCGACCAAGCCGGAAGATAGCACCAGTTAATTTCAGGCAACAGTGGTTGCAAACGAATAAGACGGTTGAGGCTCAGTTTCAGCAAATGACAGCGGTTAATAGCAGTTTCACTCCAATTTCAGCATGTGCTCATTGGCGTGGAGGCAATTCCATCCCTTTATCGTCCACATGTTTCTTTGTTTTAGAATTAGTATAAATAGGTTAGTCATGCGGTCAGAACAAATAATCATTTTCATTCTCACAAAAAATCATTTGGCTAACAATCTTTGTACTCTGTAATTCGTTTCGTCAATGTAATTAAGTGTTTAATTTGTTTATACTTAATTTTATCGGTGACCACGTCCCAAAATTTCTTCTTTTACATCAATATCGCAACGTGTTCTTGTGCGGTCAACACCGCTTTCCACGACAATGTCATCGGCTGCCTCATGCGGGACCAGACGCAGCCAGCCCTGGAGGATACAACCTGAATGTTTCCTTGACCACCATTCCCAGGTAGTTGATGTACTGCAATTCTGCATCCTAGACCATCTGGGACATCCCGATGATGGCTTGCCCCTCGCCCTAGAGACGTTCAAGGGGGTAGGCGACCGCTGCCATGGACACGACCTAATATGAACAAAATAGGCAGGAAGCAAGTACATCAGGTGAAAAAAGTTCGGGGCCAGTATTTCAGGCTATTTCACAAATGATTTGCCAAACGTATAATATATATAATGAAAATTGGTCCGTGGACTAAATGACATCGACAGAAACTACGGGTTCCATGAGCATCGCGTGGTGATGATAAGAAGATTAAGTGAACAAAAGGGAAAGGAATATGATTGCGGTTGAATGGAAGAGGAAGACAGGACAGACCAGGACTTTCCTCTTTGTGATGTGAAGTGTTCAACTCTTTATGTGCAATGGGAGAGGTGGGTATAACCTTTGCTCGTCGACTAGCTCTTCATCCAAGTGGAGATCCTTGCTGCACAAAGGTGGCACGGGCCTTATGCTTAGGGGAGACTAAGGTTGTCCGAGAGAAGATGATGGCGTATGGAGAAGGGCGAAGGAGACGGAATAGCTCTGCTGCCGTCTGGTTTGAATGAGGTTGATTTCTCAAAGGTTGAAGTGTGCGTTTTCTTGTAGTCCCCCACCTCCACCGAGTTCTTCCACCGGATCCGGGTCTCAACCATTGCAAACTTCCTCACTATGGCATTGCACTTAACAAGTTCGAACGCCCCCAGAGTCAGGACAACTTTTAATTATCCCATCTATACAGGCATAGTATGTGTCTGTCCACAGCGATGCCCGCTGTGTTATCTATCTACTAGGCTGACCATGTAGGGTCTGCACCAGGTGGGATTCTCACTCATCTCAACAACCGCTGCCGTCTGGCTCTATGGAACTCAATAGACCATTACCTCTGAGCTGCATGCAGTGTTCCTCCGCATCGGCTTGAGTGCACACGATGACTACGGACAACCCATTGTAATGAGCCTCCTGCATTATGTTCACGGCATTGTCGAGTGTCATCCCTGGGATCACCTTCATCAGCACCTGGACTACGTATTCCCTCTTGTTGAAGTTGTCATTGTGAAGCAGCACACGATAAGGGGGAGCCATCTTTCTTGATTTCCTGTAAGAAATGGTGTCGAAGAGGGATGAGCCTAAACTCGTCGCAGGCATCAGGAAAAGTTCACGAGCAACGACGACGCTATTCATCAACCAAGAATTCCTGGTAAATCTTTTCTCTTGGGAAAATTATTTCTTGGCAACCAGCTTCTGCTGATAGCGGAGAGAATGAAGAGAATATTTGTACCTCACGTCAAACTCAGATTCTCGACCCGGGGTCGTCGTCTCTATGGTTGGCCTCTCCAGTAAACCGCCACCCTTTCCAATTGCAGACGCTGACATATTGGCTAGGCTGCTCCGGTACAAGCATTTTCTATTAAGGAGATGCCTCTCGCCTGCGATCACAACAATTATCTCCATGAAGCACCCGTAAGAGAAACAGATTTCACAATGCAACAATGAAAAACCAATAAATAAGGGGTAATGTCAAGTTTGAAAATTTCTAGATAATATCTCGCCAGATGACATGCAAGATGCCGAAACAAACATAACTGAGTGCAGCAGCCGCTACAAGAAAGGACATTGCCTGAACAGAAACAAAGTGATCCATAACAAGTAAGTAGCATTGGCTGTTGAGCAGCAGTGCGACGACATGATATATGCCACGGCTTCTGGGCAACAAAGCGAGATTTTATACAGTCTTCGCAATCACATGGGTCGAAAAGTTTCTCAAAAAGCTCCCTAGATGCATCATAAAACAAAATCATCACCATTCATAATCGCCGGATAGTGGCAATCCGGAGTTGGGACTGTGTGGATTCATAAAACCCCTGGGCAACTCAGGCTCACGCCAGTAAATTATCTATCTCAACAAACAAACTACCGCACCCAAATCCCAAAAACCAACAACATCCAATCGAACTCCCAGGATTCAACAAGAAAAGGCAAAACCCTAAACAAGAATAGAGGAAATAAAAATCAAGACCTGATTTGGAGGGAGGGAAAGGGGGATTGGGGGAGATGGAGACCCGACCGCAGATTGCAGTCTCCATCGATTCCCTCTGGCACACTCCTCTCTTCCTCCTTAGTCCCTCCCTGGTCAACCACCACAACCACACGCACGCACAAACTAATACAGACAGCCACGCTCTCCTGCTGAGACTCAAAACTGAACGCCCGATGCAACAAGAGGAAAACAAATTTCAATTATTGTGGTTGCGGCTTTTTTTTCAAAAAATGCGGGAATTAGAGTGGGGATATGATCCGATGAGAGTTAAACCACGGTTGTTGCAGTGAGGTCAGAGGATATCTTTGGAAATATAATTGTAGGCCAGAATGTGCAAGTTCGATGGGAGGGTTGTCTGCTCTATTTTGTGGTTACGATCGCGACACGTGGGTGAGACCAGAGGTATTATTCTGGGACACTCCCCAGCATAACACCCGGATATTCTCGTTCTCGTTGGAAAAGAAAAAGGAGAAACTAAAAAATATTTTTTAATGAAAAAAATCTGGTAACGTTTATTAAAGGTTGTCGTGTCGACCCCTCCTCCGATGAGACAAATTTGAATCCCGGTCAAAAAGAAAGTGCTCGAGCCATGTCGTTCGCGGCAGCGGCTCATAGCCGCTTATCCTTCCCACGCCTCCCCTTCTTCCGCTCTTCCAAACACTCCGCCAACACCGCCAGATGCCTCTTGCCGGACGACTCTCCGATGCCCTCGCCTCCGTCTTCTTCGCCCGCGCTGGCGGACCGCCGGCGGTCGTACGATCCTCTCCCCCGCGGACAACCGCAGTCCCCTGAGCTCGCCCGCGAGTGGTTAGAGACCAAGCAGCCGGCAGCTTTTCGAGGTCCGACCGATCTTATCCGATGATAGGCTAGACTTGCGGTTTTGTGATTGGATGTTGGGTGGTTTGAGTGATTGTTGAGGATTTAATCTGCTGAAAATGATATTGTGGTAGAATTTTAGTTGGCGATGTTTTTGGGGACGGAAGTCTGGAATTCTTGCATTCATGGGTAGTGATTAGTAAATACCTTTTCTTAAGGATGATATCCCGATTTTGAAAAAAATATAGATTATATGTACTGGGATTGGTTTTGATGCATTGCTGCGTGGTTTAGATGATGAATCACGCTTGAAGTCTGTCAATTATAAGTTCTATCAATATGTATTGTTCCATCATTTGAACTGACAGATGCTTATTGAGTTGAGACCAGTGGTAATTCTGGGATGTATAATAAGCATATGTCGGGATCATCAGTATGTGTTATGCAGAGAAGTTCAGCCTTGCTTCCTATAATATACTGGGAGACAACAATGCCTTTAAACACAGAGACATGTATACAAATGTCCCTATGCCATTCCTGAAGTGGAATAGGCGCAAAAGGGTTATCTGTGAAGAGTTGATTGGATGGAATCCGGATATAATTTGTTTGCAAGTAAATTCCCCTGCCTTTTGATACCTTGATATACTTTGGAGTTGTCAAAGGTTTTATACGTCTCATTAGGTATTGACTAATTTCTCGCTTTTTATAGGAGGTGGATAAGTATTTTGATATTTTCAACATTTTACAGAAAGCTGGATATCGTAGTTCGTATAAGGTAACTTCTTATTTATAGTTGTCTTTAGCAGTAATGTTGGTTTACTAAATTCAGAATGACGATAATTGACCCTTTCTTCTTACACTGACCAGAGACGTACTGGAGATGCTGTTGATGGTTGTGCTATTTTCTGGAAGGCGAATGAGTAGAATCCTCAAACATGTTTTGGAATATGTGCATAGGATGGAATTCTCTGATTTTTAATTTATGTAGGTTCAAATTGCTTGAAATGGAGAGCATTGAATATAAAAAATACGGTCTTCGTGATAATGTAGCACAGCTTGCTGTCTTTAAGGTATGTATTTTGGGAAGGTTGCCCGGGACGCTAGAATAGCTCTCACTAGTTCTTTATGGATGTGGATAGTTTTAGGCTTTAGCGAGTGGCTACACAAATTGATATTTCCGTCCTTAGTGATGGGTGGGCTTCATGAGGGGTCTCGCATGATGAAAATTAAAGTCCACCCATCTCACTCCATTTAGCGCAGACAGATGTGCAGGGCAGAATCAAGGAGATTTGTGGTTGGTAACATCCATGTACTTTATAATCCAAGCAGGGGTGAGGTCAAGTTAGGTCAAGTAAGTTCGTTGCTTGCTAATATTTTTGCTTCAGCTATTATCTGCTTATATCCTCATGTCCCTGCTGAAGAAAAGTATGGCAATTCTCAGTTAAAAAGCAGATAATTTACTTTAGACATCCAAGTAAATAAGCTGCCGTTGATTTTATTAGTCCTTCCATAACGTATCCCTGGCCCTGCCAAGTCCTTGTCGGTAATGATTTATTATAGTATTATACCTTGATTGAAGTCAGGCCTCACCGCCTTTTCTACTGACTAATATCAGGTGGTTTCAAGATGTCTCCTGTCATTTTTTATTTGTTTAAAGAAAAGATGGCCACGACAACATTGCGAAAATAATCCTCTGATAATCCTAGAGATTTTTATTTCCCACCCACCTTCATTAATGCTTTAACCCTGCAATGCTTAGATACGTTTCTTCTCATCGAGGGCGGCTGAACTTGCTGAGAAATGGGGCGGCACTCCAATTGTACTTGCTGGTGATTTCAACACGATTCCAGAGGTGGGGTTCCCCTGTCCTAGCGAAACCCACTTTCAGCTTTCCGAAAGAATAATCTTTTTTCTCATCATCTCATCTGCTCGCTAGCAGAGTCCAATCTACAGATTCCTGTTGTCATCTCAGGTGCATCACGAACTGTGCCATAGATCACACCTTAATGGATGCCTTTTTATGCTTGACCGACTCTGACGCAACACTTCATTTGCAGCTGGATATTTCGCCATATGATAGGAGGGAGCTGTCTGGCCAAAGAAGTAATAATCTGGCAAACGTTGTTGGCTTGAAGCGGGACATAAGCGATATGTCATTTCTAATGGACAGGCAAGCCATTTCTTTTCGTTCCTCGTGTTGTTACATCTGAAACTTCTGTAATGCTGGAACACCATCTGATTTCAGATATCTGAACGTGGACTGGACTGAAGCAGAGCTCAAAACTGCCACAGGCAATGTGGGTTCTGGAGTAGCTATGCATCCACTTAACCTGAAGAGCTCCTATGCCATTGTCAAAGTATCTACCTTTCATCTTTGTCTTTTGGTCTGTCTCAGTTGATATCAGTAAATAACTTGATGAGCTCTAAAACTTCAGGGAGGTGAACCAGAAGCGACTTCATACCACTCCAAATTTATTGGGACAGTAGACTATATATGGTGTGAGTCCTGCTATCTAACATTTTCATGAACGAGATCATCTTCCATTAGTGATGTGCTTGGTACTTAACTGCAGGTATTCCGAAGGCCTCACACCGACCCGAGTTCTGGACACTCCCCCGCTGGATATTCTCCACGGAATTGGCGCACTTCCCTGCGAGGTAAATTACCTGCTGCAAGCTTTGACAAAGATGTGAGTCTGAGTAAGGTTATGTTGGTGGCAGAATGTCGGTAGCGATCACTTGGCCTTGGTGACGGAATTCGCCTTCACGGAAGACTTCCTGGCATCAGAGTAAAGAGGCCTTCGCCTTCAGAAGTACTTGGCAAAACCAGCTCCCCAATGAACATTGCTCTCGGGTACGCGTATTTAGTTGTAAGCATGACACGTGGAAAATTATATTCATTGTGTCGGGCTGGTCACGTGTCGCAATTTTAGGGCTCTGTAGTCGTGATCGTAACTGGATCCCGCTTATCCTCAACAGTCCCAAACAATACGGAAATCTCGACCGGCCATTGCGGCCGCCACGTGCCCCCTATGAAATGCGCAGAAGCAACTGTGGGTTCCCCACGTCGAAACCTTTCTCCCCCGGCCCTCCCCCCTCCGTGGACGGGAAGGTAAAATACTCTACGCGGGGCACACGGCTGCACCACCACCGACGACCGCTGCGCCCGATCATCTCCGTCCTTTCGACATGCTTTTGATTTTGAAGGGGGACAAGAGATATAAGGCGGTTGGTCGATGACGCCATTGGAGCTGTTAAGGAGTGAGATTCGCCCGTCTTCCGTCATTCCTCCTTGTTTGACGACGACTTCTTTGTTTTCGGTGTTTTGGGGATGAGGTGGACAGAAGTGGTTAGTCTCGTTCGGACGATGGTCTCGGATTTTCTTGTTCGGTTTTCGGACTGAATCCCTGCAAACTACGAGCTCGACTGCTGTCGTAAGTTTGATTAAGGAAGCAGTGTGGTTCATGCCTGTTGCCGTTTCATTAGTCTCCTGGTGAGGTGGAGATTAAGAGGCGATCGGCTTAGTTCTTCTCGTTCGCTGCACGTCAGTGAAATACGATCACCCACGAGTCCTTGAACGGCATTGTGAGGACGATCAATGGCGTATCTGCCCTCTTGTTGACTGTTTTGCCTGGGAAGAGCGGGATTTTGGAAGGTATACATGGGTGGGAGCTATGGCCGAGTTCCTAGGGGCCGTGATTCCCTCTTTGGATGGAGAAGTGAGGTTCCAGCCGTTCTTGCACTTGTTCGGCCGTTTGGGTTTAATAAGATAATTTGGCTCACTGCCTTTCTCGTTTGTAATTTTGTAGTGGAGTTTCCTCTTTCAACAAGTTTGTCCATGAACTCTCCATTGATTCCTGTTTATTGCTCATCCAATGACGAATCCTCCTTGTACCAGAGCTCACGTTCTTCCATGGCAAGTTCTTTCAGAAGAAACGACCAGGAGAGGGCGGGATGGACTAGTCTGATTTTTTCATGAATTTTTCTCCCAGCATATATTCCCTCGGCTTTTTCACCTGTTCTATATATTCCATACTTCAGTAATGCAAAAATCTCGTCTGACTGGGGAAGCCAAAATACTTATGTAAGAGCAATCAAGAGATTGCATAATAACATTTGAGATAACATTATTCGCCATACAACAGACCGTAGGAGGGGAGTTATTGATGTGCTGCAGCAATCTACATATAATAATAGTCTGAAGATGCTATGTGCAGGCAGAGATGTGTTGCCATGCGGATCATTTTACTTTTTCACTGTATTGTTGGCAGGATTTTTATCTCGCAATTGAGGTTTTAATAGAGACTCTATCTGATGTTGTGTGCAAGATGGCAATAAGTCTTCTTTCACCTGTGGATGTCATTAGAAGCGTTGGAGTTGGTTTCTACCTGTAATGAAGGAAGCAGTTGCTCTTATAATCATGTGACTGTGCCTGTCGAATCATGTGAGAGTGATATGCCATTATAGCAGTCACGGAATACAGATACCTGAACATGTCAGGATATCAAAACGGAGCTCGGCTATGTGATAGCTGCAGATTTATTTCCTCACTCCTGAGATGTTGCTTTAGGTTGTGCTTGATGCACATTATCAATTTTTTCCATGATCAGGTATCCATACGAAGCTATTCATGTAATCACCTGAGATGGGTATATTCTTCTTTTGGAAAGAATTCCCAGGTATATATCTACCATACACATTGTCCAACTCTATCTATCGACTGTCAACTATGCATGATGTCTTCTCAATGGTTACAATTTGTTTGCAGTTTATTTGCGGCATGGTATCCTTGATTCTTCTATGGAGCGAGTCTCTCTATATTTCCCATCAGATAGGAATTTTAAGTTCTGCGTATTCAGATCAAATTTTCAACCATTGTGGTGGTTGTGATTGGCCTTTACATGACCAGGGAGGGGTCATGTTCTCTTTGGTTTGGCTTATTGTTTTTAATTTGGCTGCAACAGCTGGGTTTCCTGTGGTGTTGTAGGTTCTCCTGCTTTTGCTGCCTATGACCAAGGTCAACGACCCATCTTCCCACTTATATTTGCTTCTTTATCAATATGAAAATATCACTTGACATGCTTTTGAGCTTTGCTTCTTGGCAGGATATGACGTTTTTCTGGGCAACTTACAGGGCTTGCTGGCTCGAGATCTCCACAATTGTCCTGCCATTGGCTGGGTGGTCCAGACCCTGATGAGTTACGTCATCAGTGGGGACAGCTCGAACTGGGTCAGAGTCCTTGGCCTGTCCACAACAACATGAACGACGTGCCTGGTGTCTCGTTCCAGGTGGCTCTCCACCTTACGAAGATGAAACGAGCAGACAAATTCATGATGTACGATTATGGGAGCAGTTCTGCGAACATGGTAGCATATGGATCCTCCAAGCCTTGGATCTAGGGGAGTATTATGGGTTCATAGACTTGCCAGTCTGACTTGGTCGCGGGAAAGAAGGACAAGGTGATCCATCCCTCGATGGTAAGGAAGCACTATAAGCTGATGAAGCAATCAGGTGTCGATGTATCGTCGAACGAGTTCAAGTATGCGCACTTGGACTACACGTTCTCTCATCACGAGGAGCTCCTGGACTATGTCATATCAAGAGTGATGATGGTGGACCCTGGCCCGAAAAGGCTGTTGAGTCTGATGGGCATGAGGTCGTCAAGGAAAGAGCTTGGGAACAGCTGAAACACCTACTAGCTTGGAGGGAGCGTGTGTGCATGTACGATGTCGTACGAATGTATTTTTACATGTATAGGCTTTAGGAAAGCGGCTTGCTTATCTCTGATGTTTTAGTGAGGGGGTGAAGCGCCAGAAAATCAGCATAATTCTTGCAGGATGTATGTAAGTAAAGCTTATTAGAACAAAGCAAGTCGGACAGAAACGTGTTTGTACAGTTTCAAGTGATAGGGTTTGTCGGTTCTCACTTGGAACTTCCAATATACACTTAACATATTGTAAGATAAAATTCAGTAAATTTTTTTTTTTACTAATTTAGTTAATTATAATAAAACATGAAGTCCGAGATCGTCTCGGTAGTAATTCGGGTAAATCTTGTGGGCCGACCATTGATCCGAACACGTTGTTTAGCTTATTCCATCGTTTTCAAATTTGCCCGTGTTCCGCCCTGATCTTTTCGCCAGTCCATAAAACGTAATGGGCCCAGCCCAATTTGACCAGAGTCCTAAACGACGTCGTGTCAAGCCGTCTTCTTCCCCCTGCTGCGACACAAACCCGAGTCCAAAAAGCAAAGGCTTGTGGTTGGGACCGTTCGGTCGGCGGCGGAGGGACGTGACAATGGTCGGAGGGCCGCCCTACTCTCAGCGATGGGGATACGTACGGATCATCACGGGGACGATACTCGGAGGAATCCTCGGGTTCTACGTCATGCACCGAGTCGAAGTCAGCTATAAGGTCGGGGACTTGATTTCCGATTGTTGCTTCATGTTTTCGTTTCTAGCTTGCTCTGAGGTATTGCTGAGTCTTTGGGGTTCACTGGGTATTGTGAGGAATTGTTGAAGGAGAAGATGAATGATAGGTTAAGGATTTACCAGAGGGAGATGATGAGGAAGGAGGAAGAGCAAAAGCTGCAGCGGGGTTTCGACGAGTTCGAAGAGTCTGTTTCTTGATAAATTATGGGGGGTGGGGGTGGGTTTTTGCTCCCTGAAGCTATGTGAATTTGTCTTCGTGAAAGTGGGATTTAGTGAGGTGGATCTGGATTGATTCTGTGAGTTGGGATTTCAGAAAGTTGGAAAATTTATATGCCGGAGGTCGTGCTGATATGATCTTATATTTTTGGGCATTCTGTGTTTTTTCCAGCCGCTGGCTCTTTTCAATAGCATTCATGTTTTGACTCTATGGATTTTTAGATGAGGTAAAAAGACTGCAGTGTGCAGATCCCCTTCACTGTTATTAGGGGCTGGGATGGGGATAGAACATATATGTATATGGGTAGACATGTTCCAAGGGATAGTCCAAATCAATAATGGAACTTGTTTCAATATCAGAGGCCCCACATCCCGGTATCCCTTCATTTGGTGTTTAAAGTTAAACTTATGATCTTTGGTGTAGCTTTTGTGATTCTGCTTACAGTTACAGTTGATCAGTTATCTGCTTTGTGGTTTATGTGTTTGAAGGAATGGATTGAATGAAATTCACTGATTAATGAGTTAAATGTTTCCTGAGGAAGATTTTGGAAATCCAAACACAAAATATGTCGTTGATTCTGTTGAAGGTAAACATTGATTACCTTTGGTTGACCTAACATTGGATTGGCTCACGATTTTCATTGTACAGGTCTAAGAGGACAATAGACGTGCATATAATGGACAAACATGGGCTCTTGTCAGAAAAAAAAAATTGCAGTGTAAAATTTTAGCTGGATAAGTGGTTTCAAACTTTCATTGTAGTCAACCTGGTGTAATTTGGCCCTGAGCAAAACTGCTTGAGAACTTTTTTTTTTCCAAAGAAACATTCTCAGGGAGTAGGAGCTTTCGGCATAGCTCTTTGTTGTTTTTCGCAGGACTGCCAAAAAACTTGCGCCAAGACCAAACTGGCATTAGCCTTCGGTGGTGAGGGAAGAAACTGTGATTTGACCAGCCGGAGTCCCTTCTGGCTTGGTTCCACTTGATGGATCTGATTCCCTGCATTCTGATGAACTGTTTTTGCTGTGGGGGACCACTCTAAAAATTTAGCCATACTCTAGCTCTGTACATTTAGTTCTGTCCGAACTCCTCCTTTGTTGTTGTGGGGGTCACTTCAGTGGAGCTCCTTGTGCTTGTTTGCAAAAATCTGTTCCAACATAGTCAAGAAAAAGGGTACATTTTGTGTAGTCTGTAGATGCTTTTTAAATGCCTAAAGCCAGAGTATAGGTGGCCCTTATGTTAGCCCAGAAAAATGACCACGCCTCTTGAATGTCACTTGCTCAAGCTAAGAGAGAAAGGGACTTGAAAAATGACCACGCCTCTTGTTATGCTATCCTCTCTGTTAACGCCTCTTGAACTAATGTTGTTGCTCTTTTGTTTCAATTCCTTCTTGTAACTTGATCTCATGCTAGTTTGATTCCCATGACTGTTTTCCGACTTGCGGTCGATTTCCCTCCCCTTGGCTTTGTTGAGCGACTTTGGTACTTAAAACTGTGAATGTTGTCTTATCCTGTTCTCTTTGCTGACCACTTCCTGTTCTTTTACATCACATTTCTGTAGGTGAAAAATCAGGAAATCCTTTAGGTGCATTGGGGAAGAGTGGACCACATGCACGCCTTATGTCCGTGTAAGGAAGATACCCATGGCCATATTTTTCTTCTTCCTAACAACGATTAATATAAGGCCAAACCTCTTAAGCCATGTGCCACCCCCCAGAACACACTCTTTCTTTTCTCCCTTGAGTTCAGGAGTTAGCATAACAGAGAGGATAGCAGTAGCAGCGTATTCAAAAAAGGGCGTCCGCAAACAAAAACCAGGATAACAAACCAAACCCCTCAAACATATTTTCCTGTGATGAAGATGAACAGTGTTGAAGAAAGGGAGGGATCTAAGAGGAAGCTTTCGGTTTGGGGTAAAGAAGTAGGGAAGTTCTTGAAGGAGCAGAGGGGTAGGCTGTATATAATCCGGAGATGTGTGGTCATGCTTTTGTGCTGGCAAGATTAAGGTGGGTGGTGGTGGGTTTTGAGAGATTAAAGAAGTATCACTTGCTGGGAAATCCTCCCATGTCCTTCCCTCCTCCCCTTTTTTCTTCTCTCTAGATTTTGTAAGTGGGATAAAAGGAATCCCTTCTTTAGCGCTTTTATAGTGTTTTTTTTTTCCTTTCTGGTGTTTGTGTGTGTGTCTGCAGGTGTTTAGTAACTTTAGGTAAAGCAATGTCACTGTTAGGTCTCGTTCCTCATTGGGATGTGTCTGTACCATGGTGTCCTCCCTAGCTCTCCAAGTGCTTACTGATTTCCCCAGAACCCCATGTTCAGAATCGCACCCTTTGTTTTTTCTGCCTTTACTTCCCAAACTTAGCTTGTGATCCCTCAATCACCGTGAAGTAACTGGGGTTGAGATGATTTGGGTGTTCTGGAAGATCTGCTTGTAACAAAGTAAAATAAAAGAAGTGGGACTACCTCCTCCCAACAGGAGAAAGGAGAATGCCTCGTGTGTTGTGTCAGAAATCTTGTCCATGAGAAGCAAAAGAAGGTAGGTGTTGCAATTCTTCCCCCAACCCCCTTCTTACATCAATCCGGTTCTTATTTAAGACAAAACAACAAGTCCTAAATGGAACACCTTGGTTTTTTTGCATGGCCCCGGAAATTAGTCGTGCAAAAGAATAATTACAGAATGTTTAATTTGGTTTCAAGGATAAGTAGAAGTTCATTAGGCCTCTTGGGTGCACCCTATGCCTCTACTTTAAAAAAAAAACTAGATTACATGGCGACATTATGGTTGTTAATCTGTAATTAAATGTCTTCTCATCCCCACCTCCCAATCTCTAATTAACCAATGCCTACAATTACTAGCTACAGTTTTGCTATTGGGACATTGGAGGTGGGGGTGGAGGCGGCGCCGGCATAGGATATGCGACGGGAACCAAATACGGCGGATGTGGATGGTGACCTGGGGGAGGAAGCATGACTGGCGTCCCAACGGCAGATGCTAGGTGCCCGGGTGGTGCTGCCACGGGATGCCCAACTGGTGCGCCGTACATGCCCACCCCAGGCATATGGGTTGGGGGCCTGACCTTCAAAGAGGGCCCCATCGCTGCTGCGCTGGGGGGGTTCGCAGCATTGCCCTGTTGCCCTGTTATTGGAGCCTGCGCAGCCGCGGCATCCCCGTTGGTTACGCTAGTGATGTCGTGGATGCTGGACCGTCTCCGGTCCCGGTTCATTGAGTTTAGACGAATGAAGTACTTCTGTGCGTGGCTCGCGACTTGCGTCGGAGTCCTTGATATGACAAAGTTCCTCGAGATGCTCCTCCAGTCGCCTTTCCCAAATTTATCAAGACCAAGCAGAAATAACCTGCAAAGCAGAATGACCACCGGGCCGAAATTCGAACCACTCTCAGAAAATGCATCGATTCCTCTGTTCCCAGACCGATTCGTCGCCAGGATGACCCTGCCGGTTCACCGGAGAAGATAAAAGAAAAAAAGACGGACAGCCAGATTAGACACCTGTGTTCGTCCTCTGTCCAAGGAATTCCTTTTCTCCGCTCCTGGTCCGACCGCGAACTCCCCTTCCCGCCACCGCCGCCGCCCGACTCATGCCCGCCTAGCCCAGGGAAACCATTCCCGAACCCGCAACTCGATGAAGACCGCTTTCCAGACGGGTGAGAGCCGCCGCTCTTCTTGGGGGACGGGGACGCAGGCTCATCGGAGGAGGCATAGTTGGGCAGCTCAACGTGACCGCTTTCGATCGCGGCCACGTCGTCGACAAGGACCTTGTAGTGCAGCTTAATCTCCTGGAGAGACTTGGTGGGAACGAGGGAAGAAATCTTGTCCCAGACCTCCTCGGAGTCCTCAACCCAATGCAAGGCAATCGCATCCTCAAAAGCCTTATCTTCTTCCCTACTCCATTCCGACATGTTCTCTTCTACGAGTTGGACGTTCGATGAGGTCGTAAGGACGAGGTTGTCGTGGTGGTGGTGGTGGTGGTGTTAGTACAAGTCTCGCTTTGTGTTGAGAGGATTGATTGGTGTCTTTGTTGATGTGAGGTTGTGGGGGGAGGGTGCGTAGGATAAGACCAATCTCCCTTCGGTTGTATTCGTGAGGGTGAATTATGTGTGGATTGGACCACCACCATCTCCCCCCCGACATTTCTTTCTTCGTTATTCAAAAACTTTAGGCAAAAAATTGTTTTTCTTTTTAAATTTTAGTGTCCACTGATTCTGGGTTCGTTCACAGGAGGAGGAATTGTCCACATTTGTGAAATATAAAAGAGATATTTTAGTGGAGAAGAAGGCCACACACACTCTTTTTGTGGGAGAGCCAAAAAAAATACTTTCACTTTTTTGGCAAATTAGTATTAAAATTAACTAAATGAAATAATCTTAAATAACATGAAAACAGCCCGATTAAAATAATATCTACACGAGAAAAGGTCAGACACTTTTCAATTTTTTTTTTTTCATATAATAATATAATGAAAAAGTACATAAAAAATTATTAGAAGGGGGGGTACTTGTTTCACTACATGGGAAAAAAGTTCCCAAGAAAGAAAAGAAAAGGTTAATCATTACAAACATTATTTGGTTGCTCCCTAATCATTAGCTCCCATCTGTTTTCACTGGCTCTAGGACTTATTGAAAATAATAATAATAATTATAATTCACCAGTTGAATATTATTATTGGTGGATTTTTTTTTATTAATTATTTTTTTCCCTTTGGTCTAAAAGACGTGGCGAATTCCCCACGGCTTGTTTAAAGCTTCTCCAAAAATTCATATATCTCCCTCCCTCACTGGACAAAAATTCGAACGATGCTTTCTCAAAATTACATGCACAGATTTGAATACTTGAATACCAAATACATGTCACCAAAATTACCCATCTTGACCAGCTAGATAAGATAATTTATATCGGTAATTAGAAAGATTTCGTTCAGAGCATGTTACCACTGAATCCCAATAAATAAATAATTCACGGTGGTCGATAAAGAAATCAGTTCGATTCAGAACAATGTAACTGGAGGAAAATATTAACGAGTGGAAAAGAAGAAACTAATCTATTGATTTTAAAGAGAAAATCTTGAGAAATTTAATTAATGGAAAAGATAATATCTCTTTATTAATTAATTTTTTTAGTACACGGATCAATTTAATTGATGAATAAAATAAAACTGAGTCAGTAAAAAAAAATCAAAGGAAAAATTAGATTCCGTCGATGTGGAAAATTCTTCAAGTGATTGGAGGAGCTAAAATCTTCTCAATAAATTTTTTATAAAAAAATACCTAATGTTTTATCTTAGTTTTACGGTAATAATCGACTGTTAAATGAAATTACCCAATTTTATTCCTTATTTGAATGCCATTACGACTCGAGTAGTAACTGTCGAGACTCTTTGCCTGCCGAGACTCTTTATTTACCGAGATCCTTCATCTACCGAGATCTTTTATATATCGAGACCATTCATTTACCGAGACGTTTCATTTGGTTATACTATAAATAAAGGGCTTTGTAAGAAGTATTTTGTACCTTTTGATCGAAACCAATAAAGAAATTCTTTCCTCATGTCTACGTTCTTTTTCTTGTGTATTCTCTCAATCTTCTTCCTTCTTGTTTCGTTGTTTTTCAACACGTTATCAGCACGAAGCTCTACAGGAAAGCGAGGAAAGAAAAGAAAAGGACGATCGTATCCAAGATTCTTCAGATTGAAAGGGCGCTAATTCAGCGATTATGTGGAGGTTTGTAAACGGTAATCCTACACGCTATTTCAATATTTTTTTATTACATTTATCGAAAGGTTTATTCGTACCAAATCTCGATCCCCCGAAGCGGATCCACGATTCCTGGAAGCGGATCATCGATCATTATTTTCCAAAATCGGATACTCGATTCCCAGAAGAGAATCCTTGATTTTCTCGATTCCCAGAAGGGCAAGACACTGTGCACAATTAGTCAGTAAAATGGAAGTTTCCGGAAATGAATCCTCCACCAATGAAAAATGTATTTGTCTCGTTGACAGCACATCAACGCATACTATTTTGAAAAGCAAGAAATTCTTTACCGTCTTGGTAATGAACGGAACAAGTGTCAATACGATATCTGGAAGTACAAAAATAATTGAGGGCTCCAGAAGAGCAAATATCTTATTATCCAGAGGAACAAACATTTGTATCGATAATGCGTTGTATTCCTCTAAGTCACAGAGAAATTTATTGAGTTTTAAAGATATCCGCAAAAATGGATATCATATTGAGACTTCGAATGAAAATGACAAAGAATATTTGTGTATTACAAATATCATCTCGGGTAAGAAATGTATATTAGAAAAACTACACACAGTTTCCTATGGACTATACTTCACAGATATAAGAGTTGGCGAAGTACATGTTGTTACAAACCAGAAGTTTGTCGATCAAAATAATTTTATTACATGGCATGATCGATTGGGGCATCCTGAAGTTATAATGATGCGAAGAATAATTAATCATTCGTGTGGGCATTCATTGAGATACCAAAAGATTTTTCTCCCCAATGAATTTTCTTATGCCGCTTGTTCCCAAGGGAAGTTGATAATTAGGCCATCACCATAGAAAATCAGGGCTGAACCCTTAAAATTTCTTGAAAAAATACAAGGTGATATATATGGGCATATTCATCCGCCATGTGGACCATTCAGATACTTTATAGTATTAATTGACCCGTCAACAAGATGGTCACATGTGTATTTATTGTCAACTCGTAATCAAACATTTGCAAGATTGCTTGCTCAAATTATCAAATTACGAGCTCATTTTCCGTATTATCCAATAAAATGTATTCGTCTTGATAATGCCGGTGAATTTACTTTCCAAGCTTTTAATGATTATTGTATATCAATTGGGATAAATGTTGAACATCTTGTAGCACATGTTCATACACAAAATGGTCTTGTAAAGTCATTGATAAAACGTCTTCAATTAATTGCAAGACCGATGCTTATGAGAACAAAACTCCCGATACATGCTTGGGGACATGCTATTTTGCACGCGGCAGCGTTAATTCGCATTAGACCTACAAATTATAATGATGTATCCCCTTTGGAAATGGTTTATGGTCAAGAACCAAATATATCTCATCTAAAAATTTTCAAGTATGCGGTATACGTGATAATTGCTCCACCACAACGCACAAAGATGAGACCCCAAAGAAGATTGGGAATATATGTCGGATATAAATCACCGTCTATAATTAAATGTTTAGAACAATTGACGGGAGATATATTTACGGCACGGTTTGCCAATTTTCATTTTGATGAAATGATATTTCCAACATTAAAAAGGGAAAATAAGTAGTTGGAAAAGAAAATAATCTTGCGTGAGTTATCATTATCTCACTATGATCCTCGTACAAAGCAATCCGAACTCGAAGTTCATAAAATTATTCACTTGCAAAACTTAGCAAATCAATTGCCAGATGCTTTTACTGACCTAAGAAAGTGACAAAGTCTTGTATTCCAGCTGCAAATGCTCCAATAAGAATTGATGTCCCTAGAGGACAACGTAATATTGCTAATGAGCCTAAAATGCAAGTGAAACGTGGTAGACCAGTCGGTTCTAAAGATAAAAATACTTGGAAAATAAAGGAAGTAAAGGCTCAAACTGAGGAAATAATTACTCCAGAAGTGCGTACAATCATTGAGAAAATGATTCCGGAAGAATCACAGGTACCTGAAAATGAAGAGACCTCTATAAACTATGTTTTGACTGGAAAAAGATGGAATCGAGATGAAATCGACGTTGATGAAAGGCTTGCATATGTTATAGCATGCAATATTATAAATGATAACGAGGATCTTGAACCAAAGTCTGTTGAAGAATGCAGACAAAGAAATGATGGGCCAAAATGGAAAGATGCGAATGGAACAGAGTTAAAATCGCTCACAAAGTATAAAGTTTTTGGACCCGTTATCCGTACACCTGAAGGTGTAAAATCGATTGGTTATAAATGGGTATTTTAAAAAAAAAAGAAATGAAAAAAATTAAATTGTCAGATATAAGGCACGACTTGTTACCCAGGAATTCTCGCAGAGACCTGGTATTGATTATGAAGAGACATATTCTCCCGTGGTGGATGCAACAACATTTAAATATCTGCTAAGTTTATCAATTCATGGAAAATTGGAGATGCGATTGATAGATGTCGTTACAGTATACTTTTATGGTTTTCTTGAGAATGACATATACATGAAACTCCCTGAAGGAGTTAAAATGCCATAAGCATGTAATTCAGATTGTCGAGACCTTTACTCAATTAAATTATGCAGATCTTTATATGGATCGAAACAATTTGGACGTATGTGGTATAAACGTCTCAATGAATCTTTGTTGAAAAATGGCTATCAAAATGATCCAATATGTTCATGTGTGCTTATTGAGAGATCTGGATTACAATTATTGCGATCTATGTTGACGATTTGAATATTATTGGAACCACTGATGAAATGACTGAAACAGTTGATTATCTCAAGAAAGAATTTGAGATGAAAGATCTCGGGAAAACAAAGTTATGTCTTGTCTTGCAGATTGAGCATTTAGAAAATTGAATTTTCGTCCATCAATCTGCTTATACATCAAAGGTGTTAAAAAGATTTTATATGGATAAAGCGTATCCCTTGAGTAGTCCAATGATCGTGAGATCGCTTGATATAAATAAAGACCCATTTCGACCTCGAGTGAATGATGAAGAACTAATTGGTTCTGAAGTACCATATCTAAGTGCTATTGGAGCACTAATGTATCTTGCTAGTCATACTAGACCTGATATATCGTTTGCTGTAAATTTATTAGTATGATATAGCTCATCTTCTACAAGGAGACATTGGAATGGGATAAAACACATGTTTAGATATCTTCGATGTACGACGGATATGGGTTTATATTATCCTTATACGCCTGAAGCAAAATTGATAGTATATGCACATGTAGGATATTTATGATCCTCATAATGGTAAATCTCAATCATGTTATGTATTCACATGTGGTGGTACTGCTGTATTTTGGAGATTTATGAAGCAGACTATTACTGCCACATCTACTAATCATTCTGAGATTATAACGATTCATGAAGCAAGCAGAGAATGTGTGTGGTTGAGATCTGTTATACATCACAGAGAATCACGTGGTTTACATGTAAATAAGAATGTCCCGACGACATTATACGAGGATAATGCTGCTTGTATTGCTCAACTGAAAGGAGGATATATTAAAGGCGATAGAATGAAATACATATCACCAAAATTCTTTTTCACTCACGATCTCCAGAAGAGTGGCGATATTGACATTTAACAAATTCGTTCTTCAGATAATCTGGTAGATTTATTTACAAAGGCTTTCCCTGCGACGACCTTTGAGAGTCTTAGACATAAAATCGGTATGCGTAGACTTGGAGATCTACGATGAGGCTATGAAGAGGGGAAGTAAAAATATTGTACTCTTTTTTCCTTGACCACGGTTTTTTCCCACAGGGTTTTTCAGGTAAGGTTTTTAACGAGGCAATATCATAATGATCATTCAAGGGAGAGGAGCATTATGAATATTTGTGAACGCCATTATGGCTCCGAGTAGTAACTGCCGAGACTCTTTGCCGGCCAAGACTGTTCATCTACCAAGACCTTTCATATACTGTGACCATTCATCTACCGAGACGTTTCATTTGGTTATACTATAAATAGATGGCTTTATAAGAAGTATTTTGTACCTTTTGATCGAAATCATTAAAGAAACTATTTCCCCATTTCTACGTTCTTTTTCTTGTGTATTCTCTCAATCTTTTTCCTTCTTGTTTCGTTGTTTTTCAACAATTCCGTCGATGTGGAAAATTCTTCAAGTGATTGGAAGAGGTAAAATCTTCTCAATAAATTTTTTATAAAAAAAACCCAATGTTTTATCTTAGTTTTACGGTAATAATCGACTGTTAAATGAAATTACCCAATTTTATTCCTTTTTTCTGGCACTGGCATTTCCTTTTCCTTACCGGGCAAATGGATTGATCATAAGGATAACGATATGTTACGATTCCTATCTTCAGCGGGGGAGACATCTCCTATTCATAGGAAGGAACAAGTAACCTTGACGACGAGAGATAGAGAGAGCGAGAGTGACGGGGACGACGACGACCGGACGGGCGAAATTGCAAATCGCCCCTCCTCCTCTCACTTTCTCGTGAAAAAAGAGTATCCCGACCTCCTCAAGTCGTCTTTTTAGCGCGTCCCTCTCAATGGGCCTGTAAGAAAGCCCATAAGCCCAGGGCCCATGAACACAGACTTCGACGTCTTCGTTTTCCTTCCCTTAGAAGAAATAAACACGTATGTCGGGGGTGGAAGAAGGTCGCTGTCCTCCTTCCCCTTCGTGGTGGACATGATGAGTGAAGTCAATCACCAAATGTAACAAGACATGCATGGATGGTTGGTGACCACATCAAACTTACTTCAATATGATATGTATCCTTAAAAAAAGTAAGTTCCATCCAACTGGAGATTGCCTAGCGATTGTTGTTAGGTGTAGGGTGGGTGGGTACGGTGGAGAAACGACAGATTTAAGCCGTATTCTTTGCGCGAAATCAAGGAAGATAAATAAAGCAGGGGAATCCCATACGAAAGCGATTCCCCAGCCAGGTGTTGAAAGTAATAGATGAGAATCTGATCCCAAAATGTAAAATTTTAGGTTATATATTATATAAAGTTTTATTAAAAACTTAAGTTATTACGTAGTTTAACACGCTCTCTTAAAGGGAATCGGACAGGCATCTTTGACTCTGGGCTACTCTTGGTTTAAGTTAGACGGGCACTTTTAGCTTCACAGGGATTTTTGCCTGTGCGGAAATTTGAACACAACACCGCTCTGATATCATATATAAATTTTACCGTTTGACCTAAAAGTTTAAATTATTAGGTGAAGCTTGATTTTACATTATGTGTGAGATGTTCCTGCATGTTCTATCCAAATTGAGTGGACATGATCGAGAGAAATGATCAACTCAAGCGAAGGATGATGACGAAGAAAGAAAGAAACCTTAACTCCAAAGGAATCAGCTTTAACCCAAAAGGAAAGCTTAGCTCCGAAGAAGAATGGTGGTGGCTTCATTTTCCCGAATGGGACAACATCTCATCACTTTCACCACGGTCCAATTGATCATGACCACCTTCTATTTATCATATATTGATGTGTGTGTGGTGTGATCCTACTTTGAAAATTAATTTACACCCCCCATGATTGGTGGCTTTGCATCTCATATCTCCGCTCTTTGGAAATATAATTTAGATCCCTCCATCCAACAATTTCCCTCGTGATAAGAATAATATATCTTGATCCCAAAACCCTCTCCCCCTCGTGGCATGCATATCATTTTCTATTCTTTTTTTTTTATTATTATCATTTCTTGTTTAACTTGCTATTCATCCTGCTTATGCAAAATTTCACCCTCGTGGCGTGCATATCATTAGGCAAGTCGTGAGGAGTTGGTGCAACCTTTTTGCTTATGCAAAATTTCACCCACGTCGCCTTCAACACAATAATCGAAACATCTCCTCAACTCTCACATTATTGTCCTGACGATACTCTGAGATCGAGTGGCACCTACTTAACACCCCCCCCAATCAATCGCATCAGGCAGGCGCACTAAGCATCCTGCATGATCCCTCCGACAAGAAGATATTAAAGGTGGGGATGATTCCATCCATCTCCATTGACTTTGGAGAAATCTTCATCAGCGCACCTCTTGCCTCCACCCCTCCCCCCCTGGTGTATGTCCCATTTGTCTAACCTGTAATTTGAATTTGTCTCCGTTGACATGATAAGCTATTTTAGGCTTACTTTATGACAAAACCCACAAAAGGAATATAGAGAATAGGCGTGGCGCTTGTACTAATTCTACAGCCCACGTCTGCACAGATCGCACGTCTTAAAGGACGGTTTATTGACCCGAGATCCGCGGAGTCTACAGCCCACGACTGCACAGGTCACATGTCTTAAAGGATGGTTTGCTGACTCCGAGATCCACGGAAAGTAGTTTAGATTGGAGGATCTCCGGAGAACGTGACAGACCTATTAGACCAAGTATAAAAGGAAGGAGATCTTCCTTGGAAAAATTCACGATCAATCAGCTGAACAGAAGCCTTATATTGCTTGTCACCCCGTAGTTATTTGGATTCCCCGACCTGGGCGAAACTCGTGTGGTTTCATTGGTCTTCACTTCCATCACCAGAGTGAGCAACCGTAGCTCTGGTAGCCAATTCCCGCCAGCATTCCACCACCAGAGTGAGCAATCGTAGCTCTGGTAGCCAAATTCTGCCAGCATTCCACCGCCAGGATGAGCCACCGTAGTCCCGACAAACAATTCCGTCTTCGTTTCCGTCACCAGGGCGAGCAAACGTAGCCTTGGTATCCACATCCGCTACCACTTTCGGCCACACTCCGTCCTCCAAGCCCCAGCAAACAGTTTTCACCGCCCAGGATCGCAAGTCTACAGCCCCCCGTCATCAAGTCTACGACGTCCCGTCCAGATTCACAAGTCCACAACGCCCTATCATTAAGTCTACGACGTCACCATCGTCCAATTTCGCAAGCCCGCGGTGTCCAGCAGCAAGTCTACGACTACTACCGTCCAGATACACCAGCCTGTAGCGCCCAGCTGCAAGTCTACGACTCTACCGCCCAAATTCACAAGTCTGCAGCGCCCAGCAGCGAGTTTACAACATCGCACCATCGTCCTTACTTTATTTTTCATGGCTGTAAGCATTTCATTCTTATTCATTCATTTAACTCAATCTATTTCTTTTACTTACTGGCTGTAAGCATTTCATTCTTATTCATTCATTTAACTCAATCTATTTCTTTTACTTACTGACGACCACATTAAAAGACCCTGTGAGTATTATTGCCAAATATTTCCGACGTGATCCGTTTCGACGCGAACAGTCTCTCTATACACACTGCTTGTCCAATTGGCAACCCGTGATTTTGGATCCACAACAACCAAATCATGTTGGCATCCTAACCAAATCATGTTGGCATCCTGCGATCCAACCCAAAAACAACAAAAAGGATTGGTAGGCGAGAGAGAGTTCCGATATTCGACATAACGCTTAGGGTGTAGTAGTACACGAGACTCGTTCGACCAACGACAGATAGAAAGACACCGAATAGAAGTGAAATCTCGTCTGAAACCATCTGAAACCATCTCATCTCACCGGTTAGCAAAAGAAGTGGTAAAAAAGGATTAGACATCTGGCGGGTCCATCGATTTTCCTCTCATCTACCAGTCCCCCCGAAAATGTGACCATGATCACACCAAACAATCCTTCCCCTCCGTTTATCTCTTTCATTTTCCTCCGAATGAAATAGGCAAACTATTCCCCATTGACTCAGAGGAACGCTTCAGTGGCGAGGACACTCGGAATACGCTCGGGAGATCCAATCTCAGCGGCTTAATACGGTTCTAAAAAGATGTAATAAGACTGAATCGAACAAAGCCTTTTGAACTACTTGTATGTTTACCTCGTAAGTCGGAAAAAAGCTATTCGATGATGGTTGTTAATGTTTTGGTGCCTCCCTTCCTCCAACCCTTCTGCCACTATTTAAATGCCTCACTCCCCCCCCACCCCTCTTCTTTATTACAACCACGCGAACCCAACTCCCCCCCCCCCCCCTCCCCCACCCCTCTTCTTTATTACAACCACGCGAACCCAACCCCCCCCCGGCGTTTCCTTTCCACGTAGCTTTAGCAAAAGATACACAAAGACTTGGGGGGCCGGCTCTCTTTCCCTCATTTTTTACGGGAAGACGAAATGGTTGGGGGGAGGACCCTCGTCATCGGATCTTTGGGTTTCATCGGCAGGTTCCTTGCGGATGCCTGCCTCGACGCCGGCAGGCCGACTTACCTCCTCGTTCGTCCAGGAGGGATGTCAGATGCCAAGACGATCGCGATCCAGTCCTTGCAAGAGAAAGGAGCAGTCATCGTACATGTAAGGAGAGACGGACATAACGCTATCACGCTTCGAATTTCCTGAGACGACCGTGTTTGCTTTTCCCCCCAGTAATCTAACCTTTCCTTTTTCCTTCTTCTGGGACCGGAACTCTGTTGGCCGTAGGGATCCATTGCCGACAAGGGGTCGATTGAAAAAGTCATGAGGGAGAACGGCATCGAGGTCGTGATATCCGCGGTCGGCGGGGAACGCATCCTGGACCAGCTCGTCCTTGTGGACGCCATCAAATCCGTAGGGAACATTAAGGTTAGTTAGTGTCCGAAGAGAAAAATGCCTGTTGCGATCGTGAAGGGGATGATGGCTTTTATTACCTAATTGGAAAATTGGGTTTTCTTTTCGGAACAAGCCATGATTTTATTCTACTACGACTTTTCTCTTTCTTTTTGGTTATTTGGAGGATACCGGAGAAAGTCATAAACCTTGACCGACAAATAGTTATGAAAAAGAAGAATCCCGACATTTCTTGGAATGTTTGGTCCCCGGGTTATCTTTTTGATTGATTTATGCATATATTTTTTATGGATACTAACACTGTTAAACTAGTGCTAAACAGAGGTTCTTGCCGTCGGAGTTCGGACACGACATCGACAGGGCAGACCCTGTGGAACCGGGGACGATCCTGTACTCTGCCAAGAGGAAGGTCCGACGTGCCGTCGAAGAGGCGGGGATCCCTTACACATACATATGCTGCAATTCGATCGCTGCCTGGCCTTACCATAACAACATCCACCCGGGCGACGTCCACCCGCCCCTGGACTGCTTCTCCATCTACAGCCACGGCAACGTCAAAGGTATAATAATAGAACCGGCCCGCCTCGCGGTCACCGCGCGCCAGGTCTGACTTTAGATTTACATGGACTACAAGTCTTTTTTTGGCGATTCTTGTTGGACCAACCCCTGTTTCCTCTATCAAATGTATCACTCGTCACTTCCAACTCACCCTTTAAAATAATCTATTAATAAAGTTTTGGACAACGTGGATCCCTGAATATGGAAGATTCTTAGATTGGGTTCATATTTTTAATTCGATTTGTGGCTTGAAAGACAGGTACTGGTTTGGTGAAAGCATGTTTGTTGGTTTACAAGCGTGTGAAACTCACCTACTTCTGGTTTAAGTTTAGTCATTGAGGCTTACCCAGGTCTTTTTCATCCCCAGCTTACTTCGTGGTCGGAAGCGATATCGGTAAGTTCACCGTCAAGACGCTGGATGACCCCCGGGCGATCAACAAGACAGTGCACTTCCAACCCCTGACCAACCTCCTAAGCGTCAATGACCTCGCGTCCCTATGGGAGGATAAGATACACCAGAAGCTTCCCCGCGAGACGGTTTCGGAGAAAGACCTCCTCGATGCTGCCGCAGGTACGCGCCGCCCTCAAATCCATGAAAGACTTATTTAAACAAAGTACTCTTACATAAGGCCTTTGACTCGTGCCAGAGATGATCATTCCACAAAGCATCGTTGCGGCGCTAACGCACGATATCTTCATAAAAGGATGCCAAGTGAACTACTCCCTGGATAAGCCCACCGATGCCGAAGTCACCTCGCTGTACCCCGACGAGGCCTTCAAGACCATCGATGAGTGTTTCAGCGAGTTTGCAAGGAAGGTCGTTGACGTTCCGCCAAAGTTCCCAGCGAAGGCCCGTGGAGGAGATGCCGCCACCATGCTGGCGATCAGTCCCAAGCCAGAAGAAGCAGGGGCTATAAAAGCATAGTTTGCTTCACCATGACACCAGATCCATGCATTCAATAATAAGAAAGAAAATAAAAAGCTCTTAGGAGGGTGCTTTGGGGTGGACAATTTGTCCATTTGTATGATTGGCAACTCTGTATCCCACCATTCTGTAATAGTAAAATTGTGTCGTTGTTAACGATACCGGACCGGCCCACGTACCGAGCTCAGCACACAAGTCCAACGAGGTTCCACTCTAAAATCAATTGACTATAGAGGAAGTAGTCCGTTAGGCAATATATATTGAGTCGGATTCTTTTTTCTTTCCGATTTGATATTTGGGTCTACACATTCATCCTTTTAACAAATGTGACCAAAAAGTTCACGCTATTTTTCCATTAAGAACATGAAGGGAAAATGAAGGCACTAATTTTTTTTTTTTTTGAAAAAGAAGGTCACTAGAACTAATTGGTTGCTCGTTAATGCAATAATACTCAAGGATTATCCACCAGAATTTTCGTCAAAGATGTTCCTTCCCCAGAATGAAAATGAAACAGCAATCAAAGAAACAAGCCCAGAACAAGTTCAGTGGAATATGTGGTCCACGTAGATAAGCAAGTCTTAAATCACAACATTTATCCCAGGATCAATGCTACTAATCAGTATCACCGTGTGTGGAAGTGTCGCTAGGAAGAAACCTGTTTTGTCTCTCCAGATGAATGCGAGCTATCATCTACTGCAGAGTGCTCCTGTAGTTCACTGTCAACTTATAAATCCTTTCAACCATTTATTAACAGGTAAGGAACCAGTTAAGCATAAATAAAAGGGCCGACAAGGCATCCCTACAAGATCAAACTCCAAATTCCCAATACGACAAAAGGGATAAACTTCAATTTCCGGAGGAAAACGCAGGTGACATCCAAAAGACAGGAACTAACCAAGAACGGAAGACCAAGACAGTTTTCTTGGAAGAAAAGACCGATTGGACATCCAAGGCGGGGACTTTGAAGCGAAAACCAATCACGGTTCCAGGAACTTTCACAGGCAAAAATATGGGAACAATCACCAAAACATCTAAAACACAAGAAACCTAGAGAAGGATACGAACATTCAATCCCAAAACGAACCCGCGAGAAAAAAAGGGGGGGGGGGGGAAGAAGAGAAAACATAAGACTGGGAGAGATGGAGTCAAGAACTAAGGCGAAACCCGGAGATCCTGCGGGAAGGGAGATCGACGGAGAGGGAGAGCTTCTGGTGACGGACGAGGCAGCCTCCCTTGACGGAGGAAGCCGTCGCTTTGTTGTCTTCGGCGCTCTGCTTTCGCGCCTCGGCCATCTTTTAACATCTTCCCCTCCTTTTTCTGTCCCTCAGCTTTTCTCTGTACGTGCGGAGGCCAATGCCACGCCCCTCTCTCTCCTCTTTATTTTATACGGCTCGGCTAAGGATCTTGTCTTAATCCAATCTTATCCGTAGGGCTTTCCTCCCGAACCAACGGCTCAGTGGGGTCGTAATTTCATATTCGGGAAAACTAAATTAGATGTTAGATGGATTATGTTTAATTAAAAAGACGACCTTTTTTTTTTTACTTTTTACTTTTAAAATTTAATTGATTTATATGTTACAAACTATCAATTCGTAGTCCCGTTTCCAACACAGCTGATCGCGAAAATTTCAACCCTCAAAGTACGGACTATGGGTTTTACTCCAGGACGTGTAAACGCGGGGAAATCAGAAGTTGAAATCGCCGAGACATCACTCATTTACATATGCTTTTACTGCCACTCATCGTTGATTGAACCGAGTAAAAAATGGTTGAGATATCCGGTATAAACTTATAGGTTTTTCTTTCATAATTTGGAAATTACGAAGACAAACAGTCAATTAAATTATTCCATTTCCAAAAAAAATTAAAGTTAAAGTTACGCTAGAAAGAAAAGTCAACCGGCGACATAAACTTATATTTTGCATCGAGTGGGATAAAAATTGAAATAAAAAAATGATCCATGTTGAGTAATGAATCACTATGATAGGATAAATTAATTAAGGTTTTCTAAAGATCAACTTTGATAATAGTTTTATTTTCAATTACCTACATCTGAAAGTACCATTACACTTCTATTTAATTTTTTACTTGTGATATTTTTACTAAAACTTTTAAACTAAGATTTTCTTGTGTCGTAATTTGTTTTGTAAGGGAAGAAGAAGTTAAGCTTAATCTAATTAGACCCACTCGATATCTGATAGTAATAAAACTACTTCCTTAAAAAAAAAAAAGGAAAAAGAATAGCGATATTGATCAAAACTCATTTCATGAGAGAAAAAAGTCATTCATCCTTTCATAAAAAATCAAGCATCAGGGGCCACATCCTTCAGCTTGGTCTGCAGGTACTCGCCATACTCCCTGGCGTAGTCCTTCACGTGTCGTGCTGTGTCGTAGATTCGGTCCCTCGCGTAGTCTGTCCTCTCTAATCCCAGGGGATGTAACCCCCTGAAGTAATTGTACAGCGAGGACAGACCCGCCAAGGCTGCGAACCCGAAACCCCCGACCGATACCCTCCGACAGCTGCCAGGGCCACCAACGCTGCCACGGGTACCCACAACGGGCTCGTGAGAATGATCAGAGGGATGAGGAATATCATCCCCGTCACGCTCGGGTTACTGTTAGGCCCGTGAGGAGGAGGAGGCCGCTGGAGACGAAAAGCGTGAGGTAGCCGAGGAGCTGGGAGGAACCGGGATGTGTTCGTGGAGCTTCCGGAGGAAGGATCCGGCGAGGGTGTCGTCGGAGGGAGCGGCAGTGTGCGGGGGGGGTGGCTGTGGTTGTGGCGGCGGTCGGCCATTGGTGGGAGAAGGAAGAATAGGAAAAATGGAGTAGTTCTTGAGGAATGCACAAAATTGGATAACAGAGTTGAGTTTGAATCCGACAGGTGTTCCATGCAAACCACCACGTGTAACAACTTTTTGAAACTTTATTAGTAAACATTTGAGTTTTATGTTAGCCATGAATTTACAAATTATTTACGCTGTAATTGTTGTAATAAAACTTTTTCCGACAGAGGAGCCCTTCATTGGATATCAAATGTTGTAAGACGGCTCTTCCTTACCCGGTTGCTGCTTCTGTTCTCAAGCGTTGTCAGCCGCCTCAACAATGTTTACTTAAGAAACAATGCAGATAAAACCCAGCAGGAAGCCGATTCAGCTTAGTTCGGAAGGCACCCGTCGATGGCTCTGACATCATGTAGAAAATTTCGGGCCGGCCAACTCCTAAACCCAGCATATAAGCTCAACAGGGTCCACTCCAAAACGCAACGAAGAATTCACCCAGGTATATATGTTAGATTGGAAGGCATTTTATTTCCAATAGGAAACTTAGAGGCTCAATTCTTTAATACTTTCCATTATCCAATTACGTGAATCCAACCAATCTAAATGTTTCCAGAGGCCGTGAAATAGTAGAGAAACCCCATAGCCCGACACTGGCTCCACATAACTTACAATCCAAAACAATAGAACGAGAATCAGATAGTAGGTCACTCGAATTTCTCAAGTTCCCATTCTTGGATTCTTGAACAATCTTTGAAGAATCTATCATGACAATATCTTGGTCGTTATCAGGAGCACAATGTGAAGAACTCTGAACATTGGAATTCTTACCCATAACCATGTAAGGCAACGCGCCGCGGGGGTCTCCCAACCACAGAGGCTAATGAGCTTTAATGCCTGCACCATAAGGAAGTACCCCATAATCATTACCAACCAATACACAGTTTTTCATGTATTTTCAATAGTTAATTCAATCAGTTCAGCCTACTGAGACAACAATCATAGGCCGCAATCCTGCAACTGTATAGCCTGGAATCAGATGGAATGTCACAATTCTTACGAAATTCCAGCACTCCCTGGAGAAAAAAAAGGAAGAACTTAAAAGGATACGTCCCATCTAATTTATTGTTAAAAACAAGACTACATGCTGTATGTATACACATAATAATAATCTCCCCTGATACTAAAAGATCGGACAGAGAATGATGGGCTCACAGACCTCTAGATTAATTATTGTACAAATTATTGGAGGAATTTTCCTTCCCAGCAGCCAGGGGCATCTGAAGCGATGAATTCTCCATTTCTAATTCCAAATTCGGCCGAAGAAATTGCTCGAGCTGGGAAGTCCTCATTAACTGGCAGCTGCAGATTATATGACAGGAAGAGGTCGCAGCTGTACGACTGCAGAAGAATGTTGCTTAAATCCATCGACTAAAACTGGAACTGGCGTCGGAGGGAAATGGCCCAGGCTCTCACCGCAGGCGTTGTCGATCCATGGGCAATGCAATTTATGTCAATTATCCAACTTTAGACTAAACATAAATGCCGGTCTATCAACTGCCGTGAATGGACGGACAAAAGTTCCAGTGAACAACTGAAGAATCTGCCTCCCAAAGATTACAATAGAGCAGCCAAACTTACCCTGTTCCTCGACCACGCAGACGGGGTAGAAAACAGTATCCGTGCACCACAAACCTCACAAGCCACGATATCCATGTACATTAATCCACCCTCTCTGTGCACAATTTACAGCATCCACAGCCTGCAGAACACAAGGCGTACTCGAAGCATATAAGCCCAACGTGGTCCACTCTAAAACCAAATGACAATAAACGGATTGAACAAGTAACCTTATATGCTAGTTTGAGAGGCACTTTCTTTCCGACGTGAGATTAAGGCTTCGACAATATCCAAGTCTATATGCAATTTATTATCCCCTCACAAGTACAATTCAGGAACTATACAAAATGACCGAGCAAACCAATGAAAACCGTGAGACTGGGGACGGACCTTAGGCTTGGCAAGCCACGTCACGGACTTAAACGTGGATAGCCTTCTCATGAGATCCCTGCGGTCCCATGGCCTCCAAACAGACGACCGAGGCTGCGGCGACCGGCAAGCCTCGTCTCTCCCTCCTGATTTAGTGTCCACCAACGCCACCAGCTGGTTCCCCTGATTGGGCCTCTTCACTCCTCTGAGTCCTCCCCCTCCCAAAACCATCATCAAATTTGTGAATACAAAATTGATCAATAAAAAATGGTGGCTAAGGCTACTCGGAAGAATCATTAACCACGTGAATGCTTTTCTTCGAATAACAGAAGGGTGGGGGGTTATGATTCTGGAACAACGTTCCCCCAGTTTCCAACGTCAAATGTTTGTCATGTGTCCTGAAGTTGTGGTCGGTGTTGTGAGTCTGAGAAGGGTCGAGTGTCGAACTCAAAATGCTAATCAAGCCCGGATTTTCCTCCAACAACCTACGGAAAGGGTGTATGACCGAATAACCTCGTTATCTGTTTCATTAGATTAAAAAGCACGCACCACTCTCTTCTTACTCGACTCCGCTGAGGAAAAAAGAATCTAAAGATGATCGCGTATCGGTTCGCATTCGGGCTCCTCCTCGCCTTTCTCAACGTGTTCGCTGCTGTGCGGTGCTTGCAGTTCCAGGTCGGCGGAGAGGATGGGTGGGTCGTCCCCAAGTCGAGGAACGACAAGGACATGTACAATGACTGGGCCTCCGACAACCGTTTCAAGATAGACGACACCCTACGTAAATAAAGCAAATTCCCGACCCTGTTTACGTTTTTCGCTTCCTTTGTTTTCTCTTTTTGTTTCCGGGATCATCCGAGCCATCCTATGCTTTCATGCGATGCAGACTTCGAGTACCAGAAGGACTCGGTCCTTGCAGTGACGGAGGAGGAGTACGACAAGTGCAAGTCGTCGCACCCCATGTTCTTCTCCAACAACGGGAACACCACATTCGTGCTCGACCGGCCAGGGCTGTTCTACTTCATCAGCGGGGTGTCGGGCCACTGCGAGCGTGGTCAGAGGATGATCATCAAGGTCCTGGACATCAATTCGTCATCGCCGCCACCTTCGTCGTCCGCAAGCCAGAACTCGACAGCCGACATATCAGCCACAGATGTGCTTGAGTTTGGATTCCGCCATGCATGGGTAGGCTTGCTCTTCAAATTCTTGATGGTTTAGTGTTCATTCCTAGTTTATCGTCGTGGGGTGGACACATGGTGAATTATTGTGGTTTTTGTCACGACCAATTTATCAATGATTTGGACCAATTAGTACAACGAACGTGTCGGACCAATCCATCTGAAACGCTTGGGCACGGCCCCACGCTAATTCTATGGACGAGGGAAGGGTCAACATATTTGACTCCGAAGTCGTTAAGGCTTCGTTTGGCTCCTAATTTATTCATCAAAATTGAATTAAAAAAATATTACTGTTTACTGTAATTTTAAATTTTCAGGAAAAAAAAACATAAACATGCTCAAAAAGCCAAACACGGCGTTAAAGGAACAGAAGAAAACAAAGGTTCGGGTGTGGCGTGGGAAGGTCAGGTCTGGACAGGAGGAGGAGACAAGAGGACAGCAAAATGGAGACAGGGACCGTCGATCCCCCACCGCAGAAGACTGTTCCATTTCCATCTCTCTGTGTTTCTCGGTTGTGGGGGTGGGGGTGGTGATCTCGTGAAGGAAGAGGGCAGCCGATTCAGTCCTGTCTTGGTCTGGTCTCAGTGGCCGTGGAGTGTGTGGCTGCCACCCACCCAATTATTTCCGGGAGCCATGTTTCTCTAACATCATTCCTTCCTCATTCGTGTATCTAAACATTGGGAATTTCCATTGTTTAGGATCATTATTTTTAAGAACTGAGGTCGGACAGTGGAAATGTACAGTGAGGGAGGGAGGGAAAGAAAGGGACCCGTCGAATACTTCTGGTCGACATTGGAATTTTCCCTTTTATTTATTTATAATAGTCGGAATTGATGAAAGCGTGAGCTGAGACTGACCGCATTCCTTTGTTTCTTTCCCACCCCCTCCCCCCCCCCCCTATTGAAAAACAAAATTCTCTTTTCGGGTCCATTGAAGCCAAAGCCGACGGCATTGATGATGATGATGATGAAAGCGATACAAGTTCATTGACTTTGTTTACCCAATTTGTGGCCCGTCCAATCTCCCCCCACACATTGATCATCGTGGTGGGAAAGCGGCTAACGGTACGTGCACGTAACGGTTACATAATTTACTAATTAATATTAAAGAAAATTAGTAAATTTTACTAAAAGTTGACCGTTACAAACGAAGTCAACGCAAAATTAGTAAAAAAATGTAGTAAAATTTACTAAAATCCGGTCAATTTTTAGTAAAGTCAACACAAACTTAGTAAAAAAGTATGAAAATTTTACTACTTTTTCACTGTTCATAGCAGTTCAAGTTTACTAATTTTGCGCTGACTTTACTAAAACATTTCCGTTAGTAACGTCACCGCAGAATTAGTAAAAAAAGTAATAAAATTTACTCATTTTTTTACAAATTTTGCTTTGACTTTACTAAAATTGTTCGTATTTTAGTAAAGTCAAACCAGTTTTAGTAAAAAAAGGAGTAAAATTTACTACTTTTTTTTACTAATTCTGCGTTGACGTTACTAACGGAAATGTTTTAGTAAAGTCAGCTTAAAATTAGTAAAAAACGTAGTAAATTTTACTACTTTTTACTGTACGAATTATGCCGATAATTAGTAAGTGTTTACTAATTCTAGTGTTTTTTTAGTAAAAAACTCTTCCACTTAGTAAATTTTACTAATTTTGAGTTGTTTTTACTAAAAAAAGTAGTAAACAGTTACTAAAATATGAAGGCGTCTACTAACAAATTTACTAATTAGAACAGTGTTTCGAACCTACTCCGAACCTATTTATGTAGTGAAATTACTTGTCTACCCTGGTTACTAAACTTATTACTAATTTCGGAGGACCGAAGTCGTCATTCCGTTCGTAGCGTTGGTAACTCCCGGCGATCGTCCCCTTCGGGCTCCGCTTTCCTTTCCGGCCGCCGTGTGTGGTGTTGCGGATCAACTTCGAGGGCGGCTCTTCTGCAGGTTCCCCCGCTTCCGTTTTGCAGAATGTCTTTTCGCGTGTGATTAGGGTTTGGGTCGGTGGTGGGCGTCCTCATTTGTTTGGGTCTGGGTCTTGGTTGTCGTTGGTAGTCCTCCTTAGTTGTTGTTTGTTGGTAATCGTCCTGATTTGGCTCATGCTTGGGTTTTACTTGGACTCGTCATTCCGTTCGTAGCGTGGGTAACTCCCGGCGATCGTCCCCTTCGTGCTCCGCTTTCCTTTCCGGCCGCCGTATGTGGTGTTGTAGATCAACTTCGCGGGCGGCTCTTCTGCAGGTTCCCCCGCTTCCGTTTTGCAGTATGTCTTTTCGCGTGTGATTAGGGTTTGGGTCGGTAGTGGAAGTTCTCATTTGTTTGGTTTGAGTCTTGGTTGTCGTTGGTAGTCCCCCGTTGCTGTTGTTTTTTGGTACTCGTCCTGATTTGGCTCATGCTTGGGCTTTACTTGGTCTGGGTCTGCGCTGTTAAGCGTGTACCTTGGACCGTGAACGGTTTGGCTGTTTTGGTTTAATTTGGAGAAAGCACAATCGGGATTGAGTTGGTTCGGTTTGAGTTGGTTCGGTTTTGATCTGGTTTGGCTTTGGCTTTTCGTTTTGTTATGGTTTGGATTTGGTTTGTTTTCAGGGCGTCTGGTTGGAGTGGGGTCCGATCTTCATTGAGTTTGATGTTAATTTGATATGGATTTGTGAGGGACTAATAAACCGTCAATGATTTCGTTGTTATTTTATATGTTAGAAAGTGCAGATATGGAAGGAGATTTTGCAGATTTGGTTGGAGAATATTCACAGGAGGCAGCGGGTTATAACCCTCCAGAAGCTGGAATTGAAGGCAACACACCTGGTTCTTCTGAAAAGGAGAAGGCGAAGGCTGTGCGAAAATCCAAGGTAACGATGATGACCATCTTTTGTGAGTGTTGGTAGTATTCCTGATTGTAGTATTGAAGTATTCGCGGATATATTGTTACAGGATTACCTTTATACAAGGTGTAGTTCGCGAAAGTTGTTGGCTGTGCTGAATACATTTAACGATGCCAAGAGGGCTGCCCTTTCTGACCTAGGATTTGAAGGGCTATTGCATCTGGCAAGTCGGTAAGTTCATTACAACGCCTTGAAGTGCCTTCTCAAGTTGTTCGACCCCGTTAAGAGGGTTATGGTCATCGACGGTGTGGAACACCGAATGCTCTCTTCGGATGTTGAGGCGCTGATTGGCGTTCCGGCTAAAGTCGGTGTCCCGTTTAGCGGACACATGGACACCGTCCATGACGAGTTGAAAACGCACCGTCCATGTCCATGACGGACACATGGTCTGTGAAAAGTAGCATGATGAGAAGTGATATTCCGGACGACGTATGGAAAGTGGAGGTAGTATTATTCATACTAGGTTCCTATTTGTGCCCGACGACGGCATTCGACATCGACAAGGAGTACCTGCTCGCGACACGTGACGTCACCTCCATTTGTAAGTTTGACTGGGCCACTCACGTGGTCGATACTCTATGTAGCCAAGTGATGGCCTTCAAAGGTCATCACGCAAAGTATATAGGAGGCCGTGTCCATCTATTACTGGTGAGAATGTATAGTATAGTGTGTGTGTTGCTTATTGATTGTATTTAGATTGAATTTATTAATCTAAACTACTCATTGTATATGTGTTGGAATTGTGAATCCACCAGATGTTTTACACTTGCAAAAAGTCAATGGAGGATACCACGCAAGAAGCACGAGCAGGAGTACGCCTTTGTGCCAGGATTGGGATGATGACCGGCTTAAAGCCATTTTCAGAGTTGCAAATGCTGATCTTGCTGAACTTGTAGGTTTTGTCCTTATTGTAATGCCTTGTACTGTATTTTTTACATGTCGTCGGGTGATATTCTTAGTAAGTCCATTTATAGGAATCCCGCGAGGTCGAAAGTAACGCAGAGGAAGAAGTGGACCCTGCGACCCAATATGGGCAGATGGATGTGGTGATGCGTCGTCTGAAGGTATGCTTGATTTCGTGTGCTGGTCTGTATGTGTTTATCATTTGGTTTATGTAGCTGATTTGCAAATACTGATTATACGCATTATGGCATAACCAGAACGTGGAACTTTCTGTTATGAGACTCCATGCTACTAATGAGCACATCATCCGCAAATTGGGATTGATTCTCAGAGAACTTAGAAGAGAAAGACCTCAACAAGGCCATCCTGTTATGCAACAAGAGCGTGGTAAGTCTCAGGAGAAGGCGGTAGGAGGCGAAGAGGAAGATCATGCAGCCGAGGGTGTTCAGGAAGGAGTGACACGAGGAATGCCTGAAGTCAACCCGGCTGATAATGTGTCTGAGCATATTTATCCGCCTACGGACTCCGATTTGCCGGACAGGGGCTTCAGTATTCCTATAGTCGAGGTAGGCTCCAGTATGATGTCGGAGAAGAGCTTGGTCCCGTATCATCCTCCTCATATGCAACAGAATTTGCCAGAAGGTTCCGATATTTATTCCGACCCGCGTGAGGTACAACTTGCGCGAGCTCTGAATAAACTATCTGCAATGCTTGGTACTTCGGATGCTGGTAGGTATAACATTGAGAGTGAATCTGAGTTGAGCCTAACTAAATCCGAGGAGGGTGTGAAGTCGCTGCCGCAATGGGACAAAGTAAAGGAGAAGGTAGTGCATGAAGTCGCAGTGGATGAGGAAGGCACCAGTACCCCCATTGCAACAGAAAGGGAGAAGGATTTGTTAGGAGAAGAACGTGGTGCAGATGCTGAAGAGGTTCCCACAACTAAAGTAGATGACGACGCAGAGCTTCCCATGGATGGTGATCCGGAAGTGGGGAAAGGGGTGACGAAGGTTGGAGAAGAGGTTGAAGTGCATTTGAAGGTGACGTACGATTACATTTATGTTGTTAAGTCAGTTTAACATCATTGATATTGAAGTAAGCTACACTATGATTCACAGGAAAGTGGATCATCGACAACGGCTGTCTTCAATAGAAATACCACTCGTCGTACGGCAGAGAGGAAGCCGTCCTCATTTAACCGCAGTTCATTTGTCCCGCCTAAGCCGGTAACAAGGACAAGAAAGCGTGGACGGTCCTCCATCCCTGAGGTATAAATGGACTACAGCTACCCACTCGTCGTGCCTCGACTGTGAGCTTCATGAGGATTAATAGGTTTATCCATTGTTGTAATTTGTTATGGTTAGGCACTGGAAAAATACTTCCCAGTGGATGTGCCCGTTAGTGAGCTCAAAACATTTACACCGGCTCAATGGTGTGTCATTGAGTACGCTTGGAATGAGGACCGAGACAATAGGTTAGTGTCACTGTCTTCGGATATTGGGATATTGGGAAATTGAGATATTGTTTAAGTTTCTTCAACATTTTTTTATGGATATTATTTGTTGCAGTGAATGTCTTTGTATGACCGAGTCCGCACACGTTAATAGGCATGCGATGCTATCTCTTATGCCACGAAGATGGATAGACAGCGATGTAAGATTACCTCTTTAATTACCAACCTTAAATGAGGATTAACCCATCTAAGTGTATAGGCGACTATTCGTTGTTGCAGATTATAGACTTCCACGCCGTCATGCTACAAAGTAGCATGGATCCCGAAATGAGAAGGATTTGGTACCTTCCAAGTTGGTTAGGGGTAAGTGCTGATTTACATGATGTTCCAAATCCACCAGATGTAGCCTGAACTAACCACGAACCGATTTCAGAATCTTGCATCGACGCAATATAGTGCAGCCAAAATGCCCGTCATAAGCAAAGCAAATGCCGTAGCCTTATATGCGCACTTCAAGTCTCACATTGGGAAGAACCACGAAGTGCAATGGGTAAGCATCCAGTCCATGTAACTGTCTTTGTGCCTATCTCCAGCTACTTATAATTTAGTAATTTACGACCTTCGCCATGTTCTTTGTTTGGTAAACTGAATGTATGCTCGTTTGTAGATTTTTATTCCGCTTTCATCGCGGAATCACGTTGAGCATTACAGATTTTGTCATTCAGGACAAAAGAAGTCCTCATAATGGACACAATGTACAGAAAACTGTCCAACGTCGGGGGCAGAGCAGAGCTTCATCATTGTGTATTAAAGCTTCTAAGCGTCGTTATGGAAGAGAATCGGGTCAAATCAAAGGCAAAAGGGTATCAATTACCAGACATTTCCAGCTGGAAAATAATATATCCGACGAACGTGCCCGATCAGATGGCTGCAGGGAATGAGTACGTCCAACTACATTACCCGATTTTCTTTTCAACTTTATGAACGTAAGCTGCCGGGATGGACGGTCCTCCATCCCTGAGGTATAAATGATCCTACTTGTGTTAGACTGTCTTCGTGCTGGAATTTTGGATAGACACTTGTGTTTCTTTTCACTGACAGCTGTCCCGAAATGCATGTATGTGTGGGTTAGACCGTAGGCATTGCTGATAGGTTGCGGCTGGTTGTTAGCATGATCAAATGGCCTGGGAATGAGGTTAAGAAAAGAATACAGCAGAAAGTTAAAGATGATGCGAACAAGAAGAGTAAGAAGCCGGAGAGCAGTGATGCTTCAACATGGGATGTAGGTCGATAGACACTTGACTGACCAGATGCATCCTGTACATTCCTTGAGCAAGACATGCCCAAATCCTGATTTTGACGACGCTGTTGTAGTGAACTTTATGCAGTCTTTGTGTAGTCCTTTGTTGTAATAGCTGGCAACCTGCTCAATCGAAGTTGGAATTTTGGAATATGTAAATGTTGTGACAAAATAGTCTGTGTACATAGCTGACCTTTGGTAACTGAATGAACAGGTTGATGTTTTGTCAAAATACTGCCGTTATGCTGTCGAAATTTTAAATTAAGAGTACACCTTTAACTGTGCATAAACTGAGTTATCTTCACAACGCACATCCTCTTCTATTTCAGAACAACTTTCACTACAGACGTTCCGTAGTTTCTCGTTATTGAGGCCAAAATCATAAAATCGTTGAGAGGGACCCATGCCAGTTTCTTCCTTGCTACTGTGAATGACATACTCTTTACGAATCTGGTCACCAATATTATACGCGACGCGATTATCAACCCTTGTTAAACCTTCATTCTCCACATTACTACTCTCCAACTCCAACGTCAATGATTGAATTTTTTTCTCAAGCATCCGAAATGCATTGTCTGATCTTCCAGCAAGAAAACACATCCGCCGGCATGCAGTCATGAGAATACCCTGTCGTAGACCATTGATGTCGACACCGTATTCACGGCAAGAAAGAACTTCAGAACTTGCACTTTTAGCTAACTTTGTCCCCCTTTTATTGACCAGATGCTTTGGTATGGTCAAGAATCCTTCAACTTTCGCAACGTGGAAGAGGTGGGCACACGGATAACCAAATGTCTCAAAATGTAAGCAGCTGCAATTGAGTTGGCCATTTTGTTTGCCAGATGACACTTGCACGCATCTATGCTCACCGTCATAACACGAAAGAGTGTATACCCTCGCTATATTCCCGTCAACTATATCTTCCACATAAAATCGTGCTTCCTTTTTCATTTCGGACTGAACTCTACGAAAAGAACTCAGGGTGTAAAATTGACTTGCATCCTCCTCAAGTCGGCGCAATATCGTACTTGGCTTGAATGCCTTATGCATTGATTTGAAGTCCTCTTCATATTCCTTGTGACGAAGATCAGCAACTGCGCGCTCAAAATTGTTAACGAAATCATGCAGTTTATGTTTGCTGTCGACATATCCCTTCATGTAACGATGCATTCGTTCGCATCGTTGAGTGCTTCTAAGCCCTGCCCAGAAATGACCATGCAAATACGTTTTCCACCACATATGTCGGCATGTATAAATTTGTTGTAGCCATCTAATGCTTATGGATCCTGTATGGCTCATTAAAGACGACCACTCCTCTTCAACTTCTTCACTTGGTCTACTGTTGTACATGAATGACGAAATACGAGCTCGCATACCCGGGTCCTGTATACGACAATTGATATTCCAACTAAAATGTAAAAGACATAACCTATGCATTGACAATGGCCATACTTCTCTCACAGAAGCAATCATCGCTTTGTCGGCGTCTGTGACCACACTTAGCGGATGTTTACCTCCCATGATCTATGTATGAGTACGTAGGAGCCAAGTGTAGTTCGCAATGGTTTCATAACTCATCAAGGCAGACCCAAACACAGTAGTTTGATGGTGATGATTGACACCGACGATGATCACCATTTGCATTCCATAATTGTTTGTCTTGAACGTTGAGTCCAGCGCTATGACATCGCCGAATGATTGGTAATCAGTGATTGAGGTCCTATTCGCCCAATATATGCGTGTCACTTCATTATTTTCCACATGTGATTCGAACGCCATACCACTCTCATTGTTCCTCCTAGACAGGAGATATACAAGGACTGAATCACAACGACCAGCCACCCCAGCAGACTCTTCTTTCAACTTCCGGTTATTGAGGTCCTTCATTAGGAAGCTGGCACGTGAGTGTCCACCAGATGCGTGTACGACTAGTCGCATAATATCACACTGTCTAAATCCAACGTCAAGCATTCGACGAAAAAAGGTCATATCTTATTCGCAAACTTGCCGCCTTTCTCGCATGAAATATGACAAACGTTCGCTCAACATGTCATGATTGTGTTCCAACTGAACTGCAACCAAATTCCAATGCCCATTAACCTCCACTCTCGCTTTAAAGAAACAGTTGCAACCGTTCTTGACAGATGCTCTAACCCGACTTCTCGCTGTCAACACAGGGACATCGGAACACTTGCCTTCCCTTGAACAAACCCACTTTCTCATGACGCATTCACCGTTTCTTAATTTCTGCCGATCTCTTTTCCGAACTAAAAACCCATGAACCATTGCGTACATTTTAATGAACTTTTTAACTTCTTCGACAGTACCAAATGACATATTCAACATCTGTTCTTCATTCATATCACTGACTATATTAAAGAAGTGGTGAACATCCTGCTCACCTACATTCACATTAATGATGAAAGGTTATCAATAGATTAGGGATGATGAATAATAATTGCAGAATCAACATCATGTTCTTCACCGAATCTTAACTTTTCCGCGTTCAATACACTTTCCATTTCTTCAGGCCAACGACGACGCAAACCCGAAATCCACCACAATCCGAACAAGATGAACCTGTCCGACCACCTGCAGTGGACGAATATCAACCCGTCACTCCTCTTACAGCCGAAGAACACTCCCCTGTTGGACCAACTGCAGCCGAAGAAGATGAGTATGAAACTCCACCTGCGGCCGAAGAGGAGGGACGATGCCGAAGACCTGGGACGATGCCTTCCAGCCGAAGATCTCGGAGGATGACCTGCAGAATGTGTGTGGGTTGAAGACGATGGCCAGCCGAAGATCTGGGATGAAGCCGACCTGCAGCAGGAACTCGGGGACGACGTGCAGCCAGGAAACCCAAATCCAACGACAGACGCTTTACCAATATTATATTAAATGCGGATCTGTGTGTTAAAAAGTTAGTAAATTTTACGACACTAGACCTCATTATTAGTAATTAAGTTAGTATTATTTATGCAGTTGAACTAAATGAAAACAAAATTAGTAATATGTCTAGTAAATTAGTAATAAGTTTAGTAACCAGGGTAGACATGTAATTTCACTACATAAATAGGTTCGGAGTTAGGTTCGGAAACACTGTTCTAATTAGTAAATTTGTTAGTAAACGCCTTCATTTTTTAGTAACTGTTTACTACTTTTTTTAGTAAAAACAACTCAAAATTAGTAAAATTTACTAAGTGGAAGAGCTTTTTACTAAAAAAAACACCAGAATTAGTAAACAGTTACTAATTATCGGCATAATTTGTACAGTAAAAAGTAGCAAAACTTACTACGTTTTTTTACTAATTTTGCACTGACTTTACTAAAACATTTCCATTAGTAACGTCAACGCAGAATTAGTAAAAAAAGTAGTAAATTTTACTCATTTTTTTACTAAAAATAGTTTGACTTTACTAAAATACGAAAAAATTTAGTAAAGTCAACGCAAAATTAGTAGAAAAAGAAGTAAAATTTACTACTTTTTTTACTAATTCTGCGTTGACGTTACTAACGCAAATGTTTTAGTAAAGTTAGTGCAAAATTAGTAAACTTGAACTGCTGTTAACAGTAAAAAAGTAGTAAAATTTGCATACTTTTTTACTAAGTTTGCGTTGACTTTACTAAAAGTTAATCGGATTTTAGTAAATTTTACTACATTTTTTACTAATTTTGCGTTGACTTCGTTAGTAACGGTCAACTTTTAGTAAAATTTACTAATTTTCTTTAGTATTAATTAGTAAACTACGTAACCGTTACGTGCACGAACCATTAGCCGCTTCCTCGTGTTGGTTTTCCTTTTCTATTGCTTATCTTTTATGAGAATTGGGGTATAGATAGTAAGTCAATTAAATCTTTATTTACACTATCATTATCTCCAGTTATATAAACAATATAATCCACTTATAAAAAAAAAACAATATAATCCCGCTGGAGACAAAAGCCCGAGCAAGATTTACTGACACAAATCGCTCTCTTTAAACTCCCCGTCCAAACCCCCCCAAAAAAAAATAAAAATAAAAATAAAAAATAAACAATAGACAAACATTCCAACTCCTTGTCTCTAACATAACAAACATTTTGAGAAATGTTCCCTTTTATGGTGGTCCCCAAAACAATTTTGGCTATTACGGCTGCGAGTTTCAATATTACCGTTTTACGGCAGTTTTCTCCTAACCTTTTCTTAACCCAAAATTAATCCTTCAAGATTAAATCCAGAAAATTTTTCTTAAACGGGCTCTGATACCAATAAAAATATGGAGGATAATAAGCGATGCAAATTAACTCCCTGAAGAGTTAGATACCAGCATGCTAGATATTCCTCAGTATTGACAGGAATCGAACTTAAGATGTTTTTCCTGATTGTCTTTGGCGTCGGCGTTCTACCAACCTCAAATAATCGTTTGAGTATTTTGAACTTGCCGCAAATCCGAGATTGGACTTGCCTTCAAGGAAGTATTCCTCGAATTCACTCTGTACTAGAGTCGGTTCTTCTAATTTTTTAGAATAACTCTCTATCTGCTTCGATATTTGTGATATCTGTGCTGATAGATGTTCAAGACGATCTACTATGGTACTAAGGAGACCAGTAGTAGAATCCTTGCCAACTCCGTGATCCAAATGCAGAAGATCTGGGTTAGGACAATCAGTCATAGAATGACTCGTGCACTTGCACCACCTTAATTAAGTTGCCTTAATCAAGATCTTCTTTCAGAACTGAAAGAACATCATAAACAACTTCAAACTATAAAGATGCTTATCATACCTTAATCGAATTGCTCAGAGGGTCCACCAAGCTTCCGCACCAAGAGAACTCAGAAACCTAAGTTTCAAGAGTCTTCTTCTCACAAACTTAGAGAAGGCAATGAAGAGGCTCTTCTGTGTCATCCAAATGCCCATACAATGAGGGACTTATATAGACACTCCTCATCCAAGGTTTCAGCCTGATAGCTTAGCCTTACAAGGTTTAGTCATAATGACTTATCCTTCAAGGTGTCGATCCGCAAATCTATCCTTTAGTTAGACTTAATCGGTTTTGATTAATTCTAACGTTCTTGGTTTCTTAAGGTATTTTTCGAAGAACAATCAGAGAAAACTTCTACTCGGGTTTGAGATCGAAGTTTTTCGTTTTAGATTTTCTTCTGGAGGACAATCAAAGATTTCTTACTCAAAGTTTTGAGAGAGAAAATTCTCTATTCAGATTGCCTCCCCAAATGAGGTAGAGGGCTTGTGAATATATACACAAGGGAGCTGGTGCCTATGCACTGTTTGCCAGCTTAAAAAGTAAAAGGAATCTAAACTGTTACAAAAGTTAGTGGGGTCCTAATGACCGACAAAGTTGTCCTAGTCTAACTTTATACAGTTGTCTTCTCCCGTCTGCATTGGTGCGTTGTCTTGGGAGATTCCTTCATTGTTGTTGGCGCTTGAAGCCTTGCCAACTTCTTCTTTTTCTGAGAGTCCCGGTGGGTCTGAGACCGCCTTAAGAATTTGTTGGGCTCTCTCATCATATTCAATTTGCTGATTTAGAGTCTTGTCTGTGAAATCAGCAATTTTACTCCAAACCTCGAAGGTGTCGGTTCGGAGATGTAACTCAGAGTTCTCTCGCCTCTAGAAACTATCTAGAAGTTCGAGCATTCTCTGCCATCCTCGGTCTCCTGCTTGTTCGTCGATGAGGCTTAGATTTGACCGAAGAATCGTGACGGTAATTATACACCATCACAGAGCACGTAGTATTCGTCCTTACGAGCTAACACATGCTCCAACACATCCTTAAGAAACTCAACTTTTATGGCCTTCCGGACTGTTTTGTCCTTGTAGTATTTTCGCCATAAACCTCTCTGATCGAGGTCCTGTCGTTGAGGTTCCACCAGACATCTACTCTCACAAGGGTGGATGTCCCATACTTGCAGATTCTGAAGTATTACCTTCCCATACTGCGGATGGTCTTCCTCCTCCCTTATCGTGCTAGTAATCAATGCCGTGGCATACTTTGGTCCATAGCCTAGGCATCCAAGTACGTACCTTACTAACATAGACAGTGGTTCCATACACTCTGGTCCAGATCTGTCGATCTCCAGGATGTCTACGAACCCAGCATATACGTAAGGTGCTGCTACTCCCACCATGTCTGAATGAATTCTCAGAGACGGCCACTTCCCCGATATCCAATGTAGATATGGTTGAAGTACAGTGTTTTCCTCGAGCGAGGATTCACTCATGTCTACTACTACCTTTGGGACTTCATAATTTTTTACTTTCCCTAGTATTATTGACATAGTTGTGGAGAAAATTTTATGTCTCTCTTTTTCAATTCTGGACAGCTCCTCCTCACCTGAAGCCATAATCGATAGCTTATACTCCAGGTCTTTGATATACTCAATTGTTTTTTTTACGAAAAACTCAACTTGGTTTGCTTGTCATCATGTTTGATGCCACCCATGAGTCCTCCACAGACCACAGACGCATCCCAACTTAGGGATTCATCCTCGAATGAGTCTTGCTCAAAAAACCAGGATCCTCCTAGATCCTCTTGGATTTTTCCAACATGGCCTTTGCCATCGTGACTTTTATCACCGTGAATGTTTTCACCAGACTCCTTGACCGAGTCTCTAACAGGAATTGCTTCCTCAAGGTTTTCTTTCTTCTCAAGATTACCTTCCAACGATGCGTAAGCACTTCCAAAATCGAAGTATTGCTCACACTCCATTGCAGCCACTTCCTCAAGTTCTACCCTTGGTTCAGGGTTTACCTCTTGGACTGGCTCGTCAATCAAAGCCTTAAATCTTTCTTCTGCCTCAGAAACATATTCTTTCTCAACCCGCTCTTTCTGCTCTTTCTGCGTCTCCAATAGACTTTTATAGAGCTTTACAGCATGGTTAATAGAAATCTTTTGCTCTTTGGCTAAGTGATCCCGACAGTAATTGAATTGTATCGTGGTTAGTGGAAACCACCAAGGTTGCTCAACCTTACCGTCCTTACTAGGACCTTCCTTTGCAGGCTCATCCTCCTTGGGACCAGAAGACCTAAGCCTCTTGGCTTTTCTCTTCTTTCTGGCTTTCTCCTGTGACTCAGCTTTTGCCTTGTCCTTCAGTTCTGCCATTTTCACATCTCCTTTGGATTTCCTCCTTTGGATCTGCCATCTTCTCTTGAAAATCTTTCTTCACGTTTCTTCCAGAGTTGGTGTTACCCTTCTCCTTCAGATCCGTCTTCCCTTCCTGGGAATCTTTCGCTTTCCCCTTAGAATTGGCTTTTGCCTTTCCTTTGGGTTCAGCCATTCTCTCCCGAGAAACATTCTTCGCTTTTCCCTCAGATCTAGCCGCAGCTTCTTTGGGATTAGCCATCTCCTTCTGGAGATCTTGTTTCGCCTTACTCTTAGAGTCAGCTTTTGCTTCCTCCTTAAGTTCAGCCTTCCCCTTCTGAGAATCCGCAGTTTTCAGCTTCTTGGGACATTCGTAAGAACGATGTCCTAGTTGCTTACACTGCCAGCAGAGAACTGCTGCCTTCGTTCCTGAAACGGAACCAGCATTACTATGCTCACTATCTCCCTTGTTATGACATACCTTTCGGGAGTGTCCCTCCTTCTTGCATCCCCAGCATATTTTTCTCTTTGCAGCAGGATCCATCTGCAGAGTTTTTAGAAAGAGAGGTGTTTGCAAGTTCTCTAGAGAGAGAGTCAGCTATTATGTTGTAGTCGGACTGAATGTATTCGACCTCGTATTTATAATAGCCAAACCATTCCTACAACCTTAAGAGTCTAGTTTGCCTAGCTTCCTTAAGGTTCAGACTCATAAACCTTTTTATATAGGTCGAGTTAGAGTGCACTAAAAATTCTTTCTGTGCCAAAAAGATGTAAAAAGCCTTTATTCCGTATTTTAAGGCTAATACTTCTTTTTCATGTATCGGGTACCGTAAATCGCACCCCTTGAAGCTTCCCGACCAGTATTTGCACACCGGTTCTGGTTTTCGTCCTTTAATTTTAAGGACTGCTCCCCAAAATTCTTCAGAAGCATCAACTTCCAAGACTAACTCATCTTTGTCAGAAGGCAAAGCGAGTTGTGGCAAATTTTTCACCTTTGCTTTTATCCTTCTAATAGATTGAGTATCTTTATCTTCCCATATCCAAGGATTTGTAGAAGAGGTTTTCTTCGAAATCCTACTTAGATCTCGGGAAAGATCTTTCACAAACTTTCTCGCATAGTTAGCACATCCACAAAATCTTTGGACTTGCTTTCTATCCTCAAGCCTGTCAGGAAAATCAACTATTTTCTCAGCAATATGACTTTGCAACTTAATTTTTCCCTGCTCAATCTCCATGCCTAGAAAATTAACTGACTCCCTAAACCGTTATATCTTTTTCTCCGATAGAATCATGCCCTCCTGTTGGAAGACATCAGTCACCTTATCTGATGTCTCATGTGGTCGTCCTCAGTCTAACTGTAGACTAACACATCGTCAATATAGACCGCACAAAATTTTCGGACTTGCTTGAAGGCATTATCCATTTTGCGCTGAAACACGCCTGGAGCATTTTTTAGATCGAACGGCATCACCACCCATTCAAACATTCCTTGCGGAGCATTGAAGGCAGTTAGAGGAACCGATTCATCCTCCATCTTGACTTGCCAGTATCCACTTTTCAAGTCAAACTTAGAGAAGAACTTTGGTTGGCTCAGACTTACCCTATCAATTAAATCTCCCACAGTAGGAATCTTATAGCCACCGTCCTTTGTAGCTTTGTTAAGCTGACGATAATCTATAACCATTCGTGCTTTTCCTCGCACCTGCTCGGCATGATTAATTACCATAAAGGCAGGACTAGAATGTGGACTATAACTGTCCCTAATCAAGCCTTTTCCAAGCAACTCAGGAATTTGTTTGTCAAACTCCTCAACCATCTCAGCCGTATACGTAATATTTCTGGCTCTTATAATGGTTCCGAGATCTTTCAACTCTAATCTAGCCCTTAGGCCATTTCGAGTCCATAACTTTAGTGGATCTTCACTAAAATTATCGGCTAGTTTTACTAGGAACTTATCCCATTTTGTTCCTGTTAACTTAACAGCCATACACACTTCTTATTTTGGAAACAAGTCGTCATACCAGTTAGAACTTCTGGTATTCGCTGGGGAAAACAGGGTTTATTCCCATGAATCGTTCTCTTCCAACCGTATATCACCACGTTGAGCTCGCACTCTGAAAGCCTTTTCACATGGTGAATTATCACAGTACTCGGTTCGTTTTACCGGATAGAACCCAAACTTTAAGCTTAACTTAGGTTCTTGGAGAATACTGATCTTTACACCACCTATGGACACATGATGGACATCCTGCACAAAAGGTAGGTTTTCCTTTTGTCCTTTTAGAAAGGCATTACCAATTATGATGTCTGCCTCTAATAAATGATGGGCTAGGATCTCTTTTATGATGAACTGTTGTCCACCAATAAAGACGGGCACATTATTGGCCTGATGGCTGACTATTGTCGCCATTCCATCTACGTTTACCATATGAATGGGTTTCTGCAGTGGTTTCCACCACTCATCTGGTAGAGCATTGAGTCTAGCACAAGTTATGCTACACCCAGTATCTATCAAAGTATCTAGAGAATACTCATAGTATCCAGGAAACTTGAATGTTAGAACCACATATGTGCTCAAGTCCTCCTTCCTGACACTGAACCCAATATTCTTAAGTACTTCCTGGGATGGTCCTATCATCCTCCAGATTTCGTCTATTGGTATAGACCTTTGCTCGGCTATCTGCTCAATTACCTTACAAACTTCAGGAATCTTAGACAAAGAGTTTTCCACACCGGTAACTCTTAACATTCGTATCGACTCCTCTCTCGGTTGGTCTACAGGGTCTTCATAAACTGGTAATGATACCTGTCTATACCCTACGATCCAACCCGTATGTTGCGACGGGGCTCTCGAATCAATAGACCTTCGAGACATTTCTTCTATTAGTGGTGGAGCAGATGCTTCTGCTGGTCGGGACACAATTATGTCCTCTCCCACATCACTAGCTCTAGAAGAAACATCAGAGAGCGTGTGTGCCCTTGGCTCTCTCAGGAGTGGCATCCTCATAGGCAGATGCCTATCAGCTCTAAAACCGTCTCTAGACGGTTCACCCAACATTAAAGTAATCTCTTACCTCTTTGTCGGATATTAGCCGCACTAATTGGTCAAGAGTTACTACCAGGTTCAGTCATAACCCAATTTCTTGTCCAGGTTAACTCTAATGGGTTTACCTCTTGCCTATGAAACTGTTGGTAGTTATTATGACCTTCCTCGAACAACTCAGTAAGTCTTGAGATGTTCCTCACACCAGGACTGGTTGTATTTACCAATTGGTAAATTACCCTAGTGTGATATGCCAAAAACTTGGCCTGGGAATTCATTCTATCCATATTCATTGATTTGATCCTTAAGGTCAATGAATTTTCCAAACAGCGATCGTTCAGGGCCATCATGAAGTTTGGATGGACTTGGAACCATACAGGGCCGTGTGCAAGATTGGCCTGTATACCTGATATCAGCTGATCTCTAAACTCTCGCCAACGTTTATCGATCACAGCTGCTACCACAGGACTATCCGCTGGAAGATGGAATAGCGGTATCAATCCTATCTGGATTAACCCAATGTGTATATAGTTATATACACCTCTCGCACGTTGCATGGTTTCCCTAATGCGTTGCACGTTGAGTAATGGGATATCCAACGTCTCAAGTTCTGTGCTTGTAACTTGAGCCGTTGCCTCTGTTTGTGAGATGTCTATTATCGATCTAAAATTGAATCTCGATATATTATAGACTTCTCTTACGTTGACATTGGGCAACCTCCATTCCAAGACTGACTGGGATGGATCTTCGTACTGGTGGGATTCCTTCAGTACCTGATTCAATGCTTCCAAAGGAACCATCTCATCACCATCTCCGTTTTGCTCCACTCTCATCATGAACAGATGCATTTTCCAGAGATCAGAGTCATCTTCCGAGTCTGTATCGTAGTCTGATACTACCTCGTAAATCGACTCTATTTCCGAGTCTAGGTCGGAAATCTCTTACTCATCGATAGGTTCATAAGCAAGGACTTCTTCCTCATGACTCCTGTCGTCTAAGAATACCATACGGAGTCTTTCTCTCCTCTGGTTTTTCTTTGGACAACTATCCGCCTTGTGGTCTTTCGAACCGCAAAACCAGCAGCAATTGCAGCTGCTCAACGGTTTTCCCTTTGGACATTTAGGCTCTCTGCCATGCTTACGCTTGAAGGCATCGATCCTATCTTTGTCTTTTAGGTTATCCCGTCTCCTTACAAACCTTCTGGGTTTGTAAGCAGAACCTCCTCTTTGCTTACGCTGGAAGTCCTTCTTGGGCCAAACTTTCCTTTTGTTATACCCAACAAGCTTCCTCTTTCGGGGAGAGTTTTTCGTCCTCAACGAGTCTCCTGAAGAACTGCGAGTATCGCATCCATATCTTCCCGGTACATACTCAATTTGAGAACAACAGCTCTTATTCAAGTATGGCAGCTTCTTAGCTGCCTCCTTTACTTGAAGCTCAGTACATGCCTTTCGCATTACGTACTTAACCGCCTAAATTTTTCCTTCGAGTCTAGAGACAATCTTTTCCTCACTCAGAAGTAATTCATTGGCCTTTTGCGCAACTTCCGGCCAGGGTTCTGGAAGTTTTGCAAAAAAGGTTCCCAATATGAACTGTTGAGATACTACATCCAGATTGTAATAATACTTCTAGAATTCACACACGTAGCTATCAAACCAGCACATATCACATATCTGTAGTTTAACTAGAGCGGTCAATGACTGCTCTTTTTCCACAGTCTCAGTGGATAATGAAAAACCACAGAACTCCCGTTTTAATGCATCAGCGATTATTGCTAACACACCATCAACGGTCAGTGCCTGATCTATTTTTTCTTTGATGTCAGTATGAGCCACCAAAGATTTCCAAGATTTTTGCGCCGTTCCCATGAGGACTGCAACACATAATTCATAAACTGATCCAGGGGATAGTATCCCTGCGGATGCCGTCATTCGAATTAGTGATAACCACTCATCTATCTTTTCAGATACGTGCTTCTCACAATCAATGTCCAGAAAAGCATCAGGGGTAATTATTGGCTTTAATACATTATCCCTTGGAACAAACTCTTGTTTAGTTCGATGAGGATAATCGGGCCTGTAAATTTCTCTCTTCGCAGTTACCAGTTCGTTAAACGTTCGATTGTCTAAATGAACTGGAGTATCTCCTGCCAGACCTAAGGCTTTCCTTAAGTCTTTCGCCAACTCTCCACTTTGAGAGTTCAAGTTCGCACTTCGCTTTTGTGAGTCTAAAATGTAAGGAGCCACCGACTCTTTATACATTTCATCCACACTCTTGCCTTGATTCTGTTTGGAATTTCTTCCTCCCAGATTCAACCTTTCGACTGGTTTTCCTGTCGTACTCTTCAGTCCAGAAGTCGCCTCGGCTTCAGGCCTTTTTAAACCTCTTTCTCTTTCCAGAGCGTCTAACATTGTGTTTACAATAGAGCCTACTTCCTTTGCCATTTGGTTTCGGCTTTCTAGACTTTCATTGCTCCCTTGAATAGTCAGCTGAGTTAAAATGTCATTTATACTCTTGCTGATTCCCAAAGGAGACATCCTAGACTCTGGAACGAACTCCAATCTTGGCGGAGTTCCAGAAGGATTTCCCGAAGATTTTCCTTCTCCAGCCATCACAAGGATTTAATTGAACTATAATTTGTGAAAAGGTAATTTTGGAGGGGCGGTAAAATGAGAATTTTAGAAACTCAACCTATAAAGGACAAAATTTTTTGTTTTCCAGATAAATTAGAACTATCCCCCAAACACTTTGCAATACAACATTATTCATCCCCTTCCATTCTACCCAAAACCAGACCAGAAGTCCCATGAAGACAACCACCTTACCGACCCAGGAGATGGCAAGAATTTCTCAAGACTTTGCCATCCCCTCCTCCTCCTCCTCCAAGCGCCACCACTTCCCCTGGCCCAACTCCTCCGCCAAGAAGATCCGCAACGACGACGATGACAGTAACGAAGAGGGACGTGGTACTTCTCCCCCCGAGCCTCCTCCCCTTTCCAAGTCCTCCTCCACAAAGAAGCCCCGTTCCTTTTCCCTGTCCAAACTCCGGGCAGCTTTACTTACTGCATTGCTCCTCAACAAGAACAGAGCAGGGGCAGGGGAAGGTGCCTTGCCCTCCCGGTCACCGCAGCTGCCCCTCCTTGATTCCGGCTGCCGGAGGGCTGTCGGCACCCTCTTCGGCCGTCGCAGGGGACACGTCCAGTTCGCCCTCCAGAGAGACGCAGCTTCGCGCCCCACCTTCTTCGTCGAGCTCTCGATGCCGATCGGATCCCTTGTCAAGGAGATGGCATCTGGGCTGGTGAGGGTAGCGCTCGAGTGCGACAAGGACGGTAACGACGGAGGGGGTGCCCGGAGCAGGGGAGTCAGGTTGCTGGAGGAGCCGGCATGGCGGGCGTACTGCAACGGGAGGAAATGTGGGTTCGCAAAGATGAAAGAGTGGGGGGAGAAGGAGCTGAGGATCCTCAGGTCGATAGAGCCGATCTCGATGGGAGCAGGGGTCCTGCCGCAACTGGAGGGCAACGAGGACGGTAACGACAAGGGAAACGTGGGAGAAGGAGGGGAAGGGGAGGGGGGAATGATGTACGTGAGGGCCAAATTCGAGAGGATAGTCGGGTCGGGGGACCGCGAGGCATACTACATGATGAATCCTGACCGCAATGGCGCCCCGGAGCTCAGCATTTATCTGCTCAGGGTTTAAAGCACGAAAACAAAACCTAGTCCAAAAGCTCCACTTGTTAATTGTCTAAGCTCTACAGCTTATCATAATCAGTTTCACTTAGTGATTTGATTAGTCATTGATTCATGACCACTGCCCCTCTCTTTTTGCCCATCTGCTTACTATTCCTAGGCATGTCTGGAGTCCAAACAAAATCATTGGAGCCGCAGTTTCGGCCTTACTATTCGTAACCATGTGGCGACCCAAGTTCAATTAATCATATGCTAATTCGTGTTCCTAACATTCAATAAAAACACGACGTACTTACTAAAACTTTATTCGTACGATTGAGCAGTAAAGTGGAATATTTTTTTTTTCAAAATATTTAAGCACCCTTTTTCGCTGAACAAACGCAGACTACCTTTTAGCCTCGCTGCAATAGAAAAACAATGCAATTTATGAAGGAAAGAAAATTCATTACTCTCATCATCATTTCATCGAACCACTGATGTTGAACCGATCCCAAGGAGAAGGGGATGAATATGACTCCAAATCCTAATTCTTCTGATCATATCATGCGAACTCATCGAAAAAGCTCAATCTCAGACAAACCCAGAAAAAGTTCGCAAAGGCTGCAAAATCTTATCGCCTCTGTGTTTTAGTGCGGCTTTGAGAACACTTTTTTTTTTCTTCGGAGCTTTGTCTCGATTAATTCATACTCACCCGGTTAACACAATTGGATGGGCTCAGTTAACAAAGGTGGCTGTCGTTTCAAAACTCTTTGAGCGAATTCAAAGTGCTCTTACTACCGAAGTCTTGTTCGTTTCCGCTGTGATAACTTTTGACTTTCCCTTTTCTCTCTCTTTCTAATTTCTTCCAATCTTTTGACTTCGCTTTCCACCCTGACACCACCTCCAACCCACCCAACTCTCAGGATTGGGATTGGTTCTTACAGACGAATCTTAATCGGGAAAAATTAAAGTATAAAGCATCCCTGATTTGACAGGGAGCTAATCCTCGTCTCTTGCCCTAATTTTTGCTTGTGGGCCTTGTTCGTGTTTCCAATAAGCCCATATCTAAATCCGGGCTTTCCCCTACAATCGGCCCAAGGTTAGACCCGTAAATTAGCAGAATAACCATGGCTACCACCGTAAATCCACGTACACGAAGATATCCCAATCTTCGTCCATCCTATTCCATGCCGTTGCTGTTTTGTTCCGCTTTCTCCCGGCACAGACGCTCCTCAGTCCAGCGTGTCATAGCGCGGCGGCCCTCGCTCGTCGTGATTTGTTAGTCCGTGTAATCTTGATGTTATCTTGTCGAAGCCGTCGAGGTTTGACTTATACATGCGATCCTGGAGTCGGATTTCTTTTTTTCTTTTTTTGATTCGGACGGTGATGATAATGTGCAGCTGATGTTCTTGGTTGGAGTCGCTGGAGGCAGCGGTGGATCGATCTCTTCGTTGACTTTTGTCGAGCGATTTGGAGGAACGAGTGACTGTCAGAAGCACGAATCGATCGATAAACCTCTGCATCCAGCGATGATGTTGTTGCAAGCTTAGGTGTTCATGATTGTTGTCGTGATTGAGAGGGGTGATTTTGCAGAAATTTGACTACGAATGGGCCTGCGAGGCATTATGGACTTGAAATTTGGTCTCCGTCACAGAGAGAGAGAGAGAGAGAGAGAGAGAGAGAGACAGAGAGACAGAGAGAGAGAGAGATGCTTCCAGTAAATGGAATATGCTTGCAGTCGGAATAGTTGTCGGGATCACAGGATCCAGCGTTATGGATTAGAGTTTGGACTGATTGGAGTTTTCTGCTGTTGAAGAGATTCAGTCAAGAATCAGGTAAGATTCGGCTTTGTTAGCAATTCTGTCAACAAACCGGGATTTGTGGCTGCCGGTGGTTCGGGGGTCTTCGATTTGCAGCAGCAGGTTTTCGGGATCACTGAGACGCTGAAACCTGCTGTACCTTTTCTGCAGAAAGCTGGAGAGGAGGCGCTGAAGGTTGCCTCTCCTGTTCTGAGGCCTCGAAGAAGGCTCAGGAAGCGATGCAAAGCTCCGGCATTAATGCTGATCCAGTGATGACTGCAGCTAAGGTTCGCATTTCTGGGGTCTTGTAGAAAATCGATTTATTGGACTATTTCTTGAGATTTGTGTTACTGCTGGAATTGTTTGAAACTTGCTCGAGCTCATTTTACTCTCTGGTTTAAGGACCTTTTCCCGAAGGTTGCAATCCCTTTTTGCTGCAGACGTTAGCAGATGCTGCCCAACAGACTACTAAAGTCATTGAGGGAGCCAAGCCTAGCGCTTCATCGGCAGTTCAAACCATCTCGACCTCCGAACCTACCGTGCTCGTGGCAACTGCTGGGGCACTATTCCTCACGTACCTGGCCTTGCCTCCCATTTGGTCGGCCATCTCATTCAACCTTAGGGGTTACCAAGGTGATTGACTAAGCTCAGTTGGCCACAAGAAAGGTTAAGTTGCCAATCTAGGCGACCTTACTCCTGCACAAGCCCTCGATCTAATATCAGCCAGGGACCATATAATGATAGATATTCGGTCAGAGAAGGACAAGGACAAGACCGGCGTCCCTCGTCTTCCCTCGAGCTCCAAAAACAGGCTGATTGCTATCCCGCAAGAAGATTATGTCTATCTGCCTGATTTTCACCCCCAGATTCCGAGCTTTTGTCTGTTTGATCACCATGCGATGATTATCTACTTCTTTGCAGTCTGGAGGAAAGAGGCCTGATTCGAAACGTGAAGAAAGTGGAAGCCGAGATCACGACGCTGAAGATCTCTTACCTCAAGAAAATCAACAAAGGCTCCAACCATTGTTATCCTAGACTCGTGGGTGCTCTCCCTCTATGGACCCGCTTTCATCTCTCTTCTCGTCATTACCTGAAGCATTTTCCTTTTCTCTACCTTGTTCAGATATGCTGATTCCACGAAAATAGTCGCCCGGACATTGACCAGCATCGGATTCAAGAACTGCTGGGTCATATCCGACGGGTTCTCAGGAAGGAACAGATGGCTGCAGAGCAGGCTGGGGACGGACTCCTACGACTTCTCGTTTGTAGAGGTAATATCCCCCGTCTCGAGTCATGGGATGATTCGTCAAGGCCATATGGGCATTCAGTCCGACAGTGGAAAGCTTCTCCCGGGGTCCAAATAGCCCACCCCATCCTCAAATTTGAACCTAAAAGGAGTAACCAGGTAACTGTGAAATCATTATCAGGGCGGTTACAGTAACAGAAGATAAGAGTCCTTGTACCCAAGCCTCCGTATCCGAATCCCAAAATTCCTGGCCATTGACACGAATTTGTGGGATACGCCCATAATGGGCCGAAGAAGTGAAACCGCAGACGGATAATATTTAGGATAAATAAGGTTCCGCATTAATTTTGTCGAGAAGTCTGCGTAGGAAGATCGCAACAGAAAACAACACCAACAACAATAACTCAAAAATATAGATTTTGCTTTTTATCTTTTATCTTCGGTCCAGAAACCTCCACCGTCATTGCTGTTGATTCTGTCCGGCATTGTTAACACATCTCCATTGATTTTAAGTGCTGTTGATTCGGTCCGGCGCTATTGACCTGCTACCACTTTGAATTCGCCTTCCACCATCGGTGCTGTCGCATTAAATTTCATTGCCGTTGGAACTGGCATTTACTTCTACATTTACCAGACAGTGGCCTGCCAACAGTTCTTACAAGCCCCCCTGTCAATTATCACTTATTGGGTTGATGGGATCTTGCGTGAGGATAAACTTCTTGTTGTACATATACTTGATCCTGGTGTTCCTCTTCATCCTCGCGATCATCGAGGGACTATTTTTGTGTTTGTTCGCTAAAACGCACACGCAAGTATACGAGTCGTACAAGTAATAAAGTAATGAGTAAAAGTCGTTCCCACGGAGATTGTTCGGAATATTTTGTCGATTATCAACTTAACAAGTTTAATTGTTTAAAAGATTTAATGTAAGAATGAAAATTTCAAATAAACAAAAGCAAGTATAGAGTAAATCAATGGATGAAAAATCCAAGACTATGAATCCCCTATCGTTCGTGAACTATTTGGACTCTCTCTTCCTCAATTCCCTCGACTTCACGTTTACTAACCACAATTCTTATAGTTCGTTAGACCTCTCTCGAGTTTGTAACAGTGAATTATAAATTATCCGTAAACCTATATCTCTATAGTGATGTACGAACAACTGTAACCCTTTAAGTGCCAATTGTCGTCTTGGTTACCTATGGGCGTATATCTCTATATTCCTTTTAGTTAACCTGATCTCTCAGGCTTTATACTATCCCTCTTCTAATCCTAAGTCCCTCTCTCAAGTCCACAAAAGAATAAGAAATCAGACAAATCGGCGATTAACCCAATATGCAAGCAAGCATTAAGCACAAGAGAACATAAACAAACGTGAAACTTCACGAATTGATTACGAAAAGAGTTTAGACAATCAACTACACGAGTCGGTTCATCACCATCCTAGATAAAAGATTTAGTTCTGCATACTAGCCGACAAGCAAAGTAAGAAAAGAAAAGAAAAAAAATCTCCATCGTCTTCTCCAATCTCTCTTCTTTGGCCGTCGGCTCGCAGCCTCCCCGTCTTAATACTCATGATTTGCACCCTTTTATCCCTAGGGTAAATCTTCCCAAAGCACCCAAGAGTTTAGGAAATAAAATAAAAAAGATTCTCTCGCCCCGTGTGGCCACACCAGATCCTCGTGTGGCCACACAAACCTTTCTGTCCACCACCTTCTCCCTCTCGGCAACTGTACCATCAACCTTCTTGTCGCTCCTCCTTCAAGATGTCTTCTTCGACATGGATTTTGCGTCGTATCGACCCCTTTTTCTGTAAAGAACATCACAAATACAAACTCTCCAAACAACTAAACCGAAAATAACATGCAACTAACCCTATATACAAATAAATGTCAGATATCTAACACTCGTTAGGCTCCTAAATGAGATATATAACTCTAATTTCATAGAATTAACAATATTCATCGGTACAAATGAGGGGGCCGGACGTGCTGTGTCCAGGAGAGGGTATAAAGAGTATAGGCTTGGGGATTACTCACATTGGTTGCAGAATCATCTCGTGAGAGGGAAGACGTGGGACAACCTTAGGACGTGTATGGTCGACACTAGTGTTTGCCAGAAGGTTGCGTCAGATCATGTCCTCGTGGAAGATTTTAACAAGATGACTTTGACTCCCATTGAGATAATTAAGATCGATTCCTGATTGTGATTTCCAGACAGCGGATTACTGATTAATTTCCTTTCACGCATGTCGGTCGGGTTGCTGTAAACCGCTGACTTATTGTGAGTTCCAATTCAGGAATGCGACCTACTGGACGGTTCCGGAGACAGGACCGGCTGTCCCTGACAGCGACTGCATCACGTGGAGCAATAACCAGAAGAAGCTGTGCTAGACTGCAAGTCATGCAAGGTGGGGTTCCTGGCCAACATCAAATATGAATGGAAGACTGCTGCTGATCATAAATGCGTGTGCCATCATCCTTGTCATGATCATTTACAGCATCTGTTGTTGGGCTGCCAGGAACAATAGCAAAGACATGTACAGTGGATACAGAGGGTATCAATCCTTAATAGAGAGGTCGCAGGTGGTTCTCGCCGTTGCCTCTTCATTTCTAGGTGTAGAAAGGGGACATTACTTGTTTGGTTTTGTGATTATGTATGTCGAGATTGTGATTCCATGCTTCTCCGGTGTGAGGAAGACAATATTCAGTGTTTGGCTATGTGCAGGAAATAGTAAGCAGAAATTGGCACAATAGCAAACACGGTGCCCGCCATGAGGATCGACTAAACTTAATGGATTACATTGCACCAATAAATCACACAAGAGCTTTTGCCTTTTGAAATACTGCCTGTCTACTCAATAACATTATTCAAAGGGAGTATCCACATGGTAGAACATCGACCTTAATGATAAGTAAGCTAAGGATTATGTAAGAAGATAAATCATGGGTACAAAATTCAAATGACTGAACTTTCAATACAGCTCGGTGTCATTGGTGGGACAATCCCTTACCTCTCTATCAGATCATTTAAGGAAGGTACACCCAAGAAATAGGAAGACATATGCGACTAGCGATGTCAGGAGTTCTAGAGTCCAGGTCGGTTGCCATAGCACGGTTGGAACCATGGGAACCACAATCGAACCACATACCCATCCAGTTGTGAGGGCCCATAGGCTGTTTGTCCAAAACATCAGGAAAGTAAGAGGATTAGTCACGCCAGGGAGGGGACGGAGCATAAGAAAAGAATATACACGGGTTTACCCTATTGCAAATGCTCTTCCTAAGCTCTTTGTCTTCTCGTTCAAGAAGTATATGCAAGCTGCAAGAGAGACAGCCACCTGCCAGCAATGGAGCAAAACTTAAGTGAACTTCCACTATCTTTGTTTCAAAAGGGTGCAAAGGAGAAAATTCGGGAATGTAACTTGGCTCAACGATGATTTGGTGTTAGATTTCAGGAGGATCAACCAAACACACTGTACAAATCCTTTGCACCTAAAAACTACTTGCTGGGGAAAAAGAAATAAGTTTGTGCCTTGGGCAGAACCAAAAACAGTTGATAAGTGAACTACATAAGTAATGGGAAAGCTAAGCTAACAGCTCGTATTCACCTCCATTGATTAAACATGCAATCCTAGACAAATGAGCAATTCGAATGACTGTGACATAGATTCAAACAAGCTCCCTTGTCATGTACTACCACGAGAGGATCTATCCTGAAATAACAAATATTGAAAAACTAGAGCATTTCTACATCATTTTAGTGACCCAATAATTCACATTACTTGTTGTGCTTGGCCATTTTAGGAAGTGGCAAATCAACAGAGGGGCAATCCTACAGCCATCTGTCTGTTGACGAAGATCACAACAAATAATCATCCAAAAACAAGGTAAGCAAAGATACCTGAAATGCAGGGCCACCTTCAGCAGAGTTCATGATGCTCCATCCACCCATAAATGCAAACAGGAACAATCTTCGAAAGATGACGTCGGTAGGTGGAAGTTCCACAAAATTGAGCAAGTTCTTCACCCAGGGTGGTGATTCATCGACCTTCTTCTTCAACTTAGTTTTCAAATTGATTTTAGTTTTCTTTCTGTGCTCAAAGCTTGCCATCAGCAGTTTCTCAAACGCAGCCTCTATGGCTTCTTCACTTCTTTCATGTCCCGCGTATTGTTGCAAGAGGAAATTGCGTGAACCCCAGATTTCCTCTTCCGAAGCATCAGGGCTTACGCCGAGACGCTTGTAAGGATCCCACACATTGACACGAGGAAAAGTGGGAACGCTACCTGCAATCCACACATTCTGTCAATAATTCCAAAACTTCCAAAGGACAACAAAGAGCCAAAATTGGGAAACTAAGATCCAAGATTGATCAAGAAACGAAATAAATCTCTTGGGTCTGCCATCAGTAATGCCAGGAAAGGACATTGCTTTATGCGGAAAGAACAACAGAACATCAGGTCAAGCATAAGAATCCAACTAAACAATGAATGACCATCTCCGATTACTTCCCAGAAAAAACCCACCTTCATAGGAACACCTGGGGACAGGGAAAGAACGACCCTGACACTTCTCCACCGCCCTCGGACCATTACTACTATATGCACTGCAGGCGAATCAACAGAGTCAAACGCACGGACCATCATCCCAAAGCACTAACCAATATCCCGATTCCTATCAATTAAAGAGAAGGATCGGTTACAGCTTCCGGCCGAGGAAGGGAGACGCGAAGGCGGGAGCGGAGAGGGAAACCACGCCCATCCTCCCCAGTGATTCCGGATGCCGGGAGCGACGGCGGCGCCTCCGCCGACAGGCGTAGGCGGGAAAAGCAGGTGGACGGGGAATCGCCGGAGAGAGGAGAGGAAGTTAGGCGAAGGATTGAGCTTGGTCTGATGACGACGCCCTCCATCCTTTGCTGGTGGTCGGCCCACTGGTCTCCTCATGGGCTTAGGCCCATTAATTATAAGCCCATTTATGTCGGCTGTTTTTGCCTTTTTAAATGGGCGGGAAAATGCATGTCGGTTTCATTTCAACTTCCCTTCCATTCCCTCGTCCATCTTTCTCTGTGTCCATCGACTTAGGGTTTGCTTGATCGGTGATGGAAGAGAGGGAGAGGGGGGCGGTTTTCGATAAGTTGATGGAGTCGAAACCTCAGATCTGTTGGGTTTCCAAGCGCATGTGGCCCCACCCAAATTAAATGAAACTAAAATGTTGGTGAAATCCCAAGGAGACTTGTAGCGGAAGTCTCGTACAACAAAACAAAAAGGAAAAAAATTGGGGACATCAATCCTCGGTCAGACAACAAACTTGCACCACAAGTTGAAAGAAAAGAAGTCGGTGAGAAGAAGACTGGGGTAATCAAGCTTGACTTGTCGTCCGTTTTTTACGAAACTTCACGGTATTGATCTTCACGACGAGCTTTTTATGTTGATGGTTGAGTCATTGCGAGACGTCGTCATTTCTTCTATGGTTGTAATCCGCCCTTGCGTGGTAATAGTTAACGTTGGAGTGAACCGGGATTAAGTTTCTCGATGGCGATACTCTAATTTTGCTAGAAAAAGAAAAACTTGTCGTGTAACCCATTATTATTGATAATGGAGAGTTGGGTGGAGTTCGGTGCTGTGGTTTTTCCTCTCACATCGAGGGGTTTTTCATGTAAAAATCGCAATGTCTCTTTTATCTTTCTTTGCGACTAATAATATTGCTTGCGCTTAGTTGCTTTTCGGAGAACGTTGGGATATATCTCTATTGGAGTTGGTGTTGTGGCGCTGGTTGTTGTGGTATAGTTGAAAGTGCCGTTTGTTTCTCTTTGATCAGCCCATGTCTGCGATAAATTCTGGGTGACAGGTCCCTAACAAACTGGTATCAGAGCTAAGTTGTCATATTGACTATTGTGTTAAGTGAATGGAGGATACGACGGCCAATAGTACCATGATAAAGCTCACAGCTTCAAACTACTCTATGTGAAAGCCGCGAATGGAGGACCTCTTATGTTGTTGAGATTTGTATGATCCTATTGAAGATTCCAAGCCTAGTACAATGTCTGATGAGGATAGGTTGAAGCCTCACATAAAGACGGTTGAGTTTATTCGATAGTGGATTGACAATAGAATATTCTAACATGTTTCAGAGGAGACAAATGCGTATGCTCTGTGGAAGAAGCTGAAGAATTTGTATGAGAGGAAGACTCCTCATAATAAGACTTCATTGATAAAGAGACTTGTTTATTTGCGATACAAAGATGAGTCGAGCATGGTCCAAGAAATTCTGAATCAGATGGCCAACCTCTCCGATCAACGATGAATTACAGGCATGTCTTTTGTTGAGTACACTGCCGGAGAGTTGGGAGACATTGGTTGTTGCGCTTAATAATTCAGCTCTGAATGGGAAGTTGAGCATGAAGCTAGTCACATAAAGCTTGCTTAATGAAGAAACGTGAAGAACTGAGCAAGGCTTTACTCCCCGATCTGAAGCACTTGTGACGGAAAGGCGAGAAAGGAGTCGAAACAGGAGCTCTCCTTATCCTGAGAAGAAGGATGCTTTTAAGAGGAGGTCCAAGTCCATAAAAGAAATTAAATATTATCATTGTGGCAAGTTGGGTCACATTAAGAGAGAATGTATAATACTCAAGAGGGAGAATTTGAAAGAGAAAAGTGGAGACAATACCCAGAAAGAAAGTGAGACGACTGCTCTAGCTCTTGATGGTGATGTTGCTATTCTTTCTGATGACACTTCTATTAATCTCACGTGTCAGGACTCCACATGGGTTATTGACTCTGCTGCTTCTTTTCATGTGACTTCTATGCGTGATTCTTTTGCATGCTGGTGATTATGGTAGTGTAAGGATGGGAAATGAAGGTGTTGTGAATATTGTTGGCATGGGAGATGTTTGCTTGAAAACTGATATTAGCTGCAAATTGGTATTGAAAAATGTTCGAAGTCCCAGATATGCGCCTTCAGTTGATCTTCACTGGTGTTCTTGATGATGAAGGTTATGTTAGCACCTTCAGCAATGGAAGGTGGAAGTTGAGTCGAGGCAATCTCATTATTGCTAAAGGGAAGAAGTCCAACATCTTATATATGACTTATGCTAAGTTGATCAAAGGAGAGGTCAATGCCGTTGAAGATTCCTCTTGTGAGTTGTGGCATAGACGGCTTGGTCACTTGAGTGAAAAGGGACGTAGCATCCTCATGAAGAAGCAACTACTCCCGATTGTCGTTATATCTCTTAAGACTTATACTGATTGTCTTGCGGGCAAGTTTCATAGATTTGCATTTCAGGGGCCATATCCTTCTCAGAGATCGCATGTTCTTGATCTTATTCACACAGATGTCTACTCTATGGTTGATAGATCCCTTGGAGGTGCTTTGTATTTTGTGACATTTATTGATGATCATTCTCGAAAAATGTGGGATTTTTGCTTGAGATCTAAGGATTTAGTGCTTGATGCTTTCAAGTATTTTCATGCTTCAATTGAGAGACAAACTGGCAGAAAGCTTAAATGTGTTCGAGTAGATAATGGCGGTGAGTACCGAGGTCCGTTTGAGCATTATTGTCAAGAACATGGAATTAAGCTTGAGAAGACAATACCGAAGATTCCTCAGCAGAATGGAGTTGCTGAAAGAATGAATCGCACTATAGATGAGCGAATTTGGTTTATGCTTTCTCATGCTAAATTTCTAGAATCCTTTTGGGCTGAAGCTTTGCTTACTACAATGTATTTGATTAACCTTTCATCTTCAATTCCTCTTGGTTTTGATGTTCCAGAGAGAGTGTGGACAGGGAAGGAAGTATCCTATGACCATTTGAGGATATTTGGTTGTAGGGCATTCATTCACATCCCTCAAGATGAAAGAACTAAACTTGATCGAAGTTAAGGCAATGTATCTTTCTAGGGTATGGACATAAAGAGTTTGGCTATAGATTATGAGACATGGCTACAAGGAAAATAGTCAGAAGCAAAGATGTAGTGTTCCTTGAAGATCAGGCTATTGAGGATTGTGAAAAGCCAGAAAAGAAGAAAGTACATGTGGAAGCGCCTCTTGATTCGAGTACAGTCCCTTCTATGCCTCCTACTGTGACAGAGAATCAGACAGATGACATTGTCACAAATGAGCCTACAGTTAAGGTCGGAGATGACACAAATGAGCCACAAGTTGATTTGAGGTGATCGATCAGGGAGCGCAAATCATCACAGAGGTATTCTTCACATGATTATGTATTGCTTACTGACGGGGGAGAGCCAGAATGCTTCGATGAGGCTATGTTAGATAAGCAAAAGGAGCAGTGGATGAAAGTTATGTAAGATGAGATGAGATCCTTACGTGAGAACAACACCTTTGAGTTGGTGAAGTTGCCTAAAGGCAAGAGAGCACTAAAGAATAAATTGGTGTACAGATTAAAGCCTGATGAAAGTGGTTCACAATAGAGATATAAGGCGCGATTAGTTGTGAAAGGATTCGGTCAGAAAAAAGGAATTGATTTTGACGAGATATTTTCTCCCGTGCTCAAGATGTCTTCTATCCAAGCTATTCTTAGTTTGGCAGCAAGTAGAAATTTGGAGATTGAACAACTTGATGTAAAGACCGTATTCCTTCATGGTGATTTAGATGGAGAGATCTACATGGTTCAGCCGGAAGAATTTGTTGTGAGCGGAAAGGAGGACCTTGTTTGTGAGCTGAAGACGAGCTTGTACAACCTTAAGCAAATATCGAGACAATGGTATAGAAATGTTAACTCCTTTATGACTAACCATGGGTATGAAAGATCGGATTCTGATCATTGTGTTTATGTGAAAAAGTTTGCTGATGGTAATTTTATTATTATCTTGCTTTATGTGGATGATAGGTTGATTGTTGGACATGATACTACAAAGATTTCGTCTTTGAAAGCAGATTTGAGCAAGTCTCTTGCAATGAAAAACTTGGGGTCAGCTAAGCAGATACTTGGCATGAGGATTGCTCGTGATAAGAAGATAGGGAAACTTTGACCATCTCAGGTAAGATATGTTGAAAAGGTTTTTCAAAGATTCAATATGAGTGGATGCAAAACGATTGGTACTTCACTTGCGAGTCATTTTAAATTGAGTACTTCTCATTGTCCTTTGACGGAGAAGGATAGAGAATACAAGGGTAAAGCTCCTTATGCATCGAGAGTGGGTAGTTTGATGTATGTTATGGTGTGTACACGACCAAATATTGCTCATGCAGTTGGTGTCGTGAGTCGATTTCTCTCAAACCTTGGAAAAGAGCATTGGATGACGGTTAAGTTGATTATGAGGTATCTGAAAGGTACTTTTCGATTTTGCTTATCCTTTGGCATTGATAAACCGATCTTAGTTTGTTATGTAAATGCATACATGGCTAGTGACGTTGATTCGAGAAAATCTACGTCGGGCTATTTGATGACTTTTTCAAGGGGAGCAGTGTCATGGCAGTCCAGATTGTAGAAATGCGTACTTCCACAAAGGCATAGTACATTGTTATCACCGAAGCGGGTAAATAACTGATATGGTTGAAGAGGTTCTTACTTAGCTAGGTATTAAGCAGGATAATTATGTTCTTCACAGTGACAGTCAGAGTGCTATTTATCTCGGCAAGAACTCGATCTTTCACTCACGTTTGAAGCATATTGACGTCCGATATCATTGGATTCGGAATGAGCTAGAGATGACGACATTGGATTTGAGAAGATTTATACTAATGAGAATGCATTGAATATGATGACGAACACTTTATCCATAATGAAGTTCATATTCTGTTGAAACAAAGCAGACTTGCAGCGGAAGTCTCGGACAACAAAACAAAAAGAAAAAAATTGGGGACATCAATCCCATGGTCAGACAACAAACTTGCACCATAAGTTGAAAGAAAAGAAGTCAGTGAGAAGAAGAAAGAAAGAAGAGAAAGAAGAAGATGGGGCTGATCAAACTTGATTTGTCGTCCGTTCTCGACGAAACTTCATAGTATTGATCCTCACGACGAGCTCTTCGTGTTGATGGTTGAGTCGTTGTGAGACGTCGTCATTTCTTCTTAGCCGAGATTAAGTTTCTCGACGGTGATACTCTCTAATTTTATTGAACGAAATCAAAATACATAGTTACAACTTCTCATAGAGGCCAAACCCTATTTATAAGGCCTAAAAGAATCTAAATAAATCAAATAAGATCTAAATAAAATATTAAATAATCAAATGACGAGATATGATATATTCTTTTCATATCAGACTTGAGCCAAATCATCAACATAACCCATTATTGTTGATAGTGGAGAGTTCGGTGTCGTGTCTCACATCGAGAGGTTTTTTACGTAAAAATCACGGTCTCTCTTTTATTTTTCTTTGCGGCTAATATTACTTGCGCTTAGTTGGTATTCAGAAGACGCTGGGATATATATCTCTATTAGAGTTGGTGTTGTGGCGCTGGTTGTAGTCGAAAGTGTAGTTTATTTCTCTTTGATCAGCACGGTGTGAGATAGATTTTGGGTGACACGTCCCCAACAATATCTTCATCAACGAAGTCCTCAATGACGTGGGCGATCTGGTTGACGATGCTCTCACGATCTTCCGCCGGTAATGTTTCGAATTTTCCCCTCGGTTTCTGTTATTCAATTTTTGATCCTCAGATTTTCTTGGAATTATCTCATGACATGGTCTGGCTAGGAATATCAAGAATCAATCATGATTGGATGTCTCTTCTTATCAGATTGTCAGCACTTTTCATCTTATCTGATTTGCTAACTTATCGCCATTTTTTTTTCAATTTTAGGGTGTTGCATACTTGCAGAATAAAATCCTGTCTGTTCTGGATAGGAACCTTAGTTTGTAGGAGTACTCTCTTCTTCAATGCTTCAACGTTCCAGAAGGATTCTGTTTGCCAGAAAAGGGTAGGTTCAATAGACTTGATTGATCATATTTTTCATTATTTATAAGGATTTTTGTTCTTATTTAATGTTTGTTCGAAAAATAATTTTCAAAATTAGGCAACAACTATTAAATTTGGAAAAATAATGTCTCAAACTCAGTCTTTCGAACATTAATTTCAATTTTCGAAGAATTCGATACTTTTAACAGCAAATTCACTTTTAGAAAATGGAATTCGATGTTACAAACACCGAGTTAACAGAGGACGCTAAATTTTCATGAATTCAGTGTCCGTAACCTCAATCACTTAAACAAAAGACTTTTTTACGGATGTCAGATGTGAGGGAGGTGTTGGGTTGTCCAATGTGAGGGGGTGTCGGGGGGTGAGGTGGGGCCGGGATTAATAGGGAAGAGTTGGTGTTAACACCAACTTCTTACCCCTAAAAGAAAAAAAAGGATTGAATTTGGATTTCACGTGGTCTCACGAACTCGATGTTACAAACACTGAGTTTTAATTTTTCAAAATGAACCGGGAGTCAAGAACACTGAGTTCATGACATTATTTTGAGAATTTTGAAACTTGTTGCCCTATTTAGTAAATTATTTTTCGAACTAGTAGTAAATAGGAACAAAGCTCTATTTATAAGGGCTTTCCCGGAGTGTTTAAAACGTCGTAGAAAAAACTGATGCTTTACATATTATGGGTGTGCCAACGAGCAAGCATGCCCGTTAACGATCATTTGCACTTGGCTAGAGCTCACTGTTAATTTGTCATGAGAGCTTACCCGTTAACTATCCATCGCCCTTGTTAATTGTTTATGGTGGTTCATAGGATTTAGTTATTGTTCCTTCTTCCTCTAAGTTTACCTGGCTCCCTGTTTCTGTTAGTAACATTCTGGACTATGAATGTTGTGTTATTCGTCTATCTGTTTCTCAACTGCAAGATACGAATTATACGGCCAATTTTCCATCTCTAGAAGCCTTAGCATATTTTGATCTTGAAGAACAGCTTGACTCCTTGAGAGTTTCTCAGGTAGCTTTTTATTTCAGTAACTTGTTTTATATTTTGAAGTGTAGGATATGTTTCTCTGACCGAACCATATTCACAGTCTAGGAAAGAGTTGCTGCTTGAAAGGCAGTCCACTTTGACTGATTATTTTGCAAAGGTCATCTCTGAGGCGGTCGAAAAGTAATCAGAGTTCTGGACATGACACGTTCAAAGGTAATCTGTTAGATTACAGCCATTGAGTTCCTTTTGTGTCCATTACTTTTGGTATCTGCTCCCTTTTGAACAAGGACAATTGGGAACCCCCTTCAATGAGCTATTCCTCTTGCCAATTTGTTAGAAGTTGTGTAGTCCAGGCTTGATAATTGAAGCGAAGCTTTGCTTGGGTGTTTTGTCTTTTAATTGCTCACATGTTTAGAATGATGTTTACAGAACTTATTAGAACTGGTGATGAGCTTCGGACCAAAATAGTGGAGCTTGAAGTTAATAGGATGGAAGTATCTCAGAGGAAGAAGAAAATGAGATTGGACTGTCATAAGAATGGTTTATCCAAATCAGATAATGGAGACGGTAATATTTCTCACTTGAAATACATTTGTGACTATCTGTTACACGGCAAATTTGCCCACTTTTAGCTGCTATTGTTCTTGCGGGGTGTCATGTTATATGTAGGTCATGACAACATGAATGTGCAAGATCTTCAAAGCTTCCTAGTAGATTTTTGAGGAACATGGTCTCACGTAAGACTGTTTCTTTTTTTTTTTTTTTTGGTTTCTTTTTGGGTGTTCAGTTAAGCTTGTAAAAAATGTGCCAGAGCGTCTCTAAACAAAAATGTGTCGGAGTGTGGGCGTGTGAGTTATGTCTCAAAATAGTGTTAGGCGGAAAAAATTTTTGTGAAATAGGTTAAATATTTTTGAAACTTTGAAAATAATGTCTCGATCAACTTTACCCATAGGTTCGAGTTCCATAAAACCCCTTAAGTCCGACTTTTGAAAGAAATTGGACTTAAGTTCGACTTCTTTTAAGGGGTTTTTCTGGTAGACGAAATTATAAATGTTGGACTTTAAGGCATTATTTTAAAATTTTTGAAATTATTTATTTTATATAAATTGAAACAAAGCCCACCAAGAGTGTCTAAAATTATTTAATGTTTCGTAAGGCCCCTTTCCCCTATAGGGCCCTACTAATGGGCATATATCCTTTAAGAGGCCCTTTACAGCACCTGATCATGTGGGCCTAAATAGACCATCTGAATGGGCCAGTAAGGCCTATTGCCAAAATTACCCTGTAACAATTTTTATACCAAATTATCCAGTCTAATCCCTCTTGTAATAATTAATAAAAGAGATTTTAACTAAATGTCTAAAATAAAATTTGTTTTTCAATGAGAATAACTTTCTATTACGGGCCTCTGTTCCGGGGACGTCAAAATCTCGATCCTACCATCTCCTTTTACGATTCTAGTGACACCCAAACTCAAAAGTCCAATCTCAATCCAGGCAACCATGCGCTCTCGGACTAGTTTTTGTAAGCCTGCATCACGTCGCTGGACTATTTTACCCGTGCATTCTTTGAGCCAGCTAGTCATCTAGTTCAGGACTGGATGCCTTATTTTCCTTCGAGGCCCACAAGGGAAAACTGGGACGTGCAAACAGAAATCGGTGAAAAGGGCCAACCCTATGTCCATTGGGGGAAAGAGCAAAAGATAAATTATTTCGGCTCCCGAAAATAAACCAAACTTTGGGGGTGCGGTGGCGATAGGTGATGGCCGTTTGAATAAAATATGCTAAATTCAAAGGGCGACCTCTACTTGGAGGGGACCCTACCTGGACATGAGCAATTGCCTTGTATTCCACAAAGAAATAGGGCAAATATGGGGAGGCTGTCCTATAAGAAACTCTCGATGTTCAATTCCATGTAGGAGCATGGATCAGGGATATCAAAATTGCCAAGGACCTAAAAATTCATTGTGGAAGGGATGTCAATGTATTTCCCGAGAATTTAATAATATATTAGGTTGTTAGGTAGCAACTCCACAACAGCAGGTAAGACAACATACCTCTGGGTGAACGATGCCAAAAGCACCTACCCGCGTCCCATTGTAAATAATGCTCGCTTGACGGCCCGCAAGGAACTCCGGCTCCTTCATTAATAAATAATTATATCCAAGCCTGCTGAAAACCATGGATAACCGCACCATACAGGCTATTAAAGTAGGTTACAACTCACATGTGAAAGCTCTATGAAATATCCCGAATTGTTGCCTGAAGGAACAAATGGAACTCCAGCCACTTCCATAATTCTGTCCACTAGGCTATGAATGAGCTGCATTTTAAGAAAAAATTATGGCAGCAATAATCCCTCAATCACTGAATAAATGACCGCCAATTATGAACATAAAAGTAGTAACACTAGGTTCATCCTCAATAGCTTTTGCTCCAAATATATCGAATAGAAGGCAAATATTGAGTGATATGCTCAATGTTTGCATAACCCAACAGGAAAAAATAAACATGAAAAAATTCATTTAGGACTGTATTTGTTCAGCCAAGTGCTTAGGTTGTCAAGACATTTACCTCAAATCCTGAGGTAGCACCACAATATAGTGCTGCAAGTAGGCGATGATTTCTCGCACCCACATCTCTTGTATTATCCAGCACAACTATATCTCCCACTTCAAAGATCTACAATACCATCATTAAAGACCTCTCTTAAACACCATATCCAGTAATTATTTGCCAGCAAAGCTATTTCAAATATGCACAAAAACTACGAGACACCAACACTACAAAGCAGACATTGTGCCCAGTAGATGATGTAAGAAGAATTTTGAATTGATAACCCAGAAATTTGTGCTACCTTTATGGGCTTAGGATGATCTTTGTTATGTCCAACAGTTTTTAGAATCCCTGGCATTAGACTTGTCCGGACAGCCTGTTAAAGATGGGAATTTCAGTAACAAGTAAACATGAGGAGATTTGTTAGCTTCAGATTAGATGACAAAGGACAAGATATGAACAACAGGAATCAGTATGTCTTCCAACAGATGGATAGTAAAAGAAATGTTAAAAGAATGGACGGCATAAAAGGAATTCAAGCACAAAGACAGAATTTGACGTGCATCACGCAGAGGCACAAATATTGGCACGGCTACTTGATGATTAGTAATGACAACATATTCGGCAAGAAAGATTATCGGAGCCATAACTGCTTAAAACTGTGAGGAGAACACACATGACACCATTTAACTACTTGCCAGGAGATAACATGTAATGAACAGCCATGTAGCGCAAACCTCAAAATCGGCCGAGCGAGGATTTCCAATGATTACTGCTGTTGACTGATTGTCCTTTCGATTTAACATCTCAAAATTCTCTTTGCGAGAGCACAATATCCATGTTAAAACCTCTGTGAACCCATTCATAGAAATCTACAGAGTCCGAATAAATTAATTAATATAACATACGCCACTGTGTGAGAGAAACAAGTAGTCAGTTACATGAGGACATGAAGCCATGGATATTCTGTTCCATACCTCCATTCTCATTAGATCAGTAAGTTGGCTTAATGGTAATGGATTTAACGAAGCTGGCTTCCTCCTTTGAATGTTATTGTAACCATATGCAATGGCAACATCCTACAGATTATTTAAAAGAAATCTCGAAGCAATCAATTAAAGGATAAGATAAGCATGAAAAAAAGGAAGGACAAAGCAATCAATTAAAGGATATGATAAGCTATATAAAAGAAGGAATGGGATGGCCACCTCCATAACATCACACGGATGTAAAACATCACTTCTTGTAGGAGGTACTGACACTATGATATTATCTTTCCCTTTCAATACTGAGTGTTCTGTGGTTAACTGCATTCGGTCCAACAAACTAGTAACCTGGAGTCAAAGGAGCACTGGCATGATTTAGACAACACTCCGAAAACAAATAACAATAAGAACAGATGGTCCAGTAATATATTATGCAGAAAGTATTATAGACCAGTCGGACATGGTTATTAAATAATAAATACCACTAGACAATGAATGGTAATAATACAATTGTATTATAGTTCTTACACTCTAAAACTGAAAACAAGCCTAGTCGACCAAGCAGATGTCACCAAGGACCATAAGGTTTCACTTAAATATGATTAGAGAAATCATATTATTGCAAATAATGTAAGTAAAGATAGAGACAATCAGAAATACTTCCTAGTTTTGAAAGCATCCAAAGTATTTAAAAAAACTAATTCTGATAATTCGTCAGTTATTCAACAAAGAACAGATTATAGAAAGAGAGGGAAGAAATGATGCTACAGCAGTACTATTAAACCCGCTGAAAAGGCAAAAACCATGTTTTCAACAATGTTGACTACAATGAACAGCATAGTAATTCAAATATATGACACCCCGCACCTCTTCAGCTTTTAAAGAGACCCCCACTGTATCTGTGACATAAGATAAAGGTACTGTCATCTTGTATACTGATAAATCGGGACAAATGTCGGAACTCCCATCAGAGTAAGTGACTCGAACTGGTTCGACTTCAAATTTTTTCTCACAGTATTGAGAAAATGTTGTCACCTAATAATAACATTGCCTACAGTCAGCACTTAAGAAAGAATCAAAAGAGACATATTGGTAAATGTTACTCACCATTGTGTTTAAAACAATCTTGGCCTTTGTCAAATCAGTCGCTGTACACTCAATAAAGACATTTTTCGTCTTCAAAGTAATTGCTGAATGTGCACCATTAATAATTGGAGGCAAAGAAAGAACAGTTCTGCAGGGACGTTATAAGGATTTAAGAAAAGATAAACTAATCAAATCTTCACTTCCTGAATTTATAGAATGAAATATCAACATCAGTAAAACCAACCGAGCATCTATGAAAAAATGTAAACATGAAGGACTACCTGTTTTTGTCGTATATGACAGGGAACACAGGCGAGTTCTCAATTATATGCAAAAATTTCTTCAACTTCAAATCTGACTGCATAGTAAAAATCAACATCAATTATGAGAAACTTGGGGCATATTTTCATTGAAAAGTTTAAAAGATACAGAAATCATAATGCTCACCTTATAATATTCCATCAGATCACTAGCTTTGAAGTTTCTTTCCTAAACTCAGAAAAGATATGAACCATTAGTCTTGCAACAATGATTTTTTGTCTTTCTTTAAGACCACATGTGGAGGCTAAAAGCTAAAAAAATCTATAAAAAGGCAAGAGTGCAATGGCAAGGGCCGTAGATATAATGATAAAAAAAATATACAAAAACTGTGGTGTGACTAAGAGAGCCAAAATATGTGTTTACCTGTTTGAGAGGAATAAACTCTATACTGGGAGGTGGCAAAGCCTGGGACAGAAGAACCCTAAGTGTTAGGGCAATCAAAGCATTAATCTTTCTCCAGTAGCACGCAAGGAGACTAGAACCATAATAGTGTGATATTAAATGTTAAACAAAACCTTATATAACGATGACAAGAGCATTTTTAAATGAAAAGGAATACGAAACTCTCAGCCAGAACATTATTTCTCACGCATATTATAAGATCTCACTATCAGGCAAGTCTATTGAAAAAGAAACAAAGAAAAAGATTTTGGCAATTGTCGCGCCTGGACATGCATTCGCATAAATACTGATAAGCCCATACCTCATATGAGAAGGGTCCCTCAACAGTATCCAGGTCATGGGTTCCAATAGCGACCAAGCTTCTTCTCCTGAAGTGAAGACAGTAAGATAAATAAGGTGCATTTTATCTAAAAGAAAAAGAGGCCATGAAGCCAAAATAAAAACAATCAGATATAATATCAGCCTAGCCAGCCACAACGTAAAATCAGAATTTTTAGTTCCTCATAATATGACAAAAATGGCATCAAGGGTCACCAGAAAGGAAGGCCACGAACGTCAATACACATTTAGCGATAATAATCATCAGCGAGAACTGTGCTCAGTGGATCACCAACCTGCAAATGTTCTGATGCAGCTTGTCTTGAAGTTCGATGAAGCTGTTGTATCTGGCCTCATCGAATTTTATCCCTCTCAGGACGGCACAAACGATATAAGGACGAATCTGTGAAGTCTGAAAAAGAGATGAACTATGCTGATACCATTCCGATCACATGCTGAAGCTCCAACCATCATCAATACAACCCCAAGAAGAATACCTCTGGCTTAACATGCATTTGAAGCATTGATTCTTTGCTCATGTCACTAACAGTGTACTTAGGCACATTCTCCTGCTTATTGAACACTCGGAGGGCCTGAGCAAGCCCTTCCAGGCAAAGCAAATCGTATCTGCTCACAAGTTAAATATATCAACACAATACGGGCCATTGCATACAGTAACATGAATATAAATAGAACTGTCATCCAATTGCCACTTCCACTTTGATGGAACGGGACTACTTCAAAATTCTTTAACAGAATTTCCTGTTTCTAGTTAAGCAAAAACAGACACCACAGAACACCATCACTATAATATCACCACAAGAATCATCCAATCAGCTAGACTGCATGTCGTTGATAGCTTGATAGACCTTTCCTCATATAGCATAAAAGATCGCCCCAAGAAAAACACAGCGCAAAAGGAAAAAAGTGTATACCGATTAGCAGGAACTTCGATCTTGTAAATAACCTCTTCGTCGTCGCCAGCCTCCCCTTCAAGATGCCTTTCCTTCCTAATTATCGCCTTCTCAGTAGTCTACAACAGCGAAACCGCATCCATAAATACTTAATCGCTTGAAAAAAAAAAAGGCACGCGAATAGCCAAAAAAGGGAACATCCTCCGAATTCCATCACAAGGTTCCACTCACCACATCGTCGAGTTCGATTCCGAAATTGAAGCAAAGTTCCTCGAACTCCTCTTGCGCTGCCGATTCACGCCACCATCGCCACCAAAAACTTCAACCAAACCGAAACAAGAACAGCGAAAAGCAAAGAACGATGAGGAAGCTCACTGTATGTTCTTCCGAGGGCGGCGAAGAGGAGATCTCTCCCGACGCTAACAGTCGGCATTCCTTGATTTCCAATTCCAACGACGAATCAAACCTTGGAGCAATTCAATCCACGGCTTGGCGTCGTGTAAGTAAACAAAAACCCTAGAAAATTGCTACGAAGGACCAAATAATATTTAATTTACGAACTGCTCCTTAACCTACCCAAATAACTTTCAATTGGCCTTAATTTGATTAATTTATTCAATCTCAATTCCATTCTCTTTGATGATTGGATTTCCGACTTACGGTCATTTTCAAAAGAAATTTCTAAAATACGAAGAAACGTTACTAATTTTTTTTATATACATGAATTTTAACATAAATTGCAAAAGAAAATTCAAAACCAATATTTTAAAAATATCATTTTTTTGTATTATCTTTCTATCGGGTGAAACTTTTCTATCAGCCGGAATTCAAGCTTCTTTACTGAATTTTATTATGATTGTATGAGAAATTTTTTTTAGGTAACTCGATTTTTAATAATGAGTTTTTTTAATATTAAATCACGAAATTTGAAAAACTTCAACAAAGCCAGTTGAAATATGAGTGAGTTTCGAGGTAACGTGTCATCGTAACCTATTGTTTAATCGCTCAGTGGGATTGGACGGATGAATGGTGTTTGCTCTGAAAAACTTTTGAGATTGTATTCCACTCCACTGCTTGCTGCAAAAACAATGAATGATCGACCTTGGCTAATATCTATGCACAGAAAAGCGTGCTCGTAGGTCCAGGCGGATGATCAGTCGTTGTGGTCGTCCTCACCTTCTGAATCTACCCGATGCAAGAAACATGCACAGATTCGGAACAGGGTCGTGCGAAATTATGCGAGGAGGGGGATATATGATGGGTAAATGGATTCTTACCTGACTGGACGTTGTCGATCAATTGACACCTTGGTTGAATCTGTGCCTTGGCCATTAGCAGCATCAACAAACACCAGTATAAGTTGGAAGACGAACAGCATGTACAGACGGGTATTGAACACGTCGTTAGTAGAAAGGACCCTCAGCTGCGCGTTATTCCTTGTCGAAGTAGAAGACGACTTCGTGACTGCGAGCGGTGGAATGAACTAGGACCTACACTTTTGGAAAGCAGACGAAAGAGTCAGATAGTCATAATTGATTCACATACCTCGTGCTGTGAAGTATTCCAAAGGAGAAGTAACCCTTGCGGAGGAATAGTCCACGAGGTCACGAATGACAAAAAGGAACAGGTTCGCATCCCATCATATCCGCTGTATCTCGACACCTTTGCCATCTCCAAGAAGCTTCAATTGCGTCGTAGATGGGCAGGATAAGAGATCCAACACTCACGAATACATGATCAGGTGCAGCAATAAGCTTGTTTACACAGTAAAGTCATTTTGGGCTTCAATAATGGCAAGGCCCATCATTGTGATGACAGATGTAGTCGAAGAAGCGCCCGGTCAAAGTTCAAGCTCATCGAAGCAGGTTACGTTGAAGTACGGACAATGTGAGGTTCGATCGAGGCTCCATCGAAGGAAGTGACTATCGAAGGAAGAGTGCCGGTTGAAGTTTCAAGTCTTCACCAATTTTCGTTTGAAACTTCATCAAAACTTAGTCGAAATAAACATTGTGCAATTAGTCTCAATAAAACATGTGCAAAATGTGTATATAAGTTATGTTAGTAGTTACGTTAGCAGTTCTATTAGCAGTTGTTTGGATATGATTAAGTACTAGTATAAATATGTGATCAACTATTTATAATAATAACACGACAATCATTCAAAGATCCCGAATGACTGCGGCGTTGTCTGCATGTACTCTGTTTTTCATAAATAAAAGTAAGTGTCCATATTCATATAATTTTATTCTTACTTTTTATATTACTGTATATTTAAAATATTAACGAACACATTTTTTTCAATCTTAGTCATTGTTATGTGGAGACGTGTTTCATCCGCGAAAAAAAGAGATCTAAATTGATCCCAGAGGAGCATACCGGAATATGTGCGATAAGAAAAGAAGGGCAGATGATATGACATGATAGGCCATCGACATCCAGAAGTCCGATCTCCTCACCTCCCAGAAGACCAAGGCGATTATCGAGGACACACAGAATGCCGCCGCCTATGGATACAGAAATTTCAATTTCAACCAGGCTAACGTAATGAGGTGCGGTTAATCTACAGACAAGAAAATGGGCGGAACAGTGAGATACATGTTGAACTCATACTTATCTTATGGTCTCGCACGAGAACCAACGTCGAATAGTTTGCGAATCAACGTTAGTGGCTTTTTCGTGTCTCGTCTGCATATGCACTGGTCAGCCACTTTTTACTTAGATTAATGATAAATCTGGAAACGTGGTTTTTTTCTTTTTACGGAATGTATTTTAGTTTTTCATCGTAATGCCGGAGGGGCATCGGAATTTACAGAAACGCCCACCCGAACGGGCCCTTCGAAGGTTGCGACGACTAGGTTACGGCAAACTTCCAAGGCTCACTGAACTACATACCGCAGCCAGGTGGAAAAGCGCAACAAAGCCCGGAGATGGAGAGCGTCCGCAATCGAAACCAATGCAACCCCATTTGTTCCGGCATTCAGTGGAACTCTAATGCCCTAACCTCCACCTTGCTTTCACCGGACTAATTACCTTTAAGGGCAGAGAATAAGGGTATAATTGTCAAAAGGCTGGTTGGCATCGGTTTCGCAATCAGAAGTGGTGCGACTTTATGAAATTACTCATCGCGAATTCGTCCGAGGATTGTACGGATGAACAGTTCGTTTTAAAAAAAATTCGGCAAAAACGGCCGAAGTTTTGTAAATTAGCGAAATCCCGTCGATGGGGCGCGTTTTGAAACCGCGCCCCCGGGATAACAAAGAAGGCGGGTTTTGAGAACCCGCCCTCGGTGTAAAATGCAAGGGGGCGGGTTCCCAAAACCCGCCCCTATGGGCAGTGCAGACTTACCATGAAGGCGCGTTTTGAGAACCCGTCTTTCCATGAAGACGGGTTCTCAAAACGCGCCCCCCGGACACTTGGAAATTTTTCAAGTGCACGAGGGGGTTCCTCTTAGTCCCAGAAGGGGCGGGTTTTGGGAACCCGCCCCTTTCCCATGTCCACCAGGGGCGGGTTTTGGGAACCCGCCCCTCTCTTACTTTAACAAGGGGCGGGTTTTGGGAACCCGCCCCTTTCCCATGTCCAGCAGGGGCGGGTTTTGGGACCCCGCCCCTCTCTTACTTTAACAAGGGGCGGGTTTTCAAACCCCGCCCCCGCCCCGCCTATAGACAGGTCGGCTTCTTCCTCCCCCCGACTTAAGCGCCTCCCCCGACCTAAATCTACTCCGTCCCTCCCCTCCCCGGCCGTCTTTGTCTGCCCGCGCGTCCCACCTCTGCCCGGCCGCCCGTTCATCGTCTGCCCGGCCGCCCGTTCGTCCTCTACCCATCCGTCCGTTCTCTGCCCTAGATCCGCCTCCGCGTCCCCGTTGTGTGCCCTAGATCTGTCCATTCCTCCCGCCTCCACTTCCCGCCATTCCGTCCGTTATTGTAAGCGTTTCACGCCGTTAGATTAGGTTTTGTCGATTTTAGAGTTATTTTGAATTTAGGGTTAGGTGAATTTAGGGTTAAGTTTAATTTAGGGTTAATTGAAATTAGGGTTGATGTTGGGTTTATTTGTAGGTATTTGGAAGAGTTGAATTTAGGGTTAGTTCAATTTAGGGTACGGTGAAATTATAGTTATTTGATAGTAGTGTTATTTGATTTGTGTTTGATTAGATTTATGTGTTATTTGATTTGTGGTTATTTGAATGTAGAGATTAATTGTAAATTTTTAAAATAATTGTAGGTATTTGGAAGTCGATTGAAGCCGTTATTCTCTATATCGTAAGTACTATCTTACGTTTCTTCAATGTCGCACGTACATTTACTGTTGTATGGAAATGGGAAGGTTATTTATAGTACTGAAGGAGTTGGTTATAATAGGGGTCCTCTGAAACGTTTAAAGGTATCGGGTGAAATCGATTATGTGCAATTAGAAAGGGTTATCTCAAATGCAATGAGATTGAATGAAGGAAGTAGGTTGGAAATATGTCATAGATATCCCGTTCCTTCGTATACCGCATCTGGCATTAAGTTTGTGTTAGTACCTATTGGTGATGATGAGGATGTGAGATTGTTGTGTGAATTTGCTATGTGCAATGACGATCGCATTCAAGAAATATATGTTACATCAGTTTCTGCTCATTATGGCAATGAAGAGAGGGCAGGAAGTTCAAGAAGTATGCATGGTGGTAATGTGAGGAATGAGATCGTAGGAGTAAATGTTAATGAGGGGAGCTTTAATGTGCATGACCACCTTGTAAATAGGAATGTGGGTGAAAGTAGTCGTCGGTTGAATCCGGTGATCGAAAGATGTAGCCGTTACGAAGGGAATGACGGGGATGGTGATAATGAGGAAGAAGGTGATAATGAAGAGGATGATGATAACGATGGGGAGGATGATAACGATGGGGATGGTCATGAATATGATGATTATGAAGATGGTGATCCGTTTGATTGTTTAGAACGTGACTTAGGCGATCAAGGAGTGGTAGACGAAATGATGTATCGGCAATATGAGAATGATATCCTTGAGTCTATAGTGAATTCCGATAATGACGTCGATACTGATGAGGAAATGTTTAACGGAGTTGATTTGGAAAACGATCAAGAAGGGATTAATGATGCTGGTCCGTCTAGAAGACGGTTGGAGAAACCTCTACCTTTCTATCTTGATAGTGCTGATACTGGGAAGCTGATTATGGAGGAGGACGATGATGTTACGATTACAGATGATGCTGAATCTGTGGTTGAATTTCGTAAAGGAATGAGGTTCAAAAATAAGAAGGAACTCATTAAGACGGTGAACACATTCTGCATCAAGAACCATTACAATTACGATATCATCGAGACGGATAAGATTAAGTGGGCCGTTATCTGTTCGGAGAGTGGGGGTGGTTGCAAGTGGAGATTACGTGGGAGGCAACGTTCTTGTGATCATGAGTTTGAAATAACAATTGTTGGTGAGCCGCATACATGTTTAAATGCAGTGCTTACTCAAGATCATCCTCGGATTGATTGTAACTTCATGGCTCCATACTTTCGTATTTTTGTTAAGGAATCGGGACTATTCTTGTTGCCACTATTAGCTGATTTAGAGAGGACGGGACAGTATAGTTGGGGTAGTGCATGCCTAGCCTGGTTATATAGGAGCTTGTGCAAGGCGTCTCACCATAAGGCGTCACAGATCGAGGGCCCACTCATTTTACCACAGATTTGGGCGTGGGATAGATTCCCACATGTAGCGCCATTGAGACGTCGATCTCCTTTTTTAGAGGATATGCCTCTTAGTTATCGTTGGGCCGTAGCGAAGGATGTGCGCACCGTTGCGACGCATGTGCTTGCATCGTACAGAGAGGCCTTCGACAGGCAAAGCAGTGATCAGGTTCGCGAAACGAGCACATAAAGTAATTACATTTGATTGTGTCATATCTCCCTTTAACGTTCTCATTGAAATATGCAGGTCATTTGGCATCCCTACCCTGAACAGTTGATAAATATGCTTCCAGCTTACTGTCGGTCCGGCCAGATGATTTGGCATGCCCGTGTACCCCTGATATGCTTCTACATTGTGGAATGGTACTTCCCAGATAGAGTAATCCGTCAGTTCGGCGATCTGCAGCTGGTACCCGATCAGTGCGACACCAGCAAAGCTCTTCATCGCATTGATCTTCGCGGGAAGAATATGAACAACTGGAGGGAGATCCACCGACAATTTGTGGATATCTGGGAAGATCGGCTCAACTATGTCGTGCCGCTGGAGTGGGATTCACGGAAGAAATATTCCAAGTGGTACGCGAATCATACTCGGCAATATATTTCCCATACAGGATCCATGTTGGGGAAAATGGTAAGTACATTACTTATTTCTATTCGATTTTCCTTGTTTAACATATATTCATTCACGTCGTTACTCTGTGACAGCTGAAGAATTTTAGAAAGATCAAGCTACAATCTGACCAGCCGGATCTCGTCTCTCTTGCCGATGACTCCATGAAAATGCTCAGAGAGTACGGACCGGTTCGACTATATGGTCGAACCGGCGGCTTGGAAGACCAACCGGCGTTTGAGTTCCAGGGCGATGCTGGAGGAGGACAGCACTTCGAGCCAATTGACGAGGAGGACATGCCACATGAAGGACAGCCCTTCGACAGAGATGTGGACATGCCAGAAGCATATGACGATCCCGTATTTGACGAGGAGGGTCATGAAGTGCGGGAAGGGATGCTCATATCACAAATTACTCATGTGGATGACGAGTACTGCACGCCACATTTTGAGGTTGGGTCGAGTTCGACTCCTGGAGCTCCGGTTAAAGGAGCGGGAGAATTTGGGTAAGTTCAATAAAATTTCGAAGTTTCGTTATAGTTAAACTCAACTAACATAACCGTTTCAGGTACGACCATTTCGGAGAGCCATCTCAAGTTACACAGCTATTCCCGGGCGACTCATCGGAGCAGCGTCCCGATCTCGTACAATATGCGAGGAGGAGATCGACTAGACGTAGAGGGAATTAGAACTGTCATCGTTTTTTGTAAACCATTATGTACTTTGATGTTTGGATGTATTTCAGTGATGTTTTACATATAAATCAGTGAATTTTTTTAGCTGTGAAGTGTTTCCTATTGTTGTAACGAACAGGGATGGTTCATTTCTAAAACAAATTGGAGCGCAACATAGTCGGGGCGGGGGCGGGTTCCCAAAACCCGCCCCTGCTGGACATGGGAAAGGGGCGGGTTCCCAAAACCCGCCCCTTGTTCAAGTAAGAGAGGGGCGGGTTCCCAAAACCCGCCCCTGGTGGACATGGGAAAGGGGCGGGTTCCCAAAACCCGCCCCTTCTGGGACTAAGAGGAAGCCCCCCGTGCACTTGAAAAATTTCCTAGTGTCCGGGGGGCGCGTTTTGAGAACCCGTCTTCATGGAAAGACGGGTTCTCAAAACGCGCCTTCATGGTATGTGTGCACTGCCCATAGGGGCGGGTTTTGGGAACCCGCCCCCTTGCATTTTACACCGAGGGCGGGTTCTCAAAACCCGCCCTCTTTGTTATCCCGGGGGCGCGGTTTCAAAACGCGCCCCATCGACGGGATTTCACTAATTTACAAAACTTCGGCCGTTTTTTGCCGAATTTTTTTTAAAACGAACTGTTCATCCGTACAAACCTCGAATTCGTCCTCCGGAAGAGAAATTTTGCCTGCCTGCGAGTTTGACCGTTTAGATTTACACGGCGAAGTGCTTCTTGGACTGCATGAGTAGCCCAACTTCCCCACCGGCAACAGCGCCGGCGCAGGCCCCGGCCCCTCTATCTGACCACCCACCTCCCAATCCTCCCCAGGTATCGGATTCTGCTGCGGTCGTTGAAGTCGAATTGTACGAGCAAAAGTTGTAATAAGATCTGGGTTATGTTTTGTGCTTGAAGGGCAATGGTCCGGCGGAAAACGGGGTGTCGGATTTTGAAGACAAGAAGCCTGACTTGGCTCAGGCAGATCAGTCGGAGTGAGTAACCATGCCGAATTTAACTAGTGTTTTTTTCTTCTTCTTGATAGGTGTGTTTTTTGCTGTATTTGTTGGATGAGATGGTTTAGCTTTCAAGGTGGAAAGCTGAAAGCTTTTAGGAAGATGTGGGTAGTGAGATTTTTTACTAAGAGATGATTGGTTACGTCATAGTTGAATTTGGCTTTGTGAGACGCAGGAAGCTTACAGACTGAACTGTTATTCTCGGGCCACGACTCGTGGATTTTCGGATCTGGTTTTATAGGTTTGGTTAGATGATGCATTAATACACAGAGATGTTTCTTGGGTTTTTGCTTTGTTGGCAACCTTGCAATGGTAGAATTGAAGAACATGGTCCATGTAAAATAAGCTGAAGAAGGCTGTATGTATTAAAAACGATGGTTGTTGTGAGAATGGTCTTGGTGATGGGATTAGGCTTTGGTGTCAGTGATCCAGGTCATTGATCGTACGTGGTCTCCCTCTTGTTAGAATGCTAGTTGGTGCTTGAGAAATGTTCTTAGACCTCTCTCTCTCTCTCTCTCTCTCTCCTCTCTCTTCTCGTTAAGTTGCAAGCCGATTCTTACTCTTTTCTTATTCACATTTCTTTAGCTCTCTGGAATTTATATTCTCACATACTTTCAGGGACTGGGATAATTTTGGAGATATGGATAAGTACAGAAAATATGAAGCTGACTACGCCCGTCGATTAATGAACAAATACTTCTGTAATCAGAATCTCTATGGAGGTTGGTGTTATTCATGTTTTCTGTTGTTGTTTCTATGGCATCTCCTTTTAACCTTCTTCCAAGGATTAGAAAAATGAAAGAGACTGAGTGAAGTTCGTGTTGCTTGACAGTGAAAAAGTATACCGCAGCCCGCTGCTGATTTGCTAATGCTTGAATAGTGGTTTCCTAATATGCTAGGATAAGACTGTCTTAAGCAAGGACATTTCTGATGTTGTGATTTCAAAGGAAGGTTTAAGTTGTAGACATGTGCATAGGAAAGCAAGCATTCACTATTTCATGTGTTTCATGGTAGATTATCTGAATGCTGCAGCATTTGGAATGACACTTAAAGCATGTTCCCCATTAGCTTCATCCAGAGTGATCTTCCAGTTGCAGTTGCCAGGCTTCTGTGCGATGGTTCTCTGTCAGATGAGATGTCTGGGGAGATAGAATATGGAATGTTTTTCTACTTTAAGGCTAATATGAAGAGTTGAGATTAGAGAAAATGTCTATCTGGTGGTGTTATGCTTGGTGTTCAACGGCCTCTTTCTTTCCAATCCGTTGATATTATTGTGTCTCTATCCAGATATTTTATTTGTTCACATATTGCCTAAGTACCTGTTATGATGCAGGTGATATATTTGAGGAGAGTGTGACAATAGATGGTGAAGTCATACAGTCAAGCAGGTCTGTTTAGAAATGACATTTCCGCTCTCACCTTTGGTTAACTCCACGCTGAGCTGATGGAAAGATCTTTGATTTCTTAGGTGGCCTTGTATGAGATCATATGCAGACCCAGTAAACAGCTTCCACGAAATGCTTGTCAACAGCTTGAGTTCCATCCCGGAGACAAACTCTAATATCGCGAATGGGAAGCATTCTTCAAAGAAGAGTGGCTGATCTCGATGCACTATTCCAATCCAAACATGATTGTGTCTGTGACAACTTAGTAAGCCTGATGCCGAACCCAAAGTAAAATGACAGCGAAGTTCAGAAGCGTTTCACTCAAAACTTATTGGCGTGTAGGATTTCTGCTTCTTATGACCTGGTTGATGACTTTAAAGAGATCTTTAAAGTATGGCTTTTTGCTTTTTCAAGATTTATGTATCTGCTGGACAGCAATCCGCAGAAATCTACTCTTCTCCGTCCACGGAAAGGATCTCAGGAAACGGGAAGATTTATTTTCTCCTGAATGAAGATGCATAATTTACTTGCACCCTTACCTTTGTGAACTTCCCTGAAATACCTTAAAAAAACAAAAGGACCATATATTCATTTTAATGTGCAGTGTGGCTATGAGATTCTCGAGCGAAATATGATGTATGTGCCATGGAATCAATCTTGAATCAATTTATTCTCTGTCGTTGGATGACCTGAGTATTTTTACCTACTGGTTGATGGTTCCATCTCCCTCAGACTTCATGCTATTACTCCCAGAACCAACCTCGACCGCTTCATCCGCACCCGCATGCTGAAACGTCGAGAAGAAGTTCGTGACCATGGCCTGAAGGGAAGCAACCTTCTCCTTCAGCTGCGAGTTCTCTTCCATAACCTGCTGGTTATTCTCGAACAGGCCCAAAAGCTTCTCCGACATCTGGCCATTCTGATTCCTGAGGTGGTCAACCTGGGACTGCAGGTCCTCGATCTGCTTCTTCTTCCGAAGCCGTGACCTCCGTGCCGATTCCCTGTTGGATATCATCCGCCTGAGCCTCTTCTCGTGCACGAGGCCAAAAGCGTGGTCGTAGTGGCAATGCATGCGGCCAAAGTTCTCGAAGGGGGCCGCGAGATCAGTGCAGCCGGAGACGGGCACGAACTGCAAGAGGGAGTCGTGAATGGGGATGTTAAGGTGGGGGGTGGATTCAGAGAGGAAATTGGAAAGGAAAAACTTGTTGGCATGAGATGGCGTTGTATTGTTGCTGCAGCTGGTCTTACCAAGACTGAATTGGGCTTCCTCCATTTTTATTTTTCCTTTTGTTCCGAGTTTTCTGAGGGAGTTTCGAGGAAAGTTTGAAATACAGAAAGGTTCTTTTATAGTCAGTTCGCTTTGGTTTTGGTGGATCTCAATGTGTTCGGTTTGGGTTTCATTTCACCAAATTTGCCCATGGAGTGAGCGAAAAACGGAATTGATGCCACCACGCTATCAAAGTTCAGTCGCTCGTGAGAGCACACCAGGTGAAGGAGGCGAATAACCTCGTGTGTTCATCGGAGAAGTTGACTGACATCGCATGCAATCGTAGTCGACCTGTTTGTAAACTCACAGGCTTAAATGGGATGAACAGAGCACTTGTCATGAAATCAATTCGGAGATTGTTCTGAGGGTTGGGGGGGGGGGGGGGGGGGGGGGGAGGAGAACATATTACTATTATTATTGAATAGGATTGTTATGCTAAGTTAGACGGTTGCAACTTCCTGGACGATCATAACCTATTATGTATGATGCAGTCTTAGGAAAGTGGCCATGGACTGACTGACTATATATGTGTAAGCCATAAAAAAAAAAGCAAATGGTGTTATTATTTTTTTCTTTTGTGGGGTCAAAAGAATAGGTCATTGTTCCAAATCCTGAAGGTTGTGTAATAAAAGTTGGAATGCTTCATTTGTAAATGAAACTGATGTTCAGAAATAGCTCTCTATCAAAGCATAAAAAAAGAGGGGGACAACCAACCTCCAGATCTCCAATATTCCTAGACCTAGAGCTTAGTTGTCAGGATTGAGATGGACACTTAACTCTTTTTCCTGATCTAGGAATGTTTAAGTGGCCTAGGAACTGTATCAATGGGCAGAATTCTAACCTCCATGGCAAACCATAGTCTGGTACCAGGAAACACACTGGATCAAGGAGATTGTTCAAACCTCCCAGGGAGCTAAAAATGCCTTGATGACGGCACCCTTTCCCGAATACCAATTCTGTCAATAATACCTGGATAGATATCATCCTGCTCAAATGTTGTCATTACACCTTAGTTTGGCTAGACTCACTAAATGCCAATACAATTGACAGTTTTGGCCCCACCATCTTAGCAATTCTGCTGTTGGGGACGGTGAAGAGGAATGATTTCTATGTAAAATGGGATACAAATCGAACTGAAATGTTAAAGATAGCAGAAATAGAATTGGGGAAGTCAGGGATATTTAGGCGTTTCTTCCTTTACCATCAATGGCCAACCAGAGCATTCAAATGGTACAGGACAATTCATTAATTTAGTAACAGAACTATCAATTTTCAGCAAAGTGATAACCAGAACAATAGCTTAAGGAGCAATTAGATAATGTGAGCGAAATAAAATTGACAGCACCGAAGTCCTTAACTTTTTTGACCATTACAGCTAGCACTGTTGCTAAATGACACAAGATCATTACACCATACAAAGGCTGAACAGTTCAAATGACACAAAATTAGAGTGCTTGTATGTCATTACCCCAGTGTTCAGGTGCATAATCAATACGGATCATCTTCCTGATGCACAAATAGTTGTAATGTCATTATCTCCAAAGTTTAAACGCCTTTTAAGCAACTTTCCATAATTCATGCCACATACCCAAGCAGAAGATTTGTGAATCATGACAAGCAAGTGTAAGCTCTGACTGCACATTTGACAAATGAAGCCGAAAATATTGATCGCCAAGCACACTATACAATCCGAAAAAGAGTGATTAATCTCTATCCTGGAAATAAGAAAAGCAGGAATTTTTACAAGTATTCTGCAAGAGGTAATGGCTGAAAACCTGCCCCTAAATAAGACGTGGTATGGTATCATATGCTTACAAGCAGTAAAGTTGATAACGAAATCACAATAAGAAAAAGCAAAGAGCTCCTGCTGATAGTATTGCTGCTTAATCTTAGATTTACTAGCATGTCATGTGAAAATCGTATAAGTAGTAGAATAACAATCAGACGGTGAAACTGCAACCCTGACAACGATTTCACAGTCTTAAAGGGGACTAAGGACCCAAGTGCAAAGTGCACAAACCTAAATCCTGAAGGAGAACTTCAATATTTTTATTTGTAACCTCAATGCATCAGATGTCAGATCAAAATTCGCGGGTTCCTTCGACTCTCGTAGTCAAGATCATCTGTTGGCAGCTCAAATCGACAAACTGGACAAGTATTCCGAAGCTCCAACCACATCATGATGCAGTCAGAGTGGTACTGATGATTGCAAGGCAACTGCATTGCTTTATCTCCTGCATTAAACTCATCCTTGCAAACTGGACAAAGCAGTTCATTCCTCTCCACATCCTCCTTACTTAAAACTGCACAGGGAAGACTCTCAACCACCGAGATGGATGCCGGAAGCCTACTCCTCAAGGCATTTTCACTTTCTATCAATTGACCGATCAACATGCCACTCTCCGCCGGATATATGTAATCCTCGTGTTCCCCAAAATAAGGTACATCCTCAGCTTCAGACTCTGGTCCAACAACCAAGTTATGAGCATTCAACAACACCTCCCACTCCAACGTCCCCATACCACCAACTCGCTCCGCACCTGCCTCATCTCCATCTTCAGTTGTAATGATCCGAGTTGACGCAGTATCCGAAACGACACTCCCATCAGCATGAACAAACAAGCTCAAAGTTTCCCTCTCATTGATCCGACTATCCACTTCCTCCCAATCGAATTCGTCATTGTCCTGCTGGTATTCTTCTAAATGAAACGAATCCCAGCAGAGTGTAACACTGCCGGCACCAATCACATCGTCGTTACAATCATGCACATCGTACAGATCATACTCGTCCTCTATATTCACCCCAATCCTGTCATCTTCCAAACCCGACTTAGAATCCGTCTCTGCCCCAACAACCCTAATAACGTCAGTTCCAACATCATCACCATTACCTCCAACAACAAAGCTCCCCTCCCCACCGGATCCCGGACCATGGGAAGTCCTCCGCAGCAAGAACTCGTCAACATCGCCAATGCCGCCATCCTCCACCTCTTCATCGTTACCAAAGCAATGCTCAACAACGTAAGACCCATTGTCACTGTACGATTCAACCCTCCCTACCTCAAACCCTAACCCCGAATTGAGCCCCAAGCCATCAGTCCCCTCATGACCATTCCCCTCGGTTACGCCGAAATTCGACTCGCCGAATGAATCCGTCTCGCTACCCAAGCTCCCCGACGCCTCCACTCTCTGGTGGAAGAGATCCATGACGAAATTCGCCTGGTTAACAGGCTCACGGAGCAGATCCAACGAAGAACAGCGGGGGGAATCATCGAAGGAACCCACGAACGCGTCGTCGAAGAAGGGGAAGGGGCAGGTTTCGTCTCCGGAGGAACGTCGTTCGTTGGAGCTCCGCCCGGTGGCGCGGCGGCAGCGATGGCGGTGGGTGAAGGAGGAGGAGATCGACGAAGCTTCCGCTGCCATTATTTCGTTTCGTCGCCTCGGGATTTATTTTTTTTTTTTGGCCTTTCTGCTTGGAAGGTGGAAAGGAAAAGAATGAGTCGAGGAAAGAGAAGGGGTATGTTTCAATGCCGAAAGACCATTTTACCCCGGGTCTGCTTCCATATTTGCATTTTGCATTTGTTACGGTTACAAACAGCGTTCCCAACCAAGTTGAAGGCAAAGTCCTTATTTAACTGGTGTCTTAGAAAATGGATTAGAGGGCCTGGGCAGCTGTTGGTTATCTTCCGGGCTGCTCTTCTTCTCCAGACCCATACCATCAGCTGGCTTCGATGGAGGAAGGGTAGGTCGCTTAGTGTCGGGTTTCTTCGAGGTTGTCGCATCCTCATTTGTGTGCTTCCCGACAAATTCCCCGGCCCATGCACTTGCACCTGGGTCAATTCTTTTACGACCAATGATGTCATTGTTATCTCGTGATTTCAACTTCTTTATAAACAATGGTGCAGACAGTGCAGGCGCGGTTGAAGGAGCAGCAGCTGCTCCAGACGTCCCCCTCACAGCTGGGTCAGAAGTTGTACAAGTTATGAATCCTGAGGATGCACGAGCCCCACAGGAATATTACTCTATTTCACTTATTTAGCATTCACGCAGGAAATCTTGACAAGTAGATAATCTTTTCAGAAAGACTAACCTGCAAACCACCTCTTGTGAATAATAGTAACTGCAGCTACCCAACCATCACCAAGTGCCATGGTTTTCACTTCATCTCCTATGAAACGCATTGACCACTACCATCACAAATGCACAAAATTTTATCTTTAGAAGAGCACCCTTTGATTGAACTACATAAACTTGAAAATCAGAATCCAAATTTGTATGTATAGATAGTGTGGACCAGATTTATGAAGTCCAAGCCCAAGAGCCCAAGTGCCCAAATTACACAAGCCCAAGTTACATAAATAATCAACTAAACCCAGGCCCTTAGTTACCTCACTACCCCTTATTATTATTACTCCTGAGGTCGTACAAAACAAATTAGAAAAGGACGGAAGGGTGCGCGGAGCATTCTGTACATAAAAGGGGAAATATTCTGTTAAAAGAAGGATAAGGAAAAAGAAAAAAAAAAGGCAGCTCTTTCTTCTTCTTCTTCGCCGTCTTCTTCTTCTTCGTCTTCTTCTTCTTCTTCTTTGCTTCTTCTCCTCTCACCATCAATAAACGCTTCATGGTATCAGAGCCCACTTGCCTAACAGCAGTGACTCCGTTTTAGCCACGTTGACAGATCAACTTCCTGCCTATCCTCTTTCACCACCTCCTGCAAATGTTCCATCAAATCAGACCCAGACTCAGCAGACACCAAGTTCAACCATTTCAGGAGGACAAAACACAGGTGGGTCTAGTATCCCTAGCCCTATACAGTTACCAACAGGAATATTTTCATCCACCTTAAAGCTAGATGATGGAAACTACCCCCTGTGGAAAGGGCAAATGCTAGCTGCTATTATTGCTGGTGGATATGAAGACTTTGTGTATGGTATTAGCTTACCACCGTCACAGTTTCTGGATAGTGCTATGCGGGTGCAAAACCCTGACTTCAAACTGTGGCAACGCACAGATAAGTCACTGATGAGTCTTCTATTTGCCTCCCTCACACCAGAACCCTTGAGCCAAGTAGTTTGCTGTAAAACTTCTCATGAGGTGTGGGAAAATCTGCGGAGTAGATATGAATCAAGTTCAACAACTCGAGTAATCAACTTGAGAATGCAGATGCAACATCTAAAGAAAGAAGGGAGAAGTATACAACAGTATTTGAACACTTTAAAGTCATACTCAGATCAACTAAGTGCTGTGGGTGAAGCTGTACGCTATAGAGACTATATCTAGTACATGTTAGAAGGGTTACCAGCTGAGTATGATCCCATAGTCTCTGCTATATACACGAGGTCTGATGAACCGTCTATTGAGGAAGTGCAGAGCTTATTGTTGAATTTTGAACATCGCATAGAAAGAAGGAATGAAGCTGAGCATCTACTGCCACAAGTTCAGATGTCAACTCTCCAAGCAGGTACTACAGGGTCTCAGTTCAGACATCCTATCAGTAGGTATCCCACCCCAAGACCAAACTTCTATTCTACCAGCAGACCCAGTTTTCAATCCACCTATCAACCTCCCAAGTTTCAATCCCCTGGTCTACTAGGGAGACCTCCTGTTAGAACTATCACACATGTTCCCAGACCACCTGATAGAAACAACCCAAGACCCCCTTTTTCATTCAGACCAAAATGCCAGATTTTTTTTAAGGTAGGGCACACTGCCTTAAACTGTTACCATCGCCTAAATACCAATTTTCAACCCCAACCCCAGGCCTATCATATCACTTCTCATCCTAGTCAGCCTGTCCCATATCCTATGTCTCCTTCCACTACTCAGACGTCACAATCTATTTCTGTGCCTTATACTACAACTCCATCTACCCAGATACCACAACCTATCCCTGCTTATTTTGACCCCAATGAATGGATGCTTGATTCTGGGGCTACTCACCATGTGACCCCTCACGTTGAAGACCTGCAACATGTTTCTGAATATAAAGGTAAAGCCTCAGTCATGGTTGGTAATGGCAGCAAAGAGGGCATTACACATGTTGGTCATAGAGTTCTACACACTGATTTTGGTTTTATTACTCTTCAAAATATGCTTCATACTCCTAAACTGTCAAATATACTTGTTAGTGTCTCTAGACTATGTCAGGACAATGATGTTAGTGTTGAATTCCATTCTGATTTCTTTTGTGTTAAGGACAAGAAAACCAAGCAGATTCTCCTTCAAGGGCCGATGCAAGAAGGCCTGTATAGAATTCCCTCACTCTCTCTCCCAGCAGACACAAGACCCAATCAGCAGTTGCACAAACAAAATTATCCTTATGTCTACACGGCAACACCAACAACTACTTTGGATACTCTCAAGTGGCATTCCAGGCTAGGTCATCCAAGCTTAGAAGTTCTACACAAAGTTTTATCTTTTTGCAAACTGCCTTATGAACAAGGTTCCTTGTCTTTCTGTTCTGCTTGCGCAGTGAGCAAACATCGTAGACTTCCTTTTTCTATTTCCAGTTCACGTGCAGAAAAACCTTTTTCTCTTATTCACACATATCTATGGGGACCATCTCCAATTAGTTCTCATACTGGAGATAGGTATTTTATGTTGTTAGTGGATGATTTTACTCGTTTCACATGGATCTATTTCTTACATGAAAAGTCTCAAGCTAAAACAGCTTTTATACAGTTTCATCAACTAATTCAAAACAAGTTTAACTCATCCATTCTCACTGTTAGATCAGATTGGGGTGGTGAATTCAGATCATTACACTCCTATTTGACTCAGATGGGTATTTCACATCAACTATCTTGTCCTTACACTCCTCAACAAAATGGACGTGTAGAAAGAAAGAATAGACATGTGGTAGAAGTTGGTTTAACTTTGCTCAATCATGCTAGTGTTCCACTCTCCTTCTGGCCCTATGCTTTTCATCATGCTGTCACTCTTATAAACTTACTCCCCTCTAGAGTCCTTAATTTCCAAACCCCTTTTGAATTACTTACTAAACATAAACCTATCTATGACTCACTTAGAGTGTTTGGGTGTCAGTGTTTTCCTTTATTGAGAATATATAACACTCATAAACTGTAACCTAGGTCTGTTAGTTGTGTTCTGCTGGGAGACAGTTCATCACACAGAGGGTACATTTGTTTCCACAGAGAAACTGGAAAAATTTATGTTTCCAGAGATGTGCTGTTTGATGAATCTACTTTTCCTTTTCATTCTAGCCTTCCCGACAAAGTCTCATCCACTTCCTCTCCTCCTCTATATATGTTCCAACCTGTTTTACCTCAGCTACACCCAAACAAGCTTCCTTTTCCAACTCAGTCACAGAACCACAGACAAAATCACATTCAGAATTCTATGCCATGTTCAGATATAGTAGCACCTTGTTCCTTTATACCATTATATACTTCTAGTCCTAGTTTGCATACTTCTAATTTCCCAGATCCAACCATGACAGAGGCTTCACCATCTACAGAGACAGATGCAGTAAGGAATGTGCATCCTATGGTTACAAGATCCAAAGCTGGAATTTTCAAACCTAAACTATTCCTGACCAGTTCCTTGCCACAATCAACTCAAACCTTGTATACCACTACTTCATTACCTACTGAACCTACTAGTTCGGCTGAGGCCCTTATCATACCAGTCTGGAGAGATGCTATGATGACTGAACTTGGAGCACTAGAGAGGAATGAGACCTGGGAATTGGTTCCATGCCAGGAAGCACAGAAAATTGTTGGCTGCAAATGGGTGTTTAAGGTAAAACTCAATGCAAATGGCACTTTGGAGAGATGTAAAGCTAGACTTGTTGCCAAGGGGTTTACTCAAACACCTGGTATAGACTATAACGAGACCTTTAGCCCAGTAGTAAGGCATCAAACAATAAGAGTAGTGTTGAGTCTTGCTGTTACACTTGGATGGGTACTTAAGCAGCTAGATGTGCATAATGCCTTTTTAAATGGAGATCTTACTGAGACTGTTTTCATTGAGCAGCCACCAGGATGGGTTAATGCAGATAAACCTACACACGTTTGCAAACTAAAGAAGGCTTTGTATGGCTTAAAGCAGAGTCCAAGGGCTTGGTATATGAAACTAAGTGGGTGTCTTCTAAAATGGGGTTTTCTCAATTCTACAGCTGATGCCTCAATGTTTTACAAAATCTCTACTGCGGGTATTATCATTCTGTTAGTGTATGTGGATGATATAGTAGTAACAGGGTCTGATCAAGATGGCATCAGTGTGTTGTTACCTAAGTTGCATCAAGAGTTTGCATTGAAAGATTTGGGAGAGTTATCCTATTTTCTCGGCTTTCAAGTGACAAGGACAAAGACTACTATACATCTGTGCCAAGAAAAGTATGTTAATGATCTACTACATAAAGCAGGATTGATGGAATGCAAACCGACACCTTCCCCTATGGCTTCTACTGGTCCAGTTTCTAAATACACTGGGGAACTATTATCCGATCCATCAGAGTATAGGAGTTTAGTAGGAGCTTTACAGTATTGCACTAATACCCGTCCTGATATAAGCTTTGCTGTGAATAAGGCTTGTCAATATTTGCAATCTCCTACTGATGTCCATCTAAAAGGAGTAAAGAGAATTCTAAGGTACCTAAAGGGGACTAGTGATTTTGGCATCACAATACAGGCTGGAGACTCGCTACAAGTCACCTGTTATACAGATGCGGATTGGGCCAGTTGCCCGGATGATAGAAAGAGCACCGGAGCTTACTGTGTCTACATGGGTCCTAATTTGGTGTCTTGGTCATCACAGAAGCAAAGGGTGGTGTCTAGATCTAGCACGGAGGCAAAGTATAGAGCACTAGCGGAAGGAGTGGCAGAAGTTACATGGGTTCAAAGAGTACTATCTGAGCTCAACTATTGTGATCTTACACCTCCGATACTCTACTGTGACAATCTGAGTACTATCCAACTAGCAGCTAACCCTATTATGCATGCCCGAACAAAACATGTAGAAATCGACCACCATTTCATAAGAGAAAAGGTACTAGACGGGAGGTTGGAGTTGTGTCATGTTACCTCAGAGGGGCAGATTGCAGATCCATTGACGAAGGTTCTTCCTCTTCATCGTTTCTCATCTTGTCGTTCACAGCTGACGGTATTTTCCAGATCCAGCAGTACAAAGCCAAGTAGTGAAGTTGAAAATGGGTTTGTAGAAGAAGAAGAGCTTGCTGGAAATAAAGTTAAAAATGGGTTTGTAAAAGAAGGAGAAAGGAAAGAAAGGAGTTCGGGAGGATTTTCTAATCAAGAAAAGGACAAGGAAGAAAGAGGTTCGAGAAGGCTCTCTGATCGAAGTTCTCAAACTTTAAGTCTGTCTGATAAAACTACAGCTAGTCTAGATGATGAAGATGTGACAGGTGTGATCAGACTAGATGAGCAAAGATATGAGACAGACAGGGGAAACATTGAGGGGGAATGGGGACCAGGCCGAAGGGAGTTGAAGTTGAGGGGGAATGTGGACCATATTTATGAAGTCCAAGCGCAAGAGCCCAAGTGCCCAAGTTACACAAGCCCAAGTTACATAAATAATCAACTAAACCCAGGCCCTTAGTTACCTCACTACCCCTTATTATTATTACTCCTGAGGTCGTACAAAACGAATTAGAAAAGGACGGAAGGGTGCGCGGAGCATTCTGTACATAAAAGGGGAAATATTCTGTTAAAAGAAGGATAAGGAAAAAGAAAAAAAAAAGGCAGCTCTTTCTTCTTCTTCTTCGCCGTCTTCTTCTTCTTCGTCTTCTTCTTCTTCTTCGCCGTCTTCTTCTTCTTCTTCTTTGCTTCTTCTCCTCTCACCATTAGTAAACGCTTCAGATAGCTATCCCATCGTTACTAAATAGGATATTTTCCAACCTCACTGTTGCTTGCCCAACTGCTAAATGGACGGTGCATGAGTGTGCTCAAGTTCTTGTCCCCTTTGCAAAGATTTGCAAAGACACTACCGGGCTCATTTATGGATGCCATGGTGAAACCAAAGTGATCAGTCATTGATGGAACTCTGGGACCTTTACTGGTGTCATGGAAAGCAATCGGTTGCCATATTAGTACAAATTTGAATGTTTCATTCAGAATATAAACATCAGATAGGCCAACATTTATCTAACCCAGTAGTGAGCATTACCTCAACATGTGAATATCCCTCTTGCTCCATTGTTGTTATGCATCCAATCATGTTGTAGCACAACAAGTGCCGTTTTCCTAGCTGTACACGAGTACTGCCAGGCTGAAAAGCCCCCTGCATTGTTGATCTCGTAGAAGGTTCGGCTCTCCCTGAACCTTCCTTCCTATCATCAGGTTTCATTTTCTGATGTTCCTTGTGAGATTTCGGTTTTGGAGGTGAGCTCAGTTCATCAATGCCTTCCTCCTCCCAATATTCCCCATATGATGTCTTCCTTAATCTCTTCCGGCTAGGAAGTTATGAGTCACTGCAACTGTCATCCCCTGCATCGCTGATTCTAACCTTGGCCAGTGAGCTCTTCATCCTCATCGTCGTCATACAGGCGCAACCCGTTGCCATTCCTCACCGCGAATTTGGGATCCCTTCCACCGAAGATTTCATAGACGAAGGAATGACAGGTTCCCACACGCCATATTTTCCCATGGTATCAATCACAGCCAGGCCATTGCCAATAGGTTTCCAGGCCATGCAACATATGTTCCCATCAAACTTTTGCCGATCAATATCTTGCTTTTTTTAATCAACATCCCATATCAGCTCCTGCCTATCCAACGCAGAGGTAGCGAGATATTTGCCATTAGGAGACCAAGTCAGGTAACAAACCGGTTCTGAATGGTTACCTCTCAAAGAAAACGGCGTTTCTGCCGTGTCTATATCGTACATGACAACATCGTTTTAAATCCCAGGCACGGCCAAAGTCTCCCCATTAGGACTCCAGCAGAGAACATTTATGACAGAATAGTCCAGGCTACAGTTAGGAGCAGCACCCTTGCGTCGGTGCAGGATCATCCCAGACTGGAGTTCCCAATAAATGACCGTCCCTAATGGAGTCCAGAGATGTGAGATACTCACCTACGGGATCAAAAGCTAAACAAGTGATCTAACCTTTGTGGCCTTTCAACACTCTTGCTATGGAACCATCAACTGTGTTAATGAGCTTAATCCCTTCATCGTCACCGGCAGCAGCCAGCATGCTCCCTGACTTATTGAATGCGAGGGTCCGAATGGGCAATGTAATTCTCGTTCTATTGGTCTGGAACTCTCCACCTAAGCAAAATCAAGGAAATCGGAGGGTCAACATGCCCTAATTAGCACATATCGTGCCAAGAGTTTTTTCAATTCAGGCCCTGATAAACCTAGAAACTACGATAATTGACAAGGGCCTGAAAACAAGGCTAATCGTCACATACACGGGAACTTGTAGAGCTTGACTGGCCGATCGATCCAGATGCAAGGTTGTAAGCAAGACAGAGCAAGTGGTCTGGATTGAAGACTATGGGCTGTAGTAAGTTGATGGGCTAGAGGCTGCAGATCAGGACTGAAGCAAGAAGACCCAAGTCCAGAAGGCCCTGCACACAGAAGAAAACAAATGTGACATAAATGTAAATAGGTGAACGGAGTTGTTAGGTTGTTATAAGCAGCACAGACTGCTAAACGAGGTGCGGGGTTGTTACTGGAGTTGTTTTCCTGGAAATGAAATCTTATCGGCTTGGGTCCTAGTTTTCCATAGTTTTCTCTGGGAACTTTCATGGTATCAGAGTACAGTGATACATGAAGAGGGATTCGTAGGCGAGGAAGATGGAGATTGAAGCCCTGGATAGCCCTCATTCTCCGTATTTTGTAAATGCCACTGATTTCCAGGTATCAGCTCTCGTTTCGCCAGAACTCGGAGATGGAAATTATGCTTCCTGGAGGCGGTCTTTCGAGTTGGCATTGTCCATCAAGAATAAGGTTAGTTTTGTTGATGGGACGATTATGAAGCCGGCTGTAGATAGTCCCCTGTTTTCAGCTTGGAGACGTTGCGACAACTTGGTGAAGTCGTGGATTCAAAGGTCGATATCTATTCCTATCGCCTCGACAATATTTTACCTAGATACTGCAAAGGAGGTCTGGGATGAATTGCAAGAGCGATATGGAGAACCGAATGATTCACGGGTGTGCCAATTACAACAACAGTACTATAGTCTGGTGTAGGGAACCAAAACAGTCTCGGGGTTTTACAATGAGATGCTATCAATCCTGAGAGAGTTGCGAGTATATAGGCCTCAGCCTAGATGCGACTGTGGAAAGTGAAACTGTGGGTGGCAGAAGATGTATATGGACTAACAACAGAAGGATATGGTCTTCAAATTCCTCAATGGCCTTAGCAAGGAGTATGCAACTTTGAGAACACAACTCTTATTGGGAGAAGCCTTTAATACTGTACAACGTGAAGAGATGCAGAGAAATATTAGAAATGAAGACACGATGGTGTTTGGGAATCCAATTGCAGCAACGTCTGTATTAGAAACAGAACAAAAGATGATTGAAGGACGAGAAATGAACAAAATGATGGCATTCACATAACAAAGGAGGTTCAAACCTGAATTTAAGACTGAGTTGACTTGTGAACATTGTGGCAAAAGAGGCCATCTCAAAAGCATATGTTATTACCTGGTTGGATTTCCTCCAAATTTCAAGCCTAGCATTGGACGTGGAAGAGGGCAGATGATGATGAGAAATCCAGGGCCCAGTAGTAGAAGGGTGATGAGCTTTGCCTCAGTTGGACACAGAGATAACAAGGAACATGACTTGTCATCACTCAGTCTAACAGGACCACAAGTGGAAAAGCTTATGGCTTTGCTCAATGTTGATGCTCCCTGCTAATCTGACACTGTGGAACAACAATCCAAAGCAGACGATTTCACTCCTTCCCAAAACTTCACAGGTAATCTGTTTGCTTCACCAAATACAATAAGCCCCACAAACACCGCCTGGATTCTTGACACAGGAGCTACTGACCATGTTATTTCAAATCTTGATAGTTTTTCCAGTTACAAAGAGTTGCCAGTTCCTTTACAGATACATTTACCAAATAATGCCAAAGTCCTAGCCACACATATAAGAGTTGTCCAACTCAGTGATGGTCTGATGTTGGAGGATACTCTGTTTGTACCATTTTTCCACTTTAATCTTATCTCTGCAAGCAAATTAACCTCTAAAAACCATATATGTCTCATATTCTGTTACAATTAGTGTTCTATTCAGGACTTGCAGAATTGGATGATGATTGGATTGGCTAGAAAGGAAAGAGGACTATATGTGGTTCAACAAGCAATTGGGAATGTGAATATGCCTGCTGCTTCTCAAGTTAGAGCCACATTGCTGCACTCAGTTAGTTTAGTTCAACAAAAAACAAACCTGGATGTTTTTGATCTTTGGCATCTTAGATTAGGACATGTTCCAGCAACAGCAGTGTCCACTTTACAAACTATAGATGCATCAGTTGTCATGTTATCACGCAATGCTTGCACTACCTGTCATGAAGCAAAACAAAAACGACTAGCTTTTCCTACAAGCACAATACAGACCAATGAACCTTTTGCTTTAATACATTGTGATATTTGGGGACCTTGCTCAGAAATTGCAATGGGAGGTTATCGTTTTTTCTTAACTATAGTAGATGATTTCACTAGAGTTATATGGATTTTTCTAATGGAGCACAAATCTGAAGTTAGGTTGTTAATTGAACAATTATGCTACTTTGTTGATACTCAATTCCATGTCAAGGTCAAAGTGGTGAGAAGTGATAATGGTAGCGAATTCCACATGCATGAATTTTATAGAAAACATGGAATTGTACATCAAACCTCTTGTGTTGCTACTCCATAGCAAAATGGTGTTGTGGAGCGCAAACACCAACACCTTCTGCAAATGACAAGGGCATTGTTATTTCAAGCAAAGTTACATCTTACTTTTTGGGGATATGCATTGCTGATTGCCACTCACCTGATCAACCATTTGCCTAGTAAGCTTTTACAAAACAAAAGTCCTTATGAAATGCTTTTTCATAAAAAACCTACATATAGGTATTTACGTGTGTTTGGATCTTTATGTTATGTAAGCACGCTGTCACATGATAGGAAGAAACTAGACAAATGAGCTATCAAGTGCATATTCATTGGTTATCCATTTGGCATCAAAGGATACTACTTTTTTGATCTCTCAATAAAGAAAGTTTTTATTTCACGAGATGTTGTTTTCTATGAGTCTTTATTTCTATTCTCACATACTTTAGATCAGCATCAAACAAGTGAGCAATCTCCTTCATTAGTCCTGCCTGTTGTTGAACCAGTTTGTTTTTCTGGCCCTGTCTCCACTGTAATTCCCAAAACCTCCATCAATTCTTCTATCCCTGTTACACATGATACTGCTTTACCTGCATCACAACAGCTTGACTGTGACTCTGCCTTGAGAAGGAGTACAAGACAGGGCACTGTTCCCACTTATCTTAAGGACTATCATCATGAATTCTCTTCTCATCTAGCCAATCCTCATGCATCCAATTTATGCGCAAGGTCAGTTCCTTCTACTTCCTTTGTTCCTGTTTTGTCTGCTAAATACCCAATTGAACCTGTCATATCATATACACGACTGTCCAAGCTCTACAAATCTTTTGTACTTTCTCTGGGAACTCATGTTGAACCACAGTGTTATCGAGAGGCGAGAAATATTCCACATTAGGAAGAAGCAATGCAAACTGAATTTAATGCATTTTAGTTCCCTTGCCACCAAGTAAACACGCCATTGGTTGTAAGTGGGTATATAAGACTAAGATGCATGCTAATGGTGAAGTTGAGAGATATAAGGCCAGATTGGTAGCGAAGGGTTATACTCAGCGCGAGGCTTTGATTATGAAGAAACCTTCACCCCGGTGGCAAAACACACTTCAGTTCGCGTGTTCCTGGCTTTGGCAGCAGATAAAGGTTGGGTTTTGCGACAATTTGATATACATAATGCATTTCTTAATGGGGATCTTGTTGAAGAAGTCTATATGCAACTACCTGCGGGCTTGGACATTAAGGGGGAGAATTCATATTCTTCTACAATGGTTTGCAGGCTTAGAAAGTCTATTTATGGCCTTAAGTAGGCGTCCCGCCAGTGGAACAGCAAACTAACTGCGTGCTTATTAAGGAATGGTTTCAAACAGTCTAAGGTGGATTATTCCTTGTATACGAAGCAATCGGAAAAGGGATTTGTGGTAGTACTTGTATATGTGGATGACATGGCGATAGCGAGTACAAATGAACAGGTTATTATTGATCTTAAGCAATGTCTGCAGGAAGAATTTAAGGTCCGAGACTTGGGGATGCTGAGATATTTTCTAGGATTGGAGATTGCTAGAATAAAGAAGGGGATAATTATCTCGCAAAGGAGCTATGCATTACGGCTCTTGGAAGAGGCGGGAATGCTGGCAGCCAGACCTAGTTCCATCCCAATCATCCCAGGTAACAAGTTGACACATGAAGAAGATGATGCAGGTGTTGATGCTGGTTCTTACAGACGCCTGGTAGGGAAACTTATTTATCTCGGCATCACGCGACCTGATCCTACATATGTTGTGCATCAACGTGCTCAATACATGGATAGACCGGGAAATAGACATTGGAATGCAGCTTGTTGTGTTCTGAGGTATTTGAAAGGAACACCAGGAAAGTGACTCTTCTTCCCAAGCGCAGCAGATGTAGATTTCCAGGCATATTCTGACAGTAATTGGGGAGGCTATCAAGAGACTCGGAGATCAACAACGGGTTTCTGCGTGTTTTAGGGGATTCGTTGATAAGCTGAAGATCAAGAAAACAGAATACAGTTACGAAAAGTTCAACGGAAGCTGAGTATCGAGCAATTGCTACAACTACAACAGAAGTAATCTGGCTGATTTCTTTACTGGAGGACTTTGGAATAAATACAAGGATCCCGATACCTCTACACTGTGATAACAAGTCGGCAATGTACATATGCAGGAACCCGATGTTCCATGAGCGGACAAGCACTTAGAGATAGACCTACATTTTGTGAGGGAGAAGATTGACAATGGAGTGATCAAGGCGGTGCACATGAGGAATGAGTTTCAATTTGCTAATCTGTTTACAAAAGGTTTACACCCGGAAAGGCTAAATTTTTTGCTTGACAAGATGTGAATGGGAGATATACATAATTCCCATCTTGAGGGGGAGTGTACGTAAGATAGAGCAAGTGGACTGGATTGAAGACTATGAGCTGAAGTAAGTTGATGGGCTAAAGGCTGCAGATCAGGACTGAAGCAATAAGACCCAAGTCCAGAAGGCCCTGCACACAGAAGAAAACAAATGTGGCATAAATGTAAATAGGTGAACGAAGTTGTTAGGTTGTTATAAGCAACACAGACTGCTAAACGAGGTGCGGGGTTGTTATTGGAGTTGTTTTCCTGGAAATGAAATCTTATCGTCTTGGGTCCTGATTTTCCATAGTTTTCTCTGGGAACTTTCAAAGGTAAGTGGAGTTAGGGTTGATCGCCGGGAAGTTCCGCCATCGCGGTGATGAGAGAGGATCTTAGGGGTGTTAGAGGGGAGCGACGGGTCATGAACGGAGATGGAAGCATCAGACGAAGACGTGGTCATGAGGTGTAAGGCCTGGTGGTCCCAGAGGATGGAGGAGAACGAGGCGCGGCCGCTCGAGGGCGGCTTGTGGGCTTCCCGGAGCTTCACCGAGGGCGATTTCATGGCCCCGCCTTTCTTCAGGGTTTGAGATGGAGAATGGCGATAGAGAAAAGACGAGAAGACATGGTTCTGATGCTGATGACTTTGGTCTCTTTTTGGCACGAGGTTTCGGTTTTCGCCTCGGCATCTTCCGCGGGAAGCATTTTTATGGGTCTACTAAATGGGCCTATCGAGTCTAGACTTCGGGATTGTGTTGGTCTAGTGGGCCGTGCGTATCTGGCCCTTTTCCTTAGTTGTTCAGTGCTTTTTATATTTTAATGCCGAAAGTTGAATTGGATAATGATTCCGAGGTTACCCGAAAAGAAGACAACCTTGGAAAGAATCTAAAAAGCTTTTGGCTATTGAATTCTCATGCCAATCTGGAGTAAAAGTGCATCAGAGTTTTTTTCTCCCACAGGAACTAATCATGCCTTATAATTGTGTCCCAAGTCATTTTCTTTTCCCAGCTAAAACATTCTTAAAAATCAAATGTAAAACTCGTTGCCTCAATTCAAGAAAAAGAATCAAACACACTCGCAAGAAAGAAGAAATCAGTCGCTTATCTCGCTATATATGTTTTCTTAAAGTGGGGCTGATACGAAGAGAAAGGGCTGAAGGCGCGAGCAGAGTAGCGGAGGAATAAAGGAAGAAGCTGCGTGGGAAAGGGAAGGGCAATTGCAGGAGCTGAGGAAGACTCTGTTGTAGACATGAGGGATGGCAGTAAAAGAAAGAGAGAAGGCGGGAAGGAGCGGCTGTTAGTAGCCGTTAGGAAGTCCGTTATATTTTAAGTTGTGGGTCGGGTCGTCAGATGGGCTTATGTGTTTGGGTTGGCCCAGCCCAAGACGATCGCTATATAGGCGGGTGAGAGGTGGCCGGATTAGTTAGTTAGTTTTCCGGCGAGATAGGGGAGAGGTGGAACGATGGTGTGTTGTGGTGATCGGATGGAGGTTTAACTAGCTTGGGCTGTCGAGGGTTTGTTGGTGGTGTTGTGTGTGAACTCTGATGGTTGTGTTGTTGTGGTTGTTGAATGGAATAGTAGACTGCTTTTATTTCTGGAAACTGGTCTGTGTGATTTTGCAGAAGTAAGTGCAGGAGTTCAGTTCATCACAGAACAAGGGTATCAAAGCGTTGATCTGGTGGTAAGCGATGGAGACGCGGTATGGGGAGTTAAAGAAAGACCAAGAAGCCATGAGTTCCGTGCTGAACGAAATGATGCAGCGAATGGAGCTAATGACGACGCAAATGAAAGATATGCAGACGCATACGATGTACCAGCTGTCTGAAATGCAAACTCAGTTGTCGGAGATGGATAAGCAGAGGGATTCGGGGTCGGCGGTGTTGGAAAGGAGTGTAGCGGAGAGACACTTGACTAGGGAAGTGGAGGTGACGAGTAGGGGGCCTGTTACATTTGTTATGCCTAAGATTGAGTTTCCTGATTTTGACGGGACCAACTTAGAAGATTGGCTGTATAAGTGTCAGCGCTATTTCGAGCTAGAGGGGGTGCCGGAGGATAAGAAGGTCAAGCTGGCCTCACTATATATGTATGGCGGAGCCTTGCAGTGGCACGTCACCTACATCAGAAACAGAAATACATGAACGACCTTGAGTTGGGAGGAGTACGCGGCAGCGCTCAATCGAAGATTTGGGGCAGAAGTGTTAGAAGATCCCATGGGCAAAATGAAGAACTTGAAGCAGGAAGGAAAGTTAGATAACCTCTACTCTTACATGACCGAATTTGATGCTTGCTTGAGGAGGGTCCTTGAGAAGATCGACTTACCTATGCAATTCCAGGTGAGCTTGTTTATCAACGGATTGAAGGAAGAATAGCGGAGTACTCTATGGTTACTTCGACCTGTGGACCTGCTTAGCACCCAAGTAAACGCTAGGATTTTGAGCCAGGATGCACTCCTCATTGAAATAGGACATGGAACTAGACCTCCACGATTTACCAGTAGGGTGGCAGTGAGAGAAGTGGGGGTGAGAGAGGAGCCTGCAGTTACCATGCCTACGAGCATAGGAACTATGAAGAATGCAGGATTGTCTGGTAGCTCATACCGAGGTGGGGATAGCAGAGGAATTGCAGCTGGAGGAGATAACCGAAATGCGCAGTAGGGAAGAAGGCACCTAACACAGGAAGAGATAGAAGAGAGGAGACTAAAGGGTTGTGTTTCGGGTGTAACGAACCCTTTACCCGTTCTCATAGGTGCACTAAACGGCAGTTTTTCTCTTTGATAGTGGAAGAGGAACAAGAAGAAGGGGAGGAGGGCATGAAGGAAGAGAGCAACTTGGATAGGTTGCCGGGAGGGCGTGAGGAAATCGCAGTAACCATGCATGCCATGAAAGGAGAAGAGGGAGGAACAGGGGTGCAAACTATGAAAGTGGAAGAACAGTTTAGAAGGAGGAGCTTAAATATATTAATCGATTCAGGGAGCACCCACAATTTCTTAGATTCGGGGGTGGTTAAAGGCATGAACTTACCTACGGTTCCCATAGCTCCTGTCAGAGTGATGGTGGCGGATGGAAGAAGCATTCTCTGCACCACCATGTTGAGGAGGTTCGAGTGGGCTATGCAAGGCCACAATTTTGAGGCAGATTTTTATTTGATTGCTTTAGGGGGATGTGAAATGGTCTTGGGGGTGAGATGGCTGGCCGAGTTAGGAGATATTATTTGGAATTTCCAAGAGGCTGTGATGCAATTTATATGGAAACAGAGGGAAGTGAGGTTGGTGGGCAATGAGTGAGCTATAGACAGCAAGGTACCGCAGTTAACAGCAAAGGAGGGTAAATTTTGGAGGAATGTGGTTCCGACTTTTATCTGTTGCTGGGTTGAAGTCAGAGATGGAGGGTCGGTCGAATTCCCATTGCATTGCCGTTTCCTAGATGTTAATGGAGAGCATCAGGATTGGGAAGAAGTCATGGGTTCGTTTGAGGATATATTTCACGAACCAAAAGGCCTACCACCTTTTAGAGGCCATGATCATATGATCCAGTTGAATGAAGGCATGCAGGGGGTCAATGTCAAGCCTTATAGACATTCAACGTCACAAAAGGACGTAATTGAGAAGATGATACAAGAGCTATTGAGTGCAGGAGTGATACAACCGAGTAGAAGCTCGTTTTCTTCACCAGTTGTCTTAGTTAAGAAGAAGGACGGATCATGGAGATTGTGTGTCGATTACAGGGAATTGAATGCTCTTACTGTGAAAGATAAGTACCCGATTCCCATCATAGAAGAGTTGTTGGATGAACTGTTCGGAGCTACGATCTTTTCGAAGATCGACTTGAGGGCAGGATATCACCAGATCAGAATGGCTCCGCAGGATATACACAAGACTGCTTTTAGGACACACGACGGCCACTATGAATTCTTGGTAATGCCGTTCGGTCTCACCAATGCTCCCTCCACATTCCAAGGGCTCATGAATGCCATTTTCAGGCCTTATCTTCGGAAATTCATCTTAGTTTTCTTCGATGATATACTAGTTTATAGCAAGACACAGGGAGAGCATGCACAACATCTGTAGATGGCTCTGTCGATTCTGAGGAAACATAACCTGTTCGCTAAACGGTCTAAATGCGCGTTTGGGAGCTCAAGAGTAGGGTATCTTGGACATTTAATTGGGGCAGAAGGCGTCTCTACTGATCCAGCCAAGGTACGAGCCGTGCAAGATTGGCCAACTCCTACTACAGTAAAGCAGTTGAGGGGATTCCTAAGCTTGAGTGGATATTACCGGAGGTTCATGAAGGGATATGGCATAATCAGTAGACCTCTAACTGACCTGTTGAAAAATGGTGTGTTTCAGTGGACATCACAGGCTCAGAATGCGTTTGATCAGTTGAAGTAATTGCTGAGGTCAGCACCAGTATTCTTCCAGATGTCACAAAGACTTTCATAGTGGAAACAGACACTTGTTATGTGGGCATTGAAGCTGTCTTAATGCAGAGAAATCACCTAATTGCTTATATTAGTAAGCATTTAAACCAGCGGCATTATGGGCTGTCTGTTTATGAGAAAGAGCTCTACTCAATCGTTTATGCGGTGGGAAAATGGCACCATTACCTAATGGGGAGGCACTTCATCATTCAAGCAGATCACCGGAGCTTAAAGTTTTTGCTGGAGCAACGACTTCATACGGAGGGCCAATTCAAGTGGCTAACTAAGTTGATGGGATACGACTATGAGATAATATATGAAAGAGGGAGGGAGAATGCAGCTGCCAATGCTTTGTCCAAAATTCAAGGGCCAGAACTGTCTCTGCAATCACTCAGGAGTACTCACCTACCCTGTTAGATGAGGTAAAGGAGAGCTGGGAGACTGATGCCAAATGGGCTGGTGTGATAGAACGGCTTAAAAACGGAGAGCAGATTCATTCAAGGTATCAATGGCAACAGGGTCTATTGAAAAGAGGTTCCAAACTTGTGGTGGGATATAGCAAGGAGCTTAAGCGAAAAATCATCCGTTTGTTTCATAGCAGTCCAGTTGGAGGACACTCTGGGGTGTTTGCAACTTGCAAGAGATTTAAGAGCTTGTTCTTTTGGAAGGGAATTGAGAGGGAAGTTCGATAGTTCATAAGCGAGTGTGAAATCTGTTTGAGGTGCAAGCATGATAATGCAGCTTCTCCTGGACTATTACAGCTTCTACCGATACCTAATGAGATATATAGGGATATTTCAATGGATTTCATCGAGGGCCTGCCTCTGTCACAGGGAACGGACAGTATCTTAGTAGTGGTCGACAGGCTGAGCAAGTATGGACACTTCATGGCTTTGCGCCACCCCTACTCAACCAAAGGAGTGGCACAGGTCTTCTTGGACAACATATTTAAGTTGCATGGTCTACCAGCCACCATTGTGAGTGATCGAGACACTATCTTTATGAGTAAGTTTTGGAGAGAATTGATGACACTGCAGGGGGTAGAGTTGCACATGTCCACGGCTTACCATCCTCAGAGTGACGGGCAAACGGAAGTTCTGAATCGATGTTTGGAGACGTACCTGAGATGCATGGTGGGAGATTGCCCTCGGGAGTGGTTCAGGTGGTTATCCTTGGCCGAATGGTGGTACAACAGTACCTACCACTCCTCCATTCGAATGAGTCCCTTTGAGGCTTTATATGGCTATCCTCCGCCTATACATGTACCCTACATTCCACATGACCATGTTTTACCATCAGTGGATCGAGAGCTAAGAGACAGGGAAGGGATGATCAAACTGCTGAGGTTCTAATTGGATAGAGTACAGCATCGAATGAAACAGCAGGCAGACAAGCACAGAACGAACAAGGAGTTTGCCATTGGAGATTGGGTGTTCGTGAAACTCAGGCCTTACAGACAGCAGTCAGTAGTGCAGAGAAGCTACCACAAACTATCCCCTCTGTTTTATGGACCTTACAAGGTGGTAGATCGCATTGGCAAGGTGGCTTACAGATTGGAGTTACCAGCTGGGTCTGCGATACATCCTACCTTTCACGTTTCCAAGTTGCGACGTAGTGTTTCTGATATAGCTCGAGTCTCTTCTGCATTACCTGAGTTCTGTGAGTCTCAGGACAAGAAGCCTATTGCCATTTTAGCCAGACGAATGGTCAAGAGAGGTAATCGCGCTGTCACTAAAGTTCTAGTGTAATGGTCAGGAGAATTGGAGGAAGACGCAACCTGGGAATTCCTCTACAAGCTAGAAAGCAAGTACCCAGGCTGTACACTTGAGGACAAGTGTACTCCAAGAGGGGGCGCTTGATACGAAGAGAAAGGGCTGAAGGCGTGAGCAGAGTAGCGGAGGAATAAAGGAAGAAGCTGCGTGGGAAAGGGAAGGGCAATTGCAGGAGCTGAGGAAGACTCTGTTGCAGACAGGAGGGATGGCAATAAAAGAAAGAGAGAAGGCGGGAAGGAGCGGCCGTTAGTAGCCGTTAGGAAGTCCGTTATATTTTAAGTAGTGGGTCGGGTCGTCGGATGGGCTTGTGTGTTTGGGTTGGCCCAGCCCAAGACGATCGCTATATAGGCGGGTGAGAGGTGGCCGGATTAGTTAGTTAGTTTTCCGGTGAGACAGGGGAGAGGTGGAACGATGGTGTGTTGTGGTGATCGGATGGAGGTTTAACTAGCTTGGGCTGTGGGGGGTTTGCTGGTGGTGTTGTGTGTGAACTCTGGTGGTTGTGTTGTTGTGGTTGTTGAATGGAATAGTAGACTGCTTTTATTTCTGGAAACTGGTCTATGTGATTTTGCAGAAGTAAGTGCAGGAGTTCAGTTCATCACGGAGCAGGGGCACACGCAATGTGATTCAAAAGGTCACCTAAATTCCTTCAAGATCCTGTTCGTTCCCCAAAAGGATCGACAAGAGACAATATCAGCAACGTGTCACTGACCAATGGATTCCCCACGTATTGGCACTTTTATGATTTCCCACTCTATTACAAACCAACCCAAGATATCCCCAGAAATGGGGCACTGAGAGACATAAAGAACAAATAAAATGAGTGATCCCCAAACCGGGGTTTCCTTGCCACATCTCTATCGTGTGCAGGCCATTGATCATCACGCACCTTCCTCCTTGCATCCCAGGGTCCCTATACACTATCTTTGGTTTACAAAATGAACTCGCTGACAAATCCCAGAAAGCAGTCTCATCAGAGGGCAAAGCCTGTTTTTAGAACTCGGGGCACCAAAAAACTATCCACTTCTGGATCTTTATCACACGATTCTTCACACTTGATGCATAGAGAATTACCAAGAATATACCAGAGGGATTAATAATTATCCCAGGCCTTGCTGATCAGACACTACTCAGAAATTCATATGATGGCTCCAAACATTCATATGGATTAGCGTAGAAATAGTCCTCCTCCTTTGGCCTCTCGGGAATGACTAAACGATTCGATGGGTTCCCCATCCGATTTTTATGTGCTTCCTTGACTGCCAATGAAAACTCATCCCAGCTTAGCTGTCCAGTGCTGTACCGATCTATCAACTCGACCAACAGCCTTCTGTCCAAGATGATTGTCTTCTTGAAACCGAGAAACCTTTATTGTCAAAATGCAGCATCATAAAATCTCGATCATATCGCTATTCCATTCAGAAATATAACAAAAATTACAAAAGCAAAAACTTCGGAGCGTTCACGTCACACTACGGGAAACGATACACTACCTGCGATGTCCCTCAACAACCTTGGCCATGTTACCATCATAGGTAGGAACAAATATGTCGCTTTCCAACGAAACCATATAATCAAGTGCAGCCATTTGGGACGAGTGATTCTGGAAAAACCTGAGATCAGAGGCCTGCAATAGGGTCTCCTTTCGAACCTGTTGTATGATTTGGACGCTATAAGCACTCCAAACATGGGACAAATAATGACTCCAAGAGAAATTTTCAAAACTGTGTTCGAGATGACGGACCAATCTTGGAAATGCTGCAGCCAGACTGGACATCCTTCTCTCTCCTCCATATATCTCACCGGCAGCAATATAGATTTGAATGTTGTGATCAATTCCCAGAGCACGTAAAGTGAGAGCAGTTTCTTCAGGTGTTAACGGACACAAGCCATCTCTCCTTTTTAGCTCGGAATTGATGACCTTTTCCTTCCACCATGGATAAGCATATCTGGACATCAAACACCAAAGTTCACAATAAAGCATGAGAAGCTTATCAGACTTATCACAACTGATTAACTTATATACTGTAGGAAAAATGGAAAACAACTCACCTCATTCTTGTCAACTCCTCCACTTCAACATCAGAACAACCTTGAGTACAGCCTGAAAATGCTAACATGTCCATCTCATAACGTAGATGAAGCACAAGGAAAGGACCATTCCACCTTAAGAGCTGGATTACCCTCCTTCCCAACTCCTCTATCTGAGATGTAAACTTGAGAGCGTTGAAATTCACACGGCAGCGTAGTCTCTGAAGTGATAGCGGTTGGCCATTAGTTGCGAGTCTGGCATCAGTCCGGTTCAAGTGCACAACCTTGTGTCTCTGTATCAGTGGAAGTATCTGCATGGACCAGCAAAAAGCGTCTCAGGCAGGTGCAAACAAAAAGAATAATGCAAAAACAGAATCACACACAGGAATATCCCAGGAAAAAGGAAAAGAAAAACAGACAAAAATATTAAGGCATTGGGTAAGCAACAAAAAGATGACATAATGACCTGGTTATGATAGTACGAGATGTCTGACCAGCTGACTGGTGCCATAGTATGAGTTCGTCCAAGTTCCACCCTTTTCTTAAGCCTAGGAGGCAGCTCCTTAAGTATTCGAACCTCGTCCCTCAATGACGTTATGAAATGATCAACATCAAATATATCACGGAAGTCACTGCCAAAAAATAACCAGAAAGTGAACATAAAGCATAAGGCATCCAGTTAATAGTAGCCAAACAATTGTAATGGCAATGAAAGATGAGCTCAATGACAAACCTTGGATCTGCCCAAAAGGATGTTTTATCTAACTCGGGGACTATGAGAGTGACATTTAGAAACCGTGCGATGGCAACCATATCGCATATCTGTAAACCATGTCAAAATTGATCAGCCAAATATCGATTCCATAAATCAATATGAACTAATAGATGGACAAAGTCAAAGGCCGGTATAAAATGTGTTTTGTGCCACTAACCGCGGCTCTCATTTGATTAAGTCCTCCATTGCACGAGACCATCAAGTATCCATTGTTCTTGTAGATCCCTGACAGCATCACATGCGTTAGCTCGATCACCGAAAGGGCCCGTGCAAAATGACACAAATACAAAAAATGAATTAAGATAAATGAGTTCCAAGTATTGCCCTCAAACAGACTTTCCCCTTTTACAGATATATGTGGATTGGTTACCCGTCAAAATCTTTAGGTTGATCAAGTTGCTGATCACCAACGGGTTGTGTTACTGGGAAACATGCATGCAGTTAAAATCCCAATGTAAGGTATCTTTTCCTGTTGAGATACCTATATGAACATGTGGAATTTGTGGCAGAATTGACTACATATCTGACCCAAATGAAGAAGGGAAACTAGTATATTTCCAATGTTTTAATAGCACAATAGCTGGATTTTAATTATCAACCATTGCAGTGGAAACAGATCCTCGAAAGCATCCCCCACATGATTGACAGTAACACCAAAGGAAATGCAGAAAAGTACTTGTAAACAAAATCATGTCGGCGACAAATGAGGACTCACTCTTTGGGGGCAAAATCTGTGCCGGAGGAGCATTAAAACCTTTCTCATCCAAGGCATTAGCAGTCAATTCCCTTGACAAGCACGACGGCAACCCCATCAACATCCGGGGACCCCAAGTTTCCCCCAGAGCCGTCAACTGAACAATGCAAGTCCACAGCAGCACAGTCGTGGTGGCTCGGATCAGCCACACCTTCATCCGCGACCGCGAGGATGCCACTGTAGTCGAGACCAACACAGAGTTCCTCAACTTCTCGACCTTGAGAGCCCTTAACCCTTTCAACCCCATCAAAAAACTATCCCTCCTTGTCGTCGTCCTCCTCCTCCTCCCACTATCAACAAGAATCCCACAGACAGCCTTGTCTCTTCCTTCACCCTTCCCCCCAACCCCATCTCCCTCGACCTCACACATACCTAAGGGACAGCCAAAACAGAACTAATCAAGAACCAACAATGCCGTCCATACACTGTCTCGGTCGCAAAATCCCAAATGCACCATCAGAAAGAGTCAAAAAACCCGGGGAATGGACAAGCCCCGGACTTCCCACCATACCCGCCTCCGGGAACCGAGGAAATCTCCTGGGTCTCCTCAAAGGTCGGCACTTGAGAAATCCGCGACAAGCGGCGGGAGAATGCCGGAGCCGCGTCGGTTCAACGGATCTCGTCCGGTGGGTCCGCTACAAATGGAGGGATGGAGGGTGAAACCGGGTGTCTCCTACGGAGCCGCAGGGTGGAAGGAATGTAACCGGGATGGGGCGTCAGCGGTTGAGGAAGAGCGAAGACGAGGAGGAACGGGAAGTGAACGAGAGATGGACAGAGAGAAGAAGGATTTGGATGCGTGAACTAACAAAAGAAAAGCCAAATACTGAGAGGAGTTGCCAAATGACACATTCGAGATGGACGGAGTGAATAAAGGATTTGGACGCGTGAACTAACGAAAGAAATACGTTACTAATATTGTACCGCATAAGTATGTAGCTCATTTTAAAGTGTTATTTTTTAATCGGTCCAAATAACAAGTTAAATACAAGCACGTAATATACGAGTTCCCGTTCTAAAATTAAGGTAAAATATTTTTTATGAACTCAAGAGTCCACTTTTTATTTTGTTATTAATTTAGTTTGTTAAATAATTTTGTTATCAACTTTTATTTTTATTTTGATTTTATTGAATTTGTCGAAAAAAATTAAAAAAAAGTAAAAAATAATATTGAAACCTCTAATATGTTATTTTATTTTAAAATTTCGATAGCCAGAAAGTTAGAAGACGAAGTTGGACGATAGTTGTTGATGCTGTAAAAAAATACACAAAATTGATGTAGGTCGGATGATGGCTTTATCGAGAGGCGACTACTACGGGTAAAGTAGATCGTGAGGCAAATGAATGAGATGTTGGAATTCCACTATTATAATAAATGGGTCAGACTATATTAAGTCCTTGTTTGGCTTTCTCTAAAAAAATTCAAAATTGACCACAATCAATATAAAAGTAAAAGTTTGTGATAAAATTAAATAACAAACTAAATTAATGATAAAACAGAAAGTTGGCGAGACCATAAATATATATTTTACCTTAAATTAATAGAACTCATCTTTCTTTTTTACATGAAATTTTTTAATTAACCCCACTTGAATTTTAATCATTTCAATAAATAGAACTAAATATTACTTAAAAGGATAAAAAATTATTGGTTATAGAATTCGTCGAACGTTTTAATGGCCGGCATATGTAATTTTGCATCGCTGACATCATGTTAATACCTCATGCCTAAAATCGTGGTATCAATTCTTTGTTTAAAAAAAGGGGGGGGGGGGGGGTCAATAAAAGGTCGGCCTCTGACCATCCCATGAGATCTTGTAATGTGATTTGGTAAGCCTTTTGCAATATAATCATTTTCATGAACCCAAATCGATAGGCGTGTCGACACATGCCACGACGGTTCACTAATCCTTTTCACTTGTGGGGGCCGCAAACGCGATAGTGGACGTGGACCGGGACAAAGGTATGTGGAGACACGTGTACGGTGGTGATTCGAGAAGATGGGACATCGCTTCTGCCCAGGCCGATTTGTTTGGCTGTTCGCGACGGGAAACAGTACTTCAAAATTTAATGAAAGGTATGAGATTTTAATTTTTCTTTTTTTCGAAATTTCAAATTCCCGTGACGACGAATTATGGGCGTGCACCGACAAAAATTGCGACGAGAGAGCGAGAGAGAGAGAGCTTCGGAAGGAACAAATCGAGCGGACCCATTTTTTGTATTTACTTATCAGGATCACGATCATCACAGTTTGGGACGAAAATGATAGTTCCTTATTTTAGTTGTACGTCTGGATTCGTACCGTTGGAGCACTTGATAGGTGAACAATAGTTACACGGAATAATACTAAATGAGTTTTGAACTCAAAATCACCGTAAACGAATCCAGAGATCGCTTTACTACTCTCGCACGAAATTGATAATTTTCATTGTTGCGTGTTGGAAATCAGTACAACGTATTGGCCAGACGTGTATGAACAACTGGAGAGGGCGTCCTTGTGACCTGGCCTCGTGTGGGGAGGAAGTCCACGTGTCGCTGTTCTATTTTAAAACACCCAACAGGATGATGACTCGCTTACGATTGGGATACGACTACGAGTCGGGAAAGCTCCGCCTAATGTCGGTTACGAACATTGGGCACGGGCCTGCATTTTTCTATGCATGTCGTATTCAATCTGTGCACGGTACCGTAGCATGATTTTCCTATTGGGGAATGATTGAGATTTTAAATGGGCCCGCTTTGATAATTAGAAAGGCCTATTGACGGGCAATTATTTGGGCTTTATCGGGCATGGCTACTCGGCCCATACACGTTTCTGGTGTTACGTCTCGTAATTAAATAAATTATCGAGCGAACCATCCCTCCTTTTTATGAATACACACTCTCCTTTTCTCGGTGTGCTTTGATTTTGAGCTTGACTTTGGAAGGAAAAGGAAAGATGGAACCCGTTTAACTCAGAAGAATCTCAGGACATTAGTTAGCCGACGAGAATGGGTCTGTTGATAAATTCAGGCCCCGAGAATACTGGTGGGTCGTCGAAGCACTCACCCGAGTGTAAGAATTATAAACACCGTAACAGTAATCAAAAAGGAGAAAAGAAAAACATCAACTTTCGCTCACAAGAGACTCAAATACTTACGCTCATTGTTGTCGGAAAAACTAAATATAAATCAAGACAAAAACTGATGAAAAGGAAAGAACGATGAAGGACAACCAAGTGTTAATGTCCGTCCCTTATAAAGAAAAACAGGAAACTTATTTATAATAAAACTAATAAATAAACCGTCGAGATTTTTTTTTTTTTTTAAGAAACCTTAAAGATAGTGGGAACTAGTTGAATCCGTCTGAAGAATGTGAGTTATTTTGTTTAGAAACATGGGTTGCTAACTTCTCTCCAACACGACTTCTCCCTTTTATAATTAATTCGAATTCCTTCTCGATTGTTCTTGTTGTACCTTGTCTTCTATTTCATTTATCCGCGTGTCATTTGAGCATGATTCACCGGCAATTTGAGCAAATCAATCTTCTTACCCATAGTTGCCTTTGTGCTTGCAAAATGAGAACACCGTATGTCCAAAAATTATTGCACAAAATTCATGTGCTAATATCTACCAAAGTAAGTTGTCATCGCTCATGGACGTTGAGTTAATACGAATTTCATTTTTTGTTCGGAAGATAAAACATTTCAAATAATTCATGTAAAAATGTGGGTATTATTTTCGCTTGGAAAAGAGTACCAATTTTCAATTCACATAGGCGAAGGACGAATGTACAACTTGAGAATAACATGTGTGTTGACACATGAATTTTGGGATCCGTCCTCGAGAACTCGAGGAGGATAAGGAGCGACATTCCATAAGCGCACCTCGAATAACCTTAGATGTGATTGTCACTTGAGAAACGTGTCTCGAGTAACTTCAAATGACTACTCGAGAAAAGTTTCGTCTCGTGAGACTATGACACTTTGAGTAAATCAACTCTTCGAGCGTCAGGGTATTTTGACCACATGGACACGTGGCAGACTCAGAAAGGTTGGCTAGGACACGATGTGTATGTCTCCTACTAAATAGGGATTCGATCATGCACACGATCTTGGAAGATCACGTCCTAACTGAGTAACTGCAACAGCAAGACTCTGGTAACAAAATAGGAAAAAAGAACGACGGGAAAGATACGATCAACTTTATAAATCCAAATCTGGCAAAGTTGGTCTTCGCTCTTGCTCTCCCACAGCGTCCTGAAAGCATCCAAAAACCAGCGTCCTGGAAACACCATCACTCTCACTACAACCGACCACCAATCTACCAAGGTAGATTCCATTAAAGGGATATGACATAGCCTCCGTTCGTTTGAAGCATCCCGTCATCATTTTCCAGTCTCTTTTGTTGTATTTCAATTCACTTCAGTAAGTGTCGTAAAAACTCAACCTTTGTGATTCAGTGTTGTTTTATCAATTCAAGTATTCGTTTCCTGTTTATTTTACTTTTCTTTACTTTAAATCGATCATAAATCACTATAAAATTCGATACGGGTTACGGGGAACACAATTTCGCACTAACAACGTAAAAAAAGAAAAAGAAAATGACGCTAAAGAAACGGGGCGATTCAACACAAAAATCACCCCCACCGAGTGACCAGATCGGCACAGATAACTCGCACACATGTTCCGCCGGGGAAGACTAGCGTTGACTTATGCTGAAGAACCCTTTGGTTTCGTCGCTCCAACCGACTAATCTAATCTGACTCGTTCGTTTTGTTGCACATAACTTCTCTGAATACGACGACGACGATGCCCGTAATGTAACGTAAATCTCTAATTTACGTGTCTCATTACAATCATCAGCAAATCTGTTTTGTTTATTCGGGCAATTCATAGAAACGTTGTCTTCTTGGGAAGAAAGGTAAATGAAACGGCCAGATGGAAAGTCCTCGTCATGTCCGGCAATCCAAAATTATATATAAAGGAAAAAAAAGCAAATTAATCGTCCCAATTCCGCAATTAACGGGGCGACTCCAGGGTAATGTCGTCATTTCACAGAACACTTTGAAAGAAACAGCAACGAATACTCCCAAAAAAGGACAAAACAAGGTCATCCTCCTCTCCGACGGAGCATCGGTCGAACAACTCTCTCTCAGTCAGTACCGTCCGCCATTGGAGGAGGAGAAGATCTCGAAGCTTCCAATTGGTTCGATGATGGTGTTCGAGGCGAAGGACTACGACGCTCAGGACGAAGCAGGTTGCGCTGGTGTAGTAGGTGGAGGAGGAGATTCGAAGTCGTGGATGTCGTCCGACGTCGACGACGCTTCGCCGACTCGCTTCCGGGATCGGACGTCCGTCGATCAGGGTGGTTCTAAAGTCGCCGGCGGCAATGTCGATCGAGTGCTCTTCAACGACCTCTGCGAGATGGTTCCTCTCGTTCAGATACTCATGGTGAGCTCCCGAGTCAGTTTCTGAGCTTTTCGTGGGGGTTTTGCTGGTTAGGGTTCTTATGATGTTGGCTTTTTGAATTGGGAGCGAGTGAGGATTCGGCTGATCTGTATGTAGGACAAGAAAGCGGGAAGTTCGTTCACGCGGAGGGGTTCTATGGTTTACACTAAGACGCCTTCTAAGGAACTTCTGTACAGAAAGGTGATTTTTTTAATTGTTAAAATCCTTTCTGATGTAATTGATTTTGCCCACGGGTTCTTTGTCTGCTTAATGTCTGTCAACAATGAAAATTTTTGGAGAAAAAATTTTGAATTTATGTGGAGTCCAAAGATGGTGGTTTTAATATGTGGTTGTAGCTGATTTGTGGAATCTTCCTTCAGTATAAGATTCCCTGTTTAATGTCAGCACTCTGGTAGATACTTAAGATTTGAGGATATGGGAATTGATCGCATAGCAATCTCAAGTGTATGGTATTTTCTGTAGTGGAAACATCTTTATTCTGCTAATCAATTGCTAGTGGCAACTGGCAAAACTGGATATGAATGTGCTTCTCGATCTCTGATGGGAACTTTTAATGGGTGATGAAGCCTGGGGAACCAAAAGCGAGGAATATCCCCCAGTCGATTCCTCGAAAAAATAAGAGGGATACTGGAGATAATGATAGTGTCAAGGATGGTGGTGGGGGCAGCCAGGATGGTGACGGCTTCGCCATGTATTCCTCCAAGACCTTGGCAGCGGAAAGAGAAGAGTTGGCTCGACTGAGAGACAAGGTGGAGGATCTTCAATGGAAATTAGTAGAGAAGGAAGAGGTCCTGAAATCAGCAGAAATTACGAAGGGCGAGATGACCTCTGTTTGTGCACAAAATGAAGAGTTGAGACATGAGGCTGGTGAAAAAGATTCTGTCATCCGGTCCATCCAACTACAACTATCTGATGCAAGGGTAATTGCTTTTATATTGTCTAACCCACAAATCTTATGGAACCTTTTTGTCAACCTCACTCGAATGTCTGAGTTAGTCTGGGGAAGTAGAACCTGTGATAATTGTTTGACAATTTGCTGATGAAAACTAGTGCCCCCTTAAGATATTTTCATGGTTCACAGATAAAGCTTGCTGACAAGCAAGCTGCATTGGAGAAAACCCAGTGGGAAGCCATGATGTCTATGAAGAAAGCTGAGAAGTTGGAAGAGGAACTTGAATTAATTCAGCGTGAAGTTTCATTATTCATGTCTATATTTCAGGACTTGGCAAGTAATGATTCTCCTGCCTGCGGCAGAGAATACGATGTTGCACCTTATTATTCCACGGACCTTACTTCTGCGGTAAGTCTCAGGTCTCAATCCTCTTGCGAATTGACAAATAATTCGTTTGTTGATCTTTGACTCAAAGATATGCCCTGGTGAGTGGATTGGCCGATGAATGAATTTCCCTGTATATTTTGGCAGGACAACTTTCCCAGCGCTGAACAGGAGCGAGAGATGGAAGAAGCTAGACTGGCCTACATTGCCGCCGTTGCCATGGCAAAAGAAAAGCAAGATGAAGAGTCCATGGCTTTTGCTGCCCAAGCGAGGTTACGACTGCAATCATTCGTCTTTTGATGTCGGGGAGAGACCTCCAGCTGTCAAGAATTGTTCCTCTTGTCGCTGACCTGAAGAACTTTTGATGAGATTGAATGCTGGGAGCGTGGTTTCCCTTCTTGTGATAACTTGTCGGCAGCTTTTCTGTATGTTTTCCCAATGGTTCTGTATGTCCGCAGGACAATGATTATCTGTGTGAACAATGGTTGTGTAATACAAATTCTGCATTGTCCGATATATTATTTAGTTGTCAACCTCCAATTTTAGGCTTAAAAGGAGATCGAATGGGCCGCACATCCTCCAAACATTGGGCCCAATAGGCCCATAAAGCAAGTAAATCGGCCCATTATACGCTGACCCATTAAGTTGTTTTGGGTTACTTTTGGAGAATAATTATGAGCTTTGTTTTGACAAAATATCGATATTTGGCCCCATCTATAGGCCAACTTTAGGTTTTGGCATTGTTTAAAAATTTTTAAATTTAGCATTTTTTCGATTGTACTTTTCGATTTGGCCTTATCCCCAACGCCGTCTCGTTTTCTCCGTTAGACCCCTAGATTATCCAACGTGTTTTTAAATATTTTATTTGTTTTTCTTACATGGAGTCCTCGCTTTCTTATGAATGACCACCGCTACCACATTATCGTCATCCCCCTGCTCCCGCCGCCACCAGCCCTTCATTTCCCCTCCCCTTCCCCTCCACCACCAGCCCTCCGATCAACAGTCTGCCGACGTCGGCCTTGGTGTCAGCATCTTCCCTCTCCTACCCTGCCTCCCGTCCGCCGCCACCATCACCCCAACCACGAAGCTAGGGTTAGCCGCTTGTTGATGGTTTTTCCTCATCCTTTTCATCCGGCCTCCTGCCTTGGTCATCCTAAACTACTACCCAAACCGTCCCCGAAAGCCTCCACCAACTCCCCCACTGTCCCCTAAATCAAGAAGGGGATGCTATGGTTCTTCTGGGATTGCACGATCGGAGGAGAACGACGAATGATGGAAGGACTGATCGGCAATGAACATCAGTCGAATCTCGTCATTCAATCAACTTGCAGATTACAAGCGAGGAACAGAGGAACAAGAGGAAGGAAGCTAACATAATACAACAACTCACTACCAACAGTTCCCGGCCCCCTTATATCTATTTTCTCTGTAACTACTTGTAACGACCCTAACGTACAGAGCAATGTAACAGTACATTTAACAGTAACAACTCCTCTTTCTCCACTTCTTCAGCTCACATATGCCCTTCCTCTGTCCTTCGCAGCTTCATATTCTGCCCATAACAGTCCATCCCTCTTAAAATGAAGCTTGTCCTCAAGCTTAATCACCTGTTTCCAGCAACTATGTTTACACATCCAATATAACGAACCTTCCTCCACTCGTCCGTCATTATCATCCTCCTCTCATTCTACAAGTCTATCCCCACTTCTAACACATCACTGTCCTCATCACAGTTCGCCACCCCCCCTTAAGAACAACTTGCCCTCAAGTTGAAGCAAAATCAAAAGATGGAAATCGTTTAACCAAGTCCGAATATGGCTCCCAAGTCGCATCCTGTGGCTCCCCATTTGTCCATTGAACCAAAAGATATACCACACCAACATTACCCTCGCGGACCAACTTTCTGTCCAAAACCTTGAGAGGTTCAGCTGTCAAAAGCTGCTGTCCATCAACCACAGGCACAAAACACACCATAGGAGGTGGACCTTCATGTTTTCTCAGCAAAGAGACATGAAACACCGAATGCACCTTCACAGTTACAGGTAATTGTAAATGATAGGCCACAACACCTATCTTAGCAGCCACTGGAAATGGTCCAAAGTACCTCGGAGCCAGTTTTGCAGAAGAACGGTTTGCCAATGTTTTCTGCCTATAAGGCTGCAACTTGACATAAACATAATCTCCCACCGCAAATTGTTTATCAGTTATGTGTCTATCCTCTTGAGTTTTCATCCTTTCCTAAGCTCTCTGCAAATGAAAGCGGAGCATCTGGAGACAATCTTCCCTAGTTTGCAAAGTACGATCCACTGCTTCCACTTGACTGTCACCCATCACATATGGTAAGTGAATCGAAGGAGGTTGGCCATACACCACCTCATAAGGAGTCTTCTGGATAGCTGTATGAAACGTCGTGTTATACCACCATTCAGCTAGAGAAATCCAGTTCGCCCATTCTTTCGGCAGTTCCCTTGTCATGCACCGCAAATATGTTTCCAAACATTTATTAACGACCTCCGACTGGCCATCCGTTTGAGGATGATAACTAGAAGACATCAACAAATCTACTTGCTGCAGCCGAAAAAGCTCCTTCCAAAAAGTGCTAACAAATATGCGATCCCTGTCTAATACAATTGTTCTTGGCATGCCATGCAATCGAAAAATCTGATCCAAGAACAATTGAGCTACAGAAACTGCAGTAAAGTGATGTGTCAGCAAGAGGAAATGCGCATATTTACTCAATCGATCCACAACTACCATTATAGTGTCTTTCCCTCTAGATTTAGGAAGGCCTTCAATAAAATCCATGGACACATCTGTCCAGATAGCATCCAGAACAGGTAACGGTTGAAGGAGTCCAACTGACTTGTGTAGTAAAGGCTTACATTACTGACAAACAACACAGTCCCTGATATAATTCCGGACATCTCTTTCCAGTTTCTTCCAGTAAAATAGAGCAGCAATGCGTTTCAGAGTGGTCTGCATCCCTAAATGACCTCCTGTAGGGGTAGCATGCAATAGGAAAATAATTTTCTGTCGCAATTCAGCATTACAGCCCACAACCAACTTCTCTTTCCTCCTTAATTCGCCTTGAGACCAAGAATAATGTGGCCTAACCTAACCATTCTGCAGTTGCTAAATTAAGAGTTGCAGCTGATCATCAGACTGCCAACTGGCTTGGATCTGCAATTTAAGGTCCGTATTAACCTGTGACAAGATCAACGACATTAATTCATAACTTTGCACTCGAGACAACGCATCATCAGTAGCATTCTCCTTCCCTTTTTTATATACCACCTCATAATCAAGACCAAGAAGCTACGGTAGACACTTGCTTTGAAAAGCGGTAGTAATTTTTTGCTACAGAAACTGCAGTAAAGTGATGTGTCAGCAAGAGGAAATGCGCATATTTACTCAATCGATCCACAACTACCATTATAGTGTCTTTCCCTCTAGATTTAGGAAGGCCTTCAATAAAATCCATGGACACATCTGTCCAGATAGCATCCAGAACAGGTAACGGTTGAAGGAGTCCAACTGACTTGTGTAGTAAAGGCTTACATTACTGACAAACAACACAGTCCCTGATATAATTCCGGACATCTCTTTCCAGTTTCTTCCAGTAAAATAGAGCAGCAATGCGTTTCAGAGTGGTCTGCATCCCTAAATGACCTCCTGTAGGGGTAGCATGCAATAGGAAAATAATTTTCTGTCGCAATTCAGCATTACAGCCCACAACCAACTTCTCTTTCCTCCTTAATTCGCCTTGAGACCAAGAATAATGTGGCCTAACCTAACCATTCTGCAGTTGCTAAATTAAGAGTTGCAGCTGATCATCAGACTGCCAACTGGCTTGGATCTGCAATTTAAGGTCCGTATTAACCTGTGACAAGATCAACGACATTAATTCATAACTTTGCACTCGAGACAACGCATCATCAGTAGCATTCTCCTTCCCTTTTTTATATACCACCTCATAATCAAGACCAAGAAGCTACGGTAGACACTTGCTTTGAAAAGCGGTAGTAATTTTTTGCTCTAATAGATATTTCAGACTAAAGTGATCGGTTTTAATCACAAAGTGTCTTCCAATGAGGTATGGCTTCCATTTCTCGATAGCAAAGATCACTGCCATCAATTCTTTTCGTATGTAGAGCAGCCTTGCATCTTCTGAGAAAACGCCTTGCTAATATATGCAATGGGATGTCCTTTTTGTGTCAAAACAGCCCATATTCCCGTACCCGATGCATCTGTCTCAATGACAAATTCCTCTGCAAAATTTGGCAAAGCCAATACGGGTGCTGTACTCATAGCATACTTAAGGTTCTGAAAAGCTGCAGTAGCTTCCGAATCCCAATGAAAAACATTTTTCTTGAGCAAATTCGTCAATGGTTTACTGATAAAACCATAACCCTGAATAAACTTCCTGTAATAGCCTGTCAAACCCAAAAAACCTCGAAGTTCTTTGATAGTTTTAGGTTCTGGCCAATTAGACATGGCCTTAATCTTGCCCGAATCAGTTTTTACTCCTCGAGCTGATATCACATGGCCTAGATATTCGACTTCTGGAGTGCCAAAAATGCATTTGGAGAGCTTAGCATATAGGCTGTGATTTCTCAGAATAGCTAAAACAGTCCTGACATGATCTATATGCTCTGGTAATGCTTTACTGTAAATGAGAATATCGTCGAAGAACACTAACACGAATTTTCTGAGATATGGCTTGAATATGGAGTTCATAAGATGTTGGAATGTAGATGGGGCATTGGTCAAACCAAATGACATCACTAAAAATTCGTAATGGCCTTCATGAGTGCGAAAAGCAGTTTTTGGGATGTCATCCGAAGCCATTCTGATTTGCCAATATCCAGATCTCAAATCAATCTTCGAAAAAACAGTGGCACCATGAAGTTCATCAAGCAATTCTTCAATTATAGGCATGGGAAACTTATCCTTCACCATAGCTTTGTTAAGTTCCCTATAATCGATGCATAATCTCCACGAACCATCTTTCTTCTTGACCATTACAATCGGAGAAGAGAAAGCACTTTGACTTGGTCTTATAACACCTGCAGCCAACATCTCCTTTGTCATGCTTTCGATAGCATCTTTCTGAACCACTGGATAGCGATAGGGTCGCACATTGATTGGGGAAGTCCCTTCTTTCAGATGGATAGGATGATCATGGTCCCTGTGCAGTGGTAGAGTAGTTGGTTCCTTAAAAATGTCCTCAAACTCTACTAAAAGTTGCTGCAGTGCCGGAGGTGTTGTAACTGAGCTCTTAGAGGATCCCTCTTCCATTGCCTTAACAGACACAGCAAACAATTGAACTGAATGTGGCCCTTTAGAAACCAGACTTTTCATTTCTTTTTCATTCATCCAATTCAAAGGTCCAGTTTTCCCTCATCGTAATACATGTTTACGGCCCTTATACTGAAATTCCATTCGCAGCTTTGTAAAATCCCACAGAACAGGGCCTAGGGAAGATAATCACTGAACCCCTAAAATCATATCACAAGTTCCTAAAGAGACTAACATGATATTCGTGCTGAAAGTCTCTCCCTGCAATTCCCCTGAAAAATCTTTGCACATAGATCGTCAGTAGATGGTTTCACCATTAGCAACCGAAACAGCAACAGGGTAGCTCGGAGAAATTACACAGCCCAAGCGCTTAGCTGCAGTCCTGTCCAGAAAATTATGTGCGCTACCCGAATCGATTAAAATGTGAATTTTGCTACCCTTAGCCTGACCCGTAACCTTCATCGTTTGGTAAGTCATATTACCCGTAATTGCATTCAAGGATATCAGAGGTGGAATTGAATCTTCTGTAAGTTGCTCAATGCTCTCAACCTCATCAGAATCCTCTGCAATTTCCTCTGTAAGCACTTCCACACTATGTAACTGTGCCTTACACTTATGGCCTGGTGCAAATTTTTTCGGACAGAAAAAACACAAATTTTTGGCACGTCTATCTGCAATAAACTCAAGAGATAATTGCCGTCTGGTAAATTTGGCAGTTTTCGTGGATGACTTAGGCAGAATAGCTCGCACATGTTGACCGAAGGGCTTCAACAGAGGTTTATCAAGAAGTGCCCTGTTGCACCTATACAGAGAAGATAAAAGATTTTCCTGCAAGCGAACCAATGTATATGCATCCATCAACGTCTGCGGCCGAAACATGCGTACTGCAGTTTGTACCTCTGCCCGTAGACCACTCAAAAAACAGCTCAAAGCCTGTTTCTCAGGTAAAACTGTTCGTACTAACAGTGCATCAAACTTCTCCTGATAGATGTCTACTCCCCCACCTTCTTGTTGTTTCAAACTCATTAGTTCTGCCATCGGATCATCATATGGCTGACCACCAAAACGCGTTGTAATCATAGACTTATACTCCTCCCATCCGGGTAATCTACCCTGTGGCCGAGCTTTCATCACGGATTGATGCCAGACCAGAGCCTTGCCTTCCAAATGAACAGACACGATTTTTACTTTAAAATTCTCTGGTGTAGCGTCCACTTCAAAAAACTGATCGCATTTATACAGCCAACCCTGTACGTCACCCTTGAAACGTGGAAAATCAATTTTGGAGAAACGAGCAAACTGAGATTGGAAACCTCCCTGACTTGGCGGACTGCTAGAGTGAGTACCGCGATGCTCCCGAGTAGGAAGATCCTCAAGATCGTTAATTCTGGTATTCATCTCCTGGAGTTGTATTGTGACACGCAACATTATTTCCCGTTGCGCTCGCGTCTCCTCCCGAATCTCGGCTTGCTGCTGTTGTTGTTGCGCCAAAAAATCGGTCCACGAATCTTTCATCACCTTCTGGAATTCGTCCATTATCGACTGCGTCTTAGTAGCAACCATGGACGTGTGGCCAGGATCGGACAACTAATACCAATTGCTATGGTTCTTCTGGGATTGCACGATCGGAGAAGAACGAGGAATGATGGAAGGACTGATCGGCAATGAACATCAGTCGAATCTCGTCATTCAATCAACTTGCAGATTACAAGCGAGGAACAGAGGAACAAGAGGAAGGAAGCTAACAGAATACAACAACTCACTAACAACAGTTCCCAGCCCCCTTATATATATTTTCTCTGTAACGACTTGTAACGACCTTAACGTACAGAGCACTGTAACAGTACATTTAACAGTAACAACTCCTCTTTCTCCACTGCTTCAACTCACGTATGCCCTTCCTCTGTCCTTCGCAGCTTCATATTCTGCCCATAGCAGGGGATTAGGGTTCTTGTCATCGTCCTAAATCACCTCTGCAAAGGACTAGACGACGGGGAGAGGGGCATCGATGTGCTGGACGACAACGGAGCAGCACTGGCTGGGGTGTCGGCGTAGGTGTGGTAGACGAAGACGGCGTCGGGGACAGGGAGGGGAGATTCGATATTCGGAAGGGAGGGTTGGAGGATGAGGAGGAGGAGGCGGAGGTGGGGTTGATGCGGTGGAGGAGGACGAGTTGCGTTGTCGGAACCCTAACCCTTGATTTATTTTATTGTCATTGACACGTAGAAAAAACAAAATAAAAGACACATTAGACACACGTAAGACTATGTAGGAAAGAGAAAAGAGACGTTATAGACACGTCAGATAAATAAGACGGCGTTTGGAATAGGGCCAAATCGAAATGTAAAATCGAAATAAGGCCAAATTCAAAATTTTTAAACGATATGCCAAAACCTAAAGTTGGCCTATAAATAAGGTCAAATATCAATATTTTGCTTTTTATTTTTGATAAAATCGGAGTTTGGTCATCCTTATTAGTTTTTAAATAATTCACTTTTAAAAAATCGAGTTCATTTATTATAAAATTCGACTTTTTAAAAACGAATATTATTTCATAAAATTTTAAAAATATTTTCATAAAATTTTAAAAATAAATAATCTAAACCGTAAAATATTTTCGTGAAAGCACAGATAATTGTAACACACAACAACCATAATAATAATTACGAAATCAAAAGCTTGAAGGTTTGAACACACAGAAAACACATAATACAAGCAATCGTCCTTTTTAGGGTACAAAAATAATACAACACGCCATACGTTTACATTGTTTGATTCATCCAGCAATGTTGATACCACATTTCATTCATCTGAGCAGCCACGGAGGGAGAAGCGGACCGTTGTCGTTGGGGTGGTGACAGGGCTGACCTGGAGCGCTCACACCCTCCTCGATCACCATCCCCAGGAATGGACCCCTGCGGTTTTGTCGATGAAAAACAACGGCTAATGAAATTCGTGTTGGGAGAGATGGAGACAAGGGTATGTATTTTTAGGAAGGAGATGGAGGAGGGAAATGAATTTAACCCGATGCTATTGAGGGTCTGAAGCTGGCGGGGAAGGATGAGTGAGGTGGAACCGAGGCCTGTGCCGCTCCCATTGCCGCCATTGTTGTTATCGTTGTTGGTGGTGGCACAGTCAAGCCGATGATCCCATCCGGTTTGTTCAGACAATGCCTTCTCCTTCTCCTTCACCTGAAATATCCCAATACGTTCCTATAATCTGTTAGTGGGGACTGAACGTGCATTTTAGAATAGGCATCTGCAATTTTGAATGCATCGAAGGGATACAGCATCCCTATTTGATGCCTCTCGTTCATGACCAGCATTCGTAAATGGATCTCAACACTCGCACATCCTTGATTGACTAACAGACACGAAGGGAAAGAACTCTAACTGCACCTTCTTCGCCAGCTGATTGTTTTGATCCCGCAATGCCTTGTCCTGCGTCACAGAAAAAAAAGTGTGACCTAGGTTTTACTTATGCGTACAGATCTGTCGAACACGAGGCACGAACGGATCACCTCTTTCTGGAGTTTGGAAATGGATTCGTACATGATTTGGTTCTGCACATACAAGCAAAATGCCCAGTTCGCCACATTTTTACCAACCGAGAATCGGCCTAACGAAAGGAAAGCCAGCCGAATCGATCTCCTGGCAAAGAACCCTTGTTTCCATACCTTCCTAGTCCGGACGTGCTTGAGGGCAGAGTCAAGCTGGTGCTCCAAATTCTGAAGCTCCTTTGTGCTTAGAGAATCAAGGCCTTCTCCCCTCAGATTCCTTAAATAATATCACAAGCCACGACAAAGTAAGTTCACAATGACTAGTTCACAATGACTCCATTAACCATTCGATGGACTACACGCTTCTTCTTCCGTCTAGGCATAGTTTTTTACCTCTCGTTTTTCTGAAGGACCTCCATCCTCGCCTTCAGCTTGGCATGTTCCAATGTCCAGTTTCCCTTACAAGCAAGATCGCATTAAAAACATCCGTGGAGAAACCACGAAACAAAAACGATGAATTGTCCCCATCGACGACGAGCTTACATCGGCCGTGATCAAACAGAAATCTCACCTGGGTTTCCACTTCATTGCCAATAACCTGCCTCTCAACACAGGAATATCGCTCGTAGCGTTCCAAGATCCTCTCCATGCTGATTCACAACACGTGACACGAGAAGGTGTCAATAACATACAATTATACCCAACTTAGGCCATGTACACGCAGACAACGCGTACTAGGTTAAAATCATGTAATAACCGAGGGGTAAATGCACGACCCTGGAGGAGACGGGGAAATCGTACAGCGATCTCTCTCTCTCTCTCTCCCCTTTTTTTTTTTAATTTCATTTCAAAGATCGTCCATTATCATTTCACATTCCTCTCCGATGTAATTTTCATAGTTCATCAAGTACATCGATAATCTTCTATCGTTCGTTCGTTCGTTCTTTTCTTTTTTCGTTAGAAAGAGAAAAGGAAAACATTACGAACAAAAATTATTGGAATGTGAACCGAAATACACGGCACCGTTGAGCTTAATTCCAATATAAGATATAATAAACATTTGCAATATAACTTTCTATTCCAAGAAATAACAATCACTTATAAAGAATGTGACCTCCGTTTGACTGAAATAATTATTCACTTGAATCATGCAAAAAAAAAGTCGAGATACAACAGTCATTAAGGCATAAACAACAGGCCTACATATCTGGTTTTAGTAACGTGGAAGCCATTGATGGAGGGGGGGTCTTTGCGGGATACTCGTATATATAGAAAACAGATTTGGAGAAACAAAAATCTTTGAGGGGGTGGGGGGGGTGGGAGGGAGTTCTTCCAAATGTTACTAAATAAACACAAAAAGCATCGCATCTCAATCCGATCTAATTAGTAGTTAACACGGGTTTAGGGAAAAGCAAAACCCTGAGGCTACTTAATGAATTGCTCTACTTCCAAGGTTTCTGTAGTCTCATCGTAGTAGTTGTAGTAGTCGTAGTTGTTGTTGTTGTTGTTGTTGTACTTCTTTTTTTGCTCTTTTCGATAGCACATCTCACGTCCAAAGCTGCATCACTTTATCCTTAATTTCTTTCTTTTTTTTTAAAAAAAAAAAGTTGTTTGTAGTTGTTGTTGGCGTATCTTTATTCCATCGGAGACTTTTAGTATTGTCGGATTTAGCACCAATTTTGTTTCTTTTTTGTCATTTGCATCGTTAAAGGAAGGAAAAAGAAGAAGAGAAGAAAACATTTGCAAGGACAAGAATACTAAAGAAAAATGAAAAATAAAAAACCCTAACCTCGCGTTCTCGAAGGTCGGAAGAACTTAGATAATTATAAATAGAAATAACTGGAGAAGCGCGGCCGGTTGGGGGGAAGGGTGGGAGTTACCAGGAATCGGAGGCGTACTCGAAGAGCTTGCCCTTGGGGGAGAAGACGATGAGGGCGACCTCGGCATGGCAGAGGACGGAGATCTCGTGAGCCTTCTTGAGGAGTCCAGACCTGCGCTATTGATCTTGTTCTCTATCCTCTTCAACTGAACCCTACCCCTCCCCATGTTTACCCTCCTTCCCTGTATTTTTATTTCTACCCACTGCCCTCAGTTTCAGGGGGTGAGAGAGTATTATTCCACACCCTACCAACACCACCACCCCCACCCCCAACCTCCCTCTCTTGCTTTGTATGTCCCTCCCCTAATTATCGCAAAGGAGGTGGAGAAAAAAAAAAGAAATTATCGGCAAATATATCCTCGGAAGGAAGAGGGAGGGATCAATGAAAGAAAAACCCTCCTCCTGTGTGTCTTGTCAAGGGAAACCAAAACGCTGTCGACCTCTCATTGGTTGGTCCGTATACGCTTTTAACAACTCCCAACTATCATTCCTTCATTAATAATAATAACAACAACAATAATAATAAAGAAAATGAAAGGGAAGTGAAAATTCAACTGCGTTTCTGGGGGTAATTACTACTTTGGGTAATGACACAGTCGATGTTGTCATGATATTTGTTCGGTGTGCCTTTGGGGGGGTACGATACGACCATCACCCGATGACTTATTATTATTTTTTTTCTAGTTAGTTAGTTCCCATTCTTAGTCAAATCTAAAGTAAACAGTGCCCAAATTAGAGAATTAGGAAAAAAAAGGACCAAAGAAGAAAAAGAGAAAGAAAGAAATCGATGGGAGATGGAATATGATTGACATATCCCGGCCTTGTGTTGCTTGAAATCATGTCACTCCCCAAATTGGACCCATTTTCTTTTTATGCAGCGTTTGATTGACAAGCAATATGTGTGAATTACACGGTTTTGTGTCGATTGATTTGTGGTTTCTTGTCATGATCCCAACAACAATACCTTGATTGGCCAAATCGGGTAAAATTAGGATGAGGGGACTCCATGAGAACGACGTCGCATTTCCCTTTGCCTGGTTTATTGGTTCGAGTAGGAAACCCAGTGAAGAAGTTATCACTTGTGATGTAATAAAGGATGATGGCATGAGAAATGGGGCCTGATTTGAGATATTCCGGCCCAAGCCCAATTTACGAGGAGAGAGAAAGACAAAACACTGCAGATTTCCAACATTCACAAACACGTTTGGATTGGGATTTGCAGGAGGTATTACGGGTCCGGGATACCCTATTTGAAGAACGGAATTGGTCTCGACGGGGCCGCCCGATTGAATGTGAGGATGGGGGTGAGTCGTCATACGGCTTTAAGGAATGCCGTTGCTGTGATTGTCCCCTTCCCAGGCAAGACGTGTTGGACCACATAGGTGTGCAGCCCAGCCCGGAAAAGATCTGAAGCTAGGTGTGCTGAACTCGGAGATGTTGGACTACCGGACTACTACTCAAGGCCTACGATCAAGGCCTGGTCTGATGATATTCTTACATTAAAGGATAGAATTGTAATTCGTATGCCGGTTGTTGCAACAAATTGTGGTTATAAATCAGTACGATGACAGCACAATGTGGTGTTGGTTTTTCTGAAAATGAAAAAAAACAGAAATGCTTCTTCTCTCTCCTTCTAGCTTGTCTTCCTCCCGGTTTCTTCTTCTTCTTCTACTTTTCTTCATTGAGTTCTTCACTGGATGATCTGCGGCCATACCTTGTCTCTTGTTCTGTAAATCTCTGAGTTCCACATGGTATCAGAGCCCTTGATAGCTTGACGCTGTTAAAGGGACGGTCCTGGAGTGAAAAATAGAAGAGCAGCTCCCTCCAACGACTCCCTTGTTTTCCCATGGTCAGACGCCTGGCTCGGGAGTCTCCGGTTTGACAGCAACTTCGGGATTTAACAACTCTATACCTGCTGGAGTTTTCACAGCACTGATTAAACTTGATGAAGGGAATTACATCCTTTGGAAAGGTCAGATTCTTGCTGCGATAGTTGCTTCCGGATTTGAAGATTTTATTTCTGGCAGCACAACGTTACCTGCTCAGTTCTTGGATGATGGGGGTCTTGTCGTGAACCCGGAATATAGACTTTGGCAGCGGACAGACAAGGCGGTCATGAGTCTTCTTTTTTCTTCTCTGACCCCTGAACCATTAAGCCAGGTTGTTTGTTGTAAGAGTGCAAGCGAAGTGTGGGAAGTGCTGCGAAATCGGTTTGAGTCTGCATCCCCTTCACGGATTCTTAACTTACGACTACAGATGCAACAGTTGAAGAAGGGTGGTCGCACCATGCAGCAGTACCTCAATGGATTGAAATCATTGTCGGATCAGTTAAGCGCCATCGGCGAACCTGTTCGCTACCGGGATTACTTATGGTACTTGATGGAGGGACTGCCGGCGGAATACGATTCTGTCGTAACTGCGATATACAGTAGACCAGATCAGCCGAAGCTCGAAGAGGTGCACAATTTGCTTCTAAACTTCGATATGCGGCTGGAACGGAGGTTTGTGTCGGACAGCACTCTTCCTCAGGTAAATCTCTCATCGGTTCGCTCTTCGGATGTGCGGCCTCACGAAAATTACCCACCCTCACCACATAACAGACTTCCATCCATACCACGACCTCAGAGCAGACCATACTGGCAACCCCACCGTCCTTCTCCTTCTCTAAACACACAGACTGGCCTACTTGGAAAACCACCTTTTCGACCATATGACCATACTCCCCATTGGGGTGGTAGGCCGCAATACCCAAAACCAAAGCCTCGCTGTCAAATCTGCTTTAAGATTGGACACACCGCTCTTACATGTTTCTACAGAGCCAACACCTCACCCCCCCCACCTGACTATAACACACATGTCCAGTTGACTCCTCGACCTTATTGTTCAACACAAAATATTCCTCCTTCCGTTCAACCCCAGACCCATTTCACCAATATATCCCATTATCCTGACCTTTCCTACCCTACTTCGTCTGTTCCCACTCAAATCACAGATAGTCATTCTACCCCTGTTTCTGGGGACTGGATCCTCGACTCCGGCGCGACACACCATGTAACGCCTACCACCTCTGCTCTTCATAATCCCACTCCCTATACAGGTACGGCGTCTATACTTGTTGGTAATGGTGCACAAGTTCCCATTCAGAATACTGGAAATGTGTCTTTGTCCACCTCTTCTGGGTTGCTTGAGCTTCTACATACCCTCCATACTCCCTCTTTGTCCCATAATATTATTAGCGTTTCAAAACTCTGTCGAGATAACAACGTTGTTGCTGAATTTCATTCGGATTCTTTCTTTGTCAAGGACAAGCTTACCGGGTACCCGCTTCTTCAGGGTCGGATGAGTCAGGGACTCTACACACTTCCCAGTCAGTCTCCATCACTCCTAGTTCATCAGCGTCCTCCCAACAATAGACCAGCTTCATCACCTACTGCCACATCTTCATCTCCAACTGTCATGACTGTCTCCAACTCTTCTGCCTTCAAGTCTCCTACAACGTCGTCGAGTCTTTGGCACTCTAGACTAGGACACCCGAGTTCTGATGTTCTCTCTCGCGTTTTACCTTTCTGTACAAACTCAGAAACTCTTGCCTCACCGCAGTTCTGTCATGCCTGTGCTACAAGCAAACATCACCGGCTCTCGTTTCCTCTCTCAACCTCTCGTGCTGCTCAACCCTTTCAATTAGTTCACACTGATCTTTGGGGCCCTTCTCCGGTTCCCTCCATCTCTGGAGATAGATATTTTATGTTACTCATAGATGATGCTACTCGATACACTTGGATTTATTTCCTTCGGGATAAGTCTCAAGCTTTGTCTGGTTTTCAACAGTTCTCAGCCATGATTAAGACTCAGTTTCAGGCATCCATTGCTGCTGTTCGTTCTGACTGGGGGGGTGAATTTCGTCCCCTCCATACTTATCTCATACAGCACGGGATTGACCATCAAATCTCTTGTCCCTATACACCCCAGCAAAATGGCCGTGCTGAGAGGAAAAATAGACATATTGTCGAAGTAGGATTAACACTACTTACTCATGCAAATATGCCTCTATCTTTCTGGGTCTATGCATTTTACGAGGCTGTCTCGTTAATTAATATCCTTCCTTCCAAAATCCTTCACTTCTCTTCTCCTCAGGAACTTCTTACTCACTCTAAACCTGATTACAACTCTCTTCGTGTTTTTGGTTGCTCTTGTTATCCTTTGCTACGCCCATATAACACACATAAACTAGAACCTCGTTCGATTGGCTGTGTTCTCTTAGGTAGGAGTAACTCACATAAGGGATATGTGTGTTATGATAAGCTCACAGGTCGTATATATGTGTCTAGAGATGTCTTGTTTAATGAGGATGTTTTTCCTTTTCGGGTCTCACCAGAATCCACATCTTCTTCCTCTGTATCTCCTCCCTGTCTTCCAATTGTTCTTCCTATACCTCCAACTCCTTCTTTTACACCACCAGTTTCCTCGCTCCCCCCTCCCTTAGTGTCTCCTACTGTCTCCTGTTCTCCACAGAGTTTTCCTCCTGTTGAAAAGTCTTCTGTTTGTACCAGACCTATTTCCAGTTCCTCTGATGACTCCTCTGCACCATTACCAACATCTAATATTGACACTACATCTGTTCCCACTACAGTCAATTTTCACCCTATGCTAACTAGATCTAAGACGGGCATCACAAAACCCAAAGTACTTCATATAAACCATCTCTCTTCTGCCCCAAGTTCTTTTCTTCCTTCTGAGCCAACTTCTCTTCGTGGGGCCCTCACCACGCCCATCTGGAGAGCCGCTATGAGAGAGGAGTTTGAGGCTTTGTTGCGAAACGACACATGGCAGCTGATTCCAGCCACACCAAACCAGAAAGTTGTGGGCTGTAAATGGGTATTCAAGGTGAAGCTAACGTCTACTGGATCTTTAGAGCGCTGCAAGGCTCGATTGGTGGCCAAGGGCTTCCATCAATCCCCGGGAATTGACTACACTGACACTTTCAGTCCGGTTGTGAAACACCAGACAATCCGGGTGGTCCTCTGTCTTGCTATGGCGTCTGGCTGGTCCCTTCGACAGCTTGATGTCCACAATGCCTTTTTAAATGGCGTTCTCCAGGAGACAGTGATAATGGCGCAACCTCCGGGGTTTGAAGATCCAGTTCATCCTAATCATGTTTGTCTACTGCAGAAGGCGATCTATGGTCTGAAACAGAGCCCACGAGCTTGGTACATGAAGCTGAGCGCCTGCCTGCAGCAACTGGACTTCACTAACTCCAAGGCGGATGCTTCTCTGTTCTACCAGCATACTGCCTCTGGGGTAATAATTGTTTTGGTATATGTCGATGACATTATTGTGACAGGGTCGAATGTCGGAGGCATTGCAGACTTACTCAGGCGTCTCAATAGAGAGTTTGCTCTCAAGGATTTAGGTGAGTTATCCTTTTTCCTAGGCCTGCAAGTTTCTCGCACTACAGGCAGTCTTCATTTAAATCAGGACAAGTATGTACGGGAGTTACTGGAAAAGGCTAAGTTAGCGGAGAGAAGATCGGTCCCGACACCCATGTCCACTGCTGGCAATTTATCCAAGTATGATGGTGAAGTCTTAGCTGATCCAACTGAATATCGCAGCCTAGTTGGTGCTCTTCAATACTGCACGAATACTCGGCCGGATATTTGTTTCGCAGTTAATAAAGTATGCCAGTTCCTCCACTGCCCCACTACTTCTCATCTTCAAGCGGTTAAACGGATCCTTCGGTATCTCAGGGGAACGCCCGCATATGGGATCAATATTCAAGCCTCTGATGATTGCAGCATTTCTTGCTTCACCGATGCTGATTGGGCGAGTTGCCCGGATGACCGAAAAAGTACGAGTGGGTACTGTACGTTTATTGGTCCGAACTTGGTTTCCTGGGTGTCCCACAAACAAAAAGTGGTCTCACGGTCCAGTACAGAGGCTGAGTTTCGTGCTTTAGCCGATGGAGTTGCTGAAGTGATGTGGGTTAAGAACCTACTGTTGGAGTTAAAGGGCACACGGAATTCATCAGATACTCTGTTGTCACCGATCGTCTATTGTGATAATCTTAGTACAGTTCAAATAGCAGCAAATCCAGTACTTCATGCTCGCACAAAACATGTGGAAATAGATTTTCATTTTGTGCGAGAGAAGGTGCTAGCTGGCGAACTCCAAGTGCTGCATGTCAGTTCTGAGGACCAATTGGCAGACCCTTTGACTAAGGTGATCTCAGTTCAGAAGTTTTTGAATGCGCGCAGTAAGCTAACAGTGGCATCGACTTGGTCCTCGTCTGGTGTAGCATTGTCAAAAGGATTGCTTACAGACGAAACATCGTCTGCAGCAGAGGGAGCTGAGATGGATGATAGTGGGGGGAATGATGGAAGAAGTGTAGAAGTTGAGAATCGAGAAGAAAGAAGAGAGATTTTGATTTGCGGGGAAGTGTTGGACCACAGAGGTGTGCAGCCCAGCCCGGAAAAGATCTGAAGCTAGGTGTGCTGAACTCGGAGATGTTGGACTACCGGACTACTACTCAAGGCCTACGATCAAGGCTTGGTCTGATGATATTCTTACATTAAAGGATAGAATTGTAATTCGTATGCAGGTTGTTGCAACAAATTGTGGTTATAAATCAGTACGATGACAGCACAATGTGGTGTTGGTTTTTCTGAAAATGAAAAAAAACAGAAATGCTTCTTCTCTCTCCTTCTAGCTTGTCTTCCTCCCGGTTTCTTCTTCTTCTTCTACTTTTCTTCATTGAGTTCTTCACTGGATGATCTGCGGCCATACCTTGTCTCTTGTTCTGTAAATCTCTGAGTTCCACAAGACGGAACGGGATCCTCGTCCGAGTGTCGTTCTCCTGCAGCTATATTGATTCGCAACGGGGACAAGGCATGTACATTAGCCTCGGTCACACAAAAAGAATGCTATAATCACATCTGCCCTTTGTAAATAATAGCGTTGATCAAAATACCTTCCACTTGAGTGCTTTGTTAGTTTCGAGCAGCGTCTGCTCCTGTTGATACACGAGGAAAGGAACTGCCACGTTAGAGGACAGAAAGCAACGTTCCTCGCCAAGGACTGTGTGCTTAGAATAGCTTTGCACCTTTTTTTGAAGATCAGCAAGTTGATCACGCATGAATTGGGTCTGGTGGATAAAAGACCACACGGTCAGGTGTTAACGACGACTTATCAATTGAATTTATGAAAATTAACACCTTGGTTGAACGGACTTGCTTCAGGGAGATTTCGAGCTGATGTTCGAGTCGCCCCAGCTCCTTGGAGTCCAGCGGCGCCAAATCTTCTCCAAGCAGATTCCTTGAAAAGAATATGCTAGTATAAATCCCCGTGGACCCTGAAGACAGCAAACACTGGTCCGCGAGGATTATGCCTGTCCATGTTTACCTCTGGCATTTTTGCAGCATTTCCACCCTTGCTTTGAGCTCCACATAATCCTGATAGTTGTCCTGTTCAAGGAGGTAATGAAAGAAAGAGAAAAAGAACAGATTCAGAATGAATATGGATCATGAACAGATTCCCCTTATTGGAGTCTTCTCGTTGGGACTTTGTGCCTGCATTTTCTTGGATTGAGAAGTGCCTCTCCTGAGCCGCATAGCTGCATTTCTGGAACTTCTCCAGGGTCTTCGCCATGCTGTTCGAAACGACAGATTCGTCAAAAAAAGAAAGGTGAAACAGACGAGAGTGGGATGTGGGAGAATGGGCACCGAACATTATCATCGAAACCGTTAAAGTCGGTACATGATCAATCGATCCAAACCTGGAAGAAGAATTCAACAGAAACACTTCCATTTCGATGGAGCTGTCTGACAAGGACTTCGTTTATTTCAATCTTCAATATCACGAGGGGCAGTGTCCTAGGGAACCCAGATCAGAGATTGCTTTCGGGTCATTTCCTTCGTTACAAGCTAACCAATCGTTTGCATCACCGCCGAATAGAGAAAGAAACAACGAGGCCGGAACATGAAGTGGGTTCGGGAGGATTTGTTTCTTCTTTCATCAATTGGTGATTAAGCAGAGGGGAAAGTGGGGAAATCACTAAAAGAGAAACCAGCAACAACACAAGCAATCTGGGATGAAAGTTTGAATTAATGAATAAGCCGTGATCCAATAGAAGAGATTTCTTTTAAGAGGAAATTAATAATTTCCCATGTCATTTCTCAAGAGTAAAAGAATCATCCTAACAACACAAGATCCTCCTGAGAAATTCTTATATCCTTCTTTTTCTAACCAAGAGCAAAAAAGGAAAATAGGTTTAGGGTTTTCTTTAAAAAGAAATTCCAGCTTTTTGGTAAACAAAAAAGTAGCACCTTTTCTTTTTCTTTAATTATGGAAGGATTCCTTAATTTTCATTTATCGAAACTCGAACACCCTTTTACTAGCAAAAACTAAGGTAAATCCGATTCAATTAACACACCCGATGATACCTAGAAAACTAAGTGATGCTTAGTTTATATTATATAGTTTAATAAGGTATACTTTTTTTATCTCCACTTTCGTACCTACAAACAAACATCACGACTCGTCTCATCTGTCGTATTCTCCACGTTAACAAATTTCCATATATAGACATTAAAATTTTATTAATATTATATCGGCCGGTATGATATAAAATATTTTACACTTACAATTTAGTGTAAAATTAATTCAAGGGGATGATATCGAGATTTTATAAATTCAAGCCCAACTCACGTATCTATTGAGTTTTACAATTGTGGCCTAGCCCATACGCTAGCTCAATTCAAGCACAACCCAATTATAAAATAAACTGGGTCTAACTCATATGTCGGCCCCTTAATAGTCTGGCCCATATTCCAGCTCAATTCAATTGTCGCCCAATATGGCTTTAAGCCCACGAGTAATTTGTCCCACAACGGAAAGAAAAAGCACCCAAGGTCCTGTCCCTTCCCCTCTAGGACACAAAGCTCCTTCGATAGCGAAGTTCTCGAGCATTTTCCTCATCTGACAACCATTTCGTCCATTTCCATAAGTCTCTCTAGATCAAACTTCTAAAATAAGTTTTTTAGCCTTTGTGATCAATATTGTTTAGGGCACGGAATGTCCAGATCTCTACCCCAAATTAAAAGAAGGAAAGAATCCGATAAACAAAAGGTTAGCGACTTTTGCGAAGACATCAAGGGAAAACGTGCGGCGGGGTTCGATGCATCGAGATTATACCTAGAGCCACTGCAGAACTCCTAAAGCTTTCCCCGGTTGGAGAAATGATGAGGACCGGCGTCGCAGAGGACAGAGAGCTCGTAAGCCTTCTTTGAGGAGGCCGTTGCGCCTCTTGGCGAACGTAACCAGCCTGTTGATCTTGTTCTCTATCCTCTTCAGCTCCACCTTCACTCTCCCCATACTTTCTTTCTTTGAAGGGGCAGTGAATTTTTTGTTCGGGATTAGGGGCTTGGATAAAAAAGGGGGGTGAGATTGTTAGTTCCGGGGTTCCCTCGACTTGGATTGGGAGAGCCCGACAGTACGAAAGTACATGGCGAATAGCGATCACATAAGGGAAAGGGAACTGTGTGTTGTGGGACAAATCCCACCCTTTGGCAAAGTAGTTGGTGGACATGAATTCCTCGTGATGCTGCCTAATTACGCTTTCGAAGATCTCCTTCCTATTTCAGCTCGAGAAGAGTCATTACCAGATGGTGGAGAACATCTCGATTTTGGTTTAGTTTTTTATTTAGAGTTGCAGTAAAGGTGTTTTCGAACGCTTTTACGTGTGGCCTCACAACTCAAGGAAGTCAAATGTCTCGGCAAGCCAATTCCGAATATAACGTGATGCAGCCAGATGATGATCTTGATATAATAACCAAGTTTAAGCATAATCAACAAAGCTAAAGCGAACGCTATAAAAGGAAAAAGGAAAACGAAAAGATCTCTCACAGTGGTATCGTGCACATCTCCAATTATCTATTGAGCTACACGCACAAGGGCGTGGTGTAAAATTCACTGTGCCCCCACCCTCCTCCTCTCCCTTTCTTGCAACTGGTACTGGCACTAGGATTTTCCTTGGTGTGGATGCCGATTTCTGACCTTCTTCGTCGGTTTCATCTCCCGGATGTCATTTTTAATTAATATGATAATTAATTTCATACGGAGACGTTCCCTCGTGAGGAGGTGTTGACATGGCAGAAATCTCGGACCTAATTATGAGAAGCCCATAAATTCAGACAATTTTATGAAAAACTCACAAAGCCATTTCACTGACCCATATCAAGTCTACCAAGACCATGACAAAAATTTTGAGTACATTTTACGAAGCCCATAGGTCTAGGGGCCATTAAGAGTGTTCCATCGTGAGCCCGCCAGGGAAGTAATAAGTCTACGAAGGACCGTCGGGGTCTGAGTATACGAAGACCAGAAAATATCTTGACTCCGAGATTTTCGGAAAAACAGTTACGGGGCCACGTTCCCATGATTTGAAACGATCTTCGGGTGGAGAAAATCTGGGGACACGTATCTAGTTATATGATTTGATATAAAAAGGAAAAGCTGTTAAGTCTACGTGAGTCAAAACTGATAAGCGATGTGGATAAGAGCCATGTCTACCAGGATGAGGTTGTTACCGAGATTCTGGGGAGTTAGTTAAGAGTGCTACGACCTGAAAGATATTGTAATTGAGGAAAATCCGGAACGTGACACACATCCTAAGCACTTAAAGATTTAGTATAAAAAGGGAAAAAATCTTTCTTAACAAAATACGACAAACATTCTGAGCCAAACAGTGCATTGATCGTCAATCTCTTTAGTTTTAGTTATCAGGTGACCACACCAGGGTGAGCAACCATAGCCTTGGTATTCACTTCATCGTCGGGGTGAGCAACTGTAGCATTGACAACCAAATTCCGTCATAACTTCATCGTCGAGGTGAGCAACCGTAGCCTTGAAACAAAATTCCGCCTTCAATCCGTCACTAGGGTGAGCTCGTAGGGCCCTTAATATCCACATCCATCACTACCTTTGTCCACACTCCGTCCATTACACATCAAGAGACCAAATCCCACCACTCCAGTCCGCAAGTGCAAAGCGCCAGCAGCAAGTCTACGGCGTCACCACAATCCGCATCGTCAATCTTTTTTGCTTTTTTATAGCTGTAAGCTTTTTCTTTTATTTGTAAGGCATCGTTCGACATCATTTGTTAATACAATTCATCTTTTTATTATTGACGAGCACATTCGAACCGCTGTGAGTGTTCGTACCAAATATTCCCAACGTGATCCGTTTTTGACGCGAACATGAGGCTGGGAGGTGTTTGTTCTTCTTCTTTGTTTTTTTTTTTTGTTGTTGTTACTTTAAATCGATATAATCTCCGGTTAAACCCGTAAAACAGGAAATCACCTTGATCAAACCCTATATTAGTAAAAAGCCTAACACCCCGTTTGGTTTTCCGAAATGAAGGGGAAGAGTTAAGAAAAACATTCTCATTACGAAAGGAACGAATGAGAAAGTGAATGTCATATCTATTCATTTTAAAATTAAGAAAATGGAAATAAATGAAAATAAAAAGAATAAAAAAATGAGATGGAAAAAAAAAAGAAAATGAATAAGATTATAAATTAATATTTTTCTTACTCAAATTCTTAAATCAAACACCGTGAGGAAGAAGAAAGTCTTACCACTTAGGTAAAATATCAATTTATGGCCTCAAGTTTGAGCCAACTTTCTGTTTTGTCATTAACTTAGTTTGTTATATAATTTTGTCACTAACTTTTATTTTTATTTTGATTTTGACCGATCTTGAATTTTATCATGCGTAAGCCAAACGGACCTTAATAGGCAATTTTCATTTATCGACTAAAAAGGAAAAAAAATTTAAAAAAATGGGAAATAATATTTAAACCTTTCATTTGCTTTTTTATTATAAAATTTTTATGGATAAATCAAGTGAATTGGAAGCCGAAGTTAACGATAGTTGCTGATGCTATCAAAAAATATTAAAAATTGATGAAGGTCGGATGATGTTCTACTACGGATAAAGTGGATTATGAGACGAATGAATGATAGGTTAAAATTCCACTATTATAGGACACGGGTCAGACTATATTAGGGTCTTGTTTGGCTTTCGTTAAAAGAAATTCATGATTGGCCAAAATAGAAATAAAAACAAAAGTTGGTGACAAAATTATATAACAAACTAAGTTAAGGACAAAACAAAAAGTTGGCTCAAAGTTGAGGCCATAAATTGATATTTTGCCAATATATATTTCGCCTACCATTTATATATGACTCTTGTAGCCAATTGCGTAATGACACGTAGACCCAAGCAATATACAAGAGTCTATACTGGACTAAGGAAGCTTTACATGTAAGAAACATTAAAAGAAGTGAGAAGATCCCAGATGAAAGAAATCCTCCAGAGCGTCCTGATCATAAAACACAGCTTTAAGGAGCAGCCAGCGCCGGCGCAGCCTTCCGACCGGGGAGTTATTAACCGCGGGGCTACTGCTTTGCCTTGTTTGCAGTGTAGGCGCGTGTGTAGTCGGGAAAGAGATGAGGAGTGTTGGTGTCAGTTCAAATACAAAGAAACAAAGTCGTATCTGGATTAAGCGATGAGATTGTCGGGTGGGTTGACAGGATTGATTTATTGAATTCGTAACTTGAAAGAGAATAAAAAAAAAACATGTGCAGGGGGGGAGTGTCTACTGGCAATGGCGACCCGAGTCGTGACATTTTTGGATTGGAGTCAATTTTCCGAGCCTCTTTTCTTGATTTTACCTGACCAAAATGAAAACAACATCGATCATTCTCTGTGTTTTTTTGGGTTAAAAGAGAAGGAAAAAGTAAGGACAAAATATGAGAAATGTTGTACAACCCGTGACGCACTTTGAGGTTGGGTTTCTTTTGACCTCTTTTATTTTTAATTCATTCATTTTTAACAATTTACAACAATTTTGATAATTAGCTAAATCATTCCCAATAGCTGGGTAGGATGACCGCGCCTTCTCATTTGGGCTTAAAATGGGCCTGAAAGGCATTGGTAGAAAATGGACTTGAACTTAGGTGGTCATGGGCCTGAGCCTGACCCGGTTCACAGAGATTATGAGGTGGGGTTTCAATGATTTTTTTGGCAGTCGCAGTCGCTATCGGGCCTGCAATCAGGAATCGTTGTCTTTTTCTTTCTTTCCTTCTTTTGGGGGTCAGATGCCAAGTCGAGAATTTTGTCGACTACCCCTGAACTCAAAGTACGCCAAGCTGGGTCTCTGCCTTCTGAAACCCCATCCCAAAAGCAAAGTTACTTTATATTATTATTATTATTATTTTACGTCTTGCCAATGGATTTCCAACCATGATGCCAACGGAAACTCGAAGACAAAATAATAACAATAATAATAATAATAATAATAGTGATAATAAGAAGCAGAAAAGGAACCTCGTCTTCTTTCGCCGGGGGGGGGGGGGTGGCTTTCTCCCTCCGCCCATTATCTTTATATATTTAAAAAGAACAAAATAAAGTTGCATGAGGAGTATCGTATTACTTCAGGAAAATCCCATGGCGAGTCCAACAAATTCAACCGACAAAGAGACATTTCCCGATGTAAGGATGTGCAATTTCCAGACGACACACTCTCTTCAGCTCGGTTGCGTGTGTGTTTGTGTTATTATTACCAAGCGTCGCAGCGTACGTGAGAGAAATATTAAGTTTGGCGAACTTTTCTTTCGGTTGGGTAGGGGTGGGGTTGGGAGGGAGGGATATGTACTTTTTAGGTGGGGTTGCGTTTATGGCTTTTGTTTTTAAATCTTGGGTCGTTTAAGTACCATGAAAGTTACGAGACGGGAGAGGTGATTTTGTAACGATTGGTGGATTTGACAAGATATGTTGTTGTTTGCTACTATGATTGAATGAAAACTAGAAGAAATCCAAGGATGGAGATTCGTCCACGTCGAGTGGAAGTTCACCACAAAATCATTCGTCCCAGAAACGACACTATTTATTTGTTTTATAAAAAGGCGGATGGGGTATGCAGACGTGAAATTACCCGGCTGGTGGGGGCATACCTGACTTTTTCCAAGTTTTTAGTCAGTGTTTAGCAGCTAAAGGCTAATATGTTTTAGCCTGAACTAACCTTCCAAAACCAAACCTTCTTTCTAACTCGATACCGAAAGAATAAGTGAAATGATTGTACCCACTTAGGTTACCTTTCAAAAAAATTTAAGAAAGAATTCTGATTTCACAAATTACCTTATATCATCCGGAGATTTTGATTTAAAAAAAAAAAAGAAATCTCACTGATAGGATGTAATACGAACTAACACATTCTAAAATTCACTGAATGAGTTCCTAAATACTAATTCAACTAACTATAGTGAAAACAAGTAAATTGTAGCAAGGAACAACACCAAATTTTAACGTGGAAATCTCATGTGCAAAATCATGGCCCGAAGCACCACCAAAACTTCTACTAAATCGCTATTGAAGTGGGTATACAAGTGCTCTTCTCAAGCGACAATAACTAGCACTAAGACATTTTCTCTACTCAGCGTAACATTAAGAAACTATCTTGATAATCACTGCGTATAACAACTCAAAGAGAATAAGCCGAAATCAATAACTCTGAATCTGGTCGTCTCATTAGCAGGGTAAAATCACCAGCTCGAAGACTTCAATAGCAATCTCCACCGTTCAGGATAAAGAACCTCAAGTAAATAACACTTTTTTAGAATTTCATAAAGTTCTAACGGTACGATCTGTGACTACTCTCGATTCACTTAACCTCACGGGGGCTGAAATAAACCAAGACGGAAATCGTGAATCACTTCTTCTTCCGATTATCACCCCCTCACCTTGGCTGCATTTTTCTCCGTCTACTATCATCTACAGAAAACACTATATATCCCCTTGAGAGGGCTTCGGGCGTATCTGTGTACGGAAACACGGACTTGGGTCGCTGTCACATAAGGAGAGAATAGCCAACGGTCACTTGAGTAAGCTACAGTGAAAAAACTTACTGTTTTAGACATAGTTGTTGAAAGATTTTCTTAGTTTTTCTAAATTACAACGACGATTTTGATTTATAAAAAAATTTGCCGTTTAGGACAGCAATAATGAAAATAAATATCAACAAGTCTCGTTGTTTCAAAGATGTGTCCATAAATTCTATTTTCTTTTTAAAGTTATTATCATTGTTTAAAAATGTGATTTCGTATAACTTAAAAATACTCAGAAAAATTTTTTATTGTCGTTATTTTAATGAACTATATTAGCTGATTTTCAAAGTCGTGGTACTAAACAACGATTTTATTATAAACCGCTACTTATCGACTGAGAATTCGCGAAACTCAAACCATTTTCTTAAATTTTAGGTACCTAAAAAAATTCAAAGGAGTTCTTAATGTCTATATATTTAAAATTTCAATAAATAAATGGTCCCATTTTAATTTCATAGAGGGGTTGCCAAATTTCGTAGGGGGAATGTAACGACCCATATTTTGGTAATTTCAACTTGTGTAAGCAGAAATTAGAATGTTATTGAACAAGTAATATTAACGAGAATTCATGTAGAATCTAGTGTCCATGAATATGCTTGATACGACGGAAAGATTTGAGTCAATTTTCCAACATCCCATTTGACCATCATTTGGTCATTTAAGAGAGGGTGTGTTGTCTTGTGACCACAACCCTCGATTTACTTGGGACTATTTGACTTTGACCTTATTCACCTCCGTTGGATTATCGTTGTCTAGGGGAGTGAGACTTCCCCCACAAGCCTTAAATGGAGATTAACTATAATGGGACAAAAGTAGGTGATCTCATTTTGATATGGTTTGCTAATAATGATGTCATAAATAATTTATCAACAATCTTGTCAATGAGAGAGGTTCACCTGGGAGTACTTTACAACAAAGAGAATTGATTTCCCTTAAAATCCTCGTGCAGACGAATTACGGAATGTGGCTCTATGTGAGGAGTCGGTTATTTTAGCGAAAGATTCTTGCATGTTAGCATGGACGATGCATTAGGGGGACCACGCACCCGCGCCTTACTCGTTCCTTTCGGCGCCGGAAGATGATGACGTCAGGTTGGTGACCCATTGGCTGACCTGACACGAACGAAGCCTTCGCGCGTGTTTCGGAGAGGTTTATATGAGGTTGTTGGTTGCGTAATTAAACCCTACATGTAGTAGGATAGACATGTCCAAAGTCAGATCATGCTTTAATTGTTGTGTGGAGGCAAGCTAGTTTTCGTTTTAAGGAAACAAGTTGACCACGCGAGTTAGGACCATACCATAACCTTGGCTAGGAAATTCTTCCTGTCCTAAGCGCCTACAATTTGGCATCCGACTGCGTCATGGCTAATCCCATCCTAAAACGTTGATATCAATCCCCTTAGGGCGTTCCCCATATCACCCGAACGTGGAAAATGCTTGAATCCTTGTAGACCGAGAGATGTTCTCTCTTGGGTCAACACGAAATTTTCTCTCACTGGCCCCCTAGTGCTCCCGGTAACAAATACTAACAACGGTCCCTTCAGCCATATCTTGAACGCCTTGTGGGTTTGCGGCCACGCCCTCGAGAATATTTTACCAGGAAGATAGCTACGTGTTAGATAGGTTTTGATGATGAGCATGACCTTTTGTGTTACAGAAGTCAAACATTCTATTCTACAGAAGCTACTCATGTTGAGGTCTTTGTGTGAAAAATATTTTCGTGATTAATTGATTGTTTAATCATTAGTTAATCACAAAATGATTAAGATTTGATTAAGAAGTTATCTGATCAAATCAAATAGATTTCGTCTTCAAATAAAAATGTTTCTTATAGAAGGAAACATAATCTTCTATATATGGAAAGGTTCTACAGAATGGTCTACATGCTTTTGTAATCTTATAAGATCGATCGCTAATGACTATTATTTGAAGATGATAATCACAACCATCTGTCTAGATACATTCGTCTTTGTGTCTTGTACAGAATGGAATCGATGCTCACCTTTATGGAAGATGATCTTCGATATCTTCATATAAAGAAGGTTCAGAACCCTCTGTAGTACAGTATTCTGGGAAGTATATCATAATCTTATCCTAATTGATTTGATCAATTTCCTTGTTGAATACAAGTACTTGTGTATTATTATCTAACTATTCGTTTCCTTGTTTTATAGATTGTCGCTTTTATATTCCTTTTACATTTTTGTTTTTCGTGTATAAATAGCCACGCTCTCTCATAATAAAAGTACAATCTCATCAATTCCCTTTGAGCGTGTGCTTGAGCAATCATTCTTTTAATTCGTTTGAGTTAGTCACACGAGGAGCATTAGCTGCGGAAAGCCGTATCGTTGGTGAAATCTTCTGAGAGAGTGACTCGGGGGCCACGAGAGACTCGGATGGAAGCTGCAAGAGACGTTGTTGGAAGCGTGTTTGACGTGGGTAATGTGCAGTGGGCCGGAGAGAAGGGCAGAATCTCGGGAGCACAGAAGGTGAGGGACTGACCGGTTTCTGTGGTGTAACGTTCTGTGTGCAGGAACCTAGGACAGAGGCTGTTGTCTGCTTGCGTGGGGTTTGCAGCGTGCTTGCGCAGGGTTTACTACGTGCTTGCGTAGGGTATGCTACGTGCTCGCGTGGGGTATGCTACGTAGTCGCTATCTCGAGGAGATCGTACAGGTCGTGTGGAGCCGCCAGAGGGAAAATCCATCCTTGAACAGGGGACTTTGTCTGCCTGCGTAGGGTTCACTACGTGTTTGCGTGGGGTACGCCACGAAGTCGTTGTCCTTGAGGGGATTGCGCATTGGTTACTATTTCGGTCTCTGCAGTACATAACCTTATGGTATGTGCTTTGATTTTCAGTCACTTTTGCTACAGCACCTTACGGTCTGTTTAGTAGAAGGTCGACTTCCTTGGTACATAATCTTTTAGATCTGTGCTTTATAACCAAGTCATTTCCTATACAGAACCTTCTGGTCTGTAGTGGATTGACATCTTTGGTACAGAACCTTACGGTCTGTGCTATATCTTCTGTGATACAGAATCCTTGGATCTGTGATACAGAAGGTTGACGCTTTTGGTACAGGATCTCTTGATCTGAGCCATAAAAGGTTAACACTTCGATACAGAATCTTCTGGTCTGTACTGTGTTTCAACTACTTCGATACAGAATCTTCTGGTCTGTTGTGCCTGAGTTACTACGGTACAGAACATTCTGGTCTGTATTGCGTAACAAGTTCCTACGGTACAGAATTTTCTGATATGTACTCTGTCACTCAGATTTCTGTGGTACGGAACCTTTGTGGTCCGTTCTATTAACGATCGATTGTGTATTCTTGTTAAGATACATTTGAGTGAATCCATCCAAAATTTGGGTGAAGAGTGGACGTAAGCGATTTGTTGAACCACTATAAAAAGCCTTATGTCCATCAGACAAATTGCGATCATATTCGAACGTTCTGTCCTACAGAAACCTATTTACGGTTCTGTTTTACAGAAGCTTCCTTCCGCTGCGGGGTTTGTGAAAAAGAGTTAAAAATCCTAATTTGAATCATCACACTAATTCACCCCCTTAGTTTAACACTCTGCCGTCCCTAGCGAGGCCTCGGACGGCTAATATCGATACGTGCGTATGCATTGCATGTGAAAAAAGTTAGAAAAATCATGTAAAGCTATAGTCATGGAGGTTCAGTAAAAAGAGAACTCGAGCCATCCACGTCCAGTGAAGTACTGTTATCTGCTTCGTTTTTGCTCAACTTGGGTGGGGACAGGAAGAAAGGGGTGGGGGGGGGTTGTTCACCTTCTTACACATCCCACGTGGGTCATATTTCGTCTCGTGCCTCAGAAACTCCACCCCAACGCCCATTTCTGACTTCAATTATGGAACTGAACGGAGACTTTTTGGGATTTCTCCTCCTCCTCCTTCTTCTTATTATTATTTTGCGTTATTACGGTCATTTCATCTCGACCACCGACGGGGACAAACACGGCCATGAGAGGAGGAGTAGGAGGAGCAATAGCTTAGATATCTTGATACGGTTGAGTTAGGTTGAAGAAATATTATCTTTTCATTGGAGGAGGGGGGGGAATAGCATTTAATAACTGGGGGGCAGGGACTGGGGTTTCACTGATGTTGCCATGTGCCTTATCCCCACCCTATCATTGCTTTTGACTTTTCCTTTCATGCGATTTTTTTTTAAATAAAATATATAACAAGTCACTTTCTATATAATATTTTAAAATTTTAAAATAGTTAAAATTTATAATAATAATATCATATTCAGAGTTCGAAGTTTAAATAATTAAAAAAAAACAACCCTGAGGACTTCCTTTTATCACAATAACTTTATCACGGTAACAATGCACAAAGCTTTTTAACGTTTACAATTGTTTTTTTTTTCTAATTAATAACGTATTTAAGAATAAGGAAGACCACGTTATAGCTCCATGAATGACATCAGCCCTTCCAGAAAATAATATCAGATCGTTCGATAAAAGTTGAAATTAGTAAAGATGGGCAGGGGGCGAGGGACTTTTCTTTCCCAGAAAGGGGGGTTACTTGGAAATAAAGGAAAGGAAAAATTAATCGATGGAGCATCCAAATTTAGGGAGTAAATGTAATTGGGGGTATAGTAAATTCATTAGTATTTCTCCTACACATTCTGATGTGGTCTCGGAAGTCCAGTACCAGTAAATACACACACCGACTATGTATACAATTGGGGGACATCCTAATCCTAGTTCTAACTCCTACCGCCCGGTAAAAGACTTTTCTGTTTTTTTAAACAAGACAGAAAAGCGGATTATGTTTCCAGGGCCTTAGGTTTTGGGTATACCCGCGACCCTTTTTTTCGATCGATCGAAATAACGAAAAGTTTGCTTTCTTCGTTATTGCGACCATTTTTTCGGTCTATCGGCATTAACCTTTCTTCAACGGAATGAATTTTCGATACGAAATATTTTATTCAAAAAAGTTCTTAAAATTCGGAAAAAATTCATACCTATTAATCGAAAAAAGTGTCGCGATCAATTCGACGACGAAGGAAAATAAACTTTTCATTACAAGGGATCGCGATAGAACGAAAATACAGAAGAAGAAACTTTTGCGTGTCAAAAATTGGATCACGATCGACCAAAGTATAAAAAGGTAAAAGAAATATCTGCTCACGGTAAATAGGAATTTTAGCAGTGCCCGGTAAAAAAGTCGATATCATATGAGGGTGCATTTGAGATCGTTCAGAGGAAAGTGAGAGAGAGAGAGAGAAAAAAAAAAGACTTGTTAGTTTCTTTAAAAGACAACATGGAAATGGGAATGGGGATCTTAGATATTTATTCACAACATTACTTATAATTTGCTACTATAAAATCAATTAGATAGGATAGTTTAATCAAATTGTTTATTTTATATATAAAATAAATAAATAAGAAAAATTCAGTTGCTAACTATATGTGTAATCAAATCAAACACGCTCAAAGCCCTTGCGCTAGTAGTTAGTAGCCTCAGTCTTCTTACAACCTCCTTCCTATTCCTTCGCTGTCTGTCCCAGTCGTGCCTTTATATCCAAACCTTGCCGTCTCTCGGGTGTCTTGTCCCTCTAAACTCGGCAAAATCCACCCCCCCCCTCCCTCCTTCCAACCGAAACTAAAGGCCAGGCACCGCGAGAATTATTTAGCTTTCCTACCCTTTCCCTTTCCCTTTCCCCTCGTGGCAACAACGGCTTTTGCCCTTTCTCTCTATTATTTGCCTTTTGATCATCCCCCTATTTTGCTTGTTTCTACTGTTGTTTCTTTTTTTTTTTTGCAGTCAAAGCTCCTGTCTTGCTGCCCCCCCTCCCCTTTCTTTACTTGCTTCTTCATTTCATTTGGCTTCTGCTTCGGTTATTCCGGCGTCTCTTTTCTTCTTTCTTGTTGGGTGCTTCGGATTTGCTCCAAAGGCGCGTCTTTTACCTGCTTTTTCCTGGGTTTCCCATCGTTGATTATCCTTCACCTTCATCCTGGAATTTTCCCCAGGGGGGGGGGGGTGGTGGGGTTTGTTCATTTGAGGATGAGTGGTCAATGGGGAACCTTGTTTGTTGCTGTTGGTCTGGCCTTTTAACTTATTTGGGGTGTTCATCCTATCACTGACCCCTCCCCCTCCTGTTCACTGTGAAAAGGATAGGGAGGGTGCTCTCCTCATTGTTGTCTTTTGTGGTTGGTGGGTGTTTTTATGAGTTGCTTTGAACCTGTGATGCCCTTTCCCCTGATGGAATCTTGGAGCTGCATCTCTGGAGGGAAGGGGATAGTCCCCGCCGCTGACGATATGATGTCTCCTTCTAGTCCGATTGGCGGGGGAAGGATTAAAAATCATCCCGTCGGTTGGGATTTGAGGGCTTCGGCGTCCAGTTTCGACCATGACATGATGGTCCCTGCGCATAGCATTGTACATACCGGCGATGGGCTTGACGAGATAGGTTTTCGGGAGGGGACTACTAGGCAATTCCAGGGTAGCTCTTGTGGAAATTTCACAAGTAACGATCCCTTTTATGGCGTGAATGGTTCAAGTTCCAGCCTTGTCCATCCCGCGCCCCCCGCCGATTGTCGTGATTCGATGCTTATAGATTTGAAGTTGGGAAGATTTCTACCTGACATCACGGACAGTCATAATCCAAAGGTCCCACAGGGGATTCCCATTTTCTCATCGTCTCAATCCTCCATGCCTCAGAAGAGGGTTCGATCGGGTGGATTGAGTTCACAGGTTGCTTATTGCCAAGTGTATGGATGTCACAAGGATCTTAGCTCTTGCAAAGACTATCACAAGAGGCACAAAGTCTGTGAGGTTCACTCAAAAACTCCGAGAGTTATCGTGAAGGGGATTGAACAGCGATTCTGCCAGCAGTGCAGCAGGTTTTAGTTTTACTTGATATCAAAAGCTGTAGATCGTTTATCTATGTTCCCGGCTGATGCATTATCTGGCGGAACTGGCGTGCTTATTTTATTAGCCATAATGCTTTTGTGATTACCATTTCGGCTAATCGCGATTGAATTCTGAATCTAATTTCAAATTTTCTGATCACTGGATTAATTCCATCGTTCTTTCATTCCTTGGAATTTCAACTGTTTGAATTAAATCGCAAAACATCATTTTATAGCTAAATTCCTGCTCTGCTTCATTGCCTGTTTTCACTTGTCTAAGAAACTCGAGCAGATTTTAAGAGCAGCTTGGTTTAATTTGCTATCATAATATGTTGCCATTTGACTATTCAGGTTTCATTTGCTGGCTGAATTTGATGAAAGTAAGCGCAGCTGTCGTAAACGTCTTGCAGGCCATAATGAGCGTAGACGGAAGCCTCAAGTGAGCATTCAGGCTGGCAGAATCGGGAGACTATTGCAGCCATACGGTGGTATTGATTGTTTTCCTGGGTTTCATTTACAGGTCTTTTAAGGACACAGCTTGTCGGTTATTCGACTGAAAGCGCGCTGCTTGTTAATTATCATTATGTCATTTCCTGAGCCCTGCAATTGATTTGTTGACATTAAGGATCGGCAGGTAACATGTTTCGTCCGAATTCATCAAGAGCATCATCCTCCTTGATCTGCCCAGATATAATTTTTAATGGAAGCCCGCTTAACCCTGACCAAGGGGGAGGAAGCAACATGTCTGGGTGCATCAAAGTGGAAGATGGAAATGTTTTAGGTCCTCTATCAGCTGTTCCACTCTCAAAAGGACATCTCGATTCAAAATCCCCCTACAGCTATGAGAGACCTTTTAATTTCTTCCACGATGTAGTAAGTTCATCGCTGTCAATCATATTCGCTTGATAACTTCCGGTGTCAGCTGGATGTGGGTAGAATGAATTCTTTTCCTCGTTCTTCATTTCAGGAATCGTCGATCGGGGCTGAGGACTTCTCTATTTTTGGCGCAGCATCAACCATACAAGCATTATCGGGTATATCAGAATCCGGTTGTGCTCTCTCTCTTCTGTCATCTCAGTCCCAGAGTTCATCGAGTCATTCGTTCGGAATCCCCATGGCACAACCCCTGTTACCAACCGGCATGGATTACGACCAACCAACCGCGCACGGTTCCTTTCGGGGGTTGCCAGAGAAGGCCTCTTTCGTGAAGCCTGGAGAGAGAGGCAGTGCAAGTTCCCCGCTAATACCTGATCCCGTCAACTTTGAATTCCCTGGTGGGGCTTTACAAGGACCAGAATTTTCCGATGTTAAGGATGGGTCCCCGATTAACTTGCTCCAGTTATCGTTGCAGCTTCAGCGCGTGGAAGAGCAAAGGCAGTTTATATAAGCAGAGGATGGTATTCTTGCTGATCGATCTTTTCATGGAACTAGAATGGCGGGGACTTCGTTCTTCTAATGCGTGCGTTAACATTTCTCCATTTTTCCGTGACAGGATACCCGGAAGAGATGACTTACCCTGACCTCTCGAAATGGAAACCATGAAAGACTCTTGAGGAAAACGCTGCCTACGGAGTCGGCTTGGTCTTTACGCAGTAGATGACCGAAGAATCTTGTGGGAATAATAAGAGCAGAAGAAAGAAAGTGCCGCGGACAAGTCGGGCAAGAGCTCACTTTTAAAGTCTTCGAAGCTATTAGCTAAATGTGTTTAGCACTTAAGTTCGTCTGCTGGAACTTCTTGTATTGACGCCTTTTTCGTTGTTTTGCTGATTGTGCAAAGCAGTGACGCCTATTTCTGTCTAGTTGTCAATTCGTGAGGAAATTGACGAGTCCGGAAGAGCGAATTCGATTCACGAAAGAATTAGTTGACGAGTATAAACTCATTGTTTCCGACAGCGAGTTCGCGATCCTGACTTTTTTTTAAGGAGAGAAAATCGTTATTGCGTACAACGAGTTCTTTACAAATAGAACTAGTTGTTTTCAACGACAATTTTTTCATCAAATTTTAAAACTTGTTATCCTATTAATAAAAATGCATGCAGACGTACAGTATGTTTGGTACGCGGAATTATGATTCCATGATATCGAATGCACATTTCGAATTAATGGAATAGAATATGCTATTTTTAGGGATGTGCATCCTTTCGTTTGGTTCCCAGAAATAGTTAAACAAAGAATGTATTTCAAATGACAAACTCAAGTTTTAAATGGGTAATTTAATTCGTAAAAACCAATGATATTTTGACTACATATAAATATATAGCCTTGATGTAAATTTTAAAAATATTGAGATGAATATATTACTTAAATATAGAAACAATAAACAAAATGAAATCATTTAGAAAAAATAAAATAAATTTTTCTTGTTGGATGGGTATAAAAAATCTATTTCAATTGTAAAAAATCTAGACCTAGTCCTTTAATTCCAATATATAAGCCCAACAGAGTTCGCTTTGAGAGGCAACGTGGGACTAATCCCTAGACATGTGGTAAGAGTGACATTGTTTACAAATGAACACACAATGAAACCCACGTCCCTTTGGAAAAGCAAAGAAAAAAAGGTGTAGAAAGCCGCAAAACCGCGTGGAAAGAACAAGGGCGTAGTGGAAAGATTGCACATGGGGGGGCATTCACGTGGAATCATCAAGTAAACAAAGTTCTTAATGATTGCATAAGCTCATCAGGAGATTCTGTCTGTCTGTTCTTCATACTATCATTTGCAAACTGCCCATCTATCAGAAGCACTGGGAAGCCTCGACTTCAATCGACAAACATGCCAAAAGACGGATACGAATAAAATTCAAACTCAAATCTCGATACTGCGAAGGGATGACAAAATCTTACATGCCGTGAAACTCGGCACAAGACCTCCCTAAAAATGCTTGTTGTTCTGATCCCATAATGACAGTACTATGCTTTAAATTAAACAGAACACCAAACTCTGCCAATTACTCTGCCAGTCACTTAAGAAGCTATATGGGTGAAAATCGATGACCAAAGTACAGTACCAGCAGTGATGGAATCTATCTTCTACTTGGCAGGTCCGTTGGCCTTAGGGGCGACTACTACCCCGGAAGCATTGAGCTCGTCCCAGGCCTCAATCCATGTAACCATGGCATCGGACAGCTTCAAGAAGTATTCATCCACCTTGCCGAGCTTCGCCTTGACCTGCTTCGCGAGCTCGAGGTAGCATTTCTGGACGGTGGTGCACTCCTTAGGGAGGGTCACTTGCTGGAAGAATGGGATCAGCTCTTCTTGCCAGTAGATTCCTTTGTATTCCTTCTTCAGGTTGACGAAAGGATTGCTAGCCTTGCTGTGCCAGATGTAGGGCAATCCGGTCTTCACTCCCAGTCCCAAGTGGTCGCAGATGACCTGAATCAATCCAGCGCATTTGATCAGTCAGATCTATCGAACTAAATACGCCATGGATGATTTGTCGATACAAAATGAAGAGCAAATTAATCAAACAATTTGGATCACCTTGATGCACCAGCCCGCCCACATGTCGTCGTAACGTCCGATCGGCTGGCCATCGCCCATCAAACCAAAGTACATTGCCGGTCCGATGAGATCACGGTCGAATGCAAGGTTCATGCCACACATAGGGAAGAGAGTTCCCTTGGGGATTGTCATCACAGCATCCACATACCTGGTATGAGAAATCACGCAGAGCATGTAAAATTCGTCTGCAAAGAATCACTAGTCCCCAGATATGAAAGAACATGTTTGAATCAATCCGCAATATGGGAATTACCTGGAGTTCCTCTCGAGAGGCTTGACGAGCTGAGTAGGGGCGTCATAATCAGGGATGTTGAGCCAAAGGCCATGAGAGACAGCCGTTGGGACACCCTCGCGGAGACTGAAGGGGTACCCACGTACAAAGTCGGCACCTTCCCTGTAAGGGTCATACAGGGTGTTGAAGAAGAAGGGGGTGGATGGACTCAGGAGGTTATTAATGTGCTGCTGCAGTGCATTGATGTCCTTGCCAGTCGGATCCTTTGCAACCTGCAATAGGCAAAGTGGAATCACAACCAACTTTGATTCATTCAAAGCAGAAAAAGGGGGGCACCAACAAAACGTAAGCAGTTATCAGCAAACATACCAAACAAAATAAACAAATGGTAAAATTCAAATGGTCAACGCAAGGCATGCCAAGAAGTCAGGCGACAATTTGCCAATGCACCATCATAAACTAGATCTCCGATTTCAGGAGATCAACTTGTAGGAAGTCTCGTAAGCAATCATCAACTCCAGTTATATCACGACCAATTGGTATACACCACAATGTGGGAACCACGGTCAACAGCTTAAACCCAATCTGCAAGTTCAGTTACCTCGAGCAATTTAAACAGACTTCAGGAAATCCACACGAACCTCCCCAGAGTAATGTATAAATTCAAATTCAAACCCTTCACTCTTAAGATCAAGAGTAGATCGAAGCCCAAAACCAGAGAGATCAAATCAGATCTCTAATATCTGAGAGATAAAAACACCTCGAATGCACTTCAATTCGAAATTCAGTAAACCCAATCCCATCTGCAACTGATCTAAGTCTATACAAGCCACAAATCAACGATCTAAACGAACATAATCACTTCAATTCAAATCCGCTGAAAATCAGCACAGGCAAAAGAAAGATCTCAACTTGATCACACAAAACCAACCCAAATCAGATGAAAAAAAAAACAACTCACGAAGCAGTCATCGTCGATGGTGTAGATGTACTTCTTCTTGGAAACCATGTAGCCGAAGCACCTGCAGGCGGAGTCCTTGAAGGAGATGCAAGAAGCCTTGGGGCCCAGGATCCTGTTGATGTCGTTCCTGTTGTAGAGCTCGTAGTCGAAGCCCTCGGGGACCTTGATGACTTTGGAAGGGTCACCGTCCTGGACGATGATGAGGTGGTACTGCTGGAAGAAGGGCCTCCACATCTCGAGGAAGTCGAGGTTCCTTATCGTCGGGATGACGATGTCGAGCTCGTCCTTCAAGGGCGGCGTCACGGTCGACGACGGCGTCGCCATTGCTAGGTAAAGGGGGATAAAATCCTAGAAGGAGAAAGGGAGGGAGGGAATAAAAATTGGACAAGGTACGATGATGAGTTCTAGAGAGAGAATATACGTGGGGCTTGATAAGGGGGGGAAAGACGAGATGAGCCGGCCGATTGGCTTTGGGGGAGGGGGAGGGGGAGGCTTTTAAATAGCAATTTGTTATTTCTAATAATTTCAAAATATTAAATATTCTTTTCGCGTCACGAAATTACGAGATTAAAAGTCGTGATCGTATTTTCCCACGATTTTTTTTATATAGATGGAAGTGAGAATCGGGTTTAGTTCGTGATGCAAATAAAAATTAAATAAATTTAAAATCAGGTAATCAGCCTCGTAATGAGATTAAATCGGACGGGTCTGATCTGGACACGTGGCGCGAAGACAGGCCCGGGTCAACTCTTACCGAAGCCAAAGCTGGCACCAGTCCCACGTTGCAAGAAAATTGTAATAACGCCGGTCCACTAAGTGCCGAACTGTTTGACCACGACATGATGATTTTATGTATTAGATTGGGTCTAAAAGTCGTATCCGATCCTGGAATTCGGCCGCAAATGTAGCACTTACTGCCAAAAAATGCTGCAAGAATAATGAACGCATGGCGTTACTTAAGCACCCCCTCCCCCCACCCGATTTAGTTTCTTAAGGCGGACTTTGCTGGCGCACAGCCAAGGATGCGTGCTACATTGCGTGCGACCGACGGTCTGACGGAGGTGGCCGACAAGGGAGAGTTTGGCATTTCGAAACCACCCGTGGAGGAATTCCTATAACCAGACGTCAATCTCTTCTTTCTGACAGCGTCAAGAGGTTTATGAATACATCTACAAACAAATCAGTACAATACAACGTATATAGCGCGACCTTCTCTTCTTCGGATTGCGATGCACGCTGATAACATAAACAGTTCTATCGCACTGGCCCATCCCCTCGTGGAATCATCAGCACACATGGAGGAGCGGGGATGTGTAAATTTTCTTGTCTCGCTGCTAATCCGGGGATTCCTCATATGAATGCCAGTATGAGTATGCCCGAACACAATAAGGGCAGCAAAGAGGAGATCTGCCGGGGGCTGGAGTTTGGCAACCAAGGGTAGGCATCAGGAGGTGGCATGACACAGTTGTCCCCGTTGAAGTAAATCCTCCGTGGAAAAGCCCATCCTTTGTCGAAGGTGAAGGTGGACTTGTCTTTCCTAAAGAGTAGCTCTGACTGCACGTTGCCGAGTGGTCCGGCTTGCATGAGCAGATCATTGTAGAACTTTACTCCCCATAACATGGCGGTGTCGTCTGCAAGACAAAGCCACCACAAAACATCATGATCTGAACGAGTTCAGAAAGAATGGACGACTAATGAGACCCAGCTTACTTAGGCCCGCATAAGGGGTTAAGGACTTGTAGTTGAAGCTGAATATCTGGGTGAGGTTATCGAAGTTCGGGTGCTGAACGACCAAGTTCCATTGCGTGTAGTTCATCCGGTAGTTGAAATTATTTATCGTGATTTTCACCCGCCAGTAGTCCTTGTAATTGAGCTTCACGTGCCAATGGACTCGTATCGGACACATATGGCTGGTACACTGTACTAAGGGAGCGTTGTTTGTCTTGCCAGGGACGACCGAAGCCAGGTATTGAGAGCCAGCCCTGTGCAAAAAAATTATTTAACCAAATCGAGATAGATGTAAGAGGAGTGCCACGATTATAGGATTTAAGGAGATGGGGAAAGGATTGGAGAACTCACTTTACGCAGCCGCCGGTGTCTGTCGCATTGTCTTGACATCCACAAGTGCAAGTAGGACAGTTTACTATTGTGTCGTTGTAGAATGACGAGAGGGACACGCAGCACGACGGAGTTTTCTGAGCCAGGAATTGAGAGTACGTGCACGTAACATTCCAGGTCACTGCGAAACGAAACAACTTATCCCATCAAGCCTCTAAAATCAATTTGGTGGTAATGTGTGATCTAATTGTTGGTGAAAAAGTGAAGTGATAATGCCTTTCTAAGTGACTTACTCAAAGCCTGGGTAATTCTCCTTTTATCTGCCGTCATGAACTTTGTGGGCTTAACAATCTTAGCAGGACCGCAAGTGTATCCTGGACCGGGCGCCAACAGGGTGAAATTCTTTGGCAACCGGACGGTCTTATTGCTCGTCCCAGCAGCACCAACACTGACCTGAAACGAGCTAGCAGCATTCGCAGGGTCCTGAACCCATGAGTTGATAACCCCGCCCTTGCAGCAGTTAGCGATCTGCTGGTTATAAGGAGTTCCTGGCAACAGATCGACCACCGTCGGATTTTTCTTGCAGCAGTGGGGGATATTCCCTTTGAATTTCGAGCAGTCGCCCTGCTCGGTTGTCTGACCACCCATCATGCTCCAAATCACTTCCTTCTTCGCCCATGTCCAACCCAACGTCCATCCCGGAGCTTGTATGTGCCGGTATTGCTGGAAGTTAAATATCGTCACCACGGCCTGTCAAAATCGAATCATCAGCCTTGTCCACACAAACCACACCATCAAAATCGATCTACTAAATCCCGACAAAGCAGCAATCCGGCAGCCACACCACACGGTATACATACCACGTAGCCATCAGGAGTCCAGCTCATGACATCCCACTTGATGGTGACATTCCCATTGGGATCAAGCGAATCATAGGCTTCTGCATAACACCAGACAGTCAAATACTGAGTCCGAAAGAAACCGAATCACGAGATCGCGCTCCGGCCTCTGCTCCTTATGCCAGGGAATTCCAAAATGGAACCATGAACTAAATTAACGAAGGGAAAACTGGGTCCAAATAGCAATTGACTTGAGATCAAGAAACCCACCAAGAAACACACCCAAAATGCCACATTCAACTAAAAAGATTCAAACTTTCAAACACAGCTGAGACTTCCACTCCATCCATTCCATAAATCTTACAACCCCACTTCGAGAAAACTCCAAAGGGAGCCAACTTCACCCCCACAACAAAGGAACGAAAATTTCACAAGTAAAAAAAAGAAATTCACAAACCCGATGACGGGAAGACGATGAGGAGGGGAAAGAGAAGGAAAACCAAGGGGGTGATCCCGCTTGGCCTCATGGATAGGTCGGTCCTTCCTTCCTGGGAGTTGAAGTTAAAGGCTTCGTTTTCTTGGTTTTCTGAGATCTGGGGAACGAAATGATGAGACAGAAAAGGAGGAAGGGGAAAGAAGAGGAGGCGGTAATTGCCTTTTTCCAGGGACAGTGGGGGGGTGTGGTTGTCGGCACTCTAGTTGATAAAGTAAAACACTGCGTCAAAAGTGTCAAAGTTAGTAAGAGACACGAGGAGAGAGAGAGAGAGAGAGTTATGTTCCAAATGACAATGATTAGGATTAGCAACATTTTCATGTTCCCTAATTTACCCTGTGGTTATTTGTCGGTGTCACTCTAATCGAGATGATCAGGATTAACAATCGGGATGGCGTGGCTTTGGGACTACAGGGGCAAATTGGGGTCGGGGCACTTCGTAATCCAGGACTCCAACACAAAAAACATACGGAGATTAGTTAAAAGGTTTCAGTGGGGTCAAGTGAAGCGAGGCCCGAATTGATCGAGGGATTCCAAAACTGTCGGTGAAGGAAAACAATTAATTTGAACCCCAATTTTTTTAAGAAGAGAAAAAATGGAAGCGTGCACGTAACCGTTACGTAGTTTACTAATTAATACTAAGGAAAAGTAGTAAAATTTACTAAAAGTTGACCGTTACTAACGAAGTCAACTCGAAAGTAGTAAAAAAAGTAGTAAATTTTACTACTTTTCGGTCAACCTTTAGTAAAGTCAACGCAAAGGTAGTAAAAAAGTATGTAAATTTTACTACTTCTTCACTGTTCACTCCAGTTCAATTTTACTACTTCTGCGCTGACTTTACTAAAACATTTCCATTAGTAACGTCAACGCAGATGTAGTAAAAAAAGTAGTAAAATTTACTCCTTATTTTACAACTTCTGCGTTGACTTTACGAATTTTTTTCGTATTTTAGTAAAGTCAAACCAATTGTAGTAAAAAAAGGAGTAAATTTACTACTTTTTTTACTACATCTGCGTTGACGTTACTAACGGAAATGTTTTAGTAAAGTCAGCGCAATTTTAGTAAAAAAGGTAGTAAATTTTACTACTTTGGACTGTACGAATGACGCCGATAAGTAGTATCTGTTTACTAATTCTGGCGTTTTTGTTAGTAAAAAGCTCTTCCTCGTAGTAATTTTTACCAATTTTGAGCCCTTTTTACTAAAAAAAGTAGTAATCAGTTACTAAAAAATGAAGTCGTTTACGAATAGATTTACTACTTTGAACAGTGTTCCCGAACCTAACACCGACCCTATTTATGTTGTGAAATTACATCTCTACCCTGGTTACTACACTTGTTACTAATTTTGGAGGACCGAAGTAGTCATTTGTTTCGTAGCCTTCGTAACCGAGCTTCCCTTTCCGGCCGCCGTCGCCTCCGTGGTGCGATTCCCTTTCCAGCCGCCGTTAGTGGTGTTCCGGATCAACTTCGCCATCGGCTTTCCTGCAAGGTCCCCCCGCTTCCGCTTCCGCTTTGCAGTACGTGTTGTCGCGTTTGATTAGGGTTCGGGTCGGTGGTGGGCGTCGTTTGTTTGGGTGTGGGTGGTGGTTATCGTTGTTGCTGATTTGGGTCGTGCTTGGGTCGTGCTGATTTGGGTCGTGCTTGGGTTTTAGTTGGAGTCGGGTTTCCGTTCTTTGCATTGGTAGGTTCCGGCGATCGTCCCTTCCTGCTGCGCGTTCCCTTCCGGCCGCCGTCCGTGGCGTTGGCGATGGAGTTCGCCGTCCGTAGCATTGCCGATGGAGTTCGCCGCGGGCTGGAAGTTACCCCGCTTCCGCTTGGCGTGCCCTGTATTCGCGTGTCATTAGGGTATGGGTTAGTGGTGGGCGTCGTCATTTGTTTGGGTGTGGGTGTTGGCCGTCTCCCGTATCATCGACGTGAGTTGTTGTTTGTGGGTGGTCGTGCTTAGTTGGCCCATGCTTGGGTCGAAGTTGGTCTGGGTCTGTGCCGGTAAGTGTGTACCTGGGAGTGGGAATGGTTTGCTTGTTATGGTACAGTCTGGTGAAAGCACAATCTGATTTGATTTGGTTCGGTTTGCGTTGGTTCGGTATTGATATGCTTTGGCTTTTCATTTCCTTCGTGTTATGCTTTGAATTTGGTTTGTTTTCTGGGCGTGTAGTTGGAGTGGGGTCCGATGTTCATTTCGTTTAAATTTGATATGCATTTGGGATGCAATGTGAACCGTGACTGAGATTTTGGAAGTGCAGATATGGACGGAGATTTTGCTGATTTGCTTGGAGAATATTCACATGAGGCAGCGGGTTATGATCCTGGAGAAGGTGGAATTGAAGGTAACACACCAGCTTCTGCTCAAAAGGGGAAGGCGAAGGGTGTCCGAAAATCGAAGGTAATGATGATGACCATTTGTTGTGAGTGTTGGAAGTATTCCCGATTCTATTACTGAGGTGTTCGCGGATATATTGTTACAGGATTATCTTTATACAAGGTGTAGTCCGCGGAAGTTGTTAGTTGTGCTGAATACTTTTAACGATGCCAAGAGGGTTACGCTGTCTGATCTAGGATTTGAAGGGCTACTGCATCTGGCAAGTCGGCAAGTCCATCACAACGCCTTGAAGTGTCTTCTGAAGTTGTTCGACCCTGTTAAGAGGGTTATGGTCATCGACGGTGTGGAACATCGAATGCTCTCTTCGGATGTGGAGGCGGTGTTTGGCGTTCCGGCTACGAAAGTAGGTGTCCCGTTTAGCGGACACATGGATACCGTCCACGAGGAGCTGAAGACGCATCTGAAGAGGGGTAAGATTTCTCTTAAGTCCGTGGAAAGTAGCATGATGAGAAGAGAGCAGGCCGACGACGTATGGAAAGTGGAGGTTGTATTATTCATACTAGGATCATATTTGTGCCCCACGACGGCGTTCGACATCGACAAGGAGTATCTGCTCGCGACACGCGACGTCGGCTCCATCTGCAAGTTTGACTGGGCCACTCATGTGGTCGATACTCTATGTAGCCAAGTGAGGGCCTTCAAAGGACATCATGCAAAGTATATAGGAGGCTGTGTGCATCTCCTGCTGGTGAGAATGTTTAGGTTTATCTAGCTGTGTGTGTTGCTTATTCATTGTATTGAGTTTGTAATTATTAATGTCAACAAGTGCTTGTGTTGATGATACTGTTTTTAATCCACCGGATGTTTTACGCTTGCAAGAAGTCATTGGAGGAGAGCACGTCAAGAACTGCGAGCAGGAGTACTCCTTTATGCCAGGATTGGGACGATGACCGGCTGAAGGCCATATTCCGAGTTGCAAATGCTGATCTTGCTGAACTTGTACGATTATCCCGCCTACTGCATGTGTACTTCTGTAATTTTGACATGTCGTCGGGTCATATTCTGATTGTGTCCCTTTACAGGAATCCCGCGAGGTTGAAAGTAACGCCGACGAAGAAGTGGACGCTGCGACCCAAGGTGGGCAGATGGATGTGGTGCTGCGTCGTCTAAAGGTGGCCTTCATTTCGTAGTGTGCTCTGTATGTGTTTATCATTTGGTTTATTTACCTGATTTTGAATTACTGATTATCGGCATTATATTCTAAGCAGAATGTGGAACTTTCTGTTATGAGACTCCACGCTACGAATGAGCACATCGTCCGCAAATTGGGATTTATTCTAAGAGAACTTAGACGAGAAAGACATCGAGAAGGTCATCCCGTTATGCAAGAAGATCATGGTAAGTCTGAGGAGAAGGTGGTAGGAGGCGAAAAGGAAGATCATGCATTCGAGGGTGTTGATGAAGGTTGCACACGTAAAATGGCTGATGTGAACCCGGCTGAACATGTGTCGAAGCCGATTTCTCCACCGACAGACTCCGGTGTGCCAGTCAGGGACACCAGTATTCCTATTGTCGAGGTAGGCTCCAGTATGATGTCGGAGAAGAGCTTGGTCCCGTATCATCCTCCTCAGATGCCACATAATTTGCCAGAAGGCTCCGATGAGTACTCCGACCCGCGTGAAGCACAACTTGCGCGAGCTCTTGATAAACTATCTGCAATGCTGGATCCTCCGGGTGCTGTGAGGTGTAACATTGCGTCTGAATCTGACTTCAGCCTAACTAAATCCGAGGAGGGTGTAAACATTTTGCTGCAATGGAACAAAGGAAAGGAGAAGGTAGTGGAAGAAGCCGCACTGAATGATGAAGGCACGGGAACACCCACAGGAACAGCAGAGGAGAAGGATTTGATAGGAGAACAATTTCGTGCTGCAGCTGATACTGTTCCTACCACTCAAGTGAATGACGATGCAGAGCATCCCATGGATGATGATCCGGAAGTGGTTGGAGAAGCGGTTGAAGTGCATTTGAAGGTGAACGTGAATCAAATTTTTTTTGTTAACGAAGTTCATTACTTTCACATTTATGTAACCTGCACTATGTTTCATAGGAAAGTGGGTTATCGACAACGGCTGTCTTCAATAGAAAGACCACGCGTCGAACGGCAGACAGGAAGCCGTCCTCATTTAACCGCTCACCATTTGTGCCGCCTAAGCCGGTAACAAGGACAAGAAAGCGTGGACGGTCGTCCATCCCTGAGGTATAAATGGACTGCAGCATACCCTCTCCTCGTGACTCGACTGTGACCATCATGACGATTAATAGGTTTCTGGATTGTTGTAATTTGTGATGATTAGGCACTGCAAAAATACTTCCCAGTGGATGTGCCCGTTAGTGAGCTGAAAACATTTTCACCGGCTCAATGGTCTGTCATTGAGTATGCTTGGAATGAGAACCGAGACAATAGGTTAGTGTCACTGTCTTCGGATATTGGGATATTGGGATGTTGTTTAAGTTTGGTGAACGTGTTGGCTTGGATATTATTTGTTGCAGTGAATGTCTTTGTATGACCGAGTCCGCACACGTTAATAGGCATGCGATGCTATCGCTTTTGCCACGAAAATGGATAGACAGCGATGTAAGCTTACCTCTTTAATTACTATCCTTAAGTTAGGAGTAACCCATAAGAGTGTATGCGCCACTATTCGTTGTTGCAGATTATAGACTTCCACGCCGTGATACTTCAGAGTAGCATGGATCCCGAAAAGAAAAGGATTTGGTACCTTCCAAGTTGGTTAGGGGTAAGTGCTCATAAACATGAATTCCCTCATCCTCATTACGGTAGCCTGATCTAACCAACAGCCGATCTCAGAATCTTGCAGCGACGCAGTATAGTGCTGCCAAAATGCCCGTCATAACCAAAGATAATGCCGCAGCCTTATATGCGCACTTCAAGTCTCACATTGGGAAGAACCAGGAAGTGCAATGGGTAAGCACCCCCTCCATGTAGCTATCTTTGTCCCTATCTCCCGGTAGTCATACATTTCGTAATGTACGTACAATGCCATGTTCTTTGTTTCTGAAAGTGAATGTGCGTTGCCCGTATGCAGATTTTCATACCGCTATGTGTCGTGGAATCACATTGGGCATTACAGATTGTGTCATTCAGGACAGAAGAAGTCCTCATAATGGACACAATGTACAAAAAACTGTCCAACGTCGGGGGTAGAGCACAGCTTCATCATCGTGTAATGAAGCTCCTAAGCGTCGTTATGGAAGAGAATCGTGTGAAATCCAAGGCAAAGGGGTATCAATTACCATACATTTGCAGCTGGAAAATTAAATATCCGCTGAACGTCCCCGACCAGATGGCCGCCGGGAACGAGTACGTGAAACGCCCGCTTTCCGATTACATATTAAACATAATGAAGTGGTTGCAGGCGTTACAGAAATTCTGTATTGCTGCGTCTGCAGGACCGAATGCGGAATATATGTCATGAAATTCATGACATTGGCCGAACCCCCATTACGTGCTGAGGAAGTGGTAAGTGCATCCAATGATTCCTAGCATTATTGTCTTACCCACAGTTCGCATTATTAAGTAAAGATCGTCCCACCTATGTTGGAGTTGAGGCATGGGTGAATTCTGGATAAGGTGTTCTCTCTTATGTTTGCACTAACAGCTTTGATTACATGCCATTGTACGTGCGGTTTAGACCGTAGGCATTGCTGACAGGTTGAGGCTCGTTGTTAGTATGATCAAATGGCCTGGGAATGAGGTTAAGAAAAGAGTACAACAGAAACTTAAAGATGATGCCAACAAGAAGAGTAAGAAGCCAGATAGCAGTGATGCTTCAACATGGGATGCACGTCGATAGACAAAGGACTGATGACATGCATCCTGAACATGGCAGTAGCATACCCTAACATCACCATGTAGGTTACGTTGCAGTCAACTTGTGCCACACTTTTGTAGCCCTTTGTTGTAACAGCTACCAACCTGGTCAAAAGAAGTAGAAATACTGAAACATGTAGCTTTGATTATGGAAAAGTCATTTTGACATATGTACCTTTTGTAAGTGAATGAACAGGTTGTGGCTTTGTCCAAATTCTGCAGTTATGCTGTCGAAATTTCCAATTAAGGGTACATATTCCACTGACCATAAACGGAGTTATCTTCGCAACGCATATCCTCGCCTGATCCGGAAGAAGTTTCACTACATACATTCGGCCGTTTCTCGTTATTGTTGCCCCGATCATAACCCCGTTCAGAGGGACCCGTGCACGTTTCTTCATTCATACCGTGAAAGACATACTCTTTAAGCTGGTTACCGAAATTAAATGTGACGCGATCATCAATACTTCTTACGCCTTCATTTTCCACAGTACTACTCTCCAACTCCAACGTTAGTGACAGAATCTTTTTTTGCAGCATCCGAAATGCTTTTTCTGATGAACCACCAAGAAAACACATACGCCGGCATGCGGTCAGGAGAATACCTTGTCGTAAACTATTAATGTCCACCCCGTATTCATAGCCAGATGCAACTTCAGGATTTGCACTTTTTGCTAACTTTGTCCACCTCTTATTGACTAGATGCTGTGGTATGGTGAAGAATCCTTCAATTTTCATCACGTGGAAGATGTGTGCACACGGAAAACCAAATGTCTCATAATGTAAGCAGCTGCAGCTGAGTTGGACATTTTGTTTTGCAGATGACACTTGCACGCATCGACGCTCGCCGTCATAACACGAAATACTGTATACCCTCGCTATATTCCCGTCGACTAAATCTTCCACATAGAAACGAGCTTCCTTTTTCATTTCTGACTGAACTCTACGGAAAGAACTGAGGGTGTACAACTGACTTGCATCCTCCTCAAGTCGACGCAACATCGTACTTGGCCTGAATGCCTTATGCATTGATTTGAAGTCCTCTTCGTATTGCTTGTGACGAAGATCAGCAACTGCGCGCTCGAAATTGTTAACGAAGTCATGCAGTTTATGTTTGCTGTCGACATATCCCTTCATGTAACGATGCATTCGTTCGCATCGTTGAGTGCTTCTAAGTTCTGCCCAGAAATGACCATGAAGATACGTTTGCCACCACATATGTCGGCATGCATAAATTTGTTGTAGCCATCTAACGCTTATGGATCCTGTATGGCTAAGTAAAGACGACCACTCCTCTTCAACTTCCTCACTTGGTCTACTATTGTACATGAATGACGAAAGACGGGCTCGCATTCCAGGGTCCTGTACACGACAATTGATATTCCGACTAAAATGCCAGAGACATAACCTATGCCTTGACAATGGCCATACTTCTCTCACTGAAGCAATCATCGCTTTGTCCGCGTCAGTGACCACGCTGACCGGATGTTTTCCTCCCATTATCTGTGTATGAGTACGTAGGAGCCAAGTGTAGTCCGCAATGGTTTCATAACTCATCAAGGCAGACCCAAACACGGTAGTTTGATGGTGATGATTGACCCCGACGATGATCACCATTTGCATTCCATAATTGTTTGTCTTGAACGTTGAGTCTAGTGCTACGACATCGCCGAATGAAACGTAATCAGTGATTGAGGTACTGTCCGCCCAATATATGCGTGTCACTTCATTATTTTCCACATGTGATTTGAACGCCATACCTCTGTCACTGTTCCTCCTACATAGGAGATATGCAAGGACTGAATCATAACGACCAGTCACCCCAGCAGAGTCTTCCTTCAACTTCCGGTTATTTAGGTCCTTCAATAGGAAACCGGCACGTGAGTGTCCACCAGATGCGTGTACTACTAGTCGCATAATATCACACTGTCTAAAACCAACGTCAAGCATTCGACGGACAAATGTCATATCTTCGTCGCAAACTTACCGCCTTTCTCGCATAAAATATGACAGACATTCACTCACCATGTCATGATTGTGTTCCAACTTAATTGCGACGAAATTCCATTGCCCATTAACCTCCACTCTCGCTTTAAAGAAACACTTGCAACCATTCTTCACAGATGCACGAACCCGACTTCTCGCTGTCAACATAGGCACATCGGAACATCCGCCTTCCCTTGAACAAACCCACTTTCTCATCACGCATTCACCGTTTCTTAATTTCTGCCGATCTCTTTTCCGAACAGAAAACCCATGAACCATTGCATACATTTTAATGAACTCTTCAACTTCTTCGGCAGTACTAAAACACATATTCAACATCTGTTCTTCGTTCATATCACTGATTATATTGAAGAAGTGCTGAACATCATGGTCACCTACATTCACAGTAATGATTAAAGGTTATCAATACATTAGGGATGATGAATAATAAATGCAAGATCAACATCATGTTCTTCACCGAATCTCGACTTCTCCGCTTTCAATACACTTTTCATTTCTTCCCACCAACGACGACCCAAAGCCAAAAACCAACACAATTCCAACCAGATGAACCGGCTGCAGCTCAACAACACTCCCCTGTCGAACCAGTTGGGGCGGAAGAAGATGACCAGCAAATTCCAGCTGCTGCCGAAGAGGAGGGATGATGCAGAAGACCTCGGATGATGCCCTCCGGCCGAAGATCTCGGAGGATGACCTGCGGAATGTCTCTGGGTTGAAGACGACCGCGAACTGAAGATCTGGGTAGCACCCGAGTTGCAGCAGGAAATCGGGAGCGACGTGTAGCCAGGAAACCCAAATCCAACGACAATTGCTTTACCAATATTATATTAAATGCGGATGAGAGTTTCTGAACGTTAGTAAATTTTACGACTAATACACCTCATAATTAGTAATTACATTAGTAATATTTACGCAATTCAACAGTATGATCCACAAAATTAGTAATATGTTTAGTAAATTAGTAACAAGTGTAATAACCAGGGTAGAGATGTAATTTCACAACATAAATAGGGTCGGTGTTAGGTTCGGGAACACTGTTCAAAGTAGTAAATCTATTCGTAAACGACTTCATTTTTTAGTAACTGATTACTACTTTTTTTAGTAAAAAGGGCTCAAAATTGGTAAAAATTACTACGAGGAAGAGCTTTTTACTAACAAAAACGCCAGAATTAGTAAACAGATACTACTTATCGGCGTCATTCGTACAGTCCAAAGTAGTAAAATTTACTACCTTTTTTACTAAAATTGCGCTGACTTTACTAAAACATTTCCGTTAGTAACGTCAACGCAGATGTAGTAAAAAAAGTAGTAAATTTTACTCCTTTTTTTACTACAACTGGTTTGACTTTACTAAAATACGAAAAAATTTCGTAAAGTCAACGCAGAAGTTGTAAAATAAGGAGTAAATTTTACTACTTTTTTTACTACATCTGCGTTGACGTTACTAATGGAAATGTTTTAGTAAAGTCAGCGCAGAAGTAGTAAAATTGAACTTGAGTGAACAGTGAAAAAGTAGTAAAATTTACATACTTTTTTACTACCTTTGCGTTGACTTTACTAAAGGTTGACCGAAAAGTAGTAAAATTTACTACTTTCGCATTGACTTCGTTAGTAACGGTCAACTTTTAGTAAATTTTACTACTTTTCCTTAGTATTAATTAGTAAACTACGTAACGGTTACGTGCACGTACCGTTAGCCGCTTCCGAAAAAAATGGTAATAATAATGAGGAATGTGCTGGCAGGCATAGATTGGGAGATGTTTTGGTTTTCTTCTGTCCCCAAAGTCTTTGGTTTTTATGTTCTTACAAGTTGCGACCAACCGCCTCCTTTGTCCGTATTATATGTTATATAATACTCTGCTAACCCCTCGTCCCTTCACTAAATCGGTGCTTCTCCTCTCTTCTTGGCCAAACTGTGCGGCTTGGCCTCCTACAGGGTCTCTGCGAGAATGAGCGTGCTGATAAATGGAACTTCTGGACCATAGGTCGAAGCACGCAAAGCCCAGATCGATCCTGGAAAGACCAAGAGGCGCTTGAGGAGAACAGGGTGGCTCAGTAGAGCCCCCGGGTCCAGGAAGAGATTGCCGAGCGTGTCGTCGCCTAGTAAATGCATTGCCAAGGAAGAAGGATGATATGGTGTAAACATGCAATGATGCACTAGGGAAGACAAGAGACAATTAGTCAGTTACAGGAGATTATCTTGGAATTTTTTGTGCGTCTGTTTAGACTTCAATATAAATAGAATCTGGCGTTTGTTTGTTAAATATTAAAGACGTATTTTGCTAGTCAACGACTCTCCTTGAAGTTGACAGTGCCCTCCTGGATCATGACCAAGGGATCGTGGATTGGGAAGCAAAGGAGGATGCAACGATGTCGAGAATGAGTAGGACCTTGGCGAACGAGTCGTGCTGCAGGAATTGACAATCGAAGATGGTTTCGGGTGGAATCCTGAGAATCAAAGAGACAGGCTGCAATGAAATTCTCTCCTCGCAATTAGTGAATTGCAGTCAAAATCGTAAGTTGGGATGTTGAAATGCTAGGTAGCGCCAGGCCCTCGCAATGGTTTTCTGAACAGCGGAAATCACTTCGCCAAGCGCCTTCCAGGTGGATTCTCTACTAGAGAATCTTAAGACTCCCATTAACAGATGTCTCGAATGAGGCCAATCTGCTGCCAAGGCCTCCCCCAACGGAACATAACTGTCCATTTCCATGTGATCACGGAATGTAGGAATCGCATGGGGTTAATTCTAACCATTGCCAAGTTGATCTTAACCGACTGAATAAAACAAGTACATGGTATATCCACCAAGAACGAGTCATCTCAGCAATGCGCGTGGTGCTGCCCACATCGAAGCACGCTGCATAAGCATTTCTCTATGAGGTAAGAACTCCTACAATTATGATTAGCAACCGTCAATAAACCGGTCAATCTAAACGAATCTGGAAAAGAACATAGATTGACTGCAATAGCTGTTGCATGAATTTGTTGCCTGTGACAACAAACCTGAATTGCAGTTTACTTTTGAGTGGTCGATTATTTTCTCCATTTTCTTTTAGCGTGTTTTGACAGTGAGTACCTTTATTTCCGCCGGTACTACTAGGGGTGGCGTTTATAGAAAAATGCTACAACTTGAACAACACTACCCATGTTAAAAATCAACGCCTCAAATCTTCTAGATTCTTCTCTTCGAGATCCTTCCCTGACATCTAGGGAGATATTTTCCTCAAATTGTGGTAAATCCACCATGCTAATGTTAGGTAAATCGTGTGGTAGAATTTAAACTATCGTGGCCTGATTTACTATACATCCTAGGGGCAAGACTTGCCTATAAATAGGGTTTGGATCCCCCATTTGTAAATCACCTCCAAGAAGTAATAAACACTTAGTCTCTTTCCTCTCCCTCTTTCGTTCAAAGTTACGATTTCAGTAGGTTTACAAATTCCCCCTGAGTCCAACATTATTCTAGGCGTCCGAGTATTACATTTAGTATCAGAGCCGAGTTGTCGAGGTCGAGGCGCCAAACTCCAGCGAAGGTTCTGCCGAAGTCCGGTGGAGGTTCTGCAGACGTACAGCGGAGGTTCTACAGACGTACTACGAAGTTCTAGCAAGGAAGCTACAATCCTAGATTACGTCGGGCATAGGTCGAGGACCAGGGTACGCTTCCAGAAGTCTAGTTCGGTATGATGGAATTTGATACTGTCGGCATGGTTAAGAAATTAAGTAACTAAAATTATAGCACATGAAAGATGTGCATGGAGTCTTATCTCCAAGGTCAAGATCTCTGAGAGATTATTGACTGCCACATTACGAAAATGGCGGATAAAGGCAGGGAAGGTCATGTTCGTCATAAAGACCATCATAGAGGAGGAGATGCTGGAGCAGGTACGCCACTACGCCGAAGGATGCATGAGATATTTTAGCAACTAGGTTCTCAAAGAAAAATTATACGAGACCTCAATTGCTAGAAAATGATCTGCTGGCGGTTAGGCAATGAGACTTAAGAATAAATCAGTTTTTCACTAAAGTAAAGTCAATATGCCGAAAGATATCAGAGTTAGACCCATATGATGAAGAGGATAATCACTCATGGGTCGCGGCCAGAGTATAGAAGATTTATTGAGGCGGTGCAAGGATGACCCACGCCGCCGTCGTTAGAAGATTTAGAAAATTTGCTAGCTAATCCGGAGATGCTAGCAAAACAGTTGGTGGACGTGACTTTGAAAAATGAAGAAGAAGCCTTATACAGTAATAAGGGTTATGTTAAAAATAAGAGGTCTGAGGAGAGAAAATTCGCACAAGGCAGTAGAGACAGTCGACAAGATTATCAGCCCAACCGACAACAACAACAGAAGAGACCAAATAAGTCAACCCAACGGAAGAATAAAGAATGTTTCAACTATGGCAAGAAGGGACACTATGTAAGAGACTGTTGGTCCAAAAAGGAGAATGTGGAAGGAAATGATGCCACGTCAACACTTAAGACAATGACAAATACGAAGAAGAGTGAAACCTTGAAGCATCCCTCGTCGTGTTGGAAGAAGAGCAACTAAATGACCAGGCTCTTATAGTGGTCCACAATAACCCTGTGGACTATGCAGAGAACTGTATATTTGACTCAGGGTGCTCTAACCATATGACTGGTGACCAGAAGAAGCTATTGGAGCTGTCAGAATATAAAGGATAGTGAGTCATCGTCACCGCCAACAAGTCAAGATTGCTCATTACCCATATCGGCAAGATTGTCATAGAAGGTGATGACAGTTCCAGCAAGGTGCAACTACAGGGAATCTACCATGTCCCTGGTATAAAGAAGAATCTTATGTCATTAGCCCAACTGACAGCCCCTGGTAACTTCGTGGTGTTTATGCCAAAAGATGTGAAGGTGTACCGCGATTTGCAGTTTTCAGGGGCACCGTTCATGGAAGGGCGGAAGGTTAACTCTATCTACGTCATGTCTGCAAAATCTGCATACATAGATAAAGTGAAGAAGAATGAGATAGCGGATCTCTGGCATGAGAGACTTGAGCATGTCGACTACTACAAGTTAAAGGTGATGATGAGTAAGCAGATGCTGAAGGGTCTTCCGCTGCTGGAGGTGAATATCGACAATGTCTGTGCTGGCTGCCAGAACGGGAAAGCACATCAGTTACCGTACGGAGACTCCGAGTATAGAGCTGAAGAACCACTGCAGCTGATTCACTCTGATGTATTTGGATCAGTGAAGCACCCATCAGTAGGCGACTGCAAATACATGGTGACATTCATTGATGACTACTCCAGGTACGTTTGGGTAGGCTTCATGAAAGAGAAGTCAGAAGTCCTTCAAAAATTCAAAGAGTTAAAGATTAAGGCAGAAAGCGATCTGCAAACGAAGGTGGGGTGTCTACGTACCGACAATGGGGGAGCATATATCTCCAAGTAATTTGTTGAGTACCTCAAGGAGTCAAAGATAAGAAGACAATTGACATGTCCTCACATGCCAGCAGAACGGAGTGGCCGAAAGGTAGAACAGACATCTTTCGAATCGAAGTATGTTGCATGTAAGGAATGTCCCAGGAAGACACTGAGCTGAGCGCATGAAGGCATCTGTAGACATTATAAACAGGTTACCTCAAGGTCGCCTCAACTTCAAGATACCATTTGAGCTGTTATGGAAAATGAAGCCAACAGCGAGTCATTTTCACGACTTTGGGTGTGTTTGTTATGTGTTCATCCCCAACCATCTGCGAAACAAGTTTGATTAGAAGGTGACCAAGTGCATCTTTGTAGGATATGACACAGAGAGAAAATGATGGAAATGTTGTGATCCTACGACCAACAAGTGCACTGTGTCAAGGAATGTCGTCTTTGATGAAGCAACTTCTTGGTGGTCACCTTTAACAAGAGAAGAAGATAAGGAGCACATGAAGCAGGGGAAACAAGTAACTTTAAAACCAACTGTTGAGGAGATTGAAGAAGGCCTTCTATAACAAGGAATAATGACACAGAAGAAGAGAGGCCTTAGCAAACAGGAGTATACCAGAGGTCATCTGAAGAGAGCGCAGTGGAAGGAGAAACTGGTGACGGGACAACACCGTTGAGGAGATCCACAACACGGTATATAGATGATGCCCTTGCAAAAGATGTTGATCCACAAGAGCCATCAACCTTTGAAGAAGCATCAAAACACAAGGTATGGCAAGATGCGACGCGTAAAGAAATCTGAGCACTGGAAGAAAACCAGACTTGGGATTTGATTCCCATACCTAGCGAGGTAAGACTCATATCTTGTAAATGGGAATTCAAAGTGAAGACTCATCCTAATGGTTCAGAAGAGATACAAGGCTCGACTCGTCGCTCGTGGTTCTCTCAACGATATGACTTGGATTATGATGAGAAGTTCAGTCCAGTTGCGAAGATAACAATCGTCCGAGTATAGCTGGCCCTAGCTGCAAGTAAGTCCTGAAAACTTTGGCAGATCGACGTGAAGAATGCCTTTCTGCATGGAGAGTAGGATCGAGCAATCTACATGGAGCAACCCCAGGGCTTTACAGACAAGGACCATCCCAACTATGTCTGCAAATTAAGGGAAGCTCTATACGGATTGAAATAGGCACCATCGGCATGGTACTGTAAGATTGCAGATTTCTTACTCTAGAGTGGCTGACTCAAGCCTCTTCGTCAAATTCAAAGAAGAGAAGATTGCAATAGTACTTGTGTACGTAGACGATCTCATCATCACAAGAGATGACAACATGGAGATCAAGCCGATCAAAGAGAATCTTTCTATGCGGTTCCACATGAAGGAGCTCGGAGAACTGAAGCACTTCTTGGGATTAGAAGCCGATCGAATTCCAGAAGGCTTGTTCCTATATCAAGGAAAATATGCGAAGGAGCTACTAAAGAAATATGGGATGCTAGAATGCAAGCTGATATTGACGCCCATCGAGTTCAGTACCAAACTCAGTGCGAATGAAGGCAAAAACCTTGAAGAGCCGATGATGTACCATCAGCTGGTGAGAAGCCTAATATATCTTACTCATACAAGACCTGACATATCGTACGTTGTCGGACTAGTAAGTATATTTATGCAAGCTCCAAAGAAGCCTCTTCTTGAAGCAGTCTGACGGATACCGAGGTACATTAAGGGTACATTGGAGTATGGAATACTCTATAAAAGAGAAGGAGACTGCAAACTCGTAGGATATTGCGATGCGGATTATGCCGGAGATCGTGATATTCAACGATCTACCACCGGATACATCTTCAACATTGCAGGGGGAGCAATCTCATGGCGCAATAAGCGTCAGCCAACAATATCACTATCAACGACAGAAGCAGAGTACAGAGCTGCAGCTGCCGCAACTCAGGAAGCAACGTGGCTTGTGCAATTTATGACAGATCTTCACCAGCAAACTGAATATCCAGTACCTCTATCATGCGACAACCGTTCAGCTATCCAGCTAGCTGAAAATTCGGACTTCCATGCGAGAACCAAGCACGTAGAAGTTCACTATCATTTTTTAAGAGAGAAGGTGCTACAAGGAAATATCAAGCTTCAATACATTGGAACGAATGGTCAAACAGCTGACATCTTCACCAAAGGACTAAACTCAAGCAACCTCGAGGAGTTCCGAGTGCAACTAGATATGACAAGAAGAGTAAATCGATGTTGAAGGGGAGTGTTAAAAATCAACACCTCAAAGCTTCCAGGTTCTTCTCTTCGGGATCCTTCTCTGACAGTTAGGGAGATATTTTCCTCAAATTGTGGTAAATCCACCATCCTAATGTTAGGTAAATCGTGTGGTAGAATTCAAACTATCGTGGCTAGATTTACTACACATCCTAGGGGCAAGACTTGCCTATAAATAGGGTCCGGATCCCCCATTTGTAAATAACCTCCAAGAAGTAATAAATACTTAGTCTTTTTCCTCTCCCTCTTTCATTCAAAGTTAAGATTTTAGTGGGTTTACAAATTTCCCTTCGAGTCCAACATAATTCTAGGTGTCCGAGTGTTATAACCCACAGGTGATTGTTTATATTACTTCTCTGCATTCACATTTTTTCTCGCAGCCTGGCTATCATATTAGGAAAACTGGAGCTTACTCATTTTCTTGCCAAAAGCTCGGTCAAATACAAGTACATATACACTCCAAGGATAAATCCACCGAACCCGTTGGGTCTGTGCTATTGTCACTGAGTGGTGATGACGGTTAACGGAACAACTCAATATCAGGGGCCAGTGGAACTTTTGTCTTTTATGACTTGTTTCCTGAAAGTTTCTATCTGCGTCCTCTTCTTAAGGTATTGAAGACTATGCCCACAGGATAATTGTCTGCACATATGCTCTTGCATGCAACTCCTAATATTGCTGTGGTCGGGAACTTTTGCCCCCAGACCGCTATTTTTGGTCATTGACTTGTCAGTACATAAAATTAAAGGCTATTTGCCTTCACTAATTTGGTATGGAGGAACTTATAGCCTGTTGCTTACCTGGTATTGTCCTTGATGACACATTGAAGAAAAATGATTCAGTTAGATTGTTGTGCCTACAATCCTTTTTTTGTGATAGATATTATCAATTTTTGATATCTCAGTAATCAAGATTTTTGGTGGTCGGTATGTCATAATACTTGTAGGAGTATGCATTCACCCCAGCACCACAAGCAATAGAACTTGGTGTTCGCTCCGGAAGTGACCGCGGACAAGCCGGATCCAAACACGTCGGAAATCTCTGGCACTACGGACAACTGGTACCCGGAGGATTCGTTGAATGTGTGGTCGCCGGATGAAATAAAAGAAGAGAGGGAAGACATCGGATGGGCAGCCTTAAGCGGAAGCACTTACGGATGCCATCGACGATGCCTTCGGAAGTGAGCAAGAACGTAGGAGCACAAAGAGAGCTTGAACGCTGGAATGCTTGAAAAGATAAATTGACAAAAGGTCCGTCTGTAGAGATGTGTGTTTGTACAATACCTAAGAACAAGTATTTATACTAAGCTAGACCTACGTATATACGATAAAATAATATTGCACATATATTACGTTTCCTTTGTTAAAGGTCTCCATGGAATATCTCCTTTCCATATAAGCAATCTTGGGAACAATCTCCCTCCGAATCCTGAGACCGTCTGGAGTCTTCCTTAACAGTTAAGTTGATCGATCGCATTGCCCATTGGCCTTCGCCGCAGAGTTTCCTCGCTCGCTCAACTAACTGTCGCTCGTCGCTTTCGCTGTCTCTTGTCGCCCGTCGCCTGTATCCCTGTCGCTTGGTGGCTGCTTCACCCAGTAAGTCTTCACCTGGTGTGTTTCCGTTGCCACCTTCTTAATGGAATCCCATCCTTTGGGCCTGTGTTCTGAACCGTTGATTCACATATGAGACCGAGATCTGCGGCCCAGAATTTCTGTTGTTATACATATAAGCCCCACTCAAGGCAGACTGAGTGATCCGTCTCGCATTGAAAAAGACCAAGTAATCATTTCTCTGCAACTCAGTAGCGTGTGCAGGCGAGTAATAAATCTCTGATTGTCGTTTTCCCCTGAGTGTATCGGTTGAGATTTCCTTGGGTAACTGTTGAAATCACTGAAATCTCTGCCATGATATCTCCTATCAAGGTCCTTTGCCCTTCATGGTTTCGCTATAAAAGGCGGTGCTCGGTTCGTCTTTCAAATCGCAAACATTGCTTCTGAAAGTAACCAAGCTAAAGTGATGGAATATGTCCATCACTTTAGCTTGCTTGAGAGCCTATGTCCATCACCTTATGAGGATGGTCTCCTTCCTTCTTTGTGATTCCATCTAAAATCACCACTTTCCTCTTTTTGGAAGGGGAGAGGGCATGCACAAGTCCTCGGCGCGGCATTCTGGGTGGCGTTCGTTTTAGCCAACCTTTGCCGCTCTCCGAAGACATCGGGCTTCCAGGGTCGGTGAGAAACCACGGAGGAGTCCTCCATCCTAGGTTCGTCAGCCTCACGGCTTTTGGCAAATCCGACCCAACAGTGGGTCTCCAACTCCACGGCATCGCGTGTTCTCCTCGTGCTGCTACATGAATATCTCCGCAGAGTGATGGAGTTTCCATTTCCAACCAAGGATCTTCTTCGTCAGAGGGAAGAACCGGGTGTGACATGTGACCGTCTTCTGGGGATTAACCCTTGACTCTCCTGGGAAGCTTGTAGGGTTTTCTTCACCATAGGGAAGAACCTAGTGTCTGCCTGGTTTCTGTGGATAAACCCTTGATCGTTTGTATGATCCTCAATAGAGCATTTCCTGATAAACGGAAACGTCATCTACTAAATCGCTTATGTTCCGTTTGTTGTACATTTATCATCAATCAAACCCATGTAATGAAACAGATTTGAATGAGAATAAATGCGTTTTCTTGGATCTCTTCGCTTTCCCACTTAAGACCTTTGGCGTGTCATCAGTTTCCAAGCGAAGCGACGTTCTGTATGTGGCTGGTTTGCAAGTAATGCGATGTTTCCTTATTGGGCCTAGTATGTCAAGCGACGTTTCACTTAGGCTCAATCCTTTGTCGGTTTCTGGAGGTATAAAGTTTCTAAGGGGTAAGGGTTTCCCGCTCACGTTTCTTAGAACAACTTCCTTCCTGTCTTTTCATATTTCCCAGAAACCCTCGTTCTCCGGCTCCCATGGATTCTGATACCTCATCTTCGTCGTCCTCAGACTCTGCGTCCCGCATAGTTGGCGACGCGACCCAATTTCGACATGCCTTTGCTAAAGCCAAGTAGTTTCATGTCTTCTCTTGTTATGAGGCGGAGTCAGAGTATGGCCTCCCGATTCCGGACCAACAAACCCTTGGTCCGTACATCCATGATTGGGACAGTTCGTTCCTTTACACCCTGGCGAGTTCGACCCGTCATGATGGGGGTCATCGGGTCAGGTGAGCCTCCGTTGTTTTCCTCCCCTAGGAGCAAAGTTAGTTCAGATTGGGTCCCCAGGTGGATGGAGAAGAAAGATGTTGCGTGGGAAGCGATGGGGATTAAAACCCTTATCGAAGTATGCCATTCCTCGGTCGAGCCCAACCTTTCCGTTCTTGCTGGGTTCCTTTCGTTCTGGAACCCTATTGTCAACTACTTCTACCTCTCGAAGGGGCTGATGACAGTTATCTTAGAGGACGTTGGGTTCTTGACTGGTTGTAGTTTCTCTGGCACTCCCTTGTTCTTTGACAGCAAGCGCGCGGACCTTCAGTTTGATCCCTCGGAGCGCGTCAGCGTAGTTGCTAAGCGTAACCTTAGGGATGACAAGTGGGGCCTCCAGAAGAAGTTTGAGTTTTACTTATAGTGGTTGTCTAAGTATATTTTCTGTAACCGTGGCAAGCGCCCTGGTCAATTTATTGTTGGCATGACCACCTGCCTTGTTGAGGCTGCCAAAGCTGACAATCCAGAGCCTGTGGCCTTCGCTCCGTTTCTTCTGAGTCTTATCTACCGTGGCCTTTTCCAAGCGACCAACGATCCTACCAACTTTCCTGGTGCCAGACGGATGGCCCTCTATGGATCGTATATTTGTGGATCGTGCTATATTTCCCGGGTTTTACCCGTTATCCTGATGTCTTGCGTACCCGTGACGATGTTATCGCAGCGGGCTCGTCTAATTATCGAGAACTCTCGGCGCTGTTGGTTGTATTGAGGCCTTAGTGAACGATCGCGTTGACGGCACTGGTACAGTCGTTTCCTGGCGTCCCTTTTCTGAAGAGTGGGAGAGCCTGCGTTCAGAGATAGTTGAACGCTTTTAGTCGACTTTCGGTGCGATAGACTTGGTAGCTGTGGACCATGAGGGTCTGATCTTCGAGGTGTACAACCCTCACCTCTGTGCCCGTCAGCTGGGTTTCACCCAGTGTGTGGGTGTTCCTTTCTTTCAGTTCAAGAATCTTCCTCTGGACACTCGTAGTGTATTCCTTTCGGGGCCTGGACTAGCCGAACAGTCTCAGCCGCCTCACCTTCATTCGATGGAGGTCGGGCCTAAACTCTCAACTGGTCGGTCGCCGGAGTTTTCTATTACCTGGTTCAGGACTCGGGAGCGGATGCAGGTTACCTCTCAATTGGGAAAGCTGATTAAGATGAAGAAGTTAGCCCCTTTCCTGGCGCTTCCTGGTCCGAGTGAGGCGTCTTCCAAGAAGTGGTCATCAGGCGATGACACGTTCTCCTCAGGTATGCTAGAGTAGTTTGACTTCTACCGTATCCATGTCCGGTTGGTAATCCTTGTTGTTGGCAACCGGCGTCAAGAAGAGTAGGTCCTCCCGCGCGGGCTCATCATCACAAGGAGCCCACGTGAAAAGGAAATCATCTCAAGGTCTTGTTGCCCCGTTGTTGCCGAGCATTCCTTCCGACCGTCCCATCGAGCAGGTGTTGCCCGGGACTGTGTCAGGTATTGCTTCCAGCCTATGTTCTACTTCCTGGTAGAAGTCTTAACCTTGACACGCTTTTCCTCTGTCAAGGTGTTGCTGCTTTTTGCCCCATTGATGTAGATGATATTTCCGATGACATCCCTATCTCCTCATGGCTAAGCGAAGGAGGTCGCTCGGCCAAGCCAGAATCGGGGCAGCCCCACAGTGAAGTTGAACGTGGGGTTTTTTCTCCTCTGAGTCTCGAGGCCAGGGCCTCCTCAGGTAGTGTTATCGTCGCTCAGGAGCTTCCAGGTGAGGCGACAGATGTTCTTCAAGGTCAGGCGACAGAGACCTCCCCGGAACGAACAGTGGAACTGCCCTCAAGTGAAGTGAGAGAAGTGCATAGGGATGAGGCGATAGGAGCCCCCCTAAGCGAAGCAATGGAAGCCCCCCAAGGCCCGCAAGTACGTGCTCCCTTGATGAGTATTCCGTGACTCGTGTCGTTTGTCTCTTCCTTGGATTATTATCCGAGTTAGGTGCCTTTGTGGTAGCCTTTGTATTCTCTGCTTGCCTCTGCCACCGTCCTCCTCGAACACGAGGTCACCTCTGAGGAGGATTTCAACCAGCTGCTGTTTGTGGTAACCGAGATTGACCAAGCGAGTGCCAGTCGTTCGGAGTTGGCAATTCTGGTCTCCCTCTTTCGGCGATCCTTCTGGCACTCGTGCGGCGAGCGGTGTGAGGCTTTCGCTCTTAAGGAGAAACAAGAGGAGAGGGAGCTCGTTCTATCGCAGTCACTCCCTTCTTTTGCTTAGATAGCTGAGCTCTCTGGTAAAGAGGCTGCCCTTCTGAAGCGGAGGGAGTTGCAGGTTGCTATCCAGCGTATTCAAGTAGAGCTGGATGCCACCTCTGCGGACCTTGCTGCGATTGGCCCAAGTTTGGTTGCTGCCCGCACAACTGAGACGGCCGAGCGTGTAGCCCTTGGCCATACGAGGGAGGCGTATGAGCGCGATTGGGACAAGGCCCTCGATTTTGAGGCGAAGGTAACCATGGTGACCGGTATAAAGGACCGGATGAAAAGCTTAATGTGTTCTTTGCCTCCTGTTTGACTTGCTACGTTTGTATCTGTCCCAGATTGTGGGGAAACGTTTTGAGATGATATTTTTGTGGATTTCCCATGTCGTAAGTTTATACCTCTTTAGGTACTTGCCATTGATTTTGAGGTTATGCGCAGATCCATCGAGCCCCCTAGGCGATATGAATTCCCAAGATGGGATACAATTACCCGGAATGGCCCTTCCCAATTTGGTATCCATTTCCCTTGGAAGTAGTCTTGGACTCCCTCAGGCAACCTGAGTTTCCAGACTAGGTCCCCATTGTTAAATGACCGAGGGATCACCTTTTTGTTATAGTAGCGGGCAATTTTCATCTTGTGTGCTTCCAAATGGTTTAGCACATTAATCCTAGTGGTCTCTAGACCCTCTTGCTCGAGGTGCATGTCTTCCTCGTATCCCTCGTGTTCGCCGAGGTGGCTGAGGAATCTAAGCGACCGATAACGCACATCTATCAGGAACAAAGCATTGTGCCCGTAAACGAGGTTGTACGGGGCGACGCATGAGCTTTCTCTCTTGGTAACCCGTAGGGTCCATAATGTCTCCTGGAGGAGGGTATGTCATGTGCGCGGATTATTCCCAATCATCCTCTGTATCACTCGCTTGATGAGTTTATTAGATGCTTTTGCTTGCCCGTTTGACTGAGCATAGTACGGAGTTGAGTTAAGTACTTTAAACCCAAAGTCTTCGGCGAATTCTTCCATGAGTTCGCCGTTGAATACTCTTGCATTGACTGCCACGATACTCCGGGGTACTCCGTATTGGTACATAATGAAGTTCTTGATGAACTGTATTATGTCTTTCTGATCAATTGATTTATACGTCGCCGCCTCTACCCATTTGGTGAAGTAGTCTGTAGCAACGAGTATGTAAGCATTCCCTCTGCTCGAGTGAGGATGGATTTATCCCATGATATCTAATGCCCACGTCCTGAAAGGCCATGGCTTTATTATGACGGTTATGTCTATTGCGGGGGTTCGCTTCACTGGCCCGCATTGCTGGCAAGCCTGGCAGGCTCGAGCAATTTCGATACAATTTTTAATCATTGACGGCCAATAAAAACCATGTCGGTTAATCGCCCAGCTCATTTTGATACCAGCCTGGTGTGCTCCGCACAGCCCTTCATGTGTTTCCATCATGATTGTGATGGCTTCATCCAGATCAACGCATCTTAGAAGGACGTCTTCACTAGTCTTTCTATATAGGACACCGTCAAAGAGTACGTAATGTCTGGCACTACTCGGATCCTTCTTTCTACTTTTGCACCGGTATCCTTGAGGAATTGTCATATTGGTTCTCGCCAATCTTCTTTCTGCTCGAATAGGTTGGCGGTGCGAACTTCTTCAATTTTTATCCCGTCTTTGCAGAACTCTGGCTATTTGCTCACGAACAAAGTTGTATCGCTTTTGGATATTTATGAGTCGCCGATCAACCCTGAGGCCCATTATTCAGTTGGCCTCTTGATTGTCATCCCGTTTTACATGAGCAATTTTAGCCCCTCGTAGTTTGGCGAAGAGTTCTTTTGTTCTGCGTCAGTATTTACCAAGATGAGGTGCGTGGCACTCACTTTGGTCAAGGAGTTGTTAAATCACTAGTTGGGAGTCACCACATATTTTTACGTTCTCCAACTTCCAATTTAGAGCAATTCGTAGGGCCAAGATTAAGGCTTCATAATCTGCTTCGTTGTTGGTTACTTTTCCATTGATGCGGCAAGCCACTCTGGTTTCTACTTTCCATGGTGTCTCAATAAAGACGTTCACGCCAGCTCCAAACTTGTTAGAGGACCCGTCGAACCAAATGGTCCATCGTTTGTTTGAACTTCCTCATGGGTGGCATCGAGATTACCTTCACCATAATGGGCGACGAACTCGGCTAAGGCATGACCTTTGATTGAGGTTTGCGGTTTGTGGTAAATGTTGTAGGCTGATAGCATTAGACTCCATTTACCTATTCTCCCGGTGAGCAAGAGATTGTCAAAGAATACTTTGGTTACTGGGGTCTTAAAGACGACGTACACATTGTTAGACTCGATGTAGTGCCTAAGTTTCATGACGGAGTAATATACTGCTAGGCAAATCTTCTCTGTTGAGGTATACCTCTGTTCTGTTTCCGTGAGTAGGCGCGACAAATAATAGATCGCTCTGTCTACTCCATCTTGTTCCTGTGCTAGCATTGACCCGATAGTAAACTGGGATGCTGCCACATAAAGAATGTATGGCGCATTTACGTTTGGAGGCGCCAACACAGAGGGTTTGGTTAGATAATCCTTCAGTTCTTGGAATGCTCGCTCATGTTGCGATGTCCATTCTATTCGACCTTTTTCCTTCCCTTTGAGAATTGTTGAGATGGCGTTTGTCTTAGATGCTACATTGCTTATAAATCGGCGAATATAGTTTACCCTGCCGAGGAAGGCTTAGAGTTCCTTCTTACTCCGTGGAGCTGGAAGGTTTTGAATGGCGCGAGTCTTTAGAGGGTCCACCTCGATTCCTCGTTGGTGCATAAGGAACCTAAGAAATTGCCCCTTCTGTTCTCCAAAAGCGCATTTCAACGGATTGGGCTTGAGGTTGTGCCTTCGCATATTCTCAAATGCTTCGCTTAGATGATGCTGGTGATCTTCTCTCTTCTTGGATTTTACCACCACTTCGTCAATATATACCTCGACTCTCTTCCCTATTAACGAGGCGAAATCAAGTTCATTGTTCTTTGATATGTGGGTCCACCATTCTTTAATCCGAACGGCATAACAACCCACTCGAATATCCCTATTGGGCATCTGAATGCTGTCTTATGCACATCTTCCTCAGCAATAAAGATTTGATTGTATACAGAATACTCGTCCATAAAGGACATTAGCTCGTGGCCTACTGACTTGTCTATAAGATCGTCAACGACATGCATGGGGTATTCATCTTTAGGTGTTGCTTTGTTTAAATTGCAGAAATCTATGCACACCGTGATCTTACCATTTTTCTTGACGACAGGTACTTTACTAGAAATCCGGTCGACATATTTAGCCGTCCTTATGTATCCGGATTTGAACAATTTCTTAATTTCGTCGTACACCATTCGGGCTACTTCCCGCGACATTCTCCTTGGAGTTTGTTTTACGTGTTTGAAATTGTTATATGTTGGAAGTATGTGCTCGACTAATTCTCGATTGAGGCCAGGCATCTCGGTGTAATCCCAGGTGAAACAATCCTTATAAGCGTGTCCCGAGTTTCGCCTTCGTTCATTAGCGAACTAAGGTAAGTAATACGTGGGAATTCAGTAGTCTGCAGGTTTATTTCCCTCAAGGGATCATAAGGAACAATAGAAGTGTTGGGAACTCTTTATTATTTGAAGAAATAGTTAGCATGTCTCGGCATGCTTGAGGAGACGCATTACACTGTGCCTTACTTATTCTGGATGTCCTGTATCTAGCTAATCTTTCTAGAACATCCAGTATTGGATCGGGTTGTTCACTCTTCATTAGATGAGGATGGGTCGAGGAGTTTATCGGGCTCCGAGTCCGTCTTAGTTTGTTGGATGCTGATGTCGTCTCGTATTCCAACTTCGTGCATGTCCTTCTCGAGTGGATTTAGATATTCTTTGACCTCGAGCTGCAGCTCATCTCCCCATCCAGTTGCGACGATCGGTGCCAGCGGTGGTCCATTGTATGAAACTAGGAACTCGTACCCTGCTTCGCCTAGAGTGCCAACATTTGGGTTCCCCATAGCATATCTCTACTTTAGTGTCTTATTTTTGACCTGTTTGACTACCCCTGCGCGGACATAAGGTAAGTCAGCATCTTCATTTGCTTCTCCCATAACAACTTACCATGTCGCCCCCATAATAAGAGTTCCTAGTGAATAGTAGAAGGTGTGGCTCCAGCTTTGTGAAGCCAATCTCTCCCGAGTAAAGCATTTAAAGAGGGCTTTATGTCAATGACGAAGAAAGTTGTCCTCTTTTCAAGCGTGCCTACTCGAAGTTTACCAGAAACCACACTTATACAGGAGGAAGTAATCCCATTGAAACCACTGACTCTTACGTCAGTTTCCCTGAGTTCGGCTATGTCATCCCCTAGGCTCTTATAAGCTTCGAGGGGGAGCAAGTTGATAGTCGCTTCATTGCCTACAAAGACACGACGTATTGCTACGTTGTTAATCGTCGCTTGGATATGGAGGGGAAACATGTGTTTTCGTAACGTTGTAGGTGGTTCTTTAAACCATCTATTCGGAAAGTTCCGAGGTATATTAGTTGAGGTATTAAGATTGAAGGGTAGAGCTAGCCTACCTTTCGTCTGACCACTTTCCTTTTTAGCGAACTCAGCTGGTAGCATGAGAACATTGCATGCAACTTCTTTCGCTTCGGGTGGAGTTCCGAATTGAATTGGGTTGTAGTCGCTCAGCGAGTTAGACGCAAGGTCACTTTCGCTAGACTCCTTTGCCTTCTTAACATCAGAGATTGTTGTTTTGGTGCGCTTTTCTATAGCACGTCTAGCCCTCCTCTCTCTTCGCTTCTTGGTTTTATCGGTGGGTATCTGGGGTTGTGCTCGCATGCCCACTTTCCGTCATGTCCCTATATTTGGGAGAACAGGTACACGAACGAAGCGTGAGTTTGTGAGAGGCTGCAGGCGATTATCAACCTGAACAAACTCCTTCTGGTGTGGGTCGTAGCCCTTTTTAGGTTTCCCTCCAGGCAAAGCTTCTAGGAAACTAGTAAACTCATATTCAGATTGATTACTTGATGGCGAGTCAACTTTTTCCAGTTTGATCTTCCCTTCAGATGCCAATCGCACTAGAAGCAGGAAGTATTGATTACAGTAGAGCTGACACATCTGGATGATAAGTACATTTGGGTTGCTATTGGTTTGCACCTGTAACAGAGCATGTTAGCTATTAGAAACTGGGTTATAGATGTTCCCTTTTTCATCGCATCCTCATCGCACCGAGGGCAGTCCTATTGCTCTGTATTTTCTTCCGCCTGCTGAGGTCCAAGGCGATCTGCAGCGCATCGCCTGGAAGCCTTTTTGGCATAAGCCCCTTTTTGACTAAACTCACTCTCGCCTGTAAGTCCTTGTCTCATGAGTTCCTCAGGGGTATAGAGCCCTTTATTTCCATTGGGAGGAGTATTGTTCCACTCCAGACGTTTCTCTATGTGCTAGAACGCTCTGGGGCGACTGTTGATTCCCATCGCCATCTCTTCGAGGCGGTTAAGGTCATACCGCTCTGTCTTTCTCTCACCGAGAAGGTACTTCCTGAAAGTATGGTAATGATCGGCGGTATGTGACTGATCCATATGCCAGCGACAACAATTATGCTGCATTCCTTTGAGGTCAGCAGGGCACTGAAGGATTCATTCGCTTACAAGCCGCTTGAATAGCATGTTGGCAATGAGCGTCTCGCTAGTATCCAGCGATTGATCTCTGTCACCCTGCATCAGCGAAAGAAAAGTAGTCAGGCAATTAACGTCGAAGGTGTTTACATCAACCAAATAATCAAAAGGATGTGACTATGTTAACGCCTGATCCTGTGAATCTGGGAAGCGTAGTTCCTTTGATTCGATAAGATCCTGCACCAAGTTTCTAAATGTGATGCAGTCTTTAGTGGCGTGGGTGAATGACCCATGCCACTTACAGAAGGTCCTCGACTTCTCTCTGTCAATACAAGGAACTCGATGACCCGACTTTAATCGAATTCGCCCGTTTTGGAGCATGAATTCAAAGATTTCGTCAGCCTTCGACTCGTCAAATGAATATTTTCTTTCTTCCTGAATTTTTGGAGGCGCCGTGGCTCAAAAGTTTTTCTTTGTCAACTCCTCGCATGTTAGGGGTTGTCCCTTCACGTATTCTGCGATATCAACATCGACGATTGGTTCTGCTTGATAGGTTACTACAGGTCCCGTTATCAAACTTCATTTGACCTGGTTTTTCTCTCTAAGGTGGTTTCGTACCGGATAGCTCTCCTGGCTAACTCGTTCCAATTCCTGAAGACTTCTCCTTCCAATTTCTTTATGAGTCGAAGAACAAGGGAGTTTTGTGCAATGGCGATGAGCTCGGCCTCGGATGTAGAGGTTTTACATCTGAGCCGTGCTTTTCAAAGCTTGTTCAAAAAGACGGCTATAAGTTCACCAGGTTGTTGTTTCATGTGAGTGAGATCTTGTAACGTCACAGCTGGGTCGGTTTGTGCAAACGCCACCGTGAATTGGACTTGCCTGTCATCCCAATTTCTCGCTGAATTATGAGGCATGTTTATATACCACGTAACGGCGGCTCCCATAAGGGAGTTTGGAAATAGACGAAGTTTCCAAAAACTATTAGTAGCGGCCTCTCCAGCTTGATGAGTGAAGCGGGCGATATGTTCCGCTGGCGAAATCCCTTCTTCGCCCAAAAAACGGGCAAATTCAGGAACGCGATATCCCCTAGGAAAAAGGGTAGTCCTGATTGATATTGTCAGGATACGGAGCCCGATATAGTGAATTTCGTTTGCCTCGTCTGTCCTAGGAATTGTCCTTTCAACTAGTTGAGCAACGTAGTCTCTGATCTCAGGCGCAATTTCTGGTGGCGCGATTACCTCAGGCATTGCCGCCTCCCTCTTACGTACTGGTTGGGGAATATATCCAGAGGGTCGTTGATCCTCCGTAGGGCGAATAAATTCGCTCTTTACAGGCCTGTCGAACTCTTTCCTTCTCCGGAATGGAGGTTGGTATGCGGCTTGGTGGACTGGTTGCACAACCCTTTTGCCTTCGTTTATCACCAGTGGTGGGTTGTTATACGTCATCCTCCCAGGACTTGCATAGATAGGGACATCTCCAGTATCAGCCTTCCTTTTCCTTTCGGCAATTACTGCCCTATGGGAAGAATATTTAGGTTGATCCCTGGTAGCCGACTCGACCCTCTTGTCAACAGGGCTGCTCAATGGTACCCCTAACACAGTTCCAAGGTTCTGGAAGACGGCCTCCATCTTGGAGTCGATTGTTTCCTTGAATGTGTTGTGCTTCTGGTCGATAGCACCGACTTTCTCCATTAAGAGCTGGAGAGTGTTCATGATGGCTGACAGTTCTCCAGCCAAGGCCGAGTTTGACTCATGTTCATCGTTCTCCTTCGGGGTTATTGCCTCCGAGGTTGTTTGAATTACCACTAGATCGAGTCGTTGGCATTGTGTTAGCCCTTTACTCTCACTGTGGTCACCAAAGGCGTGTTCGCTCCGGAAGTGACCGCGGACAAGCCGAATCCAAACACGTCGGAAATCTCTGGCACTACGGATAACTAATGCCCGGAGAATTCGTTGAATATGAGGTCGCCGTATGAAATGAAAGAAGAAAGGGAAGACAGCGGATGTGCAGCCTTAAGCGGAAGCACTTACGGACGCCATCGACGATGCCTTCGGAAGTGAGCAAGAACGCATGAGCACAAAAAAAGCTTGAACGCTGGATTGCTTGAAAAGATAAATTGACAATATATCCGTCCGTAGATAGGTGTGTTTGTACAATGCCTAAGAACAAGTACTTATACTAAGCTACACTTACATATATAAGGTAAAGAAATATTGCACATATATTACACTTCATTTGCTACCGGTTTCCATGGAATATCTCCTTTCCATACGAGCAATCTTGGCAACAATCTCCTTCTGAATCCTGAGATCTTCTGGAGTCTTCCTTAATAGCTAAGTTAATCAATCGCATCGCCCATTGGCCTTCGCTTAGAGTTTCTTCGCTTGTTCAACCAACTGTCGGTTGTCGCTTCCTCTTGTCGTCCGTCGTATGATATCCTTATCGCTTGGTGACTGCTTCGCCCAGCAAGTCTTCGCCTGGTGTGTTTCCGTTGCCATTTCCTTACTGGATTCCCGTCCTTTGAACCTACATTCTGGACCGTTGATCCACATATGAGACCAAGATCTGTGACCCAAAATTTATATTGTTAAACACGTGGTTCTGGGGGAGGCAAGAGAGGGTGTCTTTCAAGCTACACGTGTTGCTTACAGGTCCGTGTTTATGCCATTTGTCGCAAACACTTTCAGGGCATATGAATGTAAAGTATGCGAATAAACCAGGACAGAAGCATGTTTATTGAGAATAAAAAGCCCAAGAAGCTGATAATTAAATTTTCCTTAGACGTTTGACAAGATTGTCAACGGTCCTGATTCCCCTTTATGTAGTGTCATGGGCACAGCCTAGGGATGGTGTTCTCGTGGAAGCTGGTTTTGAATCGAAGGGATTCTATGAGGAGGCGCTGACAGATTCAAAATGGAAATTATCGCTGAATCAAAGGTGTGGACTTTGTGATCTTTGAACAGCCGGAAAAGACCATCTTGAGCGGCCATGTCGAGAGAGCACGAATTATACTTGAATCTTCTCGTAGAAGTCAAATTGGCCAGTGACCCAGCACAGATAATGTCTGTCTTCCCTCTCCCACTGTCGAATTTCTTCCAGGTGAAGGATTTGCAAAGAAGCAAAGCACATACTTCAGCTCCGGCCCGAATCCCCTTTGAATAACCAGAAGTTTGAGTTTGAGGTTATTGAAGTCGACTTGGAAAAATAAATGCTCAGATCCACGTGGGCCCAATGAAATACAAAATTGTTGACAATCACATGAAGCAGGTAGTTGAACATTTTTGCGTCCACCCTTTTCATCGTAATTTATCAAGACGGAATCATCCTCCACCAAAACCAACATTCTCCTGCCAATTTCATATTCCTCCCGTCGTCATGTCATCCGTCCATCCAGTCGATTTTGCAAGACCAATTTATAAAAACTTGTGTAAAAAGAAATAATATCACTAAAATCCAAGTTAAAAAAAATCAACCGAAATTCATTATTTGTCCTAAAACGCCTTCGTATTGTAATTTTTAGCAAATCATTTCTTTTTCATCTACACTCCAGAAATCCAAAAGGCTTACAGAGAAAAGATCCAACACTTTCTACTTGAAGCCATCCAAAAGAGGGGGCTTTTTCTCTTTTCCAATTACAATTTCCCCTTCATTCATACATCTCGTCGTCCTCCTCGATCTCCTGGATTTTCATCTTCTTCACGGCCTGTGCGGCGTCACTTCTAGGGACGCCGTTCGGAATCTCAATCAGCAGGTCTGACTTCTTCCCGGTCATCGCGTTCACGAACCCTCCGTTCTTCTCGACGCGGTACTCCAGCTCCTGGCCATCGGCGGCTGCATCTATGTACACAGTTGAGTTCTCGTCGATCTCTTCCCTCACCAGCATTCGCGAGAGCTCGGTCACCACCTTCCTCTCCAGCCACCTCCTTATGGGTCGGGCACCGTACACTGGATCGTAGCTCTCCGCCAGGACAAAGTCAAGGGCCGTATCTGAGACGGCCAGGGCAATTCCTCTTTCTGCAAGCCTGCTCGCAACATCCTTCATCTGGAGCCTTGCGACTTTCCTCAGCTGTTCGTGCGAGAGGGGGTCGAACACCACGATCTCGTCGAGCCTGTTCAGCAGCTCCGGCCTGAAGTGTTTCCTTACCTGTAGCACAAGGAAATGTCAGGTCAATATGTTCCGTAGCAAGCACGATACAACATTTTCCCAGAAATTCAGGGTTGGAAACTTACCTCTCGCATGACGCGATCCCGTGCGCCCTGCATGGAGCATTTGCCCATCAACCCTGATAGCAAGTGCTCAGCCCCGAGGTTCGAAGTCATGATGATGACCGTGTTCCTGAAGTCGACCGTGCGGCCTTGCCCATCAGTCAAACGTCCATCATCAAGGACCTGCAGGAGTGTGTTGAAGACTGCAATGTGAGCTTTCTCCACTTCATCAAAGAGGACTACACTGTAAGGCCTCCTCCTCACTGCTTCCGTCAGCTGTCCACCTTCTTCATGCCCGACGTAACTGAAAAGTACCAGGATATACGGTAAGAAAAACATGTCTAGTCAAAATGATCAGGATAAACCAAAGAAGTTTCTAGAGATACTTACCCAGGTGGAGCGCCTATCAATCGTGACACCGAATGCTGCTCCATATATTCGGACATATCAATTCTAATCAGGAGGTTCTCATCATCAAAGAGTTGTTCTGCAAGTGCCTTGGCCAGTTCTGTTTTGCCAACACCTGTCGGGCCCAAGAACAGGAAAGAGCCGGTCGGCTGTTGTGGCCTACCCAAACCTGCCCTTGACCTCAACACTGCTTCTGCCACAGCATTAACTGCCTCATCTTGTCCAACAACTCTCTGATGCAGCCTGTCTGCAAGACCAACCAGCCGCTCCTTCTCGTTCTGGCCAAGTCTTGTAACTGGAATGCCAGTCCAGCGGCTCACAACCTCAGCTATATGCTCCGGTCCTACTGTCTCTGTCAACATCAGATTGTCCTCTGTACTTCCTTCGAGCTGAGCGATGGCCGATTCAACTTCCTGAATTGCCCCATAGCGCAAGTCGGCTGCTCTAGCCAAATCATACCTTCTCTCGGCCTCTTGGAGAGCAAACATCAGTTCCTCCCGCTTCTGCTTCAGTCGCCTGATCTCATCAATCCTTTCTTTCTCCTTCCTGTACTTCATTAGGAGTGGCTGCAAATTGTCCCTCAGATCATCTAGCTCCTTCCGAACCTCGACAAGTCGGGCTTTGCTGGCCTTATCCTTCTCTCTCTCAAGTGCATGAAGTTCAATTTCCATCTGCATCCTCTTCCTCTCGAGGTTATCTATCTCTTCCGGCTGGCTGTCCAGCTGAACTCTCACGTTGGCGCAGGCCTCATCAACCAAGTCGATTGCTTTGTCAGGCAAGTGGCGACCGGTGATGTATCGGCTTGACAACTGTGCAGCAACAACTAGAGCTCGATCCTGGATTCTAACACCATGATGGCCTTCATACCTCTCCTTCAACCCCCTCAGAATACTGATCGTGTCAGGGACACTAGGCTCAGCAACGTATACCTGTTGAAACCTCCTTTCGAAGGCAGCATCCTTCTCAACATACTTCCGATACTCCTCCAGGGTGGTGGCACCAATACATCTTAGCTGCCCTCTAGCCAGCATGGGCTTAAACAGATTTGCAGCATCCATGGACCCTTCAGTCCGACCTGCGCCAAGCACCAGGTGGATCTCGTCAATGAACAATATCACTTTGCCTTCGGCTTCCTCCACTTCCTTCAGAACAGCCTTCAATCGCTCCTCAAACTCTCCCCTGTACTTGGCTCCGGCAACCAAAGCACCCATGTCCAAAGCAATCAATCGAACATCGGCAAGGTTGCTAGGGACATCACCTCTCACTATCCTCTGGGCTAAGCCTTCAACAACTGCTGTTTTACCAACACCTGGCTCGCCAATCAACACCGGATTATTCTTCGTCCTCCTAGACAGGATTCTCACAACCCTCCTAATCTCCTCGTCACGCCCAATCACCGGATCCAACTTCCCCGCTTGTTCTACAAGGTCCCTCCCGTAGGTCTTCAGCGCCTGAAAGGTGGTGTCACCAGAGGCGCTCTCCACCTTCTTCCCATCCTTTCCACGAAGCTTCTCAAGCTCCGATTTCACCTTTGCAGGAGCAATGCCAGTCTCCTTTAGCAAATCACTGATCTGGGAATCCTCCAGAAGGCCTATGATCAACTGATCGACAGCCAGATGGCTATCCCCGCGAGACTTCTGTGCCGCCTGTGCGCGTCTAATCACCTTGATCAAGCTCGTGCTAGCGGGGATTTCATCTGGCGGCGGGGATTGAGAAGGTAACTTCTTCAGTGCCTGGTTAAGCACCCGCGCCGCCCCCTTCACGGTCTCCTCACCGCCAATATTCCCCATGGCCTGACTGAATATCCCGCTGGGGTCAGAGATCAGCGCGACAGCAAGATGGACAGGGGTGAACTGGGCATGACCCGCACTCATCGCGAGCTCGTGAGCGCTGGCCAGGGCCTCATTGGTCTTGTGGGTGAACTTGTCGGGATTCATCTTCACTTAATATCTGAACAACGCCGAAAATGCCAGGATTAACATCAATTCCACGAAACTTAATTCCAGAAATTGCGCAACGCAGAAAAAAACGACCATAACAAGCCCTAACAATCACCACCGAACGCCAGCAATATCAACGCCGACCTATGCCAAAAACAAAGCAGGAGAACGGAGGAGCCGATCGGCGGGGGATGGGAAGGTTTCGTACCTCAGCCTTCGGTGAGAGTGGAAATAACCGACTCGATGATCGCACTACGAAAAAGTAACGACACTTGTCGCGGTTGTTCGTCGCTAGTTGTTGAGTTCTTGATTACGATGATGATGGCAGGGGGGAGAGGAGTGATGTGTTTATATATGGAGTGGGGAAGATGAATGGAGAGGCGTCTGGAGAAGACGGACGGGAGTTTCGGAACGCAGGTTCAGGAACCTCCTGGAATCCTCCTGAACCGTCCACTGGGCCCGGGCTTTATTAATGGGCTTGTAGTCGGGAACCTATCGGCCCAATGAAGGCCCCAAATGATGGGCTGTTGCGTTATTTGTTATCGGGAAGGAAACAGACGTGGAGGTCGAGTTTGGACCCCATAGAATCTCACTCGTGATACTACTAAACACGAGTACTTTTGTTTGGGGGGAGGGGGGGGGTTATGATCAATAGTTAATTAGTTGTCGGGATAGGGCGACGTGGCTTTTGGATCAAAAGAAAATGACAAGGAGGAAGATTCGATCTTCGGCTTTTGAAAGAGAAAAAAATATGACAATCATTCTGAACCCTAAGGAGCATTGTGCTTGTGAATCGTACTTTTACATTTCTCCCAAACCATTCGTTATTATATTTTGTACTTTTGTGATTATTTGTTGTGGCGTTAATTCGCAGTAACGGCATTAAGTGTTCATTGTACATTGTATTTCCTCGTTATTTCTTAGTTTTTTTTAGGACGAAAACCTTTTTATGTTCTAGTTAATATCAACTTCTCGTAAATAATTTTCTAATGAAATCTCCCGATGATACTTCTCGGACAATAGTAAGAAGATGATGAAATGTCTAACACGTCGCCTCGCGATATATGTCGTTCACAGGATTCAACGCCTAGGTGTGCAATACAAGCGTGGATTGACTCTGTTACCGATACTTCCTCAAGTGCCATGTCGATCCACGTGATCTACTACGTAAAGGAAAAGAAAGTATAATCGATTATTGAAATTATTACATAAAATCTTTAGAATAAGATAGACATGCAGGGAAGAATTTAGACACGATTTTTTGAAGAATTGTGAGTATTTATCGTTACTTTAAAAAAATGCGAAATAGGATTACAATTTCAAAAATTAACTATTTGTTTTAAATAAAGATTTTTATTTTGTATAAGAGACCTTTCAAACAGTAAAAATAAGTAATTTTAGCTAAATTATTTTTTAATAACAAGACTGAAATTCTTTTTTGCCTAAAGCGGGTTGTTCTGAGTGTCCAAAGTTACAACTGAGAGAGTCGAATTTAGAAATTTTCTTGTCAAAGAAGATTATCTTTTAGTCGGATCAAAATTATTAAGTATTTAGTTAATTTTTTCTCATTATAGTTATTTGAAACAATATTTAAATATAAAATTAAAATTATTTCAATCAACGGCTTATAAACATAATTTTTAAAACTTAAACTCTATTTTTTAAAATTTTTTCAAAACTAACCACAAATTTTTACAAATTTTTTAGGATTTTGAATTACATTAAACCTACTACTATCCGAACCAAACCCCCGACGTCCGTACCCGAACCAAAACCCGGCGGGGGACAGCTTCGGACCACCCGAACCCCGAACCTGCTGCCATTTCCCTTCCCCAACCCCCTCCATCCTTCCTTTCTTTCTCTTCCCCCATTCGTTGAAAATTTCACTCTCCCCCTGTTTCACTTTATCTTCCCCTTCTGCCCTCCCTCCCCCTCCATTATTGATCCAATTCCGGGCTTGGCAGGAACCCTAAAGTCCCCCGAATCGGCTATAGTTTCGAGTTTCTTCCTCCCGCTGCTGTTGAAGACCACCTACGCGTGAGTCCTCGGTCCCCCGGGCCGGCCTTTTGCTTTTCTGTGTTTCTGGGTTTATGGAATTCAATAATTTTTGTTCGGGGTCGGCTGGCATTTTGCGCTTTCTGCCGGATTTTTCTGTGGGCTTTGGGAACCGAGGGTCTGAGGTGGGTTTTATCGAGCTGGTTAGATGAGTGGTTAGGGTTTGGAGGTGTTCCCCGGTCGTTGAGTTGGACGTGATGCTAATTTGGACTTCTGGGTCGGGCTTGTCTTTTTTTTTCCCTTTTACGACCTGTCAGTTTGGTGGGTGTCGAGGTCGGGAATGGTTAATGGCCTTCTGCGATCATCTTGTTTGGAAGGGTGTTTTCGGGGAGGAGGGGGAGGAGAAGCTGTTCCAGTGCTCGGTTCCCTGGGAGTTGAGAAGTTCTGTGTTTTATGGATATTATTTGGTGGTTTTGTGAGGGGAAGGAGCTGATTTATCGTGTTTAAGCTGCTAAAGGAGTGAGATTTTGTGGTTGCTTGCTGTTTCCTTCCCGAGAAGCAGGGTAGCAAAGAAGAGAGCGTTAATTACCATTTAAGTGGTTGATTTGGGGTTTCTTCTGATATCAAATAAAAACAAGTGGTCTTTTATGTGTGAAAATATGAACACTTTACTAAAATATACCGGATTTAGAGGATTTTTAGTAACTATAGGTGAAAAATCCACTTCCAAACGGTTGAGTTTTTGGAATATGTGGAGGGTCTCAGGAAGGATGCTCTGATTGGCTATAGGGTTTTTTAAGTGTCTATATTTCCCCTTGTTTGCACTCTCGAGGATAATCCCTGCTATTCAAAGCAACTCTGTGGTGAATATTACGTAACACTGATGCCATGTGGCAAGAAAAGTTGGTTGAATTAGGATTACTGTATCGTTTTCAATATATCTGTGTCTTCCCAGTGGATTTTCATCTCAAGTAAAAGTGTGGATAACTTTAATATTTTGTGTTGTACTATCTTGTAGAAACACCTTCTCACTGTGATTATGACAAAAATTGGGGTTGTAACGGGTGCTCGTATTTCTTGTTTAGTTAGTATGTGAAATGGGGGACTAGCTTGAGTATTTTAAGTTGCTTGAATGTTTTGTTTCACTTGTATTGTGAAATTGTGTCCAAGGGTTAGAGTTATTTGACGTCTCTTTTCCAGTGGGCCAGCCATGCTATGCTTGGAAGCAATGGGTCGGGAGTTTGATGTGTTGTGGGATGCAAAAGGTGTTTGCTTATGCCGCGCTTGTTTTCGCTAGTGGAAGACTCCCGATTTTGGAGGTATCTACTGAGGGGCTGACGGAGAGAGAGACTGGTAGTATATCTATAGATGGGAAACATCAAGTGCCTTTTATTGTAATATCTGTTTGTACTTTGCGATGTAAAACTGTGGAAAGCAATAGCCATGATAGTCATTGACTTTTCTGGGAAAGTATGAATTGCTTGGCAAATGACAAAAAAACATTTTCCTTTTTTATACCAGTTATGTTTCCATAAATGATATATCATCTAAATTTCTTTAATGATGATCCCTTTCAGGCATTTTAGTGCGATATATGGGCACCCCAGCTAAATGAAAAATCTTCACAAGCTCCTGTCAATGTTAATTTTCTAGGAGATCAATTTTACCCCAATAGCTATATTCTCGAGGAGATTAATTTACTGTGTCATTTCGCACTCTGGTCAATGCTTATAGTGTGATATTAGGAGTTCCTTGATAAGTAGATTGGCACAACCTGACCGCCTGTTGTGTCAATTCAGTTCTGTCCTCTAACGAGTTCAGTGGGTTTTAATGTGGGATCTTTTTCACATTTGACTTGTTTGAATATTTTTTTTGTAAGTTTATACGTTTCAGATGTTCTTGACTTGTGTCGACATTGAGGTCTATTGGAAGTGTATATCTCCTGTACATCTAGTTAAAAACTGAAAAGAATTATCTTTTAAGGGACAAAAAAAGTCTTTGATAGGGCAATGGTATTGAAAGCTGGACGACAGCAGTCTATGCTTGATTGAACAATGTATTTCTACTGAAATTGATGATGAACTGTCTTAAGCATCCCCATCATAAGCATATTCAAGGTGCCTGTATTCTAGCCAAGTCTTATCATTTCTTTATATTTGTAAATTGTACTGTCAACTTTTGATGGGTCTAGGTGGATATTACGTTATTTAGCATGCACAATATTTCTTTTGCAATTGCTATATGAGACTATAATAATTTGCTACTAAACTGGCTTGGGTCTTTTGGCAGGAGAATCTGTGATCTAGAAAAAGACACTTGAAAAATTGCCCTGAACTTACATCAAGTGGCTTGTTGGCTATTATTGTGTGTTCTGCTGCAGAGGAGGACAACAAAGAGACTTTTAAGGCCAGTTGATTTAATTGATTCAAACGTGTTCTTGATCTTTTTTCCCTTAAATAGTCTGCCTATGCCTGGTAACGAAGTTGGAGATAGAGATCACAACTTCTTTAGCCAAGAAAGCTTTTCCCAGGGTCAGGGCTGCTTTGAGGTTGTTGAGAGGAGCTGGCCAGTTTTAAATAACAATCTCAGGTCAGGGGTCCAACGACAAAGTGGTCATCCTTTCATTTCCAATAGCAGGAATGCTAATGTGCTCCAGTCAGGTAGCTGTACTTGTCTTTTTTTTTTTTTGGTAGCTAGGGAGCTGTACTTGTCTTTGTGTAGCCTTTTCATTCTATATCAACAGTTTGCAGTTCTAGGTGGTGAATATAATCACGTTTAATTCTGTGATTTTTGAATTTGATTCTCCTTGTTAAGTTCTGCGATTTCATTGTTCTAGCAGATGCCAATGCAGGACACGGGACTTCTCCGTTTCATATTGCGCATGGTTCTAATATTTCTCAGTCGAATTTAAAGCCTGGTTATAGTGGTGGTTTATTTCCAAATCAGCAGACACCATTTAATGGATTTGTCCAGGGAAATCATGTTTTCCCAGGGGTGCAGAATGAGCCCAATTTCTCAGGAATGGATTCAGAACCCGAATCCAAGGGCTTGTCCATTTTGAATTCCCAGCAAGTGAAGGGCTCCGAGGTTCAGAGAAACCCTTCAAGGATGCTTAATCCTGAAGCTGCAGTGAATTTTGACTTTTTAGGTGCCCAGGAGCAAGTGAATAGTCAACATTCTGGAGTGCTGAGATTTCTTCAGGGACAACAAACTAATGTAAATGATGTGCAGCTGCTGCAGCAGCAAGTCTTGCTCAAGCAGTTGCAAGATGTCCAGAGGCAGCAGTTACAGCGGCAAGGCATCTGGCAAAATTCGCCGAATCAGTTTCATTCCTTGGAAAAACCTAGTATGCCTCTCAACGGCATCCCGGTGAATGATACATCTAACTATTCATTACAACATGAATTTGGCACAAATAACACTAATCAGCTGCAGCGAGGTGCATCAGCTGCCATGCAGGGATCTCCTGGTGGGTTAACGATTCCCCCCCAACATGGTCAAGGGTTTCATGCGATGGGCACGGCTTCTCAACATAATGACCATTCCCATTATGCCTTTCCTATCTCCGTATCTGAAAAGAGATTCAGTCAAAGTTCCAAGCTAGATAATTCTGCCGTGCAAAGGATGCCTTCTAGTGTCCCTTCGGTTACAGGCAACCCTTTTGCTTCATCTGATCAGGTTCATGTCCAGAATGGTGCTTTGACACCAAAACAGTTGGGCAATTCTAGTCGTTCAAGTGTTCGGTTTAATTCTGATGTTTTGCACCTAGGCGATTCCCTTCAAAGAAATGGATCTACGCATCTTGAAGGGCGGCAGACATGTATTGGGTACACTGAAACCCCAGAAATGAACACTTCGTTGTCACCTGTGCCTCAGAATGAGGCTACCCTAGATCCAGCTGAAGAAAGGATCTTGTTCGGCGGTGATGATAACATTTGGAGTGCTTTTGGGATGGGAACAGCTCCAGTTACCGGTACATTTTCTGTGGCTGATGGTACAGGTCTCCCATCTGGATTTCCAAGTGTGCAAAGCGGAAGTTGGAGTGCTCTTATGCAGTCTGCTCTGTCAGAAACATCAAGTGATAATCAAGGTGCACAGGAAGAGTGGAGTGGTCTGAGTGTGCAGAATGTGGAGAATACAATACAGATGAGTCAACATAATGCCCTTAGCGACGATCCCAGGCTGTCCGCTTGGAGTAATGGTAACATGCATCCCTCGCCATCTAGTAATCTGCCTTTTCAGCTTTCTAATAATAATGGGAGTGCTACTGTCTCAGCCATTTCTGGAGTGAGGCAATTGGATGTAAGCCCCTCTCATGGAGAAAGCGAGAAAATGCAGACGGATTCTTCCCCAAGATGGCAGTTAGATAAGAGCCATCTCCAAAACGATTCATTAGAAGGTTTGCAGAATTATGCCAATGTCGCCGATTCTTCTGATTCAGAAGCGAAAAGGATGATGTCAGGTTCTTTTGGCCAGCAACGAAATATAATGAATCCAAACAATTGGATGGTGTTAGAGTCAAAGACGGTGGGTGAACATTTGATGTTGAAGAATCAGGGTAGGGAAAACTTTGTACAGACAATGGCCTCCAGAAGTCCATCCTTGGCAAATTCAGGTAGTCCTGGGGCAGCAGGAAAAGATTCTCAACAGCTTCCACACCATCATGGTTTTGATTTCTGGAGATCAGCTAGTTCTCCGATGAATTTTAAAGGGATTCAGGACAATAGAAATGCTCCAGCCGCTGAATCTTCTGGAAACAATGATATGCGTGAGAGAGGACATGAAAGCAAGAACTTTGCTGGTGCTTTCCGTAAAAATCCTGCAAATCATACGCCTTCTGGTACTGTGAGAGAGAATGCATGGCTAGATACTGGAGAATCCTCCAATCTACATGAGGGCTTGCAAAATCAATCTGCTGCAGGATTTCAAAAACCAGCTGCTCGTAAATTTCAGTATCATCCTATGGGCAATGTTGATACAGGCATAGAATCGTCTTATGGAATCAAACAAGGTGCGGCAAAATCGATGATTTCACATGACCTAGGATATATGGATCAAAGGCTTCTTGGACATGCTAAATTGGTCGGGAATGCTGATGGGACCCCCATATCCTCTGAAAAGGTGTCCAGACTGTTTCATATTTAATTTGATAGTTTTGCATCCTCCTCACTTGTGGGAGATATGTGATCGGAAATCTTAGTGATGTATGTAATTTGTCATTGATAGTTTCAGGCTGATTTGAGAGGTACGGAAGCTGCTATAAGAGGCATGATGGGCTATGCATCTGATAAGCTATCTGGCAATGGTTCAAATAAAAATGTTCAATCGAGGTATGTGGTAATGTTGAACTGTGAATTGTTATACATCAATTGTTTTTTGATAAGTATACATCAATTGTTTATCTCCACTTGGATCGGTCTGAATGATTTTATTTAGATAGAAGTTCTAATGAATGTAGGGATTCCTCTCGACTTTGTTTCAACTGTATAGTTTACTTGTTTATGGCGTGTATATTAAATTGGTGGATCATATGCAGCCACAATATGCTGGAGCTTCTCCACAAAGTGGATCAATCCAGGGAGCATGTCGTTGGCCCTCATTTGAGTTCCTCCGAGCACAGTGATAATAATGAACCAGAAACTTCTGATGGATCGGTTGTTCACTTTCAGCGAAATCAATACCCTACTTCAAAGGGTTTCAGTCTTCAGTTGGCGCCTCCTTCCCCTAGGTTGCAGAATATCAACCGTGCATCACCTTCTCAGAATCCCTTGGCAACTCTTCCTGGGAGCCAACCCTTATCCTCTAAAGGGGTCTCCACTTCCATTCAGTCCTCGTCTTCTTTGAGGGAATCTCCTTCAGCGGACTGTGGCAACAGCATTTTCAGTTCATCTGGGCCGACCACTAATAAATTTCCAATACCTAATTTCCAGGGAAATGTTTCAAGGGCTTTTGCATCTGGATTTCCGTTTCCAGTGAATCAGCCTCCAAATCAACTTGATATTGGTGCTCATGGAAGAGTAGGACCCTTGCAGTCCATGATTGGATCTTCTGACCAGATCCCTGAACAATCAAATGTCATGGATACCTCACATGTCATGGATACCTCACATGATAGAGCAGTAGATAGGCAAGCTGATCTGGAATCAGTTCAAAGTATTCCTTCAAAAGCTGAGTTGATCATTTCAAATCAAACACATCGTGGACTGCCACAGTTCCCGACATCTCAATCTTCGTTAAGTGTTCCTGAACAGGCTCCATTGTCAAGAGTGTTGCCAGATGCCTGGATGGGCACCTCAAATCAGCAGCACTTGCTAAGTGCGATTCCTGGAAATAATACCCTAGGCTTGGTAAGTACCCAACCTAAATACATCAACCAAGTGGATGCTGCTTCCTCCGGATTGCAGAAATTGGAAAATATGGAGTTGCAGAAGGGGGAGCATGGTCCATCTGTGTCTGATGAACCTGTAAGGATGCAGGGATTATATGGGAAAGACCAGACTGTAAAGGAACCCTCTTCAGTGGTTGCTGGCCAATCACAGGGAACAGTGCAGGGGAAAGATTCTTTGATGAAGCCTCTTTCTGATGCACCGCTTTCTACTTCCGGCAGACAAGGAAACTTTGAACCCTTTGATGGGTGTTTGAGGCCAAGTAATTCCATGGGACATTATTCTTTGTTACACCAGATGCAGGTTTTTAAAACTACTAATGTTGATCATGATAATCGGGTGATGAAGAGAATGAAGGGTCTTAGTAGTTTGGAGTCTCAGTCTGTTTCTCTGGAAGGAGAGAAAACATCTGATGACAACAACTTGCCAGGAGGATTGCCCTATGTTCATGATGTAGATTATGAAATGCGGCATTTCTCAAACAGGTCTGGGGAAAGTCAAGGTGTGAGTGGGCCTTCACCTGATGCAGTCATAGTTTCTAGTAACAATGGTCCAAATAACTTAATGAGCAATAAAATTGCATCTGTTGGTGGCGAGCATTCTAATATCAGCCATCATATGGCACCACCAGAATTTGAGCAGTATGGGGGCTTCATAAATGGCAACATGTATCATATGGATGATGCTAGAAAGATGACTCTTTTGAAGTCAATGCAACAACCCATGATTTTTCAAAAACCTGCTTATATGCAAAGCGGTATCGATGTACATCAATCTGCTCCCAGCTTCCAATTGAAGTCCAGGAAGCGAAAAATTTTTGTGCCTGAAAAACTACCTTGGCATAAGGAAGTGGCGACGGGATTTGGGGGGGTTCAAGAAGTCAGGTCTGTGGCTGCTCTTTTATTACTTCGTATTTATTTTATGGTATCTTCTAGTTGTTTCCCCAATAACCCGGAACATGTGTGCACACACTCAATCTCTGCATGATGATTTCTATGTAACGTGATTGCAGTGTGGCTGAAATTGATTGGGCCAAATCTTGCAATAGGCTGGCTGTGAAGGTGCGTCCATTCTTATCTTGTTTAGATCCATCATGCAGTCAATCTTCACTCTGACTCTCTTTGGGATTCTCACTTCCAGTGCAAATCTTGGTTACATATTTTTGACAGCTTGATTATGAACGAGAACAAATTGAAGATGGAACTTCCTTACAGAGACCAAGGAGAAGGCTACTGCTGACAACACAACTCGTGCAATTGCTTATTCAGCCATCACCAGCTGCATTTCTTTGTGGAGATGCTGTGATCAATGTTGAGAATGTAGTTTATTCTACTACTCGGAAAACATTGGGTGATGCATGCAACTTGATTTCATGCTCCAACGGCAGTCCTAGCACTCATAACGATGACGAGAAAATGTAAGAACTGCTTCCGAAGTTGTGGCCTGTGTTCAGTATCTTTTCAGATTTGTAATCACTTGCTCTTGTTATTAATATTACTGCTGACTTTATTACTTGAACTGTTCTAGAAATCCTGAGAAGCCGGAAGTTCCAGAGGAGAGTGATGATGAACAACATTTAACAAGGGCAATTGAATATTTGGTTGGTAGAACAAGGACTCTGACAAATGAATTGTCAAGGTAGCTCCTCCTTTTACTCTTTGATTATCTTAATTGCTTTTTGCAATTAGTAATGTAGATTCTTTGACCTGTAAGTAATCTGTTTTTTTCTTTTTGGTTAAACTTTTACCTTTTTATGAGTCTGTTACCTTATATTGCCCATGTGATAATATTTCTTCTTTAATTGTCGACGATTACTTTATGGGTCAAATTTACTAAAGAAGATATCCGCTTGTCCTCTGATCCATAACTGTTTCTTATGTTGCCTGTTTTGTGTGTACTTATCAGAATGAACATAAAAGTATCTCGCTGATTTTTTAAGACCAGTATCTGACAATGTAGAAGGTTAATCTGGCATGTCAAGAAAGTTGATTTAATATTGTGGTCAGACCAGGAAATGATTTTCAGAACCTCACTATGGAGGTCATGCATAAATGCTATGATTTTATTTTGACCTTAAGAATCATGTGATAATAGACTGTGACATCATCCATACTGATCCCTTTTGGTGGGATTTGATGCTTAAAAGCTGTCTTAGAAAAACTGAGATATGTTGATTTAGCTATTCGATCTAGACACTGTACAAATGATGGTAATAATGGATATCAAATTTATCCAGGAGTTCTCTTCTCCTGTCCATCATGTACCAACATTTATTCTCCATCTCTTGCAGACTTGATAGAAGATATTCTATTACTGACTTGAGAGCAGAATGCCAAGATTTACATAAGTTCTCCATCATCAATCGTTTTGCCAAGTTCCATGGTCGTGGACATGCTGAGGTTGTAGGGACACCATCATCATCAGATGGAGCTGCTAGAAGTCTTTTGAAATTCTGCCCACAAAGATACGTCACTGCTTTTCCGATGCCAAGGAATCTGCCGGACAGAATACAGTGTCTTTCCCTGTGAGTGGTACCAAGCAGCTTTCCATGTCTTCTTGGTTGATTCACAGTGCCGTATGCTTTTTGTCAATACGCCCCTCCCACTGATGCATCGATCTGGGAAAGAAATATCCTGGGAAGACCTGTGATTAGATGTTAAAAAACACCGAAGCATTAGGTAATTTTGTATAGGCCATTGGTGTAATGATTTAAAGAAAAAAAGAGAAAAAAAAATCAAAGCCCTGCTTCGGTTGTGATTCTAATGATTGATGGACAACGAGTGGGTGATAACTGTTTGCGCCATTAGTCTGATTAGAATTCATAATGGCAGAAACCGGGGTGGGGGGGGGGGGGGAGGGTTTCTAGTCCAGGTCTGGGGATATCCAGTAGTTTAAGTAAGTCAAGCTTGTTATCTGTGAATGCCTTATAAGTAGGTGGTTTAGGCATTAAGAATTTGACAGTTCTGTCAATTGGCCTCATGTTGTACCCATTCTAGTTGGAAAGTAGTTATTACCAATGTTTCACCAAGTTGTGCATTCTCGCCCCTTCACTATCTTTTGGTAATAATGTTATTGCTGTGGATGTGATTCTGCTTGTGCATACCAAGTGAGTTTTTGAGAGACCATGCTCAGTTTTTTCGTTGGTTTGCGCCTGCTGCCTAGTGTTACAGTTCGCGACAATAGCATGGTAATAGCTTAAGTTGCTTGGTTTGGCTTTGACTGCCGTTTTCCCTGTTTTACCATGCAATGACAGCTCCAGTGGTGAGTAGTTGATGAGCTATGCCTCGGGTGGTATCCTACGTTAGAAATAATCATGTTCATCGAATTATGTGCGAGTACCTTATTCTAACTGGCGACTCCATGCAAGAGTGATATGAATGAATCCCTTACTTCATTGAAATGTGTGAAAGATGTTAGCCGCACTTAAAAGCCGAGTATGCTTGAAAGGTTTGCTCTGAGGGGTTGCCCGATGTCTTGACCTTTCTGGTTAGATTGATTGGGTCTGCTTATGCTAACCGGTGCTACACCACTCTGGCATCCGTTTTTTGGCCTAGCAAGTATTATCTCAGGTGGCGTTACTGGTGGCATACCAAATCCATGGCCCCTTATATCAACTGTCGGAGTATTCAAGGAAAATCGCTTTTCATCTTCGGTTGCTGGTTGCAAGGTTGTGTTAAGCGGGCAGTGTTACTGAGTTTTGTTCTCCGAGAACGTTTCTTCGAGAAATATTTTATGAAATAGATCGATCAAAATAATATCGTTTTGAGTAATATCAATAACTCGGATTTATTGAATAAATTTTAGTTGCGAAGGACGTTATTGGGGAACAACCCTTTGGTATTACTTGCCCATGGTAAGACGAAAATGTATTCGGAATTTCCGAGGGTGGTCTTATGATTAAATTTTAAATTAAGGAACCTTGAGAGCCCAAGACTAATAATGGGCCTTCACGTGGGCCCACAATGAGACCCGGCCCAATCAACTAGTTCCGTCCGTCTTCCTCCGGAAATAAAACCCCAAACCCCCCCCCCCCCCCTCTCTTTCCCTAATCTCACACATCTCAACGGTGAATTCGGTTTTCGGCTTCTCCGTTCGTTAATCTTCGTCGTTCCTCAACTTAAAAGGTCGTTCAGTCCATGTATGTGAAGACTCGTTCCTTCGCGATTGTGTGATTTTAATTTTTTTTAGTCTTCGCTTCCTTTCCCACCATGGGATCGCGATCGGATCGTCATCGTTGGTGAAGTTTCGATTCAGGACGGCGTTAGATTAGTTCGAGTCGGAGCCAATCCTCGAGGCATCCGTTAGGGTGATTTCCATGTGATTATCGTAATTGATGCTGTCACGGTGTTGGAGTTTTGGAATTTGATTGATCGATCTTGGGGTGATTTCTTTGTGAAGCGATTTCGATTTTTATTCTCAATAGAACTGCTCGTAACCCGTTTATTTAAAGTTCAATCTAGTTCACACTCTTTCCGTTGATTAGTGGTCAGTCTCGTATTGAGGTGTATTTTCTTTGATTTGGACATATTCAGACGAGGGCTTTGTTCGTCCGACATGTCGAACAATAGCAACAACGCCAACGACCCCCGACAGCCGTCTGCGGCCAAGCCTTTTAAAGCGCCCACTGTTGCTCCTCAGGATCTGTCAGTAGATTACTCGGGATTCGTTGCGATGGTGTTTGGAATTGCCGGCGTCATGTTCCGGGTAAGCGGTATCTTTAGGACAGGATTTTCTACAATACAATATACTTATCCTAGCATGTTGAGTTCTTAACTCGTTTAATATGAATTGCACAAAATGTGGTACTAGAACAATTGTTGAGGGACCAACTTCCATGAAACTGATCTTTTACTCTGTTCGCAGTACAAGCTTAGTTCGTGGCTAGCCATCATTTTCAGCGTTCAGTCGCTGGTGAATATGAGAAATGTCGAGACTGATCTAAAGCAGATATCTATGGCCATGATGTGAGTTTTCTGTAGAATCTGTGTGTCCAGCATGCTTAAATAATTCCTTGTAAATAAGTTTTGCCTGACCCCAAATCCTTCACTAACTGCAATTCCAGGTTTGCCATTATGGGACTTGTGACGAACTACTTTGGCCCCGCTCGACCTGCTACCCAGAAGTGATTTCCTAAATCAATGGTGGATCACGCATTCTCAAATTATCCCGTGTTAGTTAAATCCTGATTGTTTATTGAAACAACAATCTCTAGGATGCATTGCAGTAGAGGATTGGCTCTGCATCTGTAATTTTTCATTCCTGGTTGGAGCTCTGTTCAGGGCAATGGGGAACCTGCTTTGGCATCCGCTTTCATCAAATTTTCATTTAGTCTATTAAGACGACTGTCTTGATGAGTCTGAATTTTTGTTCGTTCCTAGTATTAGTAGAGGAGGATGGCCTTCGAAGTTTTCCGGAAAAGGGGTCTTTTTCTCTTTCACATAAACTGTCGAATAATTTTCAGGACCTTCTTAATTGCTTGAATGTTATTTAACTATGTTAAAGTTACATATTTTATGTTACAATTAAATAAGGCAAAATATCAATTGCCTCAAGTTTGAGCCAACTTTCTGTTTTGTCATTAACTTAGTTTGTTATATAATTTTGTCACCAACTTTTGTTTTTATTTTGATTTTGGCCAATCTTAAATTTTATCGTGCGTAAGCCAAACAGACCTTAATAGACAATTTTCATTTATCGACTTTTCATTTGTATCTTTTTTATAAAATTTTGATGGACAAATTAAGTGAATTGGAAGCAGAAGTTAACGATAGTTGCTGATGTTGTCAAAAAATATGAAAAATCGATGAGCGACTACTACGGATAAAGTAGATTATGTGACGAACGAATGAGAGGTCGAAACTCAACTATTATAGGACACATGTCAGACTATATTAAGGCCTTGTTTGACTTTCGCTAGAAGAAATTCATGATTGACGAAAATAAAAATAAAAATAAAAGTTGGTGACAAAATTATATAACAAACTAAGTTAATGACAAAACAGAAATTTGACTCAAAGTTGAGGCCATAAACGTATATTTTGCCTTAAACAAATATAGTATTAATCAGATCACTTTTATTTGAAATAAATTGAGACTAATATAATATGATACTTAATATATTTAAATGAAATTACATACTTTCAAAGAATAAAATTAAGTCTGCTTTATCCAATAATTGGACTATATTTGATTGATACTGCATAGGATTGATCTGATTAATTTGGGCCGGTAGAATTTAACTTAGGCCCGTGGTCCGAGGAAAACTCGAGCCCATCACTTAAGCCACTGCAAGTGCTCTGCACGTGCCGAGCGGGGGTTAAAACCCTAACCCTAACACACCGAGGCCCTCCCCATTCTTACAAGTCCGCCGTCACGGAGTCTCTACCCTGCGCCGCTACCTTCCCGCAGGAAGTCGCAAGGAGAAGAAGAGGGAGTTGAGGTTAGACGGCCATGGCGACGACGACGGCAAGGACGGTGAAGGACGTCTCCCCTCTCGAGTTCGTCAAGGCTTACTCCGCTCACCTCAAGCGGTCCGGCAAGGTCCTCCTTTCGCGATTCTTCTTTTTGTCTCTTTCTCTTAATCCCTTTTTGTGACTTTTAATATTTGATCAATGACGGATTCGTATGATTCTGTGGAAGTATGTCGTGCGGATTTCTCTGCACGGAAATCCTTGCGTGGTTTTCGTTTTGTATTATTTGATGGTTTGTTGATTTGATCCAATTGTTCTTCTGGGCATGTTTGGCTTGACGTTTGTGCCGTAGACTTGTTCGTGGTCGGAATAAGCGATCAAATGATATCCCATTGAGTAGATTAGATGATGGGGTCATACAAAACTTCTCCTTTGTTCCTGTAATTGACAGTTATTTTAGGTTTGCGTGCCCATCGCAAATACGTGGATGGGGCTTGAGTTTGACTCCTTGGCTTGCGAATGCTGTGCCTCTGAGATGAATGGAGCACCCTACAGGAATCTCACTGATAACCTTCTTGTTGTTCCGCTCTGATTGGTTATTTTCTCCTATATCTTTGCGGATACCAAGAGAAGGATGACATATATATTGCAATATGTTCTTGATCTTCAGTTGTTTCCTTTCTCTGACCTTTTTTTAATTTTCTGTCAGTAGTGTGTGTAATAGTTCTGAGAGGGTTGAGCAGTAACTCAGGCAACCTCTCTGGATCGGCCAAGTGGCAAGAGAGGTGTTTAACTGCTCGCAAAATGATTACTTTTGCTCTTCAGACTTGCTGAGTTTATATAACCCTGAAGCTGGTCTAGTAGGCCTAAGAACACTTAACATGTCTGAAACATGGCCCTCTTTTTCCCATGTTTTTCTTTTGTCTTCTTTATCAATTGGTTTCTTGAAACACAAATATTTCTGATTCTGGGGTCATATTTGATTGTTGGAGTTTTTTTTTAACCCAATCTTGTGCATCCTGAGTGTCTTTCTTTTCCACAGACCGATACATAATTGGAGGGTTATGTGGTAACGTTATGGTTCTTGTTTTTTCTTATTGCAGATTGAACTTCCTCCGTGGACCGATATCGTGAAGACTGCTACATTCAAGGAGCTTGCTCCTTATGACCCTGATTGGTATTATGTCCGAGCAGGTCCGTATGCAATTTCCATGACCTCTGCTAGGCATAACATTTTCATTCAGTTCATTTGAGATATTCCTTCCTTTGATTATATTGATGGCATATTTGCAGCTTCCATGGCCAGAAAAATCTACCTGAGGGGAGGACTTGGCGTCGGTGCCTTCCGAAGGATCTATGGTGGAAGCAAGAGGAACGGAAGCCGGCCCCCACATTTCTGCAAGAGCAGCGGCTCAGTAGCTCGCCACATTCTTCAGCAGCTGCAGAACATGAACATCATCGAGGTTGACCCAAGAGGGTAAGTAATTATCTCGCTGGTTAGCACCCGCCAGTTATGGTTTTGGCCAACTAACTCCGACGATGATCAGGGGGAGGAGGATAACATCCAGCGGCCAGCGTGATCTCGACCAAGTTGCTGGAAGGATTGTGGTTGCTCACTAGGAGGTCTTCCTCATTTTACTCTTCTACGAAGAAATGATTCTGGGCTTTCTTTTGTGATGGGAGGGAAGTTTTGTTCACAATCTGTCAACTGAAAAGTGCGTTTCCTCAGACATGTTTTTTGGTCTCTTTTTAGATGGGAATAGACTTATTATTACTATTTGATGGTTTATTAACTTTCCCTCTCTTGATGGGTCTCCCATCTCTGGCCAGTTCCATGGACCAGCCCATATTTTGGACGAGGGCTGGGTTCGGAGATGCCATAGGGAGTATCTAATATCTAATCCAAGTCACTAATCTGCAAGATTATTTCCAAAAAGTTAAGCAGCAAAACAAATGATCTTTCGTTTATACAGTAACAGAGAAAAGATTCGGTTTGGTTCTCGATCATCGTCCCTCTTTCCCTGCTGCTGCTGCTGCTTGATCCTGTGGTTCCTGCCGCCGCGTTACGCTACCGTTGGCCAGAAGATGTGTTTCATAGTGTCGATCACCAGTCGCACGCGCCGCTGATCGTAGTTACCGGTGGAGGCTTTGTACGTGAGGTCGGTGGTGGAGATTTGCGTTTTTTTCTAAGGATTCCGAGGCGCACTTGCTTGTAGCGTGCGATTCTTAGTTGTGAGCAGTGTTCTGGAAAAGAATGATGGCTCTCATCTTCATGTAGAAAATTTTAATGTATTACTTTTCATCTATGTTCAGGAATAAGAAGTTGGATTCAAGTTTTTGTTAATCTGGTCTGGGAAAATCGAATCCTGTAGAGATTGTGGTTTTATTGTAAATTGCAGTATCGAGAAGTGATCGTTGTCGTTGATCCCTGACCTTCAGTAATGACTCTCAGTAATCCTCGTTGGATTCTTAAGCGTTGATAAGTCTAACGGGAATCATTCATTTCCGGGAGTATTGGGAAGGGAACCTGTATTCAGAATCTCGACTTCCATTACATTGAGTTCTCTCATTGTACTTCATGAACAAAGTTCTTTATGCAAGAGAAGGGGCAAAGAGCATAATCGACCGCACCCTTGAGGATTTTCCTTGGCTACTTCGGTTTGTAGTGGATGGAGTTGAGATTGGGGTACCAGAGGTAAGAATTTCGAAAGTATGTATTTATCACTTGGCAGCGTCTCACGACGCATTATGGTATGATGCTGCTGTTCACGCACGAAACGGATCACGTTGGAAATATTTGGCAATGGACTCACGGTAGTTATATTGTGGTCGCCAGTAAGAAGATGCACAATTTTATTGAAATCAAATGCAAGTCTTACAATCTTAATGAATAAAGGAAACAGGGCTTACAGCCATTAAAAAATGGAAAAAGAGCGCAAGTATTGATGACGATGTGGAAATCCGTGACGGTGAAGAACTTGTGACAAAGGCCTTAGAAGCTCGCTCCGTCGGTGGTGGTCGCTGGCGGGAGGCTGTGACGAAGGCCCTACGAGCTCACTCCGTCGGTGGTGTCGCTGGAGGGGGTTGACGGCAAAGGCCCTACGAGCTCACTCTGCTGGCGGAGGGAGGTTGACCTACAAACCGGGTCGAGGTATCTAATTTCCTAAAGTTGACGAACAAACTTCAGTGTTTTGGCTGTGTGTGGTCGTACCCTTTGTCTTGAAATACTCCTTTGCTATTTATAGAGGATTTGTACGTGTTTAACACGTAACAGATAAATCGTATTGCAGATCGTGATCCCTAACATCGTGGGAGTGTTTGAACAACCTCCTTGATCTTTGGGATCACGTTCCTGGATAATAGGATCAGTTACGATCCTTAACAAATGTGATAAATTTATTCCAACCCTGTCGACTTGACTGTACAGACTACGACCGACTTGGTCGACTTATCCAGAATTCCGTCGACTTGGCCCTACTAGTAGGCCTAGCTACTGTTGAGTCATCTTGGTTGACTTTGATCACCATACTCCTTCATTGTGAGTCGACCTAGTCGACCCCGTTCATAAGTCGACCTAGTCGACTTCGTCATGAGTCGACCTAGTCGACTTTGTCATGAGTCGACCTAGTCGACTTCGTCATGAATCGGCCTAGACGACTGTATCTTGGGCCGACTCGGAGTATGACTTGAGGGATTACTGGGTTTCTGTTCTAAACCCAGGCCCAGAATTAATTGCCATGTCAACATAAGCCCCCCTTTTATGCTGGGTTGGCTACGCCGACTCAGCAAAAATCATACCCTATATAAAGGAGAGTCATCGTCCTTTTCCCGCACTTTTCTTCCTTGCTCAACACTTCTTCATCTTCTCCAAGAAACTAGAAAACCCTCGCTTCCCGGAAAACTCTTCGTCTTCCTTCTTAACACTCTTCCGATCCTTAAAAAGATGTCGACTTTCCAGGCTTTCGAGGTCCATAATCAGCGTGCGGGGCCAACCGGACCCATTCCGGTCACAGAGGATCAGGGATCGGGCGTCACCCTCGGACCCATCCTGCCGGAGCGTCTCTTCCCGGGGACAGTGCCGCTCAACTATCTCGTCACCGAGAAGCCCATCCCGATCTGCCATCCCAACTTCGTCGATCCCCTCAACTGGGAAGGTCAGGGATCCTTCCTGTGTTTTCCTTCTTCGTCTAAATCTGAGATGGTGGAATGGCTCGAGATGTGGGAGGAGCACTTCACAGAGAGGTTTAGGAGTCAGAAAATTCTGAGGTTCTTTAGGATGTCTGTGGCAGACAAGAACTGTGATCCTAGAGTCTGCTCGGCTATGCTGCCTTTCTGGAACTCCTCAGTCAATTGCTTCTATTTCCCGGAGGGTCCCATGTCTATTACCTTGGCAGATGTGAAGATTTTGGCCAGGTGCAAAGTCAATAGCCTCCCTGTTCGCCAATACTCCCTGGCAGGCGATATTAATCCGAAGGGCGCCCTTCAGTACATGGAGGTGGTAAGCAGGCATTTGAAAATGGCCTCAGCAGGCAAAGAGCCAGATGAGAAGTTGTCGACCGAGTGCTTTGGCGCCCGGGAAGAGGTCGAGTTCCTCAGCACTTGGTTAAGCAAGTTTGTCTATTGCTTCCCAGGGAAGAAGGTCAGCCACACTTCTTATCCAGTGGCCAACTTTCTGAGGGAGACCAATGAAGAAATCTCTTGGGCCCCCTTCATTTTGGGTCTTCTTTACCATGATCTGGACAGAGCGACGACTCAGATCAAGCCGTTTCCAAAACATCCAGCAGGAGGATTGCTCTGGTTAGTTCACCTTTGGTCAGCTATGTGGATGCCAGGATTGACTGGGTTCAAGGGCCCTGCTTCGCCCCTCGAGTCGGCCTACTATGGGGAGACCATCTTGGAGCAGTGTTGCCAGCGGAAGGATCAATGGCTTATGACATCGGTCACTGGCCACATGAAGCACATCGTCGACTTCGGCAGGGCAGATCGACGCAACTGGGCACCCTTTCCAGGTGGCAAGACATTTGCTCAGGAAATTAAGCTCCAAGCTGCTCGTGGCTTCTGGAATGGGGTATTGACCCGCAGGGACCTACCAGTCATCTTCGACGGCTACCTGACCTTTGAAGCCTATAACCCTCAGCTGTGTGCGAGGCAGTTTGGGTTCATCCAGGGCGTAGCGGTTCCACTTGCTGACCCTACCGGTGGCTTATGCGGGGATAGGATGAAGAGGATTTCGTGCAAGCCGATCTCCCCGAAGACCCTCGACTTGCTCAACAGCAAGGCGCAGCTCTCCCAGATAGAATTCCCATCTGGTACTTCTGCCTGTTTCGCCACGCAATTCTTCACTGTGCTGTGGTCGACTACTTATGAAGAGCTGCGGGCTTTGATGCATTTCTTGGAGGTCTCCAAGGAACCTGACTTTTACATGGGCGATGCACATATCAAAGCGAGAGGTAAAGGCTTAGCTTTACTTTAAGAGTATTGGGTTCTTAGTATTAATCGTGAGCTTTCTCCTTTTCAGGATCAATGATGCCTCAGGGCTCTGGAAAGCCTAAGGCTCCCCTTGCCCCCGCTCCTTCTAGACTCAAGTCGACTGGCAAGGGGAAAGCTAAGGTGGCGAGCTCCAGGGAAACAGCCGCAGGTGACCCTGCTAATGCTCGACCTAAGGCTGCTCCAAAGCGCAAGGCGACCGAGAAAGGAGATCTTGAGGAGATGTCTCTATCCCAGAGGAGGAGATTGGTGAAGGTACCAGCTTCAGTGGCGACTCCTCTTCCTAAGTCGCCGACTACCGTAGCGGCGACTTCTTCTTCGAGGTCGCCAACAGCGGTGGCCCCAGTGAGCTCATCATCTGCTATTGTACCTGCGACCTTAGCGACGGTCGATGTCGCTCGAGGAGCGGCTACAGAGGTATGGCTCTACTGGTTCTAATTCATCCTGAGCTTCTGTATCTAACCCGCACTATATTGCCTAGGGCGAAGCGTCAACCGGAGGTGGTGACCAGCCTACTCTGGTTGCGTTCGAGACGGGTGCAACGGCTTCGACCGCCGAGGTGAGCTCGACTCCCTGCTAGGATATATTACCCTAGTTCATACATGAACTTTAGTTTTATTACACTCCACTCTAGGAAGAGCAGGCTCCTGAAGCCTTGCTACAAGAAGGGACCGCTATGGTTTCAGTCGATCCTTCAACTCGGTCGACGCGGGAGGGGGCACTACCTCAGCCGATGCGAGAGGAGGAAGAACAAGGCGTCCCTTCTTCTTCAGCCCCCACTCCTGCACCACCAATGGTATGTGTTCTTCTTTCACACAAAGTATGGCGTTGTTATCACGATTCTAACCGTGACACTTCACAGGCTCGCCCGAAGAGAGTGAAGACGACTGCTGGTCGCAAGAAGGCTCCTACTCCCTCCACTTCTTCAGGCGAAAGTTCTGAGGATTTACTACCTTCAGAGGTAAGTACTTGATTGCATGGAGGTGTTGACTGTTTGGGACATTGTGTCTTAGCAACATTTCATTTCTTATTCTGCAGGCTCCTGCTGCAGCGACCTCGACTGTCGACCCATGGGTGAAGCTTCATCAGGACATTGACGAATTCTGCCGACTTCTACTCATTGACCCCTTAAGCGTCGACGAGTTTGAGAAGATGCAGAAGCTGTTGAAGGAGATCGAGGCATCCCCTCGGGTGACGGACGAAATACTGGGGGCCTGCAAGAGCTTCAGGTCGACGTATTGGACTCGCTGGAAGGATTACTACGCCGACCTGATCGCCTACGACTTGACCGACTCGAAGATTCGGTCGATCAATGATGCTCGAGGGCAGGCCTCTAAAGCTGCACAGGACGCCCGCCAACATTTGGTCGATGTGCAAGAGAAGCTGACCGAGGCAGAGAGACAGATAGAGTTCTATACGAACCTGAAGAATGACCTGACTCGGCAGCTTGCGTCGATCAATACTCAAGAAATCGAGGAGCTGGAGGCCAACGCTGAGAAGGATAGAGAAAAGGTCGTCGACCTTTATGCCCAGCGAAACAAGGTGAACGCGAAGCGACGAGCTCGTAAATCCCTTGTCCTCGATTTTAGAGAAGTTGGCGGGTTATGGAGTCTAGACTTGTAACCAAAGAACAACGCAACTCGATTATTTTTTGCTTTACTGAACAAATCAAGTGTCTTATGTCTCGAATGAATTCCTGCCCACTACGCTAAATTCATTCTTCCAAACAGCGTTACTGAAGCCTAGCGCGATTTTCTTAGGAATTAAGCGCTTCCCAAATTAATGGAGTCCTTTGTCTTAGGATTTTATGATGAGCTTCCCAGATAGTCGCGCAGTAGGATTTAAGATATTTACCATTGACCTTCAATGGATGCCTATCTCCTTCTCTGGTCATAAGTCGATACGTATTAGATGAGTATGTCTCGCACACTTCATATGGACCTTCCCAATTAGGAGACCACTTACCCAAGACTTGGTCTTTTGATTTAAGGGGTAGGATCATCTTCCATACCAAGTCGCCCACTTTGAAGCGCTTATGGACAACCTTTTTATTATAGTATCTAGCAATTCTTTGCTTATGTACCTCAAGTCGGTCTATTACGTCGAGTCGCTTTTTCTCCAATTCTTCTAAAGCGAGGTACATTGCCTCGTCTTGCAAGTCAGGATGAGCTACCCTGAGCGACTTGTATCGAATCTCAATAGGTAGGACAGCATCTTGCCCATATACCAGCGAAAAAGGGGCTTCTCCTGTGCTGTCTCTCTTGGTGACTCTTAGAGCCCACAAGGTGTCCTGTAATAGTTCGTGCCATTTTCTTGGATTTGCACCAACCATTTTCTGAATGTTATTCTTTATGAGCTTATTAGTAGCTTCAGCTTGTCCATTCGACTGGGGGTAATAAGGTGTCGAATTAGTGATTGAAAAGCTAAATTCAGCAGCGAATTCACGCACCTTCTCATTATTGAAAACGGTGCCATTATCTACCACGATATTCTGGGGAATCCCAAATCTATAAATGATGGAGGATCTGAGAAAATCGATCACCTCTTTGTGATCAATTTTCCGGTATACTTGAGCCTCGACCCACTTGGTAAAGTAGTCAGTAGCGACTAGAATGTAGGCATCGCCTTTACTCGAGTGTGGGTGAATCTCCCCGATTATATCTAAAGCCCAAGACCTAAACGGCCAAGATTTGATGACTGAGACTAAATCGGACGCTGGGGCCCTTGTCACCGGACCATGTTTTTGACACTCTTGGCACCCCCTAGCCATTTCTATGCAATTCTTTAGCATTGATGGCCAGTAAAAACCATGTCTTTGGATAGTCCAAGACATTTTGGTGCCAGATTGGTGAGACCCGCATAAACCCTGGTGAGTCTCCAACATAATTGGGGTCGCTTCGTCTAAATCGACGCATCTTAGTAGGACTCCTTCTTTGGTCTTTCTATAAAGTACCCCATCTATAAGAGTGTACGACAAAGCCTGAGTCTTGATTCTTTGGCTCGCCTTTTGTGTTGGGTCGGAGAGGAAGTCGGTGATTGGTCTCCTCCAATCTTTATCGCTTGTCATTATATTCAGAGTGAACGCGTCGCCTTGGGGAGCTAAGTGGGAAGCTATTTCTGGGATACAATCGCTTCCCCTTTTGGCCTTGTATCCTGAAGCCTTTTGGGCTAGGTCGTTAGCGATTGTGTTTTCCTCCCGGCCTACAAAAAGGAAAGTAATTACTTCGAACTGCTCGACTAGCCTTCGAGCGACTTGATGATAGGGTGCGAGTTTCTCTTGACATAGAGAGTCGCCGTTCATCTGGTTAATGACCAGTTGAGAGTCTCCCATTACTCTGGCTTTCCTGGCTCCCAAGGCTAATAACTCCTTCAAGAGCGTGATCAACGCTTCGTACTCAGTCGCATTGTTTGTATGAGTTGCCGACAGACGATATGCTAGGCGAACGTCCTTTCCTAGTGGCGAAAGTACGTGGAGGCCTATGCCTACGCCGGATTTCGCCGAAGATCCATCAAACCAAGCTTGCCAGACATCCTCAAGGAATTCCTCTTGATCGATTGATGTAGATGGATCGTGGTTCACTAAGAAATCGGCTAAGGCCTGCCCTTTCACCGACTGTTGAGGTTTGAAACGCAGATCGTATGCGGATAGGACCAAGCTCCATTTACTAATTCTTCCGGTCAATAGGGGACTTTCGAAAAAGTATTTTATGACTGGGGACTTGGCAATAACATGAACCTCTTGGGATCCGATATAATGTCTCAGCTTCTTAACAGCATAAAAAACTGACAGGCATAACTTCTACTTAATTGTATAGCGCTTTTCTGTAGCAGTTAGTTGTCTTGACAGATAGTAGACTGCTCTCTCAGTTTTGTCCTCTGTCTCTTGGGCTAACATGGCACCGATGACTGATTCAGTCGCTGCCACGTAAAGCAGATAAGGCTTTCCTATCCGAGGAGGGGCAAGCACAGGCGGTTTCATTAAGTACTCCTTTAAGCCTTCAAATGCTTTTTGGTGTTTGTCGCTCCACACGAAATTTCCCTTTGCCTTTAGTAAGGTCGAGAAAACTTCTGTCCGTCCAGCGACGTTACCAATAAATCGCCTTAGATAATTGACCCTTCCTAAGAAAGCCTGTAACTGCTTCTTATTACTCGGAGGGTTCAATCTTTGAATGGCGTTCACTTTGTTCTGGTCGACTTCTATACCACGTTGATGAACTAGGAACCCTAGGAAATGTCCTGCTCTGACTCCGAAGGCACATTTGAGAGGGTTTAGTTTGAGCTGATGCTTTCTCATTTGAATGAAAGCATTTCTAAGGTCATTAACATGTGACTTCTCATCTCGCGACTTGACTACTATATCGTCTATGTATACTTCGACCGTTTTGCTAATTAAGGCATCAAATATAGCGTTCATGGCCCGTTGGTAGGTTGCCCCAGCGTTTTTGAGTCCGAATGGCATGACTACCCATTCGAAAATGCCTAAGGGACATCTGAACGCAGTTTTATGGATATCCTCTTCGGCTAGGAAGATTTGGTTATATCCTGAGAAACCATCCATGAAGGACATAATTTGGTGCCCTGCAGTCTTGTCGACTAAATCATCTGCGATGGGCATAGGGTACTCATCTTTTGGAGTGGCACGATTCAAGTCTCTAAAGTCGATGCAAACCCTAATCTTACCATTCTTTTTAATGACAGGAACTATACTGGATATCCATTCGGTGTACCTCGATGTCCTTATATATCCGGCTTTAAAGAGCTTTTTGACTTCCTCAAATACTGCTTGAGTGACTTCATGAGTCATTCTCCTCGGCGCCTGTTGGACTGGTTTAAATCCTGTTTTGATTGGTAACTTGTGTTCCACAAGTCGGCGATCTAGGCCAGGCATCTCAGTGTAATCCCAAGCGAAACAATCTTTAAACTCTTCTAGAGTAGCTTTGATAGAATGGAAAAGTTCTTTATTCATCGAGGAACTGATAAAAATAATTCGAGGGCTCGATGCCTCGCCTAAATTAACGCCTACGAGTGAGTCACATGGCATCATCAGTGACTCACGACTCTGGACACCACCTAAATTGGTGTCCACGTTATTACATGGCCTAATTTCGAAATCGACGTTGCCTATCTGGCATCCTACTTTCCTAGTCGTCCTAACATGCTTCTGAAGTCGCTGTAGGATATCAGCGACTGCATGACCTTTCTCCTCACTGTCCATACATCCCTTCATGTAGGAGTCTATCGGGCTCCAACTCCGTCGCAGTGCTCTCTTGGCTCTTAGGCGCTTCTCCCTGGTCGTCGCTTGGGCTGTTGTTCGTTTCGCCTCCATCTTTAGTCGTGACTACCTTCTGCAGGACCTCGTCTATGTCTTTGTCTGTGAAGTCGGGCCCCCACCCTGTTGGCACAATCGGTCCTTCGTCAGGCTTGGGGTGAGAGGTGCCATAGCTCACGATGAAGTCGAACTTCCCTGAAGGTTCACCTAAGGGTCCGACTGTGGGGTCTCCCAGCTTGTAGCGCTGGTCCAGAGTAAGGTCCTTGACTGTCTTACACGTCTCTGCATGCAAAATACCCTTGTCACAACAGGAGTATTCATCAGCCTTAACGATTTCTATTTCGGAGTCAAGCCATAGGATTAACTCCCTATGCAAAGTAGATGGAATCGCGGCGGCCTTATGAAGCCAATCGCGTCCTAAAAGCGCATTAAATGAAGGGGCTATATCGATTACAAATAAAGCAGTTTCCTGCTCGTGTCTCCCGACGCCTAGGCGCACGGAGCATATACCCAGGCACTCGGATTTTCTCCCATTGAAGCCACTTACAGCTACGTCGGTTCGCACCAACTCGCTAGGCTTGTACCCAAGTAATCTAAACTTGGCGAGGGGAAGAACATTGACAGTGGCGCCATTGTCTATTAAGACTCGACCCACTAAAACACCATCAAAGGTGGCTGAGATATACAGCGAATGCATATGCTGTTTCATACGATCTGATGGTTTCCTCAACCAGTGCAGAGGGAAGCCAGAAGGAAATGTAGTGACTCTAGAGTCGAGAGTTTTACCTTCCGGTGCCTCCGGCTTGTTGTTGCAGGCGAACTCCGCAGGGAGGGTAAGAACGTTACAGCCCACGAGGGGCCGTTGCTCTGCATCGAAGTCGCAGGGCTTATCTCCTCGTAGAGGAGTGTAGTCGAAACTCGAGCCTGGGTCTTCCGAGTAATCAGTAGACTCGACCCGCTCGGGCTCTGTGACTTGTTTCCCTGTGGCGTGGTTCCCGCCAAAGGATGGCATCACAGGGGTCATTCTTGGCTTTTTCTGGGCGTGACTTAGACGCCTTTCTTTTCTCTTTTGAGCCCTCACGGGAAGCGTAATCTTTCTTTCCGCCTTCTGCCATTGAGACGAAGGGTTAAGCGCTTTGACAAATCTTGGTTTCTTAGAACCAAAGGGAAGTCGACTCACCTCCACAAACCTTCCGTCGGCTGGGTCATATCCTACCTGCACAGGGTTATCTGCTGGCCTATTCGAGGGCTTGTTAAGGTTCGAGTTACCTGAGCCCTCAGGACGAGCTGCCTTCACAAGCATCTCCCCTTTTGCGGATAAGTCGACGAGCCGCAAGAAGTAGCTAACGCAGCATGCTGTGCAGAGCTGGGTAATGAGTATGCGGTTGTGAGCGATCAGCTTGCACTTTTGGCACAGCAGCTTTTCGTCTAGGAATTGGGCGATGGGTGGCCCCCTCCGTAGTTCCTGAGGATCGACTGTCTGCGACGCATAACGGGGTCTGCGATTCATGGCCTGCTGAGGTTGGTCCTCTCCCTTGTGTTCCGCTACCGGCTTGATCTCCTTGACAGGGGTAGTTCTAGTGTACCCCTGTTTGATGACCCTTTGACCAGACGAGTCTATGAACTCCAGTCGCCGTGCCGGGCGTTCTGTTCCCCGGGCGACTGCCTCTCCATTGCCCTTGTGACCCTGGGGGCCTCCTCTTCCACCTCGCGAGGCTAATCGGCGATCTGCGCTAGGAGGGCTTTTGAAGGCGTGAGAAGATCCTTGGGGAGTATTGAGTGACATTGCTGCTTCTTCGAACGGGGTCAAGTCGTACCACTCCTCCGTTTTGCTGTCCAGTAGATACTTCTTGAACGTGTGGCACCGATCCGTAGTGTGAGTGTCGTTCAAGTGCCAGTGGCATAGCCACTTCTCCCTTCCTTTGGGCAGAATGAAGACCCCACGCTCAGCTAGTCGCTTCATGAGGGCATTGGCCACCAAAGTCTCGCCGGTTGCTTGTACGTCCTGCGAGGGTACAACAGAGTCGTTAATAACTTCTAAGAGATTAACCTCAGCGTCAAATATGTCAAACGTATGAATAGCGACTTCATCCCCGAATGGATTATTATCCACCACGGCGACTTCGTCAACTTCAGGAAAACGGAGCTCTTTAGACTCTATTAAATCCTGTATGATATTTCTAAAGGACAAACAGTCCTTGGTAGCATGGGTGAAAGACCCATGCCACTTGCAGTAATTCCTATTCTTTTCCCTCTCTGTCTGGGGAACTCGATGGCCGGGCTTAAGCCTAATCCTTTTCCTTTGATGAAGCCAGTCGAATATAGCGTCGACTTTATCTGTGTCGAAAGAATATTTTCTTTCTTCGGCATTCTTTTGGGATGCCTTAGCTTTGGAATTTTTCTTAGCCAGGGGGTCGCATATAGTCGACTCCCCCTTGACAAATTCCGCCACGTCGACTTCATAAGTGTCGACTTGGTAGGCTCGAGTCAGCTGGGCTTCCTCTGTAAGAAGCTGATAATACTCTGCGGCCCTCCTTGCTAAGTCATACAGGTCAGCAAAGCGCTCGCCCTGCAGCTTTTTCCGGAACGGAATAGTCAACGCATTTAATGCGAGAAGTAATTGATCCTTTTCCGGTATGGGGGGGCTACACCGTAGTAGGGCCTTCCTGAGTTTCATTAGAAACTGCCCTGGGTGTTCTCCGTTAGCCTGCTTAAGGCGCATTACCTCAAACATCGACATGGGGGCGTCCAGTCGAGCAAAGGTCTTAACGAACATAGATTGCATCTGAGTCCACGAGGCTATTGACCCTGGCGGCAAACTCGCATACCACGTAAAGGCATCCCCTGTTAACGAGTTAGGGAAGAGCTTCAGTTTCCAAAAGTCGTTCCCAGCCGCCTCACCAAGTTGGTGAGTGAAGCGAGCGACATGCTCGAGTGGGGTCATTTCATCTTCACCCGAAAAACGTGTAAAGTCGGGCACCTTATAACCTCGAGGTAAAGGGAAATCCCTATCGACATACGTAGGATAGGGAGACCTGTATAAACAGGCGTCGTCTCGCCGAGCTATTCCGGGGACGACTTGCTCTATAACCTGAGTTATGGCCTCCCTCAGGTCTGGGGGTACACCGCCTACTGGGGCCTGCGCTGTAGGTCGAGTCGACCTTATCGGGCTGTACGGAGATCTTTCCCCCACTGTCTGACTCGCTGGATTCCTCGTGTAGGAAGAAGGCTCTTCCCGAAAGTTTCCACCTCGGGATCCAAGCCCATAGGGGTCTCCAGTTGCGTCGATTACAGGTTCTTTTCTAGGGCGATGAGATGGAATAAAATTCTCCCCTAGATCCGTTTCCTCTTGAAAGTCCTCTGCCTCATTCCAATACGTATTCGTTGGTTGATTACGTGAAGAAGAGGGTCGACTAGGGGGAACCAAATTCCCAGGTTCGAATAGAGTATTTGTCCTTATGTCGGATCGCTCAAAAGTCACGTTACGTGACCCTTGAGTAGTCCGACGAGCGTCTGCCATGAACGTAGACTCCCTAAATGGGGCCTCTCTCATACGAGGTCTTACTCTTTCCTCGTCTCTCGGGCCAGAAAGACGCCCTATTAGAGTTTGGACATCCATTAGGATGCCCTTCATATCGGTCAAATCCTGACGCACACTCCCCAATTCCTTGTGGAACTCCAGTCTCGAAATAAATTCAGACGGGGCATGTGAATCAAAAGCGGACTGGTTCGTAGCTGCTTGGCCTCCTAGGGCTGGCGCTTGGGCATGTGAATCAAAAGCGGACTGGTTCGTAGCTGCCTGGCCTCCTAGGGCTGGCGCTTCCAAGTTCATTCCCGGAGGAAGCTCCTGGTTTTCCCCATCTAAGGGATTCTGAGTAGTACTTCGAGTATTTCTCGGCATGTCCTCCCACTGTGGTCGCCAAAAACGTGTTCACGCACGAAACGGATCACGTTGGAAATATTTGGCAATGGACTCACGGTAGTTATATTGTGGTCGCCAGTAAGAAGATGCACAATTTTATTGAAATCAAATGCAAGTCTTACAATCTTAATGAATAAAGGAAACACGGCTTACAGCCATTAAAAAATGGAAAAAGAGCGCAAGTATTGATGACGATGTGGAAATCCGTGACGGTGAAGAACTTGTGACAAAGGCCTTAGAAGCTCGCTCCGTCGGTGGTGGTCGCTGGCGGGAGGCTGTGACGAAGGCCCTACGAGCTCACTCCGTCGGTGGTGTCGCTGGAGGGGGTTGACGGCAAAGGCCCTACGAGCTCACTCTGCTGGCGGAGGGAGGTTGACCTACAAACCGGGTCGAGGTATCTAATTTCCTAAAGTTGACGAACAAACTTCAGTGTTTTGGCTGTGTGTGGTCGTACCCTTTGTCTTGAAATACTCCTTTGCTATTTATAGAGGATTTGTACGTGTTTAACACGTAACAGATAGATCGTATTGCAGATCGTGATCCCTAACATCGTGGGAGTGTTTGAACAACCTCCTTGATCTTTGGGATCACGTTCCTGGATAATAGGATCAGTTACGATCCTTAACAAATGTGATAAATTTATTCCAACCCTGTCGACTTGACTGTACAGACTACGACCGACTTGGTCGACTTATCCAGAATTCCGTCGACTTGGCCCTACTAGTAGGCCTAGCTACTGTTGAGTCATCTTGGTTGACTTTGATCACCATACTCCTTCATTGTGAGTCGACCTAGTCGACCCCGTTCATAAGTCGACCTAGTCGACTTCGTCATGAGTCGACCTAGTCGACTTTGTCATGAGTCGACCTAGTCGACTTCGTCATGAATCGGCCTAGACGACTGTATCTTGGGCCGACTCGGAGTATGACTTGAGGGATTACTGGGTTTCTGTTCTAAACCCAGGCCCAGAATTAATTGACATGTCAACAGCTGCCTGTGTGTTATAATTGGGAACTGCATTGTCTTACAATGGGTCTCCTTGCAAAGTGCTGAGGTTTCCATGCTCAACTTTCTTATCGCTGCAGCGCTTACTTCTAGGACGCGGTTGTCGTGAATATGGGTGGCATGTTGTAATTATAAAGGATATATCACATTGTTGAATGATTTGGAGTTATTAATATGAACGATAAAGAAGTGTTCGAGGTTGGAAATGGTACATCTGAGAGTTTCGAAGGGACGCTAAAAGTGTAATGGTGTTTTTGTACAGAATCAGAAAGGACGTGTCCTCCAAAACAGAAGGAAGCGTCCTTGAGTGCACCGTAAATTACAGAACCGAGAGGGACAGGTCTTCCATAGTGAAGGACACGTTCGTGAGCATTATGTGAACGATGGAATCAAGAACTACGCGTCCTCCAATATGGAGGACGCGTCCTTCGTTGCGGAGTAACTTACAAAACTAAAAAAAACTCGTACTTAGGCAAATAATTCCTTAAAGAGAGTGTACTTTATGCGATGAAGATTAAGATCTAACTTTGCTTGTGTCCTTGAAGTTTTTGTTCGTTGCGGTTCGTCTTTGAAGCTTTCCCGGGATCCGTGAAGAATTTCCTCAACATGACATTGATCTGTGGCTCAATGAGGACAAAGGAAACGACTATTTTGAACCCCAATCTATGCACGATAAGGTACTCAGACGTGGTGAGCATATCCGGAGCATGGCATCTTGGGAAGCTTCAGGTAGAGTTACTCAATTTAATGACATTATTCTTCTTGTGGCTCTGGAATTTTTGCCTACTCTTCCACAATCAGGATTACCAAAGGTGTGCCATTCCTGGGGCATCATTTGATAACTTTCCTCGGGTTTCATTTGCATACAGGTGGGTCTTTCCCGAGCAGCACGACTAGCTCAAGGGCAGTCCATCAAGATCCAGCTACTAGCACCTCTGCCCACCACATGCAGGCTTTCATGCGGAAAAGGATGTTTGAGGAGCCTCTTGGGCATGCAACCTCAGTAATAACCGACATTCTTGAAAATGCAGTATTCAATTACGTGATCAGTTCTTTCCAGAAATGAGCTTTTCTCCACGAGTTGGCCATCAGGTTGTCTTAAACCCAAATTTTTTCGCAATAGTTCATCTGATGTTGTAATATATTAGGGTGTTCTTTTAATCGATCTTCTTTATGCGACGTATGTATCTCCTTAGTGTGCCAACTTATCTTGAAATGGCTTGATTGTTTCGATAAATGTTAAATCATCATACTCCAGTCGCATAAGCCGAATCGTAAGTAGCTCGGACAAAACAAGTAATGAAATTCATCCACCTCTAGCTACAAGTTTATATTATATTTTACGAATTTTGAAAGTTTCTGCGGTATACGACATAAAATTTTCTCATAAGAAGGTAATAGAGCTCGTGGTATATCCCGTTGGGCCATCGCGGGACGAGTCCCGATCAATAAACAATTAGCATAACTGGCCTGATGATGGGCCTGGTCCAGGATTCTATGTGAGCGAGCCCATGGGAAGGTAAGCTGAACCCCACGAGAAACCGCAAACAAACGGCCCCCCGGCGACCAACGCTAGCGCGGCAATGGAACGAGAAGAAGGGGGGAAGCTTCGCCGTTTGAATTGACCCCTCCCCTTCCCTGTCCTTCGCTCGCTTTCCACATCTTGTCTCTTCCCAACCCCTTCCCGATCGGGACCGCGCCGGGGGTTGGGGGTTACGGCATGGGTTGTTGCGTCAGCAAGAGCGGCGGCGACTCCAAGGCCAGCAGGGTGGCAAGGTGGCGATCCACCGGCATTGTCGCCCTCCGCGACTCCAAACTGAAGGCAATTGACTCGTTTCCGATGCTCGTTGGATGACTTCTTCCGGCTTTTCCTGTTTGTTTTCCCTGAGGCCGAGTCGATTGATTTTTTCGTTTTCTTTTTTCTTTGGGTTGTCGATGGAGGTTGTGAACTTCGGTGATGCGGGAAGAGCGAATTGGATTGTGTGTTGATTGGTTATCTTGAGCTTGAATTGGAAAGATAAAGGAGCCTTGTTGGTGAAACTTGTTGATGTTGTTAAATGATGCCTAGTATTTTCCTTGCCCGCAGCAGTCGATGTTTAGATGGAAATTGACATGGGGTTGGTGTCTCAGTATTAGGATACTACAAGAAGCTTTCTCTATCATGATTATTGCTGAAGTGAGTTATCGTCTTATGTGGTTGGAAGGTTGTTGTGAGAATGTATTTGTAAGCATGTGCAAGGGAAACGGTATGTTAGGGTTCTAGCTGGGATTTTGATTCCTCAAAGGTACTTGCAAGTTATTATTATTTCTGACGTATGTATGGCTTATCAACATGCGAGTGTGCCTCGAACATTTTTAATCTAAAACCTGACATTTCATTGTAATGTGGGGGGGAATTCCACGAGTTTTATCAGAAGTCTTCCTTAATCCTTTCAAATTTTTGTTGATGAGAATTTCTCGCTTATGTTGACCCTTTTATGAGCAGTCACTTCCGGATGAAGTACTTGAGCTGGAGAAGTCTGTCCAAACACTTGACCTGACACATAACAAATTAGGTACATTAACCATGTCACTGCATTGTCTGACTGACAAACCATATTTTTGTATTTTCGCCCCAGTTAATAATTTATAATCTCGTTATTATGTTGTAGTTGACCTTCCCGTGGAAATATGCAAGCTTATAAACATGCAGCGGCTGGTAAGATGGAGATTTTACTGTTTGCGTCATTTTTCATATGTGAAAGAGTTCATTCATCTTTTGTAACTTTGTCTTGGGACATGAAAATCTAAATGAATGTTCATTTCCATTTTAGATATTGGCTGAAAATCTCATTGAGCGGCTGCCCATCAATCTCGGGAAATTTCAGTCCCTGAAAATAATGATAATGGATGGGAATTGAATGAAATCCTTGCCTGATGAATGTAATCATCTTCACTAATTTTGCGAAAAACATTTAACGCATTTAGCTGTCTTTTTCTTGTTTCATGGTATAGTACTTTACTGAACTTCAATTCTCTAGGAGTTGTCTCTACCTTTTGACCGTCACATTCTTTCTGTAGTGGGACATCTAGTGAGACTTGAACGGCTGTCCATCTCAGGAAACTTGTTAACTAACTTGCCCGACACTATTGGGAGTTTGCGCAATGTAAGTACTAAGTATTTCAATATCCAAGGAAGAAACAAAATAAGGTTTGACTGAATGTAAAAGTCCATTACTCTCACAGCCATGTCATTCTGCTGTTATTTTGCTTCTTTTTACTTTGGTTAGATATTGAGTTTTAGATGTTTTGTAGACTATCTCATTTAGAAAACAATCCCCATATTTTGCTTTTGGCCTCTGAAAGGACAAATTTTTTATTTGCTGATTATCAGTCCAAAAGAAAATGTGATTACCCGACTAGCATCTGTTGTGGAAATCCATGATATAACACTTCCTTAGAAGCAGAAATGAGCTTCTTGGAGACTGTTGCTTTGTTTTGTTCTTTCCATTTAATGGCTGATGTTTGGGGGATGTCAGATTCCTGTGACCCCCATGGTGAAATGATTCCTCTTCCACTCCACCAGACTATGATTCTTCAATTGCTCTTTGCTTTGTGCACTCTAGTCTTGATAATGTCTTTAACAAGAAATATCTCAGGGTTCAGTGGAGCATCAGTTATGATTCAGCGTTTCTTTGTGCAGCTATTGCTTTTGAATGTCTCTAACAACAAATTGAAGTCATTACCTGAGTCAATTGGAAGCTGCTTCTCTTTGGAAGAGCTGCAGGCTGATGGTATGTCCCAAGTCCATTGCGTTCATTTCCATGACATATGTATATGTTGCCTGATTTTTGGTAACTCACAAACTACAACTTTTTCACCAACGGTGAAGAAATACTGCAATTTTGGATTCTATGTCCTGATATCAATTTATTCTGGTGCACTTTGTAGGTAATTCCATTGAAGAGATTCCATCTGACATTCTGCACTCTCGTCCATTTGAAGTCCCTGTCGTTGAACAATAACCAGGTGAATCAGGTAATGACCTTCTCCGTGTGATGGACTCTCCATCTCATTTCTTTCGTCCACCACAACCTTTGCACCCATCGTGCCCTCGACGGCCCACTAGTTGTATTATTGTGAAAAGAAATAGAGGTTAATTGACCTCAAGAAAACATGTATTAGAAGAATTAAATAAATAAAACGTTCCATAAAAAATCCAATTTCATTGTGTTTTAATTCGATTCATACGGTTGGGATTAATTTCTGACTATTCATAATAACAATAATATCAATAATATTTAATAGTAAGTAATAATAACATATAGTTTAGACACGTGCCGTATCGGGACTCCGCCGCCCACTGATTGTGATTGTGCACGGAAAATAAAAGCGGGCCGACAGTCGAGCCCTTTTCCGTCAATTCCGAAAAAAAGTTTGCCCCTTTTCGTGGATCTCGGATCTCTTCTACCCTCGATTCGATCCTCCTCCGCCGGCTAATCGCCCGATTCAAGGTCTCTTCCTTTCAGTGCTCGTCTTCCGCTGTCGATCTATACCGTTTTAGGCCGGAACGGATCCGGATTGTTTTTTCTAGGGTTTCCAGTTTGGATCAATGATTTTGGGGCCCTTTCTTGTCGATTTTGTTCTGGGATTGTGAAATTAGGCTCAATATCACTTCCCTGTTGTGTCGCGTCGCTCAATTCGGGGGTAATTCTTCGTTCACTTTTCTAGGGTTCGGGGTGTTTTTGAATTTGGGATTAGGGATTGAATTGAACCCGTTTCTGCCAGGACCCCACTTTTACGGGGAATCTTGTTGAAATCTCTCCTCTTCTCGGTCTAATTGTCGGAGAGTTTGTAAAAGTAGGATAGCTAGAGTTAGGGTTTTTCGAAATTGGGGTTTTGGTGTGGAAGTGTGGGAGTTTCGTTATATCTTTTAGGAGTGTTTGCCGAAATGATTTTCCCACCCCAATTTGGACGAATAGATCCCGGTTTCACCCCAACCTGTAGGAACTCCTCTTTGAGGTAAAATTAATCACATTGCATGAAGCATTTAATGTTACTAGATGTGTCATATCCCAGAGATTTGAAGTTCCTGGGCCTTTAAGAATTTCATGCACGTGTTGATTGCACCCTTGCCATCACAGTTGGTAAAGTGACTTCTATCAGCAGTTTAGGGCCCCCCACCTTTCCTTCCAATCACTTACCATACTGCCTTTCTCCATGATGTAATAAATAAGAAATACCGCTTAAAACATTTTCTCTTTAAAGTTGTGTCGGGGACTATTTCATTGGTGTAGACAAATTACAAATATTTACTCCTGAGCTGAGAGGGGTTACTTATTTTTATTGTCATGGTGGATAGAAGCAATTAATTAAGCTGCTGAGTTGGAGATTCTGTGTATTTGATGATCAAGTGGATCATTGGCTGTTGAAAGAAAATGCTTGCTGGAATTTTGGGTCACTTGAGTCCGGTTTACCATGTCCTTATTTTGTGTAGTGTTGTGCCTTTCTAGTGGATATTAGCAGAATCTGGTTGTTCCACGGGTAGCGTTGAATGTTCTGAATATCTCATCTTGGAGCTCTTTCTTTTTTACCGTGATGCAGTTGGAAGATGGTGCAGAAACGATCTTTTGATGATCAGGCATCCCATGAATCTCCTTCGAAGCTTCGTAGGCAGGAACAATTCTGCAATCAGCCAGTTTTGTTTCCTGGATATGATTTTTATGAGGAATCCATCGCTCCGGTGAATTCTTCAGGTTGGAAAATTGAGAACCGCCATCATATGTGGTCTCTATCATCTACTTATGTCTTTCACTAGCTCATATGAACATAAAAGTCTACTTACGTCTTTCACTAGCTAATATGAACGTGGAAGTCATTCTGATGTGATTGTAATTTTTATATTTAAAGGGATTTGTCTGGGGGCGTACCAATTTGACATTGCTGAGAGTCGTTCGGTTGTGATATGAAAACTGAATTTTTATGGGGCCATACCAATTTGACCTCACTTTCATCGATGCTTGTGTTTTTGTCCTTGTTCAGTAAAACCTGAAGATTGGTCACTGACAAGAGTAGTGGGCAAAGATGAAATGTTCTGTGGTATGAGAAAACCTCCTATGGACCTAAAAAACTACTGCCCTCAAACCAAAGAGGACATTCACTTACCCGAAGATTTTTGTGAACGTGTCCCCTCCGCATTCTATCCAGAGCACAGAAGCACTGTGTCGAGCTATTCACATGATAACTATAGATGGCTTCTGCGAAATCCGCCGCAGAAAGTAGTCCCCATTGGACCAGAGTATCAGGCCGACATTCCTGCATGGAGCCCCCCAGATAATCCTGTTGTTATCAGCAAATCTCTGAGGACTGCTCATTTCGTGTCTGTAAACGATACTGAAGATAAGCTTGCTGGTATTTGTGTCACTCCACTGTCTGGTCTTGAAGTCTGTAGAATTGATAATGACCAAGTTGGAGCTGGAAGGGGTGATTGTGGTTGCCGAGATGAGGGATCATTGAGGTGTGTGAGGCAACACATAGTAGAAACCAGAGAGAAGCTCAGGATGGCAGTTGGGGAGGATGCATTTCTTGAATGGAGTTGCCATGATATGGGAGAGCAAGTGGCAGACAGGTGGCTGGATGAGGAAGAAGTGCTATTCCGGGAAGTAATATTTTCAGGCCCTTCTTCCACAGGCAAAAACTTTTGGAATTATCTATCTTCCACCTTTCCCTCTCGGACGAAAGCAGAAATAGTTAGTTACTATTACAACGTCTTTATGCTTCAAAGGAGAGCAAGACAAAACAGATGTGCCCTATTGAATGTTGACAGTGATGATGACGAGTGGCATTCTAGCGACGAGGAAGATGAGGATTCTGATGTTGAATATCCCGAAGAAGAAGGTGGTCTTGTTAGCAGCAACGGTTTGGTAGAGACGAATGAATCTGATGGCTATATAGAAGAAGAAATGTCAAGTGATGAAGCGGATGCTGCAGAAATATGTCCTCCAAAGTTGATTGGTAAAGATGATGGCACTCAAGATGACTCGTGCACGTCATTCGAGAGCGTGGATGCTTTAACAGGAACTCGTTTTAAGGATAGCGATGTTAATCCATGGCTTGACGCAGATGTGCAAAACTATATCTCTGAGCCTGGCGATGTTAAGTTTTGGGATGCAGGCGACCTTTTCTACCCAAGCACAGGAGTTGACTTCTTGCCAACTGTCAGTATGATCGAGGAGGTTTTTGCAGACGAGCCCTGGAACCTCAACCAAGATCCAAACGGTCTAAGTTAGTACATATTGTAAGATTATATTAGCATAATAGAACTGGTGTGGACTGCCATTTGCAGTTTTGCATCTCCTTGAAATTGAAGCCTCTCCAGTCTTCTGAGGTTTTCGGTGGCAGTCAACCGACCAGTGTAAATAATCTATGTTCTCCTTAAAAGTGTCTAATTCTTTGTACATTTGGGATTCTTAATCCCTTTGCCGTAAGTTTATAGAGTATCGATGAGAAATCAAAAAAGATTTGCTATTTACCCGGCGGATTCAAGTGATCGGCTCTTATGGCCTGCATCTGGCTGTGCATCATGAAGGTAAAGGGCATGAATTTCTGCAGATATTTTCTGGGTTTGTCCACTGTTCAAGATAAATGACTGCTCGTGTTCCGCCCATTCGGGTGAATCCCGTAAGCTGTCGATCGCGAAGATTGTTCCAACTGCTCCCAACTATACTTACTTAAGCCAGTATAAAGCCGCCATCTCAATCAAAAGGGGGGTCGGCACGCTTGCAGTTACAGTAGTGCAATCCCACTCATATTTAATCATTAACATTTCATTTAATTGATTAGTAGTTGGGTATGGCCTGGATCAGATCTAGAAGTGACTACAATATACAACGTGCCCCAGTTGCCGAGCAAAACTAACACACCACGTTTGAGGTTTTGGAATGTGAATATCAAAAAAGTGTAATGTGGGTCCATTGCCTATGTCCCATTAGAGAGGTTTGGTAGCTGGGCAACCCCTTTCCTGAAAGGACAGATAATCCAGATTCCAAATCCTCCTGCAATTTTAAGGGCTTAAACTTTTGCCAAAGTAGTTGAAATCAATTTGAGATTTGCAGTCCATTACCTGATCTCATCTGACTTAAGCAATCAATGCAGTTTGTAGCGAAGTCCTTCGAACTGGATTGGGTAGTTCTCGTAGATTTAGAGCTTACGCTGGGCCGCCCCACCTCAGTTAAATCTCGAGTTATGGGAAAATGAGTGGAAACGAACCTCTCATGGGATGATTGTTAGTCCTGGGACGGCCACAAAGCCAACAAAAGGCAGGAAGCCAAAGCAAAAAAGTCCAACCACAGACCGAGCCAAACCACATCTACTTTGGGATGCATAGAGCCGGCTAGGAGCAGACCAACAAGAAAATATGTTGATCAAGCATGAGGTCGAGTAAACAAATAGAATTCAAATGTAGTCGAGTTGTGCAAGTCAGACTTTTAAAGGGTACACATCCACGTTTCGGCGAGTCTTAAGGGTGTAAGGATGTAAAAGGAAAAAGAGAAAGAGAGCCGGCTCCGTCTCACTCATTGGACGATAACAATGGCCGGCAACTCGAATAAAAATAAATTTTGATCGGAGAAGTTCGACGAAAGGCAGGATTCTTGCTTCACAACTTATTTGCAATCACCGGACAAACTCCCCAAAGAGGAAGTCCAGTTTTCCTTGTAAGAAGTTGGTGGTCTTTAAGAGTTTGGGTGGAAAGAAATTGGTGAAAGGGCCAAAACTCTTTTAAGAGTTTGGGTGGTCAGAACAATGCGTAATTGCCTTGTAAAAAGTGGGGGCCTTTCTCCGTGCTACCGAGTCCTAAGCCTCGATGAATTGCATACTTGGAGGACGTCTCCAGAACTAGTTCAAAAGCAAACACCAAGACAAACCGTGATGCTCTGCAATAATTAGTCTGTCGGCTTCTACTCTCACTCTACTAGGTTTACGTAAAAAAACAGAAAGGGAATACATTTTGATCGTTTGTGCCGAAGCCCTCGATGCCCACGAAGGAGGGAACGAGTATATGCTTCAAATAAGCTTCCTTCTTTCTTTTCCTTTTGACGCAGATGCTGATGTAACAGTAATTTCCTTGCGCGTAGCCAGCTTGGTCGATACTGTTGATATCGAGAATATCAATGTGACTGAGTGAAAGCAGTCGGGGCCGTATTGTATTCCCGTGTCGACTGCAACTATCGACATGAATTGTTATCTTAAATTAAAAGTGCAAATAAAGCGATAAGTTAGGAAGAAGAGGGGAGGGGGCAGTTGGTAGGATGGCTGGTGTGTTGTTAGTTCCCTTTCCACATCCTCCCCATCCCTTTAGTTAGACCCGCTTCTCCGAACTGGAACCCGATGGCACGCTTGTGGCCTACTCGCGTACATGTGCCGTCGTGTCTCTTAACACCCCCTCGTTTTCATCACTTGACAGTCCCTTGCTTTGCTTGCATGGATTTCTCCACCCTTCAAAAAATTAAAATAAAATCAAGCCTGCTTAACCTTTAACCTTAGCTTAGCTTAAACAGCACTTACACTTAACACACACACACACAACACCCGAACACAGACCCAATAACATTCTACCTCTTTTTGCTGAGATCTGATCTGATTTTGAGGTTGTACTTTGATTGTCTGATCTGGGATTTTCCTGAAATTGTTGCAAGTGGTAGAGAAAAGGAGGAGGATGATGAGGGATGAGGATGGTGATGTTAAAGTCAAACATGTGTGCAGGTTCTGTGACAAGAGCTTCCCAAGTGGGAGGCAATTGGGAGGTCACATGAGGTCTCATCAGAACCACAACAATCTAATTTCTGAACCAGAAGGGATAGCTGGCGAGAAGAATCGGAGGAAGAAGATCAGGGTGAGGATCAAGAAGATGGAGAAGGGTCTCGATCCGGGGGAGAATTTTGAGTGCAGTGTGGAGTTGGGTCACGGAGGGAGAAGAGGAGCTTATGTTTTGAGGGAGAATCCGAGGAAGAGCTGGAGGATTGCGGCGGATGAGTCGAGCGAGGACGTGTCATCAGATCGGGACAAGTCCTGCAGGGAGTGCCGGAGAGGGTTCGGGTCATGGAAGGCCTTGTTTGGACACATGAAGAGGCACGCGTTGGAGGACCGGGACTCGAGAACCAGCGACGACCGGAGGGAGATAGCTGTTCCAGCAGTAGGGGAGGAAGATAGCTGGTCGGGGGACGAGGATGAGGAGGAGGTGGCTGTGCCTCGCCATATGAGGAGATCGGGCAGAAGGAAGGGGTACATGGTGGCTGCAGCCAGCTCATCATCGCTGTCACCGGTCAATAATAACGAAGATGGCAACGAAGGTGGTCATCACCATAATATGGCATCCTCGGTGTCGGAGATTGATCAGGAGCAGGAGGAGGTGGCTATGTGCCTGATGATGCTTTCGAAGGACGTTGGCCAATGGAAAGTCTCGGATTCCATTGTTGCAACGCCATCCAAGGCAAAAATGCCCTGGCAGGATGCCAAAAAGGTCGGCGGTAGTATCGGGAACTCTGTCTCAGATAATTTGGATGCTAAGTATGAAGAAGTCGAATTCCAATCCCGGGTTGACAGGAGAAGAGACAGGAAGAGACCATGGTCGTCCTCTTCAGATTTGAATGATTTCGAACAAGGGATGAAAACCCAGAAAGAGTTTGCGACCGGCAAAGTCGGTCTCGGATTCATATCTGGGATTTGGGTGAATTCGGACAAGAGGACCAGATTCGAGTGCTCGACGTGTAACAAGGTCTTCCACTCTTACCAAGCATTGGGTGGTCATAAGGCCAGCCACAGTAAGATCAAGGATTGCTTCCCAGCCAAGATCGATGGCAATGACAACAGTATCGAGATTCACACCTCCCGCGCATCAAACAACGTCCCCGGTACGATCGAGAGGAGGACAAATGGGATCGTGGGAAAGAAACACGAATGCCCGGTCTGCCTGAAGGTGTTTCCTTCTGGGCAGGCCCTGGGTGGTCACAAGAGGTCCCACATGCAGCAGGGAAGTAGGGCCATCCTGAACGTGAGGGACGCCTTCGACCTCAACCTGCCTGCGCAGATGGAGGAGGAAGGGAGCAGCCATGTGACATTCAGTTCCTGGGGTGCCGGAAGCAGCAGACACAGCCAAGAAGAGCCTCTCGCTGGCCTTTGACTTTGATATTTCAATCTTCATACGAAAGAGACTACACATTTCACTTAATCTTATTATTGATTGAATTCATTCTTTAAGCTTCACCTTTTGATTTTGTTTATTCTTCTTTAAATCCAAACTTAAAAGACATCAGAACAGAAGAAGTTGTAAACTGTTCCTGCGGCTGGGATTGAAAAAGGATTGAAAAATTATCCTTTGAGATTTTAATATTGTTTTTCCGGGTTCGAAGCCAATAAGGCCCATTTAGACCTAAGTATTTTTGTCCCACGTTAATTGGGAAAGGCACCTCGGGGTTTTCCAACCCCTATATAAAGGAGCCTTCCCCTTCCCTTTTTTTTGTTTATTCTTCCTATTTCTCTGTCGCTCTCTTAAATCCTTTTTGGGTTATAAAGAGATTTCAGTTCATATTTTTTTGTTCCTGACTCGTGAGTGCACACGAGTCGGACGCAAGTAATATGTCATTATAACATTTTTGTTTAGATTTCGTTGAGAAGAATCGACTCTTTGTCTTTGGAGGCTCACTGAACAGACAAGACCTCCGCCAACACCACGTAGAAGAAGCTCCAGCTCATAAGAAAAATGTAAAGATTGCTCGGGGAAGGCCTGAGGGATCCCGATTGGATGTCAGGATGCATGGCTTCGTAGATGTGAAGGGGTGGGCTTGAGCTTTGTTAGGCAGCCTAAATGATGAATATTTTTGTTGGTATCTGTTGACATGGCAAAAATCTTGGGCTTAATTATAAGAAATCATAAGTCCAAGCCCACTTTTGTGTGAACCCGCCAGGGAAGTACTAAGTCTACAAAGGACTGTCGGGATCAAGTCTACGGGGTCTAAGTCTACGAGGGTCCGTGTCTACGGGGGTCCGTGTCTACGAGGGTCAGAAAAGATCTTGACTCCAAGATTTTCGGGAAGAAGATTATGGGGCCACGTTCCCATTTGGAAAGATCTTCAGATAGAGGAAAATCTGAGGATTTGATTTAATATAATTAATTTAAGAAAGAGAAGTGGTTAAGTTGGATAAAAGCCACGTATACCAGTCAGGTTGTTACCAAGATTCTAGGGAGTTGATTGAGAGGGCCACGACCCTCAAAATAGCCTAAGAACGTGTCAAACGTGTTCAGCACTCAAGCCTTGCAAGATTCAGTATAAAAGGGGGAACAGATTCTCCTTAGGAAATTCTCACGATCAATCAGCCAAACACAAGCTTTGCATTGCTTGTCACCCTTAGTTTAGTAGATACCTCGGCCTGGGTTTATTAGGTCATCAAACAGCGGAGTGAGCAACCGTAGCTCCGTTGATCAACCTTCCGCCAGCACTCCCATCGTCGAGACGAGCAGCCGTAGTCTCGACACCTAGCTTCCACCATCGCCTCCACCGTCGGGACGAGCAACCGTAGTTCCGGCGATCATCCTCCGCCTGCATCTCCGCCACCAAGGTGTTCATCCGGGGCCTTAGCATCCACATCCGACATCCGCCCGATTCTGCTTCACGGGGCGCAAGTCTACAGCGCACTGTACCGAGTCTACAGCGTCAGCAGTGACGTCAGCTCCAGTCGCACCTCCAGCAGCGAGTGTACATTGCCTCCGTTGTCCATACCACCGTTTCTTTCCTTCATTTTTATGGCTGTAAGCATTCGTTTCTTCTTTTAAAACTTTGAACTTGTAACAGCCGTATTATTTATCATTGAAATTCATCTTTCTGGCGACCACATACAATTCTCTGTGAGTCCAATTGCCAAATATTTTCGACGTGGTCCGTTTCCTACGCGAACACGTCTTTGGCGACCACAGTGGGAGCCGAGTTAATACTCACATGGCAAAGAATACCAGGAGTTGGGTTAATCGCGACCCTCCACCTCCATTAGATGGAGACGGTCAGAATATAACAGGATACGCAAAGGAGGAGACCACGGCTCTAGGAAGCCAAGTGGCTGCAACTCGACACTCTTTCGGGGCACATACTCAACCCACTAGGCTTGAGTTCTATAAAGAATTTAATGATATGAAGAACTTGATGGACAGGCGTTTTACTAGGCTACAAGACAATATAATTCATATACTGGAGCAAATCTGTGCCTTAAACCGGCCAAGCGCCGCTGCAAAGCCAAAAAACTAGGAAATGACTCGTGACGAGTCTACGAAAATGATCAGTCCTGACCATGTCTACGACAACGACGATGTAGATTGGGACGAGTATACTCATAAAGCCAATAGAGCCAGGCAGCCCAACTCTTTCGTCCCGGCACAAGTTTTCGAAAACTTTACTTATGGGGGCTTCAAAATAAATGAGTATGCGAACAATGCTCATTTATATCGACGAAGAGAGAGTTTTCATACGGAACCTTCCGTCGAGGGTTATATCCCCACTCCCGAACCTCCCGTAACAATTCATTCATACCAAAAACACCCACGGATGAGTACGTGCCCATAACAACATCTCCTATTGATGTAGATGTCAGAATAAACCCGTCGCTAGAGGTTGATAAAGTTAAGCAATTTGGTCTGCCAACCCTTAAAGATGTTGGGGTACAAGTGGTAGAACAAGTTATGTCAAATTATGTGCGTGTAATCGACGTCCAACAATTAAAAAATGAAATTACAATTCATACTTTTCATACTTTCCAACCAGAGGTTAACTTCGTAGAGAACCTTGAAATTCCCGAGCATGAACTATGGGCACCTGGAGAAACAATAATGGCCAACCCATTATTATGGTGCCACTTGCCATTTGACCCGGGTGGCTTGCAACACGATTTAAGACAACGTCTTGCACAACAAAATAAGTATATAGACATAGTGATCCAACCTACACGGGCTTATAGAGTTTGGCAAATACCATGGGATCACGCAATTTGGCGTTAGGTTTTAAATCCCCAAAGTTCCTTTAGTTTTAAGTTTCTTTATTCGTAATCCAAACCACTTCACAATGCTGGGTTAGACTCTCAGCTAAGATTGTCTCACCCTAAGAGGGGGGCTTATGTTGACATGGCAAAAATCTTGGGCTTAATTATAAGAAATCATAAGTCCAAGCCCACTTTTGTGTGAACCCGCCAGGGAAGTACGATTGTCGGGATCAAGTCTACGGGGTCTAAGTCTATGAGGGTCCGTGTCTACGGGGGCCCGTGTCTACTAGGGTCAGAAAAGATCTTGACTCCAAGATTTTCGGGAAGAAGATTATGGGGCCACGTTCCCATTTGGAAAGATCTTCAGATAAAGGAAAATCTGGGGATTTGATTTAATTAATTTAATATAAGAAAGAGAAGTGGTTAAGTTGGATAAAAGCCACGATCAGATTGTTACTAAGATTTTAGGGAGTTGATTGAGAGGGCCACGACCTTCAAAATATCCTAAGAACGTGTCAAACGTGTTCAGCACTCAAGCCTTGCAAGATTCAGTATAAAAGGGGGAACAGATTCTCCTTAGGAAATTCTCAGCCAAACACAAGCTTTGCATTGCTCGTCACCCTTAGTTTAGTAGATACCTCGGCCTGGGTTTATTAGGTCATCCTTCCAACAGCGGAGTGAGCAACCGTAGCTCCGTTGATCAACCTTCCGCCAGCACTCCCATCGTCGAGATGAGCAGCCGTAGTCTCGATACCCAGCTTCCACCATCGCCTCCACCGTCGGGACAAGAAACCGTAGTTCCGGCGATCATCCTCCGCCTGCATCTCCGCCACCAAGGTGTTCATCCGGGGCCTTAGCATCCACATCCGACATCCGCCCGATTCTGCTTCACGGGGCGCAAGTCTACAGCGCACTGTACCGAGTCTACAGCGTCAGCAGTGACGTCAGCTCCAGTCGCACCTCCAGCAGCGAGTGTACATTGCCTCCGTTGTCCATACCACCGTTTCTTTCCTTCATTTTTATGGCTGTAAGCATTCGTTTCTTCTTTTAAAACTTTGAACTTGTAACAGCCGTATTATTTATCATTGAAATTCATCTTTCTGGCGACCACATACAATTCTCTGTGAGTCCAATTGCCAAATATTTCCGACGTGGTCCGTTTCCTACGCGAACACGTTTTTGGCGACCACAGTGGGAGACGAGTTAATTCCCACATGGCAAAGAATACCAGGAGTTGGGTTAATCGCGACCATCCACCTCCATTAGATGGAGACGGTCAGAATATAGCAGGATACGCAAAGGAGGAGACCACGGCTCTAGGAAGCTAAGTGGCTGCAACTCAACACTCTTTCGGGGCACATACTCAACCCACTAGGCTTGAGTTCTATAAATAATTTAATGATACGAAAAACTGGATGGACAGGCGTTTCACTAGGCTACAAGACAATATAATTCAAATACTAGAGCAAATTAGTGCCTTAAACCGGCCAAGCACCGCTGCAAAGCCAAAAAACTGGGAAAGGACTCGTGACGAGTCTACGAAAATGATCAGTCCTGACCATGTCTACGACAACGACGATGTAGATTGGGACGAGTATACTCATAAAGCCAATAGAGCCAGGCAGCCCAGCTCTTTCGTCCCGGCACAAGTTTTCGAAAACTTTACTTATGGGGGCTTCAAAATTAATGAGTATGCGAACAATGCTCATTTATATCGACGAAGAGAGAGTTTTCATACGGAACCTTCCGTCGAGGGTTATATTCCCACTCCCGAACCTCCCGTAACAAATTATTCATTCGTACCAAAAACACCTACGGAGGAGTACGTGCCCATAACAACATCTCCTATTGATGTAGATGTCAGAATAAACCCGTCGCTAGAGGTTGATAAAGTTAAGCAATTTGGTCTGCCAACCCTTAAAGATGTTGGGGTACAAGTGGTAGAACAAGTTATGCCAATTATGTGCGTGTAATCGACGTCCAACCATTAAAAAATGAAATTACAATTCATACTTTTCATACTTTCCAACCAGAGGTTAACTTCGTAGAGAACCTTGAAATTCCCGAGCATGAACTATGGGCACCTGGAGAAACAATAATGGCCAACCCATTATTATGGTGCCACTTGCCCTTTGACCCGGGTGACTTGCAACACGATTTAAGACAACGTCTTGCACAACAAAATAAGTACATAGACATAGTGATTCAACCTACACGTGCTTATAGAGTTTGGCAAATACCATGGGATCACGCAATTTGGCGTTAGGTTTTAAATCCCCAAAGTTCCTTTCGTTTTAAGTTTCTTTATTCGTAATCCAAACCACTTCACAATGCTGGGTTAGACTCTCAGCTAAGATCGTCTCACCCTAAGAGGGGGGCTTATGTTGACATGGCAAAAATCTTGGGCTTAATTATAAGAAATCATAAGTCCAAGCCCACTTTTGTGTGAACCCGCCAGGGAAGTACTAAGTCTACAAAGGACTGTCGGGATCAAGTCTACGGGGTCTAAGTCTACGAGGGTCCGTGTCTACGGGGGTCCGTGTCTATGAGGGTAAGAAAACATCTCGACTCCAAGATTTTCGGGAAGAAGATTATGGGGCCACGTTCACATTTGGAAAGATCTTCAGATAGAGGAAAATCTGAGGATTTGATTTAATATAATTAATTTAAGAAAGAGAAGTGGTTAAGTTGGATAAAAGCCACGTATACCAGTCAGGTTGTTACCAAGATTCTAGGGAATTGATTGAGAGGGCCACGACCTTCAAAATATCCTAAGAACGTGTCAAACGTGTTCAGCACTCAAGCCTTGCAAGATTCAGTATAAAAGGGGAACATATTCTCCTTAGAAAAAACTCACGATCAATCAGCCAAACACAAGCTTTGCATTGCTCGTCACCCTTAGTTTAGTAGATACCCCGGCCTAGGTTATTGGGTCATCCTTTCAACAGCGGAGTGAGCAACCGTAGCTCCGTTGATCAACCTTCTGCCAGCACTCCCATCGTCGAGACGAGTGATACGGGGACGGCAAGGAATAGATGATTCCTAAACCGAAAACGAATGGGGACGTCACTGAAAAGGGTGCGGAATGGAGTGACGCTTAGTATGGACGGAAAGTGTGTGGGGTAGGCGGCTGAATGATGAAAGGAAGGGTTGAGATCAACCTCCACGGATACAGATGCACCACCGTGAAAGAAGACTCGGGTAGACTCGTTTGACCGTGGATACAGATACACCACCACGAACAAGACGAGGGCGAGGCACAACACGGAGGATACAGATACACCACCACCGGTTGATACACTCTACTCAATCCGCACTTGGAAATCCACCAAATGAAGAACGAGGTTTGAAGGAGAATCCACTCACTTCGGATAAAAGACACTAAGTCTGATAAGGGTTTATAATTTGATTCAAAAAAAGCTTTTTTTCAAATGAGTACAAGGTGCCCATTATATAGGGAACACCTGAAGAAGAACTTAAATGCACGAAATGAACCTAGGCTAGATGCATGCAAGGCCAGATTCATGGACGAACCATAAATGGCTTATTGGAAATGCAACAAAGTAAATGCAAAGCATAAATGAGGAATGCGAAATGATTCAGCTTCCTCGAGGCTCTCTTCATCTTCGAGACTCTTGGTTTGGCCGACTCTTCGTTGCTCAGTCGCTGATCGCGTCGACTTGGTCGCACCTCCTTGAGTCGCGTCGACTTGGTCGCACCTCCTTGAGTCGCGTCGACTTGGTCGCTCACTCGCTAGCGAGTAAAGTGACTCCTCTCTTGCTGCGCGTCGACGGGGATAAGTTGTCGTCCGTCTTTGTATCAACGAGCAGCCGTAGTCTCGACACCCAGCTTCCACCATCGCCTCCACCGTCGGGACGAGCAACCGTAGTTCCGGCGATCATCCTCCGCCTGCATCTCCGCCACCAAGGTGTTCATCCGAGGCCTTAGCATCCACATCCGACATCCGCCAGACTCTGCTTCACGGGGCGCAAGTCTACAGCGCACTGTACCGAGTCTACAGCGTCAGCAGTGACGTCAGCACCAGGTCTACGTTTCGCGACAACGAGTCTACAGCGTCAGCAGTGACGTCAGCTCCAGTCGCACCTCCAGCAGCGAGTCTACATCGCCTCCGTCATCCATACCACCGTTTTTTCCTTCATTTTTATGGCTGTAAGCATTCGTTTCTTCTTTTAAAACTTTGAACTTGTAACAGCCGTATTATTTATCATTGAAATTCATCTTTCTGGCGACCACATACAATTCCCTGTGAGTCCAATTGCCAAATATTTCCGACGTGGTCCGTTTCCTACGCGAACAATATGCAAAGGTTTGCGGCAAACTAACTCGGCTTCGGCTTTCTAAAGTTCAAGGCATCCACAAGTGGGGATAATTATCTTAGGTTAGAGATTACACAGAAAGTCGCACCGCATCGTCCCATAAACATTTGAGGAGAAAAGGAGAAATAAATCATATCCAAACCTCAAAAGATCATTTTTTGGCATAGAAAACAAAAAGGAGTTTGGTGAAGCCCACAAAGGAAATGCAGAAGTGGGTTCACTCCCATGTTTGATCCAAAATAACGTTAGTTCGTAAAATATTTTACAAAATGGGTTGGTCAAACCTAAAATTTCTCAACTAGTGTCGATATATCGGAGTTAGGAGCTCCAATTTTGATTTACAAAGAAGTCGGAGTCCGTGACTCTAATTTAGGCACCTCAGACATAAACTCGGAGTTGTTGAATCCAAGTTTATGGGGGATGTCAAGAAATCATTAACTCAGAGTCCTTAACTCTTATTTCAGTCCAACAATCACAAAATTGGAACCACAAACTCCGATTTTAGTGAGACGCGACCCAAATTCTCAAGTCGCAGACCAAAGTCGGAGTCTTGAACTCCGAGTTTGGTGCATATTGGAGAAAATCAGAGTCGGGAACTTTGATTTTTAGGCATCATAGCCACAACCCTTTAGGGTTATTTTCATTTGTGTCCGAACGAAACACTCGGCCAGACCCGCCTCCCTGCCCCCCCTCCCGCGTCGGCCATGCCGTCCCTCCAAACCTCCCCGCCACCCACGCCGTCCCTCCACAGATTCGGTCCTCCCACCTCTCCGACACGTGCATCCCCTACCGTGCGGCCCCGCCGCAGATTCGGTCCTTCCCGCCTCACAGCTGTGCCTCCCCCCTACATCCAGTCATCCTCGCCTCAGATTCGTGCCTCGCAGCTAAAGGTATTAACTGTTGGTCCCTTTAATGCGTTCGATCTGATGTATGCTTTCCGTAACCGTGGATTTGAACTACGTTGTTGGATTGTAGCCTGATGAAGTTAGATTTTGTTGAATTTCGTTGTGAATTTTACCTTATTTCATTGGCATTGTGAACCTCACTATTTGATTTTACCTTATTCTAGTAGGTTTAACATTATAATTTCCTCAATCGAGTTACTAAATATCGCGGATGGGAATGTCACCAATGGACATGATGGCGTTAGTTATGAGAGAGGTCCTTTAAAAAGAATTGAACTAGCGAAAGTCATCAATTATGATGGTTTAGAGAGCATGTTATGTGTTGCCATGTCTGTTGAAGTTGAAACGAGATTAAATAATGCCCATAAATATTCGGTGTTAGAGTATAACAATGTTGGTGTGAATTATGTAATGGTCCCTGTAAGGAAAGTTGATGACGTCGGGTTGTTAATTAAGTTTCACCTTTCAAATTCAAGAAATATTCAACAATTATATGTTAGTGAGGGATGAGGTTGTACCGTCGACCGTGCATCGTTTAAGCTCAGTGATAGAAAATAATAGTGAGGGTTGAACGTCATGTACAACGGGATGTACCGGTTAAAGTAGAGAAGCCTTATCCAATTGGTAAGTTATAATGCTTGATTAGAAGATGATCGTCCTATTCTTGATTCTATTATGAATTTCGACGTAGATGTGTACATCGACGATGAATTGTTTAATGATTCGATGCAGGTTGGGAGATGTCATATGATTATTATCTTTGTAATCAAATGGTGACGACAATTGAAGTAGACGAAGGATCTAGTAGAAGAATAAAGGGGAAGGGGAAGGAGAAGGAGAAACTGCTCCCATTTTTTGATAGTTATGTTGTTGATGATAAACGTAATGGGTTTGACGAGTATGAGAACGATCCAATTAGGCACGTTAGTGACATGATAGGGGAATTTCGAAAAGGGAGGAGGTTCAAGGATAAGAAGGAGCTTATAGTTTCCTTGAATAATTTTCACATACAGAACCACTGCAACTATTAGGTACTTGAATCTAATACGAAAACGTGAGTTGTTTGTTGCTATGATGCTGATAAGGGGTGCAAATGGAGGTTACGAGCAATTTAAAGGGCTTGTGATGATGAATCCGAAGTTACAATATTTGGGGAGGCACATAGTTGCCTTAATCCTCTGTTATTGCATGATCACGAGCGGTTAGTAACTAATTTTATGGCGCCGTTATTTAGACAGTTTGTGAGAAACACTCCGGAGGTAAAAGTTTCATTTCTACACAATATCATTAGAGAGAAATATGGATATGAAGTACCATGGAGAAGAGTGTGGGATGCAAAAAAAAAAAAGCAGTAGCGATGGAGTACCGTGATTGGGAGGAATCTTAAAATGAGTTGCCTCATCTTTTGAATGCAATTCTGAGGTAAATCCAGGTACATGCATTGATTGGGGTGGTTCATACATCGTTGGATATGCTTATTTTCAATTTCAAAGAGTTTTTTGGTGTTACGCACCTAGCATAACAGCATTTCGATATTGTCGACTTGTGATTAGTATTGATGGAACATTCTTGTATGGAAAATACAAGCATAAGTTGTTAATTACTTGTAGCGTTGATGGACAAAATCATATTGTCCCCCTTTCCTTTGCAATTGTAGACAAGGAAAGTTATTGGTCATGGGGTTAGTTTTTGAAATGTTTGAAACAATATGTGGTGGGCGACCAACATTAGGGGATATGTCTGATTTCAGATAGACATTCTGGCATTATTACGACAGTCAATGATGTGAAGGTTGGTTGGACTCCTCCATTTGTATATTGTGGGTTTTGCCTTCGTCATGTTGCTAGCTATTTTAATACCAGGTATAAGAATGCCATCAGTAAGAAAAGGCTAGCAATTGCAGCGAAAAAGTGTATGTATGCTAAGTTTTGGGCCATATTCCGTCTCATTGTTAGCACGATAGGTGATTTAAGCTTATGTCATGCATGCATATTTCATGAACACTTATTTTAGTCTCGTGTTTCAAGTTATTTGGCATCCATCTATGGATAATATCGTAGAAAGACTACCACAATATTGTCTGGAAGGTCAAGAACTCTGGAGGGCAAGAGTACCCCTTATCTGCTTCTATTTAATCGAGTAGCACTTTCCGGATTGAGTAATTCGACAGTTTGGCGAAGAATAGCTGGTGTCATGGCAGCCTTCGAACACGGGAAAACATCTTCACAAGATAGACATGCGTGAGAAGTACCTCGATGATTGGCTCCACATCCATTTAGACTATATTGCTTTATGGCAACAACGGGATCAAAACATTGTGCCCTTGAGTTGGGATACATCGACCAGCTATAATACGTGGTATAGGCGGATTAGTCGGCTATATCTATCTCATACAGGCGTTATGTTGGCTGCGGTGGTAAGTATTTAATTGAAATGTCGTCGACAATTTCATTGCTTTTGTGTAATCGTTATAATTTGCGTATTGGATGCAAGTAGAATGTGTACATGATATAACGCTTCGCGCTGAGAAAGAAGATCCAACAGAATTACGGAACATAACGGCTATCTCTCGAGGAACTCATAACTACTTGAGGGGGTTCATCCCTATACGCGTGTATGGACGTCAAGAAGGTCAACCGACAGAAGAAGAGGAAGAAGAACAATAATAAGTGCTTGTTGAGGAAGATGCGGAAGAATCAAATGAAGAGGAAGCAGATCAATAAGCAGGAGAAGATGAACTTCAGGACGGTGATGATGAGGACATGTTCGACATTGACGAGGTTGATCGTGTACAAGGGACTACACTCCTCAATGTTATTGAGGAGCCAACTCCAGAAGACACGTATTTCAGTCTGGTACTCGTCCAATGATCTTCGTCAAGAACTCCACCGGCTCATCTCAAGTCAAACAAGATTTTAGTTATTCAATGGCTGATCCGGATAACATAATGATATTCCAGCTCACACAGCTCACCCCGTCGGAACCTACGATGGAATTGCCACAAACTAGAAGGCGATATAATTTGAGATATGCGAGGCGTTCTAAGGATTAGTAGTGGACATTCAAATGTATGAACTTAGACTATTTGGATGTTATTGTCATTTGGATTAGGGGTGAGCATTCGGTGTACCGAATCTGAACCAAATCAAATATCGAAATTCCAATTTAAAAAAAAAAAGAAATTCAATACAAGCCCATAAATTTCGAAAGCTCATAACAAATAAAAATTCAAACCCATAATTTTAACAAATTAAAGAAAACACAATCCAATATCAAAGCTCATAGATCCAAACAAAAAAAATCCAAATCAACAAGCTAAAATCCAACAAAAACTCCAAATCCACAAGTCTCACAAGACCCTTCAATCTTGATTTTTGAACCGCAAGAGATTGAAACCATCTATAAAACACTAATATCATTCTAATATAAGTGCGGACAATCCTAGCATTCGAGATAAGAGTATTAATTTCATACAAACATTAAATAGCTGACTGACTAGCGGATGATCCCACCATCGGCACAGAATCACTATTCATCTACATAAGGAGAAAATGTTATATTAACTACAAGTATCGATACTATAGGTCAGAAAAATATAAGAAATTTACGTGACAAATTATTAAGAACACCCAAAAGACCCCCGATCCACAAACACTAACAGCCAAAAAAAGACATTTTCATTAAACGACATGTCCAGATGTTGGCAAAACATAAGACTCGATAGTTAAATGATATTGAGTTAGAAAAGAATGACAATTGGCTGCTAAACACTACTTTGGGCTAGAGCAAGAGACAATTTTCCGTATCAAGCTGGAAATAAAAAAAGCAGCACAGTTAAAGTAGTAATCGCCAAAAAAAGGGAACAGTTAAAACAAGCCATTAATGTCACCAAGAAAGGTAAAAATCGCAGGTAGGCGGGCATCCATTAAATGGCCCACATATCTTTATCTACTCAATCCTAACTTCACGAGTAGGAGTGCCCCCAATTAAACTAGAAAACCAAAGAACCCGCACGATCACCGACTTATTCATTGGACTAAAAAAAGGGCAATCGAATTCGAATTGGTCAAATGGAATCGCAACCCAGATAAGATTGGAGCAAAGGACACACTCCCTGACTCCCAAAATCACAAATCCACCAGGGACGGAGTGAAAAGTCTCGGAGGAAGTCACGGCAGGTCGCTGTGTAGGAGAGGACACCGCCTGAGGGAAACGTCCGACAACCGGTTATAGTTGTTAGTCACTGCAATACATAACCTTTTAGGTCTGTGCTTTGAAATCTAGTCACTTTTGCTACAGAACCTTACGGTCTGTGCTATGAAATTAGTCATATCTGATACAGAACTGGTCTGTAGAGGATTGACATCTTTGGTACAGAACATTACGGTCTGTACTTTGAAACCAAGTCATCTTGGGTACAGAACCTCTTAAGTCTGTGCTCTAGAGGGTTTGACACATTTGGTACAGAATCTTTTGATCTGTGCTATAGTGGGTTGACACATTTAGTACAGAACCTTCTGATCTGTGCTGTGCAACTTACTCTCTAGTACATAACCTTCTGGTCTGTGCTTTGCCACTCAGTCTTCTATGGTAAAGAACCTTCTGGTCTATGCTATAAAAGGTCTATTATAAATCATCTTCTATAATTGTTACGAAGTTAAGTTTGAGTGAATACCATCCAAATTCTGGGTGAAGAGTGGACGTAAGTTACTGAATCACTATAAAGAGTCTTGTGTGCATCAAATGTTTTATGCAATCACACGTTTTATCTTAAAAAAACTTGTCTCTAAGATTATGTTTTACATAAACTTTCTTACTCTGGCGTGACTAGTTAAAAAAGGTTAAAATTCCACTATTGAGATTTAACACAAAACCAAAGTCAACTCTAGCGGAATTCTGGGTGGGGGTTGGTGGGTTGGTTGTCCGCCGCTCCCCCGATTTTCATACTTGACGATCGTTCTGGAATCGTGGCTTCTCCTCCTCCTGATGCTGTTGCCGTATTTATTGCAGATGTTGAATTATAAGAGATCTCCGTTGAGTACTGGGAAGGATAACGCGCCCGTCTCGAGCCGCTCGCCGGCTTCTTGGTCCAACCCTTTCGATTCGGACGACGAGAGGGACAGTAAGAAAAGGCCAGATTCCTCTGGCAGGAGTGATTCTTCTTCGCATCATAAGTCCACCCCGGCTCCAGCTCCTCAGAGTTTCAATGGCACCAATCCGTTTGATGATTTCGAGGACAAAGGAGCCTCGTCTTATTCTAGCCACAAGAAATCGGCCGCCTCTTCTGGTAGGAGCAAGTACAGGAATGGTTTCCGTGACTCGGGTGGATTGGAGAACCAATCCGTGCAAGAGTTGGAGGGTTATGCTGTTTACAAGGCCGAGGAGACTACAGCCGCAGTAAATAGTTGTCTTAAAATAGCCGAGGATATCAGGGAGGACGCAACACAAACTTTGGTTGCCTTGCATCAGCAGGGTGAGCAAATCACGCGTACCCATGCTTCTGCTGCTGATATCGACCACGAGCTTAGCCGGGTAACCTTATTTTGAGAGAGTAATTGTGCATATTAGTTGCCAGTGTTTGATGCATAGATGCATTGTTGTTCAACATATCAGGAGAATTTATCCTTTTAGACATCTATAATATTGTGTCGTCTTGCAGTTTCTGACCTCAAACAATTGGCATGATTCATTCCTGTGAGAATTTGGTCATGGAACTGGCCTTTTCTAAGGGAAATGCCTTTCCATTTGTTGTTGTCTCAGGGAGAGAAGCTTCTAGGAAATCTTGGAGGGATGTTTTCGAGGACGTGGAAGCCTAAGAAGACCCGTCAGATTACTGGCCCAGAAATTTCTAGAGGTTGTTAATCTTTTTTCTTCTTTCTCCATTTCCCCTTTACTCTGAAAGAATTTAAGTGAAGCCATTATTCATGTTTCATGTTGCAGATGATGTCCAGAGGAAGGGTAACCATCTGGAGCAGAGGGAAAAGTTGGGTTTGAATTCGGCCCCTAAGCGTCTCTCTAATACCCGGACACCTCCTTCGGAGCCAGCTAATGCTTTGGAGAAAGTTGAGGTTGGTTGTGACATTCGTTGGATACATGATGCAACTTTCCATTGTCATGCTCTGTTTGGACGTCTGTGATTCTGATCATTTTGAGAACAGGTTGAGAAGGCAAAGCAAGACGATGCGCTGTCTGATTTAAGTGACCTCCTGGGGGAGTTGAAGCATATGGCTGTTGATATGGGATCTGAGATTGAGAGGCACGATTTCTTTCTTTTTAACATTTCTCATATACAAGATTACCCCATTCAGCTGTGTGGAAGTCTTTCCGTATAAGTTTACTTAGTTGTGACTTGTTTGTGCATCTGTATGTGCAAGTCTTTCCTTAGAAGTTTACTTTGTTGTGATTTGTTTGTGCCTCTCTATTTGCAAGTCTTTCCTTAAAAGTTTATTTAGTTGTGACTTGTAGTCTTTCCTTAAATGTTTACTCAGTTGTGACTTGTTTTTGTCCCTCTGCAGGCAGAACAAAGCTCTTGATCACTTCTATGATGATGCAGAAGAGCTTGATTATCGTGTTAAACAAGCTTCTCAACGCGGTCGTCGCTTGCTCGGAAAGTAACCCTGACGACCAATGATCTTCGTGTGTTTGGTTAGAGATTGACCTTGTTGTTCTTGTTGCCCGAGTATGGATCTAGTGTTGTTCTATGCATTTAATGCAAACTGTCCTATTTTCAAAGAATTTCATTGCTGGTTGATGCATTATTAAAAACCTTAATACAAGGTCGGCATATACATAAATAATGCTTAGGACTTGTTTTTTAGAACTAAGCAAGAGAAAGAGGTTAAATGCAAGCAGGAGCATCAAAGTTCGGATAAACTACGAATGCAATAGAGTAAGGAGCAATAGATAGCGGCTTTCTGACATCAACTAGAGCAGGCTTCAGTGCCGGGATATTACCATTTTCAGTGATCTCCAACGGAATCCCGTTTAGGAGCACGGTTTGGCTTTGAAGAACACCATCCTTTGGGGTCAAATGATACTCTTCTCGGAATAATGGCTCATTTGCTGATCCCTCCCCAATGAAGGATACTGCCCTCTTCAGGGCCCGAACAACAACATTCGCCCTCTTGGGAGGATGTTCGCGTTGCAGTTTAAGGCTTATGCCGTTTCTGGTGTTCACTTTGAAAGTAGTCTGGTTGCTCAGATTGATTAGTAGCAAAGTTATCCCTTCCTGTGACATGCATTTCATCAAGTTAGAATGAGTAAATTGTTTAAGAAATCTCAATTTTGATTGACTCGGCATATTTCGAGCAGCATATGGGAGATGGTGAATGCTGGTCTAAAACAGTTCACACCTCATTTCATTGATCGAGCTTGCTAACAGATCTGCATTTATCAGAGGACGAAATAGAAAATATGCAGAATGATGACTTACTCTCCCTTTAGTGCAATGTGCATAGTAGCGTAAATATGCAGAAGCATCTCCATCAAAAAGCAGTACTCCTTTACCCATAAGTCGATGCCAAAGCAGAGCACTGTTCAGAATCCAGGGGAGTAAACCACTAGTGAAACAGCAACAAATGCAGGCAACTTTGAAGCTGCACCCTAATGAATAAGATGTTTTGAAGTTCACATGCCTGTAGTAATCGGGATTTGGTACAAATGTGGTTTTGTCAAGGGGTCCGTAAAAACCACCTACCAGGCTCTGACGACAATACACCTTGGTATTGTATTTTGATGCCATTCCGAGCTGATCTAAATACCTGAAACCCATTTTAACAGAATGAGAGTCATAGATGCCAATGGACAAATCCAAATCACAGATTATGACTAACAAGAAATGAAATTACCAAAAGCTATTAACAAAGGTGTCTGAAACATGTGGGCCACCACTGTTGTAAGCTCCGCCGGACTCACTGACCCATGCAGCCGCCCAACGGCCATTATTGTAAATGGTAGCATCCAGGTTGCTAAAAGTGCTGGATATCCCACTTAAGTAATAAGGATCCAATATATGACTAATGAGTTTTGGATCCGAACCTGAAATGCAAGAACAATGATCATCAATAATTCTCATACATCCACCAGAAGTCCCAATTAGAAGTTGATTGTGTATATATTAGCTTCTGTACTGTGACAAGACATGGATGATTCCAATGCACCTGAGCCTAAATTATAAATGTGCTGCGTCACCGCATCGAGGACTCCCGGGCCTGAAATCCGGAGGAGGTCTGCAAACCATTTTTGGTCAAAGAATCCCCCTGGAGCAACCGCGGAAGCTTTCTTGTGATTATCTTTGTACAATTCCTTGATGATTGCTTTGAGATCGACTACATCATGCGCATACTGATCAGCTCTCACACTCGCGCCGATTCCCTTTCCACTGAGCTCATTACCTATGAGATTTAAACGGAAGGCGAGGAATTCAGCACAGAAATGAAGGAAACGGTTCGTGTACAACAGACCAAGGAGCATACCTAATTCCCATGAATCTACTGGGTACCCCTTTTCAGCTGTATATTTCATGAAGTTGCGTGCATCAGTGGAGTCCCATTTTCCTCCCCAGACACCTGGCTTGACTTGGTGCCGTCCGATGAGTGCATTCAAGCCAAAAGTCACAATGGCCCTGTATCATTGCAAAATAATGCTCACTCTGTGCAATGGACATCTCGCAGTGAGGCATCAATGCATTCTTACATGAAATAGTTCAGGGTAAAATATGATAGCAGGTTGATCAAAAGTCGACGGGATATATGCACAATAAAGCATGAATTGAGATGGAACATAAGAAATGTAGAATCTATGAAATTCCATTGAGATCAAGGACTCTCCCTCACCCAGTGCGGATGAAGAAGCGATTTAGCTCATCCCATCTGTCCATATGCAAGCATCCCCCAGAAAACCCAAACATGGCATACTTATCTACTCTGAACTGTCTGCAGTGAGAGCTTAAGTTTCCGACATCATATATAACCTGATCTTGCAAGGAACCTCCAACTCTAATTCTCAAGCTCTTGAAAGCTACAAAACGACCAAGAATTTTGAAATGGTTCTTCTGTCGGATAACCAACCAGAACGCATGAAATGCCAATCACCTAAAACTGGGGCATTAAATCAGGGAAAGCAGTTAATGATGGACAAACCTTGGACTGCCCTTTGCAGAAGAGGCTGAGAAAGATTCTGATGATAACAAAGTGGCATTACTCAGATGGTTGCTAAAAATTCGATTATAATAGGGAACGGGAGAGACGTCCAATATATCATCTCACCAGATTAATCACAGATGCCAGGCCCCAGGGACACAAGCCGTAGTTGCACTTTTCAGGAGGCCACCAATCAATAGTTGCACAGATGAAATCATCATCGGTGCTTGCAATTGTCTCTGTACCATCTATAACAAGCGTGGGCGATGCAATCTCCTGTGCCAAAAACCAAGGAAGAGAAGCCAGCAGGATGAACAGGGAAAAATGGAGCAGTCCCATTGATTTGGAAACTCGAGGCCTCCTCCAGAACTAGCTATCCCAAATTGGTGACTTCCTGTGAAATCTGACAACACTAATCACAGTCAGCCACCGCCCAGAGGATCACAAACACGTTTGGATCTTCCCTCTTGAGAAATCACTAGCAATTTACTCAACCCAAACACAGTTACCTCAGAGGAGTTCACCAATAAAACCATGAGTTGGGGCATCCCCCATTTATTTTGGAGTGGAAGCGAATCAAATGAACTAACAACTCGTGTAAAAATATCCACCGACGGAACAAGTGGCGATCAGTCCTTTCTAGGCTTCAGACATCCACCCCATGACCCGTCACCCACCACTTTGATGGAGACCCGCCATCCGATTCGACCCCCACAAGCAAAAGAAAACTAACCACAAACCCTGTTCACAGGAGGCCCCAGTTGAAAACATCGCCGGGAATTCCGGAAACAAGGAAGGAACAATGCAAAAAAAGTCCCCCTGTCGGGGTTTGATTCTTCTCCCAGACAGGGGGGAGGACAGAGAGTTGCCTTGTGAAGCGGGGTTACCCCGAAGCTTCGAGTGGTTCAATCCCAGGGAAGGAGACGAGAACAAGGCATCAGCTGCTCCCGGATGACGTCAGCAGTTCGCGTCGTCTCCGTCTGCAGCGGGGGGAAAGGACACTGCATTTGCATGCCTCGGAAAACTCACCCACCCTTGTCCTAACTGAATTTTCCTCAGGAAGTCCTACATTCCCCTTTTTTTTTCCTTATATACATATACATATATATATTATTTGTTTGTCAGATGTTTTCTTTTTAGTTACCATGCAGCCGAATTTATATATAATATAAAAAGAGAAATTGGGCCTCTTCATTTGGGCTCAAGTCAACCCAATGGACAACCCCCACGTGTCTACCAATGGAGTGGGCTACGTGTCCAGTTGCAGATGGGAAATATATATCCAGTTCCCCTCATCCAAATCTTCATCGATGTACGTCCGTCAGGGATCATGTCGTGGATTTTCGAGATGGGAAAACAAACTCTTTATGTTTCAAACTAAAGTCAGTAGGGATTTAACAACACTTCCCCTGACACTTACAATGGCTTAGCAGAAGGGACCCGAGTCCCATGGAAGTGTAGGAGGTTTGGTATGCAAAAAAACACACTCAATGCCCAGCATTTGCTTCCGGACAAACCACAGATTTCCTCTGTTCTCAGAAACCTTGGACACAAATGGCATTTCTGACAAAATGTGTACTGTCCATCTCTTTCAAGTGCTGGATGGACCACGCCCATCTTATCTTACTCCACTCATTTTGATTTCTTTTCTTTTTTCTTTTTAAGTTCAGTCACAACAAATAACGGGAAGCAGAGATAGATTGAATAAGATGGAGAAGGAGAAGGAGAAGTAGAAGTTCTTCCAGCAAGAGATTCTGGGAGTTGTGCCTGACTGGAATCGCCTCATGGGTCTCCTCCAATCAGGACGTGAACAACCACAACAACCCCACATGCAATTTCACTTCCCCCAGATGTAATAACATGACAATTTTCTTCTTTTCTTCCCCAACAGTTCGGATTTGTCCCATGACGTCTTTTTTTCTTGTCTTTTGGAATTTTTGGCCTGTTGCCGATCAACCGGTTGCTATTATGCATGGGGAAGGTGCGAACCGCGACCCTGCCGCTCCAACAATGGCTTTTCCTTCCTCCAAGCCGAGATGGGGTAGCTGCGAGACTCTTGAGTCAATCGTCCGCCAAGCCGCTTACTGCGGCATTCCCCGGGTTAGGCCTGAGGATTCCTGGGCTTATATCAGGGACTGCATTGGAGCACGTGCCAGAATCCAACTCACTCTAGTCTTGATTTGATTGCTGTTGAAATCGACAGGTGTTTCTGATTCTTTGTTGCCTCAATTGAGTGAGGCCTCAATGTGTGTTGGTGATATGTGTTTGAACTATCTATGTTCGCCGGAACTCGCTTCCTGAAGCCGAAGTAGCTGAGTAGGGATTAGTGTTTCATTGTATCGGATTCACGGATGGATCATGTTTCGATTCCTTTCTTCTAGATTGCTGTGTTTGCAATAACATGTTAAGGCATACTAATTTCTGAGAAATTTGTCCAGTGGAGTTTACGGTTGGTTGGTTTTGGCAGTACCAATTAGAAATATAATAAATAATTGCATCCGGCACGTCATAATCGCAGAAGAGCATGGAATATCAATGTAAGTGCCGGAGTTGTCAACCATCTTCAATATGAGCAGACCATGAAGTTTTTCCATAAATGATGCATGAAATTTTCTTTGCAGGTATTCTATACAAAGAACAAATGAAAAATATGATTGCAGAACTCTTTGCATTTGTTGAAGAGTTCTTTGTGCAGTTCACAATTGACCTTGCAATACCTTTTATCAACCCGGCAACTTATTCAGGCCGTCATTGATTGAATCTTCATCTGCATTCCAATTGAAGTTTCTTCGGGATCTCGGTTTTGTGATGTCTGCTGCATTTGCGATCATTGCCAATTTCAATCTGGCAGTGGTGCCCATCCTCATTGCAGTCGATGGTTGGGGGATTCATCTCCTTGCAGCTTCGGTAGAAGATGCAGCCCGCAATGGTGTCGAGAACTATCAACATTGAATACAAGAAGGCTATGAGAAGCGACTCCATGGCTACAGGAAATCTCCGCAGACTTCTCATCTGGTGATACCGAACCACCCGAAAATGAAACAGAGCCTCCGTAGCGGCCAGAGCCAGATTGACCGGCACAGCCAGTGACAGAGCAGTCGATGTTGAACCACTGATCATGACACAAGCCTTGAGGATTGCGACGGATCCACCAATCTTCTCTGAGCCAGACAAAACAAGAGCCAAATTGCAAACCACCAGAGCATGTGCAAGGATGATGGAATAGAGAACAGCAGACAAAAGCATGGTAAAATCATGCGGAGCATTGTTATTGCTGGCGTAGACTGCCTCCAGACAGTTGAAAGCGACGAACAGGAGCGACAAGGCAGTGGCATTCGCTGAGAGGATGATCAGGGAGTTGCAGATATAAGTCGCCAGGATTGACTTGTACGTCACGATGAAAGAGGAGAACAAAACGGGGTGGACCGGCTTGGCACTATCGTGGTTCACGGAAGCAACGACGCACGACTTGCCAAAGAGCAGGAAAGTGAGAGAGAATGGTAGCGCAATGAATGAGGAAGATATCGTCTGTGAGATCTTGAGGTTGAGGATGTTGAAGAACTCTGACGAGGCAGGGAACCCCGCAGCATCAAAAAGGGTCCGCAGGCGGTAATAAATGGTAGGGAGCAGCGACGGCGGGGACGAGAATATGAACGACTGAGAGAGGAGGACGGAGACGGCGAAGGGAAGCACAAGCAAAGCGCAGGTGGAGGTGAAGTGGTGGTAATCCTGCAGGAATATGTGGACGGATCTCCTGAGGATCTTCCCGGTTCTCTGCATGGGGAAAGTAAAGGCCATCGTCGTTGTCGTTGCTGATGTTGCTGCATCTGCCATGGAGGCAGCCTTTGTTTCCTCTCCCTCAGTTCTCGATGATGCCTGCGTTGCTTATGAATCACTCCAACCAAAAGAAAGAGTGCCTACTGGTAGAGGAGAGGAATGGATAGGCCAATCAATCAAGAGGCGTAGGGTTAGGCTTGTCTTTTAGGACATCCTCGTTGTTGCTGTGTTTTTTTTTTTTTTTTTGGCTTGGACTCTTGTTTGTGTTGGCCCTTTCCTTCATTGTTGATCTCCTATTTCTTAGGGAATGGGGCTAATAATGCTAATGATCATTCCGGGGCTTCTTTGCCTTGTAATCCACTCTCCCTCTCCCCACTGGACCTTCCTTCGAATGCAAGAGATGACAATTGAGGTGGTGGGTGGGTGTATTATTACATCGCACTCAATTGAGGTATTTCCTCGCAATTAGTGTCCATCCCGATTGGTGGTCGCTGCACATCGATCAAAATGAATGATCAGAACAAGAAGATGATTCGTCCTTTGCGCTAAATAATTGCATGCATCCCCCTTCCTTTTAATTATGACAAATCCCAATTCTGTTAAAATTATGGTACCCGGTGAAAATGCGCCTGAGAAGAAGGATATTGATTAAAAAAATGCGTGGCCCATGCAGGGGTCGAACCTGCGACCTTGGCGTTATTAGCACCACGCTCTAACCAACTGAGCTAATAGGCCGACCTGCTTTTCTCGAATTGCGTAAAGTTAAATTAAAAAAAATCGGTCCTTATCCATTTAACTTCCATTCGCATGATGCAGAACAACATAAAACGGGACGACCCCGCGCATCCCTGGGAGGAACCTATCTGAAAGTCGAGGGGAGAAGAGGAGATCAGGACTTTGCGATGGCATTGCGAGAAGCCGTCTTCGCCAGAACATCGTTGAACTATCATAGCTTCATCCCAGCTACAATCTTGGACGCCTGCCTGTGTTCCACCCTGCTAATTGAACTTTTATGCTCCCTATATACATCTTACATTCCAATGACGAAGAATCTTCTTCCTTGTTTTATCGCAGCCGACACCAGTAGTCTCAGCCCATGGACTGAGCAGGAGATGCCAACAGGCAAGCAGCACATGTTCTTCCTGTTCCGGGCTCGTAATTGTAGGAATATTGCTGCTTACTGTGAGCAAATGAATCAAATGACGCAACAGAAGGAAAGGAAATTGAGCGATGGCTGCAAAAAGGAAGATGAGGAAGACGGACAAGAAGAGTGAGAAGTTGGATCACGAGCCCGAGGCCCATAATTACCCATTTATTCTTATAAGCCCATAAATGTAAAGAAGGGGTAGAATAATAATTACACTTGGGGGTTTGTTAATGGGAAAAGGTTTTACAGTGAGGGTGACGGGTTAGAATAATAATTACATTTTTTTCATCGGGTCCGGACGAGGATGAAAGCAGGAGGTGAGGTTGGCCCCCGGTTTCATGGTATCAGAGCGCAGGTTTGCATATGGAAGCAAGGAGGTTAGACATGGCGGTAGTGGAGAACCCTCAATCTCCATTCTACATTCATTCTGCAGAAAGTCAGGTAACGTCTATTGTGACACATGAATTAGAAGATGAAAATTACAGTTCGTGAAGAGCATCCTTCGAGCTTGCTTTATCCAGGGAGCATTCTGAAACAGGGTTTGAAAGATTTATTATACTCGGCTTGGAGGAGATGTAACAACGTAGTGAAAGCTTGGATAAAGATGTCAGTATCTGTGCCCATTGCTTCCACAATCTTCTACCTAGAGTCAGCCCAGGACATCTGGAATGAGTTGAAAGAGAGGTATGCCGAACCCGATGATTCTAAGATATGCCAATTGTTGTTAAGGTATTTCAGTCTGGAACAGGGGTTGAAGTCTATTTCAGCGTATTACAATGAGATGCTTTCGATTTTGTGAGAGCTGAGGGTTTGTAGACCGTTACCTTGCTGTGAATGTGGTAAATGCGAATGCCAGTGAGCAAAAACTTTCTCGGAGCAAGAACAGAAGGACATGGTTTTTCAGTTTATTAATGGAGTTAATGTTGAGTATGCAGCTTCACGTTCCCAGATGCTTATGAGAAAGCCTTCCCCAACACTAGGTGAAGCGTTTAATTCAGTGCAACGGGAAGAAATGCAAAGGGGACAGAAATATGCAGGAAGTGTGGTTGGAGATGCACCACTTATGGTAGCCTCTGTACAGACAGACTTGAAATTAAAGTCCGCAGTGCAGGAGGAAAATCATTCTGTGGCTTTGGTGGCTGACAGAAAGCAAGGAAGAGGAGATTGGATATGTGAGCATTGTGGAAAAAAGGGGCATCTTAAAGGAGAGGTATTTTTACTTGGTAGGATTTCCTCCTAACAAAAGGTTTGGGAGAGGAAGAGGATTATATCAAGGAAGAGGACAACATTATCATTCTCATCATGCACTGCAAGAGCTTAACAGTTCTATACAGAGTGAGTAAAACCAGTTATTAAGCTTAGCTTTGCGTTTATTCATCCGGGCTTGGCTTGATTATACAATTAGGAGTTGAAACTCCTCTCAACGACTCTCGTAAACTCTCTGAAATCGATCAGCCTGTCGCCGTTTTGATCAAACGCACTAATCAAACCCCTGCAGTCGTTTTCAGAAAACTCCGCTATGCCTAATTTGACGAGCACGTCCCTCAGTTCCTTCGCGTCTATGTACCCATCACAGTTCTTATCGAACACGTAAAACGCCTCCTTCACTTCATCTACTCCCAGTTCCTCCTCCTCGAAGATTTCAGTCACCTCATTGGATCCTATCCCATCTGGAAACGCATCCAACCTGTCCCTTTTCCCGAAAATCCCCAAACGTTCCATCACTCTCTCCACATCCCTGCAAGTCATCCTCACGTCCTGTGCCACCGGAACGAGTCCAAGGGCTGGGCTCATGGAAGGAACAGGCGGACACTGTCTCTGAACCTGTGCGACGGTGAAACTCTCGACGTACCAGTTGTACGCCCTGGTGGCTAAGTGAAAGATGCACCGGAAAGTCTTGATAGAAATCTTTACGCAGAAGAAGACGTCATGGAGCGTCATGGCCAAGCTAAGGAGAAGGATCGAGTAGCCGAAATCAAAAGTATTGTTTTCCGTAGGTGTGTCCCCGGCATGGGCGAAGGAAGGTTTCAATAAAAGAAGCCACACCAACATCTTAAAAGATGGAACTTGAAGTTAAACTAAAGGAGAAAAGAAATACAGAAAAAGCTAAGCAATCTGGGATATGGAGGGATGATCACCCATCATGCTTAATAGGGTGTTATATACAGATACATATTGACAGGAAGTTGTTTCCATGAAGCCTCCGCCAACGAAGAAGAAAGACATGGGACGTTGTCGTTTTCTAGGAAACGATGAAGAAACATGCCAGATGGGCAATCAAAATTCTTGTATGGAAGGTTACCAAATGGAATTTCCCGGAACCTGCAGAGAAGGTTTCCCCGGAGCTTCTTCCTTTTAGTCCTGCTCTTGGAGGGGGAATGATGCAATTGAATTGACGATCTCAGACTAAGTCATCTTCTCCCCATGAAACTACGCGTTCGTGCAGAATCATTCCACTCCCGAGTCACTCTTTGGATAAAGAAGCTTTTGCTTTTTTCCCCCTTTTTAGGACCAAAAAGCAAGTATCCAATCAGATGAACGTCAACCGCAGGTCAATTGGGGCAATTTCTTTGCTACTTCCCTTTCTGTCGGGTCCAATCCCTGCTGCAGGTTAGGCAACTGGGCTTGTTTCGAAGAAAATAAGGTTGTCTCGACCCACTTTATCTTCTCAACCAGGGGAGCTAGCAACAGGAAGGAATCGGGGGAAGAAGATGGCGACCAGAACTAGGAGGAAACCCGACAAAACCAAGCATCGGGACGCTGAGAACGCCTTCCCTTCGAACGTCGGACAATTCCGTGACTCTAGGCGCGCTCCCTCTGCCTCCCTTGTTGCCCGGGAGTTCGAGACCGTTTCGGACGGCGTTGCTGACGTCCTGCTCGAAGGCACCAGTTCGGCCCAGCAGAACCCGAGGAGCTTCCCTTTTAGCGTGAAGCAGCAGTGCTGGGACAAGGCCGAGAAGGTCAAGGGAAGGGATCCGGACAGGTGGCGCCGAGACGCAGTTGGGAACATCGTCTTTAGGAAGCTTGTCGGGTGCCCAGGTTGCCTTTGCCATGATTATGACCATATCGTGCCGTACTCTAAGGTGATTAGTGGGTTAAAGTCTGGATTTTTGTTTCTGGGTTGGTTGAATTTGGGGATTTGAAAGTGGTGGTATGTCGGTTCTTGGGGAAGTGAGTGTGGTTTCCGGTGTTGTGCTGTTATGCAATACAAACTGAAGGACGTCTCAAAATTCACGAAGGCTTGTTCTGTGGGAAGGAAATTGTTCCAGCTGGATTCTTATGTCTGTGGTGTGCTTGCATGGGGTAGCATGAAGCAGGTGAACCTGTGCGGCTGTTGATTTTCCATGCTGTGATTGCTTGCGATAACTGTCTTGTTTCTTCACGAAGCGTTATGCTTCTAGGCGGCATGTTTTGTTGGGATGGAATTAGATTGCTAGGAATCTGGATAGTTGGATGTATGTAGAGTGATACTGGCACAACATTGCATGTAAACCTCGATCCATCCTTCCCTCTGAACTCTGAATCAATTAGCATCCGTATTTTTGAATTTAGGAGGGCCTCTTAACATGAGTTCTATTAGATAGTCCGTGCAATTCTGTGATGATTTTAGCTGCTATAGCTTTAGTTGCAGATGCAGAACGCAAATGCAATCACTTTTTATTGACCCTCCATTGGCAGATCTAAGACCTTTGCCTTCTGCTTATGATGCAGGGAGGAAAGAGCACACTTGAGAATTGTCAGGTTTTACAGGTACAAAGTTCATTCTACTTAGCCTGTGCAAATGTGAATAATCAGTATGTTGGGGACTTAGCATGTGAAAATGCGAATGATCAGTATGTAGGGGACCGAACTGTACATACGCAAGAAGTGGTTGGTAATCTATATTTCCCATTCCTTTGGTTTGGCCCCGTGATTTTATCCTTTCCGTTGTATTGTAGGCTACAGTCAATCGTTCAAAAGGAAATCAGACAGAGATTTCTAGGGCTGACCTCATAAGGAAAAGTTCTTACTGTCAGGTTTCCGGTAAGCAAATGCCCCTCAAAAGGCTGAAGAAGAAACCATTTTCCTTCTCATGAATTAAGTGCAGGCAAATGCACCCTTGCATTATATGCACCATGGCTTTTACTAGTGTCATCATGATAATCGCAGGTCGTGATATGGACCTTCTTGAACTGTCTGCTTATGGCAATGTTCGCCATTCAGAAGATCCTGGTGGTTGCAGAATACAGTGACCTGTCCTATCTTGTGAGTCGATGAATAACCATTTGATGGGTCTAACAAATATTCTTAGACTGCATGGTGGGCATATCATTCGTAAATGCAGTGTCTGCCTTAGGCGTAGTGTTCTAATGGGGGAATAAATGCCTATCAAAATTTCTCCTTGAAAGGTCCTGCAAGCCATGGGGGCTTCAGATAGGAGGCCTGCCCTTTTGCTATCTTTGTTATTGTGTTATATGTTCTCGATGAGTAGGACAAAAGGAAGAGCTATTGTGAAATCGCCTTTGCCGATCTTATCATTCCCTTTTCAAGTGAGAATGACCTCCAGCTTTGATAATCTTCATGTGTTTGAATTGCACCCATCAGACAATAAGCAAATTCGCCACTAAATTTATATTGCGGGGGTGGTCCCCTTGTCCAAGTGCTGTTTGTGGAACTGAAATGTGTATTTTCGGGCATATAACTACAATTAGGTGAAGAAAAAAGAAGAAAAAGTGGGTGCTTTGTCTATTTTCTGCCACTTTCAATATGGGTTTGCATAGAGAAGAGGCAATCTAAGAAGCTCAGCTGTGAATTCAGGTAGGCAATAATTGGAGAGTCCTTTTCAATTGTCTGAAAACAGTTTTGTGGCCAGCGTTTATTTTGGACAATTGGAATATCACCAGTACTGTGTATTCTAAGACTGAAAGGATACCCTGAATCAACATTACCCGTCTGAACTTATTGCGCCGTGGATAGACGTGACTTGTCGACCGCTCGATCGCTTCCGATGGCACTATCGCAGCGCCTTTTGATCCGTTCATTGTTGTATATCATGCATCATCATCATCAGCCAACTTGGCCCATCAAGGACAAATGGAAATAGAGGATGAGAGTAACATTCCCATGGGAAAAGAAAATATCAGGGAATCCTATCTGAAGTGTTTTTGTCTTGTTTAATCTGCTAAACGATGGATCAACAGACTTCTCGTAATTTAGCAAAAGGACAGATTTGCAATGTCTTTATCGCGGGTTTTATTCTTCCTCCCTTTTCAATCCCTTTCACTTCATCATAATCACATGGATACAGCCGTTGAAGTTTTTTTTTCTCTTTCTAGTTTTTGCGGTTGTGTAAGAAGGAAATTAAGATACTGGTTGTATATTCATGATGACGTAGACATCACTGCCATTTCAGTACAATTTTTATCGACTCAGACAAGGAAAGATTTTAGGACACTTCCAGTTGAACGCACACCATTTCCTCTGCATCTCTCAGAGGGTATATTATGTACAATATAATGATTTCCACCTGCTTTTCCTGCTTCAGTTGCTACTGCGAAAGACGCATGATCTTGATAACGCGGCAGGATTCGCGTGAAATGCCAGAATCATTTCGGCATCTTGAACTTTTTCAACTCCCTTTTGTTCGAAACCGCAAGATGATGCTCCTTTTATAGTAGAATCAAGTGCAATACCTAATGATGTCCATATCGAACTCTTTGCCACTTCCTTGGGATCAGTGATGCCTAGGGTTTTCGGTTTTACCAGGCAACCATTCACCCGCTTTGGCAATTTGATCCCTGGTTCGGGTTCTCTTGACCGCTTTCTGGAGATCACAGAATCAATACTTGCAAAGGTAGCTTTTTGGCCATTGGCGAAAGGCGACTGTTGTGATGAAACCAAAGGGATGTTCCAAGTCCAAAATGTGGCCGCCGGGTAAACCGCTGGGGCAGGAACTGCCTGGTTCCATGGATAAGACCAAGGAAAGCCCGGAAAGAATGGAATTTGCGAGGGGATTCCATTGCAGTTTGGTGCTTTTCGTTCTTGTGAAGCAAATATCTTACTCCTATTGTCAGCGGGGTTCGAGGTTGTGACTGACGAAACGCTGGAGCACTCATTGCCCTGTTTTTCACTGTCCACCCCAAACCTAGGCACCACCCCATTGCTTTTGAAGTTGGGGAGGTGAACGCAATCCGAAACTCCAACTTCTGCTCCAATGAGAGTCCCAGAGATCATGATACGGTGATGACGGCATGCAGCGCTCTTGTTCTTCCTATGGCCAGCTCCCACAGGCATGTTCCTCATCGACCCTCCGGCAGTCCAGTATCTCTGACACGCCCTACAGAAATGTCGAGGTTGATTCACGTTGTAGTTGTTATAATAACAGAACTTGGTGTCCATGCTGTCGCATCAAGGGCATGGCAAGATCTTGTCCGGTTTCTTCAACATCTTCCCTTGAGAATCAGAAGTTTCACTCGGTTCTTTCACCAACTTAGAGACCCTCGTATTCTCTGGGCCTTCTCCGACAACTGAAGGCGCTCGAGATTGAGACCGTGCATCTACGAGAATTCTCTGCAGAGCACTAATCACAGTGAGGCGAAAAAACATGGATTTAACCTGACAACCTCAGTAAATCAAACAACTAGTTAGATAACCAGAAACAGATTATTAATTTGCTGCCTGCTGCAGAGCGGAGCAATAACCCCAGAAATCTGCAAAATCAAGGAACTTCGAGAGAAAACGTCACCTACCCATCAGTCCATTTCCGGAAACAGGAATCGGGTCACCCTTTGATTACAATAATCTTAACCGCAAGTAGGTTAAAGTTACCTGCTCTGTTCCACCCGGATCATTATCCCCTGTTTCTTCTTCTTCTTCTTCTTCTTCTTCTTCTTCTTCTTCCATCGACTTCACCTGGCAGGGTTGCGCATCAGCACCGAACAAATGGATCTTCTTCCCGAAGAGGCTGATCGCAGGATCCTCGATTATCTGCATCTTTTGTGTGAAAGGAAGGGGAAAGGGTTGAGGGGGATTGAAGAAGGCTCAAAATCTTTTCATTGCAAGAGGTTGGCAGGGTAAGTCTGAAGGAAACTGCCTGTGGTTCGAGTTTTAGATCCTGTCCGGGGAAAAAAAGGGTTAGCCGGGGGAAAGAAAAGGTTCTCTGCCACATCGGATCGAGGCTTCTCTTCGTCATTCCTGACCACAATTTTACGTGGCCCAACTTTTAGATTTTTCCTTGTTCCATTTCCTCCTCTTGTTCTTTTATTAGGGGGGGGGGGGGGGGGGGCTGTTGTTTGTCAAACTCTTCGGACCCTTTCCTTGACTTGTGCTTAACTAAAACGTATTCTCACCCCATTTGCTACTCTTAATCGAGCAATGAAGCCGTCACATTTCGGTTATTTGCTTAAGTTTTAGGATCTAAGGGTATCCTACGGGAGACGTAGGTTATTTCCATATCCTACGTCTTAGTTACTGTTTAGCAGCAGTTTCATACATGTCAAATTACTTATATGTACTTATTATCCTCGTACTTGTTCGATTAATGTTTTCACATGTAGTCCGTTTTCTCTTATATATCATGTCATAATTGTTCATACACGTACCCCAATATTTATTTTCTGTAATCAATTATTTAAATTCTGCTAAAATGGAGATACTGTCTTACGGGGACATATGAGTTTTTTAATTTCATACAGTGCTGCATATGAAGAAATGAATTTTTTTTAATTTCATTACAGTACTGCATATGAAGAAGATGGTTTATGGTAATTAAAGTAAGAAAAAAAAAAGAAGAAGCTTCATCTCGCCCTCCCTCCTTCCCTGAAACAAGTGGCGGTTCCTTGAAATCAAACCCAGGGGTCGGACTTGTACCCGGCTAACTGGGACTATTCGAAGAAGAATTAGCGTTGGTCCGTAGTCGGTCGCCCTTTACTGCTCCCGTACCCCAATTCGTTGCCTCAACCCAAAAGGAACATCTTGTAGCACATTCCAGGTGTTTGCGGAACAGAACGCGTTGTAGTCGGTGCAATTACAGCACCCACTGTTCCGTGACGACCTTCTTCCTCGCCCACAAATCGTCATCGTCATAGGCGCTGTTCATCCAAGCCAATTGGTCGAAGGCAAGTCTTCCGTTTGGACAATTAGTTTCGTGGTGCGTTTATGGTGTCACAATTTATTTTCTTACCTGTGAGCTTTTTTTTGTGTGCAGATTTTGTGAGAAGGACAAAGTGAACAGGCCCTAGCAACCACTAATGTGGATGTTTGAATTCATAGAGCTTCATAGTTGGAGAGATGTGTGCAAGGGGTACATAGACAGTCAGATAGGTGATAGCGCTACCGAGGTCCTTCAACGAAAATTGCAGACATGCGTCTAAAGAACTGCGTTTTTGTTGTCTTCTCCATCTCTCTTGCAAGATCACGTCATAAGCATCTTCAGCCCATGTATTACCAAGGCAGTGATTACGAGTCGACTTCCGAAGATGTACATCCCTTATTTGGTATTCCCTGCGATAGAGCGAGAATCTCGATTATACGTGGGGGATTCAAGCGTCGATCAAGTTCGAAACAAAATTCGATGCCTGGGGTCAGCTTCTCTTACTGGCGCTATTGAGTTTAAACCGGATCCGAGGCAACGAATCCCGCGTAGACAATGCGAGGGCCCATTACTGAGAATGTCTTAAGCCCAATCATTTTCGGACCAACAGAACATTGGGCTTCGCTATAAATTAAATGGGCTGTACATGGGAGGCCCATCATTAGATTTGGTCGTGTAATTAAGCACGGGCACGCCCAAAGGTTAATGATATTTTGATACGATCGTTTGATTTGACACCAAGAATGATCTCAAGTACTATTTCATTTCTTAATCAACTCCTATACGCCTGCCATATGCAAGTCGTCGTCATCTCTCACGCTGGAAAAACCTACAAGCCGGCGGATCAGAAGTAGCCGTTGAGATGTCCACGAGGAACGGACGGTCAGGATGAGAGGCCGACAATCAGAACACGAGTCCGAGGTGGTGAATTGGGCGGAGAAAATGTCAACAAATAACGTATCAGATGAGGGTTTTATTATTTAAGGGGGGGCGGGGGGGTTCTCTTTCGTTGAGGTCGGGCGATAACTCCTAACAACCACCGACTGACAACCCAAAGCCAGAAAAGCTTTTTGCATCAAGAGGCGGCGGGGGGTTGTTCATATCCTTCCGCCTTCGATTCAGGGGTTTAGGTTCCATTCCTTTTTGGGGGGTAAGTTACTGCTCTTCCCGCAGGAATAGCTTTTCTTTGAGGTGTTTGAAAGATTGTGGATTTGATCCCTGAGTTCTGGTGGGTCTATCTTGTTTTCAGTTAATGATTTAGGTCTGTCTTGGAGTTTCTAATGCTGGGAATTTTCGTCTGAGATCTGAATAGAGATTAATATAGAGTGTCTAATGCTGCGTTTTGATCTGCCAAAAATGTTGGAATCTTGTTTACTGATTGATACATGGGATCGCCTCACTTTTGAGCATGTCCTTGAGATCTACAACTTTCTTGATTTTCCTTTAACCTCCTTTCTGCTAGATTGGGACTTGTTCTTAATAGTCCATGCCCATTTAGTTGGACCGCGGTCTTTTTCGACAATGAACGTTGGTGTCCTCGATTCAGGTCGTTCTACCTAGAAAGCTCGTTCCCCAACAGTTTGTTTTGTCTTCTCCTACCTCAGCCTGCCTTTTCCATCGAATTTGATCGAAATGTTCTTGGTCCAATCCCAGATTATATGGTGTTTTTTTCTAAAATTTAGGGATGCGACAGCCTTTTCATGGTTGGATGTTTAGATTTTCCTTTCTGTCAACTTACTAATCTGTAGTTGGACTTTGAAAGTCTGGCACGCCTACCTTTTTGCTTGGTTGAATCAAATGAGATGGTAAACTCGATGATTGTTAGTGCCTTACACGGATATTTTTCTTATTTCGAGTTTCATGAACACCACTCTCTGTGTTTATAGACTGGTCTGCTTCATCCGGACATGGATTGATCTGGGGTTATCTTCTTTTGAGCAGGAAAAGCGGGAATGGCAGCTACATCGGCGACCTCCCTTTCCATTGGATCGGCTGCTGCCGTCAACAACAAGACAAATCTCATTGCCCACACCAAGCGACATTGCGTGAGGGCCAACACTCGAAATTCTTTGCCAAGCTTCAGTGGCCTCAGATCATCCAATTCCCATTCCCTGAGTATGGAAACCCACTCGTGCTTCTTAGGAAAGGAGACAAGCTCGGCTCTTAGAGGTTCTCTTGCACCAGAGTCTATGAAACGTAGCCAGAGTTTGAACCATAAGCTAAGTCCCCAAGCTTCATATAAAGTAGCGATCCTGGGTGCTAACGGAGGAATTGGCCAACCCCTCTCACTCCTTATTAAGATGTCTCCTCTAGTTTCTGCCCTCCACCTTTACGATATAGCCAATGTCAAGGGTGTCGCAGCTGACCTGAGTCACTGCAATACTCCATCCCAAGTTCTTGACTTCACCGGTCCGGCCGAATTGGGCAACTCATTGAAGGGTGTAAATGTAGTGGTTATACCAGCTGGTGTTCCAAGGAAGCCAGGGATGACTCGTGATGATCTCTTCAATATCAATGCAGGGATAGTAAAGACCTTGGTTGAAGCTGTCGCAGACAATTGCCCAGATGCTTTTATCCAGATAATTAGCAACCCGGTTAACTCTACGGTGCCAATTGCAGCGGAAGTTCTGAAGAAGAAGGGTGTTTATAACCCAAAGAAGCTGTTTGGTGTAACCACACTGGATGTCGTTAGGGCAAACACTTTCGTTGCTCAGAAGAAGAACCTGAAACTCATCGATGTTGATGTCCCCGTCATTGGAGGACATGCTGGAATCACAATTCTGCCCTTGCTATCAAAGACCAAGCCTTCAGTCAGCTTCACAGACCAGGAAGTCGAGGAGCTCACTGTACGGATCCAGAACGCCGGGACAGAGGTGGTGGAGGCAAAGGCCGGTGCCGGCTCTGCCACCTTGTCGATGGCTTATGCAGCTGCGAGATTCGTCGAGTCTTCTCTTCGTGCTCTGGATGGGGATGGGGATGTTTATGAGTGCTCGTTCATTGACTCGGATCTGACCGACCTCCCATTTTTTGCATCGAGGGTGAAGCTAGGGAAGAACGGGGTGGAAGCAGTGATCACATCTGACTTCCATGGTCTGACCGAATATGAGCAGAAGGGGTTGGAAGCACTCAAGCCCGAGTTGAAGGCCAGCATCGAGAAGGGTATCACCTTCGCCAACAAGCAGCCAATTGCTGCCTAAGCTCCATCTGTCTCATCTTTGAGGCGCCAGTTCTATACAAAGATCTTTAGAAGGCCTAATAAAATGCCTCTCCTACAAGATTGTGATGGGATCCGCAGATAGAAGAGGTGCCTGGTTTTTTGCTCTTGGAAAGTAGCTATTCTTAGTGTTTGTTCTGACATTATCCAAGACCATTTCTTATCCATTGTTTTAATAGAATAAGAACTTCCCCTACCATTGGAGCATTTTCTGTACAATAACTACAAGGTAATCCTTCATCGCTAGACGACGGTCTCGGCAGCAGCACCCAAGATCTTCCTCTTCTTGTAGTTCGCCTTGAAACACGCCTGACGCAACCTCTTAGTCTTCTCCTCGAGTTGCACGTCTGGCACCTCCTCAAGGAGCTTCCTCTCCTGCTCGAGTATCTCTACCACGATGTTCTTCTTCCCCACGCAGCTCTCCGACTCTCCGCCAATTTCCTAAAACCAGAAGAAAAATAAGAAAAAAGCGTGCCACACGCAATGGTTGAAGGACAACTGAGAGGGTTCACATGAAAATGATTCGAACCTGGACGTTTTTAATGAGGGTCTGGAGGCTCATAAGCTTCCGATGAGGCCAACGGCGGATCCCGAGCTCCCGACAACGTCTCTTCAGCAGCGTCAGCCCAACATTCAACTCCTTTGCCGCCTGCGTTATCGGCATGTAAAAGTACCGGGATATTGCCTTCTTCGACAGACCCTTAGCATTCATGATTCTGATGCCATCCTCGCATTCGCGAGGTGGCCTCTTGGCCATATGTTCGCCGTTACGTGGGAGAGCAGTGGCTGCAACACCACCATCCCTGCAGTTCTCCGAGGGACGTTCAGCTGGGCCCGCAAATTGGCCCATGTCTTCAAGAGGCCCAGGACTAGGCCCAGTCGGAGAATAAGCCCGCGTTTCCCCAATACCTTCTGCTAAACCCCCCAGCAATAACATGACCATAAAATTACACTAACGAATAATATAAGCTCCGGACAAAAGATATCCAGTCATGGACCAAAACTGGTTTAAACCTGGGATCAAATCGGGAGTGGGAGTTGGGCAATTCAGTTGATAATCCAGCATTGACCAAAGAGGTTCGACGACGCAGAGGGGGGCAGACGTGGTATCACTGCTACTGTCATGCTCATGGACAGTGGCATTTAGAGGAGAAAGTTCCCAGTTGCATATCTCTTGCTCGAATGGAAGATACTGGTTCCAATCCAATGGAGCCTGCTCTTTCCCCCTGTTAACAAAGAAACAGATCAATCCCCAACACAAGAAATAACCAAAGGCTAGTAGGGAGTCCATGAGCCGCTTACTCGAGCTCGAGCGAGGGCAGGTGGCTCGAGAAGGAGAAAGGATCGTCGTCGTCTTCATTGGGCGGGACTTGGTAAGCGCTAGACCAAGCGAGTTGAAGAGAGCTGCTTGTGGAAGCCATGGCCATGCAAAGCGAGGAGTAGAACTGAGGCAAGAGGAGAGAAAATGGTTGGGGTGTTACGTTTAAGTAATGGGGTGGAGGGGGGAAGATGACGAGACGATTAGGGCATTCTAATGTTTTTGTTGATAATGATGGTGAATCATGAATTGAATCTCTTCGGTGGACGTGCGCCGTCATCTGCATGAAATCCGAATCTTCTGTCCAAGTGTTCGTGGGAGTTACGAGAATTGCCCATTTAACTTTCTCTTCTTCATCATTGAAATTTGTGGACCCAAATTCCCTTAAATATTATCATTCGTAAGATGGAGTAGTGTTGTCGTAACGACCTATTTGTATTATCCCCCCTTAAGTGTGGTTCCTCTTAATTCTTATGCATGGCTTGATGCGAGCGGAGGGCAAAATCCGATGCATGTTTTTCTCACGCTTCTGTGAAGTTTCTTCTCCCCAATCGCTGGCCTTCTTCCCCCACAGCGACAAAGAGGGCGTGATTTCTAAGTAAACTGGTGGCATTGTGTCATAATAACGTAGCCCTTCTCGAGAGAACCCCATCAAAATGGATGAGATAAGGAGGAGTTAATTATTACACCCAAAAAAAAAAACAAAACAAAACAGGGGGATTATGGACTGAACTCCGATTAAAGGTATGGTTAGAACACAATTCCCATAAAAGAAATCAACTCCCTGATCAAAGATTTGGGGTTAATGCATGGCTATGATACTGATAGCTGCTGACGGCAGTCTACCCTTTTACCATGATTACCCTAAATGTTTCATTCCAATGGGATAATAGAAATAGACCATAATAGTTATTGTTATAATTTTTTGAAATATATATTTATTTACTTCAGATGTATATTCTTTTGTTAGTATTTATGTGTTTCAATTACCATCATGAGTTACACCTTTTGATTTAGTGTCTGTGTGTTGGGGGTTTGCTATGAAATGGTGCTTAATTATCGGGTATTAAAGCCCCCTCCCTCCTTCCCCTAGTGGTTAATCTCCCATTGATTATTCTTATTGCCCGATTGAACTGAAAGAAGAACCCCAGAAATCTAAACCAACAGAAGGAAATCGTAAAGGGAAGAAGAAGCAAAAGGAAGAGGGTTAGGTAGTGTGCTTCGGTTTTTCCTTTGGTCTTTGTGTAAAACTTTCAGACGAATATTTTGATTTTTTTTTTTTAAGAAAAGACAAGCTCATTCTCATCCAATATCTCGTCTTTTCCTCTCCCCCATTTTTCATACTTATATGCCGCAGGCTTTTAGCCTTTTGCCTTTGCCTAACCTATCCCCTCTCTACTCTACTGCTTACCAACATCATGGGACATTCAAATGAATGTGAATTGTAAAGATTGTTACCCTTTTCCTAATCCCAACTGTTTGCACTGACGAAAGCTAAAACATAGAGACTTGTGCTTTCCCTTTTTCTAACCCCCAAGAACAAAAAAAGAAGGCTTTGATCCATTTTTTTTTTTAAATCATTCCTTAGAAATTTCAATTGTTTCATCACGTTTTAACGGAATAAATTATGTTATAAAAAGTTAACGAGCAACAACGTTCCCTAAACAAAGTCGGAATGAAAAGGAAACCCGTCGAAGGCCTTTGGTTTTCTTAAGGATGTACACTACAACCCCATATATATACAGGTTTTTTTTTGTTAACGGGTGCTAATAAGAGATATAAATAATAAAAAGATAATTATTAATATTATTACGTAGTTTTATAATTGTAAAATATTTTAGGCTTACGGATATATTAATTAAAAAAACATAATTTACGAAAAGTTAAAATCCTAAATTTAAAACATATTAATAGCTTCTTAATTGGTGTCCTAAGTCACTAGTTAACGAAATCCATATACATATATATAAAGAATTCGTCACAATCTTCAATATAAAGCAAACTGACTGCTCCACTTCCCTTTTGGTCTTTTAGAGTGCGACAATCTTTTTTCCTAATGGTTGGTTGCTTGCTGTATAGCTTATGATTGGTAAAACCAATTCATTTTTTAACTTCTCTAGATTTTGCTTTTTTTTTTTGGGGAGGGGGGGGGGGAGGGGGCACCTGCCTCCTATCTCTATCCTCTGTCTCGCTTTTGTTCCCTTTTTTCTTCGGAATTCCTACTTTATGAAACGTGTGCGAGATAAAAATAAAGACCTAATTTCCCACAAAGGCATGCTTTCTACGAGTTTTTTACGTACGATTAATTTTAAAATTTTTTATAAAATACAGTCCGATTTTCGTAAAATATAGTTTTACCGTCGAAGGGGCGCGTTTTAAAAACCCGCTCTTGCTTATTTTGAAACACGCCCCTTCAACGGTAAAATCGTATTTTACGAAACTTGCGCCGTATTTCGCAAATTTTTTTTTAAAACTAATCCTATTTCCGTATTTCTACTGGGATGGGACTGTTGGTTTATTCTCTTCTTTGTTCATCATCCCCTGCATTCATGGGGCCTCCTCCTCCACCACCTTGTTGCCATGCCATTCGGGGATGCTTGTTGTCGTCCTCGTGATCTGTGCACAAGTTATATTCTTACATCCCCACAAGTCCTGTGCTCTGAGGAATGGGGACTTCGTACTAGGTCGACATCGGTTCAGTGGTAGCTCGTCGGTGAGGTTGTCTCCCATGGTGCCGGAACAAGGAGACAAGTCGGCCCATGAGGGAGGATCAAGGACGGTGCCTTGCACGGTGAAGTTCGACCCAAACCGGTCGGAGAAGAGAATAATTCCTCGAGGCTCGGACCCTATCAATAACCGATGTTGGTGGTCGCTTTTGCTGCTGCCCTGAAGAGGGGAGAGAAACAATGGAAGACCAAAGACGTTGTGCGAGGGAAGAGAGGCGTGGCGATGGCGATGGCGAGGGCTTTCACGTCCATCTTCCATGAGAACAATGTCACGGCTGAATCGTTACATGGATTTGTAAAGCGCTTTGTGTTTGTCCTTTTCACATACATTTTGCATGTCATCCCATAACTTCAAGATGAAAAATGCGAGGAGGAGGAGGAGGAGGAAGAAGAAGAAGAAGAAGAAGAAGAAGAAGAAGAAGAAGAAGAAGAAGAAGAATTCCACTATTTTATGTATGGGCCGGGTTGCATGGGCCCACAATCTTATGGGCTTATCAGCGAACCCGTGATTGAGTCGGCCCCCATAGCAAGATCTAAAGGCCGATTTGAGTCCATTCTAGAAAATGCTCTGTGCGTGTCCTGACCGACGATTCTTACATGGTTTTGGCGGGCAGAGGAGGGTCTGCATTGAGGAATAATATTATCGAAGAAGTTTGGTCACAGGGGTCATGTGAGGTTTCAGATCTCCGGTCCACAAACGAACAGACTTGGGAATGGGACCAAAACCCAGGAATTGTTACCAGAATTTCTGCAAGAGTTTTCGACCATGACCGACGAATCAGGGGGAACAGTTCCACAAAAATGGAACCCCCTTGTTGGATGTGGAAACAAGCCCTCGCTCCAAGGGAGGGAGCAGATTGTTCAACCAGAGGGAATCTAAGGACGATGGTGGGGTTGTTCGAAGAGGAAGTTCAGGGGCACTTGGGGCACCGCGCTTGGTCTTCCAGTTGTTGTAGTGTTGGATTGTGAAGCAGGCCACGAAGCAACCCAGGACAAGTGGATGAAATGTTATGAGCCCAAGCCGGAGGATACAAGTGATACAAGTCAGAACACAGCCAGCCCAACGGCAGCGGCCCAAGTTTACACTGTCTGTTGTAACAACAAGCAACAACCAAGCGTGCGCAGCAAGTAGGTAGGAGGGTCGATAGCGTTCTGTTTCTGGCAATTCTGTTTTGTTTCCGTGTATATAACAATGATGAAGGACAACTAAGAATTAAATGAGTGATTCTATCTAAATTCCTCAGTTTTTCTCCGTCTTCATCCTCTTCTTCTTCTTCCTCTTCGTCTTCTTCTTCTTCCTCTCTCGCCTTCACCTGTCATTCTTTTCTTTCTTCCTCTCATCTCTTCCTTCTTCTCCTCCCGGGCTCTTTCTTCTACATGGTATCAGAGCCTTGAAGGCTGAATCACGTTAATTCTAGCTACTGTAAGATGGAAAGCCCGATGCAAACTATCCCTCACCTCAATTCTGGACAACAGCAGACCCCTGGTTTTGGTGTTTCGGAACAGGGCATGGCTGGGAACATGACCCAGATGCCGATTCCGCCAGGTATTTTCTCGTCAATGGTGAAGTTAGATGACAATAACTACCCTGTTTGGAAGGGTCAAATTCTGGCAGCTGTGATAGCGGGAGGACTGGAGAATTTCATTTTTTGGACAGTCTCTTCCGCCTCCTCTGTCTATAGAAGATACTGGGATGGTGTCAAATCCAGCATATAGAGTTTGGCAGCGAAGCGACAAGATGGTCATGAGTCTGCTATTTTCTGCTTTGACTGCCGAACCATTAAGCCAAGTGGTAAACTGTAAGTCTTCAAGTGAGGTATGGGAAGCACTGCGCAGTCGCTATGAATCACCCTCCACTACTTGCATCATTAATCTGCGAAATCAGATGCAACAGCTTCGGAAGGACGGCAGAACAATGCAGCAATACCTCAGCAACTTGAAGACAATTTATGTTCAACTAAGTGCTGTCGGGGAGCCAATCAAGTAAAGGGACTACATTTGGTACATGCTGGAGGGTCTACCTGCTGAATATGACTCTGTCGTAACTGCGGTTTATAGTAGAGCAGATCAGCCAAGTGTTGACGAAGTGCAGAATCTTTTGTTGAGCTTTGAAATAAGGCTGGAGAGGAGACAAGGGTTGGACAGCTTCATTCCTCAAGTACAGCTTTCCTCTCTTCACACTACTTCTGAACAGCCTCTATCTATACCACAGAAACAATCTCCTCAGCCTCCCTTCCAAGCCAGTTCCCATAAAGCTAACACTGCCTCTCCTCAACCTGGCCTACTGGGTCGCCCACCTTCCAGACCATACCGTCCCACTAACTAGTCCTTTAGACCCAATGCCTACCCCAGAAGCTTTGGAAAACCAAAACCCAGGTGCCAGATATGTCAGAAACTTGGGCATACTGCTGTGAATTGCTTTCACAGACTAAATACCTCTTTTCAACATCCACCACAAGTATACTCTACCTTACATTACCCATCTCAGTACCCTTCTCCTAACCCCGCCCACTACCCCTTCCCAAATCCATGTTACTATCCACCTCCCTACACACCTTCATACCCCTTTCCTTCCCAGTTTCCACAGAGCCCAGTTCACACTTTTTTCACCAACACAGCTACCTACTACACCACTCTCATATCATCTGTCTCCGGAAGTGCCTAGAAAAACCTCCTCTGATACTTGGTTGATGGATTCTGGGGCCACCCATCATGTTACTCCCACCTCTAAGGATCTCCATAATCTCTCTGTGTATCAAGGTATGTCCTCTGTTGTAGTTGGCACTGGAAACTCTGCTAGTATACTTCACACAAGCAATGCCATCTTACCTACTCTGTCTGGTCATCTCCATCTCAATAATGTCCTTCATACTCCCACTTTATCTAGAAAACTTGTCAGCATCTCCAAACTATGTCAAGATAATCATGTTACAGTCGAATTCACATCCAATTCTTTTTGTGTTAAGGACAACATCAGCAGTCAAATCCTCCTAAAGGGACAGATGGAGAACGGGCTATACAAACTTCCTTCCCAGCTTCTCTCACTCCTCAGTAACCCATCTCCTCCATCTAGCCAGTTCGACTCCAATCCCTGTGCATACTCCACCACAAGAGCCTTGCCTGCTGATAGAGCTACATGGCACTCTAGATTAGGCCATCCTTGTCTAGATATCTTAAACAATGTGCTGAACTCTTGTAATCTCTCCAACAGCTCAAACAAGCTTCCTTTTTATCAGTCCTGTGCAATGAGCAAGCATCACAGGTTGCCCTTTAATTTGTCTGATTCTCATTCAGCCAAACCTTTCCAATTGCTTCATACTGATGTGTGGGGACCTTCTCCAATTCGCTCAGTCACTGGTGATCGCTTTTTTATGCTAGTGATTGATGATGCTACACGATTTGCTTGGGTCTATTTTCTTCACAACAAATCCCAAGCTTTAACTGCATTCCAACAATTTCATAGAATGGTTGTGAATCAGTTTCATACCTCCATTGGTGCAGTAAGATCCGATTGGGGAGGAGAGTTTAGACCTCTTCAATCTTATCTTCTCAAACAAGGCATCATACAACAACTAGCTTGTCCTTATACCCCCCAACAAAATGGGAGGGTAGAGAGGAAAAATAGACACGTTGTGGAGGTTGGTTTGGCTTTACTTCTTCATGCATCTCTCCCACATCAATATTGGGTTTATGCTTTCCATGAAGCAGTCTCCATCATAAATATACTTCCCTCCAGAATTCTACAGTTTCAAACTCCCACTGACCTTCTAAATGGACAGAAACCTGACTATAACTCACTCAGAGTTTTCGGGTGTCAGTGTTTCCCTTATCTAAGGCCATGCAATACTCATAAACTTGAACCTCATTCTGTTCCATGTGTTTACTTGGGCAGAAGTACCTATCATAAAGGCTATATCTGCCTCAATTATAAGACTGGTCGCATCTATGTCTCTAGGGACGTTTTGTTTAATGAAACAGTTTTTCCATTTCAGTTAGATCCACCTTGTACAACTTCTGTTCCACGTTTAGCCTCCTATAGCCCCTGTATTCTCTTTCCAGTTAGCTCTCTTCAGCCTCAGCAGAAAGGAGACAGGATTTCCACCCATTCCAGTGATTCATCACCTCATCATCCCCCTATAATTCAGCCTCTTTCACCAAGTTCAGACAATCCTATCAGTTCCACTGCAATAGAGCATGTACCTCTCACACAGGAACACAGAGGTGGGAATACTCATTCCATGGTTACCCGGTCCAAGGCTGGAATTTTTAAACCAAAACTGTACATTACTACCTCTACCACACACACACCAGACCCTAACCTGTCCTTTACAAAAGATACCATACCACATGAACCATCTTCTCTAGTAGAGGCTATTCAGGTCCAGGTGTGGAGAGAGGCCACGAATGCTGAACTGGAGGCTTTGAGGCTGAACAACACTTGGACTCTGGTTCCTCGTTCGCAAGCACAAGGTTATAGGCTGCAAATGGGTTTTTAAGGTGAAAATGAACTCAGATGGTACCTTTGAGAGGTGCAAAGCCAGGTTGGTGGCCAAATGATTTCATCAGACTGCAGGTGTGGATTTTAAGGAGACCTTCAGTCTAGTGGTTAAGCTACAAACCATACGAGTTGTATTGTCTTTGGCAATCACCTATAATTGGCCTTTGCGGCAATTGGATGTTCACAATGCTTTTCTTAATGGTGAGCTCTCTGAAACAGTGTTTATGCAGCAACCACCAGGCTTTGAAGATCAAAATTTCCGTTCTCATATGTGTAGATTGCACAAGGCACTGTATGGACTGAAACAAAGTCCACGTGCTTGGTTTCTGAAATTGAGTACATGCTTACTGTAGTGGGGTTTTCAGAATTCCAAAGCTGACGCGTCCATGTTTTTTCAACTATCGAGTACTGGACTAATTATTGTACTCATCTATGTGGATGATATCATTGTCACAGGGTCTAATCTAATTGGAATTTCTGATCTCTTACCGAAGTTACATCAGCAGTTTGCTTTGAAGGATTTAGGTGACTTGTCATATTTCCTGGGCTTTCAAGTGACACGGAAAGATGGTATGCTGCATTTATGCCAGGAAAAATATATTGTTGATTTGATAAAGAAAGCTGACATGGAAAATTATAAAGGCATAGCTACACCTATGGCTACAACAGGAACCCTATCAAGATATGAGGGAGAAGCCTTACTGGATCCTACTGCCTATCGCAGCTTAGTTGGGGCACTTCGGTATTGTACTAATATGAGGCCTGATATAAGTTACTCTGTCAACAAGGCATGCTAATTTCTACAGCAGCCTACCATGGTCCATTTGCAGGCAGTGAAGCGAATATTGAGATATCTACAAAGCACAAAACGCTTTGGTATTACAATTACAGCAGGGCAGACCATAGACATCTCCTGCATCACTGATGCAGATTGGGCGAGCTGCCCTGATGATAGAAGGAGTACGAGTGGCTATTGCACTTTTCTTGGTCCTAACTTGGTGTCATGGGCATCACATAAACAAAAAGTTGTATCCAGATCAAGCACAGAGGCTGAATTCAGAAGCCTTGCAGATGGCATTACTGAGGTAATGTGGTTATAGCACCTGCTTGGAGAATTAAACATCCCAGTGGCTGGTGTTCCTGTGCTTTACTGTGATACTTTAAGCACTATATATTTGGCAGCCAATCCGATTCTTCACGCTCGTACAAAGCATGTTGAAATCGACTTCCACTTTATCAGGGAGAAAGTAATGGCAGGGCAAATTCAGGTACTTCATGTAACTTCTGAAGACAAAGTGGCTGATCCGTTGACTAAGGTGGCGTTCTCTCGTACCAGCACATAAGTTTATGTCTATCAGAAGTAAATTGACTGTATCACATAAACCAAGCAGTGTGGCGTTCTTTGGACTGGATATTCCAGAGCTGCTAGAAGAACAAGGCGAAGAGGACACTTGGATGGTAGATATGCAGGGAAATGTTGGACAGGAGGAAGGGCCTGAAGTGCAGGACAGTGTTAAAAAGGAGGAAGTGCTGCAGATAGTGCAGGATGAAGCTCTGGGTAAAGAAGTAGGAAGTTGTTCTTGCGGAAAAGTGTTGGAATGTGAAGTAGGCCACGAAGCAACCCAGGACAAGTGGATGAAATGTTATGAGCCCAAGCCGGAGGATACAAGTGATACAAGTCAGAACACAGCCAGCCTAATGGCCGCGGCCCAAGTTTATAATGTCAGTTGTAACAACTAGCAACAACCAAGTGCGCGCAGCAAGTAGGCAGGAGGGTCGATAGCGTTCTGTTTCTGGCAATTCTGTTTTGTTTCCGTGTATATAACAATGATGAAGGACAACTAAGAATTAAATGAGTGATTCTATCTAAATTCCTCAGTTTTTCTCCGTCTTCATCCTCTTCTTCTTCTTCCTCTTCGTCTTCTTCTTCTTCCTCTCTCGCTTTCACCTGTCATTCTTTTCTTTCTTCCTCTCATCTCTTCCTTCTTCTCCTCTCGTGCTCTTTCTTCTACATGTAGCAAGGGCAGGCCTTCTTGTTGCCGTAGTAACCAGGGGGTACGCACAGGCACTTGGCGCAGCCACTTGTTGCAGAAGAAGAGGCAGGGCTTCTTGTACTGCGTCTGGCTGCACCTCCTGTTGCACTGCCCCCCACATTCTGCGTCCCCACACAAATTTTGATCAATCCCCTAACCCCATTCCCAAGAATCAATCAGTAAATGTAAGGAAGGATTCTTTTCAGGGACTTACGGTAGCTCTTGAGGCTCCCGGATCCAGAGGACTACCCCTGAAAGAAATCAAGAGATATATATTCTCACGCACACACATGAAAACACGAGAAAAACGAAATATGGGAGGAAGAAGCATTTTGGCTACACACTTACGCTGTCAAAGTGGTTACTGGGAAGAGGAGCAGGAGGAGGAGTAGTCCACCAACTGTTTGGTCATCACTTGGGTGGTATCCGCCATGGAAACCATAAGCATTGCCAGGATCAGCACCACACAGATGGATTTCTCCATCGCCATTCCATCAGGAAGCACAAGACAGAGCGATCCCTTCCACCAAAGGATGGAGGACAGAGGAAGAAGGGGGTGTGTAATAAATGTTTACTGCAATTGGGTCTCCTAACTTATAACTACCATAAACGCGAGCGAGTTCTGTAGATGGGCATTTGGCATTTATTACTACTACCCACCGATCCTTGCGCATAAAAATATGTGCCCCGCTTCACATCCTCCATCTATGTAAAATTAATTAAAAATATTTCTATAAGTTAAATATATCAATGTATACACGGATTTTGGGCCGGGTCGGATCTAGTCCTTGAGCAGGCCTCTCTGTTAATAGAAAATTGGCCCGGCCCATCTGGGTATAAATTAACATTTGTCGACTTCCCCGAAATGTTTAGTCTCTCAATAAATTTTCACATAAAAGGCATGTGAACAAGTCTTCTACGTGAACCAAAATCATGCGAATGAATTTACAGAAGCAAAAATAGAAGAAGACGTAAGAAACTTTTTGTCCACTTGGTTCATGCCCAAGATTGAACCCCTTAACAAAAGAGGGAGAGAGAGAGATAGAGAGGAGGAGACTCAAATTTTTATCATGCTTGGATGTTGGGGATTGGATTTCTTTAACACGTTCTCCCACGATTAGATTGCACGTCAGTCATCCCCCACCCACCCAAATGATATATATCTAAAAAACACACACACACACACACACACAAAAGTCAGGGAATAGTTCGGCAAGATGTCTATAGATGTATCGGTTATACTAATAATAATTAAAAAAAAAAAAAAAGAAAAACATCGCCGAAACTATCGATAGTCGAAATCCCAAATCCCCAGCTTCGAGGAGAAGAAAAGTCGAACCATTTCCCTCTTCTTTTTTTTTTGAAATTCCCTCTTCTTTTTTTTTTTTTAAAAAAAAGTGAACAGAGAAAGATTGATTTTGGGAAGTGGTTAGGTAAATGTCCCTGACTCATTTCACCGCTATAGAGAAAGGTGGATTGCGATGATCATCTCTGCACATTTGATTTAGCACAAAATGATATCTTCTTGTTAACCTTCCCTCCGAGGTCAAATACGAAGCCGTCGATCAGAAGATTATCACCAAAAGAGAATTATAATACAAGTTTGATATAGGTTAATGTGATATTATGAAAGAATTATGCATCTTAGAGTATGAAAAACATTATCGATGACATCGATCTCGCTTATATGGTCTGTGCATATCTTTATATAGATAATAATTAAGCAACGTCACGGCCACGAGCGAGGGCTTTTAACAATAGAAGGGTCCCAGCTCTCGAAAAGCCCACAGGGCCCCTTCATTTTAATCGATGAAATCAGTCATGTTTGGAGTGTATGCGATTAAAATGATGATTAAAGAAAAAAAAACTTAGGGTTTTATTGGTTTCGGAAGAAGTGTGACTCCCATGTCAAATTGAAGGGACGTGGCCGTGTCTCCTCCTTTTTGGTTTCATAAGAAAACCCAACTTTAGCTGGCGCCACATCCCGGTTATGACGGGACCTGCTTGGTTTGCCATTAAGAATGATGTAAAGCATGCGATGCGAGGTCGCAGATCAGGAAGTGATCCTATGCTCGGCGACAGTTGTGCGGCGCTGAAGAAAGAAAAACCGAGTCTCGAGTCTTGTGCACCCTCATGGAGAGGTGATTGACTCGAACGATGCTGCTAGAATGCGAAACTCTGCAAGAAAACCACTCTAAATTGTAAGCAAGGAAAACAAAACAAAAATTTTACAGGATGGGCACCCGGTTGTTTACGGTATATAAATTTGGGACATCGATTGTGACTTGAGTAGACTACAATGATGAATATAATTGTTAAATCTATTCGAAAAAACCATGTTCTTGTTTTTAATCCACTGGTGCTATAGATCAATCGTAAGCATAAAAATTGCTACAAGGTGGACTACTCCTTGCTAATGACTACGCGGCTCGCTCTAGCATTTCTTCTCCTCCAATTCCAATGGACAACAAGTCCAATGAATCACTACATGTGTATTGAATTTTATACACCAATTCGAACAACGAAATCGATCCCCCCCGGCATTCAACGATCTAAAGAAATCCAAATAAAAAACATCATCAATCAATCAGAGATTGGGTAAACTCCGGTTTTCCTCACCGGTACTAATACTTTATCGGAAAATGCCGCGAAACCGGACAAGCCACGGGCAAAACGGATGCGGGTTTTGCTTTATTGACAAGAAGGCCGCTTTGTTTATAGGATAATAATAACGTGATGGGATGAGTGGGCCATTTTATTGTAAACTACAAGGTTGTCCAATTACCCAATAATTGCAACCCCCAAAATTAATCGATCTTTTCTTTGTTCCTTCGCCTCTTCTCCTCGGAAGAAAATCAAGGAAGAAGATAAGGGTCGAAAATAGTGCAAAATTATAACTTGGGTCGAGCTTAAAAGGCTAACAATAGTGAAAGCATGAAAGTCTAGTTTCCTCTACTTTTCTTGTCAAATAATCAATCGTTTCAATACATCAAATATTTTATTGAACAATCACCCAAGAAGCCAAGCCAATCAACCCAAAAGCTTTAAAAGGAAAATAAAACTTAAAAGAAAACAAATTCCATTGTTAATTAATTACAAGATACTAATGTTTCTTTGTCTTTCTTTCTTTCTTCTTCCTGTTGTCCAATTAGCCATGGTCTTTTTGACTCCCTGATAACGGTTACTGCTACCTGCGACTGTAATCGTAACTAGGGGGATTATACTCACAGACGACCTCAGTCTCGACCTCCCTCCGGTGGAAGTTCCTGTGGCACCCGCAGGCGGCGCAGGCGAGGGCGTCTTCCGACCCCTCTCCCCCGCTAGCCATGAACTCCCGGCATCCATCGACTGCGTAACCCCCGATCCCCGCCGCGTGGTTCTTCTGGCACTCCGCGTACCGCACCGAAGATGAAGACCTGGTGATTATGGCATCCCTCGCCAGCCCCTGCGTCCGTTTCCTCACGACTACTTGTCGTTTCTTCATGATCCTTCCCTCTCCTCTCACCGAAACAAAACCCTAATCAAAACCAAAATGAGTTGGGGGAAGGGGGTAATGGCTTTAGGAGATAGATTTTTTAAGATTGAAATTCGGAGTGGTTGAGGTTGGAGAAGGGGGGGGGGGGGGGATGCCTACCTCTCTAAGCCCTAACCCAAGAGAATCAATATGTTATTTATATATGAGAGGGGAGGACTCAGTTTGTGTGCATTAGTGGTGTGGTGGAGTGCAAGTGGAGCACCCCCACTGGTTTCCTCTTTTATTCATGCCAGCCGCCTCGGTCAGACTTTCTTTTCTTCTTTCTCGTCGTAGTAATATTATTATCATTATTCCCCTAGAATTATTGATGGTGTTTTTATCCTTTTTTTTATTATTATGATTTCGGAAGAATCGTTTCCCCCTTGAGATTTATTCTTTTTTTTTTTTAAATTAAATTATATTAGATACGGATGAGTATCAAGAATTCATATACGTGTCACATTTCTCCTCGATGGTATAACATAATGTACTCAAGCCGACGATCTAAATAAAGTAGAAAAGAAGATGAAGTACAATCAAAGTTTTGTCTGCACGAGGCTTCGTTGTAATTGGTGAGATTTTGCCAATAAGTTAAGTGGCAGGAGAATCGAGGAATGGAAATTGTTTCGTTTTTTTTTTTAATAGATTTTGGAAACCCGGGAATTATTCGTCCAACCGATGACAGCAAGCCCAGTACGAGAGCAACCCTTGACCGCTCGGGCAACTATAATTTCGTGTTCTTTTATGAAAATAAAAATCAATTACCCACTTTATCCTTCTTTTTTTAAAGAGAAAAAGAAAAGAATGGGATTGAAATGTTTTGGCATAGAGAGTTGGGTTCAAAAGAATGAGTTGGGGGGGGGGGGGGGGGGTAGTCATCTTTTTGTGGGGTCATAACTTTGTTTCCATAAAGGCACGTCCACCCCCAAATAGCCCTCCTCAATCACACAAAACGTTCATGTGACGACCACCTCAAGCTCACATAACACTCCCAACCTCTAGAAATACGATAGCAAAATCAACAATTAATATGACTAATGACATTGTATGGTCAATTCAATCATTCAGAGAGAACGAGAGTCGATGTTAGCATCTTTGGTGATCGTGGAACTCAATTGCAAAACCATTTCTATCTTTCTTTCTTCAAAAGATTTCAATGACGTCCCCGCCCCCCCAATTGATCAAAATGTCTTTATTTCCTATCTTAAATGCGTTGACTCACAACAGTGAGTCCACAACACGTTAGGGAACTCCTAAAACTCACATGTTTATAATCGTCAATCGCAACCGACTATTATAATAATTAGGTCGATTTAAAGAAAATAGAATTTGCCAAATCAAGGGAAAATCTAACCAGACAGCGAGAAACTAAATGGAAAATTATTTTGGAGAAAATCTATCTAACTCTCTTTTTGACAGAGAATCTAATCAGTCAAATTTTTCGTAAAAAATTTAATAAATCGATCTAGGCAAATAAGTCGATTTTGTGAATAATATTAAAAAGAAGATTTTACAAATGAAAAATTAGCATATAAAAATTAAAGATAACTATCAAAAAGTTGAAGGATGAAAAATAACCTTAGAAGATTCTCTATAAATAGAATGCATCAAAAGATCAACGCAATCAACAATATACAAGTCAAATATTTTGTCTTTATCTTAATTTTACTCTAGGTAATTTTTAACAGCTCCGAGAGGCTGTTTAAATATAAATAAGTGTTTTTATTTTTACGTTTAAGTTCATCAATTTACTTTACTTTTACTATCACTGTATTTTTCGTCGTGTACAGTGGGGGTTAACTATTACGTGCTAATCCCAAAGATTAGGGCGAGTGGGCAGAACCTCTTAAGATAAAGAGGGAAAGGATATCCGGGAGCGCATTAGGATTTCCTTTCTTTTCAGACCTAAATCTCCACTGGTGACACGAGCTTTTAGGTTAAAGAATAGCTTTTTGTTCAAGTGTCGATGTTCGTCTCTGTTGGGGGTTTGGTGTTTGTGTCCGAAACTCGTGCTGATGCGGGATCATCGGAGCCCCAAGGTCCGAATTCGAGCTACCCATCTTCAAAAGAACTCGTGGAGGGTAGGGTATTAAAAGGCGAGTGTTTGGGGGAGGGGGCGGGGGGCTCCATCCATCCAACCATCGACATGTCCCAAATTCATTTGCCAACTACCAAAACACCCCTCGTACCGTTTCCAATCAATCTTTCATGTCAATCCTAGAGTTTTGGGGTTGGCGTGTACTAAGCTAATGAAGAAACTGACAACCCATTTGGGAGGGTTTGTTTCTTGGTCCACTCCCCTCTATCAAAATCCTTAATAAAAAAAATTATATTTTCATTTTTTTTTTCTTAAAAGGGCTAATCTATCAAAACAAGTAGTATTTTTTAATTTTTATCGTCCCAACATATTAATAATAAAAAACGAGATTAGGTAATTGCGACAATCAGCACGTGTAGTAGGGACTCGTCTCTGTCCCGAAAATTAAAAAAAAAAAGAAGAGGGAGCGGGGTGGGGGGGCCTCAGCCTATGAGGTCACCCAGGCTGACACGTGGATCCTCTTCCCACATTATGAGTTCAGGAGTCCAATCAATCATGCATTGCCGAGGTTGTGTTTCGGGATTTTCTACTTGGAGATATAATCGACGTGTCCTCTCTTGGAAGGCCCAAAGACCAAGCCCATGTGAACAAAGTTGTGAGCAAGGAAAATAATGTACAAAGGGCGTAGAAAGTCAAACACAGCCCCTACTCATCTGCCTTCGCCTTTGGCATTTAATTGAATGTAAAGGCGTTGCTTGATTCGCGACAAAATTTCTCTCTCTCTCTCTGCGGAAATAAGAAATCTCTAGAAACCGTGCGGAGGGCTAGAAAAAGGTTCCCTTTTAGCATAATAATCAAAACGTTAGAAAAAACACTCTGAACGATCGATTCATGGCCAAATTTTACTCCTGATGCTTCGCAAGAGGCTGAAAATTTACCCTCGAATCGATTTCAGTTTCATCCTTACCCCCCTTTTGTCGGAAGTTTACCTTGATTTTTTTTTTTTTTTTTGGGTTGTCAAGCAAACAAGGCATACTCCTCGACCTCGGCCGGATAATATTCTTGGTACTGACTGGGGGCGTCTTCGAAGAGCCAGTTCTCCAGAAGCTTCAGTTCTGGAACTCGATGATCGTCTGCCGAATCCCCCGAGTTGGAACGATTTGAGTTGAAGCTAAGGTTTGATTCGAGACTGAATGTAGCAGAGGAGCTCATCGTCCCATTGCTGAAGGAAGTCGAGTTGTTCACGACCGGATTCGCGGCCTGTTTCGATTCTCTCTTCGTCCATCCCTCTAATAACCTCTTGATGTTGTCCGCGCTTGAGGCATATAACGTCGACGGCTGGCCCGGTTGATGAGTTTTGGGAGTGAATGTGCTGTTTTTATCCTCTGTGTCAACACATGGCTCGTTCAAGGAAAGGGCCTCACAGAGGGCTTGTCTCGCCATGTCGATATCCGTCTTGAGCCTCTTCTCCCACTGACCTCTGGAGGGTTTAAGGTCTGAATCAATGTGTGAAGAAGAGCCCGATTTTCCGGGGCAATCATCGTCGCAACAGGTCCCGGTCTTCCCCAGCTTCCTCCTAAGGTTGGTGTTCCAGTAGTTCTTGATGTCATTGTCGGTTCTCTGTGGAAGGTATGACGCAATGGCCGCCCAACTGCAAAGAAATACCATAAAGAAAAAGTACATCAGATTTTAAGACCAGCAACACGAAATTAAAAAGAGGCGATCGAACGTGAATAATAAGATAAAACGTGAGTCATACCGGTTGCCGAGAAGGGCTTGGAGGTGGACGATCATCCTCTCTTCCTGGACGGTGAAGTTGCCCCGCTGAATCCCCGGACGCAAGTAGTTCGTCCACCGGAGCCTGCAACTCTTGCTACACCGAAGAAGACCTGCAGCACAACCACGCACTCCTCATAAAGCCCCCCAAGAAAAAAGGAAGAAAAGGAGGGAGGGAAGGCCAAAGTCTAACCGGCATTTGTGGGAACGTTTCGCCAGTTGCCGGGGCCGTGGTTCTGGATGTAAGAGACGAGGATGATGTCTTCCTCGGGCGACCAGGGACCTTTCTTCACCCCAGCCTTGTCACAGCAGGGTGGTCTTCCCATGATATGTCCCAGGACAAACGCAAGATATGGATTTATGGTCTCCTGGGTCTTTGAGCTTTTGCCTTGGCCCTCTCCTCTCGTTTAATTTTCTGGCGATGGGCGGTCGGGCAATTCCTACATATATTTATAGTGTGAGCTGGATTGGAGCCGCTGACTCCTTTTCGTGGTTGGATTGGATTGGGGAAACACCAAGGTTAATAATCGATCACCATTTTCATATCAGGGGAAAGGAGTACAGCCAATTTAATTCGATCCAGACAGGGGATTTGGAAAGTCAGCTGTCCACTCGGACCAATTCAAAGTAGGGGTAGGAAGAAGGAAAAAAAAAAAAAAAAGAAGCCGTGTTACAGCCGAGTGATGTTTGTGTTCTTGGGTTGGCTCCGTCATTTACTTCGAAGATATGGTGAAGAAGCAGCAGCAGCTTGTCTCTCACCCTTTTGTGCGTGTTGGTCGTTAGTCAATGTACTTGTCTTATACGATAATGTAACTATTTAGCAGTTTAATGTCTTGGGAGGAAAGGGAAACTGTAATCGTCCGGCCACAGATTACGCGTCCTCAAATTTATGAGTCGGGGGGCGACGCCGACCCATCCATAAAATAAAAAATAAAGAAAAAAAAATGAAATAGTAAGATAGAATAAATGTTCAATGTAGATCATACACGTGTAAGATAGATTGTGTGTGCGTACAAATTGGATGGATTATGGAGTCACCAAATTGAATGAGTCAAAACACAGCGATGCTTTGTTTAAAAATAATGTTAGTTACTAAAATATTTTATGAAATTAAGCTTAAAATCAGAGTCTTATATTCCGATTTTAGTAACCTTTGATAGTGGGGGTGGGAGGGGGAAATGGGGAGTGTGCGAGGAGGGATGGAAGAGTCTAGGACTCCGATTTTAACATGATTTGGGGAATGGGAGGGGGCGGGAGAGTGTGAGAGGGGACGGAGAACGTTCGAGCTTTTATTAAAATCGGATTTCATGACTCCGATTTTAAGTTTAATCAAATTTAAAGTTGGAGTATTTAACTTCGATTTTTTTGAAAAATAAAATCGAAACTTCTAACTCTGATTTACTGATTTTGGTTAAGAAATTTTCAATGTGATCAGTCTGTTTCGTAAAATATTTTGCGAACTAATATTATTTTGGAACAAACGTCCAAGTCAGTGTGAGTATTGAAAAAGCTCCACCGACTATGCCATCCCCCGCCATTTTGATTGGTGAAAAAAAATTTAAAAATAAAGCACAAAATTTTAAAATATTTTAACGAATTCCACGTTTCGAGTTCAACTCAATTTTAAAGACGAGGCTTAATTATTTAAACAGTGAATTCTGTGTTATTAACACTATTATTATGTTAGTTTTTATAAAAATTCGATATTAGTAATACCGAGTTCCACACCATTTGACTTTTTTTGTCCCTTTTCTCTCACTTGCCCTTCACTGTTGGAGCAAATTCGATGTCTATAATATCGAGTTTAACTCAATTTTGGTGAACTCGGTGTTATTAACACCTAATTTATATATAACTTTCATTCTTTTGAGTGTTTGAGTTTACAAAAAATTGAGTTGAAGATAGCTGAGTTTCAGAAATTATTCATATAATTTTGAAACTTTGTCTCGTGAGTTATTTTGAAACAAAACCTCTAAAAAAATTTATTATTCCGAAGAAATCTTTAAGTCCGAGTCGAGATAATCCAATTGGGGGGGGGGGGCATTACTACGTTCATCGGCCAACTATAATGTAAGTCCATCCACAACCAAAATTTTGACAAATCTTCAAGTAAACAACAAAAAGGGGAGGTCCATCACTAGAACTTCGCCACATGTCTTGCCTCCTCGTACCTCCCCCCCTCTTGTTAGCCCCGCGTCTTGAAACATTTTCCTGAAATTGCCGCCTCAGCCAATCAAACGCAAAAGATATACGCCGACGGGAACTCTTTTATTTTTTAAAAAAAATTTCCCGAACAAATTTCAACACTTGGGTTTTGCAGTAACGTGATTGTGATGCATGCCCCTTATTAATATTTGTTCCTATCCTATGATCGAGTCCAAACATTTAATTCTTGCCTCGTCACGTCCTGATGCATACGTTTGCAGTGCAAAAGTCAAACCCCACCAGCAAAAAAGATAATATATTAAGATTGCAATAGAAATGATCGCACCATTCATCCATTCCAAGAGTTTCTGTTAACTAACTAGTGTTAAATGGACCGTATGTAAGCTTAATCCGGGTTTAGACATCTGAGATTTTTATGCTCATGCAGTTAGTTAATCCGGCTTAGATGACCCCCTATTTCACCGCACTCGAAATACAGGTGGTCTATCAATGCATTCCGGAGCACAATACTCCCTCTGTGGCGACCACATTGATTTGTATAAGAGTTCTCACATTATCGACGGGCTACAATCTAACCCGGCATAGTCATCTCATCCGGCTGCATGTTTTCACACTTAATCACTCGAAAGAGGTCGAATGCCTCAAGATTGAGCCCACTTTCTACATAGGCATCAATCATGGCATTGACAGAAGCCAAGTCATTATCAGGAAGCTCTTCAAAGACCTTCCTACGATATTCTATCCGTAACGACCCAAGAATTTTATAATTATATATGTACGTTATGAAATGATTTTTGAAAGAATAACGAGTTGAACAAGTCAAATCTTGACTCGGTCAACGTCCGACGTGGACACGAGAGTTTAATATTCTCGTAGTTGACGGACGTTGTTAGCGAACGTTGTCGGGACTTTGTATTCGGTTACATGCGATTACGTCACGCAGAAAGGGGGACACCTTGACCTAAATGTAACTGAATACGGGTAGCGATAATATTCGTGTTACGACGAGAATTCGATGGGTAAACGTCGATTGAATTATTACCGTAGCTGGAGAACATGAGTAAATTAATGGGATCCAAATTAAGGTTCCTCAGGCAACAATAGAAGAAAATATAATAAGTAAATAAAAAAATTTAAAACTCCCTAACAGATAACGTTAGGATAAGGAAAATCAGGTTGGGAGCAAATTGATTGGACGAATGAATTTCTATCCTGGTGAAATAGTGAAATCAGAAAATAGTGAAATCAGGGGGTATGGGGACGGGGGGAACCACCTATCCTTGGCTGGCAGGAGGGATAAGAAAAGGGGATTCGACTCCATGGAAGGGGAGGGCAGAGAGGGCGCCTCGCCTTAGGATTATTTCCCCGCCTACCCTAGTGAGTCCAAGCCCCCGTGGCCGTCGTCGCCACGAACGGAGCAGACGAGCTGTCCGAAAGGGACAAACGCCGGCGAGAAGAACGCTAAGAAAAGAGGGCTCGTGACCCGCGAGATTTTAGCTAACTGTACGTCTCACTCCCTCCCCTTATTTGTATGCTGATTTCTTGTCTGTTTGGCTGACCCGTTTTGGGTAGAACGGTGAGGGGAGGCGGGTAGGTTGGGTTGTCGTTGTTGGTGGTGCCCTGTCCAAATCTGATAGAATCTGTCTGGAATGTTATCTGCCTTGTCGAGTTACTTCGGAACAGGAATGAGTCGAGATTTCGTTGTCTTGGGAATTGTTGGTTGATAACTTGTTCTGCTGTTCCTGATTGCGAAAAAAAAACTGGAAGGCCAGCCGAACTCCATCCTCGGGCGGGATAGAACGTCGTTGGGGACGACTCCCTGTGGATGTGGCGAGTCGGTGGTCGTCCTGCGATTTGGTTTTGGAGTGAATATGTGAAGCAGCCATAGAATCTGAACTCTGTGTGGCAGGAGACAGGTTAGCAGACATCCCAGTTTGGTTACCTCCCATTTCTGCAGACCCAGGTGTGGTAGCGTAGTTCCCGGCCATTTGCGATTGAAAAATCCCAGATCAGTCGCTTGACTGCGGCTCTGATACCATGTGGATTTAGGACTCGACTTCCATGAGAATAGAAGAAGGGAGGTGAGTAAGACAAGATGAAAGGAAAGTTTCAGAAAGAAAGGAAGAAGAAAGAAGAAAGAAGGAGGAAGAGGGAACTCCGATTTTCATTAGAAAAATCTCCTCTGTAGATACATCTTTTATAGTACCACAAGATTCCTTCTATTCTATTTGCTGGTTGTTGCCATGTGCATCGTTATTGCAGCTCACTCAGCAGACTAGAGCTGGTGTGCTGCGCTTCTGTTTGTTATAACAAACCTTATCCCCTTCTACCAGTAAGTTACTAGAAGCTGGGCTGGCTGAGTTTTGGACGAGCCTCAGGTGCACTCAGACGATTGGTCATGGGCTGAGGCCTCTTCTTTATCAATTCCAGGCCCAGTCTTCAGTTTAACACTTCCCGTCAAACGTAGCTCCTCCTTCGAACACTTCCTGCTCTCACCATCAGGTGCTTCAATATGGAACAGATGATTACCTATGAGGGTCTGTGCCGCCACCTAGCTTGAATTTGACAGCAAGGACATGAATAGCCTAGAACCTGTGGGATTCCAATGAATTATGTCTTCGGTTGGTTCGGTTGGAATGAGATTTGACTTTGGGAATTCTGGTCTAAATGGAAATGCTGATGCAGGATCTTATAGTTGTGTCATTCTGATGCGATTGTCCTTGTAAAGATGTCATTGTCGGACATATGATTGGGTTGGATTTCCCGATTGGAGTTGTCGGAGGAGGACGGGGAGGCGACTCCACTCGCGGTCGTTCCTGCCGCCGTTTCCCGGGCGCTCCCGGAGGAATGGATGGGGACGCACTGTAATGGTCCTGGCATCCGGTGGAAGTGTTGTTATGGTGAGGAAGGAACCAGGGAAGTCGTATTTATTATTTTGTGATTGTTAGTAATTATTGTTATGCGTACTGCTTTTACGCGTGATGAATTTAAGTTGATATGTTCCTGCTGAATGATATTATTTATCCGTATCGCTCTAATTCCTGTGACTTGGATGCATAGTGGCAATAAACTGTTTTTCGAAAGGATGCACGCTAGGATGATGTTAGGGGTCACACGACCTTTCGCATGTGCATGGGTGGGGCGTACCAGCGTTTATCGCTGATCCCCCCTAGTTCTTTAGCGCAGGTAGATATGTACACTTTGGCACTGAAGGATTGGATAAGAGGGATCGAGACATTCGCGGGTGAGGACTTTAAGTTGTTGGATTCCGCTACGCTGACTGGTCAAGAGCAGTTAATTAATTTACAAAATTTGTACTATAATGCTGGTCTTTATACTATCAATCCTACTCTTGAATACATGCCTATGTGCACTGCTTCTAATGCACCCGTAGTATCTATCCCTTTCACCTTCGCGAAACCACGAACCATCCAACCAAACCTTCCAACATTACCATAAGCGAGGGCTAAATCAATCAACGACGTGGTCACAGCCCACATCCATAGTTCTCATAAGCCTGAAAAGACCACAAGCTTCTTTCACCTTAATCCCTCTAGCATACACCCCCATCATCGTATTCCATGTAACCAAACCCTCGTTTAATATTTCTCCAAACACCTTCTCCGCATCACCAAGGCCCCCCTAACTTCCCGTATATGTCAACAAGCGCATTTCCAACCCCGTTCGCCGCCATAAAACCTCCCTTCAGACAATAACAATGGAAACATTCCCTGCAACTCGACCATCGACAATCCCTCGACATCCGCCTATCAAGCTAATAAATGTCACATAATTAGGTCTCAAACCGTTCCCGAAACGTCCATCCAAAATGCCATTAACTAAACCAACGGCACCTTCAAAGTCATCGTTCCTGATCAACCCCGACACCACGCAATTCATCGTAAGGACAGTCTTCACTGGCATTCCATCGAAAAGCCTCCAAGCATGATCCTTAACCAGGAACTCAAGTACAGGTGAATAAAGCTATTCCCAACGCTGGGATCCTCCCAGTCCAACGATCCGATCCTTATGATGGCCAATGTTAGCTCAGGATCTCACCGCCGAAGAACACAAGCACAGAAGATAAGAAAGAATTGAAAAGGAAGAAAAACAATACCATCCATTCCGCAAACTACTTACATCAAAAATAAAAAACAAAGGAAACTACCTATTAACAGAAGACGTGCAAACCCACAACAAATCGTGGGGATAGAGAATAATAACTGAAAATAAATGTCTTAACCATGTCCGAATTATCCGCTCACAGCCAACGCACTTCCCGAGGGAGAATGCAGACAATTTTTCCAAGCCCTGACGAGGGAAACGTAAGGCCGTGGGTCGATAAAAGCGGGTCGGATCGAGTTCGGGGGCGTTATGTTTCGGGAGAGGCGACAAACTACGGGGATTGTTGCTGGGCGAGTTGTATTTAAAATATTGTATTGATTTACAAATTGTTCATCAACGTCGAGATGGCCGAGTTGGTCTAAGGCGCCAGATTAAGGTTCTGGTCCGAAAGGGCGTGGGTTCAAATCCCACTCTCGACATTTCCCAATCATTTTATGGGCTGGACCCATTGAGTTCAGGCCCATTATGTTCCCCACCGACCAAAATACGCTCGAAAGAGAAATGAGGGGTGCGTAGAGCCGACAAAGCGGTTTCCTGTCTCTGCTCCACCTCCGCCACGGCCACCACCTCCGATGGTTCACGTCTCCTTCTACCGGAACTGTGAGTTGCTTCCGCTCTTATGTGCTGGAGATGTTTCCTCGGTTTTGTGTTTTCATTTCTTGGGTTGATCTGAGCGGAGCGCTTCGGGGTGTTGGAACTGAAAATTCGCATCTGTTCTTTGATCCTTGATTTATTTAGTTTTTTGGAGCTTTTCTGGGTTTTGATTAGTGGAATTCATCGTGGAAGGAGTTGTTTTGAAATAGTTTATAGTTAATCGGGGGCGGATGGTTTTTGGATGAATTGATGTAGATGGGAAGACGTTTAAGAAGCCTCGTCGTCTGTACGAAAACGAATGGCTCGATGCCAAGCTGAAGCTCGTCGGTGAGTACGGGCTCCGCTGAAAAGAGGGAGCTCTGGAGGGTTCAGTATGCCCTCAGCAGGATCCGTAATAATGCCCGGATGCTTCTGACCCTCGACGAGAAGAACCATTGCAATCTTTGAGGGTGAGGCCCTGCATCGCAGGATGAATAGGTACGGGCTGCTGGATGAGAGTCAGAACAAGCTCGATTATGTGCTCGCCTTGACCTTAGAGAACTTCCTGGAACGCTGCTTCAGACGCCCGTGTTCAAGTCTGATATGGCCAAGTCCATTCACCATGCCATTGTGCTGATTAGGCAGAGGCATATCAGGTGAGCCAAGTGTTTTATTATACGAAGTACTAACTGGGAAGATGTGGTTGGGTTGTGTTTGTGCAATGGTTTTTGTTTTAGAATACATAAACTGTGTTAGTGCCTCCCGAAGCAGATCACTGTGATTGTTGGAAGGCTTTCTTCTTTCATGGATATTCCAGTCTCAATGATATTGTTTTATCTTCAATATTTGTCTGCTGTGGTAAATAGCGGGGAGTTATTGTTATCAACGATGCCCTTCTTATGAATTTCCTTCATTACCCTGCCGAACAGGGTTGGAAGACAAGTTGTGAACATCCCGTCCTTCATGGTGAGGGTTGATTCATAGAAACACATCGAATTCTCCCCGAACAGTCCGTTTGGCGGTGGCTGACCCGGAAGAGTGAAGCGAAAGAACACAAAGGCTGCTGCAAAGAAGGCTTCTGGTGGAGTTGGAGAAGAGGAGGATGAGGATTAGATTCTGAAATTTTGATTGTGTTCTGCCAATAGTTCTTATGGCTCTTCTCTTGATGCTGTTGGATTATGGATTGAGATAGCTTTCTATTAAACGGGAAATGTTTTATACTTTTATTGCATAACTTCCCTAGTTTTGTATCTTCTTAGGTCTTATTGCAAGGAAATTGATTGTCAACAAGTGACAAAAACATCTTATTCGGCATTGGGGACGGCACGATTCTCTCAAAGAGGTTCAGCTCTAAGCCAATCACTCTACAAATGTCGAGACACCCGGAAGGCCTTACTGCTGTAAAATGTTTCTGATGAAGACCTCGATGTCTTGAGCATAAGAAACTTCCGCGTTTTCAAGTGCTGGAGTCAGCCTTTCAGCGAGCTCTTTAATCTCCTTCTGCAACCTCCTGATGTAATCACAAGTATCCTTCAGGACATCGGATGAAGGTGCCTTAAGTTGAACACGATGCAGATGGGTTAAGGGAATGATCTATAGTCATTACAAGGGGAAGGGAGGGCGAGGAAAATATCGTACATACCCTTCGGTCGCTCCTTTGTTGGGGGAGGAGTGCCTGCAATCTGGAGATGAGATTGTTAACCTCGTGTTGGGTTGGATTACATGGAAACATTCTCTGGCTAGACATGAGTACGATGATCTGACTTATGTTTAGCGTTTACGGGGTGGAAGCCCTATGAGTATGTATGCATTTATATAGGAGACGAGAATTTGCAAGACTAGTATTTTTGGGTGGAGCGCAGTAAGAGACAAAAACGCAAATTGTAGTTGGAATTGGGACATCATATGGAAGAGACAAAAATCTGAGACTTGCAAAGGTTTTCAATCCATTTGGGGAGGTCCCTGCCTGTCTCACATTTTGTAAACAGTCAGGGCCCATGATCGTCATCAGTTGCCTTCTCGATTTGATTATAGTAGGAATTTCGTGGCTAAGTACATCAATTAGGTGAGGCTGATTGAATTCCCATGATGCGAGCTCTGGATTCAATAGTTCTTAAATCAGAAGGATGGTAAGGTAAGGTAAGGTTGTACCAATAAGATGCTTAGTCACATTCTACACAATGCCTGGCTTGTCATCCGTGACATGGACTGGCCATCCACTGCAAACAAGAGAGACAAAAAGAACAATTTCAGTGATTGACTAGGTGTAAGGCATCTCAATGAATGACGAGAGCCTTCTATTGTCTGTACCCGAGGGTTAGAAATGGCTCTCGCTTGGAAACTCTATTCTCGTGGATCTTCTCGGCTTCGGCGACTCAAGTAGCCTATGCCTTGATCATTTAGTCCTTGCTGCCCTCGGCTAAACAATCCTTGAGTTGGTTCTATGCCATTTTCATCAACTTCAAGCCTTCTTCGCCGACTTTGGAGGAGAACCCTTCTGGTCGCAAGCACCATCCCCAGAATATTGTGAATAATAACTCAATATCACAGCATCGTCGTGGAACTTTATGTTACTCTGCAAAAGGCTAGACGACAGGAAATGGTCTATACCATGCGCCCACTCTTCTCTGAACGGTACCAAAATCCAACCCCTGCAGATTTTCCTCGATCGGGGATACCTTGGCTCGCAAATAATCGAGAGATTTGACGAAACTTGCAGAATTCTATTTGTCAAGTAGCTTTCTTCACCCATTTCCATTTTCAACTTTTCCAGAACATCACTGACCTCTATTTCTGCCCAAAGCACTAACCAGTCTGGGCGATCATGGAAGACAGATAAACATGACAGCTATGACAGCTTCAGGAGAGTTTCTTCTTCCACCATAGAAAATGAAGTCCCTGAATTTTCTACAAGAGATCTAATTCTCTTATCAAAATCCATCATCAAATCAATGAGATGAAGCCATGATGTTCTGGCTGGAGATCTAACAGTGTCGATACTCTCTTCACCGATATGTGAGACATAAATAGTAAAGATATCCTAAGCCAAGTAGGTAGCCAAACCACCATGGATGACTGTTCCTTGAGAGCATGGCTTGCGAGCAACTGTACCTTTAGATCATTGCTCGGCAACTGTAGCTTGAGAACATGGCTTCATCAACAATTGGCTGCAACAATTCATCCATACAGTCGACATAGCCACTCGTGATCTTATAAACAAGAGCAAAAATGAGCTCCGGATTCAAAAAAATTCATCCATACATTGGCTGCAACAATTCATCCATACAGTCGACATAGCCTCTCATGATCTTATAAACAAGAGCAAAAATGAACTCCGGATTCAAAAAAATTCTAATCTTCCAGGTTCCATCTAAGAAATTCACACCCATTGGCTGAACCTACGATATCAAGACCATAAAAATCCCCTAAAATCGATACACCCCCCCCCCCCCCCCCCCCCCCAACCAGCTAGAATATTCAACAGCATTCCAAGGAAGAAGGAGCTGATCGAGGATCGTAAAACGCCTTCGACGATCTGAGCTCGCGGAGCCTCGCGCCGACGCTCCCTGCGACGCGATGAACTCCGTCGGAGAACCCCGCGTACTCGGAGATGCTCATTTCCAGGCGAGAGTTAAATTCTCGTAGGCACCGGTCCAAATCGGAGCAACCAGATTCGAGGTCGAAGACAAGGCTGCACGTCTGGGAGAGAGATCGATCGTCACGGAGCTTCTCGTCGAGGAATTAGGCAAGGGACGGAGAAAGCGCCGAGGCAGCCGGCGACAACGGCGGTGCAGGCGCATGATCGTCGACGACTCGGACTACAATCATTTGGTCGGTGTCTTAATGGGCCTTCATATGTCCGGAAGCGTTTCGTGAGCTCGGCCCACGGGTCATGAGGCCCAACATGGACCCGCTTACTCTTAGGGAAATTCTTTCCTTTCAATTTCTTAGGACAATAACAAGAATAGTGGGCAAAGAGGATACATCGGGATGGTTGAAATTGTATTGTTAAAGAAAGTAAAAGAAAAGTTGCAAGTTGGGGGGTTTGTCTTACCGGGGGAGAAGGAAAATGGACGTGCTGGCACTTTGATTGTGACTAAGAGGGGTGAATTAGTCTTTTCGTTCGAATAGAACTTTTGTGACAAACTCATAGAATCCTCACAGCGGAAGGCTAAGCTTCTGTGGTTTATAGAAACTTAAAGACAAATCGGAACACCAAGTTTTATAGTGGTTCGGTGAATACAACTACTCCACTTTTCGGTCGCTTTCACTAATACTTTGTAAATAGTGATTACAGTTGTAGAAGGTTAAACCTTATATAGTACAAGAAAATAGTTTCTTTAACCACGAGACGGTAAGACTAGCTTTACCAATGCAAGAAACTCTCTTGCTGAGTTTAGGATGAGTCTAGGTCGAATCACAAGGAAATCAACTAGACTTGCACGATCACAGAACCTTGGCTGGAAGCTTCAGCCTTCTGTGACGCTGTAGCGGGCTGTCCTTTCTGTGAATCTGCGAACAGACTTGGTGACGCTTTCTCCACGTGCTTAGACGTCGTCTGGTGGGTTTCTCTTTTTGTATTTTTTGTTTAATCAGCAAAACAAATAAAATAACTGTCTACAGGAGGCTGCAGTCCATCACCACATACGCCTGCTGCAGAAACCTTATCTTGTACCTGTTGTATGCTCACCTGGCGCTACGGATAGCTTTCCTGGCCAAGTCCTTCAAATTTGTAGCCAACGACACCTACAGAGTGGCTTCACCAAAGCACACCTGCTGCAAACAAACAGACAAACAAATAATCAATTACAGAAGGTTGGTGGTCCCTCACTGCTTAACGCCTGCTACGGACTACTTCTCTCTGACCAACTCTGTACGCAGACTCGCCAACCAACGAACCTTTTCTTCAGGCCCTGGTGCACGCAGTCCGACGTTACGGACAAAGTTCCGGTCGAGTCACTCAGATCCGTAACCACCGACGTCACCGGAGCGGCTTCACCCACGTTCAACCCGTTGTAATCACCTCCTGCGAGAACACTCGCCTGGAGTCTACATTCCTGCACACTCAACACACACGTTAAAGCTCCAATAACGTTGCGAAATGTCAAGACTTACCATGCTCAATTATAATAATCCGAATGAAATGTTTTTGTGTTTTTCTCTTATACAACGATTCTGTTCTCCTGTAATTAAGGAAACTTATTTTTCTAAATACAAAATATGACCAGATTCATTCTCTTCGTGCATCAAATGATTGTGAATGAAATTCATCTGATTTCGAATTATTCAGATTATCCTATTATCAGATATTGCATTACAGAAGGTTATGCCGGATTTAGTCGTCAGCCTTCTATAGTTGGAAAGAAAAATTATTTTGTTTCCAACTTGGGAATTCCGATTATAGGTTCCAAAATAAATTTTGTTTTAATTTGAAAGATTAAACCTCGGATAGCGCACTATAGAAGGTTCGGCCAGAATTGAAAGTCAAGTTCGGCACTCGTCGTTCTATTTTGTGTGATGGCACCTAAGAGCAAGTTCGGCACTCGTCGTTCTTTCTCCATCATGGCCACACCTCCATCGGTTGAGAATTGTCCAACCAGCCCCGTCCTCTCCATGGATGATGAGGAAATTGAGTCCAAGCATTTGGAAATCACTAAGGACTCGATTTTCGAGACCGAGGAGAACTCAAAGGAAGCTCTGGCTAAACAGCATGAGTAAACCCTCGTTTCCGAAGAACCTCCTGCACAAGAAGAGATTCTTAAGGAAGTTGCTGCTAATGCGGCCTCTGATCCTATGCTGGATGATGTTTTGGATATGCAATGTCAAGTTGCTATTCAAACGAAGATATTCAAATTCTCAAAGAGCTTACTCGAATCTCTCTTACATTATTGCACGCCAGGAGAAGCTCCTACGTGACAATCTCGAGGCGCCTCCTATGGAGAAATGCCTTCTATTGTTCTTAAATCAATACCATTGACCAGATCCTATAGGAATCTTAATGGTCATGCTATGGTTTTGATGTATGAGTGTCTCCAAGACACGCCTAACCCATTTTTGAATGGACTATTTCTACCTTATGCAATTATGGTTTACTTTCTGCAGAGCCATTTTTTTCCGTTTCTACCTTCTATTCTTTTTGATATGACAAAAAGGGGGAGAGATCTTGGAGATATGTGGAGAAATAGGAAGTAACGATTAAGGGGGAGATTTAAAGAGATATAACATACGCTAATTCTCAAAAACCTCAAGAATTCATGAATATTTAGCGGGATAGAAGGTTAAACCTACTATAAGGTATATCAACCTTCTATAGGGCATGCAGAATTTGAGTGCAACTCATTTTTGCTGGGAGTACAGAAGCACATGCTATTGTCGGGTTAAATATACAAGAGCCTTGTCCCTGTATTATGTTCAAGCTATATGCTTACACAGAAGCATTTACACTTTGCAAAAGTAAAAGCGTGTTGAAGCTTCTATAAAGTGTCAAACCCTTACTATCTCCATCTTAGGGAGAGTTTGATACGTCATCTTGCATTAACATATCTCCTATTGATGAATTTTTTGTCATCATAAAAAATGGGGAGATTGTAGATATGATTTTGATGATGTGTCAGCTACAGCAGGTTTGATCTGCTATGACTTTACAGAAGTTGTAATCTCTTGTAATGAAGATATGCTTCCTAATAAAGGAAAAATATCACGAAAATATTTTCTTCACCCTCCAATGATCATTTCAGATCAAGTGACATTTATAAAATATTTTCATAATGAAATATTTTAATAATTAATTAAATGTTAATTAATTACTGATTATCTTAATTATTTTTTAATTCAAATGAGGAATATTTTTAGGAATATTATTTGAATTAATATTAAATACCTATCTAGTGAGACAAATGATTGAAAGCTAAAAATAAAATAGGAAATTATTTTATTATTTTTGGAAATTTCTATCTAATCTTTTGTAAAGAATAATGTTATTTAGAAATTACTTTCAATTAAACTTTTCACCTGAATTTCGTCCAGATACAATGTTAATTCTATCTGGAACGAATTATCTCATTTTGGAAATAAGTTATTGATTATTTCTATCAATAGGAGGTTAACTTTCAATTCTGGCCGAACCTTCTACAGTACGCTATCTGAGGTTTAATCTTTTAAATTTAAAAAAAAAATTATTTTGGATGTTCCTAACGGATAAATGCATGAGCCTATAATCGGAATTCCCAAGTTGGAAACAAAATAATTTTTCTTTCCAACTATAGAGGGCTGTGACTAAATCTGGCGTAACCTTCTGTAATGCAATATATGATAATAGGATAATATGATTAATTCGAAATCAGATGGATTTCATTCCCAATCATTTGATGCACGAATGGAATGATCTGGTCATATTTTTGTATTTAGAAAAATAAGTTTCCTTAATTACAGGAGGACATAATCGTTGTATAAGAGAAAAATACAAAAAACATTTCATTCGGATTATTGTAATTGAGAGTGGTAAGTCTTGGCATTTCGCAACGTTATCGGAGCTTTAACGTGTGTGTTGAGTGTGCATGAATGTAGACTCCAGGCGAGCGTTCTCGCAGGAGGTGACTACAACGGGTTGAGCGTGGGTGAAGCCGCTCTGGTGACGTCGGTGGTTAAGGATCTGAGGGACTCGACCGGAACTTTGTCTGTAACGTCGGACTGCGTGCACCAGGGCCTGAGGAGGAGGTTCGTTAGTTGGCGAGTCGGCGTACAGAGTTGGTCAGAGAGAAGTAGTCCGTAGCAGGCGTTAAGCGGTGAAGGACCACCAACCTTCTGTAGTTGATTATTTGTTTGTCTGTTTGTTTACAGCATGTGTGCTTTGGTGAAGCCACTCCGTAGGCGTCGTTGGCTACAAATTCCAAAGACTTGGCCGAGGAAGCTGTCCGTAACGCCAGGTGGGAATACAACAGGTCCAAGGGAGGTTTCTGCAGCAGGAGTAAGTGGTGAGGGACTGCAGCCTCCTGTAAACAATTATTTTATTTGTTTTGCAGATTAAACCGAAAATACAAAAAGAGAAGCCCACCAAACGACGTCTAAGCACGTGGAGAAAACATCACCAAGTCTGTTCGCATATCCACAGAAAGGACAGCCCGCTACAGCGTCACAAAAGGCTGAAGCTTCCAGCCAAGGTTCTGTGCTCACGCAAGTCTGGTTGATTTCCTTGTGATTCGACCTAAACTCATCCTAAACTCTGCAAGAGAGCTTCTTGCATTGGTAAAGCTAGTCTTACCGTCCCGTGGTTAAAGAAACTGTTTTCTTATACCATAGAAGGTTCAACCTTTTACAACTGTAATCAGTATTTACAAAGTATTAGTGAAAGCGACCGAAAAATGGAGTAGGTGTATTCACCGAACCACTATAAAACTTGGTATTGCGATTTGTTTTTAAGTTTTTGTAAACCACAGAAGCTTAGCCTTTCGCTGTGAGGGTTCTGTAAGTTTGTCACGAAAGTTCTATTCGAACGAAAAGACTAATTCACCCCCTCTTAGTCACAGTTAAAGGGCCAACGGAATGTTTCCAAACAAGATGTCATTCCACATAATGGAGACAATGAAATCCACATATCTAGAAGAGCCAATGGGGAATAAAAGTATCTTTTTGAGGAATGGTTAACAAAAACACACAACTTGCTAAGACCCAATTCCCCATCGGCCACACGATTATCGCGATTATTATTATTTATTAGTCGATGTTGTTGTGGTATGCAAGAGTCTTAAGAATAACACTTGAAAGGGGAGATGCCCATTGCACAAGTTGAGGTTTGTTTTTTCCACCACCGACCCATGTCAGAAATTAATGCAATGGTATGTGTATAAATAACGATTTCAAATCAATTTGGTACTAGAAAATAGGGCACAAGTTACCCTTTGAAAATAATAAGATGTTAGTGTTGTTTGTGGGGACCAAGATTGCCCACATCTGATCATTGTATTTTCTCCATACTTTCTCCTTTTGTTTTGGTTTCGACCCCTTCTTTCCCCTTGCATGATCCCTGTAATAAATTTCACGCCCGTGGCCGATGGGGAGGGTTAGGACAAGTCCCAGGTTTGTCTGTGCTGTACGTGGAAATGGGGAGAATTAAAGAGCTGGTCACAACAGGACGTGCCCCCACTTGTCCATATGTGATTCGTTCGAGATTATAGTATTACGATAATCGAGTCAAATGGGACCTTTTAAAAAAGTACGTGACATATAAATATCCACATGGCCTAACACCCATGTATACATGATTTGTGATTGGAGAGAGCATCACATTCCCTGATTTTGTGCTCTTTTGTTTGGGGTGTGCATGGAACTAAGAGGAGGAGGTTAAAATTGCATGGATTTGATTAGTGTTTGATAATCATAAACTCGCTATTCATCTACACGTGCGGCCGAGGGCTTTGGAACTGCCCCTTCTTCTCATCTTTCCATTATGCTGATAAAGCTAGGCCTTAAGCTACAGCCCCTAATGGGACCATTTATTACATTAACTTAGATTTCCATTAAGAATATTATTCTCCCTCGTGTGTCATCAACCGCCCTAAACTAACCTCGTGATTAGTTATTTGATCGTAGGCAATTAAGTCACAGATCAAGGGTTAGGTTTCGGGACTACGCACACATTCTTTAGTGTGATTATGATGCGATAATCATGTCCTAAATGCAACAACCATTTACTTCACATGCACGTAGATAATACTATAGCTGTGATTAGTGGATTAGTTATTGAATTTCTTTCCAAATCCAATAGAAAATTTTAATGTAATACAAAATCTGGGATTAATAAAACAATAGGGGAAAAAAACACCGAAAGTAAGGACAAAAAGCGGCATTTACGAGGATCCTTCCTGCGAGTGATGGAAAAAAGGATCTTTCTATCAAACTACGATATGCATCGGGAGATGCACATGTCGGAGCTATTTTTATTATTATGATATACAATATATACTGACACTCACTCCACAATAGTAAAAGAGGACACGACGTGCATAATCTGTAACCCTTCAAAACAATATCTCTATTTGAGTTCGAAAGACCTCATGTCATATAAGTCTAAGTCTTCCAAATAAGGATGGAGTTACGAATAAACTCAGGTAAGATACACGGAGAATCAAGATATGATTTTAACCTTCACTTGATTGTGATCAGTTTCTATTTCTCGTTTGATTCTGAACGTGGCTAGAACTCCATCATTCGCCTAGAAGCTAGCAGGTTCCAACATTTGATTAAAACGACGATCATTTTTATTATTCACTTAATTTTAAATATCATTCGGACTCCATCCTTTATTTTAAAGGTAGTTGGTTTCAATCTTAGCTTGATTACATTCACGGTCTTTTTCATCATTCGCTTAATTTTGAGTATCGTCTGAACTTCATCGTTATTTATTCAGAAGAAAATAACAGGTTCCAAATCATTCAAGTGAAGAAAGTGAGTACGATTTGAGGATACATGTATAAAAAAAGCAATTGAAAGATAACAGAAAAACAGTAGGAACCAGTTAAAAATTTAACGTATAAAAAGAGATAGATGGAAAGAAATTAAAGAACTAATAATATGAGTGGATGGGTGGGGTGTCGTGGTTCCTCCGAGATGCGCGCCGACCACCTTCCATTTTTATTACATAAAAGGTACTAACTCTTAATTAACATATCTTTTTTTCCCGATTGGTTCAAACGGAATGGTTTAATAAGAATACATAAGAGCAGTCAAAGGAACCAACCGATCGATATTGATTAGACGAAGTCACGTGTTCGTGATATTGGTTGCAATTTTAGTCCAAAATGAAAATCCCTCCCTCTTCCCAAACGCCTTTTACTCAATCGCAGTGGGGAAAAATTGAAATCTGACAGATACTTACTTCGTGTACATAAAATAGATTAGTACGGATTAGGGACTTTAAAAGAAATGTTTAAAATAAAAATCGTAACGTGGCCTGCTAATTATCGTGACCTGGCAAAAATATACGACCCTGGGAAATCAACTCCCCCAGGAGATTCCTCTCACAGACCCTAAGACAACTAATAGTCTGTAATTAATATATACATAATATTCATTTTGATGGTCTTCTTTTGTGATCTATAAATCTTTCGGCGACTTGTTGCTGCTGCTACTGTTTATTATTGAGGAGCCACCACATGTCTGTTCAGGACTCAGTCGCATTAAGAGAACCAAGGACTTAAACAGAAATATATCATATTTACACTCGAGACTCCGAGAAAAAAATGTAACACAAAGATTTCCGGTGTTGTGACGGTGAGTTCTGGACCTTGCTGTCGTAATCACACGACGCCCACGTAGACATCTCACCTCAATTCATTTAATTTAATTTAATTTAGAAAAAAAATAAACATCAGATCAAATCTCGACATACGAAATCAACAAAGCCATGCTCTATCCACATGGGGAATTGAAGATGACCCCATGTATATTGGTTGTACCGGGTGAAAAACCATAGTATGGCATTTGTTGTTTTTAGTATATTTTTAAATGAAATAAATTAACTTTACACAAGTTAATGTCCCCCAACTCCATTTGATTCTGTATCGAGTTTCCCTCGCTCTTTAAGTAATATAAATACCATCATCCCACATGCCACCCTACTCTTCTACCCACAACATCTTTTTTATTTAACCCTTCCCTTCGTAAAATATATATATATATATATATACATATTCTAGAGCGATCTCGAAGATCGTCGACCTAGAGTTCCCGGCACTGAAGCTAATATTTTCCCGACTTCCCTCCCTCCTTCGATTTGGTCTCTAATCTAACCCGGCCGTCTAATTCCCAAAGATGTCCAGCAGAAGGTCGAGGAGGCAGTCTGTGAGCTCAGGGATCACGGACGACCAGATCGCCGACCTCGTCTCCAGACTGCAGCAGCTCCTCCCAGAAATACGTAGCAGGCGCTCCGACAAGGTACACGCTAGTTCTCTCTTGTATATATATATTCCGAACTAGGGGTTTTCTCAAAATATGAGGGTTTTGTCCGGTTTTCCAGCTCCACCCATCTAATTGTAGACGGAGAATAGTAACTCGGAAAAAAATGTAGAGAAGTAAGAGTAAAGGACCCTCCTTGTTTAACTTCTCTTCTTCTGGTAGGTCTCGGCCGCGAAGGTTTTGCAGGAGACGTGCAATTACATAAGGAGCTTGCACAGGGAGGTCGACGACCTGAGCGAGAGGCTGTCAGAGCTCTTGGCCACCAGCGACAACGCTCAGGCTGCGATCATCAGAAGTTTACTGACGCAGTAGCACATGTTCCCATTCAATTAGAGTAACCCAAACAGCGAAAAAAAAATAACACTGAACCCGAACCATAATAATATTGTTTCTTTGACGCCTTAAGGAGTAATGTCGAGCGTCCGCGGCTGTCGTCGCGGACCTTCTTTTTTGTGGGGGTATTAAAAGTTTAGATGGATCATCACTAAGGGAATTAGACATTGCGGTGGTTGTTTAATGGGCAATGTAATCCCTCCCGGAGTCTATGTACTAAGTTTACTTAGTATTAATAATAAATATGATCTGCTTTAAGAAAATGGTGAGGGGACTATAATATGGGCTTAACGTTGGGCCTTGAGGCCCAACAAAGCCCATATTCGTGTTCGATGTCCTAATAAATACAATCCATTTTCTTTGGCAAATTATCGATTTATGGCCCAAACTATATGCCAACTTTCTTTTGTGCCTTATCGTTAAAAAAGTTTTAGATTTGGCTCAATCTACATTTCATTTTTTGATTCGGCCTAATAACCGACGTCCGTTAAGCGGTGTAGACGTGTCGTTAACGGACCTTTACAATATCCTACATGACTTTATTTTTTTCAGAAAACCGCCACGTGGCCAAAATTAAAAATCCAGGCGAAATAAATCAAGAAACCCAACGACGACGAAGCTGTCCGCCTAGGCACCTGATCCTCCCATTGCAAGCTAAAGGCCTTGAACTTGAGGTCGAAACAGGAAGGTATCGAACTGAGCAGGAGGTGGGAGCGGTCGAGGTGGGATATGGCCTGGCCGACATTGTGGGTATGCTTCAGGAGGATCGAAGCGAGTCGAATCCGGGTCTTGACCTCAGAGACAGGAAGCAAAGTCATCTGGCTCTGGCAAATCGCCTCCAGACACTTCACCACCTTGCCCGCCTCACCCTTCTTCTCGTGGTAATCGGCTAACCTCCACAAACCCTCGACAACCGCATCCATCCCGACAACCAATTGACCGAGTACTGAACTGGGGTTCCACCAAGACTTCAACTTGGGAAGAGATTCAAGAAATTATGGGTCAAATCTGTCTTCCTAGGATTTAAGCTCAGCCTTCATTTCTCACAAGACGGGTAGAGATGCAACGAGGAGGTGTAGGCTTGCTTACTTGGGATGAAGGAAAACGTATACGGGGATCTTCTTTCTTAGCGGTCACCGGCCACCGTCGACCGCCGCCGGTGGTCGTCGTCGTCGGAGGAAGAAGAAGGCCAGGGAGGGGGAGCTTAACTTTGGGGCTTGATTTATTTCGCCTGCGTTTTTTATTTTGGCCACGCGGCGTTTTTCTGAAAAAAAATAAAGCCACGTAGGATATTATAAGGGTCTGTTAACGACACGTCTGCACCGCTTAACGGACGTCCGTTATTAGGCCAAATCAAAAAATAAAATGTAGATTGGGCAACATCTAAAACTTTTTTAACGATAAGCCACAGAAGAAAGTTGACCGATAGTTTGGGCCAAAAATCGATAATTTGTCTTTTTATTTTTCCGTGTTTGTTATGCGTTAAAAGGACAAAGTACTGGGTTTAAGTCTGATAAAAAAACACATGAACATGCCCGAGACCATGAAAAATGAAAACACTTCCATAGCCCAAGGTGCAATTTCAAAATGTGAGTCTCCCACACGTCCCACAAATATCGGATTAACATGAATGAGAATAAAACATTGAACTACCATTTCTATGCATATCGAATTATTTTGGATCAATTTTCTATTTTAATCTTAAGATAATTTGTTATACGATTTTGCCATCAACTTTTATTTTTATATTAATTTTGGTTGATTTTGGATTTTATGATGCCAAAGCCAAAGATCGTCATTTATGGACTGAAAAATGAAAAAATATTGAAACCCTTATCGCTACTACAAGATGGAAGATGAGATGGTAAAACATGTTGAACTGTTATAGAAGACATGTCAAATTATATTAAAACTTTACTTGACTTTTAATTCGAAATTCAAAATTGATTAAAATTAATATAAAAATATATAAAAATAAAAGTTCGTAATAAAATTGTAGAATAATATTTTTTAAAAATAAATCATATAATAATATTAGAGAGCATTAACGTAAATCTTGCTGATTTAACCTTTTTAAGACGAGACGTTGTTGCGAGTTTCTTTATGGCTGGTTGGATTTCCTTTAGCAAGTTACTTACACGGAAGAAAGGAGGAATCTTGACACGTTGGGGCAACGGCAACGATAAATCTTCCCTGCCCACGATGATTTTCGTCCCCTGATTGCCGTTGTGACCGTCTTTTCACCAATTCAATTCACGGAGTTCGTTTCCCTTTTAGCATCTTTGGTTGCACGAAAATCTTGATTGTTTCGATTTTCTGGATAACGCGAAGGAATGAGAGAGTATAGGATGATTTTGGTCATTGTAGATATTAAAATTTTACCAAGCCCATATCACATGATAGGCTAAATATTTTATTTCAAGCCCAATTCCTAGCCCATCACATAGCCCGGTCCATTTGGGAGTTATCAATTATGGGGAAACCAGCTGCTTATTATAGATTGACCCTGTAGCCCTATAAATAGAGGCATCCGCAAGCCATTTGGACATACCTTTCACATAAAATTTTTCTCTTCTCTCTAAGCTCTATTGGGTTATAAAGATATTCTAGTTATTTTTTTTTTAAAACCCCTCAGTGGGTGGTGCGGTGCAGTGAAGGCTCCTTACGGGTGGTGCAGTGCAGCGAAGGCCCCTCTGCGGGTGGTGTAGTGAAGGCCCCTCGACGGGTGGAGCGACGATGAAGGCTCCTTGGCAGGTGGTTGGACGGCGAACGCCCCTCTAGCGGGTTCTCCGAAGGCCTTTCTACGGGTGGTGCGGTGAAGGCCCCTCGGCGGGTGGTGCAGCGGTGAAAGCTCCTCTAGCGGGTTCTCCGAAGGCGCTTCTGCGGGTGGCGCGGCGGCGAAGGCCCCTCTAGCGGGATCTCCGAAGGCCCCTATTGCGGGTTTATCATGGAAGGCCCCTCTTGCGGGTTTATCTCCGAAGGCCCCTTTGCGGGTGCTGCGGTGGCGAAGGCCCCTCTGGTGGGTTTATCTCCGAAGGCCCCTCTGCGGGTATATCTCCGAAGTCCCCTCTGCGGGTATATCTCAGAAGGCCTCATAGCGGGTTTATCTCCGAAGGCCCCTCTGCGGGTATATCTCTGAAGGTCCCCCTCTTGCGGGTTTATCTCTGAAGACCCCATAGTAGGACGACGAGATTCTCGCGGTGGTATATTATCCTTGGAGTTATATTTTCCCAGCGATAATATTCTACACACAACAATATCATTCTCAAGTGATATTCTTGGATATTATATTCTTTGACGACGGCTATATCCCTCTGTCGACAACATCAAACAAACACTATATACATAGGTGGACAGAAGACTCATGGAGTTCTTGAAGATTCTTGCCTCCTCCCGCTCGCCGAAGCTCCGCCGACATCCATCGCTCGGTGTTCTTCTGCAACATGCCCTGAGGTTCTGCCGGATCACGCCCATCGGCCCCGACGACTTCATCAAGCTATCGAAGTGCTGCCGGATCACGCACATAGGCCCCGATGACTTCATCAACCTATTTACTAGCTCTTACATCTAAACATGCGAAGATGTGGCGTTTGCTCCAAAAGTTTGCTTTTGATTGACGGGCGTTGGACCCGATCCTGGCATGACTCCGGACTCATGTAACTGTTTTCCGGGCATTGGACCCGAACTTATGTTTATTGATTTACACCAACATATGGTAATAAACCTAAGTTGCCTAACGACATGCGTACAGTCACAAACAATTATTGAGATAACAGGGGGCGGGGAAGGATGGTGCTTAGACTTCTCATGGTGCTTAGTCGACATGCGTATAATCACATGCACTAAATACGTTAAAATGCAAAATGACTTCTCATGGTGCTTAGACACAGCCGCGAGAAGTGATGTTTGTCTTCGTAATTGGTAAAGGGGGGGGGGCTGTTGTCGATGTTCTCCTTTCTCGAAGGGCCTGCCGCTACTGCTACGCGAGGTGTGGCCTCCCGTCACTAGTGGTGAGATGCTTCGCCAAGGTGGAGGTTGCTCCGTCGTTGACACTGGCATGTTTCCTCGTCGTGGCTGCATGGTCCGGCTTGGGCTGGTCTAGGGGAGGTCTCCATGTGACGACGCACTCACTTTGAGCGCAGACTATGGGCAGCACGAAGGGCAAGGAGGAGGCTGGTTCTTTGACTTTCGATCTTGACAAGGGAGTTTCAGGAGAAATGGAAGACAAGGGGAGGAGAGGAAGCTTCGGTCGTGGGAGCTGATGGGGGAGGGAGAGCTTCCAAGAAGAAGAGGATGACTATTGGGGAAGAGAATCGCCGAAGAAAAAGATCTCCCCCCCAGGAGGGAGAAGATGGAGCTCCCTTTTTTTATGACCAAGGAAAGAAGAGATCCAGGATCCCCTGAAGTCGGGAATGGGGACGGCTATCAAAAATCCGAAAAGGCTGCAATGTCGCTGGGAGGGCCGCAGCACTGTAGCGATCGCCAACCGTGATAATCCTTTTATCCCTTGGACCAATTCAAGGTAAGTCATCATTCCTTTGGTCTGAGCGTATTCCCCCTCCCCCTTGAATTGAAAAGACGTGGGGAGACATTCCTTCTGTTAGGTAAAAGAGGTCTCAAAGGGGGGCTTGGACTTGAACGTTGCTTTGTATGTGACCATTATTGCAGGTCCCGTAACTTGGGGAATTGTCCCCAGACGGTGGGCCAGGGAGGCTATTGGAGAGGGCTGTCCCGGGACTCCTTGTGCGACGAGATGGGGAAGCTACCCATCTAAGTTGATCGTGACTTAGGTGTGAGATTGTCCAACTTGTCTTGATTTCTGGGAATCGTCGTCAAGTGCAATTTACTCCCTGTTGTAGACAAAGGGTTGCAGGTCTCCGAGCATTTTGCTGACTAGGAACCCCATCGTTGTTAGCTTAGCTAGACAAGGAATTTCATTCTTTATAATTCCAAATCATGTTGTCGTCGAAGGATTATTTTGGGTGCGCCTTTTATAATGTCTACACCCGGGGCGATGAAATCATGCTTGGGCACAGCGTCGCTAAAATTGGACGAGGATGAATACGAACTCTTTGGGTTAGGACTAAGCGGTCGCCTCGAGTGGACGACGCGATTAGAAAGGACCTGCATTGGGGTTATTACAGATTTGGGGTATCTACAAATGTTTGCTATACAAAAGTTGCGACATTATTTGCAAGCACACTCTGTTCGCCTTATATCACGAGCAGATCCTCTAAAGTACATTATGTCAAAGCCAGTATTATCTGGTCGTCTAGCGAAATGGGCACTCATGCTCGAGGAGTTCGAGATTTCGTATGTGCCTCAAAAGGCCGTGAAAGGGCAAGCTTTGGCTGATTTCTTAGCAGATCATCCAATACCAGATGACTAGAAAAATTTTTGAGGAATTACCCAACGAGGAGGTGATGTTGGTAGATACTCCCCGTCCATGGAAGATGTTCTTTGATGGATCGGCTACCCAAAGAGGTGCTGGAGCTGGAGTTGTTTTCGTCACACCTGATGGAGATATCATCCCATATGCATACACCCTTACACAATTATGCTCAAATAACATGGCTGAATACCAAGCCCTCATATTAGGGTTAGAAATGACCATGGATAACAAAGTGCATAGTTTAAGGGTATATGGAGACTCCGAACTTGTTATCAATCAACTTCTATTAACATAGGAAGTACACAAGCCATAGCTTTTGCCATATCATGACTATGCAGTTAAACTTGCAGGATGATTCCAGGATTTTATAATATGTCATATACCAAGAAGGGAAAATGCGCAAGCAGATGCCTTGGCGAACCTCGCTTCTGCACTCACTTCGGTGGACAAGCAAATTAGTATTCGACTATGTCAAGCTTGGGTGGATCCTCCAACCTTTGATAAGGAAGAAAAGAAAGTTAATACCATCTCTGTCTATAATGTGGAAGACCAAGATTAGAGACAACCACTCCTTGACTTTCTTAAGCACGGAAAGTTGCCTGATGATCCTCGACAAAAGGTAGATGTTAGGAGACGAGCACCTCGGTTCATATATTTCAAGAATACTCTTTATCGGCGATCATTCGAAGGAGTGTTCTTATGGTGTCATGGAGAAGAAAAAGCTACCAAAGCAATAGAAGAAGCGCATTCTGGAGAATGTGGAGCTCATCAGTCTGGACCCAAACTGCATTTTCAATTGAAGAGAATGAGTTATTACTGGCCAACGATGGTGAAGGATTGCTTGGAGTATGACAAGAGATGCCAAGCTTGTTAATTTCATGCCAACTTCATCTATCAATTGCCCGAGCCACTTCATCCAACTGTTACATCTTAGCCCATTTGAAGCATGGGGGCTAGACGTTCTAGGCCCTATCACACCTAACGTCAGGGGGCCATTTAAATATCGTGGCAGCAACTGACTATTTTTTCAAAATGGGCAGAAGTCGCACCTTTTCGGGAAGTAAAGAAAGAAACTGTTATTACCTTCATCAAGAATAATATCATATTTCGTTATGGCGTGCCTCGCTATATCATCACTGATAATGGCCGAAACTTTTCTAATAAAGCCATGGATAAATTCTGTGAGCAATTTGCTTTAAGCGGTATAACCACTCCATGTATTATGCAGGCTGCAAACGGATTGACAGAAGCATTCAATTAGACGCTTTGTAACCGCCTAAAAAAGGTGGTTGATAAAGCCAGAAAAGATTGGCACGAACGAGTCGGAGAGGCACTATGGACGTATCGAACGACATATAGAACCGCGACACCCAAATGACGCCGTACTCATTAGTTTATGGTGTTGAGGCGGTTCTCCCACTTGAACGACAAACACTGTCGTTGCGAATAGCCATACAGGAGCGACTTTCTCAAGAGGATAATGTGCGATCACGTTTATAGGAACTAGAAGCTTTGGATGAGAAATGTCTTGAAGCCCAACAGCGGATTGAATGCTATCAGGCAAGGATGTCAAAATCGTTTAACAAGAAAGTACGACACCGCTCCTTCTAAGTCGGTGACCTCATCTTGGCAGTACGAAGACCTATAATTGCCACGCACAAGATCGGGAGTAAATTCACATCAAAGTGGGGCGGTCCACACGTAGTCCAAGAGGCTTACACTGGGGGCGCCTACAAGATAGTTGATCAAGATGGAGTGCGCGTCGGACCAATCAATGGGAAATTCTGAAGCGATACTACACCTGAAGAATAATGCTCCATGTCGCATGAGCCTAAACTGTACGACATAAAAAAAAGAAATAAAAAAAGAAAGTAAAAATATATCTATAATATAAAAAAAAATCTTCATGTAATACTCCTGGCCCGCACGAGTATAAACTGTGAACGACTAAATAAAATGTAATACTCCTGGCCCACACGAGTATAAACTGTGACCAACACATAATCTTCATATAATATTCCTTTCCACACGAGTATAAAATGTTACCAAAACAATCTTCATATAATACGCCTTATCCACACGAGTATAAGCTGTGAACAATTCTATCTCCATATAATACTCCTTTCCACACGAGTATAAACTGTGAACGACTCAATCTTCATGTAGTCGAATGAGATATATGTACATCGCTTCAATACTTTAATTCTCGTCTCTCTGGAATATATAAGCAAGCGAGACATGAATTAAAGTGGGGGCATTTGTAGACATTAAAATTTTGCCAAGCCCAAATCATAGGATATGCTAAATATTTTTTTTCAAGCCCAATTCCTAGCCCATCTCATAGCCCGATCCACTTGGAGGTTACCAATTATGGGGAAACCAACTGCCTATTAAAGATTGACCTTGGAGCCCTATAAATAGAGACATCCACAAGCCATTTAGACACACCTCTCACACACAAAATTTTCTCTTCTCTCTTATTCTAATAAGCCCCCATTGGGTGGTGCGGCGTGGCGAAGGCCCCTTTACGGGTGGTGCAGTGCAGCGAAGGCCCCTCTGGGGGTGGTGCGGTGAAGGCCCCTCGGCGGGTGGAGCGACAGCGAAGGCCTCTCGGCGGGTGGTGCGACGGTGAAGGCCCATCTAGCGGGTTCTCCGAAGGCCCCTCTGCAGATGGTGCGGCGAAGGCCCCTCTGCGAGTGGTGCGGCGAAAGCCCCTCGACAGGTGGTGCGGTGGCGAAGGCCCCTCTTGCGGGTATATCTCCGACGGTCCCTCTTGCGGGTATATCTCCGAAGGCCCCTCTTGCGAGTTTATCTCCGAAGGCCCCTTTACGGGTGGTACGGTGGCGAAGGCCTCTCTAGTTGGTTTATCTCCGAAGGCTCCCCTGGTGGGTTTATCTCCGAAAGTACGGGCATATTTCGGAAGTCCTCATAGCGAGTTTATCTCCGAAGGCCCCTCTACAAGTATATCTCCGAAGGCATTATAACGGGTTTATTTCCGAAGGCCCCCCTCTCGTGGGTTTATCTCTGAAGGCCCCATAGCAGAACGACGAGATTCTCGCGGTGGTATATTATCCTTGGAGTTACATTTTCCCAGCGGTCATATTCTACACACAACAATATTCTTCCCAAGTGATATTCTTGGATATTTTATTCTTCGACGACGGCTATATCCCTCTGTCGACAACATCAAACAAAACTATATACATAGGTGGAAAAAAGACTCTTGGAGCTCTTGAAGATTCTTGCCGCCTCCCGCTCGCCGAAGCTCTGCCGACGTCCATCACTTGGTGTTCTTCTGCAACACATCTTGAGGTTCTGCCGGATCATACCCATAGGCTCCGACGACTTCATCAAGCTACCGAAGTGCTGCCGGATCACGCCCATAGGCCCCGACGACTTCATCTATATTTCATCCCGAAGCTTTGCTTAATTCTGTCAGAGCTCAAGATCATCATCTACATCCGTTATTCTTCGAAGATCGAATCAGAGGAATCACGTGCAACATTCGTGACTAGAGACAGAACCCACTACAATTTTCATACGACAATTTGTACGCTGATATTTCCCCACGAGATTTTAGTGTTCACAGTCATTTGATCTCCCCCAAATTCAAGTCAATGCTGGTCCCCGGCAAGATCCAACACATAATCTGTACTGGGAACTTGTTCATCAAGGTGATAATCCCTCATTTCTCATTGTCTGTTTGTTTGGGTCTAGTTGATTGGTCCTCTCTTGGTAGTGAATGGAAGTTGGCAGGAGTTCATTTGTGTTTTGCCCTGTTTTTTGATGGTTGGGTGTTGTGGAAGGGTGATGTTTCGACATTTAGGGGAAGTTGTTGCGCCTTTTATTTGTCGAGCAATGTTGCTATCGATTGTGGGATCAATTTTGGGTACTTTACCTGAGGTGCATAGTGATTGACGACTAAATGCCAGCATAATTCTATGAATGTTATGTGCTGGGAGAGAGACTGCATTATCTCACACTGGGATGATCTTGTGGGCAATCGATTGCTTCATCATTGACTAATGAAATCTCGATGAGCGTTTTCAATCTGTTGCCTGTTCACTAACTACTCTTCTGTAGTGCAAGAAATATTCTACATGTATGTATGGCCTCTGTTCTAATGCTTTTGATGTTTCCAGCCATATGGTATACGACTTTACGCGGAAACTTATGTTTCAACTCGCAAGTGTTTGGTTACCAATTTTGCCATTATATGTTTCAGGTGTTAGTGTGTGCACATATGTGCCAAGACACTTTGTAATATATGTGAATAGTTGTTAATAAAGGCAAGTAGTTACTGTTTATTAATTACTTTTCTGCTCGTAATTAATATATGGTAAAGTCCCATAGATTTATCCTATTATGCCAATATAAAATTGTCCTTGATCGGATAGATGTTTAGAGGGGACATAAACATCTAGATCAACGCCGAGTATAACTTAGGTCGAGTTAGACCAAAGGATAGATGTCCAAGTTATACTTGGGGGTGCCTAAGTTTAGGGTACACTGGACACGACCCGTTGTACGCGCGCCCTCCGGCCTAGCACGCGCGCGGCGATTCGGGCGACCCGAGGATCCGGGTCCGCTCCCCCGAGGCCCAATCCGGTCAGCGTCACGACTCGAACACCGGATGCTGCGGAAGGGAATCGGGTTGGGCCTTCCCTTAATTCCCGAACGGGTCTGCGGGACATTTCGCCAACCGTCTCCAGTTCCCTGATGGTGACGGGCGAAAGGCTGCGTAAGGCCTCGCTCGTGAATTTTGAGGAAGGCTCGGGGAGCGACTCGTGTCACCGTCACTCATCCAAAATGGCTCCGAAAAGATCTTGTTGTTTAACCTAGGTTCGGAGTCGCCACCGACTTAATTAATTTATATAGTCTGGATTAAGTCGGAAAAAAAATCAGAGTAGGGTTCGGGGATTTCTATTTACTAACTCTTACATTCTAAGCATGCGAAAAATGTGGCGATTTGTCCAAAAAGATTTTGCTTTTGATTAATGGGTATTAGACCCGATCCGGGGATCGGGCCGGACTCGTATCGACATTTTACGGGCGTTGGACCCGAATTTAGGTTTGTTTGATTAAAAATTGACACACGACGCAAAAAATCCTAAAGCCTAAGTCATACACGCGGTCACAAGTAAGTATTCAGATAAAAGGGACGGGGAAAGGCGGTGACTGCGGGCCTATGCACTTGGGCCCGCAGCCCATTACAGGTGGGTTTAAAAAATGATTTGGGGAGGCCCGTACCTCCCATTTATACCTTTACTGACGGTTGGGGCCGCTTTTAATTTTCGGACTGACAGTTTTTTAGGCCGCGATAGATCCACGCGGTTTGATATACGTGTCTTCGAGAAATCTTCGTCTTCGAGATTGTTGAAACCTTGAGAGAGCCCTCGTCATCATATATGTAATGTACATTCAAGGAAAATGTAAACATGGTTAGTTAACTTTCATTTCCAAAAATCAAAGCAATGATTCGGAATCGGAGAAATGAACATAAGTCCCAATGAAATCAAAATAATAAAGATCCCACCGCACATTGAGTGAACAGGCCGATGATGAGCATGTCTATCAAAAATTAGCAAAATCCAACGAATTATGCAAGCACAAAGTTGGATGTAGCTGTTCACACAATAGAAAATCTTGGGCTTATTTCTGACAAAAGCCTATAATAGGCACGAAGCCCATGTGTTAACACAATAGAATATCTTGGGCCTATTTCTGACTGAACCCATAATAACACGAAACCCATACACACCAGGCCTGCGTCTGTAGTTTACACAGACTATGTAGCGAGGGAAGTCTACAAGGGCAGAGTAATAACCTTGTGATCAGGGAAGTCTACGAGCCTGTGCCTGCAAAGGACACATGTCAAAGGGAGCGATTCTATAGCCCAGAAATAAATGGAACTTGCAACCCACACATATGCTAGCACACGTCTTAGAAGATAATCAATTGAACCCGAAATCAGAGAGTCTACGACCCACATTTACACGAGTGGAAGTCAGTTGATCTCCGAAATTCTTGGGGGTAGTTGAGTCTGGAAGATCTCCAGAAGGTCGTAACAGATCAAGTATAAAAGGGGAAGATCTCCCTCAGAGAAAATCACGATCAAATCAGCCAACAAAAGCTTATTTTGCTCGTCACCCCTTAGTTTAGTTGTTAGGATTCCCCGACCTGGGCGAAACCCCTAAGGTTTCATTAGTCTTCACATCCACCATCAGAGTGAGCAACCGTAGCTATGGTATCAACTCTCCGCCTTCGACTCCAATGCCAGTACGAGCAACCGTAGTCCCGGTACACTTCTCCGCCTTCGACTCCAACGCCAGGACGAGCAACTGTAGTCCCGGTACACTTCTCCGCCTTCGACACTGCCACCAGGGTGAGCCACCGTAGCCTTAGTATCCACGTCCGTCTCTACATTCGACCACAGCCCGTCCACCAAGCCCAGCAGCTAAGTCTTGCCACCCGAGAAGTGCAAGTCTACAACGCTCTGCCACCAGGTCCACGACTATGCTGACCAGATTCTCGAGTCCAGAGTGCGCAGCGTCAAGTCCACGACCTCTTTCCCCATTCAAGTCTACGTCCCCGCTCCAAGTCTACGGAGCACAGTAGCCAGTCTACGCCCTCACCACCATCCTTATTTTTATTTTTATGGCTGTAAGCTTTCTTTACTTTGTGTAAAAACGTTTGCATTCAATCATATTTCTTCAATTACTTACTAGCGACCACATTTACAATCCCTGTGAGTCTTATTACCAAATATTTCCGACGTGATCCGTTTCCTGCGCGAACACGTTTTTGGCGACCACAGTGGGAGTCGTGAAACTTAAAGTTTTCAGATGGCAAAAAGTACCAGGAGCGGAGGTAATCGCGATCCTCCACCTCCTCCATTAGATGGAGATGATACACATCCACCATCAAACTTAAATGTCGAGAATCAGGCTCTAAGAAGCCAAGAGACTGCGAACCAGCCCGATTCCGGGGCTCATACTCCTTCTGAGTTTATATCCAGACTTGAATTCCATAAAGAATTCAATGATATGAGGAGCCTAATGGACCATATCACTGGATTACAAGACAATATGGCTAAGATTTTGGAGCAGCTCAGTGCTTTGATAGGCCAAGCGCCGCATGGCCAAGCACCCCAGTAGACAGGGAGAACTCTTTCATGGGAGACGCCCGGCACGTAGAGAGATGTAATATGTCATTCCTGGGGGATGAGCCTTGGGGTGGTGCTAACCCGCGCGCTACGGAAGTCGGTGATAATGACCGAATGTCCCCGTCAAGGCCGACTACCTCTCGGTCTCCCACCTGGAGAGCAAATGCGGTGTACGCAGTGAATCCTGCAGACGATGAGATAGAGGCTCAGGGCGAGACGAACAGGTATGCAAATGCCATACCCCTTCGTTGACATGGTAAAGCTCTAGTAGAAGAAATTCCTCTAGGAGAACCTCCCATTATGGGAAATTTACCATGGGCAGAGAGCTTCTACACTAACGTCTCGGTAAACACACAGCCACCTCGAGCTACACCAAGGGTGCCGTATCCCCCAGAAAAATCGGGACAGGAATATGTTCGAGAACAGTTCGACCTTGTTCCACCACCACCACCGAATCTGAGGGAGACGATCGCTCAGGTTTTAGAGCAGATGGTACCAGAGGCAGTTAGGCAAGACGACCCTGGTCTATACAGGAGTCCGTACCCTGCCTATATCGACAGGGAATATCCCCTGTCTAGGGGGTACAGAGTACCCGACTTTACCCGATTTTCGGGGGAAGATGAGATGACGCCCGTGGAGCATATAGCCTGGTTCACTCATTAGGCAGGGGAAGCTGCAGCCAATGATTTTTGGAAGCTAAAGCTACTCCCGAACTCTCTTACAGGAGATGACTTCAGATGGTATGCAAGTCTACTTCCTGGGTCAGTAACATCATGGGCAGTGATGCAATCTTCTTTTATGAAGGCATTCGCGCGCTTAGATACGCCTATGTCGATCTTCGAGGTGATGCGGCTTAAGCAAACCGCCGGGGAACACCCAAGACAGTTCCTCATGCGCCTGCGCAAGGCGCTACTGCACTGTAGGCCTGCAATTCCGGAAAGGGATCAGTTGATGATCGCGTTAAATGCGTTGTTTATGCCCTTCAAGAAAAAGTTGCAGGGAGAAAGGTTTAATGACCTGTATGACTTGTCTAGAAGGGCGACTGAGCATCATCAGTTACTGATGGAAGAAGCGCGGTATAAGCACGTTTATCAGTTGGAAACAGACATGACTGAAATCGTGAAAGGCGAGGCGATGGTTTGTGAGCCTCTGGCGAGGAAAAACTCAAAAGCAAAAGCATCCCAAAAGTCTGGCAAAGAAAGAAAGTATTCTTTTGACGTAGACAAGGAAATGCAATCTTTGATTGGCTCATCCAACGGAAGTGCATCAAACTTAAACCAGGCCATAGAGCCCCCCAAACGGTAAGGGAAAAGACTAGAAACTACTGCAAATGGCATGGGTCGTTTACACACACGACCAGAGATTGTCTGTCATTCAGAAATATAATCCGTGACCTTATAGAGTCCAAGGAATTATGTTTCCCTAAAGTAGACGAAGTCATTACGGTCGACGACAGGCCTTTTGACGATGAAATAGCCATTCATATGTTCGATGTTGCTGATATAGACATCAATTTCATCGAAACTAATATGGACCTTTCCCTGCAGGACATGAAGATCCCCGGGGAGACTTTGGTGGCAAATGCCCTCTTTCGTCGACTGGCTGATAAGGGTGTAATCACCTGTCCAATCAAGGAGGTTGCGCCCAGCCTTTGTTGCTGGCATATGGATGACACGCACACCACTGATAGATGCAACACGTTAAGGAAGTACCTGCAGAACAATCAGGGAGATACCTGGTATGCTTTGACCCAACTTGAGGAGGTAGCAATGGGAGTAGTGCCCCCAAGCTCGCGAAGCGCCTCCAATAATTCACAAAGGGGGTTTAAAAGCCCCCCAAGCGCAGAGCGTAGGCCAGCAACCCGGGGAGGAAGAGGTGGCCCTCATGGTCGAGGTCGAGCACCTGAGCAACAGCTCCGTGCGCCTGAACGTCCCAGACGACACCTGGAGTTTAACGATTCTTCTTCCCAACAAGGCGCTAACTCGGGGCAAGAGAGACTTGGCCATTCTGACGAATCTCGTCCCGGGAGTGCGGAAGCAGACAACCTCGGCAGAGCCCAACGGTCCGAAAGATTGGAGGAGAAGGCGAACAAGCCGAGACGTGGGATGCCTAAAGTAGACATCCAGGCGCTCCGGACAGGCCCACCAATTGCTCAGTTCTTGGACGAGAAGATGCTCTGTCAGAAATGCAAACTCATAGCTCAAAACAGGATCCTGATCACTCAGCTCTGTACTTCCTGTTACGTCAGCTATTTCCTCAAGCTTGTAGACTTGTCCTTGAATGGGGAAATCGTGGTCAAACCCGCGCACTCTACAGCTACAGGTACTTGCGAAACTAACAACACTTGTTCGGAAATTCAGCAGGTACCCACGCGAATGATAGTGGGATACAACCCACTTGTTGGCGACTTTGTTAAGGTACGTCAAATTATCCTTGGTTCTAAGAGATCAAGGGTGATTAATGCAGTTAACCCTTCAAAATATTGGCAGAAGGCAGTGGGCAAGACTACTTTGCCACCACGGGCACGCAAGAGAAGGGACAGACGTCTAAGTCACGTCGCCAAGAGGCCCAGGCCTACCCTCTCAGGAGCTGTTCCATCGGCTAGAACGCCGAAGCAGAACACTTTGAGTCTACAGACCATTCAGAAGAGCCTGGCTCGAGCTTTGACTATACCCCACTCCGGAGGAAGATCCCAAGTGATGTCAACGGGGAGATGAGACCAGCCGTGAGCTGCAACGCTCTTACCCCGCCTGTGGACTTCGCTTGTAAGCATGACATGGGGACCCTAAGAGGTAAAGTGCCTCTTCCTTGTTCTCCAGTTTACCCAGCGGCCTTTCCATTAAATTGGTTGGAAAAGCCGTCTGACAGCATGAAACAACACATGTATTCATTATACATAACTGCTACCTTTGATGGTACAGTGTGAGTCGAGTCCTTGTAGACAACGGAACTACTATAAATGTGCTCCCTTTGTCCAGGTTTAAAATGCTTGGGTACAAGCCTCATGACTTGGTTAAAACCAACATTGCAGTAAGTGCCTACGAGTTTTCTCTCTACATCTCGAGGTAGGTCGCCAGGAAAGAGAAACTGCCTTCTTTGTAATAGACATAATTCGCGACTGGCTCCACAAAACTGCAGCTATTCCTTCCACGTTGCATAGAGAGCTGATGCTTTGGGTTGTCTCTGAAATTGAAATTATCAAGGTCGATGAATATTCCTGTTGTAACAAAGGTATCTTGCATATAGAGACAAGCAAGACTGTCAAGGACCTTACACTGGAACAGCGCTATAAGCTTGGTGACCCTACTGTTGGACCCCTTGGTTAACCCTTACTGCTGGACCCATTGGTCAACCATATGGAAAGTTCGACTATATCGTAGACTACGGGACATCGCACCCCAAATCGAACACAGGGCCGATCGTTCCAACTGGATGGGGAGACGAGTTGTCTGCCCAGGCTATAGAAGAGGTTCTCCAAGAAGTCAACTCGGGGGAAAGCCTTGTAGCGGCTGGTGAAGCAAAAGAAGAAGGAGTAGAGAAAGACCAACATAATGGTGTTGCGGACTTGGAGCCCAATAGACTCATGAAGGAAGGTACCTATGGACCAGAATGAAGCAATGACCGAAGCAGTGGCCGACATCCTTCGACGGCTTCAAGTCTACCAGAGAAATCGTTGCTGTAGACAACATATCTCTTGGACTTCAATAAACTCAGAAGCGCATAGAACGCCTAGTGCTTGTAATAAGCCCGTGTCTACCGACTTAGGTGGATCAGAGAAACGCGAGTCTTTGATGGCCCCATGCGACCCATTGGTCAGCATTAACTTAGGAAGAGAGTCCTCTCCCAGAGTTCTTTTCATTAGTTATTATGTGAATAATGAACTTTTTAATGCGATTAAGGGAGTACTTGAGGAATTCAAAGATGGTTTCGCCTGGGATTACACTGAGATGCCAGGGTTGGACCGTAGACTAGTAGAACACACCCTTCCTATCAAGAAGGATTTAAACCAGTGCAACAAGCACCAAAGCGCATGACTAAAGAAGTCACACAGTTAGTCTTTGAAGAAGTCAAAAAACTTTTTCGCGCAGGTTATATAAGGACTTCGCGCTATACAGATTAGATCTCTAGCATCGTGCCCGTCCTTAAAAAGAACGGTAAAATCAGAGTCTGCATAGACTTTAGGGATCTGAATCGCGCCACTCCAAAGGATGAATATCCTATGCCCATCGCAAACGATCTTGTAGACAAGACAGCAAGGCATCAATTATGTCGTTTATGGATGGATTTTCTGGTTACAACCAAATCTTCATTGCGGAAGAAGACATACACAAAACAGCATTCAAATGCCCCTTAGGAATATTCGAGTGGGTGGTAATTCCATTCAGGTTTAAGAATGCTGGAGCTACTTATCAGCGAGCAATGAACACTATATTTGATGCTTCTCCTGGCAAGACAGTAGAAGTCTACATTGATGATATAGTGGTTAAGTCGACAAAAGAAGAACTTCATGTAGATCATCTCAGAAATGCCTTTATGAAGATGAGAAAGCATCAACTTAGACTAAATCCGCTTAAATGCGCTTTTGGCGTCAAAGCTGGGCAATTTTTAGGTTTCTTAGTGGATCAACGCGGTATTGAGGTTGATCAGGACAAAGTGAAAGCCATCCAGAATTTGGCGGCACCGAGAAACAGAAAGGAATTACAGGCTTTCCTTGGAAGAGTGAATTACCTGCGTAGGTTCATTGGAAATAACGCAGGAAAAACCGAAGCATTCGGCAACCTATTGAGGGGACAAAATGGCTTCAGGTGGACTGAGAAACACGCAGAAGCGTTCAATGCTTTAAAGAAGTATTTAACGCATCCACCTGCCTTAATACCTCTCAACCAGGGAAACCTTTCATTCTCTATGTATTGGCCACCGAAAAAACCATTGGACCTATGCTAGCTCAAGTGGACGAAAACGGACGCGAAAGGGCCGTTTACTATTTATCAAGACAGCTGACCCCAGTCGAGATTAGATACGCCCCAAAAGAAAAGTTGTGTCTATCGGTATTCTACGCCGTCCTGAAGCTGAGACATTACATCGGGAGCAGTGAAGTCTACGTGGTGTCTAAGTCACCCATTATTAAGTATTTCTTTGAGAGTCCATTATTAAGCTGACGAATTAGCAAATAGAGCCTAATCTTGTCCCCAATGACCTGAGATACAAGTCTCAGCAGTCGATTAAAGGACAAGCACTAGCTGATTTTCTAGTCGACCATGACCCAGCCTTGTCTATAGAACAAGGAGAAGCAACCGAAGAGGTTTGGTAGGCTTGGTTTGACGGCTCTCCACTAAGAATGGAGCCGGGATAGGAATTCATATAATTTCCCCTATGGGTAAAAACAACAGGCTAGCTTTTCGCCTCCAAGTAATACCTACCAACAATGCGACGGAATGCGAAGCATTAATAACGGTGTTAAAGGAACTCTTAGTGCTAAAGGCGAAACACGCCCACATCAAGGGAGATTCGCAGCTGGTTATTAACCAGGTCGACAAAGAATGCACCTGTCAAGACAGATTATTGCCCTATCTCTAGATGGCCCAGCGACTCATTACAGGTTTTGAATTTGTCACATTCCAATTCGTAGGGCATGAGGAGAATGTGGTGGCTAATAGCCTTGCTCAGTTAACGTTAGGGTATAAAAACAGGTTGGAACAGGGAAATATACCTGAAATAGGCTCGCATCTACAGCCGGAAGCCAAGATCACGGCGGTAGACATTATGAAGCAAGAGAAAGACTGGAGGAAACCAATAGCTGATTTTTTGGCGAATCCCGGTCGAAAAGCTAAGCAGCGAGTTAAGGTTCAGGCTCTATCATATCTCCTTTTGGACGGCGTACTCTATAGAAAAGATACAAGCGGAGTCCTCCTAAGATGTGTAGACTTGGATGAAGCTACTCCAATAATGTTGGAAACCCATGAAGGGCTCTACGGATCGCACCAAGCAGGGATAAAAATGTGTTGGATTATTCGTAAGCATGGTTTTTATTGGCCATCGATGATGAAAAATTGCATTGAAATGGCCAAAGGATGTCAGGAATGCCAACGACATGGCCCTATAACTCGCGCCCCAACAGTCGAACTTACTCCTATAATTAAACCTGGCCTTTTAGGACCTGGGCATTGGATGTAATAGGAGAGATTCACCCTCATTCTAGTCGGGGAGATGCATATATTTTGGTAGCAACATATTACTTCATCAAATGGGTAGAGGCACAAGAAAGTTGATCATAGTGAGGTCATCAATTTCTTACGAACTAATATCATCTATCGTTTCGGCATTCCTTAGAACATTGTCGCAGACAATGAAACGGCTTTTAATAATTTAAGAGGAAGGGAATTTGCCGAGGAATTTGGTTTTTCAGTCCCGAATTCCACTCTGTATTACCCGCAGGCGAATGGACAGGCTGAAGCTTCTAATAAACTAATCAAGAACAACATCCAGAAGATGGTCGGGCTTAATCCGAAGAAGTGGCATGAAGTATTAGACGATACGCTTTGGGCTCTAAGAGTCACTAAGCGCGAAAAGTACCGGAGAAACTCCGTTCGCATTAGTCTACGGCCACGACGCGATATTACCTATCGAAATGAGGTACAAATCACTCCGCGTCAGCTAGCCTTGCCTACAAGACGAAGCCATGCATATAGCCTTGGAAGAATTAGAGAGGAAAATGCTCGAGGTTATAGAGAAGATAGAGGTGCACAAGCAAAGGATAGCCCGCCATTACAATAAGAAAGTTGTTCACAAACACTTTCAAGTTGGCGACTTAGTCTGGAAGATGATCATACCACTAAGGACCAAAGACCAGATCCTTGGAAAGTGGTCTCCTAGCTGGGAAGGTCCTTACCAAGTCAGCGAGACTTTCTCAGCAAATAGCTATAGGTTGTCGACACTCGATGGAGTCAAGCTACCTTTAAAGATCAATGGCAAGTATTTAAAGCATTATAGGAATCGCACAGTAAGATTCTGAACAAACGCTTCTCATTCATATGGGAACAAATAGTAAAGAATTGATCAAATGAAAACTTTATAGCTATAGACTGAAAAGTTTCCACAAAAGGATGTTAAACCTAAATGAGTCTAAAGCTAAAAAAGAAAAGTTCGAGGGTATCGTTCCTTGATATCCCTAAAGAAAGAACTAATGAAACCACTCTCATCGTGCTTGGTCCGGGCACCCCGCGCGCTGCGTCTATGAACAAGAGAGTTAAGACCTTGGCCTGGGCTTCTTGACGGTGACTGCATTCCTCTGACGAAACCAAGACTTCAGTTCGTCCCGGTCCTGCTGTTCGGAGGCATGAGCAGATCTTTCTGTAAGCAGAGAGTCTACCGAAGAAGCCCGATCCTTGAGATCCTTCTCCTTGGCCATAAGGTCCGCAATCTTAACCTGGACCTGTGCTAGCTCGCAAGCCAAATCCTCCTTCTATCCCTTGAGAAGTTGCAAGTCAGTCTCTTCCTCTGCATGCTTCTTCAAACCATCGGCAATCCTGGACTGGGCGTTGTCGACTGTTGTAATATCTTGCATGTATGTCGACAAATCAGACCAGAAACGCCTCCTGAACTCCTCACACGCCGCCTGCATCTCAATGGTGGCGACTGGGGAATCCTCGATTTCCTTAACGCAATCCTGAAGAACCTTAAACTGGTCTTCAGAAAGAGCCTCAAAGCGAAGGATCTCCCCGACGCGATCAACATGCTGCATCAGGCGATCGTAGTCACTCAGGCTATCTGGAGCACCTTCTCTAGGCATCCCTCTTGGCAACTGACTTAGAGGATGGCTGATCAGCAACAGGCTTGCAGTAGCCGAAGGCTGGGCCACGCTTGCTGCCTCTGAGTCAACAGCTTTTGACGTAACAGTAGGGGTTTCCAGCTCCTTAGTAGTTGGGGCAGAAGGGACTATGGGGGAAGAAGCGGGAATTGGCTACAATTAAAGTTAGACCAGTCAGCACAAAGATTAAACAAACAAAGTCTGCAAAAAGCCTGCTTCTATTACCTCAAAAAGAGGAGGTAGACCAGCTTCCTCAAAAGCCTCTTCCTCGGGGTCGAATTCCTTGGATAAGGTTGGACTCTGAGCGAGAGAATGATAATTAGGCTATAAAAAACATAAAGAAGTATAGACTGGTCATACCGTTCCTCGAGAAGACTCAATCGCTTGAGTACTCACAGGGGACAGACGTGGGGCCTTGATTGATTTGCTGAAAACGACACTACACAGTTAGAGCAGGCAGAAACTTAGTATTCAGTGATAAGAGTGCAGGAGAAGGTTCTGGAGCCCTAGCAGAAATGGGAATCGGGTCTTGGACAGCAGGTCGGCAGCGTTTAAAGGAAGCCGAAATCGACACTTCCTCAGAGTCAGAAGACTCAGAAACAGGAGCCTTGCGCTTACTGGCCGCTCCCTCCTCAACCCGTTTGCCCTTAGAGGCAAGATTCAGTCGACTCTGACGTGTTCGACGCCTGACAGGTGGAGGAGAGTCGTTCTCCTGTGAAGAATCCCCAGAATCTACATCCAAAACTGTAACTCACTGTTAGCAAAGAACTCTAAGTTCGAATCAAGGAAGAGTGTAAGTGTTTTCCAAGAGATGGCCTTCGCCCCGCTTTCATCATCATGTCAGGGGTAAGGTAGAGAGGTCAGGTTCTTCTGAGGTCTGGAAGAAAGGCATTTGCTTTAGCAAGATGTCAAAAGTGATTGCCCACTGAACAGAGAAAGTCTCTATAGTAAACACCGGGGTAGACTCAAAGGGAAACTCCATGTGTAGAAGCTCCGCCTTCTTGGCCAAAGAGGACTCAAGGATCTCCTTGGGATAAGATATGGTAACCCTCGAGTGGAGATTAAGGTTAGACGTGTCAGAGAAAGGCACCGAAGAGCTCTGCACGAAGCCCAACTGTCGAGCACAGAGCTGGGGATTGTAGACCCCGAAAGTAAAGCCTCCTTCCATCATGCAGACCAGATCTCTACAGGTCAATACCGAGTCCCAGTATAGACTTGGGGCGAGTTTCTGGTAGCGCTTTAGAATTTTGTGGCCGGCAGGAAAGGGCGTCCAATTGCGACGCTCGCCACGACCGTTGTCTATGATGTGGCGCATGTGTCCCGTCACAGAAGCGTGCAACCACAGGTCCTTGGCGTGACAACATCCTTCCAGTATGTGTTTCCCGTAGCATGCAATTGGAGTCACGCCAGAAGGCATCCGATACGCTGTAAGCCCAGGCACCCACACGCAAGACCACAAATGGACAAGCCACAAAGGGCCACCAACTGGAAACTTCGGAAAGGGACTGCTACATGTTGTCGCCTTGTGCAAACCTTGGTAAACCAACCCCAATAGGAATGGGGCCCAGGCGATCTGTTTGGACGGCGCTGAACTCAAGAAATTGGCCACCCCGTAGACCAACTTCGGCACGCGCTTGCCAGCAAAGCAGAAAACATACTTACTCAACCAGACGCTAAAAAGCTCTACCTCCTCGACTCTTCCCCAGTTGCTGGAAGACATGTCCAAGTGCTTCTTGACTGTGCTCAGAAATTGAAGCATCTCGGGAGGCTGATAGTCTTCAGCAGAGAGATGAAGACGAACGGGAACACCAGCCACATAACTTCCCGTCAAGAAGTAAATGTCTTCCAGGGTCACAGTCATGGGACCCTCAGGAAAGTAGAAGCAGTTAACCGAGTTGCTCCAGAAAGGGAGAAGACTCGCACATACCCGAGGGTCGCAGCGCTTCCCTGCTAGCGACAGTTGAAAAAAAGGCCACAGGCCGTAGATCTTCAGCCTATGCTCCAGTTTCGCGAGCCAAGTTCAAACCACTTGTGCACTGCTGGTTTCTCTACAGACGGAAAACAAAGGAAGCCACTTTTCCTCTCCCAGTTTAAAGGGTCTGTGAAATCCTCATGATAGATAGGAATGGGATACTCTGTAATCAGGTACTCATGGGAAACTGTTTCGGGGAAAAGAGAAGGGTCAAGAACAAGACCCAGCATCAGCCCACTGTCGCCCAATGGGACCACGTCAAAGGAACCGGTGCGGTTGGCATGCCATTGGAAGGAAGAAAGGTTGGACATTGTCAAGAAACTAGGGTTTCTGAAGACGCGAGAAGGGTTTTTTAGAAAACCTAGAGAGACGAGGACGAAAGGATTTTTCTTCGGCAAGAAGACAAAAGGTTTCTTTAAATGCGGAGACAAAGAGTCTTCTCTCAACGCAGGAGACGAAGGGTTTTCTTGTGATGCAAGCGTTGCTCAGGTGAAGGAAGTTCCCTAAGCAAAAAAGGGGGGCTTATGTTGACACTATAGAAAATCTTGGGCCTATTTCTGACAAAAGCCTATAATAGGCACGAAGCCCATGTGTTAACACAGTAGAATATCTTGGGCCTATTTCTGACTGAACACATACACACCAGGCCTGCGTCTGTAGTTTACACAGACTATGTAACGAGGGAAGTCTACAAGGGCATAGTAATAACCTTGTGATCAGGGAAGTCTACAAGCCTGCGCCTGCAAAGGACACATGTCAAAGGGAGCGATTCCATAGCCCCGAGATAAATGGGACTTGCAACCCACGCATATGCTAGCACACGTCTTAGAAGACAATCAATTGAACCCGAAATCAGAAAGTCTACGACCCACGTTTACACGAGTGGAAGTCAGTTGAACTCCAAGATTCTTCGGGGTAGTTGAGTCTGGAAGATCTCCAGAAGGTCGTAACAGACCAAGTATAATAGGGGAAGATCTTCCTCAGAGAAAATCACGATCAAAACAGCCAACAGAAGCTTATCTTGCTCGTCACCCATTATTTTAGTTGTTAGGATTCCCCGACCTGGGCGAAACCCCTAAGGTTTCATTGGTCTTCACCTCCACCATCAGAGTGAGCAACCGTAGCTCTGGTATCAACTCTCCGCCTTTGACTCCAACGCCATGACGAGCAACCGTAGTCCCGGTACACTTCTCCACCGTCGATACCACCACCAGGGTGAGCCGCCGTAGCCTTGGTATCCATGTCCTCCTCTACATTCGACCACAGCCCGTCCTCCAAGCCCAGCAGCTAAGTCCTGCCACCCGAGGAGTGCAAGTCTACAGCTCTCTGCCACCTGGTCCATGACTACGCTGACCAGATTCTCGAGTCCGGAGTGCCCAGCGTCAAGTCCACGACCTCTTTCCCAGTTCAAGTCTACGTCCCCGCTCTAAGTCTACGGAGCATAGTAGCCAGTCTACGTCCTCACCACCGTCCTTATTTTTATTTTTATAGCTGTAAGCTTTCTTTACTTTGTGTAAAAACATTTGCATTCAATCATATTTCTTCAATTACTTACTGGCGACCACATCTACAATCCCTGTGAGTCTTATTGCTAAATATTTCTGACGTGATCCGTTTCCTGCATGAATAGTAGCCTGCAAATGAAAATGCAGCATACAAAGGCTTGGAAATGAAAGCATAACTTCACTCAGAATCGTCCGATCTAAGTGAAATAAAAATCTATAGATCTGTATCTTGATGAGGAATCAACATATAAAATTTCAAGCGAATCCAACGGTGGGATCTCATTCCACAAGGCAAAGAAGGTGATTCGGCCTCTTGTATAAGCAATCCTGGCCAGCAGACTGATAGGAAAAAGAAAATTTCATAACTCTTCACTAATTCGTCGAAAAATTATGAAATTTTGTCACATGATAGATAACTCAATCATGTTTTAGCATGCTAAATTTTAAGAAAAATGGATGTGTAATCCGTTGCCAGCATAACGAAGAACCTGGACTTCCGTGCTGGACATATTTTGGCTAAGTGGTATGAGAGACCAATTTTGACCACAGTTGACCATGGATTTAAGTTGCTCAAATTTACAAATGTAAAACATGAAAGTTGTAGTAGATTAAGAAATCTAACTGTAGGTTTAAATTTCAGTCCATTCGGAACTCAAGTGAGTAAATTGTGTCATCTGATATACAGGACATTCAGACTACGGCGAGAGGACAGAAGACAATTGTGGTCTTTGTCTTTCTCGAATTTTTTGACAGACCAGATGAACCCGAAAGCCAAACCTCAGAATCTTGAATGAGTGGGGATACCCTCCGTGCTGACGAACAAATGAAGGTAGTTTCTCCTGTAAGCAGATTTGGAAGAAAAGTTGTAAAATACTAAAATTTGGTTTCAAAGACACCAATTTCATAAGATTCAGATGTAGGATGGACGAAATATGAAATTTTTCATGCAACAATGTAGGCCTGTTGCGAAATGCAGCAACGCCTATGTCCAGTCTACACTCCTTTGGAAATTTGACCAGGATATATGGCTTTGATGGGAAAGTGTATAACACAAAAGATTTAGAGAACTCAAAGGGGAATCTGTTCCAATCAATTTCAGAACAAACGGAGCTCGGATGTTCGAGTTGTGTCCGAAAAAACCAAAACAGCTATCCCACTCGTGCACAGAATCAAGCTGTTTTTTTCGAACAGATAAAACTCGAGCAAGAAGGTGTTAAATGAGGAAGCTTAAAACACGAAAGTTATAGCAGGATCAAAAAGAGAATGATTCCAAGTGGTTTCAAGTGAATCCGATCTATACAGACGAAAATACGCCTGATGGAATACAACTGCGCGCTCCGCAGACGTACAGAACAGGGCACGTGCATTCTCTGGCGTTCGAAGAGGAAAAACACCAGCAAAATGCATTTTTTTGGAAAACATTTCAACAGAGAAGTTGTTCTCCATTAAGAAAGGAAGCTAAAGAGTTATAAAACTGCCCAATCCATGCATTGAGCAAAGAATTACGACAAAAGAAATCTCAAGAATACGCAGCAGTAACGAGCACTCATGTCGGCATGCGTGTATCCCAATAATCGAAGGTAAATCGAGCAGTACATTGCACAATAGAATCCCAAAAAGCTATTGACGTAAACCCAGAAGAGATAAGAAGAGGATGGACCTGATTTCGCGTGGTTTCGAGCTCACTAGCTCAGGTTATGACGTCTCAAAGATACCGCAATGTGTGTTCATGCAAACAAAAGTAACAAATGAGGTTAGATTTGTCTAAGGAGCTGTAAAACAAAGAGAAAGCAGATGGAAAAAGGGACTCACCGAGAATGAAGCTCTCTTGGCATGGATTTCAGAGATGTTTATGGGGAAAGGCGCTCGTGATGGGAAACAGCCCACCCCACAACTCCCGAGCACGCATGCTCGCGATGGGAGACTCGCACGCGCGTCGGGAGAGAGTTCTCCGCTGGATGTTCGCGATGGAGTTGGAGTTGACGCTGGCTTGTCGGGAGGCTGAGAAGGGAAATACGGGAGGGAGATACGGCCGAACAGGTTGCTGCTGTAGCCGTGGTGAGAAGCTGGGAATGTAACATCTCCGTAGCTAGTTGTCGGCGAGAGCAGGGGAAGGGAAGCTATTTGACTGATTCTCGCGGGAGCCGAGCAACGGGAGGCGGGTCGCCTTGGGACACCTTCTTTTGGTTCCATCATTTGGGAGTAGTAGGTGGTGCCTTTTGTGCAGCTTTCGGCTGCATGCAAGTCGTTGGTGGAGACCGCTGCCATTGTAAGCGAGGGACAGAGCTACGGGTTGGCACCGGGAGATCCTTTCTTTGCTCTGACGGTGACAAATTTCGGGGAACCAAAATGAAATTTCGGCTGCAGTTGGGTGTCGGTCATCCTTCTTCGTTCTAAAACCTGTACAAGTAGAGGAGAACGTTAATGATAAAAGAGGTCCTCCACGAAGCCTAGAGGCCTCAGGGGGCGATTTTTTCGCGATGCTCTGTTTTTTTAGGGATGGGTAAACACAAGTTGTTCCGCAAGCAGCCACCAGGGCTGGAAAATGGAGCCCGCTGGACTTTCAACAGGGTTGTCGCCGCTTGGAACGTTGAGGAAGCTACTTCGAGACGACTGGAAATTCGGCAAGCTCCGCAGCAGACTGTCGGGGTGGCCATCGTCGCCTTCGCCAAGGTAAGTCGGAGTTGAACTGGTCGTTGATGTTGCTGCCTTCTATTGTTGTCGTCGCCCGTTTCGTTTGGGTTGTCATGAGAGGGGTTTCACCGCGGTGATTTCCTTACCTTGGTCAGGAACCAATGGAAAATAGGAATCTTGATGAAAGTAGAAGAGAAGAATGCTTCGGAATGGTGAGTCTCCTTCCTTTTCTATCTGATGAACGTTCCTCCTTTCTTTATTCCCTTCTCTGAAGTCCTCTTTCATTATTTACTGCAATTTCGTTGGGTTTATACTAGTATTGTTGGAATTCGACTGATCTCGTTGAAATTCAAGTAAGCTTTTTTTTGTAATCAGTTTTTTATCTTTTGCAGGCATTAATGAGGAGATTTGGGAGGCGTCGGGATCGTCCTTGGTGGGAAGACAGACTTTACGGGATTTAGGCAATTCGTGGCCTATTTGAGGTATTACACTTACCACCCCAAGGTTAGGATTCCCGTAGAACAGCTCCTAAGTGCCCTTTAGGGAATTCACGTATTGAAACCTCATCAGGTCGGGTTGGTCCCTCAGGAACTCCATCGCCGACAGGACGTACCCATCTGTCACTCTCTCGATGGCCACTCTTATCCTGCTTGCTCCATACCCCAAGGGCTTTGACACCAGCTCCCCCGAGTAATTTGTCGCCCTCACATCAAGGGTTGCATTGCCGAATTATCCTGGTCGTATTGGGGGTCTCATCCTGCCGCAAGAATCGACACAAACTGCCAAAGTAGTGGGCTGGTGCTGCTCGTGTTTGCGCGCGTTGGTCGCACACCTTCATATGTGCCCCGCGATGGACTCGTATCGACTGTAAGGACGGCAGTCACTAGGACAAAGATCGTTCGCTTCGTTCTTCAGCCAGTCCACTTGAGATTTAGTCAGCTTCAGCATAGCCACCTTAGTTTTCCTTTTCCATTCTTCTGCACCATTTGACCGACCGTAATCAACCTCTGGCACGAGGTACTCGTATTCCGGACATGGCGAGAAGTCCCCCAGCAGATCAAGCCCACAGTTCGCCTCGGCCTCAATGAACTCCAGGCCTATTTGAGGTATTACACCCGTTTATAGAGAATACCACATATTAAGCGTCATTGGTCACTTCTCGTGTTGAACGAGTATAACTGATCTCTTTACTTGAGACATTCATTTATTTTATGCGTGTAGTTGTCCACTTTGATGCCGTTAAAAGCAGTCTTTAATCGGATTGTGAGTAATACGGTTACTGGGTGTGCAGCGAAGCGTAGAGAGGATATTGTTGAGTCAATGTAGGATCCATCGCTCTCTTGGATTAGAGAGTTGACATCCTAGCCTCTTGATTGAGATATTAGTGATTTTAAACACACGACCGTGGAGGAATGTTTATCATTCAAGTTAAGATCTATTATATCTCATAAATCAAGTAAAACGATTAATTCAGTGATGACACATAATGCACTGAATTAATCAGGATATCGGTGAGATGAAGAGATTGAATTACACAGAAATCGGTTCATAGCGGTTTTGGTTCATGACCAATATTCTATTACGTTGGGTGACTGAAAACTATTGCTGGACGGTTACCTCAGTCTATGTATGGATGTACACCGCCTTCGTATATAGAACCTAGACGGTCGCACGCAAAAGCACGTGATCATGGACATTGATTATTTAATTCTAATGAATATTAGAATTAAAAGTATAAATTTTAGAATTAAAATTTGTTGGACTAAAAATTTATTCTGAAGCAATAAATCCTAGTGTTGGATTTAAGTTGTTTAAATATGTCTAAATTGTAGACTATAATATTATTCATTATAATATTATATTTTATAAATATCAATATAGGGCTACCCAAATTGGGTTAAGCCCATTTGGCCCATTAAGTATATCGTAGCTTTGCTACGTTCTATTAGTTGAATTAAATTTCAATTGTCAAGTTGTAAAAACGTCGGTACCCAATTGCAAAGGTAAAATCATTACCTATGGGCTGTTGTAACGTAGCATTGCTACGTGGTGTTAATTAATTATAAGACGGTACCACGTCCGTTAAGATAAAAATCAATATAAATAGATGTAGTCGGCCGTTTAATTACAAGGGATTTTAATCCGTCCAAGAAAAGAAAAAATCATTCGGCCACATAAGGAAATCTTCGGCCAAGGCTTCCAAAAGAAAATAGCAGAAAGAATTTCGAAGGCTAGCACCGAAGGGAATTCGAGTTTTCGTGTCACATATGCATGGATATTTCTAGAGAAGTTATGGTTGGGACTCTCGAAGACGGTCTTATCCGCAACGTTCGTTGTTTCCGAACAACAAGGTACGAGTTATTAAACCCATTTTACTATTCGATTTATACGTATCGCATAGATCCGGATTATGTTTCGGATAATATTTTCCAAAACGAGCTTCCGCTGCGCCCGTTGGGAATCACCACCAGGAAGTTCACGATTACTTGAAAACCCCGTGTTGTTAGTATACCGGACTGGCCCATATGCCGAGCCCTGCATAGAAGCCCAGCGGGGTTCCTCTCTAAAACCAATTGCCTATAGAGAGAGTAGCCCGCTAGGCTATATATACTAGGCCGGACTCTTTTCTCTATCCGATGTGGGATTGAGTTTGCTATATAGCAAACCTTTCAACACGCCCCCTCAAACTCAAGCCCCCATACGGGCTTACAAGCCGGCACCATTTTTTGGGTTGAACCGAACCACACACGCGACCCACTACGGGTCCACAAGTCAGCACCCTTTTTTTTGGGTTGAATTGATCACACACACGGGCACCCTTCTTTTTGGGGTGCACCGTACCACACGGTGGGCGACACTGCTATAGGCGCCCATTGGTGGAGAAGTCAAAGTAGACAAGATTGATTTCAAGAAAACCACCGCCACATCAACCGCTCATTGAGTCCAGAGATGTGAGCATAGCGACCTCTGTAGACATGATGATGTGCGCACCTCCAGGCGAATAGCGTAGTCGGCAACAGGCCAGCCGTGAATTGTGGAAATCTGGCAATCCACGTATACCAGACTTAGAATTCTTTAAAATACAACTAAAAAATGTATAAAAGAAAAATCGCGATGGTGTGTTGATTTATTTTTTCAAATTTTTTGGGTGCTTGTTCCTTGCGTTCCTTGGTCCCAAACACGGATGATCAATTGTTTATCATGATCTGGTTAGGTCAACTTTGGTGAACAAGAAAGCTTTTTGGGTTCAGACAAGTAAATGCAGCGTCCTACTTACATTTCGACTACTACAGGAGTAGTTATAGAAACAACATTGAAAGCCGTATAGCCACGAGTTGAACGTTTCTAAAAGAACCCTTTTCTTTATCACGATATTTCAACTCTCTTTCGAGTGTTCCCAGGGTTTCCAAGTAAATACTGCGCTAAACTTACAGCACGCGGAGGAATGCCGAGATAACATTAGCTTCTGAAGCGATCTTGAGTCGTGCTGCCGCTGAGGTTGCCTCCGATGATGGACTTTAGGGCGGCAGCCAGAGCGGACTGAAAGCTCGGGTCAGATGTGATCGCTTTTGTTGCGGCCGAGATGGTGTCCGGAAGCGAACTCTGGGGAAGGTTCAGTATGGTCTTCTGGAGGTAACATTGGTAGCTGTTTTGATTATCTTGAGTTGCCGCTGACGGATTTGTAATGCCCTTGTTGAAGAGCTGAGCGCCGAGGCTATTTACGAGGCCGTTGCTTCCTCCACAGGACAGCAATGGTAGGGCGCTTGACGAGTCCGTGGAGGAGATGCTGCCGAAATTGAGACTGGTCTGAGGGAATCTTGTTGCTGTCGAGGTGTATTGGGAAGAAAAACGGCCGAAAATTGATGATGCCGAGGATGCGGATGAGGACAGCGGGTTTGAGGTGAGGTCAAGGGTAATAGTCGGGCAAGAAGTCGAGGCGTAGGAAAATGGAGTGTTGGGGGTATAAAATGGCCTCGGTTTTGAAGCATCAGAAGGGCAGAGGCCACTAATGCCGGCTTGGAGATCGGTACCCGTGGTTGATTGTGATGAGCTTGACGTGGAGCCGGAGAGGAGCATGTGAGCGGCCGCAGAGGTGGTGGAGGCCATCGCGGTGGCCGACAAAGGTAGTGGATGATTGTGGTTCCCTTCGTAGGTGGTTATCAGTATAGACATGTCCTCTGCGCACCTTTGAACCTAAATCAGCGACAATATTATTGTAAGACTTAGAATCCCGATGAGAAAGTTTACGATGCCCTCTTGATTGCTCGCAATAACATACCTGTTTCCGAACTGGACAAGACGGCGCAACCGTACATCGATAGTATGCTCGAGGACAAGGGTTTCCTTTGGCAATCTTTTGCCCATACTTCCTCCATTGACAACCATCATTCATCTAAAAACACATATAAAAGGTATCAATTCCACTTCAACGACTTGGCTTTGGAAGTGATCAGAGGAGCTGTCAATTTTCTTACCGTTGGAGTGTCACATCGAGCTCTGACCGAAACCCTCGCTTTCTTCACGGGGTTCTGCTGCGAGACCTCATCGTCCCCATTGCTACTCCTCGTCGTCTTCAAAGCCTTACTGGGCGGCCAGGTTTCCCCAGCATCTTCCTTTGGTTCTCCCTCGAAGCTGTTCCCGGGGCTCCGGTTTGGTTGAGATTCTGTGGTGCCTGACTTTGATGCCTCGAACTTGCAATCCAGACCGAGCGCTAAACCTTCCTCGTCATCGTACTTCCTCTCCAAAACGTGATCTTTCTTCTCTCCCTTCTTTGGATCCATTGACGAAGATGCCCTTCCAAGGCTGAGGGAGACAAGATCATCCACTTCCTCGAGCTTCCGTTGTTGTTCGTCACCCTTTTTATCCACGACCGATGATATGTCCGGCTCGCGCTTCGACGCCTCCATGAATCGCAGCTGGAGAGACCTATAATCCCTCATGATCTGACTCAAGTAGGACTTGAGCCTTTCATTTTCTTCCTTCATTTGAGTCATCTCGGTTCTGGTCGATTCAAGTTGATCAACCTAAACAACCCCATAATTACGCACAGAAACTCCAGCCAAACGACTAAACTATGCTCGACTAATTTTCCTCTTACCTTTCTCTCGGAGCTTGAACTTATTCCCTCCGGAGAAGATGGCTTCGAGTGGCTGCTCCCCTTCGAATCCAACAAACCCTTCACATCCTAATCGCATCGACATCACAAAAAACTCAGCCAAAGCAAAAGAAACCAAATCCGCTCCCGACGAAATTCGGCCCGGAGACTTCAAGAAAATGCGAAAAGCAAGTAAGAAAGAAAAGGAACTCAAATCTCTCCTCACCTCCATCTCATCGACGTCCTCGCTACCATCGGCAGAATCAACCTCAACCCTCTTCTTCTCCCCATCGAGATCCCCATCACTTTTACCACCTCGACAACCGGATCTTCCGATAGCACCTTCCATGATACGTCTGAACGCAGTTAAATCACCGTGCTCGATTATAGCCTAATGAAGAAGTGCCAACGCGTCTCCGGCCCTTCTTATATAGACTCATATCTTGGAGGGTGGTAGGACATGATCAAGAGACGGGGGCTGCTGAAATTTGACTCTGTAATAGAAAAGAAATTCAACTCCAACAGATAACACCCAAACGAAGGAAAAATAATAATAAAGAAAAAGGAAATGTCAATTACAGCCCACATTCTCATCTCCCCCTTAACATGTCTGAATTTGTATAAATTGTTTATGTTTCTATCGCCACCCCCCCAAAAAAAAAAACGAGTTAGAAGAATTCAAATTTCAACGTTTGTGTTTTGTCATAATGGAAAAGAGAAGGGGAGACCTCCGAAAGCCGCAATGTTCGGAACTCAACGCCAATCCTATTTTTTCTCTTTTCCAGACTAAATGGTCTGCCGAAGTTTATTACATTACAAAAAAAGTCATAACCCCATGTGATGTCGTCCCTTCCTCGTCCTCCTCGTCCTCCTCGCCTAATCAACCTAACACCGACACCTTTTCGACGCGCTCAAGCAACCGCGGTGCGACGTCAGGCGATGTCCTATTGTTGGGTCGGATTTTACTAAATCCCCTAATCACACTTAGTAACCTAATCTTGAATATACAGCTTTACTATAGTTTATTTGGTTTGTTTCTCGTATGGAGAATAGTTCGCGGGGGCACCGCAATTGTCACGTGTGGCGACCGAAGCTGTAGGCAGCGAGGAGGTCGTCCCGAAAATGTCCACGCATATTAACGTGAATGTATAAAGCCGAAACCGTAGGGGCTTCGTGGAATTAATCACAGGTTTTTAGCAACGAGATGGTCAAATGATTGGATTAGTTTTCGTCGAACCCCCGCCGTTGACTTGAGAGAACATTGGATTTAAAACCTTAAGAGGTACTCCAAAAACTAATACATATGTGTATATCATGTTCTCGTATCGTTTTACTGAGTTTGTGGACCAACGCGAGGACTCCGTCGTCCTCCGGTGGGACTTCATTTTCACGCGCATGTGGTGCGATCCATTCCGGCGTTCGCCCCCGTCATTTGTGGCGTGGTCATAGTAGTAAGATACATCAGTTTTCGATCGAGGATCTGTTATGAATGAACGTCAACTTCTGACCAAAGGAATAAAGATTATTATGCGATATAAGCTAAAGTTAAAAAAAAAAAACAGAAGATAATACAGCGTGTGACCAGGCAAAGTCGTCTTCATGCATCTGAAAAGGCATTCGATGGGGTTATTCGTACTCTTTGGCCATTGACGGGAGAAACTAACGCCAATTGCCAAAAACTTTCTGACCTTTAACTTTAAAAACACTTTTAAGTCTTAAAATTAATATTTTAATTTTTTTTATTCCTTATTTAACGTGTATTATTTAACTTATTATTGTGAAAAAATCAAAATTTAAATATGTAATAAAATTGTTATTCGACGCGTAACGAACTTTTTTAGCGTATAAAATTCTTCCGAATTATTGAGTTGATCCAATAAAAATGAAATTTGAATAATCTACATAATGAAATCATTTTATTATGATAAATCAAATAATTGACCTAACGAACCATAAAAGAATTAAATTTAAAATTTAAAAGTTAAGTCAGAAATAAAAAAAGGGCTAGGGCCACGTACCATATTTTGTCTTTTACTATAATTTCTGAACATTGAAATATTTATTTAGAAAACAATGATCCGAGGAATTATAACATATTCAAAATGTAAGGCTTCTTCCATTATTATACAACTTTATGGCATTATGTTTCCCTCTTCGTGAAGCAATCAATCAAGATGTAATAAGGAGGTGATACGGATACATCTACAAGATGTGAAAATGTAAAAGTACATGCCAAGGAAAATTCAAACAAGCAGACCGATCTGTGTTGACCTGGCATTAATTTATGTTCTCTACCAAAAAAATCTGACCTCATCTATTACTTTAAACATCCTTCGATGCCGGCGGGGGTCGAACGTATTATTTTAATTCTCTAGTAGTAAGCTCAGAATGAACTCCCCATATGGGTTCGTGCATACACAATGTTTAAATATTACTACAACCCTAAGTTAGCGGTGAATTGAACCATTCATTGACTTCGATGGAAATACAGATGTTGCCGGGAAGCGCGCGGTTCATTACGATTCCCTCTGCTGCTAGCCTTGGGAGTACATCGCCCTTATATTTTTCGCATATCACGGTCTCTGCTTGGAAACAGGAAGGCTCCGAAGGGACAAAAAGGAATTGTATAATGACAACAACGGCCGGTAGATGGGGACTTTATCCACACGATGGACGGACGACGTTTTCTTTGAATCCTAAATCACCGTTTTGTTCTTCAGGGAGAGGGGGGGTGGGGGGATTACTGGGTCAACTTACATTTCCTGTTCTCTTCCTGATAACAGTAGTTACGAAAATAGTAAAAAAGATTATCAACCGAATCAAGAGCGGTGCTGTACGAAGAATTAATTGTTTGTTTAATAAAAATGAAAGCTAAGGGTTTTTCGATTAAATTTTCAAGAACCACCCTTAGTCATGTCCCTGTCATTGCCCGATTAAGAATAACATCCCCGCGGTTGACATTCCTCAAACACCCCGGGGGGGTAAAAGAGGCTATTTAAATAGATCGACCTCATTTTCACACTTGGTTAATACTTATACTTCCTCAAGGAAACAATCTAGGGCAAGAGAGAGTTGAGGGGAAAGGGTTTGATGGATTCAACGGGGAGAGAAAGAACACGAAAGGACGAGGTCGTGGGAAAGGACCAGTCAATTCCATTACATAAGCAACTGGGATTTTCTCTCTTTTAATTATAATTAATTAATTGATCAATTTTTTATTTATTTAGCAACCGGGGGTGGTGAATGTGGATGGACGACAACTCCTTTCTAAATTATGTCTTGAAACCGAGGTAGGCATTGGAGAGGCCTAAAACAAGGTCAATGCTTCTGTTTTATATTTATAATTGAGAATAGATGGAAATAATATTCAGTATGCTTATGTTCTCTTAACGTCGTCCACACTGGTTGACCTTTTTCCCACCCTTCATATTCCTAAAGCTTGATCGTACCTTTTTTATTTCCTTCTCTGACACCCAATCTCATGTTATTTTGTCTCATTTTATATTTGTAGTTGGGGAGGGCTAATTTTGAATTTAGATTAAACCTCAACATAAGGGATTTGTTTCTGGACGAGAGAGTCCACAAATTTTGCTTGAAATTTGATTTCTCGGTCAACGATCCCAATCAAAAAAGCATTCCGAAACATATAATAAAACTTCCTTCTCCCAAACCTTAGCAGCTTGGGATTCGATTGGATTCGTTATTCCCCGCTTCCCTGCATTCATACTGATTTCCTTTGCCCGATAGTTCATGAGGATGCACGAGTACACAGCTGAAAACACGGAAACTGTCATAAACATATGTTTTCCTTAGCGTAAACAAGGCCAAAGACGAAGGGATGGCTTCGTCGGGAGACAAGCAGCCCCGCAAATCTACAACCCTGCAAGAGGGCTCCAGCCAGATCTCGAGGAACCCTTGTTCAACTCCTCACAGAGAACTCTCCTAGCTCTTTATTTTACTCCCCCAAAGTCTGAATCACATTAGTTGCACATATACTCCATAGTATATGCACATTTTCAACAGAATGACATGGCCGGACAATCGCTTAGATCAACCAAATGGATCGCCCCAATTTGACTTAAAAAGCGTTGCGGGTGGGAACAAAACAACGCCTCGCCGTAAAACGACAAAATCGTTGGTTGGGATCCATAGTCAACTCTCTTGAACGATAACATTTCTTATGACATGCATAGCACATCACCAGGAACAAAGTGTTATGCATAAACTAAGGAAGATAAAGTTTGTCATTCATACTGAGCGAGAAAAAATTTACAACTCCTAACCAAATTAAATAAGCATCTGCCGGAGGTAGTGCTTAGACATGTCCTCCGAGAAGAAAACACGCCATAAGATAAAATAGTCCGAGAGCGAGGTCTCACCGAGCACCCATTGACTTCTGGGTGGCTAAAGTAATGCAAAAGGGAGTAAAATTCACTCTAAATGGCACTTTCAACAATCCAATATCGAGCTTAAAGATTTTACTGTAAGGTAAGGACCAAGGTATCTTGACCAACGATCTAAGACAACTGCCGAGGACAGCCTGGAAGCAGCAGAAGGATTACTAGAGAACTCGACGATTTTTCTTCATGGTAGTAATGAACAGATCAAGGAGGGCTTGGTCCAGCTGCTAGGCCAAATCTATCTTCAAAAAGATCTTCTATATAAATGTTATACCTGATGTCCAGACAGCAGAAAAGAAAAGCTACTGATCTGCCTTAATTTGCCCACATAATGGAGTCTTGACGACCTTCAGAACCCTTCTGTCATAGCAAACACCCGAACAGCCAGAGGGGACCCTAATGCAGAAACGGCTGCTTCAATTTCCTGGATGGCGTAGAAATGTTCATACAATTCTGTACATGACAATGATGCAAGTAATCTGATGTTTGTTACTAAGATGAATTTCACTATTGTCAGAAACCAGTAAAGCCAAAAACTATTAAAAAGACACAGCAAAGGGAAAGGACGGCACCGCTCGTGTTTGTTGGGCTGAAAAGTGAATCAGAAGAATGGCTTGATTCTCAAACCTATCAGCATAACCCACGATCTGGGAACGGGAAAAATGGAGAGAGAAGAAAAAACACTGGCCATTCAGCAAATGAAGGCAGGCAAAGAAAATCACAACCTATTAAAAAACATAAGCTATTACACAACAGGGACTAGGCTAAATAATAGATTTATGGAACAGATATGAGTGTGACCGTATTCTGTTGCATGTTCTGTCGTAACCTTATCATCAATGAAGGTACTCTACGGCATGCAAAATGAGACGTGATAATCAGGGTTATGGGGCAACGAGGACATCAGTGACAAACACTATCTTGCAAGTCCGAGAAGGAGAACCATTAAACTATTTCATCAACATGAAGGTCCTTTTATCTGACATTACATGTTGGATGAGTTGTCGAAAGACTTCCAAATGAATGCCATACCTATTTCAGCACATTGGCATTATCTTTATCAAATATGAAATTTGAAGTGGTGTCTCCAGTAAAGGCTACTTCAGGTGAAACGGTGGAGTACGTGATCTGCATGCATTAAAATTTCCATTGAAATACGGTCCAGTATGGACACAGAATTTAACTATTGCACTGATAAAGACAGAAAATCAACTCAACCATTCAAAAACGCTGTGAAGAATCGTTTTACTCCAAGCTGTCAATGAATTACAAAATGTAAAATTTTAATACAAATTAGCTTATCCAGAAACAATACTTACAAGTTAGGACTCGAAAGTGCATTCTTTATATTCAGCTATTTGTATGACTGATATACCAATTATTTCCCTGAAGGTGGGTCACGAGAAAGCTCCACAAGAAACAAGCACAGTGAAACTTAAGTATCCAAGCAACAGCACAGCATCCTGAAAAGAAAATATTTCATTTGCTCTTAAGTATAGTAGTGTGCACCTCCAACCCGGATAATTTCAAATCCCGCATTTTAATTCCCGGAAGACCAAGATACTCTTTTCTTCGGTTGCTCCCTTATTGAGTTTGTTGGGACGGTTTTGATGATGAACCGGACCCTCATGTACTACAGAAGGTCGAACATTCTATTCTACATAAGCTTCTATTATTAAGGACTTCTTGTAAGAATTATTTTTGTAATTAAATAATTAGTTATCAATTATTTAATTACGAAATATGCTTAATTTGATTAAGATATTTATCTGATCAAATTGCCACGATTTGGTTTCCAAATAATCATATTGGAGATAATATTTCTTATAGAAGGAAATAAGATCTCTATTTATGGAAAGGTTCTACTAGTTGGTCTACAGGCTTCTGTAAGCTCTTACGACCTCTATATGACCGTTATTTGGATACCTATCACCACCACCTATCCAGATACAATCTCACGTGTGTCTTTATCAGGATGGAATGAACATTTACCCCAATGGAAACAAATCTTCGATTGTTTCCATCTGTAGAAGGCTATCAAGCATAACCTTCTGCGATACCTTCTGTGCTGCATTATTTAGGGAAATAATCATATCCATATTTTATTTTGATATGATCATATCCATTGTTGAATGCATGCACGTGTATTTCATTCTGTTTATTATGTAAACTAACTTTTAATTTCTTATTTTGCAGATTACGTTTTTATATTTTCCCTTTTGTATTTTATTTTCTTTGCGTGTATAAAAGGCCATGTCCTCTCCCACACAAAATATAGAGAACATTCATTTTTCCCTTATCCCATTATGATCAGAGAGAGCGTGTGCTTGAGCTTTAGTTCTTTCATTCGTTCGAGTTAGTCACACGAGGAGCACTACCGGCGGAAGCTGCATCGTTGGTGAAACCTTTTGGGAGAGTGACTCGGGGGCTCGAGGGACTCGACTGGAAGCTGCAGGATACGTTGGCTGGAGGCACGGCTGGAGGTCGTGTGATCAACGTGCAGCGGGTCGGAGAGAAGGGCTGAACCTCGGGAGCACAGAAGGTGAGGGACTAACCAGCTTCTGTTGTGTAGAGCTCTGTGTGCAGGAACCTCAGGACAAGAGGAAGGTTGTCACCTCAGGACAGGAGGAAGGCTGTCACCTCAGGACAAGAGGAAGGTTGTCACCTCAGGACAAGAGGAAGGTTGTCACCTCAGGACAGGAGGAAGGCTGTCACCCCAGAACAGAGGGAACGCTGTTCAACCTCAGGACAGGAGGAAGGCTGTCACCCCAGGACAGAGGGCACGCTGTTCATCCTAGGACAAAGGATACGTTGTCCACCCTAAGACAAAGGGAACGTTGTCTGCTTGCGTAGGATTCGCTACGTACTCGTGTGGGGTACGCCACGAAGTCGTTATCCTTGAGGGATTGCGCACTTGCTACCTTGTTAGTCACGTTAACGCGTGCAACCTCCTGTAGTGCAGAATCTTCGGATCTGTACAACCTCCTGTAGAGCAGAACCTTAAGGTCTGAATCTACTTTAGTGCAGAACCTTACGGTCTGTACAACTCTCTGTAGTACAGAACTCTACGTTCTGTGCATATATTCTCTTTGTCACTTTTGCTACAGAACCTCACGGTCTGTTCATTAGAAGGTTGACAACTCTTAGTACAGAATCTTTCAGATTTGTGCTTCTCAAACAAGTCATTTCTAATACGAACCATTTTGGTTTGTTAAAGATTGACACATTCTTGGTACAGAACCTGACGGTCTGTGCTATACCTTCTGTGATATAGAATCCTTGGATCTGTTCTATAGAAGGTTGACGCTTACAGTACAAAATCTCTTGATCTGTGCTATAGAAGGTTAACACGTCTGACACAGAACCTTCTGGTCAGTATTGTGCCTTACCTTCTTCGACACAGAACCTTCTGGTCAGTGTCGTGCTTACCTTCTTCGACACAGAACCTTCTGGTCTGTGTTGTGCCAAACCTTCTTCGATACAGAACCTTCTGGTCTGTGTTGTGCCTAAGTCTCTTCGACACAGAATCCTCTGATCTGTGTTGTGCCTAAGTTACTTCGACACAGAACCCTATGGTCTGTGTTGTGCCGAACTCACTATGATACAGAACCTTCTGGTCTGTATTGAGCCTAAGTTACTATAGTACAGAACCTTCGGGTTTGTGCTACATAACGAGCCTCTACGGTACAGAACCTTCTGGTCTGTGCTCTGCCACTCAAGCCTCTATTGTACAGAACCTTTGGATCTGATTTCAGTTGCAATCATTTGTGTAATTTGTACAAAGATACATTTGAGTGGAAACCATCTAAATATCTGGGTGAAGAGTGGATGTAAGCAATTTGCTGAACCACTATAAAAATACTCGTGTCCAATCAAACAAATTGCGAACACACTTGAACGTTCTGTTGTACAGAAACCTATTTGCGGTTCCGTTTAACAGAAGCTTTCTTCCGCTGCGGGGTAAAACGAAAAAGCGTTAAAATCCGAATTTGGAGATTAACACTAATTCACCCCCCTCTTAGTGTAACAATTGGTATCAGTGCGGGTTCAATAGAGGCTTAACAGCTTGTTGTAGATCCTTGAAAAGCTCTTTCCAGCTACACACTCTTCTCCACAGAAGCTCTTAGCTCTGTGACTGTTGCTATTCTGTAGAAGCCTACGCTCTATCAGAATCAACCCGCTACTGCACAGAAGCTTTAAGCTCTGTGAAAATCTACTTGGTTCTATTCTGTAGAAGCTTACGCTCTATCAGAATTTAACCTCTGTTCCACAGAAGCACCTTGTTCTATGAGAAACGATTTGTTGCTCTACTTTGTAGAAGCATACGGTACATTCTCCAGAAGCATACTTTCTGTAAATATCACATTTGGCATTTTGTTTCTGTTCTGCAGAAGCTTGCTGCTCTGCGAAATTCAACAACTGCCACCTGAAAGCAAATTCTCAGTTCTGTCATATTGACACTCGTGCTCTATTTAACAGAGGCCTGATTGTTACCTTGACGACTGACTTCTACCCAACAGAAGCTTGCTTCTTTGTTGAGGTTCTATTCGTCAACGTTCTATTCTATAGAAGCATAATACTCTATACGAATCGAACACATGGCTGAAAACTATAATGTGCCTAAACCACATGTTGGGAATCCTCCCATTTTCGATGGTAAGAATTTTGCCTATTGGAAAATTCGTATGAGCGCATTTGTTGATGCTATTGACGAAGACTTATGGTCTTATATAGAAGATGGTCCCCCTTCTATACCAGAGAACCAACGATTTGATCGAGAAGGTCATCCTACATGGGAATACCTTAAGATCAGACGACTCACTAAAACGGCAAAGTATTTGATGGTCAATGCTATGTCAAAAGGTGAATTCGTCAAAGTTTCAACTTGTACTTCTGGCAAGGAAATCTGGGATAAACTTGTCACCATGTATATTGGGACAGACCAGATAAGAGAAACTAAGGTGAATTTCTTAATTCACCAATATGAAAATTTCACTATGAAGGCTGATGAATCTGTAGAACAGATGTTCCAGAGACTTAACCTTCTAGTTGAGGCCCTAACTCATCTGGGCAAAACCTATCAAAATTCTGAACTAGTTCGAAAGGTTCTGCGTACTGTACCCAAATCATGGGAAGCCAAGAAAACGGCTATAGAGGAAGCTAAAGACCTATCTACTCTTCGACTAGATCAATTGATGAGCTCCTTAATCTCGTATGAGATGGAAAGATCCACTCAACCTGATATAAAGAGAGCACCTGTAGCTTTCAGAGCATCAGAAGGACCTACAGAAGGTTCAGATGATGAAGCAGAAGCTGATTCGGATGATGAACTCCAATGATAGCTAAACGCCTTTTGCGGTTCGCCTCCAAAAAGCGCTTTAGTAAGAAAAGCCAAAATCACATGGACCCAAAATCGGTCACATGTTATAAATGCAAAAAGAAAGGGCATTACAGTATAGAATGTCCTTTACTTAAAGAAAAGGAGAAACCTTCTCCTAAACACAAGTTCAAGAAAGCAATAGCTTCTTGGGCAGAACTTGATAATTCTGATGATGAGGAAGCACAAATATGCCTCACAACTCACACAGAAACTCAAAACGAACTTAATACCTGCTTTCAAATAGAAACTGTTGAAAGTGAATGGTATCTGGATAGTGAATGCTCCAGGCACATGACCGGAGACCCATCCAAATTCTCTCAACTGACTCTACAATGTGGAGGGTCGGTTAAATTCGGTGACAATAGCAAAGGCTCTGTCATTGGCAAAGGTACCATTGGAAGTTCTGACTCCATGGTCATCAATGAGGTTCTGTTGGTTACAGAACTCAAACATAATTTGCTGAGCATTAGCCAGCTTTGTGACAAAGGTTATAAAATAACTTTTGATCAAGACAAGTGTTTCGGAATCCTGAACAATGAAGTTCACTTCATTGGGACTCGTAAGAGAAACATCTATACCTTGACTCGGAATAGCTTATGTACTACAGAAAACTGCCTTCTGACAGTCAAAGATGAAAGCCAACTATGGCATAGAAGGTTGGGACACTTCAACTTCAAATTGTTATCCAAGCTTGTGAAAAAGGATTTGGTTAAGGGATTACCCAATATCCGTTTTGAGCATGACAGCTTCTGTGAAGCATGTTCACTTGGAAAACAAACTAAATCTTCATTCAAATCCAAGAATGAAGTTTTTACTTCTCAACCTCTTGAACTTCTACATATGGATCTATTCGGACCTACTAGAGTTCAGAGTGTCGGCGGTAGAAGGTACTGTCTAGTTGTAGTTGATGACTACTCTAGATACAAAAGGGTTAAATTTCTAACTCACAAAAGCGATGCTTTTGAAACTTTCATTAAGCTAGCTAAGAAACTACATAATGAAATTGGATCTTCTGTAAAAGCTATAAGAACGGATGGTACTGAGTTTGAAAACCATGACTTCGCTACTTTCTGTGACGAACATGGTATCGATCACAATTTTTCTGCTCCTTATACTCCTCAACATAATGGAGTAGCAGAACGGAAAAATAGAACTCTAATAGACATGGCTAGAACCATGATGTGTGAGAGCTATGCTCCACAGAACCTATGGGCAGAAGCTGTTAATACAGCATGCTACATATCAAATAGGGTTATACTCAGACCCATGCTTGAGAAAACTCCCTATCAACTATACAGGGGGAGAAAACCGAACATATCCTATTTCTACTCCTTTGGAAGTCCATGTTTTATCTTGAGATCTTCTAAGGACAATTTGGGAAAGTTCGAAGCTAAGACAAATGAGGGCATCTTTCTTGGATACTCTTTGTTTAGCAAAGCTTATAGAGTTCTAAACAAAAGAACTTCTACTATAGAGGAGTCTATTAATGTAAAAATTAATGACCTTCCTACTATCAATACAAGAGATGTTATATCTCTAGAACCTACAGAAGATTCTGTAGAAACTCCACCCTCTACGAAAGAAAAGGGTGAACCTTCTGTTCAAGAGTCTAAAAATAACCTTAAACAAACGAATGATAATTCTGAAGAACATTCTCAGAATAATCAGCAAAGTGATATTAGAGCACCTGCTTTTTATCAAAGACGGCATCCTATAGACCAAGTCATAGGAGATCTTAACAGAGGCATACAGACAAGACGTTCTGTAAACGCCTTCTATGAACACTCGGCTTTTCTATCACAGAAAGAGCCAGAGAATATCGATGAAGCTCTAAAAGATCCAGATTGGATACTTGCTATGCAAGAGGAGCTTGATCAATTCGAAAGGAGCAAAGTGTGGTCACTTGTTCCTAAACCTGACAATCGTTCCATCATTGGAACTAAATGGATCTTCAGGAACAAACTAAATGAGTCCGGCATTATTGTGAGGAACAAGGCCCGACTCGTTGCTAAGGGGTACTCTCAACAAGAGGGTATCGACTTTGATGAGACATTTGCTCCTGTAGCTCGACTCGAGGCAATACGAATGTTATTAGCCTATGCATGTTTTAACAACTTTAAGTTGTACCAAATGGACGTAAAAAGTGCATTCCTCAATGGAGAAATCAAGGAAGAGGTCTATGTAAGTCAACCTCCTGGTTTCGAGGATCTGCAACACAGAAACTACGTCTATAAACTCTCCAGAGCTCTATATGGTCTTAAACAGGCTCCTAGAGTATGGTATGAGAGACTTAGCACCTTCCTTGTCGAAAAGGGCTACAATAGAGGAAGAGTAGATACTACTCTCTTTCTCAAACACAGAAGCAATCATCTCATTGTTGTCCAGATCTATGTCGATGACATTATCTTTGGATCAACTGATGAAACGCTCTGTGATGAATTCTCCAAGCTCATGACAAGTGAGTTTGAGATGAGCATGATGGGAGAACTTACGTTCTTCCTTGGTTTACAAATTCAGCAATCTGCAGAAGGTACATTCTTACATCAAGAAAAGTACACTAAGCAGCTTCTGAAGAAATTCGGCCTAGAAGGCATGAAACCTTTGTCTACTCCAATGGGTACAAATACTCAATTGGACAAAGACGAAAACGGTAAAGAAGTGGATAGTAAGCTCTACAGAAGCATGATAGGTTCTCTTCTGTACCTTACAGCTTCTAGACCTGACATACTGTTTAGTGTGTGTCTCTGTGCTAGATTTCAATCAGCACCTAAAGAATCTCACATGACTGCGGTCAAAAGGATCTTTAGATATCTACAGGGTTCTGTAAACCTTGGCATCTGGTATTCAAAGAAATCAAACTTTGATCTCACCGGATATTCGGATGCAGACTTCGCAGGAAGTAAGGTAGACAGAAAAAGTACAAGTGGTACTTGTCAGCTCATGGGAAACATGTTGATTTCATGATTTTCTAAGAAGCAGACTTCTGTCGCCCTCTCCACTACAGAAGCTGAATATATAGCAGCTGCAAGCTGCTGTGCACAACTCCTGTGGATGAAACAACAACTTGAGGACTACGGTCTCTCATTTACAAAAATTCCGATCAAATGTGATAATACTAGTGCTATTAGCCTAGCTAAGAATCCAGTGTATCACTCTCGATCGAAGCATATCGAACTCAGACATCACTTTCTGAGAGATAATGTACAACAGGGTTCTGTTAGTGTGGAATACATTAACACTCAACACCAATTGGCTGATATCTTTACTAAACCTCTGGACAAAGAAAAATTTTTCTTTTTCAGAAGTGAATTAGGAATCTGCCATCCTCTTTAATGTCTTTCAGAAGACAATAAGTTAAGTAAGAACTTCAAAAACTTACTACAGAAGGTACACTTTCGTACACTTCATCATAGAAGGTAGAATCATTTACACTCTACCATATAGAAGGTACATTTATTTGTGCACTTCATTACGGAAGGTATAATCTTCTGTTTCTACTCTATAGAAGGTACATGCTTGTACTCTTCACAATAGAAGGTAGAATTTTTAGCTTTCTATACAATAGAAGCTTGAATTTCACCATCTATCTTATAGAAGGTATAACGACATGTATACCTTAAATCTAACTTTGGTAATTTCCAATTAATTGGAAGTTTACGTCTGGAGATATCAATTATTATCCAGTAAAATATTTAGATATAATCAGAATCAAATAAAATATTTGTTCTGATCAATATCGTTTCTATTAGGAAATTAATAATCCTAATAATATATTTTGGATATAATATCCATAATATTCGACTCTTCTACACTGAAGAAGCTTGTAGCAGAAGGTTATGAAACCACCTCTGAGTTGCAGAACCGTCAGATTTCCTATTATAATAAGGAAACAAATATTCTCCATATATTCTGATGCATGTCATTCGTGAAATGACAGTTTTTCATCTTGAAAAATCAAAATCATGTGTATTTTGGGCGGGAGAATATTTTCTTCCCAAAAGAAGGCATTCGGAGGCTGGTTAAAATCATTAACCGTGACTCTCCTTCTTCACACTTCATCTTCAACCTTGAAACTTCCTTGTTCTTGCCCTAACCTCAAAACTTTTGATTTCTCTGTGTCCATGGCACCCAAAGTGAAATCCTTGAGGAAAAAGGCTAAGGCCGGAAGAAAGAAGGCTCGCGCCTCTGGATCGGAGAAGCCTGCATCATCTGCGAGCAGGACTCCACCCCCTTCCTCGCCGGAGAAACCCATCTCTCCTGCAAAGGACCAGACCATTGCTGCCGTTGAGACTCTCGATGGCATGCCTCTCATCTCCACAGACGAAAGGCCCTCAAAAGTCCAAGTCTCCGTGGAAGATACAACCCAGAAGGAACCTCCAATCGTCATGACGGTGGAACCCTCTGTCTCTGAGCCTTCTGTGCCTGAGTGCTCTGTTCCTAAGGCCTCTGTCAAAGGTTCTACTGCGACAAGTGATACACTCCATGTCGCCCCTACTGCTGAGATTGTCGCGTCTGATGAGGAGGTGGAGATCCCCCCTGCTGATGATGTGCCTGACGAGTCTGATAAGGAGGTTTCTGCTCCTGTCATAACCGTCTCCCCTGATCTCAAGCTAACAGGAGTCGCTTCTGAGCCGCAGAAGGCATCTCGGAAGCATGCAGCCACTCCTACCAAAAAGCTTCTCCATGATGCCATGAAACCCGGAGGAGTCTCCTTTAGGACCAGGCTGAAACGGAAAGAGCCCGAGACGGTCAGCACCTCTATCATTGATATGGCTGCCAAAAAGACCAAGTCCCCAGAGAAACCTATTCCTGAGGACACCTTCACAGAGGACCTAGATTCGTTTATCTTTCCGGTAAATCCTCTTGTCTCTAAGAAGGAGATAGAAACTGTTTTGGCCGATGATAAACTGCCTAAATGTGATGCTGCGGGTAGGCAGATTGCCACCTTTAAGCGGATCGATTTTAACTGGTTTGCGGCTAATGGATTTGATATTGTCCCTCTCCTGGATAAAATCGGTTTGAGAACCTTCTGTGAGACATATGCAGAGCTGCCTGTCTCTCGTTTGAGAGAGTTCTATGCGAACATCACGTTCCATGAATAGGGTCCGCATGCCAAGTTCATAAAGACAGTCATTGAAGGGGTCACACTGGTATTCTCTGCCCATGATGTGAATCAATTGTTCAGCTGTATGGAGCATGATCCTCTGACAGACATGGAAAGAGAAGAATCCTACAGCATCATCTTGAGACAGAAGGTCCAAGCGACCAAGTACCTTGAGTCCACCAAGCTGGATCTCAAAACTCGTATTCTGCATCGAGTGGTTCTGTTCTGCCTTCTACCAAGAACTGGAAGCATCGACACCATTACTCCAAATGATGCGACGTTGATAGCTCATATCCTGAAGGGCATTCCCTTTAATCTTGGTTTGCTGGTGTTCTCCCACTTGAAAAGATGCTGCAATACGGCTGGGAAAGCTCTCCCTTATGGCCAGGTAATCGCCGGCCTTCTGAAATTAGCTCGTGTCTCTACTGATGCTTCTACTTTTCAAGAAAAGTGGAAAGTTGGCACTTTTGGACAACAAATTATAGCCAGCATGCATTATGTGAGGAAGGGCTCTACCTGGACCCTGAAAGGGAGGTCACAGGATTCTGCGCGTGATGATGAGGATAAGCTTCTAGAGGCCAAGAAGAATGCTGAAGCATCTTCTGCTCGACCCTCTGCTGCTAAGCCTGCTGGTCGGTGATGTCCTTCATCATCTGCTGAAGCTCAAGTCCCTGTGGATAACATGGCTCTCCTCAATCTAGGGGAAGACATCCGCGTCCTTCAGCGAATGGTCACTGACCTGATTCGCTTAGTGGAACGCCAGGACAAGCTTCTGCGCAAGCATCTGGAAAAGGATTCTGCTGAGGAGTGATCTCTTTAGTTGCTGTTTCTTTTCTTTTCTGCATTTCTAGCTAGATCAAAAACTGATTTATGTGGTCTACTAGATTGTAATAAGTGCCACCTCGTGGACACATTTCCTTTCAGCAGTATGGTATTGAACTTTCTGTCACACCTTCTGCGCTATATTCTGCATGATGGTTTTGAACTTTCTGTTCTACCCTCTGCAAGAATTAAAACTATCTTCTGCACGTTGGTTATGAATGTTATGTCATACCTTCTGCAAGAAACTTACTCTTCTTTTTCAACCTTCATTCAACTTCTTTTTGATGTGACAAAAAGGGGGAGAAAATTGTGTTGAGGGGGAGTACCGGGCTCTGTATAGGTTATAGAAAAATCCTTCATTTTCTATAACTCAATGGGTCGTAGAAGGCTATACCATCTACGGTATAGAAGCCTATGAGACTGATACAGCTCATAATTGCAACCTTCTGCAGGGAATGCGATTCGTGATCTTTTTAAAGTCACTATTGCTGGGAGTGCAGAAATGAAATACCATCATTTTTGTCGGGATAAATATAGAAGCTCCACGCTCTGTATAAATCACAGAAGCCTTTGTGCTCTGTAAATAACCTTCTTTATAACAGAAGCTTCTATGCTCTGTTTCACAGAAACCTTATGGTTCTGTACAAACGCGAGACTCTTACTCTCATCTATTTAGGGGGAGTTAGGGGGAGTTCTTGCGAAAACATTTCCCTCAACGATGAATGTTTTGTCATCATCAAAAAGGGGGAGATTGTTGGGACGGTTTTGATGATGAACCGGACCCTCTGTACTACAGAAGGTCGAACATTCTATTCTACAGAAGCTTCTATTATTAAGGACTTCTTGTAAGAATTATTTTTGTAATTAAATGATTAGTTATCAATTATTTAATTACGAAATATGCTGAATTTGATTAAGATATTTATCTGATCAAATTGCCACGATTTGGTTTCCAAATAATCATATTGGAGATAATATTTCTTATAGAAGGAAATAAGATCTCTATTTATGGAAATGTTCTACTAGTTGGTCTACAGGCTTCTGTAAGCTCTTACGACCTCTATATGACCGTTATTTGGATACCTATCACCACCACCTGTCCAGATACATTCTCACGTGTGTCTTTATCAGGATAGAACGAACATTTACCCCAATGGAAACAAATCTTCGATTGTTTCCATCTGTAGAAGGCTATCAAGCAGAACCTTCTACGATACCTTCTGTGCTGCATTATTTAGGGAAATAATCATATCCATATTTTATTTTGATATGATCATATCCATTGCTGAATGCATGCACGTGTATTTCATTCTGTTTATTATGTAAACTAACTTTTAATTTCTTATTTTGCAGATTAGGTTTTTATGTTTACCTTTTGTATTCTATTTTCTTTGCGTGTATAAAAGGCCATGCTCTCTCCCATACAGAACATTCATTTTTCCCTCATCCCATTCTGATCAGAGAGAGCGTGTGCTTGAGCTTTAGTTCTTTCATTCGTTCGAGTTAGTCACACGAGGAGCACTACCGGCAGAAGCTGCATCGTTGGTGAAACCTTTTGGGAGAGTGACTCGGGGGCTCGAGGGACTCGACTGGAAGCTGCAGGATACGTTGGCTGGAGGCACGGCTGGAGGTCGTGTGATCAACGTGCAGCGGGTCGGAGAGAAGGGCTGAACCTCGGGAGCACAGAAGGTGAGGGACTAACCAGCTTCTGTTGTGTAGAGCTCTGTGTACAGGAACCTCAGGACAAGAGGAAGGTTGTCACCTCAGGACAGGAGGAAGGCTGTCACCTCAGGACAGGAGGAAGGCTGTCACCCCAGAACAGAGGGAACGCTGTTCAACCTCAGGACAGGAGGAAGGCTGTCACCCCAGGACAGAGGGCACGCTGTTCATCCTAGGACAAAGGATACGTTGTCCACCCTAAGACAAAGGAAACGTTGTCTGCTTGCGTAGGGTTCGCTACGTACTCGCGTGGGGTACGCCACGAAGTCGTTATCGTTGAGGGATTGCGCACTTGCTACCTTGTTAGTCACGTTAACGCGTGCAACCTCCTGTAGTGCAGAATCTTCGGATCTGTACAACCTCATGTAGAGCAGAACCTTAAGGTCTGAATCTACTTTAGTGCAGAACCTTACGGTCTGTACAACTCTCTGTAGTACAGAACTCTACGTTCTGTGCATACATTCTCTTTGTCACTTTTGCTACAGAACCTCACGGTCTGTTCATTAGAAGGTTGACAACTCTTAGTACAGAATCTTTCAGATCTGTGCTTCTCAAACAAGTCATTTCTAATACGAACCATTTTGGTTTGTTAAAGATTGACACATTCTTGGTACAGAACCTGACGGTCTGTGCTATACCTTCTGTGATACAGAATCCTTGGATCTGTTCTATAGAAGGTTGACGCTTACAGTACAAAATCTCTTGATCTGTGCTATAGAAGGTTAACACGTCTGACACAGAACCTTCTGGTCAGTATTGTGCCTTACCTTCTTCGACACAGAACCTTCTGGTCAGTGTCGTGCTTACCTTCTTCGACACAGAACCTTCTGGTCTATGTTGTGCCAAACCTTCTTCGACATAGAACCTTCTGGTCAGTGTCGTGCTTACCTTCTTCGACACAGAACCTTCTGGTCTGTGTTGTGCCAAACCTTCTTCGACACAGAACCTTCTGGTCTGTATTGTGCCTAAGTCTCTTCGACAAAGAATCCTCTGATCTGTGTTGTGCCTAAGTTACTTCGACACAGAACCCTCTGGTCTGTGTTATGCCGAACTCACTACGATACAGAACCTTCTGGTCTGTATTGAGCCTAAGTTACTATAGTACAGAACCTTCGGGTTTGTGCTACATAACGAGCCTCTACGGTACAGAACCTTCTGGTCTGTGCTCTGCACTCAAGCTTCTATTGTACAGAACCTTTGGATCTGATTTCAGTTGCAATCATTTGTGTAATTTGTACAAAGATACATTTGAGTGGAAACCATCCAAATATCTGGGTGAAGAGTGGATGTAAGCAATTTGCTGAACCACTATAAAAATACTTGTGTCCAATCAAACAAATTGCGAACACACTTGAACGTTCTGTTGTACAGAAACCTATTTGCGGTTCCGTTTAACATAAGCTTTCTTCCGCTGCGGGGTAAAACGAAAAAGCGTTAAAATCCGAATTTGAAGATTAACACTAATTCACCCCCCCTCTTAGTGTAACAGAGTACACAATATAATCCTGATATACGAGGAAATAATCGATTAGTAATTTGAAAGCAAGAAGTAAATGAGCATACACATTAGCAGTGCAAGCATATAAAATCACCTGGTCTGGTATGACATGGTGTGTTCTGAAAGCCTTGACTTTGAAGTCTCTTCTGATGAACATCTCTTCTCCTGCATTGCATAGATTGCATAGGTTGTGGGGTCAAGAGTAAAGCAACACTAAGCAAAGTGAGACAAATAAAGGATCCATCGTCCGATGCACCTCAAAAAGAATCTCCACATCTTCCTTGACACACTTTGGCAAGACAATCGTCAAGGGCTTCAACGGAAACAATCCACGGCTCCACGGCTTGCATCATACATCGCCACCCCTCCCTATTTACAACGAACAATATACATTAGAAATTCCATCAGCCTACAGACTCCAACACTGAAAAACAGCACACTCTCGTTGAGTTGAAAGACAGGATCCTAACATTTTCCATGTCCAACACAAATCCAGGGTCCACTCAACAAAAACTTCACCCAGAGAATGAGTCTTGCACAGAATCAACCTAAGAATGCTGGTGGTAACTCACGATGTGATCCATGTGATCTTGGGAGAAGAACAAGAAGCACGCTGTGGGCAGCGGCCGATTTCGAAAGCCAACTTCAACGACGGCAAGATAACGCACGCCTCGTGCCCCTGTTGCGTGTAGATTGCTGAAGATAGCTGGAGTATGGAGTGAAGATCTCAGAGGAGCTGTAGCAGTGAAGGCTGGCTATTCTGTTGCTGCTATGCTGCTGAAGTTTGGAAGAGGAACCAGATTGTTGCTGTGGGGAACGGGAGCAGCATTTATATTAGTTAGGGATGATAGGCCATGTATATGTGGGCCGTGTGTGTGTGTGTGAGGATAAATAGCCTGAGTTGGGGGGAGCAGTTAGTTAGTTAGTTCGTGGAAGTTGTTAGAAGACAGCAGAGTTGCTGTGGTGTTGCGCCCAAGGCGGTGACGAGTGGAAGTGTAAATCTGGTGATTGGGCTATCGGAGGTTGGTGTAATTGACGATCCGTGTGTTGATTCTGTTGAATGAGTAATTGTTGCGTTATTCCTTATTGTTTGTGTGGGATTGTTGAACTATGGCTGTCAAATCGGCTCTACTGCATTTTGTTACTAATTACACGGACCAAGGGTATCAGAGCGTTGATCCTTGTCGTAATAGTTGAGACACGGTCGGAGGAGATGTGGAAGGAGCAGGAAGCGTTCGGAGTGGTCATGAGAAGTTTGGCAGAACAGATGAAAACTCTTGTGTCGCAGGTGCAGGAAATACAAGCCCAGACGTCGACGCAATGGGAGGCGATGAAGAAATTTGTTTGTGGAACTGAGAAGCTGAGGGATACAGATTTGTCTGTAGCGGAAGGAGTAACTCCGGAGTCGAGGATGGAAGTTGGTGGGGAAGGCAGAATCCGGAATTCTCATAGTTTTGTTTTACCTAAAATCGAATTTCCAGACTTCGATGGAACAAACTTAGAAGATTGGTTGTACAAAGGTCAGCGGTACTTTGAACTAGAGAGTGTGCCGAATGACAAGAAGGTACAATTGGCTTCCCTGTATTTGTTTGGAGGCGCAGTCCAATGGCATTACATGGTCATGAAGAATAGGAGTGGTAATACAGCGATAAAGTGGAAAGATTATGTGGATGCGCTGAATAAGAGGTTTGGAAAAGAAGTGTTTGAGGATCCAATGGGTAAGATGAAAAATTTAAAGCAGGAAGGGGAGTTCGATAACTTGTATGCGTATATGGAGGAGTTCGATGTGTGTTTGAGGCGAGTTTTGTAAAAATTGGACTTACTAATGGCCTTTCAAGTAAGTCTATTCATTAATGGACTTAAGGAAGAGTACAGGAGCACCTTATGGTTATTGGAGCCAACTGATTTGCTGACGGTGCAGACTAATGCCCGCATAATCAGTCGGGATGTGCCTCCGGGTGAGACGAGTACGGCTGTAAGTAAGCCTTTTAGATTGGCCAGGAGTAACCAAACAATGATGCATGGGAAGAGTGGTGTATTCACAGAGAACAAGGATCGGGAGTCAATCAATTCGAAGTTGGGACGATCTGTTGCTGAGAAGGCGGCTGAATCAAGGATTAGTCCTACCATTCCTGTCAGTGTTTTTGCATCAGTGGGCAGAAGACGATTAACTCAAGAAGAAGTAGATGAAAGAAGATTAAAAGGGTTGTATTTCACCTGTAACGAACCTTTTAGCCGGAATCATAAGTGCCTTAAGAAGCAGTTATATTCCTTGATTGTGGAAACAGGGGAGGATCCTGTTTTGGATAATGGGGAATCATTACCAGTAGGGGAGAGGAAAATAGAAGATATTAGGGCCAGTTTATATGCTCTCAATGGTGAAATAGGAGGAGAGGGCGTAAGAACCATGAAGGTTCTTGGCAATTACAAGAGAAGATTATTGCATATTTTGGTGGATAGTGGGAGTACACATAATTTCTTGGACTCCAGAATTATCGAAGGAATTAATGTTGTAGTAAAACCCATTACCCCAGTAACTGTGGCGGTAGCAGATGGCAGAAGCGTACTTTGTAACCGAATGATTCCACATTTGACTTGGGTTATCCAAGGAATGGAGTTCCACGCTGATTTCTATGTGCTGGCTTTAGGGGGGTGTGAGATGATCTTGGGGGTCCATTGGCTGAGTCGGCTAGGGCACATTACCTGGAACTTTAAATTGTCGACAATGAGATTTTGGTGGAAGGGAGAATCTGTCATGTTACAGGGCATTTGTGAGCAGGGCAATGATACTCAATTGCATATGGTTAGTGGTGACAGTCTGCAGACTTCCGAAACCTCGAATAATAGCAATTGGATGGTTTGTTCCGCATCTTACTCCATATTCAGTTGTGGTTCTGCTGAGGCGAGTGATACAAAATGGGTGGAGAAGGTTCTGTTAGATTTTCAGGATGTGTTCCAGGAACCTACAGGGCTACCTCCCTTCAGGGGGCACGATCATTCGATCATGTTGAAAGAGGGTGTCCAAGGGATCAATGTGAGACCATATAGGCATTCTGCAGCCCAAAAAGATGTAATAGAGCGGATGGTACGAGAGCTGTTGGATTCTGGGGTCATCCGGGACAGCAAAAGCTCTTTTTCATCTCCCATTGTTTTGGTTAAGAAGAAGGACGGAACTTGGCGAATGTGTATTGACTATCGAGAATTGAATAAGCAAACGGTGAAGGATAAATATCCCATACCCGTTATTGAGGAGTTGCTGGATGAGTTGCATGGAGCTTCCATTTTCTCCAAGATAGATCTAAGGGCCGGCTATCATCAAATTCGTATGGACCCCAAGGATATTCATAAAACAGCCTTTCGGACACACGACGGTCACTATGAATTATTGGTTATTCCATTTGGCTTAACGAATGCCCCAGCAACCTTCCAAAGTCTTATGAATGCTATTTTCAGGCCCTATTTGAGAAAATTCATTTTAGTATTCTTTGACAATATTCTGATTTATAGTAGCTCGAGAGAAACTCATTTGCAGCAACTACAGCTAACTTTTTCCCTGCTTAGGAAGCATACGTTGTTTGCTAAAAGATCCAAATGTGTTTTTGGATGTAAGAAGGTGGAGTACTTGGGCCATTTTATCGATCACAGGGGTGTCTCAACTGATCCCTCGAAGATTCGAGCTGTGATGGATTGGCCTGTCAAATAGTTGAGGGGTTTCCTGGGATTGAGTGGCTATTACCGTCGTTTTATTCGTGGTTACGGTGTTATTAGTAGACCTCTAACTGAGTTACTCAAGAAGGATAATTTTCAGTGGTCGGCTGCAGCAACTGCTTCTTTTGTCAAGCTGAAGGATTTGTTAGTCTCTGCTCATGTTCTTGCTCTGTCCGATTTCGCAGAAGTGTTCGTGCTGGAGACCGATGCGTCTGACGTGGGAATTGGGGCTGTTTTGATGCAGCGGGAGCATCCAATAGCATTTCTCAGTAAGCACTTGTTAGTGCGGCACCAGGCGTTGTCTATGTATGAGAAAGAGTTGTATTCTATCGTTTATGCGGTGGGCAAATGGAATCACTATTTGATCGGGCGCCATTTTATTATCCGGACTGATCACAAGAGTCTTAAGTTCCTCCTAGAACAGAGTTTGCATACCGAAAGTCAGTTCCGATGGCTTTCGAAACTTATGGGTTACGACTATGAATTCTGTTATAAGAAGGGAAGGGATAATGTGGCGGCCGATTCCCTTTCCCGGGTACAGGGACTTGAGTTGTTGACTTTAGTTGTCGATACTCACGCACCGACTCTTCTGGATGAGATTAAGGAAACTTGGCAGACAGATGCGCAGCTTGCTGCAATGTTACCTTCACTACAGACAAGAGATTTGGTTCATCGACACTATCGCTGGCATCAGGGTCTTTTGCAGCGTAACTCTCGTATTGTGGTTGGTAAGAATTCGGCTGTACGCTCGAAGATTATTAGAATTTTCCATTCCACTGCTGTTGGGGGTCACTCGAGTATATTGGCTACTGAGAAGAGAATTCACAGCCTGTTCTTTTGGAAGGGTTTGGCTGGTGATGTTAGGACTTTTGTGAAGAATTGCGATGTTTGTTCACGTTGCAAGCCGAGAATGTGGCTTCTCCGGGTTCCTTGCAGCCTTTGCCTATTCCTAATGGAGCGTGGATGGAAATTTCGATGGATTTTGTGGAGGGGTTACCTAAATCGCAGGGCAAGGAGGTGATTTTTGTGGTGGTGGACCGACTTACTAAGTATGCTAATTTCATTGCTCGGTCTCATCCGTTTACAGCTCAAACGGTGGCTCAGGCGTTTATGGATAACGTTTTTAAGCTTCATGGGTTGCCTCTTACAATTGTGAGTGATCGGGGCACTGTTTTCTTGAGCCAATTCTGGCAGCCGCTGTTTACCCTTCAAGGTGTCGAATTGCACAGGTCATCCGCTTACCATCCTCAGACAGACGGCCAAACGGAGGTAGTGAATCGATGTTTGGAGACGTACTTGAGGTGTATGACAGGTGATTGTCCCTCTAAATGGGCTTCTTGGTTGTCTCTTGCAGAGTAGTGGTATAATTGTAATTTTCATTCTTCAATTCGGATGACACCCTTCGAGGCGCTATACGGGTATTTTCCTCCTGTTCATCTATCTTACTTTACTTTAAGGGACAGGGAAGCTATGCTACAATTACTGCGTTCCATTTGGCAAGGGCTCAGCATCGGATGAAGCAGCTAGCTAATGTGCATCGGACAGAAAGAGAATTTGCTATAGGGGATCTGGTTTATGTCAAGTTACAACCTATCGACAGTCTTCTGTAGTTGCTCGCCCTAACCAGAAGCTTTCTCCCCTTTATTATGGTCCTTATCGTGTAATTGACAGAATTGGCAAGGTTGCCTATAAGCTTGAGTTGCCGGAGGGGTCACTTGTTCATCCTACTTTCCACGTTTCGAAACTGCGAGCTGCTGTTGCTGATATGACACGGGTTTCTGCCACTCTTCCAGCTTTCTGCACCGATCAAATGCGTGTTCCTGTTGCCATTTTGGCAAAGAAGATGGTTAAACGCAGGTCGGTGGCTGCTATGATGGTTTTAGTACAGTGGTCGCATGAGGAGACTTCGGATGCTACTTGAGAGTTCATGTATGATTTGTAGAAAAAGTTCCCTACTTGTACACTTGAGGACAAGTGTTCTTAAAGGGGGAGAACTTGTTGCGTGTAGATTGCTGAAGATAGCTGGAGTATGGAGTGAAAATCGCAGAGGAGCTGTAGCGGTGAAGGTTGGCTATTATGTTGCTGCTATGCTGCTGAAGTTTGGAAGAGGAACCAGATTGTTGCTGTGGGGAACGGGAGCAGCGTTTATATTAGTTAGGGATGATAGGCCATGTATATGTGGGCCGTGTGTGTGTGTGAGGATAAATAGCCTGAGTTGGGGGGAGCAGTTAGTTAGGTAGTTCGTGGAAGTTGTTAGAAGACAGCAGAGTTGCTGTGGTGTTGCGCCCAAGGCGGTGACGAGTGGAATTGTAAATCTGGTGATTGGGCTATCGGAGGTTGGTGTAATTGACGATCCATGTGTTGATTCTGTTGAATGAGCAATTGCTGCGTTGTTCCTTGTTGTTTGTGTGGGATTGTTGAACTGTGGCTGTCAAATCGGCTCTACTGCATTTTGTTATTGAATTACACGGACCAGCTCCGCGATCGACACCCTTTCCATCGGATAACCCCCGATCACCATCCTTTCGACATTCCCAATGTTTCTTCCTGGAACTCGTCTCCTCGGCATTCCGATCGACAATCGGGGAATCGGAATTGGGAATTAGGGTTTAGGGTTCCGAATCCATTGACGACGTTCAAGGGATGTCGACGGCAGAACGATAGAGTTAGTTTAATTTCGTTAGTGGTATCTCTCATTTGGTCCTGTGCCCTTTTCTTTTTCTATATTTGATTAAATATATTTTATTTCGATCGATTTAGTCTCACAAATTTGCAGAATCACCGAAACAAGATTGACGTTCCAAACAGTAATTTCTAAGAATTACTCATCTTTTGTAATGACCTTTACCGTCGAGGTATCCTCCATCGACCGAGGTCGTGCCAGGCGATGAATTGCGAGTCGTCTGACGCCAAAAAAAGGACTGCATCGGCCACGTTCCGGACCCTCAGCACACTTCCTTTCAATGCCTGAGCGGCTCATACATCTCCTCAACCTCCTTGGGGTCAGCACCCAAGGCGTTGCAAGAGTGGCATTGCAATTGAGAACGGCTGAGACGCAGTTGACCCTTATCCCATGGTCCCCCAGTTGCATGCTGGTTGGACTTCACCAGCCCTACCACGGCATGCTTGGCTAAGTCGGTCCTCCTGCTCTCGGCGCTGCTCCCCAAGACGCTACCCATGCACGCGATGCTCCTCCCCCTCAACCATGGCCCATGCCGCGTGCTTGGACATTGACTGCAAACAGCTTGTCGAATTCGCCAAAATCCATATAGAGAACCTTATGTTCTGATTGGCTCAGTATCCCCGCATTGCTGAACATTATGTCTGTAGCCGCGGGTCGTCGACTCAACCATTGACCGGACATGTTCTTCATTCACTCATAACACCAAGTCTAGGAGTTTGTTTTACTGGGCTTCGAGCCATCAGTTTGTTTACAACTTGGAGCTATGTACGGATATATCATTGGTCTGTGCGCTCCTTCCTTTCTTTCGTCCCTCCAGGCCCGATTATTCCTAGTTAGGATTTAAAATATCTGAGAGGCAAAAGTGTCATGAATCTATATTACTAAGATGCATTTGGACATGTATCACAGGGAGCATGTTAGTCTAATATAATCACACCCCATCCTCATATTCTAATCGGATGAGAGGAGGACCAAGTCGTCCCTCCCCGGGCCAACTTTAAGTCTTGCTTTCACATCTTCCGTCTGCCTTGCTAAATCCAACTTGGAGTTTTAATATATAACCGTCGGACAAGTCCAGCCCAGTTCCGTCCCCGGGGAAGCAGGACGAAGAAGCTCCATCTGGAGTCAGTAACCATGGAGGGGAGCAAACCAGGAAACGGCTCCTTCCCTGGTGATTCCGAGGATGGGATGGATTCCAAGGCCAATGGAGCCACTGCACATCCCGTTGCTTCATTTGGGGAAGAAGATGGAGGTGGCGCTAAGGTCAACTACAGGGGATGGAGAGCCATGCCCTTCATCATCGTGAGCTGGGCTGCCAATCCGTTGCCCGCGGCCGGACACGATGTTTCACCGAGTTCTGATCTCTTGAGCTGGGGATCGTTTGATCTGCGAATGTAGGTTACGAGACATTCGAGAAGTTGGAGGGGATCGGGATACAGGCGAACCTCTCAAGCCGAACCAGACCGACATTTTTTACTCTGGGCTCTTGGTTCAAAGCTAGGTGGGCACTTTTGGCCTCACGCCTTATTCTAGTGATTTTTGCGTGCGCGTGAAGAAAGAAATGAGGGAGATGTGAGAGTAAGCAGAAAGAATTAGTGCATCTCTTTATTATTATTGATGTACATGTATTTATAGGTATATTGCTACTAACGGTAATAAAACAGCTAGAATATTCCTAATATTTTATTTATGGTAATTGTTTTCCTTTGATTTAGTCTAATTATCTATCTATTATTGTATTTTAAGTAATAGCGAACATTCCCCCGTAAATTTATCCCTTCTCTTTAAGTCATTTCACCAAGCAAATAGACTTCTTCAGGCCCATCGACTTCCTTGCTTCATGACCCGTGGGCATTCTCTTTGTATGGACCTGACTAGGGGTGAAAATGAGTGGAGCCGCTCGCGAGCTAGCTCGGTCAAAGCTCGGTTCGAGCTCGAGCCAGTTCGTTCCGGCTCGAGTCGAAACACTATCAGCTCGAAGGCTCGCGAGCCTAATATTATATAATAAATTTAAATAATTTATTAATAAAAAATTAATAAAATTACCTAAAAAACTTTTTCCTTCCCCCTCCCCACACTATGTGGTAAAAGCAAACCCTAAAGAAAAAACCTCTCTCTCCTTCTCCTTTTGGTGTGGTGATCTCCTCTCTTTATTAGATAAGTGGAAAATAATCGGCCTTTTCATACTTTGTGTCTCGCGAGGATCGACCGGAGCGAGCGTTAAAAAGTACCGGAGAGGAGCTGGCCGAATTTTATGACCGCGGGTAAGCGACAGAAAGTAGTGAAGGCGTCATAGTCAAGGTACGCTTCCCACCCCCTTACCCTCTCATATTGTGTTTGGGCATGATGATTCAAAGCACACGTGAATAGGAAGATCCGATGCCCTCTCATCGCTTGTTGGTTCATGATGATTTTCTATTCTGTGTTTTCCCTATAATTTTCTTTTTTGAAAAAAAAAAATTGGGTTTCGTGATTTTAAATTATCTATGCAAATGATTTGAAGTGAACTTTATTATATATGTTTTCGAGCCAACCGAGCCGAGTTCAAGTCAACGTCAATATATGTATATTTTGAAATCGTGCTCGAGCTTTCGAGCCGAGCTTTCGAGCCAAGCTTAGACTCGATCTACATTCGAGCCTTTCGAGCCGAGCTCGAGCTCTCCATAATTGGAACGAGCCGAGTTCGAGCTCCAACTATTTGACCTCGATCGAGCTTGAGCCGAGCTCGAGCTCGAGTTTCCTAATCGAGCCGAGCTCGAGCCTGGGAGTACTCGGTCTCGACTCGACTCATTTTCACCCCTAGACCTGACCCACTTTTTTCCACTTAATTAAGTGATGTATCCCTCACTTGTAAATTAGGTTAGAGCTCAGATAATCCTCGCGTCTTCTTCGTGCAACTCCGTTGTTAGGGTTTAGCTCTTCTTTGTTGCTCGTTCTTGCCCAGTCATCTGTTCTTCCCGTTGTGAGCTCTTGGTTCTTATGTGGCATTTCTTGTCCTTGACCTGGATTATTCGAGGTAGGAAGTAGTTGATCTTTGATCGGTGGTAAATGAGAAACCCAACAACGCAACTACAGAAATTTCAGAAAATGCTGCGGCAAAGAGGTCGCTACTGTTTCATTCAACAACAGTCAACCACAACGCACCAACCATAATCGCAACCCACAACCAAACCCCGACAGCCCAAGCACACAAAATCCGACTCCAAATCACCACCTCACCACCCACGACGTCATTCTCTACTTCACCTGAGATCTAACTAACTTCCTCCGATGGCCGCACTGTCAGCTATATACAGCTAATTTTCCAAGCTGGGCTAGACCCGCTATACAAGCCCACTAATTATCCAACCCACCCTTTAAACTATAACGGCCCTTCCCCTAACGGCTACTAACGGACGAATCTCGCGCCCCCGCCCTTTTTCTTCGGTCCTTCCTTCCTCTGTTACTAGATGTCCCAGAACTCCTACTGCCAACGTCCTCATCCTTCCTGCTCCTTCTTATTTCTTCGCTTCTCCGCCTCGCCTCTGTCCCTCTTCCTCGTATCAAGCGTCCCCCCTTGGATTACACTTGTCCTCAAGTGTACAGCCGGGATATTTGTTTCTAACTCAAAGAGAAATTCCCAGGTTGCATCCTCCTCCAACTCCCCTCCCACTTTAGTAACAGCATGATTACCTCTTTTAACCATTCGTCTAGCTAAAATGGCTATCGGTTTCCTGATCTGTGGTTCAAAGAACTCTGGTAATGCAGCAGAAACTCGAGATACATCAGCAACGCTCCGACGCAGCTTTGAAACATGAAAAGTGGGGTGGACAGTAGATCCCAGAGGTAACTCCAGCCGGTATGCCACCTTACCGATACGATCAATCACCTTGTACGGTCCATAGAACAAGGGAGAATGCTTATGGTAATTTCGTCGGGCTACCGATTGCTGTCTGTAGGGTCGGAGCTTAACAAGCACCCAGTCCTTGATATTGAACTCCCGTTCAGATCTATGCTTATCGGCCTGTTGTTTCATTCTGTGCTGTGCTCTGTCCAGTTGAAACCTCAACAATTAGATCATTCCCTCCCTGTCTCTGAGCTCTCTGTCTATCGATGGCAATACATGGTCATGAGGGAGGTAAGGTATGTGTATCAGAGGCGGGCACCCGTATAGAGCTTCGAAAGGACTCATCTGAATGGCTGAATGGTAGGTGCTGTTGTACCACCATTCAGCCAATGATAACCATCTTCCCCACTCCTTTGGACACTCTCCCACCATACATCTTAAATAGGTTTCTAGGCAGCTCTACCCCTTGTAAAGTCATCAACTCCTTCCAAAATTTGCTCAGAAAAATGGTGTCACGATCTGTCACAATAGTGGCCGGAAGTCCATGTAGCTTGAAATGTTATCCAGAAAGATCCGTGCTACATCCTTAGCTAAATAGGGGTGCCTCAAAGCCAGGAAATGCCCATACTTGCTTAGCCTATCCACCACTACCAGGATGCTGTATTTTCCTTACGAAAGAGGTAAACCTTCAATAAAATCCATGGAAATATCCCTCCAGACCTCGCTGGGTATTGGCAGAGGTTGCAGCAATCCGGGTGAAGCTGCATTATCGTATTTATATCTCAGGCAAACGGCACACTCTCTGATAAACTCTCGAACCTCCTTCTCCACACCTTTCCAAACGAAAAGACTCTTGATTCTTTTACAAGTAGCTAACACCCCTGAGTGACCTCCAATTAGGCTGTTGTGGAATAAATTAATGATTTTCCGTTTGAGCTCTGGCTATTACCCACCACCAACTTGGATCCTCTTTTTAACAAACCTTATTGCCATTGGTACTTTGAGTGAGTATGTTGACTCTGTTCTCCCTTTTCTAACCCTTCTATGAGCTTAGCACATTTAGCATCAGTTACCCAGCTCTCTTTAATCTCATCCAGCAGAGTCGGTGCGTACTCAGAAGTGATGGTGGATAACACCTCCGGTCCTTGAATCCTAGACAAAGCGTCGGCAGCCACGTTTTCTCTTCCTTTCTTATACATAATCTCATAGTCGTAGCCCATTAACTTCGCAAGCCACTTGAACTGACTCTCCATGTGGAGCCTCTGTTCTAATAGGTAGTTTAAGCTTTGATGGTCTGTCTGAATGATGAAGTGTTTGCCCGTCAAGTAGTGGTGCCACTTTCCCACCACATAAACAATAAAATAAAGCTCTTTCTCATAGACAGATAAACCAAAGTGCCGTGGACTAATATGCTTGCTGATATAAGCAATGGGATGGCGCTTCTGCATTAAAACTGCACCAATGCCCACTTCACACGCATCTGTTTCCACTATGAAGGTCTCAGTAACATCGGGGAGAGCCAAGACCGGGGCTGAACTTAACAAGGTCTTCAACTGGTGGAACGCCTCCTGAGCTTCAGCTGACCATCAACGGTCGGCTAATAACGCCATATCCCCTCATGAATCTTCGATAATATCCGCTTAAACCCAAGAACCCTCTCAGCTGCTTCACGGTCGTAGGGATAGGCCACTCCTGAACCGCCCTCACCTTGGCTGGGTCCGTTGAGACGCCCTCGGCACCAATGAAGTGTCCCAAGTATTCTATCTTTGTACTCCCGAACGCACATTTGGATCTTTTGGCGAACAAGGTGTGCTGCCTCAGAATTGATAAGGCCAACTGCAAATGCTTAGCATGTTCTCCTCTGGTTTTGCTGTAAACCAATATGTCGTCGAAGAAAACCAGAATAAATTTTCTGAGGTAGGGTCTAAAGATAGTATTCATGAGTCCTTGAAACGTTGAAGGAGCATTGGTGAGGCCGAATGGCATAACCAGGAATTCGTAGTGGCCGTCGTGTGTCCGAAAGGCTGTCTTGTATACATCCTACGGAGCCATCCTAATATGATGATACCCTGCCCTCAAGTCAATCTTCGAGAATATTGTGGCCCCAAACAACTCATCCAGCAACTCTTCTATGATGGGAATTGGATATTTATCCTTCACTGTCAAGGCATTCAATTCTCTATAGTCAACACATAACCTTCACAATCCATCCTTCTTCTACACAAGGACCACCGGAGAGGAAAACGAACTCCTGCTCGGCTGTATCACCCCTGCATTTAGTAATTCTTGTATCATACGCTCAAGCACGTCCTTCTGTGTTGCTGAATGACGATACGGCCTAACATTGACCCCTTGCACTCCCTTCTTAAGCTGAATCACGTGTTCATGCCCTCTAAAAGGGGGAAGATCTGTTGGTTCTTAGAAGATATCTTCAAAGGAAGCTATTACTTCTTCCCAGTCCCGTTGTACTTCTGTTGTATAGCAATATAATGGATTTTCAACCAATTCTGCAGCTGGTACTTCCATCCAACAGCAGATAAAGTGGGTATTGCATTTCTCCAAGATCTACCTTCCTTTGCTGTCAACTGTAACACCTTGCTATCTAATGTTTGTTCATTACCCACCAACCTCACTTCTTTCTGTCTCCAACTAAACCACATAATAGCCTCCTGAAAATTCCAGGTTATGTCGCCCAACTCAGCTAACCACTTGACCCCCAACACCATTTCACATCCCCCTAATGCAATCAAATAGAAGTCAGCCTCGAAACTGTGTCCCTGCAAATCCCACTCAAATCTCTTCAGCATGCTAGTGCAGTAGATGTTTCGGCCATCAGCCACCATTACCTGCACTGGTGCTATAGGAACACCAGCCAAATTCATTCCCTTAACCACCCCCAAATTCAAAAAATTATGGGTGCTACCGGAGTTGATTAATATGTTTAAACTTTCTTCTGAACTGCCCCACCACCTTCATTGTTTGAACTCCGTTTCTTCCTTCTATTCCCTTCATGGCATGCATACTAACCGTGATGTCCTCTTGCCCTCCCGTTAGTCTATCCCAATTGTCATCCCCATTCATAGTCTCCTCTCCTTCCTCCCGTCCCTCTTCTGCAATCAAAGAGAAAAATTGCCGCTTAGCACATCTGTGGGATCGTGTGAATGGTTCATTGCAGCCGAAGCATAATCCCTTCAATCTCCTATCTTCTATCTCTTCTTGTGTTAAGCGTCCCCTTCCCTAGGGAGCATTTCTATTATCTTCTCCGGCTGTAAATCCCCTATTGCTTCCCCCTCTATAAGGGCTGCCTGGACTACCAGTATTACCAAGTGGCTCGGTATTCCTTAAACTTCCCATATTGGTAGGCGTGATTGCTGTAGGTTCTCCTCTCATTCCCGCTTCTCTCCCAGCTACCCTGTTAGTAAATCGTGGAGGCCTCGCTCCCTGCCCCATTTCAATGATCGGTGCATCCTGACTTAGAATCCTGGCGTTTGCTTGAGCACTCAACAGGTCAATTGGTCGAAGTAGCCACAGTGTGCTCCGGTATTCCTCCTTCAAACCATTGATGAATAAGCTCACCTGAAATTGCATTGGCAAGTCTATCTTTTCCAGCACTCTCCTCAAACAAGCGTCAAATTCAGCCATATATGAATAAAGGTTATCCAATTTTCCTTCCAGCTTTAGATTCTTCATTTTGCCTATCGGATCTTCAAATACTTCCGCCCCGAACCTCCTGTTGAGAGCTGCTGCATATTCCTCCCAGCTCAAGGGAGCTCCCGGACTCCTATTCTTTATGAACGTATAATGCCACTGCAAGGCCCCGCCGTACATGTAAAGAGAAGCTAACTTGACTTTCTTATCTTCTGGCACACCCTCTAATTCGAAGTAACGTTGACACTTATATAACCAGACTTCTAAGTTGTTTCCATCAAAATCGGGAAACTCAATCTTCGGCATAACAAAGGTGACAGGTCCTCTGCTGTTTACCTCCAGTTCCCTCGTTACCGTCCTCTCCGTCGCGCCCCTATCCAACAAAGACAATCCCGTGTCTTTCTGCCTATCCATTTCTGCTAGCTGTGTTTTCATCTCGGTCAGTTGGGACATCGTGTTAGTTTGCATCTCCTTCATCTGGGTCGTCATAAGCTCCATCCTCTGCATCATTTCATTCAACACCGAGTTCATGGCTTCCTGGTCCCTTTTTAACTCGCCGTACCTGGTTTCCATAGCTTACCACCGGATCGCTGCTCTGATACCCTTGATCGGTGGTAAATGAAAAACCCAACAATGCAACTACAGAAATTCCAGAAAATGCTGCAGCAAAGAGATCGCTACTGTTTCATTCAACAACAGTCAACCACAACACACCAACCACAATCGCAACCCACAACCAAACCCCGGCAGCCCAAGCACACAAAATCCGACTCCAAATCACCACCTCACCACTCACAACGTCACCCACGACGCCATTCTCTGCTTCACCTGAGATCTAACTAACTTCCTCCGACGGCCGCACTATCAGTTATATACAGCTAATTTTCCAGGCTGGGCTAGACCCGCTATACAAGCCCACTAATTATCCAACCCACCCTTTAAACTATAACGGCCCTTCCCCCAACGGCTACTAACGGACGGATCTCGCGCCCCCGCCCTTTTTCTTCGGTCCTTCCTTCCTCTGTTACTAGATGTCCCTGAGCTCCTACTACCAACGTCCTCATCCTTCCTACTCCTTCTTATTTCTTCGCTTTTCCGCCTCGCCTCTGTCCCTCCTCCTCATATCAATCTTCTTCTTGGGAAAGCATGATTGTTGGTTCTTGATTCTGTTGATTTTCAGCTGTGCGAGGGCTTTGATTTCCTTGTTTCTTGGGTGGTGAGACGGTACTGTTGTTTTCTGGGTTAGCATGCGTCTTTCCTCGCACTGTGAGCTTGCTTCTACACCTTATTACTCGTTGGGTTGATGGGGCTTTAGTCAATGGATCTGCAAGTTGATCTTCTGAGCTGACATGGTATATATGTATCGCGCCTTGCATAACTTTCTCACGGATGAAGTGATAATCTATCTCCACACGTTTGGTACGCGCGTGTAGAATGAGATTTGCTGCAAGTTGTATAGTACTAAGGTTATCACAGTAAATTGAAGGCGGATGTTTAACCTGGAGTTCCTTCAGTAATTCTTCTATCCAGGTTACTTCTGCGATGCCATCAGCTAGAGCTCTATATTCTGCTTCTGTACTGGACCGAGAGACAATCTTTTGTTTGTGAGAAACCCAGGATATTAGATTAGGTCCTATGAATGTGCAATATCCGCTCGTGTTTTTCCTGTTATCTGGGAAACTAGCCCAGTCTGCATTAGTGTAGCAAATTAATTCATTAATAGTACCTCCTGTTATTGTGATTCCATGCGTGAGTGTGCCTTTGAGGTATCGTAGTATTCTTTTGACAGCCTGCAAGTGTGTTGTAGTTGGACTTTGTAGGAACTGACATGCCTTGTTTACAGCAAAGCTGATGTTCGGTCTTATGTTGGTGCAATATTGTAGATCTTCTACTAGACTTCTGTAAGGTGTGGGATCAAGCAATGGTTCTCCATCAAAGCGAGACAAATGTCCTCCAGTCGCAACTGGTGTTGGTGCAGGCTTGCACTCGGTCATTCCTGCTTTCACAAGTAAGTCCCTTACGTACCTTTCTTGACATAGATGTAATGCTTGATCTTGTTTTGTGACTTGAATGCCTAAGAAGTAGGCTAGTTCGCCTAGGTCTTTGAGGGCAAACTGCTGATGTAGACTGGTAGTGAGCTCTTGGACTTCTTGTTTATTTGATCCTGTAATAATAATGTCATTCACATAGACAAGGAGAATTCTTAGTGCAGTGGGTGTCCTATGATAGAACATTGACGCATCTGCCTTGGAATTCATGAAGCTTTTTAAATTAGGCAAGTGCTTAGTTTGAGATACCATGCCCTTGGGCTCTGTTTCAATCCATATAATGATTTCTTTAGTCTGTAGACGAAATCAGGACGTTTCAAATTTTCATAACCCGGTGGTTGTGCCATTAAGACTTCTTCTGTAAGATCCCCGTTGAGGAAGGCATTGTTGACATCTAGTTGTTGTAGTTGCCATCCTTGACTGACTGCTAACGCAAGTATGATACGAATGGTCTGATGTTTCACCACTGGACTGAATGTCTCTAAGTAGTCGATCCCTTGAGTTTGATGGTACCCTTTTGCAACTAACCGTGCTTTAGATCTTTCCAAAGTGTCGTCTGAGTTATGCTTTACCTTAAAAACCCGTTTGCTGCCAATGATTCTCCCCCCCCCCCCCGATGTTTGGTATTAGCTCCCAGGTGGCATTTCTTTTTAGGGCCTCAAGTTCTTTATGCACTGCTTCTCGCCATATGGGTGATTGTAATGCTTCTTGTAAGGTAGTTGGCTCACTGGGTATTGTCTTCATAGAGGATGTATAATAAAATTTTGGTTTATATATGCCTACCTTGGATCTTGTTACCATGTGATGTCTTGTATTGGGTTCAACTTGAGTACTCTGTTGGGTCACTTCTTGCGTATCTGTTAGCTGTGCCCTTAAAGGTGGTAATATTTCTGAGTAGTGTGATGTCTTGTCTTCTGCTTCTCTGCTATGCTGGATTGGTTCCTTTTGCCAATCTTGTTCCGCTGGTTGAGTGTGTGTTGCACTGTTTTCTTGTAGAATAAGAGGAGGTAGGGCAGATGATATCTCTATGCTTGGAGTGTATGATATGTTGTCTTCTGCTTCACTGCTACGGTGGATTGGTTCTACTTGCTTCTCTTGTTCAGCTATTTTCTGTTGAATGTGGGTTGTGATATTACTTTGTAGAATAGGAAGAGGTGGAACTGGTGTTACCTGACTTGGTTGGTTGCGTTGAGCTCATCCTTAATTGGTATTGTGGAATGGGAAAGTAGTTTCGTCGAAGAGTACATCCCTTGAAACATAGAGTCTGCCATTCTTCTTGTCGCATATATGATCTTTGTGATACGTACTTTGTCCTAAATAAACACAAGAAGTAGATCTATTTTCTAATTTGTGAGTATTATAGGGTCTTATACATGGAAAACAGGTGCACCCAAAACCTTTTAATGTTTTGTAGTTAGGTGTTATCCCTAGTAGTAGCTGATGTGGTGAGTTATTATGCAGAAGCTTAGCTGGCAGCATGTTAATAAGAAAAACATAGTGGTTAAATGCATATGGCCAATAGTTTTTAGGCCTGTTCGCATGATTAAGTAATGTAAGTCCTACCTCTACTACATGTCTATTCTTACGTTCAACTCTCCCATTCTGTTGAGGTGTATATGGGCATGAGATTTGATGTCTAATGCCTTGCTTTAGTAGATGAATATGCAGTGTGGGAAATTCTCCTCCCCAATCTGACCTTACCGTCTTGATGTTTGTATTATGTTGTGTCTTGACCAGCTTCTGGAAATGGGAGAATGTTGCGATGGCTTGATCCTTTGAGGAGAGAAAATATATCCAAGTATATCTTGAATAATCATCGATTAAGAGCATAAAGTACTTCGCACCTGTGGCTGATTGAATAGGCGAGGGTCCCCATAGATCTGTGTGTATGAGCTGAAATGGACAGGTTGCTCTTGATTCTGATATTTGAAACGGTAGTTTATGGTGTTTGCTTATAGCACATGCATGACAAAATGGAAGATTGTTATTGAATGAGTTGAAAGTACATGATAGAATTTTCCTTAGAACCTCTGAATTAGGGTGTCCTAGTCTTGAATGCCACAATTGGGAATCTCCTTAAGGTAGCTGGGTGAATAGGATTGTTGGAGTTGGCCCATGACTACTGGAAGTGAAGCGTCGAATTGGGATTTTGAACAAGCCGTGTTGTATTGGTCCTTTGTAGAGAGTCTGTTGTGATTGCTTGTCCTTTATACAAAAGAAGTTAGGATGAAACTCTACAATAACATTATTGTCAAAACAGAGTTTAGAAATGCTTATAAGGCGTTGGTTGATGTGAGGTGTATGCAAAATATTTAATAGATTTACCTTAGACTGTGGTGAGAGTGCTAAAATTCGTGTACCTGTATGGGAAATTTTAGTTGTATGACCATTACCTAGTAAGATAGTTTGTGTACCTTGATATGGCGTTGCTTCTTGTAAATCTGCTTCTTCTGGAGTGACATGATGTGTAGCCCCAGAGTCTAAGAGCCAGTTGTCTGTCATTTTTTACTGTGAGTCATTTCTCTCCTGCACATGATGATAACCTGCTTGTGTATGATGGTGCATGGGTGGTTGATATGTGTTGGTGTAGTGTGCTTGTGGATTTTGGGTAAAAGAGGGTTTATATGTAGAGTTGAGTCTATGATAGCAATTTGCTGCTGTATGGCCAAGTTTGAAGCAAATTTGACACTTTGGTTTAGGTTTGAAATGCCTGTTTTGCCACCTAGGTGTGTTTAAGTGAGAAGGTGGCTGCCCAAGAATGCCAGGTTGGCTTGTAGTAGTGTTGAAAGGTTTCGGGTAGCTCCTAGGATGTGGTTGGTAGATAGAGGTGTTGTATTTTTGCATTTCTGGCTTGAGAGTAGTGTGTTGAATCTGTGGAAGTACCCGCTCAGCTATTTGCCTTTTTTCCAGGCGAAGGTCGAAGCTAAGGAGGATATTCTGTACTTCTTCTAGTGATGGTTGATCTGGTCGGCTGATGATGGCTGTGACGGCAGCATCATATTCTGCAGGTAACCCTTCTAGTATGCTCCATACATAGTCTTTCTTTTTAAGAGGTTCTCCTACAGCCGAGAGTTGATCTGCAAAGGTCTTGATGGAGCTAAGATATTGCTGCATGGTGAGGCCTCCCTTTTTGTGTTATTGCATCTGCATTCTAAGGTTAGCTATTCTTGCTGTAGAAGTAGACTGATACCTGTTCTTCAAGGTTTCCCAAACCTCATGAGCGGTTTGGCAACTTACTACATGTGCCAGTGCCTCGGAGGCGAGGGAGCCGAATAGGAGGCTCATAATAGACTTGTCCACTCTCTGCCATTGCTTATATTCAGGATTGATTGTTGTTTGATCTTCTTTCAGGAATTGGGGAGGAGTCGAGTGCTGCCAAAACACCAAATCTTCATATCCACCAGCGATTATGGTTGTAAGTAGTTTTCCTCTCCATATTGTATAATTCCTATCATCTAATTTTGTAGTAGTTGAGAAGGTTCCTGGTGGAAGTTGAACAGGGGTAGGGAATTTGCTTTCAAAGCTGTAAATAGACGAAGTTTCATTTTCCCTTGAGGATATATAGGATGCATTCGGATTCTGGGTACTTTCTCCCATTGATCGGAAATTTTCTGGCTGTTTAGGCTAAAGAATGCTCTGATAACATGAAGAAAGAAATGAGGGAGATGTGAGAGTATGCAGAAAGAATTAGTACATCTCTTTGTTATTATTGATGTACATGTATTTATAGGTATATTGCTACTAACGGTAATAAAACGGCTAATATTTTATTTATGGTAATTGTTTTCCTTTGATTTAGTCTAATTATCTATCTATTATTGTATTTTAAGTAATAGCTAACAGTGCGGGAGTTTGAATAGTGGACCTCTGATGTCGTATAAAAAGTTCAACCTCAAAGCTTGAGCTATTAGGTGAGACTAGTTATAGTTTACCGCCTTCCTCAGGGATGAATTTTTTGAGTCTGGGGAGAAGGACGCGTGCTCAAGGTTTCTGATGTTTTTGCCGCCTGCAGGGTTTGCAAGTTATTCAGTTAACTGCGCCGGCATGCCGAAACAGCGGCACTTGTGTCGGGCCCACAGCAGGGCAAATTGCCTTCCTGTTGGCCGGGCTCGGCTCCTGAATACAGGAGCGGCAGGTGTTCGTCCCTGCAACTTTGCTTTTGGAGCGGACCAGTTTAACCCTCATGCTAAATCTGGGAAGAGCGGCATTGACAGCTTCTTCAACTGGTACTTCTTCAAGTTCACCTTTGCGGAGATGGTTTCAGTTACCCTCATAGTATACGTGCAATCGAACGTGAGCTGGGCGATTGGTTTGGAGATCCCAGCGATACTGATGATGACATCGGTTGCGGTCTACTTCATGGGTTCGAGAATATATGTAAAGGTGAAAGCTCAGGGGAGTCCCGTTACGAGCATCGCACAGGTCGTGGTGGTTGCGGTGAAGAAATCCCGGTTAGAACTGCCCGAGCAGCCTCAGGACTCTCTCTTCAAGTACATCCCGCCACAGTCCTTCAACTCCAAGCTTCCGTACACCGATCAATTCACATACCTCGACAAGGCTGCAATCGTGACCCCAAATGACAAAATAAACCCAGATGGCTCACCTGCCGACCCATGGAGACTGTGCAGTGTGCAGCAAGTTGAATAAGTGAAGTGCCAAATGCGGGTCATTCCGATCTGGGCGGCAGCCATGTTCTATTACATCATCATTGTGCAACAGCAGACGTTCGCGATCTTCCAGGCGACTCAGTCTGACAGACGTCTCGGCAGTTCCGGTTTTAAGATCCCCGCAGCGACTTACACTGTCTTCCTGATGCCGAGCCTCTCGATCTTCTTCCCAATCTACGACGGGCTACGTGTCCCGCTTCTCAGAAGGGTAACCGGGAAGCCTGGAGGCATAACAGTCCTGCAAAGGATGGTCATTGGCTTCCTCATATCCGTACTGGCCTTGTTAGTGTCCGCCATCGTTGAAGAGCGGAGGAGGACGATAGCCTTGACAAGGCCCACGTTGGGAGTTTACCTAGAAGAGGAGCAATCTCGTCAATGTCAGCACTCTGGTTGATCCCGCAGTTGTAGAAATGGCGCATCCGGAAAACGGCGGTGTTTGAACCTAGTAGGAATTCGCTCGATCTGGCATGTAATAGCATATCATATTGTTTCCACGGACCACTATTTCATCCGGTCAAAGATTATTCTAGCTTTCAAAAATCACACAAACCATGAGAGCATAATCAAAATCGACAGTTGCATAAGATTAATACAAAAGTAGGCCGTACTGTTGTTTCAAGCCTCTTCGACAAACCTTACAGAGTCGTTCGCCATGGTGTCCCTCTTTAGGCATTTTCCAAGGGTGCGAATAGGGGCTTACCCAAGCTACCACGACAGAAACTGTTGACACACTGCTAATTACACAAGATTTATTGGCCTCAGCACAGATAAGAATGCCATGATTAGAGCCGGAGCTACAGAAGATCGTGTTGCTCTCCTCAGACGGTGTACGATTGCTGGATCGTCTCTATGTCAAGTCCCTTCAGTCTCACAACTGATTCCACATGACCTTTCAGGGTATTCAGTTCCCTCAACCTACAAAGCACAGTGGACAATAAGAACCAATTGAGGGATACATCGCAGCCATTTCGGACCAAAAGCATTTGAATTTCAGTCCAACATCCAAAACTGTTTCTTACCTCGCTATCTCGGCTCTTCTCTTAGCTTCTTCAGCAATATGATTGAGTTCTGCGAAGCGAGTACGCTCGGTGAACATTTTTGTGTCGGGTGGTTGCAACCCATGCAGTGTTCTTTGTGCGTGTGCCCATTGAAGCTCGCGCTGTTCTTTTCCAAAGTCCTTTTGCCTCGTGAATGCAATCTACAGGATCATGAACCATGTTAGTGTATATATAATATAGAACGCAACTTCCCCCACAGAAAAGCGGAACAAATATCCAAATGTTTCTGAATCACGCACCCTCTGCTCGATAACAAGATCCCAGGCCTTCCCACTCAATGCATAACGGATGAAGAACTTGATGAAGTCAAGCGGGATGTAAAAGATGATGTTATAAAGCCAGATGACACCGGCCCAACCCCATCCAATCCCCTCGATAGCAGCAAAGCCCCAGCTCGCGTAAACCGCAATTAGAGTAGCAATCTACCCAGATAAGAAAAGGGTGGATTAAAAGCCTGCTGATAATTCACCAAATTGAGGTGACAAAGCTTATTCAACTCACCAGTTGAGCAATCACAAAAGCCGCAACGAGCAACAACCCGGGACGCTCGACGTAGGACCAACCCCTGGATCGGGTCACAAATATCAAGGCCTGACTGATAGTACTCACTTGCAAGTATATCGCGGAAGCAAGCTTTCGGAAGTCGTCATGGGCAGTCTTCTCAAGAGTGGCTACGCCAAAAACTCTCTGCATTGGTTACTAGAACGTCAGATAGGTTTTTTTATCTATTCTTCAAATGTAAACAGATGGAAGGTCATCGACATAATTTTCAAACAAAAACATCGTTATTAGTTAACAGAACATAAACACAGAAATGCCTGCATAGTCGGTTTACTCTTGAGAACATTATAGTCCTCAATAGATAAGAGATGTATCTGCAGATGATACAGCAAAGCAAAAAACATTCCCATTGGAAACTAAAACTATGATTGAGATGTATACCGGGAAGAAGTTAGTTTCGTAGGCTGCCCAAAAGAAGATAACCGTCATCATAGCCAGGTAACTGCCGAGAATAATTCCGGTAGTGAAGATTTCTGCGAGCTTCCAGCTGTCGGGAAGAGGTGATGGTTTCACCCTATCCTTCGAAATTGTCATGATGGTACCTGAGATTTCAACAGGAATCAACACGTAATTATGTTGTTAAACGAATGCGCATCTTAGAGTGAGTGAAGAGGCAGCCTCCTAGAAGAAAGGAACATGGGGAAGAGAGATAGAGACAGACCATCATTGAGGATAGCAATGATCAGCACCATGAAAGGTGGAAAGTCAAACTTCCATATGAGGGCCAATAACATGAATCCAAGCTGTTGCCACAACAAAATATTCGATATTTCAATCATGATATTAGGAGTAAATATTGGTTGAATTAGTATTGGATAGAAAGACTCACCACTATACGAATTGTAATAGAAACTGCGTAGATCTGCAAGAAGACAACCCACAAGAATGATGAATACATGGACTGAAAAACACACAAATCTAAAAAGTCAAATTTTATGATTCTTGGACTGCAGTGTAAATTAGGGGCTGTGAATTCATACAGTGTAATTTTTCATCCTTTGGAAGATAGCACGACTGGTAAGGACAGCACTGATGATGACACTAAGGCCAGGCTCAGTGAGCACAATGTCAGAAGCACTACGAGCAGCATCAGTGGCATCGGCAACAGCTATCCCAATATCAGCCTTCTTTAGGGCAGGGGCATCGTTGACACCATCTCCCGTCATGCCACATATATGTTTCCTTGCTTGTAATCGCTTCACAATCTCATACTTATGCTCTAAATAAGGGAAAAAGGTAAATCAAACTAAGAGAAATGACACTCGAGAAGTAAAAATTCAGCTAGTAGCAGAGTGGTGGAAAGACCAAACAAAACTAGACAAGCCGAATGATGGTGAGTACCCGGGAAAACACCAGCAAAGCCATCTGCCTTTTCAATGAGCTCGTCAACTGGCAGCGCAGCAATCGATTCATCCTTATTCTGACCTAATAAAGCAGAAGAAGGGTACATGTTTGTGCCCATTCCCAACCGACGGCCAGTTTCTTTGCCTATAGCAAGTTGATCCCCTGTATAAGAGAGGAGATATGGCCCATTAAACACGACCAGCAATGTAGTAACTGAATCAGCGGACGGCGAAATGCTGAACAGCAAAAACTCAGGGATGCAAAGTAACTGAAATCGCGCTTTCAGACAAAGAATGATTCTGTTACCCGTGATCATTTTGACATTAACCCCAAGATTAAGAGCCCTCCTAATTGTCTCGGCACTGTCATGCCTGGGGGGATCAAAAAGTGGCATCAGACCGATGAACTGCCACGGCCCTCCAGGACTCTCCTTTCTTCCTTCTGGAACTTCCTGTAATGATTAGCACAGCAAGAAAGGTTCGATTCATTTGCAGTTACGACTATTACAACCTCCAGCCTATGATAGTCAAAAGCCATGTTATAATGGCAAGAGAAAATGTGCATCAACCTGATACGCTACTGCAAGTGATCGCAGACCACGCTCGGCAAATTTATCAATCACAGCATGGACTCGACGCTCAATCTCCGACTTATTGTGCGCAAGGTTCAGGATCTGGACACGTCACAGTAATAATCTGTAAAACATCCCTGTGAAGGAAGCGTTACAAACACATATTGTAGTTAAGGTACCTGCTCTGGAGCACCTTTGCTCACTCTGTGCATCCTGCCCTCGGAATCGATGTAGGTCAAAGCGGTCCTCTTGTCAGTAGGGTTAAAGGGAAGAAAGTGTACTTCCTGAATCCCAGATCGAGCCTTTCGGTGCAGAAAAACTCATATTAGGAAGATACATGACACAAATACTGGAATTGCAACCAAGCACTATCCAGATGAATATACCTCTTTTGGATCAGCTAGCATCCCAACTATGGCGGAATCTATGGCATCTTGGTTTTCGGTCCTCGATGCTCTAGCAGCCATCAGGACAACAGTATCCGGATCCACTCCTTTTGCAAAGACCTGAGAGTCAACTGTAAGCAAATGTGCATTGACTTTTCAAGCAAAATTCACAACGAAATTATCAAACGGGGAGACCTCGATGAGATTTTTGTCAACAGTAAGCTTGTTCAACGTCAGAGTCCCAGTCTTATCACTGCAGAGGACATCCATTCCAGCCATCTCTTCAATTGCTGTCATTCTCTTGGTGATCGCTCCCTGATGTTGCATGGAAAAGCAATTTATCTTCTTTGAAAATATTACACCCAGTAAAACATGTGGTGCCTCATGTTACCTGCTGAGATAGCCTGTGAGAGCCAATGGCCATGGTGACAGAAAGAACGGTAGGCATGGCAATAGGGATTCCTCCGATGAGAAGAACAAGAAGATTGTCGATTCCAGGGCGATATTTCCTCCGTTGAATCGGATACATGACAATAATTTCAATTATCATCCCGACAGCAATCGAGCAAATGCAGAAATTTCCAATTGCAGTCAAAACCTGTCATAAAGCTCAGCACAAACAGACCAGTCAGCACATCAATCAACCTCAAAAGTGCTTATAAAGAGAATAATGTGAACATCATTCGAAAAAGTTTGGCATGGAGAACTTGCTAATTAGCTTGCCTTCTGGAAATGTCCCACTTGATTAGTGGTATCCACCAAGTGTGCCGCCTTGCCAAAGAAAGTGTGCACACCAGTGGCAATAACCACAGCTTCAATTTCCCCTTGCTTACATGTGGAACCTGAATAAACACCATCTCCAGGGCCTTTGGTGACTGGCAGAGATTCACCGGTGAGTGCAGACTGCAGAGTTTAATCCACAATCTTATCGTCAGATGCCTGGGCTTGGTAGACTGATACAGGTTATGAGCATGTGAGGAAATATAAAATAGAATAAAGCCAACCTGGTCAATTTTCAAGGGATCTCCCTCAAGAAGGCGAGCATCAGCTGGAATTATGTCTCCAAGTTTAATGCTGATTATATCCCCAGGGACTAGCACAGCTGCGTCTTCCTCACTCCACCTTCCATCTCGTAGAACCTTTGAGCAACAGTCAAGATCGACCAGATCAGCATGCAAGACAAGTACCGCAACAAGATCTAAAGCACATTCATCCCATCGAAATAACTACAACTTCAAGGATCCATTAACAGCAACAGACCTTGGCCTTGGGGGCGAGACGAGCCATCAAAGCAGCGGCAGCATTACCCGCATTATTTTCCTCGATGAAGCTGATCGTCGAGTTAATGAAGAGGAGAGTTATGATACCGACAAAATCCTGCCAATCAGGAGGCTTCCCCTGCAAATGATAATACATCACAGTAATGAAAATTTAATAAAAATCTGCCAAAATGATCCCGATAAATTGCACTAGAGCAATGAGTATCCCAAAGACGGTGCATACTCCTCCATTTGCCAGGGCAATGGCCATGATTGCTGCAGCTTCCATGACCCAAGACAGAGGATTCCACATAAACCCCAAGAACTTCAAGAACTTACTCTCCTGAAACAGACCCCCAGAAGTCGTAAACATCATTAAATCTCAATTGATGTTCATATTCATAGGGAAAAAGCAGAAAACAAAGCGAAGGCCAAGCCAGGATGAACATGCCTTCTTCTCCTCGAGCTTGTTCTGGCCGAAAATCGCAAGGCGCTCCTCGGCGGACTGGGTGGTCAGGCCCTCCTTGCTGCATCTCAGATTCTCAAACACTTCCTCAATAGGAATGTTCTCCTGAGAAACCAAAACGCAAAACCCAATGACATTAAACACAACCCAAGAAAAACGCTGAAACCCAGAAACCCAAACAGAAAAGAAAACACAAAGAAACAGCGGAATGTCCTAAATCTCCGCACAGATCTATTACCAAATCCACTGCTTCCTTCAGCACTGCCTCCAACACTTCGCCCTTCTCCCCCATCTCTCTCTGCAATTCTCTTTCTGGCAGCCCCTTCCCTGTCCAAATTGCAGTTCTTTTAAGATTTCCCCCAACTAAACGTCAAACGCCAGTCAATTAACAGGTCACACCAAAAATCTCCACATCTAAAAAAAATAACAGAGAGATAACTCCCAACGGAGATTAAAAAAAAAGAACTTCTTTGCAAGAACAAGAAAAAACCCGTGCCCGACTCCACCTCCTCCACTCCGAGAATTCCCCCACAAACAAATAGAAAATGGCGATAAAGGAAGAAACTTCCCGACAAAACAAGAGGACCCACGATGGGGCTGGAAAGTAAATCGCGATTCCCTTCAAAGAATTCAACAAAAGACAACACCTTTAGGGGCCAGAAAGCGAGAAAGCTCGGTGAGAAAAAGTGGGTTTCGTTCCCCAGGTCCTAGAAACAATGGGGTGGGATGTCGTGTTGGGATTGGTGTGTATGTAAGAGTTAGAGGGGGAAGAAGAAGAAGAAGAAGAAGAAGAAGAAATAGGAGAAAAAAAAGCAGTTCCTCCCTTTCACCAACTCCGTAACATCAAGACAAAGCACTAAGCAGAGAGCGAGACACAAACCGCCGCTGCAGAGCTTGGGGGGTAGTCGATGTGGGTGGTGAAAAAGCATTGGTTGTAACTGGCGCTTTATACATGTTATTATTATTATTATTATTATTATTATTAAAAATATTAATTAAATTACCACAACAAAAATAGTCTAAGGAAAATATCATTTATTTGTTGTGTAAGAAATTATCTGCGGAGGAACTACAATTAGTTGACTCATCTCATGTCCGTCTTTTACAAAAATTATATCTGATGTTTAAAAAATTCGCCTCTTAATATGTAAAAAAGTCACGTCCTATGTAAAATATTTAAAATGCGCCTCATAGTACTTTAAAATGCACCTCTTAATTTATTAAAATGCGTTTTTCAAATACAATTTTCATAAAAGATGTGTTTTTAAAATGTATTTTTTAAAGTCCTTCAAATTTTTAAATATTTTGAGCGCGTTTTAAATGGTCGAAGAGGGTCTGATTTGAGGAAGAGTTTGATTATGGCTCAACGCCCTTTGATTTAGGAAATATTGAGAGTTAACGGTGGCACCGACAGAGTTAATAGCCAGGTCAGTGCTACGTAAGCCTTCGCCCGAGGACGGCTAACGAATGATAAAATTAATTTGACAGTATAGCGATATTTTTTAAAGTTTGGGCTAAATCGAAAAAAATCGATAAACGTTAGGATATATAGAATAATTTGGTCAATAATTTATTGTGGTTTTGGGGGTCTGACGTGTCGGCCTTTCTGCTTCTGCTTCTTCTTATTTGTCATTAACCTAATTTCCAATTGATCAACCACCCTCGATTGTAGCATTATTGATAATTGATCATCCCCCACCTCCCCTTCTAACCGTGACTTGGAAAATCCCACGAACGTCTCCGACGAGGGAAAATAATTGCCGTTTTCAACTCTTCGTACCAAAACGTCATTCGAGCCAAATATTTAATGCGATCTTGGGAGAGCAAATAAACGACGACGATGCTCGAACACGTGATTTGACTGCTGCTCCACGTTACTTTTCTTCTCCTTTATATTATTATTTCCGAGTCCGACGATGGGATCACATGGCGCCGACGACACACGTCGTCCCCCCCCGGCAAGAAATTGTTTCGAGGGTTTTCCGTGTCGATTTCATTTCCCGATATTTCCATGTTCTCTCTCTCTATGGGATAAACATGAGACTCCCCAAAAGGCATCTCCCCCTCCCCGGGCTCATGTGTTTTGCCAATTCCTCTGCCCCTCCGATGTCGATTTGGACCGCGATATCCGGATCGATCTTAGTCACGAGAACGAGAAGCATCTCTCCGTTTTTTACATGGTGGCCCTCCTCTCCTCTTTCGTTTTCAAAAGTGAAACTTGTATTACACACATGACCCCGTTCATGTCGGATGAATTGTTTTATCTACGGATTTACGACTGGGTCAGTCGGTTGTCTGTACCACACACACACATTGTCTTTTACCACCCTTTTTCTCTCGATCGTGTCGTACGGCCCCGTACTTTTTCCGTAACATCATGCCCCTCAACCCCCCCCCCCCCTCCCAAGCCAAACCCTTCTCTTCTGTTGTAAAGTCAAGTGTTTAATAAATCTTGGAACCATCCGAACAAGGTCTGCAAAAAAAAAACATGTTACCAGAGCAAGGGATCCGAGGCTCGTCCTACACGTATCGATCGATGGATGTTGAAGTATGAAACGAACGTGGTAGGGTTTGGGAGATGATAAAAATGTTTATGTCGAAAGGATCCGGCTTACAACCAGCCATTTGGCCCCCGACCTAACTCCGCCATAAAAGAAATCTTCTCTACCACGAAGAATAATCCTCAGATCAACAACAACAGCAACAAACGAAAGCTTTCGGGGGTGGGGTGGAAATACAATACTAATAATAATAATAATATATAATTGGTCCGAAATTTAATGCATTTACCTAAAACAACGCCTTCTATCCACATCCCCACCATTTCTTTTTCCTTATTTATCCAATCACTAAAAATATATACAAGGTAAATGAAAATAGTCGCAAGATTTTGGAGGAAAAAAAGAAGAAAGTAGTGTCAAAAGCTTTGTCGTTAGTGCTTGGAGGAGGGGGTGGGGAATGAAAGACCTTCTTTATTCTTCTTCTTTATTTTTATAAAATAACAATCCTTTTAAGAAAAGGAAAGTGATGCTTTTTGGGAAAGTGGGGGAGAGAGTGTTTGGATGTTTGTCTTTCTTTCTTTTTTTTTTTTTCTTTTTTTTTTTTTTTTGCTTTTCCTTCGGAGTTGAGTGAGTGGAATCTGATTCTGATATTCTCTCGTCCCTTTCCCCGGGCCTTCTCTCCTTCAACTACTCCAATTATTTATTTCATGCAACTTTGGTAAGAATAATAATTCCCTATTTTACACCAAAAAAAGAAAAGGAGAAAAGGATAAGTGTGTACATGATCTTTTTATATATATAAAAAAAGAAGGAAATTAAAAATGGTTATAATTATTTTGTTTATCCTCTCCCTGCCCAATTTATGTAGATGAACCCCATCCCAAAGAATGGCCCAAAAATAGGCCCAAATTGACAGTAAAAAAACCCATAAAATTCCTACAATAAAAGCCCGATTGCAGCCTTAGGTATCCCCAACTCAATGTTACTGTCCGAAGTCTTGGTTTCCTTACTACCTGCGACTACGGTGAGTTACGCCGGCTTTTTCCACTCCTAACACTGTTTAGGAACGTTCATCTTTAATCATACAACACGAGCATGAGCTTTCAAATGACTGTTTCTTACATGTAAAATCTGGCCTACAACAAAAATCGCCGATCATACATACAAAAATACACGGAGGTCGGGGGGTTGATGAGAAGAAGACGTTTCCTTTTTTCACAAACAGAAGGTGCAACAATGCCAGCTGAAAGAGCGAAAAAACCCACAAACCCTCGGATTCTTGATGCAGCCGACAGACCACGACAATCCCCCCAGGAATTTTCGGGGTCCCCTCGTAAGATGAGTTCCGGACTCGAAAAGTTCTTACCAGTGTGTTGTGTTGGGCAGGCCTTCCATCCCCGTGAGTGTATTTCCTATTCCGTCCATACGGCTAGCTCAGACTTTAACGGACTCGCCGGTGAGGGCATCGTGAAGATGCAGGGAACCATCTTTCATTAGATTGAGACTCAGACTCTTGAATCTCTCCCTTGAGTACTGCCGAGATGCCTTCCTCCAATCGGTACCCGTTTTCATCATCGCGACGAATTCATCGTAGCTTATGCGCCCATCCTGGGAGAGAGAGTATATAAAGCACAGGCCAGTCAGTACTGAACAAGATGATGGAAACATATCGATCGTAATCTTCCTTTACCTTTTGTATTTACGTTTCTTTTTTGACAAGTCGTATTTGGGTAGAAATAGAAACAGAATTTGGATAGGGCTAAGAAAACTGCAAACCTTGTCCGTGTCAACTTCATGCATAATTTCTGTAAGTACGGCTGCGTCGATTTCGCTGGATTCATCCGCCAAAGCATCTTGCAATTCCAGTAATTCAATGTATAAACTATCATCCTTGTCAAAAAATGCAAATGCTCTGCGGAAATGTTCATCATTCTCTATTCTCTGCAAGTGAATAGTTACGGCAACAAACTCCCCGTAGTTCAAAACTCCATTGCCATCCACATCGGCCTAAAGAGGAAGGAACAACAACCATATATATGTCAAGGGTCATGATGGATAAGGAATGACCTGAATTGTCAGCGAACTGAATAATCCTAGGTAAAAAGAACCAATAGCCCGACACACAAACATATATGCAGCCACATCACCAAATTAGCTACCACAAGCCCATCGGAAGCAAAGGTTTCCGGAAAAAGAGACTCACAACTTCCATCAGCATCTTGATCTCTGGTTCTGCCAGCTGCGAACCAACTCTCTGAAGCCCAGCCTTCAATTCTGCATATGTAACCCTGCCATCTCCATCAGTGTCCATCAGTGCGAACATTTCTCTGATTACTTCCGCCTCTTCTATAGACAAGTGCTCAGCAATTACCTATAACATCCACAAAGAAGCACATTGGTTTAGACCAAATATAAAAAGAACCAATCAGAAAAGGTCAAATTTAACGTCAAGACACGATAAGACTCTCACACGCAGGGCTTTCTTCTTGAATCTATTCATCATGGAAAACTGCTTCAGTCTTGTCCTCACAATATCTCCAAGCGGAACATTTGAAGCTTTCTTCGCGTTTTGTATCCATGGATGATCTATAAAACAGAAACAACAGCCGAAAAGTAAGTATCCAAGTAAGAGGAAAGCATCCTCTGCAAATCCTCTGGAGAACACTGAGAGTTCCTGCTGGCGAGCGAAGCAGTTAATCTCACTGCAGAGAAGAACCCGCTGAAGATGCACACACCATTTTGGCCAGAGACAAGAAATTACATTGTGTGGATCATTTTAACCCATGATGATCACTGCCACTAGTAATGCATCGCTAGCAAAGGGTAATGAAGTAAATTCTTTCTTACTGATACAATTCCAAGCACCGAGAGGATATTCACCTAGTATGAGACAGGATTTTTTTGGCGAACAATACTAGATTGAGTGTTAACAATCACGAACAACTTACCAAGCACCTGCTGAGCAGTGAACCGCTTTTTTGGATCAGGATCCAACATTTTACCGACAAGATTCTTAGCAGTATCTGAGACTTGAGGCCATGGTTCCCTCTTAAAATCGATGACACCTCTTAAGATAGCAAGAGCAACACCCTGCTCAGTTTCTGCAAAGAATTTATTTAAACGTGAATGTGAATGACCTTTAAGACCAACACTTAATGGCTTGCATTTTGCCTTGACAAGAATAAAATTACCTGCCCAGAAAGGGGGAACCCCACACAACAATATATAAAGAATCACACCGGCACTCCATATATCGACCTCCGGCCCGTAGTTTCTCTTCAGTACCTCTGGAGCCATGTAATACGGGCTTCCGACAATCTCCGAAAAGCGCTCTCCTAAAAGCAACCACAGTTCAAGCCAAACATCAGATCAACAGTCCACTAGTCACTAGAGATCTGGAAAAAGGCAAGTCATCCTCCATATTCTCAACGGCAACATACCGGGCTTAAAGAACACAGATAAGCCAAAATCAATTGCCTTGAGGGCAGCATTCTCCTTCTTATTTGCAAACAAGAAATTTTCAGGCTTCAGATCCCTATGCATCACCCCATTCACATGGCACATCCGCACAACCTCAGCAATCTTTCTCGCCACCCCCGCAGCTGCTCTCTCACTGTAATGACCCCTCGCGACAATCCTATCGAACAACTCCCCTCCTTCACAAAGCTCCATAACCAGATGCACGTTCTCATTATCTTCAAACGTGGCCTTCAGCTTAACTATATTCGGGTGATCAGGTAGCGTAGACATAATAGCAACCTGGCAAAACAGCGCACCCAGAAAGGTATGACAATACATTCACAACAAACATTTACTTACCAAAGAAGGTATATATCCAAACTAAAGATCCCGGTTCCGTAGAGATAAAGGGAAGAAAAGCAATATCGTAGCTTTCAGGCAGATTAAGAAACTTCAAGCCAGAAAAGGGAAGAACAAACGAAACAGAAAGGATTGCCGAAAATCCAAAACTACTACCCCATAGAACACAAAAAGTAAACCACCACCAGATCAAAAGAAACTATCTTTTCTACCCCTCGTCGATCACAAGACTCGAGAAAGATGACCGAGAAATAATAAACAAAAACCTCTCTCCTGACATCCTCAACATCTACAGCGGTCCTCAACTTCCTCTTACTAATACTCTTACAGGCGAGGGCCTCCCTGGTCTCCCTGTCCGTGCAGAGGTAAGTGATCCCGAACTCGCCCCTCCCGAGCTCCCTCCCGAGCGTGTACTTATCCCCGATCCGCGTCCTCCCGCCCATGACCGCCACATCCTTCAGGACCCTGCCTGGAGCCGGGGACCGGACCGGGTCCTCCGAGTAAGGGTTCTGCCGGCCATCCCTCCCCTTCTTCCTCCTCCCGGCCTCCTTTCTCCGCTTCTTGTGAGAAGAAGAAGAAGAAAGCTTTAGTAGTTGCAGACAGGATGCGTAGCACAGGATTGAAGCGGTGGCAACAGGACTCATATAAGTTGGGCTGTGTTAGTTAATATAACAGCTTAACTAACTTGTTTATATGTTACAGAGTTACATGTATGTATAAATAGAAAAAGCGGAGTGGAATGAAAAGTTCATCTTTCTCCCCAAGCTTTCCCTCTTCCTCTGCTCTCTGGATTGTGTGAAACTGGAGATTGGCTTCTGCTCGCATGGTATCAGAGCTCGAAGAAGCGATCATGGCAGAAGCTGTACGTGCAGGCAAGCAGGTTGAATTAGATCCTTCGTCCCCTTTCTTCGTGAGTCCCGCGGATGGACAGATCAATGTTCTGGTAACTCCAGAACTTTCGGAAGGAAATTACCTCTCATGGTCTAGATCTGTTAGGACTGCCTTGTCGATTAGAAATAAATTGGGGTTCATTGATGGCACTATATGCAAACCTGATGATTTAGATCCCATTTATCCTGCTTGGTCGCGTTGCAATGATCTGGTTCGTACTTGGCTACAAAAATCAGTCTCGCTTTCTATTGCTGCAACTGTGTTCTTTCTGGATTCCGCGCAAGAGGTATGGGATGAACTCAGGGAAAGGTTTTCTGAACCAGATGACTTTAGAATTTGTCATTTACAATTACAATTCCACACGCTAGTGCAAGGAAATAGAACAGTAGCAACCTATTACAATGATATGTTGTCTACTGTGAGGGAAATGAGGATTTACAGGCCATTGCCAAGGTGTTGTTGTAGAAACAAAGGCTGTATTTGGATGAAGGAGTATATGGAGCAGTATGAGAAAGATCTTGTGTTCAAGTTTTTGAACGGATTAAATGATGAATATTCTGTTTTGCGGGCACATATTCTCATGAAGAAGCCTTTTCCAACTCTTGGAGAAACTTACAACATAATTCAGCGTGAAGAAGCACAAAAGGATGCTAAGAAGAGTTTAATTGCCCCGATTGAAGGACTGGCTATGACAGTTTTGTCAGGAAAAACACAGAGAATACAACAGGAAGGAGATAGAGGAATAGCTTCAGATAAAAGAAGGAATAGAAATGACTGGTTCTGTGATCATTGTGGTAAAAAAGGCCACATGAAGGATAGATGTTATCATTTAGTTGGTTTTCCTGATACTCGGGACTCCAACAGTAGGTTTGGAAGAGGAAGAGGACATTTACCTGGAAGAGGTGCAATCATGAGAAGAGTAAACCAAGTTTCTGTTGGGGAGAGTAATGTTGAATCTGGATCTCAGCAACTGAATCTTTCAAAGCAACAATTTCAGAAGTTAATGGCTTTCCTCGATCTGGAAACACCTAAAAAGGACTCGGGTTCAGTTTCGGAATGCTTAATTCCTTCTCAAGCAGGTATAGTTTTTTCTTTAGGACCTGTTTTGACTTTTTCTACAAAACAAGGTCTTCTAAAAACTTGGATTCTTGACACGGGAGCTACTGACCATATTTTGTCTGACTTCAGTTTATTTCATTCAAGTCAGAAACTAAAAGCTCCTTTACAGATTCAACTTCCGGATAATTCTTCAGTCTTGGCAACACACATTGGTGTAGTTGAAATTACAGACAACCTTGTTCTTGAAAATGTTTTATTTGTGCCAAATTTCTGTTACAATCTTATCTCAGCAAGCAAACTGACCTCTAAAGGCACAATTTGCCTTGTTTTCTTAACAAATTACTGTTGCATTCAGGACTTACAAAGGGGGATGATGATTGGGCGAGCTGAGCAACAAGAAGGCCTATATGTGATGCAGCAGATGAGGGGTCCAGACAACTCTAGTGTCAATGATTCTCAACAGCAAGCTTTGTGTCTAGCAAGTCAACATAACTCTAGATTCATTTCATTGGGTGAATTTGATCTTTGGCATTATAGATTAGGACATGCTTCTTTAGATAAACTCAAATGTTTGAATAAGATTGATTCTGCAATTTCTGTCAAACAGAATAATATTTGTAGTGCTTGTCATCAATCTAAACAAAAGAAGCTGGTTTTTCCTCTGAGCATGACTAAGACAACTCAAGCTTTTGAATTAATACATGTTGATATATGGGGGCCATACTCAATTGAAGCAATAGGAGGTTTTAAATATTTCTTGACTATAGTGGATGACTATAGCAGAGGGACATGGCTGTATCTCATGAGACATAAAAGTGAAACACAAAATTACATCAAATCTTTTTGTCAAATGGTTCATACTCAATTCGAACACACTGTTAAGGTAATTCGGTCTGATAATGGTGCTGAATTTCTCATGTCTGATTTTTACAATAACAGTGGTATTTTACATCAAGTAAGCTGTCCTGAAACTCCCCAGCAAAATGGAATAGTGGAAAGGAAACATCAGCATTTGCTTTCTACTTCGAGAGCTCTCCTTTTTCAATCTGGTTTACCTTTACGTTTTTGGGGTTATGCTGTTTTAACAGCCACTTATATCATCAACAGATTACCTTCTTCAGTCTTACAATTTAGAAGTCCTTATGAACTTCTTTTTCATAAACCACCTTCTCTTTCCCATATGAAAGTTTTTGGGTCACTCTGCTTTGTTAATACACTTTCTCAACATAGAACAAAGTTTGACAAGAGAGCTGATAATTGTGTTTTTGTTGGGTATCCTTTGAATGCTAAGGGGTATATGGTATATCATGTAGATTCCAAACAAGTTTCGATTTCCAGAAATGTTGTTTTCTATGAATCTATCTTTCCTTTTAAACTCTCTACAGCCATCAACAATAATACTGTTTTTAGACCTTTACACTCCAGTGATACTAGTTCTCTTTATGTTTTTGATCATATCAGTGATAGAAGAAACAATACAGAAACTGCAGTTTCGGGTCTTGATGTCACTAACAATGACCTTTCTAATGATGACATCCCTAATGATGACATTTCTAATGATGACATTTCTAGTAATGCATCTATGTCTGATTCTGCACTCGTTCATAATTCTGAAACTGAGCATATAAATGAATTAGTATTGAGAAGAGGTACAAGAGAAAGGCGACCCCCATCTTATCTCAGAGATTATCACCATAGGCTTTCTATGGCTCTGGCTACTCAATCTCCTTCTCACAGGTCTGACTCTTCATTTTCTCAAATAACTGATTCTTTTACTGTACCTGCACATCCAATTGATCCTTTTATTGCTTATTCTCAACTTTCTTTTCCGTATAAGTCTTTTCTTGTACATTTGGAAAACCATTTTGAACCTCAGTCCTATCATCAAGCAAAACACATTCCACATTGGGTGAAGGCTATGACTGATGAGCTTAATGCTTTGGAGGATAATGCTACATGGGATATTGTTTCTTTGCCTGAAGGCAAACGCCCGATAGGTTGTAAGTGGGTCTTTAAAACTAAGTTGAAGGCAGATGGCTCTGTGGAAAGATATAAAGCCAGATTGGTAGCCAAGGGTTATACTCAAGTAGAGGGGATCGATTATCAAGAAACTTTTAGTCCGGTTGCCAAACATACATCTGTAAGACTGTTTTTTGCTTTGGCAGCAGCTAAAGGATGGTTATTAAGGCAGTTTGACATTCATAATGCTTTTCTTAATGGTGATTTATATGAGGAGGTGTACATGGAATTGCCACAGGGCATGCTGATTCAGGGGGAGATTGGAGATTCATCAGCATCAAGGAAGGTTTGTAAGCTGAAAAAATCTTTATATGGACTCAAACAAGCCTCTAGACAGTGGAATAGTAAATTGACACATTGTTTGCTAGCTGCTGGTTTTGTTCAGTCCAAAGCAGAGTATTCTCTGTTTGTAAGTGATACAAAGGAAGGATATGTTGCAGTGCTTGTATATGTTGATGACATTGCTGTTGCTGGGTCGAATGAGGAAGTGATTACCAAGCTACAAAAGCATTTGGAAGCATACTTCAAAGTCAGAAATTTGGGAGAGTTAAGGTACTTTCTGGGCTTAGAAATAGCAAGGTCGAGTAGAGGAATCTTTGTTTCACAAAGAGGTTATACTTTGCGATTGTTGGAAGAACAAGGGAAACTTGCTGTCAAACCCTCTTCTGTTCCCTTGCAACCCAATGTCAAACTAGTGCGAGGAGATAAAGAAAACCCAGTGAGTATTGTTTCCTATAGACAGCTAGTGGGAAAGCTTATCTATCTGGGGATAACAAGGCCAGATATTGCTTATGTTGTACATTGTTTAGCTCAGTATATGGATTGTCCAGCTAAACAGCATTGGGATGTGGCTTCTAGTGTTCTGAGATACTTGAAATCTACACCAGGAAAGGGTGTTTTGTTCTCCAGTTCTTCTGATTTGTGTCTTAAAGCCTACACAGACAGTGATTGGGCAGGATGTATAGAGACAAGAAGATCGACGACTGGTTTTTGTATTTTCTTTGGAGAATCTTTGGTGAGTTGGAAGTCGAAAAAACAGCAGACAGTTTCCAGGAGTTCTACAGAGGCAGAATATAGAGCAATTGCCTCAACTGTAGCTGAATTGGTATGGCTGAGAGCCTTGTTGACAGATTTCTGCATAAGTTTACAACCAGCACAGCTTTTCTGCGACAATAAATCTGCCATCTACTTGACAAAGAATCCTGTTTTTCATGAGCGCACGAAGCATTTGGAGATAGATTTGCATTTTGTGAGAGAAAAAGTGACAAATGGTGAAGTTAAGATTACTCATGTTGTGACACAAATGCAAATAGCTGATGTTCTGACGAAGGGCTTGCATCCTGTGCGTTTTCAGTTTCTTGTAGACAAGATGGGACTTATTGATATTCATAGTTCCCATCTTGAGGGGGAGTGTGAGAAGAAGAAGAAGAAAGCTTTAGTAGTTGCAGACAGGATGCGTAGCACAGGATTGAAGCGGTGGCAACAGGACTCATATAAGTTGGGCTGTGTTAGTTAATATAACAGCTTAACTAACTTGTTTATATGTTACAGAGTTACATGTATGTATAAATAGAAAGGAAAAGCTGAAGTTGGTTGTAACAGTTTTTTTAGTGAAATGAAAAGTTCATCTTTCTCCCCAAGCGTTCTCTCTTCCTCTGCACTTTGGGTTGTGTGAAACTGAAGATTGGCTTCTGCTCGCACTTCTCGGCCGAGTACTCCTCCTCTTCCTCCGAGGATGGCCGCACGCATGCGTTGCAGTTCCCCATTTCTCGCCAAGAGGACAGCAGCAGCAAGAGATGGAGTCTTTCCGCAATTTCGAGGTCAGGAACGGGAAAGGGGACACGAGTCTTGCGGAGGAGGTTTCCTCGGCGACGAGGGCAGTGGTTGGTGGTTGGGGATGGGTGGATGGACGGAAGCAAACAGAGAGGGGGAAGTTTGCGGAGAGGAGGACGCTAGAAGAGGGAGGGAGGGAGGGATATTTTCTTTTTGGGTGTTTCGGAGAAATTAATGAAATGCTTTTCTTACATGAGGATAGTTCTGAAGTACAGTGGGGGAAAGAAAATAATTTGGTTTTTACCGTGGGAGGTTTCTAAATTACCAAAACATTGCTCTGATTTCCTTTGTTCCCTCGGTTTTTAGAAAAAACCCAAAATTTTGAAAATCTTTTAATTAAGTCCTTGAAATGGCTGGAGAAGGAAAATCTTCGGAAAATCCTTTTGAAACTCCGTCCCGATTGGAGTTCGTTTCGGAGTCTATAATATCTCCTTATTGAATTAGCAAGAGTATAAATGATATTTTAACTCAGCTAACTATTCAAGGGAGTACAAAGAGTCTTGAGAACCGAAACCATCTTGCTCGGAAAGTAGGTTCTATAGTAAATAAGATGCTAGACTCCATTGAGCATGAGAGAAGTTTAAAAAGACCTGAAGCCGATGCGACTTCTGGACTGGGGAGTACTACGGGAAAACCAGTCGAAAAATTGAAACTGGGAAGAAGAAATTCCAAACAGGATCAAGGCAAGAGTGTCCATGAAATGTATAAAGAGTCAGTGGCTCCTTACATTTTAGACTCACGAAGGCGAAATGCAAATTTGAACTCTCAAAGTGGAGAGTTGACGAAAGACCTAAGGAAAGCCTTAGGCCTGGCAGAGGAAATTCCAGTTCATTTAGACAATCGAACGTTTAATAAATTAGTGACTGCGAAGAGGAAAATTTACAGGCCCGATTATCCACATAGAACTAAACAAGAGTTTGTTCTAAGGGATAATGTATTAAAGCCTATAATCACCCTGGTGCTTTTCTAGATATTGATTGTGAGAAGCACGTATCTGAAAAGATAGATGAGTGGTTATCACTAATTCAAATGACTGCGTCTGCAGGAATACTATCCCCTGGATCAGTTTATGAATTAAGTGTGACAGCCCTCATGGGAACAATACAAAAATACTGGAAATCTTTGGTGGTGCATAGTGACATCAAAGAAAAGATAGATCAGGTGTTGACCGTTGATGGTGTATTAGCAATTATAGCTGATGCATTAAAACGGGAGTTCTGTGGTTTTTCGCTATCCACTGAAACTGTGGAAAAGGAGCAATCGTTGACTGCTCTTGTTAAACTACAAATCTGTGATATGTGCTGGTTTGATAGCTACGTATATGAATTCCAGAAGTATTATTACAATCTGGACGTAGTTTCTCAACAGTTCATATTGGGAACCTTTTTTGCAAAACTTCCAGAACCCTGGCCGAAAGTTGCGCAAAAGGCCTATGAATTACTTCTGAGTGAAGAAAAAATTGTTTCAGGACTCGGAGGTAAGATTCAGGCGGTTAAGTAAGCAATGAGAAAAGCGTGTACTGAACTCCAGGTTAAGGAGGCAGCTAAGAAGCTACCTTACCTAAACAAGAGCTGTTGTTCTCAGATTGAATACGTACCTGGGAGGTATGGATGTGATACTCCAGGTGAATCAATGAGAACAAGAAACTTTTCCAAGAAGAGAAAATTTGTTGGATACAATAAAAGGAAAGTTTGGCCAAAGAGAGACCTCCAAAAACAACAACAAAGGAGAAGTCCTGCTTACAAACCAAGAAGGTTTATAAGGAGACGGACTAACCTTAAGGATAAAGATAGGATCGAAGCCTTTAAGAGAAAGCATGGCAAAGAACCTAAATGTCCGAAAGGGAAACCGTTGAGCAACTGCAATTGTTGCTGGTTTTGTAGATCAAAAACCCACAAAATGGATACTTGTCCTCAGAAGAACCAAAGGAGAGAAAGGCTCCGAATGGTGTTTCTGGATGACAAGAGTCATGAAGAAGAAATCCTAGCTTATGAACCAATAGATGAGCAGGATATTTCTGACTTAGACTCAGAAGTAGAATCTATCTATGAAGTTGTATCAAATTACGATACAGACTCAGAAGAGGATTCTGATCTCTGGAAAATGCATCTGTTCATGATGAGAGCAGAGCAAAATGGAGATGGTGATGAGTTGGTTCATTTGGAACCATCGAACCAGGTACTGGAGGAATCCCACCAGTACGAAGATCCATCCCAGTTAGTTCTAGAATGGAGGTTACCTAATGTTAACGTGAAGGAAGTCTATAATGTGTCAAGATTCAATTTTAGATCTATAATAGACATCTCACAAACAGAAGCAACGGTTCAAGTTACAAGCACGGAACTTGAGACTTTGGATATCCCATTATTAAACGTACAACGCATTAGGGAAACCATGCAACGTACGAGAGGTGTATATAACTATATACACATTGGGTTGATCCAAGTAGGACTAACTCCGCTATTTCATCTTCCAGCGGATAGTCCTGTGGTAGTAGCGGTGATCGATAAAAAATGGCGAGAGTTTCGAGATCAGCTGATATCAGGTATACAGGCCAACCTTGCAAATGGCCTAGTGTGGTTTCAGGTTCATCCAAATTTCATAATGGCCCTGAACGATCGTTGTTTGGGAAATTAATTGACATTAAGGATTAAATCAATGAATATGGATAGAATGAATTCCCAGGCCAAGTTTTTGGCGTATCATACTAGGGTACTTTATCGATCGATAAATACCACTAATCCTGGTGTGAGGAACATCCCAAGACTTACTGAGTTGTTCGAGGAAGGTCATAATAATTATCAACAATTTCATAGGCGAGAGGTGAACCCACTAGAATTAACCTAGCCAAGAAATTGGGTTATGACTGAGCCTGGTAGTAGCTCTAGACCGATTAGTGCGGCTAATATCCGACAGAGAGGTAACGAGATTACTTTAATGTTGGGAGAACCGCCTAGAGATAGCTTTAGAGCTGACAGGCATTTGTCTGTAGGAATGAAATCAGCTTTTTGCTGGCAGTGTAAGCGACCTGGACATAGATCATTCGAATGTCCAAATAAGCTGAAAGCTGCGGATTCCCAGAAAGGAGTGGCTAATCTCAAGGAGAAGGTAATAACCAACTCCAAGAGAAAAGCGGAAACAGATCTCCAAAAGGAGATGGTTGATCCTAAGGAGAAAGCTTCGGCTAACTCTAAAGGAAAGATGAAAATTGATTCTCAGAAGAGAATGGCTGAACCTAAGGAAAAGGTAATAACCAATTCCAAAGGAAAAGCAGGGAAAAATTCCCAGAAGGGAATGACGGGTCCTAAAGGAGAAGTTAAGGTCAACTCCAAAGGAAACGTGATGAAAGACTCTCAAGAGATGGTGAGTGATCCTTAAGAGGTAAGCTCTAAAGGAAAAGCGAATATGGCGGATCTGAAGGAAGAAGCTCAGGCTGATTCCCAAGAAAAAGCCAGAAAGGAGAAGAAAGCAAAACAACTTAAGTCTTCTGGTCCTAAGAAGGATGAAACGGTTGAAGAACCTTGGTGGTACCCGTTAACCACGGAGCAGTTCAATTACTGCCGTAATTACCTGGCTAAAGAGCAGAAAGTCTCCATAAACCAAGCTGTTAAATCCTACAAGGCTTTATGACAAAGCCAGAAGGAACAGAAAGAGCGAGTGGAGAGTGAGTATGCTGAGAAGGAAGCTAAGTTTAAAGCTTTCATAGGAGAGCCAGTTGTTCAAAAGGAAAAACATCCTGACGATACGGCAGAAATGGAGTACGACGAGTATTTCAATTACGAAATACCAGGAACACTCGAGGAAGGTAATCCTAAAACTCAGGAGAACCTTGAGGAAGTAATTCCTGAAGGAGGTTCGGTTAGAGAACCTGGTGAGCAAGCTCACGATGACAAAGGTCATTAAGATCTAGATGGATCTTGGTTTTTTGATTTGGACTCTTTCGAAGATAGATCCCTATCTTGGGATGCCACTGTTGTCTGTGGAGGACTCATGTGTGGTATTAAAAATAATTACCAACGCCAGATTGAGTTTTTTGCAGCAAAGGCGATAGAGTATATCAAAGATCTGGAGTCTAAGTTGACCTACAAGGCTGTAGATGGAGAAGAACTGTCTAAGACCGTAAGGGATAGACAGCAAATTCTCACCACGACTATGTCCATATTACCATGCGAAATCAAAGACTACGAGACTTCAAAAGTAGTAGTGGATATGAGAGAATCCTCTCTCGAGGAGAACTCTATACTTCAACCGTATATGCACTGGATATCGGAAAAGTGGCCATCTCTGAGAATTAATTCAGGTATGGTGGGAGTTGCTTTACCTTATTTGTATGTGGGTTTTTTCGATATTCTGGAGATCGATAGAATCAGAATCAGAACAGATAGAACCATTGCCTCACTTGGTAAAGTTCATACTCGGATGCCTAGGCTACGGTTCAAAGTATGTCACGGCATTGATTACTAGCACTTTGATGGAGGAGGAAGAACATAAAAAGTTTGGGAAAGTAATTCTTCCCAACATGCAAGTTTGGGATATCCATCCTAGTGAAAGTAGGCATCTGATAGAACCTCAACGACAGGACCTTGATCAGAGTGGTTTATGGCGAAAGTATTACGAAGATAAAACTGTAAGAAAAGCCATAAAGATTGAGTTTCTGAAGGATGTGTTCGAGCACGTATTTACCAGCAAGGAGTTATACTATGTGCTCAGTGACGGGATGACAACTATCACGATCCTACGTTCCTATCTCAGTTATGCAGATGAGCAAGCAGGGGAGCGAGGATGGGAGAGAGTTTTGGATCTTCTGGATAGTTTCTGGAAGAGAGAAAACTCTGAATTGTGCCTCCGGACGGACACCTTCGAAGTCTGGAGAAAAATCGCTGACTACACCGACAAATCCTTGGCACAACGATTTAAGCAAGACGAAGAGAGAGCCCAACAAAATTGTGAAGGACTAGGACTCTCTGAAGTAGTTGGCGAAACATCAAAAGCCAACGAAGAAGGAATCTCCCAGGACAGAGCAATGATGCAGACGGGAGAAGAAAATTGTATAAAGTTAAATTAGACGATTTTGTAGTCTAGCTAGCTTTTGTAAGTTTTTGATAAAGTAGATTCTTTTACTTTTAAGCTGGCAAACAGTGCATAGGCACCAGCTTCTTTGTGTATATATTTCACAGCCCTCTACCTCATTTGGAGAGGCGATCTGAATAGAGAATTTTCTCTCTCATCTCTCTGAGTCAAAATTTTTTAATCGTTTTCCACAATGATACCTTAAGGAATTAAGAGTGGTTACAATTAATCAGAATTGATTAAAACTAACTTAAGGTTAGATTTACGAATCGAAACCTTGAAGGAAAAGTCTTTATGACTAAACCTTAAGGAATTAAGAGTGGTTAGAATTAATCAGAATTGATTAAAACTAACTTAAGGTTAGATTTACGAATCGAAACCTTGAAGGAAAAGTCTTTATGACTAAACCTTGGTTTTGGATGAGGAGTGTCTATATAAGACCCTCAAGGTAAGGGCATTCAGAATGACACAGAAGAACCTCTCCACCTCACAAGAATTCTCAGTCTTGAGAAGTGAGTACCTCTTGAATTCCCAGAAGTTGCGGAAGCTTGGTGAACCCTTAGAGCTACCCATCTGAGTAAGGTATAATAAGCATCTTGTTTTAAGTTGTTTATGTTGATCTTTCTATTTTGAAAGACAGGTGCAATTGCACGAGTCATTCGTATGATTGATTGTCCAAATCCCGACTTATTCCATTTGGATCACGGAGTGGGCAAGGATTTTACTACAGGTCTTCTTAATACTGTAGTAGATCGTTTGGAAGTTCTATCAGTACAAGTAACACAGTTATCCAAGCTGGTAGAGAGTTATTCTAAGAAATTAGAAAAACTGACTCTAGTTCAGAGTGAATTTGAAGAATATTTCCTTGAAGGTAAGTCCAATATCGGATTTACGGCAAGTTCAAAATACTCAAACGAGTATTTGAGGTTGGTGGAGCGCCGACGACAAAGACAACTGAGAAAATCTTCTTAAGTTCGATTCCTGTTATTTCTGAAGAATATCTAGCATGCTGATATTTAACTCTTCAGGGAGTTAATTTGCTTTGCTTATCTTCAGTCTGTTTTAATTGGTATCAGAGCCCGCTTAAGAACGTTTTTCTTTTAAAACGTCTTGAAGGATTAAAAGAAGTAGATTTTTAAGGATAAAATTTTGGGAATTAAATTTCGGGAAGTTGAAGGTGGAAAGAAGTGGTAAATTAGGAATAAAAGGCCGACAACGGTAAAACCCAAATTTCTTTTGGGGACCACTGTGTTTTGGAACAAGGCTATTTCTTACATATATAAAAATATAGTAACTGATCTTTTTACACATGATATAGAGTCAATGGATTCGCTTAGCATCCCCTCCCAACCCAACAACAACAACAACACATGCCAGATGGAAGGAAAGAGAGAGACAAACTGGTGAGGTGTTGAAATAGTAACAACATACACATCATTAACATGGTTATTTCTGGTTCGAATAAAACTTACGTACCCCTCCCCCCCCCTCCACCCATTAATGGGGTTCATCCGTAATTAGTATAATATAAGACATAATTAGTATAAAAATAAATTATAAAGTAATAAAATTAATGTAATGTCAAAGAAAGAAACCAAGGAATGAGGAGAAGTCTCGGTCAATGTCCCCCCAGACGGCCAAACAAACACGAGGATAGTTCCAAAGTACTGTTGAAAGTTAAAATATTTTGGCTTTTACCGTCGGGAGTTTCAATATTACCTAAAGGCCGCTCCTAGCTCTTTTTGTCTTTCTGATTTTGGAAAAAACCCCAAAATTTTGAAAAAATTTCAATTAGGTCCTTGAAATGGCTGGAGAATGAAAATCTTTTGGAAATCCTTCTGGAACTCCGGCACGATTGGAGTTCGTTTCAGAGTCTAGGATGTCTCCTTTTGGAATTAGCAAGAGTATAAATGATATTTTAACTCAGTAACTATTCAAGGGAGCACAGAAAGTCTTGAGAACCGAAACCACCTTGCTGGGGAAGTAGGTTCTATAGTAAATAAGATGTTAGACTCTTTAGAGCATGAGAGAAGTTTAAAAAGGCCTGAAGCCGAGGCGACTTCTGGACTGAAAAGTACTACTGAAAAACCAGTCGAAAAATTGAAACTGGGAGGAAGAAATTCCAAACAGGATCAAGGCAAGAGTGTGGATGAAATGTATAGGGAGTCAGTAGCTCCTTACATTTTAGACCCACAAAAGCGAAATGCAAATTTGAACTCTCAAAGTGGAGAGTTGGCGATAGACCTAAGGCTGGCAGATGAACTTCCAGTTCATTTAGACAATCGAACGTTTAATGAATTGGTGACTACGAAGAGGGAAATTTATAGGTCCGATTATCCCCCATAGAACCAAACAAGAGTTTGTTCCAAGGGATAACGTATTCAAGCCAATAATCGCCCTTGGTGCTTTTCTAGATATCGATTGTGAGAAGCACGTATCTGAAAAGATAGATGAGTGGTTATCACTAATTCGAATGACTGCGTCTGCTGGGATATTATCCCCTGGATCAGTTTACGAATTATGTGTTGCAGCCCTCATGGGAACGACGCAAAAATATTGGAAATCTTTGGTGGCTCATACTGACATCAAAGAAAAGATAGATCAAGCGCTGACCGTTGATGGTGTATTAGCAATCATCGCTGATGCATTAAAACGGGAGTTCTATGGTTTTTCTTTATCCACTGAGACTGTGAAAAAGGAGCAATCGTTGACTGCTCTGGTTAAGCTATAGATCGTTAATATGTGTCTGTTTGATAGCTACATATGTGAATTCCAGAAGTATTACTACAATATGGACGTAGTTTCTCAACAGTTCATATTGGGAACCTTTTTTGCAAAACTTCCAGAACCTTGGCCGGAAGTTGCGCAAAAGGCCTATGAATTACTCCTGAGTGAAAAAAAGATTGTTATGGGACTCGGAGGAAAGATTCAGGCAGTTAAGTACGCAATGAGGAAAGCATGTACTGAGCTCCAGGTTAAGGAAGCGGCTAAAATGCTGCCGTACTTAAACAAGAGCTGTTGCTCTCAGATTGAATATGTACCTGGGAGACATGGATGTGATACTCCAAGAGAATCAGCGAGAACAAGAAACTTTCCGAGGAAGAAAAAATTTGTTGGATGCAACAAGATGAAAGTTTGGCCAAAAAGATATCTCCAGAAAAAACAAAGAGGAGGTCCTGCTTATAAACCAAGGAGATTTGTAAGGAGACGGACTAACCTTAAGGATAAAGATAGGATCGATGCCTTTAAGCGAAAGCATGGCAGAGAACCTACGTGTCCGAAAGGAAAACCGTTGAGCAATTGCAATTGTTGCTGGTTTTGTGGATCAAAAACCCACAAAGCGGATACTTGTCCTCAGAAGTACCAAATGAGGGAAAGACTCCGAATGGTGTTTCTGGATAATGGGAGTCATGAGGAAGAAATCCTGGCTTATGAACCAATAGATGAGCAGGATATTTCTGACTTAGACTCAGAAGTATAATCTATCTATGAAGTTGTATCAAATTACGATACAGACTTAGAAGAGGATTCTGATATCTGGAAAATGCATCTATTCATGATGAGAGTAGAGCAAAATGGAGATGGTGATGAGTTGGTTCCTTTAGAAGCATTGAACCAGATACTGGAGGAATCCCACCAGTACGAAGATCCATCCCAGTCAGTCCTGGAATGAAGGTTGCCTAATGTTAATGTGAGGGAAGTCTATAATATTTCAAGATTCAATTTTAGATCTATAATAGACATCTCACAAACAGAAGCAACGGCTCAAGTTACAAGTACAGAACTTGAGACTTTGGATATCCCATTATTAAATGTACAACGCATTAAGGAAACCATGCAACGTACGAGAGGTGTATATAACTATATACACATTGGGTTGATCCAAGTAGGACTAATTCCTCTATTCCATCTTTCAACGGATAGTCCTGTGGTAGCAGCTATTATCGATAAAAGATGGCAAGAGTTTCGAGATCAGCTGATATCAAGAATACAGGCCAACCTGGCACATGGCCCTGTATGGTTCCAAGTCCATCCAAATTTCATGATGGCCCTGAACGACCGTTGTTTGGGAAATTCATTAACTTTAAAGATTAAATCAATGAATATGGATATAATGAATTCCCAAGCCAAGTTTTTGGCGTATCACACTAGGGTGATTTACCTATTGGTAAATACCACTAGTCCCGGTGTGAGGAACATCTCAAGACTTACTGAGTTGTTCGAGGAAGGTCAAAATAACTACCAACAATTTCATAGGCGAGAGGTGAATCCACTAGAATTAACCTGGCTAAGAAATCGGGTTATGACTGAGCCTGGTAGTAGCTCTAGACCGATTAGTGCGGCTAATATCCGACAAAGAGGTAACGAGATAACTTTAATGTTGGGAGAATCGTCTAGAGGTAGTGATAGATCTGACAGGCATCTGCCTGTGAGGATACCAGTCCTGAGAGAGCCAAGAATTCAAACGCCCTATGAAGTTTCTTCTAGATATAGTGATGTGGGAGAAGACAAATTTTCTCGACCAGCAGAAGCATCTGCCCCACCACTAATAGAAGAAATGTCTCGAAGGTCTACAGATTCGAGGAGCCCGTCTCACCATACGGGTAGAATCGTAGGATATAGACAGGTATCTTTACCAGTCTATGAAGATCCGGTAGATCAACCGAGAGAAGAATTAATACGGATGATGAGAGTTACCTATCTGGATAACTCTCTATCCAGTATTCCCGAAGTCTGTAAGGTTATTGAGCAAATAGCCGAGTAGAGGTCTATGTCAGTAGACGAAATCTGGAGGATGATAGAACCATCCCATGAGGTACCCAGAAATATTAATTTTAGTATAAGGAAAGAAGACTTGAGCACATATGTAGCTCTAACTTTCAAATTTTCGGGACACTATGAGTATTCTCTGGATACTTTGATAGACACTTGGTGTAGCATAAGTTGTGCTAGACTCAATGCTCTACCAGATGAGTGGTGGAAACCACTGCAGAAACCCATCCATATGGTAAATGTAGATGGAATGGCGACAATTGTTAGCCATCAGGCCAATAATGTGCCTGTCTTTATTGGTGGACAAAAGTTCATCATTAAAGAGATCCTGGCCCATCCTTTATTAGAGGCAGACATCATAATTGGTAATTCTTTTTTAAAGGGACAAAAGGAAAAATTACCTTTTGTGCAGGATGTCCATCAAGATGGAAGAAGATTCGGTTCTATCTAACTGCCTTCAATGCTCCGCAAGGAATGTTTGAATGGCTGGTGATGTCGTTCGGCCTGAAGAATGCTCCAGGCGTCTTTCAGCACAAAATGGATAATGCTTTCAAGCAGGTCCGCAAATTTAGTGCGGTCTACATAGACGATATGTTAGTCTACAGTCAGACTGAAGACGACCACATGAGACACCTAGATAAGGTAACTGATGTCTTCCGACAGGAGGGCATGATTCTACCAGAAAGAAAGATATAATGGTTTAAGGAGTCAGTTAATTTTTTAGGTATGGAGATTGAGCAAGGAAAAATTAAATTCCAAAGCCATATTACCGAAAAAATTGTTGATTTTCCTGACAGACTTGAGGATAGAAAACAAGTCCAAAGATTTTGTGGATTTGTTAACTATGCAAGAAAGTTTGTGAAGGATCTTTCCCAAGATCTAGGGAGGATTTCAAAGAAAACATCTTCTGTGAATCATTGGTTATGGGAAGATGAGGATACTCATGCTATTCAGAGGATTAAGAGAAAGGTTAAAAATCTACCTCAACTCTCTTTACCATCTGACAAAGATGAGTTAGTCCTGGAAATTGATGCTTCTAACGAGTTCTGAGGGGCTGTCCTTAAAATTAAAGGAAGAAAGCCTGAACCCGTTTGTAAGTATTGGTCAGGTAGCTTTAAGGGGTACGAACTCCGATACTCGATACACGAAAAAGAAGTATTGGCTTTAAAAAATGGAATAAAAGCCTTTTACATCTTTTTGGCACCAAAGAAATTCGTAGTGCGCTCTGACTCGACCTATGTAACAAGGTTTATGAGTCTGAACCTCAAAGAGGCTAGGCAAATTAGACTTTTGAGGTTGCAGGAATGGTTTAGCTATTATAAATTCGATGTCGAGTATATCTCTTCGGACAAAAACATAATAGCTGACTCTCTTTCTAGAGAACTTGCAGATCGATCCAGCCGCGAAGAGGAAGATCTGCTAGGGATGCAAGCAAGAGGGACACTCCAAGAAGGTATGTCCTAATAAGAGAGATAGTGAGCATAGTGATGCTGGTTCCAATTCTGGAACGAAATCAGCTTTGTGCTGACAGTGTAAGCGACCTAGACATAGATCATTTGAATGTCCAAATAAGCTGAAAGCTGCGGATTCCCAAAAGGGAGTGGCTAATCTCAAGGAGAAGGTAATAGCCAACTCCAGGAGAAAAGCGGAAACAGACCTCCAGAAAGAAATGGTTGATCCTAAGGAGAAAGCTTCGGCAAGCTCTAAAGGAAAAACGAAGGTTGATTCTCAGAAGAGAATGGCTGAACCTAAGGAAAAGGTAAAAACTAATTCCAAAGGGAAAGCAGAGAAAAATTCCCAGAAGGGAATGACGGATCCTAGAGGAGAAGATAACGTCAACTCCAAAGGAAACGTGATGAAAGACTCTCAAGAGAGAGTGGCTGATCCTAAAAAGGTAAGTTCTAAAGGACAGGCGAAGATGGTGGATCTGAAGGAAGAAGCTCAAGCTGATTCCCAAGAAAAAGCCAGAAAGAAGAAGAAAGCAAATAGCTTAAATCTTCTGGTCCTGAAAAGGATGGAAAGGTTGAAGAACCTTGGTGGTACCCGTTAACCACGGAACAATTACTGCCGTAATCACCTGGCTAAAGAGCAAAAAATCTCCATAAATCAAGCTGTCAAATCCTATAAGGCTTTATTACAAAGTCGAAAGAAGGCGAATGAGCGGATGGAGACTGAGTATGCTGAGGAGGAGGCAAAGTTCAAAGCCTTTATAGGAGAGCCAGTTGTTCGGAAGGAAGAACATCCTGACGACACGGTGGAAATGGAGTATGACGAGTATTTCAATTACAAAATACCTGGCACACTCGAAGAAGGTAATCCTAAAACTCAGGAGAACCTTGAGGAAATAATTCCTGAAGGAGGTTCGGTTAGAGAACCTGGTGAGCAAACTCACAATGACAAAGGTCATGAAGATCTAGATGGATCTTGGTTTTTTGATCTGGACTCTTTCGAAGATGGATCCCTTTCTTGGGATGCAACTGTTGTCTGTGAAGGACTCATGCTATTAAAAATAATTACCAACGTCATATTGAGTTTTTTGCAGCAAAAGCGATAGAGTACATCAAAGATCTGGAGTCTAAATTATCTTACAAGACTTCGGATGGAGAAGAACTGTCTAAAACCGTAAGGGATAGACAGCAAATTCTCACCACGACTATGTCCATATTACCATGCGAAGTCAAAGACTACGAGACTTCAAAAGTAGTAGTGGATATGAGATAATCCTTTCTCGAGGAGAACTCTGTACTTCAACCGTATCTACACTGGATATCTGAAAAGTGGCCGTCCCTGAGAATTAATTCAGGTATGGTGGGAGTTGCTTTACCATATTTGTACGCAGGTTTTGTCGACATTCTGGAGATTGATAGATCAGAACCAGAACAGATAGAACCGTTGCCTCACTTGGTAAAGTTCATACTCGGATTTGGATGCGGATCAGAGTATGCCACGGCATTGATTACTAGCACTATGGAGGAGGAAGAACATGAAAAGTTCGGGAAAGTAATTATTCCCAACATGCAAGTATGGGACATCCATCCTAGTGAGAGTAGGCATCTGATAAAACCTCAACGACAGGGCCTTGATCAGAGAGGTTTATGGCGAAAGTATTACAAAGATAAAACTGTAAGAAAAGCCATAAAGGTTGAGTTTCTGAAGGATGTGTTGGAGCACGTATTTGCCCGCAAGGAGTTATACTATGTGCTCAGTGACGGGATGACAACTGTCATGATCCTCCGTTCCTATCTCAGTTATACAGATGAACAAGCAGGGGAAGGAGGATGGGAAAGAGTTTTGGATCTTCTAGATAGTTTCTGGAAGAGAGAAAACTCTGAGTTGTGCCTTCGGACGGACACCTTTGAAGTCTGGAGAAAAATCGCTGACTACACCGACAAATCTTTAGCCCAGCGATTTAAACAAGATGAAGAGAGAGCTCGACAAAATTTTGAAGGACGAGGACTCTCTGAGGAAGTTGGCGAAACTTCAAACGCCAACAAAGAAGGAATCTCCCAGGATAGAGCAATGATGCTGACGGGAGAAGAAAATTGTATAAAGATAGATCAGACAATTTTGTAGCTTTTGTAAGCTTTTGATAAAGTAGATTCTTTACTTTTGAGCTGGCAAACAGTGCATAGGCACCAGCTTTTTGTATATATTTCACGACCCTCTACCTCATTTGGGGAGGCGATCTGAATATAAAATTTTCTCTCACATCTCTCTGAGTCAAAATTCTTTGATCGTTCTCCAAGGATACCTTAAGAAATCAAGAGTGGTTAGAATTAATCAGAATTGATTAAAACTAACTTAAGGTCAGATTTACGAATCGAAACCTTGAAGGAAAAGTCTTTAAGACTAAACCTTGTTCTTGGATGAGGAGTGTCTATATAAGACCCTCAAGGTAAGGGCATTCAAAATGACACAGAAAAACCTCTCTCTCTCACAGGATTCTCAACTTTGAGAAGTGAGTCACTCTTGGATTTCCAGAAGTTGCAAAAGTTTGGTGAACCCTCAGAGCTATCCCTTGGACTAAGGTATGATAAGCATCTTGTTTTAAGATTGTTTATGTTGATCTTTCTAGTTTAAAAGGCAGGTGCAGTGCACGAGTTATTCTTATGACTGGTTGTCTAAACCCCGAATTATTCCATTTGGATCACGGAGTGGGCAAGAATTTTACTACCGGTCTTCTCAATACTGTAGTAGATCGTCTAGAAATTCTATCAACAAAAGTAACTCAGTTATCTAAGCTGGTAGAGAGTTATTCTAAGAAATTAGAAGAACTGACTCTAGTTCAGAATGAATTTGAGGAATATTTCCTTTAAGGTAAGTCCAATCTCAGATTTACGGCAAGTTCAAAATACTCAAACGAGTATTTGAGGTTGGTGGAATGCCGACGACAAAGACAATTGGGAAAATCTTCTTAAGTTCGATTCCTGTCATTCCTAAAGAATATCTAGCATGCTGATATTTAACTCTTCAGGGAGTTAATTTGCTTTGCTTATCTTCAGTATTATTTAATTGGTATTAGAGCCCGCTTAAGAATAATTTTTCTATTTTGTCTTGAAGGACTCAATTAGAAAAGGTTAAGTTTTGGGGATAAAAATTTAGAAAGATCATAAAAGAAGAAGGGGGAGACGGTGAGATAGGAAAATAAAAACGAACAACGGTAAAAAAGGAAATATTTTGGTGGACCACTGTAAGTTGGTACAGTCCTCAAACAAACACAAACCAACAAAAAGGAAACGAACCCAGTGAAGTGATTGGAGCATCGAGTTCAAGATATGTATTGACATCCGAAGAATATATCTTGTCGGATTGTTCCAGAAATGATGGTAATATAATTAATTTTTTAAAATATCGCTCATCGCGATGACTGCAATAATGAAAATACATTTAAGTCGTAATTCATTACCGCGGCATTTTTAAATTCCACAAAAGACATTGTACTGGACCACGGCTTTACGATGGATGGTAATGCATTGTCATGAAAACGTAATCAAGGATCGCGTTGTAAGTCAGGTTAGTCTTGATATGCTTAATTTTCAGTGTATGTTTGGTTTCCGAAATGGAATTCCGGATATAATAGAATGAGAAGGGAGAAAAAATATAGTAAATAGGAAGGGAATTGCTTAAGAATAAGCTAGAGAATGTATATTCCGTTACTCATTCCATTTCATTTACATTCTCCTCTTCATTCTTGAACAAAACGCACTATTTTTTAAAAAATTCCCTTCCTAATCACTATGTGCTTGTTTGTTTCATGAAATTTTTTTAATTTTCAGTTTTTATTTTTAAGAAAATGTGGAAAAGCCGTTTGATTTTTAAAAAATAAAAATAAAAAAATAAAAACAAAAATTCTAAAATCTTTTTCTTGATTTTTTTTTACTTTTAGAAAACGGTTAAACCCGTTTTCAAAGTTTTATATCCAGGACCCTCCGTCCCCCAGCATCGTCACAGCCAGCCGCCACCCCTCACGCCCCTGCTCCTAGAGGTCCCCACAACTTCAGTTTATGATATCGCAACGCGAAGTGGAGTAGCTCAACGCCCTTCGAGCCCCCTCAGTCCCGCCTTTCCTTCCCTTATCCCCTACCCCTCCCTACCCATGCCCTATGAGTTCCTCCCACGCCCCCGCCCCCGCCCCTTAGCTCGACTCCCCTCCCCTGGCGCTACTGCTTCTCCCCACGCCCCCACTCCTTCAGCCCAACCACCTTCCCTTGACGCCCCTTTCCTCGACATCCTCCTAGCCTAGTCGCCCCTGTTTTTGGCGGAAACTGCAACACGTCGTGATAAAATCGTGGAGACCCATCGGGTTCAAGAACAAAAAGGGAAAGAAGAAAATGGAGGAAGGAAGATTTCCATTGATGAACACTGAACAGATTAAACGGGATGTCCTAAAGATTGTCTAGAGATTATACCCTAAAACTAAGATAAAAGACAAAAGCGTCTGGCTGTGTGTCGATTGTCTGGTCTTGCCTTTTATTTATAGAGAATCTTCAATTGCGGTTGGCGGTTGATTGGCACTTGACAGTTATCTTCAGATCTTCCGTGTGTAAATCATTTGATCCTATCTTCAATTTCCGCACATTCTAATTATTATCTTCACCTGTAAAATCTTATCTATCCATAAAATCAGATTCTCCCATTCGACTGATTTGTTTGGATCAACTGGGTTAGATTTTCTCCTCGGGAATCCTCCATCGACGGGATCTCTTTCGAGACTAGATTAGATTTTTGGTGATTGATCGACTCTCTCATAAATTCTTTCAGAGATAGATTTTTTCCATCGACTGTCAGATTTTCTCCTTCGATGGGGAGAATCCTCTATCGACTAATTAGATTCTCTCCATCGACGGGGTAAATCCTCCATCGATGGAGTTAGATTTTCTCAGTCAATCATCTAAATCAGGTTTGTGAGTCGATGATGAGAGATTTTTACAGATAAATTAGACTTGCCTTGATTCGACTTAACCATTATATTCGTCGATTATGCTCTACTTCAATCACAATCGACGGCCCAAAATAATCTGGTGTAAATAGCCCCCCACGTCCTTAGAGCCCCTTAGCCCAACCGCTCTTCCCCCACGCCCTCAAGCTCCTTCTGTCCGGCTTCTCATACCCACCAAACATATTTTTTATTTTTGAAACTTGGAAACAAAAAAATTAAAAACTTTTGTTTTCTTAGAAATGAAAAGAGAAAGAAAATTTTCATAAACCAAACATGACCTATATTTTTTCTCCATTATCATTCCATTTCATCCGAAATTTCATTCTAGAAACCAAATATGCTATTACAGTTAAGCACATCATTCAAACATGTATACGGTGCCTTCAAAATTGTGATTTCTAACTCATCATCGCAAGCACGTTATATCGCACACAATCTCCACTTATAATCTTCTTTGTAACCATTACTTTTTATCTGACTCGATAATTTCATAGTCATAATGATTTCTTATATAGAAGTTATTGACGGTACGAATAGCATTCCTTTTCTAAATTCAATAAGAGAATCGACTTTGTATAGGATAAGTTTATTTCTGTCTTCCTAAAACCTATATTCCCATAATAACTATTGTCAAAGTAAAAAGGTAGTTGTTTCTCAATTCTTTAGACGGTCCACCTCGTCAACTCTCCTTTCTATTTATCGTCTCTCTTATTTATATTTTTAAACATTTCCTCGTTCATATCAATCTCTTCGTATAAATTTAAAAGTATTTCGATTTCGAAATAAGACTTCGTTATATTTTTCACCCAATCCGAACCATAACATAAATGCAATATTTTGATAATTTTGAAAAATAAAAACATATTTTATAATTTTTTTTTTTTAAAAGTAATCATATTTTCTTACAAACCCGGCGAAAAATGGATGATTTGATAGTCAAAACAGTAACGAGGGAGTCCATCCCTTCACGCGCAGACTTTCGTACTTGAGTGTCTTTTCCTTTCCAGTCAAGAATGTAGAACAAAATCGAAAGAGGCTGACGATTCGTGCAGACATAAATGTATAAAATTTTAACGATTTTTTATCTATTTATAAAAAATTGCGAAATTTTTATACAATACACGTCGATCCGGGTACGGGCAGTTTGTCACCAGCTATTCATGCGAGAATCCACGATGATTGGCAGAGTTTTCATACTTGGCAAGCAAAAATGGAAGGACGATGATGATGTGTGCCTGAGGAAAACCTTCATTTGACCTCTTTCTCTTCTTTAAAATTTCTTGAAGTTTTCAGCCAACTGGAATTGCAAAAGATGGGGTGGGGCTACATTGCTGGGATCTCTCGAGAATGTATGTCCCAAAAGAAATCTGCCTCTTTCTTCAGTTCCACGTTCACTTCCTTTCTAGCATGTAGCCGGGACATGAAAAATGGCTAACCATAAACATGGATAAGGGGCGAAGAAGTTTCGTTCGAGTCGAGCATATGGATGTAACCCTTACTGAAAGGCAACAAGAAAAACCGAGCAACGACACATTTGAAGATTTAACAAGCTTATGCCAAACCACTGGCCACGACGGAAAAGAGAAACGTCGAAGGATTGAACGTGTAGAGAAGGGTAAAAGAGCAAAAGATAAAGCGAAAGAAGCTCGCAATAGCTGCACATCACTTTCAATGCAACGTCCGCCATAAATTGAGTCAGACAACCAACGACAATGTCCGTATTGTTGATATAATCTGGTTTTGATGATGACAAAGGTTATGTATTGCTAATGTGTTATTTAAGTGTACAGAAGAACAGGTCTTCGGGTGTAGAAGCTGGTCTCTGTCATTCGTGCAATACGTAAAAGAGTTATGTGGAGTACTTCAACAGGGAAAACGATCTAGCCATCAGAAATGGAGTTCTGAGGATAAGATCTACTATCGAATCCACTATCTCTGTTACAGAGATGAGCATCTGTGTCACAGTTGCTATAACTCTCCTTGCTGGAGTATTTGCTATGGTTTACAGAATGGTATTTCTGTGAGTGATGATTTCCTTCTTGGAGGTTGTCCTATATGCGAGCACGTGAGATATTTATCTCACACAGGATCACGTCTAGGTTCATCTTTGGACCTTAAGTTATTTGGAAATATTTATTTCCTTAACTAACGTGATCTTGTGTTTACGTAATTTGGCAATGACCTTATCAGGTTAAGATCTCCCTATATGGTGAGAATAATTCTACGAAGGGAATGTTTTCATTTTATGGAAACTTATAATCCCAATGCCAAATTCGTATGAGAAAGAGTGCTGGTTCTGCTGTCGCAGCAAACAGCTTCTGAGCAGAAGTCGTTATCTCTTATTGATTGATCATTATGTTTTATTATTATCTAACGTAACTAAGGGTAATGCTTTATGCTTTTGGAAGTTTTCCCACATAATTAAATCAAGGAGAATATGGCAAGTGAATCAACTAGCCGTTGGGATTGATTGGGAAACTTCGTTCTACGGACATGCTTATATGCAAGTGTGAAGCAACGATTCCAAGTCGCCGTTCTACCTAAAAGCTTACTAGAATCCTTGTGCCTTCACCGTTGCAAAAAGCTGAGAGCGTCCGTCATGCATTCACCGAGCCGATCACCGCTGACAGAGAGCGTCTTCTGTAACTCCAGAGAGTTTGTGCTGTAGTTGCTAATCTTGTCTTGTGCAGGTTGTTAGTCACACAGGTTGTGTGCAAGGGCAGGTGGTAGCCGTCAAGCCACGTTTGGGCAGGTGGTAGCCGTTAAGCCACGTTGGGCAGGAGGTAGCCGTTAAGCCTCGTTGGGCAGGAGGTAGCCGTTAAGCCTCGTTGGGCAGGTGGTAGCCGTCAAGCCACGTTGGGCTCGGTGAGGAGCCGGAGTCAGACACGTTGCGTGCGGGTTGTGTTAAACACGTGATAACGTGCAATTTGTTAGTCACATTTCTGGCAGAAGTGTGCATCTGTAAAATCCCACATTCCAATCATAGTGAATACGCCCTGCTTGGGTGAGAGCTGGGAGAGTGGACGTAGGCATTGTTTGCCGAACTACTATAAATCTTTGTGTCTTACACAAAAGATAACTTGTCTCAGAACTGGGAATCTGTTTATCAGATCCAGCCTCTGTGACCTAACAGAACCACGCTTCTGTGAGCGAAAATAAGTGTCATAACTCTTACGGCACTAATTCAACCCCCCCTTCTTAGTGCAATCCTATACCAACACGTATCCGCTCTGTTCGTCCGCCCGTGAGCTTCTCCCGGAGAACACATGAAAATAAATACATTTTTTGTTAAAAAAAAGACGTAAAAGCTAGTTGTAAGAGACTGGCTAACCCTTTGTTAATATACGAGTTTAAGGATTTGGATTTTTTATTGGGCCTAAACATCACCTCTTGTGGCCGAACATGTTCCATCTGGGCCCTTTTTGGTTGAGACCATCATAAAATATCGGGCCCATCTTTCTGGGCCCAGGAAGCCGCGTTTTGCTTTGTCCCTCCTAGTGTGATTGGCATCGAAGACTTCATTTTTAGCTTAATGGGACAAGAATTTAAGGATCAATAATTAAAAAAAAAAAAAGAATTAGATCCCATCCTTCTTATGTTGTTCCGGGGTCCTTTTCATTGACCCAAAAACAACAACAAACATCACATGTCCAGATTGTGCCCTTGTAGATCGAGGATCCGTGCCAAACCAACCTACGATGCCCCCAACAGACTACCGGCTACATGTGATCGATGCGCGCATCGCCGAGCTTCCCGCACTGCAAAGTAACGAGCTTGAGAATCGGGGCATCTTTTTTGAGGGGAGGGAGTCAAAACTCCATAGCCAAATAGAGGGTAGAGAAATGCCAAATCAAAATTCCTTTCTTGCCGGAATTGGCAAACCTTATATCCCGAGGAGAAAAACCCTTAGCTCTCTTTGCCCATGAAAGGGGGAAATCACTCCTTTCTTCAAGGGGTTGATCGGACACTTGTCATTCATCTAACCGTGGGGAAAAGACCATTGCTAATGAATGTCTGCCATTTTTTCTTCTTCTCTTTCGATGCATACATGATTGTGGTTATTGTGTAGCTGGATGGACAATAGCCCACCAGCCATTTTTGTTTTTGTGTTCCGACAAAGTGTTGGGCACGAGCCTTTTCAAGCTACTCCCTTCTATCTGATCCCGGTCCTAAAATTCCGTCATGTACTTTCCCCATCTCTAGGGACTTCCCTCGTCCCAACACCCCTAACTAATCATACTTGGGAGCTCAATCTTGTCGGGGCGCGTTCGATGTTTGGTCAGTGAAACTACAGAGATCTATTCTTAAACTCGCGACAGTAAGATCAGGTGAACATAAACACCATTCGAAAGCGTCTCTTAATCACGATTCTCTTACAACATAGTACTTCTCTCCGAGTGTGCAAACACAATAATACCTCCCACCCCCAAAAACCCTCTTGTATTTTTATACGGCCGATGGGAGGGGGTTGTTGTTGGGATTTCGACACGTGTTAATTGCCACAAACCATCGCCACAAAATGAATAAAAGATCACAATGTCGTGTCCCGTGAAATCTCCCCATCCCCAAAAGAACACTATAAAACAAGAGTGGCGTTGAGGCACTCCCCCGAATTTCTCAATTCAACCACGTGTCGAATTGAGCAACATGGGCAGGGGGCACGACAACAACAGCAACACTACTGAAAGTCAAGTACAAAAGGAAATACTAAAACGAACGAAGATCCCACTTCCCCAAATGAAAAAAGGGGGAAACAAATGCCGATTTCAGGCACGTGTCCGAAAGGAATTCGCCACTAATGACCAATTCAGGAATGTGAATCGAGTTAGAAAGTATAGGGAGGTTGGCATACTTGGTCGTGAATAATAGGAGGAGGGGGGGGGGGGGATATTGTCGATTATGATGTGAACCCAGAAGAGGGTTTTCACGGTTTTGAGGCTGGGGAATGAATCGAGAAAGAAAGAATTGAAACCCCTTTCTTAAATTTTCTAAAATGGAAGATAGATATAAGCACATGGGGTGGGGGTGAGATGAAAAGGGGAAAAGAGATGGGGTGAATCCCAAATTGGGGATGGTGGAGGGGAAGCTTTACGACGATTCGCAATGGGTGCTTATGAAGGCATCTTGTTTTTGCTAAGCAAGTTAGGCAAAGTGGGTTTGGGGGGGAGTGAAAGGGAGATGGGATGATGAAGATAATAGAGGAGGATAAACAAAGACAAGCCCCAATCCCCCCTTTGTCCTGTTAGGTAATTGATTGGTTGAAGTGGATACCTTTCTTAAACCTTCTTATTTATACCTTAAATTTAGATATCACTAAACTATGCCAAGGTATTTTATTAGTGATCTTCCTTTCGATCTTTTCATGGGATTTTTGGTGGGATGTTATGCATTGGGGTTGGACATGGGATGGGGAAGAAAGACTTCCTAAACTGTGTTGATTGATTTAGTAAAGGAAGTACCCCAAAAGCTCGTGATCCCATGGATCTCATATTAATTAATCTACTCTAATCTTCATCATAAAACACTTAATTAACAAAATTGTCAATGCCTTCCCGGATCGGAATCCCTCATCGGCGGTCTATTACTTCAGCTTGCTCTTTCATAAAAACTCTTTCTGCTTAGAAGATGAGAACACACTCTTCACTTCCTTTTAAATAAAAAATCCAACTTAAAGCTTATATATGATACGGAACTCTTTTTTCCTTTTCACAATTTGTGTCATTTTGAAAATAAACTTTTAGACGCGCTATTTGAGTTGCATCATTCTGAAAGCAAACCTCTCTACACGAAGAATAACAAACACACTCGAAGAGACTGCCTCCCGACCTCCCATCTCCAAACTGAACAAATTGGACACAAATGCACGTTTCAACCTCAAAACTTGTTCTTACATCCAGACCCACACCCTCGTTTTCCATCTCACCCTCCATAAATAAACACCCAACCCCCCCTGCCATCGTGCATCACTCTCACCCTCTCCCTTCACTCGCTCCCTCGCTCTCCCCCCCTCGTACAAAAAAGGAAACCACAAAAAGCAAAAACCCCAATAAAATATTTCATTACAACCTTCGAAGCCCGGCTCTTTTCCTTATAAAGATACTAACTTTCTGCTACCGGACTCAATCCCCGTCCTCGGTGACCGGTATCCACTTGGCCTCTCGCGGTAAAGTTCGGGTCTTTGCCGGGGGAATGGACCCCCCGATAATCAACGAGTCGTCTTTCTCGGCGGCGAACCCGTCGGCGTACAGCTTGGCTGGGATTTGGCCTTTTATTGGCGGAGAAGGTCCGGGGAATGGAGTTGTTGTTGGAGGTGGTGGGGGATTGGGGCTGAGGATGGGGAGCATGGGGTGGTTCCTCGATGCGGCCGCCGTGGCTGGCGGCGGGAGGGAGGGTGCGTCGGGGGATGTGTCTTCGGTGACGGAGAATAGTGGGAATGGGGTGAAGAGGAAGACGGACAACGGGCTTGGAGGGAAGGGGAATGGGAATTTTGAGGATGAGTGCTTCAAGATGGTCTCCACCAGCAGCGGCAATGACTTGGTTTGTCATTTCATCTCCACCCTAGTCAGCGTTTGTTAATTAATCAGCCCTTTAATTGTTTTTCAATTGGGGTTTGATCATCTTTGGTTTAGTGTTTGAGTTCTTGGGTTTTTGGATTCTGGGTGCATAAAAAGTTGGGAAAAAGGGAAGTTAATGTTGGTGTTGACTATTGGGATTGGGACTGTTGAACTTGAAGGAAGGGTTTCAATGATTAAGACAGTTTTATTTAGTCTAATTGACCTCTCTAATCATTGTAAAGTGCTTTTGCCTGCCTGAATTTATGACAGTAGTTGTTTCAACGGCCTGAGGTCACTGTTTGCTATTACCTGCGTGCATCGAAATGGAAAAATCAAACTGAATTTCTGGTTTAATGCTATAGTGGATCGCAAGATAGCGAAGCAGTGAACTCTCCTGAGATTCATTTCACTGTTTTTAGCTTTACCACCAACTTCGATATCTTCAGATTGTTGGGTTCGTCGCAGACTATTGTAGTTTTTGGATCTCTGTGCTAGTTTTTATGCCGATGCTTAGCTCGATATGAGACTTAACCTTGGTTTTTGTGGTTGGTAATGCTGATTGTCAAATTCTAATAGACAACATCAAATGGGAACGGAAAAAGGATGAGGATGGGGTTGTCGAGGGATGAAAACGGCAGAGCGAAAGTTGAAGGGGAGACGAGTTCTGCTTCGGGTTCTAAGCAGGGAGAGGAGAACAAAAAGCCTTCTGAACTGCCAAAGCAGGATTACATACACGTGAGGGCACGTCGGGGTCAGGCGACCGACAGCCATAGCCTAGCAGAGAGAGTAGGTTCACAGACATTGTTGTCATTTTCGATATTTATAGTTTTGCTATTGCAGTTTCTGAGGGCACCCGATGCAGGCTAGGAGGGAAAAGATCAGCGAAAGGATGAAGCTTCTGCAAGATCTCGTCCCTGGATGCAACAAGGTAATTAATCCTAGAAGTTGGAGATGGGGATGCTTGCTTCACATTCTTCCAAAATACAATCGAGTTTTCGCTGGGTATTAAATTTCTCGTGTCATTTATGCTAGCTTTTATTTCATTGATCTCTCTGCCGATTAGGTTATCGGGAAGGCACTCGTTCTTGACGAGATCATCAATTATATACAGTCACTGCAGCGTCAGGTCGAGGTATCATTCATTTCTATTACCTCTGCCGTTATGTTATCTTTTGTCTTCTCTACTGATATCAGGGGAGTTGTTCTTGTAGTTCTTATCGATGAAACTGGAAGCAGTCAACTCGAGGATGAATATGCACCCGGGTCTAGATGGATTTCCAGCGAAAGACGTACGTATGATGTTTCCGTTGTGACGAGGAGCGTTATCACTGTCGTCTTGCTTTCTTGCTTTATGCGGGAATAGTTAATTTCAGCTTGGAGCCCATCCTTTTGATGCTGCTGGAATGATGTTCGCCTCCCAAGCTGAGAGGGAGTTTGCTGTTCACGGGACTCACCCTGAATGGCTTCATATGCAGCTGGGCACTGGTAACTTTTAAGAGACTGAACTGATATTCGTGTCCCCACGAAATGTCCTCGCCGGAGCAAAGTACTTGTGGGGTCTGTTAATGAAGCAGTGATACATCAGATGCATCAACTTATCTCTGTGTGTGCGTGTACATTCAATGGAGGTATATTGCGACGTAGGTAAATTTGCTAAGGTTAAGGACAACTCAAATCCATCCAATGTCAGAAGAAAGGGGAGTCTTTTACTTTCAGAAGGTATTTGATTTTGTGTACTGTGGTGTTATAGTTCTTGCTCCTAGGAAGGAACCCAGAATGGCTTGTAGCGCCTCTTGATGTGAAGCATGTGGTTAATATAGAAAGTGTTATTCATGTTGAACTCTAGTGAATGATGAAGATGGTGGTGGTTGGGGGAGTTTTGTTCCTTAATGACGTTATTTGGCAAATTATTTCGCCAAATAACCTCGTAATTTTCAAAATTCGTCGACTAACTAAGTGAAATCGGCTTTACAAAGGCCGACTTCAGTCTCTGAGGAAGTCGGCCTTTGTAAAGCCGACTTCACGTGCTTTGAAAAATTTTTTTGTCTAAGTGTAGGGAAGTCGGCCTTACAAAGGCCGACTTCCACATGTGCCTTTGATTTTTTTTTTTTTTTGCCTTTGAAAAATTTTTTTTCCCTAAATAAGGGAAGTCGGCCTTCTCATGTGAATGACTTTTATTTTTTTTTTTTGCCTTTGAAAATTTTTTTCACTAAACGAGGGAAGTCGGCCTTACAACGGCCGACTTCCTCGTGTGCCTTTGATTTTTTTTTTTTTTTGTATTTGAAAAATTTTTTTCCCTAAATGAGGGAAGTCGGCCTTCTTATGGGAATGATCTTTAAATTTATTTTTTTATTTTTATTTTTATTTTTAATTTGTTTTACCTTTCAAAATTTTTTTTGCCGAGATAGGCCGACTTCCTCGTGTGAATAACTTTTGAAAATTTTTTTTTCTTAACTGTAGGGAAGTCGGCCTTCCAAAGGCCGACTTCTTACTTAACGGAAGTCGACCTTTGTAAAAGTCGACTTCACTGGATTAGTCGACGAATTTTAAAAGTTACGAGGTTATTTGATGAAATAATTTGTCAAATGACGTCATTAAGGAACAAAGCTCGTGGTTGGGTAGGGTCGGGTTGTATGTATGATTTGATACCAAATGCCATCATGGCCCAGAAGGCCTGCACCCAAAGCAAAGGGAAACAATAGGGAGAGACAAATGCCTGGAAACAAAACCCATTTTGTCAAGAGTTTGACAGCCCAACCACAACCTTTAGACACTTCACTGGTGGTTGAAAGCCTCTGATCTTGCCAATCTTCCCTCTTCCACTGGATTTCCATCACGACCACAGAAACAATAAATAGAACCACCAGCAGCAAGAGGGCGTCTGCAGTTTTCTTATTATATAAAAATAAAGTAAAAGATATATAGTCTTCACTACAAGCTAATGAAATTGGATGAAGAAAGAAACCTCAAAGAGAAGGGGAAATATCTAGATAAGATGAGGGCAGTAGGCAGCACCACAAGCAAAGGAAAAGGAAAGGTTGCTCTCCTTTTTCCTTTCCCTTTTTTTCTTTTTTTTTTCTTTACACGCCCCACACCCCCACGTTCTTCTGTGCAGCAGACAAAAGGACCCAAAATCCAGTCATCCTTTGATGATAATCTTATCTTATCTTACCTAACTTTTTATATCCACCATCCACTTCTCCTCGGGAAGATTCTTTCAATCCACGCTGAGTAGGTTGTCCACATTGCCTGAGCTTGGCAGCACCCGGAACGCTGACCACCTCATCGCCGCATCGGTTTTATCTGGACCAGTGAATAAGTTGAGGGAAAGCGACGGAGGATCCATCATGAGTAACTCTGTTCTTGTGTTCTGATGATTGGGTACAGCAGCCGTGTAAGGAACTGGGACAAATGGAGGCACGGCACTAACAGGACAGCCAGTAGGAGGACTATCCGCGTTGTCACTTTGAATGGGAGTGAGGTTGTGGATAACCGGGTATGGAGATGGGGCAGGTGATTTTGCGGGGGCTATTGATAGCTGGAAAGCATGAGTCGGGCCAAACTCACTGGTACTTTGGGCTTCATTGGCCGGAGGTTTTTGCGGCAAGGGTTGCATCTGCGCTGGGTTTTCAGGGACCGAAGCTCGTTCCTTTTCCATTGCAGCTGCAGCCACCTGAAGGAGAAAGGTGCACATAGTCTAATCGTCAAAACAAGAAGAAAAATCGCCAAACTACCAATAGACCAGGGAAGAAATAGTTGGTAAAAATCTTTAGACGCTTTTTCAAGAAGCTTTTACATCAATTTCCTTGTGAAAGGAAAAGAGGACTATATTTCTGCTTGAGAAGATATCTGGGCAAACTAAATGGATGATTTTTCCTTGGACCACAAAGTGCCTAAGCATAAGAACAAACTACAAAAAGACCCAGAAAGATTTACTCACTTTATCAGGGGTAATATCAAACAGGCTGGTCCGACGGCGTGTATTGAGGTTGCTCCGCCGGAGAAAATATTTCTGGGCATGGCTAGCCACCTGAGTAGGCGTGCGAGTCTTGACATAATTCCTGGAAATCCCTCTCCAATCTCCTCTCCCCACTTTCTCCAACCCAATGAGGAACAGCCTGTGCTCCTCCTCTGTCCATGGAACTCCTGATCAAACAATTTTCAATCAGAAATCTATCATCCTGCCGACAATCAATCCACTAAGCTTCTCATTCCCTAGCAGGACAATATGAAGTCCACCAAAACATCACGGATCTGATGACTAATAACGCCAAAAAGTTATATATCGAATTTCTGAGCCTTGCATTCAATCAATTCGAATCTCAATCCTTCCACCGCAATCCAGGTGGGGAAAAAAAATCCTTAAACTGATCACGACGGAGACGGCAGCAGGAAATCAACAAAAAGAAAAGAAAAAAAAAAAGAACCTCTCTTCCGTTCACGGACGCCATTCCCGCAGCCACCGCGCTGCCCAGCCTCATCCGCCGACGCGTAACCTCCACCAGCCATCTGCTCCTTGTTCTCGCCGCCATATACGCGGGTCAGCTCGACTCCATTGTTGGAGACCTCGTGAGGAAGCTGGTAGTCGGAGAGGTTGTTGAGACTGACGCATTTCCTAATCGGATCGGACACCAGGACCCTAACACCGAACAGCATGAACTCCCCCGTGCTAAAAACCGCGGAGGCAGAATCCCCGGAGGAAGTAGCCGGCGACGTCGACATCTCCCACGCACCACCCCGATGGATGGATTTTGCCCCGACACAACCCCACGCACACGGACAAGAGAGAGAGGAGAGAAAGGACGAGAGGAAGGAAGCGCCCTTGCCTTTTTATACATGCATAAGAAAAAAGCGAGGGAATAAAACGGACGGCCTGGATAGCATTACTCCCGAGTAAATACTTCTCGATCGGACGGTAGAGAATGAGCTGCGTTGGAGTCGTGTCGGAAAGAGTCCCACCTTGTTCTATCTCTCGTTGGTCACACCGTCCATGTGTTTGGTCCCCTCCCAAGCGGCGGAGGGGTATTCCCCTTTCTTTTCGTTTTCCTCGTCGTCGCCGAGTAAATAGGTTATGATTACTACTAGTATTAAACACTATTTGCGTTTAATTATCTTGAAAGGGTATCTTTTTAATGGTTCCGGTAATGAATGGTGCTACGTTTTCAGATTTATCAGGCAAAAGAATCTCTTGGTCATACGTAAGTCATTTGTACAATACAAAACAAAAAAAAGAGGACAAAAGAAAGCATCCATCTCTTTAATAAACTATCTTAATTTTTCATGTTTAGTGATGCGCTGTAACTTTTTCATATTTTTTCTTCAAATAAGCGGTTTTTGAATTGAAGCTACCGAAAGTTACGACCAGATCTTATCATTCATTTTACTTAGAAAATATTTTGGTCTTTTAGATTCTGACTCATCAATCAAAGTAAAGGAAAATAAACACATTCATTAATTAGAACTGAGAACACGTCCCACGCACTCAAGCGATATGACTACAGACAGACAAAGCATATTAATCTCGGACATGACTGTTTGCTTGCAGTAATAGCGAGAATGATTGGAACATCGTCAAAATAATTGCGTGCTGGGTCTCCTCCACCTTTCTTTCCACCTACTAAAGAAACACCAACAAGGATGTGCCCTGAATTTACCCAATCAGCCAGAGGAGAAGCTAAAAAGATGAACAGAAAGAAGAGCCTTTTGAATCCATAGCCCCATTTAAGCATTAAGCATATGCGTACCTCAAAAAGAACAGTATCTGGGTCTCCGACGTGGTTTTGGCTATAAAGCGCCTCTTTATCTTTGAGCTTATAAAGCGTTTCTTAGGAGCAAAGCATATGAAAGTTAAAAGAAAGAAACAACGTGCAGTTATTAATCAATCTGATGGGAAAGAGGGACGAAACCCGGACGGTGGCGGCGCGCAAAAGAAAGCAAACAACGTGCACCTTCGTCACAGTACTCGGATAGAAAAAATCATAACATTTAGTCAACCATTGGCAATAAGTGCCCCGCGCTGTGTAAAACCAACCAATGGGGAAGAACTCCACTACCTATATGTCCTGCTGAGATTCCACCCCATCTGTTCATCTTCGCTACTTTCCCTGCTCAGGAACGCGGTGCAACGAGTTGGTCAGCATGAACTTTATACAGGGGTTTCCAAATCTGGCATCTCGTCTTAATCTAGCAAACCATAAAGATTGTCAGCAAGCACAACCCTTCTGAACTCACAAACATATTGTTACTACACTTAGCTCCCATCTCAGCCCATAAATAAAAAAGCTCAGGGGTTAAATGACACCGATGAGTAATGTTGATGAAAAAAAACGGTGTACATTAAGTGGTCTACTCGGTACACTACTATAATCCCTGTTGCCACAAAACTTCCCCAAAGTTCAATGGCAGTATGTCACTGCAGATTATTCAAATGTTACACATTTTGAGATAATTACTAGGATGACAATCTTGAGGGTGGAGATTGGGGTGATACCTGATGATCCTACAAATGCTCCCTCCTGGGAACATGCCCATGGAAGAGTATGTTACCGCTGCCAAGGAAATCCGAATGCGCTGTCTTGTCATGAGGAGACAGGGTAGCCGAAAGCCAAGTTGCCAGAAAACTGCTATTGAATGGCATGGCCTGATCAGAGTTCAACTTTTGGTAGTTGCGTAATGTCAAGCAACCCACGCCGATTTCTCATGTGATTCCCGTGGCCATGAACCTTGACTATAGCACGTTTTGGATTCAGATAAAGGTACCTGGGCCTCGAAACACATTTTGTTGACGGTGGCCTTTGAAAATTTCCCCGATTCAATGCTTCTGCCTCAATGAAATACTTTGAGCTGGTGACAAGCTCCTTCCTTTTCCAATCTTTGCCCTCGAGATAGGAATTACTTTGACTCGTGATAGTTCTTGCTCCCGAGAAAGAAATGGGAGAGTTGCTTAGGCTTACAACTTCAATATCAGATGCACACTAGACGCTTTAGTTGGGTCCTCTGACAAACAATTGGGTCCTTGTTCCTGCCATGATAACTAAAGTATGATGATGCCAAATCTTGAAGCAATGAATAGGAAGCTTTTGACACAGGATAATCTTGGCTTGCTGAACTTGTCTCCACACGTCCTCGACTGAGCAACAAATTAACAATTGTAGTTAAGAAGGTCAGAAACTTGCAATACACATTAAGAAGCCAACTAACTGATCAGTCGAATCATGAATGCATGCTATTCTTGTTTAATAAGCTGACTAGGGTAAACCTTTTCAGGCTGAGGACTTGGAATTAGAGGATGGACTGTCCCAAACTTAATGAAGTTAGACAAGATCATGTGAAATAGTGGGGTATTTGATCAGCTCAGCGTCATCCAATGTTTCATGTCATGAAGAAGTCCAACCACGTGCCAATTTCATATTACAGTCTAAATTAGGAAACAGAAAAAGGTGCAACAGGCTATATAGATCACAAGAACAATGACAAAACAAGCAAAAACTGCACTCGGGGCAATCAAATATGTTCAGGAAGGTTGGATCGCAAAAATTCAAAGTCTATTCTTCATGCTTTAATTCGCATTGAACTTAAATTCATGTTGTCCTCAATAATTCACCTATGGTACGGGTAGGACCTGCATCCTAACCCCCACCTTTATGGAAGTCCTCAACTTAATTTTTACGATAGCCCACTTCACAGATTTAGCTACAACCAACAGATGATAGATTCAAAACAGGACAAATATGGATCAAATGGAAACTTACACAACAGTGACGGCAGCTAACTGAGGAAGATCCTCTCCACTGACGAAGGATTTCTTCATATCATTGAGCCATACTGCTATCGCAGTAGATGCACCGCCCTCCCACATTCTGTACAATGGACCATGCCATTATTATTAGAAATTATATAAGCAACAAGGACCTACTGCATTCAGCCAGAAGGAAACTCCACTGACCGGTGCACGTCAACAGACCAGAGCAGTTTGTTTTTACGGAAAATTTCAGGGAAAAAGACTCCTCTTTGTGGCTTCAGTGAGCTTAATTGCAGGGAATCTACTAAGTTAAAACAGGGCTGACCCTGCTCTCAGATGTAAACATCGTATACCGATGCTCTTGGGTTGAAAATGCCATGCTCATGAAGTAAGGAACCGCTATCAACAGACAATTTTTAAGACAGTTGAACAGTCCGATAATGTACATCCGTGACAGGAAAAACATTAACGTCATATATTCAGGTTATCAAGCACTAACCGATCACACATTGCATAGACAGCCAGCATTATGCAGTAACACATCACACTTGGCAATATTCCTGTAGCTTTTATCCCCATAAATTGCTCTTCGCTCTTTTTACAAGTCCTGCAAGGCAGTATACACTCAGAACAGCCTCTAGGGTCCTCTCATCGGGATTACATCTGACTTGGTTCATCTCAACATAAGTCTTTATAGCATCACGTCCCGCTTGTCTATAGGCCTCGATCGTTCCATTGAACAAGTCCCTGTCCCATGCAACTCCTGACTCGCCCATTCTTGAGAAAATGACTTCTGCCTCCTTATATAATCCCCCTTTTGCAAATGCATAAATCAGAGAATTGTATGTCTCCACAGTTGGACTGCTCCTGACTTCATTCTTCACATTAAAAGTAATAAGAGCCTCATCATAAAAAGATGCTTTTCCACATGACTCAATTACCCCAGTATGAAACTTGGAAGTGGGCAATATCCTCTTTTCATTCATGTGAAGCAAAATCCTTTTGGAATCTTGATGAATTCCTCCCCTGCCTCAAGCGTGCACCAACCCCTCATTGTTTCCATATCCGGCTCCACCTTCTCCTCCACCAAATCATCGAACAGTGTCACCACTTACTTAAAGTATCCACGTTCACCAAACACCTGTATCAAAATATTATACGTGGAAGCATCCGGCTTTGTATTAGTCACTTTCATCTCTAAAAATAACTCCCTCACTTTGTATTAAAGTGTCGTAACTCACTTTCAATAATATACTATAGTCGATGCATTGGCAGCACAACCCGCGGCCTGCATCTGCCTAAACACATCCATTGCGTCGACCCGTTCTCTGCATGTGCCTCTAATAAAACGCTCTACGCGGAAACATCAGTCAAATTTCCTTGCAATTCCATCTCTTTCAGCAGCTCAAAGACCTTATCCAGCTTTCCCAATTTCTTGAACGTCTCGACGAGATACCCATAAGTGGTAACATTGGGTACGACCCCTCCTTCATTCATCGTTCAGAAAACCATCTCCGCCTCATCCCCCAAACCTCTATCTGCGCACGCGCTAAGCAGACTATTGTAAGTGACCAGATCAGGCAATATCCCTTCATGCCGCATCTCCGCAAACAGTCCCAGTAAGCCTTCCCAATCCAAGCCGTCCCTTGCACATGCATTGATTACGGTGTTATACGTCACTACACTTGGCAAAACTCTCTCTCTTCATCCTATCAAGCAGTTCCATGGAAGCCTCGTAATGTCCGTTCCTCCCGTAGGCATTAATCAAAGAGGTGTAAGAAAACACACTACGTGTGACACCTTGACTATTCATCTCGTCGAAGATCTCCCTACACTTATCGAGCAGGTTCTCGCGACCCAACAAGCTGATCATGATGGTGTATATATGTTCAATGGGCTTACACCATATGTGGCGCTGCATGTACTTGAACAGCCGCAGGGAGCGCTGCCAGTCCCCACGCTGAGTGAACTCCTTGAACACCAACGCGAAGTCATCCAAAGAGAGCTTGTTCCTGAACACGTCGAGGCACCAGGCGATGCTGCCGCGGGGTGGGAGGCTGCTCAGATTGTTGATTAGGGGTTCCACGTCGTAGGAGTAGGTCCCCTTCGCTACGGACACCGAAGGGTTCCCAAGGACTATCTCCTTCTGCCGGGGGGGCGAGGCATACGACGTCGGTCCGGCGACTCCCCAAAGGCAACTGGAAATCTCGGTTCCTGCCCTGGCGAGAGTCCTGGGGAAGGGGAGGGGCAGGTAGAGCGCGACGGCGGAGGTCATTGCTGTAAATTCGCGCCCATGAAAAGCTCCAGAGCTCGCAGTCGATTTTGGCGGAGACCGTCGAAGGACGAGGAGGTTGAAGAAGCACAGGTGGGCATTCGATGGGAAGAGCATAAAAGCGCCATGAAACGGGGTTTTTAGGGGAGAAGACCAATAACATTATAGGCCCAATAAACGAGTCCCAGTCCAAGATAGCCACGTGGGTAACATGCAGGCGTCCACGTTTCGAAACTCTCCGACCACGTCAGGGGACGCGCATATAGAAAACACAGAAGTTTCTGACGAGAATTGAAAAATTGCGGCTAAACCAACCAAACAGGCCTTTCTGTTTCACCTAATCAATGCCCTGGTGGCAGTATCGTAATAAGATGGTTCCTCAGGGTCATTTGCGAGGGGTGAAATGGGCGTTTCATTTTTGTTTTTGTGTATATATATTTTTTAATTAAGCCCTTCGGTTGTTCGTAACAGACGACAGGCTTTCTTGCCGAGTGCAGCCGCGGAAGATGCTTTTGAAACGACTGAGAAGTTAAGAAGGCCCGCAACTAACCACTCCCGATCGATCGACCGGCGTCGTGATCGGGGAATGCCCCCCGTCTCGATCGAGGATGGAGGATGACTCTCAGGTGAGCGTCCCCTCGTGTCGTCCCGTCTTCTCCTTCCTTTCTTGTTTTGTGGAAAGGGCGCTGACTGTGTCGTCGTGGCGGCGGCGGGCGGTGCTGTTTCGTTTTCGGTTCCTGTTGGTGGGAATGAGTGAGTCTGTTGCCAGACCGGGGAGGATTTCTCTCGTGGTTTTGAAGTTTGTTTGATCGCGGGTTTTCTGGTGCAAAACGGTTGTGGTTTGGTAGTTTTTTTTGGGCACTCTGTAAGCTTTTTGATGAATTCGGAATGTTGGTGCGGTATCTAATCCGAGTTCGGATTTTGTGATTGATTAGGGAATGTTTTCGGGTTGGAATTGTGATAGCCGTATTGGACTGGCAACTTCTCTCCGTTGTTTGAAATTTGTTTGATCGTGGTGGTGGCTTTTCCAGCGCAAAATGGTTATAGTAGTGCCTTTTTGGTGCTTTGTTAGCTTCTTGATGGATTCTGAATGTTGTTTTGGGGTCAAATTTTAGTTCAGATTTTGTATTTTTGGTTAGGGATTGATTTGGCTTGGAATCATGATAGGATTATTCAGGCATTTGCTCTTTTTCTTGTGATTGTGAATTTTTCAGGCTGAAATGAATGCAGAGAGGGACTTATGTTTTGTTCTTTCTGTGCTCTTAGTAGTAGAACTCAGTTTTGATGCTTTGGAGGGTTTTCCTTTGGATTGTTTTTGTTTGTTAGAAGCTGATAGCACTGAAGAAGGCTTATGCGGACATGATTTTGAGTACGGCAAAGGAGGCAGCGGCACGTGTGATGGCATCGGAGAGGAAGGCTTCCAAGTATGAGAATGACCTGCTTATAGTGAAGGAGGAGGCACTGCGGCTGCTGTTGAGGTTAAAACACATATCTGATGCTAAGGTATGGCAATTGTGACATGGATGCTGAATTTTATAGCTTTGGAAATTGTGGCATCGATGGCCAATTATTGCTTCTGAAATGATAGTGCTGTTGACAGAAAGCATGGGGTTATTCATACTTGGATGTGATGGTTCTTCCTGGATGATTACTTTACCTTTTGAAGATGTTTTTTTTGTCAATTTTACATTGTGTATGTGGGGGATCCTTCTAGGACATAATTTAGATAAGCAAACTGATCTCTGGTCAGTCTTCTTATGGGCATGGGGGTTTGAATTTTGTTATTTGAGGGGATTTATTTATGAGTTTGTGGAGTATACTTATGCAACTATGAAACTTTTACTCAGTGTACTCACTTTTGTGGTATGCACTTTTGATGGTGCTTCTGCTTTGTCCTGATTTGGTTGCAGATCAACGAAACCGAAACAATTTTGATGATTCAGCAGAAAAAAATTGAAGTTCTGGAGACGCAGCTTGAGGCAGCAGAAACGGTAGTTAAAGAGCTAAAAGAAGAAATTAAAGAAATGAGGAACTTGCCGACCATCAGATGTTGTCAGTTGCATAAAGAAAGTGCTACATATTTGCAATCTAAGCCTCGTGACTTTGTAGCAGGGAGCGGGATGAGTACTTCTAGGGATGGAGAATATGCTTCTTCTACTTCAAGAAATGAATCTGGAATTTCTGGGGTAATCATATGTCGCAACAATGGAAGTCATCATTCTAATTCTTCTGATAAAGCAGAAAATTATGGCTATTCTACTCATTACAAGACTGAAGCTGAAGGTTTCCATGATACCGATAACCCAATATTTGAATCCAGAGGGCTGAGGCAGATGAAATCCAACAGAAACTCTTGGACAGTGCAAGATTGTGGAAGAAATCTCAGATGCAGTGACTCTTCCAAGTGTGGCATTGTTCAGGAGGGAAAGGTTATCAGTGACATGGATACTCAGTATTTGTTGGACGACATTCCAGATGAGTCTAGAAGGATGGGTGGTTCTATAGGAGCCTCTGCAATGAAGAAGAAAAGGTCTATAAGACACAGGAAACAAACGACTACCTTGTTTTCAGAGATGGACGGACTGGATGTCAAGGATGACCATGCTTGTATTTCTCAGCCCAATAATGTGATGAATCAACCCGTTACAGTGTTTTCAATCTGTGCAACCAGCCACGGAAAGCTCATCAATGGTCTCGTTGACGCTGCAAACAGTGGTGAGGCTTTGGCAGAAGAGGATACCAAACAGGAATATAAAGTAGCCGGAGACCTAATACATACAGCTTGTGGAAGTAATAGTAAAACAAAGAATTGCTTGCTTGAGATGGAGAAGAAAAATTTTGCTTCAAGCGGGGCTCCAAATACTTCCTTGGACGACAAGTTTCTGAAATACACTTTCCAAAGGAAACGCAAAAGGGATCCTTTGCTGAGCACTGATGGGGAATCCATCCATGGGATGCTGTCGAGGCTAAAACCTTCCTCATCACTTGATGAGAAGAACGTGACAACACTCTCTGATGAATCTCAAGATAACGAGCAACTGATGCTTGTGGCCCAACAGGTCAGACTTTCATTCCATTTGAACTCTTACTTCTGACCATGTGGTATATTATGCTAATAGCTTATGTTAGGAATCCTTACTTATTGAGGGGTGGCATTTTTTTCTTGATATTGATGGAGATATAAATGCTTTCACTTTTCTCATTTGCAACTTTCTGTGTTTGGCATGACCAACAGCACAATTGAGTGATTTTTCTTCTTTGGTTTCTTCAATCTGCATTAATATTCTTTGTGAGTCTTGGAACTAGGTATGATCTGACAGCATTGACGTTCTTGGATATTAATATCATAGGATAGTCAATGTCCTTTTGCCTTCTTTTTTTAATATAAATATGATATGAGATCAACCTTGTCATGGAAACTCCACTGATTGCAAAAATTATGGTCGGTGTTTAGAAAAATCTGTGTTATAGTTTTTGAACAAACCATTAAATATAATTCTAGTCTTGTTCTCTAAGAATATGTTCCCTACCACTGTCAACTCCCATTCATGAGCCCCGCATTCCTAGAGGTTAGTCTTGAGTAGTCCAGAAGAGATTAAACAAACGCCACAGGACTATTCTTCTTGATAATTTATGATGGTCTAATGTGTGGATTACGCCAGAGGTGCTTCATAGGTAGAAACCTTTTTATTTTCTAACGAATTGCAGTGATCTGGAACAGAATTCTTTTTCCCTGTAGTTTTATCACCTGCCAAACTGAAACCGTGATTACTTCTTTGCTCCTACTATCAGATGTTCTAGGAGATTTGACATTGTAGGATAGTCAATGTTGTTTGGCCTCTTTTGTTTTTGGATAAATGCAATGCGAAACCTTCCTTGTCTTGGAGACTGGGTTGGTCGAAACAGAAAGAACATTTATGTTCAGTGCTTAGAAAAACACTTCTTCTCCTTGTTAATTTTTGAACACGCAGTTAATCCCAATCACGTTCTTGTTCTACAAGAATTAACTTTCCATGACACTCCACTCTCAATTCAGAAGCCTCTCCTTAGATTATAGTTAGCAGAGGCACATAAGAGATTACACAAATGTCAAGAAAGGCCTCTCCTTCCTGATGGTTTGTGGCCTAATTGTGGATTATGTGGCAGTTCTTTCATAGGTAGAGGAAACCTTTGTTTATTGTCCAGGCAATTGCATTGATCTGAGTCAGGAATATTTCTTCCTGTAGTTTCATGGTCTGTCGAATTGTGACATGCAATTATTTCTTGGCCCCTACAATGTGATGTTTGCACATCGTTATCTGATTCTAAACATTTAAGATACCTCCAATTCAATGTCCGGCATGGCCACAGCTGTAGGACCGTTAAGGATGATGCGTTGCATCCAGAGTTGCCATCAGGCATGTGGCATATCGATTGTTGTTGAACGTTTCATCCTGTCGCATTTATTGGACTGCCCGCAAAACCATGTGTGAAAGAGCAGACTCCTCTCGGTGGGCTCCTTTATGGCCGTTCTTTCTTGACTGACGACACAAATGCGTTCATCATATCTGTGATGCAGCTTCTGTCCTTGTCCAAGAAAACATTGGTCAAATGTACTGGACCCAGAAACTGATGGCGGGGTGTGTGTGGTCTCCACATATGCAAGACGTGGTACAGGTAACTTTACTTCCAAAACCCCTGAGATTTTTGGTTTATGAAATTTAGGGCAAATCAAATCCTTACACATAGCGGGGAGAAGCTCCTTAGCCGTTCCTTAGTCGTTTTCTTTCTGTAGTTGTTGCAACAGCGAAAGGGTGAAGACGGTGTAACTACATAAGTCATCTCTTTCTTTTCTTGTTGAGGTAGAAGACGTATGGTTTAACTTCTCCTTAATATTATCTCCTTGGAATTATATGTAGTGGTAAATGCGATCTTTGTGTCAGACTCCCTCTGACTGGAATCGTTCTTCCTTCACAACCCCCTTCCGACCTTTCTTTCCTCCCTTTTCTTTTACAAAGCTGGAAAACTCAAATAAAAAGTTCTTTTGCCCCATTCGTGGTCCCGATAACACGTCAATGATTCTTACCATCCATCATCGTCACGTGAAGATTCTGCTGAAAATAAATACCGAAGAAACCAGTTTTGCATCCTGTAATAATGTTAAGAAAGAGAGGGAGTAAAAGTTAGCATCTGTTATTGTTTATAAACGAAATAATGCAGTGTAGGGCAAAGTTATTGTGTTCAGTCCATAGAGAGGACCACCACGACGTCATAAATTCCACTACTGAATAAGTCACAACAACCTTTGAAGATAACGCTGCCCGAGATGCTATCCAAAGAGCTAATGAAAAACTATGTTCTACTATTGTTGTTATTACCTTGAGTAAGTAAGAACTTGTGATTTACTGCACGGCCTCAGAAATCTGTCCGGAATCGCCGGGCATCTTGGCCAGAGGATTCACGACGAATGCCGTGCTGCCATGTGGCCAGAACCTCCTAATGTCCATGTCAGTCGCTTCTCTTGACCAGAAGGAATGAACTGATGGGTCCACTGAAGGGGTGAGTCTCGAAGAGCACAGGTACCGGCCTTCAGGTTTCCTCCAGAACTTGGGACTTAGGAGATCACCGGGGAGCATACAACAGGAAGTGCCCGCCGGATTTGAGTTGGCACCGGCACCCGTGCTATTCGTCATCCTCCTGCTTGTCACCGCCAAATCGTACGAGATCTCATCCAATGCCAGCTCCAGACCATGGACTCGTGTCTCCAGCGATCTCATCCCGTTCTGTGAGCTCCCCATGAATTTCTACACGACATTAGAAAAAGGATTATGGGAGAATTCGTTGCTGGTTGTTTTTGTTCATCGGTTTTGGTGATGAATAAGAACTAGAATTAACACTTCCAGTTTCAGTAGTTGAACTAACCTGTAGAAGATCCACAAGGCTAGACTGCTGCTTCTCTATCTGAAGGAGCTGGCTCCGTATCATCGACAAATCCTCGTATTCCTTCTTATGAATCTGGTGGAGATCATCCATACTATTACCCTCCACAACAGCAGCAGCCTCAGGGGTCTCCTCATCCAGACAAGGAGCTACCCGTGATCCTGACCTGAAACCCACAAATTTGCGAGGGTTCTCGTCTGAATTCTTCCCGAACAGAGCCCGTCTAGTCTCAGGCTTAGAGACCTCGTGGGTCACATTGCTTTTTCTAACAGAGGCAATATTTTCATCCATTTCCATGAGACCAGCCTCGCTTCTGCCATCATTTGTGACAGCAGCTTCCGCCTTCCAGGGCTTCTTTGGTTGAGGAGCAGGACTCGTGCTCTTGCGACCATCATTCCTCTTCCTGGCAGTGCTTGCAGAAGAAGAGTCGGGTGGTGTAAACTGGTTGACTGGGCTCTGCTTTTTCCTAATCAGATAGCCCCCCGAATTAGCCTGAGGAGAATATTTCGGTGCTCCACAATAATCCCCATCACTCTCATTTTCTGAAACAATAGAAATATCTGATACTGAGCAATCGCAAGGTAAAAATATCACAATTCTTTGGATGATTAACTGACAAAGAATCCGCAACCTCTAGATGAAGCAACGGACTCATGAGGAGGCGGCGAGATCTCACTGATGACATCCGGAACCTGCTTCCATGCCTCCAGTGCTTGATTCATCACCTCCCGAACTGCCTTGACCTACAAGATCCATGTACCAGATTCTAATCAAACAAACAAACAAAAAAGGGATGACCGACCTGGAAACTTTACTAGATCAAAATGACTCTCCATTCAACACCAAAAGCAACCAAAAAGGAAAAACATGGTGAGCTGCAAATCGCATATCCGTTTCTGACGCGTTCGCGATGCTGCCGCTCATGGCCACTGTTGCTTACCGCACCATCAAAGTAGTAGCTACTCGCGGATCCTTAGACAGACATAGCTATACTCAGATCAGATCCATTGCATATTCTCAGTCCAAATGTCTGGTTATGAGTAATCAAAACACGAATTGTCACAAACAACTCAGATCACAGCACATTGGGCAAGCCAAGGTTTCTAGAAATAAGGGCTAGGCTGTCGAAAATATCAATGACGCACCTTGTCAAAACGGCGTTTCTCGAGAGCAGCCGTGCATCCCTTCTTTAACTCCCTGGAGGCCTCACCCTGTGCGAGCTTCAACAGGACCTCGGCGGCAGCCTTCCTCTCGGCCCAGTCCTCGCTGCCCAAACAGGCAAACACAGTCCCCACCAACCCCTTCAAGTCCCTCCTTCTCACCACACCGATCAAGCTCTCCACAACCCTCATCACCCCAACCTTCCCCTTCCACCCTTCGCTCCTCATGGCTTTCTCGCACTTGGCGAGCACCTTCTCCAGCCTCTCATTAACATCCTCCATGGACCGAACCCCAGCCTTGTCGATGACGGCGGCGAGGCAAGCGGCAGCGGCGACACGGGCGTGGGGGTCCTGCTCAGTAAAGAGGGAGTCGGAGAAGGAGCGGAGGAGGAGGTCGAGGTGGTCGGGGGAGGAGAGGGGGAGGGAGGAGACGGCGGAGGGGAGGGATTGGCGGACGGAGGAGTCAGGGTCGCGGAAGAGACGGGAGAGAGGGGAGACGAGGGAGGGGAGGTGGGGGGAGAGGGGGACGGGGTGGGAGGCGGAGAGGGCGGAGAGGAGGTAGAGAATGTGCTTGCGGGCGGAGGGGGAGGAGTTGGAGGAGAGGGTGGAGGCGAAGGCGGAGAGGAAGGTAGGGAGGGTGGCTGGGTGGAGGGAGTGGTGGAGGAGGGAGTGGAGCTCGGTGGTGGCGAGGGTGAAGGTGTCCCGATCGGAGAGCTTCGCGAGGGAGGCGAGCGTCTTCTGCCGGAGTAGAAGCAGCTGTTGATGCTGAGGCTGAGACGGCAACGGAGCCATTGCCGGCTGTAGAGGCGGTGGCAGTCCGAACCAAACGACGACTACGAAGGGGACGGCGTCGGAGAGAGAGAGAGGGGAGGTGGAGGTGGTGGGTTTCGTGCTCCCTTTTTTTGAAAAATATAAAACAAGTATTACTTTTATAGTTGAGCCATTTTGATTAATACGTAATTTAAGAAGTTCAAAGGGGGGATGGGAATATTAAGAGTAGCAAAGCAAGCAACAAGGCGCAGGTGGATGATTATCACCTATATATAATTTGATATCTTAATGGGAATGGGGGATTGAGAACGCGATGGGTTTCCTAATAAAAGTGATTGCATGCAACAACCTAATTATCATCATTAAAAACCAAATCAAAAAATGCGGACAGACACTACCCGCTAATCAATCAAATTCCATTTTCCCCCTCCTGGATCCAAAGGAATAACATCATAAAACCCACCTGATGGGCAGGAAGACAAGAGGAGGTCTTCTATGAACTTAACTCCTCATAAACTTACTTAGTCCGATCCAATTAAGAGGGGGGAAAGCATAGCATTGAATTTCTTGTTTTAGTGGATAGAGGATGGGGGATGCTCTTTCTTGACCAAATATTATTGCAAACCCACCCCATGTGCTCTCCTACTACCCCCGATGGGAACGGCGCTACTTCCGAACAACATGTTCCCCACCGCACACACACACACACCTTCTAATCATTTCATTTGTGCATCCCTCCCTCCCCCAATTATGCGACGGAGCTGGGGAGGGAGGGCTACAACATACGACGGATGTCCCAATTCCCCACATCAAAACCCATGATGATGTTGTGTTATATGTCCGTCCTCATGCATTGTTTCATATTTACATTCTTTTAATTAGAATAGATCGTTCAGTCATTTCAATCAATCTACTCATCTTGGGTTCTGACTTCATCGAATGATGTAGCCATGTTTAATAATAGGGATAATTAAATATATCATCGTCGCTAAAATTTAGGAGGCATGGAATTTCATTTCTATTTTAAAATGTTTTAAGTAAGTCCTAAATGTAATATCTCCTCCATCACTAATGACAAATTTGCTGACATGGATCAAGCTGTCACAAAAAAAAAAAAAAACTAACTCACTTAATATAAAATAAAATTCTGGGTTATTTCTCCCTTGGAGATTCATGGATTACGACTGCAGAAAATCTCCCTGAAGAGCCATGAATGATATAATCTTGATGAGAACTGTGTTGTCGGCATTAATCGAAATAAGCACAACATCTGAATTAGGAGGCTAAGGGAAAGCGACCTCCCACTTTTCCTTTCTTTCTAATGTCTGTACCTTAGATTGGGTCGAACCCCCCTTTCTACTTCTTATTGAACACAAAAGCAACATATAATAAGTAAGATCCGAGTTTAGAGGCGATTAGAGATTTAGACAAACATGGGCTAAGATCGATCAACAGCTGCACATCAATTATATGGTAGACCAAGTCCCCCATCAACTTTCCTCAATCTTCCAAGAGTTCCCATCACATATATAGCATAACGATGAGGATCTCGAGGGAAGGCTTTTTGCAACCCGGAGAGATGGCCCTCTCTGCCTCGCCGGCCATCCCCAGGTAATCAAAGGTGTGTTGGCCCTTTTATATATATTCCTTGCCTTATTAAGCATACTCCATTCTCCCTTTTATTCGGTTTGGCGGCACCATAGGCTGCTATGGAGGCCATGAGCGTGAGCAAGAGCGGGCTTATTCAGAGTATCATGTGGTAGATTTCTCCCTCTAGTTTCAGGAGTCCGCGAGAAGTGCAGACGAAGAACGACGCAGTCAGGTTCTTGCTGGAGTTGAAGTGCGCTTTCAGGGGCGACAAGGAGAAGTATGCCGAGTTCCTGCATCTCATGAAGAGCTTCGGCAGAGACGGGTAATCCGTCATCAGCCTTGCTCTTGCGTGTGTGCGGACGGTCTTAAATCCAAAACCAAGTAAGTTTTTTTCACGTGTCGCGCTCGGCAAGGATGCAGGATCGGGAAGGACGAGGTGATATCGAGGGCGAAGCAGATGTTTGACGGGCACCCCGAGCTGGTCGTAGGATCCAATGCCTCCTTGCCGAAAGGAAAGAAGATTCACGTGGCCGATGCGAGTAACTTTAGGAGACTGGGACAAACCTTCGGTTTCCTTCTGCACATGCTTATTTGCTAATTAGTTACTAAATAGGACAAAGCATTTGGAGTACGGACGATGCCTCGACCCCTCTCCTTCCCTTGAAAGGTTGATGGGCCTCTTACCCACGTAGTTTTATGGGCTTGGGCTTCTTCTGGCCTTAAAAAAAACGAACATCATTCATCTCATAATTCTATTTGGAAGTTAAAAAAGGTTTATGGGTCAAAAACACTGAGGCGCCATAGATTAATGGCCCAACTCGTGACTAATGGGTTTGGGCCGCCTATCGGGACGCCCCAATGATATTTTTGATGACACGACGATTTTCTGACGACGACGACGACGACAACCGGAAAAAACCGAATGATTCCTGCAGCTTCGCCACGTCATCACCTTAAAAAACACCCAAAAGGGCGAATGTGTCATTTACATATTATAATATATATATATATATATATTGCCCTTCCAAAGAAGTAGAACCAGTCAACACAGTAATTTGGTCCGACAACCCGGGGCATTTTAGTAAATTCAAATAAGGGGTTTCCGTTATCCCTTCGTTCATTTCGTTTGTTCCTCAGCCTCCTCTTCATTCTTCCTTGTTTTTTTATTTCTCCTAACAATTGCCGTCTCTGTTTTCTCTCCAATCGAGCCGATTAGGGTTTTCTTTTCCTCCATCTCCTCCCAAATCCTCCGAGCTTCCGAAACCACGCATTTTTATTTTTGGGTGGGTAGATTATCGAACTCGTGTGACGTAGTCAGTCCAGGCAGATCGAGGGTGGGAAGCAATCATGGTTTCCGATTCGATTACCACCGGTCCTATCCCTTCCGCGGCCATTTCCGCCAAGAAGAAGCGGGTACGCGGGGGATTTTTTTCCTGTCGTTCTTCTCTCTGGGGTTTCTTGAATTGCTGATTGCGCTTATTCTGTTTTTTTTGGGTGTTTCGATCGAATTATTTCGCCGCCCGTTGCGGAAATGGATCGTTGCGATGTTTCTTAGTTACTGAATTTAGCGATTGTGGGGAAGGGTTGCTTGGTTTGGCTGCACGTTGAATCGAGGAGCTGATTTTTTTTATTAGGGATATGGATTTTGGAGGGATTATTAGGGATTTCTGTGGTTTTCTGCGGGGGAGTTGGTGCAAGATTTATGGTAATTCGTGGGATTATGGATTGGGGTATTGTTTCTTGCGTCGTTTCCATTTTCCTTTTTTGATCCTGAGTGTAGTGTATTCATATGCAAGATTTTGCTGTGTTTACAGGCGAATAGATCTGCAAAGCTTAAGCAGTGCAAGCTGGATGCTCGTCGCGAGCAATGGCTTTCTCGAGGTATATATAGTATTTGTTTTCTTTTGATGCCTCATCTAGTTCTAGTTTACCGGGAAGTTGTGTCTTCATCTGCGAGCTCTTGTCTGAAATCCTCTAAATGTGTGGTTCTCATTTGTCTAGCTTCTTGTTGTTCTTCCTTTTTCATCTGGAGGTCGGTTGACATTGGTTCCTGCGGCTAACGATTGTGTAGGCAAGGACAAAAGTCCAAGGGAGGATTGGGAACCGGGTCACAGGAATGGGAGGGGAATTGAAAAATCTCTGGACAATTTGGGGATGAATAGGTCTAGAGATGATGACAATGATGGATCTATTCATCAGTATAGCGATTCAGAGTCGCAGTCCAACAGCCCAACAGGTACGATGGGTGTATTGGGTGGCAATCACTCTGTCAGTAAATGCGCTCGAAGTAGTACAACTAGCAGTACTTTCAGCTGTGGCAGCAGCGTGGGATGCTGTTCAGGAAGTACAACCGAAGTGGAAGAAGGTGATGATGGATTGTTGGATGACTGGGAAGCTGTGGCAGATTCCTTGGCTGCCAATGATGGGCCTCCTCAGAATCCCCCATTGGGCAATGTTTCAGGGAAGGAAAATGCTGTTGACCCCCAATCTGAGGGCCAGCTATCGATGGAGTCAGAGAAACCAGGGGTAGAGCACGTGGGGCATGCTCACACGTCTGCACCGACAAGTAACCGAGCTTGGAGACCAGATGATGCATTTCGGCCCCCGAGTTTACCCAATTTATCCAAGCAATGTAGTCTCCCCATTAATGGCCGTCACTGTGGTAACGGAGCAATACTGTGGGCTCACATTCCCTCAGCACCTTCTTCATGTCCAATATGCTACGAAGATCTCGACAAGACAGATTCAAGCTTCTTGCCTTGCCTCTGTGGGTTCCGTCTGTGCCTTTTCTGTCACAAGAGGATCCTTGAGGAAGATGGTCGTTGCCCAGGATGTAGACAACCTTATCAGAATGACACAGTGGAGGCCGATCCAAGTTTGCAAGGAGGTGGCCCGACACTGCGGTTGGCACGTTCCTACAGCATGGTAACCAGGACATGAGATGCCTTCCTTTTCCCCCCAGAGACCCCTGTATGCATGTGTTATCTCTCTATTTTGAATGTGTCTTTGGAGTCTACCGCCGTGTTTTCCAGGAGTAGTAGGATGTCACCAAGGAGAACCTGATTTCGGCCGTTTCTCTTCAGATGAATCTTTCTCTTAGATGTCCAAGATGTAGAGAGAACTCATGCTACTGTGTGAATACATAAAGTTCATACGTTTTCTACTGTGTTTAATACAAAAAAGAAACGACCATACTTTCTCTCCTTTCTCTCTCACGTGAACTATTCTCATTCTTCAGGAGTTTTGTGGCTTGAATCAGTCATAGAGTAGAATTGATCTTAAATAATGCCTAGATCAGGGGTGCTTACAATTGTCTGAACTTCTCTTCGTTGCACGCTGTCGATGGGGCACTCTGGCTATTTAATCTGTGCGCGCTTGTTTGTCGTGTTTTCGAGAACATATCCTGTTTGAGCGTCAGGTCCTTCTGTTGATGTGGGTGGATGTAACCTGTCGAATCTCCACCGTAGTCCTTCATTTGTTGGGGGTTGATGCTTATTAGAACTATCTAGCCGGTCTTGCTTCCATTGGTTTGTGTATGGAATTGACTACAATTGCAATTCTGTCTGTTGATAAGTCTTATTGTAGTCCATTTCATTTGTAACATTTTACAGAGTGATTTTATTTCAATGCAAGCTTAGTTTACAGCTGGTATCAAAGTGGGATGTTGTGACAGCAACAAATGGCAGATTAGCGATTGCTTCCTGTGATCATGGAGTCCAATTGGGGATGAATTCCCTGATGCATGACTGTTCTCTGTTATGGTCTGGGAGATTCTTCCAGAACTTAACCAGGGTCGATTCTTCCAGGAAAATATCCTTCTCCACCTCCTCTCTCTCGTACCATCTCCTCAAGTTATTCTCCACCTCCAACACCCTGTTCCTTACTTCCCCGTAGGGCGTTTTCTTTGCAACATGAATGTTTATCTCCTCAACCTCTGCCCAGAAGCAGGACTCGCTGCTCGACCCTTTGGGCAGCTGCTCGAGGTGCTCCCTCCACCTCTGTGTGTACTTGTACCTTCTCGGCCTCCCTGCTTTCATGTAAGGGCCTGTATCCTCGTTCTTCAGGTGGCGGTAGTAGTTCGCGATGTCGAGAGGCTCCACGAGCCTCCTGTAGGTTGTCGCGAGTGTCCTCCACTCCTCCTCCGACTCGAACCTGTCTGGAAGCTCGTGCCTTTTCATCATCTCCACGACCTCATCCCATAGACCCGCCAGTTCTAGCCTTTTGATGTTGGCCTCAAAGTCACTTTCACCTTTCTGTACCCTGAAAGCGTCATAGTAACACACCTTGCGAGTTGCGCACTTCAGTCGGTAGTCTTTTAATGTGGCAAGTCCTTTTTTGATGCTTTCTTTCTTCTCGTTGATCTTCCACTGATTTTCTGCTTTCAGCTTCTCCCACTCTTGGGCAGCCCGAAGACACAGCCTCGCCCTTGCACTCTACGAACAAAATCACTCAGTCAGCAGAGCATTTAGAAGTAACTACACTAGTGAAGTTTTTCAGACGTTTGATTTTCTCTTCAAAAATTCAGTTATCGTACCAAGCCAAGGTCGTTCAATGCTGCATTGATCACAGTCTCACTGTCTGCGACGTTGTTCGTGCTCAAAGGCAGTTGCTGAAACTTCTCGAGGTAGATTACGTTTTGTGTTCTCAAGCTGCGTTTCAGTTTGTCGTTGTAAACTAGATGCTCCTCCAAGCTCTTCGATGCTACTTCCTTCCACTCTGCTTCTGAACTCAGCTGCGACGAGTAGAACAGCAGCTGGAGGACCTCATCGGGGTTCTTCACCACCATCAGCTTCCCCTCTCCATAGCAAAACACGTAACTCCCAAAGGGCCTGTAAGGGCTGAGCTCAACGAATTTGGAGACCGTGTCGAGCAACGTATTTGTGTTGCCCATCATGACACAAGCGGCATGGCTGGCAGCACAAGACGTACTCCTCAGAACATTGATGAAGAGCATCTCCAGCTTCTGTTTAAAGCCCAAATCAGATGTCGGACGAGGTGACCTTGGATTTAACAAGGGTAGGATTCCTTCCGCGTCATTCTTGACAGAAGAGACAGGGGCGAGCATAATCCGAGGGACGATGTCGTATCTTGAGACAAAATGGACAAAGTGGTCTGACCACCCCTCACGACGTACGGCGTGGCCGAAGATGTGGTCAGCGGTGAGCGGGGATCCAAAGGTCAGGCAGAAGGGATTGATCTGGGTCTTCTTCAATCTAACATACTCTTCAAAGAACCAAATTGTCGCAAATGTCGCGATCGGACCCCCAGACGAATGTCCAGCAAAAATCACCTGCCTCCCCTCCCTCGAGGCCTTCTCCACCTGAACACAATCAACCCGAAAAAGGTTACGGGCCACATTTAGTACGAATCGCCAATGGTTGAATGTCATCAGCTTACTCCAGAACAGGTATATAAATAGAAAGCCCCGGCCTCACCTCTGCGCGGAGAGTTGACTTCTCCTTGGTGAACAAGAACCGATCCAGGAAGGCACGGTTGACCTTAGCTACCTCGTCGTTGCCGATGCTCCGGAGGCAAGGGAACATCTCGAGGTCGATCTGGGACTCCCCGAAGGCCGTCCTCGCGGGGTCCGTCACGGAGTACCAGTCCCCAAGGGACCAAGATCCGGGGAAAGCAATCAAGGCGACACCGGACCAAGACTTGTCGAGTAGGAATGGCTCATTGGGATTCCCGTGGGCCTTGATGGAGAAGCTGCAGGCCACGTTGATGAGGTCCTCGGGGATGCCGAGGTCGTCTCTCAACCTTTCGGACGCCATCTCGATTGGGTCGTTGTCTGAATGTCTTACTTGGTGAGTCGTGGTTGGATGTCTGAGCCAAAGAGGGCCGCCTGCCTTTTAAAAACGGGGGATTGCTGTCTTCCTGCGAAATTACCCCAAAAAGTCTTCCTCCACAGAGGAAAAGGTTGGGGGGTCGTTCAAGTCAGGCATAGATTTCGACTTCTTTACAAGAGTTAAGAGAGATTCTTGCCTCTGTTTGTCCGGAGAGAACTGATGCCTTTTTGATTGGGACAATCATATGGGCTGATGTCGTATTGGATTCCGTCGGCCTTCTCTTTCTTGGCAACTGCAGATGTAATTAAAGCGGAAACTCCACCGGAGACTAACCGTGTGGACCTTGGCTTCTGGAAGAAGTTAGGCGCAAACGGACAAAAGGATCGAACTGGAAGCCTGGCAGTAGCCAACAACAGCTCGAGTTCAAGTTTAGGGTAGTCCTCCGGAGAAGATCGAGCTCGAGTTTCCAAGCAACCTGCGGAAAGTCGAATGTGAGTTTATGGTGCCTTCAGTGTGTCGAGTTTGAGAACAAGGGCGCAGGAAGGCTCAGGCTTTAGCCCACCATCTCTGACGCCTTTACAAATTTTGCTCACGACCTTTGGTAGTTACAGGAGAAGTATTGGCGGTTGTTGTTAGTTTAATGTTGAATAGGTATCATTTTCCTTTGTAAGTGTGACACTTCCTTGATACAATTGTTGCTTTCACCGCCTCCACCGCGTAATCCAACCGTCGGACAAAGGGGCCACCAGCGGACAATTTCCTGAGACTATGGTAGTCGTAACGCAACATTACTTACGTTCACAGGTGCATGAAGAGGTGTAGATCGGAGTTAACCCCACGTCGGATTAAATCAAGTCTGAACCGGCCAATACTTGACTTATCAGCTAGTTTTTAGGTTAATGTAAATACATGAAATTGAGAGTTCAGAATATCGTGATCCGACAATTTGATATTGATAGGGTGGAAGGACGGGCTTTGGTACAGAGGAGAGAGACTTTTGGGCTGGGCCGGGAAAGGTTATATTGGGCCCTAATCTTCCTTTCTGTAGTATAGTGCCGGGATGCGTGGTGGGCCGGGTTTAAATCCAGCGTCCAACAGTTGAATGAACCTGTCCGAATAATAATCTCTTCGTTGCAATCTTACCTAGAAAAACACTAGAGATTACACAAGCTGAGATTACAAAATTTCCAGAGTTATTTGGGTCAAGTATATAATTGTGGCCAAAGCCAGTTTATTATGCAACACCATCATACATCCCGGAAGAAGCTATGCAGCAGGTGGAAAGCATTTCGTATATGTAATATGGCGTGCGATACGATGGAAGTGTACTCACGCCCGCATGGGATTTTTGGATAATCACCCGCTGAGAGGAGGTAGTTCTTTGTTGTCATCATAGAATGATCTCCTCTTGGACGCTGACGTTCATAGTCTTGTGTGGAAGGACTATGCTATTGATCAGTACCACCTCATCTTCAACAGTCACCCCTTCACCTGCATTTACAGATAACGTAGGCTCCTTCAACTGATAAGCATAAGCAGTCATAAGGAAAGGGAGAGGGTGGAGCAAGAACGATTCATACCCAGGATGGTGATCCCAAGTTTGGCATTGTAGTCTCCTCCACCCTGCAATCAAATTTCATGCCGCCACATTAAAGGTTGCAAAGGAAGCAGTTAGAAGAAGATAACAAGAACATCTAAAGTCAAGCATCGTCCTCCATAGATTATTATCACTATTGGCCAAGTAATATGGGGAAAGGGTGTTTAAAGTGGAGGGCAAACAGCAAATTGATTGAAGCATGTAGATTCAGAAGACAAGGATAGTTGATCATATGCCCAGACTCTACTTGCCTGCACACGAGACCATTTCCCAATCGAAGATTTCCAGCCCACTATGGAATGAATTATGACTGCATTCTCCTGAATAATTAGAACTTAAATCGTCAATATAATGTCAAGATGCTCCAATGTTAACATATACGAGAAGCACTCTGTGCGTACCTTGATTTCAACATCATCAAGAATGATACAACTGATAAGCCTGGCACCAGCTCCTATACGTGCATTAGCGGACACGGAGACATTGGGTCCAATCTGCACTAAAACCCAGTAAATGCCCATTAAAAGGGCTTTCAAAAGGTTAAATATTACAGGAGGAATAGGAAAGTTGGTTCTGCCGAGTGACATGAACCTAAACCTTCAAGCTCATTCTATACCTACATCTGGGTTTCGTAGAAACGTAAGAGGGACAGCCCATATCGTCTAAATTAAGGTCTTGTCAGCCATCTAAGCTTTACCATTGGTGAAGTGGCTACTTAAGCTCGTAACCAATCAATTTTCGGCAGGTGCCACTACATAAGCTACAACATCCATTGCAGGCTAATGCGAAGGTAAGTTCAAGAAGAACAATTAACACCTTAGCAGTAGGGTGCACTTTTGCTGAAGGATGGATGTAAACATCACCAATAATGCTGGCACTCTTTGTTCCATCTCCACTTGCCAGAAGATGAGGGTAGGTGAATTGGAACTGGGCAAGATATAATCCTGAACATTTTAGGGACATTCTGCAAGTTTTTCAATATCAGTAACTCGAGCTGTAACTCAGGGAAAGAAGACAATCACTAAATAATATGTATCCGTTTTACCCAGGAGTCTTAATCTGTTCCCAGAAGTCCATGGTCTCATGTGTAAATAACTGCTTTTTTCCGGCAAGAGGTGATAAGATATCTTGATCGAGCCGTACAAAGTCTGTCGGAGGACTCCTGCACACACAAATACCAAGAGCTTGTCAACCACCTCATAGATGGTGCAGAACATGGTGACATTCAAAAGATTAAGAATCCTGTCAAGTAATCAAATCAAATGTGAATAATGTTCTTTCGCAGTCAATATTGTTATCATCAAGTAGTGTAGACACTAGTTTTTTGTAGGGATATGACTTCGCTTGAAGTTTACTTCTGAAATTATAAGTCCCCATTGTTACTCGAATTGTGACTGAAAAATGTTTCATCTTTACTTATAACATCTTTCTGTGAAACTAGATCAAACAATTAGAATAGGTTGAACATGGAAATAATCTCAGGTGGGATATTTAGCTAAATCCAAGGGAAAATAACAAGCGGACATAAATAGCAGGAAATTAATACCTCGTCGCTGGCTGTAGAGCTTCAAAGCTGGATATGCGTTTCAACTGAGCTGTTAGTAACCAAAGTTTGATTCAATAAGAGCGCAAGCATCATCTCCACAAAAGATCAATGATCATAACTAAACATTTTAGATTATCTAAAGGGTCTTTAGCTACATATAACACATAAAGAGGGAACGCAAAACCATCATAAGCCATTGCAGTCGATCTAAACTCAGTGGCAGCAAAGGATGTATCAATTTGGACCAGGAATTGTCGGGTCAAGTTTGCCCCCAAATTGAGCAAATATGGCTCAGAAGTCATCAAAGTAGGAAATTTTCCACTCCATCAGGTAATTGTGAACATTCACGGTTGTTTCAGATAAACTAGGGCATTCTACATTAAAGGCATACTCACCTCTGTCTTTCCGTTGAGTGGAAACATCTCTGATGGCAGTAAATATCTCAGGTGTAAATATGTACACACCGCAATTAATGAGATCACTGACCTGCGTGACAAATTGATGGTTAATTTAATATGACTCCTGAGCTAGCTGTACTAAGATAAAAAAAATCAGCATGGCCAGTAACACGTCCAAAGGAAAAGGTAGCAACTAATGGCTAGATCTATCCATTGACGTACAAAAGTTTCAGGTTTCTCTGTGTAATGCAACAACTCTTTCGTCACTGGATCCGCAACCAATTCACCAAACTGACTTGCGGACTCTGCAGAGACCTGAGATAAATACCCGCCAAGAAACTTAGACTATCCTATCAAGATTCCAGTCTCGAAGATATCCATAACCCATAAATCCTCCACATGCATTAACCGACCTTAATAACGAGCAAAGTGCCCATTCCTCCATATGTTCTGTGGGCCTCTACAATATGAGAGGGCTAACACTTTAGCTGGAAGAAAATACATGGACCGCTAGCCGATAATAATTGGATTTCAAAGGGAAAATGAAACCAAGGTTGCTGCAATAACTACTAATTTGAGACAGGTTCATGGAAAGTGAAATGTAACAGGTAGAAGATGATACCAAGCATTTCAGGGAGTGGGAAATTGCAGCAGACGTCACAATTCAGTAGGAAGATATGCGACTGCAAAAGAGCATTCGGTAACCATAGGTACAACAACGATGGATGCAGTAAGGAGAAGTATCGAGTTTCATTAGCCTTGTAAAAAAAAAGCATCCTACGGGGTCGTCTTCCATGATTAGATCCCTGAAATTGTAGAGACCGCCAGCAGAACCATGTGGCTTATCTTCCTTCAGGTACCTGAATACATCTCGACAAAGGACACATCACCACTCACCTCGCCAAGGCCCATCTCCATCACTAGCGAGCAGAAACACGCACGCACAAACAAGGGATGTACCTGACAGGCACCTTGAGCTCATTGGAGATAGACGAGACATAGAGAGCAAACTCACGCTCCTCATAGAAACCAATGAGGTAGATCCGAGCCAGATTCGGGATCTGAGGGCAGCACGAAACAACGGCATCGATGAAAAACGCAAACGAACAAGAGGACAGCAACGACCCCGCATCATCGAGGAAGGAAGCAAACCTTTTTACAAGCGGAAATGGGATGATGAACCATGGGCTGCCCGGCCAAAGGGAAGAGGGGCTTCGGAATATTCAGGGACAGCGGCCGGAATCGAGTGCCTTTTAACACCGGGGGAAAATAAAAAAAGAGGGTCGGCAGGGACGAAGGGATAAGGAATCGCGGGAACAGAAGGGGGGGACTGTCCATGAAACAATAGGGGGATTACCTTTGGTGGGGCCGCCGACCATGATGACGGCGACGATGCTCTCATCGTCACTCCCCATTTTCGGGGCAGATCGCAGAAATCCAGTGGAATCTCGACAAGGAAGAATTGGGGGGAAGGGAATATTCCTGGGATTAATTTGAGCTCCCGCTGTTGCTGGGGATAGTAGGGGTGGTGTTAAATGGTCCGTCTCGTCCTTGTGGAGATGGAATTCGGCTCTCCCCTTTGTAAAAATGACTGGAGCAGGGCATGTCACTGTGTGAGAGATGGGCTCTCCTGAATCGTAATCCCATGTTTTGTTTACTTGAGATCCAGATCTCATCCTTCGTTTCCGGTATCTTTTATTATTATTGTTGTTGTTGTTGCTGCTGCTGCTGCTTTTAGTTGGCCTTCATCGACCTCCATCCTTCGTGTATTGGCCAAAGATTCCCCGGGTTTAAATTAAGTATATGCTTCCTCCTGATTCCCCTCCCCCCTGTAAGAAGACCCCCCCTCCGTAAGCACGCCCTTCCCCAGATAGTTGCCGCTGTAAATCACGAGTCCACTCAAACAACGCTTTAGTAGCAGCTCGATTGCCCCGCATTCGTTGCAAGATATATTGAGGTACATATTCATAAGAATTAGGGAGTATAACAGTTTACGGGGAATAACACGTCGATTTTTAACGAACTTCACAGTAAATGTACGAAATGAAGTACAATAGCATACTAAAAAGAACATTCACTTCCATTGCTATAAAGAACACAAGTACAGTAGACAAGCAGGAAGTCATTTGGGGTCTTTTAAATGATTGTCTTATCTTATTACAAGAGACTAACCATGTATTTATACTAATATTTGATCGTATCATAACAATAATCGCTAACTTAATCGCTAGACACATTTCACACATGTTAAATTAAAACCAACTGCAACATTCAGCATGGTTCGACTACGTCTTGTAATGAGCTTCGACTGGAGTCTTCCCTTCGACTAAACCTTGGCGGGACTTTGACTTATTCATGCTTCTAATTAACTATGCTTCGACTAGGCCATATAGCTGTATTGTGCTTCAATCACTAGTTCAAGGATCCGACGATGGGCTTTACCTGCATCGTAGCCTAAAATAACTTTACAGTGTAAACAATAACTCTGGGCGACAGCGCAAAAGGCACAAACCTTTTGTAGTTTAGAAACGTAAAAGGCTGAATGAATTTGTGGAGAAGCCGGCACGTCCAAACGATAAGCCTGACCTTGTTCAACACCTTAAAAGGGCCATAATAGATAGGGCTCCGCTTCCGGTTAAATCACCAACTAATAGATGTCTGTCGATATGCATAAAGCTTTAAGAGAGACCAAATCACCGATAGCATAAGAACGATTAGATCGTTCTGAGCACGATGCAAATGGAGACGAAGCAACTTTGACATGGAGTCTCAGTCCTGAAGCACCCCCACCCCTATCCACCTCCAATACTGCAAAAAGTACCGGCGATGTAAAGAATGTGAATTAGAGAAGAACAGTTGCCCATCCATGCTTGAGCTTGAAATCATTGATCTGTCACTTGTAATTGTTAGAACAAATTTACCTTTCACTTATAAGATCTACGATGTACTTTGACTCTTACTCACCTTAAGAGGTGATTGAGAATAATAAATTAGGGCTTCAGGCTAGGGGTGAGCATTTGGAGTTCCAAATCCGAACCAAACCAAATACCGAAATTCTAAATTCCAAAATTTTATTTTTTTATCTTCCAAATACCGAACCGAATACCGAAGTTCCAAATACCAAACTACCGAAAATATTTCGGTAGTTCGGTTCGGTATTTGGATCTTCCAAATTTTATTTGGGCTGAAAATGGGCCTAAAGAAAATAAAAATGGGCCGGGCCCATAGATTTAGAAATTCAAGCCCATATTTTAAAATCCACATAATAAAAAATCAAATTCATAATTTGAACAAATTAAAGAAAACACAATAAAAACATCCACATAATAAAATCAAACAAAAACTCCAAATCCAGAAAGGCCCTTCAGTCTTGATTTTTCAACCCCAAGAGATTAAAATCATCCATGAAAGTAATCTCATTCCAATATAAGTGCGGACAATCCTAGCATTAACGAGATAAGAGTATTAATTTCATACAAATATCAACATTAAACATTCATAAGGAAAACTATGACATAAAGATTACCATGTTCGAATTGTTCTTGTTCAAAAGGATCTTCGAGTAACTCAACTTCACTTGAGTTTCCTTGGCGAATCCAATCTTGTGTGCACATAATTGCCTCAATACTCTTAGCACCCAAAGAACTTCTAAAAGAATCAATTACTCGTCCACCTATTAGATATTGAAAAATATTAGTTTGAAAAATAAATAATAGAATAAAAATATCATATAAGTTAAGAAGATGTGAAAAAAACTTACTTGTGCTAAATGCGGACTCGGAAGCAACCGTGGAAATTGGTATGGCTAGAATATCAGGAGCCATTTGGGCAAGTATGGGAAATCTAATAGCATTGACTTTCCAATATGTCAAAATATCAAACTTTGAATTAACAACTTCCGTATCTTCTTCCAAATATTTGTCCAACTCCGATCTATCACATTTATCGCCACCCTTCTTCCTCTTCATTCTCTCCAACCTTTGCAATAATCTCATATCACTATCTATTATAAATGTCTTAGATGATTGACCTTTATCGACAGCATCACCATCACTCCCATCATTAGTCATTACATCTTCACCATTCTCCGCAATCCATTTCTTTTTGTGCTCCGCAAACATATCATAAAGAGTGCTTCTCACTTGAGAAATCATAGCATCAGCCTTGTCAAGATATATGTCATTCAGACACAGCTCAACATAATCAAACTTCTGACGAGGATAAAAAACAACTGCGATAAAGATCAACTTATTCATTTTTTCCACATCACCCCAATACTTATGATACTTCTCTAACATATTTGTGGCCAAAATAACCAAGTCCACATCAGGAGATTCTTGCCATTCTCGCAAAGCCTCATGAAGATTTGCTAGCTCATGAAAGAAGACATTACAAGTAACAAGCTTTGATCCAGAAACTTTCAAAGTAAGCTCATAAAAGTACTTAAGATGTGTGACAAGTCTTCCCACATTTCCCCAATCAAATGAGCTTGGTATCATGCAAATCCCACTGTCATTTTCAAGATCTTTTCTAAAACTTGTGTTTTCATCATCATATCTCTCAAAGGCCTTCTCAAACTTGATTGCTGATTCTAACATTAAATACGTTGAATTCCATCTCGTTGGCATATCCAACACCAAAAAAGCTTTACTATCAATCTTCTCGGCAATTGCACACTCCTTAAACTTTAACAATCTTTGAGGAGAAGATCTAATGTAAGCAACAACTTCTCGAACTTTTTTCACCGAGTCAATCATCATATTCAATCCGTCCTTCACAATTAAATTGATAATATGTGCAACACATCTCATATGAAGAAACTCACATCTCATCACACTCTCTTCTTTGTTGCAATACTTTTCTTTCAAAAAACGAATTGCAACATCATTTGAACTAGCATTGTCCACGGTGATGGTCATAATCTTTTCTAAACACCATTCACGCATGCATCTATCAATGGCAACCCCAATATCTTTCCCCTTATGTGATGTAACTGGAATAAAACTCACTATTCGCTTCTGCAACTCCCAATTCTCATCAATGTAGTGAGCAGTCAAACACATATAATTGACTCTCTGAATAGAAGTCCAAGTATCAGTAGTCAAACAAACTCTTTGACGCGACTTCTTAAAATACTCTTTCAGTTTCTCCTTTTCAAGCGAAAACATGTCAATCACATCACGTTGTATTGTCCACCTTGAAGGAACTTTAAACTTAGGACATACAACATTCATAAAATGAATGAATTCTGGCCTAGAAACAAACTTGAATGGAAGCTCAGCAGATATCACCAAGTGCACCAAAGATTTCCTAATTGTTTCATGATCGCACCTGATAACAGTCATGTCTTTTGGATTGTTAGAATCACCTCCAGGTTTAAATCCGAGGATTGTCTGTGTTGAATTGGTTGACTTGATCCTTTCCTTGCACGTCGCGTTGTGACTCTTTAGCGAAGACGTCCCATTTTTCTTAGTATCTGCTCTCACTTCTACTCCACACGCTTTGCATCGTGCCAGCATTACACCATCGGGACCTTCAAATCTCTCATAATCTATCCATAAAGTCGATCTTAAAGCCATTTGCTTCCTCTTTTTTCCATCAGACGTAACGGATGTGGATATTGAAGCTGACTGACTAGCGGATGATCCCACCATCGGCACAGAATCACTATTCATCTACATAAGGAGAAAACTTTAGATTAACTACAATAATCGAAACTATCGAGAAGAAAAAACATAAGAGGTTTAGCATAATCTGATCATCAAGGTGGACGTCGATCGCGTGCCTTATAAGCAAGAACACGGTGAACTGCAACGCAGGTCCCACACGAGAAACACGATCATTAACCAAAACCACGGGTTGATTTAGGGAAGAGGATTAACGAACATTCACCAAACCCAACCACAACAACAACAACAGAAAAGAACAGGAAAACAAGATGATACCCATATAAATCTATTATGAAGTTGTGCCAATCACAAAGGTTTGCAAGAGGAGTTTTTTTTTTCATTTTATAGGTGGATAGAAAACATATTATCCACACATACATCGATCAAGGTGGTTTAAACTCCGCTTTTCCTAGATCAAGGATAATCAAGGATAATCAATTCCGATCCTACATTCCTAGAGATCATTGCATTAGTTTCATTTCCAAAGGGCTCAACAAAAGCAATGTAAAAGAAAATGACAAATTTTAAGCGCCTACGCTAAAACAGGCTGATTTTCCATCCATGTTAAGCACCTACGAAAATGACAAATGACAAAGGGCTGATTTGCCTTGGATGAAAATGACCGGGCGACAATTAGCTTTTCCTAATGAAAGTGGTATACTGCAGAACGTTTAGGTTGTGATATACTTAAATACGCGTAAGTCATGCAGGAGGACAACCTCAGTCGAAGCCTTCGACTCAGACAATCACACGACTTGAGGACAACCCAGAAGCTGGTAGACCAAAACAAGGCCAGGGGGAGAAAACCCTAAATCACAAGAACCCACTGGAAGCAGAGTAAACGGGAGGCTGTTACCTGCTCAAAATCCCCTTTTTCGTCGTCGTCTATCCGGAACCCCAAAACCACCGCCGATTGCCGCGAGCTGTCCCTGAGGCCACCCAAGAATCGTGCGGGAAAGTAGTGAATGGGGAGTAGGAGCTAGGTGAAAGAAGACCCTGAATGGACCGGGCTAAGCCCAACAAAAAATTTAAAATCAAGCCCAATAAAAAATTCGGTAATTTGGAATACCGATTTTTTTTCAAAAATACCAAACACCGAACCGAAACCGAATTTCAATTAAAATAAAAAACCGAACCGAATACCATATTCCGAACACCGAATTCCAAATACCGAATTGACGAAAATTCGGTTCGGTATTTGGAATTCCAAACTTTTTGCTCACCCCTACTTCAGGCATCAATTTGGGAAGATCCTAACTCTTTTAAAGTTTATTCAAGTCTGGAGCCACGTTGCGCAACCTATAAGTTCTCGATCAGACTAAATAAATGTATTAGGTAACGGCGTTTTCTTTTTGAGGTGCACGGACGTAAGTTAACGACATTATCGTATAACAAATGCTAAAATAAAAACTTATTATAATTGAGTTTGTAAATCGATATTTTTAATAAGTCAACACACATGTATATTAAAATAAATAAATAAATAACTTTCGTTTTGGGCTTCCAGAAGGCACATACATTGGATACGGATCAGACAGGAGGATCACATGCCCCTGACCCGATGAAATGTTTTAGCACGATTCCCGCATGAGGGCACGTAATTTAAGGCCGTCTATACTTTTAATTGTTTTGATAATATAATCCTCCCACCACCATACTTCGCCACGTGTCCCCATCCCATTGGGCACCCGGTCTGCTGCCCCCTACATAATCACGACCAGGCGTAAATAAAAAAAAAAATTATTGGTTGTTTACTTAAGAGGGAGGAGGAGACGGCATTGACGTGCTTTCGGCACCACCCTAAAAGTTGACGAGCCCCCGTTCTTTCTCCATCCCTAATGGCGTCGGGAGGAGACTCGTGGGCGGAGCAGTGGGGCTACAACGACGAGCGTGACGACGATGCCCCTGATGCGAAGAAGAAGAAGAAGAAGGGGAGCGGAGGCGGAGGGGGGACGTCGTCCTACAAGCAGAAGTTCGGGGAAGGGCTGGTGAAGACGAAGAGCGCGGCGTCGAGTGGGGTGAAGAAGGTGAAGGAAGGGACGACGGTGGGGATCAACTGGATCAAGGACAAGTATCAGAAGACCACCCAGAAAGGCAAGCAGTAAAACTACACAGCGATTGCCCCCCCCCCCCCCCCCTGTTCCTTTTGGTTGGATTCGATCCGATCCGATTCGATCTATGTGCATGTGTTCAGGATGTCGATCTGATTTAGGGGTCAGATGCATATCTTGGGAATATAATTGCTGGTAATGAAAAATCTTCGTGTGGTTTCGCCAAACGACGCATCTTGGAAAATAATTCGGCAACTTACCCATCATAGTCGGCCTTAAGGCCGACTTTGGTTTACAAGGAAGGTCGACTTCGGTAAAGCCGACTTCCTCTGCCAAATTTTTTTTTAAGTTAATGGAAGTCGGCCTTTGTAAGGCCGACTTCCACTCACTTAGAAAAAAAAATATACGAGAAGAAGTCGGCCTTTGTAAAACCGACTTCAGTGCGTTCTGAACAAAGTCGGCCTTACAAAGGCCGACTTCCGGTAACTTAAAAAAAAATTATGGAAGTCGGTCTTACAAAGGCCGACTTTCTCAGTATATTTTTTTTTTTCTGAGTAGAAGTCGGCCTTTGTAAGGCCGACTTCGATTCTGGAAAATCAAAGTCGGCCTTACAAAGACCGACTTTGGTTCTCCAACCTGCATGTTCTTCCTGCCTGTTCATAATGTGGGCTTAATCGGGCCAAATACAAGCCCAAGTTTTATCGGCCCAATATAAAACCCACCACCGTCATTAGGTTATAGATATAACAACCAGTGGAAGGGATTGCCTTTTCCTTTATAGGCAAATAATTATTAGAAAAGATATGTTTAATTAGGTGTCTTAATTGATGAATCCTTTTGTTGGCGGACAAAAGGAGGGGTTATTCGATCTGATCTGATCTTCGATGGAAAATGGGCAGTTGTTATTACGAGTTCTTGTTTAGGAATTTTGAAACTACGAACGTTGCTGCGGACGAGGGTCAAAAACACGCAAAAAGTAACTCAAGGCATTCGGGCTTACTCTTTTTCTTGAAGAATAATTTAATGAATTGCTTTTTAGCCATCAACTTTGGCTGACCTTGCCAAAAGTGTTGTTTAACATCACACGATTCGCACTACCGCCTTGAAGAAAAGGCGTAGTTGACAATGTTGTTCTCCTCCCACTGCAAAACGAAAGAAGGAATTCCGTTTCTCTTTAACCAAACCCCAGAAAAATGCATATCCCCCACTCCTCCTCTTCTTTTTAACAAATAAGATCACCAACTGGCCTCTGTGCGTTACGGCACTTCTATCTTACTGTTGTAGGATTAACCGTGTGATCACTCTTGCCTTGTCTCGTAGCATAACGCCGACGAGCGACAGTCTAGGGGTTTTGTTATCGAGGGGTGCATAAAGATAAAACAATGCGTTCCAAAATAAGGTTTGTCGGAAAAATATATCCCAAAATATTACAACTAAATTTACCAAATAATGCTACATGAAAAAGAGTTGTCATGAAACAAATCTCCTCATACACACCTATTTTGTTTGTTATTAGCAGGCCCAACCCCCCACTTGAAAAAAGACAACTCCGAACCCGAAAGTGACAAGACTTCTATATATAAGAAGGAAAGATGTTTGTTAATTAGGTTGGTTGTACGAATATTTCACTGGTATAGTTTTAAAATTACATACCCAAAGGAGATGGGTATGTAAACCAAATAGCGATCTATTCGTGTATAAAAAAGCCAATCATTTCTATTTTTTTTAAAATTGAAACAAAACCTTATCTAAACTCATCTTTTGTAATCTCGGGGGGATTTGGTGTTAGAATAGCGTACTGACTATATATACCGAGCTTAACATACAAGTTTCAGTGGAGTCTACTCTAAAATCAATTGATTGTAAAAAGAGTAATTCGCTAGCTCTATATACTAAATCGAACTCATTTATCAATTCTACGTGGAATTAAGTATGCTATATAGCAACTTTTTGGCACTTGAAAATGTTTCGTCCCTCGTGAAATTTGCAAATCAAAGGGATGTAGATGACGACGATCGTCGTGACACAATTCCCTCCCCTCTCTTTTCGTGTGCTTCCCCGCGTTTCTCGCCTTTTATTTATTTTTATTTAAACATGTTTTTCCCTTTTCCTTAAAGGGGAGTTAGTGATTTTTGGCAGCATTTGTTTGTTGGCGTTGTTTTCTAACGAGGGTCAAGAAAAACAAAACAAAAAAAAAAGGAGGAGAGGAAAGCACTAAATACACGAGAGATTCGCACGCATCAAAATTCAAGAAAAGGAAGCCAAAGACGGACGTCATCATCTCTTTAGTTAACACTGGAAATCTCAAACTAAAACACCAAAACAAAACAAAACAAAACAAAAAACGAAGACAAGATCACTACTACTCATCTTATCTGATCTTTCTTTTGTTTTGGTTAACGAAAGCAAACGGAAGACACTTGTTTTACGGTACGGAGATTTTGAAAATGACAAAAAGAGGCTTTCTTAAAATCCCAAGGAGGAGTTCAAGTCTTCTTCTAGAAATTCAGGACCAATTCATTGACACATGAAAAGACCGACCACCCCACTCCCCCGCGGAATGATCACAATCCATTTACATTACCCACAAATTAAATAAATAAATAATAGGGAGAAGGGATCAATTTAATCGCCGAAGAAAAAGGAGAGGAGTGTGAAAGGCAAAGGAAAAGTCAGTTCTGACTCTTTTTTTTTTTCCGCTTTATCAAAAATATCCCCATATTTACAAAGTTTTTCAAATCTATCCTAAGGTTTAGAAAATATCTCTCCGTATCCAGAACTTAGACCTAGTTTCAAAAATATCCATTGAAGTCTCAAGGTCAGATTTTCTGAATGGCTGGAGAAGGAAAATCTTCGGGAAATCCTTCTGGGACTCCATCAAGGTTGGAGTTCGTTCCAGAGGCTAGATTGTCTCCTTTTGGAGTTAGCAAGAGTATAAATGATATTTTAACTCAGCTAACCATTCAGGGGAGCAATGAAAGTCTAGAAAGCCGAAACCAAATGGCAAAGGAAGTAGGCTCCATTGTAAACACAATGTTAGACGCTCTGGAAAGAGAAAGAGGTTTGAAAAGGCCTGAAGCCGAGGCGACCTCTGGACTGGAAAGTACTACGGGAAAACCAGTCGAAAGATTGAATCTGGGAGGAAGAAATTCCAAACAGAATCAAGGCAAGAGTGTGGATGAAATGTATAGGGAGTCAGTTGCTCCTTTCATTTTAGACTCACAAAAGCGAAGTGCAAACTTGAACTCCCAGAGTGGGGAGTTGGCAAAAGACTTAAGGAAAGCCTTAGGTCTGGCAGAGGATACCCCAGTTCATTTAGACAATAGAACGTTTAACGAACTGGTAACTGCGAAGAGGGAAATTTACAGGCCCGATTATCCTCATCGGACTAAACAAGAGTTTGTCCCAAGGGATAATATTTTAAAGCCAATAATAACCCCTGGTGCTTTTCTAGATATTGATTGTGAAAAGCACGTATCTGAAAAGATAGATGAGTGGTTATCACTTATTCGGATGACGGCGTCTGCAGGAGGAGTACCTCCTGGGGCAGTCTACGAATTATGTGTAGCAGCCCTCATGGGTACAGCGCAAAAATACTGGAAAACCTTAGTGGCGCACACAGACATTAAGGAAAAGATAGATCAAGCGCTGACGGTTGACGGAGTATTGGCAATAATCGCTGATGCCCTGAAACGTGAGTTCTGTGGTTTCTCATTATCCACTGAGACTGTGGAGAAGGAGCAGTCATTGACCGCTCTAGTTAAACTACAGATCTGTGATATGTGCTGGTTTGATAGCTACGTGTGTGAATTCCAGAAGTATTATTACAATCTGGATGTAGTATCACAACAGTTCATATTAGGAACCTTTTTTGCAAAACTTCCTGAACCTTGGCCGGAAGTTGCGCAAAAGGCCTATGAATTACTTCTGAGTGAGGAAAAGATTGTCTCTGGACTCGGAGGTAAAATTCAGGCGGTTAAGTACGCAATGCGCAAAGCATGTACTGAGCTCCAAGTAAAGGAGGCAGCTAAGAAGCTGCCATACTTGAATAAGAGCTGTTGTTCTCAGATAGAGTATGTGCCTGGAAGGTATGGATGCGATACTCGCAGTACTCCAGGAGACTCTTTGAAGAGAGGGAACTTTCCCCGTAAGAAGAAGTTTGTTGGGTACAACAAAAGGAAAGTTTGGCCCAAGAAGGACGTCCAGCGTAAGCAAATGGGAGGTCCTGCTTACAAACCAAGAAGGTTTGTGAGGAGAAGGGATAACCTGAAGGATAAAGATAGGATAGATGCTTTCAAAAGAAAGCATGACAAAGAGCCTAAATGTTCTAAAGGGAAACCTTTGAGCAGTTGTAATTGCTGCTGGTTTTGTGGTTCAAAAGACCACAAAGCGGATAGTTGTTCGAAGAAGAACCAAAGGAGAGAAAGACTCCGTATGGTCTTCTTAGATAACAGGAGTCATGAGAAAGAAGTTCTTGCTTACGAACCAATCGATGAGCAGGAGATTTCCGACTTAGACTCGGAAGTAGAGTCGATTTATGAGATAGTGTCGGATTATGATACAGACTCAGATGATGATTATGATCTTTGGACCGAACATCTGTTCATGATACGAGCAGAAAGGGAAGGAGATGGTGATGAGTTGGTTCCTTTGGAGACAACGAATCAGGTACTGGAGGAAACCCACCAGTACGAAGATCCATCCCAGTCAGTTCTGGAATGGAGGTTGCCAAATGTCAATGCGAGGGAGGTTTATGAAGTATCGAGATTTAGGTTTCGATCCACCATAGATATCTCGCAGACAGAGGCGACGGCTCAAGTCACAAGCACTGAGCTTGAGACTTTGGATATCCCACTCTTAAATGTACAACGCATAAGAGATACTATGCGTAACACGAGAGGTGTATATAACTATATACATATTGGGTTGATCCAGATAGGATTAGTCCCGCTGTTTCATTTACCAGCGGATAGTCCTGTGGTAGCAGCTGTAATCGACAAACGGTGGCGAGAGTTTAGAGATCAGCTGATATCAGGAATACAGGCCAACCTAGCACATGGCCCCATATGGTTCCAAGTCCATCCAAACTTTATGATGGCTTTGAACGATCGCTGTTTGGGGACTTCATTGACCTTAAGAATCAAATCAATGAATATGGATAGAATGAATCCCCAGGCCAAGTATTTGGCGTATCACACTAGGGTAATTTACCGATTGGTAAATACCACTAGTCCTGGTGTGAGGAACATCTCAAGACTTACTGAGTTGTTCGAGGAAGGTCATAACAACTACCAACAGTTCCATAGGCGTGAGGTGAATCCATTGGAATTAACCTGGCCAAGGAGTTGGGTTATGACTGAACCTGGTAGTAACTCTAGGCCCATTAGTGCGGCAAACATCCGACAAAGGGGTAACGAAATTACTCTTATGTTAGGAGATCCGTCAAGGGTCAATGAAAGAGCAGATAGGCATTTGCCTATGCTTAGCGAAAGAGCTGACAGGCATTTGCCTGTGCTTAGCGAAAGAGCTGATAGGCGTTTGCCTATACTTAGCGAAAGGGCTGACAGGCATTTGCCTGTGAGGATGCCAATCCTGAGAGAGCCGCTCAATAGAACGCCCTCTGAAGTCTCTTCAAGAGCTAGTGATGTGGGAGAAGACGTAATAGTCTCTCGACCAGAGGTTGCCAGCGCACCTCCACTAATAGAAGAGATGTCTCGAAGGTCTGTTGATTTGAGAGCCCCGTCGCAACATACGGGTAGAATCGTGGGGTATAGACAGGTATCATTACCAGTCTATGAAGACTCTGTAGATCAAACGAGAGAGGAATCCATAAGGATGTTAAGAGCTACCAATATGGAAAACTCTTTATCTGAAATTCCTGAGGTTTGTAAGGTTATTGAGCAGATAGCCGAACAAAGGTCTATACCAATAGACGATATCTGGAGGATGATAGAACCATCCCAAAAGGTACCTGAGAATATAGGGTTTAGTGTTAGGAAGGAAGACATGAGCACATATGTGGCTCTAACTTTCAAATTTCCTGGATACTATGAGTATTCTCTGGATACTTTGATAGACACTGGGTGTAGCATAACTTGTGCTAGACTCAATGCTCTGCCAGATGAGTGGTGGGAACCACTGCAGAAACCCATCCACATGGTTAACGTCGATGGTATGGCCACAATTGTTGGTCATAAGGCAAGCAACGTGCCTGTCTTTATTGGTGGACAAAAGTTCATCATTAAAGAGATTCTTGCACATCCTTTACTAGAGGCCGACATCATTATTGGTAACGCCTTTTTGAAGGGTCAGAAGGAAAACCTTCCTTTTGTGCAGAATGAAAATGATGTTTCCATCGGTGGGGTAAAGATAAGTATTCTACAAGAGCCTAGACTTCGGTTAAAATTTGGCTTTTATCCGGTAAAACGGACAGAATACTGTGGCGATATCCCATGTGAAAGAGCTTTCAGAGTGCGAGCTCAACGTGGTGATATACGGTTGGATGAGAACGATTCATGGGAACAAACCCTGTTTTCTCCAACGAATACCAGTAGTTCTAACTGGTATGACGACTTGTTTCCCAAACAAGAAGTGTGTATGGCTGTTAAGTTAATGGGAACAAAATGGGATAAGTTCCTAATAAAACTTGCCGATAATTTTAGCGAGGATCCACTAAAGTTATGGACTCGAAATGGCCTAAAGGCTAGATTAGAGTTGAAAGATCCCGGAACCATTATAAGAGCCAGAAACATTACGTATACGGCTGAGATGGTTGAGGAATTTGACAAACAAATTCCTGAGTTGCTTGGAAAAGGCTTGATTAGGGACAGTTATAGTCCACATTCTAGTCCTGCCTTTATGGTTATTAATCATGCCGAGCAGGTGCGAGGTAAAGCACGAATGGTCATAGATTATCGTCAGCTTAACAAAGCTACAAAAGACGATGGCTATAAGATTCCCACTGCGGGAGATTTAATTGATAGGGTAAGTCTGAGCCAACCAAAGTTCTTCTCTAAATTTGACTTGAAAAGTGGATACTGGCAAGTCAAGATGGAGGAAGAATCGGTTCCTCTAACTGCCTTCAATGCTCCGCAAGGAATGTTTGAATGGCTGGTAATGCCGTTCGGCCTGAAAAATGCTCCAGGCGTATTTCAGCGCAAAATGGATAATGCTTTCAAGCAGGTCCGAAAATTTTGTGCGGTCTATATTGACGATGTGCTAATCTACAGTCAGACTGAAGATGAACACATGAGACACCTTGATGAGGTGACTGATGTTTTCCGGCGAGAAGGCATGATTCTATCAGAGAAAAAGATAGAATGGTTTAGGGAATCAGTTAATTTTCTAGGCATGGAGATTGAGCAGGGAAAAATTAAACTGCAAAATCATATTGCTGAGAAAATAATTAATTTTCCTGACAGACTTGAGGATAGAAAGCAAGTCCAGAGATTCTGTGGATGCGCTAACTATGCAAGAAAGTTTGTGAAAGATCTTTCCAGAGATTTAGGTAGGATTGCGAAGAAAACCTCTTCTACAAATCCTTGGAAATGGGAAGATGAAGACACTCAATCCATTAGAAGGATTAAAGCAAAGGTAAAAGATTTACCACAACTAGCTTTACCTTCTGACAAAGACGAGTTAGTCTTGGAAGTTGATGCTTTCAAAGAATTTTGGGGAACAGTCCTCAAAATTAGAGGACGAAAACCAGAACCAGTGCGCAAATACTGGTCGGCAAGCTTCAAGGGGCACGAATTACAGTACCCGATACATGAAAAGGAAGTATTAGCCTTAAAATATGGGATAAATGCTTTTTACATCTTTTTGGCACCGAAAGAATTTTTAGTGCGCTCTGACTCGACCTATGTAAAAAGGTTTATGAGTCTGAACCTTATGGAAGCTAGGCATACTAGGCTCTTAAGGTTGCAGGAATGGTTCAGCTATTTTAAATATGAGGTCGAATACATCAAGTCCGACCACAACATAATAGCTGACTCTCTCTCTAGAGAACTTGCAAACACCGCTCTTTCTAAAAACTCTGCAGATGGATCCTGCTGCAAAGAGAAAGATATGCTGGGGATGCAAGAAGGAGGGACACTCCCGAAAGGTATAGTGATGCTGGTTCCGTTTCAGGAACGAAGGCGGCAGTACTCTGCTGGCAGTGCAAGCAACTAGGACATCGTTCTTACGAATGTCCCAAGAAGCTGAAAACTGCGGATTCCCAGAAGGGGAAGGCTGAACTTAAGGAGAAAGCAAAAGCTGACTCCAAGAGTGAGGCGAAACCAGATCTCCAGAAGGAGATGGCTAATCCCAAAGAGGCTAAGGCCAGATCTAAGGGAAAGGCGAAAGAATCCCAGAAGGGGATGGCTGGAGCTAAGGGAAAGGTAATAACCAATCCTAAGGAGAAAGCGAGAGTTTCCCAGGAGGGGAAGACAGATCTGAAGGAGAAGTGTAACACCAACTCTGAAAGAGATGTGAAGAAAGATCTTCAAAAGAAGATGACAGATCTGAAGGAGGAAAGCTCCAGAAGAGATGTGAAAATAGCAGATCTAAAAGACAAGGCAAAAGCCGAGTCAGAAGAGAAAGCCAAGAAGAAGAGGAAAGCCAAGAGGCTTGGATCTTCTGGTCCCAAAGGGGATGATTCTGCAAAGGATGGTCCTAAGAAGGACGGAAGGGTTGAAGAACCTTGGTGGTCTCCATTGACCATGGAGCAGTTCAATTACTGCCGAAACCACTTAGCCAAAGAGCAGAAAATTTCCATTAATCAGGCTGTAGAATCCTACAAGGCTTTGTTACAACAAAGCAAGGAGGAATAGAAGGAGAATATGGAAACACAGTATACGGAGGAAGAGGCTAAGTTTAAGGCCATAATAGGCGAGCCAATTCAAGTGGTAGACCCTGAACCAAGGGGAGAACCAGAGGAAGTGGCTGCAATGGAGTGTGAGCAATACTTCGACTTCGGAAGTGCTTACGCAGCATTGGAAGGTAATCTGGAAAAGAAAGAAAGCCTTGAGGAAGCAATTCCTGTAAGAGACTCGATCAAAGAGTCTGGTGAGATTTCTCACGGTGATAGAGGTCACGATGGCAAGAGCCATGTTGGGAAAACCCAAGAGGATCTGGGAGGATCCTGGTTTTTTTATGAAGACTCATTTGATGACGAATCCCTAAGTTGGGATGCGGCTGTGGTCTGTGGAGGACTCATGGGTGGCATCAAACATGATGACAAGCACCAGATTGAGTTTTTTGCAAGAAAGACCGTTGAGTACGTCAAAGATCTGGAGTATAAGCTATCGATTATGGCTTCAGGTGAGGAGGAGCTGTCCCGAGTTGAAAAGGAAAGACAGCAGATATTCTCCACAACGATGTCTATAATACCAGGGGAAATCAGAGATTATGACGTCCCAAAGGTAGTAGTGGACATGAGTGAATCATCGCTTGAGGAGAACACTGTACTTCAGCCGTATCTACACTGGATATCGGGGAAGTGGCCGTCTCTGAGAATTCACTCAGATATGGTGGGAGTAGCAGCGCCTTACGTATATGCTGGGTTTGTAGACGTACTGGAAATCGACAGATCCGAACCAGAATGTATGGAACCCCTGCCTACGTTAGTAAGGTTTGTACTCGGATGCCTAGGCTACGGACCAAAGTATGCCACGGCGTTGATTACTAGCACAATAATGGAGGAGGAAGACCATCCGCAGTATGGGAAGGTGATACTTCAAAATCTGCAAGTATGGGACATCCATCCATGTGAGAGTAGACGTCTGGTGGAACCTCAACGACAAGACCTCGATCAGAGAGGTTTATGGCGAAAATACTACAAGGACAAAACCGTCCGGAAAGCCATAAAGGTTGAGTTCCTTAAAGATGTGCTGGAGCATGTGTTATCCCGCAAGGACGAATACTACGTGCTCTGTGATGGTATGATCACCGTCACGATTCTTCGGTCAAATCTGAGCCTCATCGATGAACAAGCAGGAGACCGAGGATGGCAGAGAATGCTCGACCTTCTGGATAGCTTCTGGAGGCGAGAGAACTCTGAGCTGCACCTCCGAACCGACACCTTCGAGGTTTGGAGTAAGATTGCTGATTTTACAGACAAGACCTTAAATCAGCAAATCGAGCATGATGAGAGAGCCCAACAAATTCTTGAAGTGGTCCAAGACCCACCGGGACTCTCAGAGAAAGAAGGAGTTGGCGAAACTTCAAACGCCAACGACAATGAAGGAGTCTCCCAAGACAGCGCCCCAATGCAGACGAGAGAAGATAATTGTATAAAGATAGACTAGGACATTTTTGTCGGTCATTAGGACCCCACTAACTTTTACAACAGTTTAGATTCCTTTTACTTTTGAGCTGGCAAACAGTGCATAGGCACCAGCTCCTTTGTGTATATATTCACAAGCCCTCTACCTCATTTGGGGGAGGCGAATCGAATAGAGAAATTCTCTCTCAAAAACTCTGAGTAAGAAAATCTCTGAATCGCTCTCCGAATACATTGGTTAAGGCTAACGGAAGGTCAGATCGAAAGATCAAGAACCGTGCAGGGAGTATAGCCTCGGGCTGAAACCTTGGATGAGGAGTGTCTATATAAGACCCTCAGTGTAAGGGCATTGGAACGACACAGAAGAGCCTCTCCAGTTTACGGATGCGTTCGCTAAATTCTCTTGTTTGAGAATTGTGCTACTCTTGGATCTCTATTGTTGCGGAAGCTTGGTGAACCCTCTGAGCAACCCACTGAGTTAAGGTATGATAAACTTTCCGCTGTGTAGTTTATGATAATCTTCATGATCTAATAAGATTGTGGAGGTGGTGCAAAAGCACGACAGTTACGAAAGCAAGAGTCTTATGACTGATTGTCCAAACCCCGAGCTCCTACATTTGGATCACGGTGTGGGCAAGGATTCTGCTACTGGACTTCTCAACACGGTAGTAGATCGACTGGCAGGCCTCTCAGTGCAAATACAGCAGCTAGTTGAGCTTGTGGATAGCTACTCTAAGAAATTAGAAGAGCCGACTCTCTTGCAGAGTGAATGTGAGGAATATTTCCTTGAAGGTAAATCCAATCTTGGGTTTGCGGCAAGTTCGAGATACTCTAACGAGTATTCGAGGTTGGCAGAACGCCGGCGACAAAGACAACTGAGAAACTCTTCTTAAGTCCGATTCCTGTAAATCTTATTGGTATCCGAGCCGCTTAAGAAGAATTAATTTTCTTATTGTCTGGGAAAGTTAACCTAGAGACTGAGATAAACTTGAAACAAGTCGAAAGTACAGGCTACCTAGAGATACAATTTAAACTTCAGGCTAGATCGGAAAAAACTAGTAAAGTTGAGGGTATATTTGATAATTAAGCCTTTTCTTTAATAAATAAATAAATATTGATCCTTACTTTCATCTCCTCAGGCACGAAATAACATGCCCGAGGGGGGCCTAAAATCGTAATTCCACTCCCCCGCTTCCGACAGCTGCAATGTCTCCTCCTCCAGCTCAGACTTTTCTCTCCCTCCGTTCGTGCTTTTTGCCTTCCCTAAAACCCTAACCTCTCACCACCACCACAACTATCCTTCCTGCCTCCCCATGGGCGGAAACGGCAAGTACAGGTGGCGTTTCTCCATTCGCCGTTCCTCCGCCCCTGCTCCTCCCATGGAGTTCCTCTGCCCCGTCACCGGCTCCCTCATGTCCGACCCCGTCGTCGTCTCCTCCGGACAGACCTTCGACCGCACCTCCGTCGACGTCTGTGTATCCCTCGGCTTCTCCCCCGTCCTTCACGACGGCTCCGCCCCTGATTTCTCCACCGTCTTCCCCAACCTCGCCATCAAGAGGACCATCCTCGCCTGGTGCGATGGGGCTGGCCTACCCCACCCTCCCCGACCCGACTACTCCTCTGTCGAGGAGATCGTCCGTGCCGAGATGGGGACGGGGAGGTCGATTAGGGATTCCGAGAGGGACTTGCTGGACAAGATCGGGGAAACCCCGAAGGTTGTTTACGTGCACGCTGCCAGCGATCTTATGCCCCGGAGGACGGACAGGTTCTACACGAGCTCGTCCGAGGAGTCGGTCGTCGTGACCGAGATGAATCCCGAGACTCCCTTGCCCCTCGCCACTCGTCCCTCTTGTTATTACTCCTCTTCTTCCTCCGCGAACTCGTCCGAGTTCGGGGAGATCGAGAAGGCCATGGCTTCCACCCAGTCCTTGACTGCGGATCCCCTCGAGGAAGAGTTCTTGTCTAAGTTGAAGAGCGGTGACGTGTACGACCAGGAACAGGCGGCGGTTTCGATCAGGAGGGTCACCAAGACTCAGGAAGGGTGCAGGACCAGGCTTTGTACCCCAGGGGTGTTGTCCGCGCTGAAGCCTCTCCTCCTCTCGCGGTACAGTAACGTGCAGATCAATGCGGTGGCCGCGGTCGTCAATTTGTCCCTGGAGAAGTCTAATAAGGCTAAGATTATGCGATCGGGAACGGTCCCGCTTCTGATCGAGGTGCTGAAGTGTGGCATGAACGAGTCCCAGGAACACGCCGCGGGCGCGTTGTTTAGCTTAGCCTTGGAGGAAGACAATAGGATGGCAATCGCGGCGTTGGGTGCTCTGCCCCCATTGCTACACCTTCTGAGGTCCGAGAGCGAGCGCGCCAGGAACGATGCCGCGCTCGCGCTGTATAATTTGACCCTGGTGTACAACAACAGGATCAAGTTGGTGAAGCTCAATGCGGTGCCGCCTCTGCTGGAAATGGTGATGGCGGGGAAATCGACGACTCGGGTGTTGCTCATACTGTGCAATCTGGCGGCATGTGCGGAGGGCAGGTCGGCCATGCTGGACAACAATGCGGTGAGGGTGCTGGTGGGGCTGTTGAAGGACAAAGCCGGGAGATCCGAGACAGTGAGGGAGAACTCAGTGGCCGCCCTATTTGCACTGAGTCATGGGAATTTCAGGTTCAAGGGGATGCTGAGGGAGGCGGGGGCAGTGGAGTTGCTGGAGGAGGTGGAGAGGAGAGGGAGCGAGAGAGGGAGGGAGAAGGCGAAGAGGTTGCTGGAGATCACAAGGGAGAGGGATAGTAGGATGGAAGAGAATCCCGACTGGGAAAATCTCTTGGAACCAGACGAATCCAGCAGGAGTCAGTTCGCGATCCCCCGTGGCGGCGGGGGCCGGGCCATCGTCAACGCCTGCTCCACCGAGTTCTGAAACACATATATATATACATACATACACTATTACCACCAACTTCATAGATGGATAATTTCTTGGTGTTTCCTCCCTCTCTTTATGGGTAGTTTTGGAAGACAGAGTTCTGTGCATAGATTTGTGTTTTTTTTTTTGGGTTAATGTTAGATTTTAGGGATGGATTGGATTCTGGGATGAGCCGGCCAGCCATTCTCTGCTTCCTTCCTGATATAAATTTTCTGGGTTAACTGTAAAGGGCTCTGACCTCCCCTTGTAATGTTTCTCATTTTGTAATAATTTTAAAAAATTAACTGAGAAATCAACGAGAGTCGTGAGTTTGGTGTTGGTGGTGGTATTTGATTTCATTCCGGCTTATTCCGGTTTTGGTTTCGCAAAAATAGTTTATCTATTTTTCATTCTGCCCGTTCCTTTGGTAGACTAAGGGATGACTTTCGATCCCATTTTTTCCTCCGTTCTAAGTCCTCCTCCTCCTCTTATCGTCCCCAAAATCCCCCGTATGTGGTGTGGACTGGTAGATAATTTTAGGCCCGGCCGATGAAAGGAATAGTCTCCTCGACGGGTCGAGGAGTGTAAAGTGAGTGACATTGCCGATCAGATAATGTGAAATGGAGAAAATGCTGCGGCCGTTGGGCAGAGCCATGGGATTGATTATTCACCAACCGTCTGAAGATCTTCAATAAAAGCAAGCAGATTCTCCAATCAATCAACGACAGAGACAACGTCAAAAAAAAAAAAAAAAAAATCACGTCAATTTATTTTACTTTTTTTTAAGGAAATGTAGAATGTAAAATTTTCGACGGGAGCAGAATCCAAAATTAATTCCCATAGTTTTGTTTATATGTAACCAAATAAGGCAGCCGCATCTCTGCTGTCGACCTCGCAAGTTCCCGGGTTCAGTCTGTCTTGTTCATCTTCTTAAAGACATTCCATGTCAAAACACACATAAATATTAAATTATCCAAGCTGTCCAAACAATAATACTTCGCCATCCCTTGCCAATGGTTTTTTTTTTTTTTGTTTGACTTCCTTAATGTAATACAAATTTCCTCGAATTTTTCTTTTATAATTAATTCTTCATAAGTCTCTGATGACAAAGTAGACAAGAATTTGAAGCAGCCAACGTTCCACGACCAGATTTTCTGCATCAAGTCGCAAGCACAGCCCTGGCATTGTGGCTAGGGGTATGATTGACGGTGATGCTGAACACAAATCAAGTGCCTGGGCATTTCCACATTCCAGCTTAAGAATTTTAGATTTAATTGTAGTTGACAGACTAAAACAAGTAACTTGCTGGCATTCTTTAAGAGCAAATTTATGGGATCTAAAAAGCACGTGAAGGCTTTGGACAAACACTCCCTAGAAAAGAGAGTGGGATTGATGAAGACTTCTTTCACTCGTCGTAATCCACGACCTCCTGCAATTCGTCCAACAGCTCCTCCACCTCCACCTCCTTAGCCTCGTACACCTCCTCCTCGTCGCTTGTCTCCCCGTCCCTTAGGCCCTGTCTGTCGAGCTTCTCTTCCTCGTATAATTGCTTCCACCTGGTCACCCACTTGTTCCACTCGTCCTTCAACGCCTTCCGCTTCTCCCTCTCCTGCTCGCTCAACAGCATCGACACATCCTGGTCCTCTGCCTCATACTTCTTGCTGTACTTCTTCAGGTTCTTCGCAATCTCCTCTTCCTTCTCTGGAGTCAACAGTGAAGGCGGCCTTGGTCGCCACAGGTACTGCAAGATAACCCCCATCATTGCACAAACCATCAAAAAATTACCGTGAGATCTCCATGACAATCTGACAGGGAAGGTCCCGTCTTTTGTTTACCTGGTAGAAGTGATCCTTCAAGATCTTGTACAGTTGTTTCCCATGGAAGGACCAGATATTGAAACCATTTTCCATCCCATGATCAGAAATCACAGATGTGGCAACGTATCTGCAAAAATGTGCCAAAGTATTTTAATGGAGAGTGAACTCAAGCTAAAGTCGCCATGCACAAAAACTACAAATAAGACCACGCAGTTCTTCTACCTTCCAGTTGGATCCCATTCGATATCAGTCGCCATGAAATGCTCAGCGGTCGCCATGGTTTCCAGATCATCAACATTGTAGAACTCCAACTGCCCATTGAAGTTCTTCAACCCAGCGAGAATAATCATGCGACCAGCAGGCGACCAGAAGAGAGCGTTAGCCTGCTTCCCCTTCAGGGTAGTAAGCTTAACAACCCGCCCGATACTGCTGCCGCTCTTCATGGTGTAAAAGCTGATATCAGGTTTCGGGGAATCGCCATGTATAACTGCAAATCTGTGTCCCTTAGGCTCCCAAGCAAAGGCAATGATCTTGTCATTCTTATTCTCCAGTTCTAAAACCTCAATAGGGATGTCCCGTTCCTTTATTCTAAAGAGCTCAAACCCTGTGTAAGTACTCTTCTTGGTTTTTGTGTATCGCTCCACCTTGACAGCAAGGTAATCTCCATTGCTTTGCCAATACATTTTGCAGTCACTAACACTGAAAAGATTCTTCTGTCTCAACTCCTCCTTGCTTGGAATTTGGACAAGACTTACCTAAAGCAACAAATAGCTTTATTCAAGGAATATCCTTTACGAAAACATTGAGCAGGGTAAAGCTAGGAGAGATTGAATGCTTACTCGGGCTGGTTGGTTACCACCACCAAGTTCTGGGACAAATAGAGCTAGAATGGGATCAGTAGGGGACCAACTGAAATCTATTACATTGTCAACCTTCATGGATTTTTTATCAATGAGAGAAAAGGTTTCAGTCTCATAAACAGAGATGATGCCTTTCCCAATTCTCGCAAAATATTTGTCATCTCTTCCACCAGCCCACCTGGTAAGAATAAATGAGAAATTAAATTTCAAAAGCAATTACAGTAAAGAAGAGAAATGCATAAGGAAAAGAGGTTCACTTGAAAACAGGCCATGAGACGCTAGTAACACCACCAGGTCCTCCAATAGCAAAATCATCTGCACTTCCCTTGAAGTCCCTCATGACCTTTCCAAGTCTCACGTCAAATATATTTATCACAATCCTCTGCACGATATTTTTTGTATCAGATGAGCCAAAAGAAAACCAAAAATTGTATGAAAAATATCACGTAGCATAAAAAAACCTTAGGATCACGAGGGTTGCTTGGCGCATGGCTACTGTAGGCAACCAAATACCGTTCTCCAGGGGAAAAGTCGATTAGCTCCACCTGTCATGTTATACCACAGTCAAAATGTTCAGAGTATTGTCCATTAAACAACGTCAATCGTGCATGCATTAGAAGCAGATTATACCTGAGGATGAGCATAACGGCACAGACGGTTAAAAGTAGAGGCACCACCCCAAACAGCAGCACCTTGACGGTGCAGCGTTGCGAGATAAGTTCCAAGGGGCGACCACTGAACAAAGCTCTCTGTCCAAAACTGCCACCAACAAAAGGTAAAACTCAAAAAAGCGCCTTGCAATAAGAAATCATAAATTAATCAGTAGCAAGAGTCCTTTTTATCGTGATGAAATTGTGCAATTATCTGTTCAAATGAAAAAACATCAATGCTTCATAAAGGAGGTATTGAAATGAGAGGAGGGTATGAGAGTGCCTGCACTCACCGCACGCCTGTGCACAGGATCAGGTTTCATTTGTCTGGCATCATTCCACATGACCTCGCACATGACCTCAGTACCAGTACCCGAACGAATAACAAACTGGTCACGAGCCTTTTCATCCAGCAGCCATTGTTGAAGATATTCCTGACAACATGTATGCATCAGTACTCTTCATTCTATAAACTATTAACATGAACAATGAAGGCTAGTACATAAAATCCTCCCACAAATAAAATGCATATAAGTCATCTCTTTATTCAGCATGATATAGTACGTGTTGAAAGCTATAAGATATGAGACTTCCATCAAGAAGAAACATTAATCCATCCAGGGATAGATTATATTAGATTAGTCTCCAGAAGCAGGAAAATCAAATTATCTAAAAAGATGAAGAGGAAACACGGATATACCCCAGGGGTATATGGCTTGACTTCAGGCGGTGCCCACTCATCAGGAACCTGCATAAATCTATCGAATTCTTCAAACATGTTCACCGCAAAAATGTGTGATCTGTCTAGCTTGTATCCGTTTGTTCTCTCCTTAGCAAGCTCAGCTTCCTGCATTGAAAACCATGGAGCAATCCCAATCAAGGGTATGGCATGTAATTTACAGGTAACAGAAATCATGCTCACAAGGAAAGAAATTCTACACATATCGTAGACAAGCACAGTAAATAAAAGCAGTGCAGATAGACCACTTCAGGGCGACAATTTGAGAATAAAAACACACAATGTACTTACCTGAGGCGTGTTATATTCAATAAAACAGTAACCCAATGTTTTCTGGGTGTCAGGATCCACCGGCATCCAAAAGCCATCTTCTTTTATCAGGCCAATCTGACCATAAATCTTCCGGATAACACCTTCCAATTTATCAAACTTCTCCCGTGGAACAACAGGGAGATTGTCGACAATGATAATGTTATTCAGACTAGTGTCCAATTCCAGGTGGTCATCCTGGTAAAGGTCCTCGTCATCACTAGAAAACATGTCCATGAACAATGGTGGAGTCAGAGCCAGCTTCGTCTGATTTAAATCATGAGATGATAAATTTTGCATAATGTAACTTCTTCAGCAGAAGAAACCTATCACAAAGTGCAGCCTAAAAAGCCTTTTGCTCTTCTTTCTTTTCCCTCAACACTTTCTCATGGAAAATCAAACACAAACTTCTCTAACCGGGATGATCTCGAAATTCCTCAATCCGGTCAACTCTAAAGCCAAGATTGACCTCATTAATATCTAAACCTGAATTCCTAAACTTCACCCAAGTCTATTCCCGCGAACGAACACACTGTAAATTAACGAAATCAAACCGTAACGAAGCAACAAAGATAACTATAACCCCCTGCACCGATGCACGGATTCCACAGAGAATATCAAAAGACCACCTATTCCCCCACCTGATGACGCCGAAGTCCTCCCCCGGAGGAAGTTGGACGGAATCGAGATCGACCTGGGAGAAATCGATCCCCAGCCTCGCCGAGGCTTCCGCTATCATGACGTCCGCCATATCTTCTTCTTCGCTTCAGTCAGCAGCGATGCAGAAAAAAAGGAATCCTGGGCGGCGTCAAGGGCGGTGCATCGAATGATCTCGAACCTTCGATTGGAGACGACGGCGGCGGCAGCGGCGGAAACAGTCGAGAGGCCACAGCACAAAAACCCTAGCCAGTATAATCCCCGTTCAGAAAAAACGATTTCCTCCCTTTCCCGGGCTTCCTTCTTTATCAGGCCCAAAATCGAGAAGGCCAGTTTATTAGCCCAGTTAAGGCCCATAAAACTTAGATCCTTCGTTCCCTTCCCTTCCACCGGAGAAATCTGCGGTCGACCGGCAAACGATGCCGGAGAAGAAAAACCTGCCGAGCAAGAGGAAGCGCCGGGAGCCTCCGAATCATCAGGCCTCGCCAGCGACGAAGGACCCTAACTATGAGCCGTACCCCGACCACGCCCTGCCCACGCCGGAGGATTGCCTTGTCGTGCGGGACCGGCTGTTGGCCCTCCACGGCTTCCCGCAGCAGTTCGCCAAGTACCGCGACCGGCGGGTAGTCCCGCAAGAAGGTGGGGAACCGCCGCATTGGGAGGACGAGAGTGTGCTGGATGGGCTGGTGAAGATGGTGATCTCGCAGAACACAACGGAAGTCAATTCCGACAAGGCGTTTGCTTGCTTGAAGTCAACGTTCCCCAGTTGGGAAGACGTGAGCTTTTTTCCCTTCTGGATTTATGGGTCTGAGAGTTTTGCGTCTGTGGCTGAGTGGGCATTCTTTTTTATTCTTTTGTAAAGGTTCTTGCTGCTGAAACGAAAACTCTGGAGAATGCAATCAGATGTGGAGGTCTGGCACCCACAAAGGCGGCTTGCATCAAGAACGTTTTGAGGTGCCTGATGGACAAAAGGGGAGAATTGTGCCTGGAGTACTTGAGGGAGCTTTCGGTCAGCGATATCAAGGCCGAACTGTCCAACTTCAAAGGCATTGGCCCCAAGACGGTTGTTGATCCTCTTAAGCAGAATGAATGGTCTTGAATATTGTGCTGCATTATGATTTTTATAGGGTTGTTGATCAAGTCTTTGGACAGGTTGCTTGTGTTTTGCTGTTCAATCTTCAACAGGATGACTTCCCTGTCGATACGCATGTAAGACCCTATTATGATTTTTATCGCGTTATATGATTTGAAGTGAAGGGTTCTTTCTTATTTTGATGCCTACAGGTCTTTGAGATAGCAAAGACAATTGGATGGGTCCCGATGGCAGCTGATAGATTGAAGACTTATCTGCATCTTAACAGGAGAATCCCCAAAGAACTTAAATTTGACTTGAACTGCCTCATTTATACTCACGGGAAGCTTTGCAACCGGTGCAACAAAGGAAGAGACCAGCAGAAGGGAAATAAATCTGGGGACAGCGATTGTCCTCTTTTGTGCTATAGCAAGAGTATGTGAATAATTTCATTTTCTAGTAAACCCTGATTATGGATGATCTCCCATGTCACCAACTGCTGGTTGCATTGCCATAGATTTTTTCGTTTGGAAGATTTTTAGAGATGAACTGAATCCTCACCAATGTGATGACCCTATCAATATATAGTTGAGCTTTCGTGTTGGTGTTTCTTGTCATCAGTACCAGTTGAAATCAACAATCTACTGCTTTTTCCTGTTCCGGTTATCCTCCTGGTAAGTACAAGTTAATGTAGTGGGATTTGTGTCCCACCGAGGTATAAGACGCATCGTATTATAATTTTGGAGTAATATTGATCTTTTCACTCTAAAAATTGCTTTCTTTCTCACGGATTTTGCCCTCTGGAAGACCTGATTCTTACAAGTCTAAGTGCTTATATGCAGCTGCCATCTTAGGTCCTGTGGTTGGCCAAGAATGGTTCGTAAGATTAGTGTACTCTGTCATGTGAATACCTATTCGGCATCGTCTGAAAATGGAGTTGTAGTTGTTTTACAGTTTCTGCAATTCTTTTACTGTTATGTGTGCTTTTGTGAGGTTGTTGTTTCAAGCAATAGAAGGTGATGATCTAGGGTTGTGGCTGGAGAAGACATTTTTCTGGTCTGATTTGGGCCTTCCAGTCGTTGAAAATAAATGTGATTGGATAGGGCCCACAATTGGAATTTTCGATCCTCGGAAAGCCATCGAAGCTGTTACAAGTTATATGAACCTGGTCTGTCCTATCATATTGCAAGAAGGTTATATTCAGAGTTCACGGAGGCTGAGAGATGGAAGAGAGAAGATCTCATGTCCTTGTGGTGACTTATCCTGCTCAAGGCTATATCAACCCACTCCTTCAGTTCGCCAAACTTTTGGCAGCCAAAGGAATCAAAACGACTTTCGCCATCACTCGGTATACTATCCAAGCTGAGCACGTTGGTTTTGAGTCAATCTCTGATGGCTATGATGCCGGTGGCTTTCAGCTTGCTCCGAGCGCAGAGGCCTATGTCAAGTCATTCCAAGAGGCTGGTTCAAGAACTCTGTCTGAGCTTATTGTCAGGTTTAGAGACTTAGGTACCATGGGATATTGATGTGGCAAGGACTTTTGGAATTTCGGCAGCTGTTTTCTTGACAAATTCAGCGGTTGTCTGCTCTCTGTACTGGCATATCCATTGTAATGGCATCAGGTTGCCTCTGGCCCCGGAGGCCTTGCCCTTGACGATGCCTGGTCTTCCTCCTATCAACTGCACAGACCTTCCAAGCTTTCTTACAGATCCCGAAAGCCAGTCTGTCTATCTGGCATGATCATGGAGGAATTCACACTTCTGGAACAGAACGATTGGGTGTTCTGCAACTCCTTCGAGGAGTTGGAAACTGAGGTCAGATCGTTGCCGGTGAATTTCGGATATCAGAAGCAGCATTTTGCATTGATCTAAGTATGGTCTCTTGTCTGTGGAGAAGTCATTGATGAAAGAAACGAGAGGAATGACTAAAAAGTATTTATCTTTGCGTCAATATCCAATCCTTCGTCTCTTGGGTTGCTAATTCTTTGATTGTGTATCAGGTAGTGAAGATCATGTTTGGGAATTGGCCGCTGAAGTTGATTGGCCCAACTATTCCATATGATTATCTCGACCGGTGTAACAGGGAAGACAAAGTATATGGAGCCAGCCTCTAGGATACAAACCCCAACGAATGCTTGAGGTGGCTAGACAAGAACTCACCCAATACGGTGATTTATTTATCCTTTGGAAGCACGGGAAACATCCTACAACATCAGGTGGAAGAACTGACATGGGGTCTGATAGCTAGCAACAGGCCTTTCCTCTGGGTTATGAAGGACTTTGAACGCAAGTTACTTTCTCAGGTTATTGCAGCAATTGGTCAAAAGGCCATGTTTGTCGAGTGGTACAATCAAATAGAGGTGCGGGATCATCCATCCACGGGGTGTTTCATTACACACGTGGGTGGAACTCGACCCTCAAGGCCCTGAGCCTCGGCGTGCCGATGATAGGGATGCCATCATGGAGCGACCAACCAACTAATGCCAAGTTCCTCGAGGTAGTATGGAAGGTCGGAGTGAGAGCTTGGAAGGGTGAACAGGGTTTAATCGGTAGGCACGAGGGAGAGGCATGCATAAACCGAGTCTTGAATGGAGAATGAAGCAAGGACTTCAAGAGAAATGCCGCGAAACTGAGGGATCTGGCGAAGAGCGCCGTCAGAAATGGCAGGAGCTCAGACAGGAATATCAATGAATTCATCGCCAACGTCAAGGATGAACCTTGAATGGGTGTTGTGTTCGGTATACAAATACATGTTGTCCAGTAAAGGTCGCTTTGTGGATGCAGAGTGTACCTTGGAGAAGTCTTCATACTACCATGATGCTATTGAAATAATGGAGAGAGACCGAAGACTTTTTGGCATTTCAAAGGCAGCTGCCGACATTTCTCCCGAGCCTTTTGATTTGTTCCATGGATTATAGGGACACGCTTGGTGTATGATGTGACGAGATTTTCATCTTCCGGCAGCAAAAGGTCCAAGGTGGATGCTGGTTTTATTACACAGGTTCTCTGTATTTCTGAGATGGCGAGATGTTAGCTCAAACCAGTTATTTTCAGACGATAATCTGCTGTAATAATGCATTGCTGTCTGCATTATTCAGGTCAGATATTTGTCCCGTGCGCGATGAATTTGTTCCAAAATAACTTGGTTCGGAAATTATTTCGTTAAATAAGGTCGTAACTTTCGAAATTTGTTGAGTAAGGTAGTAAAATCGGTCATATAAAAGCCAACTTCGATAATGACCGAAGTCGGCCTTACAATGACCGACTTCATGTGATCCTTTCCACCCGCATGAAGTCGGATTTTGTAAGATCGACTTCTGAAAACTTAAACAAAAAAGAAATAGTTAGTCGGCCTTACAAAGGTCGACTTTGGTCTGCCACCAGAACAACTATTGACCACCTAAGGCCGACTTCCTTGAGTCACTAAGGGAGTCGGCCTTACAAAGACATACTTCTTCGGGGATTTAACAGAAAAATCTCTCATTCGAGGGATAAATGCTCTGAGAGTCCCTCGACCCCGACACCCCCGACCGCTGAGAGTCCCTCGTACGTCGGCAATCCAGTCCCCGGAGACCCCGATCTCGTCCTCGAAGACCCCGTTCTCGATGCCGGTGACCCCATTCCCGACCCCGACGCCTCAATCTCGACTCAACTCGATCCCGACGCCCCGAACCCGAGGTCCCGTCGTTGCGTGGTTCCCTGTCCGCCCGTCCGGCTGATCGTTCGTCGCCCATGCGTGGTCGTCTCGTGAGGTACGTGGTTAATTAGGGTTTTGTTAATTAGGATTTTATTAACCTAATTAGGGTTTAAGTTAGGGTATAAATTTAGTATTGAAAGTAGGATTTACGAATTACTTATAAATTGACCTAATGTTCCAATTAGGATTGTAATTAATCTAATTAACATCCAATTGGGGTTCGTAATAACCTAATTACCTATTAAGGAATCAACATATGTTTGAATTTGAAACTGCATTGTTCTAATTTGGTAGCTCAATTGTTAATAGGTATCGTGTTCAAATGTCGTTGATTGAGTTGTTGATTTTTTCCAATGGAAATATTGTTAATGGACCAGACGGAGTTGGTTATGATAAATGGCCAATAACAAGAATAGAAGTTCCCGAATTCGTGAATTATGATAGTTTTGAGCGCATTATATGCGATGCTATCGGTTTGCAATCAGCAATTTCATTATAGATTGCGCATATGTATCCGGTTATGGAGTTCAATAATGTTGAAGTGAAGTATTATCTGGTGCCTATTAAGACGGATAAAGATGTGAGATTGCTGATGAAGTTTGCTCTCGCATATCCAAGACATATACAATAAGTATATGTTTTTGCTTTTATCTGATGTAACAGTGTCGCATGGTATGCAACATCTAATATCAGTATGTGAGTATAGAATGGTGGAAGTAAAACATAATCTGGAAGTGGATCATTGTATGGCTATTGGACGCCAAATTGAAAATATTGAGGTGGAAGTGGACCAGTGTTATCCGATCGGACAATGTTTTACTGGACCGGTAGAAGTTGAACGTCATATAGATATTGTACTTGAAAAAGAAATTGTGTTGGCTGAAATAGAGAGGTGTTATTCGGTTGGAGAATATTCTAAACCTCAAATGGAAGATGAATGCAATATCCATGATGATATCAGGAATTCTGATGTAGATGTCAACACTAATGATGAGTTATTCAATGATGTTAATGCCGGCAATGGGATGCCAGATGACGAGAATGTCGACAATCGGATGATCATGGTTGTGGAATCAGGTGAAGGGTCTAGTACACGAAGTGCACGAAAGGATAAAGCCCTGTTATTTTATAATGAATATCTCGAAGACGTACATGAGAGAGTTTAGGAATGAGATTTCTACCCACTTGTCGATGCAAGTGACCTTATTCATGAATTTTGCAAGGGAATGAGATTCAGAAATAAGTAAGAACTCATATATGCGGTGAACAATTTTCGTATACTAAGGTACTACAATTATGAGATTATTGAATCTACGAAGAAATTGTGTAATATTTGTTGTTCAAAATTCGATAAGGGTTATAAGTGAAGATTAAGGGCGATACAAAGAACATATGATGATGAGTTTGAGGTGACAATAGTTGGACAACCTCATAATTGCGTCAATCCTGTTTTATCGCTTGATCATGTGTGATTGGATTCAAATTTCATGGCTCCGTTATTCAGGGGCTTTGTAAGTGAAACTTCGAAAGTTATAGTTACACTCCTTTGCAATGTCGTTAAGGAGAAATATGGATACGAAGTCTCTAGGAGAAGGGTGTGGGATTCCAAACGAAAAGCAATTTCGTGGATATATGGCGATTGTGATGAATCATACAATGAGTTACCTCATTTGTTGAATGCGGTTCGTGCTTCTAGCCCCAATACTTCCATTGATTGGGAGGTTCATACATGGTCGGTGATTCACAATTTGTTTTTAAAGGGTATTCTGGCGTTTTGGTTCTGCCGTAACAACATTTTGTTATTGTCGCCTTGTAGTCAGTATTGATGGAACAGTTTTGTACGGTAAATACAATCATAAGTTATAATTCTTGTAGTTTAGATGGCAACAATCATATCGTTCCTTGCGCATTTGCAATTGTTGATGAAGAAAGCTATCAGTCGTGGGGATGGTTTCTAAAATGCTTGAAACGTTATGTCGTTGGCGATGAGTGTTAGGGCATATATTTGATTTTAGATAGGTATTCCAGTATCTAGCGGCGGTAAACGATGTCGAAGTAGGTTGGACGTTGTTATTTGCACAGTGGAGGTTCTGTATACGTCATGTAGCTAGCAACTTCAACACGAGGTACAAGAATCTTTGTGGGAAGAAAAGGCTTGTTATTGTTGCAAGGAAATGTATGACGCCGAAGATGAAACAATATTTGCGTCATATTTTGAAACTATTCAAGAGTCGATAGATTTTTTTGATGAGATGGATAAGAGCCAATGGACTCTATGGGAACAATCGTTGGGAGATAATGACGACAAATTTAAGCGAGAGCTACAATGCTGTTCTAAGAGGTGCACGATCACTTCCGATCGTTGCCTTAGTGAGGAAGATGTTCTACAATTGTGTTGCATATTCGAATAATAGAAGAGATGAGGCTGATGCGACGATAAATAGGGGAGAAAAAATCACTAAAGTTGTTGTTGACAAGATTTTGATGATGAGTCAAACAGCAGGTTTGACCTGCTATGACTTTACAGAAGCTGTAACCTCCTGTAACGAAGATATGCTTCGTAATAAAGGAAACAAATCACGAAAATATTTTCTTCACCCTTCATGATCTTATCAGATCAAGAGACGTGATTAGAGAATATTTCTATAATAAGATATTTCAATAATTAATTAATTATTGATTATCTTAATTATATTATTAATTAAAAAAGGGAATATTCTTAAGAATATTATTTGAATTAATATTTATCTGATAAACAAATGTTTAAGAGTCAAAAATAAAATATTTCCTAATCAAGGAAATTATTTTGTTATTTTTGGCAACTTTTATCTAACCTTCTGTGAAATATTAGGTTATTTAGAAACCATTCTTAAACAATGTTTTCAGACCAATTTCGTCCAGATACAATGAAAATCTTATCTGGAACGAATTATGTCATTTTGGAAATAATTGATTGATTATTTCCTTGTATAGAAGGATAACTTGCTCTGACGAGCTGAACCTTCTATCATGTAATATCTGGGGAATAAAACGTCCGATTAATACAAAATTAATTATGGACGGTTCCAACAGATAAATAAACATGTCCATTATCAGATTTCTCAAGTTGGAAATAAAATATTCTTTCTTTCCAAATATAGAAGGTTGCTGACCGAATTAGGCTCTAACCTTCTGTAAGATACGATTGGATGATCTGATATCAATCAGAGATTGTCTCCAAATAATTTATACACGTTCGGGATGAATCTGGTCATAATTCGTATTTAGTAAAATAAGTTTCCTTCTTTACAGGTGGACAGAACTTCTATATAAAAGAAAACCCTAAAAACATTTTAAATATATACATCAGAGCATAAGTCTTGACATTTGGCAACGTTATTGGTTGTTTAACGTGTGTGTGAGTGTGCAGGACGGGTTCTCCAGGCGAGAGTTCTCGCAGGAGGTAACTACAGCGGGTTGAGCGTAGGTGAAGCCGCTCCGGTACTTCGTTGGGTACAGATCTGAGGGACTCGACCGGAACTTTGTCCGTGACGTCTGACTGCATGCATCAGGGCCTGGGGAAGGGTTCGTTAGTGGCGAGTAGGCGTACAGAGTTGGTAGGAGAGAAGGAGTCCGTAGCAGGGGTTCAATGGTGAGGGACCACCAACCTTCTGTAGTTGGTTATTTTGTTGTTTGTGTGTTTGCAGCAGGTGTGCATTGGTGAAGCCACTCCGTAGGCGTCGTTGGATGTGAATGCGAAGGACTTGACCAGGAAGCTGTCCGTGACGTCGAACTGCGTGCACCAGGGCTTGGGAAGGGTTCGTTGGTGGCGAGTAGGCGTACAGCAGGTCTAAGAGAAGGTTCTGCAGCAGGCGTAAGTGGTGAGGGACTGCGACCTACTGTAGACAGTTTATCTTTATTTGTTTTGCAGATTAAACCAAAAATACCAAAAAGAGAAGCACATCAGAGACATCCAAACACTTGGAGAAGGCGTCGTTGAATCTGTTCGCTGATCCACAGAAGCGACAGTCCGCTACAACGTCACAGAAGGCTGAAGCTTCCAGCCTAGGTTCTGTGCTCGTGCAAGTCTGGTTGATTTCCTTGTGATTCGACCTAGACTCATCCTAAACTCAGCAAGAGAGTTTCTTGCACTGGTTAAGCTAGTCTAACCGCACCGTGGCTAAAGAAACTATTTTCTTATACCACAGAAGGTTCTACCTTCTACACTGTAATAACTATTTCAAAGTATTAGTGAAAACGACCGAAAGTGGACGTAGGTGCATTCACCGAACCACTATAAAATCCCTTGTGTTCTTCGATTCATTTTGAAGTGCATTTCACAAGTTCTGTGTAACAGCAACTTGTTCCCGCTGTGTGGGTTGTGAAAAAGCGTTTAAGAATTCCTTAATTGGACTTAACACTAATTCACCTCCCCTCTTAGTGTAATCTTTGGGCCAACAATTGGTATCATACCGGGTTTCAACGGAAGCTTAACCGCTCGTTGAGATCTTATAGCAGCTCGAACCTTCTGTGCGCTCTCTGATCATCACCGCTTTGTTGTATTCTACAGAAGCCTTTTTCTCTGTTTGAATCCAACAACTGATCTTAGAAAGGGTATCAACAGAAGCTTAACAGCTCGTTGAGATCCTACAGCAGCTCGTACCTTCTACGTGCTCTATTTCTATTATACAGAAGCTTACGCTCTGTTACTTTCACAAGTTGGTTTGTTTCTACAATAGCTTTTAGCTCTGCTAGAACAAAATCATTTGTATTAAAACAGGATTCAACAAAAGCTTGAGTGCTCTGTTATATCCTATAGAAAGTGTTACCTGCTGCTACAGCGTTGTTTTACTTCTGCCGAAACTTTAAGGTTTCTGTGGAATTAAACTCTCTGGTATTTCTGCTCTATTCTACAGAGATTTGATTACCGGCAACGTCATTTTTAGTCTAACAGAAGCTTCTGTGCGTTGAGACTCAGTACAGTACCATTAAGGTTCTACTGTTCTGCGTAAAAGCCTAAACGTTCTGTGAGTTGAAAAATGAGTGATAATTATTATGTACCGAAACCACATATTGGGAATCCACCCATGTTTGATGGTAAAAATTTTTCCTATTTGAAAATTCAAATGAGTGCCTTTGTAGATGCAATCGATGATGATTTATGGTCGTTCATAGAAGACGGTCCACCTATTCTACCGATTGAACTACAAATTGGTCCTGATGGTCGTCCTACCCGGGAGTACCTTAGGATTAAACGACTCACTAAAACGGCTAAGTACTTAATGTTTCGTGCTATGTCGGAAAGTGAATTCACAGGAGATTGAGAATGTCAAGAGCGGGCAAAGAAGTCTGGGATAAACTTGTCACCATGTATGTTGGGACAAACCAGATTAGAGAAACCAAAGTGAATTTCTTAATTCATCAATATGAAAATTTCACCATGAAAGGAGAAGAATCTGTAGAACAAATGTTCCAGAGACTTAACCTCCTAGTAGATGCCTTAACTCATTTAGGCAAACACTATACTAATTCTGAATTAGTAAGAAAGGTTATACGAATTTTACCCAAATCTTGGGAAGCCAAGAAAACGGCTATTGAGGAAGCTAAGAATCTTTCTACTCTTAGATTAGATCAGCTAATGAGCTCCTTAATGTCATATAAAATGGAGAGAACCTCTAAATCTGATGTGAAAAGAGCTTCAGTAGACTTCAAAGCATCAGAAGAACCAATAGAAGATTCTGACAATGAGACAGAAATCGATTCGGACGATGAACTCGCTATGATTGCTAAACGCCTTATGCGGTTCGCTTCCAAAAGATATTTCAATAAGAGAAATCAGAAACGTGAAAAGCTATCTGATCCTAAGATGATCAGATGTTATGAGTGCAATAGGAAGGGACATTTCAGTCTGATTGTCCTTTACTTAAGGAGAAGGAAAAACCTTCTATACAAACCAAACCCAAAAAAGCAATGATTGCTTGGGCGGATATCGAAGATTCTGATGATGAGGAAGAAGAAGCACTAATGTGCGTAACCACTCACACAGAAATTCAAAACCCTATAGAAAGTCAATTCCGCTTTCGAACAGAAGCTACAGAAAGTGAATGGTATCTGGACAGTGGCTGCTCAAGGCACATGACCGGAGATCCATCCAAATTTTCTAAGCTGACTTTACAGAACGGAGGTTCTGTTAAATTCGGTGACAATAGCAAAGGCTCTGTCATTGGAACAGGAACTATTGGAAGTCATGACTCTATGGCTATAGAAGAGGTTCTGTTAGTTACAGAACTTAAACATAACCTGCTGAGCATTAGTTAGCTTTGTGACAAAGGCTATATTATAACCTTTGATCAAGATAAATGTTTTGGTATCCTAAACAACGAAGTCCGCTTTATTGGAAATCGGAAAAGGAACATCTACACTTTAACATAGGAGAACTTCTGTGTTATAGAAAGCTGTCTTCTGTCTGTCAAAGATTAAGCTAATCTTTGGCATAGAAGGTTAGGGCATTCTAATCTTCAATTGCTATCCAAGCTTGCTAGAAAAGAATTGGTAAAAGGCTTGCCTAATATTAAATTCGAGCAAGACAACTTCTGTGAAGCTTGTTCCCTTGGTAAGCAAACTAAAGCTTCATTCAAGTCTAAGAATGAGATTTCTACTACTCAGCCCTTGGAACTTCCACATATGGATTTATTTGGTCCAACTAGAGTTCAAAGTATTGGTGGTAGAAGATATTGTCTAGTAGTAGTAGATGACTACTCTAGATACACATGGGTCAGGTTTTTTACTCATAAAAGCGATGCATTTGAATCTTTCATTAAGCTCGCTAAGCAATTACATAATGAAAATAGATCTTTTGTGAAAGCTATTCGAACGGATCATGGTATAGAGTTTGAAAACCATGATTTCGCTACCTTCTGTGATGAACATGGTATCGATCACAACTTCTCTGCTCCTTACACTCCTCAACAAAATGGAGTTGCAGAAAGGAAAAATCGAACCCTTATAGACATGGCCAGAACCATGATTTGTGATAACAATGTTCTACAAAACCTTTGGGCTGAAGCAGTGAATACAGCCTGCTATGTCTCTAATAGAGTACTAGTAAGACCTAAATTAGAGAAAACTCCCTATCAACTATACAGGGGGAGAATACCGAATATTTCCTATTTTCATGCATTTAGAAGTCCATGTTTTATACTGAGATCTTCTAAGGACAATCTCGGGAAATTTGATGCTAAATTAGATGAAGGTATCTTTTTAGGATACTCACTGACTAGCAAAGCCTATAGAGTCCTTAACAAAAGGACTTCTACAATAGAAGAGTAAATTAATGTAAAAATTAATGACTCACCAACAGAAGATAATACTAATCAAGTAATATCTTTTGAACCTACAGAAATACCTGTAGAACCCAAATCTTCTAAGGAAGGAAGAGAAGGGAACGGACATTCTCTTCACAATTCTCGAAGAGAATATGAACAAACTGTTGAAAATTCTACAGAAGCATCATCTTCGCAGAATAATCAACAGAATGATATAAGAGCACCTGCTTTATATCAAAAACGACATCCTATTAATCAAGTCATAGAAGACTTCAATAGAGGCATTCAGACGAGACGTTCTGTAAATGCTTACTATGAAAATTCTGCATTTCTTTCACGGAAAGAACCAGATGGAATAGATGAAGCTCTAGATGATCCAGATTGGATCCTTGCAATGCAAGAAGAGCTTAATCAATTCGAAAGGAACAAAGTGTGGACACTTGTTCCTAAACCTGATAACCGTTCCATTATTGGAACTAAATGGGTATTCAGGAATAAACTCGATGAGTCAGGTGTTGTTGTAAGGAACAAAGCACGACTTGTTGCCAAAGGGTACTCTCACGAAGAGGGTATTGACTTTGATGAGACGTTCGCTCCTGTAGCACGTCTAGAAGCAATAAGGCTACTGTTCGCCTATGCTTGCTACAACAACTTCAAGTTGTATCAAATGGACGTGAAAAGTGCTTTTCTCAATGGAGAAATTAAAGAAGAGGTATTCGTAAGTCAACCTCCTGGATTTAAAGATCCACAACACAAGAATCACGTTTATAGACTTTCCAAGGCTCTATACGGTTTAAAACAGGCGCCTAGAGCATGATATGAGAGACTTAGCTCCTTTCTTATTGAAAAGGGCTATAAAAGAGGAAGAGTAGATACAACTCTCTTTCTCAAACATAGAGGTGATCATTTAGTGGTTGTCCAAATCTATGTCGGTGACATTATCTTTGGATCAACGGATGATAAACTCTGTACAGAATTCTCTGAACTCTCCGATTACTACAAAATTAATTATGGACGGTTCAAACAGATAAATAAACATGTCCATTATCAGATTTCTCAAGTTGGAAATAAAATATTCTTTCTTTCCAACTATAGAAGGTTGCTGACCGAATTAGGCTCTAACCTTCTGTAAGATGAGATCTTACGATTGGATGATCTGATTGATCTGATATCAATCAGAGATTGTCTCCAAATAATTTATACACGTTGGGGATGAATCTGGTCATAATTCGTATTTAGTAAAATAAGTTTCCTTCTTTACAAGAGGACAAAACCTCTATATAAAAGAAAACCCTAAAAACATTTTAAATATATATACATCAGAGCGTAAGTCTTGATATTTGGCAACGTTATTGGTTGTTTAACGTGTGTGTGAGTGTGCAGGATGGGTTCTCCAGGCGAGAGTTCTCGCAGGAGGTAACTACGGCGGGTTGAGCGTGGGTGAAGCCGCTCCGGTGACTTCGTTGCGTACGGATCTGAGGGACTCGACCGGAACTTTGTCCGTGACGTCTGACTGCGTGCATCAGGGCCTGGGGAAGGGTTCGTTGGTGGCGATAGGCGTACAGGGTTGGTCGGAGAGAAGGAGTCCGTAGCAGGGGTTCAGTGGTGAGGGACCACCAACCTTCTGTAGTTGGTTATTTTGTTGTTTGTGTGTTTGCAGCAGGTGTGCATTGGTGAAGCCACTCCGTAGGCGTCGTTGGCTGTGAATGCGAAGGACTTGACCAGGAAGCTGTCCGTGACGTCGGACTGCGTGCACCAGGGCTTGGGAAGGGTTCGTTGGCGGCGAGTAGGCGTACAGCAGGTCTAAGAGAAGGTTCTGCAGTAGGTGTAAGTGGTGAGGGACTGCAACCTACTGTAGACAGTTTATCTTTATTTGTTTTGCAGATTAAACCAAAAATACCAAAAAGAGAAGCACATCAGAGACGTCCAAACACTTGGAGAAGGCGTCGTTGAATCTGTTCGCTTATCCACAGAAGCGACAGTCCGCTACAACGTCACAGAAGGCTGAAGCTTCAAACCTAGGTTCTGTGCTCGTGCAAGTCTGGTTGATTTCCTTGTGATTCGACCTAGACTCATCCTAAACTCAGCAAGAGAGTTTCTTGCACTGGTTAAGCTAGTCTAACCGCACCGTGGTTAAAGAAACTATTTTCTTGTACCACAGAAGGTTCTACTTTTTATGCTGTAATCACTATTTCAAAGTATTAGTGAAAACGACCGAAAGTGGACGTAAGTGCATTCACCGAACCACTATAAAATCCCTTGTGTTCTTCGATTCATTTTGAAGTGCATTTCACAAGTTCTGTGTAACAGCAATTTGCTTCCGCTGTGTGGGTTGTGAAAAAGCGTTTAAGAATTCCTTAATTGGACTTAACACTAATTCACCCTTTCTTAGTGTAATCTTTGGGCCAACAGTTGCCATGGAGAGTTTCAATAAGGGAATAAAGAAGGCTAGAAATCATCAAGTCACACTTATAGACCGCAGTGATAGTACATTTGTTGTCACAACCAGAGGGAATCATAAGACAAAGACACAAGAGGTGCTCGTGCAAAAAATGACAAACCTCGAATACCATGTTCACACATGCTTGCTTGTTTCGAGTTTGTGAACGTAGATGGGTCGGATAGTATAGACAATTTTTAAATCCCCGAAGGAGTCGATCTTTGTAAGGCCGACTCACATAGTGACTCAAGGAAGTCAATCTTACAAAGGCCGATTTCCTTAGGCGGCCACCCGTTGTTCTGGTGGCAGACCAAAGTCGGCCTTTGGAAGACCGACTTTCTTGTGTCACTAAGGGAATCGGCCTCATAAAGACCGACTTTAGTGAAACTTTTTTTTTGTTTAAGTGTTCAGAAGTCGGTCTTATAAACACCGACTTCATGCGGATGGGACGGATCGCATGAAGTTGGTCTTTGTAAGGCCGACTTCGGTTAGGAGATTATGAAATCGACCTTACATAGGTCGACTTCCTTTATGATCGATGTGGGCTTTTATAAGGCCAATTTCGTTACCTTAGTCAACGAATTTCGAAAATTGTAACCTTATTTAACGAAATAATTTACGGACCAATGTTATTTAGGAAAACAAATCTTTGTTTCCACTACCCAATTGGACGACCAAAAACAAAATATTGCATAATATGAACAAACGATGAAAAAAATACAGACAACATATATCGACCCACGTCGATATATGGTGCTGGTCCAGGGTCGGCACATTCTCGATTCCTATCGACCCACGTCGCTCCTGCACGGTCCAAGGATCAGCACAACCTCAAATCTCATCGACCATCCCTTATCTCCGGTTTCTGTTCAAAAACCAAATTGTCATTAATTCAAGGAGTCGGTCGGTGGTGAGTATGGATATAAAATACTTGAATAATCTGCAAATGGCCTGCGTGATGGACCAGCTCCGCGCATCACCAAATCAAAAGTATTTTGTTTTTGTCAGAGGGATGCCGCTCTGCTGTATAAGAAAACAGAGAGGATAAGTTCAAAGGGGAAACAGAAGGCCGAGATTCATAGACCGATGCAAAGGAAAGGAAGCCCCCCACCTCCTGAAATTTGCATTTATTTCAAGAACATGCGTCTATTGTTCCTGCCTGTCGGTCTGGTTGCAGCCGCCATGGGTTTTGTTACAAGGCTGTCTGAATCGAAAGGGGCCAAAGACACGGAAAGAAAATGAAAAGAGCATGTTTAATTTGTTTTACTTATTATTTATTACAGTGGATTGATTCCCATGAGTGTATTCCCAGAAAAGGACAGGACTTGATCTCGAGTCACCTGTTACAGTTGCCCCGGGTAAAGGAAATTTGCCTTGGCTCCATGAGGCGGACAGCCAACACTGCTTTTTGTGTTTATATCTTACTACCCGGTCAAAAGAAGCCATCGATCGAGGACTTTAGAGTTGGCCCATCAAACGAAAGCAGTCCCTTTTCTCTCCCTTCTTCTCCAGGGTTGGATCATCACAAGAAACGTGTTCACCCCTGATCGAAATCACCTGGAGTTGATCGCTAGAAATGGCAACCTTCACAGGAACAACCCAGAAGTGCAAAGCCTGCGAGAAGACCGTGTATTGGGCTGAACAGCTCACAGCCGATAATGTTGTCTATCACGGGACTTGCTTCAGATGTCATCACTGCAAGGGCACCCTCAAGGTATGTCTCTTGGAGATGCTGGTTTTTATTTGGATATGCGTAGTTTTTTCGACTGATCTTCTTGCGCTAGATCGTTTTCGGAGAAGTTGTGTGTACGAGAGAAGGATGGGTATTGAAAAAAAAGGTGGATTCGTGGAATCGGGGTGATTTATTTGATTGCTTACTGATAGATCCCGCGTTAGAACAGTCTCGAAGCATTGGACTGATGGGTTATTACTAGTTTTTCTTGTTTCGGATGCCTTTCTTAGATGAGCAAATGGTTTTTGTGATCATCTCCAGTTAAGCAACTACTCGTCTTTCGAGGGAGTTTTGTATTGCAAGCCCCACTTTGATCAATTGTTCAAGTTGACGGGAAGCTTGGAGAAAAGCTTCGAAGGTATTCAAATGTCGTTCCATGCATATAATTGTAGTTAAACTAGCAGTCACGGGGCGCAAACAAGTTTGCTTAAGGATTTATCAACAGGTACGCCCAAGACCGTCAACAGATCCGTCAATCAGGTAACAAACAGCCGGGTCTCTAGATTCTTCTCTGGAACCCAAGAGAAATGCGTGGCTTGCAAAAAAACCGTGTATCCGATCGAAAAGGTCAGCATTTGAAGTTTGAAGATTCGAATTCTAATGAATGATAATGCTCGGGTACTTGCTTGTTAGCCTAAATGTTTTTGAATTCCCCGTTTTTCAGGTTGCGGTGGATGGAACTTCGTATCATAAGTTGTGCTTCAGATGTTGCCATGGAGGTTGTCTGATCAGCCCATCGAATTACATAACCCATGAGCATCGCCTCTACTGTAAGCACCATCATAACCAACTATTCAAGGTCAAGGGGAACTTTAGCCAGCTTGATAAGGATGCAAAAGTAGGAGAGGAGGTGAAGGTAGAAGAGGTGCCGATGAATGATCCTGCCGCTGCTGCATAAATGCTCTTCCGCTTGCAACATGATTGCTGCAATGACTTTTGTGTTTTCTTTTTCTTTTAAAGTTGTGTTGCTTGAGAGGTGACTTGTGAGGATGGCGGTTGCCCTGGTTCCAGTTCTTAAAGAAGCTTGGTTACGGTGTGCATTATTGTAGTAGTGGAGTTTTTGTTCGGGGGATTATTACAGAATCATAGGAATACAATACGAGGTTTCCTTTCAGTCCAGTGAGTGCGCCATCGGGGCTGAATCTGGTAGAACTATGCAGATGGGAAGTATCTGTTCAGATTGAAGGGGAGTGAGTAGAACTCTTCGCTCCTGGAATCACCCTTGAAGGACCTGAACTTGTCCCACCAGTGCTTGCCTCTGTCTTTTCGAATTGCATCGCCCTTTTTGAAGATTGTGTTGTCCAGGAAGTATGCCGTGCATCCAGCAATGAATGCTCCCGATGACAGAGGAACATTCACCATGTCATTGAACTGCAGACAAAACAATAACCAGGGACGTTGGCTGAAATTAGACGATACCAAAAGTAAAAAAAAAAGTGGACGACAACTGAGTTTATGTATTAATACCCATCTTGCTCTTGTATTGACTGGTCCATTTCCATTTATGGCTCTATATTCTTTGAAGTATTGCGGCACCGACAAGCCGATGAACACAGAGAAGCCTATGATGAATTTCACCCGGAAACTGTTGAGATTGCAGAACTGGAGAAAGCTCAGACCTCCGGAACCTGCAAAAAGGAAATGATCAGCAGACAAACAGGCCGTAGCGCTAAGCAGATAACAAAATGTAATAAATCCTACCAACATATGCAAAGAATACACAGTATAAAGCTGCAGATATGGGTGCTGGGATAGATGCGAAGACTGCTCCAAATTTTCCTGCATCTCAGGACAGCTGATGAGAAGAAGTGCAACCGAAAGCATCAGATTCAAAGCAAAGTGCAAGAGGCAGACCGAGGATGGAGAAGAAGATCATGAACCCTGCAGATATCATCACCGCCCTCCGGCTACCAACGCGTGTCAGGGCAAGAAGACCTGCATTCTCCCTACACGAACGGGTAACAGAAATGATAGAGCCACTCGGGAAAAAGCGATCGTGAATGCGCTTTTTCATCAGCAACGGTTACATACACTGACACAGATGAGCCCGCGGTTGTTCCGAACAAACCCGAGATCAAAATGCCAATTCCCTGCAAATCAAAAATACGTTTAGAAAAGCAGCAATTCGATGGAGATAAACCAGCACAGTGTACCACCTGCCAGCCTGCACCACGGCTCAGAATTGATGGAGGCAATGGAGACGCGCTTGCGAATCTTGATACTATTATCATGGTACCAGTGGACTGATTCAAAATCAATGATCATATAAGGAAGTAGTCAACACTCCACAGATGTATGTGTTGGTGGCTGACTGACAAAGGTAGCAAACACACCTCTACCAGAGAAACAAATGAGGTCATCATCATCGCGAAGGCTTCGCCGGCGTCAAACGAAGGGGTTCCCCACTGGAAAGGATATGGAACCCTTATCCTAAGCATAAGAATTGCAGTCAGCTTCAACCTTAATTTGGATCATGCTATCATGAATGTTATTAGAAGTGTATGTTGTTGACAATACCAGGGAGAAGCATCTATGAGCCCGGAACGATCTATGCGACAGCTCGATTGAGTCTTGGCCACTGCGTTGTTATATGCCCCACCAATAGTGAGAATGTAAGCATATAGCCAAACTATTCCCATGGAAAGTAGGACCGAAAATCTTTCGAGTAAATGGCTTCCTGAGCTGAATATATTTGGCATGTACTGCGAAACAAACACTATGATGACGATCTCCGGAAGTCCAATCTCCACGCATCTTGCAACCTGAAGTATATTGTTGAAGCAAAATGAGACGCATCGAATGTCGATGCATTTCACAGAGAAAAAGTTATTCCTTTTACCCCGGGAAATCCTAGCTCGTAGAGTCCGAAACCTACTAGCGCCATCAACGGAACTGAGGAAAGTGGGGTCAGGAACCTGGAAGTCGGAAATTTTGTTAAGGAGCGTTCAACGAATAGTTAAAGAAGGGATGATTTGTTTAACCTGGTGACTTGCAGCCAGATGCCGCTAAAGCCGAGTACGATCTGAAGAGAGGAAGCGACGATAAGCGATCCCTGAATGGCCCTCATTATCTTCCGGAACCTCTACACAGAAACAATTCCACCTCTAGCTAAAAAGGGAAGTAAAAGAAATGAAACAGAACGTTTGTATCTGGATATTTCGAGAGTGCTGCATGACTGTACTTCTATGGGATCGGAAGTATCACTAAACCGATTAGAAATGATTATCGAAGTTGTTGTCAGCATAAAGGTGTGTGACCCTCCCATAACAGCAGGCAATCTGGTCCCGAATAACGACTGAAGTAGCGTGTTTATGCCAGCAACAAAAAGCAGCGTCTGGATGACCTTTGACTTCTCCTCCTATCGAGATCAGAGTCGCTCGATAAATCAACGACATAAACGGTTCATAACTTCATTGTAACACCAACAAATGGTTAACTCTTGGTTCCTCACATTTCCGCCTCCCATCTGAGGGACAAGCACACTGGGGATGAACACAGTTGTGCCGAGCATCACGATGAAATGCTGGAAGCCGAGTAGAAAAGCTTCGGCTGCTCCATTTCCACACACAAAATCACAAACTGTTAGACTTCATCACTTGCATCGATGACTAAGAGCCATACCATCAGCAAGGTTACCAAGGGACACATCAAATATTCAGAGTAGTCCCCAAATTAGGCGGGAATTCAACATACAAAGAAGCACGGGCAGATAGATGATTACTCACACCATGGAGGCGGGCTCGAGATGCAGTAGAAAACATTGGGGAGCTGATCTTTGGAAGGGTGTGCTTGTGGCTCTTCCTCCTTTCCGGCCATGATTTTAAATTCCTGCACCTAAGATATCAGACAGAAAACAGAAACTCCACAGCAGTCCCGTGCGGCTTCTCTTACAAACTTGATTAGAAACAGAGTACTTGCCAGACTCCAAATGGAATGAGATGACCCGGATGGCCTAGGCGAAAGCACTTAACATGACTTAAAAGAGGGAAAAAGGAAATGCATTGAAGATGCAAAGGCTTGAGGACGAAAAATAGAGCATTGGCCTGCAGACAAACAAGAAAAGAGAAGAGAATAAAGCAATGACTCCTTTTTATCAATAAAACACCCCCCACAACGACAGCTACCGAAGCATGTACACTTACGATAATGATTCCGGGTTCTTCGTGGTTTCGCCTGTGCACCGCGGTGGTGGGTCACTTTGAAGGTCGAGCATAAGCAAATACTTGTACACCCCAACTGAGGAAGAGTGTCGCTGCCACTTCCATTGCAGGACCCAACAATATTCCTTCGGGTTGGCGTTCGGGGGCTTCTTTATTTCCCACCTTTGCATATTCCTCATCCCATCTTTTTATCTTCTAGAATCGATGGGCTCTTTGAAGGAAAGAAATAAAGGTTTGCAAGCAGAGAAAGCAAATAATATTTATTTTCCGAAATATCCAAAAATATTCAGAAAACCCGTGCCGACATAAGGATCAGCCAGACACTTCTTGAACTCGCGGAATGTGCACGTACGAAACGCCATTATGGCATGTGAATCACCCACCATAATATCGAATTTGGAGATCCGATGCTACGTAGAAATTATATGTAGGGGTTACCTTCACCTAGGTTAAGGGTCTCTCAACTATATTTAACTCCCAGGCTTTTTCTAGGCAACGTGGGATTATTCTCCAACGCTTCCAAACATTTTCTTCATCGTCGTTATCTTCTTCCCTGATTCCTCATAGGGTAGTTGGTCGTCCAAGCCTCCAAGATGATCATACAGTCGAAGTAGCGTGTATTGTGCCAGCCTCTTTATAGATTTTCCGGCGAGAGTGGCTACCTCTTTTGGTTGCAATGATCGAAGGCGAATTTTCTTGAATTTCTTCATCTGTAGCATGGAAGGCAACATGTTAGTTTAAATAATCTTTCAGACGGTAATAGTTAAGCATATGAAGACGTCCATAACATTCTACCGGTATGGGAAATGTACTTCCATAACCCCGTGTTCTTGTAGTGTCGCGGTTTTGGATGACTCTATTGAATGTATTTTTAGTTCTTTTTAGTGTCGCGGTCCAACACTATGACACTGTATCATTCAACTAGTATCGCGATCCTCGATCATGACACTCCACAAATCCACGAGTGTCGTCAGATAGCGAGATATGAGCGATATTTTGAAAATTATCGTATTTCAAAATTTTTCATAAACCAGACCATATTTTGGAATTTATAAATTGTAATTTAGAAATTAAGTAAGAAGCCACTCAAACTTGTCCCAATTCGTTTTTCTTTCGGTACTCGGTATGTACATACATACATACAATTTTTCTAATTGCCAAATTGTAAAGAGAAAATTAGTAATTTTTTTTTTTTTTTGCGTAGAAGAATTCGGTCTTCAATAAAAGGAAAGAGGAGCTTCATTGATCCATGAAATGTAGTTATTATATATTGTTTGTGTGTCTGTTTTAAAAAATAAGCACAAAGATAAACATTGTACGGGGAATGTTTGATAGAAAGAAACTACACAACTCTTAAAGAAAGGAAATCACTGTTTATTTGTTTCATTTTTTAATATTAATAAAATAAACCATTTTGAAATTTGGAAAATAACTTTCAAGTTTAATTTGACTTAACAAGCTTTCAAACAGTCCAATCAAAACTTTGCGACTTTTATTTTATTATTTTTTTTGGAAGGACTTTTTTAGAAGTCGAATTTTTTAAGTTCAACTCTAAGATCTTTTTCAAGAATTTCAAAATTTTCTAATTTATTTTATAATTGATTAAAAATTATTTTAGAAACATAACTCGAGTTTTTTTAGGATTGTACGAGCATAAAGATTAGTTTAGAAAAAAAATTACATGAAGGTAAGTCGTTGTTTCAGCGACGACTAAAATTAGTCGTCGGGTGAAATAATGTTTTTTTTTTTAAATCAAAATAGTAAGTTTTAAACTGAGCACGACATTTAAATAATTTGTGAAACTAAAATCATTTTAAAATTAACGTTACGAAGATACAAATGACATTTTCATGCTTACCCACCAAGGAAATAAAAACAATTCCCGCAGGTGCCATTTGGTTTGGTTGACAATCTGATTAAGAAAACCCTTCTCAACTCAAATCAACATCTCCAACCCCCTCCTGTGGCGGGCCCCCCCATCCATTCTTTTTCTTTAATACCAACACCACGTGTGTTTGTTGTCTCTTGATCGACCTACCATTTTCAAATCTGTCTCTTCCATATTGTTTTCCCCTTTTCTCAAATTACGGCGAAGGATTGAAATTGACCCGAGACATTATTTTGACACCCCTCCCCTCTCCGTAGGTTGTAATGTTTAAATCGGGACATTATTTTGAAAAATTTTAAAATTATTATTATTATTATTTTGAAAGTCCTCGACCCACGACCATTCGAACCGGACCGGTTGGGATAGACCGGGTCGTCGCATCGAAACCCCCCAACCAAGTCACGCCTCCTCCTCATGTCCCTCTATTTCCTTTCATTTTCTTTTGTTTTTGTATTTTAGCAGTCTCTCCCATCCCCATCTCCATCTAATAATCTTTTATTATCATTATTATTATTAAGTCCATCTATTATTTCCTTCCTTCCCCGTCCCCGTCTCTCTCTCTCTATCCCTCGTCCGCGTAGATCGAAGAAGAAATTAAGAGAAAGAAAGAAGGAAAGGAAAGGAAAACAAGATTATCAAATCCACCCCAATTCTTTTCCGGAGGGAGGGGGTCTTGGATCGCCGAGGACTTCCCCCGATTGATCGTAACCCTAGATCGTTTGGAGGAGGGGGAGCTATTCCGATGAATTAGGGGGGGTGGGCGATCGAATTAGGGTTTTTGGATTGATTTGGTCCGGGGAAGAGGGGTTTGGTTTGTAATTGAGGGGTCGTGGTTGTGGTTTCCGTGATTTTGGCAAGTTTGATTAGATTAGTTTTAGGGTTCTTCTGTTGGTGGGGGCGGGGAAGTGTTAATTGATTGGATGGTGGTGGTCGAGTGGAGGGAAAATGCTGCTGCGAGGGTATTATTATGCATGGGGGGAGGAGGTTTGGTCTGGGAGGTGAGGTGGGGAAGGGAAGGGGAAGGTCTGGTTGCAAACAGCACATGCGGACTGTCCCCCCTCGTGTAGGCGTCGTCGGTGTTGCTGCTGCTGTTGATGGTGATGGTTCTTCTTCCTCTTCTGTTGCCTCTAATTCCCCTAACTCCTTCTTCAAGGTAATCTCAGACGTTCTTGTTCCAACCCCCAAACGGTCTTTGTTGTTCTTGAGTAATATGAAGCATCTCGACTGCGGGGTTTGTGATTGTGGTTGGTTGTCGCTGGGTTTTGGTTTCCTTTAACTAGGCACAATTTGTTGAGGGGATGTTGGCTCATTATCTGTGATTGTGCCGAATAAATGGGAGATTATTATTCTCGTAGGTGCATGAAGTAATCCGTTCCTTGTTCTTTTCCTAATGCTGGGTTTTAATCATCTGTACACATATTTTTTCTTGGTAGCTATTGTGCTGTGTTTATTTAGGTTTGGATTTGCGATTTTCTAATTAACTTGGCTTAGATTTTCGTTTAAATGGTATTATTTCAGCTTGAGTGTTGTGAATTTATTGTTCTGTCAGAGTTTTTTTTTTTGGTTTTTTTTTTGGGTGGGGGTGTTGGGTTATATTAAGTCAGTTGATTATTTTTCCTAAAACTGAATAGCTGGCTGATTAATCTGGGACCCTATTTGCCCCTAATTTAATAGTGTGCGGCAATATTTTGGACCACGAAATGTCGAGGGGTCTAGCCAATAGTATACGAGTCTGGGGCGAGGGAGGGACTGGTAGTTCAATTTGAGTTGGATTTCTTATGCTTTCCTGGTTGAATGGATCGACATGTATCTTCCCCTTTCATTCCTAGTAATGGACTAACTGATGCAGCTTCATTATTTTCAGGATGGGCGCAAGATAAGCATTGGTGACTGTGCTCTTTTCAAACCACCTCAGGATTCCCCTCCTTTCATTGGCATAATTCGTTGCTCTTCTCTCAGTAAAGAGAATATTCTGACTTTGGGTGTGAATTGGCTTTATCGAACTGCTGAAGTAAAGCTCAACAAGGGGATACTTCTGGAAGCGGCGCCAAACGAGATATTCTACTCCTTCCACAAGGATGAGATTCCTGCCGCATCGCTACTTCATCCTTGTAAAGTTGCATTTCTTCCGAAAGGCGTCGATCTTCCACCAGGGATTTCCTCATTTGTGTGCCGCCGAGTTTATGATATTTCCAACAGTTGTTTATGGTGGCTGACCGACCAAGACTATATTAATGTGAGCTGTTTATTTTATGTTCTGCTTTTTAATCGGCCATGAGTTTCTTAATTTTCCTGGCTAAATGGTTGCATTCTTATGTAGGAGCGACAAGGAGAAGTAGATCAGCTATTGTACAAGACACAACTAGAAATGCACGCTACTGTACAACCAAATGGCCGTTCTCCCAAACGTGTGAATGGTCCTACATCTCAACTGAAATCTAGCTCGGATTGTGTGCAGAATAGCGGTCCGTCGTTCTCTCCTCAAGCTAAGGGAAAGAGAAGAGAGCGCGCAGATCAGGTCTCGGAGCCAGTTAAACGCGAAAGGTTGTCAAAAATGGATGATACTGATTCAATCCACGTAAGATCAGAGAGCTCTCTGAAACAGGAGATTGTGAAAATAACAGAAAACGGTGGACTAGTGGACATTGATGGTGTTGAGAAGTTTGTGCAACTTATGTTTCCAGAAAGGGGGGAGAAAAAGGTAGATTTGGGTTGCCGTTCATTGCTTGCGGGTGTGATTGCAAGCACGGACAAGTCAGAGTGCCTAAATCAGTTTGTTCAGCTGAAAGGTTTGTCGGTATTGGATGAATGGCTACAGGAGGTTCATAAGGGGAAAGTTGGCGATGGGCTCAGCCCTAAGGATAACGAGAAAGCCGTGGAAGAATTTATTTCTGTCTCACTCCGTGCGTTGGATAAGCTACCCGTGAACCTTCATGCCTTGCAGACGTGTAACATTGGGAAATCTGTGAATCATTTGCGCTCTCACAAAAATTCAGAAATTCAGAAGAAGGCAAGAACCCTTGTTGACACTTGGAAGAAACGCGTGGAGGCTGAAATGAACATAAACGATTCTAAATCAGGGTCCAACCAAACCGTCCCATGGTCCGCGAGATCTCGACTGCCTGATGTTACTCCGGGGGTGAACAGGCAGGCAGGCGGATCTTCCGATGCTGCCAGCAAGAGCTCGGGTGGCCTCTCGATGTCAAAATCTGCTTCTACAAAGGTTGTCCCTGGGGAGACTGCATGTAAATCTGCATCTGTATCTCCTGGGTCTGTCAAATCAGTGCCTTCGCAGCCGTTGATGACTGCGAACTTGAAGGATAACGGCCGTGGTGGTGTTGTTAGCAGCACATCTGATGTTCCTATGACAACATCAAGGGACGAGAAGAGCACTGGGTCTAGTCATTCTCTCAATAATAGCCAGTCTTGCTCGAGTGACCATGTGAAAGTCGGAGGTGTTCCTGGGAAGGAAGATGCGAGGAGCTCTACGGCAGGTTCCGGGAAAAATTCGAGCGGACCTTCACGCCATAAAAAATCAGTTAATGGCTTTGCTGGATCTCCCGTGTCTGGAAGGGAACCAGGGTCAGGCAAAATTTCTTCCTTCCACCGGGGTTCTGTTCCAGAAAAAGTATCTCAGTCTGGACTGACCAGTGAAAAGGCTGCTGATGTGCCTGTTGAAGTGAACAGTCATAAACTTATTGTTAAGATTCCAAACAGAGGCCGCAGCCCTGCTCCAAATACTTTTGGTGGCCTTGTGGAGGAGCCGTCGGTGATGAATAGTAGGGCTTCTTCACCTTCACCCTCAGGTAGGCTCGATCAGTCGGATTCCACTGTGAAAGAAAAGGTTGATGCATGCCAAGGAATTGTTTCTTCCGAGGTCAATGCTGAATCATGGCAGAGTAATGATTTGAAGGATCTCTTGATGAGTTGTGATGATGGAGATGGGTCACGCGACACCATTATTGATGATGAGCGTCTTAAGGCTGGTGAGAGCTTAAAAAAGGTGTCAGATGCATCAAAAGCTGTTGCCACGATATCATGCAAGGAATTCAAGGGAAGGAGGATACCTGATTCTTCCCTTGGGTCCATTAATGCTTTGATTGAGAGCTGTGTAAAATTATCTGAACCCAATGTAGATGACTCAGTTATGGATGACGTTGGAATGAATTTGCTGGCGAGTGTTGCTGCTGACGAGATGTTGACGTCGGAAATGACATCGCCGGCTAGTTCGCCACAGACAAACGGGTCTGTGGCTTTGCAGTCTTCGGCTGGCAATGATCAGTCCAAAAATGCTCCCAGTGATGCACAAGGAGAATCTGTTGCTGATACAGCTCTTCCGCAGAAGATTGGTGAATGTAAGACCTCTTGGACCCCCACGGAGGAGATGGTGCCTGGTGAGCAGCAGCAAGGCGCTGAAGTATTATCCGGAAATGTCAGGGATGCTGAAGAGGCGGTTGAAGCTGGCCCCGTTGCAGTATCACCGGCAGTCAATGTGGAGAAGAATGTCGGGGAGTGGTGTGAGGACCAGAAAGAAAAATCATTGATTGGCCACTTGAATCCAGAGGACAGTCCTCTCAAAGAAATGAAGGCTGTTGTCTCTTTGTTGTCCAAAAGTAAAGTTGAGGATGATGCTTCAGATATGGAAATGACGACAGAAGCTGTTGAGGCCGGCCCAGCTTCTGAAAACAAGGTTCTCAAAGCAGTAAGTGATGATTTCGAAGATGGAAAGAAGTGTGAAAAGCCCTCTGAGGAGCTGCACTCGGAAGATGTTGACAAAAAACTTTATAACAAGAATGTTGACAGTTTGAAGTCAGATGCAGCTGATGAGGCTGATGTTCCAAATCCTGATAAGCATGGTCTGGCGCAAACTAATGTGGAGAATCCAGCTAACGAGAAGGAAGGGAAGGAAGAAAAGAAGGAAAATATTGCTTTGTTTGAACCGAAGTCTGTTGGATCTTCGTGTAAGACATCTTGTGATCCTTCCGCAGAAGGTAAGGATGATGCTACAGATTCTGGGACTGGTAACTTAATGAGTGCTATAAAGGTGGAAAAGGAGAGTGCTTCATCTGCTACCGTGGTCGTTTCTCTCCCTTCCACAGAGGTTTCAAACGTGGATGCAAAAGTGGAGTTTGACTTAAACGAAGGTCTCGGCACGGATGACGGGAGATTCTCTGAACCAGTGATTCCAACTTCGTCTGCTCGTTCTTCTAGTCAATCGCTGGTTAACCCGCTTCCAGTTCCTCCATCTTCAGTGTCTACCATTCCTATCCCGCCTGCGGCTGCTAAAGGCCCTTTTGTACCTCCTGATGACTTTCTTCGGACCAAAGTGGAACTTGGCTGGAAAGGATCTGCTGCCACCAGTGCGTTTAGGCCAGCGGAGCCCAGAAAGGTTTCAGAGATGCTGCTGCTTGCTGCAGGTGCTGGTCAACGGTCAGATGCAACTTCCAGCAGACAAAGCCGCCCTTTGAATATTGATTTAAATGTAGCTGATGAGGGTATAGCAGAGGATGCAGAGTCCAGAGATTTTGCTCTAGAAACAGTTTCCTTGCATAGCGTGAAAGCTAGTCATGAAAGAACTCATAATCTGGTGAACCCTTCTTCCCGTGGTTCCGGAGGTCTTGATCTTGATTTGAATCAAATGGATGATGCTACCGATATTTGGAATTCGTCTGGTAATAATAACGGCAGATTAGATGCCTCGTTACCATCAGTCAAATCTTCTTCAGCTGTCCGTCGCAATGGTGGAGAGGCTGTCTCTAAGAGGGACTTTGATCTGAATGATGGACCTGTCCTTGATGAATTAAGTGCCGAGCCTTCAACGTCCAGCCAGCAGACGAGGAGCAATTTGCTACCTCAGCATCCTGTTTCAACCCTCAAGATGAATAATTCAGATTTAGGAATCTTCTCCTCTTGGATCCCTCCTGGAAGTACATTCTCAGCTGTGACAGTTCCCTCCATATTGCCAAATAGAGGGGATCAGCCTCTCCCTCTTGTTTCTGGAGGGGGGCAACCAAGGATGATGGGTCCCTCTAGTGGTGGAATTCCTTTTACACATGATGTGTACCGTGGTTCCGTCTTGTCAACTTCTCCTGCCGTATCATTCCCGTCTACGCCATTCCAGTATTTCCCCTATGGACCTAGTTTTCCTTTGCAGCCGGCGTCTTTTTCTACAAGTGCAACAACTTATGTTGACCCATCATCCAGTGGGAGGCTTTGCTTTCCACCAGTTCATTCACAGATGCTTGGTGCATCGGGTGCAGTGGGCTCCCAATATGGCAGGCCTTATGTTGTCAGCCTTCAAGATGGCAGTAGTACCTTTGACGGTAATAAGAAGTGGAGCAGACCAGGTCTTGACCTTAACTCTGGCCCAGGAGGGTCAGAAGCAGAGGGCAAAGAAGATATATCAGCTCTTGCACCTAGAAATTTCCCTATAGCAAGCTCACAGGCACTAGCGGAGGAGCAGGCGAGGATGTATCAGGTGAGCAGTGGAGTGTTGAAGAGAAAAGAACCTGATGGAGGGTGGGATAGCTACAAGCAATCGACATGGCAGTAGGAAAAAGCAGTTTTCTATCCATAGATGCTTGTAAGTTGTGATATATTTTGCATATTTAGAAATGTAATGTTTGCTTGATAATGTGATGGAGGTAAATTAGGCCGTACTCTATGCATCTGTTTCTTTTACCTGAATTGTCTTCATTATATTTCTGTTTTAACTTCAGCTTTCATGGGAAGTTGGCGGAACAAAGTTTTCTCTTATCCTCATGTCTTTTCCTACTAGCATATGATTGCTGTCAGTTACATTTTTAATTGCTTTAATTGTGATATTTTTTCTCTTGTTCTATTCAAACTGCTCATATATGTTATGTTCAACAGCTATTCGAGGATGTGGAGTGGCCACTTTCTGGGGTTCTTCATCTAACTTAGGGCTATTGATGAAAAGTGGCGACAGGCAATTCACCACATCTGGGGTCTCCAAAGATGACACACCTCTTCCACCTGGCCTAGCAAATGAGCACGTTCAAGATCCAAAGGCCATTTGTTGAATGGATCCCAGGTGTCTTTGGTCCATTTTTCCCTGTAGATATTTTTAACTGCTGGATAGTATGTCATTTGAGTCGTTTGAAATGGTTAAGGGACCAATGTCTGGTGAATTGACACTTCTAGAAAAGATAAAACGAGGACCCAAGCCAAGCATGCTTGTCCTGCTCGTGATAGTGGCTTAGTTGGTTTTTGAGCTGTACTTCCCAGAAGCTTTGTTCTGCGTTTTAATTTATCTCTTTGAATACACCTTTTGCTTTGCATAGGTGATCAATATGTTACCGGAATACATCATTGGACCAACAAAGTTTTTTCTTGCTTGTATATTTCCGATTGTTCTTGTTATATCCGTATTGGTAAGTTTACAGAGTCTGTGACGTGGCCTAAGATTGTGCAATCCAGATTTTTCCAAGTGGGGCTTCACATGAAGAATCATCGGTTTCTGTTTTGAAAGGTATGCTGTCTGAAGATTTTCGTTAAAGGGTCAAAGATCATGATGTGTTTGTTCACAGTAATTGATGCAGTGGTTCTTCCTGAAAGAGAGCTATTCAATTCAAGTGATCCTTTATTGCTACCGTTATTCCACTCTTCTGATGAATAGCTGCTTGTTCGTGGACCAATGCTCTTTTTTTGTAGAAATCGCCACGGGATGTACTATTGCTAGTCTCTTGCTTGCAATAGCTATGATTAGTGTTCCTGTTGTAGCTCTGTCTCTGTATTTTATCTGTATTACTTCTGAGAATTGGACATGATTACTAAGCTATGGCAACTTTTTTAACAGGGCAGTCCACTTATTTGTGGCTTGTCTGTCCAAGTTTTAGATGCGAAGATTAAGTGTTGGGCGTTTGATTCTTGGAATGACTAGTTGAGTTTTGGCTCTCCGGGTGTTTCTAATATTACCGAGACCAAAGTGGCTTCTCTAGGAAAGTGGAATACATATTTGATTAGTAATTTTGAGTCAGTGGAATCCGTGCATCTTATTGCTTTCTAATTGTTGCTTCACATGGTCATTGCAATCAACTTACGCTGTTGCTCTCCCCCCCCTTTCTGGGCTATATCTTTGTTTTCCCCAGGGGAGAAACGAACAATTGATGTTTTTGAGTTTGTGTTCCTTGCTTTCTCGTTGCTTGTCGGTTCGATGTCTTTTGGCTTAGGTTGTCGCCTCAAGAAGAGAGACGTGATAAAGGTATCGTATGAGGAAATGGATATCTTCAATCTCATTCGGCATCTTCTTTATGCCTGCAGACCACACGTTGCATGTCTAATTCTCCCTTCCCTTCTACCGTTTTACTCTCCTTTTCCTCTCGTATTAGAGCATGCCTTTCCAAAATTATATTCTTACTAACTGGGGAGCCTGTGTTTCAAAGCATTGTACCAACGAGTTGACAGGGAGAAGTCAAGGCAGCAGCAACAGGAGGGGAGCGGGGGACTCACTGGATGAAGACATGAGGTTCCAAGTCAATCTATTGCAGGCCCTTCTCTAGTTGCATCATCCCTACTGAAATCGTCCTCCTTTTAAAAACAGGGATCTCTCCCAATCCCTTCTCGTTCCGTGTCGCGGTCCTCCTATTTCGTTTACTTAGGAAAAATTATTGGGGTGCTCCTGAACATGTATGTGCTCGTATTATGTCTTCCGTGCCTCTTCTGTTTTGCCCTCGCCGTGAGGAGACAGAACATGAGCATTGTTTACTAGTGTCTCCTAATAATTTTTCGACCCTCAACATGTATGATACTAAGTGCCCACCTCTCTTGTAAAAGTAGGGGCCTCTGACCTAAATGGGCCCGTTGTAAATCAAGCGAGCCCATACTGATTCAGGGAAACGAAAATGGCCAGCCCAAAAATACATTGGCCCATTGAAGCCCAAATTTAAAAGAAGGGAAGCGGGCACCTCCAGACAAAAAAAAAAAAAAAAGGAGGACGTGTTTTGATTCCGCCGGCGACAGCGAGTGTCCTTCGGTAAGTGGGAGGTCTACCAAAAATTAAAGCAACTTTTGTTACCCTCAGTATTCAAAGATAGAAACTAGAACTGCGTTTCAAAGTTGTTCGCCGATAAAAGCTCATGCTTTGGTTTGTCATCTTACCTTTTGTTTTTACTCGTATTATTGCAGGACAACCGACAAAGCATCGTATCGCCGACAATGCACCCGTTAGAATACTGTCTCTTCCTCAACTACTTGGGAAGAATTGAAAACAAATCCCCCCCCCCCCTTTTAAAATCTTATCAAAAATTGGGAGTAGCCGCCGGCTTCCCATGTTTTCTTCAGCCAACAACTTTCTTGGTCGCAAATCCATAGCAATACTTTTTTTTTTATTTTAATCTTACCCCAACAAAGAATTGATCACATCAATGCTCCTTGTATGGTCTCACATGCTCTTTTTTTTTTCTTTATTAAAGTCAAATGCAAGTCTCGGCTTCGGTGACAGTGAAGCTTAGCATATGTTATGGAGCTCAGAGCTTTGGTTCGTGAGGAGGAGTTTTGATTATGACCCAACCAAGCACGAAACTTCTCTTCATATATTTTCTGGGTCTTTTGAAAAACTCCCCCATGCCCATTTGTTGAGTTGTAGGAATGATCGGACAGAGTGCGATGATCCCCATTTGGGTCTTGTCAGTTTCGTTGCTTCTCGTGTTTGTTCCTGTTGGAGGATCAGTCCATGATAACGTCACGCGGTCCTTACTTCTGTTCATGCAGCGGCTCTCTCTGGGGCCTGTCCGACCATCACCCTGGCATGGTAACTGGGGCTGGAACACGACCTCTCGGGCCCTTGTGTCACCGGGTGGAAGGGCGTGCAGTGCGATTCAACGTTCCAGTTCGTTCAGAGGATCGTCCTCGAGGGCTTCGACTTTTCTGGTGGATTCGATGTGGATTCTTTTTGCATCATTCCATCTCTCGGTGTTATTAGCCTGAAGGACAACAGCCTGACTGAAGGGATACCTGGTACGATCTCGAATTGCAAGCGGCTCACGCACCTGTACTTGGGTGCGAATCGTGTCTCCCGGGACAGCTACCTGATGGGCTTTCGGAGTGTCGAACAACGAGTTTCCCAGAGGTCTGCCTAGCCTAGACCGAATACCAGGACTCGTCACATTCCTCGCTTAGAACAATCGACTGTCCGGGGAGCTCCCCATGTTCAAGTTGGCCAATTTTCAGAGTTCAATGTGTCTAACAACAATTTCACTGGTCCGATCCCTGATGCTAAGGGTCCTTTCACAGCAGACAGTTTCAGCGGTAATCCGGGGTTGTGTGGGCATCCACTATTGAATCCATGCCCCGTTATCACCATCTCCGTCACAACCATCTCTGCCATCACCACTGCAACTTTCTTCGAAGAAAAGTTCCTTCTTTAGATTTGATCCCTACCTTGGATACATGATTATTGCATTATTGGTTCTTGCGTTCACCGTATATAAGATCAGCAGGAAGCTGGGATCAAAAAAGGAGACCAAAAGCGATGCGAAGCAGAAGGTAAGTGCTAAATATATTACAAGTAGCAGCCACGTGTCAAATGTTACTTCGAGCATTCACAAGAACAGCAAATCTTAATTCTCGATCACGTCCACGTCCGTCCATGGAGAGCGGGGCAGTGTCCCTCGTCGTGTTTCCTGGTCTGTTGCGAAGTATCTTAAGTTTGAGGATCTACTTCGATCCCCTGCAGAACTCCTTGGCAGAGGCAAACACAGTACTCTCTACAAAGTCATCCTGAATAATGAACTGTAATTGGCCGTAAAGAGGATAAAGAACTGGCAAATCTCTCCGGAGGAATTTGATCAAAGGATGCAGAAGGTAGAACAGGCGAACCATCCGAACGTGATGCCACCAGTTGCGTATCATTGCTCGAAAGAAGAGAAGCTCCTCGTCTACCAATATCACCGTAATGGTAGCCTGTTGGTCTCCTCCATGGTTAGCTCCCATTTTTTTTGGGTAAGCAGTAAGCTCCCATTTGACGCAGTAAGTAATCATTCAGATCCAATCGCCCTGAAAATTGAAAGATTCTAGTTTCTTTCTCGTTTCCACAGGAAGGAGAGGCGGCGAACCAATCAACTGGGCCAGTCACCTGACCATCGCGGCTGCAATCTCCAACGGCCTCGCCTTCATGCACTCGAAGCTCCAGGACGACGGTATCCCCCATGGAAACATCAAATCCACGAACATACTCTTCGACGAGGAGGCCGAGCCATGCCTAAGCGAGTACAGCCTGATGCCAGCAGACGGCCAAGACCCACTCCCTCCGTTCAAGACCAAGACCCTGGAGATGAACGAAAACTACAGCGACGCATCGATGGCGCACGAGGCCTTGGCCTTGGCCACCCGAGATAGCGTGTTCAAGGACGACGTATCAGCATAATCCTCCTCGAGCTGCTGACGGAGAAGATGGTGCAGAACGATGGGCTCGATCTGGCGAAGTGGGTGCATTCGGTCGTGAAGGAGGAGTGGAATGGGGAGGTATTTGACACTGCGCTGTCGGAAGAAGGGAGCGAGGAGAGGATGGTGAAACTGCTGCAGGTCGCAGTGGGGTGCATCAGTGAAGTCACCGCGGAGAGGCAGAGCATGAGCAGGGTGGCCGAGCCGAGATCATCAACGCCATAAAAGAGGAAGAGGAGAGATCCACCTCCTACGACACAATGACCTTTGTTAAATAAAGAATGCCTAATTAGCAAATATATCCTGTACTATACCCAATTTTTTCAATCTATCCCGTCGTCTGAAACGTATCGTACAGTAACCCCATGTAAGGCCGTTACTTCAAATGTATCCTCCGTTAAGTCTGCTCTTAACGGCGTCCGAGGTGTCGCACATGTGGGCTGACACAGTTAATTATACCCGTTTAGATGGAAAACCCATTTTACCCCCACCCCTTTCTGACCCCCCTCTCGTTCAATCGAGCCTGTATGCCCTAATTTCACCCCAACCCCTTTCATCCATCTCCGACCCTGAATCCTAATTCCTCCGTCCCCCTCTCTCCGTCAACCAATCCTTTTATAATCGGCACCCCGGACTCCCCCAGAAGCGTAATCCCAGTAAGTGTCCCCGCTCTTCCCATTACAGTAAGTTTCCCCGACTCCACCTTTCAATTTTTTTGTGTTTGTGCTCTTCCAGAAGCTGTACGTTCCAAAATGTCCCCCATAGATAGACGTGTAGCGTGGTCGGGCAATGGGTTTCAGCAATAGCAGTACGTCCAGAAGTTCTTCCAGTGGCGGAACTGTATTTTGTTATTGCGGAATTCAGTGTAATGTTAAAACAACTACAAATGCAAAAAATTTTGGTCGAAGATATTATGGATGTCCTCGTTATAAGAATTCAGATGGTGGATGTGGATATTTTGAATGGATTGACCTCAAAGTTAGTGGTGGAGTTGTTTCGGAGCCTGCAAAGATCCCTCAAGTTGCTGCTATTGAAGCTAAATTGTGGAATACAGAGGTTGATTTGATCAAAGCGAAAGTCGAAATAGAGATGTTGAAAGCCGGAGAAAATAGATATATGTTGTTGTGTTGTGTTTTATTTGTATTAGTATGTATTTTATCCTAGGTAGTTGTTGTTACGTGAGCATAATGTAATGTTATCCTAATATGCATCTGCATGAATTATGAAAACTGTTAAGAAATGTTAGCTTGTAATGTTATCCTGATATGATATCCAGGGATGTTATCCTGATATGCATCATTTCATAAGCAACATAGAGTTAAAAAGTTACTACATTCCCAGCTTGAAAGATTCCCAGCCTGATATGCATATTTAATAAGCAACAGAGAGTGAAAAAGTTTCTACATTAGCATATTCCCAATATTACAATATTCCAACATTCCCAGATTTGTTCAGAAGCAATACAACAAGATTTGAACAGTTATACATTTCCAGATTCCAAGTGTACAACATTAAAAAGTGAAATAAGCAACACAGAGAATTCAACAGTACAACAGCACATTCCCAGATTTCAACAGCTCAACAGGAAGGCTTCACATGCTTGTTCCCGCATTTCCATAACTGAAGCTTGGACCTGCAACACCTGATTCTTGTGTGCTACTTGTGCCCACGTTATAGCTGCTTTGGGACTGGTCCATCATAAGCCCCACTCTACCTCTGCTTCTCGCTGTAGGTCCCCTTCCTGTGGCTCTACTTCCGGTGGCTCCCCTTCCTGTTGCTCCCCTTCCTGTTTCTCCCCTTGTTGTTGCTCCCCTGCCTCTTCCTCCTCTCCCGGTGGCTCCTCTCCCTGCAGCACTTGAATACATGCCCTACAACTGAAGAAACAAATAGAAACCAGGAGTTACATACCAAACAACCAAACCAGGAGTTACTAAAAACAACAACTTACAATTTGGGTTCCAGGATGAACAATTATAGCATTTTCATATTGTACAGAGTCGCCAGGCTCTGTCGAAGATGTAGGTCCAGATTGGGCTTTGCAACTCATCTTGTTACGTCCATATCCTTTACACTTGCTGCATTGCATCTCCAAACCTTTCCTTGGTAACTTGTGCAGGTTCTTTGGCTCTTCATCAACTCCCTTTCTCCTATTATTCTTTGGTCTCCCTGGCTTGATTTTGAATGGTGGAGGCTGAATGGGTTCACCTTCAGCTTTAGGCCATGCCGTCGCCCCATCCAATGGTGTCAATGGGTACTTGTATGCCTTAAGATATGTATCTTTCTTATACCAGTGACTAACATAGGCCTCAATGTCATGTTTCATGAAATTTATGGAGGCCACTCCATGACAGCAAGGAATCCCAGTCAACTCCCATTCCCTACATGTACAACTAGACCTAAGCAAGTTGACGACATACTTCTCACTTCTATGAACAACCTCAAACAATTGGCCTAAGCAAGGTTTCGGTACCCATTTTCCAGCCTCTACCTTTAGTTTCTCAATCTTGGCTCTAATGTCAGGGCATACAATGTCAGACCTCTCATCAAACAGCATACTCTTATGGTACATCCTTTGCATAAGAGCAGATCTATTGTCATCCAACATTTCTACAATTGGCCGAGTCCTAGGCAATGCAATGTAGCTATTAAACATCTCACAAATGTTATTATCTGTGGCATCACACCTAACACTTGGGTTAAAGAAGACTTGCAATAATATATAACTGACCTTAAATCTTAATCACTCCCTATCATATATATGGTTTAGGGTAGACTTCATACCCTACAAAAATGTTCCAGACCCTGCTTCAGAAAGTCATATGCTGCTTCTTCTGATAGTAGTATCATGTTGTTCAGGTTTTGCTTGTAGGCTGCTTCGTGCGTGATCTTCACGGTTGCCCAAAAGCACTTCTTCAGCAACTGTCCACGATGTGCGCTTTTCCAGTTAGCATAAATATGTCGAGCACAGTTACGGTGCTCAGACAATGGTGCTAATTCAGTCACAACATGAATCAAACCCTACAACGAAGAAGATAGGTTACATAATTGAAGTCCTCACTGAATTACATAATTGAAGTTAAGGAAATGACATTACCTTCTGTTTGTCACTGATGAAGGTCCAGCCATTACCATCATTTACACCCAAATCAACAAATACTTAAGAACCACATCCAAGGCAACGTGTTCTCCCCTTCAACGACTGCCCAGGCTATCGGAAACATGTGATTGTTTCCATCCCGACCAACCGCAGACAATAGAATTCTTCCAGCAGCATGCTTCAGGAAAGTACCATCAAACCCAACAATATTCCTACATCCCTGTCTAAACCCCTTACGCAATTCATTAAATCCGACATACAACCGTTTGAACGTGTTGAACAGTCCTAAACTTGGAGTAAATTCAAGCTCCAGCTTGAATATGCTTTCCGGGCACATCTTACTCAGGAAAGCAATGTAACTCCTTATTTTCTTGTAATGCTCCTCAATTGAACCATTCAACAGTTCCTGAGCATGCCACTTAGCACAGTACACTTGGAGTTTGTTAACCTGAAGGGAATACTTCTCCATCAAATCGACCATAATATCTCTCGCTGTCATTGAGTTAAGAAGTCGATTGTTCTTGATGAACTCACGCGCCAACCATGTAACACTAGCTTGACGATTTTTCAGCGATATTGTACATTTATGTTCCGTGTTACACGACTTCACTACAACGGTACTTTCCCGTTGCAACCACCCAGCATACACTCGCCAAGGATAACCCTTACCACACGCGACCTCCATTCTTTTGTTATCACTTCTAACCCAATGAACATCTACACCATTACAAATGGCATAATCCTGAATAGCATGCTTAAATTGTTCTAGGTCGTCAAAACTCAAACTAATATCGAACACTAAGCTCCTATGATCACATTCGGGATCATACATTCTTGACTTAATCCCACTAGCTACAATTTGTCCCTCACCCTTACTATCTCCATCCCCGACATCATCCTCAGACCCAACATAGTCTGAACTAATCTCACTATCTAAATCCATCTCCTTTTCCCCCCATCAGGAACCACATTTTCAACAGACTCATCCTCTACCTCCAATTGTTGTTCCTCCTCCTCCGGATCACTCATGTTTCTCTCATCACCCTCAATGTATATGTGAATATACTTAGCTTCAAGCAACAAAGAAACTATCTCACTAACTTGGCTATCAGTCAAGATTTCTGTCAACCCTTTAGCTAAGCTCTTCCGAGGCTTAGTAAACCACATCCTACTAGGTTCATATCCAGCCCTTCTAGCCAAGTTCATAATGGTAAAATATCCTATCTTGTCAACATCTACGTCTTCGAACTTAGTTAATTTTCCCCCACAGTACCTCACTCGTCGACTTAAACTAAGTTTACCACCTACGTGAAAAATCAAATCACCCCTTTGCACATCCATCTCAGCCTAATGGATCAACAATACCAAGTCAGACTAACTTACCAAGTCATACAAACCTACATTAAGAAAATGTAAAGGGAAACGGAGAAAAAACTTACCAGTGGTGAAGATTGTGAAATTAGGGCAGAATCGGCTCAGGGGTGAAATCAGTGGGTGAAATTAGGACGGATTTGGCGTGAAGGGGTCAGACGGAATCGGGTGAAATCAGTGGATGAAGGGGTGAAGGGGTCAGACGGAATCGTATGGATGAAGGCGTGAAGGGGTCGGACGGAATCGGGTGGGTGAAGGCGTGAAGGGGTGGGACGGAATCGGGTGAAATCGCTGGGTGAAGGCGTGAAGGGGTCAGATGAAATCAGGTGAAGGGAGAAATTAGGGCACTAGACAACACAAAATGAAAGGGGTTGGGTTGAAATTAGGGCATATAGGCTCGATTGAACATAAAGGGGGTCAGAAAGGGGTGGGGGTAAAATGGGGTTTTTCATCTAAACGGATATAATTAACGGTGTCAGGCCACGTGTGCGACACGTCGGACGCCGTTAAGAGCAGGCCTAACGGAGGATATATTTGAAGTAATGGCCTTACATCGGGTTACTGTACGATACGTTTTAGACGACGGGATAGATCGGAAAAATTGGGTATAGTACATGATATATTTGCTAATTAGGCCAATAAAGAAAGGTGAAAGGTAATTAATTCTTACTCTTAAAAACTTCATTATTAAAGTAAACCTACACCGCATCAATGCATCACTAATTCCGGAGTTTTATACATAAATACGGTTAGTTTTAAAAAAATTTACAAACTACTGCTCGAGTTTCGTAAAATACGGTTTTACCGTCAAAGGAGCGCGTTTATACAAAGAACTCGCCCTCCGTGTAAATAAGCAGGGGCGGGTTTTATGCGGCATCCCATGACGGAGATGAGGGTGCGTTTTGAGAATCCGCCCCATTTAGTGATGAACAAGGGGCGAGTTTTGAAAACCCGCCCGTCCAGCAAAATTAAGCTAGGCTCCCTCTCCCGACTTCATTCCACCTAAACCCTAGCCCCCCTTCAACTCGCCTCCTCTCGGCCCTCCTCCGACGCCTGACGCTCGGCCCTCTTTCGGCGCCGATTCCGACCCTCCATGTCCTCCCTCCGACGACCCCGACCTCCCTCCGACCCACCTCCCGGCCCCCTCCGACCCCCCCGGCTCCACTCGACCGCCTCCTCGTTACGACACTTGCTTATCATGGTAATTAATTTAAGATTATGTGATTTTGCCGCAAAATTAGGTTAGTTGTAATTATGTTTCAGTTGAAATTAGATGAAATAAGGTAAAAGTTACGACTAGGTGAAATTTGGGTTTTCGTATAAATTAGGGTTTTTGGTTGATTTGAAATTAGGGAAATTATTAGGGTTCGAAGGAGCTATTCAGTAAATCGTAAGTATTATGTGACGTTTCAATGTTGCACGTTCATTTGTTGTTGTATGAAAATGAGAGGGTTATTCATGGTAGTGAAGGAGTATGTTATAATAGGGGTCCAGTGAAACGAATAAAGGTACCTACTGATGTCGACTATGTGCAATTTGAAAGGGTCATTGCTCATGCAATGAGATTAAACGAAGGCAGTATGTTGGAGATATGTCATAGATATCCCGTTCTTTCGTATAGTCCTTCCGGCATACAGTTTGTATTAGTACCTATTGGTGATGATGAAGATGTGAGGTTGTTGTGTGAGTTTGCTACGTCAAATGGTGACCGCATTCAAGAAGTGTATGTGATATCAATTTCTAGCAATTCTAGCAATGAAGGGATGCCTGCAAATTCAAAAAGTAAGCATGGTAGTAACATGCAGGTCGTAGGAGTGAATGTGGATGAGGGGTTATGTCGTGCAAAAAAGAATGGAAAATGTTGAAGTTAGTAGAAATATTGGTCATTTGGTACCAGTGAATGAAGGGTGTAGCGATTATGGTGGTAATGTCGGGAATGATTTGGATTGTGAAAGGAATGGATGGTGGTAATGACGAGGATGATTATGAAGAGGGTGACCCATTTGAAGATTTAGAACGTGATTTGCGCAATCAAGGAGTTTTAGATGAAGGTATATATCGGCGATATGAGAATCATATTGTTGATTCAATATTGAATTCCGATAATGACGTCAATACTGATGATGAAATGTTCAAAGGTGTTGATTTGGGGGAGAACGAACATGTTATGAATGTAGGGGTAAATGAGGTTGCTCCGTCTAGGAAACGGTTGGAGAAACCTCTACCATTTTATCTAGACAGTGGCGATACTGGGAAGGTGATTTTCGAGGAGGAAGAGGATGTAATGACGACGGACGATGCAGACTCTATGGTTGAATTTCGTAAAGGAATACGGTTCAAACATAAGAACATCTCATTCATACGGTGAATACCTTCTACATTAAGAACCATTATATTTATGAGATAGTCAAGCCAGCTAAGAGGTTGTGGTCTGTGTTTTGCTCTGAGTTTGAAGCTGGTTACAAGTGGAGATTACTTGCGATTCAACGTGCTTGTGATGATGAGTTTGAAAAAACGATTGTTGGTGAGCCGCATATATGTTTAAATGCAGTGCTTTCGCAAGATCATAATAGACTTGAGTGTAACTTTATGGCTCCCTACTTTCGTACTTTTGTAAGAGAATCTCCCGAAGTGAAAGTATCATTCATACGGAATGTAATAAAGGAGATTTGGGTAGGAAGTATCCAGGAGACTCGTATGGGATGCAAAGAGGAAGGCAAATTCAATTGAATACGGAGATTGAGATGAATCTTATAATGAGTAGCTCTTATACTAAGAGGGGTGTGAAATAGTGTTAAAGTCCAATTAAGGATTTTTAACTCCTTTTCGACAAACCCCGCAGCGGAAGAAAGCTTATGTAAAACAAAACTATAGAGACAGGTTTCTGTAAGACAGAATGTACGAATGTGATTGCAATTTGTTTGATGCACACAAGACTTTTATAGTGGTTCGACAACTTGCCTAAATCCAATCTTCACCCAGAATTTGGATGGTTTTCACTCAGTCATAACTTAGCAACGATTATAGAAAGTGATATATAATATACCTTTTATAGCATAGATCAGAAGGTTCTGCACAATAGAAGACTGAGTTGCAAAGCACAAACCAGAAGGTTATGTACTAGAGTGACTGAGTTGCACGGTACAGACCAGAAGATTATGTACTAGAGTGACTGAGTTGCACGGTACAGACCAGAAGGTTCTGTAGCAAATGTGTCAATCCTCTACAGCACAGATCCAAAGATTATGTACCAAAAGTGTCAATAGAGTTGTTTCCAACCAAAATAAATATTTATTATTTTAGGTTGTAACGGAAAGATTTTCTTACTGTACATATCTCCCAAGGAGATTATTTTCCAGAAAGATTTGCTTGGATAATATAATATATTTCCATATTTAATCTTTCAAATAAATGAAAGTTATTTGAACTTTGGTTCGGATTGAGGTATACATTTCGTTATACCTTCTATGTAGCATACAAAGTATTCTACCTTCTGTAGTGAAGTCTACAGATGTTTGTACTTTCTGTAGTAAGTTTCTACTTGATGAAGTATTTACTTAACTTCATGATTTGTCTTATGTAAGACATTATATAGGATGACAGATACCAAGTTCACTTCTGAAAAAGAAAAACTTTTCTTTATCCAGAGACTTCGTAAAGATATCAGCTAATTTGTGTTCTGTGTTCACGTATTCTACGCAACAGAACCTTATTGGAAAAAGCATCTAAACATTTTTCCATTGGAAGTAACGAAGCTCCTTTTGCATTTCATCATGCCAATGCGGAAAGGCTTTGTCAATAATGCGTGGTAAATTCTGAGAAGGTATCTCAAAATCTCCAGTGTGGTTGATAACAGAACGTCTTGTCTGTACGCCACTATTGAAATCTCCTATGACTTGGTCAATAGGATGTCGTTTCTGATATAGAGAAGGTACTCTAAAATCATTTTGTTGATTATTCTGTGCTGAGGATGATGGCTCATGAGAACTTTTAACTATTTGTTCAGGTTCTCTTTGAGAATCATGAACAGAAGGTTTGGAACCTTCTATGTCTTCTGTAGAAGGTTTGGGTTCTATAGAAATTTTCAAAAGATATTAAACTTTTGTAGTATTTCCTGTAGGTGAGTCGTTAATTTTTACGTTAATGAACTCCTCTATAATAGATGCCCTTTTGTTTAGGACTCTATATGCTTTGCTAGACAAAGAGTATCCAATAAAGATACCCCCATCTATCTTAGCTTCAAATTTTTCTAGATTGTCCTTAGAAGGTCTCAAGATATAACATGGATTTCCAAAGGCATGAAAATAGGAAATGTTTGGTTTCCTCCCCCTGTATAGTTGATAGGGAGTTTTCTCTAGTATGGGTCTAAGTAGAACCCTATTAGAGATGTTGCAGGCTGTATTAACAGCTTCTACCCAATGGTTCTGTGGAGCATTGTTCTCACATATTATGGTTCTAGCCATGTCTATAAGTGCTCGATTTTTTCTTTCTGCTACTCCATTCTGTTGAGGAGTATATGGTGCAGAGAAGTTGTGATCGATACTATGTTCATCACAGAAGGTAGCGAATTCATGGTTTTCAAACTCAATACCATGATCCGTCCTTATAGCTTTTACGGAAGATCCAATTTCATTCTGTAATTTAACTTTCAAAAGCATCACTTTTGTGAATTAGAAATTTAACTCACGTGTATCTAGAGTAGTCATCCACAACAACTAGACAATATCTTCTACCATCAATACTTTGAACTATAGTAGGTCTGAAAAGATCCATATGTAGAAGTTCAAGTGGTTGTGTAGTAGAAACTTCATTCTTAGACTTGAATGAAGATTTGGTTTGTTTTCCAAGTGAACATGCTTCACAGAAGCTGTCTTGCTCAAATCTGATGTTAGGTAAACCTTTTACCAACTCTTTTCTCGCAACCTTGGATATCAATTTAAAGTTAGAATGTCCCAATCTTCCATACCACATATTGCTCTCATCTTTGATTGACATAAGGTTGTTTTCTGTAGTATAGAAGCTCTCATGTGTCAAGGTGTAGATGTTCCTTTTCTGATTTCCAATGAAGCGAACCTCATTGTCTAGGATACCAGAACACTTATCTCGATCAAAAGTTATCGTATGACCTTTGTCACAAAGCTGGCTAATGCTCAGCAGATTATGTTTGAGTTCTGCGACTACCAGAACCTCATCTATGACCATGGAATTAGGACTTCCAATTGTTACCGATGACAGAGCCTTTGCTATTGTCACCAAATTTAACAGACCCTCCATTCAGTAGAATCAGTTGAGAAAATTTTGATGGATATCCGGTCATATGCCTGGAGCATCCGCTATCCAGATACAATTCACTTTCAACAGTTTCTGTTTGAAAGTAGGTATGAATTTCATTTTGAGTTTCTGTGCAATCAGTGAGGCACATTAGTGTTTCTTCTTCCTCATCATCAGAATAATCAAGATCTGCCCATGCAGCCATTGCTTTCTTGGACTTATACTGTGTAGAAGGTTTTTCTTCTCTTTAAGTAAAGGACATTATGTTCTATAGGATCAATTTGCTTATCACGGTTTTGGCTTCTCTTATTGAAGCGTTTCTTGGAGGCGAACCGCAGAAGATGTTTAGCTATCATAGCGAGTTCAACATCCGAATCACCTTCTACTTCATCATCAGAACCTTCTGTGGGTTTTTCCGATGCTTTGAAAGCTTTTGCTCTCTTTGTATCAGATTGAGAGCACTTTTCCATCTCATATGATATTAAAGAGCTCATGAACTGATCTAGCTGAAGATTAAAAAGATCTTTAGCTTCCTTTATAGCCGTTTTCTTGGCTTCCCAAGATTTGGGTAGAGTATGCAGAACCTTTCGAACTAGCTCATAATTTTTATAGTGTTTGCCTAATGTGTCAAGGCATCAACTAGGAGGTTGAGTCTCTAGAACATCTGTTCTACAGATTCATCACCCTTCATAGTAAAATTTTCGTATTGATGAATTAAGAAATTCATCTTAGTTTCTCTTATCTGGTATGTCCCAACGTACATGGTGACAAACTTATCCCAGATTTCCTTGTCCGAAGTGCAAGTAGAAACTTTCACAAATTCACTTTCAGACATATCACTAAACATTAAGTATTGCCGTCTTAGTGAGTTGTTTGATCTTGAGTTATTCCCATGTGGGATGACCATTTCGATCATTTTGTTGGATCTCTGATATAGAAGGTGGATCATCTTCTATATAGGACCATAAGACATCGTCAATAGCATCTACGAATGCACTCATTCGAATTTTCCAATAGGCAAAATTATTACTATAAAAAATGGGAGGATTCCCAACATGTGGTTTTGGTACATGGTAGTTATCAGCCATTAGTTCTATTTGTATAGAGTGTTACGCTTTTATAGAACAAAACGACGACGATTATAGTATAGAACCTCAGCAAGCAAAAAGCCTCTGTTGGGTGGAAATCAGTTGTCAAGCCAACGATCAAGCCTCTGTCAACGAGAGCACGAGTGTCAATGTAACAAATCTGAAATTTCTTTCTAGTAGCAGTTGTTGAATTCTTACAAAGCAACAGGCTTCTACATAAAAGAACTAAGATGCTAACCGAATAATAGAATACTGAAGATTAAACCTCCTGTAAGATCTCAACAGGCGATTACGCTTCTGTTAGACAGAATCTTATACCAGATGTTGTATTCAATCAGAGTGTAAGCTTCTGTTGAATAGCAATTGGATTCTGATAGAGCGTAAGCTTCTACAGAATAGTAGCAAATGGATTTTCATAGAGCTTAAAGCTTCAGTGGAACAACAATTAGATTCTGATAGAGCGTAAGCTTCTACAGAATAGTAGCCAATGAATTTTTATAGAGCCAACAGTTTTTGCAGAGTAGAGCGTGTGGCTGGCACGAGCTCCTGTGGATCTACAACAAGCGGTTAAGCTACTGTTGGAACCTGCTCTAATACCAATTGTTACACTAAGAGGGGGTGAATTAGTATTAAAGTCCAATTAAGTATTTTTAACTCCTTTTCGACAAACCCCGTAGCGGAAGAAAGCTTTTGTAAAACAGAACCGTAGAGACATGTTTCTATAAGACAAAACGTACGAATCTGATTGCAATTTATTTGGTGCACACAATACTTTTATAGTGGTTAGATAACTTGTCTACATCCACCCTTCAGCTAGAATTTGGATGGTTTTCACTCAATCGTAACTTAGCAACGATTACAAAAAGTGATATACACTAGACCTTTTATAGCACAGACCAAAAGGTTCTGTACTAGAGTGACTGAGTTGCACAGTACAGACCAGAAGGTTCTGTACCAAATGTGTCAACCATCTACAACACAGATCCAAAGATTCTGTACCAAAAGTGTCAACTCTCTACAGCACAGACCAGAAGGTTATGTACCAAAGGTGACTTAGTTTCACAGCACAGATCATATGATTCTGTACTAAAGATGTCAACCCTGTACAACCCAGACCAGAAGGTTCGTACTAAAGGTGACTTGATTTCAGAGCACAGACCGTAAGATTCTGTACTAAAGGTGTCAACAATCTACTGCACATACCAGAAGTTTCTGTACCAAAGGTGACTTGATTTCAGAGCATAGATCGTAAGGTTCTGTATCAAATGTGTCAACCCTCTACGGCATATATCCAAAGATTTTGTACCACAGGTGACTTAAATTCTTTTTTTTTTTGGATATCAGCGGGGTTCGTGGTGGACTTACTTTTTGCGAGCCCTCTGACGAGGTTCGGAGGCTCTTTTACAAGCCTACGAACCTCAGGCCCGGCCTCTCTACATCCCCTATGGGCCCGACTTGAGGCCTGCTCCCCTGTCGGTCCAATTTCAGTTGAGGCCCAAAGGCCCAGCTGGTGGGCGGCTCCTGGCCTTTATTAGCCATCACCCAGGAGACCAACCTTAATTTTCCAAGTGGAGTGTGCGTGATGGGGTTCGAACCAGGGATCATGACAAGGTTCCAAACACCCACCACCCACCTTATGCCACTTGGGTGTCCTCGCAAGGACAGGTGACTGAAATTCTCAACATAGACCAAAAGGTTCTGTACCACAGTGACTCAGTGCACGCGTTAACGTGACTAACAAAAGTAACTGTTTGTCGGACGTTTCTCTCAGACGGTGTCCTTTCCTGTACAGCAACCTGCCGTGACTTCCTTCGAGACTTTTCACTCCGGCGGCGTCTCCACCTGCACATCAACCCGCTACGACTTCCCTTGCGCGATCCCTCGAGATCTCGACTGAGCAAACACAAAACCCTTACCCAAGGTTTTCCTGCGTGGTCCCTCAAGACTACGGCTAAGCAGACACAAACCCCTTCCCAAGGTTATCCTGCACACACAGAACGTTACACCACAGAAGCTAGTCAGTCCCAACACCTTCTGTGCTCCCGGGGTATCTGCTTCCAACCGAGTCCCTAGTGGCCTCCGAGTCACTCTTCCAGAAGACTTCTCCAACGATACAGCCTTCTGCAGTTAGCGTTCCTCGTGTGTGACTAACTCAAACGAAAAGTTACAAGCCCACACTTTATGGATTTTACATCAATGACTAACACTCAAAGAACTCCTCCAGAAGCGTGGCTGACTGTCTCTATTTATACAAAAATAGTCTAAGTGAAAATGTAGAAGGTAATTTGAACGATCAGCCTTCTGCAAACATGGAAACCGAAAGATTAGATAATAATACAATATATTATTTACAAAAACGTCACTCCCAGGCATATATTCGTTTAGGTATTCAAATCATATCAAACATGATTAAGATATGATAAAATTCTCATGAATATTGCGATACAAAAGGTTCTTGCTGAATCTTGGCAGCACCTTCTGCGAATGAAAATAATCAAAGATTAACTTCTATAATAATTAAAATCGATATCACTCTGTCAAGACACTTAAATGAATGTAACTAGACAGATGATAATGATAAACATCCCAATAATGCTCCTTTGGTGGTTAGATGGAACCTCAAAAGATTGGAGACAACCTTGCAGAACCTTACCATAAATAGAAGATTATATTTCCCTCCATGGGAAATATAATTCCTATTGGAATTATTTGAAAACGTAATACATTCAATTTGATCACATTAATATCTTGATCAATTCCTTTTTGTTTTGTAAATAAATAATTATTAAACAGTCATCTAATTACAAAAATATTTCTTACAGAAAGTTCTCAACGTGAGTAGCTTCTGTAATGTAGATGTTTGACTTCTGTATCACAGAAGGTCAAGGCTCATCATCCAAACCTATTCAATAGTTGCCGCATCTTCTCAATGCAATTAAAATCGCCAACCCCGGAACAATAGTTGATTGGGGTGCATCTTATAATGTTGGCAACGTGGAAGTATCCCAATTTCAGAAGGTGTTTTGGGTGTTCGGACAGTGTATTTAGGCATTCAAGCATTGCTGGCCAGTTGTAAGTATATATGGTACATTTTTATATGGGATATATAGGCATAAACCCTTAATTGCATGTTGTATGGACGAAAAGAACCATATTGTGCCGCTTGCATTTGCACTGGTTGATGAAGAAAGCTATGATTCATGGAGTTAGTTCTTGAGATGCCTTAGGGGATATGTTGTCGGTGAAAGGACATGAGGAGTATGTTTGATTTCTGATAGATATGCCAACATTCAAGCGGCTGTGAATGATCCGCAGGTAGGTTGGACCCCGCCATTTGCATTGGCGATTTTGTCTTAGACATGTGGCAAGCAATTTCAATACCAGATATAAAAATGTTGTTTGCAAAAGGAAGTTGATTGCCGCAGCGAGGAAATCGACGACTGTGAAGTACAAGAACATAATGAGAAGCTTGTTTAAATCAATGCCAGAGGCTGGCGAGTTTTCGCATGAAGAGCAGTGGTGTTTGTCCCGTGATGGTTTTTATATATATGGGCTTATGACTACAAATTTGAGCGAGAGTTACAACTCCGTTATAAGAGGTGCAAGAAATCTTCCTATTTCCCCCTCTTTTTAGGAAAATATGGTATTACTGTGTATCATATTGGATAGCTAGACGGGATGATGCGGTCGATGCATTGAAAGTGGGCGAAAGTTTTACAGGTGTTTGTACAAATCGGTTATTCAAATCGATGGAGAAAGCCAAACGGTACGAAGTAGTGCTTCTCGATCGACGGGAGGGTAGATTTGACGTGAAAACTAGAAGAAAACATCGACTCAAGTATGTCTTTCTTAAAGCACAGAAATGCAGCTGCAAGAAGTGGTAAATCCATCGCATTCCTTGTTCGCATGCTTTGGCATGTTATGCACAAATGCATTTAGATCATACGGCGATTGTAAAGAAGAATGGTCGGATTATCGTTTTCCTAGAGTCAATCCCAACCCTACAAGAGTCAGGCCACAAGGGCGTCCAAGGTCATCCCGTATACGTAATGAAATAAATATCAAGGAGAAACATCGAAAAAGCAGTTGTGGGTTATGTAAAAAGGAAGGTCAGAACCAACGTAGTTGTCCTAGTAGAAATCTTTGTAAGTGCTTATTCAATGTTCAAATGTTGTTGTCATCTCACATGTGTAATGATGTTGTTATGCATAACTTGATTTTAACTCTTACTATATTGTCTTACAGGAAAATGCGTTATGGGCCAAATAGGACTGATGTTCTTAACGCTTAAGGAGAGCATCGGTCGATGGCTGTATGGAAAGCGGGATATAGTGTGGTACATCAATTTCTTTACTTTCAATTCATTATATTATCTTACCTATATTTGTACCTTGTTTATTAATTCGTGTTTTCTCTACAGAACAACATTCTAACTTGCCGTCGACTTGAGAAATCACTCAAGGGAGTTGCTCGCGATCCAAGGATGGATGTTTACCTCCGTCAGACAGGATTCTACGGAGTAGCGAAGCTTCCCTTCATCTCATTGGATTGGGCTCTTATTATACCTCCGACAGAAGGCTGGAGGCCGGAGACGCATACATTCCATATGGTGCACGGTGAGATGACATTAACCCTACAGGATGTGGCCATTCAGCTTGGTTTGCCCGTAGATGCGGATGGTATGTCTTGAGTTGTTGGGGCGAGTACCTAGAGGTGATAATATCAGGTCTGGTCGTATTAGACTTAGCTGGTTGCCTGCGAATTTCTCTGAGATTATTATAGATGCCTTGAGGAGGTAGTTCAGATGCACACTAGGGCATACATCCTGTAGTTGATTGGTGGGATGTTATTCACCACGAAGTCCGACAGTTTAGTACACCTCTTTTGGTTGCCTCTGCTTCCCGACTTTGAGAGGGCTGGACAATATAGCTGAGGTAGTGCATGCCTGGCATGGCTTTATAGGAGTTTGTGTAAGGCGGCTCACCATAAGGCTTCACAGATAGAGGGCCCATTGATCTTGTTACAGATTTGGATATGTCATAGATTCCCACATATAGCGCCGCTTAGACGTCGGAGCCCATTTGTCGAGGATATGTCTTTGAGCTACCGCTAGGGCGTTGCGAAGGATGTGCGGACTATGACTACGCATGTCATTTCCTCATACAGAGAAGCATTCAATAGGCAAAGCATAAATCAGGTAACCTTTACAATTCAATAAAGTAATTTCATCAACTTGCGATTGAGTTCATGCCGCCACAGGGTGGACAACCTATGGACAAAGATGATCTTCACATGGCCGAAGAGGAAAACACGGAAGAAAAGAATGAAGATGAGGACGTGTCACCGGCGTATGAGGACCCCACATTTGACGAGGAGGGCAATGCTCATCTCACAAGTAACACACCTGGAGGCCATACTCCACACCTCACTTCGAAGTTGGTTCCAGTTCAACCCCGGGAGCTCCGATTAAAGGCGAGAGAATTCGGGTATATCCACTACAACTTTGATGTTCGTTTGAGTTAAACTCTCGGAACTCAACTAATATAAGATTTTCAGGTATACTGATTCATATCAAGGAGAATGACCTTCTCAAATCACGCAATTGTATCCGGAGGATTCATCGGAGCAGCCTCGCGTCCCAGATCCCGTGATCATGCCTTATGTGAGGAGGAGATCGAGTAGGCATAGGGGGAATCGGTGATGTGATAAACGTTGTCTGTTCAACTTTTATGTATTAAATTGTTCGACTTTCATGTTTTCAAACATGGATTGTTTATTATTTGGATTATTGTTTGGATTGTTTGGTTGTTGAATGAAACATGGGTCTGTAGTAAGTAGTTTTTTAAGTTATAAAAACCCGCCCCTTGTTCATCCAGTAAGGGGGCGGGTTTTCAAATGACGAGTTTAAAAACCCGCCCCTAGTTCATTTTTTAAAGGGGCGGGTTTTCTTGTTCATCACAAAAGGGGGCGGGTTTTCCCTCAGATGCCAAATCGTCCTACCTTTGCCGAATAATATTTTCACCAAGTGTTGGGGGGCGGGTTCTCAAAACGCACCCTCATATCCGTCATGGGATGCCACATAGGGGCGGGTCCTATTTACATGGATAACTTGCCTTCTTTGTATTTTAAAAACGCGTCCCTTCGACGGTAAAATCGTATTTTACGATAACCATATTTTGTAACCTTTTTTTTAAATTAACAATATCTCCGTACAAAACTCCCCAATTCAGAAGCCAAGATATAATAAAGAAAAAGGTCGCCTTTTTTAAAACCAGCATTATTAGTGGACAAGTGACGTCATCCCCCCCGACGGTTACGCCTCTCCAAAGGCCCCCGCCTCCTCTACCATAATAGATGGAGAAACTCTTCAACCTCCTGAACCCATCGTCCGTGTCGTTAACGTCCCCGTGTTCCCAGGCCCTTCGTCGAAATTTAGCAAGAGTTCACAGGATCGTAATTGAGTTTCCCCCCCTTGGGGCAAGGACCGTCCCCCCTTCTTCCACTTCAGTTCGGCAATCAACTCCGACAACACTCGGATCTTCTTGATGACGCGCAGCCCGGCCGCCCACCACCGGTCGTCGTAATGCGAGGACCCTATCCTATCCCAAAAGGAGGACGACGACGAGGACGAGGAGGGGGATTGGACGAGGCGGTTGTGGCGAAAGCAGGGGAGGCCGAGTTAGCGGCCGCAGAAGGACGAGGAACTGTCGTGGGCATCGCCTCCGTATTCCTCCTCCTCGAAGATGACGACGATCGGGATGGGGAATTCCTTCTCGGGGAATTGCATTTGGTACACGACAATTTTGGGATTCGTTTACGTCAAATTAGTTTTGAAATTTTGAAAATAAGTTTGATTTTTTAAAAAATAGAAATCTGACTTTATAAATTTATTTAAAAAAAATGGAAAATCGAACTTATAAAGTCTAATTTCGTTAAAGTGTTTTTTGAAAGTCGAATTTTATAAGTCCGACTTCCTTCATAAGTAAAGTCGGACTTATAAAGTTCGATTTCGAGATATTATTTTCAGAATTTAAAACTATCTACAATATCTCGTAAATTTTTTTCACTACGATGTTTAGTAACATAATTCCAATGACTCCCCCTCTCCCCAAAAAGAGCGAAAAAAATCTAATCCTTTTTCCTTCCAATCTTTATTTGTAGAATTTCGAAAATGAATGTCTTAAAATATAAATTATTTCGCAACCAACGCTACTTAAAAACAAAACTGATGGGTCTTTTGGCCTTAATGAGACCTCCATTCGGGATGGGTCGAATGGAGGCAAAGTATTTTCTTGACCAACGATAATTAGAAATAAAACTCTTCTTCGGGATGGGTCTTTGGCCTTAATAAGGTGATGCAAAGACGGACGACAACTTATTCCCGTCGACGCGCAGCAAGAGAGGCGTCACTTTACTCGCTTGCGACTGAGCTACTATTGCGATTCAACACGTCGACTTGACGAGTGCGACTTGCGACTTGACGTCGACTTGACGAGTGCGACTCAAGGAGGTGCGACTTGCGACTTCATCAGCGACTGAGCAACGAAGAGTCGGCCAAGCCAAGAGTCTCGAAGATGAAGAGCCTCAAAGAAGCTGAATCAATTCGCATTCCTCATTCATGCTTTGCATTTACTTTGTTGCATTTCCAATAAGCCATTTATGGCCCGTCCATGAATCTTGCCTTGCATGCATCTAGCCTAGGCTCATTTCGTGCATTTAAGTTCTTCTTCAGGTGTTCCCTATATAATGGGCACCTTGTACTCATTTGCACATAAGTTTTTGGAATCAATTTATAAACCCTTATCAGACTTAGTGTCTTTTATCCGAAGTGAGTGGATTCTCCTTCAAACCTCGTTCTTCATTTGGTGGATTTCCAAGTGCGGATTGAGTAGAGTGTATCAACCGGTGGTGGTGTATCTGTATCCTCCGTGTTGTGCCTCGGCCTCGTCTTGTTCGTGGTGGTGTATCTGTATCCACGGCCAAACGAGTTTCAACCTATTTATCCCATTTCCAGCCGCACCCATTATACACTACCTTCCGTCCATACCCAACGTCACCCATTCCCTATCATTCTGTGGCGTTCCCCTTATTTTTTGTTTAGGAATCATCTATTCCTTGCCGTCCCCGCATCATCTTGGTATCAGAGCTCGAGGTTGTCAATGGCCGGAAGATTTCAACGCGGTATGACTCTAGACGAAGCACAAGTTGCTCGGCTTGAGGAGCAGATAGCCGATCTTCAACAGCAACTACAGTCGTTACGGACACACCATGCATCGACTTCCCGCAGTCGAATAGAGAGCGATGATGAGGAGAACCCATGGCGTGAGGAGTCTCAACGAGGATCTTCACCGGAGTATCGTAGGCAGGAGAGGAGAGCCCCGACGATGAGCATTCAGATTCCGGAGTTCGAAGGAAACTTGGACCCCGAGGAGTTCATCGACTGGATGCACACGGTAGAGCGCATCTTCGACTATGAAGAGGTGCTCGAGGATCGAAAGGTGAAACTGGCTGCCTTGAAATTGAAGAAGTACGCGAGTTTGTGGTGGGAGAACACCAACCAGCAGCGTCGAAGAGAAGGACGTGATCAGATACGAACATGGTCAAAAATGAAGAGGGCTATGACTAAGAGGTTTCTGCCGGAGCATTATCGACGAGATCTGTACCTCAAGTTGCAATCGCTTCTGCAAGTTTCAAGTGTATCGGAGTACACAAGGGAGTTCGAGAGATTATTGCTGCAGTGCGATGTCCAAGAAGCCCAAGAGCAAACCATTGCCAGGTATCTTCGAGGACTTAAGCCTTATATTGTAGATGCGGTCGAACTACAACAATATTGGACTTTCGATGATGTTCGGGCATTAGCGCACAAGGTTGAGCAGCACCAAGCGAGAAGATCGAATACCCGCCCATTTGTGAAGGCTTCGCCTTTCAACAAGGGGAGTAGCTCCCAGACAAATCCATCGTCGATGACGACGTCAAGAAAAACTCCATCATCGACTACCAGACTAGAAGTTAAGTCGAACAAGCGAGATAATGCTAGACGATGTTTCAAGTGCCAATGAATAAGACACATGGCTTCTGAGTGTCCGCCGAGAAGAAACGTTGTCATTAGAGAGCCGTCTGATGGAGAAGAAGAGTTCGAGGAGAACGCCGACCCTGTTTGGGATGCCGAAGAGATAGAGGAGTATCCGGACGAAGGAGAGTTGTTGGTCGTCCGAAAGGCTTTAAGTGTGACACCTGCGAAAGAGGAAAGTCAAAGGGAGAGCATCTTCCATACTAGGTGCACAGTCGCAGGGAAGGTATGTTTGGTGATTGTGGATAGTGGTAGCTGCACCAACGCCGTGTCAAGAACGATGGTTGAAAAGCTGAAGTTGCCCATCGAAGCGCACCCACATCCCTACCGTCTACAATGGCTCAACAAGGAGAGTGACGTTCGAGTCACCCAGCGAGCGCGAGTCCCATTTTCCATTGGGAAGAGCTACCAGGATGAAGTCGCTTGCGACGTCATTCCCATGGATGCATGCCACCTACTATTGGGGAGACCATGGCAGTTTGATCGACGCGCGCAACACGACGGGTATCGCAATACGTATTCCATCCACATCGGAGAGAAGAAGGTCACTTTGATGCCCCTCACTAGTCAGCCTACAATCGCGACCCAGGATCGACTTAGCGACCAGCCTCTCAAGGGAGTTCAACTAGTTCGAGCGATTCAAGAAGGTGAGAAGGCTTATTTTGTGGTTCTTGTCGAATCCGCCCCAGGTCAAGCGACGAGCCATCCTCAGGCCGCTTCCATTCTTGAGGAGTTCAAGGACGTATTTCCAGAGGAGCTACCAGTCGAATTACCACCGATGCGGAGCATACAACATCAAATCGACTTGGTTCCAGGGGCGTCGCTACCAAATAGACCAGCCTATCGATGCAATCCAGAGGAGGCAAAGGAGTTGCAGAGGCAAGTCGACGAGCTTGTCAACAAGGGATTAGTTCGAGAGAGTTTGAGCCCATGTTCGGTTCCAGCCATATTGGTGCCGAAGAAGGATGGCACATGGAGAATGTGCATGGACAGTCGAGCGATCAACAAAATCACAGTAAAGTATCGCTTTCCTATCCCTCGACTGGATGATATGTTGGATGAGTTGCATGGAGCGCAGGTGTTTTCCAAAGTGGATTTGTGAAGTGGTTATCACCAAATCCGGATGAAAGAAGGTGACGAGTGGAAGACAGCCTTCAAGACTAAGTACGGGTTGTACGAGTGGTTGGTGATGCCATTTGGATTGTCAAACGCGCCCAGCACGTTCATGCGACTAATGACCCATGTCTTGCGACCATTCATGGGGAAGTTTGTGGTCGTCTACTTCGACGATATTCTTGTCTACAGCCGGAGCAATAAGGAGCATATCAATCATTTGCGAGCTGTGTTCAACACACTTCGGGAGGAAAAACTATATGGAAATCTCAAGAAATGTGAGTTCTTCCAACCGAGTGTAATATTTCTTGGATTTGTCGTCTCAGCAGAAGGAATTAAGGTGGACGAGAGCAAGATTGAAGCGATCAAGGAGTGGCCGTCTCCAAGGAGTTTCCACGACGTTCGCAGCTTCCATGGCTTGGCGTCGTTCTATCGGAGGTTCATTCAAGGATTTAGCTCAATCGCAGCCCCACTCACCGAATGTTTGAAGGGAGACAAATTCGAGTGGACACCAGTCGCACAAGCTAGTTTCGAGCGACTGAAGGAGTGTCTAAGCGCAGCCCCAGTTCTAGCTTTACCCGACTTTGCGAAGATGTTCGAAGTGGAATGTGATGCATCGGGAGTAGGAATTGGAGGAGTTTTGCTGCAGGAGGGAAGACCCATCGCTTATTTCAGCGAGAAGCTTAATGGCGCCAAATTGAACTACTCGACTTATGACAAGGAGTTCTTAGCAATTGTTCGAGTACTCGAGACTTGGAGTCATTACTTGCTGCCCAGAGAGTTTGTGTTGCACACCGATCATGAAGCTCTCAAGTACATCAATGGTCAGCACAAGCTTAGTCGCCGACATGCGAAGTGGGTAGAGTTTCTACAAGCATTCAACTTTGTCTTGAAGCACAAACCAGGCGCGAAGAATGTAGTCGCAGATGTTCTCTCGAGGAAAATTATTTTACTATCTGCGATGGAGACAAAGCTTATTGGATTTGGGTATTTGAAGGAGTTGTACAAGGACGATGAAGATTTTGGAGCGATCTTCGTCCAATGCGCCCAGCAAGCCATCGATCGATTCCACCAGGTGAATGGATTCTTATTTCGCGACTCTAAGCTATGCATTCCAAGGAGCGCGAGAGCTACTTATACGAGAAGTCTATGGAGGAGGAATCGCTGGACATTTTGGAGTTGACAAGACGCTGGCAATGCTACAAGAGCATTTCTATTGGCCTCGAATGGAGAAGCAAGTGCGAGGACTAATCGCGAGATGTGCGACTTGCCAGCAAGCGAAGAGCCGTGTCCAACCTCAGGGTCTCTACACTCCATTGCCCGTCCCAGAGCGACCATGGGAACATGTGAGTATGGATTTTGTACTAGGATTGCCAAGAACGCAACGAAGAAAGGATTCGATCATGGTAGTGGTCGACCGATTTTCGAAGATGGCACACTTCATCCCATGTCAGAAAACGGACGATGCGACCAACGTAGCAGATTTGTACTTTCGAGAAGTACTAAGGTTGCATGGAGTACCCAAGTCGATCGTTTCAGATCGCGACACGAAGTTCCTAAGCTACTTTTGGAAGACACTGTGGCACAAGTTGGGAATGAAGCTTGTATTCAGCACAGCTTATCATCCGCAAACCGATGGACAAACGGAGGTTGTCAATCGCACTATGGCTACAATCCTTCGAACCTTGGTCTCGAAGAACCAGAAGGATTGGGACATCAAGCTTGCCCACACTGAATTCGCATACAATCGAGCCCCAAGTTCGACAACGAAGTCATCACCCTTCCAGGTAGTCTACGGACTCAATCCCTTAGTCCCTGTTGAACTAATGCCTGCGAGCGATATGAGGTCAATTAGCCGAGATGCTGAGGAGCGCGTTAAGGAGATGCGATTGCTCCATGAGAAGACTCGAGCGCAGATCGAGAAGGCCAATCAACGTTACACGGAAAGAGCCAACCGCGGAAGAAGAGTGAAGATATTTCAGCCAGGAGACTTAGTTTGGATTCATCTGCGCAAGGATCGATTCCCAGGCAAGAGGAAGAACAAGCTAATGCCGCGCGCAGAAGGACCATTCAAGATCGTCGAGCGCATCAACGACAACGCCTACAAAATTGATCTTCCGGGTGACTATGGAGTTTCTGCCACATTCAACGTCCAGGATCTCATGCCATTTGTGGAGGATGACGACGACGAGAGTTTGAGGACAAACTCTTTTCAACAAGGGGAGGATGATACAAAGACGGACGACAACTTATCCCCGTCGACGCGCAGCAAGAGAGGCGTCACTTTACTCGCTTGCGACTGAGCTACGATTGCGATTCAGCACGTGCGACTCGACGAGTGCGACTTGCGACTCGACGTGTGCGACTCAAGGAGGTGCGACTTGCGACTTCATCAGCGACTGAGCAACGAAGAGTCGGCCAAGCCAAGAGTCTCGAAGATGAAGAGCCTCAAAGAAGCTGAATCAATTCGCATTCCTCATTCATGCATTTATCATTCATGCTTTGCATTTACTTTGTTGCATTTCCAATAAGCCATTTATGGCCCGTCCATGAATCTTGCCTTGCATGCATCTAGCCTAGGCTCATTTCGTGCATTTAAGTTCTTCTTCAGGTGTTCCCTATATAATGGGCACCTTGTACTCATTTGCACATAAGTTTTTGGAATCAATTTATAAACCCTTATCAGACTTAGTGTCTTTTATCCGAAGTGAGTGGATTCTCCTTCAAACCTCGTTCTTCATTTGGTGGATTTCCAAGTGCGGATTGAGTAGAGTGTATCAACCGGTGGTGGTGTATCTGTATCCTCCATGTTGTGCCTCGCCCCCGTCTTGTTCGTGGTGGTGTATCTGTATCCACGGCCAAACGAGTTTCAATCTATTTACCCCATTTCCAACCGCACCCATTATACACTACCTTCCGCCCATACCCAACGTCACCCATTCCCTATCATTCTGTGGCGTTCCTAAACCCTAAACCCTAAACCCTTAATAAGGCCTCTAATCAATAGCATGATGGCTAACCCCCTCCCTCCTCCCTTGTATAAAAAGATCATATTAGTTGAGCCCCATGCTTTTGTTAATACATACATACATACATACCCGGCCTATGAAACACATAACTCATTCCTCCCGAAGAAAGAACCGATGAATTAAAATGAACGTGGCATAGGCACATGTCCATTACTAGTAGTATAGTTGTTGTCGTCGTCCTAAAATGCAGGGTGCACGATATGCTTCTTGTATTTTCCCGATGGGATTAGATTAAATTGCAGCAACTCATTTGTTCTCGTTAATTGTAAGCCAGAAATATAGCATATTATCGCATGAAACCCAGAGTTTCGGACAAACCATCCTCGGCCCCATAGTAACTTAACTGGGGGAAGTAAAACTAGAACCAAAGCTAAAAGCCTTTTACTGCTTTGCACCTTTGGTCGGAAACTGGGGGGACATTAAAAATAATTACAACATTGTTTAGCTGGACTTCACCTTCAACTCCCAAGTTTGTTGTTAAGCTCGGGGGAGATCGATGCCAGGACCGGGCCCACACATGATGTACGCCATGGGAACCGGCGTCGCAATGACCGCCCTAACCAACGGCAGGTTCACCCCTCACCACGCCCTCACCTACTCCCTCAACGCCTTCTTCGGACCCGACATCGGCTCCTTCTCCGAGTGGCTCGGCTCCATCGCCTCCGACCTCGGCTTCCTCGGCTCCTACCCCTCCTCCATCGGCTCTGCTCTTGCCGGGTTCATCCACGACCCGCTGTTCTACGTGTTGGTGCTCGGGATCCCCCTTTGCTTGCTCTACTCGTGGTTGTCTCGGCTCTTGTTGAGGACGAATCTCCTGGATTCAGTCGGGGGAGTGAGTCCTACCCGATCTATTAATTCAGTCCTAAGCAATTTATTTGTTGTGGGGGGAAGGGTGGTGGTGGTGGTTGTTTCTAAAATTAGCTGTTTTTACCCGAGTGTTGCAGGTTCCCCTTTCTAGGTATCAATGCTTGCTTCTTATTGCCGCTGGATCCTTTTCCCATTTCTTCTTGGACCACTTGTTCGAGGTAATTGATGAATCGTTGATCGAGTCGTTAATGCTATATGGATTAGTCCTTTAGAATTTCTTCTTTTGGCTGTGATCATGACTGAGGAAGCCAGTGATTAGTGGCGATCGTTTGTAATCATTTGTAAATGCAAATATCATTTATCTGGCGATTGTTTTTTCTTTCCTTTTCTTTTGGGTCCCTTGTTGCTTCTTGTGAAAAGGACAACGAGAACTGTTGTTTGTGCAGGATGATGGGCATTCGTCCATGTATACATGGATATTGAGCACAGGCTGGTGGAAGGACAGAGCGCCTGTCAACCCCGATGCTGTTTTTGTCATTGGGATTCTGAGCATTTCCTTGATCTTCGGTTTTGTTTACATCAATAGGTCCTTATTCTCAAATAATTTTACAGTAATATTGTTGGTCATGTGCCTTGGTTATGTTACTTTTTTTGTATTTCGTGTTTGCAGGGGGAATTCTCCAAAGTCCATCAATAGGAGGTCCTACGAGTCTTTGAAGCTTATTCTTGTGATTGGAATCTTTTACTGCTTCTGGTGTGCAAGCCAGATTTATTGGGTAAAGCCTCGAAGGCCAGCTGTCGGTGAAGAGGCCGACCTTGGTGTTCTTGTGTTCTTGACCACTTATTTCTTCCTTCCTCATGGACTGTGCGTTCTCTCCATGAATTCCAAAGATTCTTATGCAGGACTTCCTTTGTAAAGGTTAATGTGCATTTATATATGCACATACCAATAAGGGTGGGAAGCATTCCCTTACAACAGAGACTGATCAGAGGAGCAGGAAGCTTTGGCTTGCGTGAGTCCTAGAATGAGGGGAACAACGGGAGTGAGTAACTGTTCTTTGGGCCTGCCTTAAATTCAACCGGACGAGCATCTTGAACATGGTAGTTTGAGTTGTGCCTGCCGCTGAGGATATCCTGCTATCACCAATCTTGGACTTTCATGGGGTTTCAAAGATAAAGTTGCTTCTCTTGATCGGCGTTGTTGTACTTAAAGGTTCTTTATTTGTGAAATTTTGGTCAGATTGATGGTTTCGTCTTTTGCTTTATTGAGTATAGAGGCTGGTCTGTTCTTTTATGCTGGGAAACTAAAAACTGTTCCTGTAGTATAATTTCTGTATACATGCAGCCAGTGTCAGTCATCTCCCATAGAATGAGCTCACGGATGTATGTACAATCTAATAATCAAACTCTTGGCCATGTCAAATCGATTCTGGAAAGCATTTTTTTCTCCTACGACCAAATTGAGGAGCCTTCTATATTATATTTCTTTCATCTCCTTTCCTTGCTGTTGTGTTTTAAATCCTCGTGATATTATATGACATGTTATGCTTGGTTTTCCTTGAACATTTTGGCTTCTGGTGCATTTTCTATGACTCCAGTGTTGTTATGTTTCAATCCTGAAGTGGGCTAAGATCATCCCTGAATCATATCCTGGTGTTTTGGGGGTTATTTCAACACCAGGTGATATCTTCCCTTCTCTAACTCACCGGGTGAAAAGACGTTGAGTTTACTCTGTGTCTTTTTAACTTTGCTGGTGCTAAGTTTATCAGATGAAACCTGACATTATCCTCAAATGCAGAGGAGAGGTTTATATGCTAGATTCAGATCAAGCGCTGCAATGTCTTTGGAATTTCTCTCACCTCTACTGCTGTCTTGTTCTGTGCGTGTGATCAATCCCTCGGTGGAGGAGCGGATCTCTTTCAGAATTGGATATTGAGCGGAGAAGGAGACAAGCGAGGGTCGCCCAGTAAGTAAGATTCATCCTTTTCTGTGAGATGGAAGGTAGACACCATCAACGATGGGACATATTGAACACCAACCTAATTATTTACAATGTCTGAATCAACTATTCAACTCTTAAAATCCTACTCCTAACATATAAACGACAGGCCATTGTTCATCTGTTCTATCCCAAAGTCCCAGCAGCAGCAGCATCCCCGCCCACCACACCCACCTTGTAGTCCATTGGAGAAGCTGTACTGATTCTCTTCCGGCAAACAGGGCAGGCTGGCGTCTTCGCTATCCAACTGTCAATACAACAGGCATGGAAACAGTGCCCACAGCCCGGCAGAAGCCTGCAGACATCCCCCACGGCGAAACGCTCCAGGCAAACTGCACAGTCCACCTGGCCGAGGTTCTTGCCGATCCTCCTCCTGTCCCCGCCTCCAAATTCGAAACAAGGGGGCATCTCAATGTCTTTTGGCGACATCTTAATAGGTATGGGATCAGGGCCATCTCCGCCTCCGCTCATCCTCTGTATGAAGACTCCCCCACCTTCCCCGGACACTCCATGGACCATGCACAAATGTATTAGGACCAGGACGTATATTCCCGCAAAGAGGAGGAAAATGGACACCACGACCTCCATCGCCGGAACCACCTTTCGAGGAACTACAAGCTTCCGAAGACCTGCCAAGGCAGGGAGTGATCAGGAATCAAACAGCCTGGATTGGGTCTAATCTCATGGCGGAGCGGTAAGAATCGTTAAAGTCTGGCAGAACGGGAATATAACAAGCATGGGGTGACGCGTAGAAACGTCCAAAAAGGGGTCGTCGTAAGCGACAACCACCCCCCTCCATTAAATTACCCAAGAAAAAGAAGAAGAACCAGTGATGGCGCAATCTCACCAAATATCATTTATTCTCCATCGAAAATTGACAAGGAAGATTTATCTTCGCGTTAATTCTCCATGACGTGGACGCTTATCTCTTACTAATCTGACAGGAACAAGTTTTTTAATTCCATCAATCTGGGCTTAAAAGATTCAGACCCAATAAGTAAGTAAAAGCCCATAACATGAATCCAGACAAAAGGCCCAGCCCACGTATTCACTCGGGGAGTCAAATCCAGCACGACCACCTCGCCTCGTGGCGATTCTATCCAGAGGGAGAAAGGCTGCACTATCGTCGTCACCACCGTCGCCACCACCACCAAACGAAAGCGAAAGATAGCTCCGTCCGTGCGGCCCTCCGCCTCCGTTCTTCATCCGGCAAGACCATGGCGTCGGTCACCAACCCTTGGGTGACGGGACAGGCCGTGCCTTTGTCGCAGCCGAAACACGTTCTCCCCTTCCTTCCGGCGGCCCTCGACTGCTCCGCCCCTAAGAAATCGAGCGCCGGCAGAGTCGACTGTTTTCAGCTCGGTAGCAGGGGTGGGAATATGGCGGCGTCCGGCTCCAGGGGTAGGAGGAGGAGTCCGGCCCTGGTCTGTAGCTGTGGCAAAGGCGTCGGTGTTGGTGCGGAGGCAAGTGGGGGTTCTTGCTCTGAGTGGGATTGGAACAGGTGGAACAGGCATTTCGCGGAGATTGAGCAGGCGGAGAGCTTTGCTTCCGTTCTCAAGGTGAGATTATGGACTAGGAGGTTGGTTGTTGGGCTTTTTCCTTGTGTTGCAGTGGAATGATAGTGAGTGGGTTTTGGATGAATTCTGGGTGAATTCGTTATTAGATAAGAAGGAGAGTGATATGTCAGATTTTCTGCTGAGGTTGTGGGCTGATAGAATGGTAGAGTTTGCTCTTGTTGAGCAATTTGAGTTCAGTAATGCTAGGAGAAAATACAGACGAAAAAGGAGTGTTTTTCGGTCGACTAACTTTGGTGCTGTTCAACAGTTTCAACTAGAGGAAGCGATTGAGAAGGAAGACTTCCACGAGGCCGCAAAACTGAAAATGGCGATTACTGAGGCTACTACCAATGATACTGTTTCTGAGATTATGTCTCAACTGAAGGTCTATATCTCCAAAAATGACCACTCCAAACAAGTTCCTGTTGTTTGAGGGTTTTCTTCCTTTTTGATTCATCTCTCATGTGCCTGTAGCATGCGATAGAGGAAGAGCGTTATCATGATGCATCAAGGTTGTGCAAATATACCGGAAGTGGCTTGGTAGTCTTTTTGTGATACTAGTGACTGCCTTTTAGAATGAACCCTCTTCAGTTACCTCTTACTCTATTGCCTTCCTCATTTTCAGGTTGGTTGGTGGGTTGGTTATTCAAAAGATTCCAATGATCCATTTGGGCGGCTGGTTCGGATTACTCCTAGTGTGGGGAGATTTGTTGGAAGAAGTTATAGCCCAAGGTTTCCTCTCTCTCTCTCTCTCTCTCTCTCTCTCTCTCTGTGTGTGTGTGTTGCATATGAATTTGAAAATGATGATGGCGAATGATTATTGCAGACAACTGGTTACTGGTTCCTCCGGAACCCCACTCTTTGAAATATTTGTGGTCAGAGATGGTGATGGGGCATACACAATGCAGGTAAAGTACCGAAAGCACCTTATTTTAATCTATTATTTTTCCCACTTTACATGTGCCGCACCGCAAATGACAATGTTTGCTGGTTTTCATTTTTGGTATTTTATACACTTGTGGGCAGGTGGTATATCTACACAGAAACAAAGCTCCCTTAAGTTCTGGATTGAAATCTCCCAAAGGTTCCCCCACTGTGAAACTTGATGAGCCGTTGACTGTTGATGAACCTGACAGTGACGTACCAGTAGAGGCGAATGATGAGAAGGGTTTAAATATTGAAGGGGCTACGGAAGAAGGGATAAAAAGTGTTATAAATTTCTTGAAGGATAAAATTCCTGGATTGAAAGTAAAAGTTATGAATGTCAACGTCGCCGAAGAAGTAGTGGAGGAAAATGATTCTTTCAACCAGTTAATGCAAGAAGACGTTGACGAAGAAGTCATATCCGTGACTGATTCCGCTGAAGAGGATAATTTGGAGCAGACCCATCCTGATGACATCTCTTTGAGTGAAGATGGCAACATTAATGACAATGACAAGGATTTGGACATGAAACTCTTTATCGGTGGTGTGGTACATAACGAAGACCCTCCATCCAAAGATGAATATGTGAGACATTCAGCTGAAATTAAGGACATAGAGAGAGATTCTTTTGTGCTCTATATTCCCAGTCAAAGCCTTGGTCACGACTCAGAAAATAATCGTCTATCTAAAGTAAAAATGGCAGCCATAGCAGCTCAAGGAGTGTCGGAACTTATGCCTCCTGATGTTGCTAAAGCATTCTTGGTTGCAGACAATGTTTCACCAAAGGTGATGCATTTCTGGGGGAGTCACTTCGCTTGATGCATGTGCATGTGGAACATGCTGTTGTGATATTCTGTGGCTGAGTGTTTTGCTTTTCCATTCGGTTCACCTGGTGGTAGTTTTTAATACTGGGAGTCACAGTCGAATAGAGGAATGGAAACCTGACTGGTGCAATTATGAACTGAGATGATCGGAGGTCCGTGAAATCTGATAATCAACATGTCCCACTGTTTCACCTATTAATGACAGCCATGCTGAATTTTCCTTTGAGATTTAGTTTTGGATAATACTTATGCTATATTATTCCAGGCTCATTTCTTTAAGCATGAGTGTTTTGGAGAACCGTGAATGACGCCTTTTCATTTGCAGATTTCAAGAAATGTCCGGGAAATTGTCAAACTCGCTGTTACACAAGCCGAGAAAAGGAGCAGGCTGTCGGAGTTTACAAGTTTTAGTCGAATAACTACGCCCAAGGGAGACTTAGATCCGTTTGAAGGTTAGGTCTACATCACCCTTGTCGTGTTTTCTGTTCACTGCTAATGCTTTTTCTAAAGACTAGTGTTAATCTGCTGAAAACAGGTCTGTATGTGGGTGCATTTGGTCCTTATGGAACCGAGGTGGTGCAACTAAGGCGCAAGTTTGGTCACTGGAATAATGGTAGCATGGATGGTAACCAATCCGGGGTGGAATTTTTTGAGTATGTGGAGGCTGTGAAGTTAACCGGAGATCTCAATGTTCCAGCTGGCCAGGTTCCTGAGATTCTTTCCCGATTCACTCCTGAAAAATTTTCTTGGAAACCAGTTGATTGATGCAATTTAAATTTTTAAGCTAATCCAGGATCTGAATGACTGTAGGTGACATTCCGTGCCAAAATTTGGAAAGGTGGCCGGACATCAAACCGTGGGATGTTCCCAGATGAATTAGGAGTGGTAAATACCTAGAACTCTTGTATGTCGCCAAGCCTCTGCTCCCCTTTCCTCATGCTTAGGAATATATTATATTGTCCAGGTGGCCAGCTACAAAGGACAAGGAAGGATAGCTGAATTCGGGTTCCGGAACCCGAAATGGGTTGAGGGCGAGCTGCTTCAGCTTAATGGCAAGGTAACCGATAAAGCCCCCGGCAGGTGATTATTGTTCGTGTTAATGTCCTCATTGTTCCCTCATCTCTTATGAACATAAACAGGGAATGGGGCCGTACTTGAAAGGCGCGGATCTGGGATTCCTGTATGTTGTCCCGGAGCAAAGTTTCCTTGTCCTGTTCAACCGTCTGAGATTACCGGACTGACTGGATCTCCTAGAGAGGAAGGCTTCTCTTCTCCCAACCAACCACGCCTTTCTTTTTTGTTTTTCCGAGTAAGAGGGATCTTTCTCTAGAGGAAATTTTGACAATCTCTTATGATTATTAATAGAAGGAGAAAGCTTTCCTTCTGATGTGTATAATGTGATGCCGTTTATGTTGGGAATGCTCTCCTCTTCTCCCATCATCGCGGCATTCGTCTTTGCCTTCTGGGCCGTGTGTTTTGGGGACTTGGGTTGGGCTCCCATAATCATATTTTGTTAGTATGGGCCGAATTGTTCATCATCTTTGCTTATCTCCTCCTTTCTGTTTTTCAAAGAAGGGCTACTTTTTAAAGTAGAAAAGAAAAAAAGAGATTCTGGCATCCTTTGTTTTTTTGTCCTGGAGGATCCGTCTTTCAGTTGATTTGATTTGTTGCAATAGCGGCGACCTTTTCTTTTCTGGGTAGGACGAAAGCAACCACACGGCAATCATCCTTGAGTTTTTATATAATTCTCTTTAATCGTTTTTTCCGACAGTAGTAGTAATTCACGTTATATATCCTGCTTTTGTTTTTCTTGAGTTTATTTGTACGAAAATACGATCCGAATTTTGTAAAATACAATTTCTTTTCTAAGTTTTCGAAATGCGGGTTTTGCAAACCCGCTCTTATTGAGTCAAGCGAGGGGCGATTCTTGAAAACCCGCCCCTGGTACATTTCTTCGATGGACGAGTTTTGCATAAGGCAAATTTTTCCTTATCTCACCTCCCGAAGGCGCATTTTGAGAATCCGCCCTTGCATAAATGCATGTTCTCAAAACGCACCTTCATGTCGCCCATAGAAACGCCATAGGGGCGGATTTTGAAAACCCGCCTTGCTCATTTTAAAACCCGCCGTCTTTGTAAATTGAGGGGAGTTTTTTGAAAATGCGCCCATTCGACGTGTATTTTATGAAATTCGAATCGTATTTTATAATATTTTTTAAGTTAACTATATTTTCATACATTCCTAATTTTCTTATACATCCCTATCCCTAACATAACACATAATGGGGAGGGAGGTGATATGGTACGAGCTATGGCCGTACGACGATTATTGTCCTGTGGAAGGACAGAGGTGTGTGTAGGTAGCAAGTTGCTATTTCTCTATGTTTTTTCTTTCTTTTATGAAGGCACGAATAATACATTGGATGTGTTTTTTGCCGCGTTCTGGTTGAGACATCCCCCCACCACCAGATGGATGTCTCCACGCGGTCCTCCCTTTATCCTTTCTCCTTTGTGTCGTCCAACTGCTTCGGATAATGCAATGCCATTGTGCTCCTGTCTTTCTATTGGACGGCGAGTGCTCTAACTTTCTATTTTATTATTAATTTAATTTATTATATAATTTTATTAATTTTAAATAATATTAAAACTTTTCATGTTTTATTTTAAAATTTTAATTGCCAAATCAAGTGTGTTGAAAGTCAAAGTTAAATTATAATTACTAATATTGTCAAAAATACACAAAATCGATGAATGTCGTTGATATGGTCAAAGCTGATTTGGTCAACACTCGTTGGCTGAAACTCCACTATTATAAGGCATGAGTCAAACTATATTAAGATATTATTTGACTTTTGCTAAAAGAAATTTCATATTGATCAAAATCAATATAAAATTTAAAAATAACAAAATTATAAAACAAACTAAATTAATGATAAAACATAAAATTAGCTTAAAAGTTTATATTTTGCTTTTTCTTTTTAAATATAAATACAATTGTTTGCATGTAAGGGTGTGACGGTAGCATCGGACGCGGAAACTTTTTAGGGTCGAGCTCGATAAAATTGAATAGTCGGACTCAAACTTCGAAGATGTATGGGTTGTGTTGACATGGCAATTAATTTTGGGCCTGGGTTTAGAACAGAAACCCAGTAATCCCTCAAGTCATACTCCGAGTCGGCCCAAGGCGTAGTCGTCTAGGCCAACTCACGACGAAGTCGACTAGGTCGATTTATGACGAAGTCGACTAGGTCGACTTATAAACGGGGTCGACTAGGTCGACTCACAATGAAGGAATATAGTGAACAAAGCCAATCAAGATGACTCAACAGTAGCTAGGTCTGCTAGTGGGGTCAAGTCGACGGAATCCTGGATAAGTCGACCAAGTCAATCATAGTCCGTACAGATCAGTCAAGTCGATGAGGTTGAAATAAATTTATTCATTTTCAATCACGTTTGTTAAAGATCGTAACTGATCTCAAATATCCAGGAACGTGATCCCATATATCAAGGGGGTTGTTGAGACACTCCCACGACATTAGGGATCACGACCTATAACACGATCTGCAAAACGATCTATCTGTTACGCGTTAATCGCGTACAAATCCTCTATAAATAGCAGAAGGATTTTTCAAGACAGGATACGACCATACACAGCCAAAAACACTGAAGTTTGTTCGTCAACCTTAGGAAATTAGATACCTCGACCCGGTTCATAGGTCAATTCCCTTTCCACCAGCAGAGTGAGCTCGTAGGGCCTTTGCCGTCAACCTCCCGCCAGCGACCACCACCGACGAAGTGAGCTCGTAGGGCCTTCGTCACAACCTCCCGCCAGCGACCACCATCGACGGAGCGAGCTTCCGAGGCCTTCGTCACAAGTTCTCCATCGTCACGGATTTCCACGCCATTGTCAATACTTGCACTTGTTTTCCGTTTTTAATGGCTGTAAGCCCCGTTTCCTTTACTCATTAAGATTGTAAGACTTGCATTTAATTTCAATAAAATTGTGCATCTTCTTACTGGCGACCACAATATAACTACTGTGAGTCCATTGCCAAATATTTCCAACGTGATCCGTTTCGTGCGCGAACACGTTTTTGGCGACCACAGTGGGAGGACATGCCGAGAAATACTCGAAGTACTACTGCCCATGAGTCTCACAATCCCTTAGATGGGGAAAACCAGTCAGAACTTCCTCCGGGAATGAGCTTGCAAGCGCCGGCCCTAGGAGGCCAGGCAGCCACAAACCAGTCAGAACTTCCTCCGGGAATGAACTTGCCAGCGCCGGCCCTAGGAGGCCAGGCCGCTACAAACCAGTCCACCTTTGATTCACATACCCCGTCCGAATTTATTTCAAGACTGGAGTTCCACAAGGAACTGGGGGATATGCGTCAGGAGTTGACTGATATGAAGGATATTCTAATGGACGTCCAAACTCTAATGGGGCGTCTTTCTGGCCCGAGAAATGAGGAAAGAGTAAGACCTCGTATGAGAGAAACCCCCTTTAGGGAGTCTACGTTCATGACGGACGCTCGACGAACTGCTCAAGGGCCACGTAACGTGACTTTTGAGCAATCTGAGATAAGGACAAATGCCCTTTTTGAACCTGGGAATCTGGTTCCCCCTAGTCGACCCTCTTCTTCACGTAATCGACCAACGAATACGTATTGGAATGAGGCAGGGGACTTTCCAGAGGAAACAGATCAAGGGGAGGATTTTATCCCGTCTCATCGCCCTGGAAAAGAACCTGTAGTCGACGCGACTGGAGACCCCTATGAACTTGGATCCCGAGGCGGAAATTTTCGGAAGGAGACTTCCTTCTACATGAGGAATCCGGCGAACCAGACAATGGGGGAAAGATCTCCGTACAGCCCGATAAGGTCGACTCGACCTCCAGCGCAGGCTCCAGTAGGCGGTGTACCTCCAGATTTGAGGGAGGCCATAACTCAGGTTATAGAGCAAGTCGTCCCCGGAATAGCTCGGCGAGACGATGCCTGTTTGTACAGGTCTCCCTATCCTGCATATGTCGACAGGGATTTCCCTCTACCTAGAGGTTATAAGGCGCCCGACTTTACTCGTTTTTCGGGTGAAGATGAAATGACCCCACTCGAGCATGTCGCTCGCTTCACTCACCAACTTGGTGAGGCGGCTGGGAACGACTTTTGGAAACTGAAGCTCTTCCCTAACTCGTTAACGGGAGATGCCTTTACGTGGTATGCGAGTTTGCCGCCAGAGTCAGTAGCCTCGTGGACTCAGATGCAGTCTATGTTCATTAAGACCTTTGCTCGACTGGACACCCCCATGTCGATGTTTGAGGTAATGCGCCTTAAGCAGGCTAACGGAGAACACCCAGGGCAGTTTCTAATGAAACTTAGGAAGGCCCTACTGCGGTGTAGACCCCCCATACCGGAGAAAGATCAATTACTTCTCGCGTTAAATGGGTTGACTATCCCGTTCCGGAAAAAGCTGCAGGGCGAGCGCTTTGTTGACCTGTATGACTTAGCAAGGAGGGCTACGGAGTATTATCAGCTCCTTACAGAGGAAGCCCAGTTGACTCGAGCCTACCAAATCGACACTTATGAAGTCGACGTGGCGGAATTTGTCAAGGGGGAGTCGACTATATGCGATCCCCTGATTAAGAAGAATTCCAAAGCTAAGGCATCCCAAAGGAATGCCGAGGAAAGAAAATATTCTTTCGACACGGATAAAGTCGACGCTATATTCGACTGGCTTTATCAAAGAAAAAGGATTAGGCTTAAGCCCGGCCATCGAGTTCCCCAGACAGAGAGGGAAAAGAATAGGAATTACTGCAAGTGGCATGGGTCTTTCACCCATGCTACCAAGGACTGTTTGTCCTTTAGAAATATCATCCAGGATTTAATAGAGTCTAAAGAGCTCCGCTTTCCTGAGGTCGACGAAGTCGCCGTGGTGGATAATAATCCATTTGGGGATGAAGTCGCTATTCATACGTTTGACATATTTGACGCTGAGGTTAATCTCTTAGAAGTTATTAATGACTCTGCTGTACCCTCGCAGGACGTACAAGCAACCGGTGAAACTTTGGTGGCTAATGCCCTCATGAAGCGACTGGCTGAACGTGGGGTCTTCATTCTGCCCAAAGGGAGGGAGAAGTGGCTATGCCACTGGCACCTGAACGACACTCACACTACAGATCGGTGCCACACGTTCAAGAAGTACCTGCTGGACAGCAAGACAGAGGAGTGGTACGACTTGACCCCGTTCGAGGAAGCAGCAATGTCGCTGAACACTCCCCAAGGATCTTCTCACGTCCTCAAAAGCCCTCCTAGCGCAGATCGCCGTTTAGCCTTGCGAGGAGGAAGAGGAGGCCCCCAGGGTCACAAGGGGAATGGAGAGACAGTCGCCCGGAGAACAGAACGCCCGGCACGGCGACTGGAGTTCGTAGACTCGTCTGGCCAAAGGGTCATCAAACAGGGGTACGCTAGAACTACCCCTGTTAAGGAGATCAAGCCGGTAGAGGAGCATAAGGGAGCGGACCAACCTCAGCAGGTCATGAATCGTAGGCCCCGCTACGCGTCGCAGACAGTTGACCCTCAGGAACTGCGGAGGGGGCCACCCATCGCCCAATTCCTGGACGAGAAGCTGCTGTGCCAAAAGTGCAAGTTGATCGCTCACAACCGCATACTCATCACCCAGCTCTGCACAGCATGCTGCGTTAGCTACTTCTTGCGGCTCGTCGACTTATCCGCAAAACGGGAGATGCTGGTGAAGGCAGTCCGTCCTGAGGGTTCAGGTAACTCGAACCCTAACAAGCCCTCTTCGAATAGGCCAGCAGATAACCCTGTGCAGGTAGGATATGATCCAGCCGACGGAAGGTTTGTAGAGGTAAGTCGACTTCCTTTTGGTTCTAAGAAACCAAGGTTTGTCAAGGCGCTTAACCCTTCGTCTCAATGGCAGAAGGCGGAAAGGAAGGTTACGCTTCCCGTAAGGGCTCAAAAGAGGAAAGAAAGGCGTCTAAGTCACGCCCAGAAGAAGCCAAGAATGACCCCTGTGATGCCACCCTTTGGCGGGAATCATGCCACAGGGAAACATGTCGCAGAGCCCGAGCGGGTCGAGTCTACTGACTATTCGGAAGACCCAGGCTCGAGCTTCGATTACACTCCTCTACGAGGAGATAAGCCCTGCGACTTCAACGCAGAGCAAGGGCCCCTTGTGAGCTGTAACGCTCTTACCCTCCCTGCGGAATTCGCCTGCAACAACAAGTCGGAGACACCGGAAGGTAAAACTCTCGACTCTAAAGTCACTACATTTCCTTCTGGCTTCCCTCTGCACTGGCTGAGGAAACCATCAGATCGCATGAAACAGCATATGCATTCGCTGTACATCTCAGCCACCTTTGATGGTGTCTTGGTGGGCCGGGTCTTAATAGACAATGGCGCCACCGTCAATGTTCTTCCCCTCGCCAAGTTTAGATTACTTGGGTACAAGCCTAGCGAGTTGGTGCGAACCGACGTAGCTGTAAGTGGCTTTAATGGGAGAAAATCCGAGTGCCTGGGCATATGCTCCGTGCGCCTAGGCGTCGGGAGACACGAGCAGGAAACTGCTTTCTTTGTAATCGATATAGCCCCTTCATTTAATGCGCTTTTAGGACGCGATTGGCTTCATAAGGCCGCCGCGATTCCGTCTACTTTGCATAGGGAGTTAATCTTATGGCTCGACTCCGAAATAGAAATCGTTAAGGCTGATGAATACTCCTGTTGTGACAAGGGTATTTTGCATGCAGAGACGTGTAAGACAGTCAAGGACCTTACTCTGGACCAGCGCTACAAGCTGGGAGACCCCACAGTCGGACCCTTAGGTGAACCTTCTGGGAAGTTCGACTTCATCGTAAGCTATGGCACCTCCCACCCCAAGCCTGGCGAAGGACCGATCGTGCCAACGGGATGGGGGCCCGACTTCACAGACAAGGACATGGACGAGGTCCTCCAGGAGGTAGTCACGACCAAGGTTGGAGGCGAGACGAACAACAGCCCAAGCGGCAACAAGGGAGAAGCGCCTAAGAGCCAGGAGAGCACTGCGACGGAGTTGGAGCCCGATAGACTCCTGCACGAAGGGATGTATGGACAGTGAGGAGAAAGGTCATGCAGTCGCTGATATCCTACAGCGACTTCAGAAGCATGTTAGGATGACTAGGAAAGTAGGATGCCAGATAGGCAACATCGATTTCGAAATTAGGTCATGTAATAACGTGGACACCGATTTAGGTGGTGTCCAGAGTCGTGAGTCACTGATGATGCCATGTGACTCACTCGTAGGCGTCAATTTAGGCGAGGCATCAAGCCCTCGAATTGTTTTCATCAGTTCCTCAATGAATAAAGAACTTTTCCATTCTATCAAAGCTACTCTAGAAGAGTTTAAAGATTGTTTCGCTTGGGATTACACTGAGATGCCTGGCCTAGATCGCCAACTTGTGGAACACAAGTTACCAATCAAAACAGGATTTAAACCAGTCCAACAGGCGCCGAGGAGAATGACTCATGAAGTCACTCAAGCAGTATTCGAGGAAGTCAAAAAGCTCTTTAAAGCCGGATATATAAGGACATCGAGGTACACCGAATGGATATCCAGTATAGTTCCTGTCATTAAGAAGAATGGTAAGATTAGGGTTTGCATCGACTTCAGGGACTTGAATCGTGCCACTCCAAAGGATGAGTACCCTATGCCCATCGCAGATGATTTAGTCGACAAGATTGCAGGGCACCAAATTATGTCCTTCATGGATGGTTTCTCAGGATATAACCAAATCTTCCTAGCCGAGGAGGATATCCATAAAACTGCGTTCAGATGTCCCTTAGGCATTTTCGAATGGGTAGTCATGCCATTCGGACTCAAAAACGCTGGGGCAACCTACCAACGGGCCATGAACGCTATATTTGATGCCTTGATTAGCAAAACGGTCGAAGTATACATAGACGATATAGTGGTCAAGTCACAAGACGAGAAGTCGCATGTTAATGACCTTAGAAATGCTTTCATTCAAATGAGAAAGCATCAGCTCAAACTAAACCCTCTCAAATGTGCCTTCGGAGTCAGAGCAGGACATTTCCTAGGGTTCTTAGTTCATCAACGTGGCATAGAAGTCGACCAGAACAAAGTGAACGCCATTCAAAGATTGAACCCTCCGAGTAATAAGAAGCAGTTACAGGCTTTCTTAGGAAGGGTCAATTATCTAAGGCGATTTATTGGTAACGTCGCTGGACGGACAGAAATTTTCTCGACTTTACTAAAGGCGAAGGGAAATTTTGTGTGGAGCGACGAACACCAAAAAGCATTTGAAGGCTTAAAGGAGTACTTAATGAAACCGCCTGTGCTTGCCCCTCCTCGGATAGGAAAGCCCTATCTGCTTTACGTGGCAGCGACTGAATCAGTCATCGGTGCCATGTTAGCCCAAGAGGCAGAGGACAAAACTGAGAGAGCAGTCTACTATTTGTCAAGACAATTGACTGCTACAGAAAAGCGCTATACAATTAAGGAGAAGTTATGCCTGTCAGTCTTTTATGCTGTTAAGAAGCTGAGACAGTATATCGGATCCCAAGAGGTTCATGTTATTGCCAAGTCCCCAATCATAAAATACTTTTTCGAAAGTCCCCTATTGACTGGAAGAATTAGTAAATGGAGCTTGGTCCTTTCCGCATACGATCTGCGTTTCAAACCTCAACAGTCGGTGAAAGGGCAGGCCTTAGCCGACTTCTTAGTAAACCACGATCCATCTACATTAATCGATCAAGACGAATCCCTTGAGGATGTCTGGCAAGCTTGGTTTGATGGATCTTCGGCAAAATCCGGCGTAGGCATAGGCCTCCATATACTTTCGCCACTAGGAAAGGACGTTCGCCTAGCATATCGTTTGTCGGCGACTCATACAAACAATGCGACCGAATATGAGGCGTTGATCACGCTCTTGAAGGAATTGTTAGCCTTGGGAGCCAGGAAAGCCAGAGTAATGGGAGACTCTCAACTGGTTATTAACCAAATGAACGGCGACTCTCTATGTCAAGAGAAACTCGCACCCTATCATCAAGTCGCTCAAAGGCTAGTCAAACGGTTCGAAGCAATTACTTTCCTCTTTGTAGGCCGGGAAGAAAACACAATCGCTAACGACTTAGCCCAAAAGGCTTCAGGGTACAAGGCCAAAAAAGGAAGCGATTGTATCCCAGAAATAGCTTCCCATCTAGCTCCCCAAGGCGACGCGTTCACTCTGAACATAATGACAAGCGATAAAGATTGGAAGAGGCCAATCACCGACTTCCTCTCCGACCCAACACAAAAGGCGAGCCAAAGAATCAAGACTCAGGCTTTGTCGTATACCCTTATAGATGGGGTACTTTACAGAAAGACTAAAGCAGGAGTCCTACTAAGGTGCGTCGACTTAGATGAAGCGACCCCAATTATGTTGGAGACTCACCAGGGTTTATGCGGGTCTCACCAATCTGGCACCAAAATGTCTTGGACTATCCAAAGACATGGTTTTTACTGGCCATCAATGCTAAAGAACTGCATAGAAATGGCTAGGGGGTGCCAAGAGTGTCAAAAACATGGTCCGGTGACAAGGGCCCCAGCGTCTGACTTAGTCTCAGTCATCAAGCCTTGGCCATTTAGGACTTGGGCCCTGGATATAATCGGAGAAATTCATCCACACTCGAGTAAAGGCGATGCCTACATTCTAGTCGCTACTGACTACTTTACTAAGTGGGTCGAGGCTCAAGTATATAAGAAAATTGACCACAAAGAGGTGATCGACTTTCTCAGATCTTCCATCATTTATAGATTTGGGATTCCCCAGAATATTGTAGTAGACAATGCCACCGTTTTCAATAATGAGAAGGTGCGTGAATTTGCTACTGAGTTCAGCTTTTCAATCACTAATTCGACACCTTATTACCCCCAGTCGAATGGGCAAGCTGAAGCTACTAATAAGCTCATAAAGAATAACATTCAGAAAATGGTTGGTGCAAATCCAAGAGAATGGCACAAACTATTACAAGACACCTTGTGGGCTCTAAGAGTCACCAAGAGAGACAGCACAGGAGAAGCCCCTTTTTCGCTAGTATATGGGCAAGATGCTGTCCTACCTATTGAAATTCGATACAAGTCGCTCAGGGTAGCTCATCCTGACTTGCAAGACGAGGCAATGTACCTCGCTTTAGAAGAATTGGAAAAGAAGCGACTCGACGTAATAGATCGACTCGAGGTACACAAGCAAAGAATTGCTAGGCACTATAATAAAAAGGTTGTCCATAAGCGCTTCAAAGTGGGCGACTTAGTATGGAAGATGATCCTACCTCTTAAATCAAAGGACCAAGTCCTGGGTAAGTGGTCTCCTAATTGGGAGGGTCCATATGAAGTGTGCGAGACATACTCATCTAATACGTATCGACTTATGACCAGAGAAGGGGATAGGCATCCATTGAAGGTCAATGGTAAATATCTTAAATCCTACCGCGCGACTATCTGGGAAGCTCATCATAAAATCCTAAGACAAAGGATTCCATTAATCTGGGAAGCGCTTAATTCCTAAGAAAATCGCGCTAGGCTTCAGCAACGCTGTTTGGAAGAATGAAGTGAGCGTAGAAGGCAGAAATTCATTGGAGACACAAGGTACTGGATTTATTCAGTAAAGCAAAAATAATGGAATTGCAATGTTCTTTGGATTACAAGTCTAGCCTCCATAACCCGCCAACTTCTCTGAAATCGAGGACAAGGGATTTACGAGCTCGTCGCTTCGCGTTCACCTTGTTTCGCTGGGCATAAAGGTCGACGACCTTTTCTCTATCCTTCTCAGCGGTGGCCTCCAGCTCCTCGATTTCTTGAGTATTGATCGACGCAAGCTGCCGAGTCAGGTCATTCTTGAGGTTCGTGTAGAACTCTATCTGTCTCTCTGCCTCGGTCAGTTTCTCTTGCACATCGATCAAACGTTGGCGAGCGTCCTGTGCAGCTTTAGAGGCCTGCCCTCGAGCATCATTGATCGACCGAATCTTCGAGTCGGTCAAGTCGTAAGAGAGCAGGTCGGCGTAGTAATCCCTCCAGCGAGTCCAATACGTCGACCTGAAGCTCTTGCAGGCCCCCAGTATTTCGTCCGTAACCCGAGGGGATGCCTCGATCTCCTTCAACAGCTTCTGCATCTTCTCAAACTCGTCGACGCTTAAGGGGTCAATGAGCAGAAGTTGGCAGAATTCTTCAATGTCCTGGTGAAGCTTCACCCATGGGTCGACAGTCGAGGTCGCTGCAGCAGGAGCCTGCAGAATAAGAAATGAAATGTTGCTAAGACACAATATCCCAAACAGTCAACACCTCCATGCAATCAAATACTTACCTCTGAAGGTAGTAAATCCTCAGAACTTTCGCCCGAAGAAGTGGAGGGAGTAGGAGCCTTCTTGCGACCAGCAGTCGTCTTCACTCTCTTCGGGTGAGCCTGTGAAGTGTCACGGTTAGAATCGTGATAACAACGCCATACTTTGTGTGAAAGAAGAACACATACCATTGGTGGTGCAGGAGTGGGGGCTGAAGAAGAAGGGACGCCTTGTTCTTCCTCCTCTCGCATCGGCTGAGGTGGTGCCCCCTCCCGCGTTGACCGAGTTGAAGGATCGACTGAAACCATAGTGGTCCCTTCTTGTAGCAAGGCTTCAGGAGCCTGCTCTTCCTAGAGTGGAGTGTAATAAAACTAAAGTTCATATATGAACTAGGGTAATATATCCTAGCAGGGAGTCGAGCTCACCTCGGCGGTCGAAGCCGTTTCACCCGTCTCGAACGCAACCGGAGTAGGCTGGTCACCACCTCCGGTTGACGCTTCGCCCTAGGCAATATAGTGCGGGTTAGATACAGAAGCTCAGGATGAATTAGAACCAGTAGAGTCATACCTCTGTAGTCGCTCCTCGAGCGACACCGACCGTCGCTAAGGTCGCAGGTACCATAGCAGATGATGAACTCACTGGGGCCACCGCTGTTGGCGACCTCGAAGAAGAAGTCGCCGCTACGGTAGTCGGCGACTTGGGAAGAGGAGCCGCCACTGAAGCTGGTACCTTCACCAATCTCCTCCTCTGGGATAGAGGCATCTCCTCAAGATCTCCTTTCTCGGCCGCCTTGCGCTTTGGAGCGGCTTTAGGTCGAGCCTTAGCAGGATCACCTGCGGCTGTTTCCCTGGAGCTCGCCACCTTAGCTTTCCCCTTGCCAGTCGACTTGAGTCTAGAAGGAGCGGGGGCAAGGGGAGCCTTAGGCTTGGATTTTCCAGAGCCCTGAGGCATCATTGATCCTGAAAAAGAGAAAGCTCACGATTAATACTAAGAACCCAATACTTTTAAAATAAAGCTAAGCCTTTACCTGTCGCTTTGATATGTGCGTTGCTGAGGTAAAAATCAGGCTCTTTGGAGACCTCCAGGAAATGCATCAAAGCCCGCAGCTCTTCATAAGTAGTCGACCACAGCACAGTGAAGAACTGTGTGGCGAAACAGGTAGAGGTATCAGATGGGAACTCCATCTGGGAGAGCTGCGCCTTGCTGTTGAGCAAGTCGAGGGTCTTTGGGGCGATCGGCTTGCACACGATTCTTTTCATCCTGTCCCCGCACAAGCCACCGGTAGGGTCGGCAAGTGGAACTGCTACACCCTGGATGAACCCAAACTGCCTTGCACACAGCTGAGGATTATAGGCTTCGAAGGTCAGGTAGCCGTCGAAGATAACTGGTAGGTCCCTGCGGGTCAATACCCCATTCCAGAAGCCATGAGCAGTCTGAAGATTAATTTCCTGAGCAAATGTCTTGCCGCCTGGAAAGGGTACCCAGTTGCGTCGATCTGCCCTGCCGAAGTCGACGATGTGCTTCATGTGGCCAGTGATCGATGTCATAAGCCATTGATCCTTCCGCTGACAGCACTGCTCCAAGATTGTCTCCCCATAATAGGCAGACTCGAGGGGCGACAAAGGGCCCTTGAACCCGGTCAATCCTGGCATCCACATAGCCGACCAGAGGTGAACTAACCAGAGCAACCCTCCTGCTGGATGTTTTGGAAATTGCTTGATCTGAGTTGTCGCTCTGTCTAGATCATGGTAAAGAAGACCCAAAATGAAGGGGCCCCAAGAGATTTCTTCATTGGTCTCCCTCAGAAAGTTGGCCACTGCATAAGAAGTGTGGCTGACCTTCTTCCCAGGGAAGCAATAGACAAACTTGCTTAGCCAGGTGCTGAGAAACTCAACCTCTTCCCGGGCGCCAAAACCCTCGGTCGACAACTTCTCATCTGGTTCTTTGCCTGCTGAGGCCATTTTTAAGTGCCTGTTTACCACCTCCATGTACTGAAGGGCACCCTTGGGATTAATATCGCCTGCCTGGGAGTATTGACGAACAGGGAGGCTATTGACTTTGCACCTGGTCAAAACCTTCACATCTGCCAATGTAACAGACATGGGACCCTCCGGGAAATAGAAGCAATTGACTGTAGAATTCCAGAAAGGCAACATAGTCGAGCAGACCCTAGGATCGCAGTTCTTGTCTGCTACGGACATTCTAAAGAACCTTAGGATCTTCTGATTCCTAAACCTTTCTGTGAAGTGCTCCTCCCACATCTCGAGCCATTCCACCATCTCAGATTTAGACGCAGAAGGAAAACACAGGAAGGATCCCTGACCTTCCCAGTTGAGGGGATCGACGAAGTTGGGATGGCAGATCAGGATGGGCTTCTCAGTGACGAGGTAGTTGAGCGGCACCGTCCCCGGGAAAAGATGCTCCGGCAGGATAGGACCGAGAGCGACGCCAGATCCCTGTTCCTCCGCGACCGGAACGGGTCCGGTTGGCCCCGCACGCTGATTATGGAACTCGAAAGCCTTAAAAGTCGACATCTTTTTAAGGATCGAAAGATTTTTTTAAGGAGGGAGACGAGGAGTTTTCTCGGAAGCGAGGGTTTCTGTTTTCTTGGAGAAGATGGAGAAGTGTTGAGCAAGGAAGAAAAGTGCGGGAAAAGGACGATGACTCTCCTTTATATAGGGTATGATTTTTGCTGAGTCGGCATAGCCAACCCAGCATAAAAGGGGGGCTTATGTTGACATGGCAATTAATTTTGGGCCTGGGTTTAGAACAGAAACCCAGTAATCCCTCAAGTCATACTCCGAGTCGGCCCAAGGCGTAGTCGTCTAGGCCAACTTACGACGAAGTCGACTAGGTCGATTTATGACGAAGTCGACTAGGTCGATTTATAAACGGGGTCGACTAGGTCGACTCACAATGAAGGAATATAGTGAACAAAGCCAGTCAAGATGACTCAACAGTAGCTAGGTCTGCTAGTGGGGTCAAGTCGACGGAATCCTGGATAAGTCGACCAAGTCAATCATAGTCCGTACAGATCAGTCAAGTCGATGAGGTTGAAATAAATTTATTCATTTTCAATCACGTTTGTTAAAGATCGTAACTGATCTCAAATATCCAGGAACGTGATCCCATATATCAAGGGGGTTGTTGAGACATTCCCACGACATTAGGGATCACGACCTATAACACGATCTGCAAAACGATCTATCTGTTACGCGTTAATCGCGTAACAAATCCTCTATAAATAGCAGAAGGATTTTTCAAGACAGGATACGACCATACACAGCCAAAAACACTGAAGTTTGTTCGTCAACCTTAGGAAATTAGATACCTCGACCCGGTTCATAGGTCAATTCCCTTTCCACCAGCAGAGTGAGCTCGTAGGGCCTTTGCCGTCAACCTCCCGCCAGCGACCACCACCGACGGAGTGAGCTCGTAGGGCCTTCGTCACAACCTCCCGCCAGCGACCACCATCGACGGAGCGAGCTTCCGAGGCCTTCGTCACAAGTTCTCCATCGTCACGGATTTCCACGCCATTGTCAATACTTGCACTTGTTTTCCGTTTTTAATGGCTGTAAGCCCCGTTTCCTTTACTCATTAAGATTGTAAGACTTGCATTTAATTTCAATAAAATTGTGCATCTTCTTACTGGCGACCACAATATAACTACTGTGAGTCCACTGCCAAATATTTCCAACGTGATCCGTTTCGTGCGCGAACAGGTTGCGAACCCTGTGCCTCCCATGCATACACACTCTAAAGATATCAAATCGATCTCGAACACATCGAAGTTTTCGGGATAAACTATTCTTTTTTGTTAACCGGTGGACTCCAAACAAGGGGTTCCCAGTGAATGAAAGAGGGGTAGAAGTTTTATTAGTTGGATAAGAAATAAAATAGTGGAATTTTTTAATTTATTTTTATTTTAATATATATAATTAATAAATAAAGGATCAGAAAGAGAAAGGCCGTATACGGAAGAGGACCATACGGCCTTGTCCGACACACTTCCACCCGTTGTTGTCTCCTCCTCCTCATCCCTTCTCCCTAGAAAAGCGGTCCCCACCAAAACCCCTCTCGACTGTCAAATCACATAAAAGCCCCTGCCCGACCCCATGAATTACCCTCCAACGAAGTGTCGTGGATAGGTAATTATGTGCTGCCGCAAGGATAATTTGAGAAAATAAACCAACAAGAAAACAGCAAGGGCAGGGGAGAGGTCGTTGTCGTATCTGGGGCCGTCTGGAGAGAGGGGGGGGGGGGGGGGATCTTCCCACGTTCTTCTTCCTTTCTCCCCCGCGAACGAAACCAAACTAAGCATGTTACTCTCGCAGCTAAGAGAGGGGGGTGGGGGGTTTTCTGAGTCTCTCCCCTCCCCCATGAAAGGATGACAATAACAAGGCAGAAGAAGTAGCAGCAGCGCCAACGAGCGGGCAATAATAACACGGGACAACACACTCCCTGCATTCTCTCGCTCATATGATTTCCCTGCACTGCACACCATAAATTATTAAACCCCCCCCCCCCCCCCCCCCCCTCCTTCTCTTCCCTCCTCCTCCTTCCTTCCATCTCTCTCATCTCCTCCTGCTCTTTCAACGACGACCCATCCCAAAAACCCCACCTTTCTCCCTACCCAGTCTGTGGTTTTTCTTTTTCTTCTATGGGCAGGGTGTGATCTTCCCCCCCTGGTGTGGATAGGCCAGGGTTCTTGGATTTTGGATAATGCAGGTGTCGTGTTAAGTCTCCCGGTCTTTTTACTTTTTGGGGTTTCATTTTGTGGGGTTGCCTGTTGTTTTAACTGTGGAGGTTGTGGTGGGTTCGGTTGATCTTGATGGGGGTTTTTGCTTGGTTGAAATGCGGTATAGTTTCTGGGGCTGCCTGAGTTTGGGCAACTTGTTAAGGAGTAGCGAGGACGAGGGTTTCGAGATTTTGATGATTTGTGGGTGATTTCTTGGAGGTGCTGCTGGTTACGAGGCTCCCCCCCTGATGAATTTCCAGTGGTTCAAGCAGAGTGGGAGTGGGAAGCCCGGGAGGAAGATTTCTCTCGGGGAATACAATAGGGCGGTCTCTTGGTCCAAGTACTTGATCTCTTCCGGGGCCGAGATTAAAGGGGAAGGGGAGGAGCAATGGAGCGCTGACATGTCCCAGCTCTTCATCGGCTGTAAGTTTGCGTCCGGGAGGCATAGTAGGATATATAGGGGTACTTATAAGCAGAGGGATGTTGCTATCAAGCTGATTAGTCAGCCTGAGGAGGATGAAGATATGGCTGTCTTGGTTGAGAAGCAGTTCACCTCGGAGGTCGCACTGTTGTTCCGATTGCGCCATGTTAATATAATCAGTGTAAGCACATTCCGGTGGCCGGCCGTCTGCATACTTTGAGATATCGCTTGCCGGGAAAAATTGTTTATTTTCTTTTCTCTGGGTTATTTGATGGCGCAAGACTATTAAAGATTATTTATTCGGCGTTGTATTTCTATGGGAAACAACTACATGGCCAGCTTGTCTTGTCTGATGGTTGCTCTAAAATTTTCTGCCCTCGTGGAGATTAAGAGTTTGGTTGAATTTCTCATCTCTACATTCCGATGCAGTTTATTGGAGCTTGCAAGAAACCACCTGTCTTCTGCATCATTACAGAGTACATGGCTGGAGGTTCGTTGAGGAAGTTTCTCCATCATCAGGAACCGCATTCGGTCCCTCTTCGCTTAGTCCTTAAAATAGCTCTTGACATAGCGCATGGCATGCAATACCTTCATTCCCAGGGAGTCCTCCACCGAGACCTCAAGTCCGAAAACATACTCCTCAGCGAGGACATGTGCGTCAAGGTGGCGGATTTCGGCATCTCATGCTTGGAGTCTCAGACAGGGAGCGCCAAGGGCTTTACCGGAACATACCGATGGATGGCACCTGAAATGATCAAAGAGAAACATCACACGAAGAAAGTGGACGTGTACAGTTTTGGAATTGTCTTTTGGGAGCTCTTAACGGCACTTGTGCCGTTTGACGACATGACGCCTGAACAGGCAGCATTCGCGGTCTGTCAAAAGGTACCGGTCCCTCTGCTTGCTATATTTTTCAGTTTAAATGACCAGAGTCCATTATCGTTCAATTTCTCTTGGCAGAACGCAAGGCCCCTGCTGCCTCAGCATTGCCCAGCAGCACTCAGGCATCTCATCTGCCGATGCTGGTCGAGCAATCCGGACAGACGACCCCATTTCAACGAGATCGTGTCGACCCTAGAAAGATACTCGGAATCCCTGGAGCAAGATCCGGACTTCTTCTCTACCTTCGTGCCGTCGCCCAATCATTCTTTCCTAGTGGGATGCATACCCAAATGCAATATAGATCATCCGCTACTTTAAAGGCATAGTATATTTAGTAATTTCCCAGAAAGATGAGATCTAATTATTCCAAAAGGAATAGGTGTACTCTGCCCCAGAACTGAGATTGGGTGAGTCATGTGGTGTGTTTGGTTTTGGAGATGGTTGTAGTCATTTTTGTGGGGCTGGGTGTGTGTGGGATGAAGGGTCCTCCTATATGCGTCATATATGTCATATCTATCTGTCAGTGTCCCATAATAATTTAAGGCGAGGGGTTTGCTGTCAGGACATAAATGGCTGAGTTGAGTGGAACTTAGAAGCATCTCGTGATAGGAGAAGCAACAAGCTGTCCATCACATTTCCAGCTTCGACTTCTTGTCCTTGGCGAGTTACATTATAGTCTTTCTTTGATTAACAATTTAAATTGGTTTGAAAGGTTGGTATAGGTACGACAGTTTGGCCGAGTGGTCTAAGGCGCCAGATTTAGGCTCTGGTCCGAAAGGGCGTGGGTTCAAATCCCACAGCTGTCACCCTCCCGTTAGCTTTTTGCTCCTTTTATTCTGTATTTTTGCTGGGTGGGATTTCTCATGGGCTTACCAAAAGGTATTATACAGGCCAACGCTTCTTCACAGATTATCCTATATCGAATAAGTGGACAATCTCAAAGGAATTGCATGATCAGGATGCGGGTTAATAGATATTCCCTGTCTCTAGAAAGACGTTCTTTGATGAATCGACTAACTCGAAAAGTGAGCTTTGTATCTAAATAAGGTTAGTCCGTAAAATGTTTTGTCGTTTTTAATAGTGATATTCAAATACCGTAAATGATATCGACTTTGTTTTATAAAAAAATTGTTGTTTGTAATAATGACTTCCTTCATGAGATCTAAAAGTCGTTCTTAAAAACTACCAATTTATAAATATGTATGAATGAATTCGTTTATAACAGCGAATTTACTCTTCCCTTATAACTCAAAGTCAAATTGATTATTTTTAAGGGACGAAGAAGTATACGTTTATAATAGTGACTTTTAAGGCCGCAGTAAGAACGCTTTTACAAAATGCGACATTCTTGACCTAGAATATAAGTTTCGGGCTTGTCGCCGTAATTTCCTCCCCTTAAGAAAAAGCTAATAAGTCCCTCCCCCAACAAAGGATACAACACAGCCTCAATGATGGAATCATCAACAAGTCCACAACCAAGCACACCCGCAACCTCTCCGACACTCCTTCCCTCTCTGCCGTCGCCCCTCCCGAATCCCCCGTCAGCTCCCCTCCCAACACCCTCCCCGTTAGGAAGGTCTCCCGGACAATGAAGACAACACTGTTTGTGCGTACATATTGTGCGGGACAAACGAGGTGGTGCTGGGTGAGTGTCTCTCTCTGTGGTGGTTTTGTGCGAGAGAAAGGAGATTATGTTTTCTTAATAGAAAAGGAAACTAACTGTTTTTAACGAATAAAAAGAGCGATAGCTTTGCCCATATACTCATGAACGAGTTTCAATTTTTAGTTATGAATTCATTGTTACAAACAACGAATTCGAGGCCGAGACCGTATTTGACGAATTTTAAAACATTATGCCATAAACAACACATTTTTTTCCGAACTAATGATATTTTGGAACAAGCTAATTGTAAAACCATGATAAATAGCAATACATGTATGAAGCATAGTTTCAGCCTCTTTCCTATTTCATAAGCATACATAAGCATAGTTTAAGGAAACATCATTTACATAATGCACGTGAATAATTGAAGGGGCCTCCTGAAATTGCTCACCCTAAAACATGCATCTAAAAATAGAGGTTTGTACGTAATTTACCTTATGATTTGTAAAAAATATTCGAAATACGGTTTCAATTTCAATAATACCCTGAATAACGCAGACATTCGCTTTACAAAGAAGTCGAGGTTAGAGTAATCTATTAAACTCGTGGTTTGACATCGACTTAGATACACTTAGTGAACAATTGAAGTAAGTGAAATAGTGTCGGACCAAAGTCGGAATTTCAAACCTCGACTTTCAATTAAAGCCACGATTTCAGACGGTGACTTTCATCTTCCATAGGATAAAAGGGGTGCCTCCGTCACTTTAATTTTTTTGTACCTAAGTCGCAGTTTCAAATAACGACTTTAAGTACGGAGTTTCGAAACTAGAATCGTATTTTACAATTTTTTTTAAAACAAACCTTACAATCCTTTCTAAAAACAAGACCCCCCAAATCAGATTGACCAAAGCTCAACAAGACAGAAAAAATGATCTACTCTAACCACCTGTTTACACCCATTAAACCCAAAATTATGGAGATACGTGGGAAAGGAAAGGTGAGGAGTGCGCTGTACAGGTAAACTTTGGAAATCATAACCAAGCTCCCCATCCTGGAAACATGTGGCCCAGGCGCTCCGGATCAATGGCATCCTGTATGAGTTGCTGAACCTGAGATGTTACAAGATTAAATCCGTAAATAAGATACTACAACAAACAGATGCTGGAGACTAAGCATGAAAGTTAACAGACTGAAAAGAACAGGGGTGGTTTGTAACTAAGGTACAAACACTCCAGCCATTCAGATTTATTAGATTGCCGGATCTATGAACGAGAATCAATTATCATATAAGTATAAATTTTACCTGTCCATGGATACTTCTCAATTCCCCATCTTCATAGCCATCTAGCTTTTGTTTGACACGCATCAGTGCTCGAGCAGCATCCTTATTTCCCTCGTATTCGTCTTCAGAGTCTTCAAAGCATATGTCAGGTTCATCATCTACTTCCTGTAAATTGTAAAAGACCTTTAGAATACACACCTTGAACAAATATAAAAACAAAGCAGGAAAGTTGTAGACCATTGACAGGGAGCAAATCATTTTGGGTAAAAGGTGCACATACTAAGTTCGAGTATTTGAGCACCCAGTACATATACCTTCTGACGTTGCAAAGCCTTCAAAGGCGATAAAGCCCACTTATAAAGCGGATCGTGGATAAAGACCTGCAAATTTGACATTATCGAGCATGAGAAAAAGGGAGCCCCCAAGGTCCAGCGTGGAATAGGAGTGGTATTGAAAAAAATATTATACCGTAATCTAGATGCTATTTTGACTAATCTATGAACTCCCTTTTCTACCAACAAAAAAAAAAAATTATACCTCAACAATGGTCAAAAGGGCTTCTTTATTCATTCGCATGACAGAAAGTGTCTCCTCACAACATCGTCGGAAAACGCCTTCAACACCAGTTACTCCCATCCCATCTATGATGTCTCTTGTCAATCTGAAAGGTACCTGCCAAAATTTTATTCATAATAGTGTGAATCTGTGATTGGCAAATTATCAGCATCTTAGTGATAATTTCTTACGACATTTGATGACATCAACATACCCGCTCTGGGGTTTTTAGCATCAAGCCTTGCTCAAAGGCAACACCAAGATCAATGTGTACAACTTCTGCAGATGCTTGATCAATTAGGATATTCATTGAATGTCTATCCCCAAGGCCAACTACATAGCCTACCTGCAAGGATAAAATAACCATCTAAAGAAATGTCTGCAGCATGATGAATAATTGTGTATGGATGAGTTCCAGATCTAACAAAGGGACTAAGGACACTATGTTAAATATGTCTTCTGTTGTCCAGATTTTGTTCACTCACTGGTATAATTAGACCTAGGCAAGTATTCAAAGGCATCTATCTATTTTTATAATATAAGGTGTTAAAAGAATTGTCATGAGATTGCACAGTAATTTGAAACACAAATCGCTTCCGATGACATTACACAAAATAAATTAGTGAACAGGAATAAAAAAGACTGTGCAGCAGGACAAAAAGCATACAAACCATTGAACTAGTTGCCACGCTACGAGTATATGCAAGCCGTCTCTCAAACCAATCTGCCGGCAAAGAAAACCTTTCCAAGAAAAATTGATGCATTACAGGCCTGTGTCAGATTTAATACCACCGTTAGCTGTACGGTAATTTCATAAATCAAAATAAGATGGATCTTGCTAAAGGAAATCAACCTGAAGTTACTGCATACTTCACGAAAAGCCTGGCGCTTGTCTTTTTCCTGCAGGGAGTGAATGAGGACCCAAGGTTATAAGTACAACACGGAATTCGATTAGGTTTCTGATGAGCAGTTAAACCTCCTCTAACAAGAAAAATAATTAGTCTTCAGCAGGTCAAGACTCGCTTAAAGTAGACAAGCGAGAGCAACCTGTAAAGAGAAATCTTCCAGTAAACCTTCATAAAGTATTCAATCTGGACATATAACCAGCCTTAAAAGACTCCAGAAAGGCTTAAATCTAGCATACTTTAGCCGACATAAGCTGCTGAATAATTCTCATGGTTCACAGAAGATAAAAGACTCACATTTGCCATGTGCTCTCGGCATTTCATGAACGACCAATCTCCTCGTCCATAACGACCATGTGCACCTCCATTTCTTGTGCTAAATTCAAAGGGCAGACTGTTTACTATTCATAAATTTGACAAACCAGTTGATGTTAAATTAGTTCAAAGCTGTTTCTTTAAACTGACCTTCCAATGAGATATTCACCAAGAGGCAGAGTACCATTGACCCACTCCAAAACACCCGCACTTGGAGTAAATGGAACAACCTATGTGTAGAAGCACAGACTATGTTAAAATCATTCCTATTCATCAGCAAAGTAAATTAGAAAGAGTATGAACTGCAACCATTCATCTATAATGACCGCAAGGACAAAATATGATTACATGAGAGAGCCTGATAACATTAATTTCTAGATAAACAGGTTGTTAAACTTCCACACAATCAAATTATTGAAATCCAGTGGAGGGTAAACTGAAACCACCTTATAGGTTCGTACACCTAGGCTTCTCCTTCGTGTATCTCGGTTATTCTGTAGAAAGGTGTTAACCAAACAGAAAAATTGCTCCATCACCTGTAGATCGTTAACAAAGAACAGAATTAGAGTTTAAAGACCATCAGGGAAAGGCACTATTCTAGAATTATAGAGTTTAAAGACCATCGGCTTAAAAGCCACGTAGAAGATCATAAACATAATGATGGAGTAACGTAGCGGAAATAAGAGAAATCTAAAGGGAACAATAGAGAATTCTAGGATTTGTAAGAAAATTTCAAGAAATTCTTAAATTCAAATAATATGGTAAAAAATAATAACTGTCATCCTTAGAAACCATAAGACCTAATTTATACTAAAAAGAAATATAACATGATATTCCTAAAATACCCCTAATATTATAAAATCTAAAATATTATATTATGCTCCTGCATCAATCTCCTCGGGTTGGAAAAGCTCGCAACTCCGGCGTGAAAACTTCGATGATCTCCGCATAAATCTTAGGATCAATCTTCTTCAGCTCTTCTTACGGTGATCCATATCATGATCACAAAGCCAAGGTCGACCAAGAAGAATATGACTAGTATCCATTGGCACGACATCACAGAGAGCTTCCTCATTCAAGGCAGAACCCAAAGAAAATTGTACCAAGCAACGGGATGTCACTGGTATCTCATTACCCTTCTTGAGCCACCTGATTCTATAAGGATTTGGATGCTTCTCCAACGGCAACTTTAAGCTTTTCCACAGCATCTTTGAAAATAACATTCTCCATGCTCCCACCATCGATAATCATATCACAGACTTTACCCCCACAAAGAACACGAGTCCTGAATATGTTGTGTCTTCGCCAATCTTCAGCATCTACCTTCGCCGTTATCATAACTCTCCTGATGATGAGTGATTCCCCTTGGACGGGATAAACATCAATCTCCTCATCCTCATCACGATATTCATCATAGACGGGGTCTAATTCCTCACCAAAATCCTCTTCTACTTCAGCTAAGTTCACCCTCTTCTGTGAACATGCGTACGCCGTATGCCTGTGCTCCCCACATGTGAAGCAACGTAATTTAGAGCTACCACCAGGACCAGATTTGGAACTTCTTTGAGCTCCAGGATTAACCACAGCTTTGCCCTTGTCATTCACATCACTTCCATAAGATGACATAGTCCCCTGAGTCAACCTAGATGGTCGTTGATCAATTCGACGTGGCTGATCAGTACTAAAACCCCCATCTGATCTGCTATATGATGGTCGCCTAGCTCCATAACGTGCCACGTTCTTCTCAGCCATCAACGCATATTGTCGAGCATCCTCCATGTTGAATACACGAATCACACTCATCTCATCCCTGATGGATCTATTCAAACCTGCTAGATAGCGAGACGTAAGTTGCTCATTGGTTTCATTCAATTCAACTTGAACAGTCAGATTATTGAACTCCGCAATATATTTATCCTCCGATAGAGAGTTTTGTCTTAGGGCATGATACTTCTCATACAACACCATATTGTAATCTGCCGGTAAAAACTGTTTTCGCAGCTTACTCTTCATGTGCACCCAAGTACTGATCTTTGGCTTTCCTTATCGGAAACGTTGTTCTTCAACTCTCTTCCACCATTGAAGTGCAGCTCCTTTCAATTTCAGCTTCACAAAGAGTACTTTTCTTGCCTCTACCACAGGCTTCCACTCGAAATAATTTTCAAGGCTAGTCACCCAGTCAAGAAAATCATTTGCATGCATTTTCCCGTGAAAATCAGCCACTTCAATGTTAATCCCACCACTGTTGAGATCTAGGGCACGAATTAGCCTCTCCTCCAGTCCACCTCCTCCTTTGTTGTTTACAGGTCCGGCTTCACGGAAAGTATTGTCTTCGATTTCATCAGATTCATCCTTAGTACTACCTTTCGGTATGTCTAAGGGGTTGTGGTTACCTTCCGGAATCTCCATTCGGGCTCCCACGCGTTCCTGTCGCAACAGTTGGACTGCTCGCGATAGATCTTCAATCATACTTCACATCTCAACAAGTTTCGTTTGTTGGTGTCGAACCCCTCTCCTACGGCTTCTACCACGATTAGCCATCATAAAACCCTAAACTCTAGCCCTCGAGTAGAACTCAGGCTCTGATGCCAATTGATGGAGTAGCGTAGCGGAAATAGGAGAAATCGAATAGGATAAAGGGAACGATAGCGAATTCTGGGGTTGTTAAGAAAACCTCAAAAAATTCTTAAATTCAGATAATATGGTAAAAATAATAACAGTCCTCCTTAAAAATCTTAAGGCCTTATTTATACTAAAAAGAAATATAACGTAATATTTCTAAAATACCCATAATATTATAAAATCTAAAATATTATTATTATGCTCCTGCATCACATAACGACATACTTTATTAAGATAACCACCAGAAGATCATAAACATAACAACGACATACTTTATCAAGATAACCACCACTAGTCTAGGAATGCATAATCCTTCTACTTACAAATAAACAATAGTCCTACATTAATCTAAAGAAAAATGATTATGTAGAATATAGAAGGAAATTATACTTTAATAATAACATAAAAGAAACCACATAAAAGAAACCTGTTAAAAGACATTTATGAAGAATCAGAAAAGCAGAAGAAATCTTACAGCATCTTGTCTCAAGTCATCGTTTCCCGATTTCGCCAGTTGACGATACTTGCGGCCATCAGAACCAAGGCATTCGACAACTTTGGGAGCATTTATGCCATTCATTACCCTGTGTTACAGCAAACAACATGTGAACATAAGCACATACCAGTGTTTTTCTGTTTGCAAAATATAAAACGACTGGAGAAACAAGGAGCTCAGAAAGAACATGATTGAATCTTCTAATCCTTGGAAGTATGGAAATGAACCCTCTGGATACAGGCAACTTCTGTCAATTGGAAAAGAAGCTGTTACAACTGGCACCTGCTAGCCAATGAAAAAAAGATTTACATCAGTATTCTGTAAGAAAGAATAAATATGACCAAGCTAAATGGATTTCTTTTGGAAAGGAAAATACTTGCACCGAGACAGCAATTATATGGATGAGCAGAGGATATACATCATAAAATTACGCACAAAGATCAAGCAAAGAACCATACAAGCTCGAGGCATCTAACACTACGTATTTCCCTTGGGAGGGTCATTCTTTTGTTTGTATCCTGTCAAAATGGAAGATGTTAAATTCATAAGAATATATCCATCTCCCACAATTTCCCTGTGAAGACGAAAATGGTGAACCCCACCTCTCTCCTTGTTTCCAGTTCTGCAAGCTTTATATATATCTCAACCATCTGTCTCATCTGAAAACAAAGATCAAGATTTTAAATAAGCATCACTTAGTTCAACAAAACATTGACTTAAATTAAAATTGTCACTTGTTTGATTAGGGCTCCATGGCATGTTGATAACTCGTTTTAGAGATTCTCTGCAGCAAGCTTCTTCTCAAAATCGACCACAAAAGAATTTCTGCTGCGCTGCTTATCCTTGATACGATCACCATTGGCTAGAGCCAGAAGCTATATGCAGCAAGTAAAAAATAACCAGCCCAGTCAGTATAAGCTTTTTTTTGGTACTGTAGAAAGTGATTTCTAATAAAGATTCTTGACAGTGATGCCAACTCTTACATGAAATACATTAGTGGGTCTGTATTAAGGTACTGTAGATTCTTTTTGACACAGCAGCAGTCAACTTTAAAATTTAAATTAACAAAAATCTGAAGAACATTAAACAAAAGTCAAAAACTGTTATGAGTTTTACCCAATGCTTACCTATTGTTCATATTCTCAGACAACAGAAACATCAGATTAAGACCGATAGGTTCAGAAAGAATTTCTTTTTCCAAATGATTTCACAAAGGAGATTTTTTGTTAGATCATGAATACAACACAAATATCATGGCAATGCATTCTGAAAGATACCTGAAAAACTGTATGGTAAGGATGATCCTCGGCCATTTTCTTCACAAGAGAAACTAAGGCGCACTGCATCATACAATCAACATAAGCAACCCGGGAATAACACAATGAATCCAAAGAAAACAGACTTCATCACAACCTGGAAACTATTCGGACCTGGACCATCCTTTGAACCGCCCAATCTGGAGGCGATTTGGTAAACTAGAGGGACAAACTTGTAAGACTGAACCTGTGCCAACATCCAGTACCATGAATGAAAAATTAATATCATATGTTGAAAAAAGTAGGATAGTTCACAGCAAGAATGGCAAGAAAATGTTTCCACTGAGACATATCCAATGTGACCTCAGAACATGTACCTCTTCAATTATGTTGAGCATACTGTTTATAACAATAGGCCTCGTAGAAAGACTGAACCACAAGGACACTAGACAAAAAACCTGCAAGCAAATGTACAGTTATTAGATCAGAATTTCTGCAAAGCTCCATAAGAAAACTTCCCGTAATAATCATCCATCAAATAAAAAGCTTACCACTTTCACATCGTATTTGTCTCCAATGACCAAACACCGCTTATATCCTTCCAGCGCCAAATTAAGAAAATTGTCTCTGTCATCCTAAAAGGAAAAATTCACAAAATCAATGTCATTAAAAGACAACTTAGAAAAATGCCAAACTATTTTTGAAAGAACGTTTTTTGTGGGAGAGAGCAGAGAGGGGAGAGGGGGTGACTTGTGAGTGATCATACCTGCATTTTTCCATCCTCTTCCTTATCTATACTGAGCTGCTTCTGTAACTCCTGTATTTTTGCGGAAAAGTCTGTCTTCTCACCCTAAAAGCGCAAACAAATTCTCAATTCCTTAAGGTCGACAAAGATTGTCAGCTTCTAATTCAAGATCTCAATCACCATTTTGAAAACTAAGGAACATACTTTGGTTGAACTCCTTAATCTCTTCACGAGAGCTTCCAGCTCCAATGTCTGAAAGAAATGCAGAATCATAAGAATTCCATTCTTAATACTATCAATTGTCCATGCTGCAGTGAAACAAGAATACCTTATGTTTTCTTAGCCGTAATGCTGCTTGCCACTCATTAGAGTTAAGTCTCTCCTCGCAACTCCTAAACAAGGCATAAGAATAATGTGCAAGCTGATAGTGCGCCTGACTTTGCTTTTCCAAAGACTTTTTATACCCGCGAGCACTATTCTCAGCAATGGAAACAGCAGGCTTCAAATAATTCTCCAAAATTGTTCTCGAGCTGCTCCATACAAGATGCATCAAAGAAAAACGAGGCCTCTGCAATGTTAGCTAATTAACAAAGTCCAACCTTCGTTTGGTACTCAAGTATAGATAGAGAGACCTGCTAGATCTAGTTTCAGCTAGCCACTTCCCAATTAACCGATGAACGTCCGGAGCTATGTCATCCATCGCTGAATTTTCAGCAATAAATTTGGCCAGACTGATGGCCATCTCCTTCTGACCCTGAGCATGAAGAAGCTTTGCTTCTTCTAGCTGCAAATACTCCATGGGAAAAAAGTTCTTATCTAAATGGGTAAACTGTGTGCAAGCAAATGCATATGTACATCCAATGAAAGCATAAAACAGGACTAAACAATAACACATCCACGCAAAGATACAAATCTAAATCCCACTTCCAAGGAAAAAAATAGACAAGACGTAAATCACGAGGGGACTAAACCTTGTTCCCCCTTCTCGTTTATCCGTTTTAAGACTTATAAACCAACAAAGTCAATGTGGATTTTGAGATAAGAGATTCAAATGAACCCATTGCTAAAGCACCTATATGGTCTGCAACCATGAGGAAACCGTCCAGAACAAGTAACAGGTTAAGAAAATTGCCATTAATCAATGATAGGACCATCAATTCCTTGGAAAAGCATTCACAGATCAATAATGAGATATTTAATAGTAGCCATATGAAGAACATTGGCACAAAAACAAAGGCTTTGCAAGAAGACAAGCACAAAACGACAATATCATCAAGTATCACCTTTTGCTATCCTCCGGATTATGTGATAGACTTACTACATAGAAATATACCATGTTTTGAACCTAACGGTGTTCCAGAACTTTCAAATTGTGTAACCTAAACACTCTTTGCCTGATATATGAACTCCATTTCTACCAAAAAGAAAAAGATCATACCCTTCCGACCCAATAGAGGGATGAAAATTGTTTTCCAGATTCAACAGTGAGATGTTTAAACTCGGTTAATGAGGCAGCTGCTTGAGATAACCTGGAACCCTGTGACCCGTACATATATATACGTGTGTGACTTGGTAAGAGAAGACAGTGATCTATCATATTTTTGATGAATTGAATAAAAGTAATAAGCAAGCACCTTCCGCAATGTCGAGACAGAACGCAAAAGATGTAATTCTACAGATTCTTCACACCTCAATATATTGAGCAGGACTCTTCTGAAAGCTATGAAAGGATCTAAAAGATTCATGTGCAGCTGTGATCGTTTGATAATCTCTTCCCCGTCAGATTCCAGCCAAGCCATCTGATAAAAGGAAAATTTCATGAACCAATAAACTTGTTAAAATTTAGTAAATAAAGGAACCGAGGCCTTAGAACCTTTGCTGCATTACCAAAAACAATTGCATTGACAGCAACAACAAATAATTTAATCTCAAGCCACGAGAGAGAAGGTAAGCAATTAAAGGCAACTCTATAAGACAAGTATGGGGTTCAGTAGACTATATCTTCCGCTGCCAAGGAGAAACACAAAATTCTTCATTTATGCACATAACGAATTTAGTCATCAATTTTTAGAAATAACCATTCCTTCAACAAGAATTAGCATTAAAGAACATGATAAATCCTCCATTTTACAGCATACTGCAAGAACGGGCATATATGTATGTATGCATATCTTTTGAATATTTTTAAAGAAGCAATGTTTGTGTCTCAAATCTATGATCAACACTCCCCGATGTAATTTTTCAGTATTGTTCATCACCATAATGTGACAAGGTGAATCACTGGTACAGATAGAATGATGACTTTGCATCCCATTGTAAATGGAATGAACTATGAAGGGCATACCTGTGCTGCTGTAGGAATAAGTGGATCTGAATGTACAGTTTGCTCAATTGAATCCTTTGAATTATTAAAAACTAAATTTTTCCAGCGTAAATCCCAAGCTTGATCGAGGTGGTGTAATATCTGCAGAGAAGCAATCATATCAAAGAAGAAATTGACTGATTATTTGTTCTCCTTGAAATTTATAATTGGGTTTGGAGGAGGGAGAAGTGAGATAAGACTTGGAACATGAGAAATTTTAAATCCTGCATCACCGACGTCAAACAAACACAAACTCGAATATTCTAATGGATGGAACTAATGACTTCTACTTCATTACCAATCCAGAAAAGGCCACAATAGAAAGCAAAAGAACAGAATCGACCAACTCCAAGCTTCTTGAAACTGATATTAACTATCAGATATATAGCCATGCCAAACAAGAGAGTTTTGTACGGAAATACGGTTAGTTTTAAAAAAAATTTGCGAAATACGGTCCCAGTTTCGTAAAATACGGTTTTACCGTCGAAGGGGCGCGTTCAAACGTAAACCCGCCCCTATGGTGATCCATAACGGCGCGGTCTCAAAACGCGCCCTCATGTAGGGGCGTAATTTGAGAAGTGCAAATGGTCGTACCTGAAGAACTTATATTAGTTGAGTTACGAAAGTTTAAATCAATCGAACATCGAAGGATTCCTTCGATTAGGAGGAAATCGACGAGGCGTAGGGGACTTTACTGATATTTTTGCGTACAAAACTCCTTTGCGTATGATATTCTAAGGTTTTATGTATGATACGTTTATAATATGGATTGTTTCGAAGTTAGCTTGGTTATTGTGTTTGTTAAAACAGGGTTTCTAAAATAATTCATAAGATTGTAGTATTGTCGGACGGGGGGCGGGTTTTCAAAACTCGCCCCTTGTACATTCCAAGTAGGGGCGGGTTTTCCAGAAGGCCCGCCCCTTGTGCATTCCAAGGAGGGGCGGGTCAACACTTAAGCCAATTCCCCCCCTATCCCCCTCTCGTGTTTGGGCGTCGGTTAGGAAATATACAAGGGGCGGGTTTATGAGGGCGCGTTTTGAGACCGCGCCCTCATGCATCACCACAGGGGCGAGTTTTCAAAACCCGCCCCTTCCTTCGGTACGTGGAGGGCGCGTTTTGAAATCGCGCCCTCTTTGAAACTGAGGGGCACGTTTACGGTAAAACCGTATTTTACGAAACTGGGACCGTATTTCGTAAATTTTTTTTAAAACTAACCATATTTCCGTACAAAACTTCCAAACAAGAACCCTACTTCAACACGGTGGGCAACCTAGACATGCCAAATCATTTACTATAGAAGTTAGATTTTCATTCAGGTATACTGCAACACACAACTCCCACTAAGGTAATGAAACTAGCCTCACAGTAAATAAGGAAAGGCAAAACAAAAAGAAGTAACTACATCAGCACCTGGAGCTTGATCACTGTAGAAAAGATATACTCAGTGGATTCTTCACTTGCATGAGACATTAACCACACAAGCCTCTGAAAACAAACCGAAATCACTGACAAGTTAAATACTAACCATAAATTATAAAAAAAGCGATCTGGTACTATTTTTTCAAGAAGTGACCTGTTTTGAGCCACACAATTTTCCATGGAATTCACCAAACTCTCCCTCTTTAAGTGCCCTCAAACAACTGTTTAATCAAAAGTACACAAGAAAAGACCATAAACACTTTTCTACCCAAAAAAGAAGATAAGATATGCATTCCGGTAATTTCCAGCAAAAACTGAAAAGGAAACAACCACTCCAACATTTTGGATTATATGGATAGCCACAATAAAATTTTGGACGTACAAAAAGCAACAGCAAAAGATAAATAGTGTCGAGAAATTGGGGAAAAGCAATCATGCCAACGTCCTCGTGTTTCCTTCCTTGAGAACTTTGAGTAATGATTAGTAAGGCAATCTTTTATCCCTTTTTTGGGTAGAAAATGGTCCACTAATTAAGGAAAAATGTCATTCTACAAACTGAATCTTTATCATGCTAAAATTAAGGGTTTTGAATTTTTAATTGCTAAACACAACCCAATAGCACCTCTAAAAATCAAAAGCAAAAGACTGTCTAACACTTTCTTGCCCCAGAGAATAGACACAACCAAAAGAACGTTAGAGAAGCTAACCACAGCAGGTTCTCATTGAATTGATCACTCTTGAGATGTTGACTAGTTGGAAAAGAAGTATGTCTTGAAAGCAAGGAAAAATCCCAGTTCCCTGCACGCCAGGCAGCTTCATACTGAAAAAAAAATTCAAGGCTATGTGAAAAATTCAACATTTTCATCAACAAGATGGGTTTTCTTCACTGAAATAAGAATCCGATTACAGGTCTAATGTTGCTTCACATAATTCGTCATGAACTTCAAGATTCACGAAGTAGGAAAGATACCTCTAATTCAGCAAGCTCTTCATCAGACTGAAAATACCCTTCGCAAGAGGTCAATCCATGAAAATACAAATCCAGAAGGTGAGTACAGCCGTTTCTCTGCAATGCTCTAATAAGGCCTTTGTAGGGCTTCCCTAGGCTTGGAACATTGTCCGATGCCAAAGTCGATGCAGGTGTTAGTTTCAGCAATTTCTTCATCGTTGACAACCCTGGCCCATCATCGACAAGGAGCATTGCTTCTGATCTCACTTGTAAGTCATAGTATTCAATAGCTTTGCTCCAATTCCCCTCATGCTCAAATGTGATTACTTGTGATATTAACTATTGGGGAGCAGAAATGCACGAGATAAGTGATACCAACAAGTCTTATGGCAAGTATCATGGATGAGAGAAGAATAGTAAAAGTAACAAATGATTCGTTATAAGCATAATGAAGCTACAACTGCTTATGAATGCTAGAAATACTTAAGGAACATTACCATAAAAACAAATATAAAAACAATAACCTCATATGAAGGATTCAGAGTTATGTTCCAAAATAATGTTATTTGAGAAAATATTTCGCGAAATAGCGCACGTAATTTCAAAATTCATCTAATAATGTCCTGAAAAGCTTCAAACTCCGAGTTTAGTCATTAAGGAAATCAGAGTTTATAAACCCGATTTTAGTTTCAAAATGTTGAAGTCGGAGTTTTGAAACCCGATTTCAACGGAACATACGAGACACCATGAAATTGGGTTTATTAAAAAAGAAACCCGAGTTCACTTATTAAGGAAAACAAGTTTTTGAAACCCAAGTTACCCCCCCACCCCCCAAAATCTTCCTCCCTCCTCCTGACCTCCTCCTCCCGCCGTCCTCTTCTTCACCTGGGGACCACTATATACCATCCCACGTTGAATCCCATAAAAGACAAGCAGATTCAAGCTTTAGTAATGGATTGGAGTAAGTGGATTTCCAATCATCCCCATAACCTCCTATTCCATTAGTATGATGATCTCACCTTCCTCAGCAACGATTCCAGTCCCGGAAACGGATTGTGAACGATGTTCTCATCACGTTCTCCATCACAATTCCTTTGACAACACTAATCTTATCACTGCCCCCAACATCCCATCTTCATGTCGTCAATGTTGCTACCTCAACGGCGGCGGCAACGGCGGCACCTTTCTCCTTTTTCATCTTTATCATTGCCCTATCCCTCCTCCTCTTGTCAATCCCAGCCGCAGCCGAAACCCTCGCTCCTTCTCGACCTCCATTGTTCCTCCGCAGCGGTCCCCCACCCTCGGGATCCTCTCGCCCCTAGAGGTCCCAAGCAGATTGAAGTTTACCTCGCTCCATGTTGCCTTGTCCTTTTCGTCCCATCCGAATCATTCGTTGATCTCTAGGAGCTCGGTTGTGGCCTCGCCATCCCCATCTCTCAGGGATCCATTCATACCGTTTTCGTTTTTCCTCTCTAAGTGGTAGGAACTCGAGTTTCAAAAACTCGTTTTCCTTAATAAGTGAACTCAGTTTCCTTCTATTTAAGAAATCGGGTTTAGAAAACCCGATTTCATGGTTTCTCGCATGTTCCAAGGAAATCGGGTTTACAATTTTCAATTTCCTTAAGGACTAAACTAGGAGTTTGAAACTCTGATTTCCATAAGAACTAAACTTGAAGTTTGAAACTCCGATTTCAGGGCATTATTAGAAGAATTTTGAAACTATTTACACTATTTCGCAAAAAAAGTTCAGACGTTATTTTGAAATAAAACTCAACGGATTTGATGCACAACCATACCCACATCTGTAAGTTCTATTTTTGTTTAGTACCACCGTTTTTATGATTTCTTTTGGACGCGAGAAAATTAGTTCATAGTGGGTGATTCTAGTAGGATTTGTATTAGAATGACCTAAAACATTATGTACAATCTACCTATACAAAATACTCTGCACATTCCTTGAGTACAACTCGTAGAGTCATTTTTTTCTCACTGCTGGAAAAAGGCCAGACAGTCATTTGTGCTTTATAAAGTGGTAAGAAGATTGCCAATGTCAAACATAAAACAGAATCACAAATAACCTGGTGAGCTTGAATTATCCCATATAAACTGTCAGGCTCATTGATTTGAGTAATTGCCGATACGAGAATTTCAATGTGATTGGGAAGCTGGAGATAAAAGGAAAAAACTAAAATAGGTTGGATCCTCATGTAAGACAGAAGGATGGAACATGCAGTAACTGGGAAACGTGAAAGCTACCTTCTCGTGGGGCGAAAAATCAGGTCTTCCCAATGACAAACTTCTAAAGTGCTCTTCACACCAATATTCCACGTACATGACAGATGTGAAGTATTGTCCGCATAACTGTAAACAAAATGCACATAATACTACTAGAAAGCATGAGGAAGAAAGATGGAAAAAGCACTTCCAGAGGATAGGGGTCTGGGAAGACTTACAACAGCTGACTTTGCCACAACAAGATAGTCAATGGACAACCAATACACCTATTAGAGAATAGAGCACCAAACTACATAAGCTAAGAGAAGTAATTTAATTTCTTCAAACGAAGCATTCCAATTCAACACTTTTTATTGTTTGAAATAACCTTTTTGAAAGCCAACCACACCAGCTTAGAACTTATAACACATGTCAAATAATTTGGTGCTTATTGCTACTATCTTTTCATTTGTAAATTGTTCAACGAAAAATCAGCTTGCTTCTTAACAGCATTTAGTAATTATTAGTAAGCCATGACAGGAATTTTAGGAATTTGAACGATACAGTCAAGAAGAGCACCGATTGTCATGCAGTTTCTTAATTACCATATGCAATCTGATAAAGAGACGAGGGAATGCCCAATATACCATGAATAATTGCATCAAAAGGAGAAATTTATAATATAAATTCATACTATCCCCCAAAATTCACCAATCAGAAACCTCTGGCTCACATTAAGCAATATCATTATTTCCTTTTCCACAACCTTGGAGAACCAAAGTTGAGAGAAACTGATACGTAACCCAACATCTTAAGATACCTTCTTCCATAAAGATCCGGAACAACCAACAAGATCTCTAGCTCTTGAAGCAATTTGCCTTCTTGATTCATGAATCGGAATCTTAGAATGCTGAAAATTCTTAAAACCATTAGTCCAATTCTAAAAATACGTCAATAATCAATCAATGACAACGCCTTTATCTTTGCTGGTAAGGATGGCTATAAGAATCCTGTAATTTCTTTGCCCATTGTTACAGCTGTTATGTCTATTAATTGTATCTATTCAATAAGTTCTTATACTAGAATCCTCCCAAGCCAAAAAACAGAAAACACCAAAAACACACAAAAATCCCCAACCCCTCCTCATAGAAACACCCTGAGAGCTCAACCAGAAATCGAGCACCTTCCCCACCACCATCCAGGAAACCTAGCCAAACCCATTACCCCAACCACCTACAAGGAAGCCCTGATAGGCGCCAGAACTATGGAGGTAACAACGCGGCAAGAGCACCTCCCACCAACTAAGCAGCCGAACAATGGAATAGACCACCACAAGGATGAGCAAGTCAGCACAGGAAGACCAGGGATCTCAGTGGTGTTCACTAAAGAAGAACTCTCCCCACACTACGAGAAATGGAAGACAGCAATCATAGCTAAACCTCTAGGCTTAACCATAAGTCTGGAAGCCCTCACGCAAAAACTTCAAAAGATATGGAAGCGCTGCCTGGCGTTCACCATTCACTCCCTGGGAGAGGGATACTTCCTAATCAGATTGTTCAATGAGGCAGACAGGGAGGCTATCCTCAACTCAGGGCCTTGGTTCATCAATGGTTGTCTACTTACAACAAGAAGGTGGGAGCCTTTCTTTAACCCAACGAAAGCAAATCTGGGAACCACGAGAGTTTGGATCAGACTTCCGCACCTCCCCATGGAGTTTCAAAACCAAGCATGCCTTAAGAAGATTGAAGAGACACACCCTCTGGGAACAACCCTAGTACCAAGATAAATCCCCAAATCCCTCTTAACCTTGTGCGGCTACGAATAACATCAACCTGGATGGGCCTCTACACAAGCACCTAACACTAGAAGTCCAAGGTGGGCAGAAACATCAGCAGCAAGTGCATTACGAAGGGATCGAATTCATCTGCAACTGGTGTAACAAAATCGCCTTGGGAATCCACCAATGTAAGAGTGCACAAAAAATCACCGGCAAGGCGCTCTCAGAGCCCCCAACGGCGGAGCCCGACTCCGGCAGCTGGAAGGAGGTAATTCCCAAAAAAGGCAATTCTTTCAAATTTTCAAAAAAACCGGGCACAACAGACATGGACAAAAGAGGTAAAACAAGCAGTAGAAAGGAGAAGAGGACTAAAGAGATTTCCCCAACAGCACGGGAAGTTCACAGAAACCAGGTCAGCGCACAAAACGCAGCAAGAAATGAGAAAAGGAACTCTCCCCAACCAGGGCACCATATAGAGCAGGGGTAAAGTACAATGCGAAGACCAGAAAGGCTATAAGAAGAATCTAAGCGACTCCCAAGATGTATCTAAGAAGGGATACCTACAGGAGCAGCAGCAATGCCTAGCAGTAGAAGGAAAGCCTCAGAAGGAAAAAAGAATCAAAAGAGACAAAAATACACAGAACGGAGAGAAAGAAAATAATGCTAGGAAATACCAAACGTCACCCCCAGAAGACAATGGCAGAAGGGAATCAGATACTACAGCAGGAAAAGAAAATGCAAAAGCGACAAGTCATGAAGATAGAGGAAGGATCGAAAAACGATCAGACAGTGCAATCCCCCAAGAAGGAGAGACAGAAAGGAACAATCAGGAGTCAAACCCCCCATTAAGAACCCGCCAGGGGCAAGAGCATGCAGTGGACAATCAGACTGATCCCCTAGACCAGGAAGTAACGGTCAAAAACCAGGAAAACCCTAAAATACCCCCTGACCCAGCCATTCCGCCAAACGAAACAAAAATAAAGGAGGAGAAAAGCCAGAATCAAGGTTGTGAAACAACAGTAGAAAAGCCCCAAAAAACCAAGGATGTCACTACAGGCCGACCCAGAGGATACCATGAGCCACAGGCAAGCCCACCTCGCAAGAATAGCTTGGCTTCGAGACAAGAAGAAAAGGACCCGCACAACAATAAGGACTCTGGAAGCGCTACTCTCTGCCGGAATCAAGGGACGGAACCTCCTACTGAGAGTCCAGGAACACTGTTGGCCACAACTTTCCCTGTTGAACTGCTTCAGCGCATCACCCCCACAGAGAATTCGGAGGAAACTAGACACTTCAATATTTTGGCAGCAAGAAAGGGATTCCGACTCAGACCCTACAAATTCCATTATAGAAAAAGAGGCCTGCAAGAGTGAATCTCATCCTAACACTAACACAACGGAATCGGAAACAATGCCAAGCACCTCCCCACCTTATTCTCCCCAAATGAAGTTTCTAATCTGGAATAGCAGGGGTACTGCGAACCCGAGTTTCTTAAGGCACTTTTGGGATCTTTACCATCAACACAAACCGGTCTTGGCTGTGATTACGGAAACTAGAGTGGCTGGAGAAAATGCTGCGTCTATCATAAGGAGGTTGCCTTACAACGGCTCAATTTGCTCAAATTCAATTGGATTCAGAGGACTGTGGATCCTCTGGGACACTACGCTACTAGACATCCATGAGCTAGCCAACACGGAACAAGAAATTCATGTTGAGGTCAGGACATCATCTACCCAATCTTGGCTACTCTCTGCTATATATGCTAGCCCTAGGTCAGGAGAAAGAGAAATCTTATGGCGGAATTGTAGAACCATAGCAGACCACATTAGGCATCCTTGGCTGATGGTTGGGGATTTTAATAGCATTGTAGATGGAACAGAGAAAATAGGTGGCAATAAGGTATCGTTAGCACAAACTAGAAGTCTAACGACCTGTCTAGATCATTGCTCCATGATAGATTTAGGATTTCACGGCTCTAGGACAACTTGGTGTAATCTTAGGACCCAGGATAGAATATCTCAACGCCTAGGGCTGTGGAAAATATAGAATGGCTGAACCTTCACCCAGAGGCAAATGTTAAGCACCTCCCTAGATGTCACTCAGATCACAGGCCATTAATACTAGAGATGAAGAAAGAAAAACGGCCATACCTGCAAAGACCATTCAGATTCCAGACTGCATGGCTGTCACACGATGATCTGAAAACTATAGTAGAAGCAGCTTGGTCGGAGGGGGAAAACAAATATGGCCGAGCAAAAGGAATATTCCAGGAGAAAGTTCAAACTTGGAACAAGGAAACATTTGGAAACATTGTGCACAGATAAGGAGACTACAAAACAGACTGCAAGGGATACAATCCTACCTGGAAAACAGGGATTCGGAATTTCTAAAACAACTGGAAAAGGAGCTAACAAATGAATACAACAACATACTGATAGAGGAAGAGCAGTTATGGTTCATGAAATCCCGTGTCAATTGGATAGTGGAGGGCGAGAGCAACACTAAGTTCTTCCATGCTACGGCGATTGCCAGAAGAAGAGCCAACAAAATATTAGGACCCAAAATAAACAACAATTGGGTAGAAAACCCGGAAGAACTAGGACAACACATTCGGTCGTCATTCCTTAATAGATATACGACCACCTGGACAGAGGAGCAGCCAACAGAGGCCTTAAAACCCCCCATCCCAGGCATGCCAGTTATAAACCCGATGAAGCACAGCTACCTAGAAAGGACATGTGAAGAGGCTGACTAAAAAAGGCCCTCTTCTCACTAAACCCAACAAAAACGCCAAGACCAGATGGATTACACCCTATTTTCTTCCAGAAATTCTGGGACACTACAAAGAAGTCACTTCTGGCCACAGTAAGGGAAGCCTTTACCACTAAGAAACTACCTGCAGATATGGGGGACACCTCCATTGTGCTGGTGCCTAAAGGAAACAGCCCAGAAACAATAGACCAATTCAGACCTATATCACTGTGCAACACGGCTGACAAGATCATCTAAAAAATACTAGTGCACAGGCTGAGACCTCTGATGTGCAAGCTAATCTCCCCTTTCCAGAGCAGTTTCCTACCAGGGAGAAGGACGAGCGACAATTACATCATAGCCCAGGAAATCTTACACTCATTCAGTCATAAAACAGGGAAGAAGGGCTATCTAGCAATCAAGGTAGATATGAGCAAGGCCTTTGACCAACTTGAGTGGAGATTCATAGAGAAAATCCTGCATCTTTTCAATTTTCCAAAAGGTTTGGTAAGTCTAATCTCCTCCTGCATCTCAAGCCCTACCTATAACATCCTATTCAATGGAGGGAATTTGGAACCTATCAAACCGACAAGAGGGATCAGACAAGGCGACCCTTTATCACCCTATCTCTTTATCCTATGTCTTGAATATCTGGGATACATAATTGAGCAGGAATGCAACAAAGGTAAATGGAAAAAGGTGACGGCTAGCAAAGGAGGGCCAGCCTTCTCGCACCTATTCTTTGCAGACGACCTTCTATTATTTGGAGAGGCAACGGTTAAAAATGCCAGAGCAATTAAGCGAGCACTAGACAAGTTTTGTGAACTATCGGGACAGAAAATCAACCCAGGGAAGAGCAACATCATACTATCGGAGAATGTCAAACGTAATAGAGCCAGAAGAATGGCAAAGGAGACAGGGTTCAAAATTACAAATGACATGAGGACTTACTTAGGCTTCCCACTGCTGGCAAGATCGCAAAGGAAAATCTCACATGACACAATAATAGACAGAATCCAGAAAAAACTTGCAGGATGGAAAGCAAAGATTCTGAGTAAGGCAGCCAGAGTAGTGGTAATAAAGTCTGTGGCGGAAGCAATCCCGGCCTATCAAATGTCAAGCTTAAGTTGGCCGAATAGGGTACTAGAGGAAATCGACAGAATAAACAGGAATTTCCTATAGGGTTTCATCAGATGAGAAGAAAAAGCTTCACCTAATTAATTGGAACCAAGTAACAAAGAGGAAACAAGAAGGAGGACTAGGTTTATTCAAAGCCAAGGATAGGAACAAGGCATTACTAAGTAATCTGAATTGGAGACTGTCAAAAGAGCATACCAGCCAATGGTGCAAGGTTATTCACAGCAAGTATGGCCATCAACTAGAAAGAAGAAAGCAAGGCTCAAATATATACAAAGCACTCAAAGTTGGAAGGGACCTCATGATCGAGGGAAGAAGATTCTTTGTAAGAATGGAAAAGACACAAACTTCTGGGAAGACGATTGGCTAGGATGCGGGAAATTAAGAGCTATGGTTATAGGACCCCTAAACAAGGATGAGGTGTCCAGGAAAGTGGCTGATTACTACAACGACAATGGATGGACCAGAATAGGAGCGGCTAACCTACTGCCCAACAGCACATGGAACCATATCACAAGCATGACACTAAATAACAGTGACTCAACTACTGACAAGCTGGCCTGGAAACCATCTGATAATGGGGAGTTCACACTGACCTCAGCCTATGCCCTAGCACATGCAACAGATGGAAAATACCCAGATGTCAATCTACAATGGATTTGGAAGCTGCCAATTTTGCCTAAACAAAAAATCCTCATCTGGCAAAGTTGGTTCAATAGATTACCAACAAGGGATCTACTTAAGGACAGAAACATTATCCAAGATAGCATATGCATAGTATGTGAATGGGAACAAGAAACGGTACTTCACGCTCTAAGAGATTGCCCAATTGCCCAAGCTACATGGCAGCTCTTCCAAGCACCAAACACTGCCACTGCCTGTTCAACAGAAACCATCCAACAGTGGCTAAAAGGAAACCTAAAGGCCAATACAACAGTGCTGCACAGATATATAAAGGAATTCAATGGAACATACTCTTCACATCTATCATTTGGCATCTATGGACACATGCTCAGATTATGCAGAGAGCAGCTGAGATACAAGCAAATCTGGGGAGTAAGAGGTATAAAGTGGACCAAGCTATATCAGGAACACTAAATAGCCAATGGGGAATTTGGAAGGCAGACGCCAACCTACCATACACCCTAAATACAGACGCAGCAATGAAAGCAAATGATCTAAGTGTGGGACTAGGTGGAGTAATCAGGAACCAGAGCGGGTGCTGGATTGGAGGATATTGTGACAGGAATCCAAACATGAACAGCCTGCTTGCAGAAGCCACAGCTCTATACAAGGGCCTACAATTAGCTACAAACTTAGGGATCAAGCAGCTGGCCATCCAAACAGATGCCACAAGATTAGTCAAGTTCCTAAATGCAGAAGAACCTCCTCAACCTATAATCGCACCTATTCTAGATGAGTGCAGGTCGCTATTGGGTGATCTCGAGGATTTCGCAATCGCACACGTCGGGAGGGGACAAAACAAGGTTGCGGATAAGCTGGCCAAAGAAGCACTTAACCTTGAGGAGATCCCTACCACCTTTGTTTTTCCCCCAGATTTTATTTTGGACACCCTACATGGGGACAATCCATGTGCTACGACTTCTGTAACCTAAACCCCAAACGTTGATTCTAATGCTACCTTCTTTGCTTACCAAAAAAAAAAAATAAGTTCTTAGTCTAAATATTGTGAGAAAAATTCCTTGAACATCCACATATAGCAAACCATATTAATCAAAACTCTTTTTCTTTCCTTCCAAAATGATTTTAACCATCTTAAAGTTGTCATTGAATTGCAAAATTCTTATAGGAAGAAGCTCCATACTTTATGGCTACATTGTCCCAAAGACAGCCACCAGGCCAAAAAGCACAAAAATGAAGATGAGTCCACAAGACAGATAAGCTGCATAATCTTGACAGAGGGTAACTAAAGTACCTTCAAGGAGTCACGTTTGGAGAGCACCGGCACACCAGAAGATTCGTTAAAGCATAGACGAAGCTCATTGAGAGCTTTCAAAAATATTTGCATGGATTTCATTAGTTGATTTTTCATTGCAAATATATGATTCTCAACCTGAAATGAACATTTTAATCCAAATAATAATCATTTTTTTTTTAATCTCGAGAAGTAAAATACGATAAAAACAACTGGAAAATTAAATTCTACAACTTCAACTTCTAACGGGATAGTGTTAGGGTCCAAGAAATAAGAAATATCAAAAGCTTATTTTGCCACAAATTTCCTGGTAATTCTTTGAACTCGGTGGGGCGAACACTGCTTTGATGTTTGAACATATTAATAAACATCTAGGATCAGTCCTTCCAATTACAGAATATGGCATTGTGACAGATTCTTGACCCAAGAATCAAATTTACACGATAAAACGACCTTCTTTAAGAAAATAAAAATCAGCCTGAACCAATATGAAAAATCTTGCCTAGCCAGTAATTTCGCTAAATAAAGTCTCCAGTGTTTATTTGTTCTGACAAATGAGATAAGCAATCACATATAATATTAGTTTTTAATTCAGTACACAGTTAATAAATAAAGGCAAAAAATCCACAATGAAATCCTTTAAAAGGCGAATTTACCTGCAAGGAGACCAATCTACAAAAACTTTCATCCTCGTCATTTTTCATGGCCAAGTTCACCATGACATAAGGTAATAGGAGTTCGGCAACTTCAGTTTTTAGATGTGAAATATCCTGACAAAGTCTGCCAACCGGCAAGAAATTCTATCCAGCATAAGAAACTCTGAACCCTCTAAACATGACTTAATAGACTTAAAGCAAATGTTCATAAATACCTTAAGATGACATCTTCACTGTGACCAATTAGTGAGGACACAAGTTGGCAGATCCAAACATCAAATTTTTTACCATTCGTCTCCCACAGAATTGACTTCTCCAGTGGTATTGCCTTAGCTAAAGATTGAGATCACAAAACATTTTGATCATTTAACTAAAAGATGGAACAGTGTAAGGACATTAATGGAAATTAAGCACCAATACAAATCATTTATGTCTTACCATCAAATTTCCGTTTCATATCTAACAGTATGTTCTCCACCAGCTCCATGTTAATCCCTCTAGAGTGGATCTACAGTAGAATGTCATAAATGGGTACTAAGAACCAAGACAGAAAACTAAATGTAAGTTATTCATTTTTTCTGTTCATAAAGGTACTTTCTTTATAATGTATCTGTCCAAAAAAATCCATTTGTAAGTCGTGGTTATAAGAGCAACTAATTTGCCTGAATTATGTCCCAACGGAAGTAATTAAGATCCTATCTTAATAACTTGGAAATTCTTCTCCCAATAAAATTTAAGCTATCAAAGTATGGTGACTTTCATATTTAAGTTTCAACTAGCAAAGAACATAATTCTTCTCCCAATAAAGTTTAGGCAATCAAAGAATGGTAAGAGTGATTTTCATATTTTAAGTTCCAATAGCAAAGAAAATGACCGTTAACTGCTTGTTACATGCCCACAAGCCAAAAGTCAACCATCTAAAGTACAGGGTACTTGCCTCAATGAGTGATGTGTCATAAAATTCAAATGTTGACAGGGCAGCTTGACCTTTTGCAGTTGAAAGTATTCCCTGGTAAGTATCAGGAGTTAGGGTCAGAAACTAATTAAGTCCAAGCATATCCAATAATACAATATTAAAAACCCACGCCTCCCGAGGAAGTGTTGTCCCAGATACCCATATCAACACGTCTTCAAAACAACTGAGCACGAAAATCTCACCTAGTATCTCACAACAATACGAAAATGAAAATGGCTATTCTCACCCTGCTATTTTAGATGAAAAAGGCAACATTGTGAAGAGTACGCTTGAAGGCCGAAATAAATTGAGTTCAGTTGACTGCTTCAATAAAGTATGGCTGCGTAAGCAGGTGAATGATTACCTAGACGGAAACCATTTCAGCACAATAACTGTGCAATCTAGTTCTCCTGTAAATACCCAGCTCCAACAAAAAGTTGTAGACAAGCGAGCTAAAAGAGCGAGATACCAAGAAGAAGATTCTATCTCCTTCTGCTATCCTTCGGATTATGTGATAGACATACTACATGGGGACATACCGTGTTTTGAACCTAATTGTGTTCCAGAACTTTTAATGGTGTAACCTAAGCGCTTTTTGCCGAATATATGAACTCCATTTCTACCCAAAAAAATTTGCAACGTAAGGACTGTCAAACCCCACTTCATAGTCATTTAAAGGGAAAATAAGATAATAAATCTTCAAATCATAGGCAACAAGAAATATTATTTAAATGGACCACTAGAGAAACAGTTAAGAATTATATTTTAAAACCTAATGCATTAGTATTATATTAACTCACCCTGAGTGCCTGGGACGTTACATCAACAACTGTCGCAGAATCATCCATCAGATATTTCTTTAGAACTTTCAAAAGGGTAACGACGAGTTCCACAGGTATTCCTGGATCAATCTTAACTAGAGCTCCCTTAACAAGAGCTCCTTGAACCTTGACAGCATTAATTGTATCACATTTATGCATGCAATCAGGCTCCCAAGGAAGATGGTAAACTACACAATGGGGGTCACCAATACCAACCTCCAGTTATGAACAAGAAAAACATTCCGTCAGAAACGTGGAAAAATTCTTACGCAAAATTCAACGAGGACACGATAAAATGTTACCCTTGACAAAAGATCAGCCACCAATGCACGAACATCTGCAAAATCACGCAAGGCACTCATTCGAACGAGTGTCCACACTGCATTTACCACATCAGGATCATCCTGCCAGAATGCAATCTTTCCGGCTTGATTCTGAAACAGTAGGAATTTCCTATGCAGGGCTTTGAGACTGCAAGATGAACAAATTGATTAACATCTGCCCACTCAAAAGAGCATGGATCCCCAAAAAAAGACTATTGATCATTCATTCACTGTGGTTAGGTGTTCCTACTAGTCTACCTATTTTTCTGACAATGTTAACAAGAAAACAAAATAAGAAAGATCACAACCTCCACAGAAGTACCCTTGGAGGTAGATGGCAAGCTCGCTTCACTAACTGGATAAACAGAACACTATATGAGGATAACAATACCAAATAACGTTAGCAGAAAAATGTATTTGGTATTTATAAACTTTACTTTCTGTAAGTGTTCCCTTGCAGAGTAATTCTGATATAGATCGCTATGCAGTTGCTTGAACTCATTAAATATATCTATTTCGGGAAATGGCTCCAATTCCTGGAAAGCATTGATTTGATTCAGTACTAAATAAACAGAGTACATTAGAAGTTCTTCTGCCACAGAGAGAGCAAATCCAAGTGAATACAAAACAAGAACTGATCATCCTTGTGATTATGTTCACTGGAAAATAAATTCTAGAAGAAAGTAACTATGCTCACCCTAATATAGTCATGAAGGGAGCATTCTGTTTGCAATAGCAGCTTCTTCAACAGAGCCAAAACTTGGGAAGATTCGCCCCCTTGGCCATCGCAAGGAATACAACACGCTACCAATTTTGACACCAAAGCCTACAGTCAAACAAATAAGGAAAGCCAACAAATAAAGAAAATCATCCATAGCACAGAAATCGACATTAAAAAGAAAAGAGAGAAAATAAGCTATATTTGTACCTGAAGCTGCTCGCCTAGCACAATAATCATCTTTTGGGAAGGTTTATCTTGAAAATTTTCTAGCAAGGACCATATTATGCGACAACACTGAGGTTGCAAAGATGGATATCCAATATACTGTCCAACCAGATTGAAGAGGTAACTGAGAAAAAACTTCAAAGTTAAGAGTTTTTCATTGCCTTTAGGAAAAACCCCAAGACCTTAAAACTAATTAATGAATTGAAGCACCGGGGAGAATCAAAATATAGCAAGCTAGTTGCCTTTAGCTAGCATGAGAACTGAACAAAAAACCATTAGATGTAGGACAAAAATTTTGTGCCGTAAATGGAAGAGTTCCTCCTAAAAGTATTCTATTTGACATATAAAAGGTGGCATTTCTAGAATAAGCAAACTATTATTGACCATCTCCAAAATGCAGTCAACCAATTCAAGAGTTAAGTTGAAGATTCATTGTACTTTGTCACACATGGTTTAACACTCTATGCAGTCAACTCACTTTGAAGTGCTAGCGGTAGCAACTCTACTCTGCAGTATTCTGATGAGAACTTCAAGTTGACCTAATTTGTGACATCTGTGCCGATTATGGGAGACAGCTGAAACTTTGTAATGAATTTCCAATATGAACTAAATTATCACAATAACTTGTCAGTAACCAAATAAAAAATCAACACCGCCACTAATTTAAAGCTCTTTCATGAAAAAGAAAAAGAAAATCACCATGAAAACTCTATCTTCACGGAAAATATTTATTTTATCCACAAAGCCACAAGCTTGACAATCACCCCTGAGAAAATAGAATGAAAGAGCAACTTCACCGAATTGCTTAAATAATAAAGGAATTAAAAGCAGAAAAACTAGACCCAGAACGCTTATTTAATCTATCCATCCATTCAAAGGAAAGCAGAAAAACCTACTGATCTATGAATCCATCCACAACCATTTTTATAGCTGAAAAAATGTTCTCCATGGAAAATAATGGTACAGCAGGATCTGGAGCATTTGATGAAAGTGACAACAGGAAGCCCACCATGGAAACCTGTCAAAGAGTGCGAAACTACTTGGTAATTAGTCCAATAATTATAAATCCAAATGAACATACACCTTCTCATTTACTTCAAAAGTAAATCCAAATAAATATACTCCTTATTTACTAAAAAAGGAACAAAGATTATGAAAAATGTGTCTAAAGTAAAGTTGCCACCATCCAATAAATGAGTAACACTCCTTTTTCTGGAATCCAAGTTGAGGGCATAAACAGTAGAAAAAGAAAATCTCTAGTTCCATAAGACATAACTCGATCCTGTAGAAAGTCTTCATAATCACAATGACAACATAACATCTGTCAAAATTTTTCTTCAGCAGGAATCTCATGAAGATACTTAGTAACAAGGCACAAGCCAACCTCAAGCAGAAATAGTACACAAGTTGATGAAAAATGAACAAGATTTTTAAGGTACCTTTTGTTCCATAATGGAAAAGGTTAACATGAACTCTCAAGGAAAACCAAACAAGACTAAACTTGAGTTGAACATCGCTTGTAACAAAGAATCGTGCAATAAGAAATAAAAGGCCTGTTAGTGGGGAAGGAGAGAGCATCATACCATGTGCTTTTTTATGAGATTGTCTCTTTCACTCTCAGACATATCAGAAAGACAAAGCATAAAATTCTGTACCAACCGCGCTCCTCTTTCCAAATGAGATTTTTTACTGCAGTACATTGCCATAGAAATTGCAAAAATGGACACAAAGTGACTTCGAATCAAAGCCGCCAAAGGTAGGTCAACAATCTGAAATAAAATGACTCTTTCAGCTGATAATAAGAGACCCATTGCAGGAAACATAGAATATGAGATTGAATGAAGAAGTAGGCCTGCGGAAGCCAACTAAAATCCTTAAATTCTAGGAAAAGAACAAAACTCAAAGTTGTATTCCCTTGATGTCATAAATAAAGAGTGCTACTGTGCAAGACACCCCAGGTTAATGCAGAAATTAGAGAAGTGCATCCTCAGATATATTTACACTGGTCATTTCATACTTTTTTATAGAAGTTTATTACACACCTCTCACGTATGACAACTGGATAATGGGTCAAGCAATTACTACTATTCATGGATGAACTGAACAAAATGGGAGAAAGATTCATACTTCTGAAAGACATTTGAGATTAGCAGTTGCATCTTCGTACAGAAGCAGAGCTGGAATAAGCCAGGGACAAACATATTGGACAAAGTTACGTGGCTCTGTCTCTTGAACAAAAAGATGCCTCACCTATAATGCAGTTTAAGAGTCAAACTTTCACAGAATTAAAGAGTGGGACAAAAAGAAAGACGTGAAAAATGAAAAAAAGCAAATACATTCCAGGACATGACTAGGGATAAGACCTCCAACTAAAAGTACATCTACTATGCAGTCAACCATAATACCAGATAGCAATGGATATGAAGTCAGGAGAAAAAAAGTGCTTTGAACGTATTAAAGATTCACTAAGCAGGTTATATAATTTCATGAGCTTTTTCAGCTCTTCATGGAGAACCATCTCCTTTTTCTCTGGCACAAAGCAGCCCCCATCTTCACAAGAAAATGTAAACTTGAAAAATTAAAATAGATTAATTGTATACCAGTAAAAAAACTCACAAGCTTTCAATCATGTCTAAAAGATAGTTGCAGACAATAAAATAGTTCACACAAACGAAATATAAGCTATCAGTTGCAGACAAGAAAACTGCTTACACAAATGAAATATAAATAATTTGGGTATCTTAATGAATTCATAAAAGATTCATTCAACTAGTTATCTTATATGACATTAGTTCAAGAGTCAATCATCGTATCGAATTTGCTATGGCGCCAGAGCAAAAAGATCCCCCATGTACCCCCAATTTCAGATTCACTTAACAAAGCAAACATATGCCGAAATCAGTGGGAAGTGGACAGAAGACACGAATTAATATACATATGAATGAGGTATAAATTTGCTTTACTTGGTATAGAATCAACTTCCAAAGGTCAACAAGAAGTTAAATTTTTAATGCCACCCTCTTTAATTACCAAAAAAAAACAAGAAGTTAAGTTCATTACCTCAACAAGGGCAACTATGCTCACAGAACAAGCAGTCCAGCAGAAGAGGATGGGCCCCAAGAGCTCCTCCAGATACTGTAAAAAGAAGATGTTTAAGGAATTATACATGAGAACAAAAACTTTGCAGAAGAATCAAAGTTGCAGAAGATCAAACAAGACCCAACCAAAATCAAGTATTTCATTGAAGAAAGAAAGAATATGCACTCATCTTTCTTCCTTCATTATTGAAGATATTAGTAAACACATTATGAAAGAATGAGCCAGAAACCTTAAATCTGCTGGAATACTGCAGCTGTCTAGACAAGAAATCGAGTACTATCTTCACCAATTCCCTAAAGAAAGAAAAACAATTAAGCCAATTTTAAAGTAGCATTGCAGCCAATAAAGAAATAGATCATGCAAAACAAACCTAAGAGCAGGTTCGACGGCAGATATCCCACAAATCATGAAGACAGCCTGCATATATTTCCGCCCAGACCAAGCAAGCACACTTTGATTAAAGATCCTTAAGTTATGTACTACCAAACAAAAATCAAAAACAAAATCCAAATGAAGAGTAAAACAACTTGAGATAATTACTTCCAGTTCAATTATCTCGCTGTGTAATGCCATATGTAACAAAGTAATAATGACAGTCTCCATCACCGGACGAGGCTGAGAACCGGCTGCCATAACCTCCTTTGCCTTGACAACCTTCCCATTTGAGCATGTCACCAAAAGAACGCCAAAGTTTGAGCTGTATATACCACACCAAATTTGTATTAGATGACTGTAAGGGGTTAAAGATGCAAAAAAATTTAATCATGGGGAAACTCTAAATTTTACATCTGCCAAAAGACCAGATAGACTCAAGTTTGGGCTCCTCTTTTGCATGTATGTGGGGTATATAATTACAGTAAACAAAACTTGCTAATGACGTGCACTGCCATAAAAGGCAAATAAAGGATTACTTCGTAATTTTTGCACTGCCATAAAAGGCAAATAAAGGATTACTTCGTAATTACATTGGGAAGTTGAAAGTCGGGATTATGTCGCTGTTCCAATGTTTGAATGAAACAGCCTCACCAGGCGGAATAACAATTATAACATCATGTTAGCAATAGGATCCCCAAGGTCCAAGTTAATAATGAATTATGTTGACCACCTAGACCTTGAAGAGCAGCCTACATGAATAATCTTGTTGTGCATTGTATACTTCTCTTTTAGAATTCCCACGATCCATGTCAATAATAATTGATGTTGACCACCTAAAACTTATCAGATTTTACAGGAATAATCTTGCAACACATATCTGACTACTTTTCTTTCTGCAAGAGGACGGGAGGAATTTCAAACCTACAACACTTTTGTACCTCAATGCATTTAAAAGAAAAGTCATTGAGCATCAAATCAACAGTCCAATTGGGATGAACTTAGAAAGGACAGAAGCCCCACCATATATCTTCGAACAATTCTTTATGGCCTTCCCATGTTTGAAAGAGAACATCAATACGTCTCGCCAGAGACAACCTCACTCGATAATCACGATCATGCAGGATGATTAGCAATCTCGCAATCAACATCTGTCCACATGCACAACATAATAAAAAATATCACTCATTCAATGGTATACAGAAGATAAAGTTATCTTATCTGTTTCACTTATGCATACAGAAAATAGTGTCAATCAGCAGTTACCTCACCAACTTTAGGATGAAGAAGCAGCAGTTCACATATGCCCCCAACAAGCTCAATGCGACCTGCCCAATTAAGAAGGTCAACCTTGGCAACTTCATTCAATAGCTCTCCCATTTGCTGCAATCGCCAATCAGATGAACAATCAAAAAATTACTAACAGAACTAGAACCAGTTAAAAGTCATTCTACAAAGAATTTTATCCCATCTATGTTGCACATAAAACAGCCCCTACACACCATTGAGAGCTAGAATGAAGCGAAAATGTGATAGATGGACACCACCAATTTCAGCCCTACCCAAGAAGGAGAACCAAGTCCGAGTAGCCCACCTAAATGATGATTCAACATAACACTCTGCATCATGGAACCAAGCCAATTTTGGAGCAGTTGTGGAAGCTCCCAATTTTGCTTTGTTTAGAACAATATTAATCTGCTCCTGATAACTACTTGTAGAGCTCTATCTCAACATCAATATGTATATTCTGAATCGCTAATGGTATAAAAGGTTTTACAAAAGAGAAGCCGAATTCAGTCTTATCCTGTAGAGAGCATCAGAACTGCAGGCCCTCCCAGTCTACAATAAGCAGAAAGGAACGACAGACGACAATCAACGACCAAGCAGCACACAGATTGTGGAGAATGTGCAAAGGGATAGGTGGTAACCTTCAAAAGACCTTCCCTACACCCTAAACACTGACACAGCTGCAAGTCGGAATGCGCTGAATGTGCTAGGAGGGGTCACTAGCGGCCAAAAAGGGGCGTGGATAGGAGGCTATAGCACCAAAAAACTTCACTTGAACAGCCTCATAGCAGAAGCACTCGCCCTCTGTGAGGGCCTGACCCTAGCAAAGACACTAGAATCCCCTCCCTGGCCATTCAAACAGATGCAGAGATGCTAATCCACTACCTCACGGGAGTTCGACAATGCAACACACTAATCGCCCCTATTGTGGCTACATGCAGGTCGCTGTTATGTGAGTACCAGGAGTACTCAATCACCCACATTGCGAGGGAGCAAAATCAAGTGGCGGACAAAACTAGCGAACGGGGTGCTACGGCAGGAGGAAAGCTCTAACGTTTTTTTTTTCTCCGGACTATGTCTTGGACTCATTACATGGGGTTATACCATTTGCTTTTTAGCTGCAACACTTGTAACTGAACGCTTATTGCTAATCTATACCCCCTTTCTACCAAAAAAAAAAAAAGAGAAGCCGAATTCCAGCAAAGTGATTTGAAAAAGAAAATAATTAGCAGCAATTAATGAAGACAAAATCTCAAACCTCACACGTATGTCACAGTTAAATGTTGTTACCTGGACAGATTTTTCATCCTTCATGAAGAGAATCTGATTAACATCCTTTCCATCCTTAAGCAAAGATAAAGATGCTGCCATCAAGCTTCGAATGGCAATCACAATGTTCAGACAGTCCAATTTGAGATTCATTCTCATCCCTCCTGTGCTTAATAGAAAACTTAACTGCAAGGTAGAGGGAGAGGCATAGAACTGTCATTCCTTGCAGACTATAAGAGCCCAAGACAAAAACATAATCAAGCAACATGTCGCTCCCCCACAAAATCACCATAAAGGGATCAAGCTCAGCACCGTTATCAATTCTTCTGGATGGATAACATAAATAAGAGCATCAAATAAAAATAAATCAAGAGACAAATGTAAGCAATTAAGAAGATTTGGAAATAATTGTCGGCTCACCATATCTGAAGCCTTTTCAACAGATGAACAATAAGGGTATTTACAAAGTCCATGAAGAATTTCCTCCAAAACCTGCAATGAGAATACCACATGAGAGAAGGTTTTTAAATCAAAATGAATTGGACCATCTTTGAGCAAACCGCGACAACTCATACCACATGGTCGAGCTCCTTTTTCATCAGCTCAAACAAAATATTCCACGTGCTCTCAGGCGATACAGAGAAGAAACATGAAATCAACTTGATTATGGCCAACTTCCACTTGACCAAGGAGAATGGCGAGCCACCAGCAACATCCCCAGTATCAGCTATGATGTCAAAATCATTAATATCATCAGTAGGATCCAAGTCCATGTCCGTAATGCCACCTTTGTTTTCTGATCCATTCATACAATCATTATGGTCTCGAATAACAGTCACGGATGAGCAAACATCAGATTGAGAGCCTCTTTCATATTGGCAACTTTCATAAATATTGACTACTGAATTCATAAGACATTCCAAGGACCTGAGTATTGCAATATAACCACCAGTATCCAAATGTTTCTCAAAACTCCCTTCAGTAAAATAATGAGATGAAACAAAGCATTTGAAGGATGCCACTATGGAGCTCAATCCATTAGAAGAACCACTTTGGTCAGAAGTTGTAGGATTGATGTCAGATGCGCCACTTTTAATGATAGAAACGGCATGTTGCAATAATTCCAACAACAACTGCGCAACTTTGGGTAGAAGTGATAATTCCTCCCTCATCCTAGCAGAAACACCAACAAATAATTACCATGGTGAAAAATAACATGAGCTGGAGACATAATAGGCCAAAAATATCAAATGCAATAATGATGCAAGGAAATGCAGGATTACGATTGGTGGGCCAATTAGTTTAGATTTTCAATGGGAAACAAAATTTTAGTTGATTTACAATCATTTTATGAAATGATTAAATCGTAATGAGATAAGGCATTATTGCCCAAAAGGAAATATCTCAACGCAAGCTAGATATACTGTACAGGATGAAAAAGGAGAATTAAGACAAAGTCCATAACGAGTGGGCTGTAACTAACGATATATTTCATGTACACATTCTAAAAGACATGTTCTAATAAAGAAGTCCACCTCCAGTCTTCATCAAAATGGAGGTGTAAAATGCACAAATATAAAGGGTCATGAAATTCAACAAAGATGAATTATCAGAAAAAGATCAACCTACTTGATTTCAAGGTATTCAATTCAGACTGTGAAGAACGAACCTGATCTTGGCAAAACCAAACAATAAGTTAGCCAGCATGCCGCAAGTGGAGAAAACATCAGACAGACAGTTGAATTTAATCTCCTTCGTAGATAAAGCTTCACTTATGTGCATTTCCACCATAGACAGAAGAGGGTCCTTAAACTGCCGAGGAAGACGTACATCTTGACGAATACTAGCCGATGAAACCTTGGGGAAAGGGGGCATAAGTCAAACAATTGAATTTTGCAGACATGAATCAGAAAACAATTGATCCTGAAATGCTTACAAGACGCACCTCATTAGTTGACTCCATATAAGTCTGAGAAATAGCTTCTGCAGAGCAGTCCAAGAATTCATACAAATTCTGAGATTTATTATCCTCCTGGACTCAAGTCAGAAGTATACTATAACGTGAACAAGCATGTTGAAAATGGAGAATTTATAATCAGGTGAAAACGAAACCAGAAAGAAAGATAAGACGATAGCCTATGTTCCGCACCTTGAATCCTGGAATAGCCTCGGCAAAGTTTATAGAATCTTGAGGACACTGAACTTTATAAGTTGCTTTGTTCCCTTGCCTCAAGGGATCAACTCCAGTAGAAAGGGCACATAAGGCAGATGGCAACATCAGCACACTTTCCGTATCATATGAAGATGATTCCTAGGTAACAAGCAAAAACACAAAATCAAGCAAGGATTTTTTAATAAACATATCATTCAGGGAAAGAATGAATTACAGATAAATTGGATAAAAAAGGCCTTCTCAAAAACGATGGATGCATAAAAATCATATGAATAAAACAAAAGAATAATCATTTATTGTGGTTCCAGTTAGCAAATCTGTCACTTCTTGGCAATAAAAATGAGTTTAAGAAATTTACCCGCCACCTGAGTGGATCTAGAATAGTCCTCAAAAGATTCTTCCTTAGATGTAGCATATCTCGCAAACCACCCTTCACATGTACCAATACAATTAGTAGAATCTAATGAAGGATCTTCACCAAAGAATTAAGAAAGACAATTAACAACCCGGAAACAGAACATTGATAACTGTTAGACATAAAGGTTGTCTAGATTCATTAGGTGAATTGTCCCACAGCGGTTAGAATATTGCTTATGGTATCAGAGCAAAGTCGATGTTGGGACCCATGGGAGGGCAGCCTCCCGCGCATACCCGCTCTAAAACCAATTGACTGTAGAGAGAGTAGCCCGCTAGGCTACATATACTAGGCCGGACTATTTTCCCTATCCGATGTGGGATTGAGTTTGCTATTTGTCAATCCTTTCAACACGCCCCCTCAAACCCAAGCCCATATACGGGCCCACAAGCCGGCACCCTTTTTGGGTGGAACCGGACCACACACGGGCACCCTTTTTGGGTTGCACCGTAAACGGGCAAGGGGGCCCATCATCGGTTTTACTCGGCTTAACCGGGCTCCGATACCATGTTAGAATATCGGACCATCCACTCTAAAACCAATTGGCTGTAGAGGGAGTTGCCCGCTAGGCCGGACTCTTTTCTCCATCCGATGTAGGATTGAGTTTGCTATATGGCAACCCTTTCAACAATAAATACAACACTCAATTTTTTATTTTTCATTTTGCATCGTCAAAATAACGGTAACTTATTTTGGTAAGGTAAATTTCATAAACAAATACATAATATGAACAAGTACATGAGCTTCTATTGCCCGACACCCAACCAGTCCATGCTACCCTGGGCAAATCCTATTACCTGTCTCCAGGCTTGCTAGTTAGCCTATCAGGCCAAACGTATACTGTCCACCGACCCGTCAAAAAGAAAATATAGGTAACTTTACTGCTAAAATAACAAGATCATATATGCAATTGCTCTTTCAAGGAAGCATGACCCAAGAAAATCAATCATAGAAAAGCACAATATTTAAATCGTTGAATCCATGGCCCTCTACGAGGGAATAAGTCTAGCAGAAACCCTAAGAATCCTCCAACTGGCTATCCAAATAGACGCAGAAACCCTATCAAGTGAACTGCAATGTAACTCTCTAATCACTCCTATCATGGAAAATGCATGTTGTTGTTAAGGGACTTCGAGGAATTCTCAGTATCCCACATTGCGAGGGGCCAAAACCGGGTTGCAAACTAGTAGCTAAGGAAGCGCTGAACTAGGAAGAGAGCTCTACCACTTTTGTTTACCCTCCGGATTTTATTATGGATTATTTGCATGAGGATATCCCATGCACTACAGATTTGTAGCCTAAGACCCCGAACGCTTATTTAAATATATCTATCCTTTCCCTACCAAAAATAAGAAAGCACAATATTCAGATATTACTACCCAATCTGGTTTCCATAAAAGATAAAGCTTTTCATAAAATATATGAGGAACTAAGAAAATTGACAGATTCATCCACTTACCTGCGAGTGTTTCCTGGAGAAATAGCAGGATATGAAGTACAAAACTGACCTGCAAGAATGACCCTGGGAATTCAGAAAAAATCCTAAAACAATATAATCTTTTGAGATATACTGAAAGAAAAAAAAAAAAAAAAAAAAGAGGATTTGGCTTGAAGTAGCGGAATAAGAAAGGAAATATAGTCATTGAGATAACAGCCAACAACCCTGTAAGTGCGACCCAAGAAATGTTTTAGGCTTAGAATCTAACTGACCAAACTAACTTTTTCAAGATTTTTTCAAGCTTGTCTGCCACTGTATCAGCTAATAGATTAGAAAAAAAAATACATAATTCAGGCTAAAAGTTTAGTTGAAATTGTCCACATGCAAGAAAATAACTTTAAGTTCTGAATCTAAAATATCTCTTTTTAACAAAATTACTGCAGTACAAGTTGTACTCAGCCAAAGTAAGCATAAAGTTACAACTGCTCTTTCTTGGCAAACTCGCCCTTCAACGTACAGGGAAGTACAACTTATAACTACTTTACGGATATGCAAAATACTTACGAAGAAGGGAGTCTCTTAAATATAGGAAGATCCCACACATCTTGAGGAACAACATATGAACTTCCTAGATCCTGGAGAAGGTCCAACAGAACACAATAAGGTCAATCAGATACGACCATTGCAAGCAAAGGGTGATCAGTATTTAACGAGGAAATGATCAGCTCACCCTTAATAATATGTTACCAAGTGTCGCTAAAGCAGCATCCACCTGAACAGTAAATACTGGAAATATCAGCGATATGTTGGCTCAAAAGTTTTAAAAAGGTAACTTAGTAGGATTTTCTTGTCGTTTTGAATAAAACAGGACATAAGGAGATTAACACGAAAGAACTTGCAATCTGAGAATTCAAACAACATTTACTGTAGTATGCAACTGTAAGCACCCAAACAAAATTTAGAAAGCCCACCCGATCATATAACAGGCTCCCATCCTCTAGTTAAATTGACGTGCAGAGCCTTTTCTCTTGCTAATACCCACATTGCTTGGAAATTTTAAAATGGACAACCTAAAAACCATGACTTCATAGTGCTCATTTGAGTCAATTATGGGCTCTATTATATAGATGGTCTGTGTTCTCCTTTTTCAAGTTAGACTGAAACTTTCCAAGGGACTTAGCATGTTGTGTCAATTCTTTTGAGTAATATATCTTGAAATCCCCCTTGATTCATTAATTAAGTCCATTTCGAAGACAATTGCTACATTCCAAAATAATTGTTACTCGGGCATTTTTTCCCTTGGCCATGACCGTTCCTTAGTTTGAGTTATTTTATTCAACCAACATTTCTTATTTTCTGATCTTGAAGTGACTAGCAAAAAGAAATATAAAAAGAAGGGTTGCCAAGTTGAAATTACGAAAGATTTCTTTACAATCACAATACAATATAAGAGTAAAAAATATTAAATATAAATTACTATTCATTTTGCAAGTGTAAGTAAGAATGAATTCAAACTCTATTGAATTAGATTCGAAGTTATAGTACATTGGTCAAACCACGGAACAACTAACTGCTGCCGCCACATTAATGAATTTAAGTGCATCTAGACTAAGCACAAATAAGTAACGTGGAGTTCAGGGATTACATACAAAATAAAAGTTAAATGTTTACCATAAGGAACAAATGTATCGACATCCTACTAGGAGTGAGGCTTACAACATAAGTAATGTTACTGAGAATAGGTAATCCCTGCACCAGACTGTTCCATGTGCCAAGCCAGTCCAAGCCAAACTGCAAAACTCCATTCAAAACAGAACTTGCCTACTTAGAATTAGAAAAACAAATGAAGAAAATATACAGAAAATGTATGAGAACCATTCACCAGATTCATATAACCAATAATACTGATTGTTTTTCATAACAACCAGAAATAAACTAAATTAACCGAGAACGTAGGATGGAAATGAAGACAAGCTCATAGAGCACGGAAAACCTGTTCCACAATGCATAACCGTTTGCAATAATTCAGAAGAACCTAAATGACCTTCCCTTTCCCTCTCCTTTTTGGTTCGGATGAGTGCGCAGCTTTATTCAAGACAAAGAAATGCAATCTGTGCATGTGAAAAGCACATAGAACAACACCTTACAGCAAGTTGCCGAAAAGAAACCTTAGGTTATGGTAGACAACCTTAGGTACCATGACCGCAAACAACTTTCCATAGAGAAATTAAATTACCTCTCATCACGAATTTTAAAACCAATTTTCCCGTTGGTAATAGATAGAGCAAATCATGCATACTATCTACTGACAGTTAATCTATACCGGGACAAAACAAAACAAGGTTGCGGATAAGCTGGCCAAGGAAGCTCTAAACCGGGAGGAGGTTTCTACCACTTTTGTATTCCTCCAGACTTCATTTTGGACACCCTACATGGGGATATCCCATGCGCTGGGTCTCTTGTAACCTAACCCCAAACGCCTATTTATTCTTCAATGCCACTCTCTTTAATTACCAAAAAAAAAATACAGTTAATCTATACCTCATTGTGTGAATCCTGAAGTGGTAACAGCAAGGAAAGTTCCTGAAATGCCCTTCGTACATAACAACACATAAAATCACTTAGCACCAAAACTCTAACACAGGGAGATACAGAGAGATGGCAAATGAAGCTTTTATATCTAATTTTTTCCTACATAGCTCTCTTAAACTCAGGAATAATTTTGCAAACTCCCATTTCAATCGATCTTTAAACCCCTTACCTCAAAGTCCATAGTAAAGCATTGTAGGAGTGCTCTGCATTAGCATCGTTCATAATCCTGGCATAGAAAGAGGTTCTTAATGACAGTAAATGTTACTGCCTTTAGTGAACAAGTAAAAACCTCAAAATGGCTTTATCCCGGGAATCATGCAATGATTTGCGAGAAGAAATTACCATTAAGTGATTAATAAACTGGCCACATAACCTTTAATAAAATATAAAATGCCCTGTAACACTCTTTTTTGTGGCCAAATCTGAAACCATCCTAAAACACCCATAATTTTTCTACAATAGTTTATCTATTACATAAGAGAGGCCCTTTTAGCCACACCACTCCAAATTTGGAATTCAAGGCACACCTTACCAGAACTGTGAATTCCAGGGCATAATTAACTGAAAAAACTTAAGCTCATTTAAATTGGAGTTAACTCAATTCACTTTTACCAACAGAAAACAATGTGAAGGTTAAATTCGCAAGGACTGGAAAGTTTTTGGGTTAAGCAGAACTACACTACTGTTGACATCTAGACATGCAAGTTAGACCATTTTGTAGTAGAGTACCTATAATCCAAAATCATTCATTACTCAACCACTATGACAGTAAACATAAGGAACCAGAGAGGGAAGTCCTCAAAAAACAAGATATTCCAAAAAAACTGGGTTCACCTGTTCAAGTAATCATACAATTATTAACAACTGCTTGTGATGGAAAATTCCAGAAACTCACAATGAAATAGAGAAATGGAAACTTGTTTTAAATGGAATACCTTTCGAAGCTGGCATTTAAGCTCTCAAACCAATAATGGAAAAGATACTTGCTCATTTTATTGTAGTAAACTCTTGTCAACCGACAGAAGAATGCAATCCTGATGAAAAATCAACTAGACTCTGTGATAAGAGAATTAGCAATAGATCATTCTAAACTGATTCAAAAGGCAGGGACTAACAAAAATACTATAATTTAAGTGCTTTTTGGGGGTTGAGGGGGGAGGGGGGATGTTAAATAAGGAATCATTAAATGCAAGTCAAGAGACTTAACTCCCAAAAACAGGCCAGCAAGGGCTCCCACACAAAATGCCCATATGTAGTAAGTTGTCTACTAGTGCTTTCTTTTTTATTCCAGCATTGTGGTCATCAAGGTAAAATGAAAAACCTTCAGCAGCATGAGACATTTCTTCCACTAGAATGTCAAGTATAACTAAGATGCAGTTCAGAAACTATTACTACAAGCAGCTTATATTCCTTCCCCTTCCATTAGTAGGATCAAGAAAGTAATCAGGTGCATAGTCAGAAATTAAGAAATACCCATAGCATACCATAACCATTTTCCTTCTCCAAGGGCCTCTTTTAACTGAACGGCAGCACATTCCCTTCTCATCTTTTTATCGGCAGTATGAGCCCGATTTGCCTTCATACACGACTAATAAATGGTAATGACTTTTTTTTGTAAGAAGTAGTGCATTAATAGAGGTATGAAAAACATAAAATCCGGCCATGTCTTCCTCAAAATAAAATAAAATCACCAAGAGAATAAAGTCAGAGAAATAATATCACCGCATAAAGACAACAAAACGATGCAATTCTAGCTCTGATTGAAAGCAACAATTGCTGCTTTTCTCATGAACCTAGTCGTGCTCAAACCTTGAAATGGGCAAACAAGGAAACTGTATCGCCACAATTAATCCTTAACAATCTCGGCAAAAGAATCACAAAATTCCATATAAAAAACCACTATGTCAAATTGAATCATCTGATAACGCAGCAAATAGTCAATGGAAAGAAAAAGTAAAAGAATGAATATGAAACTTTACCTTGTACAACACAAGACTAGCTAGATCCACCAAACCAGGAAGTGAGCCACTTAGCGCACTGAACTTTTCATCCTTTACTCCTTCACTCCTGACAGAATAAAGCAAGTAGTAGCAGATTTTAGAAAATAAACCATTCAAAAACCAAAAAGGAGATACCTTGATGAGCATGTGCAGCAGAACCAAATGTGATAAGGGCAAATACAGACAAGAGCAGAGGAAAAAAAACTCACCGTGTCATACCACTGCCGCTGTGAGCTCTTTGATCTAAGTCCTTGAAAACAAGGTCCAAAAGCTGTTCCAGTAACAAGCAACTGCTTGCATCCTCTCTAGTCAAACATAGTTGCAACCTCGCATAGACAATAAGTGCATCCTGAAACAAAGTATGTCCACAATTGCCTAGGATCTAAAATAACTGCACAGTATTCAACTAAATAGATGAAGAACCTTAAGACACGGATCATGTGTGGACAGCCAAAAGCGGAGAACAAACTGTTGCACGGACTCATGGATTGCCATGGACAAATAGCCAAGATTTGGACCATCTCTCAGCAAGTACGTATTCACACATTCAAGAAGCTTCCTCGCGATCTTTCCTTCATCCCTAAGGAACAGCAGAAAATGTAAATAAGTGGCTGCTTGTTTAATCAAGCACATAACAATCAAGAATAAAACAAAACCCTAAAGAACCTCAGTAGACTGAATATCTTGACAAAACCATTGACGAAGTCTTCTTTAGTAGGTTCAGGAAAGTCCCCAGGAGGATTTTCCAGCAGAAAATGCAACATCAATGTACAGCGAAAGGGCTCCTCCTTGATGCCAGACTGACCGTGAGGTCTCAGGCTAGCCTCAACTTTCTCCATGAAAAACAGCACCATACCTAGCCATCAAACGTGACTAGTTTAACCTCCATCATCAAATGGAAAGCAGATGTCACAGGAAGTAAGGAGCACCTACTGGCATATATTCGCTTCCTCATTTGAAAACAATAATCTTTCGCTGATAGAAGAAGCCTTAGAATGACACCATATTCTGATAGATAACTTGGGACATGGCTTAAGACGTCCCATATGTGATTGAACAACAGTTTTGCAACAGAAATGAGAGGGAAGCTGCAGCCTGGAAAAAGAACCAGCAGAAAACTGATATGTATGCACTCAACTACCGGCTACTCTACCAATGTGACGAATAACCAAGACAGGCATAAACCATAATTTATGGGGTCCGGATTCCAGGAAAATTCAAGTAGAACCAGCTAAAATAGGTACTCAATCGAAGCATATTAAGCAGAAACAAAACAAAAGAAAAAGATCAAGCCATTGAAACCTGAGAATCTTGCACTTTCAGCCCTTTGAACAGTGATCCTGAGAGTTTTTGCGTAAACCAACTTGGGCGCCCGCCTTTTACTCGCCGATATCTCCAAAGAAACGCATTGTACGAGAAGTGTCACGAGAAACGGCCAAGTTTCGGCTGCAAACAATATTTCAGCCAAATGCCTCAGAACCCCGGAAAGAAAGTGGAAAGCAACACTAAAACGAGCAACATCACGTACTTTATGTGTATTTAAGGAAAAACAAAAAGGGCTAACCATGAGGAACTTCCTTGGACTTGAGTTGAGCGGTATTCTGCCCAATATACTTACAGAACCCAGAAGACCTCTCCCCATCCAACCACAGGTTCAATAGTTTGATCCCTTCCTGGTTAAATCAGAGAAAGAAACAGGGATGTAAAGCGCAGGAAATGTCTCTACCACGAGAATTAAAGCCTTGCAACCCAAGAGCAGCTTTCAAGTTGTTAACGCCGCTGGGGAAAAGAAAACTCACCTCTCTGACCTTGGCCTTGTCGGAGGATAACCGGGAAACCACATCCTGAACGTCCCTCGAGTTCACCATCGGCCCGTCGCCTCCGGGGAGATGATCGGGACCCTCGTCGCCAGGGTTTTAGCTATGAGGTTTGTACCTTAGTTTTCAAAAAAGAAAATAAGTCGTCAAATAGTTTTCATTGTTCGCTTCAAATAGTAATTATTAATTTACAAACTAATTATAGTTTCGATATTTTAAAAATTTTAAAAAATACATCTTAATTTATATTTAACCGAAACTAAACATTTAAAAAAGAATACAAACCAACCAATCAATACCCTTTTTTCTCAAAGGTTTCCATTTAAAAACAAACCCTTGGAAAAACGAAATAACTAGTTATATATATATAATTGTAAATGACGACGAATCTTCAAAAATCGTCTCCATGTTATATTAAGAGACTTCAACGCCCACCCTTATGGCGTCAGAAGCGGGTCTTGTCATCCTCGAGAATTGTACGAATGAACAGTTAATTTCTAAAAAAATTCGCGAAAAACGGCCAAAGTTTGCTAAATTATCGAAATCCCGTCGATGGGGCGCGTTTTGAGAACGCGCCCCCGGGATAACAAAGAGGGCGGATTTTGAGAACCCGCCCTCGGTGTAAAAAGGAAGGAGGCGGGTTCCCAAAACCCGCCCCTATGGGCAATGCAGACTCACCATTAAGGCGCGTTTTGAGAACCCGTCCTTTCATGAAGACGGGTTCCCAAAACGAGCCCCCGGACACTTGGAAATTTTTCCAAGTGCACGAGGGGTTTCTCTTAGTCCCAGAAGGGGCGGGTTCCAGGGGCGGGTTCCCAAAACCCGCCCCTTTCCTATGCCCACCAGGGGCGAAACCCGCCCCTCTCTTAATTTAACAAGGGGCGGGTTTTGCCCGACTATGTTGCACTGCAATTTGTTTTAGGAATGAACCATTCATGTTCGTTACAACAATCGGAAATACTTCACAGCTCAGAAAATGTACTAATTTATATGTAAAATATCACTGAAATACATCCAAACATCAAAGTACATAATTGTTTACAAAAAACGATTACAGATCTAATTCCCTCTACGTCTAGTCGATCTCCTCCTCGCATATTTGTTGGTGAGCCACATACATGTTTGTATTCGTATTCTCTTTGCAGAACAATGTTCTAACATGCCGTAGGGTTGAGAAATCGCTAAAGGGAGTTGCTAGTGATCCACGTATGGATGTCCATCTCCGTCAGGCAGGATTCTACGGAGTGGCGACGCTTCCATTCATCTCTCTGGATTGGGCTTTGATCACTGCGTTAACGGAACGGTGGAGATCGGAGACGCACACCTTTCACATGGTGCACGTGAGATGACGGTGACCCTAGAAGATGTTGCTATTCAGCTTGGATTGCCTATTGATGGTGATGCAGTTATAGGTGACACCTCGATATCGGCAGTCGAGGTGTGTCATGAGTTGTTAGGCCGTGTACCTGCTGGAGATAATATTAGGTCGGGTCGTATTAGACTTAGTTGATTGGCCCAAAATTTCTCTGAGATTCCAGTAGATGCCATTGAGGAGGTGGTTCAGATGTACACGAGGGCGTGCATCCTTCAGCTTATAGGTGGTATGTTATTCACTACTAAGTCGGACAACTTAGTACACCTATTCTGGTTGCCACTATTAGCTGATTTAGAGAGGACGGGACAATATAGCTGGGGTAGTGTATGCCTAGCATGGTTATATAGGAGCTTGTGCAAGGCGTCTCACCATAAGGCGTCACAGATCGAGGGCCCACTCATTTTACTACAGATTTGGGCGTGGGATAGATTCCCACATATAGCGCCGTTGAGACGTCGATCTCCTTTCGTAGAGGATATGCCTCTTAGTTATCGTTGGGCCGTAGCCAAGGATGTGCGCACGGTTGCGACGCATGTGCTTGCATCGTACAGAGAGGCCTTCGACAGGCAAAGCAGTGATCAGGTACGCGAAACGATTGAATAAAGTAATTACATTTGATTGTGTCATATCTCCCACACGTTCTCATTGAAATATGCGGGTCATTTGGCATCCCTACCCTGAACAGTTGATAAATATGCTTCCAGCTTACTGTCGGTCCGGCCAGATGATTTGGCATGCCCGTGTACCCCTCATATGGTTCTACATTGTGGAATGGTACTTCCCAGATAGAGTAATCCGTCAGTTCGGCGATCTGCAGCTGGTACCCGATCAGTGCGACACCAGCAAAGCTCTTCATTGCATTGATCTTCGCGGGAAGAATATGAACAACTGGAGGGAGATCCACCGACAATTTGTGGATATCTGGGAAGATCGGCTCAACTATGTCGTGCCGCTAGAGTGGGATTCACGGAAGAAATATTCCAAGTGGTACGCGAATCATACTCGGCAATATATTTCCCATACAGGATCCATGCTGGGGAAAATGGTAAGTACATTACTTATTTCTATTCGATTTTCCTTGTTTAACATATATTCATTTACGTCGTTGTTATTGTGTGACAGCTGAAGAATTTTAGAAAGATCAAGCTACAATCTGACCAGCCGGATCTCGTCTCTCTTGCCGAGGACTCCATGGAAATGCTCAGAGAGTACGGACCGGTTCGACTATATGGTCGAACCGGCGGCTTGGAAGACCATCCGGCGTTTGAGTTCGTGCCTCCACATAATGAACAACACTTCGAGGGCGATGCTGGAGGAGGACAGCACTTCGAGCCAATCGACGAGGTGGACATGCCACATGAAGGACAGCCCTTCGACAGAGATGTGGACATGCCAGAAGTATATGACGATCCCGTATTTGACGAGGAGGGTCATGAAGTGCGGGAAGGGATGCTCATATCACAAATTACTCACGTGGATGACGAGTACTGCACGTCACATTTTGAGGTTGGGTCGAGTTCGACTCCTGGAGCTCCGATTAAAGGAGCGGGAGAATTTGGGTAAGTTCAATAAAATTTCGAAGTTTCATTATACTTAAACTCAACTAACATAACCGTTTCAGGTGTGACCATTTCGGAGAGCCATCTCAAGTTACACAGCTATTCCCGAGCGACTCATCGGAGCAGCGTCCCGTTCTCGTACAATATGCGAAGAGGAGATCGACTAGACGTAGAGGGAATTAGAACTGTAATAGTTTTTTGTAAACAATTATGTACTTTGATGTTTGGATGTATTTCAGTGATATTTTACATATAAATTAGTACATTTTCTGAGCTGTGAAGTGTTTCCGATTGTTGTAACGAACAGGAATGGTTCATTCCTAAAACAAATTGCAGTGCAACATAGTCGGGGCGGGGGCGGGTTTTGAAAACCCGCCCCTTGTTAAATTAAGAGAGGGGCGGGTTCTGGTGGGCATAGGAAAGGGGCAGGTTCTCAAAACCCGCCCCTTATTGAGATGGGGCAGGGGCGGGTTCAAACCCGCCCCTTCTGGGACTAAGAGGAACCCCCTCGTGCACCTGGAAAAATTTCCAAGTGTCCGGGGGGCGCGTTTTGGGAACCCGTCTTCATGGAAGGACGGGTTCTCAAAACGCGCCTTAATGGTGAGCCTGCATTGCCCATAGGGGCGGGTTTTGGGAACCTGCCCCCTCTTTGTTATCCCGGGGGCGCGTTCTCAAAACGCGCCCCATCGACGGGATTTCGATAATTTAGCAAACTTTGGCCGTTTTTCGCGAATTTTTTTAGAAACTAACTGTTCATCCGTACAATCCTCTGTCATCCTCCCCTCTCGTCCGCGGAGGTTTGTACGGATGAACAATTAGTTTTCGAAAAAATTCACGAAAAACGGTCAAAGTTTCATAAATTACGCAAAACCCGTCGATGGGGCGCGTTTAATAACAAAGAGGGCGGGTTCAGAACCCGCCCTCAGTGTAAAATGCGGGGGGCGGGTGGGGATGCGCAGTCCCCATTAAGGCGCGTTTTGAGAACCCGTCCTCACATGAAGACGGGTTCCCAAAACGCGCCCCCCAAACACTTGAAAAAATTTCCAAGTGCCGGGAAGCCTATCTTATTTTCAAAAGGGGCGGGTTTGCCCCGACTAAAGACGTCGGGGTCTTCCTCTCCCGACCTTGTTTCTTGTCGCCCCTCACGAAACCCTAACGCCCGGCCGTCCGTCCTCCTCCCTCCCGACCTTGTTTCTCCCGGCCGTCCGACCTTATCGCCCCTCTTCCGACGTTGTCTCTCCAAGCCGTCCGTCCTCCCTCGGGCCGTCCGTCCTCCCTCGGGCCATCCCTCCCTCCCTCCGGCCGTCCCTCCCGTCGTCCGTGCCGTCCCTCCGTCATTGTAAGCGTTTATTATCGTTAAATTAGGTTTAGTTATTTTTTAGTGATTTAACTTTGTTTAGTTGAATTTAAGTGATTTAACTATGTTTAGTTGAATTTTTTAGTGATTTAACCAAGGTTGTCAAGGCGCTAAGGCGCCACCAAGGCGAGGAGGGCTTCCATCGCCCGAGGCGCTAGGCGCTAGGCGAGGCGCTTGCCTAGGCGCTAATAAATAAAATAATATATTATAATTAAAATTTTTAATGAAAATGTATTTTATAAACCAAAATATCATCTCAAGATTCCCATCCATATTAGTTCTAAATAAAAAGAAAGAAATAATGGTTCACATCATTCGAGTTATCATCATCAATCTAAACATCATCATCTAAACATCAAATTAGAAATCAAAATGATCATCATCAATCACAACATTCATCATCCCAATCAACTTCAGTTTCAAGCAAGTTATCATTTCCAAGTTGTACTTCAATGTCCTCTGCCGCATCGGAGTGGGCTCCTTCCCATTGAAGAATCCTCTGTGATGTACTCGAACTAGCATGTTGCCTTGTAATTCGAATAGGTTCATCGACTCCTGATGCTCTCTCAACCGCTCTCCATGTGAAAGTATCGTCAGGAAAGACCAGATTATCGCTTTCCTCCTCATCATCTTCCATTTCTCCCACCATCCATTCGTTACTATCATCAATGTCATCCAAAGTCAATGGATCAATAACATTTGCAGCATCATATCTATCTTTCAGCTTTTGATTGTACTTGACATAAACCAAGTCAAGTAACCTGTTATGCTCAAGGCGGTTCCTCTTCTTTGTATGAATCTACAAAGAAGAAAGCTATCAATATTCTATTTGAGAATAAGAATAATATACGTAATACTTTAATAAGGGATTTACATGCTCAAATACGCTCCAGTTGCGTTCACAACCACTTGCACTGCAAGTCAAGCTTAGAATTCTAACCGCAAGACGTTGTAGATTTGGAGTATGATGCCCAAACATATCCCACCATTCCGCTGTCATCCAGAATTCGTATTCGTCAATATAGTCACACTATCACGAAAATTCGAAATAATCATAAAATAAAATACCTGGCGATCTCAGTTTTCTTGATCTAATTGCTAATGCCGTACTAAATTTCCCTTCAGATCGCTTGTAGTATCCAAACTCAGCAAGGATCTTATCTTGAAGCTCGACGGTTGGAGTAAACTTCTCGACACAAGCATACAAACCGTCTATCACTTCTGGATCCATTTCACAATGAGTAATCTGATCAAAGTACTCAGGATTCAAGAGGTGTCCGGCCGCATGTAAGGGATGATGCAACTGAGAATACCATCGGTTGTCAATTATATTGAACACCTCTGCATACTTATCTTCTTTGCCATTGAAAGACTTTTGGATACCTTCTTTTGCTCTATCCATCGCTTCATATATATACCCCATCGCCGGTTTCTTCTCGTTATCCACAAGACGCAGAACACATACTAATGGCCCCATCACCTTCAATGTGTGCAAAACCATGTCCCAAAACGACCGCCTTATCACAATCTCATAAGCCCTCTTTCCTTTCTCCGTGGTTGACAACTTGTTCTCATTCCATTCTCGGGACAAGAACATTTTCGCTAACTTATTCTTCAAGATATGAAGTCTCTGTAAAGTGAGGAAGGTCGTCGCAAATCTAGTAACACCATGCCTGAGCAACTCTTTATTCTCCGTAAAACTTCTCATAGTGCTCAAAACACTACCATGATTGTAGATAAATCCCACAAGAAAGATGGCATTTTGGACTGTTTTCTTCACGTTCGGAATCTTGCCAATATCTTCAAGCATCAAGTCGATGCAATGAGCCGAACAAGGAGTCCAAAACAAGTGTGGTCTCTTCGCCATGAGTAATTTGCCTGCTTAAAAGACAAATTGTTAACAAGTTCCTCACTAGTATTACGAAAGAATCAAATATCATAACAAGCTCTTTAAGTCTTACCGGCCAAAACATAGTTGCTTCCATTGTCCGTGACAACTTGTAGGATATTTTTCTCCCCAATTTCCTCCACGAAGCTATCTAGTAGCTCAAATAACTTCTCGCCTGTCTTAGAATAAGCGGAAGCATCAACTGATCTAATAAACATCGTGCCCTTCACACCATTCACAAGGAAGTTAATCAAACATCGATGCTTTCTATCAGTCCAACTATCTGACATTATAGAACATCCATATCGAGACCAACTCTCCACATGATCTTTCATCATTTCTTTCGTCAACTCAACCTCCTTATTCAGAAGTGGTACACGAAGCTCATGATAACTTGGTTTCTTCAAATTTGGACCGTATCGACCAACTGCATCCAACATCTCATCGAAACTCTTCAACTTGGAAGCATTGAAAGGAACACCGGCCTGATAAAACCATCGGGCTATGGCTTGAACAGTCCTAGCACGAGCTTCTTTATCAACAGCATCCACTACACTCGTCTGTTTTGTCTTTCCCTTTTGCATCAAGAAGAGATCCATAGGACCCTTACTCCGCGCCGTGTCACTTTTCAATCTTTTTTGAACTGCATCTTCTATCTCAATATCATTGTCAATACCCACAGCAGAAAAATCCACAGAGAATGAAGAAGAGTTCGAATTAACACCGATATTCGTCTTTAAGCTCTTTGATTCCGTCAATTGCTTACAAAGCTCTTCTTTCACTTCTTCCGGACATTTACGGCATGCTTTTGCATTTTTAAATTTCCCGACTTGATGTTGCTTAGCTCGGTGTATTCCTCCTTTTGACACATATCCGCAAAAACTACACGTCACGGTATTGGGATCTTTGGGATCTTCAAGGAAATTATACTTCCAACCAATATCCTTCTTCGAACTTCTTACGGAAGAATCCGCATCCGCCATTCTTCAATAATCTATTAAAATGAAACATTTTAAGAATTTGGACAAGAAAGAGAAAATTATTTGCTGCTAAACCAACATAATCTCATTGCAAGCCAGTCAACATAATTTCATTGCAAGCCAACCAACATAATCTCAATGCCAATCTGTACTATGAAGCATGGATAAAATCTTTTAAGCATTTTCATATGTAACATCAAAATTCACAACCCCCAATTTACACTTTACAGATGGTCGGAGGAACAAGAGGGAATCCCCAGTGCCCCCACATCAACAACAGCCGGTCGGAGGAACAAAAATCAACACCCAGAAGAAAATAAAAGCAAAAGGCAAAAGGGAGACAGACAGACAGGTCAACTAAGGCAGAGTAGGCCGACGAAGCCGGGGAGGAAGTCGACGGGGGAGGCCGACGAAGCCGAGGGGGAAGCCGACGGGGGAGGCCGACGAGGAAGACGGGGAGGCCGACGAGGAAGACTGTGGAGGTCGACGAGGAAGACGGGGGAGGCCAACGGATGAGGAAGATGGGGAGGCCGACGAGGGACACGGGGGAGGCCGACGAAGGACGAACACGGGGGAGGGGGGAGGCCGACGAAGGACGAACACGGGGGAGGGGGGAGGCCGACGAAGGACGAACACGGGGGAGGCCGACGATGGATGAAGGGGAATAGGGCAAAACGGGAGTCGGCTGGCTTGGGAGGGAGGGAGGAAGGGCAAGGGCCAACACTGGGCATGGGCTTTTCATCAATCGGGCTTCTGCATGGCGGCCCTAACGCCTAGGCGAGCGCCCGAGCGCCTAGCCAAGGCGCTCGCCTTCTGCATGGCGCCTGCCCGAGCAGCAAAAAAGCGAGATGGCCGCGCCTCGCCTTGCCCGAGCGCCTAGGCGAGCGAGGCGCGGCGCCTTAACATCACTGGATTTAACTATGTTTAGAGATCCACCGACAGTTTGTGGATATCTGGGAAGATCGGCTGAACTATGTCGTGCTGTTGGAGTGGGATTCACGGAAGAAATATTCCAAGTGGTACGCGAATCATACTCGGCAATATATTTCCCATACAGGATCCATGCTGGGGAAAATGGTAAGTACATTACTTCTTTATATTCGATTTTCCTTGTTTAACATATATTCATTTACGTCGTTCTTATTGTGTGATAGCTGAAGAATTTTAGAAAGATCAAGCTACGATCTGACCTGTCGGAGCTCGTCTCTCTTGCCGAGGACTCCATGGAAATGCTCAGAGAGTACTGACCGGTTCAACTATATGGTCGAACCGGCGGCTTGGAAGACCAACCGGCGTTTGAGTTCCTGCCTCCACATGATGAACAGCACTTCGAGGGCGATGCTGGAGGATGACAGCACTTCGAGCCAATTGACGAGGATGACATGCCACATGAAGGACAGCCCTTCGACGGAGATGTGGACATGCCACAAGCATATGACGATCCCATATTTGACGAGGAGGATCATGAAGTGCGGGAAGGGATGCTGATATCACAAATTACTCACGTGGACGCCGAGTTAGGGGTGAGCATTCGGTATTCCAAATACCAACCGAACCGAATACCGAACTACCAAATACCGAAGTTTTAAAATTTTATCCTCCAAATACCGAACTGAACTCCAAACTTCCAAATACCGAAATATTGAAATTTATTTCGGTATTTCGGTTCGGTATTTGGATCTTCCAAAGTTTTATTGGGCCGAATAAATAGCCCAAAATTATTATGTATCGATTGGAGGATGCTAAGTAAAATAGTACTCAGAAACCCCGAAACCCAAAATGGATGCTCGTTGCAGAGGACGACGACCTGTTCTTCAAATCAGGCTGGGAAGATTTCGTTGAAATCTATCGTCTGGAGGAGGGTGACCTGCTCATATTCAAGTATAATGGAGAGTCCTCTTTCAACCTGCTCATGTTCAACAGCTCTAGCCGTGGATAACCATAAACCCAAAAAAAAAAAAAACTAAAGGGGAGAAACCAAGGACGGCGGGATTCGAGGTGGAATCAGAGGCGGGATTCGATTTCTTGTTACCTCGGTGTCGATCAGGAGCTCAAGCACCTCAAGGTCGGAGAGACGGAGACTCCTGCGATGGTAATTCGGGATGAGATGGGGAGGAGGATACTCGAAGTCGAGAGGAGAGGATAGAAATTAGAAGCGAAGAGAACCCTAGGTGGGTGGACTGGGCTGGTAAGGGGTAATTTGGTAACGAGGCCCAATAAAAAATCCAGACCCATGCCCAACAAAAAATTCGGTAATTTGGAATATCGAATTTAAAAAAAAATACCAAAATCGAACCAAATTCCAATTTCAATCGAAATATAAAACCGAACCAAATACCAAATACCAAATACCGAATTCCAAATACCGAAATGACGAAAAAATCGGTTCGGTATTTGGAATTCCGAACTTTTTGCTCACCCCTACGCCGAGTACTACACGCCACATTTTGAGGTTGGGTCGAGTTCGACTCCTGCAGCTCCGATTAAAGGAGCGGGAGAATTTGGGTAAGCTCAATCAAATTTCGAAGTTTCATTATAGTTAAACACAACTAACATAACCTTTGTCAGGTACGACCATTTCGGAGAGCCATCTCAAGTTACACAGTTATTCCCGGGCGACTCGTCGGAGCAGCGTCCCGTTCTTATATCATATGTGAGGAGGAGATCGAGTAGACGTAGAGGGAATTAGAATTGTCTTCGTATTTGTAAACCATTATGTACTTTGATGTTTGGATGTATTTCAGTGATGTTTTACATAAATCAGTGCATTTTCTGAGATGTGAAGTGTTTCCGATTGTTGTAACTAAAAATGTTTCGATCGAACAGGGATGGTTACTAAAATAAATTACATTCCAACATAGTCGGGGCGGGGGCGGGTTTTGAAAACTCGCCCCTTGTTAAAGTAAGAGAGGGGCATGTTCCCAAAACCTGCTCCTTATTGACATGGGACAGGGGCGGGTTTTGGGAACCCGCCCCTTCTGGGAGTAAGGGGAGGCCCCTCGTGTGCACTTGGAAAAATTTCCAAGTGTCCGGGGGACGCGTTTTGGGAACCCGTCTTCATGGGAGGACGGGTTCTCAAAACGCGCCTTAATGCGACATCCGCACCCCGCATAGGGGCGGGTTTTGGGAACCCGCCCCCTTCCATTTTACACGGAGGGCGGGTTCTCAAAACCCGCCCTCTTTGTTATTCCGGAAACGCGCCCCATCGACGGGATTTCGGTAATTTATGAAACTTCGACCGTTTTTGGCGAATTTTTTTGGAAACTAACTGTTCATCCGTACGAACCTCCTCGTTTGCGGATGTGTTTTCAAAATATGCCGTCGTATGCATGATTTTTTTTTAAGCAAGGAAGTGGGAAACGCGTTTTGAAAATGTGCCCCATCAAGAACGTATGTCGGGAATGCGGCCCTCGTCCGTGCCCCCGTTCTACATGCGACCTGTTGAAACTTGAAAGGATTGCATCCAATGTGCAAACTCAAGAATCCCACATTGAATACATAAATGAGTTCAGCCTAGTATACATAGCTTAATAGATTACTCCCTCTACAGCCAATTAATTTTAGAGTGGAACTCCACTGGAATTGTATGTTAGACTCGGCATATAAGTTACTGTATGGCCGATTTCCTTCTTTATTGAAATCGGCTCACATTTTTAACCCTAAAAAATACTTAATATTTTATCTAACCTCGACTTACTACAACTTTAAACATGGATGAAATTCTTCCAAATGGAATGATTGTATGAAAATACGGTTAATTTAAAAAAAAATTTGTGAAATGCATTTCTAGTTTCAAAAATATTCAAAATAATGCTCGTATGTCGTTGTTCCGGACCGCGACATTAAAAATAAAAAAAGTCGCAGTTCGGAACCGCGACACTCTCAAATTCCACCAAAATCGCGGTCTCAAACTGCAACTTTATGGTAAATGCTGAATAAACCGATAAAAATGCGTTCCGAAACCTCACATTTGGTTAATATACTAATTGTCGCGGTTCTAAACAGTGACAATGCCATGGCCCGGTTGGTCAGAAACCTCAAGTACAAACCGCATTTTTATGGCGGTGAAATCGGTGTTTGAAACACCAACTTCCCTCTAGAAGGTTGAAATCGGTGTTCAAGCACCGATTTAAATACATTTGTCAATAAATTTTAGAAATTTAACCATATTTTACGAAATATTTTTCGCGACCAACGTTATATTGTAACATAAGTCCAGAATTTACTTCAATATTTAACATTCATGTATGGTTCTTACCGTACAATCATTCTCACCATATCGTCACTCTGAACAAAATTTATGTTCCATTGAATTTCTTTTAAAACAACTAATGAGCCTACATTATATAAAGCAGGCCCCTCGAGGTAAATCATATTAGCCTCCCAAGGAGTCGCTACTTCTGTCAAGCATTTTTTATGTTTGAATCTGATGTGCTTCGCCATCAAGCATTTTCTTTTCTTTTCCCTTGTTTTCTCATGCTTCCAGAGGAAAATAAATAATCCAAGGAAATGGGAAACCGAAGTGTTCATTCTTTCGACTCCTCATTTCTATAATTATAATTATTATTAGGCTGGGGAACTGTTATACTACCTAGTACTTGGATTGGAAGGTGATGAGATGCAAAAGACAAAGGGGATCTTAGCAAACGTCACGGTCAAGGAAAATGGTAACAGTACAAACCTCCCGAAAAGAAAAGCGAAAAGGAATAATTAAGGGCACCCCTTCTTTCTATCCATGTTTAGAAAGAATTTGAATTGCCCTCCATCTTTCTTACATGCATTTATATTATTTGTACAAAAAGAGAATGATGATGAAAAGACACACGATCGGACCATCGTTGATGCATCATAACAATTCTGTGTGTTATTATTGTTTCAACGTTAAGTTTGGTTTCCAATTGTGGTCATCACCGTAATCATCATACCAATGCAAGAGAGCAGTGTTGGTGTATTGCATATCCCTTTTTACTTGCTTCCTCGTCAAGCCGCCAATAAAGAATCTTCTCTACACCTCATCTCACGTCGCCAATTCCCCGAAACTCCCAAATCTGAATCCATCGAGCGCGGATCGCTTTAAAAAATGGAAGGTGGGGGACGAGGTGGTCCGGTTGAATGAAACATCATCAGATATATATTAAACAAACCACACACACACACACACACACAAAACCCTCGCTCGCCAAGCAAGCCCCACAAGAAAAAAAATAACAATGTATGTACTCGTATGATACTTTCTATTACTATCTATCTGTCTTGGGTGTTAGAAACGTGGGTAATACGAACACGGAGATTGGGGTGAAGTCAAGTCCACAAAAAAGATGGGCGGTGGGAATATATGCCTTGCTTGAAGGAGGAGGTTAAATGGATCCCACCACGACGACACCATCCCCTGGTCGTCTGGTCGGACCCTCTCCCATGTAAGAAAGAAAGAATTAACCTTTATCGGAACCCTCAAAACCTACCCCCCCCCCCCCCCTCCCCAACCCTCCTCCCTTCGGCATCTTCATATCCTTTTTCTCCTTCATTTTATATGATAATAATCTCCTAAGGCTCAGAACTGACTAAGTATTTCAAAAGAATGTGTTTACCTTCATTTGATAGGAGTAGTGATCAAGCCATTCGAACTGGGTTTGCCGCCATGTTGATCAAACAGGAATGGAACTTCCACCCCTTTCTAAGAAATTATTTCCACAGTATTCACTGGTTTTGATACATAGGAACGACATGTGTCGCGTCGTAATTCGAGAGAGTTGCAAAAGTAAGGTGGGGATTGTCGGTCGAATAATAATACAACTCAAGAAGAGATGACAGTAAATAGATTTGAATTAGAATGTTTCCCTTGGGGACAAGAGATAAAAGCATGCCACCCACGATGTTTTCCCATTCATACAAAACCGTATATTTATACGGTCCTAGCAATGATAATGATAATAATAAACCGAGTTGGGATTGGGGAACGTGATCAAAATTACATTCCCTTTTTTCTCTCATTCAAACGCACACCTTTATTTATTTATTTATTTATTTTTTTGGCTTCCCATTAACTTTTCCATCCCTTCTTATTCCATACTCAATCAATTCTTTGCCTCTCCTCACCTCTTCACTTTGGTCTCTTATCCCCTCTTCTTCTTCTTCTTCTTCTTCTTCCCCACCATCTCTTATGCCATCCTATCTATCTCTGTCTACACTCTTCATCCTAAACTTCCCTTCAAGATTCCTTCCTAGAAGTTGTTCCGACAATGTTTAGTCCCCTCCGAGTCTGCATGGACTCCTCCTCCGACTGGCTTCAGGTTCCCATCCATCCCGGCGCACGGCCATTTTCACGTTACGTTATGCATTCTGCAAAACCATGCATGTATAACCGTGGTCCAATCATTTCATTTCATGTGTTTCTTATGATATCATTCCAGGGAACGCTCAACGACGACGCGTCGGTGCTGATGGACTCGTCCTCCTCGCCATCGGGTGACATGCTAACCTGCTCCAGGCCACTGATGGAAAGGAGGCTGAGGCCCCAGCATAACCAACCCCTCAAGTGCCCTCGCTGTGACTCCGCCCACACCAAGTTCTGTTACTACAACAACTACAGCCTCTCTCAGCCTCGTTACTTCTGCAAGACCTGCAGGAGGTACTGGACCAAAGGCGGCACCCTTAGGAACATCCCTGTTGGCGGTGGCTGTAGGAAGAACAAGAAGGTCTCCTCCTCCTCCTCGTCCGCCGGTAACGGCAACAATGCCAAGTTAAAGTTCCCTATCTTGACCGGTCCTGACCTCCAGATCAACCAGCAGGGGATATCTGCCTCATCGTTGACTGATCTGCAGCTCTCTTATTCCCCCGATGTCCAACTTTCCCAGCTGAGCAACATGATCAAGTCCGCCAATGCAGATGGAACGAGTCATGGTGCATTTGGAGAACCCGCCATGAACTTCGGCTTCACAGAGTCAAAGTACAGCCCCGTGATTGACCTGGGGCATTCCGGGAATCCTCCTGCCGGGCCTATTGATTTCATGGTCGGAGGAGATCACCCGCCTCCACATACTAACAACCAGATTCACCAGCTGGGCTTAGCCGGAGACGTCATCGGAGTGAACCCTTCTGGCTTTCAGGGGATTTGCTCCCCGTTCGGGATAATGCCCCTCGAGGGCCACCCCGGCTATTTCGGCGGAAGCAGAAACAGCTTATTCACAGAAAATTTCCAGAAGCTGATGCTTCCATATAACCAAGGCCAAGTGCTCGGCAACGAACAGGGAGATCGCCAGAACCAAACCGCAGCAGTAGACGTGAAGCCGAATTCAAGGATGCTATCGCTAGAATGGCAACAAGACCACAACTGCTCCACGGATGCAGGGAAGAACGCCGCCGCCGTGTTCGGGTACTTCAACGGCTTAGGATCATCGACATGGCCCGGGGGAATGATGATGAATGACTACAACTCATCAGCAGCTTCGGCCAACCCATTAGTCTAAAGACCAAAAGTCCTTACTCCTATTCCTTGATTAGCTTCTTAACTTGAAACAGAAGAAAGAGAAGAACTCTAGCGAACACTCTTCTCGATAGAATGTCTTCTTTCTGTGGTTTTATTTTAGAAAATCTTACTTTTAAAATGTAATGTTGCCGATGGTGGTGGTCTTGAGATAGATCGGTCTGGGCGAGGATTTAGTAGAGAGCACTCACTCCGAGGAAGATGTTGGGTAAGAGAGGAGGGGAGGAGAGGGGGAGGCAGTCTGTGCTTTTTCTCTGTGTTGGGGTTATTACAGAATTATGCTCCTCAGACTACAGCGTAGTCATTCATGATGTCATATCGTCGTCACATATATCCGTGAACTGAAGTGGACCAGTCAGTCTCCTGCTACTACTTTGCCTTTTGATGGTAAAAGACAAGAGGGGGAGAAGGGATGGCAGGGGATTTCCCTGAAACACGACATATAAGAGAAGAAAAAGATTTATTCCCATCGAGCTTCGTGTCCAAAAGGAAAAGAAAGAAGAAAAGGAAAGAAGAAATGTGTTGTTTGGATATTTGCTTTCCTTAGCATGCGGCGGGCGATGTCCGTCTGTATTAAATTGACCAAAAGTTTGAAAATTTGTAGAGGAGGGCGTGAAGGGGAAGGAAAAGCGGGGGTGCGTTCCGAGAAAGCGAGAATCGTACCACTATACCAAACGCCACCCTCCTATGCTCTTTAACTAAATCTATGAAATCCATTTCATCAATTTTTTGGGCCTTGAGAGGTTTTTGTTGGAATTTTTATAAATATTTTATTTTATTTCTTTTATTTTATTTTTTAAATTTTTTTGGGCTATAATTAATTATTTTGTTTATTTAAAAAACGGGTTGTATGTTAATTACGAAACATTGCATGATAACCCCTTTTGATTTTGGGTGATCTATGAATTTTTACGGCATCTCGATTTTTGTAATTAATTTTGACTGGACGGCAACTTGGTGTAGGCCAAATATCGACGGAAGCCCGTGATGGAAGCGTCCGTCACATTTATAATAACGCTAGGTCTCACTAATGTATAATTACACAGTTTCATCGGCCGTCTCGTCAAGAGGAAGGGGAAAACCTAGGGTATCTTGTTGGCATTTCTTGCATATTGTATCTACGGATTTCGGCTTCCTCGATTGTCTTGTAAATCATGGTGCAAACAGGTACGCTTCAGTTTTCTCCCTGTTTTGTGTCCTAGATCAACTGTGGCGATCTTGTTTTGCGATTAATTCGCTTACATGTGGTATCAGAACTACTGTACGTCCATTTGGGATCAAAGTTAGTTTACGATTTCTTGAAATTAATTTAGTGTTCCGATCTAGGGTTTCCCAATTTATTGTCAGCATAAAGGCCGACATCGAAACACTTAAAAAAATTCACTGAAGTCGGCCTCAGGCGAACTTTACAAAGGTTCGGTGTCTGACCAAAGTCGGCCTTTGTAAGGCCGACTCCTTTGAGGTTTAAAAAAAAAATTATTAACTTCCAATATCTCACATGTAATGCATACTACACAGATAAGTAATCCAACCAGTCTTTCTCAAAAATTAACAACGAAAAGTAGAGTATTATGGAAAGTTAACAACCAAAGTTAATACAAGGTAATCCATCTAATGTCCTCGCCGAGAAATGCTTCTGGTCCAAACCGCTGAGGATCCATTTGTGTGAGCTGAGAGATTTGAGAGTTATCTGCATCATCTACGGGTGGTCGATCCTTCCTGGTCTTCCTTGGAGCCACGGGAGTGGATGACGTAGAAGCATATGCTAATGGAGTCCGGAAGGCATCAACGGGAGTCGGATTAAGCACAAAAGACGGGTACATCTCATCCTTCTGCGACTGCATAATAAGCTGATCAATATCAAACATGTCAACCCGATCCTCCTCCTCCTCCTCCTGTTGTTCCACCTCCTCCTCCTCATGTCGCTCCACCTCCTCCGGTTGCTCGACTTGTTGCACTTGTTCCTCATTCGCGGCCTCTTCTTGATACCCGTCCACCACTTGTAGCCCCCGTCCATACAAACTCATTAGGGTAAACTCTCTCAAGAAGCTATGGCCCTTGCGAAAATACCAGCAATGTGTTGTAATTCCGAAGGTCACTTCCCTCGGATCGAACAGAAATGTCGACCATTTGTTGCGTCAACGAAGAAATTATATCAATACAATAATTTTTACTTTAATGAATATAATAGTTTTTATACTTACCATTATGCTTAACACGACGCCTGTGTGCGATAAGTAAGGATGAGAATGACGCATGTACCATGTACTGTAGTCCTCGCCTTGTTCCCAGCGCAAAGGAACGATGTGGCTACCTCGATGATGCCACAACTGGATGTATTTTGCGTGAATGTGCATCCAATCATCGAACCGTTTTTCTCGTATGTCAATTCGATTGAGGCGTGCTTCGGTAACGCAACTACCCCGTATTACTTATTCGTCTCCAAATTGGCAAATGACTCTGTCTGAAAAGTGTCATTCAACCAATGAGAAGCAAATGAGCGGTACACGTGCTCGCTAGCTTTCCTAACCGTCCAAGAAGTAATTAGATAATCTGGCACGTATTTCATCCATATATGGATGCCGAACAACCTGAAAATAACCCAATAACATAAACAACCAACCAAATTTCGACAATCAAGAACTTGAAATAACATAAAGTCGAAGGTAAAAACCTGTTGAGAACTCTGTCTGTCTAGTACTTCTCTAATCACTGATAAAACATGTGTTGCGACAGTTCTCGTGTCTAGATATGCACCCCATCGATATGCTAAAGGCATTCCCTGTCTTTGCTTGCTCCGACGTCTAACGGGCGATAAATGGGGAAATTTATCCCACGCCCATGACTGTAGCAACACTAAACAACCCGCCTGTGATGCCTGTTTATCTGAGGCTCTACATAATTGCCTATACAACCAAGCCAAACAATCTGATCCCCAACTATAACTATCATAAACGTCGAAATCCTCCAGTAATGGCAGCCACATCAGATAAACTAAGTTTTCCGACTTATCGGGGAAAATCATGGACCCTATTAGCTACAGTATGTATGCCCGGGTTACATACGTATCTACTCATCTGGTGTTTGGGGATGTAGCACATCAAAACGGGAGGCCAACCAACTCATCTTAACCATTCCCGCCTTCATGTCAGTTATAGCCGAAACCTCCCCAAGTAATTGCATGCATACGGCTGCAAAATCGAAGCTGATGAATCCAATGATAGGGTCCCCTTCAAACGGCAATCCGAGCTGGATCTGAACATCCTCCAACATTAGTGTCATCTCTCCATTGGCCATATGGAAAGTATGAGTCTCGGGCCTCCATCTCTCAACTAATGCAGTAATGAGAGCATGATCCAACTGAATGGATGGAAGCTTCGCAACTCCGAAAAATCTGGCCTATAGGAGGTACACATCCATACGGGGGTCTCGCCTTATTTTCTTCACGCTGCTTTCATGGTGCCGACATTTTAAAACATTGATCTGAAAAAATAAATGAAATGTCGAAGGATTAGTAAAGAAATCCAAAATAAACGAAAGCATAAGTATGATAAACATACCTCCGCATATGATGAATCCCAAACCACGGAAGAACGATGTTGATCTTGTGGGTGCAATACGACCGTAACGCGTGGTTGAGGCTCCATTGTACAACCTGCAATGAAAAATGTAAATTATAGATACTTATACAAGCATTTATAGAAAATGATACTACGCATACAAATAATTGATTGAAACAACCCTTACAAGTTCATTTATTTGGACAACTTCGCTTATTATGTCCTTCCCTTTTACAAATACCACAAGTCAACTTAGTTTTACGTTCTCTCGCATCCATTTCATTATGGATGCGAGAAGATCTTGATCTCCCTTTTGGTCGTGCCCTTTCAGGGTTTAGAACGATAGTTGGAAATGAATACGCACTCCAATCTTCTTTACAATCAAACGATGCCCATGTAGTAGTATATGGCCTTTTGATTAGCCCAACTGTAAATATTATGTATACTATCCGACATATCCACGTTCTCAAATGCGAAACAAGCAAGCGCGTGTGAACATGGTATCCGATAAGTTTGTCATTTCTTGCAGGAGCACCTCTTGTATCGTAGGAATACGTTTTTTGTCTTGTGATTCCCTCTGGTTGTGACAACAAACGTACCTTCACCGCGATCTATAAGTGTGACTTGATGGTTTCTAGCATTCTTTATTCCCTTATTGAAATGTTTCATGACAACTTTAGTGAATTTATCTCCTTTATTTATCGCCGAGTCAGCCTCATTTCTTCTGTTTTTCTAATATGCAACACAATTGTAGAACGTCTTTCTCACTAAACCAGATACCGGAAGCGATCGTGCACCCCTAAGCACAGCATTGTAACTCTCGCTTAATTTCGTCGTCATTATCCCCTTATGGTAGTTCCCATCGAAACTGAGAGTCCATTGGCTCTTATCCATCTCATCAAAAAAATATGTCGACTATGGAATAGTTTTCAAAATATGACGCAAATATTGCTTCATCGTTGGCGCCATACATTTCCTTGCCGCAATAGCGAGTATTTTTTTCCCATGGAGATTCTTGTACCTCATGTTGAAGTTGCTGGCTACATGACGTATATAAAACCTCCACCGTGCAAATGGCAACGTCTAACCTACTTCGACATCGTTTATCGCCGCTAGAATACCAGATGTCTATATGAAATCAAACATATGCCCTGACACTCATCACCAATGACATAATATTTCAGGCATTTTAGAAACCACCCCCACGACTAATAGCTTTCTTCATCAACGATTGCAAATGCGAAAGGAACGATATGATTGTTGTCATCTAAACTACAAACAATTAATAACCTATGTTTGTATTTATCGTATATGAATGTTACATCAATACTGACTACATGGCGACAATAACAAAATGTTGTTACAGCAGTACCAAAGCACCAGAACACCCTTTAAAAACAAACTGTGAATCGCCAACCATGTAAGAACGCCCCCAATCAACGCAAGTATTGGAGTTAGAAGCACGAATAGCATTCAACAAATGAGGCAACTCATTGTATGGTTCATCCCAATCGCCATATATCCACGAAATTGCTTTTCTTTTGGCATCCCACACCCTTCTCCTAGGGACTTCGTATCCATATTTCTCCATAACGATATTGTGAAGGAGTGCAACTCTAACTTCCAGAGTTTCACTTACAAAGCTTCTGAATAACGGATCCATGAAATTTGAATCCAATCGCACATGATCACGCGATAAAACGGGATTGACGCAGTTATGAGGTTGTCCAACTATTGTGACCTCAAACTCATCATCATATGCTCTTTGTATCGCCCTCAATCTTCATTTACAGCCCTTATCGGATTCTGAACAACAAATGTTCCACAATTTCTTCGTAGATTCAACAACCTCATAATTGTAGTGCCTTAGTATATGAAAATTATTCACCGCATATATGAGTTGTTTCTTATTCCTTAATCTCATTCCCTTACAAAATCATCAATAAGGTCAGTTGCATCGACAAGTGGGTGGAAATCTCACTCCTCAACTCTCTCATGTACGTCATCGAGATATTCATTATAAAATGGCAGGACTTTCTCTTTTCGTCCACTTCGTGCACTAAACCCTTCACCCGATTCCACAACAATGATCATCTGATTGTCGACATTATCATCATCTGACATCCCATTGCCGACATTCACGTCGTTGAACAACTCATCATCTGTGTCGACATTTACATCAAAATTCATGATATCATGAATTTTGCCTTCATCTTCCACTAGAGCATTAGAGCATTCTCCAATCGGATAGCACTTCTCTACTTCGGCCAACACAATTTTATTTTCATTTATAACTTCCGTATGACAGACACATCAACTTCTATAAGACCATCCTTAGTATACTGTAACGGTTATAAACAGTGAAATCCCCATTTTACCCCTACAAAAGACCGACAAACCAAACGATAAAGAAATAGCAACGACAGAAGAAAACCAAGAACTAAGCGGCCAAAACTTAGAAAGCCAGCTCCGAAAAAACAACAATGCCACTCTAGTCAGCTCATGGGACATCATGAGGCACTGGCAAGCTCATCAAAGAAGAGTATCATGGATCCAAACCAAGAAGGAAGGAATTCTCGCAAATATAAGAACACTGGAGACACTACTAACCATAAGCAGGCCAACCTCAAACCAGGTGGTCAACCAGATCCTAGGAATCCTAAGGGAGAACATCAGAGCCCAACTCCAGGACGAAATCAGAGAATGGAATCACCTATTAAAGGTCGAAGAGCATTGCTGGCTACCGCTTTCCTGCGGAACTGCTCAAACGCACCTCCACCACTGAGAATTCGGAGGATCCTAGACCCTCCAATGTACTGGCAGCAAGAGAGGGAATCAAACTCAGACCCTATAGACTTCATTATAGAAGAGGAAGCAAGTCAAACACACCTCTGTGTGTCTCCATTGGTGGTCTGCATGATGGAATCCCCACTGATTGTGCTCCTAGCCCCACCACTCCTCAACATCTACAGAGACTATTCAGGCACTCAAGGAGAATGACAGGGGAAGCAGAAGTCATGGAGCTGACACCAATAACTTGGGAATTGAGGGATGAAGCCCATCCCAATACTAGTGCAACGGACTCGGAACTAGTGGCAAACACTTTACCACCTTATAACCCTCCAATGAAGATCCTAATTTGGAACAGCAGGAGAACAGCTAACCCCAGTTTCTTTAGACACTTCTGGGACCTTTACCACCAACACAAACCTGCCATGGTTGTAATCACGGAAACTAGAGTCACTGGAGATAACGCTACTACTAGCATAAGGAGGTTGCCTTTTGATGGATCGATAGTTTCAAGCTCAATCGTCTTCAGAGGAGGACTATGGATTCTATGGGATACCACTCTTCTGGACATCCGAGCTCTGGCAAACACGGAGCAGGAAATCCATGCCGAGGTCAGGATACCATCTACCCAACGTTGGTTAATTTCTGCAATATATGCTAGCCCTAGGTTTAGAAACCGAGATATACTATGGCAAAACTATAGAATTATTGCAGACCACATTAACCACCCATGGTTGATGGTAGGAGACTTCAATAGCATCATTAGCGAAACAGAAAAGATAGGAGGAAGGAAAGTGTCTATGTCTCAAACCAGGAAATTAGCAGGCTGCTTAGATTACTGCTCACTCCTAGACCTAGGATTCTCTGGCCCTAAAACCACTTTGTGCAACCTCAGATCCTAGGGTAGAATCTCTCAAAGACTTGATCGAGCAGTGGCGAACCTAGACTGGCTACTCTAATATCCTGAATCACAAGTATCTCACCTTCCTAGATGCCACTCTGACCACAGGCCGATACTTCTCAGTCTATACAAATCAAAACAACTACGCCTCCAAAGGCCATTTAGATTCCAGACTGCCTGGTTATCCCATGAGAGCCTACCAAACCTAGTAACTTCAGCCTGGGATGAAGGGCACAATTCATATGAGCTGGCAACTAAACTATTCAGAGAGAAAGTAGAAATCTGCTAAAACCTTTGGAAACATAAACCACAAGAAAAGAAGGCTGCAGGCGAGATCCTGGGTATACAAACATACCTGGACAACAAGAACTCAGAATTCCTTAAGAACTTCGAAAAGAAGCTCATCCAAGAATACAACGATATCCTGATAGAAGAAGAGCAGTTATGGTTCATGAAGTCCAGAACGAATTAGATCATCAAAGGGGAAAGAAACACTAGATATTTTCACGCAACTACACTGGCTAAGAGAAGGGCAAACCGAATCAATAGGCTGAAAATAGGAAATACCTGGTCTGAAAACCAAGAAGAAATAGGAAATCATATCAGATCAGCTTTCTCTTAGAGATATACCTCAGTCACCAACGGCAGCAATTACACATCAGAGAGACTTAAAGCCCCACTCCCTGGAATCCCAACCATCAACCCTCTAATCCACAACAAGCTAACCAGACAGCGTGATGAGGCAGAAGTAAAACAGGCCCTGTTCTCCCTAAAACCGACCAAAGCACCAGGGCCAGACGGACTACACCCAATTTTCTTTCAAAAATTCTGGGACACAGTCAAAAACTCTATAGTAAAGAAGGCCAAACGGATCCTTACCGCCTGCCAGATTCCACCAACACTATGAGGCACATCCATAGTCCTAATCCCAAAGATAACCAGCCCAGAAACTGTTGACCAGTTGAGACCTATATCTCTATGCAACACACTCTACAAAGTGATATCCAAGATACTAGTCAATAGAATAAGACCCCTCATGAGCGAGCTGATTTCCCCCTACCAAAACAGCTTCCTACCTGGATGAAGGGCAAGCGATAACTACATCATCGCTCAAGAGCAACTGCACACTTTTTAACACTAAGAATGGGAAGATAAGATATCTAGCAATCAAGGTGTATCTGAACAAAATTTTCGACCAATTAGAATGGGGATTTATTGCAAAAGTCCTACATCTATTCAACTTCCCGAAAGAGATGATCAACCTAATCTCGAGCTGCCTATCAACGGCCACCTATAGTGTCATGTTCAATGGAGGAAACCTAAACCCTTTCCATCCATCAAGAGGCATTAGGCAAGGCGATCCTCTATCCCCCTATCTTTTCATTCTCTGTTTGGAATACCTCGGCTATATTATAGAACAGGAATGTAAGAAGGGAAAGTGGAACAAGGTGGCAGCAAGCAGAGATGAGCCCGCCTTCTCTCACCTCTTCTTTGCTGATGACCTACTGTTATTTGGAGAGGCGACAATAAGAAATGCCAAGGCTGTCACTAGAGCCCTGAAACAATTCTGCGACCTAGCTGAACAACAAGTAAACAAAAACAAGAGCCGCATCCTATTCTCAGCAAATGTAGGCCAAAACAGAACAAGGAAGATAACAAGAGAGACAGGCTTCTAAATTACCACAGATCTGGGAAAATACCTACGTTTTAAGATAGGGAAAAGGGCAGACAAAACAAGTGCCTTCGGTTCTGTTATAGAAAGAATCAGGGATAAGCTGTCAGGATGGCAAACAAAACTTCTAAGTAAAACATCCAGATCAATAGCTTTCAAATCAATAACAGAGGCCATACCTGCATACCAAATGTCCTGGTTATGCTGGTCATGAAGAATCCAAGAGAAACTGGACTCCATCAATAGAAATTTTTTCTGGGGATCATCCGAAAGCCAGAAAAAACTACACCTAGTCAATTGGTACCAAGTTACTAAACGTAAAGAGGAAGGTAGTCTAGCACTCTTCAAAGCTAGGGACAGGAACAAGGCCCTTCTAGGTAGCATGGCCTGGAGATTTAAAATAGACAAGTCATCCCTTTGGCGACATGTCATTACCAGTAAATATGGGGACCAACCAGAAAACAGGAAAACAGGATCCTGCATTCTCAAAGCCCTAAGATCAGGGGAAGACCTGCTGAAAAAAGGATTAAGATTCCAAGTTAAGGATGGAACCCAGACCAACTTCTGGAATGATGATTGGATAGGGTGTGGAAGACTAAGGAACAAGATCACATGGCCCCTACATAACCAGGAAACTCACATGAGAGTGGCAGACTACTATGATGGCATTACATGGATCAAAACAGGAGCAGTATGCTTGCTGCCACTAGAAATATGGTCCCACATCACCGGCCTACACCTCCTAAGCCCATTCACCGCACAGGACAAGATAACATGGAAACTCTCACCTAACGGAGACTTCACTCTTTCATCAGCATCCAACCTATCACACTCACAGGATGGAAGTTATGTCCAGACGAACCTGAGATGGATGTGGAAACTACCTATCCTCCGAAAGCAAAAGGCATTCCTATGGCTAGCTTGGTTTGACAGACTCCCAACAAAAGACCTCTTTTATTCCAGAAATATCATTCAGGACAAACTATGCCCATCTTGCGAATGGGAAACTAAATCAGCACTCCACATTCTCAGGGACTGCCCCATATCTCAAGCCACTTGGAAACTATTTCCTCAGCCTAGCTCCACTACAGTCTTCTCGGCAGGACCAATGCAACAGTGGCTTCTAGGAAACTTAAAAACAGGAACTCACACAACTTATAGAGGTGTCCAATGGCAAATTCTTTCACCTCTATCCTATGGCACCTCTGGAAGCAGAGAAACAACAACATCTTCAGGAATACCACCAAAACCCACTACCATACTCCCTAATCCTGGGAAAAGCAGCTGAATTGCAAGCACTAGTTGGAGGCAAGAAGAAACCAGGGCAACAACAGCACCACAGGCTCCAACCAACACCCCTCTCTTACATGGATAACATAAACAGGGACCAATCCCAACAGATCATTCTCCCAGAAAAATGGGAACCAGACAAAGCTCTACCATACACGATGAACATAGATGCAGCTACAAGGGAGAACGGATTATACATCGGCCTAGAGGCAGTACTGAGGGATCAACAAGGCAACTGGATAGTTGGATCCTGTGCTAAACACCATAACACGAACTGCCTAATTGCTGAAGCCATGGCAATTAAAGAAGGACTCGGCCTAGCAAAGAACCTGGGAATCAAGCATCTAGCAATCCAAACAGATGCAACAATACTAGTTACCTACCTACAGGGCACTCAGCAAACAAACTCATTAATTAAGCCTATTCTGGATGAATGCAGGTTGCGGTTAAATGATTTTGAAGCATCATCAACATCCTATGTGCCAAGGGGAAGAAACAGAGTTGCGGATAAGATGGCAAAGGCAGCCCTAAACCAGGAGGAGCATTACCTATCTTTCCATTTTCCCCCATATTTCATTTTGGAAACATTGCATGAGGACGTCCCATGCTTCACCGATCTTAACCTAACTGCTAAAACGCCTATTTTATTTTCTGAATGAAACTACCCTTTCTATCAAAAAAAACTTCTATACGAAGTTCTTCTCTTCATAGGATTAGATAAAAGCCTGCAGCTCTTCTCTTTGCGCAGCGACAGATTGCACCTAACTCCAGGAGGAAATTCAGTGGCGTATCATGAATTCAGTGGCGTATCATGAGGTAATTCCAGGAGGAAATTCAGTGGCGTATCATGAGGTAATTCGTATATTTGGTGAAGCTTGGCTGTAGGAATACCCTGAGAAGTCTTTCCAACATCCAAAGTGCGTATAGCACGTCTGGTTCAACATCCACCATCTACCACGATTCATCCTCAGACATTGATGGAAGCTCCTATGATATTCTTAAGTTGCATACAGAGATCTACAGAGCCAAGCAGATTGGTTGCCTGGCTTCCAACAAACATATTGGTCATATCTACTATCTGTTTGAGAATCTCCGGAAAAAAATAATCATTAGCCTTCGATCCTATGTTGACGGGGTGAAGCGTTATAGAGGGCAACTTTGGAGTAATATGAGTAATTAAAAGGATTCAACTACTTGTGATAGCATGCCCTTCAAGTTGATATAAAAAGGGTGTTGGCAGAGATACTAACCTCCGTTGTGATAAAGCTAAAAACCGATAACCCGTGTGTCGCAGAAAGTATTCCTCCAAGGGCATGGAAACTATCCAAACGACGGGATTTACCAAAACAAATCATCCCAGTTCAAGCCTAGAGCTACATCCGATTTCTTCAAAATCATTACTATCCCACTATAGTAAAGAATCGACCGATACGAGGGAAAGAGGGGGATTGAAGTTCACCCTGCTAAACCTACAATTGTTCTCTAAGCTGCCATGAAAACTTTGATCTTCTTGAGAGAGGTTCGCAAGTAAACTGTGTGCAACTTACACAGCCTTAGGCTTAGCCTTGATCCTCTTCACCCTCGAGTACAGAAACACTCCGGCTAAAGCAATGCCGGTGCCTGCATAAAGAGGAAAAAGTTGTCAGGAGAAAAGCACTTGAGAATGCTGATAGAAGATCACAGTAAAGATCTCAGACAAAATCGAGTAGAGGGAAAACAAGTTGAGGTTACCCAGAGAATTGATGGGCGAGACGGGTGTTCTAAAGAACAGCACGGAGCTGACAATGACCACAACTCTCTTCACACAATTACCCACGGAGTGAGTGACAGGAGATACTCTTTGAAGTATCATGTAAGAAACCTGCATTGTTCAACAGAGTAATATCAAGTTAGGCATGTACTGTAACAGTGATCAACTGCAGTTAAAGCTTAGCACCATCCAGCATGATTAGCGGGATTAAAGAATCATTCAGTGGCAGATGATTTACAGAAAAAAAAAATACATAGGATTCACCTGCTGATAAGCATGGAAGCAAAGAGCTGCCAGCAAAGACCTTATAAGTGCTTGCTTCACATTCATTCCTTTTTGTGCCTGTGGCATAAAAGACAATATTGATGAAGCGGAAAAAACCACAATTGAATAGGGAAGAGCAGTAAAATAGCTCTTAAGGGAACTCACAGCCAGTTCAAAGTATGCTGGACTAAACTTGACCCCTTCCAGATACAAGGTCACAGGGAATAGGAGAACAAATGACATCATAGTAATGATAGAGAAGAGGGTGATGTTATCCATTGATTCCTGTCCACGAATAAATCAAAATCAAAGACATCAATTGACTAGTTTTCATTCCAAATTGTTTCCCAATCATCAATCTAGAATAAATAGATAGTAATAAATCATTTGGCACAAGTACCTCTTTCTTCACCATAACTTTTTTACTGAGCACATTGCGAGATTGATTGGTCAGATTTGAAGCCATCGCACTCCAAAATCCAGCCCTTGGAGTTTGGAAAAGAAATTACTTAGTTCACATAAGTTTAGGAATAATAGGAGTCCTTCTTACTCAACAACCGTAAGTTGGACTGAGATGCAAGCTTGAAATTAAGAAATACCAATTAAATGAAGCCTCCGTCATAGATGCTAATGCAACACCTCCAACAATTGGTAAAAGGGAACCAACAACCCATGGAGTGGGATACTGCAGCAGAAACACCGAGTTACAACAAATTAGTCACTACATTGTGCATGGAAAATAAATCAGATTGTAAAGTGACTTCAATATATGCCATCCGGCATTCATGCAAGAAAACGGCCATTCAGACTATCATTGACTTATTACATGGGAATTTTCCATGTTCAGATGCATCAAATGCTTGTACCTGAACATCATCTAATCTGCTAATTCTATCTATCTCCCTTTCTACAAAAAAAAAAGAAAGAAAATGGCCAGTCACATGAATGACAACGCACCTCCCCCAGGAACATTGCAGATAGAAGAACCGAGAAGAAAGGCTCCATAGCCTTGATCGTATGAGTGAATGAAACAGCTACTTTCCCAAGACTCATATTTGTGAAAAGGTTACCCAATGTATGAACCACAGCCAGTGGCACAATTGCCCAAAGCTGAAAGCAAATGTCACATAAGAAACATAGCAAAGATACTAAAGTAAATATGAATTGAGAAGAACTGAACCAGTACAAAACACTACCTGCGAAGCATTAAGGTTTGGTCGCTTGTAAAGATTAAATGTCCACATTAGTATAACAAGCACGGAACCAACCGCAAACTGCACCAATGTGATAGTTGCAGGGTAGTGGAATGCCTTCAGGACCTGAAAAGGGAAATGAACAATTTTCAAGCAAATATTAGCTCACTGGCCCCCCAAGGACCAGGCAAAGAAAGTTCAACAACAGATGAAAAACTGCATTATCACAGGCACAGTCAATCATTGAGCAACTACAGATTTTAGGAATTGGGGATTTGTAACTTGCTAATATTATTTTTTTATAAAGTCCAGATCAAGAAGAAGACAGAAAAGAATAAGGATAGAGAGTAACGGTTCTGTCCTTCTCTCGGACAACACCCCTACTCCCAGCCATTGATAAGGAATTGTCAAAAGAAAGAGAAAACACGGAACTACTTACCAAGGGTTGGTTAACTACACAAAACCAGCAATCTCGACCAGCTAAAAATAATAAATCCAAGATTTGCAATTAGGCAACAATTGTAAACAAGTATAGAGGGAACAGAAGTAAATTTTTAATTCACATGCGTACAATGTACTTCGAGCAATAATTACTATACAAGACCAAAGACCACCCACTGATCATCTTCATCTCCCATAGGCTAAAAAGACAAGGACAACCAGTCCTCTTTCATACACCAGTTCAACCAACCAATAGTTTAAAAACATAAAGAAAGAGAAAATAGATCTACAAAGCAAGCCCACCCCCTCCCTCCCAAAAAAACAAAATAAGGCAGAACTTTTGCAAAGAAAAGGCTAATTTATGAGAAATCTTGAATACAATGAACAGGTCACGGCAAATAAAACTCAAGACTGTAACACAGACAAGAAAATATTACACTCCCTGAAATTGCATCGATCAGATCAGGACAGCTATAATCAATTGAGCTTTGTTCCCCATTAACGTTAGTCCATAAAATAATTTGGCCAATAGGATAGCAAGCTTCAAAATTCACCAAATAGGTCGAGAAATCGCTGCGGCAAGAACATCTGTTGGAAACTGCGATTTCCCCACCTATATGGGGGTCAAAATATTTTGCGACTAAACAAAGCTCATAATCAATTCCTATTACGCACTTGAAACAATTGCAATCGCTAATCCGTCAGTGACAGACGAATTGATTTACACATAATTGTCAAATGAAGTAATGGAAACATAAAAATCAGAAAGTCGGCAAAACATGCAGCAGCCGAACAGGAGGGCAACGAAACGTAACGCTCCAAAATCAACGAGAGAAGATACTAAATAACAACTATGAGATGAAATCGGGGACCACCTGCTTGTTATAGATGTTGAAGTAGATGTTAAACAAGTACCAGAGCCCGAACAACAGCCCGAGCTCGAACGTCTTCCCAAGGCCACCCGCGGCCTTCTCCTCGCCACCTTCACCCGCCGTCTCGCTAACGGCCTTGAGCCCCGTAAGCTTCGGGTCGTCCAGCAGAGGGATGCCATGCCAGGGCCTGAAGCGAAGTTTGTCGTCGGACCTACCGCTCCCAGGAAGGGAGATGGGGGTCCAGGATCGGCGCAGAGGGGACCGATCAGAGGAGAGGGAGAAGGCGGGGACGGAGCCGCTGCGGCTAGTGGTGGTGGTGGTGGTGATGGAGAAATGGAAGGGATCGAAACGGTTGATGGGGGAGGGGGCGGCGTGCGAGTGGAAGGCAGGGGATCCGCGGCGGAGGGGGAGGGAGGAGGAGGGGTTGAACAGCGCGGTGCTCTGCATTTTCCTTGGCTTTGATTTGGATCGAGGGAGAGGAGATCGTAACGGAGTGGGGAAGTGGGGTAGGAAATGATGGGAAAGAGGCGTTGGAGTGTCCGTCCGATTTGTCCCGTGGGAGAGAGAGAGAGGGAGAGGGAGAGGGAGGTAGGGGTTTGTATACTGATGATGCGTTATTGTTTGGTTGGGCGACGGAAGGGAGGTGGCGAGCGGAAGAGCTTTGGTCACAATTTACGTTAATGACAACGGTAGGTAGCTGTAAAAGTTTTCTAATAATCTTCCTAAAATTGGCGATTTTATAACTTGGAATTCTATGTCATCTAACAACCCCATGAAATCATATTCTTGTCTTCCTCTGCTGAAATTAAATTAATATAAAATTAATTATCTTATTACACAAAATACTTTCTTTACTTAGTCAAATTGGAACAAACCTGGCGAGAGAGTATGGAGAAATGTTTATTATTGGTTAATCAATATTTCATCATTTTTATAAGAAAATAAATTCCCTAAAATTGGACAAAATTGTCGGTCCCAATCTATTACATAATTTCTCTATGCAGACTTGTAAGTCTTGGGTGGTAAGGCTGGGTTGTGGACCGGGAAAACAAATCAAAATTTGGGATGCAACAAGATTCGGAATATTCTTCCTCGACTTTTTGAAATGCGAGGAAGAAAGCGGAGGAACACAGTGGACCGTCACGTGCCAAATAAATTAGCAAAAACACATTACCTGCCTTTCTCTCTCTTATTTTCCTCGTATAGCACGCATATGTCCCCATTATTTCGGAGGATTTTATAAATAAGCCGTTAGTTTTAAAAAAATTTACGATTCTAATTTCAAAACGCCTAACTAGTAATTATATTAGGTACTATTTTCATTTTTTTCATGCCGTTCTGTGGTTTGAAATACTTCGTACTCATACCCGTACTTATGTCTATATCACAAAACTAACCTCTGTTACCTCCCCTTGTAACGAAATCCGACGTGGCAGTCCACCTGACTTTAACGGCATAAAAAAATACGGCCTAATTGTCAATTTTTTTTATGTGCAATTTTCGTTTTTTTCGATCCATTCTGTGTTTGAAATGTTTCCTACCAATACTCGTACTTAATCCGTTACCACAAAACTATCATTCGTTACCTCTCCTTGTAACGGAATCCGACGTGACAGCCCGATTATAGTGAACGATTATATCTTCGACCATAATTTCTTACAGTTGAAGTTGTTTTAGCATTACACTCAATTCTGCAATGACAGAAAACATGATTGCCAGTCAAGACAGTGCTGGATGAGTTTCTGGACGAACAACTTTTTCTGAAACCCATTGCCTGACCACGTTGCACGTCATCTAAAGAAGTAAGAATACAAACACGTTGTACCTCCTCACAGATACCACCAACTCGGTTAAAGGCACACTTACTTGAAAGCCGAATGATTTTGCAACAATTGAGGCAATTATGGTTGGTGGATGAGGAGCGATTACTGGATTGGGCTTATGGGGGAGCCCGGGGTGCCGATTTAGGTGGAATTGGTGGACGGGGGAAGGGGGAAATGGGTGATTTTTGTAATAGGAATTAAGATTCTTCGATTTCTTGCGATTTCGGGGATTGGGGATATAACGAGGGTTTTAACGCCGTTAAAGCCAGGTGGGCTGCCACGTCAGATTCCGTTACAACAGAAGGTAACGGATGATAGTTTTGTGATAACGGCTTAAGTACGGATATGGGTAGGAAGAGTTTCAAACGACAAAATGGATCGGAAAAAACGAAAATAGTGCATAATAGAATTGCTAAAATTAGGCCGTGTTTTTTAACGGCTTAAGTTACGGGTATGGGTAGGAAGCGTTTCAAACGACAGGATGAATCGGAGAAAACGAAAATAGTACATCATAGAATTACTAGTCCTTTCAAAAAATACCTTTATTTCACAGTTTTCTTATTTTGGGCGTTTTGCGTTTGATGGTCAGCATCAACATCTTTTAAAACAAAGGATTTCTTCATAGGGGTAGTTTTTTTGCTAGTGATTGCCACACAGAAAATACAGGCAGTGAAGGTCATCAGAAACATAATTTAACGGCTTTTGATTCAGTGTTGGGAACTCCTGCACAGTTGCCCTTCTCCCTTCAGCCCAAGCATTCAGGTATACAGAAGTTTCAAGTCCCATGACATGAAGACCTGGACGCTGGCGGTCTTCGTTACATGGCAGAGGGGACACGCACCGAAATACGCGTCGCACTCTTTACACAAGCACAAATGCCTACAAGGCAACAGCAGCATCGCCACCTCTTTTACCTTGCATGACTTGCAGCTCATCTTGTTGCCCGCAATGCCGTCCATCGAGGGGTTGTGATTCGTGTAAGAGGCAGCGTCATCTACCTCACTGTCCCCACACCCTTCCTTCCCTTGCATTGCCCCTTGCCGCGCCATTACTTGCCGGAGGTTGTTCCTCAGGACGTTCACCACTGACTCATTGTATTTCGCTCGGTATTGCCAGGATTGGACCTCGCTCGTTGCTCGCTTGATCTTCTCCACGAGCTCCTGGTTCTTTCGGTTCATCATTTCTAGCTCAAGGTCCTTCTCCTGGAACTTCTTCAGGACCCCCTTCTCAATAGCGCTCAGCAGAGAAGCAGTCTGTCTGTTCCTCAATTCCCTCAAGCCTTTTATAAGCCTATCCTCCTGTTTTCGCAGAAGAATGACAAAATGAATCACCCACAGAATAACAGACACAACCTCATCCACTCCCCCATCATGCCTAAAAGTGATGCACAATGTCAGTAGGTCTTTCGCAAGAATACTTCTGTGAGTTGTTATAGCGAAAACCTCTACATCAATATTTTTACATCAATATTTCTCATAACTGACACCTGACTAAATAGGCATCATAAATCATGACAATGATTTTCCATGTGCGAGCACCACAGACAGGTAGAGTTAAGTAGCCGGGATTAGAACTGAGACTCTTCCCAGCCCAAAGAATGTTATCGATGCAAATACATTCTCCTAGCAACTAAACGAGCTTCTTTTATTAAAAAGTTTAGAGGTTGCAGTGAGCAATCTCATGGTTCTACTGGGTTATCAAGGAAGACGGGGATACCTGCGCTTTAATATATTGATCAATTTCCTTTCTCTGTTGATCCATCTCGACCTTAAAGCCATCACCTAGAGACAAAATAGTGGGCAGCGCAGCTGTTGCGTTTTCACTCACAGATGTCACAGAGGAATTGTGCTCGTCCTCCTCGTAGGAGAGCTTCAGGCCCGTGGATACTGCAATAGGATTCAAGATGCTGCCCGAAAGACCAGCTTCATCTTTGTAGCTTTTAGCGCTGACATTCATGGTCGTTGGATATAACTGCGGTCTGGCGATAGTTTCGGCATCCCAGAATCTTTTTGTTGGCCCACCAACATTGTTGGGTTCATTCTTTCTTACATAATTCAAAGGGCCTACATTCTGCCCACCTGGATCTGAGACAAATTAAAGCAATCACTTCAAGGGAAGTGAAGAATCTAAGGAAAGAAAGCCATGATCAGTTCAAGGAAGAAATGAAGCAAATTCAGACCTGTTTCCCACATCAGATAGCTCAATGCAAAAAAGGAGTTCATTCAGTAATAATCATATAGCCGCTGTCAGCAAACAACAGTTCTTACAGGAAACAAACACCCACGTTGAGCAAATCAGCTCTGCCGCTTCAAATAAGCAGCCAATCGACAACTCACAGATTCAATTTCAGACTGGTAATATGCAGAAAGCTATCAGATTGTCACTCGTGTTCATCGTTCAGTAATATGTTACCAAAAAACTCAAACCCAGCTAAAAGGACTCCAGATATATCCTCCATGTCACCCCAAAAAAACACTCAAGAGTCACAAGATTATCCATTGGAAAGCAGAGGGAGCTGCCGATACTCACAATTGCCAAAGAGCTGCAACTGCGGCAGCGCATTGCCGTCATACTGGAAAGCAGTATTTTCTTCGAGGAGAAGGGGAAACCCAAGATTGTTAGGATCGCCTCCAAACATGATTCCTGTTACATGATTATGCAGAGAGAAAACGTTACGGAGCAGCAACAGAATCGTCAAAACAGCGGATGAATAGAGAATCAACAGTCCCATCATCACATATGGTAAGGCGTTGGCAAATGGTGAGACGCGAGTGGTAAAGAGATCAGAATCGGCATTCACAAAAACTTCGTAATCACAACGCAACGACGGACAGATAGAAAAGGAGAACGAAAAACCAACCCACGGACGCGGACAATCCCACAGACCCCATCCCCGATCATCAGAACACAAAAGAAAGGGAACACCAGGGAATCATCGGGGACGGCATCATCGCCTTGCTCCCACATTAATCCGACACCCGACGACGTTTATTCAGTAAAAAAAAAAAAAAAAAAAAAAGAGAGTGCGGGAAACATCCAGACGACGATCGGTGCGAACGCGAACCTCAAAATCCAATCAATTCAACAGATCTTTGAAACGAAAACGATTGCCTTTTCGTTGTAACGCCGATGAAGTATGAGAGAAGAGGAGTGGGGGAGGGAGGGTGCGACGATAATAATGAAACGAGGAGGGAGTGGGTCTGAGGGGTGGGGGTGGTTTTTGGGGGGTTGCGAAGGAAAGGGGGAAAAGGAGGATTCCCGTTCCATCCATCTGGACCCGATGATGATGATGATGATGATGCGGACGACTGCGTTTCGATTGGTAACGTCGTCGTTTCGGTTCGTGTCGTTTCGTGGCGTTTAAGGGAAAATAGTCAGTCAGTCAGTGGTTGTAATAATTAACAAATCCTATCACTCGTTTGATGGGGAAGTAAATTAAGGTTAAAGAGAAAAAAGCAAAAGAAGGAAAGGCAATTAGGACTTGCGGGGGGAGAAGAGATGAGCGTTACGACGTTTACACACGGGGGATGATGGGTTTAATGATAATAATGGCATGCCGACAAGGTACCACCACACACCCCCGCACCTACTCAGGAAAACAAACACCTGCACTCTCTGACCCAGCAAGATTGAAAACGATCAGAGATGGGTTGGGGGGGATGCTTCTTTTGGCCGTTAATGTGAGGACAAGATAGTAATGTCCGTAATTCACGCACCCACCCACCTCGTTTTCTAGGCCTCGAAATAATTACTCCCAAATCATCATCATCATCATCATCATCATCATCAACATCATTAATAAATAATAATGATAATTATAACTAACATTAGCGAGCGGTGACATCATTTCAGAGGCTGGCCCCTGTAACCGGGGGATGATCCGCCTCCTGTTTTGGGCCCCCGACAACCCATGCCACGTCACCGTCTCATGCCACTGCGCAGACGCCTTGGATGGTCGTTGTTGTCATACGCGCGTTCTTCAGTTCCGTTGACAAGGCTGTCCGGCAACACGAGGCTCTTGGCGAGTCCTCGTACGCCCTCCTCAAGCAGAGGTGTTACTATATTCATCTGCCTTGTTGTTAGTAGTGCTGGGACGTGTGTTCGTCGAATGGGGAAGTTCCGGCGCGAAAGCAATCCCCTTGGGTGTTCCAAAAGGAGGGAAAGTTCAGTAAAGATGGACTAAAGAAAGCAAGCAAGCAAGCACAAGGTGATGTCCATTGCTTTCCTGCTCGGACAAGTAAAGCATATATCATCCATCATCTCCCAGCACTTCCTTTAAGCGGCCTTTTAGTACCACTTACAACTCACTCCCCCTCAAAATCACAATCCGGAATATCACCATGGAGATCTACTGGATGATGATCGTCTTCCTCACGGTCCCATCCATTCTGATGCCGCCGGCTCATGCCAACTTTTCCTGCCGTTCCTACTGCGGTAACCTTACGGTCGACTACCCTTTCGCCCTCCGCTTCGGGTGTGGCCACCCCGGATTCCGTGACCTCCTCTTCTGCATCAACGACTACCTCATGCTCCACCTCCCTTCCGGATCCTACCGAGTCCTCGACATCGACTACTCCTTCCGCTCCCTCACCCTTCATGACCCCCACCTCTCCGATTGCCTCACCCTGTCCCTCGGCCGCCGCGCCAACGGCTTCTCCCTCGAGCCCTGGCGCTCCCCTTACCTTTCCCCCGACCCTGATAACGCCTTCCTCCTCCTCGGATGCTCACCCCGATCCCCTCTCTTCCAAGGTTTCCCCACCCACCGTCTCCCCTGCCGCAATGTCTCTGGGATCAGCTGCGAGGACTATTACCAGTGCCCTGGATGGAGCGCCATAGGGGTCTCCTCTGATGCTGTTGGGACACACTGGGGCCCGCCAGAGTGCTGTGCATTGCCATTCCAGGCGATCAAGGAGATAAACCTGTCGAAACTAGAGTGTGAGGGTTACAGCAGCGCGTACAGCCTGGCTCCCCTCAGGGTTGGGGGGGCACACCAGTGGTCATACGGCATACGCGTCAAGTACTCAGTTCAGGGCAGCGACGAGTTCTGCCGGGCTTGCGAGGCGACAAGTGGAACATGCGGTTTCACCGGGGGAGACAATGCAGTTAAGGAGCTGTGCATGTGTGACGGCTTCAACTCCACCTCGAATTGCGACTTGGGTACGAAAGCATTCATCATTACATTACCTTAACATTGTCCTCGAGCTCTAACAGCACAGATGAACACTTTCGCAGCGGGGTCAAACTCACACAGAGGAACGTGGTCGCCAGGAAATGCATTATCCAGTATGTCGTTACTTCTTAACTGAGAGACTATGTCTCAGTTTAAGGTTCTATCGTGGGTCTCGACTAATCTTCTCCCATCTGGGCAATCCTTGCAGGGTTCCTGATCTCTTTGCTGCCATTAATGGCTTCCATCAACATTCATCTCGCCTCAAACTGAAGAGTGTGCTTCAAGTGTCTCCATTACAACCCTGTTAGTACAATTTTCCCATCTAGATTACATGGAATTGAGCTGGGCAGAGTTGCAGTAGTTGTTGGTGATCGCGCCAGCATCCACGAGGAGGGCCGTCAGCGTCCCTTCTTGGAACTTCCAAAACACGTCTTCGATTTTACATGCAGTAGATAGGAAGACCACTAGTCCGGTTATTTCCAGTGTTTGCATGCACGTAAAGAACAGCTTTGTAGGCTTTTACCATCAAAACCACCGACGTGTTTGCCGCCGATGAACAAATTCGGCACTGTCCCCCCTCCCGTCCACTCGACCAGTTCCATTTGCATCAAATCACCATCCCCTTCCAGAACACAAGGCCAAGTCAAAGTTACGCGCTGTCGACGAATTCTCAAAGAAAAACCTCCGTCTTCGTGAGGGAGGGACTGTGGTTGGCGTAACTTACTCTCCAGATCCAGATCTATTGCCTTGTAGACGGCTCCGGCCTGCGTCAGCAGCTCCTTAACCCTTCTGCAATAACCGCAATACGTCTTGCTGCCACAACAAATAGAAAGATTTTTTCTTCAGGAAAAGAAAAGAATGCAGCACACAGCAGTTCTTGCGTGAAAACAATCTGAAAAGTCGATAGCAAAAAATTTTCATCTTCTCGATACCATTTTAACTCCATCAAAACCAACAAGGTATGGTCGTGCCGAACCTGAAGACGACGACGGGGCTGGAACCGACGATCTCCCTCATCCTGTTCTGAGCCATATTCACTCTTCTTTCTTCTCTCTTCTTCTACTGCTCTGTTCTGTTCGTTCACCACCGCCTGAAACAAGATCAACGACGCAGATAATACAAATCTTCAGGTTTTTGCTTATGACAAGTAGTGAGCTGAACGCGAAGGAAAGCAACAGATGTCGAGGGAATACTGAACGCCGCATACGCGTCGAAATAATGGGCCCAATGAATTGCAATTAGGCCCATGAATATGGAAGTGTTGTCAATTATTGGGCCTAATGAATAAATGGGCTCGATATTATTTCATGAATAATCCGAAAGGATTTGAAATGATGATCACATACAAATTTAAAAGTTAATCGCGAAATAAGACGATTAATTTTAAAATTTTCTTAAGAGGTGGGATCGAACTCACCGACCCCGATTTCGAAGCATTAGACGAATTTTGAAAGTATAGTTTTTTTTTTTTCAAAAATACTTTCGCCGGTTGACTGTGGTCTTGATTAGTGGAGACTAGTGATAGATAATCGTGGTGGTGGGGATGTAGTCAATTGTTGTGCTTGTCCTTGTCTCGAAGTGCAAAGGTAGTTTCTAATTATCAGGAGGATGTCTGTATGTGAAGGAAAACTGTTGGCGTCGTTCACTTTCTACCTGGATGAAAAAATGTCCTCCATCTCCTTGTACAGCCCTTTCGGCTTCGGTCTCGAATCAGCCGACGAGCTCCCTGATGCGCTCGAGCTCTTCTTGTTCCCCCATAACCCACTCCACTTTGTTTGGCTGCTCGACGGATCGTTCGGGCCTACGCTTACACCCTTCCCCCCTCCGTCTCTGCTGAAGCTCGCCCTTGCCATTGCCCTTATCTGCCTTATCCATGATTTGTCTGGGGTCGCTCCGGGGCTCCTGCTGCCCGAGTTCCTCGTAGGATTGCTGGATGAAGTTATGTCCACGACGTCCGCGTCCCGTCGGGGCTGGTTCACCGGGAACTTGCTTTCCAAGTTACCTTGAAGCTTCCGAGGGAGTGCCAGGACGAGGACTCCTACCAAAGCTACTTTCATGCCTGCTAAGGAGGAGATACCAGCCGGGTCCAGACGCTGGGTCTGCAGGTACAGGGCATTCCATTCGTTGACCATGAGGGCGACAAATCCGATCAAAAAGAGAGCAATCATCGTGATGCCGATGCAGGTTTCTCCTTTTTGAGAGACTGGCATCTTCAGGAGGAACATGAAGCAGGTGAACACGCACACTTGTACCGAGAGGGATATAATCTCAACTAGCTGTACCCGTTTCTTGATGAAGGGCTTCTTGAGGACGACGAAGAAGAGCTGGAAAAAGGTGATGGATAAGACGATGATTGTGGGGCCACTTGAGTTCCAGTTCTTCATGTAGGTGCCGGCTAACAGCCCGATAGAAACCCGTTTCAGGCATTCAATTAATGTATAGTATATCCTTAGGATCCCGAAGAGTTTCTGAATGAAGGGAGCCTCCGCGTCTTCCGTCTCATCATCCGACGCAATTATACGGTCTCCTGTTCGGGGAATTCCTCCACCAGAGATCTGTGACAACATATACTTGGGTGGACCTCTTAGGTCTTCGAAGAGAGGTCCAAACATAGTGAGGCATACGGAGTTCGTCTGCGATTTCCATGTCCACTGGCCACGTTTACCGGGGCCCAAGGTCACCCTGACGAGCTCCTGATACCAATGGATCTGTTGGCCTACCCGGTGGACTTCCTTGTATTGGAGGAGTTTCCCGAAAGTGATGCCAATCGAGAGGAACAGGAACAAGAACAAAAGCTCGCAAGCCATGACGCCCAACAGCAAGACACCGACAGCAATGCCGGAGGGGGTTCCACCTGTAACGTTCTTGAGACCGAAACATGAGCATTGAGATGCGAAATTTAATAAAGGCTTTATCATTGGGAGATCAATTGGTCGGTCTGCTTACCTTTTATTATTGCGGCGGAGGCCAAACATGTGCAAGGTATTGCAAGTAGCAGAAGAAATATTTCAAATCTCGGCAGCACGAGAGCACCCTCCCAGCTCTCCTTCATGGCTGCCTTCCTCATCTTTAACATGAGCATCAACAGAAGCACAGCGTGCACCAATTCCAGACTTCCTACAATGATGGCTAACCAGAACATGCTTCTGGCAAAATCCCTCCACCTACAGGAGAGGAGACATCCAGTTCTCATGACGCAGACAAAAGGACAATATCATCCGAGAATTGAATGCTTTACTGTCGAAAATGTATAACACCTTGTACATACCCACTCATATGCTGCGGATCTACTATATATTCTGCTTCAGGTCTGCTGTTATCAATCTGCGAGCAGATCATTTATTGGCAGATTAATCCCAATCAGCCAAAGAGTATGCCTGAATGCAAACATAAGACAAGGGCCTTAATGGAAGGTTTTCTGACCTCGAAATAGGTTTCATACTCCAAAGGAGAAAGTGGCAATCCATACACCTGAGAGGCCTTGTTCGACTTTGCTTGTGAAGCTTGCCTTATCTTAAAATCATCGGTATCGAAAAACCCGCTCATGTATGTTTTTGAACCGGAAGCTGGGTTCGAGTCCACCATGACCTGTTGGACATGACCGACTTCCCATGGAAGACTCAAGTAAGGAACACTCCACTGTAAACCTCGTGCCAGCTCATAGTATTCAACCGGCAACGTGACTCCCAGCCACCGAGACAGTGCAAAGATCTGTATGTGGCATGCTATTCTCTGTGAAGAAAAGAAACACAGGGAATAGGAGAGGAATTAGTTCCTACTCTGGCATAATCAGCGGAAGATCGATAAAGAAAAGCAACGTACGATGAGGTTCCTTGAAGGGCAAGACGTGAGCGCCGAAGAAGGCTTCTGAAACGCACCAGCAGCTTGAAGGCTAGCAGTAGAAACCGTGAGCAGTCCAGCAAAGAATGACGTGACTAGAAAAGCACTAGTGGAGACCATTGCGACAATCGAAGAAACTAAGGGCACAGAATCTGTAAGTACAAGGAATGTAGTAAGATTGGATCACGCCATATACTTGTAAAGCCGTCGAGAGGACAAAACAAAACTTACAGTGCGTCACTCGTAGGACATTAGAAGCCAAATTTTGGTTTCCGGCAACATCAGACGTGGTGTTTTCCGGAACACTGACAGTGACGACGTTATTGTCAGCCTTGATCTCGATGTAATACACGCTCCTTCTTAACTCCTCGAATCTGAGAAGACAAAACAAAACAGTTAGTTTTGCAATGACATTTAACATGTTAAGTAGTAGCCATCGCCGAGTGAGAATAAACATGCCTCTGGACATGTCCACCGGAGACCACAACATTAGACGAGTTGAAACCAAACACGGGCTTCCAGAACTTTATCCTTATGGGGATGTCATGTTGGGTGGTTCGGAAGTTCGAGGTCGTGCTTAATCGGACGGCTGGCCGCAGCGTGTCTGTAACAAGCATTTGCTGGCGTTAGAGTGTAAAGACGGATCTCCCAACCAGAATTACTCAGTGGAGTTCTAAACACGGTATGGGGTACCATAGAGGAAAGTAAGAGGTGCGATAGGGGAAACCGGAGTCTCCTGTCGGCTCACAATGACATCCGACTCAACCGTCAAGGTGATTATGGCCATGTTAGATGTATTCGCTACCTGTAATACATGCACAATTCAGTCCTACAAACTGAAGGAACGATTGAAAAATGATTAGGTAATGTTGATCTCAAGCAACTCACTAGGAAACTGAACTTCCGATTCCCAAGAGTATCGCCATCGGTAGGGACAATTACCCCCTGAGTGGCAGTCACCGAGTTCAGGATTTGTGCCGAAGAATTGAGAACAGGTACAGAGAAATACAGGTAAGCCCTGAGGTGGTCACCATTGTTTGTCGCAAGGACTGTCCTTGTCTGACTATTGATCTGAATCATCTTTTCAGGAATGTGAGTCTTTACATCAACGTAAACATTCCTCCGATCTGTTCATGAGAGGAACTCTACGTCACTAGACAGACTCACGCAGGAGTTCTATCATGCACCCATGATGATATGAACTCACCAAAATGCAGGTAGAAGCTTGAATTTTCTGTCCTCGAGAATTCATTGCCAGCCTTGTCGGCACAGAAGCTCTTGTCCATAATAAGGATTAATCTCCCATAATTAACGGTAGAGTTTACGCTCACGAGGAGTGTGTATTCAAGATTCGGCACCAGAGCCTTCAAAGAAGAAGGAATTACTTCTCCAGGACCATAAACCAGCAGCTGCAGATTGATCGAAAGAAGAACTTGTGAGCCTTTCGTAATCCAGTCATCTCGAATTACTAGAGGGTATCATTACTGTTCAGGAGACAGCCACCTACTCACGTTGCAGGCTCCGACGGAAGGACATCTGAAACCACCTCGACTCGTGCAAGGCTCAGAGAACGACACATTTACCGAGACATTGAGAGCGCTCGTAAAGGATGTGGGGACGGTTACAGCTGCCGTGGGAGGAACAGTGTCTACAAAGTATAAACGAGTAAAATCATCTCGGCAGCTGTCGTGGGCCTCAAACTACTAAAGGCAAAAGATTAGACGAGGTTTATTCACCAACTGTCCAATTATAGAAAGCACATTCGACGACTCCTTCAGTTCTGTTTGCGCAGACTTGTAGTGAATGTTCGCCATCCTTTAGGCCAGCATAAGCAGCCTTCCTGCTCCCACAATCCGAAGCATTTCTATCGTCCAGCTGCGAAATAGAACACGCTTAACTCCAGAAGAATCGGGAGATAAAAAAAAATGAACATGCAAGTGATGTCGAATCAGAAGTAACGAAACCAGAGCCTTGTTTGTTCAGGGAGTTGACAAACCTTGCAATGGAACGCACAACCAGCACATTCCTTACTAACATTCCCGCCCGACAATGCCTCGAAGACGAACACTGCCGTGTTACGATGAGAGAACGCCCCAGGGAACTTGAGGAACCGTACGGATATCCCCGAACCATCATCGCAACAGACTTCCCGACATAAATTCAGGAGCACCCAACAAAGCAACACCAATCCAGCAGCCCTGAAGAAGCCAAACTGATGACCCATCGCCGTCGTAGTCACCACCGCCACCAAGTGAGAGAGAGACCAGTGACTCTCATCCAAAGTTGGCAGCTAACAAGAGCGGGGGCCATCCAGTGGGCGTGGTAAGGAAATGCTTTTATTCCAGAGGGGGTTGGGGGGGGGTGTTAAGATTAAGAGATATGATTCGAGTGGTGAGAGTCCAAAGTTGCAGTTGCACATGAGAAGACTGACAGTGGATGAGAGCTAATGGACAAGCATAAGAAAAAAAAAACACATACACACACACAAACCAGTAGATAAATGAGAGAGAAGAGAAGAGGATTCCTTTGCTGTGACATTAAATGGCAAAACAAGTCAGGACAGCACAGATAGGTGTATCGTTTGCCTAATGATTCCATGCTTAGAAGGGAAGGCCCTGTGGGTTGGTTGGTCACGTTGTCATGTGTTATTTGCTGTTGTATTTTTAGGACAGGACAGGTTAGTTGAGACGCTTGTCAGGTCCTGCCGTGGTGGTAATAAACAGCAATATCCAGTCTTCCAGCCTGACACCCCATATGCAAACACGACACGGCTGTGATTTGATTAATTTAATCGACGCACGAGAACAGGGCGCTTTGATTATAACGAAGTGAATTTTGCATTGATTGGCCGGGGACATAATTTAATGAACAAGAATGAGGAAGCCGAGCTGTCGCTGTTTTTTCCTGTCCACAACAAGGAAGTGGGGCGGATAATATTTCAAAGGGGAAAGCAGAACAACAACAATGTCGTGTCGTTTTGAAAGGTCTCAGGGCAAGCTCAACCTCACATACTCTATCTCTTGAAATTATCCACGCGCATTCTTACAAAACTTGCAGTTTTTTTTTTTATTTTTCTTTCTAGTCCAGTGTCCTACCGAGACTGACTAAAACTAAACTGAGGAAAGAATTGGTTAATAAATGGGCGGGGCCTTCGAAACGATAATGCTTACTAATAGCCCATAATCCTGTCCCACTGCGGCTGAAGGCCCGGCTGCTGGTTCCGTGGGATGGGAGTGAGTGTCTTTGCCGTGGCGGAGACGAGATGACCGTGCGCCTGGCAGCAAGGGTGCATGGCTTCTGGGGCGTGGTTCTATGGGTGATCGGGAGCTCAATCTGGCCCTGCCTGCTTCCCAGAAACTTGTTGAGGTGAAAGCTGGCTTACAAGTACATGAAGTCCAGTCCCCCTATTCCATTGGAAATTACTAGCCACGACAAATGCAGGGAATGTATTCAAATTGGGGAGTGAGTCGGGAGTGGGCCTTCATCTAAAAGGCTGTTTGCTTTTCTCTTGGCGTCAAACAAGGGCAGTGAATTGTGTCGAATCTGTATAAATAACATCGGACTGACCCGGTTATTGACATGTTCATGCGGAACGAAAGTATTCAGACAAGGGAACAATCTCCTTTTTTTTTTTGCCACCATTATATTAAGGGAAGAAAACAGGAGAGCAGCAACAACCACACTAGGAAGAATAGGACCCTTTTTCTGGATCATGTCCAGAGGCAAAGAACGAGCGACCTGTCAAGTCAAAGCACGAGATCGCTAAATAATTGAGAGAAGTAAACCCCTGCTGTTGCTGCCGTGTTGGGGGCATCTGGGAATGTCAAGATCATGCATGCGGCCAAAGGAGAAGAAGAAATGTTAAGGAATTGGGGGACTTCACACTTAAACAAGCCTGTCAGTTTTCTTTTTTTTTTGTTTTTAATATAAAATTCTGACTTTTCTCGAGTAATGATAGATTCCAGATTTTATAATATTATATTCCCTTAAAAAAAGTAACGACACATAATTTCATCAAACACTTTCTTCATTAATCATTCTTTATTAATTATTTATTAGACGTATAGTTTTGTATGACCGAGTTCGTGGGAGAGTGGTAAGCTTCCCGGTCTTCATCAGTCAGCGGAAGCTCCTGCGGTTTCACTCTCAGTCCCGCATCCATCTATCTCGTCCAAAGTTACATCGACCCAAACTTCGTTCACCCTCCCTATGATCTGGAGCGGCGGACTGTACTGTGCCACAGAGTATCCGCTGTCACCGGTCGTGATGTTGGACTTGCTCAGGCTCCTGGCAAGTCTCCCCGCCTCTTTTACCACCGACTCGTCGGTCGCGAAACCGTAGAATCTCCTCACTGCGATGCAGCGGATAGGCCATTTGTACGGTTTCAGGTCAAGTTCGGGGAGAGGTGAGGGTGGCTCGGCCTGGAATTTTGATGGCAGGTAGAGCCGGACAGAGTATGCTGATGAGTGCAGGGGTCCCGCACCAGGGAGTAAGGCCGTTACGACGGGGACTGTCGGTGGTAGCCAGGAGGAGTTGAGGTTGGCTCCTTGCGTGTACTCGAACAACCTGTCCGTGTACTAACACATATCAGTTTGATTCCGCAAACGAGAAGATCATGTTCACAGAAACTCTACAGGGAGGGCAATTTAGGCGTCGATTTAACCTGGCATAGCCGCAGAGAGTGGCCTTCTCGAAGGACAAGTCATCCACTGCAGCAGATATCCAGACAGAGTTTGAATACAGCCTGACGTGGAAGTCCGATTCCAGGAGCACTGTCTTGTAGTGGGGAGACTCGATTGCCTCGGTCAAGCCAGAGTTGCAGAGAATGGAGACGCATGAAGCAGCGATCAGGGCCAGCAACATAATAAGCCGCTGCTTCTCCATTTCCACGTCCACCAGGATCGATCCGATTGCACAGGAAATGGCAGACCGTGTGTCCATAGAAATAGATGTAAAGTCGACATAGGAGACAAAGCAATCGCCCTACCAGCGGCCGGCCAACGGGACTTGGATTACGATGTTTCGTTTCTGTCGATGATGTTAATTTGATTGTCTTGCTCACATGTTCATTTGGATTTTTTTCTCTTTACATTTTTAATCGTTTAATGTTCTCTGCTCTTCAATAAATTTATTCAAAAAAAGAAAAAAAAACTCTCATTTTCGATTCAAAACCAGGGTTTTGGGTGTGGTCGTAAAAAAGCATTAATATCATTTTTTTTTATTGGAATCACAAAATAATGTTAAATTAAATATTTTCTTTTGTGGGTGGGGGGAATGGATGTCATTCGAGTGGTCTTCATCAGAATAACTGAGTGCATGAATGATGAGGGGAATATATTTATGAGAAAGGGGGTCGTCTGGTAATGATGAAACAAAGTTAGGGGGCGAGGGAGGGGGGTCCCAAAATCCAGCGCTGGCACTTTTTAATGATGTTAGGTGAACCCGAAGGAGATATATATTCATGTATCATGAAGATAGACGCAAGGGTGTAGTTTTTTTAGTCCGTTTCGAACTGTATTAGTAGTATTGCCATCGTTCGTAGCTTTTCCATTCAACTTTTACAGGAAAAGGAGAAAAAAAGGGTTGTGGGTGGGGAGCAGGTGTTTATCAATCGACTTCGTGATGTCTGTCTGTCCTGGGGATGAGAATAAAGGCAACAGATAGACAGATATGAGGGAGGAGGGCTTTGAATTGGACCGGCATGATTTTATTCCCGGGGTCTTCTGAGTTGCGCTCAGATTCGGGGTAGACAGTTTCTCTTTTCATCAAAAAGAAGAGGAGCACAACGACGACGACGGCAACAGTGATAATCCCGGTCAAAAGAGGGGTTATAATCACACGTGTCACGTGTAACTATAGTTAGTTGTCCACCATCCCATCATGAGGAAGCTTCAAATGAAAAATAAATATAAAATATATTACGGTACAAAGGATGAAAACTACGAGAGCACGTTGAAGACAATCATTACGTAGCATTCACCACAACACTCTTCTTTCGGGGTTTCAACCAGCCAGCCCTTGACAGAAATGAATAATTTTTCTGTTGCAGATAGGGAGGGGGAGGTGGGGGACTGACTACCGACACAGACAGACAGACGGACAGACCGGCTTCTACGTTTCCAACAAATTAAGGCCTGTTTCCTCTTCTTTCCATCCGTTGTGCTCCTACTCTCTCTGTCCCTTTATAAATCATATAGATCTAGCTTTTGCTTCAAGGACAATGCATTTTTGGTTTGGTGAATCCAAACAAAACATGACAACTGAAACAAAAAGCCTCGGCTTTCCTTCTCTTTAGGACAATCCCCCAGAGTATAAGCAACACCCCTTCAACTAATCTCTCTTTCATTTGCCATTTGCCATTTGCCATTTCCCCATCCCCATACCTACTATCATTTACTACCCTCTCCTCCCACCACCCCTCCCTCTAATTAAATGCCCCCGGACCAAGTGGTCCATTGCCTCATAGAACCGCCTGCCGGGTGTAGAGGATGGACCGTGTCGCCTGTCCGCCCAAATAAAAAAAAAAAGTAAAAAGGTGCGACCGCGTTGCGTATATAGTAACGACTATGAATGTCCGTATACGCGTGTGGTACCGAGATTTCTCCCCCTCACAGTCCCGCCAACCCGACGGAGAAACCAAAAGGACAATTATTACATATTTACACATGAGGCAGAAGCGCTCCTGCATTGACTTTCATGACCCTTCAAAACATTCCTCATCCCATCTTCGAAATCATGGCGTTTTGCAGCTAACCTGGTGAAATGTGTCCCCATAAATTGATCTCGGATGCGTTAATAGATTTTGATCCATGCATTCATATTATATTATTTTGTTATTATACGCTGCTGCTTTATCTGTAAATACTTTAGGTCGCGCGTGTTGTGCCTATCAAACCCAACCCAACTCACTACCAGACTACGACGACCTCCCCGGGATCACAATTTTTCATTACTCGGAATTTGGCCTCATCCCCTCGTTTTGTTACTTCGGCTTCTTCTCTTGCATCCCATGTTTGTCGTTCTCCTCATCCTCGCTTTCCTACTGTCCTCGCCCTCCTCGACACTGTCCCTCCACCACCACCACCATCGCCATCACCATCACGTGCTCGTGAATCAAACTATCAGTCCAGACAAGGAGCTGCACAGGCTGAGAAGAGCCCGTTCTTACCTCAGCAAACTCAACAAGCCTCCCCTCAAGACTATCCATGTAATAACAGCAGCAGTTGCTCGTTTTCTTACTTCGTGTTAGTCCGGGCTTTTATCATCCTAAAGTCCTCTCCATTTCTTTTATGTACAGAGTCCTGATGGGGATATGATAGACTGTGTTCCGGCTCATCTCCAGCCTGCTTTCCATCACCCCGAGCTCAGAGGCCAGATACCAGTAGTAAGTCTTCGAGATTTGTTCTTGAGAAGTTGTGTACGATTTGTGGGTGCTTTTACATTTACGTCGAATATTTCGTCTGATGCCGTAGGATCCACCGGAGAGGTGTCCCGTTACGAACGAGTCTCTGGATCATGGAGCTTCGGAGGCATTCCAGACATGGCACAAAGCGGGCGAGTTTTGTCCTGAAGGGACGGTTCCAATCCGGAGGGTTACGGAGGAGGACATCCTGAGGGCAAGCTCCATCCGGAGGTTTGGGAGGAAGCCGAGGAGGCATATTAAGAGAGACTCAACCGGAAGCGGACACGAGGTGATAAGAATCCCAACGATCTCTGCTGATTGACCTGCCATGGTTATTCCGGTGACGTGATAATGTTTTTTTTAATCCCCTTAACCATGCAGCATGCAGTCATGTTAGCGAGTGGGGACTTTTATGGAGCTAAAGCGAGTATCAATGTGTGGTCGCCTCGCGTCACCGACGAGTTTGAGTTCAGCTTGTCGCAGTTATGGGTGATTTCGGGTTCGTTTGAGAATGACCTCAACACCATCGAAGCTGGTTGGCAGGCAAGTACCACCATTTCATCCAGGGTTTGTATCTGCATTCCATATTACTTGTAATGTTGATCGAAGACATTTTCAAGGAATCAGGTCAGCCCGGAATTATACGGCGACAACTACCCGAGATTCTTCACTTATTGGACGGTTAGTCGACAGATTTTCCCCGACGTTCATAAACAAGATCCTTGTTGTTAAAGCATCGATTATAATATTAAGTTCTTTATCTTTTCTTCAGAGTGATGCATACCAAGCAACTGGGTGCTACAACCTGATGTGCTCCGGTTTCGTCCAGACCAGCAACAGGATCGCCATTGGGGCTGCCATTTCCCCAAGATCATCCTACAGAGGCCGGCAGTTCGACATCAGCGTGATGATCTGGAAGGATCCGAAGCACGGGCACTGGTGGCTGCAATTCGGCTCTGGCCACCTGGTTGGGTACTGGCCTGCTGCTCTGTTCAGCCAACTGAGGAGCCATGCAAACATGGTGCAGTTCGGAGGAGAGGTAGTGAACACGAGGTCGAGAGGGTACCACACCTCGACGCAGATGGGGAGTGGACATTTCCCGTGGGAAGGGTTCGGGAAGGCGTCCTACTTTAGAAACTTGCAGGTGGTGGACTGGGAAAACAACCTGGTTGCACCGGGGAACCTGAGGCCGATGGCCGATCACCCAAACTGCTACGACGTGCGGCAGGGGAGGAACCATGGCTGGGGGACTTACTTCTACTACGGTGGCCCTGGAAGAAACGTTAGATGCCCATGAAGACATTTACATAACACACGACCTATGCCACTGTAGAACAAGTTTCTCTCCTGTTCTTTTTGTTTAATCCCTGCATTTCCCCCATTTTTTAATTTCTTTCTCGCTGTTCTTCAACATGATGTAATTTTCCCCCTCTAGCTTTGGTGTCTTACGTTTTGCATTTTGTTTTTGTTTGATTTGGTGGACCGAGGTTATCATGGTTTTGATAGCTTTTTGGGACAAAGGGAGCGGTGGGAATGAAATGAATGAATTGTTTGTGGGCGTGCCCTTTTCTTTTATTGAGACTAGCTGGACGAGTAACATTTAATACTAGTGGAAGTTATATTAATTAGCAACGGAAAACGACATACATCCGGCAAAATATCAATTTAATTTTGAATAAATATTTTGTTTTGGTCTTTATTTTTTTATTAATTTTGATCAATTTTTAATTTTATCATGCTGGAATAAAGTCTTAACAAATAATTTCATTTATTCATAAAAATTCAAAAAAGTGTAGCCTTTTGTAATTTAAGATTTTGATGGTCGTGATTGGAAATCGAAGATCTCGACTAGGCTGTAGCTACCAATGCCACAAAAATGTATAAAATCGAGGAAGGTTGACGAATGTGTTAGTCACATGGGTGATGGCTAGGGGGAAAGGCGAAGAATGAATTGCCGAAGAAGGTTCAATGTTATAAGATGCGGTTGTGTTAAATTCTTGTTTGATAAAAATCACGTTCGATAAAAATCAATACAAATATAAAATTAAGGCCAATAATACCTTTTAATTGAAAGATTCTTAAGTAAATTATTTACGCTTTATTCATGAAATGCTAAACTAATCATGTTCATGTAAATTCGTGAGGATATTTTGTTTGAAGCATGATTAAAAGAAATTAATTAATCTTTGTTAACAAAAAAAATCGAAGCGCGGGATCTAAAAAAAATCAAAATATCGTGAAGAGAAAGAAATCACTCTTTCTTTCTCTAATCTCTTTCAAGGCGAGACGATGGAAGCTGCGGATGAATCACAATCCATTCAACTGAGGATGGAGTCGCTCCGTCTGTCCTGCGTCGGCCAGATCACGGCGCATCAGCGTCGATTTGAATCGCTGGCGTCGTCCCTCCGCGAATCTATGGGGTCCGTCAAGGCCAGAGCTCTACTCGGCGTTCAAAATCAAGGTATTCTCGTTCACTTCGCTTCCGCGGTTCGGCCTTTCTCCTTTTGGTTTTTAAATTAGTTCGTTTGGGTTTCGTATTGGTGATTTGTGCGACTGAGGCCTTGATTAGGTTTCGTGTTTTCTTTTCCGGATCATAAATCACTAGAGAGACTGTCGAAGTTGAGGGACGGCTTGAAGGAAGCGGAGGACGAGTTTGCGAAGACTATATCAGGTTGGTTGACTTCATTTCCTTGCACTAATTTTTTACGTGTGATCGGATTTGAGTTATTTATTTATTCATAGTTTGATATTGGTTGATTGATTGCAACCTTACTAACAGGTTACAATAGTCAGGTACGTGCAGATACTACTAAGTTTTGTTGTTTAGTACTATGGAGCGTAAATGATCGTGATGGTGCTGTTAGGTTGCTCTGTCGATTTTCCTGTGCTGATTGCACTTATTTTGACACGAGACTAGCTTTTGTGTTTACAACATGGATCCAGTCCTTTCTTCTGGTGACAGAGCTTGTAGATGTTAAAAATTTCATCGTCTGATTAGTGGATGAAGTCCATTTTCTTCATCAAAAAATTTAGGTGTTTAGGTCTTAGTAGGCATACACTAGCAAGAGATGCATTGTTTCAGTTGAATTTGTTCTTAATCTGGGCTACCTTGCACTTTGCATAGTCAAGGCATGTAAGGAGGCCAGGCTAGCGAAACTGGAGGACACCATGGCTGCTTCAAAATCTCGACTGGAGAAACTAAACAGGAATGTGATTGAACAGAAGGCCGCCAGGGATAGATATACTTCGATTATATCCGATGGTTTGTTAGGTATATTTATTTCCCAAATTTTCTTTATCTTCTTGAGTTGCACCTTTGCCTATATCTGTATTCGTTCTGTGTGGTATTCTCCGAGCTGCATAATTTCAAATCAGATTTTTGTGGCCGACCATAAAGAATTTCCTTCTCTGAATCTCTATTGTGTAGATTTGTCTGTGCGGGAGCAAGCAAATAAACAAGTAAGTGGGAGACAAGTGGAAATTCAAGAGGCCATTGCTTGGTACAACAAGGTTCTTGGTTTGCAGATTGAAGGAGGAACTGGTATTCTGATTCTAAACTAGTGTTGCTCTTTATTCGAAGATTTTTTCCTGATTATCAGTTTTGTTTTTCAAATGATGCAGGTGTGAAGTTCACGTTCAACAATATCAACAAGAAAAGTCCTGATGACTTCTTCTCCTTCATCATTTGTCACACAAATGGTATATATTCTGGTAAGTCTCTCATGATGGCATATTCTTATTTTATGGAGGAATGAATCATGCTGCAGGATTGCTTAGTCATTCTCTGTTTTATGTTGTGCTTAGTGTTGAAGTGTGACCTACCAGTAAGTGGCATGGTGGATATGATTGACGAGCTGAATCGAAGCAATGACTTGTATAAGTTTGTTCGAGCAATGAGAACTAAATTTCAAGAAGCTGAAGCAGAGAGTATGTTTTGTTCCTATAATTTCATATAATATATCCATGTTTTGGGCTGACCCCTTATCTTATTTATTTTTTTCATGGAGTTCCTAAGATGGACATTTTTACACCCAGCAGGATAGGGATATCACCTCAGTGCTCATGTATCATGCTAACAAAATGTGGTTATCTTCTCCATTTTGAAAACAGAGATTTCATCCGGGGTGCATTCTCTGCCTCAGGAATCGAGTTTCATCTCTGCTTCTGCTCCGTGCTCCTCATCATCGATAGTAAATGCCAGGTCTCCATCTAGGAGAAAAGGACTGGACAGATGTGATGCTGATCTTCACATGAACTCTAAGAAAGTGAACTATGGTAAAGGTGGAGGCATTGCATTTCCTGCCTGATCTCCTGGATCAGCCTCATCTCTTCGCCAATCTTCACGAAATGCTCTAAGCCTACTCTTATGCTTCCACATTTGGCGAAAAATCGTTTTGAGTGCTTATCCTTAATCAATGCAAAACTCACTATTTGCTTTGGTTTCCTTGTAGTTTAGGAAGTGACAATGTAGGAGCATACAATCTTGCTTGAGGGGGATATCACTTGCTTACGCACTTTTTCCTAACTGCATCATCTGTCACGGTTAGGCTCAGATTTGTTTGGGGATCCAAGGTTGTTTCTCTTCACCCTTGAGATTGTTTTCTTAATATTCATCCAAAGGCATCATTTCCCAGGGGTAAGTATTTCCTCAACTCCCTGTTTATGGGCCTTTCTTCTGGCTTGCTGCATGTTTAACATTGACCCGGTGATTCATATATCGTGCAAAATATCAGGAGACTTAACGTTTTCACAAGTAATTTCTAAATACTGTTAATTGCTTCTGGCAGATGACTGAATATTGCCATTTATTTATTTGGTGACTTATGCTTTGTCCATTGGCAAGCTTAGATGGCTCAATGATTTCAAAGTGTTGTTCTGTTAGTAAACATGAATAGGGCAATAAAGCATTACAGAGACTAAATGATACATATTTGTTGGCAAAGTGCTTTCACCCAAACCATGGCCGGATATCATTATGGAATGTGCTTAATATAATTTGTTGTTTAATCATTTGATTACTTATATACAGAGATTCATTGCTGAGTATTATCGAAAACTTCTAATTGCCTCATTGTTGTGAATTCACTACTTGACTTGTCTTAAGCGATATTGGGGAAACTGAAATTGCCCGAGTATTATGTGAAAACTTGTGGGACATTTGTAAACATCCCCTGATGTCATAATAGCAGCTAGCTTGTATTTCCTCATTATTTTCTTGTACAATAGCTCATTTACTTCGACATGCACATTTTGGTTATGGGGCAGTTTATTGCCTTGTTTGAGGTTTTAATGGTCCGTGGATCAATGCATTTGTCTGCCTCCACAACTGTCTTGCTTCATATTCGTTATTCGCCAAGCTTGAGCAATTTGTCTCATTACAGTCTGCAAAATATCTGCTGCTGATACCTTCTATTTGTGGGCTTAAAGCAACATAGCATGTTGTGGCTGCTCCCTGCAAAATATATTCAAACATTTACTACTATGCATTGTCATACGAAAGAATATTATTTTTGAAAGGTATACATGAAAATCTTGATAAAATTTGGGGTACATTGCTAACAGGTAAAAACTGGGCGGGAGAGCCATTTGTTTTGTTAGAGAATTTTTAAAATTTTATCCATTTTTTTGGATTATTTTTTTCCCAATTTTGCTCAAACTTATGAAACAAAGGAGCAGGAGAAAATACAGATAACAACACCGCCGGGGGGGGGGGGAATGGAAGGGGAAATTGAACCTGTTGTATAGTCTTCAATAATTTTGAAGCGAAGAAGTATACGGAATCTGCAAAACATGAGGATCCAATCAGACGAACATTATTTTTTTGGAAGGCTGTACCTATCTCTTTAAGATGACAAAGTTGGCTGTTTGTTGTCCTATTAGATCTCCTTACCTGTGAGTAGGTTATTGTGAGCTCTGATAATTCCAGTCTTGACGATCCCCGGATGAACTGCGTTGATGGTAACTCTGGCGTTCCTCATCTGTGTTTCAGCGAAATCTCCGCCCGTCAATTCAAAGGAAAAGCAGATTCAAAGGGAACTCATAATAGTCCACCTTCAGTTGGCGGGCTATTTCCCTGACGTGCAAGATGTTGGCCAGTTTCGACTGTGCGTACGCCCTTGTCCCATTGTACCTGCGCACCAACCAAGAGGATTTTGCATTGCCATCTCCCGCATGGTCAGACTAAAGCTATGGCGGGTTGCAACAGTGACAGAGACATTCAAATGTGAACTGGCTTGTGCTAAGGGAAAAGGCTTAGTTATGCTGCTGTCATATGAACTGGATTGGCAGAATTGTCGTGAAAAGCTTTCTTGAAAACAACCAAATGCTTTGATTCCTTATTAGAAGTACCTTTTTGGATGGAGCATGTCTTTGAAGCAGAAGGAATCTCTCTTCACCCATCCATGAATGACCGAAGAAACGCTTACTATCCTTCCTTCCACCCTTGAAGTCGATGCAGTTTCCACCATCTTGTCCAACAGCAAATCCGTCAAAAGGTAATGCCCTGCCGCCGCCGCCACCACGATTTTCCTTCTCTTCATTTACTCAATAGAATGAACCAGGCTGCCGGACTTAGACTAGTTAGATAATGCCGCTTACCCAAATAATTAATCGCGAACGTCATCTCGATCTTCTCTTCCGAAAATTCCAGCTCTTGAGAGAAAATCCCTGCATTGTTACTGCCAGCAGGGGACCCCGAATTTAACACAACATGCAACATCGCAAGAACAACACGTTACACAGAGGTGTACAGGGTATACATGTATGTATACACACACGACTACTCACATGAGGATGTTGAGCGGCAGCCCGAGAGACAAGAATTCGGAGCAGAATCTCCTGATGGACGCGAAGGAGCTCAAGTCTATCTCCAAGATTATGACACTGGCGTCGGGGGATTCCTCTATTATCCTCTCCCTAACCTTGAAAGCTTTCCCCAGGTTTCTTGCCGGGATCACGACTCTGATCCCTTTCTTTGCTAATACCCTTGCTGTCTCTGCTCCAATTCCAGACGTGGAACCTAAATCCCTCTCGGAGGATAAATTGTGCAAAAGTAAGACGTTGTTGGGGATTGAATAAAATATTAAATGTAAGAATAGTCGTGAGTGTTCACAGATATTTCAAAAAGCAGAGAGACTTGAGTGCAGCGGTAAACACACAGCACCCACCTGAAAACAGACCAGACAAAAACCATATCGTCTCCACCACCTAAAATATCCCTTCCTCCTGTAAGAACGATGAACCTGGTCTGGTAGAATCCACACATGTTCTACACAATTTTCAGACCACAAAAACAAGAGGGAAAGGAAGCCGATGCTGGTAGAAGGTGCTCTATTGGAAACTCGGCTCGTGAACAAGCAGAGAATCACGGACCGCAAACATCGGTCCGCTGTCGAATAGTTAAAGAAACTAGACGAAGCCAAACCTTTTGTACAACTTCCAACGGAACGAAAACGGATGAAATGTGAAAAGACCCAGACAGAAGCCATTCAAAGGAGGATGTCTCAAGAAAGGGGAGGGAGAGAGAGAGAGTATCGGAAACCCATACCAGTGACGATGGCAGTGAGCGGAGAAGGGTCCAAACGACAGGAGTCGTCAGCAACCCGGTCAGCGGTGGAATTGGAGCCGTAGCCGCTGGGGCCTGCAGTCCCAGCCAAGTACCGGATAGTTTCCTTCATGGAGTCGCAGCTAAAAATCCCACCACGCAAGGTGAGAAACTTGGCCAGGGGAAGCCCGCGCAAATATAGGGGAGTTATCACGTTATTCTCGCAGTCCATTATTATATTGACTACTACTACTACTACTTCTACTTACGACCTTCTCCCTCCCTCACTCCGCCCACCCACCCAATGAACATAAACCCACTGCAGAGCCGCACATGAGTCAGAGAGTGGCAGAAACAAAAGGAAACACCACTCCATTTATTTTTGTTATTTTCTTTTGACAATCTAATCTATCCCCACCCCCCATTTCACTGTTCAGAAATTTCATTGTTGGGTCCAGACAAATTGTCCTCCCCTTTTACCGTGCGGTCCACTGAAGAAAAAGAAGCATGAACCAACGGTGTAAATTCAAAATTCCGAGTTATATATAATATATAAGTTTAAGCGGGATATTCCATTTATAATTAATTAATTTTAAGATAAAATTTATTGAACTTATATATTAAACTCGGTATAAGAGCCCGTCCGATATCGCTAACAAATGCTATCCTACGAGTTGAATGCTCCAATGCCAATTGGGTTCTTTTTCCATTGTTATTATTATTACTGTCTGCCCCTATCCAATGTTTCCACTAACTCCCATTCCATTTGGCCAGTGGGCGATGAAGAAGCTGGTAAACTTATCGCATCAGGAACCAACCTGCCTGCCTGCCAACCAAGGGGGAGTTACCACTCCAAGGGAGATGATCCTTATGGGTTAAACTGATTTATAATGATAATGATAGAGAAAGATTCTGATTTGGAGGACCTTGAGGAAGAATTAAGCAATGATCCTGTTTTAATTATGGCACAATCATGGTCACTAGGAGGATTTCACGGTGAGAAAGTTTTTGTCTCAGCATTTTTTATTTCACCCGCATGAGACATTAGATAGAAGAGAAGCAAAACATAACAGAAACATAATTACGAGCGAGCAGCAGCAGCATTATTTTCTTTGTATTCGTCAAGCAAGACAGAAATTGCACATGGTCATTTGCTGTCCTCCGATGCTTAGGCAGTATTTCTAAGCCTACATTGACCAAATCCATCGACCAAAGCTTTACACCATGTGTTCTTTTACGCCCGACAAACGCCATGCAGCAACATAATATTATGGCATAATTTGTCGCCGGGGACCTGATTTACACGTGCACGCATCCAGAAAAGAAGAAGAAAATAAGGGATCATGAACTGTGAATTCCATGGATACAGAAAAAGAAGAAGAAGCGGAATGAACTGTATGCCACCAGAAAGGGATAAAGTGAAAAGGTGAAGGAGGGGGGGGGGGGGCATAGTTGGTGTTGGTGCTGTAGCGTGAAAACTTTGTCCCGCACGTCCCTCCCCCATTAACTCGTGGACGACAAATGATGGCGTTGTTGGCCATTAGACCGACCCGAATTGATCACCGAGGTTGACCCTTCAACATAAAGCTTACTCCTGTTTCCCATCCCCCATACACCTTTTCAACATCCCCATAATAATCTCCATGGACGGGAGGTCTCGGTGGCGGTGACCTCTTCTCTTTCAACCTTTGTCCCCCTCCCGGCGTTCTGCTTTCAAAAGCAAAAGAGAAAGGGGATGAGATGATCCTCTCCTGACAAAAGAGGGAGCGCAGCTGTAACGCAAACCCTCTGCCTGTTTGAACTGTAATCACGTATGTGTATTGTACTGTATGTATGTATGCATGTCTCTTCTTAGTTCTTTACCACCACCCGGAAAAGAAAGTGGGAAAAAACACCATGTCTCCTCTCCCTCGAGTGAACAGTCGGGTCAGCCTCGCCGCCTCCACCAAACCCTTGCCGACAAAACCCAGTGTCGGCATTTCCAAACCAAACTTGTTGCCGCAGTAAAAATGATGGCAACCTTCTGAAAAGAAAACTCCATTGCCCGCACGTGCCACCATCGGTGCCCATGCTGACACAGAGATGGACCACACCGAAGAAAGTAGGGAGGGGGTGGGGGGGAGGAAATTTTCCTTGTGACTCGGTACTAACACGATCAGCTGTTACCAAAAGCACACAGCATGATCAAGAAAGACGAGACAATCACGGGAGGGAGGGGGGCCCCTTGATCTGTTAACCCCTCAGATATTGCCAAAAAAAGATAGGAACATTTCCGGATAAAATAATCATAAGGTAAGTGTAAAGAAGGAAACATGGCTAAACCCTTTCTGTCCTTTTGTATAATCATATGTTTAGTTTTTCTACTTGAGACCAAGAACCAAACCCTACCATTCAATTCCTTTCATTAATCTTATTAACCCAATTAACCCCCCCAAAAAAAAGTGAATTATCTTCGGGCGATGGTGACTGGTGTACTTCTTAGGGGCGGGGGCCACTAAGAGAATTCATTTTAGGGCATGGACCTCGGAACGGACCGGAAATGTTGTTGGGCCCAAATGGGATTCCCCCGTTGGGCTTCTAACGTTGAGGGACTCTCCGTTTGGCATGGAATGGACCCGACAACTCTTTCTTCGGACAAACACCCCAATGCCCCGAACGATGTTATTCGGATACTTGGAATAAGTCGGTAATAATTCAAAATTCGTCGATTAATTCAATAAATCGAAGTTTTAACCGAGACGGCTGCCGTTGTTGGCCACATGCATCGGGGAGTTGCAGCCCGTGGAATCTGCACTGGATGTGGGAGATTTTGGGGTTTGTTAATCGGATACGTGAGTGGGACTTCTTACAACATCCGCCCATTAATCCACCTTCATTTGAGGACATCTTGGGGATGCACACTTTCTATTTTTCAAAAAAGAATAAAGAATCATGCGACCCAAGGTTGCGCTTTAACAATTTGGAAGATAAAGCCCCCACCCTCCTCCTCCTCTGCTAAATAGTAAAGCAAATTGTTAACACACAAATTTAGTCTCATTTATCGTGTTTTAATTTCGAGGCAGAGAATACCAAGAGAGTCACGGATATCTCCTCGAGATAAGGTTCAAAAGGTTCTTAAGAAAGAGTATCATAGGAAAGTAATAGAGAAAAACTTGTAAAGTTATTGTTAGAAAACCAAAGCAATGTCTAATATCGAGATCGGAACCCTTACACTATGTGTCTCTACTTTGGACAGGCTATAACGCGTCCAAGACAACCTCAAATCAAAAAGTACAAAACATAAAAGTTGTAGCTCGAGAAGAATTAAAACTAACCCAACTTGTATAGAGTTAATCTAACCTGTCTAGCAAAAGTTATGATTAAAATACCGAGAGAGTATTCTGATCTCGAGATCAGAATAATGGAGGATTCGACCAGTTATATCACGTCTAAGATGACCTCGAATCGAAAAGTATAAAACATAAAAATTATAGATCGAGAAGAAAGAAAACTATTTCAAGTGATCTCGAGTTAATCCAATTTTTGTAGCCAATGTTATGATTAAAATACTAGAAGAGTATTGTTGATCTCGAGACTAGATTTCGTAAACAGAGGAGTTCCGACTTCGACCTGTCAAAACTGGACCCAAATTGTTTCGGATGAGAAGACTCAAAACAAGAAAGTTATAGAAGCTATCTCAACTAATCTCGAGCAAATTGAAGCTTTATGACCAAAGTTATGCTTAGTCGACTGAAATGACATTTCAACTCGAGTACGAAAATAGTGTGTTTTGTATTTTAATTATATCTCGGGCTACACACGCTCCATTTAGACGCACAACCTATCCACATGATCGGAAGAGAAAAGGAAGAGGATAAATCTGACGCCGCTCGAGTCCATCCGGGAATGGAAGAGTAATGCCCTCGAGAGTGGACTGCTAACTCCGCGCTTCATCCTCCTGGCCTTCAGTTGTCCCGAGCTCGTGGGTAAGTGTATATTCATGCATATTCACACCCAAGAAAATAGGAGAATCTTGAACCCACGATCTATGGCAGATCCTTTGCCCATATCTTTTGGTTGTTTTCTTGTGTTCCCCACTATCTGGGGCAGTTACCCACGATGTCTTAATAAATTTATTATAAGTAAGTATTATTCCCTTCATTGAAAGACACTATCAATCACTAACTTCAAATCGGCAGATTGATCTCCAGCCTTTGCTCTCTTCCCAGGGTCCTGAAGGTATCCAGAAAAGCGTCCTGAACCATGTCCTGAAATCGCCCTTCACCATCTTCCACGCTTCACTGTCCACCGATCCACAAACTACCCCCAAGGTAGTCTCCATTAAAGGAGGCTGCCGCAGTTGCCACGAAGTTCCATCGATCATCATCCCCATTTTGTCCAAGGCGGCCTCCATTAAAGGAGGCTACACGATCAACCACACACAAACCCAAAATTTGTCTAAGTTGGTCTACAACTTTTGCTCTCCCCACAACATCCTGAAAGCGTCCTGAAACTACCATCACTTCACTACATCCGACCACCGACCCACCAAGGTAGATTCCTCTAGAGGGATCTACGGTAGCCACCTTTCGTCCGCCGATCGTCATGAAGCACCCACAGCTATTCTCAAGTCCTTTTGGTTGTTTTTTCTCATTTACGTCATGCATGTATGTGTTGTAAAGACTCAGATTCTATAATTCAACGTTGTTTAATTACTTGAAGCATCATTTTTGTTTCAATTTACGTTATTTACTTTACGACGACCATAGTTCTTCTATAATACACGTGGAATTCCACCTGGGTTAGATGGGTTTGTGACGTGGATATGTTCACGTTGCTTTCTCATTGATTAGGTAGGCACGCCAGCATCACAGTTAACCAACGTTCTAGTTAGGCGTCCCAAGTCGCACCTCAAGTAACTAATAATTCATTCGGGTATTTGAGGCTCGAATTTCGGCTGTCGCGCTTGGGAATACTTATCAAGCTCTTGACTTGATACTAGAAAATGACAATAAACAAATGAAATGTTTAAAACGCCTAATCGAATCCTTTTTTATATATAAGGAAACGATGGTAAATAAGGAGAAATTGAACAAGAGATGTAGGAATAACCAAGAAATGATGATGATTTGTATATTTAACGAAGCTTAATCCCCAGGCACATTGGTTTTTTTTTTTTTTTTTTAGTGATAGCGGAAATTGTTTTGGGTGTTTAATGGATTGAATAGTTTTGATGGTCGCAACTAAAAAATATATATAATAACTTAATGAAATGGGCATAGTTAGTCCCCTGTATAGAAGCTTGAGAATAACACAAGCCTTTTTCGAATCCATGTTAGCTTGAGACGAAATGCCGACAAGGATTGCTAGTCGCTTGTCATACCTACATAATCGGCAAAGCGTAACGACTCTTAACGAAAATTCGCACATGTTTCTCCAAACCTTTCCAACAAAGAAAACTATAAGTCATGAAGGTGTATTCACCTGAAACGACACTCTATACTTGCAAATTGGAAAAAAAAAAACAAAGAGTCACTACCACCGACTATGAAATTTTCAAATGTAAACCATCTTTTCATGAAAAAATTTGAGAGGGTTCAAAACATTTTATACTACCATTATTAAGATTTTGAGAGTTTACCCATCTCTAGATGCAAGTAAGCCTTTCAATTTTACTTCTTTCTACTTACTCATTGTTCTATCAAATTTTTTTTTTGAGGTGGTTATAGAAAATGCTTGTAGTAGTAAAACTTAACTTTAAATACATTATGTTACTTTTATTATTCATTATAAAATTATCATAAATATCTTGCTAATAATTTAATCATTAAATTTTGAATTTAAATGACATAATTAAATAAACTTGTCCCATCTATAATCACTAATAAATAAATTAATTTCATGCATAATATAACTAAAAAAAAAGCAAAATCCACATTGCCAAAGTCTAATATACTAATGAGTATTTTTAGCATTATCATTCCTCTTAACGGGTTGTGGGACTAAGTGCTTGGCAAACTTCGCATTACAATATGATTGTGACTCTATATGAACTAATATTCAATTTGCAACCAATTTTGTCTGATAAGGGGGTGGAATTCCATAGCCGGATGTCGATCACACTCCTGAATTACTCGTCAAAAGTGATGATAGGAGAGGGGAAAGGCGGGAAAATATAAGTCAAACACACCCAAAATTTGAAACAAGTCAAAAGCCCCACCGAACTTACAACAATCTCCAAGTAATGAATGGGGGGGGGGAGGGGGGGGGGTCTCTCAAATGGGAATTAGGGTCAAGATGAAGAACAAACATATTACATCCTCGGATTTCACAACCCCCCCCTCTTTCCTTGACCGCGCTGAATTTATCAACTTCCTCCGCATCATAACGAAACTTTCCCCCGATTCCTAAAGATCTCGATCCAAAAGGCATTTCACTCGAGTGAAGTTTTGGGTCAAAAAAGTTGAATATCTTCCTTGACTAAGAGCTCATCACTCTTGGTATTAACAAAGCAGCTGTTTCCTTTGACTGAATGATTCGCATTCATTGTATCAGAAAGAAACATATCTATTGTTATGGCGTGAGTGAAGTGCAGGATGACGATAGATGGGAATAGAATCAGAAGGGAAAATTGGTTGAAACGCAGGAAAGGGAATGTCAGTGAGCGAGCGAGAGAGAGAGAGTTCCATTCTCTCCCCCTTTTCTCTTATTTTATATTAAAAACTGTACGTACCAAAATATTTTACATTTGATCTATTTACTTCCCAAAACGCTTTCCCCTTGTTTGTCTCTTCTTCTTCTTTTTTAACTCCCCCTCCATTCCCTCTTCTCCTCCAACCGTCCCTCCACTCCCCCCCCCTCCCCCCCCCCCCCCCACTACTAAAATTCCCAACATCTTCCTCTACTCCCTCTCTCCGTTAGGGTTTCATTGTCAGAAGACCAATAGGCCAAAGAGTGAGAGTGAGAGAGCGAGATCGGATAGAGTGGGATCTTATTACAACAGGGCCGAAGGTCGGTTGCTTCGCCCTTTTCGGTTCATCAGCTTGAGCATATACCGGCCTCCCGATTCCTTCTTTCAAATCACTAAATCAGGTAAGAAGCTGAAGTTTCCCCGATTCCCCTCAAACTCGGTGTCTCATTGGGATTTCTCTAAGTTATGCCCTTGCATTTATAAAAAATCAAAACGTCCGTGTCGTGATCGGACAATCTTCGGAAGGGTTTTCTCAGCTAAGGCTTCTGAATCGTTTCCGTTTCGTGGTTATATACTTTGTCAAGGTTTTTCTTCGAACCCGACTCGGGAAGAGATGATTATTCCCGTACAAGTCGATCAGTACCCTATTCTTGAAAGAAGATTCATCTTATTGACATGACGAAAGGATTTGTTTCTCTTTGGGATGATACTTCAATCTCCTATTTGAAGCGAGCGTCTCCTCCCTCTAATATTGTTGGGTAACAACTTTACTAGGGTAAACCGCTATTAGTAAGGAAAAATAAACCTTAATAAAGCAGTTTTTTTAATTGTTTGGCCAAGCAGTACGAAGAAATGACCCCCCAAAAAGAGACAAAAACGACAAGAAAAATCAGAAGACAGCAAGTCAGCAGCAACTGCTGATTTTGCAGGAGAACTTGCGTTAAAAAGTCTATGTCTCAAAATTAGTCTTCACTCAAGTGTTTTTCACTGGCATATATATATTTGTTCAGGAGGAGGGAAAAGGGCAAGGGCAAGGGCAAGGACAGGGGGGGCAATCCCCTAGTAATAAGGCCCGGCAATTCCTCCGACGAACATCCGAACAAAGAAAATCGTAGTAATCTCCTAGGTCATTCCTTTAGGCTTTCTATTTCGTTTAGAAGGAAACCGAGGGAAACATTGGTAAATGGCTCAGTTTGGTCGAAAAACCAAACACAAGACTTTACCTACAAAACTTTACTATGAATTTATGGCTTCAGGGGAATGAGTGGGAGAGATGTCTTTTACAGCAATTTCTTCTTCTTAGTTTTAGTTGTTCTTTTGTTCTTTCAAATTTCTTTCTTTCTTTTTTCTTTGGAATTCATCCGACTAAAGAAAGAAAAAGATTAAATCCCATTCTAGAAAAATGATATTGTTGGTTTGTTATACGATGATTCTTACCATGGTTGTGTTGTGGAGGAAAATGTCGTCGTCGGGCACCTACAACACCCCGTGTGCCGCATGCAAGTTCCTGAGGAGGAAGTGCATGCCGGGATGCACATTCGCACCCTACTTCCCACCGGAGGAGCCCCAGAAGTTCTTTAACGTCCACAAGATCTTCGGGGCGAGCAACGTCACGAAGATCCTCAATGAGGTCCTCCCGAGCCAGCGCGAGGACGCCGTCAACTCCCTCGCGTACGAGGCCGAGGCCCGGATCCGGGATCCAGTCTATGGCTGCGTCGGCACCATCTCCTACCTCCAACGTCAGGTTCAACGCCTGCAGAAAGAGCTCGATGCCGCCAACGCCAACCTCATCCGCTACGGCTGTGGTGCCTACAGCAGCAACGCCCTCAACTCGCTCGGCGTAGTCATGGACAACCCTCTGATAGCAGCACAAATTCCAATCCAGCCATCCCTAACCGCACGGCCGCGGCCAGCCCCAGTAGGGGATGGTCTCGGCGGGGGGTTTTACCAGAATTACCCCCTCCCGTATCCGCTTCCATGGAGCGACATCGATCATTACGCAAATGGTGGTGAAGGAGGAGGAGGTGGAGGCCGAGGAGGACAGATGTGAAGAATGTTATACACTCAGGAATATGCAAGAATGCATATGCAATATTGGGCGATTACATATATATACAAACACTATGGGACATGAATTACTCTATATTTATGCTCTTGTTATTGCTTGTTTTTACTTTGTCTTTGAAAATGGTGGTGTGTACGAAGCCGACTATCTATTTATTATTATTATTAAAGGAAATCAAAATGAGTATGGGATTCAAGAAGGGAGAAGTTTTGAATTTTGAGAAAAATGGAATTTGTGCATGTGAGAGTGATGTGGAGTTGTGTCTATCCCTACACCATTTCAATCGTTCAGCAGACTTCTTTACCTTTTTGCAAGTAAAAGATTGCTTGGATTTGGATTCTTTTGGCCTTTGGGGATGAGAGTGTATGTATGTTATATGAATATTATATATTCTCTTGCTGATCATCGAAGCTTTGCTTTCTGCGCGGGGTGGGATTGTTCTTTCTGAATGGACCACCACCCATCAGCTCGTTGGTGTGCTGCCCTGCCGCTTTTCTTTTGGTTTTGGTCCCTTTCTTAATGGTTAATTAAGAGAACTCCCCCCCAAAATGATCTGAGCGAATGGGAGTTTTAGATTCTCCTCTAGTAATTTCCTAATCTTAATCTTCACACCATCTTTCCCACCACTTTACATAAATCCATCCACCAAGGGTTTTGCCGAAACATTGATATATCCCCGAGGAACAATGAAAGGGAAAAACTGGTATAAAACCAATCATTGTAATTGACCAGTGGATTTTATAAAACAGAAGAAAGCACAAGACGACACAGCTCCTAATTACAAATGGGGCCACTCCAAATCATGAAACCAGAGAAACAAATGACTCCCAAATCATTGGCCATTATTCTTTGTGTTGGCAGCATATGATGTGAATTCTGATGTACTCTACTTAATTACTCCCTCTCTCTGGTACGCGTATCATTCATTGATTGTATATTAGATAAACAATGAGAGAGGAGGAGGGGGGGTCATTGTAGGAGCATCAAATCTCTCTAGCTACATCCTCTTCACATGCCGAAGAGAAAAAGGTCTGACTGCCAATGATGATGGTTATGATGGAATGGGAAGTTCATGTTCGGCATGATAATAAACTATTCCCAATGGCCATCCCCTCACAGAAGTCCCCGGGGGATTAGTAAAGGTAAGAGATGCTTCTTTTTCTTATATATAATATTAAAAAGGGAAGAGAAGAAATCCCGATATGATTGATGATTGGAGAATAAGGCAGAAAGCCACATGTGTTCACTGAAAGTGCGTCTAAGTATTTTTGGAATGTGCGTAAGAGCTTTCAGCCAAGGCTATGCTGGCAGCCTTATTACCAAGGACAGTTTTAAAAAAAAGTACATATAGAATACTAATGTTGCGTACAAGGGCCGAGGAGTTTTTTGGGCTTTTGGGTCCGAGGTTGAGCGGGAGGCCCATTTAAAAAAGCCCGTGAACGTAGTCATGGGCTCATGTTGTTTGTTGGAAAAATGGAACGCCCGTAATTTTAAGAACAATTTCGAATTTTATTATTTCATGATAAGGGCAAGATTGACATTGCATTACGCGGTTCATAATTGAATAGTTTTAAATTTTTAGAATAACACATTTAATTAATAACATAATATTAAATCACAAAACCCTAAACTACACTAGCTCAAAACATTTAATCCGAAATGTTAAACTTAAACCTTACAAGTTAAACTTTAAATCCTAAACCATAGACCATAAACACTAAATGTTAAATCAAATCTTAAATCATAAACCCTAAAATTTAAACCATAAATAAAAAAAATTAAATCTTAAACCTAGACGTTAAGCCTTGAACACTAAATGTTAAACTAAATATTAAACATTAAGTCACAAATTTTAAATCTTAATTGTTAAATAATAAAAATGGAAAGCCATGATACTAAACAATAAACTATATATTGTAATAGTTTATTTATTTGTTAATACATTAGAGGAAAAAATTCATTAACTTTTTAATATATTAAGAAAATAATTTTATGATGCTAAAAATAAAAATGACAAAAAAAAACTAATTTTATCCTTAAAATGAACACTAAAAATGGAGGGATCCAAAATCCATAATACGGAGGGTATGTATACACCTTATAGTATGTTTGGTTTTCATAATAGAATTCTGGATGGGATGAAATGAGAAGCGAGAAAAAAATATAATGATAAAGAAGGGAATTGATTTAAAAAAAAATGGCGTGTGTAGTTTGAAGTGTTGAATGGGAAAGGAATGGGCATTTCTTAGCACATGATAGTGCATGCACATTCTCTTACTTATTCCATTCTCTTCTTCCTCTTCCCTTCGTCCCTCAATTAAACATGCTATTTTTTAAAAAATTCTCTTCTTAATCACTATATTTCTTTACCTTTTTCATTCCGTTCTTCACGGAATTTTATTCTGGAAACCAATCGGCCATTAGTCTTTGACGAAGACTTGAGTATCGAAAGAGTCTTGGTCTCTTGATAGAATGGACGATGGGAATCAGATTAAATTCACACCGTGAGGGCAACGAAGGTTCCGACGAGACCTTTCTATCGAGAGTTGACTAGATCGGCCATTAGTCTTTGACGAAGACTTGAGTATCGAAAGAGTCTTGGTCTGTACCGAAAGAGTCTTGGTCTCTTGATAGAATGGTCGATGGGAATCAGATTAAATTCACACCGCGAGGGCAACGAAGGTTCCGACGAGACCTTTCTATCGAGAGTTGACTAGAAACTTTCTCCCCGCCTCGGTTAGTTCATATAAGATTAAATGATTAGAGCATTATTATGAAATTACTGCATCTGAGTTCACATATTATTGCTTTATCAGTGAATTTTCTCTCCTTTATCAGATACATATCCACTACTACGACTATGCGGATGCGGTCGTTTCTTCGTGCACACGAAAGCTTTACTTCTCGACTCGATAATCTCATGCGTCGAGTTTTCTTTTGGGAGCTGAGACCTTTCATTCTCACCGCTAGTTTCTTATGCCATTTTCGACGACTAGCTACAATCAAATCCGATAATTAACTGTCTATCTATGTATATGATGCGTGGGAAAAGTGTCCCACACCGGTTGTATGGGCGACCGGTGTGGGGTATATATGGGCCTTGGGCACTCTCTTCCTTCGAGTCGACTTTTGGGAAGGGTTCTCTCAAGTAACCCATTCGAAGCGATGTAGACGATACGATACGAGAAATATCATCCACTCATTCCGGCTAAACAACGGGCCATCGGGTTCCTTCTATCTATATGCGCGTATATATATGCGCGTCGTCCAGACCGATTAAACATCGATCGACTCCTTCTCATCTATCTGCCCCAAGAGACGATAGTGAGATCTCTCTCATATGGAGGCTTCTTTCCCCATTAAGGTATGGACCTTCTGATTTCCAAACCCTTGCTTTTCATTTGGTTTCTCCCTCAGTTTATCATCATCATCTCCTTTCTCCTCCTTCTTCATCTTGTACCCTTTTTCATAGGCTTTTATCGATTTGCTTCCAATTAGGAGAAGTGGTCTATGTAAGGTAATCAATCGTAAATTAAGATCGCACAGTCAATTTAGGATACAAAACATTAAAAAATAGAAGCGTCACATGATCCTAAATAATCAAATATGAAGAAGTCGAGATCCAGTACGATCGGCAAAAAATGCCACAAGGTATCTTAGATCTTCCCCTCCCTCCTAACGAGACGTAATTTGAAACATAAACACGGTAAATTCAACTAAACGTGTCTTTCTATAAATTAGTTGAGACATAGGACCCAACCTGCATAATGTTCGATTAAACTATTTTTATTTAATGTTAATTATTTTATTTATAAGTAATTCATTAAAATATTTACCTTAATTATATAATTTTAATTATTTTAGCTTATCTTTTTAGATGTTTAAGTAATTTTTCTGATGTAACAAATATATTCAAGATGGGGAAGGATATGGACATCAATTCAGATCGAAAACGTCATGTATCCTTACCCTTTTTTTTTAATCTCCAAATATTACAATTATATAAAAGAAATTTATAAGAAAAAAAAAATTGAGGACCAAAAAAACTAGACTCAGATGCACTGGACTGGATTGGGCTTGATCATTAGAACAATACTCGATTGTTTGACTAAGCCCCCTCCCAAGAACAACAATCAAAGCAGTCCATCAATTGGTCCAGCAGCATTAATTTTTTGTCCGCTGTTGTCATCTGACTATTTCCATTCTGTAAATCAAAAGGTCACTTACCAAGGGACGACTCTACGCTTTCGTGAGCCTGTGGATAGTGACGGAAACCTGGTTACGGACATGCATGTCCTGAAGGACCGTATTTTCAGTCTTTTTAATATCCCTCCTTATTCTGATGTAAGCATCGCATATGTGGATGATTGCGACGACATGGTGAACCTCGTCCGTGACGAGGACCTGCATGAAGCTATGTCGCAGAATCTGGAATGTCTTAAGATTATGGTTGGGAACAGTGAGAGGGTCGGCAGCTTATATTCTACGGGGCGCACGAGCTCCGCCCCCTATAAAACTCAAACATTGCCAGACCTCAGCGTTGTTGACAAATCCCATGCGGCAATGGGGGAGATGCGCCCGTCGGTTTATGTCAGAGCAGGTCGGGAAAATGAATCGAATGGGTTTGCTTTTGGAGAGTCGAGCTTAAGTTCAGGGATAGGGATGGAGCGGGGAATCAGGCAAGTTCCTGTGGAGGAAATTCGGCAACTTAAGCTCGAGAATGAAGAAGATCAAAAGAGCAGGTTGGACCAACTTCTGCAGCAGATCAAAAGCAAAGCGGTGATTATCGGGGATGCTCCGGCTGAGACCTTGGCTCCAGCTATTCGGGACTCTTGGGATGACAGTGAGACCCAACTACTGAGAGAATTAGAAGCTCTAAGAAGTGAAAGGGAGCGATTTCTGCATCAGAACAAGATTCTAAAGGAGATAGAGAGGAACCTGGCAGAAATCAAAGCTCTGTCTAATGAGAACAAACAGCTGCGGCAGCAAAACCAGAATGTGGAGGAGAGTAACAGGGCACAACAGTATACCAAACTTGGCCGGGAAGAGGAGAATGGAGCACTGATAACGATAACACCTCCAGTTAATTCAAGCAACCATCTAATGTGGCTTCAAGCTGTGGTACCCTCCCTTGGCGGGGTCCTTATGAACGTTGGGTCTTGGTTTGGGGTAACATTGAAGCTGTTGTTGTCTATTGTCAATCTTTTGCCCTGGCGTCAAATCCTTGGGAAGGCGCATTTCCTCATCAGCCTGGTGTATAAAGCCATATCCTCCAGGTATAAACGGTTGAAAGAGAAGATATATGACGTGATGGTCGATATTACCAGGGCCATGGTGGCTCAAAATGCGGGTCGCCTCGTCATGCACTCAGCATAGCAGGGAACTCTTCTTGTCTCCAAAAGCTATGCAATATTGCAGGATTCTCAAATAACAGGCCCTCCCGCCTTCCATATGTTTTTTTTTCCAATGAAAGTTCTGTTTGCCACCAGGTGGGGCTTCTCTGAAGAAGCCAAAGTATGAAAGAGTTTCCAGGTTCTGGTTCTTACATGAAAACCTCTTTTTTAAGAGTTGTATGATGTTTTGCCCTACTTTTGTAATGAAGAGGGGGAGAACTTTGTAATCAGATCGTTTTATCGCAAAAAAATTCCAGGCACTGTTGTTTGTATGAAAGCCGCTGCCTTCAAGGCCCAAGGCCCATTTTTATAAGACGGGTTTAAAATGGGCCCGTTATGGAATTCGAAGTCCGTTGGTTGCCCCCAAAGAGCCGAACCATTTCGAAATAATAATAAATAATTAAAAAAAATTGATCTTAAAATCAAAATTTCTGATCCGATTTCAACAAACCATGCAAAAAGTAATTGAGAGAAGCCAGTTTCCTTAGCGTGGTTGCATTTCTTTGGGAACAAGACAACCCCCTTCAATTCGCTTTTTTTAAGTGGCTGGGGGACGCATCGCAGGCTGTTGATGTTGACATCGATTGAAAATCAACAATCGAGTGCATCTCCTCCAATAGCTTGTCATTTATTTATGTTTCGTAGATCATTTATTATATTACCCCGATTATTTTTTTATGTACTTGTAGTTAAACAAATCATTATTATTTTTTCTCTTCTTTTATCATAATTTTATGTATTTTTTTAAATAACATTAACTTTACATCAACTTTCACAAAAGGGGAAAAAATGTTTTCTTTTCTTCAGCTCCAAGCCAAATGCTCTTTATAACAACCGACGGATAGTTCGAGCATGGGCGCAGTTGTTTGTTAAAGGAATAGAGAGCGAAAGAGGCAGGAGATTGAAGCGGATTACGGGTACGCTTTCTTTTTCTTTTTATAAGGGAAAGGGTGAGGAGGAGGAATCTTCTTCCAGATTTTACCACCGCCAAATTCACCCCCCTTCGTTTCCCCCATCCATCCATCAAACTCCCCTTCGGATTCTTCGTAATCCCTTAACAAGCCCCCCGCCCGGTCTCTTCCCTGCGGCTCACTGGGACGCTCCCTGCTACCCTCGTTCTGATCATGGATTCCTCTACCCTCGTCATCAAGGTACGTCGTTTATTGGGTCTCATCCTTTTCCGTGAATTTCATCTCAAAATCGCGTCTTTCTTCTTGGGTTTTTAGTTTCTTCCCCTTTTTACTTGAAAATCGCACGAACCGGCGATGACGATGATTTTTGTCGCTGTTGTGTTCTATGACTGGGTTTCTTGTACCGTGGTTTCGCTTGTCAAGGCGGCTTGCCTTTTTCGGTGCTTTTTATTGGGAACGGGTTTCTGGGAAGTCGGTTTATTCTTCGATTCTGGGAAGTTCATGATCGCTGTTTAACTTTGGCTAACGTGGGTTTGATCTTGGGGTAGTATGTAAGCTGTCTTGTTCTTGTGTCCGGTGTAGTTGATGTTGCTTTTTTTGTTTTGTGAGCGAAGGCGAGCTACGGAGAGACGTTGAGGCGCTTCAATGCCCGCGTCGAGAACGGACAGTTGGACCTGGACATGAACGACCTGAAGGCTAAGGTCCTTAGCCTTTTTGAGATTCCTCCTGATGCTGATCTCACCATCACCTATGTAGATGAGGACGGTGACGTTGTGACTCTTATTGAGGATGAAGACCTGCGCGATGTCATGCGCCAAAATCTGAAGTTTCTGAGGATCAATGTCGTGCTCAACAGTGAGAAAAGTGGCAGGTCATATGCTGGGTCGACTGGGAGTTCTACCCCTCTCAGGTCCCCTCGCTTGCAGCGACCCTTGTCCAATGTCAAGGCCGCTGTTGCCGAAGCCCTAAAATCTGTCCCTGATCCCCTTCCCCATGTCAACGCTGTTGTTACTGAAGCCCTGAGGTCCATCCCTGATCCTCTTGGTGACAACCTCCAGAAGCTGTATGCCGACTTGCTCTCCAAGGCTTCTTCCTCCAATCCAGCTATGTCTGACTTTGTGAACATGTTTGTAAGCATGGCTGAGTCCTATGCAACAACGGCGATGCGGTCTCCTACTGTTGGCCAAACTGGTGGTCAAAATGGGGTCGCTGCTGGTTCAGCTGAGGCGAAGCAGCAAATTACAGTAGATTCAAAGGCCAAAGACAAGGATGGTGAGCCAATTATTCTCTCCAGGGATTCCAGTTCTAGGAAAGGCAAAGAGGTTGATGCCGGAGATGGTCCCGCCTCGTCTGCTACTCCAGTCAAAGCTTCAGCCGGTCTTAATAGTGAACTCTCTGACAAGTTGGACCTTGCTAAGGAAACCTATAATGCTCTTCTGCTGAAGAATGGCAAAGTTACAGGGAATAACCCAGCACAATTGCTTCCAAAAAGCAGTCTTACCGGTCAGGAACATCCTGTTAAAACTCCGGTTAGTTCATCTGCAGATGCTGTGAAAAATGATGGAACATCTGGGAAGCCTTTCTTCATCCCTCCTGGTGCGGCTCCTGCAATGCCAATGGCAAGGCCAACCATTGGCATGCGTGGGTTTCCTGGAGAATGTCCTTTCAGTGGAATGACTTTTCCGAATCCTGGAGGGGTTCTCCATGGCAGTTCTCATCCTGCCGGTGCATATGGTCTTTCTGGAATAGTGTTTCACAAGGGGGTTCGCTGTGATGGCTGTGGGGTTCATCCCATTACTGGACCTCGGTTTAAGTCGAAAGTGTAAGTTGATTATCTGTATTGATAATTTACTCTGTTTATTGAATAATACTCTGTGGAGTTCTTATACCGTTTGGGGCTTGTGTGCAGGAAGGAAAATTTTGACCTTTGCAGCTTATGCTTCTCTACCATGGGAAAAGTGGAGGATTACATCCGGTTGGATAGGCCCGTTCCTTACGGAGCCTTCCGACATGGCAGGCCTCCAGTCAGGGGAGTGTATGACCAGGTATGCCTTACTCTCAATCAGCAGTTTCCGACTTGTCTTGGATATGTGTCCAATGCTTATGGCTATGTCTGCTTCCTTCTGTCAGTACCTTTGGCCAGCTCCACCATCAGTGCCGCAGATACTCAAGGGATGTCGTACCAAGATTGGTAAACCAAAGTTGGACAGCCGCTTCGTAGCAGATGTGACTGTAATGGATGGAACGGTGATGGCGCCGTCAACACCATTTACTAAGATATGGCGGATGCGAAATAATGGTGGTTTTGTTTGGCTCCATGGCACCCAGCTAGTCTGGATTGGAGGTGATAAGTTCAGCGATACTGCCGCACTTGAACTTGAGGTATGTTTTGTTTTGCTTTGTTTATCAATGTGGAGAAGATCTGCGATTTTATGTTCTTTAAAATCTGTTGGTGAGCCAGAGCTAAACTTTCATCTCTTTGTTTTGATTGCAAGATCCCCGCAGATGGGGTGCCAATGGAAGGAGAGCTGGATGTTGCCATTGATTTTATGGCCCCAAACTCACCTGGCCGCTACATTTCATACTGGAGGATGGCTTCTCCTTCTGGTCAAAAGTTTGGACAGCGCATCTGGGTTTTAATTCAGGTTGAGTATTTTTCTTTTATTGTTTCCTCAAAGCTGCATTCTTTATTTGTATCTAAGTCGATTAATTCTGTTGGCAGGTGGATGCTTCTCTCGATAATTCTGTCCGCACTGGCATGGAGGATCTGAACCTCAATCTACCTGCTGAAAACCAACCCCTGGACGGTCTCTTCGGTGAGACTGGAAATGATGGGTCGAATCTCCTTGGGGATATGGAATTAACGGGAGGACCTGTGGAAGCTCAAATCCCTGCTGCCAGTTTGACTGGGTCGAGCAGCTCAGGCATAGTCTCAACACCAGAAATGCCAGAGACAGATGAGCTCAAGCGGAAAGAAGTAGAACTGAACTTCCCCATTAATTCTGTCCTCCTTACAGGGGACGGTGGTTCTCACTCCTCCACAGCTTCTTCCTCGGCGATTTCTTACCCCAAGATCGATACATCTGAGGCTCATGCTTTCCCTGTTGTTGCCACCCCGCCAATGGCGGTCCCCAAGGCGATGCCTGTGGCGTCTGCGCCATCTGAAGAAGTGACCGGTAACCCGAGCCTTGAGGTTGAGGCCACAATGCTGAGAGAGCTGGAGGAGATGGGATTCAAGCAGGTTGATCTGAACAAGGAGATTCTGAGGATGAATGCATACGACCTCGAGCAGTCGGTGGAGGCTCTCTGTGGAGTCTCGGAGTGGGACCCTATCCTCGAGGAGCTCCAGGAGATGGTTAGTAGATAGTAGATAATAGGAGAATGCCTCCTTTCTTCATCCCTTTTTATCGTTTTCATTCATTGGACCAAGCTGATAAGATGCCGTTTCATCGATTGCCAGGGGTTCAGCGACAAGGAGATGAACAAGATGCTGTTGAAGAAGAACAATGGGAGCATCAAGCGTGTGGTTATGGACCTCATCACCGGGGAGAAAGCTTGAGGCCGAGGCCTTCGTTTATCTATAAATAAAATAAAGACTCGGTCTTTTGACCCCCTCTACCTTATGATGGTCGTCCTCTTGTCCAGCAGTTGTCCTGTGTATTTCCGGCTTTTGGTTGCATCTTCTCCCGGTCCTCCGGTGATGCTGATGCTGGTTTATGTCTGAACTCTTGGTCGGAGATGTTAATAGAATAAGTTATGCTTAGTATCCCTGCCTGCCCTTGGTAGTCGATAGGCCGCATGGGGCTTCCCTGTTTCTTCCGGGCTCAAATCTTCTCCCTCGCATCTCCTAATCCAAGGTGGGCATGACATTGCCGATCTAATCGTCTTCCTCTTGATGTTTGACTTAGCGTGATCACCGTGTGGCCGCAGCCAAGACATATGTCCTGGCCTGTCGTTTGGGCAAACCTCTCCTCTCTCTCCCCTTCCAGGAATTGGCACGCGCAGGGGACGGACCGGCCAGTCAGGTGGCGGAAGGGGATGGCGACAAGGGGAATAACGGGGCCGACCAATAAGAATATAGTTCTGAATGAATGACAATGTAAAGGTAAAATCTGGTAGGATGACTGACTGGCCCGAGTCAATTCACTTTTGGCACATTGTTTCATGATTGGGGATGATGACCCGGGCAAAATGACATTATTTGTTACGGTAATCGGGTCTAAGTCAAGTGTATTCGACCTCGTCCTAATCACGGACCCACGCGGTTTAAGTCGGTCAATTGTCTTCCAAGTCTCTGCCTAAACGTGTAAATTCAATTAATCAGGAGGAGAGGAACGATTCAATTCAGTTCGTTTCATATGAATACGATGTTTCAATTTTTAACTGAATAAATGTATTATTAGAAGTATGGTGTTAATAAATCCTTATTAACCAACCCCGAGTGAATGAATAATGTTGGAAAAGCAAAGAGGATTCTTGGAAGCTGTAACTTAATCTCTTGTCGCGTGACATATTCTTTTTATTCGAGCTTTTGTACTAGTTTTGAAAATAATTCACGAAATGCAATTGCAGTTTTTTAATTTACGTCTATTTAATTCTATAAAAAAGACGCGTTTTAAAAATTTGTGGTCTGAAAGGTCGAAGAAATGATATATTTTAAAAATGCATACTTAGTTTTTCTTTAAAAATTTGGAAAGAGTATTAGTTGAATATGACATAGCTTGTTTTAATGGTCGAAAAAACATTGACAAGATCAAGCTTTCGAAATCTGATTTCTTTATAAAATCAAGGGCGATAGTTGAAAATCTATCCTAGCAACATGAAAAATAGTAATTTTTGACGTATTTTTTTTAAAAACAAATATTATATCCTCCTCCTTATTCTTCTTCATTCTTTTTGTATTGTTTTATTGTTTCAAAAAATAGAATATAGTTAGTAGAAGAAGTCATTGCGCTCCCTCTAGACGGTCTAAATGAACGTGCATAAGAAGTTGCGTAATCACAGGAGAAATAGGAAAGGAAGAAATGGACATCTTCACATTGTAAGCATTAGTTATAAATACTCCCACACCCAACCTTGCCTAATTCACCCATCACCAAAACAAGCACTACATACATTTGTAGTAATGGCGACCAGATATCTAGCGTTAGTATTAGCCATCCTCTTCGTCCCTATGGTGATCACGGCACACGCTCACTCCCACCACCACGACCACAAGAACATGACGTCGCCCTTCGCGTTCATCAAGCACCTCAAGGGCTGTCATAAGGGCAACAAGACCCAGGGCATCCGCGACCTCAAGCTCTACCTCGAGCACTTTGGTTACCTGAACTACAACGCCTCCGGCGACCTCACCCATGCAGACGACGACGACTTCGACTCCCTCCTGGAGTCCGCCGTCAAGACTTACCAGCACAATTACCACCTAAAGCCAACTGGCACCCTTGACGCCAAGACCGTGTCCGCCATGTCCAGGCCCCGCTGCGGCGTCGCTGATATCGTCAATGGCACCAACTGGATGGGGAAGGGCGATCACTCCCACGGCCGGGGGCTCAGATCTTTTCACTCCGTTTCTCACTACTCTTTCTTCGACGGACGCCCAAGATGGCCAGCTTCCAAGTCCCACCTCACCTATGCTTTCTTCCCCAATACCCCTCAGCAAGCCATGGAGCCCGTGGCTCGGGCATTCGCTACGTGGTCGGGCAACACTCACTTCCGGTTCTCTCGCGTGAGCAGCACCGCGAGCTCAGATATCAAGATCGGGTTCGGCCGCCTGGAGCACGGAGACAGGAACCCTTTCGACGGGAGGGGCGGGACGATAGCCCACGCGTTCGCGCCGACGCGAGGACTGTTCCATTATGACGCGGACGAGGAGTGGAGCGTGGGCAGTGTCCCGGGGAGATTCGATCTGGAGACGGTGGCGCTGCATGAGATTGGTCACCTCCTCGGACTCGGGCATAGTTCGGTCGAAGGAGCAATCATGTTCCCGTCCATATCCCCGGGGACCACCAAAGGTCTGCACGGCGATGATGTCCAGGGGATCAAGGCGTTGTACAACGCCTGAACTCACTCTTTCCAAAAATATGATAATTTTGTCCCCTCAAATACTAAATTGAGGCATATTCCCCCCCCCCCCCCCCACCAGAGATCAGTCCATGTATTTCGTATTAAGAGAATAAAGCTTTTCCGATCTATTGTTACCTACCAAGTTTTTCCCATGTATACCCGATGATTCATCGCATCAACTCATTATAAGAAGAAACTCACGACACAATTCTCCCACTTGATCGATTCTCCCAAAGGCCAGCTTAAATAAAACAAATATAAAGCCAAATGTTCACAAATTGGTCACAACAAGGGGACGAAAGATGGCGGCGACCTACAATCCCCGAGCTTTGTTAGTCCGTAAAAGTAATTTGTCGTTTACGGTAATAACTTTTGAAATTTGACAATAATATCGTTCCGAATTTCACTAGCAGGGAAAGAGTGCGTGCGTTCATGGGCTGGAGGCTGCAAGAACATTTGGGCTTGGAGGGAATCCTCTGACCGGTCGACAAATACATCCAGGGGACTCCAAATTCGGCCTCTCGGTGCTTTGAGGGGTTTTGCTCCTTCACTTTCATCGCAGGACACAATCCTTTTCACTGTATTCCACGCTAACTACTTCTAAGGCTTGCTTGGTTAATTACGAAAGAGTGACAGAGTGTTGACATGACAAATAATTTTGGGCCTGTGCTTAGAACAGAAACCCAGTAATCACTCAAGTCACACTCCGAGTCGGCCCAAGATACAGTCGTCTAGGCCGACTCACGACGAAGTCGATTAGGTCGACCCATGACGAAGTCGACTAGGTCGACTTATGACGAAGTTGACTAAGTCGATTTATGAACGGAGTCGACTAGGTCGACTCACGACGAAGGAATATGGTAATCAAAGTCAACCAAGATGACTCAACAGTAGCTAAGTCTACTAGTAGGGTCAAGTCGACGGAATTCTGGATAAGTCGACCAAGTCGGTCGTAGTCCGTACAGATCAATAATGTCGACAAGGTTGGAATAAATTTATTCATTTTCAATCACGTTTGTTAAGGATCGTAACTGATCCTAATATCCAGGAACGTGATCCCATATATCAAGGAGGTTGTTGAGACACTCCCACGATATTAGGGATCACGATCTATAACACGATCTGCAATACGATCTATCTGTTACGTGTTAAACACGTACAAGTCCTCTATAAATAGCAGATGAATTTTTCAAGAGAAGGCACGACCATACACAGCCAAAGCTCTGAAGTTTGTTCGTCAACCTTAGGAATTAGATACCTTGACCCGGTTTATAGGTCAACTCCCCTTCCACCGACAGAGTGAGCTCGTAGGGCCTTTGCCGTCAACCCCCCGCCAGCGACACCACCGACGGAGTGAGCTCGTAGAGCCTTCGTCACAGCCTCCCGCCAGCGACCGCCACCGACGGAGCGAGCTTCCAAGGCCTTCGTCACAAGTTCTCCGCCGTCACAGGATTCCACATCGTTGTCACCACTTGCTCCCTTTTCGTTTTTTTATGGCTGTAAGCCCCTGTTCTTAATTCGTCAAGATTGTAAGACTTGCATTCTGTTTGAATAAAATTGTACATCTTCTTACTGGCGACCACAATCCAATTCCTGTGAGTCCTTTGCCAAATATTTCCGACGTGATCCGTTCTATACGCGAACACGTTTTTGGCGACCATAGTGGGAGAAGAGAAAAAAAAAAATCTTAGTCTCAAATGCCGATAAATACTCGAAGTACTATTGGCCGTGAGCCTCAGAATCCCTTAGATGGGGAAGACCAGGAACTTCCTCCTGGAATGGACTTGGAAGCGCCGGCCCTAGGAGGCCAGGCAGCTACAAACCAGTCCACTTTTGATTCACATGCCCCGTCCGAATTTATTTCGAGACTAGAGTTCCACAAGGAATTGGGGGATGTGCGTCAGGAGTTGACTGATATGAAGGGTATTCTAATGGATGTCCAAACTCTAATAGGGCGTCTTTCTGGCCCGAGAGACGAGGAAAGAGTGAGACCTCGTATGAGAGAGGCCCCCTTTAGGGAGTCTACGTTCATGGCAGACGCTCGTCGGACTGCTCAAGGGCCACGTAACGTGACTTTTGAGCAATCTGATATAAGGAAGAATGCTCTCTTTGAACCCGGGAATCTGGTTCCCCCTGGCCGACCCTCTTCTTCACGTAATCGACCAGCGAATACGTATTGGAATGAGGCAGAGGACTTCCAAGAGGAAACAGATCGGGGGGAGGATTTTATTCCGTCTCGTCGCCCTGGAAAAGAGCCAATGGTCGACGCAGTTGGAGATCCCTATGAGCCTGGACCCCGGAGTAGTAATCATCGTGAGGAGCCTTCATTTTATGTAAGGGATCCTGTTGGATCGTTTATGTACACTAAGAGGGGGGTGAATTATTGTTTATCACGTTTTCGCCCTTTCTCGGTGTAAGCGGAAGCGTACTGTATCACAGCAGAGCGTTTCTCAGAATGAGAAGTACCTTACTGTAACTGTTACGATTTTGTCGAGTAGGTTTTCGTACGAGTGTTGCGCGATCGTAATGGACACAGTGATTTATAGTGGTTCGGCCTTAATTGACCTACGTCCACTTTCCACCAACAAGGTGATTCCACTATATAAAATAATGGGTGCAAAAAGCCCTTGCACTAGGCGTATGTTCCTCTCACAAAGTGAGATTTAGAATCCCGTACAATAGATGATCACTCCTGGCAACGGTCAACTCCTCACACAGTGGACGTCTTCTCGTTTCCAGCAGAATGATGCTTATCCTCAGCAGTTGGTAGCTCAATGGATTCCACACAGATCGTTGTCGCTTAATATAAACCTGACTTATCAAAGAACACAGACAACGTTATGTTAGAGTATAAATCCTCACAGATAATTCCTTACGGTGAAGAATGTATTCTCAGAGAGCATCTCGTTTCTGCTTCACAGCGAAGGATTGCTTCAGCACTTTATCGTTCAACAGAGGATTTCCACACAGATCTTGTCTCTCCTTAAGATAAGCCTGCACTAGCTTAAGAGACAACCACAAAGTTGAACCACAAAAATCACGAAGATAGGAACCACAAAGATCACAAAGAAAACCAGAAAGCCACTTAGAAGGTATCCGTCCTACACTCAGTTCGGACGTGCACGGTTACCACAGCCGTGACTCACTGCACTGCACACCCAGTGCCTAGGGTGGAATTTTCCGATCCGTTGGCTTCCACGCAACCTGCTTTACTAACCCTCTGTATCAGGCGTTCAAGACTTCTGCACAGCACCCCTATGCTCGGGAGGAACTCTTTCCACTCCGGCGGCGTTCCCAACTCCTGTTCTACCCTGCAGGCACGAGACTTCTGGCGCGCACCCGCAAGTGCGTGTCTAACTGCTCAAACTCCGTAGGCTCGAGACTTCCCTGCGAAAAGACACGACAAGAACGGCTTCTTGCCGATGGGTCAGCAACCGGTTACTGAATTCAGAGCAGGTATTCACTTAGCTTCCCTCAGACGATTCGCCGGTTGCTCGTTGAACGCACAGAGGACACCTAGTCCCTCTCAGACGATTCAAGGGATCTGACCTCAGCCCCTTGACACTCTCACACGCAGCTTGCAAGAGAAAGAACCAGGAGACACTTAGCACCTTCCGCTCTCCGTCGACGCACAAAGCTCACACAGACCACACAGACCACACAGACCACACAGATGCACAAAGGCAGAGAGAAAAATGTCGTCCTTGGTCTGATTATAACGGAGAAAGAAGCATAAGGGATGACGTTCGCAATCTTCGAGATTTGTTGCCAAAACTGGCAGCGAGGACACAGCAACGGTCTGCTCAACGTTCGCTGTCCCATAGAAGGAAAGATCCAACGGTAACTTCCTTCAATCGTATCAATTAGATAATTTATTTCCAATCTATATTATCTAATCATATCTTATTTAATCGATTGTGATGATCAAATATATTTAATTTGATATTTTCTCCCATTACAGCGAGACGTTGCTGCAGGGAATCAGAAGGATATTTTGTTTCCAAAAATAACAATTGGAAAGATAATCCCAATATATATTGTTGCCTAAGTGCTTAATATAAGATCATTAGGCTACGTTAAATGAACCTAGACACTCAGAATAATTATCTGAGATAGATTAAAATAAATCTTGGAATAAATCATGATTATTAAAAATATGTTTCCATATTTTCAACTTCTATGCGTAATATCACAGTAACAGTGTACTGGAACGCAGTAATATATAGCGGTTACTAGCTGTGGTTCAGCAACGAATTGCTCAAGCTCATCACTAAGAATGAACACATAACTTGTGAAACATTACTACTGACCACCAGTAAGATGTCGCTTACCATCAGTACCATGTCGCTTAAGTTCATCATCAAAACCAGGTCAACAGATCCAACGAGCCAAACAATGGGAGAAAGGCCTCCGTATAGCCTGTTAAGGCCAACTCGACTCGCAGGGCAGGGGCCGATAGGCGGTGTACCCCCAGACTTAAGAGAGGCCATAACTCAGGTTATAGAGCAAGTCGTCCCCGGAATAGCTCGGCGAGATGACACCTGTTTATACAGGTCTCCTTATCCTGCGTACATTGATAGGGATTTCCCTTTACCTAGAGGTTATAGGGTGCCCGACTTCACTCGCTTCTCGGGCGAAGATGAAATGACTCCACTTGAGCATATTGCTCGCTTCACTCATCAACTTGGTGAGGCGGTCGGGAATGACTTCTGGAAACTAAAGCTCTTCCCGAACTCATTAACCGGGGATGCCTTTACCTGGTATGCAAGTTTGCCGTCGGGGTCAGTAGCTTCATGGACTCAGATGCAGTCCATGTTTGTTAAAACCTTTGCTCGACTCGATACCCCCATGTCGATGTTTGAGGTTATGCGCCTTAGGCAGGCTAATGGGGAACACCCGGGGCAGTTTTTAATGAAACTTAGAAAGGACGGTGTAGGCCTCCCATACCAGAGAAAGACCAGTTGCTCCTCGCATTAAATGCGTTGTCCATTCCTTTCCGGAAAAAGCTACAAGGGGAGCGCTTTGCCGATCTATATGATTTGGCAAGGAGAGCCACTGAGTACTATCAGCTCCTAACAGAAGAGGCCAAGCTGACTCGAGCCTACCAAGTCGATACTTATGAAGTCGACGTGGCCGAGTTTGTTAAGGGAGAGTCGACTATATGTGACCCCTTGACTAGGAAAAATTCTAAAGCTAAAGTCTCCCAGAAAAATGCCGAGGAAAGGAAATACTCATTCGACACAGATAAAGTCGACGCCATTTTTGACTGGCTTTATCAAAAGAAAAGGATCAGGCTTAAGCCTGGTCATCGAGTCCCTCAGACAGAAAGGGAAAAAAGTAGGAATTACTGCAAGTGGCATGGTTCCTTCACCCATACTACCAAGGACTGCCTGTCTTTTAGAAATATAATTCAGGATTTAATAGAGTCTAAAGAGCTCTGTTTTCCTGAAGTCGATGAAGTCGCCATGGTGGATGATAATCCATTTGGGGACGAAGTCGCCATTCATACATTTGATATATTTGACACTGAGGTTAACCTTGTAGAAGTCATTAACGACTCTACTATACCCTCGCAGGATTTGCAAGCAACTGGCGAGACCTTGGTGGTTAATGCCCTGATGAAGCGACTGGCTGAGCGTGGGGTTTTCATCCTGCCGAAGGGAAGGGACAAGTGGCTTTGCCACTGGCACCTGAACGACACTCACACGACGGATCAATGCCACACATTTAAGAAGTACCTGTTGGACAGTAAGACAGAAGACTGGTATGACCTGACCCCTTTCGAGGAAGCAGCAATGTCGTTGACTACCCCCCGAGGACCTTCTCACGTCCTTAAAAGTCCTCCTAGTGTGGATCGCCGGCTGGCTTCGCGAGGAGGAAGAGGAGGTTCCCAGGGGCATAGGGGGAATGGAGAGGCAGCCGCCCGGGGTACGGAACGCCCGGCACGGCGACTTGAGTTTATGGACTCGTCTGGCCAGAGAGTTGTCAAGCAGGGGTACACTAGGACTACCCCTGTCAAGGAGATAAGACCTGTGGAAGAGTATAAGGGAGTAGACCGACCCCAACAGGCTGCAAGTCGCAGGCCTCGATATGCGTCACAGACAGTCGACCCCCAGGAATTGCAGAGGGGACCTCCTATCGCCCAATTCTTGGACGAGAAGCTACTGTGCCAGAAATGCAAGCTGATCGCCCACAATTGGATACTCATTACCCAGCTCTGCACAGCATGCTGCGTCAACTATTTCTTGCGGCTGGTCGACTTGTCCGCAAAAGGGGAGATGCTGGTGAAAGCGGTCCGCCCCGAGGGTACAGGTAATTCAAACCCTAGCAAACCTTCCTCGAATAGACCAGAAAATACTCCAGTGCAGGTGGGATATGACCCAGTCGACGGCAGATTCGTGGAGGTAAGCCGACTCCCTTTTGGTTCTAAGAAACCAATATTCGTCAAAGCCCCTAACCCTTCGTCTCAATGGCAGAAGGTGGAAAGGAAGGTTGCGCCCCCCTTAAGGGCTCAAAAGAGAAAGGAAAGGCGTCTAAGTCACGCCCAAAAAAGACCTAGGATGACCCCTGCGATGCCACCCTCGGAAGGGAACCAAGCCGCAGAGAAACAAGTCGCGGAGCCTGAAGGGGTCGAGTCTACTGATTACTCGGAAAACCCGGGCTCAAGCTTCGACTACACTCCTCTACGAGGAGACAGGCCCTGCGACTTCAACGCAGAACAAGGGCCCCTTGTGAGCTGTAACGCTCTCACATTTCCTGCGGAGTTCGCCTGCAACGACAAGTCGGAGGCGCCGAAAGGTAAAACCCTGGACTCTAAGGTCACTTCTTTTCCATCTGGCTTCCCTCTGCACTGGCTGAGGAAACCATCGGATCGCATGAAACAGCACATGCACTCGTTATACATCGCAGCCACCTTTGACGGTGTTTTGGTGGGTCGAGTCTTAATAGACAACGGCGCCACCGTCAATGTTCTCCCACTCACCAAGTTTAGACTACTTGGGTACAAGCCTAGCGAGTTGGTGCGAACCGACGTGGCTGTAAGCGGCTTTAATGGGAGGAAGTCCGAATGCCTGGGGATATGCTCTATGCATTTAGGCGTTGGAAGACACGAGCAGGAAACTGCTTTCTTCGTAATTGACATAGCCCCTTCGTTTAATGCGCTTTTGGGACGCGATTGGCTTCATAAAGCCGCCGCGATCCCATCGACTTTGCATAGGGAGTTGATTTTATGGCTTGACTCTGAAATAGAGACTATCAGGGCTGATGAATACTCCTGTTGTGACAAGGGCATTTTACATGCAGAAACATGCAAGACGATCAAGGACCTCACCCTGGATCAACGCTAGAAGCTAGGAGACCCTACTGTCGGACCCCTAGGTGAACCCTCCGGGAAGTTCGACTTCATTGTGAGCTATGGCACCTCTCACCCCAAGCCTGATGAGGGATCAATCGTGCCGATAGGATGGGGGCCCGACTTCACGGACAAGGACATAGATGAGGTCCTGCAGGAAGTAGTCCCGACCAAGGATGGAGGCGAGACAGACAACAGTCCTAATGGCGACAAGGGGGAGGCGCCTAAGAGCCAGGAAAGTGCTGCGACGGAGTTGGAGCCCGATAGACTCCTGCACGAAGGGGTGTATGGACAGTGACGAAGGAAGAGGCTATGCAGTCGCTGATATCCTCCAGCGACTTCAGGAGTATGTTAGGAAGTCTAGGAAATTAGGTTGCCAAATAAGCAATGTAAATGCTGAGGCTAGCTTATCTAAGTCCATTGATACCGACTTAGGCGGTGTCCAGGGTCGCGAGTCACTTATGATGCCATGTGACCCGCTTGTAAGTATCAATTTAGGCGAGGAATCTAGCCCTCGGATCGTTTTCGTTAGTTCTTCAATGAATAAAGAACTTTTCAATTCTATTAAGGCTACTCTTGAAGAATTCAAGGACTGTTTCGCCTGGGACTATACTGAAATGCCTGGCCTAGATCCCCGACTTGTAGAACATAAGTTGCCAATCAAAGCAGGATTTAAACCAGTCCAACAGGCACCAAGGAGAATGACTCATGAAGTCACTCAGGCAGTATTCGAAGAAGTCAAGAAGCTCTTTAAAGCTGGGTATATAAGAACATCGAGGTACACCGAGTGGATATCCAGCATAGTCCCTGTCATAAAAAAGAATGGCAAGATTAGAGTCTGCATCGACTTCAGAGACCTAAATCGTGCTACTCCAAAGGATGAATATCCCATGCCCATTGCAGACGACTTAGTCGATAAGACTGCAGGGCACCAAATTATGTCATTCATGGATGGTTTCTCAGGATATAACCAAATTTTCTTGGCTGAGGAATATATCCATAAAACCGCGTTCAGTTGTCCCTTAGGCATTTTCGAGTGGGTAGTCATGCCGTTTGGGCTTAAAAACGCTGGTGCAACCTACCAACGAGCCATGAACGCCATTTTTGATGCTTCGATTGCCAAAACAGTCGAGGTATACATAGATGATATAGTGGTCAAATCAAAAGACGAGAGGTCGCATGTTAATGATCTTAGGAATGCTTTCATCCAAATGAGAAAGCATCAGCTCAAACTAAACCCTCTCAAATGTGCTTTTGGAGTAAGAGCAGGACATTTCCTAGGGTTCCTAGTTCATCAACGTGGCATAGAAGTCGACCAGAACAAAGTGAATGCCATTCAAAGATTGAACCCTCCGAGTAACAAGAAGCAGTTACAGGCTTTCTTAGGAAAGGTCAATTATCTCAGGCGATTTATTGGTAACGTCGCTAGACGGACAGAAGTCTTCTCGACTTTACTAAAGGCAAAGGGAAACTTTGTGTGGAGCGACGAACACCAAAAAGCATTTGAAGGCTTAAAGGAGTATTTAATGAAGCCGCCTGTGCTTGCCCCTCCTCGGATAGGAAAGCCCTATCTGCTTTACGTGGCAGCGACTGAATCAGTCATCGGAGCCATGTTAGCCCAAGAGGCGGAAGACAAAACTGAGAGAGCGGTCTACTATTTGTCAAGACAACTAACCGCTACAGAAAAACGCTATACAATTAAGGAGAAGTTATGCCTGTCAGTTTTTTATACTGTTACTAAGCTAAGACATTATATTGGATCCCAAGAGGTTCATGTCATTACCAAGTCTCCAGTCATAAAGTAATTTTTCGAAAGTCCCCTACTGACTGGGAGAATTAGTTAATGGAGTTTAGTGCTATCCGTGTATGATCTACGATTCAAATCCCAACAGTCGGTGAAAGGACAAGCTCTAGCCGACTTCTTGGTGAGTCACGATCCATCTGTATCAATCGACCAAGAAGAATCCCTTGAGGACATCTGGCAGGGTTGGTTTGATGGATCTTCGGCGAAATCCGGCGTAGGTATAGGCCTTCGTATACTTTCGCCACTAGGGAAAGATGTTCGTCTAGCGTATCGTTTGACGGCAACTCACACCAACAATGCGACTGAATATGAAGCTTTGATCACGCTCCTGAAGGAACTATTAACCTTGGGAGCCAAGAAAGCCACAGTGATGGGGGACTCTCAACTGGTGATTAACCAGATGAATGGTACTTCTATATGCCAAGAGAAACTCACACCCTATCATCAAGTCGCCCGCAAGCTAGTCGAGCGATTTGAAGCGATCACTTTCCTCTTTGTAGGTCGAGGGGAAAATACCATCGCTAACGACTTAGCCCAAAAGGCTTCAGGATACAAGGACAAAAGAGGAAGCGATTGTATCCCAGAAATAGTTTCCCACCTAGTTCCCCAAAGCGACGCGTTCGCTCTGGACATAATGACAAGCGATAAGGATTGGAGGAAGCCAATCACCGACTTCCTTTCTGACCCAACACAAAAGGCGAGCCAAAGAATTAAGACTCAAGCTTTGTCGTACACCCTTATAGATGGGGTACTTTACAGAAAGACCAAGGAAGGAGTCCTGTTAAGGTGTGTCGACTTAGACGAAGCGACCCCAATTATGTTAGAGACTCATCAGGGGTTATGCGGATCTCACCAATCTGGCACCAAAATGTCTTGGACTATCCAAAGACATGGTTTTTACTGGCCATCAATGCTAAAGAACTGCATAGAAATGGCTAGGGGATGCCAAGAGTGCCAAAAACATGGTCCGGTGACAAGGGCCCCAGCGTCCGACTTGGTCTCAGTCATCAAGCCTTGGCCATTTAGGTCTTGGGCTTTAGATATAATCGGGGAAATCCATCCGCACTCAAGTAAAGGTGACGCCTATGTTCTAGTCGCCACCGATTATTTTACTAAATGGGTCGAGGCTCAGGTTTATAAGAAGATCGATCATAAAGAAGTGATCGATTTTCTCAAATCATCCATCATCTATAGATTTGGAATTCCCCAGAATATTGTAGTGGACAATGGCACCACTTTCAATAATGAGAAAATGCGAGAATTCGCTACGGAGTTTGGTTTCTCAATCACCAACTCAACACCTTATTATCCTCAGGCGAATGGACAGGCTGAAGCTACCAATAAACTCATAAAGAACAATATTCAGAAAATGGTTGGTGCAAATCCAAGAGGATGGCACAAACTATTACAAGACACTTTGTGGGCTTTAAGGGTTACTAAGAGAGAAAGCACAGGGGAAACCCCTTTTTCACTAGTATATGAGCAAGACGCCGTCCTACCTATTGAGTTTCGATACAAGTCGCTCAGGGTGACTCACCCTGATTTACAAGACGAGGCAATGTACCTCGCTTTGGAAGAATTAGAGAAGAAGCGACTTGATCTAATAGACCGACTCGAGGTGCATAAACAAAGGATTGCTAGGCATTATAACAAAAGGGTTGTCCATAAGCACTTTAAAGTGGACGACTTGGTTTGGAAGATGGTGCTACCCCTTAAATCGAAAGACCAAGTTTTGGGTACATGGTCCCCTAATTGGGAAGGTCCATATGAGGTATGTGAAACATACTCATCTAATAGTTATCGGCTTATGACGAGAAGTGGGGTCAGACATCCATTAAAGGTTAATGGTAAATATCTCAAACCCTATCGCGCGACTATCTGGGAAGCTCACCATAAAATCCTAAAACAAAGGACTCCATTAATTTGGGAAGCGCTTAATTCCTAAGAAATCGCGCTAGGCTTCAGTAACGCTGTCTGGAAGAATGAATTGTGCGTAGTGGGCAGAAATTCATTTGAGACACAATGCACTTGATTTATTGAGTAAAACAAAAACAATGGAATTGCATTGTTCTTTGATTACAAATCTAATTTTCATAACCCGCCAACTTCTTTGAAATCGAGGACAAAGGATTCACGAGCTCGTCGCTTCGCGTTCACCTTGTTTCGCTGGGCATAAAGGTCGACGACCTTTTCTCTATCCTTCTCAGCATTGGCCTCCAGCTCCTCGATTTCTTGAGTATTGATCGACGCGAGCTGCCGAGTCAGGTCATTCTTGAGGTTCGTATAGAACTCTATTTGTCTCTCTGCCTCGGTCAGCTTCTCTTGCACGTCGACCAAACGTTGGCGGGCGTCCTGCGCAGCTTTAGAGGCCTGCCCTCGAGCTTTATTAATCGACTGAATCTTCGAGTCAGTCGATTCCAAGGTGAGCAGGTCGGCGTCGTAATCCCTCCAGCGGGTCCAGTACGTCGACCTGAAGCTCTTGCAGGCCCCCAATATTTCGTCCGTGACCCGAGGGGATGCCTCGATTCTCTTCAACAGCTTCTGCATCCTCCTAAATTCGTTGACGCTTAAGGGGTCGATGAGCAGAAGTTGGCAAAGTTCTTCGATATCCTCGTGAAGCTTCTCCCACGGGTCTTTGGTTGACCTAGAAGTCGCTGCAGCAGGATCCTGAAGAATAAGAGGCAAAATGTTGTTAAACAATACCCTAAAAAGGCCAACGACCTCGTGCGATCGAGTACTTACCTCTGGAGGCAATATATCCCCAGAGCTCTCGTCCGAAGAAGAAGGGGGAGTAGGAATCTTTTGTCGGCCAGCAGGCACCTTCACCCTCTTCGGACGAGCCTATAAGGAAGGATACAAGTACCCTAGTTAAAATCGCAATGATAATACTATGTTCTGTTTAAAACAAGAACACATACCATCGCTGGTGTAGGAGTTTGGACTGGAGGAGAAGGAATAGCTTGGTTTTCCTCCTCACGAGTCGACCGAGTCGGTGGGTCGACCAGGATCACGATATCCAGAGCAGCCTGTTCTTCTTGAACCAAGGCCTCAGGGATGTGCCGTTCCTGAAACAGAGTATGATGCAGAACCGAAAGTTCATATATGAACTAAAGTAATGATACACCAGCTTAGAATTAAACTCACCTTGGCGACTGAAGCCTTTGAACTTTTATCTAAGGCATGGGAGATAAGCTGGTCGTCATCCTCATCTGAAGCCTCTCCCTAGACAATATAGTATGGGTTAGATATGAAAACTCAAAACAAAAAAACTGGAGTCATCAGAGTCATACCTCTGCGGTCGGCCTTTGTGGAGCGTCAACTGCAGCTGAAGACGCTGGCACCGCAGCTGGTGCCTTGGTAGATGAGGTCGCCGCTGAAGCAGCTGGCGACCTGGATGGGGTCGCCGCTGCAGTAGCTGGCGACCTGGATGGGGTCGCCGCTGCAATAACTGGCGACCTAGGAGAGGAAGTCGCCGCTGGAGTCAACGCCTTCACCAGTCTCTTCCTCTGAGACAGAGGCACCTCTTCAAGATCTTCTTCCTCTTCCTCGGCCGCCTTGCGCTTTGGTGCGCTTTTAGATCGAGCCTTAGAGGGATCACCTTTGGCTACTTCCCTGGGGCTCGCAACTTTAGCCTTCCCCTTGCTGGTCGACTTGAGTTTAGAAGGAGCAGGGGCAAGGGGGCCTTTAGGCTTGGGTTTTCCAGAGCCCCGGGGAAGCAATGATCCTGAAAGAGGAGAAAAACTTATGATTAGTATTAAGAACCCAATACTCTTAAAACAAAGCTAAGTCCTTACCTCTTGCTTTAATATGCGCGTCATCGGTGTAAAAATCAGGTTCCTCGGAGACCTCCAAGAAATGCATCAAGGCCCGCAGCTCTTCGTATGTAGTCGACCACAGCACGGTGAAGAACTGTGTGGCGAAACAGGAAGAAGTATCAGATGGGAATTCCATCTGGGAGAGCTGCGCCTTGTGATTGAGCAAGTCGAGGATCTTCGAGTCGATCGACTTGCACACAATCTTCTTCATCCTGTCCCCATATAAGCCGCCGGCAGGGTCAACGAGTGGAACTGCTACACTTTGGATAAACCCAAACTGCCTTGCACACAGTTGAGGGTTATAGATTTCAAAGGTCAGGCAGCCATCGAAAATAACTGGCAGATCTCTGCTGGTCAATACTCCATTCCAGAAGCCACGAGTAGTTTGAGGATTGATTTCCTGAGCAAGTGTCTTGTCGCCTGGAAAGGGTGCCCAGTCGCGTCGATCTACCCTGCTGAAGTCGACTATGTGCTTTAGATGGCCAGTGATCGATGTCATAAGCCATTGATCCTTACGCTGGCAGCACTGATTTAGGATGCTCTCCCCATAATAGAAGGCTTCAGGGGGCGAAGAAGGGACCTTGAACCCAGTCAATCTCGGCATCCACACGGCTGACCAAAGATGAACTAGCCAGAGCAACCCTCCTGCTGGATGTCTTGGAAATGGCTTGATTTGAGACGTTGCTCTGTCCAGATCGTGATAAAGAAGACCCAAAATGAAGGGACCCCAGGAGATTTCTTCATCGGTCTCCCTCAGAAAATTGGCCACCGCATAAGAAGTGTGGCTAACTTTCTTCCCAGGGAAGCAATAGACGAATTTGCTCAACCAGGTGCTGAGGAACTCGACCTCTTCCTGGGCACCAAAACTTTCAGTCGACAACCTCTCATCTGACCTCTTGCCTGCTGAGGCCATCTTCAGATGCCTATTCACCACTTCCATGTACTGAAGGGCGCCCTTGGGATTAATATCGCCTGCCTGGGAGTACTGTCGAACAGGGCGGCCATTGATTTTGCACTTGGTCAAAATCTTCACATCTGCCAATGTAACTGACATAGGGCCTTCTGGGAAATAGAAGCAGTTCACGACAGAATTCCAGAAAGGCAGCATGGCCGAACAAACCCTGGGATCACAGTTCTTATTTGCTACTGACATCCTAAAGAATCTCAAAATCCTCTGGTTCCTAAATCTCTCTGTAAAGTGCTCCTCCCACATCTCAAGCCAGTCTACCATCTCAGACTTAGATGCAGATGGAAAACATAGGAAAGATCCCTGACCTTCCCAGTTGAGGGGATCGATGAAGTTGGGATGACAAATCGGGATGGGCTTCTCAGTGATGAGATAGTTGAGCGGCACCGTCTTCGGGAAAAGACGCTCTGGCAAGATAGGTCCAAGAGTGACGCCCGACCCCTGATCCTCTGCGACCGGAATGGGTCCGGTTGGCCCCGCGCGCAGATTATGGAACTCAAAAGACTTAAAAGTTGACATCTTTTTGAGGATCGAAGGAGTTTTGGCAAGGGAGACGAAGGGTTTTCTGGGAAACGAGGGTTTCTGGTTTCTTGGAGAAGATGGAGAAGTGTTGAGCAAGGAAGAAAAGTGCGGGAAAAGGACGATGACTCTCCTTTATATAGGGTATGATTTCTGCTGAGTCAGCATAGCCAACCCAGCATAAAAGGGGGGCTTATGTTGACATGGCAAATAATTTTGGGCCTGGGCTTAGAACAGAAACCCAGTAATCACTCAAGTCACACTCCGAGTCGGCCCAAGATACAGTCGTCTAGGCCGACTCACGACGAAGTCGATTAGGTCGACCCATGACGAAGTCGACTAAGTCGATTTATGAACGGAGTCGACTAGGTCGACTCACGACGAAGGAATATGGTAATCAAAGTCAACCAAGATGACTCAACAGTAGCTAAGTCTACTAGTAGGGTCAAGTCGACGGAATTCTGGATAAGTCGACCAAGTCGGTCGTAGTCCGTACAGATCAGTCAAGTCGACAAGGTTGGAATAAATTTATTCATTTTCAATCACGTTTGTTAAGGATCGTAACTGATCCTAATATCCAGGAACGTGATCCCATATATCAAGGAGGTTGTTGAGACACTCCCACGATATTAGGGATCACGATCTATAACACGATCTGCAACACGATCTATCTGTTACGTGTTAAACACGTACAAGCCCTCTATAAATAGCAGAGGAATTTTTCAAGACAAGGCACGACCATGCATAGCCAAAGCTCTGAAGTTTGTTCGTCAACCTTAGGAATTAGATACCTTGACCCGGTTTATAGGTCAACTCCCCTTCCACCGACAGAGTGAGCTCGTAGGGCCTTTGCCGTCAACCCCCCGCCAGCGACACCACCGACGGAGTGAGCTCGTAGGGCCTTCGTCACAGCCTCCCGCCAGCGACCGCCACCGACGGAGCGAGCTTCCAAGGCCTTCGTCACAAGTTCTCCGCCGTCACAGGATTCCACATCGTTGTCACCACTTGCTCCCTTTTCGTTTTTTTATGGCTGTAAGCCCCTGTTCTTAATTCGTCAAGATTGTAAGACTTGCATTCTGTTTGAATAAAATTGTACATCTTCTTACTGGCGACCACAATCCAATTCCTGTGAGTTTTTTGCCAAATATTTCCGACGTGATCCGTTCTATACGCGAACACAGAGCCAGAAACTGCCCTCTGCATTTCCCCTTCAATTCCCACCTACTACTTCATTCACTCTTCCTTAGCGCCCGCATGACCGGTTCACTGTCATGGGACAATGGCAGTAAACAGCCACAACTTTTGGTTGCATGAGATGCCGCCTCAGGTTAATTAATACATCAGCAAGTGCAGATGAGATATCCCCAGGAATCCAAACAATGGGAAAAATCATAGAGCGGGTGAGATTGACGGCAGAGAGTGTTCACATCTAAAACCGAATTATCAGGAGTCCAGCTAAGATTTGCTAAAGTTCAACCAGGGCAAAGACGAACAAAACTTCAAATATAAAATATACGAGACATTCACTTCCGATTCATTCTTTTCATGTCTGATTCTGATGCCGGTCTGATCCATTTGAAGACCAAATCCTCTGCAATTTAAAATAGCATCACTCAACGATCGGCTGAATGACACCGGCCCTGACCGTCTTCCCACCTTCCCTGATAGCAAACCTCATCCCCTGTTCACAAGCCACTGGCATAATCAGCTCGACCACCATCTTAGCACGATCTCCTGGCATCACCATCTTGGACTCCTCATCCTTATCGTTCATGATAGAGGACACCTTTCCAGTCACGTCAGTCGTCCTCATATAGAACTGGGGCCGATACCCAGCGAAGAAAGGAGAGTGAACGAACTTTGTATGCGGGGTGATCGTTCCGGGTTTTGCCAAGGCCATCCCTCTCTGAATGTCTGCCTTCTGAACACCTCTAGCAGCAGCCCAACATTATCTCCAGCCATTGCCTCGTCAAGAATCTTCTGAAACATTTCAACCCCGGTAACTGTGGTGTTGCTTGTCTCCCTCAGTCCCTTTACTAGTTAGACCCAGTAAAACTCCATACTGCGACATGAAGACCCCTTTTTTGTTTGGACATAAACAAACTAAACTAAATAATTTGATTAATTAATCGAGATAAAATCCAATAATACAATGAAGTATTGTCCTAAAAAGAATTAAGAAATAAATGGATTGAATTGGAGTACTAAAATGACCATTTTTTTATTTATGTGTTTTTTATTTATGTATGGAAATCGTTTTCTTTCTATATTAATCTATATATCTATATTATATAAATTTCTATTGATATGATATAGAAATTTATATGATCGATAGAAATTTATTAAAAATTAGAATAATTTTATTTTGTTAGTCCGAAACAGACTTCTTACTATTTTTTTGCTAATTGAAATAGGGCATATGATAGGTCGGTAACCCTTGGAAAAAAGGGAAAGTCGTTTCAATATTATGTGATTTCAAAAATAAACTCTCAATCATGTGAAAATCAAACCAAATAAACAAAAGCCAGCTATCGGATTTGAGCCGATGACCATCGCATTACAACTACTATGCTCTAACCTCTGAGCTAAGTGGGCTCAAATAGAGGAAAAATTGTGTATGCATCCTAAATTGTGTATGCATCGTAAACTAATACGATCTTTTTTTTTATTAATATGTTTGATTAATATAAATTATATTAGCTATTCATAATAACTATAGATTCCTCTCTTTTCATATTGATCAATATTTTAGAAAATAATGATTATTATTTCGATTATTTATTTTTTGTTATATAAAAAGTTTGAGTGATACAAAATGGATATCCATTTTCTGCTTATCAACACTTAAGGCAAACCTCTTTCAATAAGGTATTTGAAAATGTTTATGTATTAGAATTCTAGGAATTCTAAAGAATTCAAAATTCTAACTAATTCCAATATTTTTAATAAAAAATTGAAAATTTACTGTGAAATAATTAGTTTCGTTTTAGATATAATTAATGTTTAATATTTTTGATAACTCGATAGAAAATATTTGATATTGTATCAAAAACCTTTTTTGAGTTTTTTTCTCAGAAGTTAAAGACAAAAAAGGAATCGACCGTCCAAGTATTTCAAATTACATAAAAAAAATTAAAATAATAATGATAGTAAGGGAGGCATACATATACATATATATATATACATATATATATATATATGTATACAAATATGTATATGTATATATATTACGACATGTATCAATTTCTATTGAATTGTATAAAACAAAAATGATAGAATCATTTTGAGTTGTAACAAATGTGGGTGTCGGCTTTGGGTATCCAATAGACATTAAACAAAATGAAATAAAATAGAAATAGGCAAGAAATTCAAACAACAAGATCCACTTTTTTAGTTTATAGAGGGTTGATTTACATATAAATAGAAATCTGTACACGTGCCTTCCGGCCTAGCACGCGCGAGGCGGTTCAGGCAACCCGAATCTGGGATGTGATCTCTCGGCTCTTCTGCACTTGCCGGGATGGGAGATTTGCAAATCAAGGTGGCTCTGGTTCTCTCTCTCCCGTGTTTTGCTTGGTCAATCTACCAGTCAGCTGGTTGGAAGACACGTTGAACTGGTGAAGTTATTGACTGCAGCGGATATGCCGTCTATGAATTTGTTGGAAGCGAGGTTGGAGGGTCGCCTTCTCCGGGATATACACCTACACAAGAAAGAAAACAAATTAAGATGGAGAGAGAGAGAGAGAGAGGGAAAGAGAGAGAGAGAGAGAAAGAGCTCGATTGCAGGTATCGTCGTCGATTCTAATTTGAACAGGGCCGGAGAAAGGGGTGGTGTCGACACTACGCCACAGACTAGGTGACAGTTAAAGAGGGGAAGAGGTTGTGCAAGGAGAGTTTGCTGTAGAATTTGACCATGAGTCGTCGGACATTGGCCGGTGGGGAACCAGATCGGGTGACAAGTCGCTGAAATCGGCAAGAGAATGACCGCCTTGGGATGCCTACAGCAGGAACTGGTCTCTCTTCGCTGAATGGCTATCGTTTGGGAGGAGACGAATTGCCACGGCCCTGAAATAGAAGAAACAAACCAATACCTGAACCGGCAAGGAAAGGCAGGTTTGGGGTACGACCACTTTACATGCTACGAGCTGATGGTCCGTATTTGTGGGATGACAGCAAACAGTTAGGACTTCAGTAGCCGTAAGATCGCCACAGCAGGAGTGTTCGTTGCCGCTGCAGCTAGGGGAAACCTGTACAAGTGAAGAAAGAAGTTAGTACTAAAAGAATCCCTCCATGAAGCCGCAAAGGCCTCAGAAGGTGACATTTAGCGACTTCTTGTTCCTCAGAGAAGGGGAGACGCTGGTTGTTCCAAGAGCTGCTGGCGGGAGAGGAAGAAGAGATGCGTTGCAGTTGCTGATGTTGGAGACTTTGAAGAGGTTGATTCGAGATGGCTGGGAATCCCGTGTGCTTCATTGTCAGCGCTGAGGCAAGCTGAAGATAAGTTGATCGCTAGCATCCTCTTTCTTCATTGCTGATGCTGAGTTGGGCTCATTCGGGGAGTTCCACCTTGCTGGCATTCCTTACCTTGGTTGGGGATGGCTTTGAGGCTCCAACGGCGATGAAGCTCCTCAGGTCAGCGTCTTCCTCCCTCTTCTCTTCTTCTCTTTTCTTTTCTCTTCTCCCCTCTCTATTTTTTTTAGGAAGGTCTCCCCATAAAGGAATCGTTCACCCCCTTTCAGAAGCCTCCTCGTTCCCTTTTAAGAAGAGTTCTCTTATGGTTTTGCTGATTCTACCCCTCCCCCCAAACTTTCCGGATAGCCTCTTTTCTCTTAGTCTGGTTCCTTCCCCCTCCGAAATTTATTGAGATTTCTTTGATTTTCATCCGAAAGCTCCTGAACTGGTTGAAGTCTCCTTACTCTGGTTGGGTGCAGTAAAATGGGGGCTGTTGTGAAGGTTGTTGGGGAACATGTGTGTCCTTGCTCTTCAGTCTGCTGAAGATATTGCCGGAGCAGCTGATTTCAGTCTGCTTGAAGATATTGTTGGGGTATCTTCATTACAGATGATCCTCTGATTTGCCAAAATTCCTTGGCCAGGTGGAGAGCTGCGTCAGAGGTTGAAGAAGCATATTTCAATTAGTTATTGCCGAAGGAATTTCTGGGAACATTTCTTCTTCTTCTTTTTAATTCTTCTTGCGTGTGTAAGGGTATTCTGAAGGTGCCCTACAACAAGTGAGCTCATGTAACTTGTTTTCTTTTAAAGTAAGAATGAAGTTTGCTCGTGTAACTTCTTTTATACGAAATGTGAAGTTGATACTTCCCTTTTTGTATGATTTCATCGTTGCATTTTCGTCTTATGGAATCGAAGGCTTGACGAAATTGTTACTCTTACTTGATGTCTGTTGTGAAAGGATGTTCATGTACCTATCAAGTAGATGGCTAGAAACAAGGAAATTCTTGTAACTTGTTTCTGCTAGAGTAAGAATGAAGTTTGCTCATGTAACTTCATTTGTAAGAAAAGTGAAGTAGAGTTTTGACACTTTCCTTTTTGTGTGATTTCATCAATGCATCTTCGTCCGATGGAATCGAAGGTTCGACGAAATTGCTACAAGACCTTGGCCTAAAGCTTTGCCACCCTGCCACCCTCGCCTTTGTCATAGGAATTTTGCACCATACGTTTGAGGAGCTCTTGTACCTGCCCACGAGACAAATGACGTAAATGAAATGTGTTCATGTAATTTTGCTTGACTGAGGAGAAGAATGATTGTGTTTCTCCCTTATCCCTAGTGTCAGTGTTCTTTATCCTGAATGATTCTTCGAGGTATAAAAGAATTCAGCTGACAGATATTGTCTCAAAAATCTGACTTGAGATCTGGATACCATTCAGGTGTAATAACTTCGGAGAGCATCTGCATTAATTGCTTGTGGCAGCTCTCCTCCATCCATTCTTGCTAGGATGGTTGCCCCTCCTGAGAAGGCGTGCTTGACGATGAAAGGTCATTCGTAGTTTGGAGCGAATTTTCCTCATGGATCCTTGACATTCGATAAGATTCTTTTAAGAACGAGGTCACCTGATCTGTACCTAATTGGTTTGACCTTTTTGTTGAATGCTCTAGACATGCGTTGTTGGTAGCATTGCATGTGGTGAGCTACGGCAAGTCGTTTCTCATCAATGAAGTCGAGGTGGGCGAGTTGATGATTAGCCTTCTCTTCTTCTGTCATGTTGCTTTGGGATGATATCCTGAGTGTTGGCAATTTGACCTCTGCTGAAATGACCGCTTAGTGCCGTAGACGAGTTCGAAGGGAGTTGCCCCAGTCGAAGTGCCCATCGTCGTTCTGTAGGGGAGTAATGCGAAAGGGAGCTTCTCGTGCCAATCGCGATAGGTATTTGTTGTCTTCTGAAGAATCTTCTTCATAATTTTGTTGGCGGCTTCGACTACACCATTCATTTGTGGATGATACGGTGAAGAGTTGAGATGTTTGATTCGAAATTCCTTGCATAGGGATTCCATTAGTTTGCTGTTGAAGTTTGAACCATTATTTATGACTAATAGTTCTGGAGCTCCATATCTGGCGATGATGTTCGCTCTCATGAAACGCACGATGTTGTTTGTTGTGACTTCTTTGAAGGATTGTGCTTCAATCCATTTGGTGAAGTAGTCGATTGCGACCAGCAAGAATCGATGCTCGTTGGATGCTTTGGGATTAATAGGCCCGATTACGTCCATGCCCCACGTTGAGAATGGCCATGGTTCGAATAACGGGTAAAGTCTTGTTAGAGGCACATGTACCTTGTCGCCGTAAATCTAACACCCGCATGTCGAGTGCGCGAAGTAGGACGAGGATGCACGCTTCATATTCAGCTATGTTGTTCGTGCAGGGAAAGGTGACTTTGGCCGCCGTTGGGTAATACTGTCCATATGGGGAAATTACCACAGCTTCTATTCCCGATCCCGAGGAATTGACTGCACCATCGAAGTACATCTTCCATCTTGGTTCTTGTTCCATGAGCAAGATGTTCTCATCTGGTAGTCCGATTTCTAAAGACTAATCCGTTCCTGGATACTTAGCGATATGATCAGCGATTGTTCTCCCCTTGACTGACTTCGTGGAATGAAATCGAATGTCGAATTCAGCGAGTTGCAATTGCCATTTAGAAACTGTTCCCATCAATGTTGGATCAGCGATTGTTCTCCCCTTGACTGACTTCGTGGAATGAAATCGAATGTCGAATTCAGCGAGTTGCAATTTCCATTTAGAAACTGTTCCCATCAATGTTGGCTTGTCAAAGAGGTATTTGAGTGGGTCATTCTCGGACACTAACAGGATCTCATAGTGCAGATATACCGTCGTAATATGTGGAGGACCCAGATGAGTGCACAGAAGGTACGCTCAGAAGTTATGTATCTCAACTCACAATCTATAAATTTCTTGCTGAGGTAATAGATCGCGTGCTCCTTGGTGCCTGGCAGTTGTTGGGCGAGCATGGCTTCAAATGATTCTTCCCTAACGGTGAGGTAGAGCATGAGAGGATACCCTGACTTTGGCGGGATAAGAACTGGTGGTTCTGTCAAATACGTCTTAATCTGTTCAAATGCCATCGTGCAATCATTGTCCCACTCAAATTTGACGTCTTTCTTTAATTTCTTGAACAGTGGTTTGCATGTGTCTGCTAGGTTGGAAATGAACCGTCCGATATAGTTAACACGTCCCATGAAGCCGCGCAACTCTTTGACTGACCTTGGAGCTAGGAGATCGCGAATTGCTTCGATTTTATTAGGATCAATCTCAATGCCTTTGTTACTGACGACGAAACCAAGAAGTTTGCCTGAAGTCGCTCCAAATACACATTTGGAGGGGTTGAGGCGCAACTTATACTTGCGAAGCCGTTCGAATAGCTTTCGAAAAATGGCGATCATGTCATCGACGTAGACTTCATTTTCGCGGTGCATCATATCATCAAATAAAACCACCATAGCATGTTGATAAGTTGCCCCGGCATTCTTGAATCCAAAAGGCATGACTCGATAGCAGAATGTGCCCCAGGGTGTCGTGAAGGTTGTTTTCTCTTTGTCCTCTTCAGTTATGCAAATTTGATTGTAACCAGAGAATCCATCCATGAAAGAGCACCTGTTGAATCCAATGGTATTGTCCACCAATAAATCGATGTGCGGGAGTGGAAAGTCATCCTTGGGACTTGCTTTGTTGAGGTCGCGATAGTCGACGTAGACACGGACCTTCCCGTTCTTCTTGATGACAGAGACTATGTTGGCAACCCATTGTGGATAGGTAGATACTTCAATAAAGTTAAACTTCAGCAGCTTATCCACTTCTTCCTTGATGGCAAGGGCTAGTTCGGGCTTGTACCGGCATTGCTTCTGCTTTATAGGATGAATTGACGGATCTGTTGGGATCCTGTGTTCCACAATTTCTGAATCTAGCCCCGACATATCTGTGTACGACCAAGCAAAGACGTCAGAGAATTCCCTAAGCAGGTTGACGATGTCTTCAGTTTCATCCTCTGATAAATCTGCGCCGATGAACAATTCCTTGGGGTCATCTTGAGTTCCGATGTCAATTGAAATCGGCTTCTGTAGAGTGATGTCCTTCGGCTCTTCATGTTGTTGAAGACCTTGTTCCAAGCCATAGTATCATTATATGGATTTAGGGTCGTCTACTGCTTCTCCGTCTTGTTCAGGGGTTTTCTTGAGTGCTCCCGAAGCACCGTTCCTGAAAAGGAGAAGAAATTAGAGTAATGTAGTCAAATAAATTATTTGAAATATTATTTCATGCGACAATTTATATTAAGGCATGCGTTTTTTACCAAAGAAAATGTTGTGGGGTCAGGACTTAGCGGGACCTTCGTCGTTTCCTCATATTCGCCCTGATCATCAACGATCCGATAGCACAAACGCCCTAGGTACTGCCTGGGGGTCACGTTACATATAGACATCCTTGCTAGTCCGCGACCAGAAAAGTAAAGATGGAAAGTTTCACTCGTCGAGATGCATGTCTGACTCGGCCAGGATCGACGCTTCTATCATACAAACTTCTTCTTTGGACTCTCGTGTCCCGGTCTTCTCGTCTTCTTGATCAGCCAAGACCGAGAAGAAATAAACCCCAATGTAATTCACATGTTCTGGAAGAAGATTGCTCTGAACATTCTGGGCAACTGTAGGCGCAGAAAATGTGATGGCTCCTTCATCTAACAGGTTATGAATTTTGAGCTTCAGAGCAATACAATCCTTTGTGTCATGCCCCGTTGCTCCTGAGTGGTACTGACAAACCACTTTGGGGTTGTATCCGAATGATGAAGGGTTGGTTGCTTTGGATTCAACGGGCTTGATGAAACCCATGTCCCTCAATCGAACAAACATGACATCGAGGGGATCGGGCGTTGGGGTTAAGTCCTCCAGCCTTCGTTGTGGACGCTCCATTTATGCAGGCCTTAGCTGCTCTTGTCCCACCATGTTGACGGGGGGGTCTGAAATGAGTAGCTTATGGGGCCAGGGGCCTAAGCGCGGCTACGACATACGTCCTTGGCGTGTACGAGGTCGGGGTGGAGTTGCCCCCATCGATTGCCTATTTTGTTCAGTAGTTACAATGAGCTCCTTGGGCTTGGGTTTCACTGTCGGTTTTGCAGAAGGGGAAGGGATTATCCCTTCTCGATTTACTCCATCAAGCTTGTCCGCATTGATGACCGCCTAGGCGAAGGTGGAGAATGTCTACCCGATCATGTAGGGCATGTACTCACGTGGAAGCAGCTGGAGGAATTCGCCGATGAGCTCCCTCTCTGTAAGCACCGGCTTTATCTGAGACGTGATGTGCCTGAACCGATAGGCAAATTGCATCACGTCTTCAGTGCGGTATCTCTTCAATTTCCGTAAATCCAAGATTGTAGGCGCCATCTCTACATTGAAACTGTAATAGTTGAGGAAGTCGAGGGCCGAGTCTTTAAACGTCGTACTGACTAACATCTTTGGTGTAGTACCAGTGCAGCGCTGATTCTGCCAAACTCTCTTTGAACATGGTGATGCATAATTTATCGTCTGCTGGATATACCTCCATATTGTGGCAGAAGTGCTTGAGATGTAGCTCCGGGCAGCCATTCCCGTAGAATTTCTCGAACTCGGGCATTTTAAACTTTGGCGGGACTTGTATTTTGAGGGATCTAATAGTTGGCGTACTCCCAGTTGTGTGCCCGGTACCCTTGGATGGTGTTTAGGCGTTCTTCCAACTTCGCCATGCGGCGAGCCTCCTCTTGATGCATTGAGACAATCCTAGCCTCGAGCCTTGTCTCGAAAGCGTTGGTCTGTTGTTGCTCTCCAAATAACTCGTCGACGATCGCTGCGTTGCGGGTTCATGGGCTTGGCAAGGCTGGTTCCACATGCGGAACTGAAGGGGTAGCAATTGGCGGGGGAATTCTGAAAGTGGGAGGTTTGGAGGTTGTTTGAGGATAGGGAGTTGGTCCGGTTGTTTGAGTGTGGGAGTGGGGAGTCGGCCCGTACGGCATTGGGAGGTAGGGAGTTAGCCCTTGGGATGTTGGTATGGTGGCAAATAAGGTTGAGGCATCGGAAGGGAGAGGGATGGCCCACTCATGTATGGGTTAGGTAAAGGTGCTATACTTATGGAGGTAGCGGATCTGGGCATGGCCGGGTTATAGGAAGGTAAATTGTTTGATGGGTGATAAGGAGGCAAAGTGTTTGATGAAGTGTTTAGGTTAGGATGGGATGGGTATTGTGGTGTTTGGGGTCCTGGCATGACGAGAGGAAGGTGAGGGTTTAGAGGTGTGGCTGCTAACTGTGGCTGCTAACTGTCTTTGGAGGAGTTCTGCCATCATCGTCTTTAGGGAAGAGAATTTGGTTATGAGAGACTCCACCTTGTCTCCCAGTGAAGGACTACCGGCGCCTTGGGCTAGCATGTTTGAAGCAGTGTTGAAAGGAGCTGCAGCCAGCATCACTGACGGTGCTGCAGATGCGAGTGGTGGGATGTACAACGGTGTGGTTCTCCCGTATGAGGGTTGCCCGACTGTGAGTACAGTCTGGGCAACGGCGGGAAGACAGAGATTGGGAAAGGCGAGGCAGCGTCCATCGAGGCCGAAAATTCGATGGCAGTGGGTGATGAGACTGCAATGGTGACCCCAGCGGCCGGGGCTATCTCCTCTTCTACAGTCGAGGACAAGACCATGGGAGTCAGCGCTGGTCCTGCCGAAGCTTCAGCCATCACTGCTTTGATGGCACGGTATCTGGGACGCTTTCGGTAAGGGGCTATTGCTCAGTACCTTGGCTTGGTAAACAAAGAAAAATTCGATCAGCATCAAGCAGTGATATTATGGATGCATGACATGTAGTGATGCATGATATGTCTAATGCAGGGATTGGATTGTTGTCACTCGAATTTAACCCCAAAAGAGAAGAAACGAATTAAATAGAAACCAATAAGTTCAACATCTTCATAAAAGTTAAAATACAATCAACTAAAAGGAAAGATAGAATGAGCTCGCAGGCCTGATAGCCGCATGAAGACGTCGTCGATCAGGTGCGATCCCACTGAGCATGACGCTTCCTCCAGAAACTAGGACTGAGCTGCGCGATCCTCCTCCTTGGGTTCTGGTGGAAGTTCACATATTTCTTCTGTGAGAGTCATCCATATGCGGGAGACATCTTGACCACCCTGTCGTCGAGGCTGATCGGTCGGAAGAGCTGCTGCGGAGTTATTCTGGTCCTCGGGTTCAATCCCAGCTGGTGTCGAACTTGGAACGGCACGTCGTAGGAGGTGCACCCAAACCCCATGATTGGAATGAAGTATCCATCCGTCGAGGAAGTGATGGCATCATCCGTGTCGAAGCAAGGGGCTCTCTGGTAGAAGTCGGCGGGCTCCAGAGAACGGAATAGTGCGTCGACTCCAACAAAGGTGCGTATAGGTAGGCGGGCTCGCTCCACAATGCGGGCCAGCAATCCTGGTATGTGTTCTCTCGTGAAGGCTTCTTCTATGATCCCGAGATGTGTGTAGAACCACACTTGCAGTAGAGCCGGGCAGAAGGTCATCTTGTGGTTGCGGACTCCTCGCTTGGCTTCACGCACGATGTTGCTGAGGCTGAAGTTGGTTTCTCCAATCAGGTTGGGCAGGAAAGGAGCGCCATCCAAAATGGCTTTGGTGATGTAGGCGGCTCGTCTGTTGATTGTCTTCTCATTTTGCGGGTACAATATCGTCCCGACAAATAGCAGGACGAACGCTCGCGCTGATCCTTGTCCTTCACCCATGCGCGGGTTGTATAGTAGCATTTGCAGATCGATGATGCCATTGACGCTGATGTCTCCTTGGGAATTGAATAGTCCGGGTACACTTGCCGACGGAATTTGGAGAAGCCTCGCTATGTATTCCTTCGGTTTGTTAATCCTAGGCAAGGGCAGTATTCCTGTGCGGTGGGGCATTTCAGCAAGGTTGATGTACTCTTCGTAGAGTGGCGCCAGCGTCAAATCCCCAAAGCGGAAGATGAAAGAATCCGGATCCCAGCGCGCCACCAGATTCTACAGGAGAGCCCAATCCAACTCCAAGCGAATGAGGTGGAAGAGCCCCTTGAGCTTGGACTGCACGAACTCGAGCTCGGATGGCCTTAGCAACGGCAACCACTGGTGGAGGTGATGGGCATCAGGCATGTTCTTCTGTCACAGTGAAATGGGCTCCATGAAGTCTTCCTGCATAATAGAGCGTCATTCGGGGATGATAACATTCCAATCCCTAACCCTAGTATAGTATGATTCGGCACGCAATTTGTGCAATCGTGTTCAAGTAAAAGAGAATGTAGGCAATTACAAGAACAATTGTGAATTGAAATGCATTCATGCGATTATGAGTGTGTATGGATGTATTAAAGCGGTAAAATGAGTTAGGGAAGGGAGAAAAGGAATTTGGAACCCCCGTGACCAACCCAAACCGCTGCAAAATGAATAGAGTTAGTGTCACGATTTATCACATACAACACATACCAGAACATGTCCCTACACGAGTAGTAGTCACTTAGTAACAAGCAAATGCACGTGCGGCGTCTAGTACCCGTAGTGGGCTAGCAATTCTAGACTCGGATGAAGGTTTCTAAGACCTCCCTCGGACTAAGGGAGGCGGGTCCCAGTCCATAGCCTACAAGCCGTAAGAAGCAGCCGAGGCCGTGCCTTTCGGTGACCCCTTAAAGATCCTATTCCTGGGTATAGGGACTTACCTAGGTATGCCTAATAAAGCGGCAAACAACACAGGTACGAGATCATACAAAGGGCACCGAGCCAATCAATTACATGCGAAAATAAGCAACTCCCCTACGCATGCGGTAAAAAGTTTTCAGTAGGAATTCACATGCGACGGCTCCCCAGCGGAGTCGCCATCCGGGATGTACGAGCGCCTTCCGGCCTATCACGCGCGAGGCGGCTCAGGCAACTCGAGGATCCGGGCCCGCTCCCTTTGAGGCCCAGTCCGGTCGACGTTACGGCTCGAACGCCGGACGCTGCGGAAAGGGACCTAGGGTTGGGTCTTCCCTTGATTCGTAAACGGGTCTGCGGGACGTTTCACCAACCATTTTCAGTTCCCTGAAGGTGGCGAGCGAAAGGCTGCGTAAGACATCACTCACGAATTTTGGGGAAGGCTCATGGAGCGGCTCGGTCTGCCGTCACCTCATCCTAAATGGTTCCGAAAAAAGGATAGTGTTTACTTTAACTTTGGAAAACTTGTTCGGAGTCGCCACCGACTTAGTTTAAAAAGTATGATTTTAAGTCGAAAAAATCAGAGTTTGGGTTCGGGGATTCCTATTTACTAACCTTTGTATCCTACAACATGCGAAAAGGGTGGCGATTTGTCCAAAAAAGTTTAACTTTCGATTGACGGGTGTTGGGCCCTGATCCGGGAGTAGGCCGGACTCTTATCGACATTTTAACGGGCGTTGGGCCTGACTTTAAGTTGGTTGGATTAAAACACACATGCGACGTCCAACCTAAAGCCTAAACAAGCGTGCAATCACAAGCAAGTATTTAGATCAAAAGGGCTGGGAAGGGCGGTGATTGCGGGCCTATACACTTGGGCCCGTAATCCGTTACAAGTAGATTTGAATAAAATTCGGGGAAGCCCGCACCTCCCCTTTGTACCTTTGATTGATGGTTGGGGCCGTTTTAAATCATCGAGCTTGCGGTTTTTTAGGCCGGGGTGGATCCACACGTTTTGATACACGCGCATTCGAGTTAATCTTCGAAATTCCGGTGTTGATCTTCCGAGATTAAGTACTCGGTATACATGCGAGGAAAAATGTAAAAATGGGTAGTATCATCAAATTCGAATGGAATTCAATTAAATTGAGAAAGGTGAGGCTTGTCTTACCGTTTAATCAATGATGTTCTCTTGATGTAAAGATCGTCGAAAATATCCGAGAAGTTCTCCCGTATTTCACATGCAAAATAAAGAGAAGATAAATGTTAGTGATGCACATAAATCCAAGCAAAACAAAGATTGAAGTCCAAATGCTAAGAAACACATTCAGATTGCATCCCACCATAAGTATAATTATTAAAGGTCAAAAGAAGGTGATTAAAAAAATGTTAAGTTTAAGGTTCGCAGCTAAAAATCAGAAAAGTCAAGGGATGGTGGGTTTATTACCTGGAAAGGGGATGGCGTTTTGTGGCCCAATGGTCGAAGCCCACCCTTCTTTTGCCTAAATTCCAAATCAGACGTGGGATGAAGAAAAGAAAGCCTAAAGTCTTCTCTGATTTCACCCAAGGACCAGGATCGCTCCAAGGCTTTGTCACCGAGGTTAGCCCCTTTGAGAGACAGAGCCGGTGGCGACGACTGCTCAAGAGACGACGAAGCATGGGGCTTGATATCGGGAAGCATCGGGGAGGAGGTTCGTCAAGATTGTGACTGAGGAGGGAGGCTCCGTCGAGAAGACTTCAGATCCGGGCGCATGAGGCGACACCCAGGGTGAGACGACAAGTAAAGCGGTTGGGAGTGTCAAGCGGAGGGGTGGATGGCCACTGTAGGAGGCGCTGGACTTGGGGGGGCAACGCCGGGATTAGAGTATGAGGGGGTTTTGGGGAAGGACGGGTGCCGGAGGAGAACGCTGAGGAGAAATCTGAGAAGAGGTCGCATCTGAAGGAGGGCGCCGGGAAGCCGGATCTGACGAGTTTGGAAGACAGCCGGCCATGTCGGGGAGCACCGGATCTGGACTCGCCGTAGGTTCATCGAAAGGGGGTGGACCACAACCGCTGGTTTTGAGGTGCTAGAGGTAGGTTCGCTGTAGCTGGAAATACTCAGGGAAGATGGGTGTGCCATCGGATCTCCGGCCGCGGGGCTGATTCAACGAGGCACCAAACCTGGCAGATCTGTGCATAGCCGGTCGATGAGAGATTCTGTCGAGGTTGGGACGCTGCGGTTGCAAAGGTCTGGCTTCGGGGAGGGTTGTCAGTGTCGCCGCGCTACTCTTCTCGGAGGGGAGTCTTGGGGACACTGCTAGGACAGTCCAGAGTCGGAGACTGAGGACAAGGCTGTCGTCGTTGAGAGGGCGACTGTAATCTGAGGACGTCTAGGGATATGGATTTGTCGCCGTTGGATTTGGGGATGACCATTGCTGGAAGGGACGTAGGGGAGGCCGTGACTCCTTTCTGGAAAGTAACTGTGGGGGGAACCGCCTCTGGGATATGCCGTCTGTGAAGTTGTTGGAAGCGAGGTTGAAGGGTCGCCTTCTCCAGGATATACACCTACACAAGAAAGAAAACAAATTAAGATGGAAAGAGAGGGAGAGAGAGAGAGAGAGAGAGAGAGAGAGAGAGAAAGAGCTCAATTGCAGGGATCGTCGTCGATTCTGATTTGAACAGGGCCGGAGAAAGGGGTGGTGTCGACACTACGCCACAGACTGGGTGACAGTCGAAGAGGGGAGGAGGTTGTGCAAGGAGAGTTTGCCGTGGAATTTGACCATGAGTCGTCGGACTCTGGCCGTTGGGGAACCAGATCGGTGACAAGTTGTTGCGATCCGATCCAAAAAATCAGTAACCGAATGTGAAATTCCAAGCAAAATCCCGAAACCAAGCCAAAGGCCGAAAACCAAGCCAAAAGCAAAACGTCCTTCGTCCAAATCTAATCCTCTTACATATATTCTCCTAGGATCCCCCAATTCCCTCCATTATTTTCATTATTAAATATAATTTAAAATTCTCCGATAATCCCTTCATAATTATGCCAAATCTTGCCTTTCCTGATTTCTCCTGACGTAGACTTGAAGAGGACCTTTAAGCCGCGCGATCCCCTCCGGCTCCAGCTCCGGCTCGACATCCCGTTCTATAACAACTTCCTCCTCCTCAACAACAGCCTTGTCCTCAAGGCGGAACTCCAGGAACTTTTGTAATAAATCATCAACATCTATCCACAACGCACCATCCTGAGACTGTCCTTGCCAACGAATTAATACTTGTCGTCGATCACCCCCCGTTGTCCTTAATGCACGTCGCGCGAGGCTCTCTGTCGGTCCGACAAGAGCAAGTAATGGCTCCCCAAGACTATCTGACGGGATAGGTTCGACGGGATGATTCCCACGGACACGCTTCAACTACGAAACTTGAAATACCGGATGAATCCGAGAAAACTCGGGAAGTTGCAAACGATAGGCCACTGATCCCACTCGTTCGATAACCTCGAATGGCCCATAAAACCTTGCTGCCAGTTTGTGGAAGTGGCTAGTGGCCACTGACAACTGTCAATGCGGCCGAACTTTGAGAAAAACCTTGTCTCCCGGCACAAATTCCAACGGTCACCTATGCTTATTCGCTTGCTGTGTCATTTTCTGTTGTGCCCGCTGCAAATTAAGTTTGAGGTGGCGTAATATTTCATCACGACTGCCCAACACCTCCGCCACGGTGGCGACTTGGCACTTGCCCGGTCGGTAGCGATGCATAGTAGGTGGTGGACGTCCGTAAACAATCTCAAATGGGGTCATTCTTGCACTTGTTTGGTAGGAAGTGTTATACCAGAATTCCACCCATGGAAGCCACGCAACCCATTTCCTAGGTTGCTCACATATAAAACACCTCAGGTAGGCTTCAATAATCCTGTTTAAGACCTCCATTTGCCCATCTGTCTCTGGGTGATAGGCAGCGCTAAATCTCAATTTTGTCCCTTGCAAGCGAAATAATTCCCTCCAGAACGAACTCACAAATATCGGGTCTCGGTCACTCACAATGAAACTTGGAATGCCATATAACCTGAAAATCTCGTCGACAAAAGTCTGCGCCACTGATCTTGCAGATAGGGGGCTCCATAAAGCTATAAGGTGACAGTATTTAGATAATCGGTCCACCACGACCATTATAGAAGAGAAACCTCGTGACTTGGGTAGGCACGTAATGAAATCCATAGAAATGTCTTCCTATACCTTGTCTGGGACCGGTAGAGGTTGTAATAATCCAGCTGGTGACATAGCCTCATACTTAGCTTTCTGGCATTCCAAGCACTCGGCTACATAACTACGGACCCGTTTCGCCATCCCACGCCAATAGACACTCGTAGTAATCCGCTTATAAGTCCGCCAAGCACCTGCATGTCCTCTCATTGAGGTGTTATGAAATTCAAAAAGCAAACGGGGTACCCACTCCGAATGTTCGGATAACACCATTCTATGCTTAAAAAATACGATTCCATTTTCCAGAGTAAATCTCGGATGTGATGATAGGTCAACTTTCAGGTCTACTTTTATTCCTTGGATAAATTCATCCGTCTCTTGCTCGCTGATGATGTCTAATGTGGCGGGCCATACCAAACTACTCAATGCCGCCAACTGTCCTTCATCATCCCGTCGAGACAAAACATCTGCCGCCGAATTAACTTTGCCTGGCTTGTAAATAATCTCGAAATCATATCTGACGAGCTTAGCTACCCATACCTGCTGAAATGGTGTCCCTATACGCTGAGATAATAAATACTTCAAACTCTGGTGATCGGTTCAGACCGTAAATTTGCGGCCTATCAAATATGGACGCCAATGTTGTACCGCCAAGACTAGTGCCATTAATTCTCGCTCATACGCAGATTTAGCCATTGTCACTGGGCTGAAAGTTTTGCTAAAATAAGCTATCGGTCGCTCCTCCTGCATCAAGACTGCTCCTACATCTGTTCCTGACGCATCACACTCTACCACAAATGATTTCAAAAAATTTGGCATGACTAGAATGGGCGCCATCGTCAGAGCTCCCTTAATGTTTTAAACGCAGAATTTGCCTCATTCGTCCAATGGAAAGGGGATGGGGCATCTTTCTTTAGTAATTCCGTCAAGGGACGGGCGATGGAGCCATAATTACGGACAAACCGTCGATAATATCCTGCCAGTCCCAGGAACCCACGAACTCCTTTTGTTGAATGCGGAACCGGCCACTCCCTCACGGCTTTGACCTTTGTTGGGTCCATGGCGACTCCCCTCTCCGAGATAATGTGTCCTGAGTATTCTACTTCAAGAATTCCAAAAGCACACTTCCTTTGGTTTGCCCAAAACTGATGGCGATCCAGAATGTTCAGTACGGTCCTCAAGTGATCCAAATGATCGCTCAAGGATTCGCTGTATATCAAAATGTCGTCGAAGAAAACCAACACAAACCTCCGCAGATAAGGTCGGAACAGATCATCCATCGTCGATTGGAAGGTCGATGGGGCATTCATGAGGCCAAATGGCATCACCAGAAACTCGTAGTGCCCGCTATGCGTGCGAAATGTTGTCTTCGAAATATCCTCGTCCGCCATACGAATCTGTTGGTACCCGGCTTGCAAGTCGATCTTAGAAAAGATAGTTGCTCCTGCCAGTTCATCCAACATATCTTGAATCATTAAAATCGGGTATTTATCCGGAATCGTGACCTTATTTAATTCCCGATAGTCAACACAAAAACGCCAGCTCCCATCCTTCTTCTTGACCAGTATTACCGGGCTCGTGAATGGACTGGTGCTAGGCTAGATTATCCCTGCTAATAGCATGTCGGCAACTAAGCGTTCAATCTCATCTTTTTGCGCATGTCCGTATCTGTAGGGCCTAACAAATATTGGTCTCGTGCCCGGCTGCAGCTCGATTCTGTGTTCCGTTGCTCGTCGAGGAGGCAAACCTTTCGGTTCTCCAAATACAGTCGAATACTCTTCCAGGAGCAAGTGTACAACCATGGGTAACTCATCCCCCACCTGTTTGGTTCCCTCACCTTTTGCTATTACCACCCATAACTCGCCGCTCGAGCTCTTCAGTAACGATCGCAGACCCATCGGGGATCTACAAAGCGTCGGATCGCCGAACAACACAACATGCTTCCCTTCCTGCTCAAATCTCATGCTCATGGAATCCCAATTCATCTTAACATCTCCTAAGGTCACTAGCCAAGCAACCCCCAATATGACATCAACATCCCGTAGAGGAAAGAAATAGCCATCAATCTCCGTCTTGCAAACTTGTAGGTCGAGGAGCAAGTTCCGACACCAACCGGATGATTGCAATCTTTGCCCGTCTCCCAATTGAACTAAAAATGTCTATGTGGGTTCCACGACCAAACCTACTAGGAATGGAGATAAAAAGTTATGGCTAGCCCCCACTATTTCCCCCTATGCTCCCACGAACACGCATTGTCTTGGGCCTAGTTAATCCCGCCATGGAAAAAATTGGGAGGGTCACTCCTTCAGTTGAGTTCTCCTCGTACTCTTCTATCACCACATCCTCAGTTAACTCTGCACACTCCACCAGCTCAAATCCCGGTAACCCGTAATCGCCCTTCACGATCACTCTCAATTGTTTGTTCGCACATTCATGTCGGGGGTGGTATGGTTCTCGGCATCGAAAACACAATTTCTTCGCGCATAAGTCGGAATACTCCTGCTGTGACAACTTACGAAAAGGACCTCTAGTCTGTGGAGGGCCATGCCGGGTTGTCGGCGCCATCGTGGGTTGAGTAGGTCGGGATTCAGTAACTTGCGCTAACCTGGTGGAGAACGTCGCGCCAGCCTGCCACTCAAAGCTCCCGCTAGCACGGTTCATAGCCCCTCATGGAAGTCGCGTTGCATATCGCTGTGGTCGACCGGTTGCCCCCAACTGGTCATACTGGAGCTAGAGTTCTAAGCTGCGCGCCAGATGCATTGCAACCTCTAGGTTAGTTGGATTCCATACTCTAATGCGCAAACGAATCGCTTCATCCAGCCCGCTGAGAAAATATCCCAAGTAGTTCGCTTCCATCAACCCTAGGATGTGGGAAGTGAGCCGCATAAATTCCCGGAAGTAGTCCCCTACTACTCCCTCTTGCTTGATCGACGCCAGTTGTTCGTACGGGCTACCTTGGTACCGTCCATCAAATTGACCGATCAACGCTTGCGAGAACTCATACCAGGTGATGTGGGTATGTCGTGCCCGGTACCAGCGAAACAAATCTAACGTCACATCTTCCATAGCCACCATGACTAATTGAATTTTCTATGACTCTCCTACCCCGTGTGTTTCGATGTATTGATCCATCGTTGCTAACCAGCCCAAAGGATTATGACCATAAAAAACGGGTAGAGACTTCATCGATGAATAAACGTGGTCGGGTGAATCCTTGGCTGGGGACAACGCCGCTGGAGGTTGTCGAACGATAGCCCCCGCCGCATATGTTGGCAGAAGAACCACTCATGTCATCGTGGTAATCCGGTCATCAGTCGACGGTGGTGCCTGTTGCGCAGTAAGAATGTGTAGGATTTCCTGTAACTGACGATCAGTGTCTTCCCTTGAATCAACAACCTGATCGGCCAAGGTTTCCAAGCGTTGATCAACGACCGTCAATCTTCCTTCTATTTCGCCCACTTTCGTCTCTAACTCCAATATCCTGGTCGTATTGGTTGCCGTCCATGTCTCCATCTTCATTTCCCGGCAATGGATATCTGGACCGCCTTGGGAGGCTTACAGCAGGAACTGGTCTCTCTTCGCTGGATGGCTACCGTTTGGGAGGAGACGAATTGCCACAACCCTGAAATAGAAGAAACAAACCAATACCTGGACCGGCAAGGTAAGGCAGGTTTGGGACTAACCTTGATTGTAGAGTAGTGGTCGGGGTACGACCACTTTACATGCTGCGAGCTGATGGTCGGTATTTGTGGGATGACAGCAAACAGTTAGGACTCTAGTAGCCGGAAGATCGCCACAGCAGGAGTGTTCGTTGGCGCTGCCGCTAGGGGAAACCTGCACAAGTGAAGAAGACGTAGTAATAAACGAATCCCTTCATGAAGCCGCAAAGCCTCAGGAGGTGACATTTAGCGACTTCTTGTTCCTCAGAGAAGGGGAGACGCTGGTTTTTCCAAGAGCTGCTGGCGATAGAGGAAGAAGAGATGCGTTGCAGTTGCTGATGTTGGAGACTTTGAAGAGGTTGATTCGAGATGGCTGGGAATCCCGTGAGCTTCATTGTCTGCGCTGAGGCAAGCTGAAGATAAGTTGATCGCTAGCATCCTCCTTCTTCATTGCTGATGTTGAGTTTGGGCTCATCCAGGGGTTCCACCTTGCGGGCCTTCCTTACCTTGGTTGGGGATGGCTTTGAGGCTCCAAGGGCGATGAAGCTCCTCAGGTCAGCGTCTGCCTCCCTCTTCTCTTCTTCTCTTTTCTTTTCTCTTCTTCCCCCTCTGTTTTTTTTCTAGGAAGGTCTCCCTAGAAAGGAATCATCCACCCCTTTCAGAAGCCTCCTCATTCCCTTTTAAGAAGAGTCCTCTTATGGTTTTGCCGATTCTACCCCCCGAACTTTCTGGTTAGCCTCTTTTCTCTCAGCCCGGTTCCTTCCCCCTCCGAAATTTAATGAGATTTCTTTGATTTTCATCTGAAAGCTCCTGAATTGGTTTAAGTCTCGTTACTCTGGTTGGGTGCAGTAAAATGGGGGCTGTTGTGAAGTTCGTTGGGGAACATGTGTGTTCTTACTCTTCAGTCTACTGAAGATATTGCCGGAGCAGCTGATTTCAGTCTGCTTGAAGATATTGTCGGGGTATCTTCATTGCAGATGATCCTCTGGTTTGCAAAAATTCCTTGGCCAGGTGGATAGGCGCGTCAGAGGTTGAAGAAGCGTGTTTCAGTTAGTTATTGCCGAAGGCATTTCTGGGAAACATTTCTTCTTCTTCTTTTTTATTCTTCTTGCGTGTGTAAGGGTATTCTGAAGGTGCTCTGCTGTAAGATTTTTGCCGGGACTGATTGTAATAAATAAATAAAAATAAAATAATAAAAGGATGGGATGGGCTTGGGCCAAGAGGATAAGGGATGGGCTTGGGCCATGAATGAACTTGGGCTTTGGCCATTTTGTTAGGCACATTATGGGCTGAAAATAAGTGTTTGCGGCGCACATGTTAATTTAAGGTATTACAAAATCCAATCATTCGAAATTCGTATGAAAAAAAATTATACCGCTTTGATTTCAGGATAGTAAACCATAAGGGGATACGGCGAAATTGGTAGACGCTACGGACTCAATTGGATTGAGCCTTGGTATGGAAACATACGAAGTGACAACTTTCAAATTCAGAGTAACCCTGGACTTTAAGATGGGATAATCCTGAGCCAAATCCTGTTTTACGAAAACCAACAGCAGTTCGTAACGCAAGAATACAAAAAGAATAGGATAGGTGCAGAGACTCAATGGGAGATGTTCTAACAAATTGAGTCTACTGCGTTGAGTTGGTAAAGGTAAAGGAATTCTTCTATCGAAACTCAAAAAAAAGGGGGCGGGCAAACTATATTAAGACGCCGCGAGTCTATATTTATTTTGATGATTATATGTAAAATGAAAGAATTCTTGGGAAGTGAATTGATGGGATGGCCTAAAGACTCGAATCTTCATTGATTATATCATTTAGACAAAATTGACACCAGGATTTGAGAAATTTTTTTGAAAAAAAACTTAATGGCACAAGAATAAAGATAGAGTCCCATTCTACATCTCAATAGTGACAACAATGAAATTGAAAGAAAGAGGAAAATCCGTCAACTTTATAAATCGTGAGGGTTCACGTCCCTCTATCCCAAAAAAACATTTGATTCGTAATGCTTTCTTTAGACTATTTTTTTTTCTTTCTTATTCGTTTTTTCTTTCACATAGTTATATACACGAGTGTATCATTTTTTGTATTAACCCAACTTGAGTCTGGTGTTATATAAGGTACATACAAAGTAAGATCAATTCACTTTTCAATTGACATAGAACGAAGTCATATCATAAAATGCGGATGATATATTAAGTAAAATAATAGTCGGGATAGCTCAGCTGGTAGAGCAGAGGACTGAAAATCCTCGTGTCACCAGTTCAAATCTGGTTCCTAGCATAGAATTCAGTTGTATGAGTATTTATTCAACAAATCCATTCATATATCCAACATAATGGATACGGATCAACATACAAATTTATGAATCCATATCCATATTCATTAATAGCATCAATTAGCATACATACTTAGCCATCGAAGTATTTATAACTCTCATGTTATCCTTTGTATTCTATTCCATTTCAATTTCAAAATCGCCGACGAAAAGTTCTAGATTTATAGAAAGAGGCTAAAAATATTCTCTCATATAGAAAATCATATATAAAATCTGCGAATTAGATTATCTTCTTTTTTCTTTTGTTCCCGTTCTCCTACTCATCATATATAAAATCTGTGAATTAGATTCTCTTCTTTTTTCTTTTGTTCCCGTTCTCCTACTCTGTTTGTTCTTCTTCAAGATCAAGAAGAACGTTATGACTTGATACAGATATGTCTATGCAATACAGAATTGAAAGGTTCAATTAGTTGGTTGAGAGACCAGACCCAACCAAGCAAAAGTCTATTCTTAGTAAGTTGATATATAGGAATATACACGATGAATTTTAGATAGAGTCGAAATAAAATCGTATATTTTTTTTTGTTCATATTCTATTTCCTCATTCTTTTTAAGCGAACTTCAAGAGTCCCTGTAAAATATGCACGAGGTACAAAGTGCATAATTCGAAATTCATTTTCATTTGAATTTCGATTATTGGTACAGTTGATCACAAATAACAAGAAACAAGTACCCTCTAATTTCATTTGAGAATTTCCAATGAATCCAGAATTGAATGATAGCACAAAAAGAAGAAAAACCTGAATAGGAAAATTTAGCACATTAAAATTACGAATGAGAACTCACGGACTTTGCTTGATTTTGAAGATAACATACATAGAAATACTATTTGCCTATCCGGAGTTATCAAAATGAAGATTAGTTTATTGGTATTCAATGAGCATCTTGTATTTCAAAAAAATTCGGGGCAATGTAATCCTTATGTAAGGGCCATCCTATCCAACTTTCGGGCATTAAGAAACGTTTCAGTCGTGGATGAGTATCATAATGGATTCCTAACATATCATAAGATTCCCGTTCTTGAAAATCTGCACTTTTCCAAACCCAAAAAAACAGAGGGAATTCGAGGATTCCCACCGAGTACAAATACTTTTATGCATATTTCTTCCGGTTGATCTATATTATACTCTATTCTTGTAAGATGATACACACTAGCTAGCAGTCCACTAGGTGCTACATCATAAGCATATTGAGCGCGTAGATAATTGTAACCATATACATATAAAATCACATCAATGGAATTCCAATCCTCGGGCTTTATTTGTAAAGTTTCTATTCCTTGGTAATCGAATCCCAAGAATCTATGAACTAGCCCGTGTTTGATAAGCCAAGTCGTCAACCGACCCTGCATCTTTTTCCTATCTCCCAAATTTTTAGTTTGTTTATTTTAATTTGTATAAATTAAGTAGTTCACATTTACGCTGAGAAATTTATTTAAATTAATTGTTTTTTTGTTATTCTAGACACTATAGACTAGGAACTATAGAAAGGAATTTTTTTCACTAATTATTCATTAATTCATGGTAAGATACTGAGCTTTTGTATTTGAAAAATAGTTCCGGCGGTATCTCGGAAAGAAATGGTGATTGATAGAGTAATCCGTGATCATAATTTCCAGTATAACTACTGCGTCTAAGATGAAACTTGTGATTGGTCGTAAAACATCAACTCCCCCCTTGAGATCTAATTCTATCTTCGTAGATTTCTCTAGATAGTTTCTTACGAAGTTTTGTTATAGCATCAATAACCGCCTCGGGTTTAGGCGGACAACCTGGCAAATAAACACCGACAAGAATTAACTTATCGACTCCCCGAACGGTACTATAAGAATCGGTACTGAACATCCCCCCTGTAATTGTACATGCTCCCATAGCAATAACATATTTTGGTTCACGCATTTATTCATATAATCTCAAAAAAGAAGGAGCCATTTTCATTGTGACTGTCTCGGCTATTAAAATTAGATCCGCTTGTCTAGGACTCGATCTTGGTACCAATCTATACCGATCAAAGTCAAACCGTGATCCTATTAATGAAGCAAATTCAATGAAACAACAACTAGTACCATAAAGAAGGGGCCATAAACTAGAGAATCCTGACCAATTTGAAAGATCATTTGACGTCATTGAAATAACTGAATTTTGGATTGTTCGAGTAAGTAAAGGAATTTTTATGGAATTTATAACTGTCACAATGTTTTTTTTTTTACTTTTTTGCTGAATATTCAGGAACTAAGACCATTCCAATGCTCCATTTCGCCATGCATAAACTAAACCAACAATTAGGATAAACATGAAAATTAAAGCTTCGATAAATACGGATATCCCCACTATATCGAAACTCATTGCCCATGAATACAGAAAAACCTTTTCAACATCAAAAACAACAAAAACCAGAGCAAACGTATAATATCATATTCGAAATTGTAACCAAGCATCACCCATCGGTTCGATACCCGATTAATAACTTGAAAGTTTCTTTGGACCTTTCCTAATCGGGGCTAAAATTCCGGAAATTAGAAATGCAAAAAGTTGAATACCACTTGATATTATGAGAAATACCCAGAAAATATCATATTCATAAAGAAGAAACGTAGATGAACTCCTCGGGAATGTGAAAAAATACCCGATCGTCTTAGTTGATTCAGCCATAATTCCTTGTCAATTCATCCATAACTGTTTAGTAAAAAAGAATACACTTGGGTCGACCCAACCGAGTTTCATTTGTTGGCCGTAGTACAGATCTTGTTTACTTAAAAAATTCATCATCCAGTGAAATCTTATTTGTTTACTTCATTTTAGATTATGTAAATACAAATAGAAAATACTTCTTTAGATCTTCTATTTTCTATAGATATCATATTTCTATAGATATTGTAGTTCAATAGATATCTATATATAGAGAGGAGGTAAAAAACGCTACTGTTCTGAGTTTTTATAAAAATTCTACAACTGAAAACTAAAGAAAACTTGCTACGTCATTCAGTTTTTCGTTTTATTCAGTTGAAAAAAGGAATTCAAATAAAATTGAATTCCAATAACAAATTGAATTAATATTCAAATTTATATTCGATTGGAAATTGATTTCCATTTTTTTCGATTCAAATTCGATGTTTTAGCTTAAAAGTCAAAAGGATTTGATTACTAAATCAGAAATAATATAGTAATTGATTGTATTACTAGTATAGTCTTATTACTAATATAATCGTATTCTTACCACATTTGATTCTTATTTTGTTGTATATATAGAATTTGATATACAATAGATAAAGTATATATATGCATGCTAATTGGATTCAATTATTAATCCAAATAAATTCGAAAGAATAGAATATGCGATTTTTTAGTTTTGAATGGATTAGTGCGATATGATATCTATTAGGGCTATACGGATTCGAACAGTAGACCTTCTCGGTAAAACAGATCAAACTGATCATTATCAAAATTATTCGAACTGTTTCAAAGACTCAACATGCTTTTTTTGCATTGGGCTCTTTCGTTGACTGAAATAACTATCAGTCAGTCAGCCATCTTTTTTTTTTTTTGCAAATCAAATAAAGAAATGGCTCCACCTGCCCGGATTCATTATTTTGATTTTACCTCATGGGAAATACCAAAGTGTTTCAAAGAGGGGTTTCTTGGTTTCTTGACGTAGGTCTGCTCCTTGCGGAGAACAACCTAAGTTAAATGAAGTCTATATCCCCCCCCTCGCCCCCCGCTTAAGAAAGCAAATATCAAACCTCATACACCTTAAAGTTAATAGGGAGAAAAGAGAATTTGTTGAGGGCCTTCTACTCATTATACCAAGCATTGAATAGATTGAGGTATTCACCTTATCAATATCTAAAATCAAAGATGCGTCCTATTTGGTGCTTACTGAAACAAAGGGGACACCGAAGCGAACGAAGAATCTTTTGTCAGGCGATTGTTTTCTTGTTTTGTTCTCTAAACGATGGAGTAAGACATCAATGATTGCGCAATAAGAACAATCTTTTGAATTCCATCATGTGATCTTTGGAAAACATTGGCGCACATGTAAACGAGGTGCTCTACCTAATTGAGCTATAGCCCTTGTGTTCTTGTGTTTGTGATACATAGAATATTATGCATGTAGATAATTTCTTGTCAAGATGAATAGTCCATGATTCAACACATATTCCTTTGGTTGATTGGTATGATATGCTACGCAGTAATATCGAATTGATCATTCATCGCTGTACTACGATTAAGATGAGTTCCTTTGCGTTTGGTTTTCATTGTGATCATCAAAGACACCTACTTAACTCAGTGGTTAGAGTATTGCTTTCATACGGCGGGAGTCATTGGTTCAAATCCAATAGTAGGTAGATTTTATTAGATACCCGAGTTTTGGTATCTAATAAGTTTTATTAATTTAAACTATCTTCTTTTATTTTTTGAATTCTTTTATATTCATTTTTTTTAATCAATGGGCGGAATAAGAAAAACAAGAATAAAAAAAAAGCATCGATAGCCATAGGTTCCGATTAGATAGAAATTTCTGTGATTATTTGTACACACTGACTGGTTGTAAACCCGCATTGATAGCCTCGACTCGGGTCCTAGCCCGTCGAACAGCTAGGGTTCCTTCAATTGTTTGTCTCTTGCCTTCTACTTTTCTTAAGTTAGCTTCCGCTAGTTCAGGAGTTTCTTGAGCTTCTTGTGGATCAATGTCACTACCCTTTTCCGCGTCATTTACTAAAATAATAATCTCATTATTGCCTATTCTAGCAAAACCGCCCAGCAGAGCCATCGTTAACCATTCATCGTTAAGGCGTATTCTTAATATACCTATATTCACAGTTGTGGCAATAGGGGCATGGTTTGGTAATACGCCAATTTGCCCACTATTCGTCGATAAAATGATTTCTTGCACTTCTGAATCCCAGACAATTCAATTAAGGGTTAGTACACAAAGATTTAAGCTCATTTCTTCAATTTACTCTCTATTTCTAAATTTGTAGCCTTCGCAGTAGCTTCATCAATGTTACGTGGTAGACATGACATTGCCGATCTAATCGTCTTCGTCTTGATGTTTGACATAGCGTGATCAGCGTGTGGCCGCAGCCAAGACATATGTCCTGGCCTGTCCTTTGGGCAAACCTCTCTCTCCCCTTCCAGGAATTGGCACGCGCAGGGGACGGACCGGCCAGTCAGGTGGCGGAAGGGGATGGCGAGAAGGGGAATAACGGGGCCGACCAATAAGAATATAGTTCTGAATGAATGACAATGTAAAGGTAAAATCTGGTAGGATGACTGACTGGCCCGAGTCAATTCACTTTTGGCACATTGTTTCATGATTGGGGATGATGACCCGGGCAAAATGACATTATTTGTTACGGTAATCGGGTCTAAGTCAAGTGTATTCGTCCTCGTCCTAATCACGGACCCACGCGGTTTAAGTCGGTCAATTGTCTTCCAAGTCTCTGCCTAAACGTGTAAATTCAATTAATCAGGAGGAGAGGAACGATTCAATTCAGTTCGTTTCATATGAATACGATGTTTCAATTTTTAACTGAATAAATGTATTATTAGAAGTATGGTGTTAATAAATCCTTATTAACCAACCCCGAGTGAATGAATAATGTTGGAAAAGCAAAGAGGATTCTTGGAAGCTGTAACTTAATCTCTTGTCGCGTCACATATTCTTTTTATTCGAGCTTTTGTACTAGTTTTGAAAATAATTCACGAAATGCAATTGTAGTTTTTAAATTTACGTCTATTTAATTCTATAAAAAAGACGTGTTTTTAAAATTTGCGGTCTGAAAGGTCGAAGAAATGATATATTTTAAAAATGCATACTTAGTTTTTCTTTAAAAATTTGGAAAGAGTATTAGTTGAATATGACGTAGTTTATTTTAAAGGCCGAAAAGAACATCGATCAGGTAGAGTTTTCAAAACATGATTTCTTTATAAAATCAAGGGCGATAGTTGAAAATCTATCCTAGCAACATGAAAAATAGTAATTTTTGACGTATGGTATTTTACGATTTTTTTTTTAAACAAATCTTATATCCTCCTCCTTATTCTTCTTCATTCTTTTTGTATTGTTTTATTGTTTCAAAAAATAGAATATAGTTAGTAGAAGAAGTCATTGCGCTCCCTCTAGACGGTCTAAATGAACGTGCATAAGAAGTTGCGTAATCACAGGAGAAATAGGAAAGGAAGAAATGGACATCTTCACATTGTAAGCATTGGTTATAAATACTCCCACACCCAACCTTGCCTAATTCACCCATCACCAAAACAAGCACTACATACATTTGTAGTAATGGCGACCAGATATCTAGCGTTAGTATTAGCCATCCTCTTCGTCCCTATGGTGATCACGGCACACGCTCACTCCCACCACCACGACCACAAGAACATGACGTCGCCCTTCGCGTTCATCAAGCACCTCAAGGGCTGTCATAAGGGCAACAAGACCCAGGGCATCCGCGACCTCAAGCTCTACCTCGAGCACTTTGGTTACCTGAACTACAACGCCTCCGGCGACCTCACCCATGCAGACGACGACGACTTCGACTCCCTCCTGGAGTCCGCCGTCAAGACTTACCAGCACAATTACCACCTAAAGCCAACTGGCACCCTTGACGCCAAGACCGTGTCCGCCATGTCCAGGCCCCGCTGCGGCGTCGCTGATATCGTCAATGGCACCAACTGGATGGGGAAGGGCGATCACTCCCACGGCCGGGGGCTCAGATCTTTTCACTCCGTTTCTCACTACTCTTTCTTCGACGGACGCCCAAGATGGCCGGCTTCCAAGTCCCACCTCACCTATGCTTTCTTCCCCAATACCCCTCAGCAAGCCATGGAGCCCGTGGCTCGGGCATTCGCTACGTGGTCGGGCAACACTCACTTCCGGTTCTCTCGCGTGAGCAGCACCGCGAGCTCAGATATCAAGATCGGGTTCGGCCGCCTGGAGCACGGAGATGGGTACCCTTTCGACGGGAGGGGCGGGACGATAGCCCACGCGTTCGCGCCGACGGTAGGAGTGTTACATTATGACGCGGACGAGGAGTGGAGCGTGGGCAGTGTCCCGGGGAGATTCGATCTGGAGACTGTGGCGCTGCATGAAATTGGTCACCTCCTCGGACTCGGGCATAGCTCGGTCCAAGGAGCAATCATGTTCCCGTCCATATCCCCGGGGATCACCAAAGGTCTGCACGGCGATGATGTCCAGGGGATCAAGGCGTTGTACAACGCCTGAACTCACTCTTTCCAAAAATATGATAATTTTGTCCCCTCAAATACTAAATTGAGGCATATTACCCCCCCCCCCTCCCCGAGATCAGTCCATGTATTTCGTATTAAGAGAATAAAGCTTTTCCGATCTATTGTTACCTACCAAGTTTTTCCCATGTATACCCGATGATTCATCGCATCAACTCATTATAAGAAGAAACTCACGACACAATTCTCCCACTTGATCGATTCTCCCAAAGGCCAGCTTAAATAAAACAAATATAAAGCCAAATGTTCACAAATTGGTCACCACAAGGGGACGAAAGATGGCGGCGACCTACAGTCCCCGAGCTTTGTTAGTCCGTAAAAGTAATTTGTCGTTTACGGTAATAACTTTTGAAATTTGACAACAATATCGTTACGAATTTCACTAGTAGGGAAAGAGTGCTTGCGTTCATGGGCTGGAGGCTGCAAGAACATTTGGGCTTGGAGGGAATCCTCTGACCGGTCGACAAATACATCCAGGGGACTCCAAATTCGGCCTCTCGGTGCTTTGAGGGGTTTTGCTCCTTCACTTTCATCCCAGGACACAATCCTTTTCACTGTATTCCACGCTAACTACTTCTAAGGCTTGGTTAATTACGAAAGAGTGACAGAGCCAGAAACTGCCCTCTGCATTTCCCCTTCAATTCCCACCTACTACTTCATTCACTCTTCCTTAGCGCCCGCATGACCGGTTCACTGTCATGGGACAATCGCAGTAAACAGCCACAGCTTTTGGTTGCATGAGATGCCGCCTCAGGTTAATTAATACATCAGCAAGTGCAGATGAGATATCCCCAGGAATCCAAACAATGGGAAAAATCATAGAGCGGGTGAGATTGACGGCAGAGAGTGTTCACATCTAAAACCGAATTATCAGGAGTCCAGCTAAGATTTGCTAAAGTTCAACCAGGGCAAAGACGAACAAAACTTCAAATATAAAATATACGAGACATTCACTTCCGATTCATTCTTTTCATGTCTGATTCTGATGCCGGTCTGATCCATTTGAAGACCAAATCCTCTGCAATTTATAACAGCATCACTCAACGATCGACTGAATGACACCGGCCCCGACCGTCTTCCCACCTTCCCTGATAGCAAACCTCATACCCTGTTCACAAGCCACTGGCATAATCAGCTCGACCACCATCTTAACACGATCTCCTGGCATCACCATCTTGGACTCCTCATCCTTATCGTTCATGATAGAGGACACCTTTCCAGTCACGTCAGTCGTCCTCATATAGAACTGGGGCCGATACCCTGCGAAGAAAGGAGAGTGAACGAACTTTGTATGCGGGGTGATCGTTCCGGGTTTTGCCAAGACCATCCCTCCCTGAATGTCTGCCTTCTGAACACCTCTAGCAGCAGCCCAACATTATCTCCAGCCACTGCCTCGTCAAGAATCTTCTGGAACATTTCAACCCCGGTAACTGTGGCGTTGCTTGTCTCCCTCAGTCCCTTTACTGGTTAGACCCGGTAAAGCTCCATACTGCGACATGAAGACTCCTTTTTTGTTTGGACATAAACAAACTAAACTAAATAATTTGATTAATTAATCGAGATAAAATCCAATAATACAATGAAGTATTGTCCTAAAAAGAATTAAGAAATAAATGGATTGAATTGGAGTACTAAAATGACCATTTTTTTATTTATGTGTTTGTTGGAAAAGGTTTTGATGATGAGCCAGACCTCTGTGCCACAGAAGGTCGAACATTCTTGGCTTTGATGATGAGCCTGACCCTCTGTGCTACAGAAGGTCGAACATTCTATTCTACAGAAGCTTCTTATGTTAAGGGCTTTATGTAAGAATTATTCTTGTAATTAAATGATTAGTTATCAATTATTTGATTACGAAATATATATTATCTGATTAAGATATTCGTCTAATCAGATTATCATGATTTGATTTTCAAATAATCATATTGGAGATAATATTTCTTGTAGAAGGAAATGTATCTTCTATATATGGAAAGGTTCTATTATTTGGTCTACAGGCTTCTGTAAGCTTACTTGATCAATATACGAACATTATTTGATTGCAAATCACCACCACCTGTCCAGATACACTCTCACGTGTGTTTTTATCAGGATGGAATTGACTTCAAGTCATTTGGAAACAAATCAACGATTGTTTCCACCTGTAGAAGGTTATCAAGCAGAACCTTCTGCGATACCTTCTGTGGTGCACTATTCATGGAAAATATATCATGATCTTATTCTGATTTATTTTCTGAATGCTTGCACGTGTATATCATTCTGTTTATTTTGTAAACTAACTTTTAATTTCTTGTTTTGCAGATTTCGTTTTTATCTTTTCCCATTTAAGTTTTCTTCTTAGCCTTTATGTATAAATAGCCACGCCCTCTCTCCCATGTAAAAAAAAATAAGACAATTCTTTTCTCCCATCCCATTCTGTCCAGAGAGAGCGTGTGCTTGAGCTTGCTTTAGTTCTTTCATTCGTTCGAAGTTAGTCACACGAGGAGCACTACCGACGGACGGCTGCATCGTTGGTGAAACCTTCTGGGAGAGTGACTCGGGGGCTCGAAGGACTCGGCTGGAAGCTGCAGGAGACGTTGTTGGAAGCGTGTGTACGTGGGCAACGTGCAGCGGGCCGGAGAGAAGGGCTGAACCTCGGGAGCACAGAAGGTGAGGGACTGACCAGCTTCTGTTGTGTAGAACTCTGTGTGCAGGAACCTAGGACGGAGGCTGCCGTCTGCTTGCGTGGGGTTTGCCACGTGCTTGCGCAGGGTCTGCTGCGTGCTTGCGTAGGGTATGCTACGTGCTTGTGTGGGGTACGCCACATAGTCGCTATCTCGAGGAGATCGTGCAGGTCGTGTGGAGCCGCCGGAGGGAAAATCCATCCTTGAACAGGGGTTGCTGTTCGCTTGCGTAGGGTCCGCTACGTGCTCGCGTGGGGTACGCCACGAAGTCGTTTTCCTTAAGAGGATTGCGCATTTGCTACCTAGTTAGTCACGTTAACGCGTGCAACCTCCTGTTGTACAGAATCTTCGGATCTGTATAACCTCCTGTAGAGCAGAACCTTCAGGTCTGAATCTACTTTAGTGCAGAACCTTACGGTCTGTACAACCCTCTGTAGTACAGAACCCTACGGGTCTGTGCATACATTTTCCTTGTCACTTTTGCTACAGAACCTCACGGTCTGTTCAGTAGAAGGTCGACTACCCTTGGTACAGAATCTTTCAGATCTGTGCTTTTCATCTAGGTCATTTTCCTATACAGAACCTTCTGTTGTGGATTGACATATTCGACACAGAACCCTCTGTGTTGTGCCTACCTTCTTCGACACAGAACCCTCTGTGTTGTGCCTACCTTCTTCGACACAGAACCCTCTGTGTTGTGCCTACCTTCTTCGACACAGAACCCTCTGTGTTGTGCCTACCTTCTTCGACACAGAACCCTCTGTGTTGTGCCTAAGTCTCTTCGACACAGAACCCTCTGGTCTGTGTTGTGCCTTACTCTCTACGATACAGAACCTTCTGGTCTGTATTGAGCCTAAGTTACTATAGTACAGAACCTTCGGGTTTGTGCTACATAACGAGCCTCTACGGCACAGAACCTTCTGGTCTGTGTTCTGCCACTCAAGCCTCTATTGTACAGAACCCTACGAGTTTGCTTTTGGTTGCTATCACTTGTGTAATTTGTACTGAGATACATTTGAGTGGAAACCATCCAAATATCTGGGTGAAGAGTGGACGTAAGCAATTTGCTGAACCACTATAAAAATCCTTGTGTCCATTAAACAAATTTGCGTACACAATCAAACATTCTGTCTTACAGAAACTTACAGGCTCTGTTTAACAGAAGCTTTTCATTCCGCTGCGGGGTAAAACGAAAAAGGGTTAAAATCCAATTTTGGAGATTAACACTAATTCACCCCCCTCTTAGTGTAACAATTGGTATCAGAGCGGGTTCAACAGAGGCTTAACAGCTTGTTGTAGATCCTTGAAAAGCTCTTTCCAGCTACACACTCATCTCCACAGAAGCTCTTAGCTCTGTGACTGGTTCTATTCTGTAGAAGCCTACGCTCTATCAGAATCAACCCGCTACTGCACAGAAGCTTTAAGCTCTGTGAAAATCTACTGGTTCTATTCTGTAGAAGCCTACGCTCTATCAGAATCAACCCACTACTGCACAGAAGCTTTAAGCTCTGTGAAAATCTACCGGTTCTATTCTGTAGAAGCCTACGCTCTATCAGAATCAACCCGCTACTGCACAGAAGCTTTAAGCTCTGTGAAAATCTACTTGGTTCTATTCTGTAGAAGCTTACGCTCTATCAGAATTTAACCTCTGTTCCACAGAAACACCTTGTTCTGTGAGAAACTATTTGTGTCTTCTCTGTAGAAGCTTTAGCTCTATCAGAAGCTACCTTCTATTCAACAGAAGCTTGCGCTCTGTTTGAAAACAACATCTGGAATAAGTGTTCTACTCAACAGAGACTGAACTAAACTTTTCCATCCTCCAGAAGCTTCAAGCTCTGTGAGTATTAAATTGTAATACTGTGTAGAACTCTGCATTCTATCAGAATCTATTCAACAGAAGCGTACGCTCTGTGAATATCACATTTGGCATTTTGTTTCTATTCTGCAGAAGCTTGCTGCTCTGCGAGAATTCAACAACTGCCACCTGAAAGAAATTCTCAGTTCTGTCATATTGACACTCGTGCTCTATTTAACAGAGGCCTGATTGTTGACTTGACGACTGACTTCTACCCAACAGAAGCTTGCTTGTTTGTTGAGGTTCTATTCGTCAACGTTCTGTTCTATAGAAGCGTAATACTCTATACGAATCGAACATATGGCTGAAAACTATAATGTGCCTAAACCACATGTTGGGAATCCTCCCATTTTCGATGGTAAGAATTTTTCCTACTGGAAAATTCGTATGAGCGCATTTGTTGATGCAATTGACGAAGACTTATGGTCTTATATAGAAGATGGTCCTCCTTCTATACCAGAGAACCAACAATTTGATCGAGAAGGTCATCCTACACGGGAATACCTTAAGATCAGACGACTCACTAAAACGGCAAAGTATTTGATGTTCAATGCTATGTCAGAAGGTGAATTCGTCAAAGTTTCAACTTGCACTTCGGGCAAGGAAATCTGGGATAAACTTGTCACCATGTATATTGGGACAGACCAGATAAAAGAAACTAAGGTGAATTTTTTAATTCACCAATACGAAAACTTCACTATGAAGGCTGATGAATCTGTAGAACAAATGTTCCAGAGACTCAACCTTCTAGTTGATGCCCTAACTCATTTGGGCAAAACCTATCAAAATTCTGAACTAGTTCGAAAGGTTTTGCGTACTCTACCCAAATCTTGGGAAGCCAAGAAAACGGCTATAGAGGAAGCTAAAGACCTCTTTATTCTTCGACTAGATCAGTTGATGAGCTCCTTAATCTCGTATGAGATGGAAAGATCCTCTCAACCAGATATAAAGAGAGCACCCGTTGCTTTCAGAGCATCAGAAGAACCTACAGAAGGTTCGGATGATGAAGCAGAAGCTGATTCGGATGATGAACTCGCAATGATAGCTAAACGACTTTTGCGGTTCGCCTCCAAAAAGCGCTTCAATAAGAGAAGCCAAAAACACATGGATCCAAAGTTGGTCACATGCTTTGAATGCAAAAAGAAAGGACACTACAAAACAGAATGTCCTTTACTTAAAGAAAAGGAGAAACCTTCTCCTAAATACAAGTTCAAGAAAGCAATAGCTTCTTGGGCAGAACTTGATGATTCTGATGATGAGGAAGCACAAGTGTGCCTCACAACTCACACAGAAACTCAAAATGAACTTCATACCTGCTTTCAAACAGAAACTGTTGAAAGCGAATGGTATCTGGATAGTGGATGCTCCAGGCACATGACCGGAGACCCATCCAAATTTTCCCAACTGACTCTACAATGTGGAGGGTCGGTTAAATTCGGTGACAATAGCAAAGGCTCTGTCATCGGCAAAGGTACCATTGGAAGTTCTGACTCCATGGTCATCGATGAGGTTCTGTTGGTTACAGAACTCAAACATAATTTGCTGAGCATTAGCCAGCTTTGTGACAAAGGTTATAAAATAACTTTTGATCAAGACAAGTGTTCCGGAATCCTGAACAATGAAGTTCGCTTCATTGGGACCCGTAAGAGGAATATCTATACCTTGACTCAGAATAGCTTCTGTACAACAGAAAGTTGCCTTCTGACAGTCAAAGATGAAAGCCTACTATGGCATAGAAGGTTGGGACACTCCAACTTCAAATTGTTATCCAAGCTTCTGAAAAAGGATTTGGTTAAGGGATTACCCAATATCCGTTTCGAGCATGACAGCTTCTGTGAAGCATGTTCTCTTGGAAAACAAACTAAATCTTCATTCAAATCTAAGAATGAAGTTTCTACTTCTCAACCTCTTGAACTTCTACATATGAATCTATTCGGACCTACTAGAGTTCAGAGTGTCGGTGGTAGAAGGTACTGTCTAGTTGTAGTTGATGACTACTCTAGATACACGTGGGTTAAATTTCTAACTCACAAAAGCGATGCTTTTGAAACTTTCATTAAGCTAGCTAAGAAATTACAAAATGAAACTGGTTCTTCTGTAAAAGCTATAAGAACGGATCATGGTACTGAGTTTGAAAACCATGACTTCGCTACTTTCTGTGACGAACAAGGTATCGATCACAATTTTTCTGCTCCTTATACTCCTCAACAGAATGGAGTAGCAGAACGGAAAAATAGAACTCTAATAGACATGGCTAGAACCATGATGTGTGAGAGCTCTGCTCCACAGAACCTATGGGCAGAAGCTGTTAATACAGCCTGCTACATATCAAACAGGGTTCTACTTAGACCCATACTTGAGAAAACTCCCTATCAACTATATAGGGGGAGAAAACCGAACATCTCCTATTTCTACTCCTTTGGAAGTCCTTGTTTTATCTTGAGACCTTCTAAGGACAATTTAGGAAAGTTCAAAGCTAAGACAGATGAGGGCATCTTTCTCGGATACTCTATGTCTAGCAAAGCTTATAGAGTTCTAAACAAAAGAACTTCTACTATAGAGGAGTCTATTAATGTAAAAATTAATGACCTTCCTACTATTATTACAAGAGATGTTATATCTCAAGAACCTACAGAAGATGCTGTAGAACCTCTACCCTCTACGAAAGAGAAGGGTGAACCTTCTGTTCATGAATCTAAAAATGATCTTGAACAAACAAATAATAATTATGAAGAACATTCTCATAATGATCAACAAAGTGATATTAGAGCACCTGCTCTTTATCAAAGACGTCATCCTATAGACCAAGTTATAGGAGATCTTAACAGAGGCATACAGACTAGAAGTTCTGTAAATGCCTTCTATGAACACTTGGTTTTTCTATCACAGAAAGAGCCAGAGAATATTGATGAAGCTCTCAACGATCCAGATTGGATACTTGCTATGCAAGAGGAGCTTGAACAATTTGAACGGAGCAAAGTGTGGTCACTTGTTCCTAAACCTGGTAACCGTTCCATCATTGGGACTAAATGGGTTTTCAGGAACAAACTAAATGAGTCAGGCATTGTTGTGAGGAACAAGGCTCGGCTCGTTGCAAAAGGGTACTCTCAACAAGAGGGTATCGACTTTGATGAGACGTTTGCTCCTGTAGCTCGTCTAGAGGCAATACGAATGTTATTAGCCTATGCTTGCTTTAACAACTTTAAGTTGTATCAAATGGACGTAAAAAGTGCATTCCTCAATGGAGAAATCAAGGAAGAGGTCTACGTAAGTCAACCTCCTGGTTTCGAGGATCTGCAACACAGAGACTACGTCTATAAACTCTCCAAAGCTCTATATGGCCTTAAACAGGCTCCTAGAGCATGGTATGAGAAACTTAGCTCCTTCCTTGTCGAAAAGGGCTACAATAGAGGAAGAGTAGATACTACTCTCTTTCTCAAACACAGAAGCAATCATCTCATTGTTGTCCAGATCTATGTCGATGACATTATCTTTGGATCAACTGATGAAACGCTCTGTGATGAATTCTCCAAGCTCATGACAAGTGAGTTTGAGATGAGCATGATGGGAGAACTTACGTTCTTCCTTGGTTTACAAATTCAGCAATCTGCAGAAGGTACATTCTTACATCAAGAAAAGTACACTAAGCAGCTTCTGAAGAAATTCGGCCTAGAAGGCACGAAACCTTTGTCTACTCCAATGGGCACAAATACTCAATTGGACAAAGACGAAAACGGTAAAGAAGTGGATAGTAAGCTCTACAGAAGCATGATAGGTTCTCTTCTGTACCTTACAGCTTCTAGACCAGACATACTATTTAGTGTATGTCTCTGTGCTAGATTTCAATCAGCACCTAAAGAATCTCACATGACTGCGGTCAAGAGGATCTTTAGATATCTACAGGGTTCTGTAAACCTTGGCATCTGGTATTCTAAGAAATCAAATTTTGATCTCACTGGATACTCCGATGCAGACTTCGCAGGAAGTAAAGTGGACAGAAAAAGTACAAGTGGTACTTGTCAGCTCATGGGAAACATGTTGATTTCATGGTTTTCTAAGAAGCAGACTTCTGTTGCCCTCTCCACTGCAGAAGCTGAGTATATAGCAGCCGCAAGCTGCTGTGCACAACTCCTGTGGATGAAACAACAACTTGAGGACTATGGTCACTCATTTACAAAGATACCGATCAAATGTGATAATACTAGTGCTATTAGCCTAGCTAAGAATCCAGTATATCACTCGAGATCGAAGCATATCGAACTCAGACATCACTTTCTGAGAGATAATGTACAACAGGGTTCTGTTAATGTAGAATACATTAACACCGAACACCAATTGGCTGATATCTTTACTAAACCTCTGGATAAAGAAAAATTTTTCTTTTTCAGAAGCGAGTTAGGAATATGCCATCCTATATAATGTCTTTCATAAGACAACGAAAAGTTAAGTAAGTACTTCAGAAACTTACTACAGAAGGTACATAAGTGTACACTCTATTACAGAAGGTGCAAACCTCTGTTTCTACACTACAGAGGGTACACATTCGTACACCTCACTATAGAAGGAAGAATATTTAGCTTTCTACACAATAGAAGGTTAAATTTCACCATCCATCATATAGAAGGTACACCTTTGTACACTTCAAACAACCGAAGGTATAATCCTTCATTTCATCTTTATAGAAGGTAGAAATATCCACCCTCTATTAAACAGAAGGTACAATTGTTTGTACACTTCATTACAGAGAGTTGATTACACTTTCTACCTTATAGAAGGCCTTACGAAATGCTTACCTAAACTTTAATTTAGGTAACTTTCAAACTAAATCTGGAGATATAATATATCATCCAATAAAAGATTTTGATGAATAAAATATTTATTCTGATCGAAATTTTCTTTGTTAGGAATATTAAAATCCTAATAAACTATACTTGGATACAAATATCCATTATATTTAGCTCTTCGGTGTGGAAGAAGCTGTAACAGAAGGTGACGATGTCTTTCTTGCCTTAAAAAGCCATTCACCTCACACAATCGAATCAAGGAAATAAAATTTCCTTTCCCCCGTGTTTCTGATGCATGTCAGTTTGACATGACATCTCAAATAGATCACTTGAGCGGGAAAAATATTTTATTCCCATAAACCGCCTTTAAAACCCACAACCGTCATCCTTCTTCACACCACCCTCAGATCATCGTATCCCCTTTCTCCTTCTCTCTCATTTTGCCCTAAAACTCCCAGACCTTCGTTCTTCATCACCCATGGCACCCAAGGCGAAATCCTTGAGGAAAAAGGCTAAGGCCGGAAGAAAGAAGGCTCGCGCCTCTGGATCGGAGAAGCCTGCATCATCTGCGAGCAGGACTCCAACCCCTTCCTCGCCGGAGAAACCCATCTCTCCTGCGAAGGAACAGACAATTCCTGCTGTTGTTGAGACCCACGATGACATGCAACCCCTCTCCAAGGACAAGGGACTTGAAAAAGCCCAAATCCAAGTGGAAGAGAAAGCACATGAGGGATCCCTGGTCGCTGCGACAAAGGAACTCCCTGACCCTGGTTCTACTACGGCTGATGACATTGATGCATCAAAGGTCGCCACTCCTGAGGAGAATGCTGAGTCTGATAAGGAGGTGGAAGTGCCCCTTGTCGATGACGCACCAGAGGAACCAGATGAGGAAGCTCCTGCTCCTGTCATCTCTGTCTCCCCTGACCTCAAGCAGAAAGGCGTTGCCTCTGCTGCACAGAAGGCTACCCAGAAGCCGGCAGCACCCTCTGGAAAGAAGCTCCTCCATGAGGCCATCAAGTCAGGAGGTGTATCCTCTCGGACTAGGCTGAAACGGAAAGAGCCTGAGATGGTCAGCACCTCACTTGTCAAAGTGGCTGCCAAGAAAACCAAGTCCCCGGAGAAATCTGTTCCCGAGGACACCTTCGCTGAGGGGCTGGATACCTTCATATTTCCGGTAAACCCTCTGGTCTCTAAATCGGAGATAGAAACTGTGCTTGCCGATACCAAACTGCCAAAATGCGATGCCGCTGGTCGACAGTTCGCTGCCTTCAAGCGCATTGATTTTAATTGGTTTAAGGCAAATGATCTTGACATTGCTCCATTGCTTGAGAAAGTTGGTTTGAAAAACTTCTGTGAGACATATGCAGAGGTGGCCGTTTCTCGCCTGAGAGAGTTCTATGGTAACATTACGTTCCATGAACAAGGACCTCATGTCAAGTTCATCAAAATAGTGATTGAAGGGGTTCCGCTTGTCTTCTCTGCACATGATGTTAACCAATTGTTTGGCTGTGAGGAATATGACCCACTGTCAGATCTTGGAAAGGAGGAATCCTACAGCATCATCATGGGAGAAAGAGTCCAGTCGGACAAATACCTGGAGTCCACAAAGCTGGAACTCAAGACTCGTGTATTGCATCGAGTTGTGCTATTCTGCCTCTTACCAAGGACCGGGAGCATCGACACCATCACCTCAATTGATGCGTCACTGATGGCTCACATCATGAAGGGAATCCCTTTCAACCTTGGCTTGCTGGTGTTCTCGCACATGAAACGTTGCTGCAATACCACAGGAAAGGCTCTGCCTTATGGCCAGGTAATTGCCGGCCTTCTTAAGCTTGCCCGTGTTTCTACTGATGCATCTACTTTCCAAGAGAAATGGAAGGTTGGTACCTTTGGGCACCAGATCATAGCTAGCATGCATTATGTAAGGAAGGGCTCCTCCTGGACTCTCAAATTGAAGTCACAGGACACCACTGAGGATGATGAGGATAAGCCCCTGTCTGCCAGAATGTCCAGAAAGGCTGCTACTGCACCTTCTGCTTCTGCCTCTGCAGCTAAGGCTCCTTCAGCACAGAGACAACCCAAGTCCTCTGCTGAGATGACCATCCTCCTGGAACAAACTGCTCTCCTCAAGGACCTCCAGCAGAAGGCTGTAGCCAATGAGGAAGATATGCGCGTCCTACGCAAAATGGTAGAGAACCTGACTCGCGAGCTGGAACGCCAAGCAAAGGTTATCCGTGATAATCTTGATGCAGTCCCTTCTGAGGAGGAAGAGGAAAAATGAACTCTCTTGATGTTCTCTCTTTTATGCATTTCTAGCTAGACCAAAAACTGATTTCTGTGGTCTTCTAGATTGTAATAAGTGCCAATTTGTTGGACACAACTCCTTTGCATGAATGGTATTTGAAGTTTCTGTCATACCTTCTGCACCACATTCTGCATGATGGTTTTTGAACCCTCTGTTCTACCCTCTGCAAGAATTAAAACTACCCTCTGCACGTTGGTCATGAACATTATGTCATACCTTCTGCAAGAAGCTTACTCTTCTTTTTCAACCTACATTCATCTTCTATTTGATGTTACAAAAAGGGGGAGAAAATTGTGTTGAGGGGGAGTACCTAGCTCTGTATTGGTTATAGAAAAATCCTTGATTTTCTATAACTCTATGGGTCGTAGAAGGCTATACCGTCTACGGTATAGAAGCCTATGAGACTGATACAGCTCATAATCGCAACCTTCTGCAGGGAATGCGATTCGTGATCTTTTTAAAGTCACTATTGCTGGGAGTGCAGAAATGAAATACCATCATTTTTGTCGGGCTAAATACAGAAGCTCCACGCTCTGTATTAATCACAGAAGCCTTTGTGCTCTGTACAACCTTCTTCATAACAGAAGCTTCTATGCTCTGTTTCACAGAAACCTTATGGTTCTGTACAAACGCGAGACTGTTACTCTCATCTATTTAGGGGGAGTTAGGGGGAGTTCTTGCAAACATATTTCCCTCAACGATGAATGTTTTGTCATCATCAAAAAGGGGGAGATTGTTGGAAAAGGTTTTGATGATGAGCCAGACCTCTGTGCCACAGAAGGTCGAACATTCTTGGCTTTGATGATGAGCCTGACCCTATGTACTACAGAAGGTCGAACATTCTATTCTAGAGAAGCTTCTTATGTTAAGGGCTTTATGTAAGAATTATTCTTGTAATTAAATGATTAGTTATCAATTATTTAATTACGAAATATATATTATCTGATTAAGATATTCGTCTAATCAGATTATCATGATTTGATTTTCAAATAATCATATTGGAGATAATATTTCTTGTAGAAGGAAATGTATCTTCTATATATGGAAAGGTTCTATTATTTGGTCTACAGGCTTCTGTAAGCTTACTTGATCAATATACGAACATTATTTTATTGCAAATCACCACCACCTGTCCAGATACACTCTCACGTGTGTTTTTATCAGGATGGAATTGACTTCAAGTCATTTGGAAACAAATCAACGATTGTTTCCACCTGTAGAAGGTTATCAAGCAGAACCTTCTGCGATACCTTCTGTGGTGCACTATTCATGGAAAATATATCATGATCTTATTCTGATTTATTTTCTGAATGCTTGCACGTGTATATCATTCTGTTTATTTTGTAAACTAACTTTTAATTTCTTGTTTTGCAGATTTCGTTTTTATCTTTTCCCATTTAAGTTTTCTTCTTAGCCTTTATGTATAAATAGCCACGCCCTCTCTCCCATGTAAAAAAAAATAAGACAATTCTTTTCTCCCATCCCATTCTGTCCAGAGAGAGCGTGTGCTTGAGCTTGCTTTAGTTCTTTCATTCGTTCGAAGTTAGTCACACGAGGAGCACTACCGACGGACGGCTGCATCGTTGGTGAAACCTTCTGGGAGAGTGACTCGGGGGCTCGAATGACTCGGCTGGAAGCTGCAGGAGACGTTGTTGGAAGCGTGTGTACGTGGACAACGTGCAGCGGGCCGGAGAGAAGGGCTGAACATCGGGAGCACAGAAGGTGAGGGACTGACCAGCTTCTGTTGTGTAGAACTCTGTGTGCAGGAACCTAGGACGGAGGCTGCCGTCTGCTTGCGTGGGGTTTGCCACGTGCTTGCGCAGGGTCTGCTGCGTGCTTGCGTAGGGTATGTTACGTGCTTGTGTGGGGTACGCCACATAGTCGCTATCTCGAGGAGATCGTGCAGGTCGTGTGGAGCCGCCGGAGGGAAAATCCATCCTTGAACAGGGGTTGCTGTTCGCTTGCGTAGGGTCCGCTACGTGCTCGCGTGGGGTACGCCACGAAGTCGTTTTCCTTAAGAGGATTGTGCATTTGCTACCTAGTTAGTCACGTTAACGCGTGCAACCTCCTGTTGTACAGAATCTTCGGATCTGTATAACCACCTGTAGAGCAGAACCTTCAGGTCTGAATCTACTTTAGTGCAGAACCTTACGGTCTGTACAACCCTCTGTAGTACAGAACCCTACGGGTCTGTGCATACATTTTCCTTGTCACTTTTGCTACAGAACCTCACGGTCTGTTCAGTAGAAGGTCGACTACCCTTGGTACAGAATCTTTCAGATCTGTGCTTTTCATCTAGGTCATTTTCCTATACAGAACCTTCTGTTGTGGATTGACATATTCGACACAGAACCCTCTGTAACCCTCTGTGTTGTGCCTACCTTCTTCGACACAGAACCCTCTGTGTTGTGCCTACCTTCTTCGACACAGAACCCTCTGTGTTGTGCCTACCTTCTTCGACACAGAACCCTCTGTGTTGTGCCTAAGTCTCTTCGACACAGAACCCTCTGGTCTGTGTTGTGCCTTACTCTCTACGATACAGAACCTTCTGGTCTGTATTGAGCCTAAGTTACTATAGTACAGAACCTTCGGGTTTGTGCTACATAACGAGCCTCTACGGCACAGAACCTTCTGGTCTGTGTTCTGCCACTCAAGCCTCTATTGTACAGAACCCTACGAGTTTGCTTTTGGTTGCTATCACTTGTGTAATTTGTACTGAGATACATTTGAGTGGAAACCATCCAAATATCTGGGTGAAGAGTGGACGTAAGCAATTTGCTGAACCACTATAAAAATCCTTGTGTCCATTAAACAAATTTGCGTACACAATCAAACATTCTGTCTTACAGAAACTTACAGGCTCTGTTTAACAGAAGCTTTTCATTCCGCTGCGGGGTAAAACGAAAAAGGGTTAAAATCCAATTTTGGAGATTAACACTAATTCACCCCCCCTCTTAGTGTAACAGTGTTTTTTATTTATGTATAGAAATCGTTTTCTTTCTATATTAATTTATATATCTATATCATATAAATTTCTATTGATATGATATAGAAATTTATATGATCGATAGAAATTGAAATTTATATGATCGATAGAAATTTATTAAAAATTAGAATCATTTTATTTTGTTAGTCCGAAACAGACTTCTTACTATTTTTTTGCTAATTGAAATAGGGCATATGATAGGTCGGTAACCCTTGGAAAAAAGGGAAAGCCGTTTCAATGTTATGTGATTTCAAAAATACACTCTCAATCATGTGAAAATCAAACCAAATAGACAAAAGCCAGCTATTGGATTTGAGCCGATGACCATCGCATTACAAATGCGATGCTCTAACCTCTGGGCTAAGCGGGCTCAAATAGAGGAAAAATTGTGTATGCATCCTAAATTGTGTATGTATCGTAAACTAATACGATCTTTTTTTTATTAATATGTTTGATTAATATAAATTATATTAGCTATTCATAATAGCAATAACTATAGATTCCTCTCTTTTCATATTGATCAATATTTTAGAAAATAATGATTATTATTTCGATTATTTATTTGAAATTATATTATTAGAATTTTGTTATATAAAAAGTTTGAGTGATACAAAATGGATATCCATTTTCTGTTTATCAACACTTAAGGCAAACCTCTTTCAATAAGGTATTTGAAAATGTTTATGTATTAGAATTCAAATTCTAACTAATTCCAATATTTTTAATAAAAAATTGAAAATTTACTGTGAAATAATTAGTTTCGTTTTAGATATAATTAATGATTAATATTTTTGATAACTCGATACAAAATATTTGATATTGTATCCAAAACCTTTTTTGAGTTGCATAAAACAAAAATTGATATTGTATCAACTTCTATTGAATTGCATAAAACAAAAATGATAGAATCATTTTGAGTTGTATCAAATGTGGGTGTCGGCTTTGGGTATCCAATAGACATTAAACAAAATGAAATAAAATAGAAATAGGCAAGAAATTCAAACAACAAGATCCACTTTTTTAGTTTATAAAGGGTTGATTTACATATAAATAGAAATTTGTACGCGTGCTTTCCGGCCTAGCACGCGCGAGGCGATTCAGGCAACCCGAATCTGGGATGTGATCTCTCGGCTCTTCTGCACTTGCCAGGATGGGAGAATTGCAAATCAAGGTGGCTCTGGTTCTCTCTCTCCCATGTTTTGCTTAGTCAATCTACCAGTCAGCTGGTTGGAAGACACGTTGAACTGGTGAAGTTATTGACTGCAGGGGATATGCCGTCTGTGAATTTGTTGGAAGCGAGGTTGGAGGGTCGCCTTCTCCGGGATATACATCTACACAAGAAAGAAAACAAATTAAGATGGAAAGAGAGAGAGAGAGCGAGGGAGAGAGAGAGAAAGAGCTCGATTGCAGGTATCGTCGTCGATTCTAATTTGAACAGGGCCGGATAAAGGGGTGGTGTCGACACTGCGCCATAGACTAGGTGACAGTTGAAGAGGGGAGGAGGTTGTGCAAGGAGAGTTTGCTGTGGAATTTGACCATGAGTCGTCGGACTTTGGCCGGTGGGGAACCAGATCGGGTGACAAGTCGCTGAAATCGGCAAGAGAAGGACCGCCTTGGGATACCTACAGCAGGAACTGGTCTCTCTTCGCTGGATGGCTATCGTTTGGGAGGAGACGAATTGCCACAGCCCTGAAATAGAAGAAACAAACCAATACCTGGACCGGCAAGGTAAGGCAGGTTTGGGACTAACCTTGATTGTAGAGTAGTGGTTGGGGTACGACCACTTTACATGCTGCGAGCTGATGGTCGGTATTTGTGGGATGACAGCAAACAGTTAGGACTCCAGTAGCCGGAAGATCGCCACAACAGGAGTGTTCGTTGCCACTGCAGCTAGGGGAAACCTGTACAAGTGAAGAAAGAAGTTAGTACTAAAAGAATCCCTCCATGAAGCCGCAAAGGCCTCAGGAGGTGACATTTAGCGACTTCTTGTTCCTCAGAGAAGGGGAGACGCTGGTTGTTCCAAGAGCTGCTGGCGGGAGAGGAAGAAGAGATGCGTTGCAGTTGCTGATGTTGGAGACTTTGAAGAGTTTGATTCGAGATGGCTGGGAATCCCGTGAGCTTCATTGTCGGCGCAGAGGCAAGCTAAAGATAAGTTGATCGCTAGCATCCTCCTTCTTCATTGCTGATGCTGAGTTTGGGCTCATCCAGGGAGTTCCACCTTGCTGGCCTTACTTACCTTGGTTGGGGATGGCTTTGAGGCTCTAACGGCGATGAAGCTCCTCAGGTCAGCGTCTGCCTCCCTCTTCTCTTCTTCTCTTTTCTTTTCTCTTCTCCCCTCTCTGTTTTTTTAGGAAGGTCTCCCCATAAAGGAATCGTTCACCCCCTTTCAGAAGCCTCCCTGTTCCCTTTTAAGAAGAGTTCTGTTATGGTTTTGCTGATTCTACCCCCCCAGCTTTCTGGATAGCCTCTTTTCTCTTAGTCTGGTTCCTTCCCCCTCCGAAATTTACTGAGATTTCTTTGATTTTCATCCGAAAGCTCCTGAACTGGTTGAAGTCTCATTACTCTGGTTGGGTGCAGTAAAATGGGGGCTGTTGGAAGGTTGTTGGGGAACATGTGTGTCCTTGCTCTTCAGTCTGCTGAAGATATTGCCGGAGCATCTGATTTCAGTCTGCTTGAAGATATTATCGGGGTATCTTCATTACAGATGATCCTCTGATTTGCCAAAATTCCTTAGCCAGGTGGAGAGCTGCGTCAGAGGTTGAAGAAGCATATTTCAGTTAGTTATTGCCGAAGGAATTTCTGGGAAACATTTCTTCTTCTTCTTTTTAATTCTTCTTGCGTGTGTAAGGGTATTCTGAAGGTGCCCTACAACAAGTGAGCTCATGTAACTTGTTTTCTTTTAAAGTAAGAATGAAGTTTGCTCGTGTAACTTCTTTTATACGAAATGTGAAGTCGAATTTTGATACTTCCCTTTGTATCTGATTTCATCGTTGCATCTTCGTCTTATGGAATCGAAGGCTTGACGAAATTGTTACTCTTGCTTGATGTCTGTTGTGTGAGGATGTTCATGTACCTATTAAGTAGATGGCTAGAAACAAGGAAATTCTTGTAACTTGTTTCTGCTAGAGTAAGAATGAAGTTTGCTCGTGTAACTTCATTTGTAAGAAAAGTGAAGTAGAGTTTTGACACTTCCCTTATTGTGTGATTTCATCAATGCATCTTCGTCCAATGGAATCGAAGGTTCGACAAAATTGCTACAAGACCTTGGCCTGAAGCTTTGCCACCCTGCCACCCTCGCCTTTGTCATAGGAGTTTTGCACCATACGTGTGAGGAGCTCTTGTACCTGCCCACGAGGCAAAGGACGTAAATGAAATGTGTTCATGTAATTTCGCTTGACTGAGGAGAAGAATGATTGTGTATTTCTCCCTTATCCCTGATGTCAGTGTTCTTTATCCTGAATGATTCTTCGAGATGTAAAAGAATTCAGCTGACATATATCGTCTCAAAAGTCTGACTTGAGATCTGGATACCATTCAGGTGTAATAACTTCGGAGAGCATCTGCATTAATTGCTTGTGGCAGATCTCCTCCATCCATTCTTGCTAGGATGGTTGCCCCTCCTGAGAAGGCGTGCTTGACGATGAACGGTCATTCGTAGTTTGGAGCGAATTTTCCTCTTGGATCCTTGACATTCGATAGGATTCTTTTAAGAACGAGGTCACCTGATCTGTACCTAATTGGTTTGACCTTTTTGTTGAATGCTCTAGACATGCGTTGTTGGTAGCATTGCATGTGGTGAGCTGTGGCAAGTCGTTTCTCATCAATGAAGTCGAGGTGGGCGAGTTGATAATTGGCCTTCTCTTCTTCTGTCATGTTGCTTTGGGATGATATCCTAAGAGTTGGCAATTTGACCTCTGCTGGAATGACCGCTTGAGTGCCGTAGACGAGTTCGAAGGGAGTTGCCCCTATCGAAGTGCGCATCGTCATTTTGTAGGCGAGTAATACGAAAGGGAGCTTCTCATGCCAATCGCGATAGGTAATTGTTGTCTTCTGAAGAATCTTCGTCATATTTTTGTTGGCGGCTTCGACTGCACCATTCATTTGTGGATGGTACGGTGAAGAGTTGAGATGTTTGATTCGAAATTCCTTGCATAGGGATTCCATTAGTTTGCTGTTGAAGTTTGAACCATTATTTATGACTAATAGTTCTGGAGCTCCATGTCTGGCGATGATGTTCGCTCTCATGAAACGCACGACGTTGTTTGCTGTGACTTCTTTGAAGGATTGTGCTTCAATCCATTTGGTGAAGTAGTCGATTGCGACCAGCAAGAATCGATGCCCGTTGGATGCTTTGGGATTAATAGGCCCGATTACTTCCATGCCCCACGTTGAGAATGGCCATAGTTCGAATAACGGGTAAAGTCTTGTTGGAGGCACATGTACCTTGTCGCCGTAAATCTAACACCCGCATGTCGAGTGCGCGAAGTAGGCCGAGGATGCACGCTTCATATTCAGCTATGTTGTTCGTGCAGGAAAAGGTGACTTTGGCCGCCGTTGGGTAATACTGTCCATCTGGGGAAATTACCACAGCTTCTATTCCCGATCCCGAGGAATTGACTGCACCATCGAAGTACATCTTCCATCTTGGTTCTTGTTCCATGAGCAAGATGTTCTCATCTGGTAGTCCGATTTCGAAAGACTAATCGTCCGTTCCTGGATACTCAGCGATTGTTCTCCTCTTGACTGACTTCGTGGAATGAAATCGAATGTCGAATTCAGCGAGTTGCAATTGCCATTTAGAAACTCTTCCCATCAATGTTGGCTTGTCAAAGAGGTATTTGAGTGGGTCATTCTCGGACACTAACAGGATCTCATAGTGCAGAGTATACTGTCGTAGTATGTGGAGGACCCAGATGAGTGCACAGCAGGTACGCTCAGAAGTTATGTATCTCGACTCACAATCTGTAAATTTCTGCTGAGGTAATAGATCGCGTGCTCCTTGGTGTCTGGCAGTTGTTGGGCGAGCATGGCTTCAAATGATTCTTCCCTAACAGTGAGGTAGAGCGTGAGAGGATGCCCTGGCTTTGGCGGGATAAGAACTAGTGGTTCTGTCAAATACGTCTTAATCTGTTCAAATGCCATCTTGCAATCATTGTCCCACTCAAATTTGACGTCTTTCCTTAATTTCTTGAACAGTGGTTTGCATGTGTCTGCTAGGTTGGAAATGAACCGTCCGATGTAGTTAACACGTCCCATGAAGCCGCGCATCTCTTTGACTGACCTTGGAGCTGGGAGATCGCGAATTGCTTCGATTTTATTAGGATCAATCTCAATGCCTTTGTTACTGATGACGAAACCGAGAAGTTTGCCTGAAGTCGCTCCAAATACGCATTTGGAGGGGTTGAGGCACAGCTTGTACTTGCGAAGCCGTTCGAATAGCTTTCGAAAAATGGCTATCATGTCATCGACATAGACTTCAATTTCGCGGTGCATCATATCATCAAATAAAACCACCATAGCACGTTGATAAGTTGCCCCGACATTCTTGAATCCAAAAGGCATGACTCGATAGCAGAATGTGCCCCAGGGTGTCGTGAAGGTTGTTTTCTCTTTGTCCTCTTCAGTCTTGTAAATTTGATTGTAACTGGAGAATCCATCCATGAAAGAGAACCTGTTGAATCCAACGGTATTTTCCACCAATAAATCGATATGCGGGAGTGGAAAGTCATCCTTGGGACTTGCTTTGTTGAGGTCGCAATAGTCGACGCAGACTCGGACCTTCCCATTCTTCTTGATGACAGAGACTATGTTGGCAACCCATTGTGGATAGGTAGATACTTCAATAAAGTTAACCTTCAGCAGCTTATTCACTTCTTCCTTGATGGGAAGGGCTAGTTCGGGCTTGTACCGGCGTTGCTTCTGCTTTATAGGATGAATTGACGGATCTGTAGGGATCCTGTGTTCCACAATTTCTGAATCTAGCCCTGACATATCTGTGTACGACCAAGCAAATACGTCAGAGAATTCCATGAGCAGGTTAACGATGTCTTCAGTTTCATCCTTTGATAAATCTACACCGATGAACAATTCATTGGGGTCATCTTGAGTTCCGATGTCAATTGAAATCGGCTTCTGTAGAGTGATGTCCTTCGGCTCTTCATGTCGTTGAAGACCTTGTTCCAAGCCATAGTATCCTTCTATGGATTTAGGGTCGTCTACTGCTTCTCCGTCTTGTTTAGGGGTTTTCTCGAGTGCTCCCGAAGCGCCGTTCCTGAAAAGGAGAAGAAATTAGAGTAATGTATTCAAATAAATTATTTGAAATATTATTTCATGCGACAATTTATAATAAGGCATGCGTTTTTTACCAAAGAAAATGTTGTGGGGTCAGGACTCAGCGGGACCTTCGTCGTTTCCTCAGATTCGCCCTGATCATCAATGGCCCGATCCCACAAACGCCCTAGGTACTGCCTAGGGGTCGGGTTACATATAGACATCCTTGCTAGTCCGCGACCAGAATGTAGCAAGGTAACCTACTCTAGACTCTACTTATCTAAATGCAAAAAAGTAAAGATGGAAAGTTTCACCCGTCGAGAGGCATGTCTGACTCGGCCAGGATCGACGCTTCCATCATACAAACTTCTTCTTTGAACTCTTGTGTCCCGGTCTTCTCGTCTTCTTGATCAGCCAAGACCGAGAAGAAATTAACCCCAATGTAATTCACATGTTCTGGAAGAAGATTGCTCTTAACATTCGGGGTAACTGCAGGCGCAGAAAATGTGATGGCTCCTTCATCTAACAGGTTCTGAATTTTGAACTTCAGAGCAATACAATCCTTGGTGTCATGCCCCGTTGCTCCTGAGTGGTACTGACAAACCGCTTTGGAGTTGTATCTGAATGATGAAGGGTTGGTTGCTTTGGCTTCAATGGGCTTGATGAAACCCATGTCCCTCAATCGAACAAACATGACATCCAGGGGATTGGGCGTTGGGGTCAAGTCCTCCAGCCTTCGTCCATGTTGACGGGGGGGCCTGAAACGAGTAGCTTCTGGGGCTAGGGGCCTAAGCGCCTCTGCGACATATGTCCTTGGCGCGTACGAGGTCGGGGGTGGAGTTGCAAACCCCATCGATTGCCTGTTTTGTTCAACAGTTGCAATGAGCTCCTTGGGCTTGGGCTTCACTGTCGGTTTTGCAGAAGGGGAAGGGATTAGCCCTTCTCGATTTACTCCATCAAGCTTGTCTGCATTGATGATCGCCTAGGCGAAGGTGGAGAATGTCTGCCCGATCATGTAGGGCATGTACTCACGTGGAAGTAGCTGGAGGAATTCGTCGATGAGCTCCCTCTCTGTAAGCGTCGGCTTTATCTGAAACGCGATATGCCTGAACCGATAGGCAAATTGCATGACGTCTTCAGTGCGGTATCTCTTCAATTTCCGTAAATCCGAGATTGTAGGCGCCATCTCTACATTGAAACTGTAGTAGTTGAGGAAGTCGAGGGCCAAGTCTTTAAACGTCGTACTGACTAACATCTTTGGTGTAGTACCAGTGCAGCACTGATTCTGCCAAACTCTCTTGGAACATGGCGATGCGGAATTTATCGTCTGCTGGATATACCTCCATATTGTGGTAGAAGTGCTTGAGATGTAGCTCCGGGCAGCCATTCCCGCGGAATTTCTTGAACTCGGGCATTTTAAACTTTGGCGGGACTTGTATTTGAGGGATCTGATAGTTGGCGTACTCCCAGTTGTGTGCCCGATACCCTTGGATGGTGTTTAGGCGCTTTTCCAACGGCAATCCTAGCCTCGAGCCTTGTCTCGAAAGTGCTGGTCTGTTGTTGCTAAACAAATAACTCGTCGACGATCGCTGCGTTGCGGGTTCGTGGGCTTGGCAAGGCTGGTTCCACATGCGGAACTGAAGGGGTAGCAATTGGCGGGGGAATTCTGAAAGTGGGAGGTGTGGAGATTGTTTGAGGATAGAGAGTTGATCCGGTTGTTTGAGTGTGGGAGTGGGGAGTCGGCCCGTATGGCATTTGGAGGTAGGGAGTTAGCCCTTGGGATGTTGGTTGCGGGTAATATGGAGGCAAATAAGGTTGAGGCATCGGAAGGAAGAGGGATGGCCCACTCATGTATGGGTTAGGTAAAGGTGCTATACTTGTGGAGGTAGCGGATCTGGGCATGACCGGGTTATAGGAAGGTAAATTGTTTGATGGGTGATAAGGAGGCAAAGTGTCTGATGAAGTGTTTAGGTTAGGATGGGATGGGTATGGTAGTGTTTGGGGTCCTGGCATGACGGGAGGAAGGTGGGGGTTTTAGAGGTGTGGCTGCTAACTGTCTTTGGAGGAGTTCTGCCATCGTCGTCTTCAAGGAAGAGAATTCGGTTGTGAGAGACTCCACCTTGTCTCCCAGTGAAGGACTGCCGGCGCCTTGGGCTAGTATGTTTGAAGCAGTGTTGAAAGGAGCTGCAGCCAGCATCACTGACGGTGCTACAGATGCGAGTGGTGGGATGTACAATGGTGTGGTTCTCCTGTCTGAGGGTTGCCCGGCTGTGAGTATAGTCTGGGGCAACGGCGGGAAGACAGAGATTGGGAAAGGCGAGGCAGCGTCCATCGAGGCCGAAAATTCGATGGCAGTGGGTGATGAGACTGCAATGGTGACCCCAGCGGCCGGGGCTATCTCCTCTTCTGCAGTCGGGGACAAGACCATGGGAGTCAGTGCTAGTCCAGTCGAAGCTTCAGCCATCACTGCTTTGATGGCATGGTATCTGGGACGCTTTCGGTATGGGGCTATTACTCAGTACCTTGGCTTGGTAAACAAAGAAAAATTCGATCAGTATCAAGCAGTGATATTATGGATGCATGACATGTAGTGATGCATGATATGTCTAATGCAGGGATTGGATTGTTGTCACTCGAATTTAACCCTAAAAGAGAAGAAACGAATTAAATAGAAACCAATAAGTTCAACATCTTCATAAAAGTTAAAATACAATCAACTGAAAGGAAAGATAGAATGGGCTCGCAGGCCCGATAGCCGCATGAAGACGTCGTCGAACAGGTGCGATCCCACTGAGCATGACGCTTCCTCTAGAAACGCTGGGACTGAGCTGCGCGATCCTCCTCCTCGGGTTCTGGTGGAAGTTCACATATTTCTTCTGTGAGAGTCATCCATATGCGGGAGACGTCTTGACCACCCTGTCGTCGAGGCTGATCGGTCGGAAGAGCTGCTGTGGAAGTGCTCTGGTCCTCGGGTTCAATCCCAGCTGGTGTCGCACTTGGAACGGCGCGTAATAGGAGGTGCACCCAAACCCTATGATTGGAATGAAGTATCCGTCCGTCGAGGAAGTGATGGCATCATCCGTGTCGAAGCAAGGGGCTCTCTGGTAGAAGTCGGCGGGCTCCAGAGAACGGAATAGTGCGTCGACTCCAACAAAGGTGCGTATAGGTAGGCGGGCTCGCTCCACATTGCGGGCCAGCAATCCCGGTATGTGTTCTCTCGTGAAGGCTTCTCCTGTGATCCTGAGATGTGTGTAGAACCACACTTGCAGTAGGGCCGGGCAGAAGGTCATCCTGTGGTTGCGGACTCCTCGCTTGGCTTCACGCATGATGTTGGTGAGGCTAAAGTTGGTTTCTCCAATCAGGTTGGGCAGGAAAAGAGCGCCTTCCAAAATGGTTTTGGTGATATAGGCGGCTCGCCTGTTGATTGTCTTCTCATTTTTTGGGTACAGTATCGTCCCGACGAATAGCAGGATGAACGCTCGCGCTGATCCTTGTCCTTCACCCATGCGCGGGTTGTATGGCAGCATTTGCAGATCGATGATGCCATTGACGCTGATGTCTCCTTGGGAATTGAACAGTCCGGGTACACTTGCCGACGGAATTTGAAGAAGCCTCGCTATGTATTCCTTCGGCTTGTTAATCCTAGGCAAGGGCAGTATTCCTGTGCGGTAGGGCATTTCAGCAAGGTTGATGTACTCTTCGTAGAGTGGCGCCAGCTTCAAATCCCCGAAGCGGAAGATGAAAGAATCCGGATCCCAGCGCGCCACCAGATTCTGCAGGAGAGCCCAATCCAACTCCAAGCGAATGAGGTGGAAGAGCCCCTTGAGCTTGGACTGCACGAACTCGAGCTCGGATGGCCTTAGCAACGGCAACCACTGGTGGAGGTGATGGGTGTCAGACATGTTCTTCTGTCATAGTGAAATGGGCTCCATGAAGTCTTCCTGCATAATAGAGCGTCATTTGGGGATGATAACATTCAAATCCCTAACCCTAGTATAGTATGATTCGGCATGCAATTTGTGCAATCGTGTTCAAGTAAAATAGAATGTAGGCAATTACAAGAACAATTGTGAATTGAAATGCATTCATGCGATTATGAGTGTGTATGGATGTATTAAAGCGGTAAAAGGAGTTAGGGAAGGGAGAAAAGGAATTTGGAACCCCCCGTGACCAACCCAAACCGCTGCAAAATGAACAGAGTTAGTGTCACGGTTTATTACATACAACACATACCTGAACATGTCCCTGCACGAGTAGCAGTCACTTAGTAACAAGCAAATGCACGTGCGGCGTCTAATACCTGTAGTGGGCTAGCAATTCTAGACTCGGATGAAGGTTTCTAAGACATCCCTCAGACTAAGGGAGGCGGGTCCCGATCCATAACCTACAAGCCGCAAGAAGCAGCGAGGCCGTGCCTTTTGGTGACCCCCTAAAGATCTTAGTCTTGGGTATAGGGACTTACCTAGGTATGCCTAATAAAGCGACAAACAACACAGGTACGAGATCATACAAAGGGCACCGAGCCAATCAATTACATGCGAAAACAAGTAACTCCCCTCCGCATGCGGTAAAAGTTTTCGGTAGGAATTCACATGCGATGGCTCCCCAGCGGAGTCGCCATCCGGGATGTACGAGTGCCTTCTGGCCTATCACGCGCGAGGCGGCTCAGGCAACCTGAGGATCCAGGTCCGCTCCCCTCGAGGCCCAGTTCGGTCGACGTTACGGCTCGAACGTCGGACGCTGCAGAAAGGGACCCAGGGTTGGGCCTTCCCTTGATTCGCAAACGGGTCTGCCGGACGTTTCGCCGACCATCCTTAGTTCCCTGAAGGTGGCGAGCGAAAGGCTGCGTAAGACCTCACTCACGAATTTTGGGGAGGGCTCAAGGAGCGGCTCGGTCTACCGTCACCTCATCCTAAATGGCTCCGAAAAAAGGGTAGGGTTTAGTTTAACTTTGGAAAACTTGTTCGGAGTCGCCACCGACTTAGTTTAAAAAGTATGATTTTAAGTCAAAAAAATCAGAGTTTGGGTTCGGGGATTCCTATTTACTAACCTTTGTATCCTACAACATGCGAAAAGGGTGGCGATTTGTCCAAAAAAGTTTAACTTTCGATTGACGGGTGTTGGGCCCTGATCCGGGAGTAGGCCGGACTCTTATCGACGTTTTAACGGGCGTTGGGCCTGACTTTAAGTTGGTTGGATTAAAAAAAACATACGGCGTCCAACCTAAAGCCTAAACAAGCGTGCAATCACAAGCAAGTATTTAGATCAAAAGGGCGGGGAAGGGCGGTGATTGCGGGCCTATACACTTGGGCCCGCAATTCGTTACAAGTGGATTTGAATAAAATTTGGGGAAGCCCGCACCTCCCCTTTATACCTTTGATTGAAGGTTGGGGCCGCTTTAAATCTTGGAGCCTGCGGTTTTTTAGGCCGGGGTGGATCCACGCGGTTTGATACACGCGCCTTCGAGTTTGTTACGCGTCGTCAACGCAACAAAAATTAATCCTCGTTCACACAAACTAAGTAGTAAGGGCAAGCAAGGGTCGATCTCACAGAGAATCAATATCAATTAGGTCTTATAACGTCAAATTCGATAACCAAATTCAAGGTCAAGTGAACAAATCAAGTGATGAGAAGTTAAACTAACAGCAAAATGAATCGAATTACCAATAAGAATTAAAGATCTAGGACTACCGATTTCCCCTCATGACTTATGCTCTCATATCCCCTCTTCTTATTACTATTGAATTTCATCGGTTGTTAACTGTAGGCTGCTAATCTCTCCCCATAACCCTCTCGGATATCCGGGAACGTACCCCCATGTATCAAATTCTCAACTCTATGTCTAGGCAAAGAACTAGTGGAGGCCCTTTACGAATTAACCCTACTTTGATTACCCAAGGTGCACGGTATTTCTACTCTCACACTAAAACCCGGTCTCTCGACTCGAAGGTTCCTTAGGTTATCCTAATCCCGATCTGACCCAGACTACCCTCTCGAGTCTCCCTAGGTGATCGAATCAATATCAACAGTTGATCAGGCTGCTAATACGCATTAAACACGAGATTGGATAAACAACCAACGGAAATTCAATTCATAATAAGAAAGGTTCAACAATTACAAAAGAACACGAGGTTTCATCGTCGTCCTAGAACAAAGAAATTAGTTCATAGCGATGCAACACGAAAACCAAATCAAAGATGAAAGCATAATTGAAATCTAAAAGAAAAAAAAGGAAAAAGAATTTGCAAGTCTCCGCCAGCACCAATCTCCTGTCACGAGCTTTTCGCCGTCAAAGAAAAACCAATTCCCCACCAATCTCCCTCTAACCCTAGTAAACCTTAAGTTTGAGTATTTATACTAGGGAATAATCTAAAGGACCTAAATAGAAATAAAGAGAAAATCTAAGAATTCGGAGGGGAGGAAATCTTCTGGTTCTCCGCAGCTGCGAGAAAATCTTCCGCAGCTGCGAAAGTCTCTGAGGTTGCTCCCTTTGGCTTCTCCGCAGCTGCGAGGAAATCTTCCGCAGCTGCGAAAGTCTCTGTGATTGCGAACTTCCTCTTGCCCGCAGCTGCGTCGAGACTCTCCGCAGCTGCGAAGGTCTCTGTGGTTGCACTCCTCGCTTCCTTCTCAGAACTATTCCTTCCTCTCTTCGTTGTTCCTCATTTCATCTTCAATTCCCTACACGAACAATAACGAACGTGAGTTAACACAATTCAGCTTGAAACAACCAATCTAAACACTTAAAGCGACGGAACTAACTCAAATCAAGGCACAAATGTGATCATATAACTCTACTTTCGTAGAGTTATCACACCCCCAAACCTATCTTTTGCTAGTCCTCGAGCAAAACAAAACCAAAACAAACGAAAATGTAACCAAACAAAATAAACGAATCGTAATTTATACTCCCCAGTCTCACCCAAGTTTCCCGAACTCGAATTGTCGTTAACGACTCTCAGCTAAGGCCGCACACCTATTTTAGAGGTAGACTTCGTTCAAGGCTAGCATACACGGGTTTTGTAGTTCTTATAAAACTTGTTCCCTCAATTTGCACACCTCGCGTTGTCAACCCCACATTCTCAAATCTTTCATAGCCATCAAGTACTTTTCTAGACTCAACTCTCCTTACCTTCTCAACTAATTCGAGGTCTTTCTTTTCATCTCATTTTTTTCTTTTCATTTGGTTACACGATTCTAAATGCTCATCAATTCCCGCAAACGGTCATGTAACAAGTTCTCAGTCAGTGACTCCCGGTCCAAACGGACCAAGGCACTAGGTGATAAAGCACCCCTCGGACGAGAACTTGAGCCGCAAGGAAGACTCACACCACAAGCACATATTCAAGCTCAAAATCAAAATTTTTTTTCTTTTTCTCTTTTACTTCTTTTTTTTTTTTTACCCTTTTCTAGCTTGAATAGTGGTGCTCAGAACCTTGGCAACCGTTTTCTTTTCTTGCTCTTTTTCTCTTTCACATTTTAACCTGAATTTCGTCTCCAAAGGATGATTCGAGTGCCTATACTTTTCCTTAATGACTATGCTTTTAAAGAGACTGTAGAGCTGACGCTGCTTAGTTAGCTTCCTATCAGGAACAACATATACTATTTTTTCAAGAAATTAGTCATGCTTGCTAGAACTAATTCCTCCTCTGCCTTAAATGTGCGACCCTAATCATCCTCCTAGAATCCGACTCTTCTAATTCGAAATCCTAAGGTCTAACTGAGGGGCATCGACTCAAAGAAAATAACAAAAACAAAACGAAAGATAGACTCAGAAGCATGATCAATCATGCTGACAGAAATAACAAGCAATGGCAATCATATCATAAAGGATAACATCAACACCCCCAAACCTAAATCCTGTCACGACCTCGTGGCAGACTGTATCTCCAACAGTGCATGAGATAGACGAAAGTAAAGATAAGAGAGATACAACCTGGCACATATCCGGTTGAACTCAGGATCCTCTCCCTGATGGCAGACTAATCGGACTCCGAGTCGGAGTCAACATCTTCATCCTCCGCTGGGCTGGTTTCTGCATCTTCCATAGCAGCATCATTCCATCCCATGGGTCGATCCCATCCCGGTGGGTGGTAGATTGGTTGATGCAACGCGTTGAAATCTACTCCAAAGGATGGCGCGGCCTGACGGTTGTACTCCATCTGATGTCGGATGAATTCCATGGTGTACTGCTGGAAGGCCCTAGTTTGCTGCTGAGCGTCCCTGGTTTGCTGCATGAACTCCTGCATCTGGGCCCACCGTTCTTGCTCGGAGGGCATAGTGCTCGCAGCGGCTGGACGAGGGCGAGAGGAAGCACCTCCCTACCTTGCGCTAATCTTGTCCAGCGATTGATGGTCTAGAGGCTGGCCCGGGGGACAAAGCTCCTCCGTCCTGTCAAACTGCACACCTGCTTTGATACATAATTCAGAAATAAGACAAGGAAACCACAAACCTCGTGCGTCGTCCAAACAACGGTGGATCATCCAATTCAGCAACCTGCCCAAATCAATAGGCATCTCCTCCATGATACAGTAGATGAGCGCCGCTCGATCCCTGGTGATCTCGCTCGTGTTTTTGCTGGGGATGAGCCGGGCGGCTACAAATAATGCCCACATGCGTGCTTCGGTGGTCAAATTGCTGCCGTGGAGTCTGAGGGGGTCCCGGCTTCTTGTCAATTTCCATTGGGATCCTGGCTTAGCAATTCTCGCAATAACTGCGTTACTATCAAAACGATTATTTAGCTAATCGAAATATGCGTCAGTGTTGTAAACAGGGAGGCCATAAAATGTGGAAATCACTGATGCACCAAACTTAACCTCCTTGTCCCGAACTCGAATACTCTGCCTATCCCTATACAGGGTATGCACTTTTGCATAGAATTCCCTGACCACCGGGACAACGCCCCGTTTTATCGTTGTACTAAAACGAAGCCACCCCAGACGTTCTAAACGCGCCCGGTATTCAACCAAATCGGGATGCGTGGTATCGAATACCCGCTCAGCGATCAGCGGTCGTTTCATGGACCGTTGGTACGCCGCCGATGATTCATTCACAACGGCCTTATCCCTCCCTGCCGTTTCCTTCCCTCTCCTTTTCCTAGAACTAGAGGCATCGGTCGTAGTGCGTTGCTTAGGCGCCATCGCTAATCACATTATTCTAAGGATTAAGACAACTATTGAATCTCCGGGTGAACAACGACGTGGCCGCACACAAATCACCAATAGGACTAAGGGATGGGGAACTTTCCTGATTATCGCCACTATGGGAGAGTGTGGTCGACCAACGGCAGGAAGGTGGCGGCAAGAGTGGTTGGGTGGTTGGCGGGCGGCACCGGAGAGCGGATCTGCAGCGGATGGACGCACAGGAGAGAAGGTGGGCGTCGGAGATCGATGCGTGAGTAGCCGGCGATGTGGAAATGAGGAGCCGCCGCCTGGAGAGAGTGGATGCGTCGCAGCTGCGCCCTGAGAGAGTGGGGAAAAAATAAATTAGGGTTTAGGTTCGCCCCCTTTTAATCTGTCTGAAATTTCGTCCTCTCGCAGCTGCGAGACATCCCTCCGCAGCTGCGAGACTCTCTGAGAGTCACGGGTCACACGTCTCTCGCAGCTGCGATCTACTTATCCGCAGCTGTGAGACTCTCTGAGGGTCGCAGGTTACATGTCTCTCGCAGCTGCGAGAATTCCCTCTGCAGCTGCGAGACTCTCTGAGGGTCGACTGTGTATACATCTTCCGCAGCTGCGAGAAATGTTCTCGCAGCTGCGAAACTTACTGCCTTCGTTCCTCCGCAGCTGCGATCTACTTCTCCGCAGCTGCGGATCTTACTGTGGATGCTACCTCATTTTCTTTCTCCGTCTTTTTCATGGACATGCTTCTTGATCTACTAACAAAAACAAATAAACGATTAAAAATAACTAATTATCAGGAATAAAATGAAACGACTTGGGTTGCCTCCCAAGAAGCGCCTTGGTTTAGAGTCGATGGCTCGACTTTCGCACGATTTTATGCGTCTTGGAGTCGCGTGGATGTAGTTCCTCGCTCAAGTGGCTCTCCATGATAATGTTTGAGGCGTTGGCCGTTAACCTTGAACGTGGTCTCCGAATCATTCGACTGTAACTCTACAGCGCCATGAGGAAACGTTCTGACCACTTTGAACGGTCCGGACCATCTCGACTTCAATTTGCCTGGAAATAACCACAAACGTGAGTTGAAAAGTAGTACATACTCACCTGGCATAAGTGTCCTGTTAAGGATGCGGCTATCATGCCATTTTTTCGTCTTCTCCTTGTAGATAGATGCATTCTCGTATGCCCGATGACGAAGCTCCTCCAACTCGTTCATCTGCAAAAGGCGAACCTCACCTGATCGGGTTGCGTCGAAATTTAGGTGCTTTAGTGCCCAGTATGCCTTGTGTTCGAGTTCCACTGGGAGATGACAAGCCTTGCCAAAGACGAGTCGGTATGGAGACATCCCGATCGGTGTTTTGTACGCTGTCCTGTACGCCCACAAAGCATCGTCAAGTTTTAACGACCAATCCTTTCGTGCTGTACTTACCGATATTTCAAGGATGCGCTTCACTTCACGGTTGGAAACTTCCGCCTGTCCGCTGGTCTGTGGGTGATACGCCGTTGCCACCTTGTGCTTCACGCCATATTTGCTTAACAGTGCATTAAACTGACGATTGATGAAGTGTGTACCTTCGTCACTAATGATAGCGCGTGGTACACCGAACCTAGTGAAAATATGTTTCTGCACAAACTTGACAACCACTTTAGCCTCATTAGTGGGGGAAGCAATTGCTTCCACCCACTTGGAAACGTAATCTACTGCTACGAGGATGTACTTGTTACCATTCGATGGGATGAAGGGTCCCATGAAGTCGATGTCCCAAACATCAAAAAGTTCAACCTCGAGGATGTTCTGCAGGGGCATTTCGTTTCTCCGTGATATGTTCCCTGTTCTTTGGCACCTATCACAATGAAGAACAAACTGATAAGCATCCTTGAAAATAGTCGGCCAGTAAAAACCTGACTGGAGAACTTTTGCGGCTGTTCTATCTCCTCCAAAGTGTCCTCCGTAGGGGGATGCGTGGCAATGGGCTAGTATGTCCATGATTTCAGATTCCGGCACACATCTCCTAATCACCTGATCTGCACACTTTTTAAACAGAAATGGTTCGTCCCAAAAGTAGTGACGAACGTCATGAAGAAACCGTTTCCGCTTGTGTGCATCGAAATCCTCAGGAATAAATTCCGACACAATGAAGTTTACAAAATCAGCATACCAAGGCACGCTTACATCAACAGACAGCAAACACTCATCAGGAAAGAACTCATTGATGCAAACCTTGTCTCGAATCATATTTTCATTTTCTAACCTAGACAAGTGATCTGCTATCTGATTTTCAGTCCCTTTCCTATCTCGGATCTCTAAGTCAAATTCTTGTAATAATAGCACCCAACGAATCAACCTAGGCTTAGCGTCCTTTTTCTCAATCAAGTATTTGATCGCTGAGTGATCTGTAAACACTATTATCTTAGATCCCACCAGATAACTGCGAAACTTATCAAATGCAAACACGACGGCTAACAATTCTTTCTCAGTCGTGGTGTAATTAACCTGGGCATCATCTAAGGTCCTGCTGGCATAGTATATAACCCGAAAAATCTTATCTACCCTCTGGCCTAATGCGGCTCCTACTGCATAGTCGCTAGCATCACACATCAACTCAAAGGGCAAATTCCAATCAGGTGCTATGACTATGGGAGCAGATACTAACCTCTTCTTAAGTTCAGTAAAGGCAGCAAGGCACTCAGCATTGAATACAAAGGGAACATCCTTCTCCAACAAATTGCACAGTGGCTTCATGATCTTGGAGAAGTCCTTGATGAACCTCCGGTAGAAACCAGCATGTCCGAGGAAGCTCCGAATCCCTTTCACTGAAGAGGGTGGGGGTAACTTCTCAATTGTCTCTATCTTTGCCCTGTCTACTTCAATGCCCTTGCTGGAGATCCGGTGACCTAAAACAATGCCATCACGAACCATAAACTGGCATTTCTCCCAGTTCAGGATTAGGTTAGCATCCTCACAACGTTTTAGAACCTTAGTGAGGTTCGACAGGCAATCCGCATACGATGTACCAAAAACAGAAAAATCATCCATGAAGACCTCCAAACCATTTTCAATCATATCAGAGAATATGGCCATCATGCATCGTTGAAAAGTCGCAGGTGCATTACACAATCCAAATGGCATGCGGCGAAATGCAAAGGTACCGAATGGGCATGTGAACGTTGTCTTTTCTTGGTCCTCCGGAGCAATCAAAATTTGATTGTACCCGGAGTATCCGTCCAAGAAGCAATAGAAATCCTTACCCGCCAATCGATCAAGCATCTGATCAATAAAGGGTAGAGGAAAATGGTCTTTCCTGGTGGCCTTGTTCAGTTTGCGGTAATCCATGCAAACTCTCCACCCGGTTACAGTGCGAGTCGGAATCAACTCATTCTTCTCGTTCTTGACCACCGTCATCCCTCCTTTCTTCGGGACGCACTGCACAGGGCTAACCCAAGAACTGTCAGAGATCGGGTAAATAATACCTGCATCTAGCCACTTGATAATCTCTTTCTTCACCACTTCCTTCATGTTTTGGTTGAGTCGCCTCTGAGCCTCGACTGAAACCTTATGATCATCCTCAAGCAAAATCTTGTGCATACACACCGACGGACTGATACATCGAATATCCGTTATAGTCCATCCCAATGCCTTCTTGTACGCCTTGAGGATCTCAAGCAATTCCTCCTCCTCTTCTCCTGTAAGATTGGCAGAAATAATTACAGGTAAAGTATTTGATGGTCCGAGGTACGCATACCTGAGATGATCCGGGAGTTGCTTGAGCTCTAAAGTGGGGGGTTCCTCAATTGAAGGTAGCATCGGGTTCAGTGGCCGCTCTAGCGTGTCAAATTGTTGAATCCTTCGTGTGAATAACGCTAGGGCTTCCTGGGTGTCACAATCGGGGTTGGTCTTCTCTCCTTCATCCTCTGAGGTACCTTCATCACCAAGAGGGGAAAACTTGGAAGTGCACCTATCAACAATGTCCATCCGGAAACAATCAGAATTTTCAGAAGGCCATTTAACAGATTTATAAACGTTAAATGTAACTTCCTGATCGTTGACACGGATTGTCAACTCTCCCTTCTGCACATCGATCAATGCCCTTCCTGTGGCTAAAAACGGACGACCAAGGATGATAGGAATCTCCTTGTCCTCCTCAAAGTCTAACACCAGAAAGTCAGCCGGAAAAATAAATTTATCTACTTTAACAAGAACATCCTCAATAATCCCTTTCGGGTACGTAATGGATCTATCGGCTAACTGAAGGGACACAGATGTAGGTCTTACCTCCCCCAAACCTAGCTCTTTATACACCGAAAACGGCATCAGATTTATGCTCGCCCCAAGGTCACAAAGAGCTTTACCTGAGAATGCTGTTCCAATTGTGCATGGGATTGTGAAGCTACCTGGGTCCTTTAGCTTCGGTGGTATCTTCTTCTGGAGGATGGCGCTACACTCCTCGGTAAGTTTAACTGTCTCAAAATCGCCGAACCTCCGTTTCTTCGAGAGTACGTCCTTCATGAACTTGACGTAACTAGGCATCTGCTCCAAAGCTTCTGCAAAAGGGATATTAATGTGTAGCTTTTTAAATACATCGAGGAACTTACGAAATTGAGCATCCTCGTTTTGCTTTCGGGCTCTCTGTGAGAACGGAAGCTTCGAGATGTCGATTTCCGGTTTCTTTCTCTCTTCCTCCATCTTTTTCTTCCCTTTGTCCTGGGGCAAGTCCAAGTTAGAATTTAATGGAATAGTTTGAGATTTCTTACTAGCTGCCTCCACTGGACTGGATCCACTGCTCTCCTTCTTAGCTTCAGCTTCCTCTGCCTCAAGTGACCGGCCGTTCCTCAAAGTCACGGCTTTGGCTTGCTCCCTTTGATTGGTTTCTGTATTGCTCGGGAGAGTCCCATAGGCTCTCGAATTCACCGCCTGAGCCAGCTGGCTAACCTGGTTCTCCAGGTTCCGAATCGACGCTGCTTGGTTCTTCATCAAAGCGTCTTGATTCGCCATGTATTTGAGCATCATCTCTTCGAGGCTCGGCTTCTTTTCCGAGGCTTCTGCTTGTGCTTGCGGATACTGAGGCGCTGGTGCTGGTGGTCTCGACATACCAGGCGGAGGTGCCTGTGCTCTCCAAGAAAAGTTCGGGTGATTCCTCCACCCTGGGTTATACGTATTTGAGTACGGGTTGTTGCGCTGGTTTCCAACAAAGTTGGCTTCCTCCATGCTCATGGTGCACTGATCTGTGAGATGTGCTCCTCCGCAAATCTGACAACCCTGCTGGTTGCTCTGAACCGAACTAACGTTTGCTTCCTCAAATTTCTTAGTGAGAGCGGCTAGTTGTGCTTGAATTGAGGTTAAGGTATCCAATTCGAAGACGCCCTGCGGCTTCCTTCTGTTCATCCGATCCGAATACTGGTTCGGCAGACAAGTCTTCCTCATCGTCTCAAGGAGTTCCAGTCCTTCCACATAGGACTTCCTCAAAAAGGATCCTCCAGATGCCAAATTTACGTCCTTCCTGGACGAGTCCGTGAGTCCATTATAGAATGCCTCAAGCTGTCTCCATCCAGGCAGATCATGATATGGGCACTGTATCAGCAGATTCTTGAATCGCTCCCATGCCTCCACGAAAGTTTCATCGCTGTCCTGTCGGAACGTGGTAATCTCGTTCCTCATCTGAGATATCTTCGAAGGGAGGATAATACTGATCTAAGAAAGCCTCCTCCATCTGTGCCCACGTCGATATTGAATTCACTGGGAGTGAATTGAACCACGCCCAGGCCTTGTCCTTTAGGGAGAATGTGAATAGCTTCAGCCTGACTGCATCTTGGGACACTCCGTTCTGCCTGAAAGTGTCGCATACGCTGAGAAACCTACTCAGATGCTCGTGCGGATCCTCCATCGGTGTTCCTCTGAACTGGACTGTATTCTGAATCATCTGCATCACCGATGTCTTGATCGCATAATCACGAGCTGCGATGGGCGGTGGTGCTATGCATGACCGGTGAGCGTAAGTTCTGGCCGATGTGAAGTCCATCATCGGCCTGTTATCAACATCTGGCCTCCCTCCACGCTCTTGTATCTGGACTAGGTTTCCGTCTATCTGATTTCTATTGTCCTCGTCGGCCATAGCTACTCGATGTGCTCTCAACCTTTGCCGAAAGGTGCGCTCGATTTCTGGGTCCAATGGAGTCAAATTAGCTCCTTGACTCCGTAGCATAAACTGAAATATATAAAGAGAGAAACAAAAACTTGAACGTCAAACAGTTATCGAAAATAGAGGTAAAAGACAACTAAAAGAAAACTGTCTCCCCGGCAACGGCGCCAAAATTTGTTACGCGTCGTCAACGCAACAAAAATTAATCCTCGTTCACACAAACTAAGCAGTAAGGGCAAGCAAGGGTCGATCCCACAGAGAATCAGTATCAATTAGGTCTTATAACGTCAAATTCGATAACCAAATTCAAGGTCAAGTGAACAAATCAAGTGATGAGAAGTTAAACTAACAGCAAAATGAATCGAATTACCAATAAGAATTAAAGATCTAGGACTACCGATTTCCCCTCATGACTTATGCTCTCATATCCCCTCTTCTTATTACTATTGAATTTCATCGGTTGTTAACTGTAGGCTGCTAATCTCTCCCTATAACCCTCTCGGATATCCGGGAACGTACTCCCATGTATCAAATTCTCAACTCTATGTCTAGGCAAAGAACTAGTGGAGGCCCTTTACGAATTAACCCTATTTTGATTACCCAAGGTGCACGGTATTTCTACTCTCACACTAAAACCCGGTCTCTCGACTCGAAGGTTCCTTAGGTTATCCTAATCCCGATCTGACCCAGACTACCCTCTCGAGTCTCCCTAGGTGATCGAATCAATATCAACAGTTGATCAGGCTGCTAATACGCATTAAACACGAGATTGGATAAACAACCAACGGAAATTCAATTCATAATAAGAAAGGTTCAACAATTACAAAAGAACACGAGGTTTCATCGTCGTCCTAGAACAAAGAAATTAGTTCATAGCGATGCAACACGAAAACCAAATCAAAGATGAAAGCATAATTGAAATCTAAAAGAAAAAAAAGGAAAAAGAATTTGCAAGTCTCCGCCGGCACCAATCTCCTGTCACGAGCTTTTCGCCGTCAAAGAAAAACCAATTCCCCACCAATCTCCCTCTAACCCTAGTAAACCTTAAGTTTGAGTATTTATACTAGGGAATAATCTAAAGGACCTAAATAGAAATAAAGAGAAAATCTAAGAATTCGGAGGGGAGGAAATCTTCTGGTTCTCCGCAGCTGCGAGAAAATCTTCCGCAGCTGCGAAAGTCTCTGAGGTTGCTCCCTTTGGCTTCTCCGCAGCTGCGAGGAAATCTTCCGCAGCTGCGAAAGTCTCTGTGGTTGCGAACTTCCTCTTGCCCGCAGCTGCGTCGAGACTCTCCGCAGCTGCGAAGGTCTCTGTGGTTGCACTCCTCGCTTCCTTCTCACAACTATTCCTTCCTCTCTTCGTTGTTCCTCATTTCATCTTCAATTCCCTACACGAACAATAACGAACGTGAGTTAACACAATTCAGCTTGAAACAACCAATCTAAACACTTAAAGCGACGGAACTAACTCAAATCAATTCACAAATGTGATCATATAACTCTACTTTCGTAGAGTTATCACACCCCCAAACCTATCTTTTGCTAGTCCTCGAGCAAAACAAAACCAAAACAAAACGAAAATGTAACCAAACAAAATAAACGAATCGTAATTTATACTCCCCAGTCTCACCCAAGTTTCCCGAACTCGAATTGTCGTTAACGACTCTCAGCTAAGGCCGCACACCTATTTTAGAGGTAGACTTCGTTCAAGGCTAGCATACACGGGTTTTGTAGTTCTTATAAAACTTGTTCCCTCAATTTGCACACCTCGCGTTGTCAACCCCACATTTTCAAATCTTTCATAGCCATCAAGTACTTTTCTAGACTCAAATCTCCTTACCTTCTCAACTAATTCGAGGTCTTTCTTTTCATCTCATTTTTTTCTTTTCATTTGGTTACACGATTCTAAATGCTCATCAATTCCCGCAAACGCTCATGTAACAAGTTCTCAGTCAGTGACTCCCGGTCCAGACGGACCAAGGCACTAGGTGATAAAGCACCCCTCGGACGAGAACTCGAGCCGCAAGGAAGACTCGCACCACAAGCACATATTCAAGCTCAAAATCAAATTTTTTTTTCTTTTTCTCTTTTACTTCTTTTTTTTTTTTTTAACCCTTTTCTAGCTTGAATAGTGGTGCTCAGAACCTTGGCAACCGTTTTCTTTTCTTGCTCTTTTTCTCTTTCACATTTTGACCTGAATTTCGTCTCCAAAGGATGATTCGAGTGCCTATACTTTTCCTTAATGACTATGCTTTTAAAGAGACTGTAGAGCTGACGCTGCTTAGTTAGCTTCCTATCAGGAACAACATATACTATTTTTTCAAGAAATTAGGCATGCTTGCTAGAACTAATTCCTCCTCTGCCTTAAATGTGCGACCCTAATCATCCTCCTAGAATCCGACTCTTCTAATTCGAAATCCTAAGGTCTAACTGAGGGGCATCGACTCAAAGAAAATAACAAAAACAAAACGAAAGATAGACTCAGAAGCATGATCAATCATGCTGACAGAAATAACTAGCAATGGCAATCATATTATAAAGGATAACATCAACACCCCCAAACCTAAATCCTGACACGACCTCGTGGCAGACTGTATCTCCAACAGTGCATGAGATAGATGAAAGTAAAGATAAGAGAGATACAACCTGGCACATATCCGATTGAACTCAGGATCCTCTCCCGGATGGCAGACTAATCGGACTCCGAGTCGGAGTCAACATCTTCATCCTCCGCTGGGCTGGTTTCTGCATCTTCCATAGCAGCATCATTCCATCCCATGGGTCGATCCCATCCCGGTGGGTGGTAGATTGGTTGATGCAACGCGTTGAAATCTACTCCAAAGGATGGCGCGGCCTGACGGTTGTACTCCATCTGATGTCGGATGAATTCCATGGTGTACTGCTGGAAGGCCCTAGTTTGCTGCTGAGCGTCCCTGGTTTGCTGCATGAACTCCTGCATCTGGGCCCACCGTTCTTGCTCGGAGGGCATAGTGCTCGCAGCGGCTGGACGAGGGCGAGAGGAAGCACCTCCCTACCTTGCGCTAATCTTGTCCAGCGATTGATGGTCTAGAGGCTGGCCCGGGGGACAAAGCTCCTCCGTCCTGTCAAACTGCACACCTGCTTTGATACATAATTCAGAAATAAGACAAGGGAACCACAAACCTCGTGCGTCGTCCAAACAACGGTGGATCATCCAATCCAGCAGCCTGCCCAAATCAATAGGCATCTCCTCCATGATACAGTAGATGAGCGCCGCTCGATCCCTGGTGATCTCGCTCGTGTTTTTGCTGGGGATGAGCCGGGCGGCTACAAATAATGCCCACATGCGTGCTTCGGTGGTCAAATTGCTGCCGTGGAGTCTGAGGGGGTCCCGGCTTCTTGTCAATTTCCATTGGGATCCTGGCTTAGCAATTCTCGCAATAACTGCGTTACTATCAAAACGATTATTTAGATAATCAAAATATGCGTCAGTGTTGTAAACGGGGAGGCCATAAAATGTGGAAATCACTGATGCACCAAACTTAACCTCCTTGTCCCGAACTCGAATACTCTGCCTATCCCTATCCAGGGTATGCACGTTTGCATAGAACTCCCTGACCACCGGGACAACGCCCCGTTTTATCGCTGTACTAAAACGAAGCCACCCCAGACGTTCTAAACGCGCCCGGTATTCAACCAAATCGGGATGCGTGGTATCGAATACCCGCTCAGCGATCAGCGGTCGTTTCATGGACCGTTGGTACGCCGCCGATGATTCATTCACAACGGCCTTATCCCTCCCTGCCGTTTCCTTCCCTCTCCTTTTCCTAGAACTAGAGGCATCGGTCGTAGTGCGTTGCTTAGGCGCCATCGCTAATCACATTATTCTAAGGATTAAGACAACTATTGAATCTCCGGGTGAACAACGACGTGGCCGCACACAAATCACCAATAGGACTAAGGGATGGGGAACTTTCCTGATTATCGCCACTATGGGAGAGTGTGGTCGACCAACGGCAGGAAGGTGGCGGCAAGAGTGGTTGGGTGGTTGGCGGGCGGCACCGGAGAGCGGATCTGCAGCGGATGGACGCACAGGAGAGAAGGTGGGCGTCGGAGATCGATGCGTGAGTAGCCGGCGATGTGGAAATGAGGAGCCGCCGCCTGGAGAGAAGGGATGCGTCGCAGCTGTGCCCTGAGAGAGTGGGGAAAAAATAAATTAGGGTTTAGGTTCGCCCCCTTTTAATCTGTCTGAAATTTCGTCCTCTCGCAGCTGCGAGACATCCCTCCGCAGCTGCGAGACTCTCTGTGAGTCACGGGTCACACGTCTCTCGCAGCTGCGATCTACTTCTCCGCAGCTGCGAGACTCTCTGAGGGTCGCAGGTTACATGTCTCTCGCAGCTGCGAGAATTTCCTTCGCAGCTGCGAGACTCTCTGAGGGTCGACTGTGTATACATCTTCCGCAGCTGCGAGAAATGTTCTCGCAGCTGCGAAACTTACTGCCTTCGTTCCTCCGCAGCTGCGATCTACTTCTCCGCAGCTGCGGATCTTACTGTGGATGCTACCTCATTTTCTTTCTCCGTCTTTTTCATGGACATGCTTCTTGATCTACTAACAAAAACAAATAAACGATTAAAAATAACTAATTATCAGGAATAAAATGAAACGACTTGGGTTGCCTCCCAAGAAGCGCCTTGGTTTAGAGTCGATGGCTCGACTTTCGCACGATTTTATGCGTCTTGGAGTCGCGTGGATGTAGTTCCTCGCTCAAGTGGCTCTCCATGATAATGTTTGAGGCGTTGGCCGTTAACCTTGAACGTGGTCTCCGAATCATTCGACTGTAACTCTACAGCGCCATGAGGAAACGTTCTGACCACTTTGAACGGTCCGGACCATCTCGACTTCAATTTGCCTGGAAATAACCACAAACGTGAGTTGAAAAGTAGTACATACTCACCTGGCATAAGTGTCCTGTTAAGGATGCGGCTATCATGCCATTTTTTCGTCTTCTCCTTGTAGATAGATGCATTCTCGTATGCCCGATGACGAAGCTCCTCCAACTCGTTCATCTGCAAAAGGCGAACCTCACCTGATCGGGTTGCGTCGAAATTTAGGTGCTTTAGTGCCCAGTATGCCTTGTGTTCGAGTTCCACTGGGAGATGACAAGCCTTGCCAAAGACGAGTCGGTATGGAGACATCCCGATCGGTGTTTTGTACGCTGTCCTGTACGCCCACAAAGCATCGTCAAGTTTTAACGACCAATCCTTTCGTGCTGTACTTACCGATATTTCAAGGATGCGCTTCACTTCACGGTTGGAAACTTCCGCCTGTCCGCTGGTCTGTGGGTGATACGCCGTTGCCACCTTGTGCTTCACGCCATATTTGCTTAACAGTGCATTAAACTGACGATTGATGAAGTGTGTACCTTCGTCACTAATGATAGCGCGTGGTACACCGAACCTAGTGAAAATATGTTTCTGCACAAACTTGACAACCACTTTAGCCTCATTAGTGGGGGAAGCAATTGCTTCCACCCACTTGGAAACGTAATCTACTGCTACGAGGATGTACTTGTTACCATTCGATGGGATGAAGGGTCCCATGAAGTCGATGTCCCAAACATCAAAAAGTTCAACCTCGAGGATGTTCTGCAGGGGCATTTCGTTTCTCCGTGATATGTTCCCTGTTCTTTGGCACCTATCACAATGAAGAACAAACTGATAAGCATCCTTGAAAATAGTCGGCCAGTAAAAACCTGACTGGAGAACTTTTGCGGCTGTTCTATCTCCTCCAAAGTGTCCTCCGTAGGGGGATGCGTGGCAATGGGCTAGTATGTCCATGATTTCAGATTCCGGCACACATCTCCTAATCACCTGATCTGCACACTTTTTAAACAGAAATGGTTCGTCCCAAAAGTAGTGACGAACGTCATGAAGAAACCGTTTCCGCTTGTGTGCATCGAAATCCTCAGGAATAAATTCCGACACAATGAAGTTTACAAAATCAGCATACCAAGGCACGCTTACATCAACAGACAGCAAACACTCATCAGGAAAGAACTCATTGATGCAAACCTTGTCTCGAATCATATTTTCATTTTCTAACCTAGACAAGTGATCTGCTATCTGATTTTCAGTCCCTTTCCTATCTCGGATCTCTAAGTCAAATTCTTGTAATAATAGCACCCAACGAATCAACCTAGGCTTAGCGTCCTTTTTCTCAATCAAGTATTTGATCGCTGAGTGATCTGTAAACACTATTATCTTAGATCCCACCAGATAACTGCGAAACTTATCAAATGCAAACACGACGGCTAACAATTCTTTCTCAGTCGTGGTGTAATTAACCTGGGCATCATCTAAGGTCCTGCTGGCATAGTATATAACTCGAAAAATCTTATCTACCCTCTGGCCTAATGCGGCTCCTACTGCATAGTCGCTAGCATCACACATCAACTCAAAGGGCAAATTCCAATCAGGTGCTATGACTATGGGAGCAGATACTAACCTCTTCTTAAGTTCAGTAAAGGCAGCAAGGCACTCAGCATTGAATACAAAGGGAACATCCTTCTCCAACAAATTGCACAGTGGCTTCATGATCTTGGAGAAGTCCTTGATGAACCTCCGGTAGAAACCAGCATGTCCGAGGAAGCTCCGAATCCCTTTCACTGAAGAGGGTGGGGGTAACTTCTCAATTGTCTCTATCTTTGCCCTGTCTACTTCAATGCCCTTGCTGGAGATTCGGTGACCTAAAACAATGCCATCACGAACCATAAACTGGCATTTCTCCCAGTTCAGGATTAGGTTAGCATCCTCACAACGTTTTAGAACCTTAGTGAGGTTCGACAGGCAATCCGCATACGATGTACCAAAAACAGAAAAATCATCCATGAAGACCTCCAAACCATTTTCAATCATATCAGAGAATATGGCCATCATGCATCGTTGAAAAGTCGCAGGTGCATTACACAATCCAAATGGCATGCGGCGAAATGCAAAGGTACCGAATGGGCATGTGAACGTTGTCTTTTCTTGGTCCTCCGGAGCAATCAAAATTTGATTGTACCCGGAGTATCCGTCCAAGAAGCAATAGAAATCCTTACCCGCCAATCGATCAAGCATCTGATCAATAAAGGGTAGAGGAAAATGGTCTTTCCTGGTGGCCTTGTTCAGTTTGCGGTAATCCATGCAAACTCTCCACCCGGTTACAGTGCGAGTCGGAATCAACTCATTCTTCTCGTTCTTGACCACCGTCATCCCTCCTTTCTTCGGGACGCACTGCACAGGGCTAACCCAAGAACTGTCAGAGATCGGGTAAATAATACCTGCATCTAGCCACTTGATAATCTCTTTCTTCACCACTTCCTTCATGTTTTGGTTGAGTCGCCTCTGAGCCTCGACTGAAACCTTATGATCATCCTCAAGCAAAATCTTGTGCATACACACCGACGGACTGATACATCGAATATCCGTTATAGTCCATCCCAATGCCTTCTTGTACGCCTTGAGGATCTCAAGCAATTCCTCCTCCTCTTCTCCTGTAAGATTGGCAGAAATAATTACAGGTAAAGTATTTGATGGTCCGAGGTACGCATACCTGAGATGATCCGGGAGTTGCTTGAGCTCTAAAGTGGGGGGTTCCTCAATTGAAGGTAGCATCGGGTTCAGTGGCCGCTCTAGCGTGTCAAATTGTTGAATCCTTCGTGTGAATAACGCTAGGGCTTCCTGGGTGTCACAATCGGGGTTGGTCTTCTCTCCTTCATCCTCTGAGGTACCTTCATCACCAAGAGGGGAAAACTTGGAAGTGCACCTATCAACAATGTCCATCCGGAAACAATCAGAATTTTCAGAAGGCCATTTAACAGATTTATAAACGTTAAATGTAACTTCCTGATCGTTGACACGGATTGTCAACTCTCCCTTCTGCACATCGATCAATGCCCTTCCTGTGGCTAAAAACGGACGACCAAGGATGATAGGAATCTCCTTGTCCTCCTCAAAGTCTAACACCAGAAAGTCAGCCGGAAAAATAAATTTATCTACTTTAACAAGAACATCCTCAATAATCCCTTTCGGGTACGTAATGGATCTATCGGCTAACTGAAGGGACACAGATGTAGGTCTTACCTCCCCCAAACCTAGCTCTTTATACACCGAAAACGGCATCAGATTTATGCTCGCCCCAAGGTCACAAAGAGCTTTACCTGAGAATGCTGTTCCAATTGTGCATGGGATTGTGAAGCTACCTGGGTCCTTTAGCTTCGGTGGTATCTTCTTCTGGAGGATGGCGCTACACTCCTCGGTAAGTTTAACTGTCTCAAAATCGCCGAACCTCCGTTTCTTCGAGAGTACGTCCTTCATGAACTTGACGTAACTAGGCATCTGCTCCAAAGCTTCTGCAAAAGGGATATTAATGTGTAGCTTTTTAAATACATCGAGGAACTTACGAAATTGAGCATCCTCGTTTTGCTTTCGGGCTCTCTGTGGGAACGGAAGCTTCGAGATGTCGATTTCCGGTTTATTTCTCTCTTCCTCCATCTTTTTCTTCCCTTTGTCCTGGGGCAAGTCCAAGTTAGAATTTAATGGAATAGTTTGAGATTTCTTACTAGCTGCCTCCACTGGACTGGATCCACTGCTCTCCTTCTTAGCTTCAGCTTCCTCTGCCTCAAGTGACCGGCCGTTCCTCAAAGTCACGGCTTTGGCTTGCTCCCTTTGATTGGTTTCTGTATTGCTCGGGAGAGTCCCATAGGCTCTCGAATTCACCGCCTGAGCCAGCTGGCTAACCTGGTTCTCCAGGTTCCGAATCGACGCTGCTTGGTTCTTCATCAAAGCGTCTTGATTCGCCATGTATTTGAGCATCATCTCTTCGAGGCTCGGCTTCTTTTCCGAGGCTTCTGCTTGTGCTTGCGGATACTGAGGCGCTGGTGCTGGTGGTCTCGACATACCAGGCGGAGGTGCCTGTGCTCTCCAAGAAAAGTTCGGGTGATTCCTCCACCCTGGGTTATACGTATTTGAGTACGGGTTGTTGCGCTGGTTTCCAACAAAGTTGGCTTCCTCCATGCTCATGGTGCACTGATCTGTGAGATGTGCTCCTCCGCAAATCTGACAACCCTGCTGGTTGCTCTGAACCGAACTAACGTTTGCTTCCTCAAATTTCTTAGTGAGAGCGGCTAGTTGTGCTTGAATTGAGGTTAAGGTATCCAATTCGAAGACGCCCTGCGGCTTCCTTCTGTTCATCCGATCCGAATACTGGTTCGGCAGACAAGTCTTCCTCATCGTCTCAAGGAGTTCCAGTCCTTCCACATAGGACTTCCTCAAAAAGGATCCTCCAGATGCCAAATTTACGTCCTTCCTGGACGAGTCCGTGAGTCCATTATAGAATGCCTCAAGCTGTCTCCATCCAGGCAGATCATGATATGGGCACTGTATCAGCAGATTCTTGAATCGCTCCCATGCCTCCACGAAAGTTTCATCGCTGTCCTGTCGGAACGTGGTAATCTCGTTCCTCATCTGAGATATCTTCGAGGGAGGATAATACTGATCTAAGAAAGCCTCCTCCATCTATGCCCACGTCGATATTGAATTCACTGGGAGTGAATTGAACCACGCCCAGGCCTTGTCCTTTAGGGAGAATGTGAATAGCTTCAGCCTGACTGCATCTTGGGACACTCCGTTCTGCCTGAAAGTGTCGCATACGCTGAGAAACTTACTTAGATGCTCGTGCGGATCCTCCATTGGTGTTCCTCTGAACTGGACTGTATTCTGAATCATCTGCATCACCGATGTCTTGATCGCATAATCACGAGCTGCGATGGGCGGTGGTGCTATGCATGACCGGTGAGCGTAAGTTCTGGCCGATGTGAAGTCCATCATCGGCCTGTTATCAACATCTGGCCTCCCTCCACGCTCTTGTATCTGGACTAGGTTTCCGTCTATCTGATTTCTATTGTCCTCGTCGGCCATAGCTACTCGATGTGCTCTCAACCTTTGCCGAAAGGTGCGCTCGATTTCTGGGTCCAATGGAGTCAAATTAGCTCCTTGACTCCGTAGCATAAACTGAAATATATAAAGAGAGAAACAAAAACTTGAACGTCAAACAGTTATCGAAAATAGAGGTAAAAGACAACTAAAAGAAAACTGTCTCCCCGGCAACGGCGCCAAAATTTGTTACGCGTCGTCAACGCAACAAAAATTAATCCTCGTTCACACAAACTAAGCAGTAAGGGCAAGCAAGGGTCGATCCCACAGAGAATCAGTATCAATTAGGTCTTATAACGTCAAATTCGATAACCAAATTCAAGGTCAAGTGAACAAATCAAGTGATGAGAAGTTAAACTAACAGCAAAATGAATCGAATTTCCAATAAGAATTAAAGATCTAGGACTACCGATTTCCCCTCATGACTTATGCTCTCATATCCCCTCTTCTTATTACTATTGAATTTCATCGGTTGTTAACTGTAGGCTGCTAATCTCTCCCTATAACCCTCTCGGATATCCGGGAACGTACTCCCATGTATCAAATTCTCAACTCTATGTCTAGGCAAAGAACTAGTGGAGGCCCTTTACGAATTAACCCTATTTTGATTACCCAAGGTGCACGGTATTTCTACTCTCACACTAAAACCCGGTCTCTCGACTCGAAGGTTCCTTAGGTTATTCTAATCCCGATCTGACCCAGACTACCCTCTCGAGTCTCCCTAGGTGATCGAATCAATATCAACAGTTGATCAGGCTGCTAATACGCATTAAACACGAGATTGGATAAACAACCAACGGAAATTCAATTCATAATAAGAAAGGTTCAACAATTACAAAAGAACACGAGGTTTCATCGTCGTCCTAGAACAAAGAAATTAGTTCATAGCGATGCAACACGAAAACCAAATCAAAGATGAAAGCATAATTGAAATCTAAAAGAAAAAAAAAGGAAAAAGAATTTGCAAGTCTCCGCCGGCACCAATCTCCTGTCACGAGCTTTTCGCCGTCAAAGAAAAACCAATTCCCCACCAATCTCCCTCTAACCCTAGTAAACCTTAAGTTTGAGTATTTATACTAGGGAATAATCTAAAGGACCTAAATAGAAATAAAGAGAAAATCTAAGAATTCGGAGGAGAGGAAATCTTCTGGTTCTCCGCAGCTGCGAGAAAATCTTCCGCAGCTGCGAAAGTCTCTGAGGTTGCTCCCTTTGGTTTCTCCGCAGCTGCGAGGAAATCTTCCGCAGCTGCGAAAGTCTCTGTGATTGCGAACTTCCTCTTGCCCGCAGCTGCGTCGAGACTCTCCGCAGCTGCGAAGGTCTCTGTGGTTGCACTCCTCGCTTCCTTCTCACAACTATTCCTTCCTCTCTTCGTTGTTCCTCATTTCATCTTCAATTCCCTACACGAACAATAACGAACGTGAGTTAACACAATTCAGCTTGAAACAACCAATCTAAACACTTAAAGCGACGGAACTAACTCAAATCAAGGCACAAATGTGATCATATAACTGTACTTTCGTAGAGTTATCAGAGTTAATCTTCGAAATTCCGGTGTTGATCTTCCGAGATTAAGTACTCGATGTACATGCGAGGAAAATTGTAAAAATGGGTAGTATCATCAAATTCGAATGGAATTCGATTAAATTGAGAAAGGTGAGGCTTGTCTTACCGTTTAATCAAAGATGTTCTCTTGATGTAAAGATCGTCGAAAATATCCGAGAAGTTCTCCCGTATTTCACATGCAAAATAAAGGGAAGATAAATGTTAGTGATGCACATAAATCCAAGCAAAACAAAGATTAAAGTCCAAATGCTAAGAAACACTTTCAGATTGCATCCCACCATAAGTATAATTATTAAAGGTCAAAAGAAGGTGATTAAAAAAAATGTTAAGGTTCGCAGCTAAAAATAAGAATAGTCAAGGGATGGTGGGTTTATTACCTGGAAAGGGGATGGCGTTTTGTGGCCCAACGGTCGAAGCCCACCCTTCTTTTGCCGGAATTCCAAATCAGACGTGGGCTGAAGAAAAGAAAGCCTAAAGTCTTCTCTGATTTCACCCAAGGACCAGGATCGCTACAAGGCTTTGTCACCGAGATTAGCCCCTTTGAGAGACGGAGCCGGTGGCGACGACTGCTCAAGAGATGACAAAGCATGGGGCTTGAGATCGGGAAGCATCAGGGAGGAGGTTCGTCGAGATTGTGACTGAGGAGGGAGGCTCCGTCGAGAAGACTTCAGATCCGGGCGCATGAGGCGACACCCAGGGTGAGACGGTAGGTAAAGCGGTTGGGAGCGTCAAGCGGAGGGGTAGATGGCCACTGTAGGAGGCGCTGTACTTGGGGTACAACGCCGGGATTAGAGTATGAGGGGGTTTCGGGGAAGGACGGGTGTCGGAGGAGAACGCCGAGGAGAAATCTGAGAAGAGGTCGCATCTGAAGGAGGGCGCCGGGATGCCGGATCTGACGAGTTTGGAAGACAGCCGGCCACGTCGGGGAGCACCGGATCTGGACTCGCCGTAGGTTCATCGAAAGGGGGTGGACCACAACCGCTGGTTTTGAGGCGCCGGAGGTAGGTTCGCTGTAGCTGGAAATACTCAGGGAAGATGGGTGTGCCATTGGATCTCCGACCGCGGGGCTGATTCAACGAGGCACCAAACCTAGCAGATCTGTGCATAGCCGGTCGACGAGAGATTCTGTCGAGGTTGGGATGCCGTGGTTGCAAAGGTCTGGCTCCGGGGAGGGTTGTCAGTGTCGCCGCGCTACTCTTCTCGGAGGGGAGTCTTGGGGGCGCCGCTAGGACGGTCCAGAGTCGGAGACAGAGGACAGGGCCATCGTCGTTGTGAGGGCGACTGTAATATGAGGACGTCCAGGGATATGGATCTGTCGCCGCTGGATTTGGGGATGACCATTGCTGGAAGGGACGTAGGGGAGGCCGTGACTCCTTTCTGGAAAGTAATTGTGGGGGGAACCGCCTCTGGGATATGCCGTCTGTGATGTTGTTGGAAGCGAGGTTGGAGGGTCGCCTTCTCCAGGATATACACCTACACAAGAAAGAAAACAGATTAAGATGGAAAGAGAGAGAGGGAGAGAGAGAGAGAGAGAGAGAGAGAAAGAGCTCAATTGCAGGGATCGTCGTCGATTCTGATTTGAATAGGGCCGGAGAAAGGGGTGGTATCGACACTACGCCACAGACTGGGTGACAGTCGAAGAGGGGAGGAGGTTGTGCAAGGAGAGTTTGCCGTGAAATGTGACCATGAGTCGTCGGACTTTGGCCGTTGGGGAACCAGATTGGGTGACAAGTTGTTGCGATCCGATCCAACAAATCAGTAACTGAATGTGAAATTCCAAGCAAAATCCCGAAACCAAGCCAAAGGCCGAAAACCAAGCCAAAAGCAAAACGTCCTCCGTCCAAATCTAATCCCCTTACATATATTCTCCTAGGATCCCCCAATTCCCTCCATTATTTTCATTATTAAATATAATTTAAAATTCTCTGATAATCCCTTCATAATTATGTCAAATCTTACCTTTCCTGATTTCTCCTGACGTAGACTTGAAGAGGACCTTTAAGCCGCGCGATCCCCTCCGGCTCCAGCTCCAGCTCGACATCCCGTTCTATAACAACTTCCTCCTCCTCAACAACAGCCTTGTCCTCAAGGCGGAACTCTAGGAACTATTGTAATAAATCATCAACATCTATCCACGACAAACCATCCTGAGAGTGTCCTTGCCAACGAATTAATACTTGTCGTCGATCACCCCCCGTTGTCCTTAGTGTACGTCGCGCGAGGCTCTCTGTCGGTCCGACAAGAACAGGTAATGGCTCCTCAAGACTATCTGGCAGGATAGGTTCGACGGGATGATTCCCACAGACACGCTTCAACTACGAAACATGAAATACCAGATGAATCCGAGAAGACTCAGGAAGTTGCAAACGATAGGCCACTGATCCCACTCGTTCGATAACCTCGAATGGCCCATAAAACTGGCTGCCAGTTTGTGGAAGTGGCTAGTGGCCACTGACAACTGTCAATGCGGCCGAACTTTGAGAAAAACCTTGTCTCCCGGCACAAATTCCAACGGTCGCTTGTGCTTATTCGCCTGCTGTGTCATTTTCTGTTGTGCCCGCTGCAAATTAAGTTTGAGGTGGCGTAATACTTCATCACGACTGCCCAACACCTCCGCCACGATGGCGACTTGGCACTCGCCCGGTAGGTAGCGATGCAGAGTAGGTGGTGGACGTCCGTAAACAATCTCAAATGGAGTCATTCTTGCACTTGTTTGGTAGGAAGTGTTATACCAGAATTCCGCCCATGGAAGCCACGCAACCCATTTCCTAGGTTGCTCACTTATAAAACACCTTAGGTAGGCTTCAATAATCCTGTTTAAGACCTCCGTCTGCCCATCTGTCTCCGGGTGATAGGCAGTGCTAAATCTCAATTTTGTCCCTTGCAAGCGAAATAATTCCCTCCAGAACGAACTCACAAATATCGGGTCTCGGTCACTCACAATGGAACTTGGAATGCAATGTAACCTGAAAATCTCGTCGACAAAAGTCTACGCCACTGATCTTGCAGATAGGAGGCTCCGTAAAGCTATAAGGTGACAATATTTAGATAATCGGTCCACCACAACCATTATAGAAGAGAAACCTCGTGACTTGGGTAGGCACGTAATGAAATCCATAGAAATGTCTTCCCATACCTTGTCTGGGACCGGTAGAGGTTGTAATAATCCAGCTGGTGACATAGCCTCATACTTAGCTTTCTGGCATTCCAAGCACTCGGCTACATAACTACGGACCCGTTTCGCCATCCCACGCCAATAGACACTCACAGTAATTCGCTTATAAGTCCGCCAAGCACCTGCATGTCCTCTCATCGGGGTGTTATGAAATTCAAAAAGCAAACGGGGTACCCACTCCGAATATTCGGATAACACCATTTTATGCTTAAAAAATACGACTCCATTCTCCAGAGTAAATCCCGGATGTGATGATAGGTCAACTTTCAGGTCTACTTTTATTCCTTGGATAAATTCATCCGTCTCTTGCTCGCTGATGATGTCTAATGCGGCGGGCCATACCGAACTACTCAATGCCGCCAACTGTCCTTCATCATCCCGTCGAGACAAAACATCCATCGCCGAATTAACTTTGCCTGGCTTGTAAATAATCTCGAAATCATATCTGACGAGCTTGGCTACCCATACCTGCTGAAATGGCGTCCCTATACGCTGAGATAATAAATACTTCAAACTCTGGTGAGCGGTTCGGACCGTAAATCTGCGGCCTATCAAATATGGATGCCAATGTTGTACCGCCAAGACTAGTGCCATTAATTCTCGCTCATACGCAGATTTAGCCATTGTCACTGGGCTGAAAGTTTTGCTAAAATAAGCTATCGGTCGCTCCTCCTGCATCAAGACTGCTCCTACATCTGTTCCTGACGCATCACCCTCTACCACAAATGATTTCAAAAAATTTGGCATGACTAGAATGGGCGCCATCGTCAGAGCTCCCTTTAATGTTTTAAACGCAGAATTTGCCTCATTCGTCCAATGGAAAGGGGATGGGGCATCTTTCTTTAGTAATTTTGTCAAGGGACGGGCGATGGAGTCATAAGTACGGACAAACCGTCGATAATATCCTGCCAGTCCCAGGAACCCACGAACTCCTTTTGTTCAACGCGGAACTGGCCACTGTCTCATGGCTTTGACCTTTGTTGGGTCCATGGCGACTCCCCTCTCCGAGATAATGTGTCCCAAGTATTCTACTTCAGGAATTCCAAAAGCACACTTCCTTTGATTTGCCCAAAACTGATGGCGATCCAGAATGTTCAGTACGGTCCTCAAGTGCTCCAAATGATCGCTCAAGGATCCGCTGTATATCAAATTGTCGTCGAAGAAAACCAACACAAACCTCCGCAGATAAGGTCGGAACAGATCATTCATCGTCGATTGGTCGATGGGGCATTCGTGAGGCCAAATGGCATCACCAGAAACTCGTAGTGCCCGCTATGCGTGCGAAATGCTGTCTTCGAAATATCCTCGTCCGCCATACGAATCTGATGCTACCCGGCTCGCAAGTCGATCTTAGAAAAGATAGTTGCTCCTGCCAGTTCATCCAACATATCCTGAATCATTGGAATCGGGTATTTATCCGGAATCGTGACCTTATTTAATTCCCAATAGTCAACACAAAAACGCCAGCTCCTATCCTTCTTCTTGACCAGTATTACCGGGCTCGTGAATGGACTGGTGCTAGGCTGGATTATCCCTGCTAATAGCATGTCGGCAACTAAGCGCTCAATCTCATCTTTTTGCGCATGTCCGTATCTGTAGGACCTAACAAATATTGGTCCCGTGCCCGGCTGCAGCTCGATTCTGTGTTCCGTTGCTCATCGAGGAGGCAAACCTTTCGGTTCTCCAAATACCGTCGAATACTCTTCCAGGAGCGATTGTACAACCATGGGTAACTCATCCCCCGCCTGTTTGGTTCCCTCACCTTTTGCTATTACCACCCATAACTCGCCGCTCGAGCTCTTCAGTAACGATCGCAGACCCATCGGGGATCTACAATGCGTCGGGTCGCCGAACAACACAACATGCTTCCCTTCCTGCTCAAATCTCATGCTCATGGAATCCCAATTCATCTTAACATCTCCTAAGGTCGCTAGCCAAGCAACCCCCAATATGACATCAACAACCCGTAGAGGAAAGAAATAGCCATCAATCTCCGTCTTGCAAACTTGTAGGTCGAGGAGCAAGTTCCGACACCGACCGGATGATTGCAATCTTTGCCCGTCTCCCAATTGAACTAAAAATGTCTCTGCGGGTTCCACGACCAAAACTACTTGAGAACCTAGGGATGGAGATAAAAAGTTATGACTGACCCCACTATTTCCCCCTATGCTCACACGAACACGCATTGTCTTGGGCCTAGTTAATCCCGCAAATGGAAAAAATTGGGAGGGCCACTCCTTCAGTTGAGTCCTCCTCGTACTCTTCTATCGCCACATCCTCAGTTAACTCTGCACACTCCACCAGCTCAAATCCCGGTAACCCGTCATTGCCCTTCACGATCACTCTCAATTGTTTGTCCGCACATTCATGTCGGGGGTGGTATGGTTCTCGGCATCGAAAACACAATTTCTTCGCACGTAAGTCAGAATACTCCTGCTGTGACAACTTACGAAAAGGACCTCTAGTCTGTGGAGGGCCATGCCGGGGTGTCGGCGCCATCTTGGGGTGAGTAGGTCGGGCTTCAGTAACTTGCGCTAACCTGGTGGAGAACGTCACGCCAGCCTGCCACTCAGAGCTCCCGCTAGCACGGTTCATAGCCCCTCATGGAGGTCGCGTTGCATATCGCTGTGGTCGATCGGTTGCCCCCAACTGGTCATACTGGAGCTAGAGTTCTAAGCTGCGCGCCAGATGCATTGCAGCCTCTAGGTTAGTTGGATTCCATACTCTAATGCGCAAACGAATCGCCTCATCCAGCCCGCTGAGAAAATATCCCAAGTAGTTCGCTTCCGTCAACCCTGGGATGTGGGAAGTGAGCCGCATAAATTCCCGGAAGTAGTCCCCTACTGCTCCCTCTTGCTTAATCGACGCCAGTTGTTCGTACGGGCTACCTTGGTACCGTCCATCAAATCGATCAACGCTTGCGAGAACTCATATCAGGTGATGTGGGTATGTCGTGCCCGGTACCAGCGAAACAAATCCAACGCCACATCTTCCATAGCGACCATGGCTAATTGAATTTTCTATGTCTCTCCTACCCCGTGTGTTTCGATGTATTGATCCATCCTTGCTAACCAGCCCAAAGGATTATGACCATAAAAAACGGGTAGAGACTTCATCGATGAATAAAGGTGGTCGGGTGAATCCTTGGCTGGGGACAACGCCGCTGGAGGTTGTCGAACGACAGCCCCGCCGCATATGTTGGCAAAGGAACCACTCCTGTCGTCGTGGTAATCAGGTCGTCAGTCGGCGGTGGTGCCTGTTGCGCAGTAAGAATGCATAGGATTTCCTATAACTGACGATCAGTGTCTTCCCTTGAATCAACAACCTGATCATCCAAGGTTTCCAAGCGTTGATCAACGACCGTCAATCTTCCTTCTATTTCGCCCACTTTCGTCTCTAACTCCAATATCCTGGTCGTATTGGTCGACGTCCATGTCTCCATCTTCGTTTTCCGGCAATGGATATCTGGACCGCCTTGGGATGCCTACAGCAAGAACTGGTCTCTCTTCGCTGGATGGCTACCGTTTGGGAGGAGACAAATTGCCACGGCCCTGAAATAGAAGAAACAAACCAATACCTTGACCGGCAAGGTAAGGCAGGTTTGGGACTAACCTTGATTGTAGAGTAGTGGTTGGGGTACGACCACTTTACATGCTGCGAGTTGATGGTTGGTATTTGTGGGATGACAGCAAACAGTTAGGACTCCAGTAGCCGGAAGATCGCCACAGCAGGAGCGTTCGTTGCCGTTGCCGCTAGGGGAAACCTGCACAAGTGAAGAAAGACGTTAGTAATAAACGAATCCCTCCATGAAGCCGCAAAGGTCTCAGGAGGTGACATTTAGCGACTTCTTATTCCTCAGAGAAGGGGAGACGCTGGTTGTTCCAAGAGCTGCTGGCGAGAGAGGAAGAAGAGATGCGCTGCAGTTGCTGATGTTGGAGACTTTGAAGAGGTTGATTCGTGATGGCTGGGAATCCCGTGAGCTTCATTGTCTGCGCTGAGGCAAGCTGAAGATAAGTTGATTGCTAGCATCCTCCTTCTTCATTGCTGATGCTGAGTTTGGGCTCATCCAGGGGTTCCACCTTGCCGGCCTTCCTTACCTTGGTTGGGGATGGTTTTGAGGCTCCAACGGCGATGAAGCTCCTCAGGTCAGCGTCTGCCTCCCTCTTCTCTTCTTCTCTTTTCTTTTCTCTTCTTCCCCCTCTGTTTTTTTTCTAGGAAGGTCTCCCTAGAAAGGAATCATCCACCCCCTTTCAGAAGCCTCCTCGTTCCCTTTTAAGAAGAGTCCTCTTATGGTTTTGCCGATTCTACCCCCCGAACTTTCTGGTTAGCCTCTTTTCTCTCAGCCTGGTTCCTTCCCCCTTCGATTTACTGAGATTTCTTTGATTTTCATCCGAAAGCTCCTGAATTGGTTGAAGTCTCGTTGCTCTGGTTGGGTGCAGTAAAATGGGGGCTGTTGTGAAGGTCGTTGGGGAACATGTGTGTCCTTGCTCTTCAGTCTACTGAAGATATTGCCGGAGCAGCTGATTTCAGTCTGCTTGAAGATATTGTCGAGATATCTTCATTGCAGATGATCCTCTGGTTTGCCGAAATTCCTTGGCCAGGTGGAGAGGCGCGTCAGATGTTGAAGAAGCATGTTTCAGTTAGTTGTTGCCGAAGGCATTTCTGGGAAACATTTCTTCTTCTTCTTTTTTATTCTTCTTGCGTGTGTAAGGGTATTCTGAAGGTGCCCTGCTGTACGATTTTTGCCGGGACTGATTGTAATAAATAAATAAAAACAAAATAATAAAAGGATGGGATGGGCTTGGGCCAAGAGGATAAGGGATGAGCTTGGGCCATGAATGAACTTGGGCTTTGGCCATTTTTTTAGGCTCATTATGGGCTGAAAATAAGTGTTTGCGGCCCACAGGTTAATTTAAGGTATTACAAAATCCAATCATTCGAAATTCGTATGAAAAAAAATTATACCGCTTTGATTTCAGCATAGTAAACCATAAGGGGATACGGCGAAATTGGTAGACGCTACGGACTCAATTGGATTGAGCCTTGGTATGGAAACATACGAAGTGACAACTTTCAAATTCAGAGTAACCCTGGACTTTAAGATGGGATAATCCTGAGCCAAATCCTGTTTTACGAAAACCAACAGCAGTTCGTAACGCAAGAATACAAAAAGAATAGGATAGGTGCAGAGACTCAATGGGAGCTGTTCTAACAAATTGAGTCTACTGCGTTGAGTTGGTAAAGGTAAAGGAATTCTTTTATTGAAACTCAAAAAAAGGGGGCAAACTATATCCATAGATATATGTACAAATGCTATACAAACTATATTAAGACACCGCGAGTCTATATTTATTTTGATGATTATATGTAAAATGAAAGAATTCTTGGGAAGTGAATTGATGGGATGGCCTAAAGACTCGAATCTTCATTGATTATATCATTTAGAAAAAATTGACACCAGGATTTGAGAAATTTTTTTGAAAAAAAAAGCTTAATGGCACGAGAATAAAGATAGAGTCCCATTCTACATGTCAATAGTGACAACAATGAAATTGAAAGTAAGAGGAAAATCCGTCAACTTTATAAATCATGAGGGTTCACGTCCCTCTATCCCAAGAAAACATTTGATTCGGTAATGCTTTCTTTAGACTATTTTTTTTCTTTCTTATTCGGTTTTTTCTTTCACATAGTTATATACACGAGTGTATCATTTTTTGTATTAACCCAACTTGAGTCTGGTGTTATATAAGGTACACACAAAGTAAGATCAATTCACTTTTCAATTGACATAGAACGAAGTCATATCATAAAATACGGATGGTATATTAAGTAAAATAATAGTCGGGATAGCTCAGCTGGTAGAGCAGAGGACTGAAAATCCTCGTGTCACCAGTTCAAATCTGGTTCCTAGCACAGAATTCAGTTGTATGAGTATTTATTGAACAAATCCATTCATATTTCCAACATAATGGATATGGATCGACATCCAAATTTATGAATCCATATCCATATTCATTAATAGCATCAATTAGCATACATACTTAGCCATCGAAGTATTTATAACTCTCATGTTATCCTTTGTATTCTATTCCATTTCAATTTCAAAATCGCCGACGAAAAGTTCTAGATTTATAGAAAGAGGCTAAAAATATTCTCTCATATAGAAAATCATATATAAAATCTGCGAATTAGATTCTCTTCTTTTTTCTTTTGTTCCCGTTCTCCTACTCTGTTTGTTCTTCTTCAAGATCAAGAAGAACGTTATGATTTGATACAGATATGTCTATGCAATACAAAATTGAAAGCAATACAAAATTGAAAGGTTCAATTAGTTGCTTGAGAGACCAGACCCAACCAAGCAAAAGTCTATTCTTAATAAGTTGATGTATAGGAATATACACGATGAATTTTAGATAGAGTCGAAATAAAATCGTATATTTTTTTTTTTTGTTCATATTCTATTTCCTCATTCTTCTTAAGCGAACTTCAAGAATCCCTGTAAAATATGCGCGAGGTACAAAGTGCATAATTCAAAATTCATTTTCATTTGAATTTCGATTATTGGTACAGTTGATCACAAACAACAAGAAACAAGTACCCTCCAATTTCATTTGAGAATTTCCAATGAATCCAGAATTGAATGATAGCACAAAAAGAAGAAATACCTGAATAGGAAAATTGAGCACATTAAAATTACGAATGAGAACTCACGGACTTTGCTTGATTTTGAAGATAACATACATAGAAATACTCTTTGCCTATCCTGAGTTATCAAAATGAAGATTAGTTTATTGGTATTCAATGAGCATCTTGTATTTCAAAAAAAATTCGGGGCAATATAATCCTTATGTAAGGGCCATCATATCCAACTTTCGTGCATTAAGAAACGTTTCAGTCGTGGATGAGTATCATAATGGATTCCTAACATATCATAAGATTCCCGTTCTTGAAAATCCGCACTTTTTCAACCCCAAAAAAACACGAGTACAAATACTTTTATGCATATTTCTTCCGGTTGATCTATACTATACTCTATTCTTGTAAGATGATACACACTAGATAGCAATCCACCAGGTGCTACATCATAAGCACATTGAGCGCGTAGATAATTGTAACCATATACATATAAAATCACATCAATGGAATTCCAATCCTCGGGCTTTATTTGTAAAGTTTCTATTCCTTGGTAATCGACTCCCAAGAATCTATGAACTAGCCCGTGTTTGATAAGCCAAGTCGATAACCGACCCTGCATCTTTTTCCTATCTCCCAAATTTTTAGTTTGTTTATTTTAATTTGTATAAATTAAGTAGTTCACATTTACGCTGAGAAATTTATTAAAATTAATTTTTTTTTGTTATTCTAGACACTATAGACTAGGAACTATAGAAAGGAATTTTTTTTCACTAATTATTCATTAATTCATGGTAAGATACTGAGCTTTTGTATTTGAAAAATAGTTTCGCGGTATCTCGGAAATAAATGGTGATTGATAGAGTAATCCGTGATCATAATTTCCAGTATAACTACTGCGTCTAAGATGAAACTTGTGATTGGTCGTAAAACATCAACTCCCCCCTTGAGATCTAATTCTATCTTCGTAGATTTCTCTAGATAGTTTCTTATGAAGTTTTGTTATAGCATCTATAACCGCCTCGGGTTTAGGCGGACAACCTGGCAAATAAACACCAACAAGAATTAGCTTATCGACTCCCCGAACGGTACTATAAGAATCGGTACTGAACATCCCCCCTGTAATTGTACATGCTCCCATAGCAATAACATATTTCGGTTCCGGCATTTATTCATATAATCTCAATAAAGAAGGAGCCATTTTCATTGTGACTGTCTCGGCTATTAAAATTAGATCCGCCTGTCTAGGACTCGATCTTGGTACCAATCCATACCGATCAAAGTCAAACCGTGATCCTATTAATGAAGCAAATTCAATGAAACAACAACTAGTACCATAAAGAAGGGGCCATAAACTAGAGAGTCCTGACCAATTTGAAAGATCATTTGATGTCGTTGAAATAACTGAATTTTGGATTGTTCGAGCAAGTAAAGGAATTTTTATGGAATTTATAACTGTCACAATGTTTTTTTTTTTTACTTTTTTGCTGAATATTCAGGAACTAAGACCATTCCAATGCTCCATTTCGCCATGCATAAACTAAACCAACAATTAGGATAAACATGAAAATTAAAGCTTCGATAAATACGGATATCCCCACTATATTGAAACTCATTGCCCATGAATACAGAAAAACCTTTTCAACATCAAAAACAACAAAAACCAGAGCAAACGTATAATATCATATTCGAAATTGTAACCAAGCATCACCCATCGGTTCGATACCCGATTAATAACTTGAAAGTTTCTTCGAACCTTTCCTAATCGGGGCTAAAATTCCGGAAATTAGAAATGCAAAAAGTTGAATACCACTTGATATTATGTGAAATGCCTAGAAAATATCATATTCATAAAGAAGAAACGTAGATGAACTCCTCGGGAATGTGAAAAAATACCCAATCGTCTTAGTTGATTCAGCCATAATTCCTTGTCAATTCATCCATAACTGTTTAGTAAAAAAGAATACACTTGGGTCGACCCAACCGAGTTTCATTTGTTGGCTGTAGTACAGATCTTGTTTACTTAAAAAATTCATCATCCAGTGAAATCTTATTTATTTACTTCATTTTAGATTATCTAAATACAAATAGAAAATACTTCTTTAAATCTTCTATTTTCTATAGATATCGTATTTCTATAGATATTGTAGTTCAATAGATATCTATATATAGAGAGGAGGTAAAAAACGCAACTGTTCTGAGTTTTTATAAAAATTCTACAACTGAAAACTAAAGAAAACTTGCTACGTCATTCAGTTTTTCGTTTTATTCAGTTGAAAAAAGGAATTTAAATAAAATTAAATTCTAGTAACAAATTGAATTAATATTCAAATTTATATTCGATTGGAAATTGATTTCCATTTTTTTCGATTCAAATTCGATTTTTTAGCTTAAAAGTCAAAAGGATTTGATTACTAAATCAGAAATAATATAGTAATCGATTGTATTACTAGTATAGTCTTTTTTTTTGTTAAGTAATATTACTAGTATAGTCTTATTACTAATATAATCGTATTCTTTCCACATTTGATTCTTATTTTATTGTATATATAGAATTTGATATACAATATATAAAGTATATATATGCATGCTAATTGGATTCAATTATTAATCCAAATAAATTCAAAAGAATAGAATATGCGATTTTTGAGTTTTGAATGGTTTAGTGCGATATGATATCTATTAGGGCCATACGGATTCGAACAGTAGACCTTCTCGGTAAAACAGATCAAACTGATCATTATCAAAATTATTCGAACTGTTTCAAAGACTCAACATGCCTTTTTTGCATTGGGCTCTTTCGTTGACTGAAATAACTATCAGTCAGTCAGCCATCTTTTTTTTTTCAAATCAAATAAAGAAATGGCTCCATCTGCCCGGATTCATTATTTTGATTTTACCTCATGGGCAATACCAAAGTGTTTCAAAGAGGGGTTTCTTGACGTAGGTCTGCTCCTTGCGGAGAACAACCTAAGTTAAATGAAGTCTCTATCCCTACCCCCCTCCCCCTCCCCCGCCGCTTAAGAAAGCAAATATCAAACCTCATACACCTTAAAGTTAATAGGGAGAAAAGAGGATCTGTTGCGGGCCTTCTACTCATTATACCAAGCATTGAATAGATTGAGGTATTCACCTTATCAATATCTAAAATCAAAGATGCGTTCTATTTGGTGCTTACTGAAACAAAGGGGACACCGAAGCGAACGAAGAATCTTTTGTCAGGCGATTGTTCTCTTGTTTTGTTCTCTAAACGTTATGGAGTAAGACATCGATGATTGCGCAATAAGAATAATCTTTTGAATTCCATCATGTGATGGACCCCTTTCTTTGGAAAACATTGGCGCACGTGTAAACGAGGTGCTCTACCTAATTGAGCTATAGCCCTTGTGTTCTTGTGTTTGTGATACATAGAATATTATGCATGTAGATAATTTCTTGTCAAGATGAATAGTCCATGATTCAACACATATCCCTTTGGTTGATTGGTATGATATGCTACGCAGTAATATCGAATTGATCATTCATCGCTGTACTACGAGTAAGATGAGTTCCTTTGCGTTTGGTTTTCGTTGTGATCATCAAAGACACCTACTTAACTCAGTGGTTAGAGTATTGCTTTCATACGGCGGGAGTCATTGGTTCAAATCCAATAGTAGGTAGATTTTATTAGATACCCGAGTTTTGGTATCTAATAAGTTTTATTAATTTAGACTATCTTCTTTTATTTTTTGAATTCTTTTATATTCATTCTTTTAATCAATGGGCGGAATAAGAAAAACAAGAATAAAAAAAAGCATCGATAGCCATAGGTTCCGATTAGATGGAAATTTCTGTGATTATTTGTACGCACTGACTGGTTGTAAACCCGCATTGATAGCCTCGACTCGGGTCCTAGCCCGTCGAACAGCTAAGGTTCCCTCAATTGTTTGTCTCTTGCCTTCTGCTTTTCTTAAGTTAGCTTCCGCTAGTTCAAGAGTTTCTTGAGCTTCTTGTGGATCAATGTCACTACCATTTTCCGCGTCATTTACTAAAATAATAATCTCATTATTGCCTATTCTAGCAAAACCGCCCAGCAGAGCCATCGTTAACCATTCATCGTTAAGGCGTATTCTTAATATACCTATATTCACAGTTGTGGCAATAGGGGCGTGGTTTGGTAATACGCCAATTTGCCCACTATTCGTCGATAAACTGATTTCTTGCACTTCTGAATCCCAAACAATTCAATTAGGGGGTAGTACACAAAGATTTAAGCTCATTTCTTCAATTTACTCTCCATTTCTAAATTCGTAGCCTTCGCAGTAGCTTCATCAATGTTACCTGGTAGACATGACATTGCCGATCTAATCGTCTCCGTCTAGATATTTGACATAGCGTGATCAGCGTGTGGCCGCAGCCAAGACATATGTCCTGGCCTGTCCTTTGGGCAAACCTCTCTCTCCCCTTCCAGGAATTGGCACGCGCATGGGACGGACCGGCCAGTCAGGTGGCGGAAGGGGATGGCGAGAAGGGGAATAACAGGGCCGAGCCGATCCAGACGCTGCGATGCATCATCACAGCACCCGTGGATGATGTGCAAACTTTGAATGTCTTGCCATGATTGCATATCATCGTTTCTTGCTTTCTTTCCTAAAGTTACATGCCGAACCTTAATGTTCATTTTCTTCTATGATTGGTTCCCCTTTTACACAATCATCTGGATTTGGCATTCTACAGCCACAGCAAATGCAGACAAGAAGAAGGAAAGAAAAATCCGACCAATAAGAATATAGCTCTGAATGAATGACAATGTAATGACTTACTGGACGAGTCAATTCACATTTGGCACTTTGTTTCATGATTGGGGTTGATGAACCGGGAAAAATGACATTATTTGTTACGTTGATCGGGTCTAAGTCAAGTGTATTCGACCTCGTCCTAATCACGGACCCACGCGGTTTAAGTCGGTCAATTGTCTTCCAAGTCTCTGCCTAAACGTGTAAATTCAATTAATCAGGAGGAGAGGAACGATCAATTCAGTTCGTTTCATATGAATCTGATGTTTCAATTTTAACTGAATAAATGTATTATTAGAAGTATGGTGTTAATAAATCCTTATTAACCAACCCCGAGTGAATGAATAATGTTGGAAAAGCAAAGAGGATTCTTGGAAGCTGTAACATAATCTCTTGTCGCGTCACATATTATTTTTATTCGAACTTTTGTACTAGTTTTGAAAATAATTCATCAAATGCAATCGCAGTTTTTAAATTTACGTCTATTTAATTCTATAAAAAAGACGCGTTTTAAAAATTTGCGGTCTAAAAGGTCGAAGAAATGGTATATTTTAAAAATGCATACTTAGTTTTTCTTTAAAAATTTGGAAAGAGTATTAGTTAATTATGACATAGTTTGTTTTAATGGTCGAAAAAACATTGACAAGATCAAGCTTTCGAAATCTGATTTCTTTATAAAATCAAGGGCGATAGTTGAAAATCTATCCTAGCAACATGAAAAATAGTAATTTTTGACGTATTTTTTTTAAAAACAAATATTATATCCTCCTCCTTATTCTTCTTCATTCTTTTTGTATTGTTTTATTGTTTCAAAAAATAGAATATAGTTAGTAGAAGAAGTCATTGCGCTCCCTCTAGACGGTCTAAATGAACGTGCATAAGAAGTTGCGTAATCACAGGAGAAATAGGAAAGGAAGAAATGGACATCTTCACATTGTAAGCATTAGTTATAAATACTCCCACACCCAACCTTGCCTAATTCACCCATCACCAAAACAAGCACTACATACATTTGTAGTAATGGCGACCAGATATCTAGCGTTAGTATTAGCCATCCTCTTCGTCCCTATGGTGATCACGGCACACGCTCACTCCCACCACCACGACCACAAGAACATGACGTCGCCCTTCGCGTTCATCAAGCACCTCAAGGGCTGTCATAAGGGCAACAAGACCCAGGGCATCCGCGACCTCAAGCTCTACCTCGAGCACTTTGGTTACCTGAACTACAACGCCTCCGGCGACCTCACCCATGCAGACGACGACGACTTCGACTCCCTCCTGGAGTCCGCCGTCAAGACTTACCAGCACAATTACCACCTAAAGCCAACTGGCACCCTTGACGCCAAGACCGTGTCCGCCATGTCCAGGCCCCGCTGCGGCGTCGCTGATATCGTCAATGGCACCAACTGGATGGGGAAGGGCGATCACTCCCACGGCCGGGGGCTCAGATCTTTTCACTCCGTTTCTCACTACTCTTTCTTCGACGGACGCCCAAGATGGCCGGCTTCCAAGTCCCACCTCACCTATGCTTTCTTCCCCAATACCCCTCAGCAAGCCATGGAGCCCGTGGCTCGGGCATTCGCTACGTGGTCGGGCAACACTCACTTCCGGTTCTCTCGCGTGAGCAGCACCGCGAGCTCAGATATCAAGATCGGGTTCGGCCGCCTGGAGCACGGAGACAGGAACCCTTTCGACGGGAGGGGCGGGACGATAGCCCACGCGTTCGCGCCGACGCGAGGACTGTTCCATTATGACGCAGACGAGGAGTGGAGCGTGGGCAGTGTCCCGGGGAGATTCGATCTGGAGACGGTGGCGCTGCATGAGATTGGTCACCTCCTCGGACTCGGGCATAGTTCGGTCGAAGGAGCAATCATGTTCCCGTCCATATCCCCGGGGACCACCAAAGGTCTGCACGGCGATGATGTCCAGGGTATCAAGGCGTTGTACAACGCCTGAACTCACTCTTTCCATATCAACGCCTGCACGGCGATGATGTCCAGGGTTTACAAGAGGACGAAGATGGCGGCGACCCGAGCTTTGTTAGTCCGTGAAAGTAATTTGTCGTTTACGGTAATAACTTTTGAAATTTGACAAAAATATCGTTACGAATTTCACTAGTAGGGAAAGAGTGCTTGCGTTCATGGGCTGGAGGATGCAAGAACATTTGGGCCTGGAGGGAATCCTCTGACCGGTCGACAAATACATCCAGGGGACTCCAAATTCGGCCTCTCGGTGCTTTGCTCCATTTTCATTTTCATCCCAGGACACAATCCTTCTCACTTTCCACGCTAACTACTTCTAAGGCTTGCTTGGTTTATCACGAAGAGTGACAGACCCAGAAACTGTCCTCTGCATTTCCCCTTCAATTCCCACCTACTACTTCAAACGCCACTCGACCGGTTCACTGTCATGGGACAATCGCAGTAAACAGCCACAGCTTTTGGTTGCATGAGATGCCGCCTCAGGTTAATACATCAGCAAGTGCAGATGAGATATCCCCAGGAATCCAAACAATGGGAAAAATCATAGAGCGGGTGAGATTGACGGCAGAGAGTGTTCACATCTAAAACCGAATTATCAGAGCTAAGATTTGCTAAAGTTCAACCTGGGCAAAGACGAACAAAACTTCAAATATAAAATATACGAGACATTCACTTTCGATTCATTTTTTTCACGTCTGATTCTGATGCCGGTCTGATCCATTTGAAGACCAAATCCTCTGCAATTTAAAACAGCATCACTCAACGATCGACTGAATGACACCAGCCCCGACCGTCTTCCCACCTTCCCTGATAGCAAACCTCATCCCCTGTTCACAAGCCACTGGCATAATCAGCTCGACCACCATCTTAACACGATCTCCTGGCATCACCATCTTGGACTCCTCATCCTTATCGTTCATGATAGAGGACACCTTTCCAGTCACGTCAGTCGTCCTCATATAGAACTGGGGCCGATACCCAGCAAAGAAAGGAGAGTGCCTACCACCCTCCTCTTTCTTCAAGACGTACACGATCGCAACGAACTTTGTATGCGGGGTGATCGTTCCGGGTTTTGACAAGACCATCCCTCTCTGAATGTCTGCCTTCTGAACACCTCTAAGCAGCAGCCCAACATTATCTCCAGCCATTGCCTCGTCAAGAATCTTCTGGAACATTTCAACCCCGGTAACTGTGGTGTTCCTTGTCTCCCTCAGTCCTACGATATCGACTGTCTCTCCGACTTTAATCGTGCCTCTCTCAACTCGACCAGTGGCCACAGTACCGCGACCAGTGATGGAGAACACATCTTCAACGGCTAGCAAGAATGGGAGGTCAGTTTGCCTTTGTGGAATGGGAATGTAGCTATCCACAGAATCCATAAGCTCGTAAATCTTATCCACCCACTCATTCTCCCCACGCTTGATGCTTGGGTTAGCCATTAGAGCCTCCAAGGCCAAAAGGGCAGATCCCGAAATGATTGGCACATCATCACCTGGGAACTCATACGAAGAAAGCAATTCCCTGACTTCCAGCTCCACGAGCTGCAGAAGCTCCTCGTCATCGACCTGGTCCTGCTTGTTCAAGAAGACCACCATGTTGGGCACACCGACTTGCTTAGCCAACAGGATATGCTCCTTGGTCTGAGGCATGGGCCCATCAGCACCCGACACCACGAGAATAGCACCGTCCATCTGGGCAGCTCCGGTAATCATGTTCTTGACATAGTCAGCATGGCCAGGGCAGTCCACATGGGCGTAGTGGCGGTTCTCGGTCTCATACTCCACGGTAGCCGTGTTGATGGTGATACCTGTTGACAGAACAATTGGATCTCTCAACATCAAATCAATTCCAGCAGCAGCACTCAAAATTCGAGTATTATTTTATTCCAATCCAGACTATTAACATCAATAGACAGAATGCACACTCCACCAACATTACTACATTAGTACTAAAGCAGCACACAATCCCAAGCTCCAAATTTTTGCAAGACTCTAAAAACGAGTCTCCACCATTTATGTTGCTCCGGAACCGATCACAGGGAACAGCAATCCACGACTTATCGCCAAGAGACAAAAGGAAAGGCCAGTCCTTTATCCGGACCCAGTGAAGCGGGGGAAGGGGAATGAATTAACCTCTGGCGCGCTCCTCGGGGGCGGCGTCGATTTCGTCGTACTTCTTGGGGGCGCTGTTGCCCATGGAGGCAAGGGCCATGGTGAGAGCAGCGGTGAGGGTGGTCTTGCCGTGGTCAACGTGGCCGATGGTCCCGATGTTGACATGGGGCTTCTTCCTCTCGAACTTCCCGCGGGCGGCGCGGACGGTGAGGGAGCGGCGGCGGACGGAGATGGAGGGGCAGGCGGAGGAAGGGGTGAAGGGGTTGATGAAGGAGGAGGAGAGGTGGGGTAGCTTGGGGGCAAAGGGAGACGCGGCGGCGTTGGAGGGGTAAGAAGAGGGGGTGGTGGGGAGGTGGTGGTTGCTGCGAGAGTAGGTGGTAATGAGCTTGGAGGACGCGGAGGCTGCCATCGCCCTGCCTTCGTGCTGGGGAAGTCGGAGGAGGAGGAGGAGGAGGAAGAGGAAGGTTGATGGCCTTTGCGTTATCTGAATCCGGGGAGAGACGCACGCAAAAGAAAGAGAGGCGCCCTCAGCCTCACATATATCTTGAGGCCTTCTCTCCCCTGGCTATCACTTCCACCACCCCACCTTTCTCTTCAAATGAAATCGAACTAATTGTCCATTTTACTTCATGGGAGAGTGAAGCTCGGACCCATTTGAGCCGTGGGGGGGGACAACCCTTCTTACATCGTACTTGGCCATAACCTTCTCGCGGACTTCTGGTATCAGCCCTTCCACCGTCTTCCGTATCTCGGCTTCGTGCTTCCTCCGTAGCTCCTGTGCCTCTTCTCGTTGCTTCATCATAAGATGCTCGAGTTTCTTCCCCGCAAGTGCCTCATCCTCGTCTGATGCATCAGGACGATCGGGTTCTCGCCCGTTTATCCACATTGGTGGGGAGCTGCTCGTTGAAGGCTCTATGCTCCTCTTTCCATCGGGATGTCGCATGCATTCTTCGGTCCCTGGAGTGGTTATATCCACTTCGGGTGGCGGATCCAAGCACGCAGACTCGGCAGGGAAATCGTTGTTCGCTGTGTCCAGAGAGCTGGACCAATAGATCCGACCTGATGGCATTCTCCGCAGAGTGACATTACCGGAGGCAGCGGCGTCATTGTTCACCACGCGATGGGCATCCCCTGTTTCGGCCATGGGCATGCCACGGTCCATGGGCGGACAATTCTCCTCAATGGGACTCGTGGGAGCACACCAAGGACTACGCAAACAAATTTCTGAATCTATCATTTTGGCGATGGCCGTGATGTCCTTGCCTGTCAAGTCCAACTCCTCTACCATTTCTCTCGCTACGGAAAGAGGCGTGTCCTTCTGAATGTCAAATGGGAAGTGAATTAGGCGAAAATTCCCTGCCAACATGAAACCGATCCAGTCAAGAGCTTGTGAGGTAAGGCGAAACAGAAAAGCCAACCACAAGAAGAAAACTCCATAAACCTTTGGAATCTGCAATCCTCAAGTTCACAAACACTGTGTTGAGATCTTCAGCTTGCCCCTCCTCAAATGGGGATCTTTCTGCCAGACAATCTTCTGAAGCAGAGGATTTTGGTCAGCAACTCAAGGCCGATCAATTTACTTCCCCAGAACACATAGATGAGGTCATAGGATGCAAAGTTACCTCCATTAAGATACTTGGTTGGCAAAGGATGAGATTCGTTTCCTAGTTCGCTGAATGACAGAAGGAAATCATCATTCAGAAGGTCCTTAGCAGGCAATCTGTTCGAAGACTTGGCAATACATTTCTCTATGAACACCCTAAGTCCAGGATCTGATACTTTGGCCAAAGCAGCTGGCTTGATTCCCTGAAGTATAAATGGACACGTCACGAAGAACTCTAGACTAAGAAATGATCAAACCCAAAGGTGGATGGATGAATGAAATCACTCTAAAGAACCTTCCGGGAAGGTTTACAAATATGGGATTGAGTTGGGATGGTAATGATCTAGTATTATGGTCAAAAGATAACAACCGATGTCACTTTCTTGTATATCTGTGCAGCATTAGAGCATTCACTGTATGGGTATTCCAAGGTAACCAGCTCAAGCAAACACATCCCAAATGCATAAACATCAACGAGTTCGTCATATTCCTCGTCGTAGAATTCGGGTGCCATGAACTCCGGTGTGCCTGCCAGACACAATTTAGTCTTGCTGGTATTTGCATGCCTCAATAACGAAGTACGACCTGGAGATTCTAGACCGGGGATTTTACTCACCAATGATGCTATGAGCAGTAGAAGCTTGGTGAAGTATGGCTGCTAATCCCAAGTCACCAATTTTCACCTCGCCCTGGTTTCCATTCACGAAAATATTATCACATTTAAGATCTCTGTGGATAACCGGTGGAATCTGACCATGAAGGTACATCAGGCCTTCGAGAATCTGCCGAGACCATTTCTTCAAGGCTCTCAAATCAACATGCTTGTACTTCTGACGATACCTTAACAGTTAAGGAGATTGAAAACATTCTCACTCCCAAGAAAGTACCCAGGAAATGTTAAATCTTCCGATATGGGGGGGCAGAAGACCACTAAGGTACTTACTGCCTGAGTGTTCCTGAAGTGAACAACTCGGTGATGAAATTGATGTTCTTGCATTCAGCATCGACCCAAGAACAGTACAGCTTGATTATACTCTTATGATTCAACGTCTTAAGCAAGTGAACCTCCGAATAGAGACTCTCTAAATTCTCATGACGGCACAAAACATCGGTCAACTTAACCTGATTCCAGGCCACTTCAATTCCCTCTAGTCCATCAAAGGCTCTGTATCTAAAACAATCAAACTTAATCAAGGATAACAATCACAGCAAAAGTTTCAAATTTCATCACAGCTCCAAATCGAGAACTGACTTGTAAAGGATACACCTTTTTGAAAGCCCCCTTCCCAAGAACCTCCTTATACTGCTAGAATAAAAAAACCAACAATTATGCAGATTCTCATTTTTCTTAAAATCAATACAAATAAAACCATCCAGGTGCAAGAGCACGAACGATTATTACTTACCCGGCCATAGCGACCAGAAGGATCAACCTCGACAATCCGAGCATCAGAATCTTCGTTTTCCTGATCAAGTTCCTTGTAGGCCTGCATCCTTCTGAACGTGACAGAAATGAGTTTCGAGGATCCTGTTCTATGCAGAAGTTGGTGTGTAGGTTTGAGCTTATTACGAAGGAAGGTAAGTGCAACAAATAAGCGTTTTCCTGAGAAAGAATTTAAGGGGGGAGATATGGATGTTGCAGCAGAAGAATTGCTGGGTCTTACCTATCCAAAAAAAAGTGGGACACTCTGACCTTTTCTGTACTCAAATGACACACATTCAGAACATAAAAAAATAGGTGTAATGTATGGTGCTGATGATTACCAACTCTAAGTGAAGAGTTTAAGACTCTGCCATGGATCTTGGGGTTTTCAGCTCAGCTCAGCATACGTCTAGATGGTTCATGATGTCTGCTGTTCCTTGCTCAAGCTTTGATATATATTCAATAAAGGTAGAATAATCTAGGGGGTGCTTGCAAATTACTTGCCTGGGCAAATCACAACAAAGATGTTTTTTGTTAGGGAAACAAGAAACCTCTCCATGTTCAAATGGAAAATTCCCACCTAAGGATGATGACAGGAAGGTGGTCCCTCCTGCAGTAGCATTCTGCTTTCCAACAAGGCTTCATCAGCATGCCCACATCACCCTCCACAGAGGATAGGTTCACAGCCATAATTAAGCATTATGGTTGACCGATGGAAATGCGCTGGATTAGGTGCTCACGAAAGTTGCATCCTAGTATGCATATACAACTTTTTCCCACAAATCATAATGGCCTCCTCAAATCATTAGTACTAGCTCATCATGTTTGATAGTAAACCTATCAATACTCCCCTCCCTAAGCCCAATCAACCAATAGAAAGCATCAATTCCAATGTCTAGATGATAATGGAAGGCAATGACATCACAAGGCACAAAGAGCCCTCACCAACAAATGAAGTTGAAGCACCAGATCGCTTTTACCATCATCAATCCCAATTTCTTCTACAATTGCTTTCCAAAAACAGATGTATAATACAAAGATCAACAGCTTGATCATCAATAGCATCATCTTCACCACGAATGTTCGGGGATCATTAACAAGGGTTGCTGTCGTTACATTTAAGAGGTTCAATCAAAGACACGGTGTTCATAGAAATATTATTAACACAGGCACTCCTGCCGTCTCAGAACTTGTCCACCGTCACCCCATCTCTCAAAACCTCGTATGCTTCTCTACTCCTCATCTTCTTCAACCCTGCGGTGACCTGCAGCTTAGATCCTTCCGAAGAAATAGAAGTCACCTTCACCCATATCATCACTTTCGTCTTCATTCCGTCAATTTCTGCCAGCTTCCCTTTTCCGAGATACCCAGTGACAGCGGTGGAGAAACGCAAGACAGATGAATCCTTGTAACCCACTTCACAGACTGAGGTTATGTATACTGTCAGCTTCTTCGTCTCCTCATTGAATTCATAATTAGTTGCATCCCGAGGAAATATTCCAACTGGCAGATCATACTCTTGTAAAAGCTCTGGCAGGGGTTTCTGCATCTTTCCTACAAAGGTAGATTTGTCTGATCAGCAATGAACCACGAATTCCACAAAGTTCAGCGAACATTCAGACCCTGCAGGAGGGTCTTTTCCAGTAGGATATCTCAGTTACATATTTAGTAAAAAATCAGACAGCAGAAGCCTCACAAACGAATCTATATTCTCAAGAATACCCGCCGTTCAAAGGGGAAGGATTCCGGGAATAGAAATTTCAGATAAATTACGCAATCTGAAGAAGAACACACCTTTGATCTTATTGACCAGCCACTTCGCTCCTCCTTCTATGCTGTTCGATATCGACTGCACAATAACGACGGAGAAGGTTTGTTCAGCTATAAATAAATGACTATCACTGTTTTCACGGAATAAGCTGGGGCAGGCATCATCGCGGGGAGATTTTCGCAAACAGCACAAAGAGGCAATTGGGAATTGCAGCGGAAAACCACAATGCGGGGAAATTTCTCAAAAAGACCAAGATAGGAGCAAGCCAATTAAAAACCACAAAACCAAACACGCTGGCCATAAATCAGAGGAACAGTGATCGAATCTAATCAAAGGACAGCCTAAAAAGTGAAACGAAGGCGGCGAATTAATCAATCAATGGACAAAGGAGGGTTGATTTGGGGGGGGTACATTGAGGTCGTCGCCTACGGAGCCGATCTCCTTGCTGGCCTTCTGGTTGAACCAGTAAGAACCGACCTTGCCCATCACCTGATCCATCCCTCCCTTCCCGGTCGATCACGATCACGATCACGATCTCTCTCGACGGATGAGGCTCAGGCGACCCCCCTCCCTCTTCCTTTGCTATTTCCTTCCGATTCCTTAATTTGACACCAACACCATCCCTTTCCTCCTCTCCTCTACCCCCACAATTAAATAAATTGTTTTTGGTAATAATTAATTAATTTCGAAACTAACTTTTTTGCTTTTCTTAACGAAAAAAACAAATTAGAGATCAAGAAAGAACTAAATTTAAAAGGGGAATCTAAAATCTAAAAATCTGTAAATAATGTGAAAAGGCTTACTTACATTATGCTGCAATAATACGCACTGCCGGAGAATTGGCGAACGAAGGGTCGTATAACTTTACTAAACACGGTATGTGATCGAAAATTAAAACTGTCTTGAGAAAGTTATATAACGACGCGTTAATCGCGACAGGTATCAAGGTAGTTGCACAAATACGAGTATAAAGATTTTGGCGAATGTCCAATTTCTGTTTGGGATATCATTCCATTCCGTTCTGAGGTAAGTTGCGATGAAACCGGGGATTTTTGTTGGCCAGTCACAAGCTGTCATTTTTTTTTTTGGCAAAATCATGATAATAACATAACATCTATCAAGGCGTTTAATCTTGTTCCTAACGATATACTTGGACATGGATAAACTTCCTCGCCCGTGAGTATGAAATATTGTCGATAAGGCTAGTAAAAAAGTACAACGAAGTCCGTTTGTACTCCACGAAAGGACCCGTACAAAAGTATAAAATTACGAAAGAGTCAGTATAAAATTACGGTACAATTTCATAGTATAGTACGAAATAGTACTGAACTCGAGGGAACTTCCGTTGGAGGAATAATAGCCTTGTCTGGATACATTCTTTGCCTCAAAAGACACGTGACGATGGATCGTAATCATCACCCCCCGGTCCAGGACGACCACACCCACCACCTCCACAGCCATTGCCGTGGGAAAGTGGCCGGCCCATCGTCAACTATCGTCCATACGCAAGCCAGGCGCAAGGCCATGAAGACTCAATCCTGGCTTATTATCTCCCAGGCCAGGGAGTTGCGTGCCAAGACCATGGAGGACACTCCGTCATGTGACGTACGGGATTGCCTGCCCGCGAACTCAAGGTACTCTTCCCCATCCTTTCTTACCCTTCCTCCATCCTAGGCAGGGAGAGGGCCATCGTTGTCAACCTCGGAGCATATCAAGGCCATCATCACCACCAGTGAGGTCCCCGTGGTCAACGCCAACAGCCCTTTGATATTCCAGTTAGTTCAAGTCCTCCCGCCCCGAATTTCGAGCTCTCGTAAGGTGGAGCATCGGAAAAAGGAGGATGTTGATTGAACACGTGGTGGTATGAGTTCGCTGGAGACAGATGGTCCTGCCCAAGACAAGGACAGTGGTCGCGGGGGTAGGAATATGGGCACAGTAAGCAGTTGCAGGAGTTGGAAAAGGTGTTGCCTTTCAAATTTGGAGCACTCGAATGTTGTCTCGAGACGGCTATCTGAGACGAATACCCTGGAGGAGGATGCCGATCCGATGCTGGACGAGCTCACTTCCAAGATAAGAACACTTAATCTTGAGCGCGGCAGGCAGATAAAGTGAGCAACGTAGAAGCGTTAATATTAAACATGAATTAATTATGATGATTGAATTCCATGATAACAATTGGTTGGGACTAGCAAGTCCAGGTCCCATGGACGCATCCATCTAAAGGGATGGATGGATCCGTCTGCCGTCCGACCCCACTGATATATCCATTTGTGGCACTGAATCCACGGATCTATCCATTTGTGGCATAATGAGCTAGTCTAAATTTTCAAGTGGCTTCACATCTGTGTTTCGTCTTGGCTGTTTTTCGTATGTCACACTTGTCTATATAACTCAATACAGTCTCATTTTCGTCATAAAGAGTCGCCTCGTCATGACATTAGGCTGAGTGCATAAGGTCTGGGACCGCAATGTACTTGACGAAAAGCTCCTCAATCGGTCACTGGACACGTCTTCCTTGAAAGAAGACGACGAAAGGCAAGGAGAACAGAGCATGGACTAGGAATCCGAACTCAACATGTTTGCAGGCTCGAAGCCCTGGAGGAGCTAGAGATGCTCCTGGAGGCATACTTTGCCCAGATTGACAGCATACTGCAGAAGCTATCACACCTGAACGAGTACGTGAATGACAAGGACTGCATCAACATAACGCTGGACGAAAAGGAGAACCAGCTGCTGCAGATGGGGGGTGGTGCTGTCCTGCGCGAACGTGATCATCAATGCGGGAATCGTGGTGGTGGGGCTATTCGGGATGAACATACACATCTCCGACTCGACAACGTACACAAAGTTCTTCTCCACCGTGCAGGGGGCGGTCAGGGGTTCCATCGCCATGTCTGTGATTGCTTTTGGGCAGGGGAAGAAGAGGGACGTTTTCTCATATTCCAATTCTAACCATGTTCTCATCTCTCAACTCCGACCCACGTTGGACTTTGGATTCGGAACCCAGTTAACTTCCACGTTCCTGTTAAAAAAAAAAATCATAACCTTTGACCAGAAACTTCTTCTTCTTCCAACCATATGCATGGGGGTTGGGGAAAGTAAGCGACTTTAATTATGGCACAAGCCAAAAAAAAAAAACAACCTCGGATTCAGCAAAACACGTCCCCTTTCTTTCTTCACTGCTCATGTAGTACTAAAAAAAAAAGAAGGGGAGAAAAAAATCTAGAGATCAATCAAAGGCTGGGGATAGGAGAAAGTAGGAGACTAGAAAGTTTTCTACAGAGTGAATCAGTGACTGATAATCTGACACCCACGACAGTTTTGAAGCACAGAAATGTGGGTGCTGTCTATCATATGAATAATGTGTGGGGGGGGGGGGGGGGGGGGGGGTTAGAGGTAGAAATACAGCCAAGAACACCTCTGGCAGCCTCCCCCCAGGTTTTCATTCCCCCCCCCCCCCGTTCAAGAAGCAAAAAGTGGGATGATCTCTCTCTGTCTCTCTCTCTCAAAACAATTTCACTCCTCCTCTACTACTCCACAACCCAATAATCACGTCTAAATCTTCATCAGAACTCCACCTCCATTCCATGCTTCTTACCTCCCCACCCACAACCCAAGACTGCAATTTGAAAGCCGGATAGCTACCGGGAGACACAAGGATGCAAGATGCTATCGGCATTCCTGCTTGCTTCTCGGCAGGCGACAGGTCTAGCAATGACCCGGCCGCTGTAACGAGGTCAGGTCAGAGCGTTTTCGTGTCTGTTTATAGGACCAAGATCGCAGATCAGTGTAGGTTGATCACCGTGACTTGGTGCAAGAACTCGCTCCTTCATGGCCTCTCAGTTTCGCTGCAAGGCCCCGACGGGGAGGACCAGTACAGCTGCAAGGTCGAGCTCAAGCCGTGGCACTTCTGGAGAAAGCAGGGTTGCAAGAGGTTCCTGGTCGACAGAAAGCCGGTGGACGTCTTCTGGGACCTCAGGGCGGCGAAGTTCGACGGAGAAACCGAGCCGGATTCTGAGTACTACGTTGCTGTCGTCTGTGATTTGGAAGTCGTGTTGCTCGTGGGCGACCTGAAGAAGGACGCGTACCGGAGGACGGGATGTAGGCCGGCGCTGATCGATCCGATCCTGGTGTCGAGGAGGGAGCACATTTTCGGGAAGAAGAGGTTCACAACCAGAGCCAAGCTCTACGAGAAAGGTAGGTTCCACGAGATCTCAGTAGAGTGCAAGAACAGATCCCCCGGGCATCCGAGCGAATCGAGCGGGGGAGGGGACACGGAGATGGAGATCCGGGTAGACGGGCAGCCGATGATCCACGTGAGGCACCTGCAGTGGAAGTTCAGGGGGAACGAGTGCATCTACATAAACAAGCTGAGGGTGGATGTCTACTGGGACGTCCATGACTGGCTGTTCAGCCCGGGATTAAGGCATGCATTGTTCATATTCAAGCCGGCCCTAGGATCAATGTCTCCATCACCGCCACAGTCGTCGGAATCATCCTCCTTACAGTTCAGACCGACCCCATTGTCATCTCAAACGGGGAGCTCCTCTGTATCGACAGAAGGGATACCGTCTGGCGGGTCCTCTGATTTTTGCTTGTTTCTATATGCTTGGAAGGTAGAGTGAACAAGATTGATCAATCAAACAGGGGAAAATGAAAAAAAAAGGGAAATTGATCGTCACAAATTGACACATACAACCAAGAGGAAATGGCCGTTTGGGGCAAGAACAGGGAATAGACAAAGAACATGTTATGTGGTGGGCTGCCCCCACCTCCACCCTCGTCATAGATTGAGGACAACTGCGAGGGACAAGAGGAGGGTGTTTATGTCTCTCTGTGTGTGCCTGCCTTTGCTGTTTGTACGTGTTTTAGTGTGTTTGCAGCGAAGAGTGTGAATCATGTGAGGTGATAATATATTAGATTAGATTAGAATTAGACGCGATGAATTGGAAAAGGGGTTGCAGAGGGGTCCCAATAGAGAAAAAGGAACAAGAAAAGGAAAAGATTGTTGGTTGCTTGGATTGGATTGGATTGGATTGGATGGATTTTGGGGTTAAGTTTACAGCTGGGATGGACAGCAGAGTTGCATAATTGGAACAGAGGAAAGATTGGAATAGGCTCCATCTCCCAACCTCAGTGAAAAAGAAAGTGTTTCATCTTTTCTCCCTTTGCAGAATTCTAAGTCCCCCACATCTCTCTCTCTCTCCCCATCATTCTTGATCTGATCTCGATAATTTAAAAACACTCCCCTCCCGATTGATTTAAACCATTCATGCATCAAGACCCTGTCCCCCACTCAATTTGTGGATGATTGTGCTTCTGCTCTAATTCAAGAATCTACAGAAGATCTTTGGGGGGGGGGGCGATTCTCATGCAACATCATAAGCTGTTGAATGTCTGTATCGACCAAGACCACATGTGCCGGTCATGGGTCGGTCTAGTATTGTCTTTCTGGTTCTGACCAGCATTATGACATGCAGGCAGGGGCGATAGGAGGGGGGGGGGGGGGGGAAAGAATTAGCACTGTTAGAATCCACCACCAAGTACAACATTCAGTACAACTACCCAAAAACAGAAGTATATATGTAACCCGTACAGTTTGGGTCAATTTCAGAACAGGGAAACCAATTAAACAAAGGATGGGACGTGGAAATTTGATACCTCAAATTAGTTAGCAGGCAGGCAGGCAGGCAAGCTTAGTTGTTTCCCTGGACCATCTGAAAATGACAAGCACATTATTCCCGCCCCCCTTCACATGGCCTCCAGGGCAATTAGTCCCGAGAACCAAACACACACCCCCCACACTGAAAAATCTAGTTCCCACCCATCAACCACAATAACCGCATACGAAGATGTCAAATGAAAGAATCGCCAGATTCATTGACCCCTTTAAACGCGATGACAACAGACCATGCAGTTCTGGATTGCTACTTAGAAACAATTTTTACTTGCTGTTGTAAGAAGAAGCCTCACACCTTCGTTTCGCTACATTTGGTGATATCCAATGTCTTCAGCAGCATAAGTTCATTCAATTGGACAGTAAGATGCCAAATAGAAGGTCACCATCATTTAAGGTTGAGTAGATGTAGTTGGAGTTGGAGTAGTTGGTCGTTGGCACAATACAATCAATACCTCCTAGCCAAGCTCTCACTGTTGTCTCATGGACAGTAGCAAAACATTACAGTTAAGGACTGTTGATGGCTAGGAACACCTCAAAGGAGGGAAACAGCTCATTCATATAATCCACGATTAGAAATCCTGAGGCGGTCCCTCTCGTAAAGTGCTGCGAGAAGAAACTCTTCTGCCTCAATTAATACAGAGAGGGTATAAAGATTCTATGAGATTCTCACCACATTACCCAGAAGAGGTAATCAACCACTGGATGGAAGCATTTTCCACATTAACAATGTGTGCATACACAAAACTTCTCGTTTGTATAGCTTTACAAGGTGAAACCACCTAACCGACCGATCCATATGCTTATTCTATTTGATACATAGAAGAAGATAGGTTTGGCTTTCCACATTCCTCAAAAGTATATCAAGTAATGACAAAAACATACCATACAAAACCAGTCAATGAGCAGTCCTGCTTGTCCAGAGCAGGCAATAATCTGTGGCCATCTCCTGCAGCATACATTGATGCAAAACTTAAGAAACACTAGTGAATTGAGATAGCTTTTCAGTTCATAACATAACCAGCTGCATTAAAAGTCTGAAAGCGAGGACAGAGTGGTTTAAATATATCCTATGCTGTATAAGACACAAGAAACTTGATATTACCTCAAATGACCCATCCATATCAACCACAGAACAGAAAACGCCACAAACAACTATCCAATAGTCCAGCAGTTTTATACCTAAAACATTTGACTGTAGCATTGGAAAACCTCAAAGTTAACTGTCGGTGGTCCAGGCCGCAAGGCTTCAGTTACATTTCCAACAAGATTGAGAGGACTTGGTTGAAATAGGATACAGTTCCGGATCTACAGGGTCATGAACTGCTATTCTGTAGCTTCACAACCTTTGATTCTTATATTTACAGCTTTGAGTCACCCCTTGCTATACTTCTCTTTTCCTGCAAAGTTGTCAGATATACACCATTAGCAATCACTGCAGAGAAAAGTATCTGCAGCTATGAAACAACCACGACAGGACATATTACCAAAAATACTTGTCTTCAATGGAAAACGAAGGGCTGATCCCTTCTGAACTGCTTTGGGTGGCCTGCTTCTCCCCACTTTTTCTTTGGTGAAATCACCACTGCTTTCACCATTTAAAAAATCCAACCCTTTTTTCACCTTTTCATGATAAACAGCAGGGGGTGCAAGCCTCAGCTGAGGAACGCTTTCAATCTGGAGGGATTCCTTGCCTTTATCGATTTTGGTCAAGATGTCATACTGTGTTAATAGAAATTAACTTGGATTACTAAGCTTACCATAAGGCCAAACAGTACAGATAAAGCTAGAGCAGAAATCAATTTGAAAGCAATACCCTCGATATATTTGGAGGTGTGTATAGAATGTCGGAGGGGTCATTGTGACTGTCATTTGCATGTAGAGCGTTTGATCCTCGCAACTGCAGCTGCCTTGATGATGGTTCACCTACTAGACCATCCTCCCGGTGGACTGATTTATTTGCTTTCTGACTCTTCTTCTTAGGCAAACAAATTGGGCAGCCCAACAAACTTCCCATGCCAGGTGCTTCATTTTCCAGATTCTCGCACTGTACATGAGTAGCGTGACCACAACTGAATATCCGAACAGTCGAGCTTGAAGAGTTCTTGGTCAGAAGACAATTGCATATACAGCAGAAGAGACTGCGCGGAGAGAAGCCATGTGATGCACCCTTTTTAAGCAAGCTCATTGTGTAGTAGGTGTCATCCTCAATCAAAGATTTGGCAGAATCCTAGTGGTAAAAAATAAACTTAGGATCAGATAGATTGCACAACGAAAGGAACAATATAACCTCCATATAGTATAACAAATAAAAAAACACTGACATACAGAAGATAGGAAAATGATACCAACATCATCTTTCAATTTTTTTTTTCAACAAGCTCTAATTCTTACTGGTCCACACAACAAGACCCCTCATCTCCACCTTTTCCTAGATTGACAATTGACCAACAAAAAAGAATAACTTTTAAAGAAATTGTAAAGGACGTCTTCGTAGAAACTTGTTCTGGCATACGGAGAGTATGCCTAATGCTGCAGGCAGCAACAGGGTCACAGAAGTAGGATATTTCAAGCATATTCAGTCTTAACTCTGAACTTCCAAGACATTATCTTTGCCATCATAATAACTATAAATAGATGCAGGTGTCCTCTGCACATTATTAAGGAGAACTTACAGGTTTCATGTATAAAACACTCACCAGAATTCTTCTCTCAAAGCCGTACGTGCCAATCATGCCAAGTATAGTGAGCTTAAAATCCCCAAACTCTTGGTTACCGTTATCAGAAAGAAGTTTGGACATAATTACAGGCAGACGAACATATCCAATCATTCCCTCCACAATTTCTTTGACCAAGTGCGAGAAGAACCTTCTTAGAATATGAGCACCCACTTTGGATCTTGAAATCCTCCATTTAATTATATTACCTACCTCATCACCATGGGACTTAGAAGACTCCATTAGACTATCATCATCATTATTTTCCACATGTGCCGTTCCAATAACACCTGACCCAATTAAAGGCTCGCAAAACCTGAAGAAGATGACATAGTTGTTACCGAAACTAGAACCTAAAAACAGGGACAAAAGCATGTTCCTTTAAGCACAAGCATCCATGTAAATTAACCAGAACATAATCTACCTCGTCCACAGATCCAGCGGGACATTTACTGAAACATCTCCAAAAACTTTTTTTTATATCAGCGGGGTTCGTGGCGGACTTACTTTTTGCGAACCCTCTCACGAGGCTCGGAGGCTCTTTGACAAGCCCGCGAGACTCAGGCTCGACCCCACTACATCCCCTTTGGGCCCGACTTGAAGCCTACTCTCCCGTAGGTCCAATTTCAGTTGGGGCCTAAAGGCCCAACAGGTGGGCGGCTCTTGGGCTTTATTAGCCATCATCCAAGAGACCAACCGTAAATCCAAGTAGAATGTGCATAGTGGGGTTCGAATCAGGAATCATGACAAGGTTCCGAACACCCACCACCCACCTTACTGCACTTGGGTGTCCTCGAAAGGACATCTCCAAAAACTTGCTTAGACAGACAAATTAATTTTACATAAATCCCTTTTCAGTCTTCCATTCACATGGTAAATGTTGTAGGGGAAAATCATAATGAAGATGTTGAGCATAAATGGGATGTTCCAACTCACGCAAAATTATGACAAGCTTACGCGTCAAGTAGTCTGAACCACAGAGCTTCCGATTCCTCTGGATTCAGTCGAGGAGTATTCCGTTGGCAAAGTGTAATACATGAATGCAGTACATTGCGTATATCATGCACCTGCCAAGGAAGAGAGAAAAAAGAATGACTTCATCCAAAAGTTCCATAAGTGATCATATTAACCTAACCTCTATTCCAACCTGAGAAGAAAGGCATACAAACCTCTTCCATCTTCCAGAAAAAGCTAACTTTGTTAGAGATGGAGGCATTAGTCGAGCCTTCAGAAAGAGTTTGTACAACTGCACCTTCAAGCTTCTTAACTTTACTGTTGAGGCAAGATAATGTAAGTGAGAGAGCACTCCCAGCATCACCAACCCTTTCCAACAAAAATGCCGCAGCATCTGTGATTCCATATCTCTGACAAAGTTGCAAACAATGTTCGACCCTGTAGCTATCGAAAGCCTCCAGAAATTTAAGGACTGAATTGGGCTCATATTGACAAAGCAACTGCCAAAAAACAGAGATAGTAACTAAATATGCTATCATCAGCTATTCAAAGGAACAATTAAATGGATTGATCCACGAACAATAATGAGAGCAGTAGCAACTGTAACCATTCCAAACCCACCATCTTTGAGATGGTTCTATCAAAATTAGTACAATTTCACAAATCAATGCTGCAGGAGTACCGGGGCATTTTAGTGACTCATCAATCTATCACATTTCATTCCATTCCAGAAACTTCATTTTAAGATAGAAATATTTACTTCTGCATTGTATATCCGATGTCATTACTCTTCACAGACTCATTTCCCCAACTGTCAGAGAATAAAAATCATTTGATGGAGATCAACCACAGGAAGTTTTTGCGCGCGCTTAGGGAGAAAATAAACTTGCAGTTTCTTTGGTAAACTAGAGGAGCAAGAGGACACATTCTATAACTAGACCCTGAAGGGATGCTAGGAAGCTTGCATGTTGTTGTTGTACATGGAATGAAACGTAATCCGTTAATATTGTCACAGGAATATCTCTAACCAATTAAACTACATATAGACATAGATAAGATATTGATTTGGAATGTCTATCATGCAAAATCTGATAAGTTCCAGTAAAATAATGGAGTCAGCAGGACACTGATTAAAATCAACATGCAAAATCTGATAAGTTCCAGTAAAATAATGGAGTCAGCAGGACACTGATTAAAATCAACATGCAACTCATGGGAAAAATCCTATAGTTCTAATAGAAGAATATCCTACAGCTCAAGAACTGGCGCTGCAAAAAAATGCCTCAAACTAATGTTTGTGGGTGCTTGCGCTTAGACACTATCAGTTATTTCAACTGAAAAAAGGAGGCAGAGATCTACAGCGGGACATATACAAATATATTGAAAAAGTTGTAGCAGAAAATGGAGAAAACTTGCCTCCAGGTATTGTTCGATCATATCTTCGGTGATATGAACTGGGTTGTTGCGCAAGTATTTGGGGAAATCAGAGAGCCTCTCGAGGTAAGCCTCAATTCCCTTCAACTGGATATTTTTTCCAGTACTGTTGGAAGTATCCAAAACATTAACATTTCTCAAGCAAGAGAAATCAAGAGTTCCAGAGAATTGGACTTCTATAACAGTCTTCAAATAAAGAAACAGGCTCTCCTGATGACCATTAAGTTCAGAAATAATTCGGAAACTCTCTGAGCTAAAATGATCCATGATTAAGAAGAATGTTCCTTCCCTACATTCATCAGAAGTGTGAAAATAAAGAAGAAGAATTACATACAAAGCAACATTGGAGGGTACGCAAAGTTTAACGCAAGTTTGACGCGTAACAAGTAGAATGAAATTACCGACTCAGGCAAATCAGTCTTGGAATTCGAGATATAACTGCTGATCTAAAAGAATCACGGTCAATCTCATGAAGTTGCGACAAAGCAATGTCGATGTAGGCAAAGGCATGCACAGGTTCATCCATATCTTTCATGTAACTTTCTAAAGCGGTAACATACTGATCTTGGAGGGTATAAATAAAGGCACAAACCTGAAAAAGAGTATGTACAATCCATATAAAAGGAAAATTTGATAACACAGAACGACATTCTAAAATTAGTTATACTTTAATCATTATCCTGAATTACCTGGTGGAACTGTGCTTTCTCACAAAGAGAAAGGACAAAAGATGCATCCCAATCATGCTTAGGCACTGTGTCCAGAAGGGAAAGCACCTGTTTCTCCTTCCTTTTTGCAGACTCAGTATTGCTCAAACTAGCTCCAGATAAAGAAGTGTTTTCTGTCGTCAAGTGCTTTAAAATCTTACTAAAGATATGGTGTGGAATTCTTGCTCCTTTCTGTGCAACAAATGATGCTATAAACTCAAGCAAGTGGCCAGTATCTACTCTTGTAGACCATTGAGCCCCAGATTCATCCTTGCTGGTTTCGAGATCATCTAATTTCTCGTCCCCCTCGTCCAGTATAAAAATGAGAGCATCAATCATATCTTGGATTAGTTTCATGGTATCAACAGAGGAATGATTGTCTTCACCGATAATTTGCTTGTCTGACTCACCAGCAGAGGCATCATGATTCTGGATTCCCTCAGTTGGAAATGCATATCTCAAAACATCTAGTGTGGCTTCAGCATCTACTTCTAGGAGATAATACAAGTTATAGTAGACTTGATCGGACCGTGATTTTGATGCATCGGACCTTTCCAACAAGAATCTCACAAGTTCTGCCCTAAGAGACGGCAGACGAGCCGGAGGCAGGGTACCACGTCCTGTAATCAAGTGTGGGATGTTGTTTGTAAATCAGACCGAAGGACAAAATGATTTCTCTAAAGAAGTCAATAAATTTACAAGCTTAGATAATATGAACAAAGTAGAAAGCGACCAAATATACTCTATCTATTCACTCTGCCAAAGAAAAATAAAGAAATCAGACCAATCATAAGCCATCCCCTTGGCAAACGTGTATAGCATTGCTGTATATAATTCATAATAAGATCTTTCAAGAAAAACAATTGCGGGGAGAAAAGATGGAGACAGAAAAGGTATGCACCTGGTGGGAAAGCGAGGCCTGAGAAGCAATACTTGATATAAACAAGCATCCTGTACCTGGTAACAAAACTCTATACAATGAAGAATGATAAACCATATAGGAATAAGTGCAGCCTCCAATGAGTTATGAAAGCTAGGACTATATTATAACATGCCACGACATTACTAGCGGACCATATAGTTTCCAAGGAAGAAGGAACATCGCGACATTAAAATATATTAATACATTTCTTAGACTTTCTAGCACCATGTAGATGCCATTATTACTTAATAGTGATAGGCATAAGACTAAAACCAAGTTAGGTAACAGCAAGAAAAAGTTATAAATCACGTCCAGGAAAGGTAGGCTGGCAATATGGATCTTATTTTGTGACCACATCCAGTTGTATGTCATATCCTCCATCACACAAAAAAAAAACACATCCTTTTTAAATTGCTTTCCCACAATTCTATGTTTTATTAGATCAATCCGCATAAAGAGACACGATGAAAGCACCTAACAAGGACCTAGGTTATCTAAGGGATTGAGGAGTCCATTGTAAAGCCCTCAGGAACCTCTCTACAAATCAAGTAAAAAGAAAACATGAGAAAAGAGTGGTACAGTAAAGTTTTCTGATGATAAATTTATATAATGAAATGAGGCATTTTCAGCCAATTGACTGCACTATGCTGGAAGTAAAAAAGTTCTTGGCTGAAATTGTAGTATATCGGGTCATTAAGACCAAAACTCCAATGATATGCTGTTTCCCCAGCTAAGAGAAAGAGTTCTATGATATCTCATACAGAAACAATTGGAGAAGTATCTGAAGACAGACTCTTGTTTAGTTTGTGGGTAAGCAAAGGAAGGAAAACCATTAAAATACCATACCCAAGGACAGAAGCATCTTCCCCTGCACTATTTCGTAAGACTAACAGTAACTCCTCTAGCGGCGATCTGTAGTCATCCAATCCTCTGTTGAAAAGATAAACCAAGGCACAATACAATCCATGCTCTCTACATAGCTTGACAACCTTAATAACACAAGAAATGCAGTTAATCACCCTGAACAATAATAAGAATCATTTCCACAGAATCAATAGAAAAACCTGATTGAAATCCAATGATGATATGTCCATGTGAAGGACACATTGTTCAACTCGTTGCAGCCATCCTCTGCTGCTATAGTGTTCAACCAGAGCTTGCATTATCTGCAGGTATATGCGAAAGCATATCAATGCAGTCGATCATCAAAAGACAAAGGTATTGATCCATAAATAAAATCGTGCATCCAGTTGGCGAGGTCTGAAGCCATCACAAGTCAAATTTCTTTTACATAGCACACCTAAAGTCTTAATGGTAACAGCAAAGAAACAAAAAGGTTAGTAGTTACCTCAGGAGGTAACGAACTAAGCATGTCCTTCAATATGTAAGGCTCCAGAAGCTCCAGAAAGGTTTCTATGTAAGGAATTATTTGCATATGTTCGTTCAAGACAGTAGCAACAGAGTGAACAAGAAAGTAGGAATATACTGAACAACAAAATTGATTATGTAGTCATAAACTTTCGCTTTCAGTGAAGTCTAAAGTCTCTCTGGAATCAAACGAAAGAATCTTTCATCCCAGTAGTTCAAGAGAGAATTAATGACCAAAAGCATATGCATAAGACCCATGAGCAAGCTCGAGCAACATCCTATCTTGGATATAGAGATATTGAAAAATTATTGTGCCTAACAACTACTTGATAAGGCCAATTAGTTAATTGTCTGCCTAGAGCTTATAAAAGATGCGGGTAAACCTTTTCTTTAAAAAAATTATCTGGTTCTTTTTTAAATATTCCTGCTACTTTCTATTTTCTTGAAAAGGGTGCTCAAACTACACGAACTCTTTTGGACATTTTCACAAGGGCCGGGGTTTTTCATAAATTTCCTAAGAAATTCAATTAATAAAGAAAAAATAAAGGGAGGGAGAGGGGGTCTACTAGAAAAACGTTAAAAAACTAAATAATAATTTCCACAAACTTTAACATAACCCATTAGAACTATAACACATCTGAAAAGTCTAATTAATATTTCAATAAACACGATAATCAAACATCTTGATCAGATCTCCCACCGACAGTAATACCTTTTTTAAACCTCCAACCCAGAAATCTCAATTATTTAAAAAGAGTCCCCAGTGGGTCTTCATATTGGGGGAAGAGTTAACACATCAGATAAATCCCAATGCTATTAGTGCTTATGCTGAACAAGAACAGTTTGATCAGAAATCTCTCACCAACAGAAAAGACGGCAATGGGTGGGAATAAGAACAAAATTTTTCACGAAGAATTGTTTTCTCCAGAAAAAAATAAAAAATCTTCAATATAGTATCAGAACAGAAATTTCACAGTTCAGTCCTGCAAGTTACTAAAGTTACTCTTCAGTTTCCTCTCTAACATGATTTTCCTTTATGGTGAAAGGCTATCCCTAATAACGTGTATGCTCCAGCATCCTCTATCAACTTGCATAATTTGAAACAAGAAAAAGGTTTACCTTTATGATCCACAGCCACAAACTTCGAGAACACATCATCAAAAAGGATGTCAGTTCGGTTGATATGGACACAAAACTCAACCGCGACACCGCCAACTCGAGTGAACTGCTCTTTTATTTCGGCTTGCAATGAATTGCTTTTTTCATTCAGTTCTTGAATTTTTCCAACTTGATTGCAAAATGCCACTGATATGTAGGAAAAGACCTCATCCACATATGAGAAAAGCAATTCAACCAAGTAGGGCATTACAGCATCTTGTACAGCAACAAGAGTTCTAGGGAGGTCTATCACGCCATGAGCTTGGCCATCATATAGTGCCATTGCCATGTTTAAGGCACCCATCCAATCACCACCCTTGCGCAGCACATATATCCTCTCCTTCCAAGGAAGAAGGCGTGAGATGATGAGATGAAAAGGTCCAAGAAAATAAACAGAGGCCCCTCTCACAGCTATTGAGTTGTGATAAGCTTTCTCAGGGTTCCCAAATATATTGACAAACTGTGTGTGATACATAACTAGATCATCACCACCTGTTCCATCCACCGCAAAACTTGTCTGATGGATTATACTTCCATCACGTGTGAACAAGCAAATCTGTCCAGTCACCATCATAACCACAAGCATCTAGACAAACAAATTAAATTGTTATTTTCCTGAAATTAGGCAACTCATTCCCAAGGAGAACACCGGGATTGTAAATCGCTTAAAAAGCCATATTCACCTGGTCATCCAACCATGCTACACCTATGGCTGTGCTGTCCAGCGCCCACTTGCTGCAGACTTTTAAGTCTGAGCTAACCAACTTTGCCACTTGGACTTTCCGATCCCAAGCGATAGCAAGCAGAGAAACCCTTCCTGCTGCAGCTTGGGTAGAGCTTTCTGTAAAAAAGTTATCTTCATATGCTCCGTTGTCGCGTAAAATGTATAAAACCTTACAGAAAAGTTATACAAACCAGAGCCTTGTGTCATGGATTTCCATGCAGTGTACGGCATAGATCCCTCCCTGACACCATCTGGCCTAGATAAGGTTGCATACACTTTCAAAGCAGGACTAAGTCTTACCTGACAAGAAAACAATTGTTTTGAAGAACAAACCCCAAAAAGATGAAAGCAAAAGAAATATACGCGATATTCTTGTTATAATCCAATCCCGTTCCATACCACCAAGGCAGTTTGGTGGGTGACTAATACGACCACACCTTCTTCAACAGGGGAAGTGCTTTCATTGAAAAGCTTCCAACCAGCTTCTGCCCCAACAACACCGCCCACCACGCCACCAATACTACTTCCTGATGAAGCATTGTTTCCTTGAGAAATTGAGGGACCCCCACTGAAGTCATCATCTAAAAGTGCTGATGCTGATAAAACTGTGCCAGTGTTTTGGCCATCTAGAAGACACTGTTTTATAAAAATGGTTATGATACTACCTTTACCTATCGATAAATGTAATCCCAGCTAAAGAAATCTTTACCTGAGTTTTGAAGGAGAACCGGTTCAGTAAAGGAACGACAGAAAATGAATGCAACTGAAGCAGACCTTTTGTGTCACCAGTAACTGCCTTGAACTGACGAGTTACTTGTGAATCCTGCCCTAGAAACAATGTGTGAACCACCGGTGCTGCATGTTCACCAGTAATAACTTTAGCTGCTGATGCTCGCTGCAGGTCCCAGATTGCGATATGACCATTGGCATAACCAGCCAAAAGCAAGTCACCCGGTTGATTGAAGCACATAGAAGTGACTGCAGCGTTGATGCGATCTCCTTGCAGACCAAGCATCATCATCTGGAAGTGAAGTACCTTAACTAAGACCATGATATAACGAGATCTAGTAGAATTGTCTCTTTGTATAGCACTAAAGAAACCATTTAAAGATGAAAATGGTAGGCTAAGAATATTAATCATCTCCTATATGCATGATAATTGTTAAATAAAAAATATTAAACTATAAACTTTTCTTGTCTGCTTGAATTTAGGACATTGTTTAATAAATGATAAGTGTGAACCTATAATACTATGATTGAGCAAAATGATTCGTGTTGTTTAACAATTTCATGATGTCCACATGTGCAACAGAGTATAAAATACACGCAGAAGAAACCTTTGTTTCCATGTTGTCCACATGTGCAATGGAGTATTTAGCTGGCACGACGACAATGATGCCTTTTGTCAACCCAACTGCGATAAAACTTGGATGAACTTGCAAGACTTGGGGAGAGCCATGGTCCCGTTGGAATGCTGAAGAACCAATAGTCCTCGATATGTAATTTTCAGCACTGGTATCAAAATATCCCAATGTAGTGGACCCCCTCCGGACACCCTCCAGTCGCATTGGCTGAGCAACTGCACCTTCTTCCCAATGGAGACCAGTGGATGCTTTTTTCCTTTCAAACTCTTCAGCTAATTCAAGTGGCTTCTTCAATTTCTGAGGAGTTCTATCGTCAAGCTTTTCACTCAACTTTGTCATCTCAAATTCTTTGGCCTTACTTTGCACTAATGCATCAATTTCATCAATTTCAGCAGTATCATCTCTAGGGAGTGGGACCATATCAGTAGATTCCTTGTCACTGGCAGTACCATCTATAGGAACTGGAGGAGGAGATAAAAAATTTGTATTGCCAAGGTCATTTCCAACGGGAAGGGTAGGCTGGATATGGATTGACGACTCTTCCTCCTCTACAAGGACATCAGAATCAGCAGCCATCGCATCTTCTTCTTCTCCCAAAACATGAGAATCGGCTTTCACGTCTTTGTGGGGAAAAGCTGACTGATATTCTGCAGTTATATCTTCATTGTCAGCGTCATCAGTGTCAGCTTTACTGATGTCTTGCAGAGAGACTTGGTCATCGGCATCATAAGCAATAGAACTTTCCTTTGATAGATCCAAAGCATCAAAAGCGACATCTTCAGATGCTTCTGAATTGGTAGAAGAGGCATGGGTGAGGAGTGCCCTTTGGGACTTTATGGCATGGGCATGTGGAGTGGGGAAAGTGCGTGAGGCAGCAGCGGCCGCAGCAAAGGCAGCACCTGGTTTTGCATTCGATCGTACCCCACTAAATAATGATGGGCGTTGAGCATTTGGGGGAGGAGGAGGGGGAAAAGGAGGTTTCACTCTAGGAAGGGAATCGTTGGATTGGGTGATTAACCCACTATCAGGATACGGGGAATTAGAGACTGTATCAATGGATAATGTCTGAAGAATCTCATCCTCTGAATCATGCAATGCCCAATGATCTCTGTGGGTTACGTGAACTGGGGAGGGGGGAGATGAATGAGAGGAGGAAGAATCAGAAATGGAATCATTCAGGATTTCTTCAATGGTACGGTGGGGATGCAATCTCCATTCTTGATCCCCTTCTTCTTCTTCGTCTTGGACCTCATGTAAGTGGCTTTCTAACAAGGAATCAACTTTGGTGTAAAGATGAGGTGATCTCTTGTTCATATCCATTACCCGATTTAAATCAACAATCCCGGTCATCACAGGCTACCAATCTCTGATCTCCATTGCTGTCTGAGTCTCGGAGTGATAGTCTCAAAGAAGGCCCTCTCTTCGCCACCTACTCTTGAAACACCCCCCCCCCCCCTCCCGGGCTGTGTATCAATGAGCATGCAGAAAAACACCAGGTTTCCCCTGCCCCTGCTGTCAGGGATGATCTCAAAGGAGGTGACCAAATCCTCCCTGTAATATCAAGCAGAAGGTATCAACTATCTTTCAGTATAAAGGGGAAACAATGACAGTCTAGAAATGGAGACTTTTCAATAATTTAGCACTCCTACACGCCCAATGACTACTTGGGAAATGTTTTGCTGCCTTATAGCAGACACAAGGTTTCATCACGACCAATGCCCTAGCAGCTAGAATTCCACATGCTTACAAGGAAGCCTCAACCGGCTAAAATTCTGAAACTAAAGTTGAGCAAGAAAATTTATGGAAGATGCGCATTAGGGTATAGCAGAAGTCCATCGATATCCTCCCAAGGAAAACTCCACTCACACCCAGAAAGAGCTTAATCACACAAACAACTCCCAACAAACAAAATCAACAATCAACCGAATCCCACAAACAACCCCCCCCCCCCCCCCCCCCCCCCCCCCAGAAAGTAGTAGTCAACCAAGAAATCGATCGTCATACGGGTTTCCATGAATGACCCGAGTTCAATGCCTACCGAGGAGTCCTGTACGATCGCCGAGGTATTAGCCAAGATTCTCGCTCCAATTATCGACCGGAGAAAAATCAACTCCAAGAAGAAAACCACGAGACCACACCCGCCAAAATGAGAACTTCACCCGAAGACAACCTGAGACGCAAAAAGCTGGCCCCGCCGACGAAGTGTTCGATTCAGAGATCAGGAATACCGACGACGATGCGACCGATGAGTTTAAGATTAAAGGGAAGGAAGGAGGCCGGAGCGACTGACGACGGCGACGGCGATGGCGATGGCGGTGGGAGAGACCTTTGCTATTAGGTGGTTAAGGTTTTGCCTTTTTACTGATCAGTCCTCTCTCCCTCTCTCTCTCTAGTAAAACCCTTCTTCTCCCTCTCTTATCTTCTACGCGCCTCAGTCCGAAAAGCCCTTCCCTTTCCCTTTCCCCTTTCCGTTCGCCTCTTCCGCCTCCGCACTTCCTTCCCTGAAAAGATGACGGCCTTACCTCTATCAATTCAACGTTTCAGTGGTCAACAACCCTCTTCCATGGCCAACACAATCACACCCCCCCTCCTCAATCCTTCCAAGGCCTCCCCTTCTTGTTCTTTCCACCTCCTGCCTTCGAAGCCTCCGAAGCTCGCCTCCTCCCTCGCTCCCCACTTCTCTCAACTCAGGACTAAAACCCATTTCCCCTCTTTCTCTGCTTTCGTCCCTCAGACGGCGGGCTGGGCACCGGAAGACGAGAAAGATCTCGAGGGGGACGAGATTCTCGGCCAAGGAGGGATTTTCGAGGAAACCCAGGAGTTGGGATGGGAGGGCGAGGGGGAAGATTCGAGCTTTGGGGTTAGCAATGCCGGGGCAGATGAAGGTTTCGGGTCCGAAGAGACAGATGAGGAGGGGAAGGGGGATTCTTCCTACGTCGAGCCGCCCGAGGAAGCTAAGGTTTATGTCGGGAACTTGCCTTATGATGTCGACAGCGAGAAGTTGGCGATGTTGTTCGAGAAGGCCGGAACCGTTGAGATCGCTGAGGTGAAAATGCGTCTTCCTTTGCCTCTGTTTTCGAGCATTGTTGAACATTTGTAGTTTCACAGGTGATCTATAATAGGGAGACTGACTTGAGCCGTGGATTTGGGTTTGTGAGTATGAGCAACGTCCAGGAAGCTGAGAAAGCCGTGGAGACGTTCCACCGATATGTAAGCTTTGTCTGAATATGCTGTGACTGGGGTTTTGCTTTCTGTTTGGGAGTTGATGCCTGCTGCCTTATGTGTTACTTCTGTAGAGCTATTTTTTTAAAATAAGGTAGTCGGAAAAATATTTCACGAAACAACTGTTAAAATTCGTCAAATAATATCCCTTTGATTTACAAAGGTCTCGATGTTTCTAATACTGAGTTTCGCAGAGGGAACACGTTGTTTAACACAGAGTTATTCATTTCACAGAGGCAAGATCAGTGTTAGAAACATTCTTTAAGGAACGAACGAGTACCGATTTAGGGACGTTATCTTGTGAATTTTAAAAGTTGTTATCTATTTCGCGAAATATTTTTCCTACGAACTTTATTTTGGAACATAGCTCTACTTTTGTATGGTTACTCCAGGAGAAGCACACTTTAGTATGCTTAAGTTGGATTGTGTGGGCCAAGAACACGAGGCTTTGTCTTTGGAATGAAATATTATTTGATCTCCTTGGGGTCAAGTGGATCTGACATTGATGACCGCCAGATCGGATTACTGTATCACTTATAAAGGAACTTGAGAAATAATGTGAGATTTGTTTTTGCGGCTAGTTTCTTTAAATAATTATTAAAGTGGCCTTTGAGTAATTTAGTTTGCCGATACTTGTATCTTATCTGCAATTTCCTTAAATGGGATGTGTTTGGAAGTGTTCGCTTATGTTTGAGCAAGAATCAAGTTGTCTTTTGTTTGCAAATTTCTTCCTATGTTACTGCAGAAGGCTGTTTGATCCCCTGAATTTCATAACTCACACTGTATGTGCCACCTACAGTATATGCCTCGTCAGAACATCTCAAACTCATCTGCAAGTCTGCTGTGTAGGAATTGTATGGAAGGCTTTTGACTGTCAATAGGGCAAACCCAAGAGGATTGAAACCGGATCGCATTCCTCGTGTCTTTGATTCTGGTTTCCGAGTATATGCTGGGAATCTACCATGGGACGTGGACAGCGCCCGTTTGGAGCAGATTTTCAGCAAACATGGCAAGGTGTTGAATGCTCGTGTTGTATATGATCGGGACAGTGGCCGTTCTCGTGGTTTTGGTTTTGTCACGATTACATCTGAGGCTGGAATGAACGAAGCCATTGCTGCCCTTGATGGCCAGGTAACAAATCAAGCTGCTTTTTTGCATTCTCTTTTGGATGAAAAGTATAGATTCTTGTCCAATTATTGTGTTGCTTCATGGCCATCCCCGTGATCCCGGTAATAATTATGCCTGACATTTGTTTGGCAGAATGTAGATGGGAGATCCATAAAGGTAAACCCTGCTGAGGAGAGACCAAAGCGAGGATTCTTCTGAACCGGAAAGCACCAACTTTAGTAGAGCTTCGGCCCTGTTCTGCTATGTTCTCTTCTCTGTAGTTTTCCTACTCCTTAGGATTCTATTCTGTTGGTAGAGAAAGAGCTTCCCCAGTTCATCAATTTTAAGTCGAACAACAGTCCATGCTCAAGGCGTAAGAGTAAGATGACAGGAGGTTCTCTGCACAAAAATGCATGTTTTTGTTTGGAAATCATAGTTACTCGAGCTTTGTTCGTTTATTCGCAAGCCTTTTTGGTCGTTTATGTCCAATAGTATTAAAATTTATCGTTTATTGTCATTTTTTGCAAATCGAATTCGTTGTTTCAAGTAGCGAATTCACGCAACATGGAGAATACCATGAAAAGTTCAAAACAGAAAAAGTAAGACACTACATCCTGATTCAATAGCTTTTGAAAGTCCCTCCTCTTCCCCCCTACACAGAGAATAACTTCCTCGAGAGCTTTTGATTCAATAGCTGGATATACTCCTCTTGCCTCCCCCTGCCCTTACGTCTACCCCTGAGAGACGGCATCGTCACAATGAGGCAGCATGACATTGCATGCAGCTCCTCGAGCTCAGAAACCACCTCTAGGTGATCGGGGATAAGAAGAAGGGTCGTTGCTGCGGAGATGAGAATGATTGCGGGAGTAGCCTCGAGGATGTGTACTGGGGGACCTCAATCTGTAAACCTCAGGAATGAAGCTCTTAAACTTCAATGAGGTCATTACGAAATATCAAAATTACCAAGGACACACCAATGGTTAGGACACGGAGGATTCCCCTAAAAATCCCATATTCGAATTTCGATATTCGCGTTCTAAAATATCTGCCCTTGACGGGCTTGACTTATCCAGTTGTCGTGGGTTGCATGATCTTACAACAGCGCTAAGGGGGACATTATACTAAGTCTGTGTCAGGCAAAACCTTTGAACCAGATAACAAATTTCCACAAACTAGTCATACTGACAACCAAATACTCGTATTATTACGTGAAATTTTATGTCCACGGTTGACGGTGTTCATTACACCTCTCAAGTCAACATGTGAAATATTTCAACCCAGGATGCTTGTCACACATTTCCCCAACTCGGGAATGCTCGTAGAGTCTCATGATACAACAAAGTGACATAAGTAAGAAGGTCACGAGTACACAATTAAGATTTACTCTAATTACCCTATTCCACACCTTCATATTTTTGTTTAAAAACAAAGAGATTCTCTATTTAAAGCTATTGATAGTTCAATGATTATCAAATAGAGATTAATATAACTAAGTCATCACCACAATAATAATAAAATAAGATATGTGAAAAATCGCAACTAAATTGATCATGTGAACCTTAACGGAATATTATGCATTATTTTACGAAGGGTGCAGACTTGGTGCTTTGCGACATGCTGGTGTCTCATGATGTTTTGGAGTTGGTCGACAAGGACGCGAGGTTGATGTACGTGGGGAAGACGCTGATTATCATAGCAGGACTCTGGTGGGTAGGCCATGAGGCCGCGATGTTGCAGATTGTGATTGATTTGTTTGTTTAACTGATCGGAGTGAGCATTTATGGACGTAAGAGGAGATACACAAGCTGCTGCTGAATTTTACGGAAGCAGGAGTTATGGTGGTCAAGCTCAAAGGAGGGGATCCACTGGTAATTTTTTCTTTTTTTCAGGAACTCGCTCTTCCAAACTGCGAGTTCCTGGTATTCTCCACACTCCCATGAACTTATAGTTCGGAATGACAAGTTTCAATTTTTTTTTTACTAAACTCGTTGTTCCTAATAGCGACTTGCGGGACGGTAAACGGAGAATTTTAGAACCTTTAAAGCTGGTGGTTACCCCTTGTTGGATGAAGAAAAGCATACAGTGAATCCGAGCTGCAGCGTAAAAGAGAAGGAAGATGAACAAATAGCATTCCGTCGGGCCAAAAGTGGGACCTTGCAAACAATATTTACCATAAATCGAAGTCAAGTCCTCGTGGTTTGGAAATTCTGGACTCTCATTTTAACCCCTTTCCCGGATCCAAGCTAGCTAAGGATCACGGCCGGCAGAACATCTGCTTTTCTTTCTCCAATTCAACGCGTGTTTCACTCAAAGTTAAAAGGGGTCGCCTCGGCTGAATGATCTCGGAAGCCTTAAAGAACACACACCTCCAACACGAAAAAGACGAAGCAAAAGGCCGAGTCCCGGATCCCCATTTCTGTGTTGCTGGATGGAAAAGAAAAGCCAGAAAACCTTGACTTCTCTTCCCAGTTAGTCTCGGGTTACACGAGCCTGATGAGTGCCCCAGTTGCGAACAAAGAGAGACAGATGGGGGCTCCACTCCGGACGGTCAGTCTTCGACCCAGCAGAGGGGTTGGGTTGACAGCAACCGACTCCAGATTCCTTGATTAAAAAAAAAATATATATATATATATATACCTCACAATAATGCAGCAATAAACTCTGTGTTGCCGGCGGGAGGGAAGGGGCAGGGTGGCCCCCATTTCGAGTTCGACCCCACTTTCCATTTTGCTTTTTCCATGGTAGACAATTGGAGGATTGTAAAAATATTACTTTTTCGAAAATTTAGAAAAAAAAAATATTTTAATTCAGTTCGACTCTTTGACTACTCCCCTCCTGCTCGTAGTAAATAAGTAATTTTTAAAAATTGTAGCGTGATATGGGAATTTATTTTTAAAGCGAAGGGTATTGTCGTCCAGTCCATTTCCTAACAATCGTGATCATGTGTGGGGTGGTCAAATGGAAATGTGAATGTGTTGACAGCCCCACAAAACACTCTTCACATTATTTTCCAAGTCAAGTAAACGCTTGAGTTTGGCCCCGCCATCCCTTTAATTTTCCCCCAACTGAGAGGAACTTTCCGCCCTCCCCTCCTCCCCTTACAAAAGAGCTCGTCCATGGCCGAGTCATGGAAGCCGTATTCAAAACAGTCGTAGAAACATTGCAAAAGCCCCACCCCCGCCGCCCCTTCTTCATGGCTTCTGCCGTGTTCGTGTTCGTGTTCGTGTTCTTCCTTGTCGTCGCTGCCTCCCATGCTCATGCTAAACTATCCATCGACCCTTCTGACCTCGACTCCCTGAAGACTGTCCAGAAGGATCTGGGACTCAGGATTGTGCTCAGGCGGGCCTCTGCCTCCGCTTCAAATCCCTGCAGCAGCGTGCCTGGGTTGGTCTGCGAGCGGAGGCTCTCCTCCGCCAACAACAGCTACGTCCTGAGGGTCACGAGATTGGTTTTCGATTCGCAGCGGCTGGAGGGGTCAATTTCGCCGGCTGTTGGAAGGCTGACGGAGCTCAAGGAGCTCTCTCTGGCCAACAACAACCTCTTTGGCCAGATGCCTTCCCAGCTTGTCAACTGCAAGAAGCTCGAGATCCTGAACCTGAGGAATAACCTGTTCACGGGAGAAATCCCGATGGAGATTTCGTCGCTCGTGCGCCTTCGAGAGCTCGACTTGGCCTCCAACAGGTTCAAAGGAGAATTGAGCTTCCTGAAGCATCTCCCTAATATAGAGAAGCTTAATCTCTCGAATAACCTCTTCAGGGGGAAAGTTCCGGCTTCTGTCCGGTCCTTCCGTAATCTTAGATATTTTGATGCCTCAGGTAATGACTTCCTCAAAGGTCCTGTTTTGTCCTTGAACGATCTCGATCGTCCCAGTTCCAGGATACCGAGGCGGTTTGCTTTGGATGGGACAATAGGTCCCAGAAGTAACACGACTTCGTCCCCAGCGGCACCTGCCCCCGTGGATTCCACCTCACCCACCATAGCTCCTGCACCGATGTTAACACCAGGACCACCCAAGAAGGGGCGTTCGGTGGTGAGGAAGGTAGCAATAGGTTTATCCGGATTCCTTTTTGGAGGAGTCGCAGGAACCGTATGCGGGTTTGTGTGCTGTCTGCTATTTAAGAAGATCTTGTCTTTCATAAGAGGTGAAGAAAAGGATGCCGGTCCATCCATTTTCAGCCCGCTTATAAAGAAGGCGGACGATTTGGCCTTTCTGGATAAGGAAGATGCCATGCAATCGCTCGAGGTCATAGGACGAGGTGGATGCGGAATTGTTTACAAGGCCGAGCTGCCAGGAAGCAACGGGAAGATGATCGCAATAAAGAAGATAGTACAACCCGCCAAGGATGCGGCTGAACTGACTGAAGAAGACAGCAGGGCCTTGAACAAGAAAATGCGCCAGATTAGGACTGAGATCCGGATTGTGGGCGAGATCCGGCACAAGAACCTGCTTCCCTTACTCGCTCACCTGTGCCGACCTGACTGCCATTACTTGGTGTATGAGTACATGAAGAATGGAAGCTTGCAGGACCTGTTAGAAAAGGTTTCTCAAGGAACAGCGGAGCTTGATTGGTTGACGAGGCATAGCATTGCGTTGGGAGTGGCGGCCGGGCTGGAGTACCTACACTTCAACCACCACAAGAAGGTAATCCACAGGGACCTCAAGCCGGCAAACGTCCTGCTGGACGATGACATGGAGGCAAGGATAGCGGACTTTGGTCTGGCAAAGGAGATGAAGGAGGAAGACACGCACGCGACAAGCACCAATGTGGTGGGGACCTTGGGATACATAGCCCCGGAGTACCACTTGACCTGCAAGTTCACAGAGAAGAGCGACGTATACAGCTTTGGGGTGCTGCTGGCTTCGTTGGTGAAGGGGAAGCTGCCGTCGGACAACTTCTTCCAGAGCACCCAGGAGATAGGGATAGTGAAGTGGCTGAGGAGGGTGATGGGATCAGATAACCAGAAGGAGGCGATCGACGAGAAGCTGATGGGGAACGGGTACGAGGAGCAGATGTTGCTGGTTCTGAAGGTGGCCTACTTCTGCACCCTGGAGGATGCAAAACAGAGGCCCAACAGCAAGGACGTTAGGTGCATGCTTGATCAGATCAAGCACTGAAACAAAACTGCAAAGGAAATGCTTGCAAGAGATAATAATTGTGGGAAACCACAGCAAACTACCCTCTCTCTCTCTCTTCCCCTCCCTTTGTGTAATTCCATGATTTTAGGCATAAAATTGGAAGAACATCACACAAGGGAAGTTAAAATAAAATAATTGCCCCCATGCAGGATCGAACTACAGACCTTCAGTTTACAAGACTGACGCTCTACCACTGAGCTATAGGGGCAACTCAGACCGCGAGGATCAATAAAATTATTATATTTAAAAAATTTAAAGTGGAGTTAAATTGAACCGTCCTTCCGACCCCAAAGGCGGGAGTTTTGGCGGCAGATCTCCATGGAAGAAGAGACATCCTTCGATCCCGTGAGTCTCTCTATTCTCCCCTCCCCCCACACAACCAAATCCCCGTTATTCTCTCCGCTGTTCGATTGTTGGGTGTTTGGTGGTGTTGTTACTCTTTTTGCCGGTGGTTTTAGGATGTGATCCATGGCATCTTCAAGGGCGTTTGGGCGAAGATGGCCGCCTTAGGTTTCACCCCTTTCCTCCCCCTCCCTCTCCTTTTAAATTGCGAAACCACAATTCCGTTGCTTACTGAAATGATGGCTATGTCTTTGTGTTACGTCGAGGAGCAGAGCAGGAGAAGGCCGAAGCCAGCGATGCCGCGGACAGCGAGGTCGCTCTCCGTTTCATCCATTGCTACTCTGTCGTTACTTTTCGAAAAAATCAGGGTTTCTATCTGTCGGCATTGTTTGAGCAGTGCTGATTTTGGTCGGATAGGCTGTCTGTCACCTGGACATCATTGATGTGTTGTGACCATATATTAGTTGTCTCCTTGGAATTTAGGATTTTGTTCCTTTTATTTCCTTTTCTAGACTGGAGTTAAATGACTGTTCCATCGATTGATTTGCTTTTGCGGCTGCAGGCGGGAGCTTCCGCATCCAAGAGACAACGGCGTACCACTGGTGGGTCAGAGGTCACTTGAGGAAGGTGTAATGTTTTAGATGTGTTGGTTCTATTTAGGAGAAATCACAAGCCGGGCTTTTCTTTTTTTGTGATGCAGCGAATGCAAATGCGTTGAAGCTGAGCGCTGAACTTCTGAGGCTCTTTGTTGTTGGTTAGCATTGTTTAAGATATGAAAAAAGAAAGAGCAAAATAGTTCTCCACATTTTTTGGCTTTTGCCATGGATAACATAAACTTAACTTCTCTTGTGTTCCTGTGATATACAACTTGCAGAAGCGGTGCAGCGATCTGCTGCAATTGCCGAAGTGGAAGGCGCTACTAAAATTGAAGCAACTCACTTGGAGAGGATTCTCCCGCAGCTGCTGCTGGACTTTTAAGGCAAGTGCTTAGACAAGACATGAAAACGAGGCTCCTCCTCCATGGTCTTTTTGTTGCATTTTGTAGCTGTACAAGTCAAGGAATTTTTCCAGCTGCATCCTATCCAATTTGTAGAATCAAGGTAGCTGTAGGGAATAAATAATGTGGAGGTTTTAGGGGGAGTGATTTACACGAGTTTAGCTGACTGCAGTTGGGCATATCGGGCAAACTCTTTGAATGCCAAGGCCAAGGCCAAGGCCAGTTGTTATTTATTGATTTTGTTATTGTGGTTTCATGTATGCTTGGGTCAATTCATCGTATCCCCAGCTCCTTTTTTGTGGCCTCATCTGCTCTCATGGATGACTTCCAATGGGGGGCCTAGTCCATGTCCATCATCATTGTGAGTTCCCATTTTCATGAAATTGGGAGATGACAGACAGTTCATGTTGGGACATTATGAACACCAATAGCCTAACAGTAGTATTCCTCAAAGGGTGGTATACTCGGGAGTCTGTACTCCATATTGCCGGCCCATTCTTAAAATAAAAAGAGGGGAATGGAATCCCCATGAGGATGAGGGGATCGAATGGCTCTGGTTTTGTGTCTCTGTTCCATCCTCTTTGGTAGTCGGATCAAAAGGCTTCAATCTCAAAGTCCCCCATATCCCTAGATCCCTAGATCCCACCTCTTCTTTTCTTGGACCCATCCGCCTGCAGGAGCGCAAACTTGGCCTGGAAAAAAGACAAGTGTTTAAGGGAAAGATTATTTTAACCCCTGAGACTCCATGTCTGCCGTTCCCATGATGTAATAAAAAAACGAAGACAAAAGAGGAAAGAGTTGGTTTCCAAGTCCCATCACATTCACATCCATTTTTCTGCCCTCGCGTTTGGGGGAGTTGCAGTTAGTGGTAGTTTTCTGCTCACTTTTTTGTTGTTGTCTTTGTTTTTTCTTCTGCTGCTTTTGCATCAGTTCGGTTTCATCAAGAAAAACACACGGAGGAGGGCAAAGGAAGGCGTGGCGTTGCTCTTTCTTCTTCTCTTTAACCTTTTTCTTTTAACCATTGCTCTTCTTTTACTTTGTTCTGTGTGTTTGTCCCCTCTTCTGGCTCCCCCCCCCACCACATCACACTGAACATTGAATGAATGAATGCTGACCCGTGCTGCAGGGGGGGGGGGGGGGGCGCTGAATGCCTTCTTCCTCTTCTTCTCACCTTTTTCTGGATCCCGAGATGGACAAGTGACGTCCTCCGTGGTTAACATGACGTCCCGACTCCCCGTGGTATTCGTAATAATTGCTGATACAAAGGTTTTCTTTACTGTGGTGCGGTTCGTCCTTTTCTTTTCTCCCTCAGGACAAGTGCAGGATCAGTAGTTTTTAAAGAATCCTGCATGTTAGTGTTAGACTCTTAGCCATAACGTGCTCATTGGAAATAAACAATAGTTAAGGGAAAGGAAACTCAGCACAGCAGGGATGACCACGTGAAGGTGGAGGTGAGGGCGAAGGAGGCGAGAGGGAGAGGGGACAATAATTCCCCCCTCCCCTCCCCTTCTTACACGACCGCATTGAACCCTTCTGCTTTTACTAAAATCATCCCCTTTTTGTTCTTCCTTTGTAATGAAAACTCGTAATAGAAATTCAAAACCCAAGATTAATGACGAATAAAACAAACATACCCCCCACCCAACCCAACAATCACAATCAGTGGCAGAGTCAATCAAGATCAAAGACAGCCAAATTGAATTGTCCCCCCCTCAGACCCTAATAATATAAGCCACCATCCCAATTTCACACCTCATATAATTATTCAAATGTCTTGTCCTTATCCTAAGAATCTCGATTACCAAGTAAAGAACCCCATTTTTTAAAAAATTATTGGAAACAACAACCGAATTTCAGAAAGATAATTTCTTTGAGATAAAAATGGAGAAATAGCAACAATAATAATACTTAAAATCCTCGAACCTTCCCGGTTGGAACTCATTTTTTGCCTTTACCCAACACTTCCCTTCGCCTGCTCTGTCTGGACATTGCAGAAAACGGCGGCAGAAGAAGAAGAAGAAGCAGGAGCTGGCTGCAGGCGTTACGAGGGGGAGGAAGAAGTTGGGTATGGGCGGGGTGACGTCATCAATGGCGGCGAAGTTCGCCTTCTTCCCGCCGAGCCCTCCTTCCTACAAGCTGGTCACTGACCCCTCCACGGGGGTGCTCCTCATGAGCCCCTTCCCCCACCGGGAGAACGTCGAGATCCTCCGCCTCCCCACCCGTAAGGGAACCGAGATAGCCGCCGTTTACGTGAGGTACCCCATGGCCACCACCACCCTTCTCTACTCCCACGGCAACGCCACCGACATCGGCCAGATGTACGAGCTCTTCACCGACTTGAGCATCCACCTCAAAGTTAACCTCTTGGGGTAATGAAACGATCGCCCAATCCCCCTTCCCCTCTTCCTGATTTGGTTTGTTCTTTGTCTCGTCGGAGAAAAGTAAAGGCCTTCCCTTTTCTTTGTGGGAAATAAATTTTGGTTCCCTATCTGCTCCCCATGTCCCTCGGAATCAAGTCTCTCTCTTTTTTCTTTTTCTTTTCTTTTTTTTTGGGGGTAAGCATTTGGAGAGATTTTGTGGGAGGTGGGGTTGTTGTTTGTCCTTGGATAGATCAGATCTTTGAGGGAATTGGGCTCCATAGCACTTGTCTGGGAGGAGTTGGGTGGGAATGGTTGGACCTATCTGTCGGGATGTACCTAGCTGTATGTGTTACAGCTTTCCACAGTGTTGTTTCAATCGTGGGCGGCCAAACCTTGCTGCTTTCATTGTTCTTTACATGGCACTTGGAAATATTGTGCCTTGCTTGATTCCTGCAAAATATTTTGATGTCCTGAGAAGAGATTTCTTCATCCGGGCTTTTGAATTGGCTGAGGCATATTAAGTTGTTCTTCGTTGTGCAGGTATGACTACTCTGGCTATGGGCAGTCAACTGGAAAGGTACACACAGCTCAGTAGTTTTTTATTCCCGCAATCTGATTTGTATCACATTTGGAGCCTGGGACTAAGTCCTGAGAAAATTGTTGGATGCAGCCAAGTGAGCATAACACATATGCTGATATAGAAGCTGCTTACAAGTGTCTCGAGGAGACCTTTGGTACAAAGCAGGAGGACATCGTTCTGTATGGGCAGTCTGTGGGTAGTGGTCCCACGGTGGATCTGGCCTTGGGTTTGCCTCGCCTCAAAGGTGTTGTCCTACATAGTCCAATTCTGTCTGGGTTGAGGGTCATGTACCCTGTCAAACGGACATATTGGTTTGATATATATAAGGTACATCTTCCTTGGTGGAATTGAACCTGCTAGCATGTGTCTGATCATGAAGTGGCTTTCAGCATCTTTCGTTCAACTTCGACAAATATTATATGTATTGCAAAGGCTTGATTGGTTTTGACTCGTCCATATGGCTTTTGTTGCAGAACATTGACAAAATCCCGCTTGTAAAGTGTCCAGTGCTTGTTATTCATGTAAGTCCCTGTACTGGTACTGATGATTGGATCCTGGTTTTGTCTTCATGCAACCCAACAATGCAACGTGCTTGTCGTCTAGGATGTTCCTTTGTTTGTCCGATATGGTTAACGAGAGCTGAATTTAGTGCGGGGAGTGGAATCGACTATTCACTGCTGAGCCCTGTATTGAAAGTTATGGTTAAGAGGAATGACTTGTCGTGATCTAAAATCCCACACTGAAAAGACTCTTTCTGGGAGATTCTGAGAATTTTCTCGGTTTCCTTTGGGCAGGGAACATGCGACGATGTGGTTGACTTTTCCCATGGGAAGCAACTCTGGGAACTATGCCAAGAGAAGTATGAACCCCTGTGGCTGAAGGGTGGAAACCACTGTAATTTGGAACTCTATCCAGAATACATCAGGCATCTCAAAAAATTCACGATGAATGTTGATAAAGCTCCGTCTCGGAGAAGCAATAGTCGGAGAAGTGTAGACCTTACTGAACAGTCAAGACCAAGTGCTGACTTCTATGACACTCCAAGGAAGAGCACTGACAGGAGAGAGAAGCCAAGAAAAAGCGTCGACCGTCACAAGAGGCTTAGAGTACCCGAGTACAAGTGTAGCAACATCGAGAGGCCAGAGAAATTTAAAATCCCTTTCGAACAGCTGGAAAGGTCTCGCAGAAGCGTCGAGTATCATGAGAAGTCGAGGCGAAACACAGATCATCAGCTCGAGAAAGGACGGAAGAGCGTGGATTGGTTGGACAGACTACGGAGCGGGTAATCCCCTCTCCAGCTTGCCCTTCTTTCTCGCCTTGTTGTGTCGGGTCGTTGTATTGGTGTCGGGGGTGAGCAGCTTTCCTGTCTGTGGCATGTGAAACCGGGGAACATTTTAGCTGGCCGGATTGGTATAGAAAAAGAGGGACGAAACAGGGGAGGGGGGGCATAACTAAGACTAAAAAACACTTGGTGATTCGGTTAATATAATGGCGTGTTTGGTTAATGGAATTACGGCGGGAGTGGAAAGGATTTTATTTCATTCCGACTCAATCGGGCGTTTGTTGTCCCAGAATCGTGCAGGAACAACATTTCATTCCATCCATTTCTTTTCTAGGCTAAGGAATGACCTTTCTCCATTCCGATGTCCTCTCCTTCCGTTCTAAATTTCATTCAGGAAACCAAACACGCCATTAGCAAGGGAGGGTGTTATTTCAACTGCTCTGTCTGGTCTTTTGAGAATCTTCAGTGCCATGGTTCATGGTTGTGTGTACCTACCTTTGTAGCATACTTTTCTTCTCCAATCGACTAGAAACCATGTAAGTTATCTGCTGCTTGTCGAGTTCCTGGGAGTTACTTGTCAATCTGCGCAACCCGCGAAAGATAATCCTACAGCCTACCGAATAGTAAGCACTCTGTAAATGTCTCTTATTATGCATTCGTTGAAAGCCAATTATGACCCAGAACCAGGAGAGGGATGCCCATGTTCTTGGTCTTCTTCGTCTTCTGCAAGGGTTAGTGCCCGAGCTTTATGATGAAGGGAGACCTCGGTTTCCTAACTACACATGGGGGAACCAAAGCAAAGCCACATCGAACTGATTCGCGGATGGAGTTTACTGAATTCTAGCCCTGCATGAGAGGGGGTCTTGGTTCACTTCCAAGGCAAGTATTCTCTGTGCACGCCATCGTCCAGTTTTCCCATCATGCACATGTCATAACGTGCCACTCTTATTACAAGTTTAAGCCCTATAATTGCTCCCACAATTAATCACATCTCCGCACACAAGCACAACCATACATCACGCAACTCCTGAACCGGCAACCAAAGCTCGGATGGGGAAGGAATCGACAGCTCGGACATCCCCGGCACTTCGTCGTTGCCCGCTAGAACGATCCTGCACTCGAAAACAAATCTATCCGCGCGAGAGCATGGAAATTAAGTAATCTCGTCAGCCGGTTACAACAAGAAAACAGAACTGTAATGAATACAACATGGACAGAGAAACAACGATGTCATGCCACCTCTTCCACGAAACTGCCTTAGAGAAACAGACAGACAGCCTTCTGTTTAGGGTAACAGGGCAGATCCCCAGGCGAAGGCAGTTGATTCACGTTGCAAGTGTGTAAGAAGAAGATGTGACATGGGTTTTGGGTTAGGCCGTGTCTTGAGATCATCCAACCTCTGTCTGCCAACTCCTTAACTCTAAATGCTCAATGCAGTTTTCGTTGGCCATGCTTAACAAATATCATCCCTTTCTGTTTTTTGTTAATTGTTATGTTTTTTTATTTTTAAATGAGTCAGTGAGTTAAGGTTGTTGATTCCCGTAAGCAACTCTTGGCTTGTTCTGGCAATCATCTTGTCCGAACGCAGCATTTCTGCCCTATAAAAGCATCCGCAAACTCCCCTCACAAATCCATTCATCAAAAGACTCGGGGATCGATACAAAGGCAATGGAAATGGGGAGATTTTTTTTGGTGGCGTTGGCATTGGCGTTTGTCCTGGGAATGGCGGATAGTTTTGATTTCCACGAGAAGGAGCTGGAGTCGGAGGATTCGCTGTGGGAGTTGTACGAGAGGTGGAGGAGCCACCACACGGTGTCGAGGAGCCTCGATGAGAAGAGCAAGCGGTTCGGCGTGTTCAAGCGGAACGTCATGCACGTGCAACAGGTTAATAAGGAGGACAGGCCTTACAAGCTGAAGCTGAACATGTTCGCCGACTTGACCAACCACGAGTTCAGGACTCTGTACGCAGGGTCAAAGATCGAGCACCACAGCATGTTCCTTTCTGCACGGCCTGAGAGCTTCTCGCATAAGAATGTCAAGGACGTCCCCAATTCAGTTGACTGGAGGAAGGCCGGAGCTGTCACTCCCGTGAAGAACCAGGGCCAATGCGGTTCGTGATTTCTTTTCTATAGGATCTCTCCTCTGTTGTGTAATCTCGCGATCGATATTTGACCTGTCTAATTTCGATGTATGCCTAACAGGTAGTTGTTGGGCATTTTCAACGGTAGCGGCCTTGGAAGGTATAAATTTCCTGAAGACAAAGAAGCTTATCTCGCTCTCCGAGCAGGAACTGGTGGACTGCGACAAGGAACAAAACCAGGGTTGCAGTGGAGGGCTGATGGAAAGTGCGTTCGAGTTCGTCAAGAGAAACGGCGGGATTACATCAGAGGAAAACTATCCCTATGGAGGCACGGACGGTACTTGTAACACTGAAAAGGTACGGTGTGTGGAAAATCCGACCGATCATCTGATATTGTTAACAGTCGAATGATGAACAACCCGGTCTTCTTGGAAATATGCAGGAGAACCAGCCAGTTGTTTCGATCGACGGACATGAAACCGTCCCGGCCAACGACGAGAATGCATTACTCAAAGCGGTTTCGCAACAGCCCGTCTCCGTGGCAATTGATGCAGGGGGTTCTGACATGCAGTTCTACTCTGAGGTATCATAAAATAAGTAACGATCAACATTGCTCAACGATCTCGCCATTTCTTTTGCCCCCATTTCTTAAACAACTTGCTCATTCCTCGACATGCTTCAGGGAGTATTTAACGGGAGCTGCGGGACACAACTGAATCACGGGGTCACGGCGGTAGGCTACGGGACGACGTTGGACGGGACCAAATACTGGATAGTGAAGAACTCGTGGGGTCCTGAATGGGGGGAGAAGGGGTACATCAGGATGGAACGCGGGATTTCGGACGCGGAGGGGATCTGTGGCATTGCCATGCAGGCCTCCTACCCGATCAAGAAGTCCTCTGACAATCCGCAGAGCGAGGACTCGTACGCTGGCAAGGATGAGCTCTGAAACAGCTCGGCATGAGGAACCGGCACGGAGGTGGGGGTGGATCCAACCCGGTTGTAGCTGTTCTCAGATATACACCATTGAAATAAGTTCGACAGCTGAAGTTTTTGGAACGAAGTCGAATCAAAATGTTTCTTGTGACAGTCGGTGATGTAATAGATTCCAAAAATGGTGTCATCGGATACCCCCAATCATAATGCACTTACAAGATGATCGTTGTGGAAGATTCATAATCATGGAGAAAACTTGCATCATTTGGCGATTGGGTTAAGGAAAGGGAAACTGATAATGATTGCTGTTTGCAAGTTAATGCAAAGAAAAGGGTAAACAAACAAGAGAAAGGCAACGCACGGCCCAAAGCAATCGTCGTTAATCATCCTGGGATCTGGTAAAAAGAGCAGCTCGGACCCACTGCGTTCCTTTGTTGTTGGGCAAACTTCCTTAGGATTCGGACAGCATCCCGTCCAAATCGGAAAAGGAGTGGCGGTCGCTTGTCCTTCCTGTCCAAAGAAGAGGAAAAATATCTGAACTCGGACCACGACCACGACTTTGTTGGGTCTGGTGCAGACTCGAATGGTGTTGTTTTATGTACAACAGACGGGACAGCGGATATTTTCTTCCCTTCAATCACTAGCAAATCGATCGTTCTGCTCTCTTCCTCTTGGGATGAGACAGGGATGACATGACCTGAGCCGACCGCACCTTCTTCGCCAGAAGCTTCCACCTTATCTCCTCCTTCCTCCTCCTCTCCTGATGGGGTTTCAACTTGAATTGCCTGCAGAAAAAGTTCCACCCCCACCACTCAGCTTTTCCCAACGCTCTTGCCCCGTTAAAGAGAGGCACACAGCAAATTGAATACTCAGGAGGACACGCACAAGCTAAAAAAAAGGACCCGAAAAAGAGAAGCATCCCACAGAGGCGTGATGTCCTCTAGGTGTAAAATTCCCTTTTTCGGAGTGAAGGACCACTCCATAGAAAGCATACCACGTTGAAGCAAGTGAACTCACCTGCATAAGGGAACCCTGCAATAATCCGCCTGGTCACAGATCGAAGAGTGTAATCTGAGGAGCTGCCACATCCTCTTGCACCTCGGGCAACCTCCGTTGTCGTTGTTGGCCCTTTTATCGCACTTGGCGAAATGCTTGATCAGCAGCTGGACGCCTTGACAGGTTGCGAAATTAAGGCAGGATTCACCCTTGGTGGGCTCCACGTCGAGTGGTCCTACTATAGCACATCCCTCGGAAAATATGTGCTGCAAACAGTCCATTGCCTCGCTCAGCTGCTGATACAGGCTCCGCTCCTCCTTGTTCCTCTTGATGTTCTTCTTCCTCTGATAAGATTAATCAAGGACATTCAACTCAATGAGGAACTGGCCACTGGTTCATACCCAATTAGCCACTAAACAAGGTTGTTGAGTTACGAATCTATTAATGAATCAGTCCTAGGATGTAAAGGTTGCCTCATTTCTCCATTCCAAAACCTGAGGCTACGTGCAAGACTCAAGCGACTGTGTAAACTAGATCGCGCTCTGACTACTCAGAGCCTCATTTCATGTCTCCAAGTGGAATTGGCGAAAAGAGAAATCGATATCTAGAGAAGCATCTAGCTCACCATTTCGGCTTCATCAATGAACTGCAAGATCTGTAGCTCGAGCCAGGGGTCGTGATCCTGGAGGAACTTCCAGGCCTCGGTCTTCTCTACAGATTTGAAGTTGGTGTACACCAGCTTCATGCACATGAGGTAGAGATCGGGCGCGTCACAGAGCCGCGTGAGCTGGAGAATGTCCACCACATTCTCCTCGGTTAACCTCCGGCCGAGGGACTTGATGCACCGGTGCTTCAGCTGGGGAACCAGGTAGACGTGCGACAGCGCCAGCAGGTGGATGCTGTACTTCTCCAGCTGCTCCTCACGGCACCTGCGCAGAGCAAAGCACATCCACATCAGCCACCAAACAACAATTTTTTCAATTCCAATTTATCACAGCCGTCGGATATCCCCTTACGACAATCAAACCACAAAAAAAGCAACGCCGATAAAATATCTGATTCACCGGGGATTTCGTAGAGAATTGCAGCAGAAGACGATCGGCCGTCTGCTGAATGTGCGCCACTGACCTGGACGAGTAGAGGAATCCGACGAAAGCGGAGACAGCGCCGCAGGGGACGCCGAGGATGGGGACGACTCTCTCCGACGTCCGCCGAAGCTTACGTGGCCGGAGGATGGCGTTCTCCAGAACAGTAGAGGCCGATGCCTGCGATGCATATAAAACAAAAGTAATAAGAAAAAAGAAAGAAAGAAAGAGTGGCAAACGGAGAAAGAGGAGTAGTCGAGGCGACGGCGGGAGGACTTGCCAGTACGGAGGAGTGGGCGGGGATACGAAGTCCGCCGGAGGTGAGGACGTGGACGTCGGGGTCGGGGAGGGATGAGCGAAACGGCCTGGTACAACCGGCCGAAGACTTTGAGGCGGCGAGTTCGTCAGGGGAGGAGGCGAAGTCGTACAGACGGGGGTCCATCTGCATGTATGTACGGGGAGAGGAGAGAGAGGGGGGGGAGACTGAGGTTTGGTTTGGCCGCCCTTATAAGACCAGAAACAGGATATTATTTTGATATTAGGATGACAGCTGGAGCCAAAAAAAAAAGGGGGGTACCCTTGTCCTGTAAAACCCTGGCGCTGAATGCCGCTCGTATTGATGGGAAATAATTCCTTGGATGGCGCAAGTAAAAATATTAAAGTGGGGGAAAGGTGGCCGCCCCCTGTTAGGTACTAGAGGTGTTATTGTTATCTCGTGACTAATAGTGTTATGGAAAACATAGAAGAAAAATTGACGAGTGATCCAAATGATGAGAAGAGAGAGAGAGACCGCCGAGGCATTACTCGGACCGAAAGAGTCAACAAACGACCGTTCGATTCGGCCAAACAGGCTTTCTGGGGGGACTAATCGCCACCATCTCTGGGAGACCACCTATTACCACCCACCGCTCGGAATAATTCATTATACGACCAGGCAGTGGCAAGTGGGGGAGGCCCGAGCAGGCCCGGCAGCAACCTACCGTCGAGGACCACTACCCCATGAATTTAATATCGTGCATGCCAATGGATCATGATTCTTCACCTGATCTTATAAGAGCCCATCCCCGTCCTCAGTAAATGCCCAGCCGGTGTGGGACGCTGACCCGAAACAATCATATGATGCGTGAATTTTTTTTTTACATGGTTTATTACATTGCGCATCTAATTCACATTGGTCTTTTTAGTTATATATGAAAGGAACAATGGGTCGTTTTAACCAGTAAAAAAAGGAGGAAGCTAATCACCGGGATGGCTTGATCCGGCGCATTATTTGTGAAAAATTAAAATCTAATTCCAAGTGATGGGAGAGAGACCGACTTAATCAATGTTCCCTCACAGAAGAGCTTAGCATCTTTGCTTTTCTTAACATTGGAGAGTGGAAACAAACAGTCGGTTCGTGGGAAGAAGAGCTTGGAATTTTGTGTTTTTGGATATAAAAGGGCCGAGGAAACGAGGTACCTTCCTAGCGTACCCAGATTATTATTTTTAAAGTAAATTTCAAACATCAATTTTTTCATACATTTGAATTATCGATTTTCTTAAAAACGAAATCTTATTCAGTAATAAATATTAAGTAAGAAATTTTAGAACTTTCCATCCGGGCATTTAGGCATCGAATGCGAATAGTTTGTTTGATCGCATCGACTAACCCCGGGGGGGGGGGGAGGAGGGACTTATCAGGTTTTGGCCAGTAAGAAGAAGAACAACCTCTGCCCCCCGTCTGTCGGAAGTCACATTATGTTGGTTAGGAGAATGAATGTGGAATCAAACGGGAGGGGCTTTTTGCGTGGTCTGCCTTCTCGCCTCGGAAGGAAAACCAAAGGACTCTTCCCCTCCGACCGCCAATAAATTCATGGCCATCCCCAGCCCACCCTCGTTTGCAGTTGGGAGTTTCTCCGTTTTTCACCACCCAATAAGCCACAAAAGTAAAATAATGGAGGGAGGTGGGATGCCCTCTAGGATATAGTCCTTGTCCCCTCCGTTCAGCGGAAAAGCGGGCCATGAAAGTAAGGCTCGTCCGTCGAGATCAAAACAACCTCTCCGCAGTGAATGGCATTCAATTGATCACTCACTTGTAACCCTTTCCAACACTTAGGCGTGGAATAATATATTTTGCTCTGTGTGATTATTGCTTGGCGGATGGCGGTAGGTCTCTCTCATTCCCCCTTTCCTTACATTTTTTTGTTCTTACTATCTCCAGGTACGATGATATGAAATCCGAATCGAAATGCCGCTGCACTTTATTGCCTTTCCTGGTTGGTGGGGGGGGTTGTTGTGTTCACTCCACTCCCGGTTGCCATGATTTTGTTAATCCTTAAGTGGAGGAGACGATGGATGGTAGGCGGCATTCCGTCAATATCCCGATCACCAAGACGCTGGTCGCTCTCCGGAGAGTCCAGTCACTGAAGGATCCTTCGACTAATTCTTTGAGCAAATTCTCCGCCCTGCTCGATAATGGCAACTGGGAAACGAACTCCACCAGTGGGATATCTTTGAGATTTTTGCTCATGGTTGTGGAGAAGGCTGTAATGTGGATTCTGGGTCACCGGAACATCTTGTCAAAGAAGGAAATTGTTGTCCGAATGTGGGGCCTGGTGAATCTAAGCTTGGTAATGCCGAGTTCGAGCATCCAATTGACGGGTTTTCACCGGGCGCAAGCGGAAGCTCGTTTCGAAAAATACTATCCGAAAACACACCCGAATCTTTGCGATACGTATAAATCGAATAGTAAAATGAGTTTAATAACTCGTATCTTGCTGTTCGGAAACGTTTACGAACGTGACCATCTTCAAGAGTTTCCAAACGTGACTCCTCTAGAAGTATCTACGCACACAAGACACGGGCACGACGACTCTCGGAAGTTTTTCTATGAAAATACGATTCTCCGACGGAAAATTTTCTCTTTTCTTATTTTCTCATAATCTCTGTGCAAGCCGAAGCTCAATTTATAAAGTGAGATTACCGCCATTCACAATTTGTTAATTGAAATTAATTCAATCAATACAATATAATGTAATGATTAAATAATTATAATATTATATTATTATAAACTTTGTTCGTGAATTAGACGCAGACTACGAAACTAAATCCAACATTAGGATTTTGTGCTTCCGATATTTCAGAATAAATTTGTAGTTCAATAAATTCTAATTCTGAAAATTTATAATTCTAATATCCATTAGAATTAAATAATAAATGTCCGTGTCTACGTGCTTTTGCGTGCGACCCTCTAGGGTCTATATACGAAGGCAATGTACATCCATACACAGACTGAGGTAACCATCTAGCAACAGTTTTCAGTCACCCAACGTAATAGAATATTGGTCATGAACCAAAACCACTATGAACCGATTTCTGTGTAATTTAATCTCTTCATCTCACCGACATCCTGATTAATTCAGTGCATTATATGTCATCATTGAATTAATCATTTTACTTGATTTCTGAGATATAATAGATCTTAACTTGAATGATAAACATTCATCCACGGCCGTGTGATTAAAATAGCTAATATCTCAATCAAGATGCTAGGATGTCAACTCTCTAATACAAGAGAGCGATGAATCCTATATTGACTCAACACTATCCTCTCTACGCTTCGCTGCATACCCAATAACCGTATTACTCACAATCCGATTAAAGACTGCTTTTAACGGCATCAAAGTGAACAACTCCACTCATAGAATAAATGGAGGTCTCAAGTCAGGAGATCAGTTATACTCGTTCAACAAGAGCAGTGACCAATGACGCTTAATATGTGGTATTCTCTATAAACGGGTCGTGTCCAGTGTACCCTAAACTTAGGCATCCCCGAGTATAACTTGAATATCCATCAATTGGTCTAACTCGACCTAAGTTATACTCGGCGTTGATCTAGATGTTTATGTCCCATCTAAACATCTATCCTATTAAGGAAAATTTTAGATTGACAAATAATCAATCTATGAGACTTTACCGTAAAGTTAATTACGAGCAGAAAAGTAATTAATAAACAATAAATACTTGCCTTTATTAACAACTATTCTTAGGTATTAACATTCCCATCCATGTCGATCTTCTTCTTGAAGACCCACTTGCATCCAATAGGTTTTACCCCAATTGGTGCATCTACTAACTCTCAAACTTGGTTGATATACATGGAGTCCATTTCGGAATTCATGACATTTAGCCATTTCTCGAAATCTATTGAAGCAACTGCTTCCTCATAAGTCAACGGTTCGTCGTTCTCGACGAGTAGTACATCCTCATGTGATGTTACGATCCACCCATATCTCTCGGGTTCTCCATATCCAACTGTTCATTTTCTAACATGTCTGTAGTGTCTGAAATTTCTTCCAGACTTATTTTACTTCCATTACCCCTTTTAGAAATAAACTCTCTTTCTAAGAAGGTAGCATATCGAGCAATAATAATTTTGTGCTCACTTGAAAAATAAAAATAGTATCCCTTTGTTTCTTTGGGATAACCTATAAACATACACTTGATGGATCTTGCTGCAAGCTTATCAGAACTATCGTTCTTCACATAAGCATCGCAACCCCATACTTTGATATAAGGCAAGTTTGGTTTCTTCGCGAACCACAACTCATATGGTGTCTTATCTACAACTTTGGTTGGAACTCGGTTAAGGATGTATGCTGCCGTTTCCAAGGCATAGCCCCAAAAAGATAATGGAAGACTTGCATGACTCATCATTGATCTAACCATATCCATGAGTGTGCTGTTTCTCCTTTCTAAAACACCATTCCACTCTGGCGTTCGAGGAGGTGTAAGTTGTGAAATTATGTGACACTCCTTGAGGTAATCAATGGATTCTTGACTAAGATAATCGCCCCCTCGATCACTTCGAAGGATCTTAATCTTCTTGTCAAGTTGGTTTTCTACTTCATTTTTAAACTCCTTAAACTTTTCAAGAGTTTCTGACTTTTGCCGCATTAAATAGATATAACCATATATGCTAAAATCATCGGTAAAAGTCACGAAGTAGATTTAAGCTCCTCTGGCCTGAACTGACAATGGTCCACACACATCACTGTGTATGAGTTCTAGTAGTTCATTCGCTCTTTCTCCAATATTGGAAAAAGGCTTCTTGGTCATCTTTCCTTGTAAACAAGCTTCGCATATATCTATGGATTCTAATTCAAATAAATCCAAATACCCATCATTAAGTAACTTAGCAATGCGCTTCTCGTTTATATGACCAAGTCTACAATGCAAAGGTAAGTTGGGTTTGAGTCACACGATTTCTGTTTCTTATTCCCGATGTAATGTATCGGCTCATGTAAGTTTAAAACATACAAACCATTGTTTAAAGATCCACATCCATAGAAAACATCATCTAGATAAAAAGAACACATCTTGTCCTTAAATTCAAAAACAAAGCCCTTGGTGTCTAAACTGGACACCGAGATGATGTTCTTAGAAAAACTTGGAATATAACAACAGTTTTCTAGCTTCAAAACAAGTCCACTGGGCAAACTTATTTTATAAGTCCCTACAGCTAATACAACTACTCTTGCTCCATTAGCCACTCGTAGGTCCATCTCGCCCTTGGACAACCGTCTGCATTCACTTAGTCCCTGTAGGTTCACACAAATATGAGAACTACATCCTGAATCTAGGACCCATGAGGATGAAACAGAAAAATTGCATTCAATCATAAAAATACATGAAGCACATCCCCACTGGTATTTTTCTTTTGAAGGATGTAACAATTCTTCTTTTAGTGGCCTTTCTTGCCACAGTGAAAGCATATAGCTTCCCTCTCATCAGATTGGGGAATCTGTCGGCCTTTCTTCAGTTTGGGCTTTTGGCCCGGGTGAGCAGACATCTTTGATTTCTTGACCTTGGGGTTAAACTTCCCCTTGCTCATTCTCTTGTTGGTATTTCTCACCAACATTGCATTTGAAACAGTCTTCTGTTTCATGTCTTTCTCTACAGTCTTGAGCATGGCCAACAGATCGGCAAGACTCTTCTCCATGTTGTTCATATTGAAGTTCATCACGAACGGAGCAAACGATGGAGGCAGAGAACACAAAATGGCATCAACAGCCAAATGAGTATCCATCTTGGAGCCCAAACTTGCGAGCTTCTCTATGTACCCTATCATCTTGAGTACATGAGGCCCGATAGGGTTCCCTTCCTGTAATTTCATTCCGAAAAACGTTCGAGAGATTTCAAATCTCTCACTCCGGTCACTTTATTGGAAGAGCTCGCGCAAATGGATATCAATCTCCCTAGCGCTCATATTTTCATGCTGCTTCTGCAACACTGGAGACATTGCAGATAACATGAGACATTGCACATCAACGGCATCTTCCACATAATGATCATAGATGATTCAATCTTAATCATTTCACTTGATTTCTGAGATATAATAGATTTTAACTTGAATGATAAACATTCATCCGCAGCCGTGTGATTAAAATAACTAATATCTCAATCAAGAGGCTTGGATGTCAACTCTCTAATCCAAGAGAGCGATGAATCCTATATTGACTCAACAATATCCTCTCTACGCTTCGCTGCATACCCAATAACCGTATTACTCACAATCCGATTAAAGACTGCTTTTAACGGCATCAAAGTTAACAACTCCACGCATAGAATAAATGGAAGTATCAAGTCAGGAGATCAGTTACACTCGTTCAATAAGAGAAGTGACCAATGACGCTTAATATGTGGTATTCTCTATAAACGGGTCGTGTCCAGTATATCCTAAACTTAAGCACCCCCGAGTATAACTTGAACATTCATCCATTGGTCTAACTCGACCTAAGTTATACTCGGCGTTGATCTAGATATTTATGTCACATCTAAAGATCTATCCGATCAAGGACAATTTTAGATTGACAAATAATCAATCTATGGGACTTTACCGTAAAGTTAATTACGAGCAGAAAAGTAATTAATAAACAGTAAATACTTGCCTTTATTAACAACTATTCACATATATTGCGAAATGTCTTGACACATATGTGCACGCACTAACACTTGTTTGGGATGCATACCATTATGGGGACGTCCAGAGTAACAACGCAGACCCCACCGAGGTTAAAGTACAGAATTACAAAGAGATGGAAAAGACTTATAGACAAGCGAATCGCCACGAGCCAGATGAGGATGGGTTAGACTTGGCCTGTATCATGCCGTATGCCGGTCATATGGAGGATGTATGTTCATGCAGTGAAATGACGGGAGGCTCGTCCCTAGTGGAAAATGTCAAATACATGGCCCCGGGATGGATATCTCCGCACCAAAATCAGGGACGATTAACCGGTGCAGCTCGAGATTTCGCCAGTCGAGCAAGTAGCCCAAACACTCTGGAAACTTACGGCTTCACGCAAGGATCAAGCCATAGCACATCGTTTCGTGTAAGTGGAGATCTTACTCCAGCAGACATCGACCACTATAGCTACAGATACAGGGCAGGCTGCTGCTGGTCTTTGAGGGCTCTGAAACTTAAAGCTTCTAGTCCCTTCTCCGATACCGAAGATTGGCTGTTATTGCCCATTAACAATTATAGGTCCAATAACTACATCCAGAGAGAGAGTTCGAGACACATCAATTTGGATAGTTCTCATCAAGAAGCTTATCAGAGCCTAAGTCAGAAATTTGCGCCCAAGTCTTTCTCGGATTTGGTGGAACAAGATTTAGTTGCTAGATCTCTGCTGGGTTGTATATCTACCGAACAAATATCCCCTGTTTATCTTTTCCATGGACCCAGTGGCACCGGCAAGACATCTGCTGTTCGCATCTTTGCTGCTGCATTGCATTGCCTGATGCTGACAGACCATGGACCATGTGGAATGTGAGAGACTGCTCGATGTTCTTTTCCGGAAGGAGCAGAGACATCAAAGAAGTGGACTCCGTGAGGATTCATCATGCGGATAAAATCAAATCCATGTTGCAGAATGCGGCCGAACCCCCGGCATCATCTCGGTTTAAAGTTATCATCTTTGACGAATGCCAGTTGCTGCATGCAGAAACCTGGACTACAATTATAAATAACCTCAACAACATTTCACAACATGCTGTGTTCATGATGATCACAGCTGAACTCGACAAGCTTGCAAGAATAGCTGTATCACGGTTGCATAGGCACTGCTTTCCCAAGATTGAAGATGCTGATATTGCCGGCAGGTTGGTTGACATATGTGTCGAAGAGGACATTGATTTTGACCATGCTGCTTTGGAATTTGTCGCCGCAAAAACTGGTGGTTCCCTGTGTGATGCAGAGATGATGCTCGATCAGCTTACATTACTTGGAAAAAGAATAACACTAACTTTGGTGTATGAGCTAGTGAGTGCGTGATTATTATTTTTTTCTACTTTTTTTCAGGCGTGTTGGTTATTTTGATATCATCATATGAATTATCTTATTCGTTGCCGCCGCTGCTTCCTTTCAGATGGGAATTGTTTCTGACGACGAATTATTCGATTTGCTGGATGGTGCTCTATCATCCGATACATCAAGCACCGTGATAAGAGCCAGAGAGTTGATGCGATCAAGAATCGACCCTATGGAACTTATTTCGCAGTTGGCAAATCTCATCATGAATATTCTTTCTGGAGAATACAGAGAGCTGACTTCTGAAGCTAGGATGAATTTCTTTCGAATGCACGATTGTAAGTTTTATTTTTATCTCACATTTGATCTTATTATATCATGTCGTGGATGGTGGTTTGTACAAAATTATTACTTGACATTTGAAAAAATAGAGTCAGTTCCATCCTAAAGGCCAGCATGAGCAGCAAAATGTTTGTGAGATCTTTCGTGGAAGATCCTTCTTTGCCACCGTAAGTCACTACGATGAGATCTTGTATAAATTGGTTTGGAATTGCAGCTGAATCTGACTTAACTCTGCTAAGTCAAGCCTTGAATATACTTTCCGAAACTGAAAAACAGTTGAGGGTGTCAAAGAACCAAACAACCTGGCTGACAGTAGCCTTGTTGCAATTAAGCTCCGCAAGTTCCGGCTCGCCAGACACTCGGGGCGCATAATTCCATCTAAGGAATCTGGAGAAGGGTGAGAAACACGTGGTGACTTGGATTCATCTTCTCAGTTGCTTGCTATGGCAATGTTAGTCAGATAAATAACAGTTGAACTCGTACCGTACTATTGTTTTGTTGTAGATGTGTGTAACAGGCCCTCAACAGATGAGAGCAAGAAGCACGTTAATCCTTGTTCTAGTAATTGTTCTGGACATCGTGGAATCGGAGAAGCCATGGTTGGCAGACATACTTTGGATAATTTGTGGCAAATGGCTACAGAGTTACGTCATTCAAGAACTTTCTCCGGAAACAGGGGAAGTTATCCTCTATTCTCTTAAAAGAAGGTATCACGTGGGTGTAGTTTTCCCCCACATAATGTCGAAGAGTGACTGGTTCCAAAAAATAAGTAATTTAAGATCGTTGGAGTAGTTGATGCTTTGATTCATATTATCAATCTAGCCTCACTGCATGCCGAAAAGTTGGAGATTATGAACCGTCGGTGTTCATATTCAAGATGCAATTATAAAGGATGCAGGCATTAGCTCACCAAGGGCAGTGTAATTTGCAGGCATCGTGGTCGCTGAATTGGACTTCAGTCATCCTAGTGACGTATCAAAGGCGGAGAAGTCGTGGAAGTCGATTGCCAGTTCACTTCAGTCCGTAATGTAGAGATCAGGATCAATCTTTCAAACCAAAACCATTTCCAGGTGAAGAAGCGATCTTCAATCTGCTCGGCTGTTCCAGCAGGATGCAAGGCAGGACAATCTCGACGACTGAAAGAGGGAGTGATTCGGGGTTATCTGATTTTTACTTCGAAGGTCCGATGCGAGTCGAAACGGAGCACTTAGTACTTTAAGAAACAGCCATGGAAGCATTTTGAGCACACGCACGGAGATGTCACGGTCACAATGGAGTAGTAACTGCCAAGAGCCGGTGCATGGTCCGGCATTTGTGCATCCTTATGGAGAGTTTGACCTTCGTAGACCCGATGCAATCCCTGTGAAATCATCAGAACTTCAGCCCAACCGCTTTCCTAGAGTCCTTAGGAGATTTTCCGGCAATTTAGATTCTTCAAAGATGTCCTCGGGGAATCGACTGAGCAAGGATAACCATTCCTTGCCCGTAGACAGGACGGATGAGTAAGCCTTCTTCCATTCTTCTTTTCAGTTGCCATCAATAGTCCAGGATTCACTGCACATCTTTCGATGAAGGCTTATGTACCAGTTATCCTATTCTCGCAGTATGAGGGACAGATCCGAAGTACTTTGCTGGAGGACCCCGACTCTGCCGCTTAGGAAGAAGGTAAAATGAACAAACGTAAGCAAGCCCGTGCTTGATTTGAGAAGAAAGCTCAACTTCGTTTGTATAAAAAAGCTATGCATTTGATGTTATAGGAGTTTCTGATATTGACGAGATTATCATGGTCGTGCTCTCGCGTGCAGATCTGGGAAGGAAGACACGGTAGGCGGAGGTCGCTCTTCTTCTTACTGTTCGGAACCTATGGGTGGTGGCTTCGGGTTTGGGCTTTGTTGAACAACACGTGTCATCATAATTAGTGGCTGGGTTAGTAAATAACCCCACAGAATTAATAGTTATCGCGAAATTAGTGGACAGAGGCAGGTTGTCTTCTTTTGATTATTCCCAAATTAGGCACCGTGTTAAGGAGGTGATTGTCATTAGTCCGAAAAAAAATATTGTTTAAATTTCGAAAATACCTTGAATACTCTAAGCCGCGGTTTCAAAACTTTCATTTTTTAAAAATGTTTTAAATCACGACTTATAATAAAACCGCCGACTTACAATTCCAAGGACTTACTATCCATTCTCATCGCTAACAATCCCGAGGACTCTTACTCTTTCTTTGACGGGGAACACACTTCTACTGATAACACTGAAGGGTTTCACCCGACACACCGAAAGCTCGTCTTAGAAAAAATGTCCGAAATATGTCTCGATTCTACGTAATATCGTATAAATCGAATAATAACGTTAAATAAAATGTACTTTATAGTCTAAAATATTTTGACACGACCGTCTCGTCTTCGATAGCCTCAGACGTGACTCCTCAGCGAAGTCTGTGGGTGAAAATGAGGGGTAAGATATAAAAAAAAAAGAGAACCGTAGCCTCCCTGTATAAACTCCCCGGACCCATTTACAAAACGCCCCTAGCCCAAATACAAAACGCTTGCTCACTCCAATCTAGTTCAATTCGAGCCGTTGTGTAATACTAATGCCATGGAAGAAAAAAATTTATGAGATAATTTTAAAATTTTAAATATAATATTTTAAAATCGGACTTTATAAGTTCGAAATCACTTATAAAAGAACTCAAACTTATAAATTTTTTAAAAGTTGAATTTTATAAGTTTTAAAAAAATAAAATAAAAAATAAATTTCAACTTATAAAGTTTAATTTTTAAAAAACACTTAAAAAAGGTCAAAATTTATAAATATGAATTCCTTGTACATCAATTCAAACTTTTTTGAGATTTCTACCAAATCAAGCTTAGTTGGGAAATTTATTTTCCACCTAACGCTATTTCCCCTCATCCAATCCATCCATCCCTCATTTTCATCCCGTTAAACTGATCGGGACGAACCCGACGATCCTGTTTTTGCACTCGGATTGATTTAGAGAGGATTCATTAGGAGTTCTGGATTAGGGTTACCGTTGCTTTTTAGGATTTTTTTTGATATCAGGTGTCGGATTGGCCTTTGCCTTTTCTTGTTTTGTCCCGAGGAATTTCTTCTTTCTTCAGGGAAGTGATCCGCGGCGGGGAAATACCGTTTGGAGAGGACTCGTTCGTCGTTCGCCGTTCTTGGTTCTTGGTCCGTGATCTCTTCTCCTGTCTTGGCTCAAGATCCGTGCCGAGCACCGCGAAGCCTGATTCCCCTACTTGATTCTATCTGTGTTCCCAAAAGGTATGTGTCTAATGTCCCTGGTGGAAGCCCAACCACTGTCGGGAACAGTGAGTGGTATTTTGAGGATCTTCTCAAGGCCTGATGTGCCTTGCATTCGCCCGTGTCGGGGCTCGTGTTTTATTACGATGATATATTTGTGGGATGAAGCGAACCGTCGTGTAGTAAGCAGTTCTCAATGAGTTCGATTCATGGTATATTCTCATCATGGTAGATGTGCGTGATGTTGTTCTTTTAAAAAAATATTGATTCTCAGTTTGATTTTGTTGGTACTGGCAATCGTAGATGGCGTTGAACAATGAGGGGTTTCTGACAGACGAGCAGAGAGAGGTGCTTAAGGTAGCATCTCATAATGCAGAGGTCTTGTCATCGTCTCCCAAATCCCCCAAGAGTTTATTGTCTGAGCATCCAGCAAAAGCTCCGGCAGCCGGGTAGGTGCTGACAGCTGGGAATGCTGTGAGGCATGTTCGCAGGTCGCATTCTGGAAAGTTCATTCGAGTTAAGAAGGGTTAGTGCTTCTTGTTCAAGGTTTTAGTTTCCAGAATCTTGGATAATTCTCATAAGGATATTTTACTCGCATTTTCTGCGTCGGGCCATGACTGGGATGTCATTTGTTGTATCTTCAATAGACGAAGTATGCTATACCTCGACTTTGGCTGTCATTATCTGCTGTGCAGAGTCAAGTTCCCCGCCTGCCTTGCACTTGTACTGTTAATTATTGTACATGATTCGCTTCTTTGGGCTGTTTGGTGAGCCAGTTAGTTTGATGTATATTGATTGGCATTTGTTAATAATTTCTGGGAATACTGTCTAATGGTTGATTGTTATGGTGTTGGCAACGCTCTTCACGGTTGGGAAACAGATGGTGCTGGCGGTAAAGGCACATGGGGAAAACTATTAGACACTGATGGAGAATCTCATATTGACCGGAATGATCCTAACTATGATAGTGGTGAGGTAATTGGCATTCTGCTCCCTTTGGGAGGTTGCAGTTTTCTGAATGAAGCAATATGGTAAGTGCTCCTTGGTAGCAAGTCATGACTTAAGTTCATTTATCTGTTTTTATTCCTTTAACAGGAACCCTATCAACTTGCTGGGTCAACAGTCTCAGACCCATTGGATGATTACAAGAAATCTGTTATTTCTATTGTGGAGGAGTACTTTAGCACCGGTGATGTGGATGTGGCAATATCCCTCAGGGATTTGGGATCAAGTGAATATCATCCTTATTTCATCAAGCGGCTGGTTTCCATGGCTATGGACCGTCGTGATAAGGAGAAAGAGATGGCATCTGTTTTGTTGTCCTCCCTATATGCTGACGTCATCAGTCCACATCAAATAAGGGATGGATTTGTCTTGCTTCTTGAATCTGCGGACGACTTTTGCGTCGATATACCGAATGCAGTCGACGTCCTTGCGTTGTTTCTAGCTCGTGCAGTGGTTGACGAAATCCTCCCGCCTGCCTTCCTGACAAGGGCCAAGAAAACCCTCCCAGAATCCACCAAGGGCTACCATGTGATCCAGACTGCTGAGAAGAGCTACCTTTCAGCTCCCCACCATGCCGAACTCTTGGAGAGGAGGTGGGGTGGTAGTACGCACATAACAGTTGAGGAGGCAAAGAAGAAGATAGATGATCTGTTGAATGAATATATCGAAAATGGGGAAGCTTTTGAGGCTTGCAGGTGCATAAGGGAACTGGGTGTGGCTTTTTATCGCCGTGAGGTGGTAAAGAGGGCTTTGGTGCGTGCTATGGAGACGCGGGCAGCAGAGGCATTGATAATGAAGCTCCTGAAGGAAGCGTCTGAAGAAGGCTTAGGCAGTTCTAGTCAGATGGGGAAGGGTTTCTCCAGGTTTGCCGAGAGTCTTGATGATCTTGCACTCGATATTCCGTGTGCAAAGGCATTGTTTGATGCTTTGGTGCCGAAGGCTATATCTGAAGGGTGGCTTGACCCGACCTATTTGAAGAACTCGGGTGTTGATGGAAATGCCCATGGTGAAGATGAAAAGTTGAGGCACTATAAGGAGGAAGCAGTTACCATAATTCATGAATATTTTTATTCCGACGATATCCCTGAGCTCATTCGAAGCCTCGAGGATCTCGCTCTTCTGGAATATAACCCTGTTTTCATAAAGAAGCTCATTACACTTGCCATGGATAGGAAGAACAGAGAGAAAGAGATGGCTTCCGTCCTGCTATCTGCCCTTCATATTGAGATATTTTCAACAGAGGATATCGTCAACGGCTTCGTCATACTTCTAGAAACTGCGGAAGACACTGCCCTCGACATCTTGGACGCTTACAACGAACTTGCTCTCTTCTTGGCTTGTGCTGTTGTAGATGACGTCTTGGCGCCGCTGAACCTTCAAGAGATTGGGAGTAGGCTGCCCCCTAACTGTAGCGGGAGCGAAACCGTGCGCATGGCCAGAACTCTTATCGCTGCACGCCATGCTGGCGAGGGATCCTCCGATGCTGGGGAGGGGGCACTGGTTGGGCAATAGAGGATGCCAAGGACAAAATCCAGAAGCTTTTGGAGGACTACGAGAGCGGCGGCGTTGTCAAGGAGGCTTGCCGATGCATCCGAGAATTGGGATGCCATTCTTCAACCACGAGGTCGTGAAGAAGGCCCTGGTCATGGCGATGGAGAAGAAGAACGACAGGATGTTGGATCTGCTGCAGGAGTGTTACGGTGAAGGGCTGATCACGGTGTACCAGATGACAAAAGGATTTGCTCGTATAAGGGACGGAATGGATGATCTGGCCCTGGATATCCCGAATGCGAACCAGAAGTTCCTGTCTTACGTGGATCATGCTCAGAAGAAGGGATGGATGGCTATTGCCTTCGTTCGACCCCAGGGCAGGCCCTACGGAAGCTGTCGCCGTAGCAGTTGCAACCACATGAGAAAGGGACTGCCTCATTTCTCTAGCTCAGTCCTCTCAAAGAAGGTAGCGCCTGGCGGTTGTTTCGCATCGCGTGTTGTCCTCGTCTCTCTCCTCCTCTCCCCCTGCCCTGCCCTTTTCTTTCTCCTTCTTTCTAATGCTGACTAGATTAGACGAGGGCTGGCTCTGGACCTCTTTTTCTAGACTTTTTTTTTTTTTGTTCTTTAGGGAGAAGAAGAAGGTGGAGAGTGTTGTTAATTGCCAGCTGATGATGTAAAAAGTTAGTTCATCTTCTTCCTATTCCTCTTCCCGAAAGGAGATGATAGGGACGGTTACAAGTCATTCATGACTGTTTCTCCTCATCTTTGTTATCTGCAAACACCATCCGCTTCCTATCCCTTTCCAGGCCCTCCGCTGTTAAGCTCGTTCTTCCTCAGTATTTTTCGCTCTATTATAGCATTTTATGAAAAAAATATTTTAGAATTCGTTAGATTTTTAAATATCAAGTATCTTATAAATAAAATTCTAAAATATTTTTCCGACGAAATACATGAAAAAACAGGGGAAGAAAAGAAACAGAGACGATATCACACTCCCAAAGCCGCACTTCACTACAACTGCTCCCAAAACTTCACAACTCTCTCTCTCTCTCTCTAATTCTCTTGCCTCTGCCCTTCCTCGGTTTTCCCTTTCCTTTTCCTCTTCTTACGACAGGGGAGGAGGAAGACGACCCAGGAAATGTCCTAAACCACGGACGGACAGAGAGGAATCCAAACCCCTCCCCTTCCCCCCCACCCCCCTCCAAAAAAAAGAAGACCACTTTCCCCACCACCCTTTTGGTAGGGGGAGGGGGGCGAAGAGCTGTGAAAATGGGGGAGGAGGTGTTCCCCTGGCTGAAGAGCATTCCCTTGGCCCCAGAGTACCACCCAACCCTGTCGGAGTTCCAAGATCCGATTGCTTACATTCACAAGATCGAGAAGGAGGCCTCCTTCTACGGCATCTGCAAGATTGTCCCCCCTCTTCCCCCTCCCCCTAGGAAGTCCGTCGTCTCCAACCTCAACAAGTCCCTCTTCTCCCGCTCCTCCTCACTCACCTTCACCACCCGCCAGCAGCAGATCGGTTTCTGCCCCCGCAAGCCCTGCCCCGTCAAGAAGCCCGTCTGGCAGAGCGGCCAACGCTACTCCTTCCCCGACTTCGAGTCCAAGGCCAGGTCCTTCGAGCGCTCCTACCTCAAGAAGCTCGGGAAGAAGCCCCCCCTGTCTCCCCTCGAGCTCGAGACCCTTTACTGGAAGGCCTCCGTCGATAAGCCCTTCTCTGTTGAGTACGCCAACGACATCCCCGGCTCCGCTTTCCCCCCTAATTACAGTAGTTCCAGTGTCGGCTGTGGCGGCGTCGGCTCCTCCAATGTAGGCGAGACGGCATGGAATATGAGGTGGGTCTCGAGGGCCGAGGGTTCGCTACTTAGGTACATGAAGGAGGAGATACCTGGGGTGACTTCTCCCATGGTCTATCTGGCCATGATGTTTAGTTGGTTCGCGTGGCACGTCGAGGATCACGACTTGCACAGCCTCAATTACTTGCACCTCGGAGCTCCAAAGACTTGGTATGGTGTACCTAGGGATGCTTGCGTCGCTTTCGAGGAGGTTGTCCGAGTTAATGGCTATGGTGGGGAGGTCAACCCTCTCGGTGAGTTCTCTTGTTTCCCCTGCATTGTGGTGCTGGCATACTGTTGTATTCGTAGTAGCCCCTGATTGCTGTTTATCCCCTGTTGACTTGTTCTTGACTCGAGAGGGTTTAAAATTGATCGTTTTTAATGTTTGTGTGAGGTCTTTAGATTGTTTGTCTACAGTAATTGGGCTCCTGCAGATGATGCCTTTCGATAATAGCATCTGAGAGTTTCCAAAGATCCCCTCTGCTATTCTGCACTCAATCCTCTCTTCCGTGTCTATCTACAGGCATACTCTGTCATGCCATTCTTGATTATACCCTTGTTTCTTTGACATGGATCATTGTTCAGGATGGGAAAATTACGAATAGTTATAAGCTTACTTGGCCCTGTTGTGAAGAAATGTTTACTTCGGGCCACAAATTGGGATTGGTTGCCTCGGATTCCATTCCATCCATTAGAGATTCTGTTTGCCCTTTAGAAAACACGGGTCAGAATCTACAGGGTTGGTCTCATTGTCCAAGAGCAGCTTATTTTTTGGCTATACTGGGCATGTAGTTATCCATCTTCCCCTTTTGATCTCTAAATATGTGACATGCATGATCTTCATGCAGGAGCTGCTTTCCTTTGTTGAAAATTTCCTTTTCTCAGAGTGATTTATCTCTAATGGCATGCCTCCTAAGTGGTTTTATAATTAATGATCTCATGAGGGTTTATTCCTTGTAAGTATGAGTTGACAGTCAGGGGCTGACTTTTCCTGATAAAGTGGTAACATTTTCTTTTCTGGGTTTACTACATTACCAGTAACATTTGCTGTTCTTGGTGAGAAGACCACTGTAATATCTCCTGAAGTACTTGTAGCTGCAGGAGTACCATGCTGCAGGTAATCAGTAAAACTATCCTTCTGATCGATTACTACTTTCCAACCCTTTATCCCGATTGATAACTTGACCTACTTCTGCCAGCTATTATTTACTGTTCCATCATTAAGTCGTCAAAAAAGGAAGTTATTAATCTTATTCTTAACGGTTTTTCTGATTGAAAGTCGTCGTCTCATTCTGATTGTGGTTTCTATCTTGCTAACGGGTCATGTGATTAGGAGACTATCTTTGTTTAATGCCTTTGTTTAAGTGGCTTTATTAATTTGAACCAGGTTGGTACAGAATGCTGGCGAGTTTGTCGTCACTTTCCCTAGAGCTTACCATTCAGGGTTCAGTCATGGTGAGGTGCCTAGTGAACTTATTGAATTGTATAATTGGATACGTACCTCTTTTGTTTTTATTAAAATTTGAATCCTTCGTAAAGTTAGATATGACCCCCCCTCCTTATTGTCCAGGATTTAACTGTGGAGAGGCATCCAATATTGCCACACCTGAATGGTTAAAGTTTGCCAAGGAAGCAGCCATTCGAAGAGCATCAATAAACTATCCTCCTATGGTGTCACATTTCCAATTACTTTACGACCTTGCTTTAGCATTATGTTCGAGGTTATCTCCATGGCACGCTGATACTCTTTGTTTCTAATTTTTTAATTGCCTATTACATTCCAGTGGTGTAATTTTTGTCACGCAGCATACATTGTTTATTTCTTGTACTTTCATGTGTTCTGAATTCGTCCCCATCTTGTCAATGTAGAGTGCCGGCAGGGATCAATGCAGGGCCACGGAGTTCTAGATTGAAAGACAAGAAAAAGGGTGAAGGAGAGGCTACCATAAAAGATGAGTTTTTGCGTAATGTCATTGAGAACAATAAGCTGCTCCAAATTCTTGGAAAAGGCTCTCCCATTGTGCTTATTCCCCAAAGCTCATCGGATGCGTCTGCTTTTCTGAATTTATGTGTCGGATCCTATTCGAGGGTAAACCAAGGTAACATTCCATTAGATGGGTACTCGAAAATCAAACCAAAGCTTGCTTCTTTGTGCGAAAGGAAGAGCATACCCTTATTAGATGCGAATGGAGATTTGCCAAAGTCGGGTTTCCGGATTCTAGACAGAGATAGTCAGCGGGATGAGCTTTCGCAAGATGACAGGCTATCTCACCAAAGACTATTCTCATGTGTCACCTGTGGTATTTTGACATTTGATTGTGCTGCTGTTGTTCAACCTAGAGAACCGGCAGCAAGATATCTAATGTCTGCTGATTGTCATTTCCTTGATGATTGGACTAACTCAGGGGCTCTGAATGACAATAATCATCCCCCTAGTGCTGTTTTTTCTAGGAAGGGGCAAGCAGGTATCTTATCTTCCACCATGCTTCTCTTATGGTTACAGCCATACTTGTAAATAGTTAAAGGCAGCATTTTGGGGTCAGGTTTTTAGCCTGGCTCGGTTTTCTTCCAGATTTAAAGCTGATAAATTCAGCTCTCTTTTCAAACTGTACGTATTCATTTTTTTCATTCTGCCGCTATGGTGCATGCCATTGGTTGTTTTGACGTTCTTACTGCGCCTGGAAGAATCTTGGGAAGGCATTTCCTTTTAAGTACTTTCGAATCTCCTTTCCTGGCCATGCTGTCCAATTTAGACATGGTCTTTATAGATTATTTTTAAATCATGAATTCACTCCAATGCCACTATTGGCTTGTTATTTATTTATTTATTTATTTTGCAGAATATAGAGAAGAGAGTGTTGCACATGGTCTTTATAACATGCCTGGGCCATCGAGTAATTGTTGGCCTCAAGGAGAACAAAATGGCAATGAAGAAGCTGCAACTTTAGAGGAACCTAATGGAACCTCAGCCCTTGGTTTATTAGCACAAGCTTATGGGAATTCCTCAGATTCAGAAGAAGATAGGGGATATGATCTTCCTGATTTTGATGATGATGGATTTATAAAATCTGTTTCTCTTGAAAGGAGAAGACAACTGGAAGATCCAAGAGCACACATTATGAAATTTGAACAATCTATTGGTCTAGATGATGATGCCCATGGGGGCTACGGTGAGGGTTTGGGATTTAGAGGGTCCAACTTGACAGAGAAAAGCCATCTGATTTTGAATTACTCTACCGAAAAGGAAAACAATGATTCTTCAGACACAAGATCATGCGGGAGTGCTGTGCCTCTTCCTGGATGCAATGAGGGTTCTTCTAGGCTCCACGTGTTCTGTCTTGAGCATGCAATTGATGTGGAGGAACGGTTACGTCTAGTTGGAGGAGTGCATATATCTCTGTTCTGTTATCAAGGTACTGCCGTTTTAAGTCACATAACCCTTTGTGACTTATATAAATATGTGGGTGAGCTGCACAAAGTTGACCCGTATATTGATAGTATGGTTCAAGGATAAAAGGCATGTGTTCGTGTCAAATAGAAGTCCTTTCTTAACATCATATTTGAGACATTTTGAATTCTTATTTAATTTTTGAGGCTTTTACATTCACATAAGAGTAGCAGAGTAAGTTGACAAGAATTATGGAGGCAGCAGAAATGCGTAGGACCTGCTTTCAACAGGGGATCATGTTGATACCAGAAAATGTGCCTATCTGTCTGCCGCCTAAATATTTGTCTCTGTTGATATGATTTGGTTCTCTCTTTTGTTAGGAGAATTTGAGACCTTTTTACCCTTTACTGTCTTCTTATTCCACAAACTATGTTCATCAAGTGCAGACTATCCCCGGGTGGAAGCTGAGGCAAAGCATTTGGCAGAAGAACTAGGAATCGATTATAGCTGGAATAACATCACGTTCAGAAACGCTACCACAGAGGACGAGAAGAAGATCCAGTCTGCTCTGGACAGTGAGGATGCAATACCTGGGAATGGAGACTGGGCAGTAAAACTGGGAATAAATCTTTTTTGCAGCGCTAACCTCTGTTGGTCCCCTCTCTACAGCAAGCAGATGCCTTACAATTCTGTAATCTACAAGGCATTTGGCAGGGATTCTTCCAGTTCGCCTGCAAAAGCTGATGATTTGGGTCAGAGATCTGGAAAGCCGAAGAAGACCGTTGCAGGGAAATGGTGTGGTAAGGTTTGGATGTCACACCGAGTTCACCCCCTCCTGGTGCAGAAGGATCCTGGAGAGCAAGATGAAGAATCTTGTGTCCATGAGAATATTGAAGGGATGTCTAAGGGTAGAACTGAGACCTCCGTTGCCAGGAAGCCTGTTACAAAAAGAAAAATAGAAGACACCAAGCGTACCAAAAAGGACATCAGTGGTGAAAGGGAATCCTCAGAAAATCTGTTGGTGTATTCCCGCCAGCATCATCAGAGGTTCAGAGGACTCAGGCCTTCCAAAACCATCAAGCGACAAAATTTTGACGCGGATAATCAAGCTGATGATGATGCACGTTTGTTATGTGAAGGCATGCTCAACCGACAAATTGGGCCAAGGGAAGGGCAAGCAGCCAATTCTGGGAGCAAATTTGCCCCCGATTCTTTATCTGGTCATGATTCGCCTTCCGATGATTTACTGGAGGATAGCTATCTGTCACAGAAGATTCCCAAAGGGAAAAGAGCAAAGCTAAATCGGGGCGATGTTGCATCGTCGCATAAATTTGAGGAGAAATGTTATTTCCGAACGAACAGGCGGATGTTCAGCACAAAGCAGGAGTGTTTTGACTCTGAAGATGCTGTTTCGAATGATCTTATTGAGGATGAGGACCCTCCGCAGCAAATGAATCTGAGGAGGGAAAGAGCGAGCCAAAATGCACGTACTTATGTTGGGGCTCTTCATCAGATAAAGGGGCAGAAGAAGTTATCCAAATCTAGGAAACCGGTTGTCTCAGGGCTGACGAAAGTTGCTACTGAGTGTACGAAGAAGCAGGAGCAATCCGAAGACTCGGATGATGCTTCGGATGGAGAGGAAGTCAAAGGTTGGCCCAATAAGAGGGTTGGAAAGCGAACCTCAAAGGTTTCTGTCGAAAGCAGTGGTAATAACTTAGTTAAGGGCAATAGCCGTCAAACTCATCGGAAGAAGAACTCGAAACCAATGGCAGGAAAAAGGCTTTCGGGAGTCAGCAAGAAAGAAGAAGAGGAGGGAGAGTACCAATGCGACCTAGAGGGCTGTACGATGACCTTCTTCACATCAAAGGAGCTCAACTTACACAAGAAGAACGTGTGTCCCGTCAAAGGGTGCGGGAAGAATTTCTTCTCCCACAAGTACCTGGTGCAGCATCGGCGAGTCCACATGGATGACCGCCCCCTCAAGTGTCCTTGGAAAGGCTGTAAGATGACATTCAAGTGGGCATGGGCACGAACGGAGCACATCAGGGTGCACACTGGTGAAAGGCCTTACAAGTGTGGCGAGCCCGGTTGCGGGCAGACTTTCCGATTCGTCTCCGACTTCAGTCGCCATAAGAGGAAGACCGGGCATTCCACCAAGGGCAAGGGCTAGCGAAGTCCAAGAGCGTTCGAGAATTCAGTCGACTAAATGCAGAACTGGGTCGACCTGGGATTACAACTGTAGCCAGTAGCAATAACATTCGGAATCGTCGTCTTCTTTTTTACCTTTTGTTGTTTCCTCCCATGATTCTAATTCTTAGGGAATGATTATGATTTTGGGGGGATTCAAATTGGATACCCCTCCTTTGATTGGAGACCCGCAACCTCTCCAATTCTCTTCTTCTAGAGGTGGCCATCGGTCGGGTTTAACCCGGACCCGGTTCGGACCCGGCTCGTAAGCAATTCGTGTGATCATCGGGCCTTAGGACTCCAAAGGAAAGTACTATATAAGTCCGGGAAAAAAATCGACTTATAAAATTCATGAAATAAGGTAGATAATAAGTTCGAGTTTGAGGTAACTCAGACTTATAAAATTCGACTCTTGGGCATTATTTTTAAAATTTCGAAATTATCTACTATATTTCATAAATTATTTTTTATTACAGTAATATTGCACAATGTCCTATGGCATATGAATTGCTAACCAATTACGAGTTACATAATTTTTGATTCGGGGGATCGATCCATCGTCACAACTAACTCGAGCATATTCCACATTGTAATTTTGTTTACAAAATGTTAGGATCAATCGATGCCCTAAAAGATATTGCCGTGTAGCTTTAAATATTGTTGAATAGATAATTAACTTTAGATTTCATTCTAATTTTCCTTGCACATTAAAAGATATAAAAAAAAATTCGTGTAACTATTATTTTGGTGTTTCAAATATATGTCTAGTTTTTGTTTTGAATCTAAGATTTAAATTAGATAGATTACATGAAGTTTTAAAGGTATATTAGATATAAATTGTAAAATAACAAATGTTAAAAATAATTAAATAAGTTATATGAATATTTGCTTGTGATATTCAACCAAATCCGCAGGACACATGATCCAGCTCGTCTGGTGGAGGAGGCACAATTAGTGCAATGTCAAAAACAACCACTAATAATTTGATATTTGAATTATTTTATGCTATGATTTGATTACGACTCAATTCTTATTTCATACAAGTTCTTGCTCTTTTATCGTAATTACTATAAAAAATTTCATACGAAAACTTAGTGTTTTGTAAGTGAGTCTCTTCAAACACGGTTTTAATTTTCTAAAACCATAAAATATAACTCCAGACGGGCTTTAAAGACTCGCCATTAAAACAAACATGAGGAGGCTGGTGTTCAAAACACAACTATGTAGTAAGAGTTGCATTCCATCGAGGCGGTTTTCAACACCCGCCCCAACACTAAAGAAATAAGGTCAAAGTCCGATCCCTTCGACAAAACACAAAAGGAAACCTACCTTTTAAAAATACACAAAAGTGAGGGTTTTAAAACCCGCCTATGTAAGGCTTATAAGCATTTGTAGCTTGGTTAGTTAGAATCTTCCTCCTATTCTTTATAAAAGCATTGTATTTTTTGTTTTATCTAAACCTCTATTTGATAAAGAACGACGGACGAATTTTGAAAAATCGCTTAATTAAAGACGGATTTTCAAAATGCATGATAAATATATAATTCAAGAATATTTTCATACAAACCTCGTAAATTTAATATCATGCAAGTAATTACTGCGAACACAACAGTATAAGGCCAGATCCGATTCACGATCCGTTGGGTTGTGCCACGGGTTACCCGACAGGTCGATAATTTTACCGGCCGATTACGAGTTTTATTATTTTAACGCGTTGCCACCTACTCTTTCTCTCTCTTTTTTTTTTCCGAAATTTTAGGCGGAGGTGGAAGGCAATGGGGGCCCTTCGGGGAAAATCCCAGTTCTAGGCCCTCATTTCTGTTGAATCCCATCCCAATTCTGGGCCGCAAGCAGGATTCGAGCGGTCATCATATGGAGGTCCATCACCCGATTGTTAGACCAATTAGCGACGAGAATCAATCAAATAGGACGAAGCAAGGTTGGTTTAGGGTGGGAGCGTGGTGACGTATCCCTGCGGCATTGATCCTCGGTCCAGCGTATGTTCGATTCGAACCCTCAGCCGTGTCGTATCCCAGCTTGTGTTCCAATTTCGGTAAGTTTCTGGTGTGTCGATGATTAGCATCATGGCTGTAAAATGTATGGAAATGCAGCAGGCACGCCACCTGTTTGACGGAATTACGAGGTCAGTTAACCTACTCCTGTGGCGTGATTCCTGTCGTAGATCTTTGAATTGCTGAGATGTCTGGCGACTCCGCTGCTGAAACTAGCAGTAGCGGATCCCCAAGCTCGAAAGAAGTGGAGAAGCCTCAGGTTCAGCCGCTGAGGCTGCCTACTCCGGAGGAAGTGCGCGGGCAGGATATTTGGAACAACTGTGCTGTCCGAAGCATCGTGAGTGGCGTCATGGGTACGAACCATCTCTTCGTAGTACATTTCAAAGCGATACTGCTTCTGTGACCCGTGAATTCCATCTAGCTTCACTGTCAGTGGAGAGGATGGTCATGGACGTTGATTTTTCTTCATTTGTGGTGATCAGGAGGTGGCCTTGGTTTGGCAATGGGTTTATTTATAGGATCACTGGACAATCCTATAGATAGGGATCAAATGACTGGCAGGCAACAGTTTGTGTATACTGCAAAGCAAATGGGACGAAGAAGTTGGAGCTCATGCAAAGCATTTGCAGTCATGGGCTTCATATTTTCAGCTGCCGAATGTGTTGTTGAGAAGGTAACTTCATTGTGATAAATAACAAAGAGCCTCAATATGTCATCCTGCTAAATTATTTGTGGTGTAACTTTGTTCTAGGCAAGGGCGAAACATGACATGACAAATACTGTTGTCGCTGGTTGTGTCACTGGTGGTGCAATATCAGCAAAAGGTAGGCCGTCTGGGATTTCAGTTTAAAATTGTGAAGTTTTTAGCGAACTGTGAATTTCCATGTAAATTTAGTAAAAATGCTCTTTTTTTCTAAACAAGGATTCTTTCAATTCACGTCAAGTGACTAAGTTCTCAAAACAGGCCCATCAGGACTCCTATGTATAAGGTCCATAGGTAGCAAGTCAATTACACTATCCGGTGAAAAAACAAAAATTGATAAGGTCTTCCCCTTGGTCTAGTGGCAATGTTGGCCAATTTGTCTGCTACTTTGCGGATTGCTTTGTTCCAAATATTTCACAGAGCATGGCCAGATTTACTAAGTATGGTGAATATCTCAGCATATCAGCACATGTATCATGAAGGACAGATGTGACATCCGTAGATATTTTCAGGAGCCAATTCGTCATAAGTGGAATAGGCCTTAATGCTTTCTGTGTATTTTTTTTTTTTAGAGTAGAAAACTTAAAATAGGACCCAATCTCCTTTATTATTTTCCTTTTCATGCACAACTGTGGACCTGTTTCAGGGGAAGATTGCGTGTCTTCATAAAGTGCTTTCCTGATAGTCATTATATTAGATTGGAAAAGTTGTCCTCTCTCATGCTCGTGGGGCTCAAATATGAAAGTGGATGCGTTATGCGGTTCTTGTCTATAAAACATTTTAGAGATGATAAGATGGTTGAATAAATACATGAATGATGCTGCTGTTCGTGATTCATGCTTAAACTTTTCTTCTGAAGACAAGTCACCGCCTCCTGTTCTTTGTTCATGTAGGTGGTCCAAAGGCAACGTGCGTGGGATGTGCGGGTTTTGCGGCCTTTTCGGTGGTGATTGAAAAGTTTTTGGATAGGCACGCATGAACTGATGGAAATTCTTGATTCATTTTGCTTAGATGCTGAAGAAGATTTAGCCTTTAAGAGTCGATTGATAGTAAGAGTTCCCTTGTGATGGGAACTATTTAAATGAAATTGGATGTTTTGACCTTGTTTTCATCTCTGTTTGATGAGAGGTAACTTGTAACGTTTCCCCACTGTAAAGAGAATGCAGCCCTTCCCTGGATAAACACAACTGCGTTACCCCCAGGGGATAACGTTTCCACAGCGAGGTCGTCCTTGGTCCTGGCGAGGCATCTCCGGTAGCCGGATTACGTTGCGGACAGAGAACGTCCTGCCTGAGTCAGCAAGGATGGTACGCATTGACAGTTAGGATGTATGCCATGGTGAGGAAGGTGGCAGTGCCAGCCCACGGTTCCCCGGACGTTCCAGTTTGAAGTAGTTGCTGACCTTGCTCCTGGAAACAGCCTCATTTAGGTCCTTCTCCTTGTCCGTCCATGACTTGTCCAGTTCCCCGCAGATCCCCATTCCCATATTACTCGCACCGATTCCCTCCCATATTCCTGAGGCAGTAATATAACTACTTGTGCGTTGTATCCACGCAGAGGGAGACCTCCTTCATATACTACAGCCCAGCGGGTATTATCTGTTCTGTTTTGGATGATTTGTTATGTTGTCGTATTATTGTTTTCGTTTGCTTTGTTCACGCCTTGTAAGAAATAATTTTTTTTTTTTTTAAATTAAAGGTTTGTAATACTGGTGGAGGAGGAGGATACCAAGCCCTTTTGGACGTGGATATATTAGATTAGACTCGAGAGGCCGAAAATCAGATGGGCCGAGTCACTTCCGTCTTAATTAGACTCGCCGGACCGGCCCGCTTTAGTCCGCCGGCGACGGGGTCAGATTCCGTTCATCGTCGCCGGCGGCACCTTGGGAGCCCTCGATCAACGTCATCTCTCCCCCCAAATCGGTCCGATTCTTTCCGACGATTCTCGGTGAAATGGAAAGATCGTCTTCCCCTGTCGTTTCTGTTCCGATGCTGTTGTTAGTTTCATTGTCTTTCGCTGTGTCGGCTGCTTCTGCCCTGGGCGTTCGTCATCAGGTTGTTGTTTTCTTGACCTTTCTACTTTTGAATGTCTCCCTTCCGCTTGATTTGCTGTAGCCAGTCCTGTTATGCTCGTACTTCTGTTGCTGACATTTTCTAGCGCTTCCTTGATGATGGCAGGAGTATGCAAGGCATTCAGATTCGCGGTAAACATTTTCTTGATGCTTCATTTGTGTCAACTTTCTTCATCTCCTGCCATCGCATTCTTGTTGGTTTGGTCAGTCACTTCCTTGCAGCCTCGCTAATCCATGTTTATATTTCAAAGAATCATCCCAGAAGAAGCTACGGATGACCACGAAGTACACTGTTCGCGGGAAAGGAGCCGAGCGGCATGGAGAATCATCGAGGAGGTAACAGTCCGGTGTCGTTTTTATACGAGACTGTTGCTCGGTGGGTGTTGCTTTACTGACAACGCCCTCGCTTGCAACTTCCAGTACTTGATGCCATTCGTCGAGCAAGAAAAGTTTCAGATGTCATCCAGATGTAGGCTCCATCCAGATAATTACCTGTTCAGAGATCAGGAGGAGCACAAGATCCACGTGGGTATCAATGAATGGCGATGCGGGTACTGTAAGAAAAGCTTTCGCGCTGAAAAATTTCTGGACCAACATTTTGACAACAGGCACCGCGACCTTCTGAACGTTGTATGTACTTCCCGCTCCTTGTTTACAGATAACTGAACATTCACATGCATACCTTCTGTTTCTTTATCCTTTTGTTAGATTTAACTTGTTGTTATGGCAAGTCTTACTTTGTACCAAAGCATCCACCCTTCACCATTTGTGTGTGGTCTGAACTTTATTAGTTTGATGAGGGGACTGGATATAGCTACCAGGAGTGAGCTCTGTCCAACAATTGCTTGTTTATTCCTCTGTGATTAATGGTTGACACTGGAAGCTGTAATTGGCTCCAAGACGTAATCATCCGATTCAATCCAAGAGTTAACTATAAATCTGGCATCATATTTGGCTTTGAACCACGTTTTTTAAGCTTCCATTGTAGGGTCCTTGGGTTTAATAATATCTTTGATAAAATAGTGTGGGTGTAATTAACATAAAGGTTTTTAGCCAGCAAAAAGTCGATGCATTCCTTGTGTTTTACTGGTTACTCCATTTAACATATTTCGTCAAACGTTATTTTACATGAATCAGAGTGACAATAACTGTCTTGCCGATTTATGCGGGGCACTGCATTGTGATCATATACTGAATTCAAAGCCAGCCAAAACAAAGTGTAATCCAGCAGCTGCAGCAAGGAACCACCACCTGTGTGAGGTCTCTGCAGTATAGTTTTGCCTAAAGTCGTTTCATACTTTATAGTACACGCTTCAGCTTATGCTTTTCTGTGCAGACCATTGCTGACAACTGTTTCCCTGCTAGTCGAGGTCTTTCTGCCAATCGTCTTCATGGTAAGGTTATGATGTAATCCTCAGTTGTCGGCAAGCTGTGCATTTTACTTCACTTAATGTAGACCGACTTGGATCCCCAGATTTCTTCTTGCACCAGTTTTGTCATGCACACAGTTGCAGTGGAAAGAAGAAGATTTTTCCTCGAGGTGGAAAGGTAGATAGCCAGAGCTGTACTGTCATAATGTATATGCCTTAGTTAATCAGACAATGTGACACAAGATTATTGTAAGAAAATCATTCCAGATGGTCCATTCCACTAATTCGTTAGTCGCTACACATCTCTAGTCACTGTAAAACGTGGAAAAGCTATTGCAAAAGCATTTCTTTGTCGAGTTGATCGAAGTAATGTATTTTTCCTTTGATGTAAAATTACGACTTAACACATGCATTTGGCTTTTTAAACTGGCCTTTCTTTTGTCATACCCAGTCTTTTTTCCTGATTCTTTTCATACCAAGTCTTTTTTTTTTAAACTCTAGTATTTCACACATTCCTTGTTATTTGCCAAATTCAGGAAGCATCTGTGTTTTCATCTCCGTGCTTATCACATTTTTATTGTTGCAGAAGCAGCCAAGTATATTCTACCTATCAGTATCGATACTAACTCTGATGCTCCTCCCTCTTTTCTATCTCCTTGTTTATCTCAAGCAGAGGTAATCAATGTCATATTTCATATACTATCAATTATGGATCCTCTTTTAATATGGCAACATTATACTCTAATTTGTATGTTCTATAGAGAAGAAAGGGGAAGACAAGAATTTAAGCGCATCAAGAAGATTGAAAAGACAAAGCCCTTGTGAATGGTAAAGGTTTTGTTTACAGGTTTTCGTTTTGAAGAGGGAATTATTCGCGTGTATTTACCGTAGTGGCCGCTTCTAGGTATAGGATGAAACATCATGATGCAGTATGCACAAGATTGCCTGGATGCTGATTATGTCAGTCACCCTTATGCATCTGAATGTTCCCTCTTTTGGGGTGTCTGAACATGGATTGGCCCTTGGATTATACAATCTGTGCGTACAAGTTTCTCTAAAAATCATATCTTATCTCATTGTATATATTTAGTTAAGGTTGCTATTGTTGCTTACTTTGTCAAAATGCAAAACAGGACCTCTGTGACCAACTCTGCTGAGTGGGGAGTGAGGCTTTTGGCATTGTTGTTGTTGCTTTTTTGTCTACTGCTAGTTGGAACTTGGAACGCTGTCCATCTATTGCCGGAAGCAGCTGGTCCACATCCGTGTCAGTGTAGGTCGTACATATAAAAGCTTAAGGTTTTGTCGCGGTTGTCTGCAGTATCCAGTGTTTGATACCCTTTAAGCAGAGCCCGGAGATTGATGTGTTGGAACTCATTGGCTTGGGGGAAAGTTGGATGCTTCTCTGTGTGTCTCTGTCCATCAGGATTAAGAAACCAGGGGATCTTGTCTTCCCAGCTTTTGCATTTGTTGATCACTCTGAAGTGCACATCTCCAGGTATTGATACCGGATGAACTACTTGGAGTAGCCACGTCTGATATGAGCTAGTCTTATTCTCTTATCAGGCCTGGGGAGGAGTCTCTTGACCCAACTGTGTTCACATCTTGGTTTAAATGCATATTTTGTCAAAACCAGGCTGGTCTTATGGTATATGTGCCTCAAAGGGTACATTGCACGTTGCCAGAGAACAGGTTAATGCAAAGGCATTACACAGGGAGAACAATAGTCTACACCAGCAGTCGCAAAAGTTCTGGATTGATACACCTCTTCAAGTGTACATTATGTAGCCGCGGGGGAAAACACTTTGTTTTTTCTTTAGCCTTTCTCAGGTGCATAAATGTTTTGGTTACTCCCTCAGCCATGGTGCTAGAGCAGGTGTCCATTCGCATACCTCACCTTCTTTAAACCAGAGAGCTGCAAGAAATGAACCACAACAAAGTCACCCACACATATGACTCAGATCCACAGTATTTTCCATTGGTCTTATCTCATGAGAGTGGATGACAATTGTCATATTTCTGATCCAAATCCCTGGCACGGAAAGTAATGCAGCCGAGATTATCTACAGATTAGACTCTGTACTCGAGCTTGTAGGAGAAAGAGTTAAAGATAGCAGCAGGGATGGGGAATAGGCTATTCATTTCGCTAATCAATTAGGCAGCTACTTCTGGAGGACTATTTTGGAATACCAGTCAAGAATATTTCTATTAGTTCGACCCAATAAACTTGCTTAAAACATGAAGATGCATACCGATTTCGCGCTTCCCATTCTCGGGACTGTCGCTGCCATGGACAATGTTCCTGTCCAAAAAGCAGTAGCATTTAGGAGGCGCCGTAGAAAGGATATAGTAGAAACTGAAAGACCGCAACTTATAGAAGCCAACTACTTTAGTAGTGCACACCCTTTTTAAGGCAACCAATCAATTCGAACCAAGAAAGGACAAACCTCCCAGTTTGAACTGCTAAATCCCCACGAATTGTCCCCGGCTCGGCTTGAAGTGGGTTCGTCGACCCTATCAATTTACGAGCTGATGCGACAATTCCAACACCCTCCCAAGCCTGCAAATAGAAAATTTTAACCTCCACTTAATGGCAAATCAAGGCCAAAAGCTCCACCTCGAGTTTCCTGATATCCCACAAATTTTAGCTCACGACAACTCAATCGTGTAACGAACCTACCAAACAGACAACAGGGCCAGAGGTGATGTAGTCGATCAGTTTGGGGAAGAAGGGCTTTGATTGGAGGTCTTTATAGTGTTCCTGAAACGGTTGATGAACAAAAATGGTTGATGAACAGGCATGACAATCCAAATTGCACAAGAGGTAACAAATGCTTCATCCACTACTATAGTGGGAAGCCAGTGGGGGGATGCAAATGTCTTCCCTTTCGCAGCAGCTCGAGATTCACACTGCAGAGCTTCTTCCAAGCAACAATAGAAAAAGCTCCGGGGCGGAAAATTAAAATTTTGGTGATGGAAACAAATCACCTCAGCCAATTCCTTGGGGCACTGGAACAGCTTCAAGCCAGTCAATTTGAATCCTTTCTTCTCAAACCTAGAAATTATCTCGCCAACCTGCAAAGCCGTTCCTCAGTGACTCGGCTGGCCAACAATCACCAGACGACCAAAATAAACAAGGGAAGGGGGGAGGAACACCCACAAGGCCACGCTGGACACCGTCTGGCTTCACCATGATGTAAGTCTCCTCAATTTCTTCCTGGAACAACAAGGACGAATTGGGGGTTTTCTTTTGTTTTTTTTTAGGGAAAATTCTCATTAAACGTACCATGGATGCCACCAGCCGAGGCAGGAATATCCCCGGGGCAGCGCGGTTTTTGATGCCATGGCGAGGGGAGGAAGAGGAGACGAAGAGACGAGAAGTGGACTCGAATGCGGCCAAGCGGAGGTGGCGGTCACGGGGGTCGGGGGACAGAGACGACGACGGCGGTCTCCCTCTTGGGACAGGGGGCGGCGTACGGACAAGGGACAAGGAGACGGCCCCAGACATGGCCGCCACACTATCCATTTCTGTCCTAGAGATTTCGGGAGAGAGACGCGGCTGCTTATAACGAAGTCAACGCAGCGGCTTGGAGTTAGGCTCCGTATGAAAGAGCAATTGCTTGTCGGTCGGTACAGTAACTTTTTTGAAATTCCCTCTAATTTACTCCACGTCGCAATTTCAAATGGCAAATAAATATAACTGAAACTCGTGTAGCGATTTTAGGCGTAATAATTTCTAGCATTTGCTCAAAGTCACACTACTTGACGATGGTTACGGATGTTGTCTTCAAACTTATTATGTCTTATTGAATTGATTTTCATGTTATGCCTTGTCCGTTTGTTAGAAAACTCATGTTTACACTTTAGTTAATAAGCAGTGATTTCAAACATAATCACATTAACTACCAATTTTCGATACATCTATTTCTCGTAGCGACTTTGAGCGTAAGTTAAAAAAAAAAAGTTGGCCGCATCTACTTCTAACCATATATGTTAAGAATAGTTTTCGGAGAATATGAAATTATGGAGAATTAAATGGCAATTATATTATTCCAAGGCAATTTGACCGATGGTTTTACGCCTTAGAAAACTTCAGTTTAGGGCCTTAAAAAAAACACGATACTTAAAATTACTATTTTGTTCAATTGGGATTGTTACGACACAAAGGAAATGGGAATAAGATGGACGGGTGTTTATTTATTTCTTAATTTTTCTGGAAGGAATCTGACGGTGGGAGGAATGGAATGATCCGGTGGTTTTGATGATTGTCGTCTACCTGAAATTGAAATCAGAAACTATACAGGCAGAACACACAAGGAGATGATTCTCGGAATCTATTGAAAAGCTGGCGGCGATTTTTAGTACAAGGCAGAGGCATCAACGTTGTTTGCTGGGACTTGGGAGTGTGCTCCAATGCTTAATCCCCGGATTACCCTTAGGAAAACTGTAGATGTTCCCGGTGTAGAAATCAAACATTAAATAGCGGTAGAACTGACAACCTACCTTATTCAGCTTTTGCATGAGCTTCTGATCATTTCCTGTAACCAAAAGATAATCTACGTACAAGGAAATCATAAATCACACTCAGATCAGCCTTCCTGACATACATATTGTGCTCACTACGACTTCTTTCAAAGTCCAACTCAATCAAATATTCATCAATCTTCTCGTACCAAGCTCTAGGAGGTTGCTTTAACCCACCCAAAGTCTTCTTCAACCTCTACACCTTCTGTTCAGGTTCTACAACACAGAAATCTTTTGGCTGCTCTACAGAAATCTCCTCTTGCATTGCAACTGGCAACTTTCTATCCTCCTTTGCATTCTCAAAACTAGCAGGTTCTAATACTGTCACGTTACATCTTTCATGAGTCTCAGTCAATAATCTCGTACCTCTTCTAGGTAGATCATTAATCTGCTCTTCAGAACTGAGTTGCTGCTCAACATTCAGTTTCTTCACATTCAACTTCTGTGACGCGTGCCATGTCTGCGCAACTTCCCAAAGAAGTTTCACCACATCAGCCGATCCATCCTCCTCGACAATAGCAGTAGCAACAGCAGCAGCTGCTACTTCCTCCATTGCCTCGGCAGCAAGGTACCGCTGAGTAAAAGTCAGGTTATAATCCCTAGATTGGATGCGGGGGAGGCCTGAGAGACTGCTGACACTGCAGCTGCGACACATCTTCTTGCTGCTGAGATCGAAGCTGGAATCCGCATAGTTGCTCCCAATCGGGTCATCAATCAAATAGGTTCGTTTCACCCGCCTGTCCTCCTGTGCCATGCCACTTGCATCAGCATCATAATCGTGATTGAGCGAGTTGGTGGACGGATAGCAGGCAAAGGACAGAGACAAAAAGTCGTAGGAAGCATCGTTCTGGTAGTAGTCGGTGAGGAAAGGGATGGGAACAGGCGCCATTTACGTTCGGTACTCAACCACCTCCGCTTGCTGATCTTTTCAGAGGGTTCTTGAAAGAACAGATTATCATGCCATGCCAGCCATCCTGGTTAAAAGGAAGTTTACTGCAAAAGAGAGATGCTAGCTTCTTGTTTGGTGGGTGTGTAAGTTCCATAAACAAGGAAGCACAACCGGGACAAAAAGGTTACTGTCTCGTTGGTTTGTAGAGTATTTTAGAGTTTTCTTCCCCGAAAATAAAGCACTAATTATTAAATTTAAACAAATAATACAACAAATTCGGTATTACAAATCGATTTTCAAAGAACTTGACGGCGTGTTCAATTTTAGAAAATGGAAAGCTGTAGTTTTGAATTATTCTTTTAACAACAAACTAGCCTGAGTCTTAAAATACCTTAAACAAACCTCGTTAAATTACATTTTTACCCTTAAAATAATTATTTTTTACCAAATTACTTTCTTGCTCTTATTTTTAGTTTTATCCCTGAAAATGTATGGGTTTTTGTGTTGCATAATGTGTTTTCTAAATAATTATAAATAAATAAATTAAAGCTCGAACCCAGTTTTATCGAGCTTGATATCAAAGTCCACAGTCTCTTAGTCGAGCCCAACAGTATTTTTCAACTCATTTACACACCTAAATACATTTATATATAATATAAAATTCTAAAGAAATATTTTGATAAATATCATTTTTCCAACTATATCTCCTTTGCTACGGACGCTAAGATTTGTCGCGCACACACGTGACGTGTGCGTGCGTGTATATATATATATTATATTCTAATTTTTGTCGTCGATATAATTAAAGGAGAAAGGACACTGTGCTGCAATGTTTTTGTGGATGTGATTTAATGTCCGGCATCTTTCTAGCAAACAGACAGGATATTTTTCATCTGCTTCTTTGGGATGAATAGCTGCGAACTCAGTTTGCAAGAAAAGAAGAAGGGATTAAAGTTACACATAATTTGAAGATATATGTAGACTAAAGGGATGCGGAGTTCAGATGGGATTTATTTATTTATTTATTAGAGACAAGAAGAATTTAGCCATGAATGGATTCTAGAAAGGTAAATGATTCGGCCAGAAACACTCCTCCGTTATCAGGTGTCCGTCCTAAGTTACCCATTGTATAGAGTGATTCGCGTGGGTGTTGTTTCTCTTATTCAACTTCTGATTGGCTTTGACTTCGACGCCGTCTCACGGGGGAGGTGATGTGTTAACCTTCTTGGTTTTAATGATGAGTTTAAGAAGCTATGTTATAAACTCATAATATTGTTTTGCTGTAACACTTCGCTTATCTTTAGTGATGAGCTTGAGTAAAGCGTTGTTGAGTCACAACTAGCCTGATCTATACGTTGCTACACTACAATAAGTCGTTACTGTTTTGCTACGCTTGCTCACTGGAAATTTAAAAATAATATTTCCTTTTACAATATATTTCGAATTATCTCGGAATATATTTAAAACAAATATTGAGATGTCTAAATACATCATATAAGCAAATTCCTTTTATTAGGCAACTCAAAATCAGAATATTGTCCTTCCAATTAAAGATTTCGAAACAATATATTCATAAGGGAAGTTACCGTTTGAGGACTTTCCACCTCCGTTTCTACGACAGTTGAGCAAGTATCCGCTCAGATTGGTCTGATCCGCTGATATTATGGAAACCAATCAATGAGAATCGTCCTAATGAACCTGAACACTTCTCTTGAAGTTTTTCCCATAATGAATCAGAAAAGGCTCTCATATATTATTCTAACAATAACTCATACGATGATGTTTGTACCGCTTGAGAAGTGTGTTGCTACACTACAGCAAAGCTGTATTGTATTATTGCGCTACAATTACCAAAATGAAGGAATAATTATTATTCCAACTTGATTGTTGTAATTTTATCATATCTAATGATTAATTATATTATCTTATTCAGATAATCATGTGTGGGGATATGCTTGAGAGAGATTTGGATATAGAATCTCCAATTATAGTAATATGTTGTTTCCTATCTTATCTCAACGATCATTAATGAATATAGTTATTTCGGTTCGGTCGTGGCTAATGATTGATACAACAATCAGGTAGCATTCTGATAACGATTAGGAAAACTGACAAAGATTTCCTTCCTTCTTGGTCGTTGTGACCGTTGAGCAGCTGTCCGCTGATCTTGATTAAAGCTTGCTGAAGCCTGGTATTTGGGAAATGAATTATCTGATTCATTCCCTATTAAATCCAGACGACATCCATACAATATACAACGAATCTGTGTGGTTGTCCAAAGCCTGTGTGATCTGTGTGAAGCTTTGAGGAGCTGTGTGATGGTCGGAGAACGAAAGGTGCTAAGTGATCGCCTGGTTCTTATCTGTCGCAATCTGCGTGTGGGAGTGTCAAGGGCTGTGTGCCACCTTGGTCGTCGTGAGAGGGAGTGTGTATCCTCGGTGCGTTCAACGAGCGGTTGGCGAATCGTCTAAGGGAAGCTAAATGAATACATGTGCTGATCGCAGTAACCAGTTGATGACCCATCGGCAAGAAGCCGTTCTTGTTGTGTCTTTTCGCAGGGAAGTCTCGAACCTACGGAGTTTGAGGAGTTAGACACGCACTTGCGGGTGCGCGCTAGAAGTCTCGTGCTTGCAGGGTAGAGCAGGAGTTGGGAACGCCGCCGGAGTGGAAAGAGGTCCTCCCAAATACGTGGGTGCTGTGCATAAGTCTCGACCTCCTGATGGACAGTAGAACAGGTGTGTGGAAGCCGCCGGAGTTGAAAATTCCACCCTAGGCACTTGGTGTGCAGTGCAGTGAGTCACGACTGTGGTAACCGTGCACGTCCGAACTGAGTGTAGGATGGATACCGTGACTTCGCCGTGTGAGAAGTCAGGTTCGGCTATGTGATGAACCAATCCCTCTCTTTCGTTCTCTGACTCTTTGTGGTTGTCTCTCTTGTGCTCATAGACAGGATATATTTGAGAAGAGACAAAAGCTGTGTGGAAATCCTTTGAGCAATCAACTTCTGAGCGTGAGCATCATTCTGCTGGAAACGAGAAGACGTCCACTGTGTGAGGAATTGATCGTTGCCAAGGAGTAATCTTCTTTTGTAAAGGATTTTAAATATCACTTGTTGAGATACCCAAAGCCTAGTGGGTTCATTTGCACCATTATATTTATATAGTAGAATCACCTCTACGGTGGAAAGTGGACGTAGGTCGATTAAGGCCGAAGCACTATAAACTACTGTGTCCATTACGATCGCGCAAATACTCGTAGGAAAACCTACTTGATCAAATCATAACGGTTACAGTGAAGCAGATCTCATTCTGAGAAATGCTCTGCTGTGATACAGTACGCTTCCGCTTACGCTGAGAAATGGCGAAAAAGCTACAATCACTAATTCACCCACCTCTTAATGCACCTGAACTTGTCCCTGTTCCTAGACTTGTCGTGGAAGCTGATTGTCCCATTGACGGCATCCCTGAGGTTGACCTGCCCTTCTCATCAGGTTCTTCCAGCTAGGAGAAAGCGCATACTTGAAATCAGCCTTCACAGGACGCATCGCAACAAGCAGCCTCTCAGTCAAATCCCTAAACACCTGGAAATTCAATCCTAGCACCCCGACCATGAAGACTTTGGCTCCTGAGTTGCGCTCAACAGGGCCGGTGATCGCCACCTTCCGTCAGCAAACAGCCGAAGGAACAGGGGCGCACATCCAGTCGCCCTCCCTAATGCATCTCGTGGCGGGGTCGAAACTCGTCTGCATGCACTCATCATAGCTCCCCTGGTCCTTGTGGAGGCATTCCAGGCGTATCTGACGTGGTTCCTGAATTCCCTGGTGAAGGAGGGCAACAAACTGGAGGGCATCCCTGGCGAAATCCTCAGGATAAAGTCCTCCATTGTGTCGTAGCCCTGGTTGGTTGGATGCTTCCCAAACCCACCATGTCTGCCTTAGTAGTTATTCCAAGGCCGCCAAAAAGGTACATTGTGCCCGCGCCTAAGAGGGGAGGTGCGACTTGTATCTGCTTGAAAGATATAATCGAGGAAAATTTGGTTTTGCCTGATTTTAACAGTATGATGCGCATTATCGGAAGTTGTCGTGTTTATGGAAGTCGGCTCGGCATAAAAAAAAGTAGAATAGCATAGTTTCCCGAATCATGATGTCCCGGTTTGGCGATGGCATAATACAAATCCTATTTTTATTCACATCACGGGTGATGCGATGCTGAGGAGAACAGCCAAGCTATAACTTGGAGGCACCCCCGGAGACAGCGCGTTCCCTGAGCTCCCTCCTCAGAATCTTCCCTGAAGGGGTCTTCGGGATGCTGTCCACGAAGGAGACTCGTCTTATCTTCTTGTATGGAGATACCTGGGATACCGAAAGCACCGCATTTGACTGCCTGTTGTATATCTAAACAAAATATATGTTCGGACAAAAGGAGGGAAGAACTGATTTCTGTGGGCACCTGTTCAGCAATGAAATCCATGACCTGATGCTCTGTAATTGTTGATCCAGGTTTCCTCACCACGAAGGCCATGGGGATCTCCCCTGCCTCTTCATCCGGATATCTGCAAGTATGCATTCGCCAGTGATAAGAAAACACATTCTCACCCCCCCCCCCTCCCCCCACAACATACAAATATCAAGAGTTTTTAGGAGACGGGCTAAAAAGAAGAGACTTACGGGACGACTGCGGCGTCCGTGATCGCAGGATTGGATAGCAGGAGTTGTTCCAGCTCGGCGGGAGGAACCTGCAAATTTTGATGGGCAAAGATGTTAAATACATATAAGAGCGCGCGTGTTAGAATATCAAACGCCAGTGTTAATGAGGGAGGTCACAGATTGACCTGATAAGCCTTGTATTTGATCAACTCCTTCAACCTATCCAAGATGTATAGGAAGCCGTCCTTGTCAAAGTAACAAAGATCCCCTGTCTTGAGCCAACCATCCGGTCCGAAGGTCTCGGCGGTCGCCTTGTCATCCCCGAGATAACCTATCAGGGAGTCATGCGTGCGGAGAAAGCTTTCATCATTCGAGACACCGAGCGGGTCAGCATGGATGATGGCAGAGATAGACAAGGAACTAGATTTACCGGTCATGATGGCGGGGCCGCGGAGCCACAGTTCGCCCTTGAGACCAGGGGGGAGGGATTCGCCGGTGGAAGGATCGACTACCTTGGCTTCCATGTCCTCGGCCAAACGCCCGACGGAACCTTGGCGGGTGGCTTCATCGGGACTGACCATCCCAGCACCGAGTAGGCTCTCGGTGAGTGCATAACCCTGCCTCCACAGCCCCCCAAAAAAGCAAAGGAAACAGGAGAAGGTAGAGAAAAAATAAAAGACTGTTCAAAAACCCAAAAAAAGAACGTCCTCTCCATTATTTCTTGTCTGAAAATTATTTGGGGGTGTGGACCCCTCCCCTGTGTCACTGTCACCTCGGCTAAATAAATATAATGTTAAAAAAGAAAATTCTCTTTACAAAATAGATTTGAGTGGGGTAATCGGATTTTATGTGGAACCATCTCTTGCATACTCCCCGACTAAATTATTTTAGTGACCCACCCTGAGGAACAAAAATCCGGCATGTCAGGAAACTTTTGTTGGATCACTTTGCTTTTCTAGTTGTTTTGTCACGACCTTTTCCAATAATTTTCTATTTTTTAACGTCAAATAACCTAATCACAACAAAACAAATTTAAAAAATAATAAAAAAACGAGTATTAAAAAAGTGTGTCAGTATCTTTAAGAAATAAATGCCCAACAAGAAGTAGGGCAGACACAGGAGGCAGGGGGAGGGGGACTAACCTGCAAGAGAGTAACCCTCGGGAACTTCTCCTGGAAGCCCGTACAGACCTCCTTCCCAAGGGGAGCACCCCCGCTCCCCACCGTCATCAGAGACTTCAGGTCCAACTTCTCCCTTTCCTCCCTCCTCACCTTCATCATCGCCACCACCACCGGGGGCGATGCCGGCAACACATTCACCTTGTACCTCTCCACCACCCTCAGCATCCCCACCACGTCGAACTTCTTCACCTCCGTCCACAGCACCAGCGTCTTCCCCCCAGCGAACCCCCTGAACATCATGAACATCCCGTACACGTGGAACATCGGGAGGTTCAGCAGCACCACCTTCCCCGTGTCGACGGCCGCATTGCTTGGGTTGTAGAACCGGGACAGGGCCGCGATCATGCTGCGGTGAGACATCACTACCCCCTTCACGCGTCCGGTGGTACCGGAGGAGTAGAGGACGGAGGCGGTATCGGACTGCACGACCCCGTTGACGTTCTCCAGGAGGGGTCGGGGAGGGTGGTGCCGGGTGAGCATGGAGGCGAACTCGGGGGAGTCGATGAGGACGACCCCGAGGGGAAACATTTCCCTGGGGAGCTTGTGGGAGGTAGAGGAGGTGGCGAAAGCGATGGAGGGACGGGAGAGGAGGAGCTGGTGGCGGATTTCGGAGGGGGAGCCGAGGGGGCTGCCGGGGGAGAGGACGACCCCGAGGGAGAGGAGGGAGAAGTAGAGGAGAGGGAGGTGGAGGGAGTTAGGGGAGAGGAGGAAGGCGAGGTGGGACTTGGAGAGGGAAGGGTAGCGAGAGATGAGGGAGAGGGAGAGGGTGTCGGAGAGGGAGAGGAAGTCGGAGTAGGAGAGGGTGGCGCCGGTGGAGTCATCGACGAGGAAGGGGAGGGGGTGGTTGGAGGTGGGGAGGTTGGAAAGGAGGAAGTCGGTGAGGGAGATCGGGAGGGATTGGGGTGGGATTGGGGAGTTTGGACGGAGGCTGCGGTATGTTCTGCTTCTGGAGCAGTAGCCGCTGCAGGGGTCAACCTCTTCCATCGCCTTCCTCCCTCTCTTAACTTCTCAACTACTACTACTGCTACTACTACTCTCTCTCTCTCCCTGACGTTACTACTTTAAATGACCAACGCATCAGGTTTGTACGAAAAAATGTGATTAATTTTTATAAATATTCGTATTTAAAAATTTTTTTTTTTTAAAGATCACCTTCGTTTTGTACGGTTTCGCAACGACACCTTCAAATTCTTGAAAAAAAATTCAGAATCGAGATTGTGGACCGTACTACTTTACAAAAAATAAAGTTTAGGAGTGCGATCTTATTCTTGCTACATTAAAATTTAGGCAAAATATAGATAACCAATCAATTTGCCAATTAAATGTTTTGATACATCGTTTCAAAAGTTTTTAATTTGACTTTATTTTAATTTGACCATATTCGTAACGGCGTTTGCGCGTTAACGTTAATACGTGTCATTTGTTTTTCATATGTGGCAATGATAATAAAATAAATCAAGAGCAAAATATTGATATTTGGCCCCATGAATTTGCTAACTTTACGTTTTAACCTAACGTTTTAAAAAAAAGTTTTCAATTTAGCCTTAAATCAATTTTTAATTCGAGGAGAAATTCGAGGAACATGAATAAAAAAACCCAAAAAAGTAGGAGTCTCTCCCAGTGACAACTGGGCTGTCATATCCCGTCTTGTTTTCAGCTTTGCTTCTTTCTTTACCTTTGTCGATGTTGGCTGAGAACTGCGCCATTAGGTTCATTTTCGACTCGTGTAGTGACATAAGTGATTTACGTTTGGGTCGTGTGCAGTCTGCTTTTGCTTTAGTCCTTGCCTTTTCTTCTCTCCTCAATGAACATGTCTTGAGGCATCGCTCTCTTCTTTTGTTCCGTGAGAGAAACCAAGTCGTTAGTAGAATAAGAGCCCGTGGGTCAATCATTCAGTATTGGATGGATACCCTTTGCCCCTAGTCGGCGCAGATCTCAGCCAACATCGACAAAGGTAAAGAGCGAAGCAAAACAAAAACCAAGACGGGGGACAATAGCACAGTTGTCACTGAGGTAGACTCTTGTTTTTCTGGGTTTTTGGTTCTTGTTCCTCGAATTTTTCATCGAATTAAAATTGATTTAAGGCTAAAATGTAAAGTTGGCAAATTTATTGGGTCAAATATTGATATTTTTTCCTTGATTTATTTTATTATCAATGATACGTAGGAAAAACAAATGACACGTATTAACGCCGTTACGAATAGGGTCAAATTAAAATAAGGCCAAATTGAAAACTTGTGAAACGATATGCCAAAACGTAAAGTTGACAAATTGATTGAGCAAAATATCGACATTTTGCCTAAAATTTAAATGTATTAATTTTTTTTTTCAAATGTCACGATTTTGAACCGCTTCGTTTTTTCGAGAAATTTAGGAACTTTTTATATTTTTAATGAAAGGGTCCAAAAGAGAAAATAATTTCAAGAAACTAAAAATGTATTTAGCAGATTATTTGTAAAGCTAACCCCCATCCCCGACAGAGTTGGGAGAATCAGCCAACCGTTGTTTCTGTCGTTTCTTCTTCCATCGCCTTGAGCCGAAACCCCACGTGATTCACGACGGAAATACATTGTCAGTTCAACACCATTCCCTTAAGAAAAGTGAGGAAGAGGAGGTAATAAAAATAAATAATTAGAAGAAAATTTCAGGAGGATGGGAACATTGGGATAAGCACTACATTACATTTAACACTGGTCAATCTTAGGAGTTCTGATATGGCTCGGACACACAATCAAATGAGAAAAGAATTTCGGCATCAGCCCGAAAATGAGTCCGAGCCTGACCCAACTCCCCGAGCCGGGCAGTCAGCGAGCAGTCACGCTCCATTTCACCCCTGTACAGACCCCCCTAAACGTGAATTCTAACCCGAACCAGGGAGAAAGTAAAAGGGGTAATTTGATTTAGATAGGTAGGGAGTATTCGTGAAAAGTTATGGATGGTGGGGTCGAATCTTCACACCGACATTTTCTTACAAGAAAAAGGAAATCAGTTACATAAATACTCAATGCCAGTTACCAACTCCACTGCCCATAACAAAACTCGTCACCATCCATATCCAGAATCCATCCAGCACGACCCCCCTTTTGGTACCCAATGCATGTTTTCCTTTGTCTTGTGGAGGGATGGGGGGAGGTTTGAGTCCTGGATGGCGGTGCCTCCTTCGCTTACTTGCCTAATAAATCCCTTCCGACGTCAAAAGACAGATAGTTAGATAAGAAACCCCAAAATCCAACGCAGAGGATGATTGACTATGTCTTCCCGATGCACCCACCACCTCCTTTGCTTTTCTCCTAACCCCCAGTGCTCCTGTCCTGGCAATTTAACCCACCAACTGGGAGTCTGGGTTTCCAATCTTACTACCTGGATCATATCCAGTCTCTCTCAACCCCAATTGCAAACAATTGTTGCAAAATGGTGTTAACAAATATACATATATCTACAAGGATTTTGGTCATTCACCTTTAGGAGAGAAACCAATGCTCCCTCCTCTGTGGTCCACCCATTACATTGCACAGGCAAGCCACCCACCTACAAGTAAAGATTTATCCTGTCATGTCTGCCAAGATCAATCTCAATCAAACTGCGTCAATCTGACTGCATGTTTGAGCTAAATTCATAAGGGCAGATTAATCTAAATGAACAAGGGAGAAAATATACCGAGTAAAAGAAACGTCAGCAGTCACCCACGTCAGGAGGGGACACCAAGAGGAGCTTACTATCAACTTCTGCTACCCCCCAGATTTTGTACTGGACCTACTGCATGGAGACTTGCCATGCACATGATCTCAAATGTGTATTGAACGCTTAACCTAATCTATCAACCTCCATTTCTACCAAAAAAAAAAAGAAACGTCAGCCCAGCCTTCACTGCACCCCTTCCCCCGCCAACAGTCAGAACGTCATAATGCAACACCATGAAATACAATAAAACCCCAGAAGACGAATAGCAGCTCAAAATGATATAACCAGAAGACCGCAAAAACAGGAAGCCTCAATGGGGAGAATTCTTAGGTGAATTTATTATGATAATGGAACAACAATTCCTTCGAGAAGCCGCCATATCCATCTCCTCACTGATGAGAAAAAAAATTCCATAGCTCAACTCAGAAAATCCAAACGTGTATCTAATTCATAAAATCTCCTACCAATGTCCATGGCTGAAAGACCGATGTTCCTCATGACGATAGAACTTTCTGAACCTCAGCTGTAACTTCCTGGGGAGCCTTCTCAGCAGGAAGATTTCCTACTATTCCTTTTCCCGAGTAGTAATCAATTACCTTGTGTAGCGACATCCCACGGCCATGAGACATTTTAAGCTATCCAAACTATAAAGCCATATAAAAAATAAAATCTAGAGTCCCACAATAACCATAATTAACACAGATATTTTATCACATTCAACAAAGGAGAAGGGGAAATTTCTGCCTACTTACAGGTTTAGTTTGTAGATTTAAGAACCGCAGCTGTATTGTCCTGGCGCTGAATCAGTGGCTCCCCAGTGACCTAGAAATCGCCAATGAAACGGTGGTTAGATATATGCATTGTCCACTCCCAACCACTAACACATTATGAAGCATATGTACCCAAGTGATAGCTGGGAATAACGTGGGAAATCTCTAAGGGTGTGTTTGATCATATGGTGATGGATGGAGTTGATGGGAGTTGATAAGGGTTGAAGGTAATTGAGGGGAATTAAATTTTGCGAGTGTAAAATTGTTTTGAAAAAACGGGAAAGGTTTGACTACCGTTGACTTCTGCCGATTACTGCGTATGTTAAGAACTATAACCAAACCGAGCATAAGAGAAAACATATGTACGGAAAGAACTCTGCTTACGTCATCAACCCCAGCATTCTTGGGAGGTGCAAACTTGGTATGGTAGGTTCTACCACTAGAAGGATGGATCCAGGGTTCTGATGATTACTGCGTATGTTAAGAACTATAACCAAACCGAGCATAAGAGAAAACATATGTACGGAAAGAACTATGCTTACGTCATCAACCCCAGGGTTCTTGGGAGGTGCAAACTTGGTATGGTAGGTTCTACCACTAGAAGGATGGATCCAGGGTTCTGCCGATTACTGCATATGTTAAGAACTATAACCAAACCGAGCATAAGAGAAAACATATGTACGGAAAGAACTCTGCTTACGTCATCAACCGCAGGGTTCTTGGGAGGTGCAAACTTGGTATGGTAGGTTCTACCACTAGAAGGATGGATCCAGCGTCCGGTGATTCTCTCTTCCAGGATAGCATCATCAATAGCAAAATTCAGAACCTTGTCAACTTTCACACCTAGCTTTTGAAGCATCTTGTCAAGCTGTCCAAATTGAAACAGGCATAAAAGGGAGAATAAAGGGACTGGCTAAAAAAAACTAAAAACGACAGAGTAGGAGGCCACTAAATCAACATCTTGGCATAGGAACCTTTTGCGCTTGCACCACGGTTCTTGGGAATCCATCAAGAATGAAGCCTTTCTGGCATGAAGGCTTTTTAATTGCTTCGTCTATGATCCCAACAACCAAATCATCGGAGACAAGTTCTCCCTGCACGTAACTCCAGGAAACCACAAGGCTCATCATTTATGGAAATGACATGGCCTCCTTGGCCTTGAGGTCTTTAAGGATAGAGGAATAAAACCTTGTCCATGGCCTCCTTGGCCTTGATGCCAAGAGGGGTCTTGGCAGCAACAGCAGCTCTTAACATGTCCCCAGTGGCCAAATGGCATAAACAGTAATAATTCTTGATGATAGGGGATTGCGTACCTGTGCCAGAACCAGGGGGTCCTGCCGTACAATATAGGTTGATGATAACCTGCGCCGAATCTCTTTTTTCTAGCATCCTCCTAAAATTCCGACAATGTGCAGATTCCGAACCCAATCTAATCTCAAGGCCACGACTCTCTACAGCCATCGGCTACCACGTCCAGAGATAAACCTAGAGTAGGACGAATCGAAAACGAAGAAGGGGGGAACAAAAAAACATGCACAGACGGAGGCATAGCAAATGAGAATTCAGATCTAAGGGCCACAAACCCTAAAACGACAAAATGTCGATGATCGCCGTTTTCCGATAAGATGCGGCTGTAAAAGAGATGCAAAAGACAAAGACAAAGCAGAAACCAAATGCTGGAGTGTACCGATGAGGATGAGGCGCTTGTCGGGCTTGGTGGAGCACTTCATGCGGCGGAGGAGCTCCGTCATGAGATCCACCGAGGGAACATCTTCAAAGTTGCTCCCCATCCTCTCTCCACCTCCGACGAACAAAGAATGATTTAGGAATCCAAAGAGGATCCGAAGGGGATATAAAGGAATTAGGAAATTGTGGATGCAGTCGGTTGGGTGAAGTTCCCTTCCGGCTTCAATTTTGGTTCCTCCCCTCCAATTTTTCCCTAATTATTTCATCTTACCAAGGTTTCCCCGTCAACTCACTTCCTCGCAAACACGAAAGCTTGACGAAATCCAAAACCGGCCGTGTCTCCAACCGAACACAACGTTAACCAGCGCGTACCAAGAAAAGCAAAAAAAAAAATACATATCCTCGGAGATCTAGAGACGACTGTACGCATGAAATACAAGAGCAATAAATAAGGGAGGTGCTTGAATATTTGCGTCAGTGTTGGGATCATTCCTCGTCCTTGCTCTTCGATTTCTTCTTCTTCTTCTTCTTGACGTCGCTTGTGCCGACTACCGGCTGCACCTCTCCCCCTTCCCCATCCTTGTTCCTCCTCTTCTTCTTCTTCTTGGACTCTCCATCCTCCATCCCTTTGTCCTCGTTCGCCTCGTCCTTCTCCAAACCTTGCTGTACCTCGTCCTCCGATTTGCGTTTCTCTTTCTTCTTCTTCTTCTCAGATTTTGGCTCCTCTGTAGCATCTCCATTTCTTGTGGAGACAACTTCATCCTCCACGTTGCCAACCTTGGGCTTCTTGTTCTTCTTGACAGGAGTTTCAGAAGCCACATCTTCTTCCATCTTGTCATCTTCATGAAACCCATGCACAAGTAACACTTTGTCCATAAACAAGGGCAAGTACTGGTACCAGGAAGGCTGCTCACTACTGAGTAAGGCAGAAACAGTCTTCCAACTTACCATCATTCTGGGTGCTTTCAAGGGCAGCTTTCATCACATCGATGTTCTTACGAGGAGCGATCCCCTTATCATAGAAGTCCAGTCGTTCCTCGACCTGTTCCCGGAGTTTCTCCCCAAAAATAGTCGTTCCTCTTTCTGAAACCACACATACAACAAAGCATAATTGCGGTTATCAAGGGAGCTATGTAGCAAACTGAGAATTACAACATAGATTAAGACTAAAACGAATAGGCGACTTACCAGAGAAACAGTCGATGCGAGATGCAATAGAGCATTTGTTAGCAAGATATCGGGCCATACGACCCTTGTTTCGTGCAGAAGCCCGGCCAATGAATGATGAATGGAAGATAAGACCATACTTTGGGGTGTTCCCTTTGGTCTTCAATGCCCTGGTATCAAAGACCACCAAAAAGTTAAATAAGAACTCAGATGAAATCCAAAATAATTGCATCGATCAGAAAAAATAAGTAGATGTTCATGGTAGCAGCCAGCAGCCTCTACAATAAAGAAAAATGGGGGTAGGAGGAAATGGAAGGAGCTATCCTTTCGGGGTTTTGCACAAAATACCTGAACAGAGCCTTCTCTGCACCCAGGATCTGAAGTGTGGATGAAGGACATTTTGCCAAGTTGGTTAGACTACCGGCATGAGATATCAAACGTGCACCAACAATCTCACCGATTAATGAGGCTAAATTTGGGGCGATATCATTCATTTTCGCCACAAGGTATTCATGGAGCTTCTTCCGATACTCTGCCAGGTCCATTACTCTCTGTGCGAATTGTTGGACATTAATCAAATCAATAGGAGACGCTTCCTGGCCTGCTCACATGAGTAGTCCCATGAGTAATCCAGAATTCTCTAACCTAAAATAAATTTAGGTCCTCAGAGACTCACCCATCGATGCTTTACCGGCCTCGACAATTTCCTTAGCCTTATCTTCATCACCCACGATTTCCGTCAGCTCCGGGATTTTCTCTTCTGATAGCTTAGATCTATCCTCAATAAACTTTGCAACTTTGGCATAGAGGTAATTGTCGTTGACAATTTTCACCAGTTCAGGGAAATGCCATGAATACCATTCCCTGAGAGAAAAACCATATGGGGAACGGAAACTCATCAGAGAGAAGGCAACTGGACTTCAACCGAATATGCAAGCCCAGGCAACACGGTGAAGGTATTGATTACATTCAGAAAGGAGATTCTATGCAAGATATTGGCACATGCGGCAACTCTTAAAGATGGCAGCAGCATTTGCTTCAAAGACTAATTATCATAAGACAGACCTCACTCTCATGGAGAACGTGTTGATGTCTTTGTCAAGAGTATCTAGGAGAAAGATCGCCTGTATGACCATATTATCGACCCGGTTAACATTAAACTTGACCTTTGCACGGCTATAACTGTGTCCAAGCCCCAGCTGAGCTTTCTCCAGATCACCAGGCTACAAATATATAAACAAACTCACATCATACAGTGGAAGGTACGGAACAGAAAATAGGATATGGATGGATAAAGAAAGGTCAAGAAATGCAAATTTCTACCATGAGGTCTTTCAAGAACCTGTCAAAGTGGAGCCTAATGCCTCTAATGAGCTCCAAAACGAAATCATTGCACTGGCAGGGGATTTGAAGGGATTCGTTGATATGGGATCCTATCTTGGGCTCCGCAACTCCCAAGGAAAACTTGGGCTTCTTCCCATCCTTGACTTTCGGAAGATTAACCTCCAGAAAGTTTCTGAGCTCCTCAGTCATAATCCCTGAAATACATCCAGCGAATCAGCAACCATAAACAGGAGAAATGCCGACAGCACCAGGCAGTGGGGCAAGAAAACCACAAGTTGGGCTGACGTCAACAACACATATGAAATATTCACCCACCCTACATCTGGTGAGAACACATCCCGTACCCTAACAAAACTTATACCAACCGATCGCCATTGCAAGCAGCCTTCCAAGGATAAACATACACGGGGCTTAGAAGTATTAAGAAGTAGAGAGAGTAGGAAGGGAAGAAGAGTGCCTTCGGACACGGAGTTGCATTGATTGAGGGCGTCGAGGGCGGAATCGAAGGGGCTGAAGCCGACGAGCTTGACGACCTTACCGAAACGGCTGAGGTCGGAGATGGAGTTACGTACAGCCTCAGTGTCCTGTCCGATTTCGTCCAGACCGTGAGCCATGAACAGGGAGTAGCACGAGGCCGACTCGTACAGTAAGTAGAGGGCCATCGGAGTTGTAGGAGGCGGAGGCGCCCCTTCCCTCTGTTCTACCTTCTTGTGGGTAACTCTCTGACGAACGGTGAGGAAATTCCCCAATAGGGTTTAGGGTTTTCCGCTCTTCCCTTAAATTTTTATATCAACGGAGAAGGAAGAAGCAGCAGCCGGGCCTGAAAACCACCCATGGACTTCGGCCCATGTTTACTATTGGGCTGAGGCCTGATGACTTTTCGGCCTGAGGCCCAATTCAATTTCTTGTTGCCCCTTTACTACGACGAATTAGTGCCATAGGCAAGGCAGTTCCAATAATTAGGGCAACTATTCTGTCAGTGAACTAGAAACGATTGCCAGGGACGATTGTTCCCGAAATAAGATAAAAGCCACTGAAAAACCAGTGTCAATTATGGATCATCGAAGAGGTCCTCAACTAAATCGAAATCGGCCAACTAGCTGGTACTTTTGGATTTAAAATCCCTTCTCGAGCATGGCCCGCACCCTCGTCGGAAGACCATACAGCCGGATGAAACCAGCGGCATCAGCTTGATTATAGATGCTGCCACTCTCGAATGACGATATATCTTGGTTGTAAAGGCTGAACGGACTTTTGCGGCTGGTGGCAGTCACCGATCCCTTGTACAGCTTGAGAGTCACGGAACCCGTGGTGGTCTCCGTGATCTTAGTCATGTATGCATCCATGGCCTCTCGGAGAGGATCGAACCACTTGCCTGCGTACACCAGCTCTGCGTACTTGAGGGCCAGCAAATCTTTGTGTTGCATTGCCTCCCGATCGAGTGTCAGCGACTCCAGTTCACGCACTGCTGCAAACAGAATGGTACCCCCAGGAGTTTCATACACGCCGCGGCTCTTCATTCCCACCAGCCGGTTCTCCACCAGGTCAATCCTCCCAATCCCATGTCTTCCCCCAATCTCGTTGAGCTCCGCAAGCAAAGAAGCCGGGGAAAGCATCTCCCCATTGACAGAGATAGGAGTCCCTGCGACTATCCCAATCTCTAAATACCTGTGATTTTTGACTTATTGATCATGACAACAATCAGCGAAATATAATGGACATAGAAGACACCGAGAAAGTGACTCACTCAGGCTTATCAGGTGCATCCTCTGGATCGACGGACATCATGTACATATCCTTCTTAGGCTCTTGAGCTGGGTCTTCCAGCACATCTCCCTTCAAGATAAACAAGCACACATCATAAATTATGCGTAAGAGAACACAACCAAATTATTTCCTACACGTCATTCATGGCATGGGAGTTAGAACATCAAGAGTATGAAAGCCAACCTCATGGCTGAGGTGCCATAAGTTTCTGTCTCTGCTATAGATTGATTTCTTTGTGACAGGAACTGGTACATTATGCTTCTTTGCATACTCAATTGCATCTTCCCTCCCTTGGATGTCCCATTCCCTCCATGGAGCCACCACTTTCAGTTCAGGATTCAATGCAAAGAAAGTCAGCTCAAAACGCACCTGTGAAAAGGTACCATCAGGACATCAGAAATCCACAAAGCCATCTTTGAAACAAGATTCAAGTAGAATATTAGAGTTGCATTTAATTCTTAAGACCTGATCATTCCCCTTGCCAGTGCATCCATGAGACACAGCATCTGCTCCAACTTCCTTCGCAACATCTACCATGGCCTAACACAGCAAATAATCAAGGACAAGTTTGAGTACGCAATCTTGGTAAGGATTCCCAAGGAAGTAACACAACAATATAGCTTATTGGAAGGGATTCTAAAGGAAAAAAAAACCCAATACACCTTGCTGTAAATTCCAACAAAAACTAGTGGGATGAAGTATCAGATTCCCCATAACCCACCAGTCAACCAAGCAAAATTTACCAGATCCTACACATTGATAAGTCCCAACTTCATCAGCTAATATGAGAATAGACAGCAAAGTATGCATATCAGACTTCATCAAAGAGATCTAAAGAAAAACGTAAACTTGACACTGGCATTGGAAATTCAATGTCAAAAGACATGGGGAGTTTTGAAAACAGAAGTATCATTTGACTTGCCTTCGCTATCACTGGGCGTGCCATAGAGGTTCCCAGCAAGTACTTCCTCTCATATAAAGCACCAGCTCTCAAGCAAGGATATATGTAGTCCCTCACAAATTCCTCCTTCAGGTCTCTGACCACCAACTGACATGCTCCACTAGCTTTAGCTTTTTCCTCCAAACCTTCAAGCTCCTTCAGTCCCTGCTCATTTATTCAACGAGTGTCAGTTTATAAACCAGAGGGCATAAGGCAGACCAGCCACTCACTGAGTAGATTCTCAAAAGAATTCTTGCCTAGCAGCAAGCTCTCAACATGAGGAGCAGGTTAACATACCTGTCCTACATCAGCAGTAAAACATACAACTTCACAGCCATAATTTTCCCTGCAAGATGCACAAGAGTGCTCATTAAGGTGCAGGAACAGAAGAATGAATCATCAGAAGAAAGGCAAAGCATGAACAAGCTAGTTTGTCCGTTCCACAAAAAACGAGGACGTGAAAAACCCAGGTCATTGTCAAAAAAACACTAACAATTTTGATCTTGTAAAAAAGAAAAAAAAAAGAAAACAGGAATATTCAGATAATAAAATAACTTTTACAACCAATAAACTCAAAAAATGAGCTCAAAGTCCTAATCATAAAACAAACAAGCATGGAGAAATCAATCAACATAAACTGATTTGTCCGGAAAAAGGGTATAATTCATCCACGAACACAGAAAGGACTAGATAAAGAAATTGCGAATGAGGAATTCACCTCAGCCATGGGACAATAACCGAAGTGTCGAGTCCACCGCTATAAGCCAGGACAACCTTATTCAACTTTCCACGAGTGCCTGCTCCCGTTGCAGTCGACAAAGCAGCACGAATGCCTGTTCATGATTTTTTTGTTTAACTTACACAGTAAATGTATGGGACTTAAAGCAGACAGCACATATTCATATCAAGACACAATACGACTTTTTGTTCTTCGAATTAAACACAGGGGAATCCACCACCAGAACGCCCAACACTCCTCTACTGTATATTACGTATTCTACAAATCCCAGGTAGGTGGAACAGGGTACCTTTATTGCCGCTGACACAGGAGGAGGAGGAAGCCAGACGGACATTGTTCGGAGCAACGGGGAAACCGTTAAAAATGCTGCTCCTAGCGCCTAACTGCAATCGATCAACAGTCAAAAAGGCAACACCGAGAACAATTCAAGGTAAAGATCACAGTGGCAGTTAAAGAGAAAAAAAAAAGGGAAAGTAGACGAAACAAGAAAAGCAGAAGAAGCAAGCAGCACTCACGGTGCAGCGGCGGGCACTGCCCTTGCCATCGAACCGCAAAAGCCCTAGGAAGCAGGCATGAAAAGATCATCAGTCCCCATGAAAAGATCATCAAACGGATTGAGAAAAGCTTTCACCTTTGTCTTGCCCGGAAATTGCGGAGGAGGATTGGGCAATCGCACGCAACTGAGCCATGGTTACCTGGTTCCCTAACTCCCTCCTCCCCAGCCGAAAGTGATCAACAAATTGGGGGGTCGAGAAAGAAGGGGGATTCTGTTTTTGCTTCTGGCAGACTTTTTGAAATGGGAAAGGGAAAGACGGGGCGCCGCTAGCAGGCGCCAGTGAGGGGGGAAGGCAACTGGGAGTCACTGTTGAATTGCTTGGCCGGTGTCTCGGAGCAAATGTTAGGTTATTACGTGAAATATTTTGCTCCTTGATATAATAAATTTTAAAATTTTTTGTTTTATGATCCAACAATTCACTGTTACATAATTTGAAAATCATTATTTAAAAATGTGAATTCCAAAACAAAATTAAAAAACTATTGTTTAATAGATAAAATATATGTCTGTAGCCCAAGTATGGTCGAACTTTCTTCTCTTTCAACATTTTATTTTGTTATATGAACATATCCATAATGATGTATTGTACATTTTTCCTAGTCAATTCGTAACGGCGTTACTTCTTATCATGACGTGGCATTAACAGAGTCCTAGGTGGCAATCCTACCTGAACAAAAAACCACAACGTTGGACGGAATATATATTTATGGACTCAACTTTGAGCCAACTTTCTGTTTTTTCATTAACTTAGTTTGTTATATAATTTTGTCACAAACTTTTGTTTTTATTTTGATTTTGGCCAATCTTGAATTTCTTCTAGTAAAAGCCAAACAAGGCCTTAATATAGTCTGATCGATATAATATAATAGTGGAGTTCAATCTCTCATCCATTCGCCTCATAATCCACTTTACCCGTAGTAGCAGCCCTCTAATGGAACATCATCTGACCTTTATCGATTTTGCGTATTTTTTAACAGCATCAGCAACTATCGTTCAGCTTCCAATTCACTTGATTTGTCCATCAAAATTTTAAAATAAAAAAACATACGAGAGGTTTCAATATTATTTCCTATTTTTTGTATTTTTTTTTCTTTTTTAGTCTATAAATGAAAATTGTCTATTAAGGTATGTTTAGCTTACACGTGATAAAATTCAAAATTGGCCAAAATCAAAATAAAAAATAAAAGTTGGTGACAAAATCATATAACAAACTAAGTTAATGACAAAAACACAAAGTTGACTCAAAGTTGAAGCCATAAATTGATATTTTGCTTGTCCAGGTAGGATTGTCACGTCAAGATATACGTAGGACTACGTTACTGCCACGTCATGATAAGGCATGCCGTTACGAATTGGCTAGGAAAAATGTACAATACATAGTTGTGGACATGTTCATATAACAAAGTAAAATATTGACAGAAAAAAAAGTTCGACCATACTTAGGGCTGCCAACGTATATTTTGCCTTGTTAATTTTTTTAATACTTTAATTAATTTAGAAAATGTCGTGAAAACATAATATTATAAATTCTTCAATAAATAAATTTGGTTCCGACACCAAAAATAATTATTCAAATTGAAGATATTATTCTAATTATAATGTTATTTCATTTACCAAACACTATTACTGGGAAGACTATTATCCATGTTCGGGAGGCTTGAGCAAGGCTGCTTAAGTGGCAATTCGTGAAGGAAGATAAAAATTGAGTGTTGGGTGACGTTCATCGACGAATCTGGGCACGAGGCATGATGCTCAATTAAACGATGAATAGATAGACAAACGAACATGGCAATGCAAATGTGACGAGACGTGGGGAGAAAACTGGATGTTAGGCGTTTATTGTGGGTGAAGCTGTTAGCATGTAGGAGAGGCGGTAAAAGTACCGTGTGGTAGGAAGCACGGAGATTCCCTGAAGGCCACTTGTAGCAAGTGCTGACGGAAGAGTCCTGACGCGGCTACGGGCTACTGCCGCTAACACGGCTGCAGACGACCTTTGGTGCCAAGCTGCGGAGACTCTTCAAATCCCTCGTTCGCACAATATCCAAATGTCTCAGTTTGTCGTGGCCGCATAGTGTCAAGTATCCGAGTACTTGTAATCAGATATAACTCCCATTGACCCTATAAACGAGTGAAGTGAGGCCAATTGTAAACAATTAATCGTTATTTATACCGTAATAATATTTGTGATTGCCACCATCTTGAGTTACGATCATTGTGTATTCGAAGAAAGAAAGAAAAACACGAATCATACTTGAGTGGATGCGACGCCGGGCGAGAACGCTGCGAGTTTAAATAGGATGTGTTACCTTCGTGTGTCTGTCACACTCCCTCATTCATAACAACAGAATAACTGCCCTTTCTCTTCTCCAACAAACGAAAAGCATAAGCTGGTTTTTTTCTTTTTAACTTCACCAGTGCCTTCAAAAAGTGTTACAACAACAACAATAACACCTACGTTGATTTCTTTTAGAAAAAGTCAGTAGAGTTGCGCTGCAGCAAGTCAAGATTACTTAAAAAGACGTTCCAGATTGACAAATTGGGGGTTCAGCTCTCCAGGGAATGTCCTGGGAACCAAGGGAGCCCAGGCTGCATGCACTGCTGTTTTGCGTCTGGTAATGCCACGATCGGACCCAGGAATATACGCCACAGATCAAGGATTATCGTCACCAGCATTGCAGCCCCCAAGGCATCGATTGCTACCCTCGGCAGGTCCCAAGAATCCCCTGGCTTCTCATCAATCCTGTCCACCAGAAAAAAATTTCTTACCCCAGATCTCCATGATCCACTTTTTGCAAGTCATATGAAGTGGGGAGGATTAAACATTCTCACCTCAGAAACATGGGAAAACTGACGATGAAGTAGATGGCGTAAAACAATGACCCGACCTGGTACATGGATGCCCTATCTACAAACTCATAATACGGGAACTGTGAAAACCAGAAAAAAAAAAGTTCAGTGTAAGCACCCCTTCTATCTACTGATTGAATGCACTGAGTAAACTGACTTGCCATGGTATTTCCATCACGATAAGTTACTGATTTTTTTACCACTTACGTTAGAGATAGCCAGTGTCTCCAGATACGCAATGAAATAGGAAAGAGCCAAGACCCATGCGGCCTCAAAAACCCACTGAATCTTCTCGGGCAGGTCAACAATACTGTGCCTTAGCCTCCGAAGTGTCATATTCGACGTGACATGGTAAAACAGAAAGCATACATGAGTTAGGAGGAAGGTGGTATGAGGCACCTGCACAACATCGGAGTCAGAATCATGGAATGACAGGAGGATCCAAATCAGATCATATGCATTAACAGCTCACGTTATTCATCCTCCACGATGGAAATGTATATGAGGCTCCCAAGACGGTGAAGAAATAGTGCGTCCAGAAGTAGTTCCCAACATAACTAAATAGTGACATGATCAGAGCATTCAGTTCAGCAGATTCTTGCCAAATGATAAAAGTAATGACTATAAACTTTGCTCAAAAGTGGTTAAAAAATGTCAGTCAACACAATCTAATGTCGACAGATCACTGTCTATTACAGCAAAGTGAGCATCCTAATCAACGGAAGCGGGAAGAGATGAATACGGCGAGATCAACTCAAAATCCAGTTTCATGATAGGAAGGTAAGATGTCTAATTTGTGGGGAACCTAAAGGGCAGATGCTGTAGAATCAACTCAACTGATTACTCGTTGTACGACCCAAAATTTTTCAGCTCAGGTAGTAGAAAACCAAATTATCATTTTTCGGTGCATTATCCTCGGACCAAAAAGAAAAAGTTTCAAAGGATACCTACCTTGACCCAGTACCGATCCTTCCACGGTAGATTCCGATCAGCCTGCAACATCCAATCCAAGCACACGCAAAAAAAAAAAAGGGAGCAAAAGACGACGCATCAATTTGAAATCAGCAGAAGTCAAACTGGACAGAGGAAACGGACGAATGTAGGAGTCAACTGCAGATTACTTCCATTAGGGAACCAATTTTGGGAAGTTGAAAATGTCAATTAGGCGAGGAAGGGAGATACCTTCCCAACAAAGAGCATGGGTATGAAGAAGGAAGGGAGTGCGGAAACCAATCCCACCAGCAAGTACTCGAGTTCAGTGAAGCTCTGGCAGTCAAAACGGAACGGGGGGGGTAGGGTGTAATGGGGTCAATCAACACAAAAAAAAATCAAGGGGAAATCCAATCCAATGGGAAGGGGAAACCTCGTAGAGCTTGTAAGGGACGATGACACCGAGGGAAAGGGTGAGCCAGAAAGGGGTGTAGCAGAGGAAGAAGATCTCCCCCCATCTCTTGCTGGGATCGGAGGCAAACCACAGACTGGATCCATCTCCTCCTGCACCCCCGCCCCCAGTTAAGAAAAGAAAAAAAGGCTGCATTTAGATTTGGGGACAAAAGTAAAGACTTGACTTACTTTTACCACCCATTTCTTTTTCTTCTTTCTTTTGGAGGAGAACTGCTGCTGCTGCTTCTGCAGGAGGAGGACTTTGGGGAGAGGGAGACTTCTTCTTGAGTTTGAAAGAGAGAGAGAGATCAGGGGAACGGGAATCTCTGTCTCACTCACCTGTTACTTGGCTTTATTTCCTAATTATAAAATAAATATTGTGGAAGCGCCCTCTGATAATAATTAAAAAAAAAAAAAAGATTCCTGCAAAGTAAATCGTTTTCTTTAAAATTATCATCTCAACCACGATTGATAACTACAACCACCAGTTTCGTTTCGAAATAATATTAATTTAAAATTTATTAAATAATATTTTCAAATTCGACTCAATCGAGTTCTCGGTGCTCTTTTCCGTACAAACTCGGTGACCGAGTTAGTGGAGAACTTGAATTCCTTTAACAGCAGTGAAAACGAGGCGCGACAGACCAAATACCTCCCAACTCAAGCGAACTCGATTGAGTTCAAATAATTAAAATTCGAGCTCGACTTAAAAAACTTATAGACTTGATTTTATTAATTATTTTTATTAATAAATTACTAATATTTATTATATAATATTAAGCTCGCCGTTGAGTTAATAAGTGTTTCGACTTGAAAATGAGCCGACTCGAGCTCGGTCAAAATCGAGCTTGAACTGACTCAGTTCATTTTCACCGGTAGAAAACCGATATTTGCAAGAGACATTATTTGAAAAATCCTCGGATAACAAGAGGCAGGCAGGCAGGAGGAACATACATATTAAGAGGGCGGCGGTTTTCGTATGTTTGTTTCCCTCCCTCCTTCCCACGCACCCCCGTCTCCACCCAGGAGTGAGTGGGTTAGGCTTAAACTACAAAAAAGAAACAAGGAAGAGAAATTTAATACTAAACAAGGCCCAATATATATAAGGGAGGCCCTTTCCTCCCCTGCCACCCTCTCCTTCTTATACCTCCGCCTCCCTCTCTCCTTAGGCCCCACCCCCGAAAAGAGAACTGCGAGAGAATACATACACACCGTAGGCAAACATTCTCGCCGACCAGAGCTGTGCAAACCCTCCCTCCAGGGTGCAGCCAACGTCCTTCACATGAAATAACTGAGGGCCTTTTTCCTCCTTGATCCTCCCTCCCCGTACAGTTCGTTCCACTGCGACAGCTCCGTCATGTTCACCGACTCCGATGATACGCTAGCGCACACCTTTTTCCCACCGTCACAAACAACAACGTTAACAACGCCACCTGTTTTGAAGTAAATACAAGCAACACCTTGAACCACGTGATATAATGCATTCGCTTACCCTCTCGTGCGCGTGCCTGAAATCCTCCATATTAAGAGACCTTATGTCTGCACTTCCCCTCAAAGCGGGGGCAGGCTTCCCCTCCTCTAGAGCTGCAGCTCTCTCCTGAAATTCAAGAGGCAAAAATATTTAATGAAAAACATTTCCTCAATTAAGTGATGCACACAACTCGAATTTCGTGACAACACTTCCTCTTTCATGTATAACACAAGTCGTGCAAAATATTGAAGAAACCAACCAACCTTCTTCTCCTTTTCCAGTATCTCCTTGATTGGCCGATGAGCCGCAGTTACACATAAGTTCTGCAACGGAATGCAAATTATCACACCCATCAACCATAAAATATAGAATTTACAATAAGGTGAGCTGGCAAGAAGCACACCTTCAGATCACTTCCCGAGTACCCATCAGTCATATTTGCTACAGCGTCAAGATCCACCTCAGGAGACAACTCTTCTTTCGCAAGTATAACTTTCAATATCTTAGCTCTGTTTGAAGCATCTGGCAGATTGATCATCAACCTGGTGACAGGAAATTGCATATCTAAGAAAGTTAACCCAACGCAGACATTTAATAAAAGCTAGAGATGAATGCCCTCCAGTTGAACCGCATAAGGTCACATTTTTCTAACAAAAGAAACATGTAAAAACAAATTGTATTTAGACAATACTTGTGCATCCTAAGAAAGAAATATAATAGTAATAACCTTCGCGGCAGCCTCCGGATGACGGCCTCATCCAGATCAAAAGGCCTATTTGTGGCTGCAAGAACTAACACTCTCTCGGTATCTTTTGTCCGCAATCCATCCCAATTAACCATAAATTCATTCTTCATCTTCCGCATGGCCTCGTGCTCCCCTGGATTTTCTCTGCGGCCCAGCATACTGTCAACCTGCAAGGAAAAAAAACAATTATGAGTCAGAAAGGAGGCAAAGGGTGCAATAACAATATTCCAATAGAACTTACTTCATCAACGAAAACAACACTAGGGGCAATTTTACTCGCTAATGAGAAAACTGCTTTCACATACTTCTCACCCTCGCCAAACCACTGCAAAGGAAAGGTCAAAATAGATGTTAAATAGGAACCAACGAACAGACGTGTAATTACTTTCATGGCTGCCAACCTTCGAAGTGATACTAGACATTGAAATGTTGATGAAATTTGCACCGGCTTCAGTAGCTACAGCCTTCGCTAGCATTGTTTTTCCAGTTCCAGGGGGACCAAATAGAAGAATTCCCTTACAAGGCTGCAAATAAAAATGTTAAAACATCCACTTCAATAACGAAACATGATGTAATTTAAATCAGAACCCCAGTTAGTTTAGGCAGCCAAATTTCATATTTTGTCATGCATCCAATAGGTACATATCACTAAACATAACTGAATGGAAAACACATGCAGACGTTAAACTATTTAATTTGGTCTGATGAAATCCAAACATGTCGTTACCGTGACAAAAGCAACTACCACTGTCTACAACCACACATCTTCCCCAGAACAACATTCAAATTGATGCCCCTTCCTACAACTATCAAAACCAATACTTCACTGGGTCCATTCAGATACCCATTAAAATTTGTCAAACTTTGAAGGTTGAGCATTTCCTATTCATAATCTAATGGGCTCTATAATAGATAGTAGACTCATCATATCGAGAAGACAATCCACAAAGGCATCCATTTCAGTCAGAATGGGCACACACGTCAGGAATGCCCATTGGCAGAAATAAATGGGGACACATTAATATATGTCTATTGAAGGCGACAGAGATTAAGCAGGGGCATAGGAGGAAACATGGTCAGCAACTACAGTTCACAACAGACCTTGGTTAGTTGCCCTTTACAGAAAAGCTCAGGCCTTTGTAAGGGAAGCATGACAAGCTCCTTCAAGGTATCTTTAACATTCTCGAGAGCACCGATATCATCAAATGTGACTCCAATGTCACTAGGAGGAATAACATCAGCAAGAAGCCTTTTCTCAAATTCATTTTCAGTAACAACATCCTGTATATGTGAAGGAAAAATTGAGTCAAGTCATCCTTTACAATACGTCATTTAAGACATCAAGTAAAAGTAACAGTCTGGCAGATAAACCCAGATTGTTTCTAAAGATAAGGAAGAGAATTCAAATAAGTAACCTTCAGTGACTTTTTCAAGCTCTTCGATTCATTCTGAATAGCCTGTAAGATTCCGATTCCATATTGAATGCTGCCAGAAATAGATGGCATCACAAACATCAGTTCGTAGAGCATCTCAATCAAATCACTGGTGTTGCCTCTAGTATGAAACTGAAACCAATTACCTCTCAGCAGATAGAGTAAGCCTTGAATCAATCTTTATATCAGGATTCTGCATTAAATGGTGGCTTAAAGCCCATCCGACTATTTTCTCGGCACCTGTTTATGGAAAAGCATACAATGATGTAGATAATAGTTGTCTGAATATTCTAACTAACCCATGAAATGGAAACAAAAACATACTTTCACTTGTAAGTGTTTGGTCATTGATGCAAATAGTCTCAAGACCCTCACAATCCATTCCGCATCGACTCAAAACCTACGCATAAAAAATGAACAAACTGTAAAATTATACTTCTCATCAAAGGGGAAACTAAAATAATGTCACCAGGATTACGCAGCTACATGGGAGTAGAAAATCTCAAGATCTTTGGCAGCATTTTTAACCAGCAGGAGAAGTCATCATCTCCCTCAATCACATAATTTTCTATTTAGTGGGTTTTTATGTACCATTGTCGTCAAATACTTCCAAATATTATATAGTTTAATTAGGTATTCATCCATTATGGCATGCTCATATTCGACAATACCATCCCGGATCCTTATATTTAACACCCCAGTGGATGATAGTTCAAATTATTACCTAGGAAAGACAATAAAAAATTATTATCAAAATAAGTCTCTCGAGTGGTAAGAGAAGCTACTGACATTTCGCAGATTGTTCAGGTTCCCTTTAATCTTGAGGGTTTCAGCATCTTGTTCCAATTGATGCTTCCAAGAAGCAAGAAGTACCTCATCCTGCAATAATACAGCAAACTTCACTGATTTTACCCCAGAAATGGAATTTGCAGGCAGATGGATAAATTTTTCATAGAAAGGAACAAACCTGCGGGATGTGAATAGTTACTTTATTCGGAAATAACTTCGTAAGAAGTTTTGTCACTTTTGGCACTTCTTTCCCCCTGTCATGTAGTCTTCCTAAACTATCCTGTGAAAAACGAACTCTATTAGTCATATATCAATCTTAAGCAAATAAGACCAAGAGCGAAATTAAGCCAGTAAAAGAATGCTGATCAGGTGGGTGATGGGAATAGCAACACAAACTCCATTCTTTGATGGTCAATGATTACCACTCAGATCTAGACTAGTATGGCCTCAGCATCATGACTTCACCAGCATCAATACTACCAGAATATTTAGCAAATTCTAATCTTTCAGTTGAACCCCATGATTTTGGACAGAACTGAAAGGTCTGTAATAATATTTAACCCAGGATGCTAGTGGACTCAAATGACACCTTCTTCAATCACTTTGGTGGACCAATAACGGATACAAGGGCCTAATACAAAGCTACTCATTTCATTTGTCTCCGGTTGACATGAAAACATAATATTTATAAAAATCTGCTATAATAAGGTTACATGCATATATGTCAGTTCTCAACTATTCGCCAAGTGCCTTAACGTGTCATATCTTTCTGTTGTTTCGATTTATTCATTTAGAGGTTAACTTATTTAAGAAATATCGATTTGTGGCCCCAAATTTTTTGCCGACTTTCTTTTGTAACCTAAACTTTGATATCTTTCTTTTATGGCATTAAATCGATATTTTGAATCCTTTATGGCCTTATTCTAACGACGTAACCCCAATTTACAATTTTCCATTACTAAAGGTAGTAACTATCTGACAAAATATCGATTTATTACCCTAACTTTTTCTCGGTTGGTACCACAAATTGATATTTTGCTGGATAGTTATGACCTTCAGTAACAGTCAATCGTAGATTTGAGTAACGCCGTTAAAATAAGGCCATAAAAGATTTTTTTTTTTATATCAGCGGGGTTCGTGGCGGAATTACTTTTTGCGAGCCCTCTTACGAGGCTCGAATGCGGCTCTTGGGCTTTATTAGCCATCACCCAACCGTAAATTCAAGTGGAGTGTGCATGGTAGGGTTCGAACCAGGAATCATGACAAGGTTCCAAACACCCACCACCCACCTTACGCCACTTGGGTGTCCTCGGAAGGACCATAAAGGATTTAAATTATTGATTTAAGGCTATACAAGGAATATTTCAAAGTTTAGGCCATAACAGAAAGTCGACAAAAAGTTGGAGCCATAAATCGATAGTTTACCTATAAAAAATAAGAAAATTCTATCCAAATGCCAGATACCATGCTACAGATAAGAACAATAATTTTTTTCCACGGTGAATAAAAGAACAAGTAATTGGATAGCTATCACATTTTTTTACCATAAACAAGCAATCCAACTAACAAATTCCCTTTCATTCATATCATGAATATTTCGGGTAAAGGACATAAATGAAAATACTATCACATACTTAAGGCAGACTATAATGAAAAGCCATAATAAGAAAACATAATCAAACACCTTTCACAAAGATGATACTATAGAAGTGCCTCGGAGAAAAGTGTTTACCGGGAAAGCCAGATCAAGAAGAGCAGTCTGATTGCTTCCAAACTTGGTGAAGAGTAGACCACCAGGGTGTGACTTCAGTTAGAGAGAATAGACAATCTAATCAGCAAAATCCAAAACATACATGAAGAAACACAGGGATTCAAGGAATTAATAAGGAAAATGCAATGAGGAAGATACAACCAGAGCCAAGGGCATCTCTGTGTGTGTGTGTGTGTGATCTGTGAGCATGCATGCACATATGCTATAAATGTTGAGAGATGATAGAAACTTAGTTTTGTCGATTCATAACTCCCTGATAGGCAGGTACACGAGCAAGCTTGTTCATCAAGTGATGTCGCTCTGGACCAACCATACTCACAAATTCTGACAGTGAAAGCAAGTCCAATTTTTTTCCAGACTTAACCCTCTGAAACCACTGATGGTTGACTAACCTAGCGACAAGCATATGCATGTTGAATGATAGTATGACAAAATGTGGATGAGTGGAACAATAGACTCAATACACCAAGCCTGCTCAACAAGATACCGCACAAGAAATTGCAACTTCACATACAGAACAACCGTAGACTAATCACCTTCTCCTTCCTGTTGTCCGTATGGGAGTGAGAGCCAATCACCACTACATTATCAGGAAGGCTTTCAATTTTGCTTTTAAATGTAGGAAAAGCATCTGAGTTCCCAGCAATTGACTTCTCAGCATCTTTCACGAACAAAATGAAAGGACAATTTCTGCTCTCGCCGGACACAACCTAACCAAGGAAAAAGATCCATAAAGCCTACAAAAAGAAAAAGAGGTTGCTATTATGCCCAGGAGTGAAAGGCCACCTCAAATAGTGTACTTATCAGTAACTTGTCCAAGTCTTCTCCGCTGGAACTCTCCGGACGAAGATCCGCAGCTATCAGGGAAGAAATGAACTGAAAGCGTTATTATATTCTTCTTGGTTTTAAATATGAAAAAAGGAACTGGATAATACCGTTGCAGAAAAAACCGTGTCCGCCCTCACAAATACCCCCGAGATCGACACCTTCAGGTACACTTTTATCAAACTGAACGCCAATTTTGGAGAGAGGATTATCCTCAAACAATAAAGCAACTCGCCCACATTTTCCAGCAGCGGGCCCCCTACAAATATTGACATAAAATAACCTTCACATGCATGTAACATAACATATATAAGATAAAATGTATAAAGATAAAGATGGAAAATGCAGTATCAACTTTTTATTTCTCAGTTATCAAAAACGAAAAAGAAACTCTTTTATTCTCATTAAGTTGCCACATGACTTTCTTATCAGCCATGGTTAAGATATGCATACCATAGGAAATGAATCCAGCACCATTCACAAGTCAAGCTAGGTCAGGAATCCCATGAATGGTGTATTTGAAATGGAAAATAAAGAAAATAAAGGGAAACTTCAAATTTATGTAGGAGGGGACTTTTTTGGGGAATGTTTTTTTCATGATAGTTTTCTGTCCTCCCACAGGAGATATTTGACACATTGTCCATGGATATGTGAATGTGAGTTTCTCTGAGCTCTTCCCATTGGAACTAATCTGTACACACTGAAGAAATTTTGCAGCTAAAAAGTGGATCAAATGATGGAGTCAGCTCTAATGGTTCCCTAATGGAATTATCTACTCCAGCCACATTCTATACTTTTACCATTGCTGATGCAAATACATACCAATATCACACAAAAAAAAGGTGAACGGAATAGCTCCTCTTTCACAACAATAGACAATATTTAAGAGAGATGCAATCATAAACGTTTTAACCTTGATGGAGATGCAGAATACAATCCCCCAGAAGCTGGCCCCACAAACCTTACTCTGTCATCTGAAAATTAGTAATTGATTCAAGCAAGATGCAAAGTTATCAACACACATTAAAGATAGCTGTGGGTGAGAACAACACATCTTAGCAATTTCAAGCAAAATACCTAGTTTAAAATGGTGGGCTTTAGAAGCGGCAGATGAAGAGGTTGCATTGTCATTCTCAATCTTTGATTGAGATTCCTGGACAAAGGGAGAAGCGGCATTGGAAAGGCTAGGAATATCTCCTTCATTTGACGGCAATGTCATGGTCTTAACCAAATCAGATGGAGAGGGGCTCTTTGTACAATTGCAGGCCTTATCAGAAGCAAACCCTTCCTTTAACAACTCAGCTTCCTTTGATGATAGGCCCTGAAAAGACAGAAACTTAAATCTTCATCCATCCAACTAAATTTCCACACTATCACTCCACAAGAGGATATAACAATACAATTAATCAGAAAATGAGCATGAAGAGAACAGGAGCTAAATGCGACAAAAAATATAACATTTTTGTTTTTTGTTTTTATCTAAAACATTTTTGTTTTGGTAGAAGCATTATGACAAATGATGTTTCTTCCTTACACCCAAAAATGAATGGCTATCAAAGATGAGCAACTTGGCGCCAAAAAAGTTTGCCAGAGCTTTTGTCAGCATCTCCTGATAGATCTCTGATCCTGTTGATAAATTCAGAAGAACTTTTCAAATGAATGGCTAGCAAAAGGCCAAAGAATGCATTAGCAATTATTCTAATCGAATCAAAGAAACAATAAATAAACATACCAGCTGGACCAGAGAGCAATATTCTTGGGTTCACAGTAGTAAGGTCTGATGTATACTTGGCATGTTCTCTGTGCTTCAAATGTATAAATGATGCAGCAATCAATACATTTTTGGTATTCTCGCTGCATCAACAAGACATCCAGATTAATTGATGATAGAAGAAGAATCCATCTGGAAAATCAACAGACTTGACCACACTACGTCATCCATTAACTACAAAGACATTGTCCCCATAGCAGAAAGCGAAGTGCGTGAGAAGACCTCTTACCCACATTTTCTTTTAAAACTTCATGGTTTGATAGACCAACAGCCCCATTCATTGTCAAAGCGTTCAATGTTTTTTGAAGTTAAGTACACTAGCTCTAACTTTATCAAAGAACAACCAGGCCAGTTTCTCTTGTAGGATCTAACCATTCCAAACTCCGATCAATGTAAAAACCTACACCCTACGGCACCTGAGGAAAAAAATCGGAAAGGAAAGTAATACTCTATAGCAAGTATAGGCAGCCTGAACTATGTAACCCCACATGGGACGCATTACGTACATCAATCAAATCATCACAAAGAACAGTTGGCACAAATAAGATAAATTATGCAAACCAATTAACTTAAAGTATCCGAATGCAATGTATCTCGTACAAACTCTAACCCGATCATATATTATGGCTAATCTTAGTAATAGAAAAGAAGTCTGAACCTCAAATAATAAGGAAAATTGTCAAATGAAACTTCCAGGATCTTGCCATCCAGGATTCCCGCCTGAATTTCTTGCTTGAATACAGCACAGCGAAGTAATGCGCCTGAAAGAGATGCTGGCTGTGAATCCCTCGCCCAGTCGCTCATTTCATCCACTGCCTGCTTGAAACAAAAATACTCATAATTCGTATAAACTTGATGGAACAAACATCAAAAGGAAAGAGATGACATATCATATTCCACAGAATTTTACATCGTTGGCTTCCATAGTATTATTCTGGCTATTGTCAAAAGGTTGACTCTTGCCAGCCGCACCATTATCCACCAGCTTATCACCCACAGCGTTTGGAGTGGAATTTCCTTCAGGACCATCGATGTCTACATCCATACCACCATCGACGGTAGAATGAGCGGGGACATCACTCCCTTGGTAAGTTTTACTGGATTTCTGGGACGGAGACTTCCATCGTGACAAGTCTTTCCTAAGGCTAGAAAGCGAAGCCAATATTGATGCTCCAGCAACAGCCGAAGCATCCCCTCCTCTCTTCTCAAGTTGGAAAAACTTCCCCATGTGTCCAGGAATCTCCGTGCCCTTGACAGGCCTGTCAGACATGGTCAGCTGGAATATCTGGCTCACCGATGATTAAGGAAGCTAAATACATGCAAATCAAGAAAGAGATGCACGATCAACCAACCAAAGAGAAGATGATAACTCAACTAGGCAGAGGAAGAAATGTAGGTAGGATACATAAGCATGGTTTCCCAGAATGCCAAAGACAAGTTCGTCGCCCGAATTGAGCATGCAATTGGTACTCTTCTTGATGGGAATTCCGTTCACTTGAACTAACCCCTTGTTTCCAGTACTCTCAAGCACAGCAACTGCGCCGCTTTCACGCTGATCAGGTTTATCTAAGGTGAGAAATCAAACTGAATCTGCAATTGTAGAACTCATCTCTACACGGAAGTAAAGACCCTGTCTCATGATAATCAAAAGAGTTGACAGCAATAGTTGGTCCCAGGAGTCATGCACTGAACAAAAAGCACAACAGGGGCAGTGACCAAAACCCATGGAGAATAAACTTTCTTTTGGCTACACACAAAGAGGGAAACAGAGACAGAATAAGAATGATACTTTGGCGTGTTTAATTTTGCAGAGAACTCCACTGATCGACTGATCCTTCAAAGGGTAGTTGCAATGCCGGCTGGAACCTATTGCAAATGAATCGCCGAAGATTTGAACATTTGGATTCTGCAGTCTCATGAAACACAACCAACAGAAACCCAATTAACGGCAATATTGCAGCTAATCATGAGAAAGCACGAGGAAAAATAAAAGTAAACTAACAGCATGAAATCTGGGGTACAACCTGCGCGGACTGAGAGAGAAGCCTACACCAAGGCATGGAGGACTCGTAAGGACTCTGTTTCGGGTACATGTTCCAGTTCGTGAACGAACTCCGATGCTTCTCCACAACCCCGGGCGATGTTCCTTATTCACACGTTGAAACCAAAATGGATATCAGAAGGGCACAAGCTTTACTGACCGAAACAACCAAGCAATCGTTTCACAAAAAAAAAAAAAGGTTAAAAGCCAACACTTCTTTTGGGGGGAATAGAATATCAGCAGGTTAGTGGAAGAGGAGTACCATCAGGGAGGGGAGTGGAGAAGGCAACGGCAGGGGCAGCCTCGTCCTTGGCGACGCTGACGCAGTCCTCAGTGGCGGCGGCAGGGGTGACGGGACCATCGCAGTTGGGGAAATCGGGGGGATCGGCGGCAGGGGAGGAGTGAGGGTAGAGTTCCTTGGAGTTGTCGGCGGGGCGGTCAGAGGAGCCGCCGCCGTCGTCCTGAAACGAAAAGGGAGCGCATTTTGACTTAGAAGGCGAGAAGTCCCGGAGGGAAGGGGGGCAGGGAGGGGGAGAAGGGGACCTTGTGACGCTTGGGGGAGGGGGATTTATCGTCGGAGGAAGAAGATCTCTTGCCGCTGTTGCTGGAGAGAGATCCACTCCTCCTCGTCGACACCATCACTTTATTCAGCTCCCTCCCTCCCTTACCACCTTCAGGATTTCTTCTTTTTTCTTTTGTTGGTTACTTGGTTTCTTCTCTATCGGAGTTTTTCTTTCTCCCTGCTCGTCTTCTGCTTCTCCTTCTCCGTCGTCCTCTCTCTCTCTCAAGTTTATATGCCTGTTTGGCGGTACCTCTCCACGGAGACACCGGCAATTAAATGAAAATGGAATTACAATGAAATAGGGAAAAGATCGACACGGGCAGGTTAAGAACGAGGTTTGTACCGAGCAACTGTTACGGTCCGAGAAGTTACGACGATTAACTCAATTTAGCAATGCTACTTATCTAGCGTCATACCTATTCAAATACAATCAGTCTTTTTTCATAATTCCTAAAAACACAATGACCTCGATCAAACCCAACAAGATAGTGTCAATCATCGTATTATCATTCACAATAATACAGTGAGAACTAAAAGACTCCCATGTATTTACTAAGCTCCCGAGTATGGGCATATCGCCCCCAACCAAACGGAGATCAACAAGAGCGTCTGCAGCTGCCATCGCCGAAGCCAAGTCTCGCACACCTTGTAGACGCAGCTCGATCCATGCTCATTGTTGAAGACCGTCGAGGAAGTTGAAAAGCTTGTCTACCTCGAACATGTCGAGTATATTCAGCATCAATGACGTGAACTTCTTCATGTACTCTCCACGGTGCTGGTGTGTACGAGACTCTTCAACGCCTCCCTCGCAACCCAGTTCGCGTTGTAAGGTAGGAACTGGTCCGTTAGTTCCTTCTTCAAGGACTCCCAGGTATCGATCGCAGGACAGCCAACACTCAAGTCGTCCTTCACCCGCGTCCGCCACCACAACTTCGCATCTCCAGTAAGATACATAGATGTGATAGAAACCTGCTCCCTCTCAGGAATCCTTGCTGCCGCAAAGTATTGCTCCACATCCAACAGAAAGTTGTGCAGTACCTTCGCGTCTCGACTTCCGTCGAACTTCTGAGGTTCAGGGACTCTCACCCTCGAACACTCATTCTCACCAGAGGATTGTGCATCAACCGCCCTCTTAAGGATCACGACCTCATTCCGAAGATCCTTCTACTGGCTACGCATCTCCACGATCCGGCTCAAACTTTCCTCCATAGCTCCGCTCACACCAGATTCCAACTTAGCCACGCCCTCACGGAGCTAATCTAGGTTCTCCAAGACCGAGGTCTGCACATCGGGAGAAGCCTCACCCAGTTGGAAAAAATTTACAAAATATGGTTCGAGTTTCTAAAATTACCTAAATACCGCCCTTAAGTCACTGTTTCAAACCGCGACTTTAAATTATAAAAAAAAATCGCTGTTTGAAATAGCGACTTTGGTTGAAATTGGCAAAGTCATTGTCCCAAACAGTAATTTTGGGTGACTTGAGAATTTCTTTAGAGTCTTTTGGTGTTTAGGGCAAAGTCTCAGTTTGAGACTTTCCTTAAGAGAAGCTGTTTCAAACCGCGACTTTGCCCCAAACACCAAAAAATCCAAAGTTACGTAAAGTCTCTGTTTGGGACAGTGTCGCAATTTTAACCAAAGTTGTTGTTTTAAACCGCGACTTCTTTGTAAATTCAAAGTCGCGGTTTGAAACGGCGACTTAAGGGTGGTATTTAAGTAAATTTTGAAAATTTAAATTGTATTTCGTAAATTTTTTTTGAACAATCCGTAATTAGGTACAATCCTCGGGTAAGAACGATTGTATGGACACACGTACCCTACCATGGGAAAAATTTTAGTCAACAGCTACGTGAAAAAAATTGAGAGAAATTATTACGGTAAATAACGATTTTATTTTTGCAGTGTTAAATTAAAAAAAATTCTTCACCGAACACGAAGCTAATGACACCCCCTCCCCCAATCATTTTAATTAAATTACTATTGTCACGTCAAAAAGTGGAGGTTTGTTTATCTACATGGATAGTTTGCAAAATAACTGTCGAAAACGCCTTAGTTTCAAATTTAGAGTTACAGCGCACTTAAATCACGATTTGAAGTGCGAGTTCCAACGGAATCCTACGGGGAGTCCTCCTGTCAAACTTCGCTACTTGAAGTAGTAGCGAGTTTCGTAGGGTTTAAAACTCACCGATCAGACTTTTCCCCGAAATGTTGGCCGAACCCTAAAACCCAAATCGCCCTCAATCTTGGGCGGCCCCTTCCGCATCTATCCCTTGCTCCTGGTGACCTCCCGGCATGCTGCCTCCATCTTGGGCTTAGCGATTTCCTCCGTTGTCTTCCTCTCGGCGTACTTCCCCATCCCTCCGCCAGTAAGTATTCCTTCGTTTTCTTCCCCCATTACTCTCCCTCCGTAATACCTCCGTAAAGTTGACGTAGGTTTGTTCCTGATTAGATTCATGCATGTTTTATAGTTTAAGTTAGTTAGTTTGGTTGGCCGATTAGGGTTTGTGTTGTTTTTTTGTGAAATCGCGAATTGTTACTCATGGGTGTAACTATTGTGTTAATTAGGTCGAAGAGACTTAATATTGTCATGGAATCTATTTAAATTTTGATTTATGTAAATGGTAATGTGATCGATGGTCGGGATGGCGTAAATTATAACCGCCATCCGATTAGGAGGTGTCAGTTGCCAGTAAGCGCCTCTTATGTTGAGCAAGAAACAACTATATGTGAAGCCATTTGAATGAAGTTTGGAGATTTGTCCTAGATACCCAGTGTCATCTTATGATAACAAACAGTTTTAGATATGTCCTAGTACCGATTGAAGGAGACTATGATGTTAAAATGCTAGTTGACTTTGCAATTACAAGACTCAATAATATTCAGAAATTATTTGTTATTCGGGAACGTAACGAGCGAATTGAAGTGTCACAAGGTCAACATGTTGTGGACAGTAGAGTTGTAAAAACATCAAGAGTACATGTAGGGTTGACAGCGTCTATCTTTGAAAAAGTGTAGCTTTCAGACCACAAATGCACTCTTGATGTATATGGTTAAAAAGCTCTTGAAGTTTAGAATCAAGAAAAAATAACTTTTTATGCAAAAAGAGCAAGTAAAAATGCAACAGTATTCCAGACAAACACAAGCATTCGTCCTAAGGTCTATCCGGCATGAGAATTTCCAATGTGATCAACTGGAACACAGCTCACGCCCAATGGAATCAATCCAAAACACGTCCAAATTACAAGAGGTATGGGACTGATACAACCTGGTTTTGGTTGATTTCGATGTCGGAAACTCGAGATATGAACTTGGATACAAGAAGTGAAGAATTTGTCCATTCCGCATCAGCTGAAGAAGCTTTGCTTGTACACACATTCCTCGTGTGATTTATGCATAAAAAGGGATAGAAAGTGCTTAGACATGTTCTAAGGAAGAAAATAGAGGACTTTTATAGAGGAATGAAGTCTGAACGAGAAACTTACGTGGGCATTTGAACCCGTTGATCTCGAATGCATTTCGATCGTCGCCCGGGCGGATGAGGGTCGTGTTTTCACATGCGAAAGCATCGGAATATGCAAATGATTAGCAAACAGTGATGTACGTATGCTAGAAGCGGAGGTCACTGACTTAGAAATATGTTAATCGCAACGAATAAGCGAGTTCAAGACATGAGGTAAAACAATGCGCGTAATCGAACGACTCTCAACCACGACAGTTTTGCTGCCTCTCAGAAAGCATGTGTAACTTTCGACTCAGTCCATGAAAATGAGCCTACTTATACTTGAAAGGAAACTCTTCAATCCAGAAATCCAATAGTGAAATGAAAGAAAACTCTTCAATCCAGAAATCCAATAGTGAAATGAGTCCTCCCGCGAAGCCATGAGGCTGCGGGAGGTGGCGGTCAAGCCTTCCCTACCTTTGGACAAAGGAGAGACAGGTTGGGGACGCAAGGGGGGCTGCTCAGTCGTTGGGGATGGCGAGAGGAGAACACCGAAGGTTGTTCGGGGCTGCCGCCATTCTTTCTTGCCGCGGGCATCGACTAGTGAGGCTGCAGCGAGTTCTTCGCGGTTAGGTTGGCTAGGGGGTCTCCATGCTTCCTGAGCTTACCTTGGTCGGAAAGTTTGTCGGGAGGAAGGGGAGAGGCTCCGGAAGTTCTCGGAGGGAGAAGATTAGCTTGAGGAAGAGTTCGCGAGTGTATCCCACCCACCGTAGATCGTTCCCCTCCCTGTTTGTTTTATTTCGAAGGAGGCTTAAGGGATGGAGAATGGAAAAGGTCCATTGAATCATAGTTGGCAGCCATATCGTCCTTGGCATCCATGTGTCGAGGTATGTAAACAACCCATTGGAGAATCGATTGTCTCGTTGCCATCAAACATCCTTGAGGTATTATCCTATTTTTACCCATTGTCCAGGGGAGTTGGGATGGTTGCCCATGTCAGGTGGAGCGGATTTTAGTGTGACCGTCCACTGAGGAGGAAGGGAGGGAACTGCAGTTAGACGAAGGTAGGTAGGTAGGCGATCCCCGGGATAGCTCCAATTTGCCGCCGTCCAAAAACGGATCATTATGGGGTTTTCCACATCGAGATTGCCTTTGTCCTTCTTGGAGTTTGTCCGCACGTGTTGGGTGACCTTATCCATGTCCATGTGCAGGGAGTGATTCTAAGCTAAGGTGTCGGATGATGGAGCGAGTCCCCTCCTTGACTTTTAACACGGTGAAAATTTAGGGAGATGTGATCTTATAAATGAACATAAAGGTGTAAAGATTTAATGCTCATTTAACGTTAATGCTGCATCCGTTTTTTGTTCCCAAAATAGAACATCGGAGCGACGACACCATTAACGGGCTAAAGAAATCACTAAAAGACTTGGGGATTGATAAATCATGTTCAACGTATGTCAAAGTTGATTCTTTCAAAACACCACTAAAACAAATATCATTAATCGTGTTTAATCACGGTCAGGATTTAATTTATAAAGCATTTTTAATTATATCGTTAATCATGTTTAACATTTATATAAAAAAGTCCATTAACTAAAAGGGCGTCATCAATCACACTTGATTAGTGGTTAGGATGCGACTCATTTCGACTAGAACTGGTTGATTTTGCTCGGTAGCCTCAAATTTGGTCGAAAACTTTACCGCTTAACCGGAATGAGTTGATTGAATACTAACATTGAGGTAGTTCACAATTTGGGTATCTACAAAGGTTGCAAGTGGAGATTACGTGCAATTCAGCGGGCTTGTGACGACGAATTTGAGGTGACAATTGATGAGTCTCCTCACACTTGTCCGAATGCGATTCTTACTCGTGATCATATCCGTTTGGATTCAAATTTCATAGCTCTTTACTTTTGATTTTTTGTTAGAGAAGTGTTTGTCGTTAAAGTTTCTTTGTTGTGTAACGTCATGAAAGAGAAATTCGGTTACGATTTACCGAGAAGACGGCCATGACGGAGAGAAAGAGTACGTTCCGATATCTATGATTGATTTTCATACTCATGATGTAGGTGCTTCACAGTCGAACACAACTCCTCCCGCTCCGAAGATATCTCGTCCGGATCACGGGCCTCGGATGTTCGCAACTGAAGATGATCCTCCACTACAATCACAACTCAAATTGAGCCACAGCCCTATAGGTGGAGAAGGACCAAGGCTCGTGCTAGTAGAAATGGGTAAGAGAACTCGCAACTTCAAACCCCGGTTAGGGTTACGAGTGACGACGAGGGGGGAATTGTTATTCTACCTAACATGACTGGTTGCTAAATGTATTTAATTCTTAAAAAATAAATGAATATTTCAATAATGATGCTTGACTCTCGGAAAATACAGAGGGCCTACATTGTGGACGATGAAGGCAACCAGGAAGGCGTGTGATCACCTTAAAGCCCTGTGGCTACTTTGGGGACTTCTTCGACAGCGTCTTGCCGCTGCCCCTAAACAGCAGAGCCTAAATCTGGTTTTCTTTTTTTTTTTTTTCTTTCACTAAGAGTCGTAAATCCCTGACGTCGTCCCCTTTTACCGGCGTAGACACCGGATGAATAATGAGAGGCTGCTGTGACAAAGGGAAGGTGTTCCGTTCCGCACAAAAGTATGTCTGATTTGAACGAATGCTGGGCTTTATGTCAAATGGAATAAGTCAATTCTTCTTTCTTGCAAGCTTTAGCAGATTAGTGTGTTCTAGAGGATGTGCAGACACAGACTCTTGTTCTCTCCGTCGAGATTGGAATCCTAGGATTGCTGTAATGTTCATTCCACATGGTCGAAAACCCATGATTCCACGTAGCCAACCAGGGTTCCCACAACATCTGCAGCAGGACAGTTTTATGGCCAGTGCCAACAATTTCCAAGTGTAGAGAACGAAAAGAGCAACCAAAGAACTACACAGGATCAAACAATCCATCACATGTATGTATGTGTCTATTGTGGCTTTTAAAGGAGAAACCAGCAAGCTTCCTCCACAGCATGATCCAAAAATGGACGGGAAAAAAAGCGAAAGCAGAAAGGGGTTCAACAGTAATATGATCTGGAACACTAATAGCCGTAAGCTCGTCGTGATGTACAATAAACTTAAAAGAAGCTATAGAATATCATACATGTACAGCTGAAATGGCTTGAGTAGCTCAAGCCATAACCTGTCTATAATCTGCCTCGTATCCATATGAACATTCATCTCATTCGATTTGATTAACAAGGTACTGTTTGGACTGTTCCACCAAGTTCACGTTCACTTACCTTTTGTCTTTCATGCACCCCCATCCTATCAGGAACTCTTTCGCCTCATGTGATGCAGCACTCCAGGCGACCCTTCGAATAGGTCGGATAAATAATTTTCCAAATCCTCGGGCGTGTACTTAATGTACTTCCCAGAGTTCTTTCCACTCTCCAGCTGGCTTCCAAAACGTCCGACAAAGGAGCGGTATGCAGGAATCACCTTTTCCGAAATGGATAAGCGAAGCTCTTCCCTGAGTTGTTCATCAGGAACCTTCCATGCCGTTTGAATTCGATAGATCTCCTCGAAACAAGCATTGAAGTTCTTAAACCTATCCTTTAAAGCCATCCTACCAGCATTGCTTGAACTCCCTCCGCTAATGCCATCATCCTTCAAGCAAGCCAGAGCCTTGCTCCAGGAAGCTCTAAGATAGCCTGTCGCGTGTTGACGGATCAAGCCACGACGTTTGCGAACCCAATCGTCTCCCAGAAGATTCTTTAGCTCAGAATCCTTCACCTTTTGCACGATGTATAGGATATTATTCATCAAGAATATATACTGCATTGCACCATCCTCATACTGCTTAGACTTCTCTTCAAGGTTTTTTTCCAGAGAAGAAATCAACAAGAATAGATGCCGGGCAATGGGGGACATGCGTTCTTCCTGATTATTGTCCATGCCAACATCTTTCGGCTCATCCTCAGAGGTCTCCAGTAGGGAGTTCAAGGTCTCGCTGTAGACAACGAGTAACTTCAAATAATTCATCACATAACGCGTTAGTGGGTGTATCTCCCCGCCTTGCATAGGCTTCCTCGAAGTCTCTCCCCGCACGGCTTTCTCAAACTCAGCGAAAGTTCCTCTGGCAGCCGCACCTAATCCCGCCAAAACACCCTTAGCTTCTGCAGACTCAAATTCGTCGCCGATCATTGCCAGCAAACTGGGCATCGCATCGTCGAGAGCATCATACATATCCAGAATCCTGAATAGCTTCTCGGGTGACCTCGTACATATCGAAACCGCCTCGCCAAAGTTCAATAACTGCAGTATGCACCATCTTGTGGTCTCGTTAAAACAAGCATCTTTTAGGGAATCACGCCCGCTGAAAACCTGCTCGGAGAGCGCCTTTTCGCAGGGCAACAGCACTCTGACCCCAACCTTCACCGCCTGCACCCACTTCTTCATCTTCTCATCCAAGTCCTTCCAGTCAATCTTCTGCACGTCCACAATGCTCAGCTTCTCGACTCCAAGTATCACCAAGCACTCCTCCAGCGCTTCTCGTCGGACACTAGTGTAAGCCTGACAACACTCCTTCTCATAACCCGACCTTATCATTCTCTCCGCGATCTCCGTCAACTCGACGACGGCATCAGGGTTAATCAAGTCAACACACAAGTCGTCCCCTAAACTAATTCCCCTCTCATGAAAACAGTGACCACTACTCTCCTCGCCGAAACTGTCAAAGTCCTCATCAATCTCCCCCTCCGTGGAGGCAAAGGAGAGAGAAACCCTGCGGATGGAACCATACAGCCTGTCGGCATCCAGAGGGACGGTATTACGCACCAGGATGTGGCGGAATTCGTCCTCGAGGCGGGACATGGCGATCTGAATGGCAGTATCGGAGCGGTCAACCAGGCCCTTGTTGCTCTGGAAAGCTGGATCGTCGCAGAGAAGCAAGATCTCGTCGAGGGAGGAATAGTACTCGGAGGCCTCCTGGGGGGAGTCCTCCCAGGGGAGGTAGGGTGCGCGGGAGGTGGATTCGTAGCGGAGGATGACTCTCTCGGCGGCATCGTAGCGGTCCTCGATCTCGGAGGAGGAGCGGATCAAATCGGTGATCTTGGACAAGCGATTGTCGAAGCTGGAGAAGATGAGGAGCATATCCTCCCGGACTTCCTTGTTGGTGTTTAGTGACTTGAGGATCTGTTGAGCGGTGGCCATGACTCGGTCTTCCCCGACGGCGCCGGCAGCGGGGACGACTGGGGAGCCGTCATCGGAGGTAGCGCTGGGACTGGTGATGGGGGCAGCCATGACAGAGCCACCTCCGTCTAAAAAAAAAACCACCCGCTTCTTCTCCTCCAAAAATGATCGAAGAGAGATGGGAGTCTGATGACGTGGCTTTTGGGAGGAGGAGACGGGGGTTTGGTGCCTGCCTGGTTCGGGGGTCTTTGAGGGAAGGACAGAACAGAAGACGGGAGACATACGGTCGACTGTCGATTTGGGGGGGGGGGGGGGGTTCCTTCTGGGAGGGGTTGTGTGGAAATTACAGAAAAGCCCTCTCAGTTAGGTTATGATGGAAAAAGAAGAAAAAAAAAGGATAAAATAAAATCCAGGGGATTAGGAAGTATATTTTATCGTATCGAAGTCTGAAGACAATTAACACCCCGGACAGCCCGGTGGGGGGAGACAGAAAGACGAGAGGACCACGGTTTCTTTCAGTACCGTAAAGAGGCCACTTAATATGCTATTAGTTTTTGAAAAACAAAAAAGAATTAAATGATTTTTAATTTATAAATAATCACTTTTTGAAACGACTAAGTCATTTTAATTCATTGTTTCATATAGTTAAATTGAAATTCGTCTTATCAAAACAAAGAGACTATAAAATTCAAATTTACGAGAGTATTTTCCCATTTTAACGTACCAAAAAAATCCTCAAAATTAGATTATAAATTCAATTTTTTTTTTAATTACACTGCTCGATCCAGAGGTATTCTTTTGGCGAAGTAATCGTAGGGGCAGGGCTAAGCAAGCAAGAGACAAAGGGGCAGGCTCGGTCAATAATTTACTCGGCTTTTGGCACGCGGTCTTATTTTCAGACAAAGAGAAATGGACAGCCTCCTCCTCCTTCGATACAAACACGGATAATAACAGCCAAGTGTCGACCAGTTGGGATGGGTCGTAGGCAAGTGGGAACGTTGGACATTTCAACCGAACAAAAAGTAATGATGATGATCCTAGGTTTTCTCCTAATAACATCACCAACGGGAAATGAGGATGAGGTTAGGGGGTCCATTTTACCATCTCCATGTGTATGTAGTTCGTAGTTCGTAGTTGTAGGCATGTGAATCGGGTTCACGTGGTTCCCCCCTGTAAATAATAATAATAATAATTAAAAAAAAATGGGACGAAACCAAAAAAGAGAACCATTTCATTATCCTTTCGTCGTCGGTGTCCGTTGGAACTCATGCCATTCCACATACTTGGCTCCAAAAGATTATATCCCCCCACTGATATCCACACCGCCCGTTCCTCTTCCCGCCTGCCTTCCCAAGAGAGAAAAAACAAAGGAAAATCAACGGCTGTGCCACACACACACGAATGACACCAAAAAGTGATTGACTCGAGAATTTACTAGTTATCTGGGGAGGACCTGGACGATTTCTTCTTGGGAATGACCGTCTCGGGACTCCCAAGATCCTATCCATTGAAAGGAACCCAGTCTCCCCCTTCAAGTTTCAACCCAACCCATAAGAAGAAGTCTAATTACTGTTAGTTTGTAAGGAAAATCGTGAAAAACGGTTTGTGTTTTCACTGTTAGTCTAATATCATTCCAAAATTGTTGTCTCACTCAGCGATTTAAATTTGCAAATAAGTTTAAATGGTCGCCTTGAAATTTTTTTTTTTGGTTTTTGAGGCAAATATTTTAATTGAAACATGTCTTTAATTGAAAATTTTGTTGTTTGACATGACATATTTTCCTAGAAAACAGACTTTGTACACATTTTAGTAAAATTCACTATCTTAAACATCATCTTCTTTACGAATTCAAAATCGTTGTAATGACTTAGCGACGATATTTTTGAAAACTCAAACTCTCTATTTTGATAAATTTTTTTTCTTGACGTAGTTACAAACAACGAGTCCATCCCATGATATGATCCTCTCCTTGGCCTTCTTCAGAGGGCCGAGCCTCTTCTTTCTATAACGTTTCAATTACTTTTAGAAAGGGAGAATGTGACAAGGGGCAAAAATCGCCAAATAGCCCCCACAAGAACAGCTCCCATCCCCGAAGTGGGGGGGAACCTACGGGCATCCCTGAATACGATCCTTCTCCCAGTAACTGCAGGTATCAGCTTGATCGTGTTGTGGCCGGCGGTCATTGCAAATTCTATGGGACTGAACCAGTTGTAAAGGAGCCCAATCCCCTGAATTGATGAGCCCGAGAGCCATGGCCAACTTCTTGATGTGATTCGATGCTAACCTCGCCTCTTCCTTGTCGACTTTGATGCGGCAAAGAATCGTGAAGGGAATGGAGGCTTGGAGTCAATACGAAGGTTGCAGATTGCAGAGGAAGAAGTTGCAGCTTTATTACTAAGAGACGTTATTTCCGTTAGAAGGTAGGCTGATGGGCTAGGCTGTTGTTAATTAAGCCCATAAACGAACTTGGTCCACCAGGCAGTAGCCCACGCTGACAGAATCAGTTAAGGGGGGCGCGGAGGAGAGAGAGGGAGTTAGCGTTGTATTGCGTGTCTGTTGAAGGAAAGGGAGGGGGTGTGCAGAGGTTGTTAGGAGGGAGGAACGAGAGTGAGTTGGGGTGCCGGAGGTGTCAGTCGACGGTTGTAGTTGGGGTGGTGTGAAACAATTCCGATAAGGTTTCTGGTGCATCAAGGGTATCAGAGCAATCTGTCCTGGTAACCATGGTGGACACTCGCTACAACGAGCTGAAGAAGGACCTGGAGACGACGAATGAAATGGTTGGCGGGCTGGTTGATCGGATGGAGATGCTGACGAAGCAGATCAAGGATATGCAGATTCAGTCCGATGCAAAATGGGAAAAGGTACAGGAACACTTCAAAACTACGGAGAAAGGCTCACCGGTCGGAAGGGGAACAGAGACGGAGGTGATGGTGGCGAGACCTGTAAATTTCCGACCCAACTTGGGGGAGATGACATTGTCACCGACCGATAGTGCGTACCACTTCACTATGCCTAAGATAGAGTTTCCGGATTTCGATGGTACCAACTTGGAGGATTGGCTTTACAAAAGTAATCGCTATTTTGAGCTCGAGAAGGTCCCTGAGGGTAAGAAGGTACAGCTAGCTTCGCTGTATATGTTTGGTGCAGCCCTTCAATGGCATTATACCTTTGTTAGGAACCGCAGCAAGGAAACTATCCTAACTTGGGAAGAATACATATCGGCGCTGTCAAAGAGGTTCGGAAAAGATGTGTTCGAGGATCCTATGGGGCGGATGAAACATTTGAAGCAGGAGGGTGAGTTATCTAACTTGTATGTGTACATAGAGGAGTTCGATAGCTGTCTACGGAGGGTTTTGGAGAAGGTGGATCTGCCTGTTTCGTTCCAAGTTAGTTTGTTTATCAACGGTCTCAAGGAAGAATATCATAACACTCTCTGGTTGCTTAAACCCCTAGACCTGCTAAGTGCGCAAACCAACGCTCGGATTCTGAGTAGGGATGTGCCACCGGAAGTTAATACCACTGGGCGCAATAGATGGAGCAGAGGACCAGTTAGACAACTGCCTGCAGTTTTCGAGGAAGCGGGAGGGCTTAGAAGGTCCCTTCCCTCAGTTCCACAATCACCTGCGGTTATGAACCGAAATTCATCGTTCAAGAAGGGTGGTGGTGTTGGTCAGTCGGAGAACAGACCACAGGAGACGGAAAATTTGATTGCTGGTGGTGTTCGGAGAAGGTTGAGCCAGGAAGAAATGGAGGAACGAAGACTTAAGGGCTTATGTTTCGGTTGCAACGAGCCATTTCACAGGAATCACAGATGTTCTAAACGCCAACTGTTCTCTTTAATAGTAGAAGAAATGGGAGCAGAGGACGAATTGGCAGAGGATAGGGAGCTGACGAATCGTTATGAGGAAGCGGTGACAGAGGAAGTTAAGGTAACATTACATGCATTAAATGGAGAAATGAGTAACCAGGGAGCTCAGACCATGAAGATTACCGGGCATTATGGCAAGCGACCTCTTCATATTTTAATAGACTCCGGTAGCACTCATAACTTTGTGGATGACGGAGTGTTAAGAGGGATGAATATTGCAGCTATTTCCATTCAGCCAGTGAAGGTTCTAGTGGCGGATGGAAGACGGTTAACTAGCAGTCGGATGATGAGGAATTTCAAATGGCGGATGCAGGGTCATATATTTGCTGCTGATTTCTATATCTTGCCACTGCAAGGGTGTAAAATGATTCTGGGGGTACAATGGTTAGCACAACTTGGAGATATTATGTGGAATTTTCAATCGGGCAAGATGACTTTCCAATGGGCAGCTCAGGAGGTAGTTTTATATGGTAATGTTGAGGAGGGGACAACCACGATCTGCCAGCCGATAAATGGGAAGAATTTAAACAAGCTTGCTCACAACCAGCTGACGACCCTACTGTGGAACCCAGAATATATTATCTTACACCAGTTGCAGACTGAAAAAGACATGGAGCCCTCTGTGGCTGCTATTTTAGAGGCTTATCAGGAAGTTTTCCAAGAACCACATGGACTACCTCCTTTCCGGGAGCACGATCACTCAATTAATTTGAAGGAGGGGGTACAAGGCGTGAACGTCTGGCCTTACAGGCACTCCTCTACTCAGAAGGACATTATTGAGCGCATGGTGGCCGAAATGTTGGAGACAGGGGTGATACAGAACAGCCACAGTTCCTTTTCCTCTCCTGTTGTGTTGGTTAAAAAAAAAGACGGCTCGTGGCGTATGTGTATAGATTACAGGCAACTCAATCAGCTTACTATCAAGGATAAGTATCCGATTCCTATAATTGAGGAATTGCTTGACGAGCTCTACGGTTCAGCGGTATATTCCAAGATAGACTTGCGTGCCGGGTATCACCAGATCCGCATGGTCCCAGAAGACGTTTACAAGACGGCTTTTCGGACACACGAGGGACACTACGAGTTCTTGGTCATGCCCTTCGGGCTTACCAACGCACCATCCACCTTTCAGGGCCTGATGAATTCGATATTCAAGCCGTATTTACGCAAGTTTATCTTGGTATTCTTTGACGATATCTTGGTTTACAGCACGAGTATGACATAGCATGTGGAGCACTTACAACAGGCCTTGGAAGTCTTACGACAGAATGCGCTCTTCGCAAAATGATCTAAATGCACCTTCGGGTGTGCTCGCGTGGAGTATCTTGGTCATTACATTGATAGGCAGGGAGTCTCGACCGATCCAAAGAAGGTTCAGGCTGTTCGTGACTGGCCCGCTCCGACCAGCGTGAAACAATTGCGCGGCTTCCTGGGTTTAAGTGGGTACTATCGGAGATTTATTCGGGGATATGGTGTTATATGTCGACCACTTACCAATTTATTGAAGAAGGAAGTTTTCCAATGGAATTCGGAGGCTCAGGATGCTTTTAATCAGCTCAAGATACTGCTGACGTCTGCTCCCATACTTGCTCTTCCTGATTTTTCATCTGACTTTGTAGTGGAGACTGATGCTTGCTCCACAGGGATTGGCGCGGTCCTTATGCAGCAAAATCACCCCATTGCCTACCTTAGCAAGGCCCTTTCAGCAAAACACCAAGCTCTGTCCGTATATGAGAAGGAACTCCTCTCCATTGTTCATGCTGTAAGCAAGTGGCACCATTACCTGAGTGGCCGACATTTCGTGATCAAAACCGTTCACAAGAGCCTTAAGTACCTGCTGGAGCAACGTTTACACACGGAAAGCCAGTTTAAGTGGCTGTCTAAACTGATGGGATACGACTATGACATATTATACAAGCAAGGCAAAGACAACTTGGTAGCCGATGCTCTGTCCCGAGTTCTTGGCTCTTCTCTGTTTTCTATGATCGTCTTAGATGATTGTCCGACTCTTCTGAGTGAAGTCAAACAGACTTGGCAATCTGACACCAACCTGCAGAAACTACTCTCGGGATTGCAGGACGGCAGCTTCACTTCTTCTTTGTACAAATGGCATCAAGGGTTGCTTAAGCGAGGCTCTCGGGTTGTCGTGGGAAACGATCCTGCTGTCAGACTCAAAATAATCAAGATCTTCCACTGTGGTTCGGTGGGAGGCCATTCTGGAGTTTTGGCTACCACAAAAAGGGTGGGCCGTTACTTCTTTTGGAGGGGGCTGGATCGGGATGTTCGAAATTTCGTTAGGAGTTGCGATGTGTGCTTAAGGTGCAAGTACGAGAATGTTGCATCTCCGGGGCTGCTGCAACCTCTACCTATTCCAAATGGTGTACGGCAGGAAATTTCCATGGATTTCGTAGAGGGGCTGCCCCGATCACAGGGCAAGGAGGCTATCTTAGTGGTGGTGGATCGCTTGACAAAATATGGTCACTTCTTGGCACTGTCTCATCCGTATACAGCTAAATCAGTAGCCCAAGTCTTCTTTGATAATATCTTTAAGTTGCACGGCTTACCGCTAACCATCGTGAGTGATAGAGATGCGGTTTTCCTCAGCCGATTTTGGCGGGAGTTGTTCAGGATGCAAGGAGTGGAGCTACACCTCTCTTCAGCCTACCATCCCCAAACGGATGGCCAGACCGAAGTGGTCAACCGGTGTCTCGAAACCTACCTACGCTGCATGACGAGTGATAGGCCCCAGGACTGGAGTAAATGGTTAGCTTTGGCCGAATGGTGGTACAATAGTACTCATCATTCCACTATCAAAATGTCCCCATTTGAGGCTCTTTACGGGTACGCACCACCTCTCCATATTCCTTACTTCCCTTCAGATAGTGTTGCAGCTGAAGTTGACTTGGAATTGCGGACCAAAGAGGAGCTCATTCAGCTGCTTCGCTTCCACATGGATCGGGCTCAACACCGGATGCGCCAGTTGGCGGATAAACGCCGTTCGGAGAGGCATTTCGCTATAGGAGACATGGTTTACATTAAATTGCAGGCATATCGTCAGACAAGCGTGCAGCGTCGTGGCAATCAGAAGTTGTCCCCCTTGTTCTACGGCCCCTACAAGGTGGTGGACAAGATTGGCCAGACTGCATATAAGGTGGCTTTGCCAGAGGGATCTTCTATTCATCCTGTGTTTCACGTCTCAAAAATCCGCGCCAGCATTCCAGACTCCACCTGCGCTTCTACTGACCTTCCTCAGGAGGTGGACCTTTCGTCACCGATTCCCGTGGCCATTCTGGCTCGCAAATTGGTGAAACGTGGTAACCGCGCAGCCACTAAGGTTTTGGTGCAGTGGAATCCAAGTTCGGGAGCTGAAGCCTCGTGGGAGTTCCTATATGACCTCGAGCGTCGTTTTCCAGCGTGCACACTTGAGGACAAGTGTTCTTAAGGGGGGGCATTTGATGCGGCAAAGAATCGTGAAGGGAATGGAGGCTTGGAGTCAATACGAAGGTTGCAGATTGCAGAGGAAGAAGTTGCAGCTTTATTACTAAGAGACGTTATTTCCGTTAGAAGGTAGGCTGATGGGCTAGGCTGTTGTTAATTAAGCCCATAAACGAACTTGGTCCACCAGGCAGTAGCCCACGCTGACAGAATCAGTTAAGGGGGGCGCGGAGGAGAGAGAGGGAGTTAGCGTTGTATTGCGTGTCTGTTGAAGGAAAGGGAGGGGGTGTGCAGAGGTTGTTAGGAGGGAGGAACGAGAGTGAGTTGGGGTGCCGGAGGTGTCAGTCGACGGTTGTAGTTGGGGTGGTGTGAAACAATTCCGATAAGGTTTCTGGTGCATCAGACTTCCGGAAGCAAATGCCTCTCCCCTTTTCCGGTGGCAACCCCTCGTGTCCATTCTTTCGAAACCCTTCTCCCCACATACTCTCCTTCCGGCGAGTCCCCCACGCTATTATTTTTGTCAAAAGCGTCGTTCCTTCCGGCGACGCCCCCTAATCAATTTATTTTTTTTGTTTTTCTTTTTTAACTAACCCTCATTTCATATGGGGTTATGAATATAAATGAGCCCAACTAAGCTTGAATATTGTTCGCCTCTATTTATACCTTATAACTTTGGGTCGTCGATTGTGATTTGAGTAGAGCATCACCAATTAGTTAAGTCGATTCAAGGAAATTCTAATTTACCAAATTAGTAAATTGCATCAATTTAGTTGATGATCGACCAGGAGAGAATTCTCCGAGGATTCTTATGGAGGATTCTTCCCAGAATCTAATTGATCAATGTCTATTTGGTCGATCTATTTAATCGATTCTCCCATGGAGAAAATCTACAGATTTTTTGGATAATCTTGAAGATAGCAGGTAAAAGATCACATGTGGAATTTGAACAAATGGAAGTTGAAGGATCAAGAATAATCGTTATTGAAGATTCTCTATAAATAAAAGGCAAGATGAAAAGATAAATACATAGGACATCAACTCATAGGAAATCTTTAGGACATCCTTGTGTAATCTGTTCAACGTTCGTCAATGGAAAGTTTACTTTCTTCCTCTTCCCCTTATTCTTTTTTTTTTCTTCTTGAATCCGATGGGTCACCACGGTTTGATTGCGACGTCGGATGGTTTAATTCGCAAACACGTTTTTGGTGCGGTGAGCATGGAATGAACTGCTACGCGAATGTAAAATTCGTTGAGAAATTTGTTCGATCGCCTGACGAAGATTCGGATGAGGCTTTGAAAATTACCCTCCGAGAGTCAGATGGGCGAATATCTATAAACACTATCCTCCAATATATAACGGATTGCCTAGATAAAATGTATCGGGACTTAAAAATTTTGCGTAGCACCGAAAGAGTTCTTATTAAACCCGACAAATAGCCCTCAAGAATCGACCAATGCGTGATGCTTTAAAGATCCAATGATACCGAATTATGTGACGCTTTCAAAATCCAGTCGCCTGAATCTATCATGCCATTCGAAAGCGTAAAAATGCATGTTCCCGGTAAAAATCGAAAAATGGATGATAAGGGTAATACACAAATGTGCGACACTAAGAAAATTCAATTAATCAAAATCATTACGTTATTCGAAAAAATGAATTGTGAAAAGACGTATAATAATATGATTCATCGACTAGGGACAAAACTCAAGCTAAATTATTTTAAATTTTATTAAGCTCGAGCCCCAGCTCGAACCTACAATATTATAGTAGAGCCCGAACTTGAGCCGGGTGCGTCTCGGCTCATTTACGTCATAATGCTGGTGCCTTTGCGATCAGCCAAGGCAGGAGGAATGAAAATGTCGACCTGCCAGCATCGTGATGTCTACCAGAAGGAGCAAAAGAGAGTTTGTTCCTAAATAACGTTGGTCCGAAAATTATTTCGTCAAATAAGGTTGTAACTTTCGAAATTCCTCAACTAATGCAGCGAAATCGGCCTTACAAAAGCCGACTTCGATCATGAAGGAAGTCGGCCTTTATAAGGCCAACTTCATGCCATCCATTTTTCCCACATGAAGTCGGCCTTTGTGTTAAAAAAAATCATTTTGGGTTACTAAATCGTATTTAAGGCAGGGGAGGTAAGTCGCTATCAATCATTGAAGGGGGAGGGGGGTAAACCCAATGAAAGAAACCCCAAAAAGACCTGCGACTTGCTGTGCTGGACCTCCCCTGTCATTTTCTTTCTCTGATCCTTCCTTTTACCCATTCACCTCCCCTACCTCCCTCCCTACCCTGTCCCTAACTGGCTGGCCCGCTAGGAATACTGTTACTAACATCCCCTATTCCCTTATGTCTTCGGACAAGACATTTCCAAGGGTCGTACGTAAAACGAGCGAGGCATATATTCCCACCTCCCATCTTTTTTATGAAATGGGCGAAGTCGGCTTTTGTAAGGCGGACTTCCTTCAGGTATCAATGAAGTTGACCTTACAAAGGCCGACTTTATACGTTGGGTATGATCAACATAAAGTTGGCCTTTGTAAGGCCGACTTCGCTTGGGGTGAGATGAACGAAGGAAGTCGGCCTTTGTAAGGCCGATTTTGCCACCTTAGTTAAGGAATTTCAAAATTACGACTTTATTTGACGAAATAATTACGTGATCAATGTTATTTAGGAACAAAACTCGAGGAAAAGATAGTTGGACGTGGGAACGGAACAAATCTCGGCAGAGGTAAGCACAGCACAGGACAGAACAGTAGAGAATGGCAGGCGGGCCCGTTCAGGTTCCGCTCAAGATTATCAATTTTGATGGCCCGTGTGGACTTTTCAGTTAGCGGACAGACGGCCCGATAGTGTTGCGGTCCAATTTCAGACCCCAGGGTAACTCGCCGCCGGAGAAGAATTGGTTTCGGCTTCCCTCCGCTTCCTCCTCCACCATGGCGCCCCCGGAGCACCGCCGCCAGTTCAAGCGGCCTGCAATTTCCGACCAGCAGAGACGGCGGGAAGTGTCCCTCCAGCGTCAAGCGCAGAATCGCCTCGACGCTCAGCACCGTGCCCGATGCCTCGCGTCCTCGGCTCTCTCCTTCGAAACCGCCGAGTGCGAACCCGAATGTCCCGAGGTGGAGCTCGAACTTGGTTCGGAGAACGAAGGGGACGGAGGGGTGGGTTCACCACACGAGGAGTTCGACGTGCGTAAGGCTTCGAAGCTCAGGGGTGCACAGGCTCGGAAGTGGTTCGCGAGGCAGCTCATGCTTCCTGAATGGATGATCGACATCCCTGATCGGTTGAGCCTAGAATGGTTCTTTTCCCCCTCCCCCTTTTACACTCATCTCTCTTAGCCGAGTTGGGCTTAAAAGATTGTCTCTATGCATTGTTAGCGAAGAATGTGACTATCGGCCTAGTAATTGCCGAACTTTGAAGAAATTCCTGTTTGATCGGGGTTCGTTGTTTTTGTGTAGGTATGTGTTTGTTCGACCTTCTGGAAACCGATGCTTTGTAGTGTCATCAAATGGCATAACAGTCAGCAGACTGCGAAATGGGAGTATCTTGCACCGTTTTCCTTCAGCTTTACCTGGTGGATCCCGATCAAGGGATTCTTCTGGACCTGCTCAGACATATTCTATTTTGGACTGCATATTCCATGAGGTACCCTATCTTCCTTCATCGAGGGTTTTTGGTGTTTTGTGTTAGCTGAATCAGCTTCAGAAACACGAGTATGCTGTTATGCAGGCTGATCAAACATATTACGTGATAGACATGGTTTGTTGGCGAGGATACTCGCTTTATGATTGTACGGCTGAGTTCAGATTCTTTTGGATAAACTCCAAGCTTGCTGAATGTGGAGCCTGTGAACCTCCATCTCAAAATCACCGTTACAGATTTAGTCCAGTAACGGTCTACAACTGTGATCATGGTGGCCTAATTGCAGCATACACCGGACCAGTGCCTTATGCCAAGGATGGGCTTCTGTTCTATAATAAGTAAGCCTTTTTTTGTCATTTGATGAGCCTATAATGTCATGCAGCGATCAACATGTATCAACTGAATTTGTTTGTAGCTGGGAACTAATAACCACTGTATTTGATAGTCCGAAGGTTTTGGGGCTATTAGATTTACTGTAAATGTGGAGATACGATGAATCTGACTTATATTTTCTATGCTACATTGTTTTATTTGGGTTCTTGGGCGATTTTAGCCTGGATTGGTCCAGTAAACATCACATCTTGATTTCCATGTCAAAGGAATGAGTCATCACTCTGTTTTAACTGCTTGGATATTCCCTAAGTTCTGATAGGTTCATGATTATCGCTTCTCTCTCTCTCTCTCTCTCTCTCTCTGAGTCTTAGTTTCATTGATCTCATCTCCTTCATTGACGTGTAATCTACTTATTCAGCCCCCCCTCCCGGCAGCTTTCGTTGTATTGGGGAAATCGTACAAATCGTATCTTTCTTGCAATTTTTACTGTTTTAGCTTTCCTCATTTGTTGTTACTGACCCCACCTAGTGCGATTAAGATTTGATTATTGTTGTTGAAATGTGTATGCATGTGTTCTATGTGCCTTCAAACCTTTTCTCGTTGCTGTTGATAGGCAGGCACATTATCAAACTGGGAATACACCCCTAGCATTAGTATGGAAGGACGATAACTGCAGTCAGTATGTCATTGATACCGACAATAAAGGGAACATACCAAGCAAGCAACATCTAGTTTTGGAACTACAAGATGATTTAAAAGTGACGACATCAGATGATCCTCATGTGGAATTTTGCTGCATGGACAGGGGCTTCGTTCAGAAGGTATGAAATATTCTATTTTAATCAATTTTGAGTCTGCATTGATTTAGTGGTACATGTTATGAGTTGGAGGAGCATCCTATAAAGCGATGATGAACAATGTGGTAATTTTGTTCCCTTATGCAATTTTAAATATCAGTCAGGCTTGCAGCCAGGCAATCTCCTTCGGTTTGCAATTGGTGATGGTGGATTAGGTCTAGCGGATGGGAAGGTTGTGAGTGCTGATCTCGAGTACCTTGGCAAGGTGAATAGAGCGCGTGGTTTTGCAGACAGTTATTCCAAGGTAGGTACTTCGATATAATCTTCTTTCCTTTTTTTATAAGTAATATGATCTTCTTTCGCCATAAGCACAACCCAATCAAAAACTGCTAATCTCACATCTGACAGAATATTAAAAGAATGGCATTGGCAGACGAACCGAGCAATCTGTAAATAGCGGGCCTTGAGTATTTCATGAGTTAATGAAGGAAGCCTTGTTTATGCGGTTGGTTGATGATTTGCTGGTGGACATGTTATGCAGGTTATCTTTCAGTACACGGTCAGGCGATCACCCTTAAAAATGGAAGATTTACTATTTTCTCTTAGTTCTGGAAATGATCTAGAGAATCGACCTGCTGATGTTGAAATGGCCGGGGAATGAAGTCATGTGGATATTGTAAGCTTATTTCCATTTTACATATCAGCAAGGTTGTGGAACATTGCATTGAGGTAATCTATGCGATGGAGATGTGGACTGTCGGAGTCAAAATATTTTGGCAGTTATTCAAATAGCAAATACAGTTGTGGTATCGCTGTAGCTGCTGGCTTGTAATGAGGCTAACTGCAAAGTTTTCCTCGGACCATATCATTGTCTGGTGTTGGCCGGCTTTTAGGGGAAACATGGCCTTATTATATATAATGGTATTATTTCAAACCCTCTTCACAAGTATACCTGCAATTATGACTAAGATGCCAGGGTCGTCTTTGCACAGCTATCCTGAACACAGGCCAGGACATCCCTGTAGTCTCTAGTTATGGTAAAGGAATCATAGACCTTGCCATCACTGCTTTTCTTGTATTCAAACAGGAGGGAGGATTGGTTGAATGCTGTTAACTTGACGAATCCGAAGTCATAATCCCTATAAAGGCTCCAATTAGGAGTAATATCGCTGAACTTTGATAGCTGACTTCCTCCCCCTCCCACAACAACATGGATGGTTCCTCTGGGGATGCCCGAATAATGATTCTTCTCTGAGGTCACACACTGGTTCTGCTTGACAGGAACAGAGAGGAGTTCATCCCCAAATTCCATTGAAGATGATTGCAGGCATTAGTACATATCCTAAAAATTCTTCCGTACCTGGTAAATGGGGCATGTCCTTTCGTAGTTGTGCACGTGTCCGTAGAAGGCAATGTCTACTCTGTATTTCTGCCACAGCTTCTGCAGGCTTTCCCTTCCCATAGGCTCTTCAAAAGAGCCTTCCATGCCATACCAGTAGCCAGAGGAATATCCAAGCACACGATGAGCAGCGAAGATCAACCATGGCTGCTTCTGCCTGTCAACAGAAGCAAGGCACTTCTCGATGAACTTGTACTGCTCTGTTCCCTCTCTCCAGTCATGTTCCGAGTCTGCTATGCAGAAGCGAAACATGCCGTAATCCGTGGAATACCTGCAAGCATTGGATTGCATTCAAAAGAGACATTTTTGCATGAAGTGGACCGTTCACTCTGTTTAGTAAAATAGAAAACCAGCGACAAAGGGTGAATTCTCATCCTAGAAACTCTTTGTAGATAATTTGCCCTCAGAAATCCCTCAAATAATTTAAATCATTTAAAATTATTAGAGAGGACCGTGGATAAACATATATTATGAATGTCCACCTGAGAAAACTGAACAGCAAATGAAATGCAATTACAGTTCAACCGCCTGTGAGTTACTAATAACAGGGAATCTTCTTGGGTGAAATGGGACTTACCAAAACTTAGCTCTGTTGTCGGCAGGAACGTAAAACATGGTCTCAGCCAGTACCCCACATTCCCCACCAGAATCTGTGGTGTTGTAAAATGATCCGGAATTTGGCCAATCACGTTCATGGTTGCCACTGCAAGTCGAGAAGACATGCCATTCATAACAGATCCTTCATGTGCTCAATGGCAGGAAGGAAACCAAATTCAACAAGTAGCCGTGTAGACAGACCTTGCAATCATATACGGAACGGTTGACGTGATGGGCCCTACCTGTGAAGTGAACTGATCCCATTGAGAGATGTAGCCATTTGCATACACAATGTCTCCGATATGGAAGACCATGTCAAAGTTCTTCAAATCACTGATCAGTTGGTCAGTAGTATTAAGCGACCCCGGCTGATAATTACTATACTCATTTGAGCCATCTCTCTCTGCCTGATAAAGATAGAGGTCCAGAAAGCGTCAGAAACATGGGCAAATCAATATCTATTATCGTCTGGAATGCCACGTCCCACTTAAATTGTGGGAACTTCTGTTCAATGCAGCACATCAATAAAGAAAAAATAATCTAAATGATATTGTCCAATTGGACATTTTTCTTTAACAATATCCGCTACAGATACAAGGTTACCTTTCCCATATCACCAAACACAATCACACGTTGCAAAGAATCTTGCCCTGGATAAGGTGATGCCTTGAAAGTGTAGTTCCGGCTCCAAATATAAGTCCCATTAAACAGGCGATGACCCAATTTGTAGGTGTATCTACACCAAATGAGCAGATATAAGAACCATCATAGCAAAATGCAGACAGCTCAAAGAAATTCCACATATACTAACAGAGCGTTTGGCCAGAGATCTTTCAAGAAACTGGTATGGATGAAGCCAGGATCGCGCCAACCAACTGTCCTTGCAGGTGCTCCTACAATTGCATTTTCTTCAGTACTTGAAATATATATTCACAACACTGTAAGCAATGACTGAGCCATCAAGCCGTAATAGCATCCCCAGCCACAGAAAGTGAAGCTGTCTTTCGGAATAGAAAGTTGAGATATTCTCAAGCAGCAACCAGTATAATTTTCCATGGAGTTTTCCCTACCCCAAATATTTAACTGGAATAGGCAAATTAAGAGACCACCCGAGAAAAGTTCAAGGCCACGCAATCAATTGCGCAAGACTATGTATCACGAACACCTCACTGCACCATTAATTAAGGCAGGCTGGACCACAAAATCCAACATAGCAGCCAGAGTTCCAGAAGAGAATCACTACCACACATGCTGTTCCTATCAAATGTCAGCGTTCCAGCTGCAGACCGAGTTTGGATTCCTTCCTTAAAGCCCCATTCAACAAAAGGGATGGATTCCTCTAAACTGTAGCCACTAGTCCATGTAACAGTCATCTGCAAAGAATCAGAATGATCATAGCACCAAATAAGTGCAGGAGATTGCAAGGCAAAAGTTAACAGAGACACATTCCTACTATTTCTTTCTTTGAGAGGCATCAGCAATTGTAGAAACGAAATTTCATCGTCTTTGTCATATAAGCATGTTAACGGAATGCCGCCAAAATTCATCACCAGCCTCGAGTGATCATGACTAAAAGTTTCATGTAAAAGACTTCACTAAACAAAAAAGTTACCTCATTCCAGGCCTTTCCTTGAGCAAGGCGTGGGTACAAAGGCGCCTTAGGATTCAGGAACGAGATTGAATTGGATATTGCGATCAGTTTTGGCTGGAAATTAGAGGAAAAATAATGGTCAACATCCAATGGAATCGTAATCAGGAGGACCCTTGTGCTCGAAGAGATAAAAATAGTTGAGAAAAATATGCAGAGGGTCCTGACAAGCAGCGATGGACACACATTCGATAATCCGCCGGAGAACAGTCCGAATGAGAAATCACCCCGCTGATTGATCAACTGAAACTTCAAGGAAGCATTGCCGTTGGTCCCATAGTACGGGTTTGATTCGTTGGCAAATTTATACTGGCGACATCAGATGAACAAAGCAGGGGGTCAGTAGTAAGTCAACGAGCGCATCATCATGATTTAATGCAATCGAGGAGAATCAAAGAATGGTCGCCTTGATGGGGGCGGAGCAGATATACGGAGGCTGGTCCTTGGTATCATTAGCCTCGAAGCATGTGGAACCACTGAAAGAGAGAGCAAACAGAGAGATACACCATAAGAACCCTCGTGGCCGATGTTCATTATTAGCAAGCAAACCAAAAAAAAAAAAAAAGAGAAACAGATCCAAAGGAGGAGAAGTACATACATGAATTTAGAAGGCGAGAAGACTCCAACCCAGTCGTCGGAAGAAGGATTAGAGGAATGGAGCAGGACAGTGACCCACTCAGTATCCTCACCCTGGAGTCCAAGCAGAAGCGGATGAGCAGTGATGGAGGAGGAGGAGGAGGAGGAACGGAGGCTGACGGTGGCCTTGTGGACTGCGATTTTGGAGAGAGGTTGGTCCCCGAGTCCACCATGGGAGTGGACAGGGGAAGTGATCAGGCAAAGGCAGGAAGACCACAACCACAACACCGCCACCGCCACCCGACCGACCGACGACGATGGCGGGTCCTCCATTTCTGATTAAAACGGATTGAGCTCACACGCTTACTCTTCCTACTTTTTGAAATATGTAATCCCCACAAAGAGACTTTTGGTTTTGTTTTGTTAGACTTCTGACTCAGGACGAGGGGGGATGGTTTGATTGGATGACAGCTCCGCCATGGACCCCCCCATATTGGGCTGCGGCAGCCTCTTTCTTCCCCCAAATGGGAACAGCGATACTCGCCCAAGTTTCCCTCACTGGGAATTTCTCGACGACTGACCGACGATAAAATCCAAATCAAATAGAAGGAAGCAATGATGATTTATATCTAGTCTAATGGGCCCGAGGCTTGGAGGAGGAGGAGGATCGAGGCCCAAGACCAAGCCCAGGCCCAAGCCCGTCTTTCCACTTCCCTTTGTTCTCCCCTCCTTTTCCTTTCCGACCTGTGATCGTCCCCATCTCTGCATGCACCTTCTTCTTCACCCCTGTGAGAAATCCGAGAGGTGTTACCCAAATAGGAGCGGAAGTCTCCCCCCCCCCCCCCAAGAATTCTGTGATTTCGTTTCGTTTCGTTTGGCTTCGTTTTCGTCCTCCATCCGATTTGCGTAACACTAAGGTCGTCCATGGAGGTGGCGGAATTGAAGGGGGTGATCCGAGATCTTGAAAACCTCAAGCTTTCCATCCCACAAGATACTTCCCTTCATGCCTCCCTCTACCAGGTCCCTCAATCTGCTCCTCGATTTTATGTCCGTGATTCTCATTTTCTGAATCGCCGGGAGAGAGACATTGTTTTCGTCTCTTTTATGTTTTCTCAGTTGATGTCGCGAGTCGGCCATCTTATGGAAGTCGCTAAATTTGCGCCATCGAGGCGGGAAAAAGTCAAGGTTTATGCTTTATAACCCCCTCCCCCTACCCAATCCTTTTTCTTGTCTTACTTTGCCATGCCCCTGCTTGTTTGGCTTTCGTCATCGTCATCCTGTTTGTGTCGTCAGGATATGAGTGCGGAGGTTGTGGATAGTAATCCTTACAGCAGGCTCATGGCACTCCAGAGGATGGGAATTGTAGATAATTACGAGAAGATACGGGAATACTCGGTTGCCATTGTTGTCTGTACTTTTCCCTTCCTATCTCCACATTTTTTTAATGTTGCCCCAATTGCGTAACTAGCGAGCTGCAGACCCATCTGGCGGAGAAATTTGCTTTCCTGTAGGGATCTGAGAAGATTGTCGATTTGTTTCTTCCTCTCACTTAAAAGAAACCTGTCTGAATAGTCCCATATTATTTATTAAGTTATTCATTCTCAGAGGTTACAATCGGACTTTTGGTTTTTGCGAGTGATAATTTCTGGGACAATTCAGATGTTCTTTGGCAGGAATTCGCCTTGTCATGCGTATTAAGTTTCTGAGCAAATGCAAAGGGGACATTGCCTTTTCCCTGTTTCTTACCGCATTTCTGTTTTCAGTTGATATTTCCTTAGTTTGACATTTTGTGTACAATACTGAAGCTTTTTATTGCCTCCGATTGTTGGCCTTTTCTTGATTATAGGGAATCGGAGGTGTTGGTAGTGTTGCTGCCGAGATGCTGACACGGTGCGGCATTGGTCGCCTCTTGTTGTATGACTATGATAAAGTTGAGTTGGCTAACATGAATCGGCTATTCTTTCGTCCAGAACAGGTAGAGAGGACTGGACCGAATTCTTGATGTATTTTTCTGCTATTTCTCTAGGACATAACTAGCAGCTAGAAATTTGGAAAGGTTCCCATAATTAATAAAGTTGCTAATACTTTGAGATACGTCAACATAAAATGGATAAGCACAGCTTGCATGATTACTAATATCAGTGGGGTCTTATTTTCTCAAAGGTTGGGATGACAAAGACTGATGCTGCTGTTCAGACTCTCTCGGACATTAACCCTGACGTTGTACTTGAGGTATGTGCTCTGGCTGAAAATTCACCCGCTTACAGTCACGTACAGTGATGTATGAATGACCGAAATTTATTTCCTTCTGGTAATTTGTTATTGATTGATGTCTTCCAGAGCTATACGCTGAATATCACAACCGTGCAAGGTTTTGAAACATTCATGTCAAGTTTGAAACATAAATCGTTTCGCCCTAGCAAAGATGGCATTGGTGTGGATCTTGTTTTGAGCTGCGTTGATAATTATGAAGCCAGGATGGTGGTTAACCAGGTATTTCCATCTCAAGGGCCTGATTGATCATGGTAGTGTTGGTTCAACTGTAGATTTTTCTATGCTTATTAGTGATAAGACTTTGAAGGCAATGTTCGTCTCTAGCACATTTTCCTATCGAATGCCATCTCACGACGTTTCTTGTCTCACAGGCTTGTAATGAACTAAACCAGACATGGATGGAATCTGGTGAGAATTGATTACTGTGTTGGGTGTGTGTCTCTCCCTCTTTCCCATCGTCTTTCGGCGTTTTCTTGTTCGGTTAGCTGTTTAATGGGTTTTTATTCCTTGGTAAACTGCCGAGGTCATCCAATTATTACATCCCGTCTCATTGACCTCATTTTTTGTCTTTAGTTGATGAGAGTTCTAATTCCCTACAGGAGTATCTGAGGATGCAGTTTCTGGTCATATACAGTTGCTTATTCCAGGGGAAACTGCTTGTTTTGCCTGTGCTCCTCCTCTTGTAAGTTACCCATGAAAACATGATTTGCATACAACATATTATACCTTCCCATTCTTTGTAATGAGACATTAAAAGTGCTTCATGTACACAAGCTTTCTGGACATGATGGGTACAGTCTCCTTTTGAAATGGTTGGAACTATTAGAAGTAATAGCTATTTCTTTCGTGCATACTCTTGATGCATGCATGTAATATTGTTTGGTGACTTTTAAGTTGTGCTAAACCGTGAGATTTATAGGTTGTGGCTTCTGGAGTAGATGAACGAACCTTAAAACGTGAGGGTGTTTGTGCTGCTTCTCTTCCTACTACCATGGTAAGTTAAGCTAAATCCTATGTGTCTTTCATCGATCCTTGTTCCGTGAAAAGATAACTAAAATGGGGCTGACATGCTCGTAATTTCTATTATCTGAGGTTACTGGTCTACATCTGAAGCCACATGAGTTTAGACAGTTTGCATTTTTTTTCTATCGCATAGTTGCTGACCTAATTACTTGGAGCTGGATTATTTAGGGAGTAGTGGCAGGCCTTCTTGTTCAAAGCACATTGAAGTTTTTATTGAAGTTTGGGCATATATCCCCTTATTTGGTAGGCTTTCACTCCTTTTTGCTTCTGTTTGGTGGACGGTGCATGGTGGGTTGCTAATCTATCTACTTCTTTTGCTTAAAAAACTATTGATGATTTCATGTAGGGATATAATTCTCTGAAGGACTATTTTCCCACGTTGGAAATGAGACCAAATCCTCAATGCTCCAATGCGGCATGCCTTGAACGGCAGGTAATTGATTGTTTCCCTTTTATAATAGAAGTTGACATGTCAAATAGTAAGTAAATTAGTCATTTTCCTTCTCTCTTAACCTTCCTGGCAGAAAGAATACCTACTTGCACAGCCCGCTAGGGATGCTGCCGCCGCCACTGTTAAAGCCAAGTTGGAGGCTGAGGCATTGTCTGCGGCTGAATGTCCGCTTCATGCTGATAATGAGTGGAATATTAGGTAAACATGGGAATGTTTCCTTCCTGCTATTGCATGTCCGGCTCATGTCACTTCCCACTTGGGCTTATTGTGAAAAACAAGATGGTCTATGTGGAGGATTTTGGCATCAGTCAATTGGTCCTGGAAAGAGTTCAGGAGTAATGAATTAAGATTCCTCCATGCAACTTGTAATAATCTATTATTGTACTTTGTTTTCAGTGTTGTTGATGATATTGAGCCGAGTACAATGGATGCCTCCAGTTCAGGTAACTTCCATTTTTCAGCTTTTCTAGCATGATCCACTGAACAAACCAATTAATATTTTCTTAAGAATGTTTTTTTTTTTGCCAAGTGATGATCTGTAGCTTTACTATGTTTACAACTTTGTAGTTGGTTCACATAGGTGACAGCCGGGGAAGTCCTCGTTTGAACCAAGTAATTTTCAAAATAAAAAAATAAAAAAATGTCACCTGAGCAGCTTGCAGTTCATTTTTTAGGCTCTTTTTTGTTTCTAGATAGGGAATAATGCGTTCAAATATGAATTGTTTCCAATTGTGTACGGTTTCTAGGATGTCGGAATTGCATTTTGTGCAACTGCCAAGCTTGATTGAACCAGTTTATGGGTAGTTTAGAATCTTACATCTGCGTGTCATTTGATTCATTCAGACGTACTTCCGGAAGGGCTTGCACGGGAGCTTCCTACTGCTGATGCACACCAAAATCTATCTGTGGCCGGATCAGCAGATGCATCTGTGGAAGACCTTGATGATCTGAGAAAACAGCTTGAAGCCCTCAATGCTGACTAACGTGTGAAGTGAAACGGCGGGGAGGAAGGAGATGTGGTTGGGACTGGGAGAGGGTATTTGAGCAGGGGCAGGCATCTCTACCCAAAGTAGGCTCCAAACAGCGGTCGATGATCCAGAGTTTTTGGTCAATGACGCATCTCTAACCAAAGAAAATTTCCAGTCAACATCCGGGGTTGGAGTATTCTTTCTTTGATTCAATTTGTATGATGCTGAACATCATGGAAGATCCCCTGTAAAAGGAAAACTTCGTAGTTAAAACCTTTTAGGATTTTCAAAAATGGGAAAAACAACTTCGTTAATTCTTAGGGGGATTGTCATAATTTAACCAATTAATGATGCAAAACTAATTACTTTTAATGCAGAGTAAAGGAGGTGATGATGAACCACGTTCTGCGTTCGAGTTTCATTTCTAAAAAACTCCTTTTCGTGAACATCGATTTCCTCTCCTTTACAAAATAAATATAAAAAATTTTGATTAGTAAATATATAAAGATTAAGATAAATTTAAAAGTTAAGTACAAAGTCGTAAAAAATTATTAAAAAATATTATATTATGGAGTAAAAGGAATACCATTCCTCAATCGGATTTTTACTTTTTACGTGAAAAAAAGCGAACGGAGGGTTTAGTTTCTCCAACAATGCATGGGGAACGAGGTCACCACTGTAATTTCATACCCCCGGCCGGCAACACATATATATTTGTATAGTGGAGAAAACCATTCCATTCACCCTCCCCCACCCCCCTCCCTTTATCGCGGGCTTCCTTAGCACGGTGGATATGAACAAGGACGATCCTAGAGAGCTTCAACTTCTCCCTTCCCCCACTTCTTCTTTGTCTCGCGCGCGTCCCGAGTCCTCGATCCATAGGAATAGTTGCAACGACCCCTCCTCTCTCGACCCCCAGCTGTCCATCAGCCTCGGCCCTTCCCAGGGCTTCCCCCTCAATGTCGCCACCCCTTCCCCTGGCAACGGTTCTGCCGGAGCTTTGAAGTTGCAGTCCGCCGAGCTCATTCGTGTTTCCGCTATTGAGATGGCTTACAACGAACGCGTTAGGGAGCTGACAAGGCAGGAGGTGTGGCTTGCTCAGACAGAATTTGCTCGTGCCAGGCACATCTGGGAGAAGGCCAGGGAGGAATTGGAGAAGGCCAGGAGGGCCAAGGACAGGGCCACTCGCCAGGTCGACTCCTCCTCCTCCTCCTCCACCTCCACCTCCGGCATGGAGATCACCTGCCAATCTTGCAGGCAAAGGTTCCGACCCTGAATGAGCTTGTAATGTAAAAGCTTCTCCAACTGGGATGGAGTTCGTTTGTCCTCCGTGTTATCATCGGCCAATCCAGTCACCCCCACCTCCTTTGCTGATATGTTTTGATAAAGGAAGTACTTCTATGTTTTGATAGAGTAAGTACTTGGTTGGTAATTGTATTCCCTAGGGTTGTCGCAGCGGTTTCGGTGCAAAATGAATGACGGTAGAACAAAATAACTACCGCCAGTACTGCATGATATGCCCCCATCCGGCAGAATATCCTTGGTAGTGATCGTGTAATCATTCTTCGAGCATGTGTCCCTGAGAATCTCGAGCACTCGGGAAGGGTGATCATAATCATGCTCAGGCTGCATAAAGAAACCGGAATAGGATCAGAAATGCTTTTGTTTTGCGAGTCGGGTACATAAAAACAGATCAGATCATGAAACAGACGATGACAGTAAAAAATAAACAATGAGGGGTGGGAACTGGAAAGTTTGGCTGATGGTTGGATTGGGTTGGGTCAATGATTAGGGAGAAAGCCGAGAGGCCTTTTTAACTTTTTCATCCTTTTCATGTCGGAGCATCTCCTCAGTGACAACTCAAAAGCTCCCCTCTTTTTCTTATTGCATGTAGTAAAATCTTATGTAATCCATCTGACAGTAGAGGAGGGAGGTCATGTGCTTGCTCCGTACTAAATTATCTGTAAGAGAAACAATACGACCGAGACAGAGGTAGAGACAGAAAGATCCAAACCCGGGGAGATTTGACATCATCATGTTATTCGGACACGGGAGGAGTTGCTATAACCCCCACAAAAAAAAAACACTCACCCACGATCCAATGTCTGGGATCCAAACAAACCAGAACCACCCACTAAAACACTGACGACTGACTGACTACATGGAGAGGACTTCCCTACTCTGGTTTTTCTCTATCGGGTCCAAAACCACTTTGGTTCACTGAGTGCGGAGTACACACGGAAGGCTTAAAAAGACACCATCGTAGGCTTTTACATCGTTGATGGTGATACTGTGATATTAAAAGTTTTGTACGAATATAATTATTAATCGTAGAAAAATTCGTCAAATATAATTTTACTTTTTAAAATACAGCTCTTAAATTCGTCCTTACTTTTACAAAAATGACAATTTTGAAGACCCCCTTTAACTCAAATATGATGGTCATTTTCTAAAACTTGCCCCTGAGGGTGTCGCATCCCACCCATCAAGGTGTTTTTCCGTTCCCTAAATACTCGAATAAATAAGTTTGGAATAGAAATAACTTGTCCTTCAACAAAATATAAAAAGAACGAGTTTTCAAAATCTATGTTTAAAAAATCTAAACTAAGTATTTGTAACTTAAATTATTTTTTAAGTGCGAAGTCTTGTATTTAATTCTCGATAAAATCTCTCGATGTATTTTTTTTTTCTATCTTTGACCATTTAGGTCATTTACCTGATATCGAAACCAGGGGTATTGGAAAAGAAAACACAGCCCCATTCATCATCATGACTGGACCTTAGTTTTTGTCTCTTTATGAGAAGTCAGCAAATATTAGTATTTTGTCGGAAACGGTTAAAATGCCGTGTAAGTAATGTAAATTTCGTCGATTTTTAGTTCCAATTCGGGGCATGTGCATTTGTACTAAAAATCTACGAAATTTAGTACATGCCCCGAATTGGTTTGGTAACGAGTCAATTGGCTTGGTACATATTTAGTATAATTCAACGGACTTTTATTAAATTCGCGTCAACAAACCGCTAAAATGTACTAAATAATGTTGGTAAATTATTAAACTTTTATTTTTTAGTACATTTTATCAAAAGAGCCTCTTAATGGGTCGGTTTTTTGGTAAATCTTAATAAAAATGTACTATGCCTAATACTGTACAGTTTAGTACTTTTTTTACTAAAATAGTTTCATAAATTACTAAATTTATGATTAGTTTAGTAAAATATTCGCAAAATGTTAGTATATTTTTACTAAAAAGTTTGGTAATGTACTAAGTAACTGTTCGACGTTGTAGTATTAATGTTTTACCAAACTTTTTACCCAGCCCACACGTTTTTACTACTTATGTATTAAAAAAGTTTAGTATTTTACCAAAATGTACAAATTAGTAAGTTACTAAACATTTTTTGTACATAATTACTAAAAGAAGTAGTAAAAAATGTGTGAGCTTAGTAAAAGTCGGTACGTTTTTACTAAGTCCATATGAACAATTTGGTAATACCTTAATAATTTACTAGGTTGAACAGTTACTTAATATATTACCAAACTTTTTTTTGTAAATATGTACTAACGTTTTACTAAACTTTTGATTAATTTAGTAATTTACCAAACTATTTTTAGTAAAAAAGTACTAAGCTATACAATAATAGCCTTAGTACATTTTTACCAAGGATTTACTAAAAAACCGACCCATTAAGGGGCTTTTAGTAAAATGTACTAAAAAATAAAATTTTAGTAATTTATCAACATATTTTAGTGGATTTTAGCGGGCTTATTGAAGCGAATTCAGTAAAAGCTCGTTCGATTGTATAAAATATGTACTAAACCCATCGGCCCGTTATCAAAAAGGCGATTTTAGGACATTAGTGCATGGTAAGTAACGTTACTACACGGACTTCCTATATTGTCCCCTCCCCTCTTTGAGTTGCAAAAATCCTGCTGGTTTTGATACACTGCTCAGACTCAATTGATTTAAACGAGGATCACCGTCGAACTGCAACCTTCCCCCCTTGTTTGTTCAAACACACACAAAAATAAAAGGAAATAAGAGAAGAAGACTCCCATTTCCGTCGGGTTTTCAAAAGGAGACATCATTTGAGTTGGGTGGTGGTGGGGTTTGTGGTGACTGACTGAACTAGAGAAAAAGAGTCTTTCCTTCCCGGTTTTTCAGCTTTTGGGCGTTGTGGATGAGGTTGAGCGGCGGTTAACTAGTGATTCGTTCCATGTCTTCCGTTAAAACTTAACATTTCAAGCTTTTTAGGACGTAGGCTGCTGCTGGCTGTACAACAGTGGAATAAGTAAGAATCTGAAACTTAACACCCCGCCAGAATCAGATAGCCTGTTCGAACTAAAAAACAGTTTTCACTCCAAATAATACAATATCCAAATTGTTTTTTAGTTCCGAGCCCATCCAAATGGATCACGTTCCTCATTTTGGGCCTAATAAGCTCGGCCCAATAAAAAATTCCTGTTACAAGCCATCGCCTCCTCCCTTCCTTCTTCATCTTCCACTTCAAGGGATTTGTCTGATTCCGAGGAGTACCTGACGCCACCCCGAGCATCCTCTGCGGACCGCCCATCTCGTCCGGTGATGCAGACAAACTCTCCGTCTTCAAACCCTAACCCTAACTCCGAGGCTCAGAAATCCGCCCCCGCCAAGAGCCAGGCGGCCGCGAGTACCATCGGCTTCGATTTCTGCGCCGTCTGCAGGCTGAATCACGACCAAGGCTCTCGCCATAAGTACTTCCCTAACCACAAAAAGGCCCTCCGAGACTACCTCTCCCGGTTCGCCTCTAAGTTGGCCGACGTCCGGTTCTTCTTGAAGAACCCTACCGTTCTCCGTCCCGAGCACGCTCCTCGCAATCGATTCTGGTGCGTCTTCTGCGACTCTGACATCCAGGAGGAGGACAGTCCCTTCGCATGGTAATCTCACGGGCCCTTCTCTCTTTTAGCATCATGGGATGATCCTCCTGCCTCCGTAGGTACTTCCGGCTTTTCTATTTATGGAAGGCGTTCTTGATTGCAGCTACAATGCCATCACCCACCTTGCCGGCGCGGAACACCTGAAGAATATGAAGCATTTCATGTGGAAGCATGGCGGATCGATGGATCGAATGGATGAATTTAGGATTTTGGATGCTGACTTCACTAAGGTATCTTCATCCTCTAGAAACCTCCTGCGTGTGAAAATATCTTGCTGCAGTTTGTTGTTGAAAAAGTTGTTATGAGCCCATGCTGCTCATCTAATTGAACTTCTGAGGAGAAAATTATTCCGTCCAGAAACTTTTAAGTTTTACCTAGCTTCATGGACTTGCTTGGTTACAATTAAATAATTGTCTGTGTCCTGGCACAGTGGAAGAAGAATTGTGCATTGCTGGAGAAAGATCTTCCAGCCTATTCAGAAGGAACTCGGGGGCGAGCATGCAAACCGTTGAATAATATCCAAATCAAACAAGGCCATGATTTTGTTGATGATTTTGTAAATAATGTTAACAGTCCTCTAAACTTGAACTATTCAAACGGTGTTATGCCTTTACAATGCACTACGAACGAGCATGAGATATCTGACGCGAAATCCATTGGAGCGGCAAATGATTGTCAGCTATACAATAATGGTCCGGCCGTGATGTCCGTGGGCAATCGCTTGCCACATAGTTTAAGGGGTAAGATTTCTCTGCCTGCCTCGATCTCCCTCTTCTGGGCTTTAAATATGTCAAGGTTTTTCTGGGATCACATTTGTTATTGTATCTGAATCTAGGGACTGCATCAAGCAGCTATCCACTTCCTAAAGGTTTTCAAACCAAGAATGGTGTTGCTTCTCGCCTAGCTAATAACCGAGTGAGTTGATTCTCTGCCACTTGCTTTCTTTAGCTTGGATTTCGGTATGTAAAGCTTGATGTTTTTTTCTCTTTTGTTGGTTTATGTAAAATCAGAGTTTAACAAATGTGGATGGAAACGGCGGATTGCAAGGTACCTATTCATGTATGCTTGCTTGCGTTTTTCGGGCTGTTTAATAGCAACAAGAATCTCGACACCATTTTATTGTGAACTGTTACCTGTGGTTGTTTGTAACCCTCTTGGTTTTCAGCCCTAGAGAATCTGACCCAGATATCTCCTTCATCTTGCGGGGATATTCACGGGAATGTTCATTCTGGAGGGCCCCCTCCTTGGTTAGATGCTTCCGAATGTAGTCAGATGGATAGCTATGCGGACACATCTTCTTCTATCGCTGTCCCTTTATCCTCTAGCTGTAAAAAGTCCAAAAAGTTAAATCCAAAACGGGTAGGCGCAGCTTGGGCTGAGAAGAGGAAGATGGAACTTGAAATGGAGCGAAGAGGAGAAGCTGTCAAGAGTATCGAGGATGCAAATTGGCTTCCAAACTTTGGTCGAGTTTGGCAATCAGGTAGCAGAAAAGAATCGAGAAAAGAATTCGAGAAGGAGAAAAGAAAGTTTAGTGATGTTGAAATTCAGCCTGTGACGCCAGTGGACATTCAGCCCTATGTTAGCAAAAGAATGGTAAGTTTTTTATTAAATCTTGCTCCCATTACATGCATAAATGGACCGAAAATGGCTCTGGCAAGGGAATTTATAGTTGTCCATCCATGTGATATAATGAATGCTGTAGTGTAGCTGCATGAGTGAATATTAGATGGCCTCTAATTTGTTTAGTTAGCTCGGAGAAAATTTATGTGTTGTGTGCGGTTTAGGGTGGTCCTTGTTGCCCACTTGGTGGAACATTTTCCTTATTTTTGAGGTATTTGGGGAGTCTGAGTTCCCATGGAAAGAGTCGCTTCTCCCCCAACGAGTGTTTTTTTGGCTATCTGCTTAATTCTTACTGAAGTAGGGCTTGTCTTTGTTATTTCAGCGCGGGGGCGGGGACCCGAGCTTGGATGCCTCCTCCTGACATGACGGTTTTATCTGTGGGTGTGAGGAAGGTAAGTTTTCTCCAAGGACATAGGTATTTGGGATGTGTATGGTAAGGTAGAATGACGGTGTGGGTTGGGGATTATGTTGTGGGAATGGGAAGGGAAGTTTTGCTGGATGTAGTAAATATGATGGGAGGGTGCGTCAGCCTGACATATGAATGATGAAATGGAATAGGCGGGTTGTTTTTTTTTTTCCATCATGGAAACGATATAAATTTTTAAATTAAAGTTAGGAGGAGGAGGAGGAATGTCGCAGTCAGGAGGGACAACAAATGCTGTGGTGGTGTCGCGGGGGGCGGGGGGGACAATGTTCCTCCCATCTTTATATCATAATTATTTATACAAAACAAAAAATTTCAAACAAGGATGGGGGGAAGTCGTTTTCGAGAGCATTGTTAGATTGATGTTAATGTCTCTTTTTTTTTTTTTTTTACTAGTCTTTGGGGGGGGGGGGTATCAATGGCAAATGGAGTGGAGGGATCTTTGAACCGGCATGATTTGTCTTTTCTTACAAACAAAATGTATTAATTTAATTAATGCAAATCCATCTGTTTCTTTGTTTTTTTTTTTAATAATGAGGAAGAAGCGGAGAGAAGCATCTAGACGCGTTCACACTCATTTTTTTTCTTTTTGGTAATATATAATCTCCTCCGGCTCCCAATCAATCACATTGCAGTAGTATTATGCCCAAACTTAATCTTTCCCGAAATCACACCCGAGGAAGAAGAAGATAACTAATTGTACCGAAGAAAGAAGTACGTATGGAAGGAAGAACAAATATAGGGGAGAAGGGGGGACGTCGACCCCACCCCACCACCACCACCAGATTGAAAATTCCCCTGCACGAAAACAAAATTATTCCTTTCTCTTCGTTATTTCTTTTTTCTTTCCCAAAGTTGTTCCTTACTTGTAGAGTTAATTAATCAATTTTTGTGGAGCGGAAGAGACTGAGCACAATGTCAATGTCAGGAGACCCATCCATCCCATCAATCATCCCATTCCCAATGCCATTCCTGGGTATTAAAAATACTCGATTTGTACAACTGTAGACCGAAAACACCATGTCCTGAATCCGAATACGATATTCTCGCTTAAAATCAACATGGGAGTAGCAAATAAAGGGTAATAAAAAGAATATTGTTTAAGTAAAAAAATGAACATTTTTTGTTTGAATTATGATTACATTTTTTTTTTACCATGATAAAAATAGTAAGATCTCGTAATTACTTTTATGGAGTGGACTTCGTTTTTTTAGTGGAATTAATTCTGTTGCTGGGTTGTCTCGTCACGTTAAATTCTAACTACTTAGGCCTTGTGACTAATGTCCTTAGACAGTAATGCGTCTTTGCAGCTAAGAATTGTTATTCTCTTCTAAACTAATGATAAAATTCTAATGATATTAAACCGAACGCTCAAAGCAGGCAAATACTCTTTACCTACTAACTACCAATAGCAATAGGCCGTGAAACTCCAAAGTTTTACCAATTTCGGATCTATTACAATATGTTCGTTCATTGTATGAAATTTTCCGCTAAAAAATGAAAACAGATATTAATATTATCCCCGAGTCAAGTGGGGTGGGGGATGTGAGAGGGAGCAGGTGAAGGAAGCAGCACGTTGTTACCAAATCAGTCTGTCTCACCACCAGATAAACATAAAACAAACCCCACAGCCAAACCTAAAAAACAAAGAAAAAGAAAGGAAGAAGAAGAAGAAAGAAGAGATCAAAGCCTCCTTGGGGGGTCCTTAGCTTTTAGTCATATCAAACTTTGTAAAACTCCTCTCTTATTATTATTATTATTATTAAAGAAGAAACTTTACTTCCTCTCTCCGCGGCGCCAACACGACCAAACACCAAGACTCCTCCGTCCACATCTCTTGTCTTAAACCTGTAAAACACCTCCTGAACTAAGTAACCAAAGGCCATCCATGGTCGTCAGGAAATCTGGATCAAAGGTGTTGTTGGTCAATTCTTTTTACTCCCAAAATCTTTCTTTCTAATTTTTGATAATGCTTGCTGCTACCGTTGTCGTTGCTCAACAACCACTTCACATGATCAATCTGTGTCCCCAGGCGATGAAACAAGATCGCCCCAAGAAATCCCTCTTCTCCTCCGTCCATAAACAATCCTCCGATGACGATGGCAGACCCAGCAGCATGGTCATTAAGGTAAGCTCCCTCCCTCTTTCGAAACCTCCCTTGATGATGATGATTGTATCTATTGAGTCAAGCCGTGTGTCATCTAATCTTGGTCAATTATCGACAGAAAGCCAATTCTGTCATCCCCGCTCACATCGTGGCGGAAGCCATCTCTACACTGCGTGGACTGGATCTCCGTTGGTCCGGGCCCATCACCCCCACGGAGATGCAATACGTCGAGCAGTATGTCCTGGCAAAGTACCCTCAGTATGCCGGACTTGTCCAAGGGGAAGGGGTTGACCTCTCCGCCCTCTGCATCAACGAGGAGCCCCACGGAGCCCCCACCGCCGACGAGAAACGGAAATCCCCCAGGGTTGTTTCCAGAGAACCTGTCACTCCGTCCCCCGGGAGCGCCCACCCGGAATTAGATAGGATGCAACTGGAGCCGTCCAGGTTACTCGATATCCTCACCAAGAAGGCGTCCTTCCCCGGGAGTTTCGTCTCCATCCCTGAGATCCAAGCTCGGAACAAAGTCCTAAAGCACTGCGGACTACCGGACGATGATTACCTCGTCCTTTTCACCCCAACCTACAAAGATGCCATGATGCTAGCGGGAGAGAGCTACCCTTTCTTCAGGGGGAACTTCTACATGACCATTATCGGCGAGGACAGGGACTGCATAAGGGAATTCGCTAGCTTCAAGGACTCGAAGGTTATAGCCGCACCCGAGAGCTGGCTAGACCTGAGGATCAAGGGATCCCAACTCAGCCAATACTTCCGCAGGAAATGCAAGCACAGCCCCAAGGGACTGTTCTCCTACCCTGCACAAATCAACGGGGCCCGATCTTCGACGCATTGGGTTTCCGAAGCCCACCGGAACTCATGGCACGTCCTCCTCGACGCAACCGTGCTCGCCGCCAGGGAGGACAGGCTAAACCTGTCACTGCACCGACCGGACTTTGTTTTATCAAGTCTCGACAACAAGCAAGCTTCCCAGATCACCTGCCTTCTCGTGAGGAAGAAGTCTTTCGATACTGCGACGGTTACACCTCCCGCCAACGATTGACGGGTGCCGTGTTAGTTCTCTCGTCTGTGTACATAGCAAGCAAAAGTTTTAGCCGAGGTCTTTCTGGAAAATGAATTGGGATAGACTCCTATGGTCAAATAGAGGTTCATCTTCGCGTTACTCCCCTTGGTATTCATTGATTTGATGATCCAGAGTCTTAACGTAAGTCTACTACTTACAGCCGCCTCCTCCTGGAAGAGGATTTCCTGTAATAAGATCAGATTTCGCTGCAGATCTATGATAGTTTGGAACTCAACTAAGGAGATTTCCGATCAGATCTTCTGTCAACTTACACCAACAAAGGTTTTCATTTAGCTTTAACACCGAGCCGAGACTGACGAGATAACCCCTTCTTTCTTTAATGCCGTGTTTGAAGGGAGTTGAAAGGGGTCTCGAATATCCCTCCTATTCCTCTATCCTAATCAAACACTAGTACATCTATCTATATACTCCCACTATGTGGCAAGCACCTCATAAACAGAGGTAATACAGCGGTTGCAGAAACCCATTCCGATGATCTTCGATCACAAGTGGTGTGCACACACTACCTCACAACTCAGGTTTCAAACACTCACCATCAAAACAGCACTAAACCTAAGAGCAGCAGAACAAGGACTCTAAAAGTAACAGGAGATTCAGAGGGGCTCTATCCGAATGGCTGGATAAAACAAACTCAACAATTGAGTTGCAACTAACCAGTTGGAATGGAAATTAGGAATGGCTACACTTTGTTTGATATACTCATCTGTCTATTACAAAATCCCAGGTGGGGAAAGACACAAAGTCACGTTAACAGAAACCATTAGAAGGAGAAAAACTGGAAGGGGAAATCTGGACTGAATATCAATCAGGAGTAATCAATTCAATCTTCGATGTCCCACGGACAGGGGCTTCAAGAGACACCGCGTACATGACCTGCAGGGAAGACGAAATAAGCACCGTGAAAAATAATACCCTGGCTTTGCAACAAGGACCACCGGATCGGGACCAACAACAGATTCATAGAAATTGCACAAACATTGGTCTAAATCCACAATATCAGACGAAACGGGGGTCAGGGATCGGGATCAAATACCTAACCGGAACCGACGATGATGTTGTTGATGGGGATGAAGATAAGCTTGACGAAGAAGCCGACAAAACCCATAACGACGAACCCGATGGCGGTGCGGACAGCCACCTTGGAAAACTCTGACCAAATCAAAAAATAGATCAGATCAGATCAGAACAAGGGTTTTAGGGAGAAAGGAGGGAATTCAGGCTTGGAGGAAAACCACCTTTGCGATCGGGCTTGTGGCAGCGCTTGACGAGACGAACACTGTCCTTGGCGAATTCCCTGAGGGGATCGATCGCCGAATCGATTGCGTCCATCTCCCCTAAAATCCCCAGAAACGATTCAAATTTTAAGCCGCCTCGCTTGAATACTTCTCCTCCTCTCTTTCCCCGACGAATAATGCCTCTTATTTATTATTCCCCCTGGAGGTCCAAAGATTCCTGATGGGCCCCCATTTTCAAGCCCAATTGTAACCCTGTGGACTGTTCTTCTTGTGTTGTTGTTAAAAGACAAGTCAAGAAAAAAAAAATGGAATCGTACGTAGCATAACATCATTCGTAGAAAAGAATGTATGTTCCTTTTTGGAAAAATATCGATATTTGGCTCATCAATATGCCAACTTTACGTTTTAACATATCGTTTAAAAAGTTTTGAATTTGACCTTATTTCGATTTTATTTTTGGATTTGGCCTTATCGTAACGACGTCTGCAATTTCGCCATTAAATGTTTCGATTATCCGACGTGTTTTTTATAAATTAATATTTGTCTTTTGTTTTTCCCACGTGGAAATCTACGCGTCATCTCCTCCTCCCCTTCGTCCCCTCCATCACTCCCACCCAAACCACAGGCTCCGCCGGCTCCAGGTACTTCAAGCACATCCTCCACCGGGCTCCAAGTCTGCCGGCGCCACCCAACCATAACACGTGAGAGATAGAATCGACTGCCCAACTCCACACAACCAACAACCTCCGCATCTATAGAATTGAGAGTTGGAAGCTGCGATTCGCAAGCGCATCTATACACGGACAAGGTTTGAGCCTTAGGATTTGGATCAGCCCTGGGGAGTACCCAGTTTCCCTTTTCGGCAATGCAAGGATAAGGTTTGAGCCTTAGGATCCGGATAAACCCCGGGGAGCAGTCGGAACCGGCGTTTGTTCCCGGGGGTTTGTTCCTCGACGACGCCCTTCCTTCTTGTTTGGTGACGAGCATGTTTTTCTCCGAGAGGTTTGGTGGAGGAACCCCGTGCGGAGATGTCGTAGAGAAGAGGTCGGCTTTGGGGTTGGGTTGGCGAGGGAGAAGAATGGGTCGGAGGGAGCTCGGTTTCCTCTCTGTGAGCTTGTCGGTCAAGGGAAACCAAGGGGTTGACGAGTGCTCGATGAGTTCTGCGGAGGTTTTGAGTGAGGATACGGAGAAGGAGACGGTTGACGCAGCGGAAGAGATGGCGGATGTTCTTGATTTATTTCATTACATAGTTTATGTAGGAAAAAAAATGTTTAAAGACACGTCAAATAATATAAAGGTCTAACAGCGAAATTGCAGACATCGTTACGATAAGGTCAAATTCAAAAGTAAAATCGAAATAAGGTCAAATTTAAAACTTTTTAAACGATATGCTAAAACGTAAAGTTGGTTTATTGGTGGGGTTAAATATCGATATTTCGCCTTTCTTTTTTCTTGTAAAATTATTTTGAAAACGTTAAATATGTAAGGCGGATCGGCACATACATTAGCATGTAAGCTTTTAATTTTAAAATTAATTAGCCATAAAAAAAGTAGCTTACTTAAATTTATATACAAAGTCGTACTTTTTAATATTTTCGACGTGGGAGTGGGAGTTGGGTTTGTACGATTTTGTGCATCAAACATTCTTGCAAATAAATGGCCCAAACGGAGTAAATAAAGCCAGCCTCCAGAGCCCGAGAATCTCTTTTACCCTTTTATTTGTTGTCTGCTTTCTTTGAATTACGACCTCCTGCCGCCGAGTAGAGGAGAAAAGGCAAGACGGAAGAGAATGTCCGACATGGAAGAAGAGGGGGAGCCCATGGTCGAAGATGAGGATGACGAGGAGGAGGAGGGTGTGGAGGATGAGGATCAACAAGAGAACGGGGCTGCGAACCAGAGCGGATGCGGCGGCGTGGACCAATCTCAGGAATGGGAGGCGATGGCAGGGGCGTGGCTGAGGGCTTTCCCCGAGGCCAGGGAGGTTAACGCCACCGAGGTTGAATCCTGGATCGACTGCAACCGCTCTTTCCTCCCCTCCGAGCTCAAGTCCATGGAGCGTTCAGAGCTCATCGAGCGCCTCCTCTCCATCCAGAACATCCTCAGGATCCCCCCCGATCACCCGCCTCCTTCTAGCCGTCCTCCTTCCCCTTCCCCTCAGGTTCATCCATAACGTCCCCCCCTTAAATTAATGCCGTAAAAAACTGAAATTTTGGAGTTTTTGCTCGATTTGCCCCCCTCGTAGGGTTGCTTGGTTTTATTGCCCAGTTAGTTTTATTGCTTCGGCCTATTTATCCAGCCTCTTGAACCCGGGCGATGAACAATTTTTCTTTGGGTTTCGGCAGGCGAAAGCTTCGCGGCACATGAACTATCCGCCTGCCCGTTTTCAGCGTACAGATCTTTGGTTGCCGGTCTACTCCTGGCTGGAGTCTTTGAAAACAGATGAGGTGGTCAGCTCCAATGATATATCTGAGTGGCTTGCGAACAACCCGGATATCAGAGAGCAACTCTCCTCGAAACACTCCAAGTACCATTTGACACACTACATCAAAAAGTGCCACATGAAGATACTGAAGAGAAGAGAAAAGATTAAGGTTATCCCAGTAAAAAAGCCAATCTCCTAATTGCTGATGAGAGTATTGATCGAATATTTAGCTACTTGCAATTGTTGCAGACTTTTTTCATCCCTCCTCTAATTTGTGATTTATCTGCATTGCCGATGTGCACATTACTTGAGCAGGGTCTGGAGAAGCCCCTTCAAGCCATTCCCCTAAGCATTGGCAAAGTTTTGTCCCCAAAACTTCCTGCATTGCCTGCTCGTAGGTTTCTATTCCTTTCCTGTTAGTTACGTGATATTTTCCCACTTTTCACTCAAAACAACATTTCAAAGATGGCATGTCAGTCATTGGTGTAGAAAAGTGAAATGGATGAGAATGTCGAAAGGGTTAGCAATGCATGATATGTTTGCCTGTAATGGTCCTGCAGGCATTAGGTTTACTTTGTACTTAACCTTACATTTGACTTGGTGCTTCTTATGTCCTAAGCTTAGTGGAGATTGTGCCTCTAGGGTTTTCTTGAAGCTCCTGATTGAACCTAATTCAGCAGATGTTGAGTACTGAGGAGGTTTCTGACCGTTGCAGGTTGTGACAAGCTGATTGTGTGTTCACATTTTTCTGTTTTTGGCCTTGCAGCTAATCCTTTTGCCAATATTCCCAAGGATGGAGATCTTTACCAGTTAAAAAGAAATGAAGCTTTCCGCAAATATGAAATGTAAGTGACTGAAGGAGTACATTTATGAACAGATTAAACCACGTGTTAGCTAACCAGTTATTTATTCTATCTCAGTCTAGTGGCATTCGAGAAGCAACTCCTGGCAATATTCCCCAGGCATTTGAATAACCAGATGTAGCTCGGCAGTCCCGCTGTAGAAGAGCTGTTTTTTGGTGGCCGTTGACATTTAGTCTGTCCGCAAGACGACCCACAGATGTTCTAGTATGTCGATTTACTGGCAAGGTGGGGGTGGGGGTTTAGGGACATCTGATCCATAATTTAGTTGATTTAATCTTTGGTAAATACTGGGGTGGCACTAAATTGCAGGCGGTTGTGTTGGATGTAATGATCGTTTGCAACCGCCGGCCTGTTGCCATCCTACTTACTGTTTATGCTGAGCATGAAATGAAAATCTTGTAGTGGTACCGGGGAATAACTGGGTTATTCATAAAATCTTCATCCCGTGGTTACATGGTCTGCTAGCGGAATAAATAAGCATTCAAAGCGACAATCACTCGCTTATTGCAAGCAATGAACAGAGACACACTCACTACAGCTTATTTGGCCGTGCCCTACAAGCCCTCACTACATTATGAATTGAAAGAAATTCAACTGCGGGGATTCCCATACAGCTGCTCGTACACATGCCTAGTCCGAAAGACGACGGCCGTGCTCATCACTGCCGCTACCAAATGCCAAAGGTCAGGGAGAAGCAGATGGATCCTGAGCAAGTTTGACTTTTATCGTGATCATTGATCGACACTCCGATTGAAGCTTGCTTCTTTGCGTAGTAGTCATAGATACGACTAGCAAGGACTTCCGAAAATATTAAGGATCCAGCAGGGTTAGCCAGGGTCAGGAAGTTGTAGATTGCCCCAAAACTCTTCAGGCCAAATAGTTCAGAAGCTGTTACCGGCACAACAGACCAGTGCGCGCCATAGCCAAAACCTGCCAGGATCGTAACAACGTAGATTTCTCCAGGCCATTGCATGGCTCCATAGAAAAGACCGATCGCCAAAATAACCTGAATCGCTGCCATTGCCGCCATTCTTGGGAGGCCTAGTTGCCTGCCATATACCAAGAACGGTTGAGCGGGGAAAAGAAACATGGACAGTTAATATTGGTAAAATGCAAGGTGAAATGGGAGGAGTCATACTGTTTACCTTATAGCAACCTCGGAAAAGTAGCCACCGCCGAATCAGCCAAGGAAGTTCCAAATGCTTATCATGGACACGAAGATGCCTGTTTGTTCATATCCAAGAGATTGGCATATCTGTCCGAGGTTGTTGACCACTGTCAAGCCGGATCCCGCAGCCAGAAGAAGGGAGAAGAACATAAGCCAGAGGTCTAGCTTACACAACTCCTGAAGCATTGTGAAGTCCTGTCCCCTGCGTGGTCCTTTCTTCCTCCTGACCATTACGGCTCCTTCTGCTGCCGCATGAACCAGTTCTGCCTGCAGGTGTGCAATCCGCTTCTTTCTTTCTGATTCTGTCAGCAGGTCCATCCCGTCTGGTTTCTCCTCCTCCACATCACTAAAGATTACTCCCCCGGCAGTTACCTGCTCGCGATTATCAGCCGCTTGTTGCACTTGGGAGTCGGCTAGAAGGCTGTCTTCGGGAGCACTCGTCGACCCGGAGAAGAATGACCACACAATTGGTATTAGGATTGGAAGGACAATAAAAACGATCAGTATCGCTGCGAACAGCGTGCTCAGGGGCTGACTTATATTCAAGAGATCCTCCAGAAGAAGGATCGCTAGAATATAAGCTGCCAAGAGGATGCAAAGGGCATATAACAATAGGAAGCTAATGTTATCGGCCATCCTTGCTTGCCGAACGCCGTCCACGAATCTGATAAAGAACATAACAGCAATCACGACCACAGATGGTAAGACAGCAATCATAAGGATGAGGGACGACTCGTCAGAAAGGTTCAGCATGACGTATATCTGACTCATGATTGCACCGCTCAACCCGGCGAAACCCTTGATCCCCACAACGGGGCCTCTGTTCCTGGGGAAGTTATGCACGCAAGAGATGAGAGCTCCCGTGTTGTAGTAGGTCTCGCCATTCGTCCCCAGGAATATGCAGATGCAAAGCTGCAGCAAATGAAGCCAATATATTAACTAAGTATGCCTTTTCGTTTTTGTGGCTTTCACGTCGATGAGAGTGAATCAAATTGTGTTGTCCAGGAGATCTGGTTTGTTTATGGAAGGAGGAGAATGTCCCTTACACTGCATGCTTAAGAGGTCAGAAACAAAAAACAAGGAGAGTGACGAGAGGCGAACTCACCACCCACAGAGGCAGACGAGGGAGAATGTCGACAGCCACCAGCCAAATGACGAAATAGCCAATGAAGTTATTGACTACCCCAACGGAGAGGGTCCCATGTTGGAATTTTTTGGCTGCCATTAATATTCCATTTTATTCTTTTTTATCGAAGTATATTTTATAAAACATGTTATAACATAAGATAGTGCATGAAATTACACTAAAGTATCGTGATCACCAAAGTTATTGGGATATGCGCATCTTGTCTATTTGACGTGGTTTACGGTAGGGTGTAGGCCATTTATATCCTATGGTTTGTTGATGGATAAGACCGTAGGTTATACAAATTATGGTTATTTACAGCTAGGCCTCTTCCCCTGTCCTTCAGACTTTTATTTATTAAAGGACAAAACTGACTTTTTACAAAGAAAACCATTATATATATATATATATATGGAATTTATGGGAAATCGATTCATAAGGATTCGATCGTCAGTTTCTTTCGCCTCCTCTATCGAGAGCAGTCGTGCAGGAAGGAAAAAGGGGAAGAAGATCTACGCCGCTCTAGTTTTTTACTTTTGATTCACGACATGACAAATACAGTGAATAAGGGTACGTTTCCTTTTCCTTGTTCTTTCTCGGTAATCATAACCTCGGGTAAACGATCAAGTTTTCCGCTGTTCATTTTGATTTGTGATTTCTTTGATTACATGAGATAGTTTATACCCCAGACGGGGAGGATCTCACACAGGGCTCAGACAGGTTGGCCTACAGCATCTCCCAAGTCCTTTGCGACTCCCAGGAGGGCGAGCTGAGCCTGGTTATAATGGAGCTTCTTCTTGAGTAGAGGGGAGTAGTTGCCGAACAGGTAACCGACCCTGGCGATGCCCTGCATCCACATGGCACAAACAAAGACCAGCCACCTGCTGTTGTAGAAGGACTTGAGCTTGTCGCCGAGGTTCCCGCCTGCAGAGCTCGCATTGTCATCTCTCTCTCTTCTTATCGGCACGACGGTTTGGTTATGAGGCCTCAAGGGGAGGTATGCGAATTTATGTTTTGCCCTTCCCTACCAGCTGAATTTCAAACTGCATAGTGTTTATGGAGGTGAGGGGAATCATCTGACCGTATCGCTTGAAAGGCTTGTCCTCTTTTTGGAAGTCGTGGGACCTCCTCCAGCCTCGATCGCGAGAAAATCAACCATTTTTGGGGGAAGGACTGGCCGTTGCTTACAGTAGTTTCTCTTAGTATATGTTGTCATAAAACTCAGGTTGTTGCTGCAGCTGTAGCTGGCAATGATGTCTGTTCGTTGTATGGTTCATGAGCAGCAGAAGGAGAAGAAGAAGCAAGAGACTAGCTTGGGATATTGGGGGGAGGGGGGGTTCCAAACAACAACTACCTCAGAAGAAACCAGCCAATTGTTGGGTCAAAAGGGGATGGTTAGGTTTAAGGTTAGGATGGGGTTTGCCAGAGTGTGTGGGTTTGATGGACTGGTAGGATTGGGGAGAAAGATTTTCATGTGAAAGATTTTCTTGGATCTTATATTTTTGGAGGGGTTCGTTACAAAATAATAATAAAATATTTTGTAAAAATAGGATAAATAGTTTTAAAATTCGTTAAATAACGTGTAGAAATTGAATTTGCCAACTTTAATTTTTTTGCCCTATTACTTGTCCCCTGAAAATAAGAGAAATTCTGATTTCATGGCATGATTTGATGAATTTCAAAACTATTTGCTATAATTTCACGAAATATTTTTGCCCACTAACCTTAAATTGTTTGTTTTCAATCAATGTATATTTTTCTCCAAAGGAATCCGTTCCATTCATTTACATATTACACCATGATGATGATTCTCCTCCTCCTGCATTCCATACAAGATGTCGTCCTAGTCAGGAGGCCTCCTCATTAACTCATTACACATGAACTAAGTTGTAGAAAGAGAAATGCGAAAGTATTGGTGGGGACATCTGTGTCTCGGGAGACCCTTCTCTCAGTAAAAGAGGGAGAAGACGAACGTACGCGAACCTAATCGTTGGAGTTGTTTGGTTGGGTGGAAGTAAGACTCGTAGGTAAAAAACCAAGATCGTAACATATGTTTGTAGTGAATAACATCTCGTTCTGATACGACTGCAAAACTAGAAGATTGTGACCGTCGTAGAATGAAAGAATAAAATAAGTTAAACGAAAACAATGCTTGCTTTCATGGAATACTGTAAATACATAATGGGCCTTTATTAAAATTAATATTTGATGGATCCCAAGCGGCAATTGAAGAAAGAGTAGGCCTGCCCAATCCATCCACTCAATTGTTCAAATGAAAATGACCCACATCCTCCCTCCCTTCCTGTCCACTGCCACAAGCATCCTTTCTAGTCGCCAATGCCCAGGAGCAGCCATTTCTTGTCGCCAATGCCCTGGAGATGAATTCGATCCGGTTTGGAGAGCCGCGAACGCTTGCCCGACAAGGAAATGGTCCCCCTGTCTTCTCCTTCGTCATTCCTTCGCTGGGATTTTAGAGGATTATCCATCCCGTGGCATGGCTTGTCAATTGTTTTGCTCTTGATCTCACCCGGTTTACAGCTATTTTGTCAGACTCTTTGTAGCCACGCGAGACAGAGGTTCGTGTTCGCTCCGGAAGTGACCGCGGACAAATCGGATCCAAACACGTCGGAAATCTCTGTCACTACGGGCAACTGGTATCCGGAGGATTCGTTGAATGTGTGGTCGCCGTATGAAATAAGAGAAGAGAGGGAAGACAGCGGATGGGCAGCCTTAAGCGGACCCACTTACGGATGCCATCGACGATGCCTTCGGAAGTGAGCAGGAATACAGGAGCACAAAGAGAGCTTGAACGCCGAAATGCTTGAAAAGATAAATTGACAATATGTCCGTCTGTAGAGAGATGTTTTATACAATGCCTAAGAACAAGTATTTATACTAAGCTAGTCCTACGTATATACGGTAAAGTAATATTGCAGATATATTATGTTTTCTTTGCTGCCGGTCTTCATGGAATATCTTCTTTCCATGTGAGTAATCTTGACAACAATCTCCTTCCAGATCCTAGGATCATCTAGAGCCTTCCTTAACAGCTAAGTCGACCGATCGCATTGCCCATTGGCCTTCGCCGTAGAGTTTCCTCTCTCGCCCAACTAACTGTCGCTTGTCGCTTCCGCTGTCCCTTGTCGCCCGTCGCCTGGTAGTCCCGTCGCCTGGTGACTGCTTCGTCCAGCAAGTCTTTGCCTAGTGTATTTCCGTGGTCACCTCCTTACTGGATTTCCGTCTTTTGGGCCTTCATTCTGGACCATTGATCCACAGACGAGACCGAGATCTGGGGCCCATAATTTCTGTTGTTAAACACCAAGCCTTTCTCGGCAGGGTAAATTACATTTGCTGATTCTTAGGCAATGTGGCATCTAAGACAAGTGCCTTATCGACTATTCTTAAAGGGAAGGAAAAAGGTCAAATAGAATGAACATCGCAACACGAGCGAGCGTTCCAAAAACTGAAAGATTATTTGACTAAACCCCCTGTTGGCATCGCCAAACGTAAATGCACCATACATTCTTTATGTGGCAGCATCCAAGTTTACCATTGGGTCAATGCTAGCACAGGAACATGATGGAGTAGAAAGGGCGATCTACTATCTGTCGTGCTTACTCACAGAAACAGAACAGAGGCATACCTCAACAGAGAAGATTTGCCTAGAGGTATACTACTTCGTAATGAAACTTAGGCACTACATCGGGTCTAACGATGTGTATGTCATCTCTAAGACCCCTGTAAACAAAGTATTCTTCGATAATCCCTTGCTCACCGGGATTCTAGTGCTATCACCCTATAACATTTACCATAAACCGCAAACCTTAGTTAAAGGCCATGCCTTAGCCGAGTTCGTCGCCCATTATGGTGAAGACAATCTCGATGCCACCCATGAAGAAATTCAAACAAATGAAAGATGGACCATCTGGTTCGACGGGTACTCTAACAAGTTTGGAGCTAGCATGGGCGTCTTTATTGAGACACCATGGAAAACAGAATCCAGAGTGGCTTTCAGCATCAATGAAAAAGTACCAACAACGAAGCAGAGTATGAGGCTTTAATCCTGGCCCTGCGAATTGCTCTAGACTGGAAGTTGGAGAATGTAAAGATATGCGACGATTCCCAACTAGTGGTTCAACAACTCCTTAACCAAAGTGAGTGTCACACACCTCATCTTGGTAAATACTTACGCAGAACAAAAGAACTCTTCGCAACCTACGAGGGGCTGAAATTGCTCATGTAAAGCGGGAAGACAATCAAGAGGCCAATTGTTTAGCACAGTGGGCCTCAGGGTTGATCGGTGACTCAGAGGTATCCAAAAGCAATACAGCTCTGTTCGTAAGCAAACAGCCAGAGTCTTGCGATGATGGGGTAAGAACTGAAGAAGTTCGTACCGCCAAACTATTCGAATAAAGAGAGGACTGGCGATAACCAATACGACAATTCCTCGCCAGACATTACGTGTTCCTTGATAGTGTCCTGTATAGAAAGACCAGTGAAGATGTCCTTCTAAGATGCGTTGATTTGGACGAAGCCATCCCAATCATGATGGAAACACATGAGGAGTTGTACGGAGCACACCAGGCTGGTATCAAAATGAGCTGGCCAATTAAGCGACATGGTTTTTACTGGCCGTCAATAGTCAAGAATTGCATCGAAATGGCTCGAGCATGCCAGCGATGCGGGCCAGTGAAGCAAACCCCCGCAATAGACATGAATGTCATAATAAAACCATAGCCTTTCAAGACATGGGCGTTAGATATCATGGGAGAAATCCACCCTCGCTCAAACAGAGGAGATGCTTACATACTCGTCGCTACAGACTACTTCACCAAATGGGTAGAGACGGCGGCGTATAAGTCAATTGATCAGAAAGACGTGATTTCTTTTATTAAGAACTTCATTATTTACCGATACGGAGTACCCCAGAGTATCGTGGTAGACAATGCAAGAGTGTTCAACGGCGAACTCGTGGAAGAATTTGCCGAAGACTTTGGGTTTAAAGTGCTCAACTCAACTCCATACTATGCTCAGTCAAACGGGCAAGCAGAAATCTCTAATAAACTCATCAAGCGAGTGATACAGAGGATGATTGGGAACAGCCTGTGCACGTGGCATACCCTCCTCAGGGAGACGTTGTGGGCCCTCCGGGTTACCAAAAGAGAAAGCACAGGCGTCGCCCCGTTTACGGGCACGATGTTATGCTCCCGATAGAGGTGCGTTATTGGTTGCTTAGATTCCTCAGGCACCTCGGCGAACACGAGAGATACGAAGAAGACATGCACCTCGAGCAAGAGAGTCTAGAGACCGTCATGATTAACGTGTTAAACCATTTAGAAGAACACAAGAGGAAAATTGCTCGCTACTATAACAAGAAGGTGGTCCCTCGGTCATTCAACAAGGACGACCTAGTCTGGAAACTCAGGCTGCCCGAGGAAGTCCGATACTACTTCCAAGGGAAATGGACACCAAATTGGAAATGGTCATTCCGGGTAGTTAAATCCCATCTTTAAAATTCATATTGCCTAGGGGGGCTCGATGGATCGACACACAACCTCAAAATCAACGGCAACTACCGAAAGAGGTATAGGCCCACAATGTGAGAAATGCACAAAAACATCATCTCAAAACGTTTCCCTACAATCTAGGGGCAAATACAAACGTAGCAAATCAAACATGAGGCAAAGAACACAGTAAGCGTTTCATCCGGTCCTTTATACCGGTCACCATGGTGTCCTTCGCCTCAAAATCGAGGGCATTGCCCCAATCGCGTTCATACGCCTCCCTCATATGGTCAAGGGCAGCACGCTCAGCTGTCTCTGTCATGCGGGCAGCAACCAAACTCGGGCCAACCACAGCAATGTCCGCAGAAATGACGTCCAGCTCCACATGGAGTCGCTGGATATCAATCTGCAACTCCTCCCTCCGCTTCAGAAGGGCAGCCTCTTTCCCAGAGATCTCAGCTATCTGAGCAGAGGATGGGAGCGGTTGCGACAAAGTGAGCTCCCTCTCCTCTTGCTTTGCCTTAAAAACGAGAGCCTCACGTCGCTCACTCCACGAGTGCCAGAAGGACCGACGAAGAGGGAGAACATAATTGCCAACTCCGGCCGACCAGCACTTGCTTGTTCGAGCACGACCACCACGGACAACAGTTGGTTGAAGTCATCCTCAGAGTTGACCCCATGCTCGAGGAGGACGATGGCAGAGGCAAGCAAAGAATACAAAGGCTGTCGTGAAGGCACCTAATTCAGATAGTAATCTAAGGAAAAGACAAGCGACATGATTCTCGGAACACTTACCAATGGAGCACGTACTTACGAGCCTTGAAAGGCTTCCGCTGCTTCGCTTAGGGGGGCTCCTGTCGCCTTATCCCCATACACTTCCCTCGCCTCGCTCGAGGGCGGCTCCACTGTTCGTCCCGGGGGTTCTCTGTCGCCTGTCCCTGGGAGGCATCCGTCGCCTCGCTTGCAAGTTCCTAAGCAACGGCGACACTACCTGAGGGGGCCCCGACCTCGAGACTCAGAGGAGGCAGAGCCTCATGTTCAACTCTACTGGGGAGCTTCTCCGGCTCTGATTTGGCCAAGCGACCTTCGCCGCCTAGCCATGAGGAAATAGGGATATCATCAGGGACATCATCAACATCAATAGGGCAAAAAGTAGTGGCACCTTGACAAAAGGAAAGTGTGTCAAACTCGAGACTTCTATTAGGAAGTAGAGTATATGCTTAAACCAATACCTGACACATTCCTAGACGACACCTGCTTGATGGGACGGTCAGAAGGAATGCTCGGCAACGACGGAGAAACAGGACCTTGAGACGATTTCCTTTTCAGGCGGGCTCCTGCGATGAAGAGCCCGCGTGGGAAGACCTATTCTTCTTGACACCTGTTGCCAACAAAAAGGATTATCATCCGGACATTGATACGGTGGAAGTCAAACTACTCCAACATACCTGAGGAGAACGTGTCATCACCTGATGACCGCTTCTTCGAAATTGTTTCACTCGGACCAGGAAGGGAAAGGATTGACTTTTGCCTCTCAATCAGCCTTTCCAGTTGAGAGGTAGCCTGCATGCGCTCCCAGGTCCTGAACCAAGCGATAGAAAACTCCGGCGAGAGACCAATTGAAAGGTTAGGCCCAACTTTCATCGAACGAAGGTGCGGAGGCTGAGACTGTTCGGCCAGTCCAGGCCCCGAAAGGAATACAATACGCGTGTCCAAAGGCTGATCCTTGGACTGGAGGAAAGGGACGCCCACACACTGGGTGAAACCTAACTGACGGGCGCAGAGGTGAGGATTGTAGACCTCGAAGTTTAAGCCCTCAGAGTCCACAGCCACTAAGTCCCTGGCACAGAAAGCCGGTTGAAAGCATTCAACCGTTTTCGAGCGCAACCTTTCCTACTCTTTAGGGAAAGGACACTAGGAAGCAACTATACCCACAGTGCCGTCAAGGCGCCCGTTCATCAAGGCTTCGATACAACCGGCAATGCTAAAGGCACCTCGGTAGTTAGGCGAGCCCGCTGCGATGACATCAGCATGGGTATGCATAGCTTAAGGATAACGGGTGAATTCGGGAAAAATACAACACGATCCACAGATACACGATCCACAGAGGGCCTTCTGTCTGGCACCCAGGAAAGTTGGCGAGGTCGTTAGTCGCCTGGTAAAGGCCACGGTAGATAAGACTCAGCAAAAATGGGGCGAAGGCCACAGGCTCTGGCTTGTCAGCATTGGCAGCCTTAACAAGGCCGGTGGCCACTCCAACCATAAACTGGTCGGGGCGCTTTCCCCGGTTGCAGAAGATATACGTGGACAACCACTCCAAGTAAAACTCAAACTCCTCATGGAGTTCCCACTTGTCATCCCTAAGGTACCGCTTAGCGACTTCGCAGACGCTCTCCGAAGGATCGAATTGAAGGTCGGCACGCTTGTTGTCAAAACACAATAGGGTTCCAGAACGAAAGAAACCCAGCAAAAATGGAAAGGCTAGGCTCGATCGAGGAGGGGCATACTTCGATCAGGGTTTTGATCCCCATCGCTTCCCACACAGCACCTTTCTTTGCCATCCATCTTGGAACCCAATCTGGACTAACCTTGCTCCTAAGAGAAGGAAAGCAACGGAGGCTCGCCCGAATTGACGGCCCCCATCCTAACGGGTCAAACTCGTCAGATGAGAACACAACGGGCAACTTGCTAGTGTAAAGGAACGAACTTTCCCGACCATGGACGTACGGGCCAAGGGTTTGTTGGTCCGGTATCGGAAGACCATACTCTGACTCTGCCTCGTAATAGGAAAAAACATGAACTTGCTTGGCCCTAGCAAAGGCATGTCGAAACTGGGCCGCGTTACCGACTATGCGAGACGGAGAGCCCGAAGACGACGAGGATGAGGTGCCGCAATCCATAAGAGATGCAAGAACGAGGGTTATGAAAAGACAGGAAGGGAGTTTTTCTGAAAGCGTGAGCGGGAAACCCCTACCACTTAGGAATTTTATATCCCCAGAAACCGACAAAGGTCCGGGCCCAAGCAAAATGTCGCTTGACATTCTAAACTCAATAGGAAACATTGCCTCACTTGCAAACTGATGACATACAGAACGTCGCTTTGCTTGAAAACTGATGGCATACCAAAGTTCATAAGTGGGTAAGCGAAGAGTTCCAAGAAAACGCATTTATTCTCATTCAAATCTATTCATTACATGGGTTTGATTTATGATAAATGTACAACGAATGAAACGTAAGCGACTTAGTAGATGGTGTTTCCACTCATCAGGAAATACTCTATTGAAGACCGTGCGAACATTCAAGGGTTTATCCACAAGAACCAGGCAGACACTAGGTTTTTCCCGGTGTTAGAGAAAACCCTACAACCTTCTCAGGTGAGTCGAGGGTTAATCCACAGGAGATGGCCGCAAGTCACACCTGGTTCTTCCCTCGGACAAAGAAGATCCTTGGCTCCATCACCCTGTGGAGCATGCAGCAGCACGAGGGAGGCCTGACCCTTAAACCTCGGGAACACGTGATGCCATGGAGTTAAAGACCCAGAGTCTGGTCGGATCTCCCAAAAGCCGAGAGGCTGATGAACCGAGGATGGAGGGCTCCTTCGTGGTTTCTTATCAAACCTCGACAGCTCGTCATCCCCTTGGAACGGCAAAGGCGGGCTCGGACGAACACTGCTCAGAACGTCGCGATCGGTCAATGGGTAATGCGATCGGTCGACTTAGCTGTTAAGGAAGGCTCTAGATGATCCTAGGATCTGGAAGGAGATTGTTGCCAAGATTGCTCACATGGAAAGAAGATATTCTATGAAGATTGGCAGCAAAGGAAACGTAATAAATATGCAATATTACTTTACCGTATATACGTAGAACTAGCTTAGTATAAATACTTGTTCTTAGGCATTGTATAAAACACCTCTCTATAGACGGACATATTGTCAATTTAGTTTTTTAAGCATTCCGGTGTTCAAGCTCTCTTTGTGCTCCTTCGTTTCTGCTCACTTCCGAAGGCATCGTCGATGGCATCCGTAAGTACTTCCGCTTAAGGCTGCCCATCCGCTATCTTCCATCTCTTCTCTTATTTCATACGGCGACCACACATTCAAAGAGTCTTCCGGGTACCAGTTGCCTGTAGTGCTAGAGATTTCCGACGTGTTTGGATCCAGTTTGTCCGCGGTCACTTCCGGAGAGAAGCCATTAGTGGCGGCCTCCACAGGCGAAATGTTCCATAGGCGAAAGCCCTGCGGGCCTGAACCTAGAAACCATTAGTGGCGCCCTTCCCAGCCTGATGAGTGAAGCGGGCAATATGTTCCGCAGGTGAAATCCCTTCTTCGCCCGAAAAAAGGGCAAATTCAAGAACGCGATATCCTCTAGTAAAAGGGTAGTCATGGTCGATATTGTCAGGATACGGAGCCCGGTATAGTTGAATCTCATTTGCCTCGTCTGCCCTAGGAATTGCCCGTTCAACTAGTTGAGTAACATAGTCTCTGATCTCAGGCGTGATCTTTGGTGGCACGATTATTCCGGACATTGTCGTCTCCCTCCTACGTATCGGTTAGGGAATATATTCAGAGTGTCGTTGATCCTCAGTAGGGCGAATAAATTCGCTTTATACAGGCTTGACGAACTCTTCGCTTCTCCGGAACGGAGGTTGGTATGCAACTTGGTGGGCTGGTTGTACAACTCTTTTGCCTTTGTTTATCATGAGTGGCGGGTTATTATACGCCGTCCTCCCAGGACTTGCATAGGTGGGGACATCCTCAATATCAACCTTCCTTTTCCCTTCGGCAATTATTGCCCTATGGGAAGAATATTCAGGTTGATACTCGGTAGCCGACTCGACCCTTCTGTCAACGGGGCTGCTCAATGGTACCCCTGACACAGTTCCAAGGTTCTGAAAACGGCCTTCATCTCGGAGTTGATTGTTTCCTTGAAGGCATCATGCTTCTAGTCGATAGCACCGACTTTCTCTGGAGAGTACTCATAATAGCTGATAGTTCTCCAGCTAAGGCCGGGTTTGAACCATGTCCATCGTTGGTTTTCTCTCCGTCGGAGTTGTTGCCTCCTAGGTTGTTTGAATTACCACCAGATCGAGTTGTTGGCATTGTGTTAGCCCTTTACTCTCACTGTGGTCGCCAAAGGCGTGTTCGCTCCGGAAGTGACCACGGACAAACCGGATCCAAACATGTCGGAAATCTCTGGCACTACGGGCAACTGGTACCCAGAGGATTCGTTGAATGTGTGATCGCCGTATGAAATAAGAGAAGAGAGGGAAAACAGCGGATGGGCAGCCTTAAGTGGAAGCACTTACGGATGCCATCGACGATGCCTTCGGAAGTGAGCAGAAACGTAGGAGCATAAAGAGAGCTTGAACACCGGAATGCTTGAAAAGATAAATTGACAATATGTCCGTCTGTAGAGAGGTGTTTTATACAATGCCTAAGAACAAGTATTTATACTAAGCTAGTCCTACGTATATACGGTAAACTAATATTGCACATATATTACGTTTCCTTTGCTGCCGGTCTTCATGGAATATCTTTTTTCCATGTGAGCAATCTTGATAACAATCTCCTTCCAGATCCTGGGATTATCTAGAGCCTTCCTTAACAGCTAAGTCGACCGATCGCATTGCCCATTAGCCTTCGCTGTAGAGTTTCCTCGCTCGTCCAACTAACTGTCGCTTGTTGCTTCCACTATCCATTGTCGCCCATCGCCTGGTAACCCCGTCACCTCGCCCAGCAAGCCTTCGCCTGGTGTGTTCCCGTGGTCACTTCCTTACTGGATTTCTGTCCTTTGGGCCTTCATTCTGGACCATTGATCCACTGACGAAACTGAGATCTGTGGCCCAGAATTTTCGTTGTTAAACAGTTCCGAACAAGATATGCAAGTCATTCTACCTCCCGGCCTGGTGTTCCACTGCCTACTATGTCAAACCGTTGCAATCCATCTCCATGGAGGTCGCCTCTCCCTGATTATATTTAACTCTATTCTCTCACAAATATTTGTTTTGGCTGCGTTTGTTTTAGACTGCACCACATAACCAAAAAAGTTACGTATCAGGACATTAAGACGGCTGATTTGTCAGACAATTTGGCCAGCCGTTATTCACTCGGTTCTTATGTGGAAAGGCCTTGGCTCGGTGCCCTCCGGCCGGCAGTTGATGACGAAATTCGTAACACGTCGCGATTATAGTGAGACGAACACATTGGGCTTAATGAAAAAGGAAAAACCGTGGTCGTCGAACAACCCTGTGACAGGGAGAGTGTTGGAGACGATGATCCTGGCGGCCACAAATTCAATTACTAATTTTGGACAGCTTGTGTCCCTCCAAATATTGTCCGACCCCTCAGCATTGCTTTTGCTCGAACACACCAGGAACACTTCCGACATTGGTAAAAATGCCACTTTTTTTTTTCAAAAGAAAGAAAATGGTGGTAAAGTCCCCCCCCCAATTCCACGAAAGTGGAGAGATTTTTTTCAGCAAATCGGTGTTCCTCCGTTTGCTAAAAATAGCAAATAATAATAGTAATAATAACTAACATTGTGGGGAGGTGTGTGTGTGAAGTGAAGTGAAGGGAACTTCAACAGTAAAGAATTATGTTAGTGATCTCCCCTCTTCAAATCTTTTTTCATCTTCTCTCGGCTCACATCGTTCGGGATCACTGGTTGCCCGCCCTCTTCAAGTACGCCAACACACCTAACCCCGCGACCAGAGCTGCCCCCGCCGCAACTGTGCTGTAAGCCGTTGCCCATGCGTCGGCATATGCCATCTCCCCTGCATTGGGACTCCTTCTCCGTCGGCTTGCTCCCGAATAATCTAGGTGCAACCTTAGCCCCTGCTCCAATTCCAAACACAGCCTTTCCCCCTTAAAATTTCCTCAAGACTTTTTTGCAATATTAAAATCAGCCAACTCAAAGGCAACAATTACCTTCCAACCAGCCGACCTGGCATGGTCTACCGCTGCCATGAGATCACCATCCGATGCAAGCACGACTTTGTCGCGGTCCTCATCTTCATACTAAAGCAAATGCGATAAATCAGCGTTTTTTAAAATCAACAGGGAGGATGTTTGAATACCTACTGGAAAAAGAAAAACGATGACGGAGTAACTTACCAGAATCTGAGGAAGATTATTCCGGTCGATATCATCACCCACTCTTTGGATGATTGCAGATATGACATCTGCCATGCTCCGGGTTTCTAAAGAACCATTGACAATCAGGAATTCAAGTCAATGCCAGACTTCAATCCACAATAAACTAGCAGTAATATTGTAGTAAATCCAAATAGCCATCTACACCATAATGGCGGTTTGGTAGTATTACAGTATTACTTCATTTAAATGAAAAGGTATACCGAAACTCTAACAGCAGATAACCATGATGATGGCTTACCACAATTAAATCTGTGCATCCGACCTTTCTTATCTTCGATTTTGAAGGAAAAGACATTAGGAATATTTGATGCAAGATACGATAATGATCTGCCTGGTTCTCCCCCCTCGGAAGCAAATTTCAATGAACCTTCACTGAATCCCAAATCAGTTCAGAAGATCACTAAGTTGTGAGCTCCGGCAAAGGGAATGATATGAGGTATAAAACCCAACCAGAAAGATTAATTCAACAGATCGGGTCAAGAAAAGGTGGTATGCTACCTCCTATTGTCGTCGTCATCATCGGTGGGACAAGAGGCCATGGCCGAGTCCCAAAACTTCTGGATCATACTGCTCGTAGTCTCATTAGTAACTCCGGCAGAACTTCCCACCTAAATAACACCAAATGATCCACCAATCTAAGTTCACCTTAAATGGAAATTTACTTAACAATATAGAAGCCGATCAGCAGAAATTCACCACAAGGAGGAATTCCCTTCCAAGAGCAACAAGGTTTTGTCATATCCCTAAACATGGATGTAGCAGTATATACTAATGGAATCATAGTACCCTATACTGCTAATCAAAGAAGTAACACTATTTCAATCTAATTCCTGAATTGTTTTACCTTCTAGTACACATGATGAAAAACTATTTATGTTCAATAAAAAGGTCATTCTTCATAGAGAAAAGAAGAACAAATACATGACCCACATAAGAAAATCAGATAGCATAATCATCTTGAATGAAAAGCACGGACTTTCGTGGCTTGCCCTGTAGAGTAAAGTGTTTCAGTATCAAACCAATGAAGCGAACAGAGAAACCGAAAATAAAAATCATCGTTAAAATGTCATAAATCTTCATGCATTCAGCCCTTCATTTAATCAAGTTAAGCAGCATAAATGGGCAGCGTCATGCCAAAGCAAATACAAAGAGTGTGGCTCTGATTTCCTCGGTTGAAAACGTAAGATTGCAGCTGAAATGCATAGAATAAGTTTTACTCACTGTTGCCACAGCAGCATGGGTTGTATGCAACACGTCCACGACAGCAACGATGTTTCCCTCTGATTCAGTTTCTCTGATAAATTAGACAAGGCCAACAAGCAAACATCTATGCAGTACAAAGAGCAGCCAGGACAAACAACCGAAACTGCTATTTCTTTACCTCTACCAATGACTGGCAGGTGTAAGAACTTCCTTTCATGCATGGTGTGCAATGCATCCACGATTGGCATATCAATTGTTGCACATTCTGGATTAGGGGTCATTACCTGCACACATACACGTATTTGTAATGAATAACTTCTAGTTTGCATGTGTTTATTCCTTGTAGAGGCAAGGTTAGCATCCACGAAGCACAAATGTCCGTCAAACATGGAACTCATGGCCATTCATAATATCTGGGCTGCATATGCGACTTTATGTATAGATTACAAAATTACCTGCTCAACGGAAGTGGACTCGGCAGGTAGATTTTGAGCCACTACTCGCATCAAGATATCCCTTGAACTGAAATAAACAATTCCACACATTTCTATCAACAAAAATCACGAAAGCACCAACAAGCCTATGATATAACCCATTGGTACGTCTCGGCCTATACAAGGACGGGGAGAAAACAACTGAATGGAGGCAAATGCTCACGTCAAAATCCCACATGGTTTGTCCTCAACCGTGACAACTGCAGAGCTTGATCGGCATTCGAGCATCTTTTTTGCAGTTGATAGAACAGTATCGGTAGGTGAAACTGTCACCAGCCTGAAAAATCACCCATGAAATCAGGTTTAGACAGCCGGATCACACTTCTCCGGAACATTAAAGAACAAAGCATGATGTTTATAACAAAATCAAGAGAAGTATTACCTACTTTGAATTGTCGGATATTATGGTGGACAGAGAGGGCCGAAACATTCGCTCTCTAAGTGTCTCAATGAAGGTATTTGGACCTGCAGATGTTGAGAGCATAGGTGTCAAATGGATCGTGTAATCAGGGGATGAAATGGTTGTGATAAACTGTATCTTAGCCTACCAGAAATTGTCGTCCCCCAATTCTTTTCAACACCTTCCACAGCAGCAGCGATGGCTTTTCCCTTTTCGGCTGCCCTCTCCATCCGGGCTATAGCATCGTACAGACACTTGGCTATATCAAGTAAAGCAATGACCTCTCCATTCTCCACAACGGGTAAATGTCTGAACTTTCCTGGAGACGTACCGATGCATAGTTAAATCAAGTAAATAAGGAAGGAGCATGACCGGACATATCCTCCATACCAACTCTAGTCACAACCTTGAACCATTTTCTGAAGGGCCTCAACGGCAAGGGTGTCAGACAGCACAAAAGTCGGGTTCCTTGTCATCACTTTAGAAACGGGGGTCTCCTCGAGATTCAATTCGCAAGCTACAACCCTCGTTGTGATGTCCTACAGCGAAAAACACAACACAGGGGGGCCCATTATCAGCAAATGCTCGGCGAGGCACGCATCGGATCCTGGCCATGTAAAAAGAAGAGGTAACCTTGTCGGTCAGGATTCCGCAGAGCAGCGCATTGGAATCTGTAAGGAGGAGGGCATCGACCCTGCGAGCAGCCATGCGACGGCAAGCCTCGTAGATGTTAGTGGTTTCGGGGACGGTGAGGGCCTTGGACAGCCGCAGGCGCTTGACGGTGCGCTCCCCGGCGAGTCCCCTGCACGTGGATCACAAAAAAGAAGAAGACAGGACGAAACCGGCGGATTCAGAGGAACGTGGAAGAATTCCCAAGACCATTTCTTTTGATCCGTGGTGTCATAAGAGTTACATGGGACGGGAGGAGGCGAGAGATCTGCGAGGGGAATCGGCGGTAGGACCTCGGTTATCAAGAAGAGGCTTCTTCTGGGCCTGGGAGGTCATCGACAAGCTTCTCCTGGAAGAGCTGCCGGCCATGTATCCTGACCTGACCCTGGCGCCCCTGCCAGTTCCCTGTTAGCTCAAATCTAAATAACAGAATCCAATCGTCATACAAAATCGGAAGACGACCTTCCTTCCTTCCAGCACAGAGGTAAGAGGGTCGGGCTGGCCGTGGAATTCCCCCACCTTCCTCTTCCTCGCAATCAATCCCAACCGCAAAGGCGATGATGACCACCCCCACCACCACCATCACCCGAAGGAAAAACAAAAGAAACAAACGGGAAAAAGGATCCGTTTCTCTGTTTATTTTGTAAAATAAAAAATAAAAATTGATTCATGACATTAATTTTTAGGCACTTTCTTTTTTTCGACCTTTTATTTATTTTTTTTAATTTATCTTAACTTGGTATTGTAATCCCACGTATTTTGTGTCAAAGGCCATAACTTTTAGCTGATTTTCCATTGGGAATTCAGTTTACCTTTAGAAAAATTACGTCATTTAAACATATCAAAAATAAAAATATTAATATTTTAAAAATAAGGAAATTACATTTTCGCCCCTTGTCTTTTGCCATAAAAGTGAATTTATCTCGTTGATATTGGATTTCACTTAACTCCATTACGTGCGCTCGGGGTAGAAGTTTTGTATAAATGTATCGCTATGCTATTAAGTTAAGTATTTTAATTTAAGTTCTTTTTTTTTTTCTTTCTAAGAGGTGGAATAGAATAACCCGGTTGAAGCGTAATGATCATTGTATATCCCATAATAGGTCCCATTCTTCTATCTTTTCCTAGGGTCGATGACAACATTGATCCCTTCAAATGTATCAATTGGGCAAATGCGTCCATAGTGACTAGGGTGGATATCTCGTATCCGAAAACTAGCAGTTCGCCCTGTTAATTCTCCATGTCCTAAATAATTCAATTTTCTCCTATGAACTATTTGTGTCAATGGATTCGTTCAAACTGGGTGTAATCCGAAAAGTCATTTTTATTACTTTTAATTTTTTTTTTTGTTAATTTTTAGTAGTTGTTAATGACGCAACTTTTCTAGCAAAACTAAATTACATCTAATTCTACAGGTAACCAAACAGAGCGTGAGTATTGTTTTTTGAAGCCATAAATATAACGTGTGCCGCTCATTAGAGGAAAATTAAAAGTTAAATAAGTCATATTGAATTAAAAATGAACAATTCGATAAACCAATTTGAATTATAACTTTAAGAATATCAATTTAAAATTTTTAAAAGTGGGGTTTGGAAAAGGGTATTGGTTAAAAGTCGAGGTAATAAATGTTTCCAAGGGCGAGTGTTTTTTTAAAAAAGAATCCAATTCAAAAAAGGCTCTCTGAGGAGGCCCAGAAGCCCAAGAAGAAGAAGAGTCGAAGAGGGGTGGGAGGGAGAGAGACGTTGGGCCCTGCAAAAACTCCCCACCAGCACAGAGAGAGAGAGAAGCGTCAGACAACTTGTTTTTAAGCCCTCTTCTCTAATCTTAATCATCATCATTCAAACTGTCTACTAAATGCTTTGTTTCCTCCATCCCAAACATCCGATTCCCCAGTGACTGACCCACCACCAAGTGTGACTTTTAACTGGTGTAGTCAAACAGATAACCTCCCTCCCTCCCTCATAAGCAACACAAGTTTAGGAGGAGGGAACATCAAATGATATTCTTTTGACTTAAAAAAAAAAGAGAATTTGAAAGCTTCGGATATGATGGGAGAAACCCACATCCACAAGCTATTCTCCTGAGGAGGGAGTTAGTACGTTTTTTGGAATCCCACCTCCCTCCTCTTTTGGCGACATGCGGGTGTGTATGTGTCTGGGGTGGTGGGGATACATCAATCAAACTCACGGAGGAAAAGAACATAAAAAAATAACACGTATTAGTGTGGACGCGTGTCGAATGCTGGCCCCTTGTGTTCGCTCCTGACGTGTCGACTTCTTACTGCTCCAATAAAGAAACCCCACCCGTCTCTCCTTATCATCATCATCATCATCCCTCCTCCAATTTTTACCATCTAAATTAATAATAAAAAGAATAAACAACCACCCCCTCCGCAACTACCCCTACTACTACTACTATGTGCTCATTGAAAGACCAGATGGAGAAATTGCCCTGGAGGCGTGTTCTAAAATAAGGTTCTGTAATAAAGGAAATATGTTACGAAATAGTTCTGATGAAAAAATTCAGTGTTTTTAATCTGTAATTATTTGGTAAAATTTTAAAAATTAAAGAATTTGGTGTTTACCACACGTTAAATTTACCTAAAAAATTAAGGAATTTTGTGCGAATATAATCCATTCAGAATAAGTTCAATATTTGAAACATCGAATCAAGCCCATTCGCATGAAATATCGAATATTTTAAGTTAAACTCGTTGTTGTTATAAACATTAAATTTAATATTTCTTCGAATTAAATTAATCGTTTAATGCCAAGCGAAATATTTTCCGACTTTATTATAACAGGCTCCGAGTTTTATTATAACATGCCTGCACCGGGATGTCCCCCGTAACAATACACATGAAATCGAGGAGGATGGGGATTGGAGGCATGTCCCCCTGAACAATGCATGCGTTCTGTTGACCCACCTTCCTTTTCGTTTTCACGTGATGATGACCAAAACGCTCATCTGATATGAGAATTGGCTATTCCTCCCCTCCCACAGATAAAGGACGTCCCCTTCCTATATAATCACCCCCTCCTCCCTCACAGTCCCCATCCCAGGAGTTCTCCCTTAACCAGATAGATATGGGGAGGGGGAAGGTTGAACTCAAGAAAATAGAGAACCCCACCAGCAGACAGGTTACCTTCTCTAAGAGGAGGAATGGCCTCCTCAAGAAGGCTTTCGAGCTCTCCATCCTCTGCGACGCCGAGGTCGCCCTCCTCATCTTCTCTTCCTCTGGCAAGGTCTACCAGTTCGCCAGCCACGAGTACGTTATCCCCCTCCCCCCTCATCCTATGTATATCTTATGTTCATTTTTTGCGGCTAAGTCAGGCTTCTGGGGATGTCATCAGCATGGACAGGACCATCTCCAAGTACCGCGACGAGGTAGGCCTCCCTGACTCCAACGAAGCCCGTGCCTCCAGAAGCATCGAGGTAAAATATGCCGATGACCCCTCATTAGTTAGTAAATAGCAATGTTTGGTACTTTAATCGGCACCCATGAAATGAATTGATGACTCGTATACTGATTTATTTTTGCTTTGTCGGGACAGTTTTGGATATCCGAGATCAATGATCTGACAAGAGCCGCGGAAGAGTTGGAACGGAAGCTTAAGTATGTCCCGTCGGTTCGTACAAGACAAGAGATAAGATGAAGTGCTAAATGACGATTTTAAGCTCATCATCTTTTTTCTTTTATCAGGCATCTGGCTGGTGAAGAGCTGACTATGCTGGGGATGAAGGACCTCAAGCAGCTGGAACGACAACTTAGGACCGGCGTCGATCGAGTGCGGTCCAAAAAGGTATGTGTATATATCCCCATCCAGAACCATGCGTGAGGACCACGCCATTCACAGCGATCTATTTCCCGTCGTACTGCTATTAGTTAAAAAGCGACTACAGCGAGAGAAACACTTATGTCTAGTCACTGATAATCTCCCTTGCTGTTCCAACTAATCATATTTGATAAAGCAGAGACGCGTCATCGCGGATCACATTAACCAGCTCAAGAGGAACGTAAGATTCTTTTTCCGCGTCTGCTTTCTCCGTTTCTATTTTTACCTACTAAATATGGGCAAGCTGCGTAGAAGTGAGCGCGTCCGAGAAAGGAACGACCTTGTTGCTAGAGCCATGTTTTACATGTATATTATGCACAGTATAGATATCAATGAGGTTTCTCGTCCGATCGTGCAGCAACGAGCCTTGCAAGAGGAAAATACTCTCCTTAAGAAAACAGTAAGATTCGCTCGTATTTGTTTAAAGATTTTATGATCACAACAAATGTTGGTCACGTGTGACTCGAAGCGCCTATCCCCATCCAAGACTAATTGTGCGAATAGGGTTTATGTTTGATAGTTTGATATCGTGACAGTAACTTAGGGATGGATATATTAGATTACCACTAATATAACTTTGTTGGCATCTAATGAAAAAACAAGGCGAGACTACATGAATTCCACGAGGAGGTTCCCTTCATCCCAGCCGTGTTCGAGGAGCTCGCTCATGCTTCCCATCTGAGGTAAAAAAAAAACACGAATCCGACATTGTGACGAGCATTAGCTCATCCTAAGTAAAGAACCACGTCGGGGGGGACATATTGTCCCTTGTCCGACTTTGAAGAAGGGAGACGACATCATCTTAAAACTCGGGGACTTGTCAAAATTTGCAGGGCTAATCCCGAGCTGGGATCTTCTTTTACTTCGACCACAAGCCAGTGAGAGAGGAGACGGACTCTGATAGGCGGTGGTGGTTTGTTCAATCGTTGTGCCTGCGTTCCGTCGCTGCCGCGGCCATATGAAAGCTCGAAGTCCTCGATCGCTCTCTCATTTTTCTGTTTCTGTTTGGGATGCGTTGCTTGTGACAGAAGAGGAGTGTACGTGTAGTGTGGTTGTGTATTTGGTTTCCGGTGAAGTGTCTGCGTATGTAAACTTCATGCCTGCAGAGGGGCAAAGTAATGTCCTCTAACATGCCATAAACCCTCTATTATGCCTTAACTTAAAATAAATACTTGAATGGGAGAAAGTGTTTGTAAACCCGTGAGAAAATTGGGGACAAACAAACAGCACGATTACCTATTCATTTCCGGGGGAGGGGCTTATAGAATAGGATAATGGGCCTGTAATATTATTGGGCCAAACGGTAGGCCCAACTTGATATTCGGGCCCTCCGGTGCATGTGGGCCTGCCCTGGCTGCTCCGTCAAATGCAGAAGACCGTCGGGAGTGACCGGGTTTCTTTCCGGACGGAGGTCATTTCAAGAAGATGGCTGCCGTAGCTCGCGCTTCTAGGAGACTGCTGGCAGCCGCCGCCCCCCGCGCTAGGGGATTCGCCACGGAAGTTTCGAAGAATATCGAGCCCCCCTCCGTCTCCCCCGATCGGATCAAATGGGACTACCGCGGCCAGAGGAAGATCATCCCCCTCGGCCAGTGGCTCCCCAAGGTCGCCGTCGACGCCTACGTCGCTCCCAACGTCGTCCTGGCTGGCCAGGTCTCCGTCCTCGACGGATCCTCCGTCTGGAACGGCTCCGTCCTCCGCGGCGACCTCAACAAGATCACCCTAGGGTTCTGTTCCAACCTTCAGGAGAGGTGCGTCGTCCATGCCGCCTGGACTTCCCCTACTGGTAATCCCCCCTCCTTTCATTTCCCCTTCACTTCTTCATTGGATAAGACTGTCAGATTGTGCTCGGACTGCGGGTTTTCAGAATCTTTCGTGGTCTTGCCAATCCGGCGATAATTTACTCTTCCTGTCTTGCGACCCTGGTCCCCTTGAACACATGCTTAGCTTTTTTATTAAACTGGACTTGGCAAAAAAACGTGATTTTTTCTCGGCCTTACGTGCATATGATAATTACTTCATGGTCAATTAATGTAAATTCCAGTTTGCTTATGCACTCGAGGTCTGGTACTTCTTTGTCTCATGCCAGGGCTGCCTGCTGAGACATCCATCGACAGGTATGTGACAGTTGGTGCATATTGTCTGCTGAGGTCATGCACAATCGAGCCCGAGTGCATCATCGGTCAACATTCTATTCTCATGGAAGGTTCTCTGGTCGAAACACACTCAATACTGGAAGCCGGTTCGGTACTTCCCCCCGGGAGGAGAGTCCCGACCGGTGAACTCTGGGCTGGGAATCCTGCAAGGTTCGTCCGGACCCTTACTCATGAAGAGATTTTAGAGATCCCTAAACTTGCTGTTGCGATAAATGATCTGAGTAGGGATTACTTTTCCGTGTTTCTCCCTTACTCTACTGTATATTTGGAGGTTGAAAAGCTCAAGAAATCCTTGGGGATATCCATATGATCCTGTGGTTTTCAAATCCTCCATATCATATCCCGGTTCAGTCATTCCAAGAAATTTAGCTTTCTGCTAGACATCTAAGGCTTGCTTGCCTTACCTTTGTGTTTTGTTTGATGCTGAGGAACTGCCTGCAAGTCCCATCTCTTGCTTTAGCTGTTTTAGATGGGCCCTCCGACTCGATGTAAGTGACCGGAAATGTTAAGCACTGGTCCATTCTTCTGCCATTTTGATTATGAAGGTGATGAAGAACTTCATTTATGTGTCTTAAGATTGTTTCCTTGAATTTTGTATTTTGTTACAAGTGCTATTATTTGGTGGATTTGGGGCATTTTTAACCAAATCTGGAGGCGGAAGGAGCACATTGTGTAGCTTCCCTGTGAAGTAGTTATTTCCTAGAGGGACTTGTGTAATCCAGCTCCCTCTCAGTTCAAGTGAAAGATATTTGGAGTGTGGAATGTGGATATTGGATCTCTTGTCCTGTGGTTGTTTTGGTTGTCTGTGGAAACAAATTGCGTGCGCTATAGAGAGGGAGGTGGTGTGGGTTTGATCGAGGGTGCCTCCGGAAATTAGGCCCCGAGGACATTCGAAATTGCCTAGGACCGACTTGTGATATTAGGCGCTGTTCCAGGTTCTGGCCAACCCGGAACTTTACCCTCATTAAGCTTAGTCACGCCCATCCAAATTAGATTCAGATAATCATGTAATAAAATACTTTACGAGTAGTTGTTCCTTTCTATTTGGTGTATGCGGCTGAGTTTGCTGGGATAGTGTGGCGATTTTACTCGTGCTTATTTTGTACATTAACAAAACTATATCGGTTTCAAGTTTGTGTATTTGCCCGATGGTGGATTGTCGTTTGATGTTAATTACTATAGTTACATATTTCCTCTCTAATTTTGTCCCCTTTGCAATTAGTTGCTCCGGGACCGACACCAGAATCGACATGGCAGGAAACCCACTCCGAGTTCGAGACACTATTTGCGAAAGTTTGTGCCTTATTTTGCCCTTACCTACGCTATTTTACCCGTTACCTCCTTTTCTACGATCCAAAATTCTCGAGTCGAAAGTAGAAGGGGTTAGACTGCAGGTTCTACGCAGAGAATCGGCCGGGCCCGAACCTGGTCACCCCAGCCCAAAATTACATAATCACCCCCCCCCCCCTCCCCCAATTTGCATTTCCTTTTTTTTTTTGTGAATTTATTTTTAAGGTCGGCCCAATTTACTTTCCCCAGAAATGGATTGGATTAGATTAGAGGTGGGAAGGTTGGGGATGTTAAAGCGGCAATCAATGTCTTAAACAACACACCAGAATCTCGTTTTACTTTTCGCAAGTCTCTGAGAATGAGATCTCTCCCCATGCTTATCACTTATCTTTTCCATTAACATTTTCAATGCAAAAATATGGATTTGGATATGGACGTGGACGTGCTGTCATTAAATAATAAAAAATAATTGGAGAGGGAAAAGGTGTTTATATGAATGTATAAAATATTGTGTTTTATTTATATTTTCAAAAACAGCGGGGGGAGGCAGATAGTTTGAGAGATGCCCGCCCGCTCATCCCATTTCTGCTTTTTTCAATCCTAAAAACCAAATAAAAAGTTTTTTACTTTTCTTTCTTCAATCTAAGGACAAGGCTTGTGATTCTTCGGCGGCTGAAGTCTGTCTCCCCCCAACTCTCACTCCCTCAGATCTGCTCTCTCCAGTGGGTTTTTTAGGCCATGGAACCAGAAACCCTAGCGGAGGCCCCCGTTCGCCTGGTGGAGGCGGAGGAAGAGGATCCCCCCGTGGACGGAGAAGAATCCACTCCTGCTGATTCGGCTTCCCTTGATAAGAAGGTAACGGCCTTGTTGACCCCCACCACCACCGAGAGGACCCCCAGGGAGAGGAAGGTCGTCGAGCGTTACTCCGTCCCTTCTGCCTCCAAGCCTAACCCCAAGAAGCCCATCTCCATCGATAAGGCCTCTCCCCTCCCTTCTTCCTTCTCTCCTTCCCCCCCTCCTCCTCTCCACCCTCCCTTGACCTTCCTTTTCTCTCGCTTGCCTTATTGCAGGGCCGTGGTACTCAGCTCAAGGACATCCCCAACGGTACTCCCTCCCCCCTCCCCCTTTCTTCATGTTTTATGCCCTCCTCTTTTTCCATCTCCTGCTAGGGTTTTAGGCGGCTTTGTTGTCTGGCATGACGATCCTGTTGGAGTAAATGGTTGATCTCGAAGGGTTGCATAGTTTATTTTTGTTAGCTTAGTTTCTTGTCTGTGATTTCAGCATTGGAGCATTTCATTTCATTTTCCGGAGCCGTGGTTTACCTAACCACTTCATGTTTTGTTTGTATCAGTTGCATTCAAGTTATCGAAGAGAAAAGCTGACGACAACCTTCATTTGCTTCATACCATACTCTTTGGGAAGAAAGGAAAGGTGATCCTTTTTTTTCCCCCCCCCCCCCCCCCTCAGTTGTACAGATTTCGGCGTGTTTCTTTTAGTGGAATTGATGTGTCCTGTTTCCCCCAGAAACTTCTCTATACAGACCAAATCTGATATAGGTTGCCTGATTGATATACTCAGATATCTCCCTCATAGTATTTGTCATATTGGTTCTTGTCTTTGTTCCTAGGAACTATAGAATTTGTCAAAACTAAATCACCCTCGTATAAAGTGGATTATTCACACTATCAAAAGATCAAACAGATACAATCATGTTTACCGTTTGTCTGGGTTATTCTTATAGCTGCCACACAAGGCACTGCTGTGCTATTATATTGAAGTTGTTTATGAAACAGTTGTTTCTTATCGAGTTATTTTTCTTCAATGATTCTTATCAAGTTAATTTTCTTCAGTGATTCCTGGGTTAAAGCCTTTTTAAACTTGAGTAATTCCTGCTCTGTTTTCTGGGTATCAAAGTTGTTCGCTGAAGCTTAATGATGCTCTCAAATCTCTATATTCATGTTAGGCTGTGGGACATGTATCAATCTGATAAAGTTTTTATCTTCGGGATTCTTGTTTTCTTAATACAGGCACAAACTGTGAAAAGGAACATAGGTCGATTTTCTGGTTTTGTATGGGTGAAAGACGAGGCAAGTCTCCCCTCTAGCCTATTTCTTTCCTGTTTCTGTTGGAAAATTTTGTACTCTTTAACTAGTCATTGTCATTCTGATGGAGCTCCTATCTTCTGAGAACATGTTCATTGGAAAAGCCTTATGGATGATCCGTGTAATCCACTTAAGCCTGCTGCTTTTTGTGGAAAATTTTACTTAGGTGTATTTTTGTGGTGATGATATGCTCGTTGTGGCAAAGATGGAACTAAACATTGATGATGCTTTTATGAATTGAAATTTATTTTTGCTGAGAGATTGGGACTGAGTGTTTATTGTTGGACCTGTGATCTTTTTTACAGTTAATGTTTGAGTGAAAAAACAAGCTATGCTTCTGTTGTGCTGATTATTTTGGCCATTGTTAGATTTTTTGTTGCGAGTGGGAGAATTGAAAGTTATGTGAATGGATTGGTCTTTGCTCTTAGTTTATATGAGTATTTTCTTCATATGTTTCTTTTGGGATCATTAATTCAGTAATTAATTTGGCGAGAAAAATGTATCAACTGATAATTTCCTTATGTCTCCATGGTACAAGTATGTTGAGGTGATAAACTGTTTTAAGTGAACTTCGTCCTGGTTATGAGTGAGATTGGGAGTGTGTCCCTTCTCTTTTGTTCAGACTCTTATGGGTGATAACATGTTACTCACCAAAAGAACAAAAATTCTTGTTGCATTAATCATTTTTTGGTAAAGAGTTATTTTTCCTGGATGTTGGTTCACATTGAACAATATAATTGGTGTGATGGGGAAATCAAAGGGAGCATCATCTTTGTCTCTCTATTGTGAGCAGGAAAAACAAAGAACCAGGGTGAAGGAGAAGCTTGACAAGTGCGTTAAAGATAAGTTGATTGATTTCTGTGACGTGCTGAACATCCCGATAAATAAAGCAGTTGTGAGGAAGGTAGGAAACCGTTAAGCATTTTAGCTGCAAATACTGGTTATGACAGGCTTTTCTCATTGGGAGTGAACAATATTCCAGGAAGATCTTTCTGCGAAGTTATTGGATTTTCTGGAGTCTCCTCATTCAACCACTGATGTTGTACTCTCTGACAAGGAGGTTAGGACGTGTCTAATATGCTGATTTTATAGGTCCTTCTTTGCTATTGTCCTCCCATTCAGTTGATTAGAGTAGAAAGTAAATTGACTTATCTTGCTTTGTGCTTTTGTAATTCAGAAAGGCCAAAAGCGTAAGAGAAATGTTACCCCAGGCAAACCTTCTGCCTCTAAAGAAGCCTCCAGTGATGTGACTGAGAAGGTTCATATTCATCTTTACCTTTTATTTGCATGTTAATTTGCACGGTTCATTTAGTTTATTATCTGAAGCAATATTCTGCTCTCTTAGGCCATCCACATGGCCACAGTGTTGAAATTTTCTCACAGTTTTGAGTTCGCTATTGTTTTTTCTGGACAATTTTTGGTGTCTAAGATTGTATGCCAACAGTGGATTTGTATGGCTGACTTCAACTTAGGAGACAAATGTATTTTGTAGTGATGTGGTTGTATTTTTACCTGGTCCATCAGGTCATCTTTCAGTTGGGATCGTAATTGTCTTTGCTGCTTCTTAGCACTCTCTTGCTGTAGATTTTTTTTTGGCATTAGGAGAAGTCTTGCTTTTTCCTAAACTAAAGTTTGTTGGATCGTAATAGAGAATGCATCAGATGCCTTGTAGCAAATTGTTGGTGGCTCTCATTGGACTGGCATGTGTTGCAGTGTGACTATGTTGTGGTGGTGCTTAACGTATTATTCCTTCACCCTTTTTTTTTATTTCCTGGACTGAAGGTTGACTAGTATTCCTTTCAGGTAGATAGAGTAAACAGTTCAGAATTTTAAAGTAAAATCTGTATTAGCATCTTGAGTCACAGGATTTATTTAGAGAAATTCTCCGGAACATTTATATCTGTAATCCAGAGTCCTTGAAATTGCCACTGTTTTCTATCTTAGACCTGAATAACAGTGTGGCTTTATGAATCATGAATCTTCACAGTTTCTGACTCTAGGAATTGTAATTCTGAAGGTAACGAATATAATAGCACCTCATATTTTCTTTTTTCAAAATAAAATTATTTGCATGTTGCTAAGCCAATGTTTTCTTAAAATTGCTTCTACAACTACTCAGTCTCCCAAGTCAATAGAATTCCAGATTCGTGGATTGGACTTTGTGCAGCTTTAGAATTGCAGACATATACTCACTCCATCTATTCCTAGCCGGGGCTCCATTCAAAGTGAACCCTGGTCTGCGTGCTGCAGTTTATTGATGTGGGAGCCTTTTGAATTATTAGTTATTAGCATTTTCCATTCTGCATGTCAACAGAAGCAGAAGAGAGTTCTTAATTCTGCGAAGAAGCAAAGGAAATCATCTCAGAGTGATGAGGATGATGTTAATGACGAAGTGAAGACTGATGATTCTGAGGACGAGACTCATACAAGAGATGATGCTGTCGCCTTGTCAAAGGAAGAATATGAGGATGAGAAGGGTCAATCTGGGAAAGAAGAGGATCAACCAACGGCGCACGGGCCTGATAAGAGTGCTTCCCATAAGGACATGGAAAATGAAGAATCCAAGGGAACTGATGAAGTCGGAGCTGAAACCAAGGTTGTCCCTCCAAAATCCTCAAGGAATAAGTCTTCTTTGAGATCAAAAAAAGGCACCTCGGATACTTCTGCAGACAAGTCACTTTCCAAGTCGGGAGAGTCCGCATCAAAAAAGCAGAAGTCTGAGAAGCGGAATCAGAAGGATGAAGGTGCTTCCTCAAAAATGAAAACATCTGGTCAGAAACGGCAAAATAAGTCTTCTGCGAAGGCTCAGGTGACGGATGAAGGTGAGACATTAGAGTTTTATATGCCATAGACGTTTCCACTTTCCACAATTTTAAATTGTGAGATTCTCAATTATGCTTTAGGAAAAGGAAAAAATAAGAAGAAACCAAAAGCAGAACCCAGCAGGGAGGAGATGCATGCGGTGGTCGTGGATATCCTTAAGGAAGTCGACTTCAACACGGTGCATTTTCATTTGTGAGATGCTGGTTCAGACTTCACATCTATTATGGCTTCTTGATTTCCTCTTTTGATGGTGCAGGCTACACTATCTGACATTCTGAAGCAGCTTGGTAGGTTTCCTATAGCTTAGAAAGAAAGCTGTGTGGGCTGGTCATTAAAATAACCAACCTTGCATTCTTCTGTTCAGGTGAACATTTTGGTATTGATCTAATGCATAGGAAGGCAGAGCTCAAGGATATAATCACTGAGGTGATAAACAACATGACCGACGATGAAGATGATGGCGAGGTAGCTGACAATAATGCAGAGGCCGACAGGGATGATGAGGGCGGCGACGAGGGAAGATGAGAGAGCCGATCGATTTCCCCCGATGTGAAGTTAGATTCGTGTAGTGGTTGTTCGACAAAGCATTCTTAGCAGCCGTGCTCATGTAGTAAGTCAAAAATTATACATCTGTGGTAGACTGAACAGGAAGAATCAGGATTTAGCTTGTTGGGAACTTGACGAACTAGTGTAGGATGCCTAGGGGAGCTTGTACCATAAATTATATGCGTTTCTTTTGAGAGGGGCAGTGAATTTTCTTTGGGACTTAAAAAAAAGTAGCTAAGCGTAATTGTAACTCATTTTGTCAGCAATGTCTTAGAATTCATGTAGATTCCAGTAGGTAGTGATGCCTTACAACCATGCCATGCAGTTCTGTGGAAATGATCTTGAAGGAGTAGTAGTAGTATGCAAAAGGGGTAACAACAGCATCCCTGAATTTGTCAAATTCTATACCAAACAGTCTACACCGGTTTAGCACGACAAAAGGCTCAAAGTAGGACAGATTATGGCAAGAAGAATGCCACTCCTACCATCAAGTGTGTGTGTGTGTGTGTGTGAATGTGAGGGCGTCGGGGGCGGTCCAACGAAGCCATTTTGCCCAAAAAGATGGGACGCCAAAGCCACCACCATCAACAAAAAGCATCAGCATCAGTAGTAAGACTAGAGAGACCTCGGAAAGGTGTAGGGGTGTGCACGCGGGCGGCCGCAGCTGATAACGATGATGGGTCAGGAACAGGACACAGAGGCGACGGACAGCGGGTAGGAGTAAGTGCTGGCGTATAGGAAAGACAATGTCTCCCTGGTGTGGAGGGGCTTCCCATCGTTAACGAGGCAGTCGTCATACCGGAGGCGCCTGAACACCCTCGGGTTCACCAGGTGGGCGGAGCTGAACCAGCCGCAGCTCAGGTGGATGGCCGATATGTCGCACCCGCTGGGGCACATGTTGATGATTTCCACTGTATATGCGGGGATCCCATTCGGGAGAGGGGAGGAGGCACCCTGGATGACGATGATGTCCCCCCTCACGCATCCCTCTCCGGGAATTCTGCTCGGCTCATCGACCACCTCCGATCCTGTGTCGAGGGGCAATTGGTACCCACCGATCAAATATCGTACATTTGAAACAGACAACAGGAAGAGCAAAAACCAAACCAAGAAGAAACAAATGGGGGGTAAGGAACGATTGGGGCTGGTGTTTTATAGAAAAGTAACACATTATCTTTTATATAACCTGGAGGATGGAGGAGCTTCCGGTGAGGGGAGTAAGGATGAGTCCGAATCCCAGCAACTCCTCCAGAAACCAGGAAATGCAACGGCCTCGCCACCCCATCCTCCCCTGCAAACATAAATTCAACCACCACCGGTCGGATTCAAGAAGCAGCCAGCCAGCCAGCCAGCCAGCCAACCAAAATGATAATATATTTTTATATATGCATGTATAATCATTAGTAAGATTAAAAACCGGGGGATCCAAAAATGACGTTAAACAAAAAGGAAAAGGGGAATATTTGGCAATACGTGAGTAATCCACGTGCAGCAGCAGCAGCAGCAAAGACGAAGCCGCCACCAAAACCACGATTAGGACTGTGGCCACTGCTACCGAAGTCTCCTCCTCGTCGTAGGCAGGAGGAGCCTGGCGTTCTTCAGGCGGAGTCTCCATCTACGACACCACCGTCTCTCTTCACCTCGGCAACTCCTATCCAAACAAAAAGAAAAAAAGAAAGAAAGAAAGACGAGGAGAAACCCTAAGAGTTGCGATGGTGCAAAAAGCCCCGCCGGCTAAGAAGCATGAGACGGAGGAGGAGTGAGGTGAAAAGACGAGGGGGTTAAGGAGGGAGGGAGAGGGGGGTGGGGGTGGTGGATTTATGATGGTTGGGTCTGGGGAATGAGAATGGGGTAAGAGTAAGACAACAAACGGGGAGTAAAAAACACGGGGGTCAGATTTCGGACGACAAACAGTCAGGACGACAGTCGGCTTCTGCGTGCCTCTCCCACTCCCACCACCACCACCACCACCACCGTACAAACACACACACACACCCCACGTACAGGCGACAGAAGGACAGACAGTTGACAGGCCCTCTCTCATTCCCTGTAAAAAGGATTTTTGGGGGGGGGGGGGAGGCATCCAACCTGTGAGAGAGCGGAGCCCCTCTGGTGTGTTTCGTACGGTTCCCTCTTCTTCTTCTTCCTCTTCCTCCCCCTCGTTCGTGCATGATAAAATGTAATGTCGTCCCTGCGTTACGTGGCGTGGTAATTCATTCTCCAAATCATTGAAAAGGGGAGGGGGACGGCCCAAGCCCAAGCCCAAGCCCAAGTGACGATCCCTTCCCTTTACGACAGAAAGAAGAACCGTTTCATACAGACCAACGCCACTTCACTTTAAGACATACACCCTAACAACTGTTTCTCTAATTCCCATCTCCATACAAAAGGTTTTTTTCCCCTCAAAGAAAAAAATCAAGAGCTGAGATCCTACTACTACTACTTAGGTCAGGAACAGGACACCCCCCCCCAACCCACCCCGAGCCTCCCATTCATTAACTAAAATTTTCTGATTAATAATTGTCCCAAGTTTACTTACCCTTTACATTAAAAAATAAAACATAACCCCTTTTAAGAAAATGATTTCCGGTCACCAGGAGGTCTCGTACTTTCAAGCACTCTCACTTTGTTAACCAAGTCTTCAATGGTACTAGATGCTTCCTGCCCAACAACAAAAACAATTCAAAAAAATCCCTGATTAGAGATAGATAGGTAAAAAAAAAATCGCAGGACTCAATCCAGAGAGACGTACTCTTAGCTTCCTTCTCAATTTTTGCTCTTCCTCTTCCCTCCGCTCCCTCTCTTCCTGGAAAATCTCTATTAAAGTTTCTTGCTCGTTGTTCAGTTGCTCGATTTTCTCTTGGGCTTCCTTGAGCTACACAACAGGGGGTCAGAAGCAGCACGGTGGCAAACCCCCCAAACTTTTAAAAATTATACGAGTCGAATATCAATGCATTGCCAATTTCTCTATGATATTTTTTTATACTATTATAACTGTCCATGGTTAAACAAGTGCCGGGCGGGCCCTCGCGTCCATGGTAGAGCATCTTGCACCTTGCTTTCAAAGGAATCACGATCACTAGCAGGTGTAGGTCATTACAACCTCTTTCAAACATCACACTACCAGGAATCCCTACCACTCCGCATGTTCCAACCTTGGTTCACACAAACCGTATAATCACTGACCTGACTTTCAAGTGTCCTGCACCGCTCTTTCTCAATCATCAACTCATGTCGTAGTTCCGCCCATGTTTCACCATCCGTCTTTCCTGAGCTGGATTTGTGAAGTTTAGTAAAGTCATAAGCAGAAATCCAGGACAAAACCCACAAATCAAGTTAAAAAAATAGCCTTTCTGGACTTGTCACTGACCTTGTCCATACTCGCTTTTTCTCGTCCTTCGTTGTTTCAGTGTCACCCACCTACAAGAAGTGGTCAAGGATATGAATTAAGCAATGAAGTCGGTTGAAAGCAAGGCCTTGCAGGCAACAGGGATTGATTAATGTTACCTAATCTGAAAATAAAAAGAATTTCCACGGGACAAGAGAAATTACTTAAAGACAGGACATTAATGTCATCGTCCATCTGTAGGTACTACATATACTTTTGTTACCCATTAGCAGTTACAAAATGCAAGACCCTCTTAAATAAACAGAATGATAACCGAAGGGGTACAACCAGGAAAAGAGTACCTTTATAAATGTCTCAAACATAAACCACTGAACAGCAATTTTCTAAAGTGGGCTGACTTTATTAAATGTTACCTAAATTTGCCATTACCAACAGCTATAGAAAACGTCCAGCACAATTCTAGTATCATCAATCCATATCCTGACTAGATAAGGTTTGCCACACATATAAAAACTCTTCATGATCAAATTATCGTCATGTCATGCATTACTGTATTTCTTCCTGAAACTTACTGTAACCGTGTATGAACATGCAATTACGCTACCAAAAATTTGATCATCTTTCATTCATGTACAGTAGAAAACAAACGCAAGCAAGCACATTATCCTCCACAAGTGGTTCTATGGTCAAACATGTCGTAGAAAGTTTTTTGTTGTACTGAATGATTAGTCCACTGCAAGTCCATAACGCTTACCTTCTGCCAAAAACTATTTAACTCCTAAATGTATATCAGAAATAGTCCACAATATAAAAATTGTAACGATATTACTGTGAAGGGCAAATTTGGGTGACTTTTGAATAAAACTTGTGACTTTTGAATATTTGCAAGGGCATCACACTAACCCCACTCAGAAAAATCACCTAACCAAATTAAACTCAAACAAGAAAGCATATTATTATGAAGGCATCACCTTGTCATTCTTTCCCACTTCCACATGCTTAGTGCCATTCTGAAGCCCCTCTGATTGGTCCATTTCCAGGTCATCGTCGCTTAAATTCTGCACTGAAGGTGAAGATGTTTCGTCCACGCTGGGACGTCTTCTTGATTCAGAAGTTCTTGCGACATTTTTCCTTCCTCCAACAGGGCCAGAATTACTCGTATGAGTAGATAATTTGTCAGAACCGTTTAATGTGGACTTTGAACTTAGGGAAGCAAGCCAGTCAGACTTCAAAGGCGTTTTGTTACCACATTCGGGAGACTTTTCTGTCAAAGAGGAGAATTTGGTAGAGACAAAAGAACAACAAATAATCTGATTTACATTTTCATAAATAAACCAGAAGATGAAACAAGAAAGCCGTAGTAAACCTCTCTTTGCAGGCTTATTGACGAGGTTCTTATTTTGACAAGGAGCATAGCCAATTTTATGACAGTTAGCCTTCCTATAAATTAAACCTCAAAAGGTTAGAAAATTTATATTGTCCAAGAAATATAATAGCAGTAAACGAAACTAAAACCAGCAGAAGAAATCAAAACAACTCACCAATAATTCTTTTGCATTTGTATTAGCCGAGCCTCAAGTTTGGCAAGAACTGGAGTCCGCTCAAAGCCTTGCTTGTCATGAGCAGGTTCAACAAAATTTGCTTCCAAAACACCTGCCACAGGACGTGAGCACTACTCAGGGGCAATGTTTTCAAGCACAACAAATTTATTAGCAATTACGAGTGAACCTATAACTCCACGGCCGCCACTGCCAGCAGCATTCCATAGCCTCCAAAAGGGCTGATGAGAGCGTAAAAGATAAGCACGAATATCAGCTACGAAAGAATGAATCAGAAAACAATAGAAACCGATTTTGACAGCAGAAACAGATAACCGGAATGTTATAGTGAATGCAAGTTCATTCATTCAAAACAGTACTGAAATAACACAAATTCAAATCATCAAGATCCGGATTGGAGAATTCTTGGATTAACTCCATGATATGGAATATACTAGTAAAAGAATTGTTTCATCCACATAAGTCACTTCTGTTCGTTCAGATTCATAATTTCTGCCAATTGCTTGATTTTTTATCAGCGAAAATTTCCAGATGTAATTAATAATAAATACAGACAAGGAAAAGGTGGATAATATAATAAATAATGATTTCTACCAAAAGACATATAATAAAATAAAAGAATGATATGATCAAATTAATATCTAATTCTGAGACATTTCCAGCATTGATTCTTTTTTCCCCTCCAAATATGGTCTATCTAAAATAATTCAATAACCTCAAGATCAATATTATTTGGAGAAAATTTCAGGAATTATGGAAACCTCGCAGTAATGGCAACCATTTTAAGAGAAAATATAATGGAAATCATAACCATTCATTAAGCAAATTATTTATGTTTTAATAAAACAACAACATCAAGCCAGAATATACTAAACAACTAGTGTAACCCAAATGCTTTGGCCACGAACAAATCAAACCTCCCTTTCTACCAAAAAAAAAAAAAACAACTAGAAATTGAATCAATACACAAATCCTTATGATTTCTGTCACAACAGGGGAGCTTAGAAATAAACGAAGCAAACCTTGATCAAACGATTCTTATGGTACACATTGAATCCTTGCACATCTATATGTTGTTTAGCATCCTTGACAAATCCGACTGTCACAACTGCAGTCATCTGACAAAAAATGATTGCACGGAATAAAAACCATTGTACGGGAAAATAAAAAAGGTTGCTCATGATCTTAACCAGCCATACATCATCTCTATAGACTCCAGCAGCACTAGGCATTGGCCTGTAAGTGACTTCCTGGGACAGCATCATATCATTCACAATGTTATGGTGCTCAACATCTTTGCCACGTAGGATGATCCGAAAATTGCTAGGTACCCTCAAATATAGAATTGACGAATAACTCTGCATAAATTCAAACCTTCATTACAAAACCGTTCAATAAGTAATAGATCAAAAAATGGATGGAGCAGTTGGAGATAATGTCGATGAATACACATCATTGGGTAGTAAAATGTGCTAAATGAATCACACGAGATACTGCGGAGGGAGGGGGGGAGGGCATGCAAAGTTGCCCATATAACAATTATAGCACTTCCACATAGCATTTTATTTTCTCACAAACAATCCAAGTTACTGCACATCCAGAAATAGAAAAGGCAAAGGATGGTACATTCGACTTATTCATGGATATCAAACCCCTCCCCGTCTCAGGAAAGGAAGAGTCGCCAGCTCAATTGAGAAAGGGGGATACACAAGCATTTTTAGTTTCACAATTCTTCCCATATAAACTTTTCCCAGAACATGGATCCTTGTAAGCAGATAACTCTTGATTCAACAGAGGTTCCGTATCAACAGAACCAGGTATGCTAAAGCTGTTGATGCTGATGACAGCTACCAACAAAGAATACATTCAGTATGACCAAATGACCATCCACAATAAGTTAATTTCTTAAAAGCATCTACACTAAGTTAAGAGAAAAGATAACTTAAGACATCCAAATACAGCAAAAGAAATCAAACCTTACAGCACCACTTCACCACTTACTCTCAAAGAATGCCTATATGTCAAGAAGTGCCTCAAGTTTGGAAACTCTTCCGCCATTTTTATGTCTTTCTCTTCTCGATTGACGCCTCTAAGTTGTATATCCTGAGAATTTTTATTTCTAAGCAATCAGACACTTGGGATAAATGGAAGTGAAACGTGACCTGGAAAATGACCATACATGTGGATTGGAATCAAAGTCGAGTTCAAGCAATCCTTCATCATCCTCCCAGAGATTATAAATTATTATTCGTGTACCGTGATCTTCCATCAAGCTAAACTATAACAAAAAAAAAAAACCAAACAAAGAAAGTTAGACCCTTGAGAGAAACTGATGATGTGACAAAAATAATTATTATAAAACTATTTAAATGCAAAGCCTCATAATGTGTACATGACGAGCAAATGCTGTTATGAGAAAAATCTGTAATTATTGAAATCTTTCTCAGAGAAAATGGTGATATCAATAGTCATCCAACTGCATTAAAAGATCAGTAGACCTGTCGCAACAAATCATTTTCACTGGAGAATGGACACCATTGGGTGATGGTTTGAAGATTTTTTCTCCAATCATCATACGAGGATCGTATCAGCTTGCTCCAACTAGAACCTTGTCTTTCATAGTCAAGCTACAAGGAAGAAGTAATTCAATATGTCACTGTGACTTAATTCATCATATCATACATACACATAACTTTACTAACTGAACATACTCTTCCTAATTTAAAAAAGAATGCCCAGCGAAGTGTCAATACCAGGAAAAGCGACACATAAAACTTACCTTAAAAAGCAACTATTTGGGGTAGACTAATTAAAAGGAATCAAAGATTATCCCCCACAAGAGTACGCAGAGATTGAAGAGCTTATGCTTGAGAAAAATATCTTTTCCAGTTTTATTTCTTAATTCTTCTTGATGGTACAATTTTATCACTTCAAAATAATAGGAAGTATGGACTAGACAGCTAAAAGTACCAACAAATGTATGACCGAGCTGCTTACAATTGAAAAAATGAACGGGCCCAGCAAATCCCTTTGTTAAACTTTTTATCACTTTCTTTATTAAGAAATAATAGGTCAGTCTTGTTTATATAAACCCAAATAAAAATTTGAATCCAAACCTAATCAAAAGTAAAAACTTTGGAACTTTTGAACAACAACAATGCTTGAAATATTGCTTAGGGTAGAAGTACCATTACCATGGGTACAATGATATCCTCCTTGCCAGTGCTCCTCAAAAATGTATATGACAGCAAGCCAACACTCTGGGTCGCCCTAAAATGGAATAATTCCATCTCCTTGGATAAAGCATTTGCTTTTAGGAAAATAAAGTACATAAAAAAAAACTCAAATGCAGTGACGCAATGGCAACTATGGCTTCTCTGGTTTAATATGCACACCAAGATTCATTGATCATTGCAAAATCAAGAATTGATATTCCCATTATCAAAACCAAGAATTCCTCAACAAAAGCTTTTTCCTTGAGGTGGTTAAAACTAATGAAAGGTTCTCAGAAGAGAGACATCTTCAATGAAAAAAAAAAACGAACAAAAGGAAGTAAAAGTTGTGAACCAAGTGATGCCAGACTATTGAACATGATGGCCCCAGCAAAGAAAAAACAAAGAACTCAATAATAATGCCAATTATAGCTCGCAATGACACCAAAGTCTCAACAAATAAGAAATGCTCATGTAACATCTAATGTCAATCAGGAACATGATGAGCAGATTACTACGATTACAAACCTCTTTCCACATCCACCACGAGATCTTGAGAACACGATAACATCAGCGCCAAGCCTCATTGTGCTTGTTTTGAACCCATTACCATCTATATCCAAGATGCAAAAATTACAGTAATAAATAAGAAATTCCCAACAGAATCTATTAATTTTCAAGTCTCATCTATAGAGAATTAAAAATACTCAAGTTATCACATTGCTGCCAATCAATTTCAGTTTAAATTGCTCTCATTTTGAAATAATTGAGAAAATGGACTCACATTGCCCAATAGTATTAGCCACCTTGCTTTTTGCTGAATATCCCAGTGACATGCACTGACGCATTTTATCCGGATCCATGCCACCCCCGTCGTCTGCATTCACAAGAAATTAGAAGGAAAACATAAAAAATGATTAAGGTAGAATCTTTCTAAAGACATCTACAGATGATATGCAGAAGAGCAGATATGTAGTCACAGTAATTTCTCCATTAATACCCACAACCCCTCGCATTTTCCTACTCGGGCTTAACTAAACATAAATGTAATGGCAGATGAGTATGGGGAATTCTCGCAAATATTGTATCTTACTATCAAAAGCTTTTATACGAGCTGGTCATAAAACCATAACAGGTCTCTTCCGCAGGAAAATAAAGCATGAATGGGGAAATGGAAAAATAAAGGTGTGTGTGATACAAAGCCAAATGAATATCCATACAAAGACCAGACCTTCAATGAGAAGCATCCTGTTCTGATCTTTTTTATTCAAGAGCATGTCAATGTTGACGTATGTAGCCCCATTGGATACCTGATAACAAACCAGATGATGGCAACAACAAAAGTATTTCACTTATAGCAGGAAAACAGGAGCAAGTTTGAAGATGAGAGGTAACAGTTCAATGTACCTCATCCAGTGAATTATCTAGTAGCTCAGCAAAAGCTGCCACAAACAAAGAAGTAGCTTTACAAAAGTTACGTTGGCTTGATAAAGATATTGGTTAAGGGCATAAATGAGGCAGGCTTACCTCCAAGAGCCCATTTGTGGCTGGTTGCATTAGAATGCAAAAACTTCGGATGAACTCTCACATGATCGAGTCCACCTGGAACCAATCCGAGGCATAAGAAGAAGATAATTTTTTTTTTTGTTGGCCATAAAAATCGAGCCTTGACGTAGAATCTATAGTAACTGTAAAACTACTCATTCCAGACCAGGAAACCAAGAATTCCGCAACTGCAAGATGGCTGCCATTCGAGCAATAATCTGGATAGTAACATTTAATCCAACGCAAGTGGCGAACCGCAGGAACTCAAGCAGAGACAAAGACAGATAAACACAAAACGCGCAATTCTTGAAAGTGGCTGAGCGGTTCCGGTGAACAACGCCGGAAACTAAAAGAGGAAGGAAAGGAGAGAAAAAGTACAGGAGGACATGATAAGAAGGGAAAAAAAGAAAGGAGGGGAATGTACGTGAAGAATAGATATCCGGATCACTGGAGACGGGGGCTAAGCAATCGAAATCACCGGCCTTCCAGAACTGCATGGAAATCCCGGCCGCCTTCCTAGACGCCGCCGTCTGAGTCTGAACTTGAAGGGGGACGGGGGTAGGAGGGAGAGGGGCAAGGAAGCCCTCGGGGACCACCACACCGGCGCCCAGGTTCCGCTTCTTGGAGGAACCTCGACCGGGGAGGTCCTCATCGTCGGAGGGATCAGACTCATAACTGCTGTCGCTGAGTTCGATGTAGGCAGAATCGACGCCGTCGGTGTCCTTCTCCTTCTTGACAGGAGGCAGCCCTTCCCCCGCTCGGTGGCGCTTCGCGGTCGACTCCATCTTAGGCAAACGCTGGAAAACCTCCTACTCCTGTCCTTTTGCTAGTTTTAAGAGGACAAAAAAAAAACAATTGAAAAAAGAACTCCTTTTTTTACGGAATCTTTTATATATATTTATAAAAAGGGAGATTATGATTTACTTAAAAGGTCCGGGCATTGCTTGGCTATGGCCTTGGAGATTTCGTCTTATTCGCAATTAGTTCGTAAAATATTTTATAAATTAGGGTAATATATTTTAAAATTCTCTCACCAATTCGGTGTCAAAGGAGAATTAAAAATTAATATTTGAAAATTGAATTTATGGCCATATGAAATCGGTCTTATAAACATCCCTGGAAACTTCAACAAATTTCAACGGATCTCTTAAAATTTTTCTTTTGATATTTCCCCGTATCTCAGAGTCGGCAAAGTGATATGTTTTTGTCGTCTAGATTATATTTTCTCATTGATTAAATAAATTCTCTTAATTGATTAATTTGTCGTTTGATTAAATTTTCTTAATCGACTAAAGATATTCTATTAATTAACCATTCATTGAATCAGATTTTGTAGATTTTTGCAATAAATTATGTTCTACTCAAATTACCCATCTCCGACACATCGTCTCACACCTTGCCCCCTCACACATTATCTCGACGCTCCCTAGTACGGAAATACGGTTAGTTTAAAATTTTTTTTACAAAATACGATTCGTGTTTCGTAAAATACAGTTTTACCGTCCTCCTGGTAAATAGGCAAGAACCCGCCCATATGGAACTTCCATGTATCCGCATGAAGGCGCGTTTTGAAAACTCGTCTTCATGTAAAAACGGCTCGTCTTCGCCCCTCCAATACTTGGTGAAATTCTTCGCCAAAGGGGAAGGAGGCTTCTAGCGTCTAACAGGGGGCGGGTTTTGAAAATTCACCCATTTAATAAATGAATAAGGGGCAGGTTTTCCAAACTCACCCTTACTGCAAGTTAAGTCGCGTTCTACCCTATGGCTCAGTTGGTCAAAGTGATTCCTTAAATTACGAGAGGTCTGGGTTCGAATCCTAATGGCATCCGGTCAGACACCGATGCCGTCTAAGTGTTGGCATCGAAAATTTATAAGTATTGGAGGGGCGGGTTATAATTGGAAGGTGCGTTTTGTTTACATGAAGGCGGGTTTTCAAAACACGAACCATATTTCACAATTTTTTTCAACTAACGGTAATTCCGTACAAGACTCCACCTAATTAGATGCCGACTTTAATTAACGTCATCCAAACCTTCAACCACTCGACCATTTTTATATAGTAAAAATTGTATAAATTTCATATGAATTGTGATATGTGTATCTTTTCACAACAATTCTCCAATGGGATAAATCCAAGATCATTTACGCTAATTAAAAATTAATAACATTCATTAGTGATGTAATACCCCAAATTTGGATAATCAATAAATTGGGAAATCAATTAATTAGCCAAATTAAATTAATCAAATGAAAAGTAAAATAAAAAACAAAAGGAAAACAATGATAAAGGAAATGATGTAGCGCAATTAATTTTCATTAGGAAAGAAATAATAGATAAAGATAATCTCCATCACTAACAGATATCCCACTCCCGGACATTCCTCCTCCCTTCTTGGGAACTGGAGGCCAACTCATCCCCTTTGGGGAACCGGAGGCCAATTCCTCCATACACACCGAAACCGAGGCCAATTCCTCTCGACATACACAAAAATCGGAGCCAATGACTCACCCACTCCAGTGCTGACAAGCCAAACTCTCGACTAACCGACACCATCTCATGCCATAGCCACAATCCAGGCATGGTGCTCCAAGACAGCCCTCTGATGGACTCCCCAGCTTCCTTCTTCCTCCCGAGACCATCCCGGGGCGAGGCAACCCATCGGTGAGTTTTCGATCTTTTTTTTTCATAATCACACAATCGCTCTTTCACCTTTGAGCATGGCTGTTACTTGTTTAATTCGTCACATGTGGCGTGAGAATGCAAACGGAGTACCGACGGAGCAAGACAACCTCAACCAGAATGCGACGGGCAATAACTTTCCTGTCCAGTGTTGGATCGACTCAAAATCAATCGATTCTTTTGTTAACATGATTATGATTAAATTCGAGCCAATTTGGTCGACTTTTTTTTCTTACTTTTGACTAATCATACATAGGTTCCGTTTGCTGAAACAACGAATTAGAAAAAACGCTTGTTTTTTTATCTTATTCGATTTTGTTCTTCAGACTGTATTTCACAAAAATAATTTTCACATAAAATATGTTTAACGATTTTTATTTTGATATACTATGCACGAATTTATCATTTTTAGATTTTAAGTTATGATTTTCTGAACATTAACCATATTTTTGTTATGTTTTCATTACTATATCTAATGAAAAATTTTGTTTTAAATTCTGTAAATGTCCAAACATTTTCAAATTTTAATACGTTGTTTCTTACATGACCATAAAGAATTATAATTTTATTTTACTGAATTTTAAACTTTCCAAGATAAGTTATGCTAAAACTTATTTTGACGTGATATCTCACATTTTTCAGCAGTTTAAATTCAGAAAAAGTCATTATATCTTTAATTTCGTAAGCTCATTTTCCATGAAATTTTATAAACATTACAGTTTTAAGTTATGCATCACTCGGCGGTAATTTTGCCTGATTTGTGATTATATAACGCAAGTTATTAATTTTTCATTAAGTGATCTACAATCATGTCACTTTGACAAATTTTCCGCAACTTTGTGCTTAGTCTTTTAAGCCTAAATTTTATATGACATATAATTAATGAGTTAAAAATATCATTTCATGAATTTTAGATCACATTTACATATTTTTTTATATTAATCTTTAATATTGTATCATCCAATTTTGGACAGTTTTACTTGTTTTGTTATTGAGTTTGCAAATGCATATGATTCGTGATTGCCACACAATGGTTGACTTCAGTACATCTGAAAGGAATCCATGAAGCGCAAGAACAGATAGCATGCCAAGGCAATCGAAGAATGGGCTTCACAAGAGTAGCCCCAATTGATGAGCCCGACCGATGTAAGCCATCCCGGCTGGGCCTTAGGTAGAAAGGGGATTTGCGAGCCTCCCCGTAATTTTTAAATCCACATGTAACAGGTCGGCCCACGATCACCATCAATTTCCGCCTACTTTGATCTAAATACTTGTGAGTGGTTGAGCGTATGTAGTTAGACGCATAAGTTTATTGTCGCATGCTGTTTGCTGATCAACAACAATGGGTTTGGGCCCAAAAGCCCGAATCGGGTCCAACACCCGTAAAACATAGACATGAGTCCGGAGTAATGCCCGAATCAGTCCAATGCCCGTTAATCAGCAAACGCCACTTGTGAAAATGTAAGAGCTAGTAAATAGGGACCCCCGAACCAACTGTTTTTTGACTTAATCAGTTTTACAAAAAATCAGTCGGCGGCGACTACGTAATAACTTACCTAAATTAAGCACCATAAACTATTTTAAACGGAGTCGTCATGGATGGATGAAGGCGGCACGAGCCGCTCCAGATCCTCCCAAAGCTTCCTTTTTGCGCCATGCGCCGCTTTTCACTCATCGCCTCCTAGAGAGCATGGAAACAACTAATGAGGGCCTAGGTAAGCAAGATTAGGAATCAAGGGAGGTCCACTTTGATTTCTTCTGCAGCGCCCGACGCTTGAGTTGAGGTGCCGATCGGATGGGCTTGGAGGAGGCCCGAATCCTTGTATTTTCCGAACTGCACGTGCATGTGAGGCCGGAGGGTACGCGTACAAGTAACAATTTTTTACATAAAATCGACATAAAAATCAAACAACCATAAATCAAAGGTCAAATGATCAAACATATTCTAAACTTTGGCACTTTTTTCTGATTTAGCCTAACATTTGGAAAATATCATATTGCATCCTAACGTTAGGACGTTATCTCAATTATGTCCTCCGTTAGTCGTCCTTGTAAATGGAGGCTTACGTGGCGCTGACAAGACAAGTAACGCCGTCCGCACCACGTTTAATCTAGGCGAAATTATCAAATGTATCATAAACTTTCCAACTTTTATCGGATTTATTCTAACATTTCAAAAATATCTTCATGTAACATAATGTTAAGACATTATTTCAAGATTGTCCACCGTAAGACCCACTCCATAACGGTGTTCGACATGGATGTGTACACCTAGCCCCAACCCTAAGCCCATCACTGACCACAACCCACCCCAAGCCTCGACATCAACACACCTCGATCCCGGATCATCAGCTCATTGTATATCTTCTTGACTTTCCTTGCATTTTAGAATTAACAATTGACTTATTACATATTGACTTGACATGTAAAAGGACAAGGAGTTGTTTTCGGTGCTACATTCCGGTGGAAGAGAGAACTCCCAGACATGCTCAAATCGGCTATAATATAGGGACACTAGGAATCCAAGAAAGTTTTTTTGGTGGATCTAACATAGAAGTCTCAACAACAAGGAACCAACGATCAAGTGTGTTATTTATCGGTGCTATGTGCCTTGGTTGTTTTCGTGGGTTCCCTATATGTCTTGGTATGTCATCGCAACTTCAAGTCTCCTTACAACATGGTATAATACTCATAAGTGGCAGGACTTCAATGCAATCCTCTTGAACAGCTGAACAGGGGAGGGAAGGGACGGGGTGGGTTGGGGTCGGGATTAGGAGTACACATCAATATCAAGTTGGACGCCGTTATGGGCGGGTCTTACTGTCAACAATTTTGAAATAACTTCTTAACATTAGGTTATACGAAGATATTTTTGAAATGTTAGGATAAATCCGAAAAAAGTTAGAAAGTTTTTAGGATATATTTGATAATTTCACCTGGATTAAACATGACACTGACGGCGTTCGTTGCCATGTCAGCGCCACGTAGGCCTCCGTTAGCAAGGACGATTAACGGATGACATAAGTAAGATAACATCCTAACATTGGGATGCAATGTGATATTTTCTAAATGTTAGGCTAAATCGAAAAAAAGTGTCAAAATTTATGACATAATTGATCATTGGCCTAAATCAAAAGGGTCTTAAACATTTTCCGAATAAGAAATCCATATACTCAACATAAACCTCAAAAACCATAACTAAAAAACCTCAAAATACCTAAACGGTAATAAAACCCTAAATCTAACCCTAATGAACTAAGAAACCCATAAATAAAGCCATAATTAACTACTATCTCCTTAAATATACCTTTGGGGGCTATTCGGGGGGACAGATCGGGGGGGGGGGGGACGGTTTGGCGTAGCGGAACATGAGGGGAGGATAGACGTCACTGTCAGTGTCCACAGACCACAAGGAGTGGGGATCGACTGGGAGTTGAGTTTAGTGTTTGGACATCAAGTGGGAGATGCCCAACGAGGGTTATATCATCAAAACTCGGTAGCTCAAGTAGCGAGTTTCCATGTAAATGAAAACTTGTAGCGATTTTTAAAATGAACGAGGAAAAAACTCTCACCCCTTCACACCTTACCCCCTTTTCACACACTCCTCATGCCTGACATTCGTTAATTTTTTTTTTTATTTAAGTGTTCGGAACACGATGTTTGTAACACTGAATTCCATTTTCTAAAAGTGAAATTACTATTTCAAACATCGAGTTCTTTGAAAATAAAACTCAGTGTTATAAATTTGATAGTTAATGTCTTATTTTGGAAATTATTATCCGGAGACGTTAGTTAGGAACAAAACATGCCTCGATTGACAATGGAACCGAATAGGATGGAGGTATCCAGCTCAAAGAGAGGAAATTATTGACCGAATAAGAACATGTTGCGATATTGACATGAAAGAAAAAGTTTGCGATGTGGCTACGAAGAAAGTCAAGCAAAAACAGAGTAAACAAAGCAGAGTACAAAGATCGACAACCAAATGCGCTTTCGTGGGGTTGAAAATGATTGTCTGTTGTTGAAGTATAAAGAAGAATGAGAAAAATAAAACAATATAAATGCCCCTATAGGTGTCAAATGATTGTCCATATGGCCTCAACTATAATTAAAATATACATGTAGAAGTTGGAGGCTACCGCCGTTAACGTTAAACATGTGTTGATATTAGGCTCCAACCGCCTTATCCACTTGTAACAGTCGTTTCGCCAAAGGGAATCGTCGATCTGCTGTCTTCACAAGAATGCTTCTGTAGATACAGTCGACCGACAATTGTAGATAGAGTCAACTGGCTTCTGTCCAGTCAATAGACACTGTCGACCGACTTTTATATGCACGGTCCACGAGCTTCTGTATGCATGGTCGACGAGTTTATGCTGACGTTGTCGACCAGCTTTCGTAGGCACAATCGATAGGCTTTTATAGACATGGTCGACCAGTATTAATAGAGGATAGTTTTTGTATACCTTCGACTAGCTTCTATAGGCCCTATCGATAGACTTTTGTAGACACAGTGTTTACAAGGTAAAACATTTTGGGCAAGGTTGATGCCTAACATCGACGAGACCATGTGTAACGGAAAGCCTAGAGAGAAACGCCATCGATGATGAACTCCATGGTTCGTTGATGGACATCCTCGACAACATCGACGGCTGGTGTAGAAGCAGCTCCATCGACGGCTGGTGTAGAAACTGCTCCATCTAAGGCTGGCGTTAGGGGAGAGCAAAAATTTCGGTATATCGATACCAATCTCGAAATTTTAAAATTTCGGGATTTCGGGTTCAGTATTCTGGTATTTAGAATTGGGACTAGAAGAAAGAACTTATTAAAACGGTAATCGGGATTGGGACCTAGGTGGACGTATTTTCTCCTAATATTTTCTTATACTTAATAGGTGGACGTATCCTTGATCCATTTAGTAGTTCTTTGGGACCTAGGAGTGTGGAGGCTCTTCTATGTATCCAAAATTAGTTTCGAGGATAAAATATACAAGAAGGAATTGAAAAGGACCCATTGGAACAAGAGAAATTTGATGATGGTAATATTTGATATTTAGTTTGTACAAACTTACTATTGTTTATATATTAATATTAATAGATATGGATCATTGTTTAGAAATGACAGCAGTATTTATGTATTCTCAATCAAAGAGGACTTGTTCTACTACAAACACATAAGTGGTGTGAGTGTCAACATCGTGGTATCCTCCATCTCATGCCCTGCCTGTTGAATAGCTCATATTTTTACACTTCTTGCTAACGTTCTTCATCTGCTACATCATCGCTTGATGGATGTACATGAAGAAAATAGCCTGTGATTTTTGTTTGTCCACAGCATTGAATATAAATCTTTGCCTAGCATTGTTGAATTGAAGTATAAAACCAACTATTTCGATGAAGTATTAATGGAAGCAAATAAACTCTCTTTTTCTTGTTCTAAATGTGGACTTAATGTCGTCTTTTCGTTGTTTAATGGAGATCTGAATATTGTTGATCCTGGGTTTACTTAGTTACTCAAAGCCTATGTTAATAAAACCTCGATAAGAAAAAATTTGGTAAATTGGTATTTACCGAAATACCGAATTAAAATTCGGTAATTTATTGAAATACCAAATTTTAAATTCAGGATCGGGATCGAGATCTAAAATTTTAAGGTCTTTGAAATTCGGTATTTCTGTCCCCTAGCTGGCGTATAAGTTGCACCATCGACTGCTGGCGTAGAAGCTGCTCCATCAATGGCTGGCGTAGAAGTAGCAACATCGACGGCTGGCGTATATGCAGCTCCATCGACAACTGGAGTTAGCTCCACGAGGGTGAGTTCGATCCGGATCCTGTATGCACAAATTGTCCTGATTTAGCTCCACGAGGGTGAGTTCGATCCGGATCCTGTATGCACAAATTGTCCTGATTTAGCTCCACGAGGGTGAGTTCAACTTTGATTCCAATTGTCCATGCCCCTACTGTGAGGTTGTGAGGTTGTTGTTCTATGAGTTCAGGGAAGGAAATCTGGGCAAGTATATTGGTTTCTTGTTGTCATGGAGGAAGGAAATCTGAACTGTGGATGCACGCCGCCACTACATATCTCTTATAAAGTTTGGTTAGTTATCTCATTGATGCACGCTTCTGCAGGCGCACATTGCTGGTTGGGCAAGCAGTGAGAGAGCAATGGTATGGAGATGTGACTGTTAATGTTTGATCGAGATACTAAATATTGGTGTAATCACCCTTACGGCAAGAGAATATTGTCGCCTTTGGTTTATGCAGCAGTGGAGTTCAGCTAATAAGAGGGGTTGTTGGAGCTATGGTTGATGAACGAGTGACAGACGGATGATTTCTCGAACGGCAAAATTAGTTGAATTGTTGGTGGTGGATGTGTTATCCATGTATAAGAAAAATGATGTGTGCTGATTGTGGGTTTCACTCGTGTGATTTGAGGGGTGTTTGGGTTGGGGGGAGAAGGATAGAGATGGCGATTGCTATTGCAATCCCCTCACGCCTCCCTGAGAGTAAAATAAAGAAACACTACAACCAACTCCTCCTTCCTTCTTCCCTGTGGCCGGAGATCAGAGCAGAAGAGCAGAGCAAATGATGAGGGGAGCTCCGTCCTCCTCTCAACAACCCTACCCTGATCCTGAACCTCTCGTCCCCTCCTACAAATCATGGCAGGGCAACAACGTATTGTTTCTTCTCTCCCCTCTCCCCCACACCTTCCCTTACTCTTTGCTTTTTCTCGGGAGTTGAGATCTCTCGTCTGTTGTAGAACCACCCAACGGTGTTCTGGGAAGATGTTCATGAATTCAACTGGTTTTATTTGTTCTTGCAGATATTTTGGGCTGATGGAAGGTTGATATTCGGACCCGATGCCAGGTCCCTTCTATTGACCCACTTCCTCATAGTTGCCCCTGTCGGGGTGTACTGCGCCTTCGTTACCCCCAAGTTCTTCCATGTTTTCCCTCATTCCATTGGAATATTGATCTTGGTCTTCTCCATCCTCCTAGTGTTTACCGTGAGTCTCCCCTTCCCCCCTGATGACACATGAAAATTTCGACCTTTCTCGAGAAGAGCATGTCACTCTCGAGAAAGATCTTTGACTAGTATCTCGAGAAAGAATCTTTAATTGAAAAAGCTTCTTGAGAAAATCTACAGGTTCGAGAAGAACGTTTCGAGAAAGAATCTTTGATTGAGGAGTCTCTCGAGAAAATCTTTATATTACGACAGAATATATAAATTTTATATAAAAACCTTCCGTCAAGAAGATGTAAGTGCATCTTCGATTTAATATAAATATAATCCAAAATAAAATATATTTTTAGCAAATGTTTTTTCAGATTCTCTCCAAATTAAGTAATGTGGTTCGCAACTGCCCAAACAATCTGATAAAGTGGAGAATGTGCTTAAAGATCAACAACCGCCAAGAAGAACGTGTTTTTACCAGTAGATTGAAGACATTTATAAAATCACAAATTTTCTACACAAGAAAAGACACACCAACTACAACTCAAATACAGACTCAGGTCTTTTATCTTTTTTTTTTCCTTTTACCGGAGTCCTGAACCCAACCTTACCGCCATGCATCAAATTCCGACGTTGTTGACTCATCTCCGTCCATCCTCGGAGACGTGCATTAAATTCCGTCGTCGTTGACCTCCCTCCGCTTCGATTCCGCCTTTCGACGTCGTACATTGAATTCCGATGTCAAGCTCCACCCTTGGTGCCGTCGCATTAAATTTCGATGTTGTTGGCGCCTCCTCCATTCTACAAGGGTGAATTCCAGCAGAGGAGTTCAACTCGACCACCTTCCATCCGCCGCCTTTCGTCGTGAAGCGTCGCCAGGCCTTTCTTGTTGTTTCCCGCATGAGTGATGTCTGTAAGTGTCACACTATAAGCCTGATTCCGTCACATTAAATTCCGGTGTCGTATATACTTGTTTCGGTTTTATTTGTCTACTTTGCAATGTACAACACCAAACGTTGTAAATTCGGTACCGTCGTATTAAATTTCGGTATTGCGTTTGCTTTCACTTTACGGCGACCACATCATTTAATGTAAAATTCGATACATGTTGCGGGGAACACATTTTCCACGCCAACACGTTTTTGGCGACCACTGTGGGAGGGAATTAGAAAATCCATAAAAAGCATCTTGAAAGATGGCTCGTCCCAGAAAGAACGCTGTAGAGGATGACCCTAATAAAATAGGGGAATCAAATGAGAATCCAGTTGAGAAAAATCAAGTTGTTCCCACAGGGCCCCTGAATAATCCTTGGCATGGTTATTCACCTGGTGATTTTACCAAACTCTTTTTAAGAAATTGGAAATGCGAATGGATGAGAAATTTCAGGAATTAATATATGCAATTAAAGAATTATCATCTGATAAAATTGAGAAGATCGATTGGAAAAATTATTCCCCTAGAGGTAAAACATTTATGGGTGATGCTCAGAGAGTTAGTTTCTCAAATCAATAATCTTCTCGAGTTCCTGCAATTACACCGAGTGGGAGAATATCAAGCACTTCTGAGTTAAATCTCATAACTAGTGTACCTAATCTTGTGGAATCGCAGGTGATAAAGGGATATGAGAGAAAATATTACACCCCCCTCAAGAGAAAAGCTCCCACAGAAGATAAGGATGAAGAAATGACGTTCCAATAATATACTTCCTCACATAAAAAGAAATTCCTTATCCCTATGTTTACTTTTTCATTTCCAAGACCTAGCATCTCGAGAACGCGATGTCCCCCATCAAAGATGACATCAAATCGAAAAGTGCAAGACATAACAGTGGTAGCTCGAGAAGAAAGGGAACTAACCCCACTTCTCTCGGGTTAATCCAACCTGTCTATCAGAAGTTATGATCAAAATACCGAGAAGATATTCTGAACTCGAGATTGAACTCGAGATCAGGACGGTTGTGACTTCGACCTGTCCTAACACGTCTAAGATGACGTGGAATTGAAAAGTACGAATACATAAAAGTTGTAGCTCAAGAAGAAAGGAAGCTAACTCAATTTGTCTTAAGTTAATCCGACTTGTCTAGAGAAAGTTATGCTCAAAATACCGGGAGAGTATTCTGTTCTTGAGATTGATCTCGAGAACAGAATAGTTACAACTTCGATTTCACAGAGTACGTCTAAAACGACCTCGAATAAAAATTCTCAAAACACAAAAGTTTTGGAGAACCCAGAAAGAAAACTGTTCCAAATGAGTTCAAGCTAATCCGATCTCTGTAGCTAAATTTTGATAAAAATACTAGAAGAGTTTCGAGACCAGAACTCGATAACGGAGGAGTTTTGACTTCAACCTATCAAAACTTAACCCAGATTGTCTCGAATGAGAAAACTCAAAACATGAAAGTTGTAGAAGACTTTAAAAAAGGAACGATCCCAAGTAATTTTGAGCAAATTGATGCTTTGTAGTCAAAGTTATGCTTGGTCGACTGAAACGACGTTCCAACTCGAATACGAAAGCGTTGTGTTCCGTATTTTAGCTATGTTTCGAGCTACACACGATTGATTCAGGCGCACAACCTATCCACATGACCAGAAAAGGATAAGGAAGATGATAAATTTGAGTCGCTTGAGTCCGTCTGAGGATGGAAGAGTAATGCTCCCGGGAGTGGACTGCCGACGCCCCGTTTTATCTTCCGGGCCATCAGCCGTCCCGTGCTCGTGGGTAAGTGTTTATTCATACATGCTAATACCCAAGAAACTAGGAGAATCTTGAGGCACCCGCGATCTATGGCACTTAAAGCCTGAGTAACAAGAAGATAGTAATCCGATTTCTTAGTATAGTTATTATCTCGAACTTTTCGAGGGACGTAATGAGGTCGAAATGTCAAAGGCAACATTACTTGCTTGTAGAGGCAAGGTAGGAAAATCCTCTCAAGAGGCAATCTCGTTATCCAAGGCAAGGTAGGAAAATCCTCTCGAGAGGCAATCTCGTTATCCTTGCCTTAATAAGATTCTTAATTCCAAGACCTCGAAGCTTATTAGATAATTTTTCCTCCTGGAGCTCATTACCATCTTATATGGAAGGGAAACAAAGAAATTCTTTTCTATTCTCCCAATCAATTGATTACGTCACACCTAGAAATTAAGTAGTCGAATGGGACTTCGTCGTCATTTTAAAAATTGTCGGAATGAGCAAATGGCCCAATGCAAGACGATGAGGGTCACAATCAGATTGTTGCACAAAACTATCCTCCTCGAGGTCATACACATCAGATCTTCGTCACTCGAGATTATCTATTAAGGTCCACATCGAAGGAGTGTGTATTGGAGACGTTAAGATTCGTGATGTTGAACCATATAAACATTGGTTGACATCACGATGCAAATGGGGGGCTTAATGTTGACACATGGAAATTTCGGCCTTTCTCGAGAAGAACGTGTCACTCTTGAGAAAGATCTTTAACTAGTATCTCGAGAAAGAATCTTTCATTGAAAGAGCCTCTCGAAAAAAGCTATAGGTTTTCAAGAAGAACGTTTAAAGAAAGAATATTTGATTGAGGAGTATCTTTATATTACGACAGAATATATAGATTTTATATAAAAACCTTCAATCAGTCAAGAAGATCTGAGAGCAGATCTTTGATTTAAGATAAATATAATATCTAAAGTGAAAATATATTAAAATATATTTTCAGCAAATATTTAATTAGATTCTCCCAAATTAAGTAACGTTGGGTAACGTGTTTTTACCTATTGATTGAAGACATTTATAAAATCACAGATTCATTACACAAAAAAAAGACACTAACAACTACTCAAACACAGACTCGGGTCTTTTATCTTTTTTTCTTTTTACTAGCATCCTGAATCCCAACCTCAACGTCATGCATTAAATTCCGGCGTTGTTGACACACCTCCGTCCATCCTCGGTGACGTGCATTAAATTTCTTCGTCGTTGACCTGCCTCCACTTCGACTCCGCCCTTTGACGTCGTGCATTGAATTCCGACGTCGAGCTCCACCCTCGGTGACGTCGCATTAAATTCCGGTGTTGTTGATGCCTCCTCCGTTCTACAGAATTCTAGCAGATGAGTTCGCCTCGACCACTTTCCGTCCGCCGCCTTTCGTCGTGAAGCGTCACCAGGCCTTTCTTGTTGTTACCCGTTCGAGTGATGTTTGTAAGTGTCACACTGTAAGTCTGATTCCGTCGCATTAAATTCCGGTGTCGTGATTACTTATTTCGCTTATATTTGTCTACTTTGCGATGTACAACACCAAACGCTGTATATCATGTACCGTCGTATTAAATTTCGGTATTGCGTTTGCTTTCACTTTACGACGATCAAATCATTCACTGTAAAATTCGATACGCGTTGTGGGGAACACATTTTCTGCACCAACACCCCCACCTTCTTGCTCATTTTTTCTCTCCCCCAAGTCTATGATGGAGCCGTTATTTCTTTACGCACGGTTGACTCAAATATGCAAAGAGGATGTTTTTTATCCTTTGTGATGCCTTTTTTGTCGACCTCGTGTGCCAGGATTTGTTGTTCCTCTCGTTAGCATCTAGTAGGGACCCCAGCATCAACCCTCGTAAGCTTCCCCCACAGAAGAAACGTCTCATGAGATCTTCCAATCGGAAACCGGGCATCAGAGACGGCCCCCAAAAGAGGTTATGATAAATGGCAGGCAGGTAAAGCTCAAGCACTGCGAGACCTGCTTGCTCTACAGGCCTCCTCGGTGCTCTCACTGTTCTATATGCGACAACTGTGTTGAGAGGTTTGACCACCATTGCCCTTGGGTTGGCTAGTGCATTGGTCTAGTAAGTTTGTTAGTTGCCATAACATTTTTTGGCTAACTTGAACCTGCATAGACTTAAGGCAAAATATACATAAATAGCCCTAACTATGGTCAAACTTTCTCTTCTGTCCACATCTTTCTTTGCTATATGAAAACGTCCTCAACTTTCTATCTTTTTTCTAGCCATTTCGTGACGCCGATACGTCCGAGGCTGACATGGAAGTGACGGCGTCCAACGTGTTAGTTCACGTGGCGTGCCAACGTGGTCAAAAAATCGCAACGTCGGACGAAAGGTCGCCACGTAACACAACACCAACAGGAGGACTGGCCGATGCCGATGTGGCAATTTTTCCCCAAATGAAGGTCGGGCAAAATTGTTCTTCCCCAAAATTGTTCTTCGCTATAAGCCATTACGGTTTACCAATTGGACAAAATCATCGAACTCCTCCAGTCCAGCGACGACAATCAACAGTCCAGGGTAGAAGGTAAGTTTGGAGATGTAGATACGAGAATCATCGAACTCAACTAGTCCGGCGGCCATCTATGAGTTGAAGGTAAGGTGATGGACCTTATTAGTGGCTTGTTTTCGGCATTGGTTGTGTAGGCGAGTAGTCCTTTAGGGTTCTGTTTTTGTACATTGTTTAGTTGTTCTATTTTTCACTCATCCCATAGATGAGTCAGGTTAACATCAAATTGCATATCGGGGGCACAATGTCGTTCGCTGGATTGTGTTCATACAACGGTGGAAGTGTGATTAAGTTTGGAGATGTAGATACAGACCTTCTAGGATTCTTTACTTTAGTTGCTTTGGCCAAAGACTCCGAGTTATCTAAGGTACATAGGATGTGGTATGGGTTTCCTGGTCAGACTTTGTCTAGCGTGAGGGAGATTATTGGAGATGCTAGGTGATGAAAATGGTTGAAGAATGTGATGATGGTGGGAGTGTAGATGTTTACTGTGAAGGAGAGGAAATGAATGGTCTTGATGAGTTAGAGGAGGTTGGCCGAGATAATGATGAGTAGGAGGAGATGCAACAGGATGACGACCAAGAAGAGGTCCAAGAGGATGATGAAGAAGAGGAGATGCAACAAGAGGAGGAACAAGAAGAGAAAGAACAGAATGAGGTACAAGAGGAGATGCAAGAGGATGAGGTACAAGAGGAGATGTAAGAAGATGAGGTACAAGAACTTATGGTTAGGGCGAGATCCCAGATGTAGAAATGACAGGACAAGAAGAAGCAAATGTAGATGATAGTTGTGTAGATGTGGAGTCTGAGTATGAAAGATCCGAAGCTGAAATTGTATGTGATGATGGGGTTTCGACCATAGGGGAAAGACGGAAATGGAAGAAGTTGCATGAGTTGTCTGAATACAACCCCAACTGTAATCATAAATCAATGGAGTGGAGGATAGGAATGTGTTTTGAAACCCCAAAGCAGATGCACCGAGCTATCCAATTGTATGCCATTGCAAATGGGTATAATGTGTTATGGAAAAGGAGTACGGATGAGAGGCAGGAAGCCGTCCTTTGTGAAGGGGTGTCCATGGAGGGTGCGGGGTTCTTGGATGAAGAAGGAGAACACCTTTGTTATTAGGTTTGTATCCAATGAGCATAAGTGTAGTCGTAGTTTGTGTAACCGGTAAGCTACGACTAGTTGGTTAGCAAAACAAATAATGAAAGGGGTTATTCGCAGGACTGGATGTACAGCTAGGGATATTCAACAACAAGTAATGGAGAAGCATCACTTGGAAGTCCCACTGATGAAGGTGTATAAGGCATGTTGGCTACCTGAGAAGCTGCTAAATGGCAGTATTGAAGATCATTTCAGAGATTTGCGGCCATACCTTAATGCTCTTAGACTGAAATACCCTAGGTCAATATTTGAGATTGTTTGTGACCTTACCCTTTCAACTGGATTGTACACAACATTCGAGAGGCTCTTCATATGTTTTGATGCACTTAGGAGTGGCTTCATCTAGGGCTGTAGGCGATTTATAGGGTTTGATGGGACTTTCTTAAAGCATCGGTGTGGTGGTATTTTATTAAGCGTTGTTGGCCGAGATGGGAACAATGGAATGTATCCCATTGCGTGGGCTATTGTGGAAGGTGAAAACACCGATAGCTGGGCATGGTTTCTGGGATTGCTATTCAGAGTTCTTAAAGTGGGTAGTGGAGAAGGCTGGAATTTTATTTCTGACCAACAAAAGGTATCTCACAATAATTTTGCATTTTACTTGAGCTTGTATCTGACTTTACTTTTGTATTTGACTAAAATGGTCTTATACATGCAATTGAGAATCTTGCACCGGCCGCTGAACATAGGAATTGTGCTAGACACATTTATCAGAACAAAAAGGTGAAGCACAAAGGATTATTTTTAAAGAGCTGTTACTACAAGATTGTCAAAAGCACAAACGAGCAAGAGCTGTTACTTCCCTTAATATACATGACTTCCCATTACTCAACAATGTCATTTATATTGTTGTTTGTCTCGTTTCAGACAGAGTAATGCGGATGACGTGCCAAATCCGTGGAATTCAAGGCCATAATGGGAGGACATACAAGAGCAGGAACATCTCACCACAAAACATGTCAAACCAACAGGATCCCACTATCAGCCAACTTGTGAATCTGTCTACAAGAACGAGGACAGCTACTCGGATAAGGAGGGGAGGGCCGAATAGAAGGCAGTGAAGGGACCATGACTTAGTGTGTTGTTTTGATGATGAACTGTTAGTTTTTGTTTAAGCCACAACCATGAGTTAGTGTGTTGTTTTGTTGGTTAACAGTATCGGTTTCTGGTATGCAAACACATTATGTAACTTCTGGCACTTATGTGCAATTTCTGCAATCTGCAATCTGCAATTTCTGCAAACACAATATGCAAACACATTATCAATCTGCAATCTGCAATTTTTGACAATTTCTGGTAAACTGCAATGACCATTATCAGTGCCAATACATCACTTCCACAATCCATAATCTACAATACATAAATTCAAGTACAACTGTAGATGACCTAGTGCTGAATACATCAACCTAACTAAACAAAAAATAACCCAAATTGAAGGCCATAAACATCACCACCAACAATCGCAAAACTGTTATTTCGACCTTCATTTTATGAACCGTCAATTTTTCAGATTCTTCAGCTTTTTTCAACTTTTGAATCTTCCCTTCCATCTTACAAATATGCTCCTCGTTAGCTTCATATTTCTTTTGGAGCAAATCCATCTTTTCCTCCATAAGTTTCTTCGAATCTAAAAGCTGAACCATCGCTTCCTTCTGTCGAATTGGAAAATCCTCGTCTACTCATTCAAAGAACCCACAATCATCTTCCTGTTAATGTAAACAGTGACCACACGTAAAATCAGCTACCACACCTTCCAGATAAAGCGTTACCTTCCAGCGTTACCTTCCAGCATGCACACCTACAGAAACGGCGGCTTGGATTTCTCTTAGTCCATGATGTGTACAAGGCGACCCTCCTGCCATGGTTATAAAGACGGACACCCACACTGGAGCTCGAGTGGACAGACTCGGCGGAACATCCACCTTCACTCATTTCCATATGGACAAATATGAGGAAAGCATACACTTACATAGATGAATCTCCACGATTGAGCCTCCTACCGTGGTAAGGCCGCCTGCTTTACTACGTTTCAATTAGGGTTTGAGGTAAATTAATTTGGGGAAGAATCGACAATTAAAAATTCTTTTTTTAATTTTGCCCGACCTTCATTTGGGAAAAAATTGCCACATCGGCATCGGCCGGCCCTCCTGTTGGTGTTGTGTTACGTGGCGACCTTTTGTTCGACGTTGCGATTTTTTGACCACGTTGGTATGCCACGTGAACTAACACGTTGGATACGTTGGACAGAAGAGAAAGTTTTACCTTAGTTAAGGCTATTTATGTATATTTTGCCTAGACTCAATTGTTCAAGTCCCTTTTACCTTTCTGAATGGGGGGTAATCTGGCAGGATAAAATGTTCTACATGAATACAGTTAGCCTTTCAATAAAGATTCTCATGACAAGGATTTGTGCTGCATGGTTCTTTAAACGACAATTTTCCATGATAGCCAGATTCCGGTCTTGTTTGTATTTCTGGGTAATTGAATAGTTACTTGCATTTCTGATTGGGGCAATTGACTTTAAGAGGTTGGCGGTCTGCTTCCTTATTTAGTTTCTCAATAATTGCTGGATTTCAAGCAAAGTTGCTTGTTCTAAGCTACCCTTTCTATTAATTATGCTACAAACAACTTCATTTTTGCTCAAACCATGCAGCTTTGACCGGTATCTCATGTTACTATGCATGGGTTGCTATGGCATTGAGATGGTTATTGTTCTAGTCAGTTAATTGTTTAGCTCGCTTGAAGATACCCTGTATGTCCGGCCAAATAGCTTGATAGTTTTTGTATACTCTGTGTTTGGATAATCAAGTGGCTTTGTCAGTGCTTCTTATGTGGCGGAACTACCGATTCTTCTTCATGTTTGTCCTCAACGCCATTATCCTTTGTGTATATGTATTTGGCTTTTGCTGGGTCCATGTGAAGAACATTATGAATGGAGAGGGAATCTCTCTCTGGAAGGCATTGATCAAAAGTCTGGCCTCTATTGCACTGATAATCTACTCCTTCTTGGCGTTGTGGTTCGTAGGTGGCTAGACTGTCTTTCACTCATACTTGATCAGCACAAATCAGGTAGCAGTTCTTCTAAACAAGGGAATTCTCATTTGGTGGTTGCATTTCTGGGCTTATCTTGATTTTGTAGTGGAAAGTGTCTGCCTTTTTCTTCCAACTGTCTGCTTTTCACAGTGGGGTTGCATATCCTTCTTGAGAAGAATTTATTATTTTTGCATTTGCCCGATCTTTTCTGTTGTCCTTCGGATCCTATGTGATTGCAGACCACATATGAGAACTTTAGGTTTCACTATGATCAACAAGCCAACCCCTACAACATAGGCATTTTGGGTAATTGGAAGGAAGTATTCTTCTCTTCGATACCTCCTTCGAAAAACAAATTTAGGATTAAGGTTCCAAAGGGACATGGATATCCCTCCCGAAGGTTCATGGACAGCGTCTCCCGTACAAATATTGGCAAAGGCATTTCTGATATTGAGATGGGAAACAATTCTTCATGGGAAGGGACCAAAAAGGCGTCAGGCGATTATGACTGGAGGGTGGAAGATTGTGACCAGAAGGATAATGGCATGGAGGTGCTAGCAGAAGTTGGTCCACCAAAACAACATGGCATCTCGGTGGTTTCTGATTGGTCGTCTGAGAAATCGTGCAAGCTTATTGAGTCGGATGAGTTGAGGAAGGATGACAGAGGGGCTAACACAAGTGCTGCTCTTTAAGAGATTGTAGATAAGAGGCAGGAATCAAACTGCAGAAATCTCGACTGTCCAAGGTAGATAATATTGTCCCGTGTTTATGTCCAAATGTCGAAGCAGTTAGAATAAAATGGTGATGTTAATGCTACAATTCACGAGTTTATTCTGGTTGGACCTAAATGTAAAGTGATATAAACGATGCAATGGTCTCGTTGATCGATCTATTCTTTATGCTCCAGCAAGACCTATACCTTGGTTTGGCCATGGTTTTGATGTTATATTTTCCTTTCCTTTCCTTCCCAAAACTTGTAATCTCTGGATCCATTTAAGATTCAGGAATCCCACCAGTTTACAATTTGGATTTGTTTTACTTAAGGAAGAAACAAGCAGTAGAATTTCTCTAACATGTATTATGAGCTTTCTTGTAGGCCGACAACGAATTCTTAAATGGGAGATTGTTGAAACATGAATTCTGATTTTCTTCCTTAATCGGTCGAAGAAGTAAAATTCCGTATGAGTATTATTCGAGGAGTGCTTCCCGAACAGGAGCCCAAGATTAATATCGCTTGAGAAGTCTGTATGATCACTACTCGAGGAGTGCCTCCCGAACAGGAACCCAAGATTAGCACCACTCGAGAAGTATTTCTCGAGTACTTCACAGATAAATCCATACAGCTCGAGACTCGGATAACCTCTCACTACTCAAGAGTCCGTAATATCTCGAGGAAACTCTCGTAAAACCACGTGCGGCTACGGGACACGTGGCAAACTCAGATAGGCCTATCAAAGTACGACGTGCATGGCTCCAACAAAATAGGGATTCAATCGTGTGCACGATCTGGGAGGATCATCCATTAGCTGAATAATCGTAAACGCAAGATTCTGAGAACATAAAAGACAGAAAGAACACAGAAAGCAAGACAACCAATCACACAAACCCAGATTTCGTCATCCTCCATCCTCACTACATCTGACCATCGATCCACCAAGGTATAATATATTAAAGGGATTTGTCGTAGCCGTCGTCCGTTCACCAACCAACGTGAAGACCCGCCATCGTTCTTTTGTTGTTCGGTCCTTTTCGTTATATCCGTAAGTGTTGTAACGATCCAAACCTTGTAATTCAGTATTGTTCAATTTCAATTAAAGTGTTGTTTCCATTTCAACTTGCGTTCTTTTATTTTGCAGCGACCATAAATCACTGTAAAATTCAACACGTGGGGGACATATTCCGCGCCAAGAGAGGTTCGTTAAAAATGCTTGTTACATTCATATCGCAATGGCGTCGTTGTTGTATGAAACCCGGTGGTGCCGATGTGTTGTTACAGGAAGGCGGCTCGTAAAGATCACGGTGAAAAGATAGCACAAAAAGAATAAGCTTCCCCTGCTCGGTGGAAGCGGAACTATTCTTTCAATTAGACAAGGAGATTCGAGAAAGTGGCGAACAGGATGAAGTCATTAAAGAAAAAAGAGAAAGCAGAAAGTGAACTAAACCAAAGCAAGCAGGGAGCTGGGAGGGATGGCGGTAGTAAATGCCCTAGTAGCAGCGATACACGGTGATTCTCTTCTACGGGTATGGCTGGCAAACAGCGAACAAGAGCATGGCAATGACCAGAGCCACGGCAAGCCCCAACAACATCCCGGCATTGGAGTCCGAATCGGAGCAGCACATTACCATCTCTCCGTGTCTCCCTTTCCCTTAACAGCGACGGACTGTCTGCTGCCTGCAGAGAACCACTGCACAATCTGCTTTCCTTCTCTCTTTTTATTCTAAAAAACAAAAAAAAAATTTGTGATAGAGGGAGGAGGAAGTCGAAGAAATCGGTGGCTCAAACGTGTTTCTATTACAAATGCCAAAAGATTAAAAGGAAAAGGAATGGTTGGAGTTGAGGGGAAAACATGTTTTGTCTCCATGCATTTGCATTCAAAGGCTTGACAGTGCCCCCCATCCACAAGGAAATTCTTACACGGACACTGTTAATGATACACCTGAATATTTAATATTCAGCTATGAATATACAAAAGTCACCACAAATAATCACTATTTATGTATGTAAAGAAATCACAAACAGGTCTCCCATCAGTAATGTCATACATGGGTGTAAACAGAACGTTCAAAAAAGAAGAAGAAGAGGCATCTTGGCTGACTACATAGAGCCTGAAATGTCATCATTCCTGTAACAAATACGAACCTTCCATGTTCTTATCGATTGCCTGCAAAGGAGGGAAATTCAAAGGAAGTAGATGGCCAATGCTTGAAGCTGGAGCTGGCTTGAATTCATAAGGACCCCCCTTTGGACCCCAAACCTGTAGAAGAAAGTTAAAAGGGTTCTCATGTAACAAGATCAAATTGTCTGTCGTCTTTGTGATATCAACAAAACAGGGACTAGAAAGATGCAGATATCATAAATGTACACAGGACTGACTTGCTGTCCATGGTCATCATAGCCTCTATCCCAGATATGAATCTCATTGTTTTTCAGGACAGAAAGTTCAGAAGTGCAGTAGGCAGCTCCATTCTGCGACATAGGAAAGTTTGGAAGGTAAGAAGCGCTGAATGAAGTATAAATAAGAAATCATAAGGCAGTAGGACGAAGCACAATACCCAAGAATTTGGGAACCCGCCTGGCGGAGTTGAACCTTCGTATAAACAACGCTTTCCACGCCCACAGAGCTTAAGAAGTACAGTAGACAGGTTTTCACCAATATCCTGCTTAAAGTTAAAAATCAAACACAATCCTCATGATTAGGTAAAGCAGGCACTTCAACTTTAAGATCCTAACTACTCTAGAAAACAAAGATTGGGCTTCAAATTGAAAAGGAACAGACACGGTAGTATAAAGACGATTCCTTAGTGAAGGATTCATTGAACAAAGCGAAAGCATGTTTCAAAAGTCTAAACACTCCGTCCTAATCTATTTCGGCTAAAATGAAATTTTTGGATTCAATTCCATTTTTATTCCAAAATTTGGCATAAATGTGTTTTGTTTAAGCAGGTGTAGTAGTTCCCATTTCTTCCATCACATGTGCTAATTTACTTGAAATGCCCTATTGACCACTATGATCTGTAGTCCATCTTAATAAAATCCAACAGCTTTTGAGGTTCAGGAGTCTCATGCAAAATAAATATCTGCACAGCCATTTCAAATACCACCAGAGAATGGGCATTTTAACTCAAGTCCTAAACTATTCTGTTGCCTCTGGCCACCTTCCTTCAATAGAAATAAGAATATTGTGAGCATATCAAACCAAGATACTGAAAGATGCATTTCACTAAGGTTCCGGAACATGATGGTTATCACAAGTTTATCTGGGAAAGAAGAAAATGGTTAGGTTATTTTGCTTATCTCCTTTTAATCAAATCTAGCAATACCATGGATAAATTTCAGCCATTAAATACCAAAAAGAAAGGTAAAATTCCTCCAAGTCTTGCATGTATAACCTCAGAAATATTTCCAGGGAGAGTCTACTTCATTGTAGGCTCCATGATTAGCTGACATCCTAAACATAACTTATACTATGGCGACTACATTATATTGAACGAAAATCCAACTAATTTTCATTATCAATAATCCAGGCTCGTTTACTCCAGCAGCCAAACAAGAAAGACCGTTAAGCACGAGTAACTCACACTGATAACTTCTTCCGGCAGTGGTCGCTGATCCTTTGGTCTGTCGCAGAAATTTTTATATTCTTCCATGTCGCGAATGGCGTACGAGCTCACCTGCAATTAAAAATTGTATATCAGTTTCCACAATAGGATCAAAACAAGACCCCTCGATAACTAGATATTTGAAGAGAGACGAAATGCTGTTGGTAATGCGTAGAAACCTCTACAGTCAATGAAGCTCGTTATTTTATCTGGGAAAAAAGAAACTGGTTAGGTTATTTTGCTTATCTCCTTTTAATCTAGCAATGCCATGGATAAATTTCAGCCATTAAATACCAAAAAAAGGTAAAATTCCTCCAAGTCTTGCATGTATAACCTCAGAAAACATTTCCAAGCTAGTAATGAAAAGCTCTTCAATATACCTCAAAGAGAATTGGCATGGGAAATGATTAAAGTTGCAAAAGATTATGAAAGAACCGAAAGAAATGACTCCAAGCAGAAGATATATCAAAAGCAAAATATTTAATCATCCCAGGATAGAAATTCGTCCTTGTTTGGCTTTCCAAAACATGGAAGCTCATATTACATACAGATCAACAGAGAGAATCCTCTCGCTCTGACATATAAGGATTAGTAGACATGTAACGACAAACGTCTTTTTCCGAATCATAATTAGATTGATCAGAAGGACACCGCCAGACAGGGGTTAACCTTCTCAGGAACTTCCCTTATGACAAAACTTTTCCGCAGGTAGATTTGAGAATCCACATAAAAATCGAGGCAACTGGTTTTGTAAAAGCAGGAAGTGAAGTGGCAGCCCGGGATATGGCAAAGGCAAGGAAAGAGGGAGAATAAAGGGAATGTCAACCGCACCTCAACGTCGCATTTGAGCTCTTTAGGGCAGGGCTTCACCAGCCAGAATCTCTGCAACAAAAATCCGATCAGAATAACAAACCAGATGAAGCCAGAAATTGAGAAAAAAAAAATGGGGGGGAAAGAACCTGACGGAAGGGCTTGTTAGGAGTCCTCCAGAAGGCCTGCAGAGGAATGGTCAGAATGGGAAGCTGAAATGCGGCACAGGAAGGGGAAGAAGAGGAGGAGGAGGAGGAGGCCAATGCAAGATAGTACCAACTTGTTCCATGTACAAGACTTTGGAGCCATCCACCATTTCGGCAGCAGGGCAGGTGAGCAACCTTATGTTGAAGTAATTATCAGGATCTCGGGCGGCCTGTTCCCTTGAGAACTGAGACACGAGGAAATGATAGGGATTGGGTTTGGGAGGGAGGGAGGGGAACTGAAAGAAGGGGAAGGTGTGTGTGTGTTGGGGGGGGGGGGGTACCTTCTCACCGGAGAGGGAGAGAGCAACGAATCGGGAGTGGTCCCAGCGGGAACGAGGGGTGGACATGGTGAGGCGCTTGAGGAGGAGAGCACCCGCCGCCACCAGCACCGTCTTCACCACCAATCCCCGGGCAGCCTTCCTCCATCCCTTGGACTCCTCCGAACCCATCGGAGGCTCTTCGTCTTCTTCTTCTTCTTCTTCTTCTTCCTTTTTTCACTAGTCCCTTGCCAGCCCCAGCCCCATCGTCCCCCACTCTTCCCCCGCTATCTCCTTCTCCTTCCGTTGTTGGCCGGGAGGATCATTATCATCTTCATCTTCAATCTAATTAAATTAAATTAAATTCCTAAAATAAAAGAGAATTGCAGTCCGGTCCCTCCTCTACCCATAATCGTTTTATCTCATCCTTATTATCTCATGCCTTATGCTGCACCAGATATTTTTTTATAGAAACATGCAAAATATCATGGTCCAAATTTTTTAACCATTTTTTTTATATAACCTTTGAAAACCATCTTTTGTTATTTTTCGACTAACGAATTGCTGAAGTGATCTATTTAAATTTTATCATAGGTGAGATATGAAGCTTTGTTGAAGAAAAAATTGAATAAAAAGAGGACGTGAAAAAAATTAAGTGAAATGTCCTTTCACCTAATTACGTGGAGGAGTGTTACTCCAAATCACGACTTTTGTCACTTCGAGTGATTACTTTATTGATCGTCGTTCAACCACGATATTTCTTAAAATTATATAAATAAAAATTTGGCATCTCAAATGATGACTTTAACCGAGTATTTCGCAAAGGTATTACTTTTTCAAAACATTGAGATATGATATGGTTCTAAAAAAGCTTTCGCTATGAATTCATGACTCGAACTTTTGGGGCCTAACCTTTGAAAATTTTATCTTATATCCTTAAATTGATATTTTAAATTAGTAATTTAAAAAACATCGTGCAGAAGAAAAATAAAATTTAAATAAGCACAATGATAATAGCAAATTAGACTATAAAAAAATTTAAAATATTTATTTAAGACCATAAAATTCGAGAACCACTTAATTTCCTATGATAGAGTTAAAATTTCGACTTAAAGAAAGTTTTAAAACTCATGCAAAAAAAAAAAGATTTTAGGGAAAAAAAACGTCCACGGAAGCAGACCAGGCCCGGCCCGGCTTCCTAGTAAAAAAAGAAGTTTTTAGGAAAAAAAAAAACAAGGGAGAGTTCTTAATCAAACACAAAAAAATGCCAGCATCAACTGCAACTTCTTAGACTGCCTGCCTGCCAGCCAGACCATAGCTACTCCAAGGACTTCATTTGGAGCTTGTGCTTCAGAAGTTTATCTCCCTTCTCTCCGCGAAAAATTTCCCCGTCACTGCCTGACCCGGGAGAAGAGCAAGCCATACACCAGTATCGGCTCCTTCTTCCACTGAAACATTCCCAGCCCATCCAGTCATTGCAGTTTTCACCCAACCAGGGCAATAGCAATTCACCGATATTCTCTCCCCTTCTGGCCTGCGGGACATAATTCTTGCCATCACCCTGGTGTAGGCATTTACTGCGAGTTTAGAGACTGAATAGTCAGTATACATTTGGGGCCATCCGCCAGAACTCCATGTTCCTTCTTCTACTTGTTGCAAGAAACTCTCTACTGTGTGGTCGATAAACTCTTCGTTTAGGGTATCCAAGTCGCTTAACTTCTCCCTCAAACTTAGGTCTTCAATTCTCTGTAAACAGTTAAAACCAGCAGAAAAGCAGATGAACAGAAAGCTTTCCCTCTATGGGCAATGACATATTTCACCGTCGGCAATCAATCCTAAATCATTACTTCAAAGGAAAAATATGAGGTTGACATTCAATTGGTTGAAAAATTCGATGAGAAGGAATTATGCCATCTGATCATTACTGTAAGCTAAAAATCATGGATGCTTACGTGAAAGCACCATTCACAAGCCAATAATTTTCGAAGGACTGGGTGGATCCAAAAAATAAAGCGTACTTACATTCCGCCTTCCATTTAATCTCCCCAGCCGTGAACTCACATTTACAATACGAGCACCTGCAGCTGAAGGCCTCATCAAAGGGATCATGGCATTCGTGATGTTCTTAATTCCATAATAGTTTGTCGCAACAACTGTACGGGCATTTTCCACAGAGTTTTCTGACCCAAAGTTGAAATTAACACCCGCATTGTTTATCTGCATGAAACAATAAGTCATGATTTCCGGAGAATATCTTAACACGTGGACATCATACTCTAGCTTCTCTAACAAATCTCGACGCCTAACAACAATCGATACTTGAAATCCACCCTGATTTTATCAGTAAAGCTTGGACCTCAAGCTAATTCACATAGGTTGTCATTCGAATCACAAAGCTTCCGAACTTAACCAACTTTGGTCTTAATAATATGTGCTTAATCTAACTCAACATTGATCTAAATCAAGCGAAGTTCAAGTAATCCAAACACAACCTTTGGCAATCCTGTTGAGGCTAACATTTTTTACCAGGTTCCTCCCTTCAAAAGCTAGAGAGCAAAGCTAAAAACAATTCATAAAAGAACAGCCCCAATCAATTTTATCAGACAACACAAAACAGGGTCTTGGCCAAAACAGATCAGGAGCGAGGGAAACAGAAAATGACGGAAACATGAAGTGAGGATAGCAAAAATATTAATCAGGTATAATGGGGGACTGTACCAGAACATCTGCACCCTCGTAGTTTTGCCGTAACCAATCGACGAACAAGCCGATGGATGCATGGTCGGTGACATCCAGCCAATGGTACACCACGTTCAGACCTCCTTCCTGTAGGACTTTGGCCGCTTCCTGGCCGACGGCCTCGTCTCTCGATGTCAATACGACGGTGAGCCCGTGAGCCGCGAGCTGCCTCGAAATCTCAAAACCGATGCCCCGGTTACCGCCGGTAACGACTGCAATTGTATCGGCGGACCACCACCTGGACGCGATGAAGGCCTTCAAGTAGTAAAGATTTGCCACAGGAGAGAGAGGCACATAATACAACACACGATATGTTTTCTTCCTTTTTTATTTACGGAATCAAAAAATCCGAGAAAGAAGTGGTTCGGTTTTCACACTCAAATTTGCACACTGCTGGTAGAATTCCGGGACAAGAGAGAGAGAGAGACTCAGATCGCACCCCCTCATGCACATGTTTCCTAAAGTCCAGCAATCATGGGGAATCCGCGGGCGCGGCGAGGCCCATCCTGAGATTGGGCGACCAAAAACAAAAGGAGAGAGGAGGAGGGAAACCTCTGGTGATCGGAATAAGGGATGGTGCGGAGGAGGGAAACCTCCTGCAGCCTCTTCTCCCGACGCTCCTTAGCTTTATCCTCCTTACCCGCCATGGGATCGATGATCTCTGATACCCCGCCGCTCTCTCTCTTTATATATAATGGTTTCGATCTCTTTTGTTTGCTTTGGCACCCCCATTCTCGCTCGCTCCAGTCTTCGCCACCTCACATCTCTCCCTCCTCCTAAATATTCCATCCATCCACTATATTTCTTTTTAATATACGTAATCAATGAGGTTAATCATCGTGGATAGGGAGGAGCGGGGGAATCTGCCCCAGGCTTCAATATCTTCATCTGTTTGCCTGGAATCAATCTCTATACCATGGTGAGTCGCGTCCTGTACCTCCTTCGTGCTTTGCTCTTCCCATGATCGAGGAGTGAACTGGAAAGTTTTGAACTGACAAAGAGGCCGTATCCTCTCCTGTTCTCCTGCATTGCAATCGCTCCCAGTGTTCTTTTTGCCTGAGATTCTTATTCTGCTTTTAACACCTTTCCTTTCTAGTTCTTCCTGCGGTTTTGGATTGGTGGTAAAGGAAATTTTGCCCGAATGACGTGTGATGATATCTGATCTGTACGACTTTCAGTTGGATGGAGTCGAGCAACAGCCTGATGAGATGCCTGTGATGTTCAGATCATCCTCCGCTTCTTGGAAAGGTTCTGCATGCGTAGCCGCGGCTCGCCGGATGAATCGTGGTATCAGAGCAAATGGAACGAGCTTGTAGTCTCGTCGGATTTGGTTGCAGCTACTCATTCGTGACATTGGCGTTGCTGCAGCTGATGGTGGTATTTGGGTGAGCCTTTCGTGTCAAAGAAGCCACTTTTGTGTCCCCGAAATTTGTGCTCCGCCCCGGCTCCGGGCCCAGGCCTGACAGAGAGGAGACCCATAGGAGCCATCACTTATGGGACCATCCTTATTATCCAGTGGTGGGGATTGAACCTGGGATCTCCTCCTCCTCCGGGAATCAACCACCCAACTACCCCTTGAGGTTCTTATGGATTGTTTTCAAGGTACCGAAAGAGGTCTGCACTTGAGGTATACTGTGCATTGGTTCGATTGGGAAAGTTGCATCCTTCATGTCACCATTTACATTCTCGATTTTACTGATAATCCATCCGGTACATCACTTGGACCGGGGGAGGAGCACCATTGCCGGGTAAAGCTTTCCACAAAGTTTACTCTGCATATTATGTTTGAGTTACCGTCGCATTTGCAAGACATGATTTGTCCTCCTAGTCATCTTGGATATTATGCTTGATCTATCCCATGATGCTCCTGTCATGATAATCTAACTTGTGAGTTGGTCATTATTGTGTTGCATTAGAATTACCTCGTTCAGAACTCTTTTTGGCGAATGATTCAACAAGTTATACACCATGATCACATCTTTTTCAACGTTTATTTCTCTTCTGGGTATACATTGTCCAGTTAGATAGCAAAGTGAAGTTCCTTGAGGACTGTATTCCACATTTTGATGCTTAAATTTAGGAAGTTATTCCCCTTTGCACATTGTCAGGTTCAATGATGAATTGAACTGGGATCTTTTCCTAATGATTATTGACAACTCGTATTGAGGATAAAGCAAAATATAATTTGAAATATGCTTTTTTGAGAAGTTCCATGGCGGATGTTATTTGTACGGGACTTTTGTCTGCGTCGACCTTTAAAGTCTCATATTGCAGTTCATTGTGCTCGTTGACTTGGTTAGCTGATCTCCGGAAAGAGATGTTGATGATTGTTGGCAAAGGTGACTAATGCACTCACATGGGCAGATGCCAACTATAAATTTCTTGCAGATAGAATATGATGTTGAGAATCACATTGATTCTGCTGGAGATGATAATAACTACGTGGACACCAAAAGGACATCAGCATTTGGGTGGACTTGACTCTAATCTGTATGGAGAGGTGAATTCAGATTATTACGCACACGGAGACCAGTTTAAAATCTCTCGTGACTCACGCTTTCTTTACTTTTAGTGGAATAAGTGATGTTAGATTAAGATGCCATCTAAATACTGGGATGAGCGTCTATTGTGTTCTTTCGGTACCCACGTACGGTGAAGGAAATGAAGCAGGGGATGAGGCTGGGTGCATCATTGGATTGTCCACCTGTTTTCCCCAGCCTGGCTAGGTCAAGATTAGCGAAGGCGAAGTTCTGCTTCTGGAGTCCAGCTAAAGCAGAAAAGAGAACCACATGGGAGTCATGGGTCTCTTATATCTATTAATTGCAGATGAATGGCCAAACTCACAGTCTCTGCCACATCTTCTGACTACATCTGATAATGATACGGTATTAATTTTACTCCCACAAAAAGATTGGTATCTTACTGAAAGCGAATGCTAGATTCTTGAAACGAGACCGATGATGTCGATAGGAATAGTATGAAGGGCTCTGAGTTGAAGAGGGATGTAAGTCGTGTAGGTAGTAGACCGAGTAGTATTAGCAGATGTATTCGTTTGTGTTAGATAGTAGTACTATTGGTGGAGTGTGCTGTAATATTTATGAAATTTGGGGGAAATTTATAACATAACTTAATAGATTGAATATTTTCTGCCTCCTGCAGACGCATATGCATTGGGGCCTGTCTGTATCTGCTTGTGGGGCTTTGGCTTTCTTTGGTTTGTTTAACTGGCATAGCTATTGCCACTATGTGGTGCAAGATGGGAAAAGAAGATGGCTACCAGCCGCTCGCATTGTGGTTGTGTTGTAACGAGTCTTTCCTGTGTATATAAGCAGTCCACTCAATGGCTGCACAAAGGATCCTGCGTACCCTCGACGAAACAAAGTCCATCAGTAATGATCCTTGCATTAGTTAAGCGGTACCCGTACCTTAATAGATAAGCTGACAAAAGTAGGATGCACAGTCTAAAAAGCCGAAGAAGCAGAAGATCCAGTGCAATACTGTGCTCATGGCCCTATGTTGGCAAATGCACTCACAAAAGGTAATGGTGATGTATCTCTGGTTTGAGCTCAGCTCAACCCCTATCCTGACCATTTATTCCGAGGATGGTGTATCCGTGTTCGTTCATCTTCACATATGTGATGGTGGCGTCGGTTTTATCCTTTCCTTAACATCGTGTTCCTTTGTCCATGCTTTCACCTTCGCCTTTGTTAGTCCGTCTGGTTCTTGTGTGATACTTGTTTCCGAGGGATCTCCGTAGTCGTCCTGCATCACGCTCTGGCACTTGAGTCAATAAAGTAGATTTCTGTTGGTGACATATGGATAATTTTAGGTCCATGAGCTTCTGAAAGATTAAAATGGGAATTCTGAAACTGTTTGGAAAAATATGTCTATACAATGGACGCGAATGGTTGTGCGATTTGTTTTAAAAAAACTTTTTGCAAAATACGGTTATAACTTTGAACCACGACTTCTTTGTAAAGTAAATGTCGCAATTTGAAATCGCGAATTTTGGGTATTTTCAAACCTGAAGCTCTATATCGTAATTTTTTTACAAATCTAACGATATTTAGTATAAACCACCTGGAATTGACATAATCCTGAAAGAGTTCGTAGAAAAAGAACATTACCAATTAGCGATAACCGAAAGGGTGTTTCATGAAAGAAGAACACATCTCCTTGCCTATCAAAGGGTATGTCTTAGAAGGCCATGACTCATTATCCAAATGACGCAATTCCTTAAGCATCATTTCCAAGCCACACCACCATTCAGTTTCTATAAATATAATATATGGTTAAGCATCATTTACAAGTCCACACCACCATTCACTCCCTATAAGTATAATAAAGGGTTAGTTCCATTCATTTGTCATTTATTTCAGAAAATAATTAGGTCATTAAATACTCGACTTTGTGAGCGTAGTGCTACAAAAACTAAATTATGATTCATGTAGCGCGTGGTCACAACTATAATCGAAGCTTCACGAGATTTGACATTCGTAATATGATTCCATAAAACGATGATTCCTTCGCGGTTATTTGATCTATCTGTTCAAGATATATTATTTCATCTGGGTTAGCGTGTATCCTTCGGGAACGTAATGCAATCATCATAAGCAAGAGAGTCAGTCGGAAGTGGTTTAAAATGGGAATTCATAAGCATATGAACAAAAGGTCAAGAAGTTGGAAGCTAGTGGACAAACGACCATCGAAAAGTAATAAAGCGGGGAAGTCAGGTCCTCGAATGACCGGAATCGATCAAAGGAGGCGTGTTGGCCGATCGGTAGGTAGGTCTTCGGACAATGTTAGAGGAGATATGGGACACGTGAGTGTGACTCTATCAGTGCCATTGGATCAAATCTAGAATCAGGAAAACGTGGAGCACAAGAATTTTGTACGAAAATATGATTAATTTAAAAAAATTTACGAAATACGATCCAAATTTCGTAAAATTAAGAACGCACCTCTTAAAATATAAAAAAGACATATTTTCAAAACTCACCCTCTTTACGTAAATTGGCTAAGGAGAATTTTTAGAGAAATGAAATCCAACGACCCGCCCCTTTATAAAATTCATAAACCCACACTGGGTCATATAGTTTTCTCCCCTCTCCCTTTTCTCCGCACTTTACCTCTCCCTTCCCCTCTCTCCCTTTCCTTCCCTTCTTTTCCTCCCCCTCCCCCTCCCCCTGCCCCTCTTCCCTCCCCTCTCTCCTTCCTTCGTTTCCTTTTCCCTCTTCTCCACCCTCGCTCCCATTCTTTCCGTGCTTTCCTTTTTAAGAGAAAAAAAATTAAAAGAACGAGGGTTCTTTGTATTTTAAGAGAAATCGCGCCCTTCAATGATCAAATTATATTTTATGAAATTTGAATTATATTTCGTAAAATTTTTTTAAAGCCAACGCGATTTTCGTACAAAGCTCCACGAACCAACAACTGAGAACATTGGAGTTTTGTACGGAAATACGGTTAGTTTTAAAAAAAAATTGCGAAATACGGTTTTACCGTCGATGGGGCGCGTTCCGAAAACGCGCCCCTCGAATTAGAAAGAGGGTTTTGGAAACCCGCCCCTTACGCAGCACTGTTCCTACATGAATTAAGGGAAAAAATGCTAAGTGTACAAGGGGCGCGGTTTCAAAATGCGCCCCTTCAACGGGCAGACCCCCACTGTCCCCTCCGTCCCCCCCGTCCCCCTCTCTCGTTTCGACCCCTCCCCGTCCCCCCCGCTCCCCCTCTGCAACAAGTTAAGACTTGCCCCCGGTCCCCCCCATCCTTTGGGCAGTCCCCCCTGCCCCCCCTAAGGGGCGGGTTTTGGAAACCCGCCCCTCACTCGGGCATACGGAGGGCGCGTTTTCGGACCGCGCCCTCATTGTAATTCGAAGGCATTATGCGTCAGACGGGGGGCGGGTTTTCAAAACCCGCCCATTCAATAAAACAATAAGGGACGGGTTAAACCCGCCCCTCCATTAAAACAATAAGGGGCGGGTTTTCGGAACCCGCCCCTCCGACGGAAATAAAGTCCCAAATCGGGTTCGAAACCCTTATTCCGGCGACCCCCCAGCCAAAAAACCTCTGACCCTCGGCCTCCGACCCCAGATTCCTCCGACCCCTGGCCCCCGACTTCCGACACAATAACCTCTTACGCCCCGTGCTCCATCCTCCTCGCCTCCGACCTCCGTTCGTCCCGTCCCCCGTCCTCCCCTCGTCCGCCCGTCCGACTTCCGACCTCCGAGGTTCCACCTCCGATCTCCGCCCATCCGACATCCGATTATCATTGGTAAGTTGAATTATTTAAGTTAGATATTTTAGGTTAGAAAATTTAGGTTGGAAAATTAGGTTAGAAATTTAGTTTAAAAATTTAGGTTAGATTTTAATGTTAGAATTTTAGGATTGAATATTTAGTATGTAAATTTATAAATTGATATGATTGTTGTTTAAATAAATATATAAATTGTTGTTTGGTATTATGATTTTGATAATTAATTATATATTGTTTGAATTGTTGTAGGTATTATTAAGTTCGAGAGGGTAGCTAATTCACGTAAGTTTTCCCTTACGTTTGAATGACGCAAGTTCATTTGTTATTGTATGGTCATGGGAAAGTTATTCATGGTAGTCAATGAGTAGGTTATAATAGGGGTCCAGTGAAACGTATAAAGATACCTGCTGATGTGGACTATGTCCAATTCGAAAGGGTCATTGCTAATGCAATGAGATTAAGCGAAAGAAGTAAGCTGGAAATTTGTCATAGATATCCCGTTCCTTCATATGGTTCTTCAGGCATAAATTTTGTGCTAGTACCGACTGGTGATGATGAAGATGTTAGGTTGTTGTGTGAGTTTGCGATGTCAAATGGTGACCGCATTCAAGAAGTATATGTGATATCAGTTTCTGGGAATTCTAGCAATGAAGGGAGGCCGACAAATTCAAGAAGTAAGCACGGTAGTAACATGCAAGCCGTAGGAGTGAATGTGGATGAGGGGTTAAATGTTGTGCAAGAGAGAATGGAAAATTTCGAAGTTAGTAGAAATTTTCGTCGATTTGTACCGGTGAATGAAGGGTGTAGCGGATATGGTGGTAATGTGGGGAATGAGGAGGATGGTGATATGGATGGTGACGGTGGTAATTATTACGGAGACGATTATGAAGAGGGTGATCCGTTTGAAGATTTAGAACGTGATGTGGGCAATGAAGCAGCTGTAAACGAAACTATTTATCGGCGATATGAGAATCATATCGTTGATTCAATAGTCAATTCCGATGAGGCGGATACTGATGATGAAATGTTTAACGGTGTTGATTTAGGGAACGATGATAACAATGTGGGGGTTAATGAGGCTGGTCCCTCTAGGAAGAAACGGTTGGAAAAACCTCTACCATTCTATCTAGACAGTGGCGATACTGGGAAGGTCATTTTCGAGGATGATGAGGAAGTTAGGATGACGGACGATCCAGATGCTGTGGTTGAATTTCGTAAAGGGATGCGTTTCAAGCATAAGAACCATCTCATTCATACGGTTAATATGTTCCATATCAAGAACCATTATAACTACGAAATTGTGGAGTCAAATAAGACGACATGGTCTGTGTTTTGTTCTGAGGTTGGTTCTGGTTGCAAGTAGAGATTACGCGCGATTCAACGTGCTTGTGATGATGAGTTTGAAATAACCATCGTTGGTGAGGCGCATACATGTTTAAATGCAGTGCTTTCCGAAGATCATGATCGACTTGACTGCAACTTTATGGTTCCCTACTTCCGTACTTTTGTTAGAGAATCTCCTAAAGTGAAAGTGTCGTTCCTACGGAATGTAATAAAGGAGAGATTTGGGTACGAAGTAACTCGCCGACGAGTTTGAGATGCAAAGAGGAAGGCAATTGAAGTTGAATATGGCGAATGGGATGAATCTTAAAACGAGTTGCCGCATCTAATGAATGCAATCAGAATTGCCAACCTCGGAACAATTGTTGATTGGGGTGCAACTACTAAATCTTGACAATGTGGAAGTATTACAGTTTCAGAGACTTTTTTGGGCGTTTGGACAGTGTATTCAGGCATTTACTCATTGTCGGCCAGTTGTGAGTATAAATGGCACATATTTATATGGTAAATATAGGCATAAACTCTTAATTGCCTGTGCTATGGATGGGGATAACCATATTGTGCCGCTTGCATTTGCACTGGTTGATGAGGAAAGCTATGATTCTTGGAGTTGGTTCTTGAGATGTCTTAAGGGATATGTCGTTGGTGATAGGACGGGAGGAGTATGCTTGATTTCCGACAGACATGCAGGCATTCAGGCGGCTGTGACCCGCCATTTGCGCATTGGCAGTTCTGTCTTCGACATGTGGCAAGTAATTTCAATACTAGATATAAAAATGTTGCTTGTAAAAGGAAGTTGATAGCCGCAGCGAGGAAATCGATGACTGTGAAGCAGAAAAACATTATGAGAAGCTTGTTTGAATCAATGCCAGAAGCTGGTGAGTTTTTCGCCGAGATGAATGAAGAGCAGTGGTGTTTGAGTCGGGATGGCTTTTATAGATATGGACTTATGACTATGAATTTGAGCGAGAGTTACAACGCCGTTATAAGAGGTGCCAGAAATCTTCCTGTTTCGGCTCTTGTTCGAAAAATATGGTATAATTGCATGTCATGCTAGATAGCCAGAAGGGATGATGCTGACTTCGCGCTGAGAATTGGCGAAAGTTTTACAAGTGTTTGTACAAATCGGTTGTTTAAATGTATGGAGAAGGCCAAACGGTATGAAGTAGTGCTTCTCGATCGACAGGAGGGTAGATTTGACGTGAAAACTAAAGGAAAACATCGACTCAAGTATGTGTTTCTTCAAGCTTGGAAATGTAGCTGCAAGAAGTGACAAATCTATCGCATTCCGTGTTCGCACGCTTTGGCATGTTATGCACACATGCATGTAGATCATACCGCTGTGATTAGTCGTTTCTACTCATTCGAGTGTCAGAAGGCCGTGTATGCTTCGAAATGGCATTCTTTTGACTGCAAAGATGATTGGCCGGAATATCCTTTCTCGAGAGTCAATCCCAATCCTACAAGAGTCAGACCAAAAGGGCGTGCACGGTCATCCCGTATACGAAATGAAATGGACATCAAGGAGAAAACTCGGAAAACTAGTTGTGGATTATGTAGAAAGGAAGGTCATAACCGACGTAGTTGTTCTAATAGGAATCTTTGTAAGTGTTGTTTTAATTGTTGAATAAGTTGTGAATTCTGATTGCCTTCGCTTAAGTTATTCTTCTTATTAACCGTTGTTGATATATTTTGTAACAGGAAAATGCGTCCGGGACCAAGAAAGACAAGCGTTCTTGATGCTCAAACAGAGCATCGATCGACGGCTGTATGGGAAGCCGAATATAGCGTGGTATGTGAATTCGTTTATTCGTACCTTGGATGCATCTTAGATGTTTCATGTATTCGTATCTTTTTCACTAACTCGTGTCTTATCTACAGAATAACGTTCTCACTTGTCGTCAGGTTGAGAAATCGCTGAAGGGAGGTGCCACCGATCCCAGGATGGACGTATACCTCCGTCAAGCAGGATTCTATGGCGTGGCTAAACTTCCGTTCATATCATTAGACTGGGCCCTCATCACAGCATTGACGGAACGCTGGAGGCCGGAGACGCACACCTTCCATATGTTGCACGTGAGATGACTATCACACTCCAGGATGTGGCAATTAAGCTAGGTTTGCCCGTAGATGGTGATGCGGTGATAGCAGATACATCCGTATCTAATGAGGCGGTGTGCTTAGAGCTATTGGGCCGGATACCTAGGGGTGACAACATCAGGTCTGGTCGTATTAGACTTAGCTGGCTGGCTGCGAATTTTGGTGAGATCCCTATAGATGGCCCTGAGGAGTTAGTGCAGATGCATACCAGGGCATATATTCTGCAGCTGATTGGTGGGATGTTGTTCACGACGAAGTCAGATAGTTTAGTGCATGTATTCTGGTTGCCTTTGCTAGCTGACTTTGAGAGGGCTGGAAATTATAGTTGGGGAAGTGCATGCCTAGCGTGGCTTTACAGGAGTTTGTGTAAGGCGGCGCACCATAAGGCATCTCAGATAGAGGGTCCATTGATACTGCTACAGATTTGGGCATGGGATAAATTCCCTCATGTAGCACATCTGAGACTCCGTACCCCCTTTGTGGAAGATATGCCTTTGAGCTATAGATGGGCCATTGCGAAGGATGTACGCACGGTGTCCACCCATGTTCTTTCCTCCTACAGAGAGGCATTCGATAGGCAGAGCATGGATCAGGTAAACTACTATAGCTAACAAATTCATTTGATTATATCGAACTCTTCTCACACAATCACATTGATATATGCAGATTATTTGGCATCCTTACCCGGATGAGTTGGTAGCCATGCTTCCTGATTACTGCCGATCTGGTGAGACTTTCTGGCGTGCAAGACTTCCGCTAATTTGCTTCTACATCGTGGAGTGGCAGTACCTGGATAGAGTGATTCGTCAGTTTGGCGATCATCAACTGGTGCCGCAAGATTGTGACACAAGCAAGGCACTCCACAAGATAGATTTACGCGGGAAGACGATGAACAACTGGAAAGAGATCCACCGAGTGTTTGTGGACCAGTGGGAAGATCGTCTCAATATGGTCGTGCCGCTGTTTTGGGAGTCTCCCATTAGATATTCAAAATGGTATGCAAAGCACACCAGGAAGCACATCTCGCACACCGGCTCCATGCTAGGCACATTGGTAAGTCCTTAATGAGTATGACTATCTCATAACATTTTCTCATTCATTGTTCAACTTTAACCTATACTTCTGATGTAGATGAAGAACTTCCGAAAGATAAAGCTTCGGTCTGACCAGTCGGAACTCGTTACTCTTGCCTCGGCGTCCATGGAAATGATGCGGGAGTATGCACAGATGAGATTATATGGTCGTACCGGCAGGTTGGAAGATCAACCTGCATACGAGTTCATCCCACAAAGTGGACAACAAATGGAGGAGGAAGATCATATGGACGAAGAAGATCCTCATCATATGTACGTTGCGGAAGAGGATCATGAACATGAGGAGGAGCCACGGACATACGACGACCCCGTATTTGACGAGGAGGGCCATGAAGTGCGAGAAGGGATGCTCATCTTGCAAGTTTCTCATGTTTATGGCGATTACGGCACTCCTTACTACGAGGTTGGGTCCAGTTTTATACCGGAGGCTCCGATTAAAGGCCCAAGAGAATTCGGGTAAGTCCTACGATTTAAGATTCATTTAAACTTTCATAACTTAACTAATATAACTTCTTCAGGTATGACCATTTGCAACAAGGAGAAAGAACTTCTCAAATTACACAACTGTATCCGGAGGTTCCATCTGAGCAGCCTGAAGTTCCAGAAGTCCCCATCGTGAGGCCTTATATTAGGAGGAAATCTACGAGGCGTAGGAAACATTACTCATATGAAATTTGGATGTTTGACTTTGTACGTTAGATGTTTGACGATATGAAATTTGGACGTTTCACTTTGTACGTTACATTGGCTTTGTTATTGAATGTTGGGTGTTAGATTGTTCCAAAGTTTGGTGTTGGATGTATGGATGTTACCTATGAATTATTTATGTTTGTTTAAACAGGGTTTCTAAAGTTATTGATAGGTGTGTTGCATTGCCAGACGGGGGGTCCTTATGTTATTCCAACAAGGGGCGCAGTCTCAAATCGCGCCCCTTGTATGGCACAGGAGGGGCGGGTAAAACCCGCCCCTTGTAGGGGGAATAGGGGGGGATGGGGGGAGGAGTGGGCTAAGGTTTGGGGGGAAACGGGGGGGCCGGGGGGACAGGGGGGACGCCCTCTTCAAGGGGCGCGTTTTGAGATCACGCCCCTTGAACACTTAAGCTTTTATCTGTGCATACGTAAGGGGCGGGTTTCCCTGCAGCTAATAGGGGCGGGTTTTGGAAATCCGCCCCTCACTGGGCACACGGAGGGCGCGTTTTCGGACCGCGCCCTCTTTATAATCCAAGGAGCGCGTTCTATCGACGGTAAAATCGTATTTTACGAAACTATGACCGTATTTCATAAATTTTTTTTAAAATTAACCGTATTTTCGTACAAAACTCGAGAACGTTGTGCGCCGTTGTCATGAATGAAACCAGACTACTATGCGCACGTTGAAAGCGGGTGAGCCAAAAGCACGCCAACGATTTCGCAAAATTTTACTTTCTCCTGGTCTTCACTTTGCTTTCAGTTCTTCCTCTTTCCCCTGTTCTCAAAGGTCAAACCTTTGAACGACGGTCCTACTCCTTCCCTCTCCTCGTCAAGCTCCACCTCCTTCGTCTCCGGCCATGCACGCCAATCATCTCCTCCTGGAAGAGCCCATCAGGATGGCTTCCATCCTCGAGCCCTCCAAGGCCGTAAGTTTTTTTTACTCCTGTTGTTGGAAAGTCTCAATTTTTCGGGTGAAATTGTTGCGAAGGAGATTCAGGAGTTGATTCGCTTCCGTGGGTGTTTTTGTTTTTGCTTTTTTTTTGGGGTGGGGTGGGGTGGGCAGAGCTTCTTCCCGGCGATGACGAAGATTGTGGGCACCTTGGGGCCCAAGTCTAGATCGGTCGAAACCATCTCGGGCTGTCTCAATGCCGGAATGTCAGGTAATTTTTGGTTTTGTATTAGGTTTAGATCCTTCTTTATTTTTTTTCCTATTAGTTAGATGCGGTTACTTGTTTCCCCTTTGGAGATCATGTATGGGCCTGATCATTAGTTGGGTGTCGTGTTTTAATGGTGATGTGAACAGTCGCCAGGTTCGATTTCTCGTGGGGCGACCCCAAGTATCATCAGGAGACCCTGGAGAATTTGAAGGCTGCCATCAAGACTACCAAGAAGCTATGTGCTGTAAGTGCTCCTTATATGTTGTTCTTTCCACGTAGTCCCTTTCTGATAACAGTGTATTTCTGTTAGTCACGCTTGCTTATGTTCTTATTTTTCTTGCAAAGAATAGATAACTAGTAAGTTGATTATTGACAGTCAATAAATATCAGCTGATAAATATGTCCGTACAAATCCAGCTTCATTCTTAGAACTGCTATTCATTGAGATGTTTATGTGGAATGCATGAGAGATGTGGATAAGTCAAACGGCTGTGGCGCTCACCAACAACTTACCTCGGCAAATATAAACATGTCTTTTCCAGCAATTGGTTGTTTCCAAGTCAAGGAGTGCTATATATTGAAGAAATGTGGATTTGTGGTACAAGTTCGATTTTTATGAATCTCTATCTGTGTTTCCGAAAGGTTTAATTGTTTAAAAATGACTGCTAGTCCATAGCCTATAAAATTGAAAGGCTCCCAGAAGAATTATCCATGGCTATATCTCTGTTTTTATGCTCATTTTATATATGATTCTCACAGTATTATTCTTGCAATTTTCCAGGTTATGTTGGATACGGTAGGTGCTGAGTTGCAGGTGTTGAACAAAAGTGAAAAATCCATTTCACTGCAGGCTGATGCAACGGTGACTTTAACACCTGATCAAGAAAAGGAAGCTTCTTCTGAAGTGTTGCCCATAAACTTTGATGGCCTTTCCAAGGTTTTAATTAATGCTCGAATTGCATTCTCGCTTCTCATTGTGATTTTTTGTTCTTTGGATTGGTTGTCTAGTGATTGCTGGATCAAATTAACACATTTGATGCCATGTTGCTTTCATTGAAGGAGTTCGCCTTAAATATTTTTATTCTTGCATTAGTGTTTGGGCTATCTTACTCCTACATTGTGTATCTCAAATTCTGGATGTGCTGTATAGCCTCTTGATTAATTGAGTGCTGACATCCATTTGCATCATGAAAGCTCTGCTGGTCAATTTTGGGCCTTGCTATTCATGTTCTTTTTATTATTTTGTTTTTTATGTTGTAGTCTCAAATGAAAAGCATTCTTTATATCCTTTCCAAAAGAAATAAATTAACCTCTGTGATGACTGTTGCAGTCTGTGAAGAAAGGCGACACTATTTTCATTGGCCAATATTTGTTCACTGGGAGTGAAACTACGTCGGTTTGGTTGGAGGTAAATGAGGGGAAAGTTCTTTATTTTTTGGCAATGCTGGAAAGTCCTTTAATGGTCTCACACAATTGACTTTGCTGATAATTTCTTTTGCTATGATCCTCATCAGGTTTCAGAAGTAACTGGAGACGATGTGGTTTGTGTGATTAAGAACACGGCCACTTTGGCTGGTTCACTATTCACTTTGCACTGTTCTCAAATTCGCATAGAGTTGCCTACATTATCGGAAAAAGATAAGGAGGTGATATGAGCTTTTGTTTGTCCTCCTGGAAACAACTTGGAATATGCCTTTTAAATCCTCACAGTCCCCATCTTCTCTTGAACTTATGAATAGGTCATTAGCACATGGGGAGTTCAGAATAAAGTTGACTTCCTTTCACTATCATACACTAGGCATGCGGAGGATGTTCGCCAGGTGGGGAATGGTTGCTACTAGACTTGGTAGTGATGTCTTGCAGAGAGAGATATGCTAACTATTTTATTTTGAAGCTAGGCGCGTGAATTTCTATTGAAGTTGGGTGATCTCAGTCAAACCCAAATTTTTGCAAAGATTGAAAATATTGAGGTGAGTGTTCTTTTTGCAGTTTCATAGTTATATATATAGTGCTCGGAGCAATGTTAACATCTATAATCATTGTCTAATCTTTTCCTTTCAGGGACTTAATCATTTTGATGAAATTCTACAAGAAGCCGATGGCATCATCCTTTCTCGTGGAAATCTTGGAATTGATTTGCCCCCTGAGAAGGTAATGTTCGCGTTTAGTTCAAACTAAATAGAGGGTACCATTTTTTTTCTCCTTGGATTTTCGAAATTTGGATTATTATTACTTTGCTTATTTTGACTTTGTTGAGATTTATTGTATTTGAAATTGATTTATTGTACTGTAGGTCTTTCTATTTCAAAAAGCTGCCGTATACAAATGTAACATGGCTGGAAAGCCTGCAGTAGTTACTCGTGTTGTGGACAGTATGACCGATAATTTGAGGCCAACACGTGCTGAGGCAACTGATGTTGCCAATGCAGTTCTTGATGGTATTTCTCCATGACAAACTTAAACTGGCTTCATGGACTGCTACAGTGTTATATATATATATTTTTGTGAATGTAGGGACTGATTCAATCCTTCTCGGGGCGGAAACGTTGCGTGGATTGTATCCTGTGGAGACAATATCAATCGTTGGAAAGATTTGTGCAGAGGTATGCATGCTTTGTGAATTAATGTTGTTTCTTTGACGGCAGGCCTAGGTTTATTTTTTCGATAAGTCAACATAGGTAATTTGCTCAGACCTGTGAGTTTTGATCTATTAGATTGAGAAGAAACACTACAGTCCTGTGTAAATTATAATATTAATTAATTGATGCAAGATAGATGGTAATGCTTCCTGCTTGATTTTGTTTTGGGATATTGGTGACGTGTAGGAATTTCATTGACTGGATTGGCAACTACATTTCCTTTTTTGAAAAATCAGCGGAACAATTCAATGTGATTTTATCCAGGGATAAATTTTGCGATTTTCCCATTGCAAGGTTCCTTTCACTTTCATTCTGCTGTCATGAATGCAGTGCTGGCATACTTCATCCCAGTTGCATTTCAGGGCTAAGTGTGTTCAATTGTGAAATCAGCTAATATTGAGGTATCCTGATTTAGGCATCGTCTTGTGTCCTGACAGACTAACTTCTTCTATCAAAGTACCTTATGCTTAAGATAAAATTCAACTTCAATTATATCAAAGTGGAATTAATATGCATTTTTTTTCATCATATAAGGTGTCATATTCAGATTCTACTGGTATATTCTAAAGAAAAATCCGGAATCTTCCTTCTAATGTCTTTAGCAGAGTTTGCATATTGATGTTTTAGAAACTTTGTCGTGCTAAAACTGGTTTATTATTGTAAAGACCGCAACTTCGTTAACCTTGTAATCCATGATTAGCGGAAGCTATCATTATTTTATACCTTGATTCGGCTGTTTCTAGCCAACTCCGTCCCAATGCGGTCTCCACGTTCTTCTGTTTACCGAGTACCTAAAAAGATTATCCCCTAATGGGGTTAGCGAATCATCGCTAAGTACGTCCCATTCCGTGTACATGCATATGAAAATAGTGTAAATCCTATGATCATTCTATAATGTGTAGTTTTGAAAGTTTTTCATGCATTCACACCGTAATCACAAGTAAACACGTCCTTGAATCATCCAGCTTTTTCCTCATACACAAACATGTGAATACAAAGAGACATACGCACAAATATATACGCATGCACATTCAACAAGCCACATACAATTAAAAACACATCGACTCCCTTCGTACGCCCTCACATATCAACCCTTCACAAGGTATCAGGATCACCACAATGCATCCCCACCCACTCCTCCGGGAGCACCCGAGAAATGGAGCAAGTAACAACCGTGAATGGCGTTACTTCCCCGTACTCCTCCTACTCTCATAAGTCGGAAATGCACCGCAATGCCAGTGGGATCGACCTCCACTCATGCGCAAACAGTTGAACACATCATCATAAGTGTCCTCGTCGTGGGATGGGTTGTCATCCACGACGAAATCCAAACCTCCTGATCAACCGGCTCTCAAATGCCAACTCTCAAAGTTTCATTCAGTAACCAACCATCAGACCACATTTCCAAAAATCAAATAAGCCAGGAAGTATCAGAGTCACCAAGTCTCAAGCAACTCACCCACACAGCAATACGGATCAAAATAAAGTTCAAATCCCGCCAGCCATGACTCAAGCTTCAACCATCAGAATCTCATGAACAACAAGGTCATCCAATAGCCAACAAATCAAGGAAGCAACAATTAAAGAGGACTTATGTCCGACACAGAGGACAAGGTTGACGGGGTAAAAAGGGGGAATGAGAGCATACTTCAAGTATTACGCCCTCACGACTCGCCGTCGTCCTTGAATCTCTAAACCCCACAACCCTATGTTCGCTCAGCTACACTTCACCTTTTGTCCCCCCCAAGACACAAGCAACCTTATTCCTAAATGAATGGTGAGGGACGATCGACCTTATCAATACCTATATATATACATAATAAAATAAAATAACAATCCTATCTTTATTGTTTATATTCTCTAGTTTGGGAAATGTTACACTTAGATCCAGGCCTTCTCACTAGGTCGATTTATTAATTCACATTTCGGGATCCTAACGTACTAAGCGAACTGATATCGTTACTTGAGCCCGATTACGTTTGAGTCAGGGCGTCCCCTTTCTCACGCGACATAGTCACGCGTAATCGAACTCAAAGCATCGATAAGGTTTCACTAGCGACGTCAGCAGCCACAAGAAGACTCTCATTTCTAATGATTAACAACTAAATACTCTTATAATTACTAATATCATACCTTAAATTTTCTGGGCCTTTACAATTATTGGCCTTGGTCCGCTTGTTTTGTACATGTCAATGTATGATATGTTTCTGAAGAAATTAAATGAATCAGGTGTGTATGCCAATAACTTCTTACTTCATTAATTTGCTTCTATCTGGTTATCAAATTACCAATTATTAACCTTATGTGGCCTTATTTGACATGACCTGTAATGTAGGCTGAGAAGGTATTCAATCAAGATCTGTATTTTAAGAAGACTGTCAAATATGTCGGGGAACCAATGACCCATTTGGAATCTATAGCTTCCTCTGCTGTAAGTAAATCTATTCTTTCTGTTCACTTGTCGGAAGATGCAAGACTTTGTACTCTTGTATATATCATAAAAGAGAAGATAATGGTTGGCTTTGTGGCAGTCATGCATCAACGAGGTTTACTTTCCGTGCAGGTTCGAGCGGCAATCAAAGTGAAGGCATCTGTCATAATTTGTTTCACTTCATCAGGAAGGGCAGCTAGGTGAGTTGCTGAAATGTCGTGTAGTCAGTGTGCATTCTATCTGTCAAGATTGGCATGCAATTTTCAGGAAATATATCTTCCCAGTGCTACTTTGGTCTAAATATTTGTTTTAACTTTATTCTTTTTCTTGTTTAAACGGAACAATTTCAGATTGATAGCTAAATACAGGCCAACAATGCCTGTTATTTCTGTCGTTATCCCCCGTCTTAAGACAAACCAACTGAAATGGAGCTTCAGTGGTGCTTTTGAGGTATGAACAGATATTCTTCCTAAGAGCTCTGTCCTCCCTCTTCATGAATTGTTGAAGTGGCCATGATATTGTTAACAGTCTTCATGAAATGAGAGCATCGTTTTTGAGCAAATGAGGCGAGCTATAACTGCTATATGAGTGGAGTTGTCTTGGAGTTAACATTTGTCAGCAAAAATTATACATGGCATCTGATGCATTAGGGGACTTGATTTGATTTTTTGTGTGCATATGTCGGCTTTTTCTGTTGGTTCTTATATCTTGAGATTGTTTTGTTCTCACTTGCCTTAAGGTTTTCAGATGTTGCTTTGATAAACTAATTGGATCCAAGTTATGCAATTGCTTGGATATTTGGTGTCTCCCTTTTGATACGGACAATATCTTTCATTGTTCACTTTTAAGATTAATTCTTCTAGTTGTGACCCCGCTGTCTAAACATTCTAAAATTGTGAAGATGGCTCGTATAAATGTCACTTGAATTGTACTTGTATTTAATTTTATATCCCAAATGAACTGAAAAATTTTGGAACCTGCTGTGCAACATCATAATGGAAATATCTAAGAAGAAAACAGAGAATACGAAGAAGATTAGAGTATGGGGACTCAAGTGAGGGATAACCACTGAGAACTCGTCCTATGAGTGTTTGAAAATTTTCCATTTATAATTAATTGTGTTTCTTCCGTTGATTGCAGGCAAGACAGTCATTGATTGTTAGGGGTCTCTTCCCCATGCTCGCAGATCCTCGCCATCCAGTAAGTTTGTCATCTTTCCCTGTAACTTTTGGTTGATTCTATGCGGAAAATATCGAAACAGGCTCGTATTTCTCAGCTTCCCCGTCCTTTCGAATCGATTTCCTTACTTACCACTATGACCATCAATTACCCCCCATCTTCGACGACAGATACAACTCCGCTGGTTGGATGACGTTACGCTAATCATAATCTTTCTTTCCCCAAATCCAATTCTGCAGGCGGAGTCTACAAGTGCGATGAACGAGTCTGTTCTAAAGGTAGCCCTCGATCACGGAAAAGCATCCGGCATCATCAAGTCGCATGACAGGGTTGTCATCTGCCAGAAAGTCGGGGATGCCTCGGTTGTTAAAATCATAGAGCTGGAAGATTGATGTATCCTCCGTCTCCTCAACCTCAACCTCAACCTCAACCTCAACCCCTTTGTGGTGCTGGAGTGGGGGACTTCCACTATGATTCAATGATGGTGTAAAATTTTTGTGGCAGGATGAGTCCTGTCGTGTCGTACTCGAGGATCAAACGCTTTGTGCTGCATCCTTTAGGTATAAAAGAAAAGAAAACTCAAACTGTCATGAGGATAAGGAGTGACAATCTGCTCCCTGATTTTGATTGATTGAATATGAATTGGCTAGCATCTTCAGAATCAAGAGTCTTGATTTAATACTACCAACAATTTTGGTGTGATTCAGAGACACTCTGGAAGTTGAATCACCATCCTCAAGTCCATTACATTCGCCTATGCAATTCTTACGGATCCAGGCATAGTCTTTAGGACGGCTCCACAATTTTGGACCACTTTCAGTACAACTGGGCAATCCCATTATTTATCTATCTATCTATCTTTCTTTTTTGGATTTTTGGGTCTAAGTAGAAAATCTCCTTTTTGTTTTTATTTTGAAGGATAATCCAATCGAATAATGTAAGAAACAATCTTAAAGATGATGGATTTCCCCAACTGCATCACTGTTTCCGGGCGTTGGTTCAGGCTATGTGAGTTCGTTCGAGTGAATTGTCAACAATTCTTTCTAGTCTGAACCCCACCAGGCTAGAGAGATGGAGAAAAGATCCCGCCCCATCTCCAAGAAAGAGCTTCTTCATCTTCGTAGTCTATATGAAAGCATCACAGCACGTTGTCTCGTAAGAATGTTCGTCGGATTCGACAGTATTGTGTATCCATAGCCTTTTGACTCTCCTTAAGCAGTTTCGGTTACTGTAGTTTTATGTCGCATATCCAAGCCACACTTCCCCGACTTATGAACATTTGTATAGAGATTAGAAACCGTTGATTTTGCGTTGGACTAACGACTGCTACTTACCGTAGCTGCAGAAGGGATCGATCCTTTAAGTCGTTGACCGGATTCGGAATCGCAGTTGTAAATGATATCACAATGTAAACGTGAATATTCGCTGTAGATAGGGGCTCAAGAGACTGAAACGAGATTAGTGAGTACGAGTTGGAAATAAGACTTAATTCGCCCCCTTTCCGGTGGTCCATCCACATCAAGAACCTCGAAGCCCAAAGAAACTGCTATAATAACGGCTGGCTTGACAGCATGAAATTCCAAACTCTATAATCAGTCAGTCATGAATTGGGATGGCAATTTTCAAGCAGCCCTTGCCGCGCCTGCTAGATCAGCAGAGTCTTCCCTCGGTTTCGTCTACCACTACAACTACAGCCACTCGGATGGTACCTGAACCTCAGTCTATACTCGAGGATGTTTGTACAAGCTTCCCATTCTTTTTTCACTGCATGAATTGTTTCAGGAATGGTGTTTGCTGAACCAGCTACGGCAGCGGAGCTTCCAGGGACGAAGCGTGGTCGGGGAAGCAATCCGGACAACAAGACGAAGAAGAGATTGTCGAGTCACCAGCTGGAAATGCTGGAGGAGAGCTTTCAGGAGGGAATAAAGCTGGATCCGGAGAGGAAGATGAAGCTGTCGAGGGAGCTTGGCCTCGAGCCTCGTCAGGTGGCTGTCTGGTTCCAGAACAGGCGGGCTAGGTGGAAAACCAAGCAGATGGAGATGTTGTACGCTGAGCTCATGCAGGAGTTCGACATCACGTGTAAGGAGAAGTCGAGGCTTCAAGAGGAGGTTAGTCTGCTTCCTGTTCCATTCAGACTAGTCCTAGAAGTACTTAATGCAACCGATTATGCATATGTTATCGCTGAAGGCTTTGAAGTTGAAGGCCATCCTCCGAGATCGAGCCGGGGGAGGGAGGAAGCAGCTACTCATCGGGCTCTCTGGGGAAGACACTGTAGGGAGCAGTTCGATGTTACCAATGAGTGAAGATGGACTATTTGATCGCCATGACACTGATGCAACCATCGGCCTTTATGGGTCCGATGATTACAATGCAACCGTTCACCCTTACCTTTCCTCTGTTTAACTAGAAAAGGAAATCTTCTTCCCCTTTTACTCATCAGAAAGTAGCCTTGATTTCAAAGAGTGTACTGGAAATTATCCAGATTCGCAGAGAGCCATTAAATAACAGTTTTAAAGGGGAAAGACTCGAAAGCAGTCGCTGATGTCATTGATTTAAGGCCTGATGTTACTCGATAACTAAATGATGTAACGGAGAGACCTCCCAACACCGGTTGCCCACCTGCAAAGAGAAAAGCCATAATGACTAATGATCTGCTAACAGACATCAACCAAAACTGGCAAAATTACTCTTTCTTTTCTTAAATTCTAGCAGCAATTGGCAACAGGTAGACGCCTTCCGCCACCGGCCTTCCAACTTCTGACTTTTCGAAGCACCGTCGCGCTTCCATGCAAGTTCGAAGCCTCGACCTCTGCTTCTGATATCACTACGTAGTGCAGTCAACGTCAACTGTCTTAAAAACTCGAATAGTTGACTGAAAGAGTGACATACATTATATTTCATTTTTTAACATAGAGTACAGTGCCCTCCGAACCGATGTTTAATGATGAGCAATATAGTACTGAGATAAAGAGATTTGTTTCGATTGATTCTAAAAATATCAAACGAAAAAAGTAGTAAATTTTAAAATTCGTCAAACAATATTCTAAAATCAATTTAATGTTTGAAAATAATTCATACTTTTTTATAAAAGTATCGGAGTTTCTTAAGATTTAACAACAACCTAGGATATTATTTCACAAATTTTGAAGGTTTATATTATTTCGCGAAATGTTTATTTCTTATCTCGGAACATAGACGAACAGATACAAACACTTATAGTAAGTACATTATAAAGGTTTAGAGATTATATGAAATTGAAGTTTTCCAGATTCGCACGGAATGGAGGACGTGAAGGAAGGAAGTAATGGGAAGGAAATGGCAATGCCGGAAAGACAACGCAATCCCCATTAATTATTCCAAAACGCTTAAGGAAAAAGGATGAGTATGCGTCGTGCTATGCTAAATTCTCTCAAATTCAAATTCCAAACTCACTATCCTCTGCGTCGTCCTCCCCGTTCGCGGACTGATGGAAGGAGGCGCGATGTCCCCGAAGGCGGCCACCGCAAGGCTCTTGTTCTCCAGGCCCCTGCTACTTAAAGCAGGGGTTTCGCTTTTTATCTCTGTATCTGGGTTTCTATGCGCTCGAATCATCATCATCGCTGCTGTTAGGAGAAGGAGAACCGAGCGGGCCACTGCTTCTGTTAACAAGTCATTCGGAGTGGATGATCGCGTTGACGATACCCAAGTGGATGTCGAGGACGACGGCAGCCTTTGCAGTGACCGCTTGATTTCGAACTGCACGGATTCCGACCATATCGAGCATGATCTCCTCATCGAGGACTCCCAGTCTTTGGTGAACCTGCAGCTGCTAGCCTTGTCGAGTGCGATAACCAACCTGAGAGAGCGAGAATTGAACCTGGAGTCGCGATTCCTGAGATACTGCGAGCTCAGGGAACATGAATCGGAGTTACTCGAGATTGGATTCTCATTGCTGCTGGAGAAGGATCGACTGGAGTCGTTGAGCAGGGAGGTGTCGCGGATTGAAGAGGATGGTAAGTTCCTCGCGGAATTCACGGAGGAGTGCCGGAAGGCTCTGGAAGAAGTCGGTTATACAGGGAGAGTCGAGAAACTGAGGCTTTGCTCGAAGTTGAAGAAGGTTAAGCAGAGAGTGGAGGAGGGAAGGATAAAGCTGAAGGAGGGACGGCTGAAGATTGAAGAGAAGGAGAGGGAATTGTCGGAGAGTATGAAGGAGAACAATGAGCTACGCGAGAAGTTGGCTGCAGTGGAGAAGTCAGTCGAGGCGGAGGAGAAAGAGCTCGTCCATTTAAGGTGGAGCAATGCCTGCTTGAAACATGAACTGACCAAGAACCACGAACAAGAAAATCTAGAGGACACAGCATCATCTGCAATAGGAGGAGGAGGAAGCGGTCATCACGTTACACATCCTCTGAAGAAGGTACGTCAGCCTAAGATAATGAAGAAGTTCAAGCGATGGAGAGGGTGGATTGGGGGAGATGACGAACGCAAAGGCTAATTCGACCGAGCACGTTTACGAGAAGAAGCGCGACATGAGATTCCTCCTGAGGCATCATCGTCCGGTTTAGTTGTTATCCGGAAAGACTAGAGCACTTCGCGGGGATGGAGTTCTCTTCCCATCTAATGCATGATCATCTTAGGATCTCGTAAGTCTGGTCGTACACGAGAAACATTGGTTGTTTAACTAGGAACGAATGTGACATTATCATATATATAATAACGATATGTGCTAAAAAATCACGATGATCATCGATGGACTAGGAAGGAAACCTGTGGAAGAAATTCAGTATTTCATTTACTGTGGATTGACAAGAGATAATCGGACAGAACTCAGGCCAAGAAGATGATCTCCTCCTTCCTCGATGGAACTCGCGGTTCTCCTCTCCTTCTCCTTCTCCTTCTCCTTCTTGGGGTATTAACCCTTCCCAAATCGACAGTTTGTACACACACACACATATATCTATGTACCGGAAGGAGGGAGGAGTCTTCTTTAGTCTTGCTTTTGTTGTCAGGGTCGAAGAAGGTTTTCAGGAAGAAGGCGTTTGTTTGCCGGTGCTCGTCTTCTTCCCAGGATGATATCAACTCTGTGCAGTCAGAGGGCAGAAGGGCTCTGATGGGTCATCTCATGTTGTCGGCTTCAGCTGGTCAGATGCTGCCTCGCTTTTGCATTTCTTTCCTCGCCTGATCAGTTATGGCAAAATCTGTTGGCTATGCTTATGTTAGTTGCTGGGATCCATGTAGTTTGGTAGCTTCGAAGTGGCTCTAACTTGCAGTCATTTAAGGATAGGAAAATCCAGAAACGTGTACCCCTGAAGGTGCGTATGCATGGTTTTGCAGGCAGAGAGAGGCCAATTCGAGAGGACGAAGTCGAAACTTTTTTCATTTTTCCGGTTAAAGAACTTGTACATTACGATGAAAAGTGCGAGGGTAGTTTGTCGATGGAAAATTAGAGATAATCATGAGAGGTTCAACATTAAGCAGTTATGTGGCCGCTTCAATTCCGTCGACTTCACATGATTATGTATTTTCCAAGTGAATGCAGTTTTACAGTATATGTACCACTGAAGCTCCTTTTACTTGAACTCCAGCTGCTGCTGTTGGCGTGAGTGATGCGGCCGAGGCTGTTAGCATGAGAAGTAGAGCCATACGTGCTGTCTTCCATTCACATTCTCTGTTCTTCATTCTGTTTTCTACGTTCTTGGATGGCTCCACAGCTCCGGGGAGCGAAAATACCAGAGAGCAATTTTACGACCCTTCCTAATGGCTTAAAGTGAGTTTTCTTCGATCCCCTTCCTTGAGAGTCCCATGTAAGTGTTACATCTCTGGACCACGCTGTTTTCATTCGACGATTTCACTTCAGGTACTATGATTTGAAAGCCGGCGGCAGACCTCAGGCTGTAAAGGGATCAAGGGTCGCACTACGCTCGTGGTCTAATTTTATTTTTCCGGATAAGTTGAATAGTATCTTCCCTATACTTTTAGACCCCAAGTGATCGGACATACATCACACAGGTTCACTATGTCGCCAAATGGAAAGGCGTAACGTTTATGACGAGCAGACAAGGGATGAGAATCGACGGTGGTACAGTACGATCCGCCACATCAAAATATAGTTGAAAAAAGTGATAAACGTCTCCCCTCCCGTGCTCCCATTGTTGCAGCCATATGGGTTTAACGTCGGGCAATCGGAAAGGGGAACAATCCTTAAGGGTTTAGACCTCGGGCGTTCAATGCATGAAAGTAGAAGGCCAGGTAAAAGGAATATATATCTATTTGTTCACACGTCTCATCGCATGTTGTCGGCCTAGCAGCGTTAACACTAGATGGGATTGTGGAATGCAGAGACGGTTGATAGTCCCACCGGAGCTTGCTTATGGAAGTAAAGGAGTCCAAGAAATCCCTCCTAATGCGACCATCCGTTCTCACCGGCGTCTTTTAACTAACTGTTTAACGATCCCGATCACAGTCTCGATTTCCTGCCTCCTGTAGTTGGATGTGGAGCTACTGGCCATCAAACAAAGTCCATTTGGGTAAAGAATATATGCCTTCTGTCTAACTACCAACCAGTGTTGTAATGCACGGATGGTGAATCCAACCGTATTGCCTGCAGGTCCCCTGTGAAGATTGTTGAAGGACAGCGGTTCGGCGAAGAAAAGGTTGTCGCTTTCATCCGAGGCATCCGGCAAGCGATAGACTTCAAATACTATACTCGATCATTGCATCAATTCAAAATTTCCTGAAAATTATTTCCTAAGTGGTACAACATGACTGATCCATCTAAAATGGATTCCATGGCTGACCAAGTATTTGCTGAGAAAGTTCATGGTCAGAGCTCTAAGACAAGTGAAGAGTTAGGTATCTCTGTCGAGTACCATATTGCCTGAATTCGTACCAGATCGGCGCAATCAAGGGGTATGTTCACCGACGGTAGCGGTAACGTTTGAAGTTGAAGTAGACGTGAAGGATCCCTCTTTCAAAAGTACATTTGAAGCCCTTCTTATGGGAATACTCCCATTCCTTGTTCACAATCCTGAAAGCCTGCATAAGGAGAACTCATATTAGATATTTATTTAAACACAGGGCTGCAGCCAATAAAGGAAAGCTGACTATGGAAAGAAGAATTTCTCACAATGTCTTCATAGGGAGGTCCGGCATGGAACCGGATGATGCAAGTCTCGCTGCTATTCCCGTCCTTCTCAATGGTATATGTCGGTGCCTTCGACTTGTCAACGAGGTCAGGGTAGAAGATGTTGAACTTATACCCTTGCACAATCTTCGGTGGAGGATTGTCATGATCATAGTGCGTTTGGTTATATTTGTTCCATTCATACCCGGTGTGCACACGGTTGAAGTATTTGGGCTTTCGCGGGCGATACTTGTCGTGCCACCAGTAGACCTAAAGACAAGTTCATAAAATCAAGCACGATCTGAACAGATTTATGGCAAAACTACCAAGCCACGAATCAAGAAGCATGACTAATTACTTACCTGAGAATCCAGATTTATTTCTGCACCAGAGCCAAAAACAGCATCGCCTTCCTCCATGGCACCCATTGCTTTAACGGCCTTCATTTCAAAGCTATCATCGGCTGCAGGTTGCTTTGAGGACATGGCTTCTTTCATGCGTCTCTGTTGTTCTTCCAGAACAGCCATACGTTTCCTCTCCTGCAGTTCCAAGCAAGTCAATTTACGTTAAAGCATAAAATTCTTTTTAAATGTGTACATCGATAGCTGTAACGAGAACTGTGGACTCACCAGCTCAGCTAGATCCTCTTCAGGGTCTATCGCTTCCTCTTCCTCATCTCCATGGATCAGCTGAGGGGAATAAGATCCATCATCCTCTTCTTCTGACTCCACATTCTCTTCTTGTGGTAATGGTTCGGGGGACACTGATTTCTCTACTGTAAACGAGTTCGGTGTCAGTCATCAGGAAATTACATAGTAGTCTTGGATAATTGAAGTGACAAATAAGCGGAATACAGAATCATGTTAGTTAATAGATATACCTTCTTCTGCAACATCTTCCTCAATAGGGCTCGGGATATCAACGTTATCCAATTTATCAGTGTCCTCAAGGCGCTGAAGATGCTTGCGCAACATTTTAGCATGAAATTCTTTCAGAAAAGCCTGTCATTGCATTCATGTCAGTTGTACCCCAAATGCACAACTCCGGATGGCATAAGCAGAAGTGAAATGCATACCTTCGCCTTGTATATGTGGATGCGCTTGAGGATGACCTCCCAAAACTCCACGACCTTGGCCGTGCCAGAACTTAACTGTGACTGCACCTTAGCATGTATATCATCCAATTCCTTGCAAGTTTTCTTTTGCAAGTATTCCCTTACATCTGTTTCGATGCTGGAATGCATACCCCTCTCTTCTGCCAGCAACTCCGCTGGAGGTTCTTCTCCACGAACTCTAGCTCGATCAAGGGCATCCTTCCTCCTGGCTTCAGCAAGTTCCCAATCACCAACCACAAGAAGGGCCTGAAATGTGAAACCAGTTAAGACAAATGCCCAAAACTAACTGCAACTTGACATAAATCAGCAATCTAAGTCCTTGTACAAAACAGAAACAAGATTAGCATGGGTGGATGCCAGGCAAAATTTTGAATCGACAACTGCAGAGCCAAAAATTTAAATAGATATGGAGGCACCACAAACATGCATATGTTGAAGTAAAACGATTTTTCTCATTATCAATCAAATAAAATTCATGTTTTATCTCTTGTCCATCCTACTCTAACAGAGACTTTTCCATCAGCATAACTACTCAAGCCATAAAAATGGAGCCACTGAGGATAGGGATCATACTCTCCAATATTCGACATGAGTTGGTGTTTCTGTATCCAAGTCCAGGTGCATTTTAATGTCATCTCGGAGCTCCTCCATCTCTTTCACTGTCAAACCCTGAATTGAGTTCAAGGCAGGATCAGTCGAGTAACAGAAGAAGTCTCGAGTGAGCCATTTTCGTGACAACATGAGAGCAACTTCTTAGAAACAACGATACTCCAAAGCGTAACTGCTGTCAGGAATGGATTCTATCTTTATGAGATCTCTTGATCGACAGGAAAAAAAGTACATTTCAAATGTTGAGTCAATTTCTGCCACATTGAAAACAAAGGCAAGGGAACTTTTTTTAGCTGATTCAAACTTTTCAATCAAAACTTCTCCTTCCCATTGCGTACAACCACTCCCAAAATAATGCTCCAAAGAACAACACAACATAACATTTGGAAAGTCAAAGACGATTGTAGCATCACAAACTCAATCAATCGTTATGAAAAAAATGAAGCAAAGGCAAATAAGAAAAGAAAGTCCACAAAAGATAAAAGAGAAGTGTATAAAATAATGATTAAATCCAGCAACAAAAACAATAATTACATAAATACATGACAAATGATCGCCACTCCAATAAAGGTGACCTTTACCTTGAAAACCATGTATGGCTCATTAAGCTCAATGTCCATATCATCTGTACCATTAAGGTGCTTAGACAGAACATCAATTGGCTTTGCACGCCCTTCACGCAATCTGATTTGTGACCGGACTTTGCTTTGATCAAAATGAAACTGCACATCAAATCAAATAAGCAGGTAAAATACATTACAGACACAATATCCATATCAAATGAAAAGTGGATGCAACAGCCTTGGCAAGAAAGAGCAATGACGAATTAGAAACAAGGGGAGAACACATAACATACCTCCTCCTCTTTCTTCTCCCAATCCTGGAATTCTGCTCGAGCACGTTCTCTATTTAACAATGCCTACACGAGCAATTAAAATTCAAATTCAGTACAAAAGAGATTGATAAAAAGAATTTACTCGCAATACGAAACTATCCGGTCAAATCCACTAAACATCAGAGGCTAAAAGAAACTCACAATTTCCTCCTCATGTCGAGCTTTTTCAAGTGCTCTTTCCTCTCTTCTCTTCTTAACTTTCTCAATTTCCGCCTGCATGATGTCTTGAGATTAGCAACCTACAGATTTATTATCTCCAAGGAATATTGCCACCCACCAAACTTATCAGTTAAAAAAATTAACATTGCCACCACAAGTGAAATGAATTTTATGATTTCTACTAGGTTGCAAAAAGAGAAGAAAATCATGAAAGATTTCCCCAATCTAGCAACCAACCCCATGCTTCAGCAAAACGTTAAATTACTAAAACAAAAGAGAGACAAATGATTCATCAAATATTCGCTCGCATTGACATATAAGGATTATACCGGAAAAATAGACCCATACAGCGGGTACAATGATTCAGCTATTAAGATTAGGATCTAATCAACATAATGTCATAAAAGGCGGCCAGGCTCACAGATTTAGCAATCGAGTAATAAACAAAACAAGGAAAAATAGCTAAATATTTTATGGAAAAAGCAGGAATGAATTATGATTATGGTCTAGCTTTGCCAGAAATGGAGGAACTCACGACTACTTATATGTCAATGACGCATCTTGATTTGACAGATGCTTGATTACATGAGGAATATAACTAATATTCCAAATTGAAAGTATTTTGGCAAATGAGAAAAAGCAGCCCTCACTTTCAGCTGTGACAACAAATTCTTACTCCATTTTATTCAATAGACAATCTGCAATCTTTCAAAGAAAACCATGCCCATTGTGACAGAAAAGAGTTCCACCACCAAGTGAAACATATATATAAAATGATCAATTTAGGATTCTAATTATGCGATAGTTTTTCTTTTCTAGTAAACAAACGTTTCCATCATAATAACAAAACACAGGGTAATGGAGAAGCTCTTATATGGTGTAAAGTCTTATCCATGAATTCCGGCTTCTTTAACAGAAGTGATGGGTTAAGAAATAATACCATTCTTTCCTTCTGTCTTTTCTTCTCCGCTTTAACAGAAAACATATCAAGGTCAGCACCCTGAGCAACATCGCGCTCAATCTTCTTTTTCCATACAAATCTGCATAAAATTAAAGACTCCTTCGCATCAATGCTAGAAACAGTACATTTTCCTTAAGTCTACAAGGAATCCCCACGACAAGGTCAGGAACATCAACTCGGACAACAATTGCTTAAAAAGCTTCAATAACATATTAACAAGCTATTACTAGTTGGGAATAGATAATCACCTATCAATTAAAAAAAAGAATCAAGAGAACAGCGCATCTCACAACCATTATGACCATTACAACCTTAAAAGTAGAAAATTCAAAGAAATCACCATGAACCGGTGTATTTCTAGTGAGCCCAGGTTTCATAAAGCTCCAATTCCCATCTCTAAATCTTGAACCTCGAGAAAACAAGAACCGGAAACGAATAAAATAGCTAAGTAACTTATGCAATAATGCTGAGCCACATCCAATTAAAACCCTAACAGCTGTCTTGTAAAGATCACAATCGCTGCCGCAAAACAGAAAAGCACATCCAAGTAGAAAGAGATCCACTCACTTCTCGTTGAGATTTGAATCTCCAAACGGATTGGAAGCATTTGAGTACCCAGCCACGGACTGCGCCTTCAACTTCTTAGCTACACGCATAGCCTAAGGACCACCAAAAACTCTCTCAATCCAAGGCCGGATAAACCAAACGGAGGTCTCAAGAACCGAGACTAACAATCAATAAAGAACAATTACCTTCTTCTGAGCCTTCTTGGCAACGTAAGCAGCGATTTCCTCCTCCGTGATTGTCCTGGATGACCTCTTATCCTTCCTCCGCCTCCTCGTGTCCCCATCGCTGCTGCCGTCCTCATCGGAGCCGTCGTCGTCGGAAGTCCTTCGCCTTCTCCGGCTGCCATCTCGGCTGCGGTAGCGGCTGCTGCGGCGCTTTTCCGTTCCCGAGGGGGCGTCCTCGGAGTCCGAGTAGGGATCGGAAACGGAGTCGGCATCGTGGTCGGAGACATCGGATCTTCTCCCTCGGCTGCTACTGCGTCTTCGACTTCGGCTACTCCGATGGGACGTCATGACGAACAGAATCTGCCCCCTCCCGAGCTCCGTGAGCGCTACGGCGGTGACAGATTTAGGGCGGAGTGATTATTTTATTTTGGCAAAATATACGTTTATGTCTTCAACTTTGAGTCAACTTTCTATTTTGTCATTAACTTATTTTGTTATATAATTTTGTCATTAATTTTTATTTTTATTTTTATTTTGGCCAATTATAAATTTCTTTTAGCGAAAGCCAAACAAGGTCTTAATATAGTCTGACCCGTGTCTTATAATAGTTGAGTTTCGACCTCTCATTCGTTCGTCACATAATCTACTTTATCCGTAGTAGTCACCCCTTAATAGAACATCATCCGACCTTCATCGATTTTTCATATTTTTTGACAACATCAGCAACTATCGTTAACTTCTGCTTCCAATTCACTTGATTTGTCCATTAAAATTTTATAAAAAAAATACAAATGAAAGGTTTCAATATTATTTCATATTTTTTGAAATTTTTTTCTTTTTTAGTCGATAAATGAAAATTATCTATTAAGGTCTGTTTGGCTTACGCACGATAAAATTCAAGATTTACCAAAATTAAAATAAAAACAAAAGTTAGGGACAAAATTATATAACAAACTAAGTTAATGACAAAACAGAGAGTTGGCTCAAACTTGAGGCCATAAATTGATATTTTGCCTTTTATTTTTCGGTGACGATAAGGTGTGAAAGGGGCGGGAGGAAAAAAAAAATTGGTTAGAGATATTAGAGCTATATTTTGATCGGATTAAAAATATTATTTTATAAATAAATAAAATATATTTAATAAACAAAAATATGACATGTCACGTGTAGTTTTCATTTAATTTTTGGCCTAATTTTAATTTTTTTTATCATAATTTTTATTTTTATACTGGCGTTTTCGGTCTAATTGAACTATTACCTGAGAAGCTAACAAGGAAAGGAAACAAATTGAAGTAATCTCAGATTTCATTCGTATTATTGCACGACAGGGTACCTTCAAGTCACCAGATAGCAGTGGCTTCCATTCGAATTAGACAAGGTTACCTGACCCCTAACAGCTTCGTTTATCTGCACAAAACCGTAGCTCGAGTTGAGGAATTTACCAAAGAACAAGACAAGAAATGGCAGAGTTTGAACTCACTGCAGCAACAAAGTGATCATATGCATCTCCTAGGAGATGCTTGAGAGTTGTTCCTGAATCGATGATAGTCCCTTTGCTGTTTGAGGTGACAAAAACTGATGGATCTACAGGCAAGACCTTTTTGTTTACCAATATGCTCTGCAGATTCAAATTGTAGTGAGTCCTGAATGATGTCCACATGCAAAAACGAGTCAAATCTAAATCTTTGACAGTACTTTTACATGATTGCGGCTATATCGGATGTTTTGGTGGGTTTTCGGCAAAACAGAAGATGCTATTGTTACTGGGAAATGCGGAGATTTACCTGGATGGAAGCATATGAGTGTAGACGATGTTAGGTTCCAGGATCTCTCTGAGAACCAGGAGCCCACCTCCACCACAGTCTCCTTTCAGGCAGTGTGAGAACACTTTCGGGATTATTTCCCACGAAGACAGTTGTGAGACTGCAGATACAGGACCTCTCCCGAACCCGAAGATCCCATCCATTGCCTTTTCCATTCCAGATGTTCCGCTCTGGCTGCTGTATCTGAAGGAATAGCCGCACTGGTTGTGTTGGTGAGGCACTCCATGGCAGCAGTCGGAACTCCAGATGTGCACGTCCTGTCTGAACAAGAGAGGGCAGAAGTTGTGGAAGAACCGGCAGGATTGAAGCAGTCGAGCGCGATCTGTCCTTGATATAAAAAATAATTATATTTTATTTGTCACTAGCCGAAACATTAATAAATAAAATCTGGACAACTAAACGTAATTGAGTCGCATAAAAAATTCAACACGCAAATATTTAAAAAAATATGCAGTTTTCTTTCGAAACAATATTTGTCCGCGAAATAATTCTTCAAATATGACGCGCAATCCTAAAATTCGGAGAGTGGAATTTAAAGGAGAAGAGGGGAGGGGATTTTTATTTTTTAGAACTTCTTAACTTCGAACTATTTCCCCATCTTTTCCTATTTGAAAACTAAAATTAAAGTAAAAAATTATGAATTATTAATATTACTTGAGGAATTATAATATGTAATATGTTTTTCATAAATTATTATCGTATCAATCATTAAAAAAAAAATACCCGGAGGAGCAACCGGATTATGAACTTTAAAAAAACAACTAGTTATTATTCTAAGGAAAAAAAAAATTATTAGTGTTTGCGTAATCCTCAAGCCTGACGTCATTTCGAAATCAATTTGTACGGAAAGAACGCAGTTTGTAATCCCCCCTGTATATAAATTTATGTGAGGCGACCGATAACGATCACCGGAATCCGAAATTCCTCCAATGGCCGACTCGACGAACGACACCTCCCCGACGCCGGCGGTGACGGTGCCTGCCTCAGAGACCGGACCGGCGGCTCCGAAGGAGACGAAGTTCTCGTGGGGGGACGTGGTGGATGAATCTCCGAACGAGGAGGTGAAGGAAGCAGAAGCTGAGGAGCTGAACATCAATTCCCTGACCATAGACGAGAGCAAGAAGAAGATCAATGATTTCGCAGACGATTCCGAGGAGCCGGCTCCAGATGGAAGTGGAAGGCGGCTAGACGATGCGGAAGATTCGAGCATTACTGCTGTTTGTCCGGATACCCTTTTCTAGCCCCTTAGGGTTTATGAGTTTCCATCGATCTTTGGTTTGGTTTTCGTGAATTGCGAATTTTTTTTTTGGGTTTTTTGGCCCTGCAGGTTACTTCCGGGGACACGCCTTACTCCTCGGCGAAGACTTTCGAGGATTTGAACCTCGCTGCGGAGCTATTGAAGGGTATATACGTGGAGATGAAGTTCCAGAAGCCAAGTAAAATCCAAGCTATCAGTTTGCCCATGATCTTGACCCCTCCACACAAGGATCTGATAGCTCAGGCGCATAATGGTTCTGGCAAGACGACTTGTTTCGTGCTCGGAATGTTGAGCCGCGTTGATCCAAATCTTAGAGCCCCTCAGGCGCTCTGTGTTTGCCCTACCCGAGAATTAGCAATCCAGGTTCTAACTCTGCTAAGGCCTTCTCATAGTGGTTTTGTTGTTTATGCAGTTACTATTACAGCAGCCTCTGTTTGTTGATGCGGGCTATGGATGGGAGCTTGGCTTTCTCTGTTGTCATCATAATGTTTGAATCGTTTGTTGCAGAATATGGTGGTGCTTCAGAAAATGGGCAAATACACAGGAATCCTTGCTGAATGTGCCATACCAATGGATACCAGTAACCACGTTCCTGTGTCAAAACGGCCCCTTGTGACAGCACAAGTTGTGATAGGCACACCTGGTACTATTAAAAATTGGATGCTGCATAAGAAACTGGGCTCCAGTCAAATTAAAATCCTTGTATTTGATGAAGCTGACCATATGCTTGCAGAGGTAATATATTCAGGCTATCATTAATTTTAATTGTATTTTTCTTGGAGCACAATGTGATCTATATTGTTTGTTGTGTAGTTAATTTCTCCTGAGGCAGTAGCAAGTGACGTTATCTTTATGAATTTAGTATGTCCACATACCACAGAACAGCAAGGAAGGACTGGGCTTTATTCTTCGTGTCGTTGCTCTTCATTTGCTGCATCATCTAAGCCACCAAGCTTTCTCTTACGTGTTGGTAGTGCTGTTATATCTGAATAGGGAACCAATGGCATTCCTTAGTTTTATCAGATAAAGAAGCTTTACTTACAGTTCTAGGTAAATATGATCAGGTTAATATTACAAGGAACCAAATGGAAATACGACAATTTGGACATTGCTGAGATAATTTGACATGGATGTAATGTGAGGCATATAGGGTTGTGGGAAGTTATGATAGATTAGCATTACACACTCCATGGAATATAACTGTTATTGTTAATAAATAGTTTCTCCAGGAAAAAATCCTTCTGCTGTGTTCATGGTTATGATCTTGAATTCTTTCTCTTCTAGGACTTCTCAATTTTAAAAGTGTATTAGCTTGCGTTTCTGATGTTTGGGAATGGGTTTCGGTAAATTCGTGGATGTAGGATGGGTTCAGGGACGACTCCTTGAGAATCATCAAGGATATTGAGAAGAATTCCAGATGCCAGGTTTGTTGGCAGAAGTGACGTTGAGCTTTGTTCTTGTTTGAAGCAGTTACATTTTTTGATAAATTTTTTTCAAAATAACTATTTGGGCCTTTGACATTGTTTTGTCACTTTGACACTTTGAAATAATAATGGTTTGCTTACCAGTAGATCTCATGCTGAGAGGCCCCTCTGCTTGGATGATTGATTAGGAATGTTATCGAAGAAGTGGTCAGATGTGTATCCTCGAGCACGTTCAGTGCCTAGTTATGTACAAATTCCATAAAAGATATTTGATTAATGTGAATACCATTTGGAGCTTGTTCTTTTTCTTTTTTGAAAGAATCTTTCATCATTTGATTGAGTGAAAAACTTCATTATGTTGATTTCTATGGGTTGAAAGTGAAACAATTTTGTCTATGACAATTTGGACAGAGGATGCTGGTGTCAAAAAATGAACTCTTCAATGCTTAAATTTATTCTTCAGAATCACCTGGGTTTGTGGTAGTTTGTGGTGCCAATTGCTTAAAGTGTGATTCTGTGTTGTATGTATGTTTGGACCGTGTATCTGTTTCTGGGAGATTGTATTTTTTTTTTCATTTACTTTAACTTTCTTTTGGTTGCTTATAGTTGGTTGTTCTGGATCAGGTTCTTCTGTTTTCTGCGACTTTTAACGATGCAGTTAGGAACTTTGTGACAAGAGTGACAAAGGATGGCAATCAGCTTTTTGTCAAGAAAGAAGAACTTTCGTTGGAGGCACTCAAACAGTTCAAGGTGCATTGCCCTGACGAGCTGGCTAAAGTCAATGTGATTAAAGGAAGAATTCTAGAACTCGGGGAGAGTGTTGGGCAGACGATAATCTTTGTCCACTCGAGACATAGTGCTGCTACTCTTCATAAAGCCCTTGTTGAGCTTGGATACGAGGTTACCACAATACAAGGCGCTTTAAGGCAAGAAGATAGAAACAAAATCATTCAGGAGTTCCAAGCTGGATTAACGCAAGTTCTCATATCGACTGACCTCCTTGCTAGAGGTTTTGACCAGCAACAGGTGATCTGTGCCAACTTGTTGGTCAACTCAAGAATCTCGTTCTCACTATCTGCATAGCGTTAAAGCGCACCCTGTTTTTAAATGCATTTGAAATCATCTCTTATCCTCTGGGATTGCTATCTATAGGTGAATTTGGTCATCAACTACACTCTTCCGGTGAAGTATAATACTCGTTCAGAGCCCGATTATGAGGTGTATTTGCATAGAATTGGGAGGGCAGGGCGCTTTGGGCGCAAAGGTAGGACGACTTCCTACTTTTAGTTATTTTCCATATTAATCTATGGGTAATTATGAGTAGATTGCTTGTTACTGTATGGGGTAATATTCAGCACAGTATTGCTGGATTTTTCTTCTGTACTACTAGTTGTTTGGGAAAGTTCAACCTTTGTTAGCTTTTTATCCTTTATCATGTTACTTGCGTTGTAGATACCTGCTAGTACTTCTGAAAGAGTTGCAGGGGCTGGAAAATTTTGCGAGGAGAGTAAAATAGACAAGTTGAATTTTTCTTTCTAGGGAGTCCGGTACAGAAGAGTAGTGCCCCTGTAGTGAGAGGCAGCATTCTTCTAAATGGAATTGTCTCAAGTTGGAGCAAATATTGATTCTTCAATGGGTTTTTAAAAGCTGTGCATGGTTGAGATGTTATTGCTTTTCCTGTGAAATCACTGGTTTCTCCAATTACCTTAGTTGTGTCCTGAGAACTATATGTGAGTACCAAGCATTGACAAGTTCATGTAGGGAAGTGTTTGACCATGAGATGTCTAATGATGTTTGCAGGCGCTGTTTTCAACTTGATCTGTGACAATAGGGAACATGAGATTATGGCGAAAATCGAGCAGCATTTTGCTGTCCAAGTCAAGGAGGTATTATCATTGCTATCCTGTTTTTCTAGTTCCATAATACTACCTATACCGTTTTTGCTTAATAGCGTGCGCCGTGCATTGATGCAGGTTGTACCATGGGACAGTGAGGACGCCTTCAAAGATGCATTGAAGGAAGCTGGCTTGCTGTAAGGAAACAGTCCCCCTAAAATGAGAAGGAAGGAAAATGATTTCCTGCATATCATTTGCATGGAGGTGGCACGCAGTACAGAATTTTACAGTCACAGAAACCTATGCATGCCCAACCGGCGAGGTGACCTCCATTTTGGTTTCCACTTCTGAAATGTTGGGTCAAATATAGTTGTGATGTTGAGGTGGATTTCGAACAGCAAAGGGTTTGCTATGAGGATGTTGCCTTGTTACAAACCGGTTCAGGTTTTGGTAACTACGGCCACCATAGCATCGCAATGATGTTGCTTTGGCCTTTCTGTGTATCTATCTGTTTTGTTGGTTCGGCAATGATGGCAATTAGACGGTCTCTCTACTAGCATCGGCAAGTCTGCAAATCCCAGGTACAGCGTCGGCACAGGATTGTCCACCTCCACCTAATCCATATATGAAAGCAATTTTGAGAACCATCTAACCAGAACAAATCGAGTCCAGAGCTTTGAGGTGGAGCTGTCCCCATACATGGCTGAAAACAACATAAAAAAAAAGAGGAATACACATTGTGCTTGGGGGAACTCTCCACATTCGAAAGTGTCAAAGTTTGCCTCCCCTGATGATCTATCCGCCGTTCTACAACATGCATATATAATATATACATGAACGGACGCTCATAGTTCGAAACCCTTATATTTTCATCTCTCTGAGAAAACAAAGAGAGACGAAAGAACACGGCGAAGTCTGTTCTTGTGGCCGTGACCCTCATGATGGGATTCTTACTCAGTTCTGCCTCGGTGATGAAGTAAGACGATCAAGAAATGAAGAAGGCGATCCATGTGGAAGGTGAACCCCATTGCCGCGACTGCTCCAAGGATTGGAATCACTGGACCAAAGGCTCTACCCCCATCAAAGCGTTTACACATAGAATTTACTGAGTTGGGCAGAAGGAAGAAATCCCGTCCATAAAGAAAGGATGAACATCCCGAGAAGTTGAAACTCGACGTCTGTAGGGCAACATGAGCCAAAATACCTCGAGTCGAAGTGCCCGACAAGTGAACTAGAGATTAAGCTTGCAAAACTACACGGGTGTGGAGAGAGGCTTATCGAGACACGATGCCACGTCCTGAGTAAGGTCTCTGAAAGTCAGGAGATCCCTTAGATGTTAGAGGTTGATACAATTGTTCATGTCCCTACGAAACCATTCAGAATAGGACACGATCAATTACTAAGTCTAAATTGGCAGATTGGTCCGACTGTTTTTGCTCTCTTCTCCGGCATTCTAAAGGTGTTCTGAATCCATCCAAGCATTCTGCCTCGTCCGTCTCCACCGTTTCAAGGCAGTCTTGGACAGAGGAGGTTGTCGTAGCCTCCGCTACGTCTAGTCCGTCCAGAGATCTAATCAGTTCCCTTATGTTTGTTTTATGCAATGGCATGTAAAAGTCTTTCTCTCTTTATAAACATTTTGATTATTAACATAAGTATTATGCTTCTATTTTACTATTTAAATTTTATTCGGCGACCACGAAACAATCCCATTCACACAATTCGATACATGTTACGTAAAATACGTAAACACAAACATGATCTGAAAATCTCTTCTCGTACTACGACGGATTGTTTAAATAACATGTGTATTATATCTCATTAATATAACAAATCATTTCCATATTCTCGCGGCATGTGAGAAAAGTTTAGTGGTTTGTCTGTTCAAAAAGAGGAAAGCACGTGCTGGAGTTCTTTTTGTCAAAATTTGCACAGGCTATTTGACGAGTTATTACACCGACGAATTCGCTTTGTAGAAAGAACGACTCTTGACTGTGTTTTCTTTGAGAAGTTTCTTCCCACAACTAAAGAAATAAAATCAAATCCGAAATGTCAAAAGTCAATCTAATAGCGAACGTAAAGTAAACGGAGCAACCGAAATTTTAAAGGAAAATCAGGGCTCGTTTAATAAAAAAAGGAAAAGAACATCACAATTTCCATTTATAAGATGTGAAAAGTTTTCATGATTCCCCATTTTCTTTACCTTTTCTTTTCATTTCTTTTCTTTTTCAAGAAATTCGTTTGTTTGAAGTTTCCCTTGTTTTCATTTTGGGATTTGTGAAGAGTCCAACATGATATTTATCAGATTGAATATTCATTTACCCTTGTCACTTTGGGAGAGTATCCGGTTAAAATGATTTTATTTTTAATTCAATTATTGTGAATCTTCTTATTTTATAGTTTTAAATAACATATCTAATTAATAACATCATAAACCCTAAACTACAAACCCAAAACATTAAATCCGAAATGTTAGACTTCAAATCTTAAAAGTTAAATTGTAAATTCTAAATCATAAACCCTAACAGTTAAAACCTAGACCATAAAAATTAAATCAAATCATAAACCTTAAATCCTAAAGGTAAAAATCCTAAACATTAATTCTTAAACCTATATGTTAATGTTGAAAATGAAAATATATAGCATGACACACTTTCACCTAACAGTTCGAGCTTTTAGGACAGTTGGCGTTGTCTACTGTACAACAATGGTATCAGAGCCAGAGGTCGAGGGTTCTCACGCCCCGCCACAGAAGCCCACCCCTAGGGCCAATCACCTGAACATGAACCACTTCACGTAACAAAAATCGAAAGTCACGCTATTAAACAATAAATTATATATTGTAATAGTTTATTTATTGATAAATTTATTGATTTTTTAATATATCAAAGATAATAAAGTAATTTTATAATGATAAAAATAACAATAATCTTCTAATTAATAAAGAATTAATCATAATTGTTAAATGTACAGTCTCCATTGAGGATACTAATTAATCAGTCTGAGACATTTGATATACACTATTTTCACTTGTTATCAGAACCATCTTAATACCTGACGATGAACCCGAAGTTGTAGTTTTTCCTTTATAAAAAATAAATAAATTCAACTTGATTCATTAACTTTTCTTAAATAGATGAAATTTTTTTAGGACCCCGTGGCTAAAATAATCTATCTTTTTTTTATGAAGTTGACTAGACTCGACTCATGTTAGATTTTCAGCAAAGAGAGTAAAATAGTCAAAATACAACTATTATTTACTTTAAGGGGCCCTCAATCAAATCAATTCCAAAGTCAATGGTTTTATTTCAACCACTATCGGCCCCCCACCCCCAACAATCGTCAATCTCATGTTTTCCGGTTGTTACATGCACAGTTTTGGGTAGCCATGACTTTAATGTTCGAAAAATAGTATGTGAAAAATAGTCGAAAATTTTCTAGTATCATCGCAATCGTAAATTTCATTTCACAAGTCACGGTTTGAAACATCGCGTTGAAAAAACTTTTCTTAGTTGCAGTTTCAAATCATGATTCAAGTTACTTGGAAAAAATATTGTAAAGTGTGATCCCTCATTTATATTCTATAAAAATCGCGGTTTGAAATTCTGAATTTGCAATGAAAGTCACGATTTCAAATCGCTACTTAGAAATTCTTAGTAAAAATCTGTAAGTGTGTAGCCTCCTCGGCGTCCTATTAAAATCACGGTTTGAAACCACTACTTAAATAATTTTTTTTCAAAGTCGTTTGTTGAAACCACGATTTTTTTTATACAATGAAATTGTGGCGAGGACAGATTAAAAGTGTTTTCGATATTAAAATCGTATTTTGTAATTTTTTTCAAACTAACTCTAGTTCCTTTTTACCTTCACTTTTGGGTATCCGTTTGGAAATATAAATTATTACTAAGGAAAAAAAAAAGAAATATAGAGAGCGACTTGACTCTAGGAGTGCAGGAGAAATCAATGTATTGTAACCCCACCTTCATTATATAAATGGTTTTGGTTTCCAAATTGTCACTCTTACATTGTGAGGCTTTGTTCCTTATTACCCTAGGTTAAAAGAAATTGTTAAAATAAGATAATTTTTATTTTAAAATTGGGCAAGTGTTTCCAATTTTTCCTAGTGAACTCGGTGTAACATGAGTTCGAGGTATTACTTGTCCGACTTAAAAATTACGCCTTATTTTTAACAATTTTTTTCCGAACAGAACTCTTACCTTCTGTGGGAAAAATATTATTTCGTCGGGAATCAAGGCGAATGGTCCGAGATGGACGAAAACTAGGAAAGACCCCATCTCTATACTATTCCTAGCCGTCTCCTCCTGCCTAATTTATCTCGGTCTACCCTTTCCATTCTCCCCCATCAGACTCATGACTCAAAAGCTTGACGCATATTATTGAATCGGATGCTAAAACTATATAATCAAGCAGTTGCTGTAATGTATTATCTCTAGGAACTTTCAAAAGCTCTATTCCCAAGCCCCCCCATTCATGATCAGTACGGTTCTTTGGCTATAAATGCCCGCCAAATCAAGTCTCATCACCTTCCATTCCATTCCACCAAACATCCCCCAGTTCACAACTCCCTCACAGTTACCTTTGCTAGCCTCTAAGCTAAGCCAATATATGGCTCCTTCTATGGTCGCAGCGGCTGTGGACGGGAAGGGCTTTGAGGATGCCGACTATAATTTCACACATTTGCTGAAAGGTGTTAAGCATTTGTCTCAAAATGGGATCTCCAAGGTCCCAGAGAAGTATGTATTGCCTGTTTGGGAGAGGCCGATGACGTGGGGGGCTGAACCTGACCCTCTTAAGCTCATTGCATTGCCTGTCGTCGACTTCTCGGAGCTTCAGGGACCGAACAATAGTGAGGCCCTCAAGTCCTTGTCGGATGCCTGTCGAGATTACGGTTTCTTTCAGCTGGTGAACCATGGGATCCCTGAGGAGGTCACGAGGGGGATAGTCGAAGTGAGCAAGAAGTTCTTCGAGCTGCCGTTTGAGGAAAGGTCGAAGTACATGTCATCCGACATGTACTCGCCCGTGCGGTACGGGACGAGCTTCAACCAGAGCAAGGACAAGGTGTTTTGCTGGAGGGATTTCCTGAAGCTCACTTGCCATCCTATGGAGAAAGTTCTTCCTCATTGGCCTTCTTCGCCTCCTGACATGAGGTAAAATGGGAAACTATAAGCATAAAATTATATCATTGTAAATTAATCCAAGCTTTTTAGAGCAGTCGACAGTATGATATCAATCAATTTTATCTCGTTTGTCAAATTGCTTATGGGTGGTAACATTGTTCAGGGAGTTGTCAGCGTACTATGCGAAAGCGGCCAAGAACTTGTTCATGAAGCTCACAGGGGCCATTTTACGAGGCCTAGAGATCGACCAAGTGGAGGAACATGGCGCCTTGATTGAAGAATTCAAAGATGGAAGCCAGCTGATGGTGATGAATTGTTACCCACGATGCCCACAACCGGATCTCACGCTGGGGATGCCACCGCACTCTGATTACGGCTTCCTCACCCTCCTCCTTCAGGACCAGGTGGAGGGCTTGCAGATTCAACACCAGGATGAATGGGTCATGGTGCGACCGATCCCGAATGCTCTAGTCATCAATGTTGGTGATCATCTCGAGGTGACTAAAGCAATGTTCTATTAAATTATTTCGGTTCGACATCCATAGATCGCATCATTGATATCCAAAATGATATGGTGTTTATCTTTCTTTGGCAGATATTTAGCAATGGTAGGTACAAGAGCGTGTTACACCGGGTGTTGGCTAACTCCAGACAACATCGGGTATCCGTTGCATCCATACATACCCTATCCTCCAATCGCACCATGAAGCCCTCCCCTAGTCTCGTGGATGATGCAAACCCCCCAAAGTACAAGGACACCAATTTCGCTAGCTTTCTAGACTATGTCTCGTCTCAGGAGCCCAAGAATAAGGACTTCTTGGAGTCCAGGAAAGTGACCAGATGACCGTCGACTTCCACTACTGTTATCGACACCGGACGTGGCAAAAACATCCTGTCCGCCGTGGTGTATGCTTCAAAGTAATTATTCAAGAAATATATCCGAACTCAGATATGCAATAATCTAGTAAAAAACATTGCAAGGACAATTTCTCGATGTTTTTAGATCGAATCGTATCGTACTATGAACTGTCTGAAGATGCTTCATTAAGGTTGCCATTCCGTTCTTGAATATCACGTTTCGACGCGAGATATTATGGCACGTCACTGCTGGCTGAGTCATGGTTCAAATGTTTAACTCCGGAATCGATCAGAATGGAAGAAACCCTGATCCTGGGCAACACGTCAATCTAGGATAGTACTGAATTAGATCAAGCTTTCGAACAAAAAAGAAAATCTGTAATCACTAAAAGAAGTTCCATTCAATCCGAAACCTAGAAGACAAATGATCAGAATGCATGCATCTCTCACTACAAGGACGAGGTCTTACGGTCCACGCAGACACGACACGACACGTGTTGGCACACGCGGAAGCCCTCGGTAGCGTGTTGAACCGGATCCGGTCGTCGATCGAAAGTTAACGAAAAATAAAGGAGACAAAGAATTTACGTGGTTCGGTCAATCGACCTACGTCCACGGACGGAGAAGAAGATTTCACTATATTCAATGGAGTACAAACTTTTGGTTGAGACCCTCTCTAACACACTCGACCTACCCGAGTACAAGAACCCACTTTCCCGGTAAGAAATAACCCCGAAGTGTTTCCCGTGTTTCCCCAACACACAACCTTTTTTTACCGTCGCACTCTTTGCACTCGTGTATCCCTCTTCTATGCTCTCAGGATTTGCTCTCTCTCGTCTGTCATTCGCTTCATATACCAACACCTATTTATAAAATAGATGGCCCCACATATATCGGAAATCTGGCAGATAAATATATTCGTGATATAATCAACTACAATCCAATATATCTCCCCTAAGAGATATTTCTCACCTTCCGTATATTTCACGAGCAAATCAAATATACTCCAAATCGCAATATAACCGACTTCGGGCCAAAAATCCTAACAAACTCCACCTTGGGCCGAAGTCCGTAGAACGTCTGAGGAATTGTCACTCCATGTACCAGTCTCACCCTGAGACTAATTGTGAATATCTCCCTTCTCCTCCTCCAGGCTCCGAGAACCTAGTCAACGAAACATCTAAGCCCATCCACGACGAACTTGACTACCCACATCTTCTTGCTTTTCCGCGCTCGCGACCTATTACCCCGTTTCTCCGATGACTGATTACTCCTCTTGGAATGTTCATGACGCCTTCCAGAAGACCCAACAGTGGTAATAGCAACGGCACCTCTCATAACATACAATTCCTTCAATCGAATCCCAGTCATCCACAACCGCCTTCCTCGACGAAGATTGAAGGCTCCTCTAGAAGCAGAAAATTCGTACCCTTTGGCTTCTAAATCTCACGGAAATAATATTTCTCGTGATGTCAGGCACATGTCGGACACCACCTGCTAACTCTCTCACAGCTCAATCCTTCATTCTGTACTGAACTGTTCCTACACCTACAACCTTACACTTGTGACCATTACCCAAGCATACCTCTCCACCTGCAGTGGAACAGTATGCTGTGAACATCGCCCTATGAGGACTCATGTGAAAAATACTCTCTGGTCGAGAATCCAATCCTCGTCTGATGGTTTCTCTGATTCGGTTTCAACAGTCTGCACCTCGCTAGCCATGAGTACATATCCGTCTCTGGCATCACTGTCGCTGGTATACATAGCAACCGTCGTTTACTCTTGCAATCCTCCATCTTTCCCTGTCAGCTTCCTGCAGTTTTTCTTTATGTGTCCCTTCTTACCACAATGGAAGCATCTTATCCCGCCACTACCTTTGGATCTTGTCCTACTTACTGTTAATGCCTCCATCATCGGTCGCCCTACTTCACCTGTCAACTCTTTATCAATTAAATCTTTTGATAAAAGGGCAGACCGTACCTCGTCAACTGTGAGAACACTTCTCCCATACAAGAACGTCTCCCTAAAGCTTTGGTATGAAGTGGGCAGTGAACATAACAGCAACATCGCCTGGATCTCCTCATCGATCTTGTCACCGATACTCTCCAAATCCAAAGATGCAGACAACCAATTATCTAGGTAGGATTTAACGGACATATCTTCCGTCATTCTGAGCATGAAAAACCTTTGTCTGAGAAGAAGTTTGTTGCTCAGAGTCCTCGTTATGTACAGACTCTCCAGCCTACTCCAAAGCCCGGCCGCTGTCGTCTCCTTAAGCACGTTCATCAGAACCTCATTGGATAGACACAGCTGAATCGTCGATAACGCTTTAGCATCTATCTCCTCCCACTGGTTAGAAGTCAACTTCGAAGTGCTCTTCGACCGATCTGTAAGTGCCTTCTCCAAACCACCCTGTACCAATAACGCCCTCATCTTGACTTGCCACAAGCCGAAATTCACTCTCCCATCCAACTTCTCGATCTCGAACTTGCCACCGGCCATGAATCTCGAATCTGCACAATCGAGCTCTAATACCATTGTTGGCACATGCGGAAGCCCTCGGTAGCGTGTTGAACCGAATCCGGTCGTCGATCGGAAGTTAATGAAAAATAATGAAGACAAAGAATTTACGTGGTTCTGTCAATCGACCTACGTCAACGGGCGGAGAAGAAGATTTCACTATATTCAATGGAGTACAAACTTTAGGTTGAGACCCTCTCTAACCCCCTCGACTTACCCGAGTACAAGATCCCACTTTCCCGATAAAAAATAAACCCGAAGTGTTTCCCGTGTTTCCTCAACACACACACTTTCTTTACCGCCGCACTCTTTGCACTCGTGTATCCCCTTCTATGCTCTCAGGATTTGCTCTCTCTTGTCTGTCATTCGCTTCGTATACCAACACCTATTTATAGAATAGATGGTCCCACATATATCGGAAATCTGGCTGGTAAATATATTCGTGATATAATCAAATATCATCCAATATATCTCCCCCAGGAGATATTTCTCACATTCCTTATATTTTATGAACGAATCAAATATACTCCAAATCGCAATATAACCGATTTCGGGCTAAAAATCCTAACAATACGAAATGTCCGGGACAGGGTTTATATCAAGGTCAACAGAACCTCCGGCGGCTCCGACCACGAAGGTCTCCCTCGGATAACATTCGTTGCATTCTACTGGGTCGAATAAGAGCATTTAGGCCGTCGCTATATTATATTCGTAGAAGAAAAGAAACAATCGGAACCCTACATACATATTGTTAAGCATGTGTGTATATAGTATTCGTCCCATGTAGCATGAAATAAGAAAGAAACAAATGGTGGGGACCGTCTGTTTTCCTCCTACCTTGGGTGGCTTTGAATTACTGCGAGAGACAGACGACCCATTCAGCCAACTTCTATTGACTTTGAAATGATAATGAAACACACGACGTCGTCGAATTGGAAGGAAATTTCACATCTTGGAAAGTGTCCATCCATCCCAATGTATATATATATATATAAATAGTAAAAAGGAAAAACTCAGGAACACATTCCGACAATATCCTATCAATATACACCACATTCGGTTTGCATTAGTCCCAGGATAAGACGGTTATGGCATAAGAACCAAATTCTTTTGGACAAACTGAATCTTTAGGGATCGGAGATATGAGTATTAGGCCGAACTTCTTCTGGATCAAGTCTCTTTTGCTACTAGGCTGCTCTTCATCATTATATATAATGAACAAAATATTGAAAGAAAAAACTACTAACGAAACAAAATAAATTGAAAGAAAGAAATCCATCCATACTTGGCTAAGAAGTTGAGAACACTTTAGCCTGAAAAGAAACCATCCTAACAAATAATTCCCAAGTCCAAGTTAGATATAATTGAAAACTCTAGTTTTCTTTTCTTTTCTTTTCTTTTTTCTAGACACACAGAATAGAGGATTAGTTGGAAAGGGTTGTAGGGGAAAAAAGGAAGAGATTTGGAGGAAAGGAAGTTGAAGGTTTTTTATTTTTCTCTTATAGTTATTATATTGACTTCACTTTTTCCGGCACAGTAAGAGATCATCGAATAAAAGATTTTTTAAAACATACTTGGTAAGTTAAAAACGGGAACCTATTTATACCTGGAACTACCGGTACCGGTTGCCTTCAGTTCCGAGTATACCTCGTACACGTGCACACCCCTACTGTATACTTTAAGAACATTCAATATTGATAGCAAACAAAAGGAATATCATTACCAATCACACCTCTTTTAACATTCACATATGAGTAAATGGGATTGCAAGTATTCGATGGATTTGTTATACTCGTAGTTAATGGAGTCGATTGGAGTCGCTTTCATTTCGTCGGAAAACAATAACTTCGTTTCATCTTTCCGAGTTTTAGCACCTCCTCCTCCTCCTCGACCCGAATGGACCACCCCGAAATTCCACTATTGTCAGTCGGTTATGAACCTGCGGAGAAAAAGAAGATTGTATCGTTTTAGGGTTAGTCTAAGGAAAAAAAAAATGTTGAAATATGATTTTGGTTTCAGAATTTACTTTAATATCGTCACTAAATCGTTGTTTAAAGTATTGATTTTAATTTTATGCATAAGTCATTTTTTTAAATAACGACTTGAAAATTTTAATATCGTCACTAAATCGTTGTTTAACTATTTTAAACATGAACGATGAGTAAAATTGACTAAGTCATTGTTTTAAATAACGACTTGAAAATTTTTTGAATGTTTTTTTATCGGATCAATGACGTTTTTAAGAATAATTGCGATTTGAAAAGGACAACACTGGTCTAACACTAAAATATTCAAAAAATTACAAAGTCTTCAAAGTTACCGTTTGAAATCACAACTTAACATATTTTGTTTATGTTCGTAACAACTTTTCTTTATAAAAATCAAAGTTCTTTTTTTTTTCAATCGATAACTTGACAATATTTAAGTTCATGAATTCTTTTCAAAAATTAACATTATTTAGGTACAAATATAAAAAAAAAGTGTTCGATGGTTAGTTACAAGTCAAAATCGATCGTCACTAAATTTTGGGGTGCCTACATTTTTTCTTTCTTCTTCCATGTGTTTGTTATTCACGTAACAAGTCTTGTTATGAAGTGTAAAAGGGGGACGCGGCTAACGTCCCCTGAGGGGTAGTCCCCCCGTTGTACTAATTTCGCCCGAAATTAGTACAACGTACAAATTAAATTAGTACATTTTTGTTATTACTACAATTGTACTAACAAAAATTAGTACAATGTACAAACGCTGTACTAGAACATGATTTGTACATTGTATTAATTTTTTTTAATACAATTGTAGTAATTACAAATGTATTAATGTGCACAAAACTTTTACTGTGCCGTTTTGTACAATGTACAAATGCTGTACTAATACACGTTTGTACATTGTACTATTTTCATTAGTACATTTGTAGTAATTACAAACTGTACTAATTTCGTTTGTACATTTACTGTTATAATTAATAGTAAATTAGGGTTTCCTAGAGTCGTTACGCACTTCGTACTATTTTTTTTGAATTTTTTTATACATTGTACAAACAAAATTAGTATAGTTTGTAATTATTATAATTGTATTAAAAAAATAGTACAATATACAAATCATGTACTAATATAACGTTTATATATTGTACTAATTGGTACAGTAAAAATTTTGTACATATTAATAGTTACAATAACATTTTTACATTATTATTATAATTTATAATAATTATTATAAATTATACTAATTTTGTTAGTACAACGGGGAATTCCCTCGCGAGACGTTAGCCGCGTCCGTAAAAGGGCGTGGGTGGGCGGGCGTTATCATGATATCTGTCAAAAGACAGTAAAGCAGTTATTTTATTCATGTCGGATAACTGTTGTCGTCGTCAGAAATTTATTTAAATCAATCAATCAGTAGTTTTTGTTTTGACTTTGAAAAAGTTCAAAGGCCCATTGGGCCTATGCGGTTGTGATTTCCCAAGTTTCAATTTGGGCCTTCTCAGCCCTCGGGTCTGAATTGGACCCGTTTTGATCCGGTTCAATCCGGCAATTTCCGGGCGGCCAACCATCGTTGCTTGCTCGGCTCGCCCTCGAAGAGGCAGCTCATCCCCACATCTCCTCCTCCGCTTCGTGATCGCCAACTCTTCCTCCATCGTCGTCGCCGGCGGCGCGACCCCCATGGTAAACCCACCGGTGAAGAATATCATGTTGAACAGGTAACATCTCCTCCTCCTCCTCCTCCTCCTCGCAGAAGTCCCTGGAAGCCCCGTGTGAAACTTACCTGTGGCGTTCTTTTCTGTTCGGGTTTTTAGGTTGATCCGGAGAAGCGTTCTCGGAGATTCCCTCAGTGTCAGGGCTCCGAGGAGGTCGCTCTGTGGCCCCGGCGAATTCGCTAAACCTGCTTGTGCTAATAATGTTAGTCCCTTTACCCGCGACGATTCGTAGGAATCTTTGTGTCTTCTTAGGAAACTGAGAAGTTTTCTGTTTTCCGATGGTTGTTTGTTATATGCGATGTTTGTGTAAGAGGGACAGGGGGGGGGGGTGAATGAGTGATGTTGCGGTTGTGGATTTCAGGGCTCCGATGAAAAGCTGCGTGTCATGACTGATGGCGGTCGGTTTGATGTTGCCATTGTTGGTGGGGGAATGGTCGGCTTGGCTCTCGCTTGTTCTCTTGGTACCAAACACGCCGAATACGCCTTTTGTTTACTGCGGGTGATTAGCATGAGAATCTGTTGGGAAGTATTGTTTTGTTTCCTGATGATTTCCTGATGTGATGGACCTTGCAGCAAGCATGCCCATCACGAGGCACTTGAGTGTCGCTATCATAGATGGCAATCCTGCCTTGGTAAATGGCATTTGCATTGATAAAGTAAAGCCCCCGGACCCGAGGGTCAGTACCATTACACCTGCTACTATTTCAATGTTCAAAGGTAAGTAGTGATTTTATATCTGTTTCCTATGGATAAACATTGTCAGATGGATGTGAAAATGTCTATTTTTTTCCTAAATTGACCCACCCCTGTCGAACAATGTTATTGATAACCATGACCTCAAAAAGGTAGTCATTGGTGCTGGACAGCAACACAATTGTTGGGGTGGATTAATATAGTTAATGGATTGGCTAGGACTTCTTACGTCCCATATAAAATGTGTAAAAAGTTCTTTGTCAATTCAAGTCTGTGCTGGGTGGTGGATTACCTGGCAAATTTCTGTCACTTGGACAGAAGTTCACGTCTCATTGTTCGGATAATAACATTCCACCTTGCTCTGTGAGTCCAGCACTTATGTGCTCAGCAAACAGTCTGTCCCTTGGACAAACGTGTGGGTATGTCAGCACTTCATTATAACACAAATGATAATGGGTTTTTGTATGAAATTTAAAGGAATCCCGTTTTAAGAGCAAAGTATTGGTGTGGAAGAGCTGAAAGCCAATATAAACAAAATAGATTCCTACATAATCAAATTGATACTGCTGTTATCATGTAGTTATAGCTATAATAATAAAACAGTCCTGATAAATTAGCTGTTTTTTATTCTCTTACATTGGAAGTTGTATATTCGAGTCTGCCTACTTTTGGGAAGGATGCAAGTTCGTTCCAAGTGTTGATCTTTAACAGGTGAAGTTGTACTGCAGATATGGGGGCTTGGGAACGTGTCCTACATCACCGACACGCCTATTTTGATCGAATGCAGGTCCGGCTTATTCTTTGGCAGTGGTGTCTATGGAAAGTTTTTTCATTCATAATCCTCTTGTTATTTAATCATGATGGCAAAACTTTAGAGTGTGCATGTTTTCTTCTTCATTTTAGAGTTTGTAACTTCTAATTCCTTGATTCAGGTATGGGATTATACCGGCCTTGGATACACGAGATATAGTGCCAGAGATGTAAACAAAGAATTTTTAGGGTAAGTGAATTCAAGGCAAGGCGTGTTCCCCTTCATCCAATTTCACTGATTTTTGTTTCTCAATGAGGAGGCAGGTGTGTTGTTGAGAACAAAGTGCTGCAGAGTTCTCTTTTGTCCTGTTTACAGGTATGTGATGGAACATGCAGGCACAACTTCCATTTTCGTTTGTTTGTTGCTTCAATTGTTCGAACAATCCTTATACTCTTTCATTCAAACGGCACCATTAAGGGGTCAATTGATGATCCAAGCCTTGAATACCTTCCAAGAAAATGAGTTTTTTTTTTATGTTATGGAGAGAGAATTCATGCCTCAGCAGGATCCAAAAATGCTTACAGAAAGATTTTTTCCCAAGTCACTTAGATTAGGTAAACCTCAATTTATCATCAGAATGCAACGGGTTTCTTTCAAGATGAAGAAATCTATCTAAATTTGATCAATGACATGCCAATGTGGCTATATAAATTTCAATTATTACAACTGAACCGATGTAATTATATTTTAGCTAGATGGGGCATTTACCTGCTTCATTGGATAAACTGAAGAGCATGGGGGTTTAGCATCTTTAATAATTTTCTTTTGTCTTGTCACGTGTATACACAACAATTGTCAGAATGCGTATGAATTTTTAGTGATCTGGCCTGCAATAAATTAGTTGATGAATATATAGGAGAACGCAGATTTTTCAAAGACAGTTTTCCCTTCTCGACTAGCTTCCATGAGCTCGAATGAACATTCCCCAACGACTGGAGGAAATGACTTTTCTTCTGGGACTACTTCTGGAGACCTTGCCAAGCTGGAATTGAGCGATGGCACTTATCTATCAACAAAACTAGTGGTACTCTTGTCTTCTTACATATTGCAGACTTGAGTTGTTTTAGACATGTTACATGTCGCAGTTAATGACAGTAGATTGACGCTGAATGCAGGTTGGAGCAGATGGGTCAAAGTCTCTTGTCCGAGAATTAGCAGGATTCAAGACAACTGGGTGGAATTATTCACAGAATGCGGTCATATGTACAGTGGAACATGACGCCGAGAATTGGTGTGCCTGGCAGCGGTTTCTTCCATCGGGTCCAATTGCTCTTTTGCCAATTGGAGATAATTATAGCAATATTGTTTGGACGATGAAACCGAACGAGTCAGTGGCTCGTAAATCGATGGATGAGGCTGACTTCATAAAGGAAGTAACTCACGCCCTCGATCAGGGATACGGACCTCGCCCAACCTCGGGATTCCCAGGAAGTAATGATGGCATATTCTCTTGGTTAAAAACAGATTCGACACCCTCGGCCAATGAAAAATTCGAGCTCCCACCTAAGGTGGTAAAGCTGGCATCTGAGAGGATGGTGTTTCCCCTATCTCTTAAACATGCTAACAACTACGTATCGAAGCATGTTGCTTTAGTTGGTGATGCAGCACACACAGTGCATCCTTTAGCCGGTCAAGGAGTCAATTTGGGGTTTGGAGATGCTTTGGCTCTTTCAAGAGTCATCGGTGAGGCCATAGCTGTTGGTGTCGACATTGGTGAGGTATGCCTGACTTGACCTCTGACAGTGTCCATATTGCCTTTGAATTCAGATTGTTGAATGTTTTCAAAGAAGGCCCGGACTAAAATTTTAGGAATAATAACGATAGTTGCTCCATGCTCATGAGTGACTAGAGTTCATGTAACCTTTTTAGGTATCGATGTTGAGGAAGTACGAAGCAGAGAGGAAAGTGGCGAACCTGTCGATGATGGCGGTTCTGGATGGGTTCCAAAAGCTTTATAAGGTGGATCTTGGACCCCTAAACATATTGAGAGCTGCTGCCTTCAGCGCCGCGCACTACATTCCTCCCCTCAAGAGAAACATAATCTCATTCGCATCTGGGGAGCAGCAGCTTCCTCCTCTCTTTACGTGAATTAGATATAAATAGTTTCCTTTTTTAGCTGAACGTACATATCAGGTCAGGCCTTGTTACTTTGAGCTTCCCGTGGCATTTGCTTTCTCAACGTTGAAAGTCAATCGACCTTTGATTTAACCTCCATCTTAATCAAATCAAACTCGCAGAACAGCTGACTATACTAGCTGAAGATAATGGGTGCAGAGGGGGATGCTTCGGAACCTGCCGCGCCAGTGTCTTCGAAGGTCCAGCTGGGCCGCAAACGGATCAAGTGGTGGGCATGAAGCCGTTTACAATGTCGGAGCAACTGAACTCAATCTATACCATCTGAACTCAATCTATACGAAACTATTTATGAAAAAAATTTATGAAATTTCAAAATTTATGAAAATTAATGAAATTTTTTAGGTTGAGGAGGGGGATGGAGTTTCTTTTATTAAAAAATCACGGTGTCGTCGCTTACTTCAACACGACAGCAATTCCCATCCACCTCCAACTTGATCAGAAGGAAAGGAAATGCCTTCAACCTCGCTTCTCCATTTAAAATGGCTTTTCTTGGAAAGAAGAAACAATCGTGAATCCACCCACCCAAGCCAAAAAAGAATCATCCTAATCTCCAACGCCAAATACTTTCTAAATCTCGAACAAATTTAAACATGGAAAAGATTAAACAGTAATATATGACATTTTTTCTTTAATTCCAAATATTTAAATAAATACGTGAAATCGTTTTTTTTTTCGAGCTAAAAATAATTTACACCGTCATGTCCAATTTTTTATTCAGAATTTGTCAATCCCATAAATATTAAGTCATGAAACCCGTGTTGAATCACATATTTTTAAACCCCAGGACTTGAGGTGTTGTTTCTTTGTACACTTGGGTCATTGATGACTTTTGGGGTTTAGCCAATAATTTTGTGGACATGAGTTCATAATGGATATATATATAGTCAACAAACATGTTTGATGCGACGCACACATTGTTGTTCGATGGGCCACACATCCTTCGATCAAACTCCCAAACTCTCGCGGTGGTTGTTGTTGTTATCCACAATCCATGATCATATCCCCTTTCCAACCCACCAAGACAAGAATCGATGTATCCATCTCCACACATGGAATGTAATGAGATTCGAAACTGTCCGTCGATCTCCACGACCAAAAAAGAAGACAAATATGAAAAAGAAATTAGACGAATTTGTTGAAATATGGATTTTGGGCGGGCTTCTTCCTCTATGGACCGAAGAGGTAAAACTTCGTATGAACATCACTCCAGAAATTCAAGAATATCGTCGCTTGAGAAGTGCTTTTCAAGTAATCTTCAAACATCACGTGGCTCGAGACTCACACCATAGCTTGAGAAATGCTCTTTTACTGAAACCCACGTCGGGCCACGATGATGGAGCAAGACAAGTAACAAGATTAGGAAGACGTTTGAGATACGGTGTGCATGACTCTTACGGAATCAAATCGTGCACACAATCTAAGAAGATCATATACTAACTAAATAATCGCAACTGCAAGATTCCAGGAACATAAAAAACAGAAAGAACGACGAAACGAAAGACACTTAAGTTTCTCGCATTCGCTCCGAGTGTCCTGAAAGCATTTCGAACCTAGTATCCTGAAACCATCATCACCTTCACCACATCCGACCGCCGATTCACCAAGGTAGATTCCACTAAAGGATCTAATAGCCGCCGTCCGTCAGTCGACCGTCGTGAAGTCCCACTTGTCGTTCTTTTATTGTTCAATCCTTTTCATTATGACTGTAAGTATTGTAAGGATCTAAACTTTGTAATTCGGCATTGTTCAATTTCAATTCAAGTGTTAGTTTCCGTTTCAATTTGCGTTCTTTTACTTTCTGACGATCACAGTTTCTTTATAAAATTCGATACGTGTCGCGGAAAACATATTCAGAATCCAAATGATGAGAGTCTCATCGTGGCTGTGATTTGCTATTAGTGACTGATTAATTATAATTTAGGTCAATAAGAAGGAAATCTTAAGGGTAAACTTTCATAGGGAGCCAGCCACGCACATCATCTTATCATCTGATGAAGTGGCCAATACGAGGAGACAAAATAATTCCACCACGTGATCGACAGTTCGATCGTCACCCATCCCACGAAAGGATCGGGACACATTTAACGTGATGGCGTTTCCATCTCTGCGACGAGGAGGAGGATCCGGACGAGCGAAAATGCGTTATCGTCATGCCCTGCAGGAAGATAACTGATCACGAGTGTCTCCGGAATGATGAGAATGACTTTCGTCCTTGACCACTACTCACTGCTTGCTTCACAGCATCTTAAAACTTCAGTTATTTTTTCCCCCTGCTAGGAAAGCGAGGACGACGTCATGAGTAAGTGATACACAGACGGTGTAATCATCCTACTACTTAGAGTTCGAAGATGCCAATGTCGGAGCTGAAAGGCCGTGAAACAATAGCCAAAACCCATCGGAAAAAGATAAGAGCCAGCGTAAACATCGACTGAGAACTCATAACTCAAGATGAAAGGTACCCCTTTAACGAAGCATGCAGCCGTTTTCCCGTACCTCCGCGCGGTTGTCTTTGTCTCCCGTATTAACCACGAGATCTGAAGAAACTAAAAAGAAAAAAAGAACAAGAACGATAAAAATATTCAGATGAATGAAGTTGTGCCAATGGTAATTCATAAAATTCCTCAGAATAAATCTCGTATCCTTGATCCGTCTCACTAACATTCGGGACTTTGTCACGTTTAAATATTAAGCGAGAAAAAAGTTTTGTTAAATAAGTTATATAATTTCGAAATTTGAAAAAAAAATAATGTTTCGAATTCGAACTTTATGAGTTTAATTTTAAGTAAGAATCGACTTTTAAAAAAATCCATTGAGAAAGTCAAATTTTATAGGGCAAAGTCGAACTAATAAAGTTCGACTTCAAAGTATTATTTTTAAAATTTCGAAACTATATATCTAACATTTTTCGTGAATTTTGGAACACAACTCCGAACATTTGCACATGCCAGACATTCATCCCGAGAGTATTTTGTTTCATCGTTTCCATGGTCGTAAGGTAAATATCACATATAAATGGCGGGGAGAACAGCACTCATAATTTCTTTTTTCGCTTTTCCTCTTGCCCTTTCGAAATAAAGAACAGGCAAGTGTGATATAGAATAGGGGACCCCCACCGAACAATACATTGGCCGAATCAAATTACATTTTTACGTGTAAAAGGGAAACGAAGATGGCGACTAGTCGTTGCGTTGTCTACACAATGATTCGGAAGTAATAATAACAACACTTTTGATTCACGTTTGCATGGACCGGACGATATAGTTGGAACCCATTATCTTAAGAAAAGGGCGTATGCAATCATGGCCACGTGAGATACACTTATTATACGACATTCGACACCGACTGTCTTATAAGCTCGAACTATTAAGTGAAAAAGTATCATACTTTATATTTATCTTCGTATATCACTATTTGAAACACGTTTATTTAATAATTTGCGTTCGGGTGAGTATTTTTTAATCAACCAAGCAAATTGCAATACGAAGAAAGCTACCCAAATAAGTTTCGAGGTGTACTCAATATAATGAAAGGGAATGAATGTTGTTTTCTTTTAATAGATAGAATGGAATAAAGTTCCATTGCATTATTTAGACCGAATTCACGAAACTGAGCAAACCATAAAATCATGACAATGTGAACTCGCTGATTTTAGTGACTCTAGAGACGCCCACCCAGCACTTGTCGGTAAAAATAGGAAGCGGCTAATCTTCAATTCAAGGAAGACAATTTTGAAAATTTCTTCACTGTTTCGTATTAGAATTTCGTAAAACCAACCGCCTTGAATGTTAGAGTTTACGAATACCATTACGAAATTTCATAAAATCGTATATTTTTACGAAAAAATTTCATACATATTAAGATTACATATTTTACCATTTTGTTTTTTAATTGATACATTTTTACAAAGTCCTTTAAAAATTTTTGTAAAACCCCGTATATTTTTACGAAGTATTTATAAAAAGCTTTTAAGCTCAATATTTAAATTTCCAAAATTTAAATATTCGGGATGATTAGCTGATTCCCAAAAAAGAACACATGTGACAAAGAAATGTGGGCAGTGAAGTTGGATTTAGATTAGATCAGCACAAGGGAATGAGATGCTACTAATTATAGGCTATTGATCCCCTGCATGAACCGGATCTCATCTTCTCCGACTGTTTTACTTCAATCTTATTGTTATGAAAACTCATCTTACTTGAATCATATAAACTAAATTTATCGGGAGAGATGTAATGGGGTCGTCCAAAATTTACCACTAATATCATGCAAATATTTATACATCTTAAAAAATAAAAGGAAAATATAAATCGGGGGATTTGAAATGGTTTTTAAATTTAACTACGAATCCATAGATTTAACTGTTTTTTTTTTAAATTAGTTGTTCGTGAAGAAGTAAAATGAAAGTTTCGAGCTTATCTTTCAGCACAAAATCTACTACCTTAGTCTCGATCATAAAATCGCCAGATCGGTCGAACTTTTACGAGAATGCTCTTTCGAGGTTATGTAGTTTTTTGTTTTTATCCTAATATATAAGGGATGTATCTGAACCAAACCAAGGAATGTTATGTTAGTCGTCTTAAAAGATCCAAAAGTGTTGATTTATAACTATGGAAGACAAATATTTCATGATGGGATGGAATATATTGGGTCAAACCAAAGCATTGGCGTATGACGTGTCGATAACGGAGCCATTTACAGCTGGACGAACCGTCCAAAATTTACCTTATTTCATCACTATTACCGGGAGAGAAAAAAAAAAAAAAGAACCGGGCATAACAAACAACAAACGTAACCAACACATTACCTAAAATTGTTAAGTTATTAGGTGAGAATTTATTTACATTTAGAAATCTTATAGTTTGACTTAAAAGTTTAAGTTGTTAGAAGTTTATATTTTATATCTTAACACCCCTTCAAGCCGAATCAGACTGATATATTTAATTCTAGACCCTAATTTAAGATTAAACGGGCTATTTTGAGGTCTTACTATATAATTTAACACGCGCAACGATAAAACTAAACAAGAGAATGTTCGAATGAAATTCATTTCATTGCATTAGTTTCGGATGCAATCACCGTTAAAAAGGGCCCGGGGGATTATTATTTCCTTCTCCATTATATTTCCACTCTCGTCCCATTTCATTCGTTTTCGGTTTTCATAAACCAAACAGTCGATTAGGGAAACAGGCACTAGCCGGTTCCCTGACCTAAACCCAACAACTTTCGTATATAAAACCCCTCCAACTCACACGCACATCATCATCATCATCACCTGCCAATACCTACTAGCCCCTGCCTATACCTCTTCCACCGTGTGTGTCCTTGAACATCCTTTTCATTCCCTAAACCGACCATGCCGATCAGGAACATCGCCGTCGGCCGTCCCGAGGAGGCCTACCACCCCGACGCCCTCAAGGCCGCCCTCGCCGAGTTCTTCTCCACCCTCATATTCGTCTTCGCTGGTGAGGGCTCTGGTATGGCCTTCAACAAGCTCACGGACAACGGCTCCACCACCCCCTCTGGCCTCATCGCCGCCGCCCTCGCCCATGGCTTTGGCCTCTTTGTCGCAGTCTCCGTGGGCGCCAACATCTCCGGCGGCCACGTCAACCCTGCCGTCACGTTCGGCGTCTTTGTTGGCGGCAACATCACCCTTCTCCGTGGCATCCTCTACTGGATTGCGCAACTCCTTGGCTCCACCGTCGCCTGCCTCCTCCTCAAGTTCGCCACCGGCGGCCTGGTAAGCTGTTCTTTCGCCCAAGAGAGAGTTTCGAAATGTGTGACTTTACCATATGACTTACTAAAGCTCCTCGATTTCGTCCCGCAGACCACGTCGGCGTTCGCCCTGTCCAGCGGGGTGTCTGTATGGAACGCGGTCGTGTTTGAGATAGTGATGACCTTCGGGCTCGTCTACACAGTGTATGCCACCGCCGTCGACCCCAAGAAGGGCTCGATCGGGACCATTGCTCCCATCGCCATCGGCTTCATCGTGGGCGCCAACATCCTGGCAGGAGGGGCATTCGACGGAGCCTCCATGAACCCCGCGGTGTCGTTCGGGCCGGCGCTCGTGAGCTGGGACTGGACGAACCATTGGGTGTACTGGGTGGGCCCTCTCATCGGAGGAGGGATCGCAGGGCTCATCTACGAGACCATCTACATCAGCCACACCCATGAGGCCATCCCCACCACAGACTACTAAAGTGGTATCATCGCCTTTGTTGTACGGGTTACCGCTCTGGAGGGATTTGTGCTTTTAGCATTGTATGTCGTGGTCGTCGCATTGGTGATCTTAGATTCGTGTCGGGTCATCGCTGTTTTGAAGTTTGGAGTGTTTGAGCTTTTGAATTCCTCTACTCGAAGCTTTGCTCTGTTTCCCTCCGCTTCACTCGATGGAAAAACCACTGTTAACCGCCTCATTGCACCGCTAAAATTAGGATGTTTCAATGAAGTATTTGTTCGCCTATAGAACGGATCACGTCGGAAATATTTGGCAAAGGACTCACAGGAATTGAGTTGTGGTCGCCAGTAAGAAGATGCACAATTTTATTTGAAATAGAATGCAAGTCTTACAATCTTAACGCATTAAGAACAAGGGCTTACAGCCATCAAAAATGAAAAGGGGCAAGTGGTGACAACGATGTGGAATCCTGTGACGGCGGAGAACTTGTGACGAAGGCCTTGGAAGCTCGCTCCGTCGGTGGTGGTCGCTGGCGGGAAGCTGTGACGAAGGCCCTACGAGCTCACTCCGTCGGTGGTGTCGCTGGCGGGGGTTGACGGCAAAGGCCCTACGAGCTCACTCTGCCGGTGGAAGGGGAGTTGACCTATAAACCGGGTCAAGGTATCTAATTCCTAAGGTTGACGAACAAACTTCAGAGCTTTGGCTGTGTATGGTCGTGTCCTTATCTTGAAAAATTCCTCTGCTATTTATAGAGGACTTGTACGTGTTTAACACGTAACAGATAGATCGTGTTATAGACCGTGAACTCTAATATCGTGGGAGTGTCTCAACAACCTCCTTGATATATGGGATCACGTTCCTGGATATTAGGATCAGTTACGATCCTTAACAAACGTGATTGAGAATGAATAAATTTATTCCAACCTTGTCGACTTGACTGATCTGTACGGACTACGACCGACTTGGTCGACTTATCCAGAATTCTGTCGACTTCACTCTACTAGTAGACTCAGCTATCGTTGAGTCATCTTGGCTGGCTTTGATTACCATATTCCTTCGTTGTGAATCGACCTAGTCGACTCCGTTCATAAGTCGACCTATTCGACTCCGTCGTGAGTCGACCTAGTCGACTTCGTCGTGAGTCGACCTAGACGACTGTATCTTGGGCCGACTCGGAGTGTGACTTGAGGGATTACTGGGCTTTTGTTCTAAGCCCAGGCCCAAAATTATTTGCCATGTCAACATAAGCCCCTCCTTTATGCTGGGTTGGCTATGCCGACTCAGCAGAAATCATACCCTATATAAAAGAGAGTCATCATCCTTTTCCCGTACTTTTCTTCCTTGCTCAACACTTCTCCGTCTTTCCAAGAAAACAGAAACCCTTGTTTCCCAGAAAACCCTTCGTCTCCCTTGTCAAAACTCCTTCGATCCTCAAAAAGATGTCAACTTTTAAGTGTTTTGAGTTCCATAATCTGCGCGCGGGGAAACCCGGACCCGTTCCGGTCGCAGAGGATCAGGGGTCGGGTGTCACTCTTGGACCTATCTTGCCAGAGCATCTTTTCCCGAAGACGGTGCCGCTCAACTATCTCATCACTGAGAAGCCCATCCCGATTTGTCATCCCGACTTCATCGATCCCCTCAACTGGGAAGGTCAGGGATCTTTCCTGTGTTTTCCCTCTGCATCTAAGTCTGAGATGGTAGACTGGCTTGAGATGTGGGAGGAGCATTTTACAGAGAGATTTAGGAATCAGAAGATTTTGAGATTCTTTAGAATGTCCGTGGCAAATAAGAACTGTGATCCTAGGGTTTGTTCGGCCATGCTGCCTTTCTGGAATTCTGCAGTCAACTGCTTCTATTTCTCAGAAGGCCCTATGTCTGTTACATTGGCAGATGTGAAGATTTTGACCAGGTGCAAAATCAATGGCCGCCCTGTTCGACAGTACTCTCAGGCAGATGATATTAATCCCAAGGGCGCCCTTCAGTACATGGAGGTGGTGAATAGGCATCTGAAGATGGCCTCAGCAGGCAAGAGGTCAGATGAGAGATTGTCGACTGAAGGTTTTGGCGCCCAGGAAGAGGTCGAGTTCCTTAGCACCTGGTTGAGCAAATTCGTTTATTGCTTCCCTGGGAAGAAAGTTAGCCACACTTCTTATGCGGTGGCCAATTTTCTGAGGGAGACCAATGAAGAAATCTCCTGGGGTCCCTTCGTTTTGGGTCTTCTTTATCATGATCTAGACAGAGCAACGTCTCAGATCAAGCCTTTTCCAAAACATCCAGCAGGAGGGTTGCTCTGGCTAGTTCATCTCTGGTCGGCCATGTGGATGCCGAGATTGACTGGGTTCAAAGGCCCTTCTTCGCCCCTGGAATCCTCCTGTTATGGGGAGACCATCCTAGATCAGTGCTGCCAGCGTAAGGATCAATGGCTTATGACATCGATCACTGGCCACCTAAAGCACATAGTCGACTTCGGCAGGGTAGATCGACGCGACTGGGCACCCTTTCCAGGCGGCAAGACGCTTGCTCAGGAAATCAATCCTCAAATTGCTCGTGGCTTCTGGAATGGAGTATTGACCAGCAGAGATCTGCCAGTCATTTTCGATGGCTACCTGACCTTTGAAGTCTATAACCCTCAACTGTGTGCAAGGCAGTTTGGGTTTATTCAAAGTGTAGCAGTTCCACTCGCTGACCCTGCCGGCGGCTTATACGGGGACAGGATGAAGAGGATTGCGTGCAAGTCGATTAACTCGAAGACCCTCGACTTGCTCAATCACAAGACGCAGCTCTCCCAGATGGAATTCCCATCTGACACTTCTGCCTGTTTCGCCACACAGTTCTTCACTGTGCTGTGGTCGACTACATACGAAGAGCTGCGGGCCTTGATGCATTTCTTGGATGTCTCCAAGGAACCTGATTTTTACACCGATGACGCGCATATTAAAGCAAAAGGTAAAGACTTAGCTTTACTTTAAGAGTATTGGGTTCTTAATATTAATCATAAGCTTTCTCCTTTTCAGGATCAATGCTTCCTCGGGGCTCTGGAAAACCCAAGCCTAAAGCCCCCCTTGCCCCTGCTCCTTCGAAACTCAAGTCGACCAGCAAGGGGATGGCTAAAATTGCGAGCCCCAGGGAAGTAGCCAAAGGTGGTCCCTCTAAGGCTCGATCTAAAAGCGCACCAAAGCGCAAAGCGGCCGAGGAAGAAGATCTTGAAGAGATGTCTCTATCTCAGAGGAAGAGGCTGGTGAAGGTGTCGACTCCAACGGCGACTTCCCCTTCTAGGTCGCCAGTTGTTGCAGCGGCGACCCCATCCAGGTCGCCAGTTGTTGCAGCGGCGACCCCATCCAGGTCGCCAGCTGCTTCAGCTGCGACCTCATCTACCAAGGCACCAGCTGCGGTGCCAGTGTCTTCAGCTGTAGTCGACACTCCACAAAGGCCGGCCGCAGAGGTATGACTCTGATGACTCCAGTTTTTGTTTTGAGTTTTCATATCTGACCCATACTATATTGTCTAGGGAGAGGCTTCAGATGAGGATGATGACCAGCCTATCTCCCATGCTTTAGACAAAAGCTCAAAGGCTTCAGTCGCCAAGGTGAGTTTAATTCTAAGCTGGTGTCTCATTACTTTAGTTCATATATGAACTTTTGGTTCTGCATCATACTCTGTTTCAGGAACAGCACATCCCTGAGGCCTTGGTTCAAGAAGAACAGGCTACTCTGGATGTCGCGATCCTGGTCGACCCACCGACTTGGTCGGCTCGTGAGGAGGAAAGCCAAGCTATTCCTTCTCCTCCAGTTCAAACTCCTACACCAGCAATGGTATGTGTTTTTGTTTTAAACAGAACATAGTATTATCATTGCGATTTTAATTGGGGTACTTGTATCCTTCCTTATAGGTTCGTCCGAAGAGGGTGAAGGTGCCTGCTGGCCGACAGAAGCTTCCTACTCCCCCTTCTTCTTCGGATGAGAGCTCTGGGGATAGATTGCCTCCAGAGGTAAGTACTCAGTCACACGAGGTCGTTGGCCTTTTTAGGGTATTGTTTAACGGCATTTTGCCTCTTATTCTTCAGGATCCTGCTGCAGCGACTTCTAGGTCAACCAAAGACCCGTGGGTGAAGAAGCTTCACGAGGATATCGAAGAACTTTGCCAACTTCTGCTCATCGACCCCTTAGGCGTCAACGAATTCAGGAGGATGCAGAAGCTGTTGAAGAGAATCGAGGCATCCCCTCGGGTCACGGACGAAATATTGGGGGCCTGCAAGAGCTTCAGGTCGACGTACTGGACCCGCTGGAGGGATTACGACGCCGACCTGCTCACCTTGGAATCGACTGACTCGAAGATTCAGTCGATTAATGAAGCTCGAGGGCAGGCCTCTAAAGCTGCGCAGGACGCCCGCCAACGTTTGGTCGACGTGCAAGAGAAGCTGACCGAGGCAGAGAGACAAATAGAGTTCTATACGAACCTCAAGAATGACCTGACTCAGCAGCTTGCGTCGATCAATACTCAAGAAATCGAGGAGCTGGAGGCCAATGCTGAGAAAGATAGGGAAAAGGTCGTCGACCTTTATGCCCAGCGAAACAAGTTGAACGCGAAGCGACGAGCTCGTGAATCCCTTGTCCTCGATTTCAGAGAAGTTGGCGGGTTATGGAAATTAAATTTGTAATCAAAGAACAATGCAATTCCATTGTTTTTGTTTTACTCAATAAATCAAGTTCATTGAGTTTCAAATGAATTTCTGCCCACTACGCACAATTCATTCTTTCAGACAGCGTTACTGAAGCCTAGAGCGATTCCTTAGGAATTAAGCGCTTCCCAAATCAATGGAGTCCTTTGTTTTAGAATTTTATGGTGAGCTTCCCAGATAGTCGCGCGATAGGGTTTGAGATATTTACCATTAACCTTTAATGGATGTCTGACCCCACTTCTCGTCATAAGCCGATAACTATTAGATGAGTATGTTTCACATACCTCATATGGACCTTCCCAATTAGGGGACCATTTACCCAAAACTTGGTCTTTCGATTTAAGGGGTAGCACCATCTTCCAAACCAAGTCGCCCACTTTAAAGTGCTTATGGACAACCTTTTTGTTATAATGCCTAGCAATCCTTTGTTTATGCACCTCGAGTCGGTCTATTACATCAAGTCGCTTCTTCTCTAATTCTTCCAAAGCGAGGTACATTGCTTCGTCTTGTAAATCAGGGTGAGTCACCCTGAGCGACTTGTATCGAACCTCAATAGGTAGGACGGCATCTTGCCCATATACTAGTGAAAAAGGGGTTTCCCCTGTGCTTTCTCTCTTAGTAACCCTTAAAGCCCACAAAGTGTCTTGTAATAGTTTGTGCCATTCATATTGTGCGTTTTCATCGGAGCAACGGTTGTTGAGTTATCGGTGTTCAAAGTTTCGATTGTCCCGGGAAGGGGCTTCGGCCCGTCCGGCGATTTGACCGGCTACCACGGGGGCGACAAATCTCTTTTGGGAGCGGGAGAGGCATCGTTAGAAGCGTCTTCCAGAGAGCTTTGCAACAATATATTGTGCGTTCTCACCGGACAAACGTGTGCTGAGATCTGGCGGTTCAAAGTTTCGAGTTTTCCGAGTGGCGGATTTTGGTTCGTCCGGTGTTTGACCGGAAATTCTGAGCACGTCCGATCTCCGTTTTGGACGTTCTCACTTCCGTTACGATCCTCGCTCCGAGAGCTTTCATTTGATATATTGTGGGTCGCCGTTGAAGCACCGTAGCCCCGGCTAGGAGCGTCGGAATCTAAGGCGGCGGAGGAAGGAAGACGGAGGCTAGGGTTTAGGTTGCCACGTCATCGCACAGTCAGCGCACAGTCAGCGGCCACGTCATCGGAATTGTCCAGTCAGCAGTCCACGTCATCACGTGACGTCATCATGACGTCATCGTCAGGCGCCGGGCCGAAGTTGGGCCCTGTTGGTGGGCCCGTAGGTGGGCCGGTTGTGGGCCCGGTGGGTGGGCCTAGTGTGGGCCACAAGCTTGGGCTCGGGACGGGCCAGGGAGATGGGCCGGCGTCGGGCCCGGCCGGTCAACGGCCGGTCAACGGCGGCCCCCATCCGGTTCAACTGAACCGGTCCAATCAGACCGGTCCGACCCGGTTCAGTCAGACCGGTCCGGTCCGGTCCAACCAGGCCGGTCAACGGCCGGCCGGCCACTTTTCCGGCGACTTTTCAGCAGACTTCCTATGCTCCGGGGCCTTCTTCTGAGGTGTTTCCGGCGTCAGATATGGCTGGTTTTGACAGTGATTTGCCGTCTAAATCTTTTGTTGAGGCTGTCCGGTCTTCCCGCCCGGAAGTGAAGCGAGTTGAGGTTGCTTTCGGTTCAGATGGGAGCCTGATCATGCCGTCAGAGGTGGCGGAGGAGGGTAAGCGCTTGTGGAAGAATACTCTTATTGGATATATCATTGGTCGTCGTCTCCCTATTGAGGTTATTAGCAGGACAGCTCGCCTCCTTTGGAACAAACAGGGCCTTGTGGATGTATGCGGAGTAGGACCTGGTATGTTTCTCATGCGCTTTGATTCTGACGAATCTTTTGATGCTATCTTGGAGCGAAGTGACTGGCACATTGTTGGTATTCCGATGGTGCTTCGGCGTTGGACTCCTGGCACTTCTATGGAGGCATTTGAGCCGAAGCTCCTTCCTTTATGGGTCAGATTGCAGAATATTCCTGTTGAGTTCTTTCATTGGAACGGAGTGCAGTATATCGCGAGTGGTTTGGGAGTTCCTCTGCGCATTGATGCTAGGTCCTTTTCTCGAGGCAGTGTGGGCAGTGCTAGGGTGCAGATTGAGTTTGATGCCTCGTTGGAGCTGCGCCAGTCTCTGAGGATTACTGATGTAGAGGGCCTGAGTCGGGAAATTCAGATTGCTTATGAATTTCGGCCGCCGCGCTGTCAGTCCTGCTGTGTATTTGGCCATGGTTTTGAGCGTTGTCCAAAGAATCCGGAGGTGGCTACTCGTACTGCCAAGCAAGTGGATAGGAGGTCTAGGAGGAACCGTGTACAGAGGCAAGCTATTGTGGAGTCTCGAGACGGATTCATGGATGCGGGTGCTCCGGGGACCCGTGTGCCCGGGCCGCAGCTTACTACACCTATTCCCAGGGTTCCAGAGGTGATTGAACGCTCAGTAAATGCCTTTCAGGCATTACAGGATGCTGATGAGGAGGGAGAGATACGGCCTGATATCACGATTGAAGAGGAGGGTGTTGCTGGGGTAGAGTTGGTACACGACCTTGGAGACATGGATGCATTGGGAGATCCCTCTCGTGCTATTGTTCTTTATGAGGGACAGACGGATCTGACTGATGTTACCCCGTCGGAGGAGGAGTGACTAGATGCTCTGGCACTCACTGTTGTTACTGAGCTTCCATCTGATAAGGGGAAGCAGCAGGTTGTACAGGCTGGGTCTTCTGAGTCCTTGGGTAGTTGTGCTCTGAACAAGGAGAAATCCTTGAGTTCTGATTTTTATGCGGACATGCGTGCTTATGGAGATGATACTGCTGATGCTGATTCTCGTCCTTCGTCCAAGTTGACGAAGAAAGAGAAGAAAAAGGAAAAGCAGGCTAAGCAGGTTCAGGAATCAGGGAGGTCCCGTGGGGCCTCTAGGTGATTTGTTGATTTATGATGATGCCTATGTTCGGAGTGTGGAATGTGCGCGGCTTCAATGACCCCTTACATGTCAGCGAGGTTCGCAGGCTCATTTCCATTCATAGGTTATCTTTGTTTGCTCTTCTTGAGACTAGGGTGCGAGCATCGGTTGAATCGCGGAGTCAGAGTGCGTTCTTATCTTCTTGGAGATATGTAGTTGCCCATGGTGCATCTGTGACTGGAAGGATTTGGGTTTGTTGGGATCCCTCTCGTGTACAGGTGGACGTGGCTGATATTAACCCTCAGTGGGTGCATGCTAGGGTTACTTTCATTGCGACAGGCGTATCTTTTCAGATTACGTTTGTGTATGGTCTGAATGATGCCACCGGTCGACGTTCTCTCCGGAGGTTCTTGCGTGAGGATTCCACTCGATATGTTGGGGAGCCCTGGTGTGTTATTGGCGATATGAATGCTGTTCGGACACCGTATGAGCGGCGGGGTGGGGACTTGAGTTGGCATGGAGTGGATGAGGAGTTCGATGTCGCAGTCAGGGATGCGGAGTTAGAGGATCTTCGGTCTACCGGAAAGTTTTTCACATGGACGAATCGTAGGGATGATGTCATACTCCGGAAGTTGGACAGGGTGATGGTGAACATGCGATGGTTGAGCGACTTCTCAGATTCTTTGGCCCGGTTTTTGGCTCCTGGTTGCTCGGATCATTCTCCATGCTTAGTGTGGCTCATGCAGAGAACACAGGGGTGCCGTGTTCCGTTCAAGTTCTTTGAATTCTGGACGGAGCACCCACATTATGAGGGATTGGTTCGGCAGGCGTGGTCAGAGAGGTATGATGGGCGGCCTATGTTCTTGCTATACAGGAGGCTTGGTGCTCTTAAAGGGAAATTGAAAAGGCTGAATCGGGATGAGCTTGGTGGGTTATCGATGCGGGTTGGCGAGGCGCGATCACATCTTGAGGAGGTCCAGTCTGAGTTGTTGGCCGAGGGCTCGCATGGTGAGGTTTCGTTTGTTGAGCGGGTTGCCGCAACCAGATTTAATTATCTGGCTAGGCTGGAGGAAAGCATGTTGCGCCAGAAGGCCCGTGTCCGCTGGCTACAGCTCGGGGATCGGAACACAGTCTATTTTTTCAGCATGATGAAGCGTCGCCATAACAGGAACGCCATTTTGTCGTTGACGAGGGATGACGGTGTGGTGTTGTCTGATCCGACGGAGGTGAGGGATGAAACTATCTGGTATTTCAGCATGTTATTCACAGCGGTTCCGCGAACAGCACCGATTGATAGGGATATGATACGGGAGGTTTTATTTGGGATTGTGTCGTCAGAGCAGTCTGTTGCCCTGGTGGCCCCTGTTTCTGGAGAGGAGGTGCGCAAGGCGATGTTTCAGCTTGGCCGTCACAAGGCACCTGGACCGGATGGATATACGACAGAGTTTTTCAGGGTATCCTGGGAGGTTGTGGGAGCGCTGGTTACTGAGGCAGTGCAGGATTTTTTTACTCGGGGTCGTCTTCTTCATGAGGCGAATACCACTATTATATCGCTCATTTCGAAGACAGCGAATTCGACGGCATTAACGGATTTCAGGCCTATCTCGTGTTGTAACACGGTGTACAAGTGTATTACTCGTATACTGGCGACGCGAGTTAGGGAGGTGCTTCCTGGTATCATAGGTTCTGAGCAGTCGGCGTTTATACCGGGACGACGCATTATGGATAACATTATGGTAGCACACGAGATCATTAGGGGCTATCATACGGAGAGGAGTCCCCCGCGGTGTGCATTGAAGATTGATATCCGTAAGGCATATGACTCGGTCGAGTGGGATTTCTTACGGGCGGTACTGGAGTGTTTCGGTTTTCCGAGTTCATTCATTTGGCTCATCATGGAGTGTGTAACTACGGCCAGATTCTCTATCAGCATTAACGGGGAGCTACATGGTTTCTTCAGTAGTTCCAGGGGCCTTCGTCAGGGATGCCCTTTGTCGCCGTATCTCTTTGTGATGGTCATGGAAGTATTATCTGGCATGTTGAGGAAGACTGCGAAGACATCTGATTTTGGATTTCATTCTCGTTGTCGGAAGGTACGATTGTCTCACTTATGTTTTGCGGATGATCTTCTCATTTTCTCTTGTGGGAGACCTTCGTCGGTGCATTGTGTATTGGAGACATTATCTAGATTCGGGGATCAATCTGGATTGAGGATAAGCGCACAAAAGAGTGAGATCTTCTTTGGTGGAGTCTCGGGGGATGTGCAGGCGCAGATTCTGGCTTATTCTAGTTTTACACGGGGGGAGTTACCGGTTAGGTATCTTGGAGTGCCCCTTATTACGAGGAGGCTAACCTCGGAGGATTGTTCGCCGTTAGTGGATGCTATTGCTAGCAGGATTTGCCACTGGACGAGTAGACACTTATCGTATGCTGGGAGGCTACAGCTAGTGAGCTCGGTACTATTCGCGACTCAGACGTACTGGTCGTCTATATTTCCACTACCGATGTCGGTTTGCAAGCGGCTGGAGCAGCTCATGTCGCGATTTTTGTGGTCGGGTCCATCGATGGACCACCACAAGGCAAAGGTAGCTTGGCAAACAGTGTGCAGGCCAAAGGAGCAGGGAGGGCTTGGCCTTAAGCGGGTCACAGAGTGGAACCGAGCGGCGATGCTGAAGCACATTTGGCACCTCTTATCGGATCCAGAGGACTCAGTATGGGCTCGCTGGGCTAGGACGTATCTCTTGAGAGGAGAATTCTTTTGGCAGGCTCGACAGCCGGATAGGTGCTCCTGGATCTGGAGACGACTACTGACACTGAGGCACCTTGTTCGACGACTCATTTCCTGGCGCATGGGGGATGGCAGCAGGATTTCCTTCTGGTTTGACACGTGGTCCCCATTGGGTCCTTTGGTGGATGTCTTTGGGCGTGAGGATATCGAGTGCTCCAGGATCCCTTCTAGGATCTCAGTGGCGGATTTCTTTGCTGATTCGAATTGGCGGAGCTACATTGAGGGAGGTGATGTGCGTATTCATCGGCATAGGCGAGCGTGCTTTGACAGATTGCGCGAGCTGCTACCTGCCGGTTGTTATCCATTATCAGGTACTTCTGATCGGCTTATCTGGTCTTTACGTCCTGATGGAGATTTTACTATCGCCTCTGCATGGAGACATATCCGTAAGGATCACCAGGTTGTTCCTTGGGCTAGTTTTATCTGGGCTAAGGGTATGTTGCCGCGGTTCTCGTTCATCCTCTGGCTGGCAGTTCAGGGGAGGCTATACACTTTCGACATGCTATTCAGCCTAGGGGTTTCATCTTCATCTACATGTGCACTTTGTGGTTCGAGGGGAGAGAGGTTAGACCACCTTTTCTTTACATGCAGTTATTCAGCGGAGGTTTGGTTGTATACTGTTGGTCGGGATGTTGCGCCGAACATTCCGCGAAGGTGGTCTGCTATAACTGAGTTGTTGTTCTCGCCGGCTGGGGTCACACTTCGAAGGCGTCTATCTTTTGTTCGGATGCTGGGAGGATGCGTTTATTACCTATGGATAGAGCGGAACAAGCGCAGGGCTGGCGAGCGTTTGCTTCCTCCTAGGACACTTGCCTCACTTATTCTTTCCTCGCTACCTCGGTCGTAGTGTGATACTTTATTTGGTTACGTATTTAGTATACGTAGATATGGTGCTGTGGTGTTTGTTTTCCGGGGGTATGCCCCTGTGATCTTTGTACATATTCTTATTGGGTTATAGAGTATTACTTATTAAAAAAAAAAATAGTTTGTGCCATTCTCTTGGATTTGCACCAACCATTTTCTGAATATTGTTCTTTATGAGTTTATTGGTAGCTTCAGCCTGTCCATTCGCTTGGGGATAATAAGGTGCTGAGTTAGTGATTGAGAAACCAAACTCCGTAGCGAATTCTCGCATTTTCTCATTATTGAAAGCGGTGCCATTGTCCACTACAATATTCTGGGGAATTCCAAATCTATAGATGATGGATGATTTGAGAAAATCGATCACTTCTTATAAACCTGAGCCTCGACCCATTTAGTAAAATAATCGGTGGCGACTAGAACATAGGCGTCACCTTTACTTGAGTGCGGATGGATTTCCCCGATTATATCTAAAGCCTAAGACCTAAATGGCCAAGGCTTGATGACTGAGACCAAGTCGGACGCTGGTGCCCTTGTCACCGGACCATGTTTTTGGCACTCTTGGCATCCCCTAGCCATTTCTATGCAGTTCTTTAGCATTGATGGCCAGTAAAAACCATGTCTTTGGATAGTCCAAGACATTTTGGTGCCAGATTGGTGAGATCCGCATAAACCCTGATGAGTCTCTAACATAATTGGGGTCGCTTCGTCTAAGTCGACACACCTTAACAGGACTCCCTCCTTGGTCTTTCTGTAAAGTACCCCATCTATAAGGGTGTACGACAAAGCTTGAGTCTTAATTCTTTGGCTCGCCTTTTGTGTTGGGTCAGAAAGGAAATCGGAAATCCTTATCGCTTGTCATTATGTCCAGAGTGAAAGCGTCGCTTTGGGGAACTAGGTGGGAAACTATTTCTGAGATACAATTGCTTCCTCTTTTGGCCTTGTATCCTGAAGCCTTCTGGGCTAAGTCGTTAGCGATGGTATTTTCCCCTCGACCTACAAAGAGGAAAGTGATCGCTTCAAATCGCTCGACTAGCTTGAGGGCGACTTGATGATAGGGTGCAAGTTTCTCTTGACATATAGAAGTACCATTCATCTGGTTAATCACCAGTTGAGAGTCCCCCATCACTGTGGCTTTCTTGGCTCTCAAGGTTAATAGTTCCTTCAGGAGCGTGATCAAGGCTTCATATTCAGTCGCATTGTTGGTGTGAGTTGCCGTCAAGCGATACGCTAGACGAACATCCTTCCCTAGTGGCGAAAGTATACGAAGGCCTATACCTACACCGGATTTCGCCGAAGATCCATCAAACCAACCCTGCCAGATGTCTTCAAGGGATTCTTCTTGGTCGATTGATACAGATGGATCGTGACTCACCAAGAAGTCGACTAGAGCCTGTCCTTTCACCGACTGTTGGGATTTGAATCATAGATCATACGCGGATAACACTAAACTCCATTTACTAATTCTCCCAGTCAGTAGGGGACTTTCGAAAAAGTACTTTATGACTGGAGACTTGGTAATGACATGAACCTCTTGGGATCCAATATAATGTCTTAGCTTAGTAACAGCATAAAAGACTGACAGGCATAACTTCTCCTTAATTGTATAGCGTTTTTCTGTAGCGGTTAGTTGTCTTGACAAATAGTAGACCGCTCTCTCAGTTCTGTCTTCCGCCTCTTGGGCTAACATGGCTCCGATGACTAATTCAGTCGTTGCCACGTAAAGCAGATAGGGCTTTCCTATCCGAGGAGGGGCAAGCACAGGCGGCTTCATTAAATATTTCTTTAAGCCTTCAAATGCTTTTTGGTGTTCGTCGCTCCACACAAAGTTTCCCTTTGCCTTTAGTAAAGTCGAGAAGACTTCTGTCCGTCCAGCGACGTTACCAATAAATCGCCTGAGATAATTGACATTTCCTAAGAAAGCCTGTAACTGCTTCTTGTTACTTGGAGGGTTCAATCTTTGAATGGCATTCACTTTGTTCTGGTCGACTTCTATGCCACGTTGATGAACTAGGAACCCTAAGAAATGTCCTGCTCTTACTCCAAAAGCACATTTGAGAGGGTTTAGTTTGAGCTGATGCTTTCTCATTTGGATGAAAGCATTCCTAAGATCATTAACATGCGACCTCTCGTCTTTTGATTTGACCACTATATCATCTATGTATACCTCGACTGTTTTGGCAATCGAAGCATAAAAAATGGCGTTCATAGCTCGTTGGTAGGTTGCACCAGCGTTTTTAAGCCCAAACGGCATGACTACCCACTCGAAAATGCCTAAAGGACATCTGAACGCGGTTTTATGGATATCTTCCTCAGCCAAGAAAATTTGGTTATATCCTGAGAAGCCATCCATGAATGACATAATTTGGTGCCCTGCAGTCTTATCGACTAAGTCGTCTGCAATGGGCATGGGATATTCATCCTTTGGAGTAGCACGATTTAGGTCTCTGAAGTCAATGCAGACTATAATCTTGCCATTCTTTTTTATGACAGGGACTATGCTGGATATCCATTCGGTGTACCTCGATGTTCTTATATACCCAGCTCTAAAGAGCTTCCTGACTTCTTCGAATACTGCCTGAATGACTTCATGAGTCATTCTCCTTGGTGCCTGTTGGACTGGTTTAAATCCTGCTTTGATTGGCAACTTATGTTCTACAAGTCGGCGATCTAGGCCAGGCATTTCAGTATAGTCCCAGGCGAAACAGTCCTTGAATTCTTCAAGGGTAGCCTTAATAGAATTGAAAAGTTCTTTATTCATTGAAGAACTAACGAAAACGATCCGAGGACTAGATTCCTCGCCTAAATTGATACTTACAAGCGGGTCACATGGCATCATAAGTGACTCGCGACCCTAGACACCGCCTAAGTCGGTATCAATGGACTTAGATAAGCTAGCCTCAGCATTTACATTGCTTATTTGGCAACCTAATTTCCTAGACTTCCTAACATACTCCTGAAGTCGCTGGAGGATATCAGCGACTGCATAGCTTCTTCCTTCGTCACTGTCCATACATCCCTTCGTGCAGGAGTCTATCGGGCTCCAACTTCGTCGCAGCACTTTCCTGGCTTGTCGCCTCCCCCTTGTCGCCATTAGGACTGTCGTCCGTCTCGCCTCCAACCTTGGTCGGGACTACTTCCTGCAGGACCTCATCTATGTCCTTGTCCGTGAAGTCGGGCCCCCATCCTGTCGGCACGATTGGTCCCTCATCAGGCTTGGGGTGAGAGGTGCCATAGCTCACAATGAAGTCGAACTTCCCGGAGGGTTCACCTAGGGGTCCGACAGTAGGGTCTCCTAGCTTGTAGCGTTGATCCAGGGTGAGGTCCTTGATTGTCTTGCATGTTTCTGCATGTAAAATGCCCTTGTCACAACAGGAGTATTCATCAGCCCTGATAGTCTCTATTTCGGAGTCAAGCCATAAAATCAACTCCCTATGCAAAGTCGATGGGATCGCGGCGGCTTTATGAAGCCAATCGCGTCCCAAAAGCGCATTAAACGAAGGGGCTATGTCAATTACGAAGAAAGCAGTTTCCTGCTCGTGTCTTCCAACGCCTAAATGCACGGAGCATATCTCCAGGCATTCGGACTTCCTCCCATTAAAGCCGCTTACAGCCACGTCGGTTCGCACCAACTCGCTAGGCTTGTACCCAAGTAGTCTAAACTTGGTGAGTGGGATAACATTGACGGTGGCGCCGTTGTCTATTAAGACTCGACCCACCAAAACACCGTCAAAGGTGGCGGCGATGTATAACGAATGCATGTGCTGTTTCATGCGATCCGATGGTTTCCTCAGCCAGTGCAGAGGGAAGCCAGATGGAAAAGAAGTGACCTTAGGGTCCAGGGTTTTACCTTTCGGCGCCTCCGACTTATCGTTGCAGGCGAACTCTGCAGGAAAGGTGAGAGCGTTGCATCTCACAAGGGGCCTTTGTTCTGCGTTGAAGTCGCAGGGCCTGTCTCCTCGTAAAGGAGTGTAGTCGAAGCTTGAGTCCGGGTTTTCTGAGTAATCAGTAGACTCGACCCGTTCAGGCTCCGCGACTTGTTTCTCTGCGGCTTGGTTCCCTTCCGAGGGTGGCATCGCAGGGGTCATCCTAGGTCTTTTTTGGGCGTGACTTAGACGTCTTTCCTTTCTCTTTTGAGCCCTTAAGGGGGGCGCAACCTTCTTTTCCGCCTTCTGCCATTGAGACGAAGGGTTAAGGGCTTTGACGAATTTTGGTTTCTTAGAACCAAAAGGGAGTCGGCTTACCTCCACGAATCTGCCGTCGACTGGGTCATATCCCACCTGCACTGGAGTATTTCCTGGTCTATTCGAGGAAGGTTTGCTAGGGTTCGAATTACCTGTACCCTCGGGGCGGACCGCTTTCACCAGCATCTCCCCTTTTGCGGACAAGTCAACCAGCCGCAAGAAATAGTTGACGCAGCATGCTGTGCAGAGCTGGGTAATAAGTATCCGATTGTGGGCGATCAGCTTGCATTTCTGGCACAGTAGCTTCTCATCTAAGAATTGGGCGATAGGAGGTCCCCTCCGCAATTCCTGGGGGTCGACTGTCTGTGACGCATATCGAGGCCTGCGACTTGCAGCCTGTTGGGGTTGGTCTACTCCCTTATACTCTTTCGTAGGTCTTATCTCCTTGACAGGGGTAGTCCTAGTATACCCCTGCTTGACGACTCTCTGGCCGGACGAATCTATAAACTCAAGTCGTCGTGCCGGGCGTTCCGTACCCCGGGCGGCTGCCTCTCCATTCCCCCTATGCCCCTAGGAACCCCCTCTTCCTCCTCGCGAAGCCAGTCGGCGATCCACACTAGGAGGACTGTTGAGGACGTGAGAAGGTCCTTTGGGGGTAGTCAGCGACATTGCTGCTTCCTCGAAAGGGGTCAGGTCATACCAGTCTTCTGTCTTACTGTCCAACAGGTACTTCTTAAATGTGTGGCATTGGTCCGTCGTGTGAGTATCGTTCAGGTGCCAGTGGCAAAGCCACTTGTCCCTTCCCTTCGGCAGGATGAAAACCCCACGCTCAGACAGTCGCTTCATCAGGGCATTAGCCACCAAGGTCTCGCCAGTTACTTGCAAATCCTGCGAGGGTATAGCAGAGTCGTTAATGACTTCTACAAGGTTAACCTCAGTGTCAAATATATCAAAAGTGTGAATGGCCACTTCGTCGCCAAATGGATTATCATCCACCATGGCGACTTCATCGACTTCCGGAAAACAGAGTTCTTTAGAATTATATTTCTAAAGAACAGGCAGTCCTTGGTAGTGTGGGTAAAGGAACCATGCCACTTGCAATAATTCCTACTTTTTTCCCTTTCTGTCTGAGGGACTCGATGACCAGGCTTAAGCCTAATCCTTTTCTTTTGATAAAGCCAGTCAAAAATGGCGTCGACTTTATCTGTGTCGAAGGAGTATTTCCTTTCCTCGGCATTTTTCTGGGAGACTTTAGCTTTAGAATTCTTCCTAGTCAAGGGGTCACATATAGCCGACTCTCCCTTAACAAATTCGGCCACGTCAACTTCATAAGTATCGACTTGGTAGGCTCGAGTCAGCGTAGCCTCTTCTGTTAGGAGCTGATAGTACTCAGTGGCTCTCCTTGCCAAATCATATAGATCGGCAAAGCGCTCCCCTTGTAGCTTTTTCCGGAAAGGAATGGACAACGCATTTAATGCGAGGAGCAACTGGTCTTTCTCCGGTATGGGAGGCCTGCACCGTAATAAGGCCTTTCTAAGTTTCATTAGAAACTGCTCCGGGTGTTCCCCAATAGCCTGTCTAAGGCACATAACCTCAAACATCGACATGGGGGTATCGAGCCGAGCAAAGGTTTTAACAAACATGGATTGCATCTGAGTCCATGAAGCTACTGACCCCGACGGCAAGCTTGCATACCAGGTAAAGGCATCCCCGGTCAATGAGTTCGGGAAGAGCTTTAGTTTCCAGAAGTCATTCCCGGCCGCCTCGCCAAGTTGATGAGTGAAGCGAGCAATATGCTCAAGTGGAGTCATTTCATCTTCGCCCGAGAAGCGAGTGAAGTCGGGCACCCTATAACCTCTTGGTAAAGGGAAATCTCTATCAATGTACGCAGGATAAGGAGACCTGTATAAACAGGTATCATCTCGCCGAGCTATTCCGGGGACGACTTGCTCTATAGCCTGAGTTATGGCCTCTCTTAAGTCTGGGGGTACACCGCCTATCGACCCCTGCCCTGCGAGTCGAGTTGGCCTTAACGGGCTATACGGAGGCCTTTCTCCCATTGTTTGGCTCATTGGATCCCTTACATAAAATGAAGGCTCCTCACGGTGATTACTACTCCGGGGTCCAGGCTCATAGGGATCTCCAACTGCGTCGACCATTGGCTCTTTTCCAGGGTGACGAGACGGAATAAAATCCTCCCCCCTATCTGTTTCCTCTTGGAAATCCTCTGCCTCATTCCAATACGTATTCGCTGGTCGATTATGTGAAGAAGAGGGTCGACCAGGGGGAACCAGATTCCCGAGTTCAAAAAGAGCATTCGTCCTTATCTCAGATTGCTCAAAAGTCACGTTACGTGGCCTTGAGCAGTCCGACGAGCGTCTGCCATGAATGTAGACTCCCTAAAGGGGGCCTCTCTCATACGAGGTCTCACTCTTTCCTCATCTCTCGGGCCAAAAAGACGCCCTATTAGAGTTTGGACATCCATCAGAATACCCTTCATATCAGTCAACTCCTGACGCACATCCTCCAATTCCTTGTGGAACTCCAGTCTCGAAATAAATTCGGACGGGGCATGTGAATCAAAAGTGGACTGGTTTGTAGCTGTCTGGCCTCCTAGGGCCGGCGCTTCCAAGTCCATTCTCGGAGGAAGTTCCTGGTCTTCCCCATCTAAGGGATTCTGAGGCTCATGGCCAGTAGTACTTCGAGTATTTCTCGGCATTTGAGACTTCTCCCACTGTGGTCGCCAAAAACGTGTTCGCCTATAGAACGGATCACGTCGGAAATATTTGGCAAAGGACTCACATGAATTGAGTTGTGGTCGCCAGTAAGAAGATGCACAATTTTATTTGAAATAGAATGCAAGTCTTACAATCTTAACGCATTAAGAACAAGGGCTTACAGCCATCAAAAATGAAAAGGGGCAAGTGGTGACAACGATGTGGAATCCTGTGACGGCGGAGAACTTGTGACGAAGGCCTTGGAAGCTCGCTCCGTCGGTGGTGGTCGCTGGCGGGAAGCTGTGACGAAGGCCCTACGAGCTCACTCTGTCGGTGGTGTCGCTGGCTGGGGTTGACGACAAAGGCCCTACGAGCTCACTCTGCCGGTGGAAGGGGAGTTGACCTATAAACCGGGTCAAGGTATCTAATTCCTAAGGTTGACGAACAAACTTCAGAGCTTTGGCTGTGTATGGTCGTGTCCTTATCTTGAAAAATTCCTCTGCTATTTATAGAGGACTTGTACGTGTTTAACACGTAACAGATAGATCGTGTTATAGACCGTGAACTCTAATATCGTGGGAGTGTCTCAACAACCTCCTTGATATATGGGATCACATTCCTGGATATTAGGATCAGTTACGATCCTTAACAAACGTGATTGAGAATGAATAAATTTATTCCAACCTTGTCGACTTGACTGATCTGTACGGACTACGACCGACTTGGTCGACTTATCCAGAATTCTGTCGACTTCACTCTACTAGTAGACTCAGTTATCGTTGAGTCATCTTGGCTGGCTTTGATTAAAAATGTGTTCCTTCGTTGTGAATCGACCTAGTCGACTCCGTTCATAAGTCGACCTAGTCGACTTCGTCGTGAGTCGACCTAGTCGACTTCGTCGTGAGTCGGCCTAGACGACTGTATCTTGGGCCGACTCGGAGTGTGACTTGAGGGATTACTGGGCTTTTGTTCTAAGCCCAGGCCCAAAATTATTTGCCATGTCAACAGTATCTGAAATTTTCGAATCGAAATTTACCGCAGTCACTTTTATTAAAAGACTTACTCACCGTACCTAAATCTCTTTCCCGGATTGAGTCTAAGTTACGTACATATAAATATTATGAATATTGTGTTGATGATAAATCTCTAATGTTCTTCTCATAAATAAAAATACTAAATTTTAGAAATATATTGAACTAGGACACCCCTAATGTACATTGCTTATATATTTCATCTTAGAAAATAATAATATAATCACATTTAACTATTTTAATTATATATAGTAGTAATAATAAGAATATGGATATTTCAACTTAACATAGAAAAATTACATAAAAATTAAAATACATGAATAATAAGATTTAGTATGATAATGTTCAAAACATGTTGGGTAATAATACAACGGACCGAAGTAACAAAAAAGCCTATGCTGACAAAATACAAAATAACCACGTGATAAACTAATAAGAATCTTTTAAAGAAAGAATATTTGTAAATTAAAAGATGGCATATGAATTTTAACAAAATAATGGGTATGACAAGGGAATTAGTAGTACAAGGAAAAAGACAGCTCCGGCAAGAGGGGGGGGGGGGGGGAGGGGGGGGTGATTGGGGTCGGCCGATCAATGACACCCACACGCCTCCTGTTTGTTATTGATGTGGAACCTCACGCAAACATTTATCATTTTGAATCGAACTGAACGACCAAATCAGTAGGTCAGTTACAATACAACTTTGCTCGAAGAATCAATGTCTCGGACTCAGTTTTTAACACCGGGTTCGTTTATAAAAATTGAGTTTCTTTATTTTTTATATAATTAACTCGACGTTTTTAATACTAAAAGTATTTTTTACAAAACATACTTCAAAACAAAACTCAACCAAACCGGCCCTCAAACAAAAACACAAAATAAAATAAAAATAAAAATATAAGATAATTAAATACTGTATTTTACTATTTATACACATGACCAAAGTTACTTGTAATTATTATAGTCGCATCAAAAAATCATTCTCATTTTTCCCCGCAAAAACTTCGTTGGACTGGACTTATTGAGACCGGGCAGTGCAAGCCAGTGGGCCCCTACAAGCCGAGCCATAAATGACTAGCTTCGGCTTGGTTACCTCAAGTATTTCGTTCCCTTTCCTTTTTAACTTTGTTGGACGAATGGACAACTCTTCCATTTAATTTTAATCGAAACCCTTTAACTTAGGAAGAATCCGATTTCCAACTGTTCAAAAACACTCGGAATCTACCTTACACACGTGATATATATATATATATTTCAAACTTCATACCGAACAGCTTGCCGAACTGTGGCTCCACATGCATTGCACTATCCTTTCCTGTTTTCACACTTCCTTTCATCATTGTGGTTGCAATGGAGCGTAGAGATTCGATCCAGAATGATCACGACTGAGCCTGTGGAAAAGCTGAAACAGCAATCGGCATGTGGACCTGCCTACCGTCCAGAATTTCCCCACCATGACGTTGCCGAGGATGATATTTTTCCTAAACCGGGGAAAAACCTCGAAGCTGCTCGAGAGATTTTGATTGGATGGACTTTAGACAACGGACAGCCTTGTGTGAGGGAGGTTATGACTGAGTACGGGGGAGTTGTTCAGAGTTCCATAAGCTTAACAGCATTCCTGGAGTAGTGGAGTATGGAACACTACTTTAACATGCGTTATCAGAAGAATTATCTCTTCCCACCTTGGTTGAACATGATATGTTTTATGGGATCGGGCCTGCGAGGCCGCACATGATCGATCCAGGTTTGGCTTCTGCCCATCTTTCATTTTGGGCCTCGCATGGTGTTCACTTCCACACCGTCAAGCGGCACCGCCTGCTAGCCTAGAACACCCCGTTGAGGGTTGTGGTTTTCTTGTGCCCTTGGTAGAAGGGAGGCAGGTACAACAAGTCGAATTGCTGACCTCATAGGAAGTCCTCGCCTCGATGTTGCCGGACAGATTCAGGGCCCTGAGAGGCTAGGCCCATGCCCATGAAGAAAGATCTGTCGAGTGTGCGAACGCGAGCGGGCACTTGCAAACAGCATCCCAATATTAGGCAAGCAAGCGAGGACAATGAGCATGTGGTTTGTGGAGCACAAGTCAAGGAGTAAGCAAAGACAAAGGGCGAGTATGGAGGATTGTGCACGGTCGAGTAACCCGGTAATGAGTACCCACGACTTCAAGACGTGAAACCTACAAACACTCACGTCCCCGCACCAGCCTGCAAATTAAGGGTCTCACTCCACGATCCTCAACAATTACGAAGAATCCCACGACCTGACACAAACAGTCGACAGTTACCACTTGCATCACTCGTGATTTCCATCGGTTCTTATTAAACGTGACGGTTTTTTGTCATTAGTTTAATATAAACTAAGGTTCTTATTCTTTTTCGCGGTTACATAAGGGAGGATTCCGAAATCAAACCCCTGCAATTCGTGTTCAGATATTTATGATGCTTTGCTTTTCGAACGAACAAGATCACGTGACGAGTGTCGAGGTTGCTGACCATGAGGTTGAGGCCAAGACCATAGTCGAGGAGAGGTTGAATTGGGTGAGGCCAGCGCCGATGACATGGAATTTGACGATGTTGGACCGAAATATGAGCCAGAAGAGGAAGGCGAGGAGAACCTGGAGGATAAGCTGCTGCACGGCTGGGGACGGCTGGAGGAGGACGGGCCGTAGAATGCCCGTTGAGGTGCGATGAGGCCACTTTGTTAATGTTAACCTCGGGTGGGTGGAGATTTGATTGTGGCTTTGGTTGACGCCGTTGTGGGGATGGTATTCAAATGACTCAGTTTATTTATTTTAATAGAATTATATTCTCAATCCAAATGATATATTTTTTTATTATTCGAGAGGTCAATTTTATTTATATTCTTCTAAGGTATGATTGTCGATAAAATGATGGGATTTGCCGATTTGGTTTTACTGGGTTTGTCAACTATATAAATTATTAATAATTTGGTATATACTTGATAAAAACAAATAGTGGAGATATATATTCAATCAGATTGGAAGTTTCTTTAACGGACAGCGAAGATAATCCCATTTCTTAGGTGGGCGGAAACTGAGGAATGAGCGGAACCGAGCTCGAACACTAATACTTTATATCTTTCAGAGTGTATAACGAACTATTTAGCATTAGCATTTGAGCTACCGAACATTATATCCTTATTTAGGTTCGCAAATGGTTTAAATTCTAGAGCTTTTTTTCGAACCATTTTGATCACTTATGCCGAAGTGGGGCATGTCGTGTATACCTTGCTTGCAGCTTAAGCTGTCGATATACATCGGTGAATTGGGTTCCTACAACTTTTTAAGGAATCTTTGGACAGCGAAGGAGGAATCTCTCCTTTCCCCGATTATTTGATGGGTCTTTTAACTTAAACATGGGGTGGGGATATCGGCCCAAAGAAACCCGTCGGAGTATCGGGGCGAGATGGCCCGATTCGTTAGATACCATGAGGTTTGAGAGTTGATGATCCCAAGAAATGACACATTTGCATTCAATTTTACCACCTAACACACTGACCGAATGGTAAATACCAGGGTGAGAGTGATTCCTCTTGGGCAGAAATGTGGTAAAAATCTCCAATCTACACACACTTTTAAAATTATGTGGCTGGCTGACCCATTCGTGATGTCAGAAGATAAGGAATGGACTGTTCCCCTAAATTGGAAGAGTCTCCCCATCCCCTCCAACCCCCCATCACATGATGTGCAGATCTGTGCTCCCTTGTCGGAACGACTAAAGACAAACAACCACCCAACTTCAGACTTCAATTCATTGCACGAGACAAGGCTACTCGTTCGAAAGATTTGGGCAAAAATGGGTTTTGAGTGTGTGATCTAATGGAGATGGAAGTAGTTTGGATTCATTGCCCTTTTCGGACAAGCTTAGCTTTCTTACAATATGGTAATTTATTATCCACGACCATCTATCTGATCCCTATGCTTACACGGTGGCGCTGCACTTGACCACGTACTCCCTTAGGATCCCCGCCCCACCCGTCGACTGCCCACCCTTCATGGCGAGGTACGCTGGGCACTTCACGAAGAGGTGGTACCTCCCGCTCGTGAACGTCCCGACTTTCCACCGCACCCGCCCGTCGATCTTCACCACCACGGAGAGGTTCCCGATGGATGCATCCTGCCCAAGGGAGACGGAGTTGAAGGGCGCGACGGGGACTTCCGTGCCCCCAACGAAGGGAGACCAGACGTCCGTCTCCTTGTGTCCCTGGTAGGACGGCGGGAGGGACGTCGGGAGGGTGATCTGCTGGTCCCGGTACGTGAGGTAGAGGTCGAGGTGGTCGTAGTAGATCCCGATCCTCCGGTTGGGGTTGTGGGAGGAGATGGTGACGTGGAAGCTGGAGGTGAGGATGTTGGGGATGGAGGCGTTGAAGCCGTAGACGGTGACGTCCTGGAGGATGAACCTGGGCTTGTGAGGGTGGAGGACGGCGTAGACGAGGACCACTGTCAGGAGGAGGAGGAAGTTGAAGACGAGGAGGCAACCGCAGACGGTGCGGAGGGTGCTCCGTCCGCCCTCGTCGTCGTGCTTGTTGCAGCCCCCTGCCATGGCGAGCGAAGGCTCTCGGGAGGGGAGGGAACAAAGAGGGATGCGGTCAGTAGTACGAAATGAATAATGTGGAAGAAACAGTAGACGAACCCTTTTGGATACAAATGATTTTATTACATTATTATTTCGAGGTATGAAATATCATTGATTGATGTACATTTAATGGCAGGCTTTGGCCTTTTTCTTTTTTGTGTTCTGTCTTCTAGTCGGAAAAAAAAATCATATGGAATTAAACTTTATAAGTTAGAATTTATAAAAATAATTCATTCGATTTTTAAAGATTCCTTTTAAGCTTGTGACCTTGGAAAAGTGTTCGAATTTTTTTTTTCTAAGGATTTTGTTAACGATGCCCTTTAAATTCAGTAATTTAGCACCATTAATGTCATTATGTTTCTTAACAAGATACCCGCTAAAAAAAACACTTTCTTAAAAAGTTAAATTTTAATTTTAGACAAATTTAAATTTATAAAATTCAATTTCCAACTGTCATTTTTTAAATTTCAAAGCTACGTTTTTCTGTTAAAATGTAACAAAGCTATCTCTTTTTCTTGATTCAGAAAGTGTTGGTCGCGAGTGCGATCAAAAAGATAAAGTTGTTTGTCTACTTTTTCGGGGGACATAAACTGTAAGAGTGTGCGAGTGATGGAACGGTGATTAAGGATTGAGAGAGTCCGGCCTTTCCTTTTTCTCAAGACACTTAAAAGAAAATTTGAACACCCAACAAAAACGTTCAGCTTTACATCCTCTCTTTATGAAAAAAAAGATGTTTTTCCTTTTCTTCTTGGGATTGGGTGGGAGAGTGAGACTTTGTTAAACAATTAAGCACCCACCAGAAAAGCCACTAGGACTACCCCTCCTTTCTTTTCTATTTAGTATTTCATTTCATGCGTCGCCCCCCCCCCCCCCCCCCCCAATTGGGAATTGCATAAGATCGTCAGTTTATCGATGCCCCCCCTGGCCCATAGACAACATGGGGAATCCAGCTTCGGCGACGTTTGTTCGATTTTAGTGCGTGTAATTTTCGAAAGATCGTCGTTCACTTTTAGTCGATGATTACGATTTTCGTAAGCAAAATAAAATGAGAATTTAACTCACCTCGTACTTGACCGCATTCCCCGAACACGAGACTTTCCAACCACTATGGCTCGTCCACCACAGCCGATGGCGGTATGCCACCGACATCCCCATCGATATATCGAACGACATCTCTCCCCGCTCTGCCTGTACATCTGCATCTCAATGATCACGTACTCTGCTACCCATAGGTCCTTACGCTCTGCCGTCACATTCACGCTCAGGCTCGCTCTCCCCTTCGCCCTCAGTTCGGACGCGTCCATTTCGCCGCACGACATGTACAAGTAACTGTAATAGACGCAGGTTGGAACCCTCTTGAAGGTGGCTTTCATCCTCGCGCTCGGGTTCACGACGGTTACGTTGACTTCCCACTGGACTGTTAAGGCCGTGCCAGACGTTGAGTAGTTCGACACGGAGAGCCGCATGACTGTCACCACTGTGTTGGTGATTTGGCTCAAGTTTGATATGAAAAGATTTCGAAAGAAATATCATATCTTTCGGAGTATGATATGATTATTTAATATTTGATTTCTTTAAATTATTTTTGGAGTTATAAACAGAGTTGTGTCTATAAAATGATATATCAATGCATTTTGATTTCTTTTAATAAAATTAGAAAGAGAGCTTTTGCTATTAGTTGGTTCCTATCGCAAACACCTATATCCAAGAGTTACAGCGTATTTTCACTCCCGTATATCCATTCCCGTACCAAAATTAACCCGCCACACTGGAGCCCAAGGTTGGAACGAGCTGCGGACCACAGCAAAGACTATTGATGAGACCACGATGACGGCGACGGGGGCACCCACGGCACATCGTCGGGAAAAGAAGGGTCGCCGCAGACGGGGAGGGGGGATCATAAGCGGTGGGGGTTGAATTTGAGCACGGTCGTGATTCCTTGGATATCCCATCACGGGTGGGTAGCCCGTGACGGGCTCCACGGGGCGGGCATCCGCGGGCAACGGGGGAGCGGACAGTTGCGGTCGTGGGCGATCACGAGCGGGTGCTGGTTAGTTCCACTTTATTGTAGTGATGAAAATTGGGCGAAGAATGTTAAGACAAATAGTTCAGGACTGAATGCAGAGACAGAAACGGTCATTGTTAGACACATACGTCTGGGATTAATAAAATATTGATAAGAAAACATCGTACGGAGATTCCTACGACCAGCGAAAACAAGACTGTGTGTCGTGTTTGCGGGAGAGGGTAACACGGCTTTGCATGTGGACACTCAAAACGGAGGGATGCTTCCGGCCGGCAATGGGGCATGGGTTTGGATTATGTAGTTGCAGGTTACACTGGGGTTGTAAAGCTAGTGTCAGGGAGAACACATTCTCCTGGAAATGACGACCTCCCCTTTGTCCACTATTTGGTCGAGTATAAACACTCTGTGGTATCCTTGTGTTAAACAAATAACTATAGTGAGTGCCCGAGTTGAGACTCGGATCAGTGGCCCTTTAAAGTCGATTCGACGTTGGCAGAGGTTTGCGGCTGCACTTAACTTTGGCACAGTTGTCTTTCTTCCAGTTCGGCCACACCTGGAATACGGTGATGGTCACAATGTCCCCACCTTGCTACTCAACCTTCATGCTGGAGAGGGAGTAGCTTGGTTTGGCTTGTCGGCTAGGCTCGAGAGATTAGAGTCTTGATCAGGCAATCGGGGAAGGCCAAGCTGAGATAAATGTCGGTAACGTGCCCGGCATCGCTAGTCTATATATAGGAAAAGAGCACCCATGAGTGGTGGGGAAGCAATTGTCCCCATAAGCTCACAATGAATCAATCTTTACATAGCAAAGAGGCATATATCTTTCTTAGATATATGATGATACCTTTCCAGGACGTTTTACATGTTAACATGATCCAAGATACTCTAAGGATCAGGCTAACAAATATGAACTTGAAACGCAATGTGATAGCAGTTCAGCCCCATTGGAGGAGTAGAAATGGTAAATATACAGTACATTCCGGCAAAGGGCTAACTCCCAGCAGAAGAATTCAGAGGAGGGTCGATAACCTGAAGAAGCCCCACAGAGAGCCTCCTTGTTAGCTCCTCCACGGAGACCTTCACCACATCCTTCCTCATACCACTTCCTATATCGGCGGCATACCGGCTGACGCAATACACCACAACAGCAGATGCAGCCATCCCAAATATGTTCGTCGTAACGAGCCTCAGGGGAGTTGATATAATTGCGGCAATAGGACCGCCGATGATCGATGCGGCTTGGCCCCCCGGTCCGATTGCTCCCTGATCCAGAACCAACAGCCCTGTCTTGCAGTAAATTGCAAAGTCCTCACAGTTGTTCTTGAACACGTTGTAGCATCCGAATCCGTTCTCAAGCAGGTACTTCGCTCGGTGGACCACCATGTCATCTGGGTCTGTGACTGCCTGAGTGCAGGTTCCTCCACGAGCCTTCGCGATGAAGAAGGCGGGGTTGACGTTGTACTCAAAGCGGTAAAGGAACCCCCCAGAGAGGAAGCAGTCCAAGCAGGAGGACATGACACCATGGCCTTCATTTGGAGTTGTTGTGCAGGTTGGGCAGACAACGAAAGTATCGGATGATCCCGAGCTTATCAAGAGGGTGTCTATGAATGTTCCGGTCCCAACTTCTCGTCCACGGCGCGTGAAATGCACCACTTTGTTATCCCCAATGTAAATGCCTGTAGTAGTATAGCCAAACTGTCATATATCAATGCATACCTTAAGAACTAAGAAGTAAATGGGCCATGATCAAGCATACTATCTAACGACTTATGTTCACAACGACAGAAAGAGACTCTACATACTCACAAAGCATAAACTGGAAAAGAAAAAAGCCGACTTTGGATATTCACAACAATACAGCCATATTATTGATACTTATAAGCCAAAGGGAGAGGCATTGTGATCAAGAAAACAGATCCAAGTTCCCATTATCAGTTAGGCAATCTGTCAATGCATTCACTTTCATTTCCTTTACCAACCACCTAGCTTTATTTCATTCCGTACCAACAATTGCATTCCAATCATAAGGAGAGAACCGTTGCAACCACTCCAACAGTCCCATGAGAATCCCCGTAGCTTCACTTAGCCAGAAGAAGAAACAAAATGCTGCTGTTAAGCTATTGTGACCACATGAAGCGTCCAAGAATCCTCAGGCCGCAGAAAAAGCGCCTCAAATCTACCTACCTCAAAAGACTGGTTATTGACATCTAATTTCATTGCCAAGAACTTGCCTAACAGCCATCTCGAAGATACCGTCCCCTCCCCACTCCTCCAACACCACCACGAGGTGACCAAGGCATTAATTTCTTGAACCAACATTGTTCAACGACTTGCACTTCAAAGGTGGGTTAGCTACTAACTAATCAATCATCCCAATATCCAAGGCAAACTGAATTGCACTTAAAAGATGAACATGGCCTCCAAAAAGACCTTCAAAGCAGACAAAATTGGCAACCGAACAAATCCGGCTCTATCCTCCCACTTTTGCCTTGGGACACATTCGTTATCAACAACAAAAAAAGACAACGTAAACCGAGTCTACCAAGGAAGGAACTCTGGGAAGGAAATGGAACCGAAGAGAGAAAGAGCAAGAGAAGGAAAGGAGAAGGAAACCATGGTGACCGTAGAGGTAAGCAGCCCTCCAAGAATAGATGTGATCCCCTGGCTGCAGGCTCTCCCTGCTAACTCTGCACCAATAATTCCCCCAACCCAACCCAACCCAAATTGTAGTAATCAGCAACTCATACACATCAATGCAAAAAATCATCCCCTCCAACCTAACATCCAAAAAACAAAATCCAGTAAACAGCCCTAAAGTCCCAATCTTTGCTCACATTTTCCATAATTCCGGAGCAAACGAAACAAACCCATTTCCACCCAGAATCAATAAAACCAAGGGAACCTTAAAAGGGGGCAGAAAAAAAAAACACAACGAGCGAACGACAGTAATTGGGAAGTACCGGTTGGAGAGAAGGCCCATTGCCTCCCGACCCCTTTCCGAATAACCGCCCGGGGGCGGGGGGGATTGGAGCTGAAAGGAGGAAAGCTTCTTAACTTTGCTTCCTTGCGAAGGGAAGGGTGAGACGGCGGGTCCCACCAGAGGTCCCGAATTCAAAAGGCAGTGCATGTTCCAGAATAAATTTTAGAAAATATTTTTAATTAAATGCAGCAAATATTTTTTTAAAAATTGATATTTAAAAATCCCGAATTCAACCCGGGAAACCTCGAATTCGAATCCCATCTTTTTTAATATCAAATTAAAAAGCATTATTCAAAGACGCTTGGGACATATTTAGCGAAGGGTACCTGATTTGGGTGTTGGGTTCTAATTTTTTAAGGCCTCGAGCAAACTCTCACGGGCCCCTTAAGTTCATCCGACTTATTAAAAATTTAACTGGACTTAGCCAGGCCCAATCCAACGATGTCAGTCAATATTCACGTCAAACTAGTAGTAGTCCCCTAAGGCTCCATTGATCGATCGCCCAGGAAGTTCCTTCTTGGGACTCCCCCCCCCGGCGCAAGTCTACGTTCGTACACGTTAATACCAATGAAATCATTATTATTATTTTTCATACGAATTAGCTTCCATTCAAACAGTTTATGCCACACGACTTTGCTGACTGATTGGATTATTATCAAACCAAATTCTCTCGTACGAACATATCAAATCGTCGGCTCTTAGTAATATAAGACACCGAAGACTTGACATCGATGGCAGAAACCTTAACATTTTTTAAATTTTGAATCGCGAAGACTTATTATTTTACTTATTGAATCATTAACTTATATTTTTAGTGCAACAAAATATTTTTCAAAGGAGGGAAATGCTTATTGTGAGATTAGAAAATTACAGCGATGCACGCCCTTCCATAATTAAATTTGGGCGAGTTTCATCTGTTCATATGTCAAATATATAAATCGAGTGTGTATGAGAAAAATAAAATGCATGAAAAAAATAAATAAAAGAGATAACACGAAAATGGTGAGAAACTTATACTTTTGTCATCTTTCGTCTTCGTCTTTCATTTCCTAAAAGCATCGTCCAGGGACAAATCAAAATCCCTCCAGTTAGGTATTATGTAGCTCTCCTCCTCCTCCTGACCTTCCAACCCGAAAACCGTCGGCAAGAACTCTGGCTCCTCGAAGCCATGAGTCGCCGTGTCGTTCTGTGAATCCGGCCATGATATAACCTCCTCGTTCGGCAGAGGCGGCAATGAGTAGTTGCCGAAATCGATGCCGTCACATTCTAGGGTTCTCTCGTGGGACATATCGGTGGCACCGAACCCCACGTGATACATGTGGCGCTCGGCGTTCATGTTAGTCTCTGCGAAGAAGTTGGACAAAAACTCACACCCGAGAAGCTCGGTCCCGCCGAGAAACTCGATGTCCGGATCAACCTGCTTCTCGTTCGGCATAAATTGGGGGACGAACCCGTCGCCTCCTTCTTGATCTGCCTCAAGGCCGCCCTTTGACTCCGGCTTCTGGTTCAGGTAATTTGCGTATACGAGTGCGAGATCAATGTGAGAACCATCTGGTGATGCAGATGAGCCAGTTGTTGAGTCGAAGCATTGTGCTTTTATCAACCCTCCATTTCCTCCGGATCCATAGCCCAAGGTAGCCCTCGAGGCGGCCTCAGCAGTCGAGACCCTAATCGACCTACTCCGCCTGTTTTTCCTACAACCTCCGCCGATGGGGACGTTCCTAAGAGACCCGCCTTTTGTCCAGTACCTCCTACAACCCTTGCAGAAGTACCTCGGCTGAGTGAGACTGTAGTTGTTGTAGTAACAAAACTTGGTGTTTGACGATCCGCAACGCGGGCAGCTCGGCGATAAGTCGATATTCGCCGTCCAAACCCTTTCCATACCCCAACCACAGCGACAGAAATGAGGAAAGAAAAAGGAACTCCCTCAACCAGGACGACAAACAAGGAACGGAGAGGAGAATAAACTTCATGGGAAATAAAAACTAGGGTTATGGAGCGTTTCCATGCACATGCACATGGGGGAGAGAGAAAACGCGAAAACGTAAGAGGCGTGCGGCCATGCGCACTCGTGGGGGGGCCACGAGAGTGAGTGTAAAGGCTAAGTTAAGATCTCGTGGGGACCGTCAAGTACGAGAAGGATGTTGGGAGGATCGGCAAGCACCGGCGACGGCTACATCTGCGCTCTATGCGTTCCCCCGTTCCACCACGTGGATCTACTCTATTCGAGGGTGATCGGCTTAACACTAATGTATAGCCCAAGCAACTTCATCGAGGGGAGGAAACAATGGTTACGTGCATGAGGGGACACGAAGTTGGGGATTCACCTAGAAGTAATAATATTACGGGCACCAGTTCATTAAACTAAAGAAAACACAAACAATAAAAATATAATTAAAGATGGTAAGTTTACGAACTTAGAGTTATAACTCCAAGGTCTCATATGAAACGTGAGCCTAAAGTTTTGTTCTTTTTTTCCCCCCATCGATTTCTTCTCCCGAGCTGAAGTTCAATCACGGCGTGCGAACGTCGTTATATGCACGGGAAAGATGGAAAACAAAATTAAATAAATAAATGCACGTGGGGGAGATTGAACAAAATGGAGTGTAGTGGAACGATTGAGTTATGTACAAGGAGGAATGTCTCTTTCCCCCACTATTCCCTTCCTTTAATGAGCAAAGGAGGAATGAATGTCTTCACCACCACCATCTCTTCTCTCCTCAAACAAAGAAAATGAGATCTTGACCAGAAACGATCGCCTCGGATCGTGTGCTTCCATCCTTGGATCCAGTATTTGATTCACGAGCCTTTACGACCCCTTGGAGGGCCACAGATAATGTAATATGCGAAACGAGCGTTGATAAACGAAGCATGTACTAGCGAAGTTACCGGCGCCAGTGTATGAATGGCTGAGTGATTGATTGTAGCGAGAAGTCGGTGCGTCGCGAGTTAAGATAAACGAGGATACGTTACTTCGGGAGTAGAGTAAGTGACTTGTATGATACGAGTTCATGTCAGATTGCGGAGGGGGGAGGGGGGAGGTTTTGGTTATTTGGATGCTGCTTGATGGTAAAGGAAAGTTGAAGAAAGGGGGAAGAGGGAAGTTGACATTTGATTAATAATTTGAGGGAATGATTCGCGTCGAGTTACGTATGATTACATCGCACGATTTCATGACTCAAGCGCGACTTTAGTGAAAAATTCCAAATTGATTGCCAAAAGCATTTCCTCATGCTTAAACCCTAGTTAAAAGAACTACTTGCATGCGATTTCTAAAGCTTTTAGAGCAAAATAATGTAGAGTCGATGACTGAGGGCGTATCGGCCGACCAACACTTATAATCGTTGTGACGTGACCTACCCTTGAAGGGAGGTTATCGAACGATACAAGCTACTACTCGCCCGTGGAGATGCTTGAATCAAAAGCGTGATGATGCTGTAGCAGGACGAAACAAGTACCCTCTCCATGCATTTCAACGTATTTTCAGGTAAAAGGCCTAATAGGAAACTCCAGGGCGAGAATGCCCCGGCTCGTCCTCTCTGATGGAAAAGACATTAACGTGTCATGGACATTCATGAGTTCAGACAATGGCGGAAACTAGCATGAGAAAATTCAGAAACCCTCGATGGGCTGCTAATATGGAAATCTAGGAGGGGTAGCCAGATTGTTCCGAGCATCGTCTTGTTTATTTCTAGCATTTCCTCAGTAATCTACCAACAGCTGAAAACATGCTAATTACCATAAAATTATTACATATTGTCGCCTGCGCCGAATAAATCGAGCTTAGTAATTGTTCGCAAAAGATGATACCGCTGAAGAAGTTACAAGCAAAGACTCCAGTAAGAAGATCCCGAACTATTTCCTCTGCAAATTCTCTGTTATGGCTGTGTTCAGACCAGTTTAAGCGTGCATACCTCGACTAAATAGCTTTCTTCTGTAATTACTCACAAAGCATAAGTACCGGGAACCAAGGTTGGGTGGGAAACACTCGGGATAGAGTCTGGGTCTGAACATCGAATCTAATGGGACTTTGGAACAAATGTAAAGGAGTGCACAACTGCTACTGAAAGTCGAACCATGTAATGGAAGGACAAGAAACCTTTTCTTGAATCTCTTGGAAAAGTTGTCTGGCTCTGGCCTTGTCCAGCCACTTAGATTATGTCTTCACACCGATGCAAGAATCGCTCCATCACCTGTCAGGACAGATGCATTCTGTGTTAGTGTGTGCACGTATGTGCCAAGACACTTTGTAATATATGTGAATAGTTGTTAATAAAGGCAAGTATTTATTGTTTATTAATTACTTTTCTGCTCGTAATTAATTTATGGTAAAGTCTCATAAATTGATTATTTGTCAATATAAAATTGTCCTTGATCGGATAGATGCTTAGATGGGACATAAACATCTAGATCAACGCCGAGTATAACTTAGGTCGAGTTAGACCAAGGGATGGATATTCAAGTTATACTCGGGGGTGCCTAAGTTTAGGGTACACTGGACACGACCCGTTTATAGAGAATACCACATATTAAGTGTCATTGGTCACTTCTCTTGTTGAACGAGTGTAACTGATCTCCTGACTTGAGACCTCCATTTATTCTATACGTGTAGTTGTTCACTTTGATGCCGTTAAAAGCAATCTTTAATCGGATTGTGAGTAATACGGTTATTGGGTGTGCAGCGAAGCGTAGAGAGGATAGTGTTGAGTCAATATAGGATTCATCGCTCTCTTGGATTAGAGAGTTGACATCCTGGCCTCTTGATTGAGATATTAGTGATTTTAAACACACGGCCGTGGAGGAATGTTTATCATTCAAGTTAAAATCTATTATATCTCAGAAATCAAGTAAAATGATTAATTCAGTGATGGCACATAATGCACTGAATTAATCAGGATGTCGGTGAGATGAAGAGATTGAATTACACAGAAATCGGTTCATAGCGGTTTTGGGTCATGACCAATATTCTATTACGTTGGGTGGCTGAAAACTGTTGCTAGATGGTTACCTCATTCTGTGTATGGATGTACATTGCCTTCATATATAGAACGTAGAGGGTCGCACGTAAAAGCACGTAATCACGGACATTGTTATTTAATCCTAATGGATATTAGAATTATAAATTTCAGAATTAGAATTTATTGGACTACAAATTTATTCTGAAATATCGGAAGCATAAAATTCTAGCGTTGGATTTAAGTTGATCAAATATGTCTAAGTTGTAGGCTATAATAATATAATTATAATAATTAATTATTATTATATTATTATAATATTATATTATTATAATATTATATTATTATTTTAATCTAACCTATTGAAATTAGATAGGCAGCCAATTTCGTAGCTTTGCTACGGGTTATGAATTGAATTAATTTCAATTCATAAATTGAAATGACGGTACCCTATATGGTAAGTAATCTTACCTTATAAATTGAAACGTTCGGCTTGCACAGATAGTGTGTGAGTGAGAGACGAAGATTTGCTCGGCTTAGTTCCTTCTTAACAAAAGGCATCCGAGAGTTACGAAGTCTCCGAGGACTAGCATCAATTGGAGATTGTCGTGTCCGTGTCTTGTGTGCGTGGATACTTCTAGAAGGGTCACGGTTGGGACTCTTGAAGCTCGCATTCGCAACAACAAGGTATGTTTTATTTAACGTTTTTATTCGATTTATACGTATCACAAGATCCGGGACTGTGTTTCGGACAGTATTTTTCGAAACGAGCTTCCGCTACGCCCGGTGGAAACCTATAGTGGTATCCGAGCTTTTTGTGACCGTATCGTATAAATCGATGTTTTACGTTAACAAAAGTTTTAGAAAACAGTTTCTTCCTAAATCTACTGTGGTTGAACAACAAGTAAGTTTAGACAAATTAAATAGTTGTTCAAAAGTTACAACAAATAAAAGTGTTCCAGCAAGAGTGAACAATGAACAATTCAATTGAATGATTATGATATTCCTTGCTGTGCCCACGAAACAATCTAAGAATCCAAGTGAAAAGCAATAAACTTTGATGAGAAGGACTTGATGTGCGAATCTTATCATTGATTAAGATTGCTTAGTAAAGTTTCCTAATTGTAAATATAATTGTAAGAGAAATAAAATTGCCTACGCTTATGAGAACTATAAGGGAACTTTAATTCGGCCATGACAAATAAAAGGACTCAAAGTAGTTTAACTCTGTTAATAGAGTTGGCTTGGAATTAAGACTCAAAACCTAATTCGGCCGAAGTTTTGAATTAAAATCAATAGGGTTCAATTTATAAAGAGAATTAGTATGGGGCCGAGTCTTCTGTGACCCATAATTTGAAATGCCAAAAGCATTTATCAATTTAAGTGGCCGAGGATTAAAAGGCCACAAACGATTTAATTGACAATTTGGGTCCTATAGCATCAAATTATTTTGGCCCGTAGCAAATAACTATTAGCCCAATTTAATAGGGCTTAGAAAATAAAATGGGCTTGAATAAAAATAATAATAAAAACTAAGCCCATCAATATATTGGTGAGACAATTAATTAAAATCCCCTGAATATTAAGTTAAGTTTTATCTGCCCTCCATCAATGATAATGAAAATAGTCGACGTACTTCGTGAGTCGGTACAGCTCAGTTGTGGGTTCGTGTTAGTACAATTGTAGTTTTTCATAATTTATTGATGGGTTGACTTAACTCAGATTAATTGATTTGTTAGCACAGCTAAGGTCAATTGATTTGATGGGCGAGGGGTTTAAGAAAATATTAACCCAAGTTAAGAACACCGAAGGTCACATGGATTTGTGACTGGCGAGTAGTGCCTACTTAACGATTATGGTGTGTAGGTACAGCTCAGTTGTGTGCATACTATAGGATTTGAGTATTCGGTCCCGCTAGGAATTATTACCAACTAATTCTCGAGCTTAATAGTAGGGGCTATTAGGTTTGAATAAAATAGTGGGAGTTTGTAAAAGTCCTTTATATAACTATTCACAAATAATGATTTAAAATTTTATTTGCTGTAGATGTCGACTAACCTTTCGCTGCGAAGTATTTTGGAGAAAGAAAATATCCTCCAAGGACCAAACTACCTGGACTGGTATCGTAAGCTCAAGATTGTACTGAAACAAGAAAGAAAGTTTCATGTACTAGATTTTGAGCCACCAGTAGTGCCAAATGCAGACACTTCAGAAGCAGATCGAATCATTTATGATCATTATGTGGAAGATGCTATGGACGTGCAATGTCTTATGCTATCTGCAATGTCTCCAGAGTTGCAGAAGCAGCATGAGAATATGAGCGCTAGGGATATTGATATCCATTTGCGCGGGCTCTTCCAAGAAAGTGCACGGACTGAGAGATTTGAAATCTCTCGAGCGGGTTGCGGGATGAAATTGCAGGAAGGAAACCCTGTCGGGCCTCATGTACTCAAGATGATAGGGTACATAGAGAAGCTCGCAAGTTTGGGTTCCAAGATGGATACTCATTTGGCTGTTGATGCCATTTTGTGTTCCCTGCCTCCATCGTTTGCTCCGTTCGTGATGAACTTTAATATGAACAACATGGAGAATAGTCTTGCCGATCTGTTGACCATGCTCAAGACAGTAGAGAAAGACATGAAATAGAAGACTGTTTCAAATGCAATGTTGGTGAGAAATACCAACAAGAGAATGAGCAAGGGGAAGTTCAACCCCAAGGTTAAGAAATCAAAGATGTCTGCTTACCCGGGCCAAAAGCCCAAACTGAAGAAAGGCCAACAGATTCCCCAATCTGATGAGAAGGAAGCTATATGCTTTCACTGTGGCAAGAAAGGCCACTGGAAGAAGAATTGCTACCTCTTTCAAAAGAAAAATACTAGTGGGGCAGGTGCTTCAGGTATTTTTATGATTGAATGTAATTTTTCTGTTTCATCCTCATGGGTCCTATATTCAGGATGTAGTTCTCATATCTGTGTGGACATACAGGGACTAAATGAATGCAGACGGTTGTCCAAGGGCGAGATGGACCTACGAGTGACTAATGGAGCAAGAGTAGCTGTATTAGCTGTAGGGACTTATAAAATAAGTTTACCCAGTGGACTTGTTTTGAAACTAGAAAACTGTTGTTATGTTCCAAGTTTTTCTAAGAACATCATCTCGGTGTCCAGTTTAGACACCAAGGGCTTTGTTTTTGAATTTAAGGACAAGAAGTGTTCCTTTTATCTAGATGATGTTTTCTATGGAAATGGATCATTAAACAATGGTTTGTATGTTTTAAACTTACATGAGCCGGTACATTGCATCGAGAATAAGAAACAGAAATCGTCTGACTCGAACCCAACTTACCTTTGGCATTGTAGACTTGGTCATATAAACGAGAAGCGCATTGCTAAGTTACTCAATGATGGGTATTTGGATTCATTTGAATTAGAATCCATAGATACATGCGAAGCTTGTTTACAAGGAAAGATGACCAAGAAGCCTTTTTCCAAGATTGGAGAAAGAGCGAATGAATTGCTAGAACTCATACACAGTGATGTGTGTGGACCATTGTCAGTTCAGGCCAGAGGAGCTTATATCTACTTCGTGACTTTTACCGATGATTTTAGTAGATATGGATATATCTATTTAATGCGACAAAAGTCAGAAACTCTTGAAAAGTTTAAGGAGTTTAAGAATGAAGTAGAAAACCAACTTGACAAAAAGATTAAGATCCTTCGAAGTGATCGAGGGGGCGAATATCTTAGTCAAGAATTCATTGATTACCTCAAGGAGTGTGGCATAATTTCACAACTTACACCTCCTCGAACGCCAGAGTGGAATGGTGTTTCAGAAAGGAGAAACCGCACACTCATGGATATGGTTAGATCAATGATGAGTCATGCAAGTCTTCCATTATCATTTTGGGGCTATGCCTTAGAAACGGCAGCATACATGCTTAACCGAGTTCCAACCAAGGCTGCAGATAAGACACCATATGAGTTATGGTTTTGGAAGAAACCAAACCTGTCTTATCTCAAGGTATGGGGTTGCGATGCTTATGTGAAGAACGATAGTTCTGATAAGCTTGCAGCAAGATCCATCAAGTGTATGTTTGTAGGTTATCCCAAAGAAACAAAGGGATACTATTTTTATCTTCCAAGCGAGCACAAAGTTATTGTGGCTCGATATGCTACTTTCTTAGAAAGAGAATTTATTTCTAAAAGAGGTAGTGGGAGTAAAATAAGTCTGGAAGAAGTTTCAGACACTACAGATGGATTGGAAAATGAACAGTTGGATATGGAGATAGTACCACAAGTACAAGTGACTCCATTACCAGAACCTGTTCAAGAAACGCAAGATATACGTAAGTCTACGAGAGCACATCGAGAACCCGAGAGATATGGGTGGATTATAACACAACATGAAGATGTACTACTTGTCGAGAACGACGAACCGTTGACTTATGAGGAAGCAGTTGCTTCAATAGATTCCGAGAAATGGCTAGATGCCATGAATTCCGAAATGGACTCCATGTATACCAACCAAGTTTGGGAGTTAGTAGATGCACCAATTGGGGTAAAACCTATTGGATGCAAGTGGGTCTTCAAGAAGAAGATCGACATGGATGGGAATGTTAATACCTATAAAGCAAGGCTAGTGGCAAAAGGTTTCACTCAACGTCAAGGAATCGACTATGATGAAACATTTTCGCCAGTTGCAATGCTGAAGTCTATTCGGATTTTACTTGCTATTGCAGCTTACAAGGATTACGAGATCTGGCAAATGGACGTTAAAACTGCTTTCTTAAACGGAAAGCTGGAGGAGGAAGTGTACATGGTACAGCCTCCTGGTTTTATAACGTCCGAGAATACAGATAAAGTATGTAAGCTGAAAAGATCCATTTATGGATTAAAGCAAGCTTCTCGGAGCTGGAACATAAGATTTGATGAAGCGGTTAAAGATTTTGGCTTCATCAAGAATCCAGATGAACCTTGCGTTTACAAAAGGGTTAGTGGGAGCAGTATTGTCTTCCTAGTACTGTATGTTGACGATATACTTCTTGTTGGAAATGATAAATTCAGCCTAGAATCTACTAAAGATTGGCTGAATAAGTGTTTCGCAATGAAGGATCTTGGGGAAGTAACTTATATCTTAGGTATTAGAATATACCGAGATAGACAAAGAAGACTGCTAGGGTTAAGTCAAGGTACATATATTGACAAAGTACTAAAGAGATTCAATATGCAAGATTCCAAGAGAGGATTCTTGCCTATGTCACATGGTATACAACTCTCCAAGGCGATGTGTCCACAGACACTAGAGGAAAGAAATAGAATGGGTAAGATACCATATGCTTCGGCTATTGGATCCATCATGTATGCTATGATATGTACAAGACCTGATGTATCGTATGCTTTGAGCATGACAAGTAGATATCAGGGTGATCCTGGAGAGGGTCATTGGACAGCAGTCAAAACTATCCTCAAGTATCTAAGAAGAACAAAAGACATGTTCTTGGTCTATGGAGGAGATGAGGAATTGGTTGTCAGAGGATATACTGACGCCAGTTTCCAGACAGATCGTGACGATCTGAAATCGCAGCTGGGTTACGTATTTTGTCTAAATGGAGCAGCTGTTTGCTGGAAAAGTTCAAAGCAAGAAACAGTTGCGGATTCTACAGCAGAGTCCGAGTACATAGCAGCTTCAGAAGCGGCAAAAGAAGCTGTTTGGATCAAGAATTTTATGACAGAACTTGAAGTGGTTCCTAGTAGTCACGGTCCAGTTCTGCTATACTGTGACAACAATGCTGCCATAGCACAGGCAAAGGAACCAAGGTCTCACCAGCGATCTAAGCATGTACTGCGGAAATATCACATCCTCAGAGAAATAGTTCAGAGGGGTGATGTGTTGGTAAGTAAAGTAGACACTAGCGAGAATATCGCAGATCCACTCACTAAGGCCTTACCTCAGCAGAAACATGAGTCCCATGTGAGGGGCCTAGGACTGAGAGTTCATAGTGCTTGGCAATAGTACAAGTGGGAGATTGTTAGTGTGTGCACGTATGTGCCAAGACACTTTGTAATATATGTGAATAGTTGTTAATAAAGGCAAGTATTTATTATTTATTAATTACTTTTCTGCTCGTAATTAACTTTACGGTAAAGTCCCATAGATTGATTATTTGTCAATCTAAAATTGTCCTTGATCGGATAGATGTTTAGATGAGACATAAACATCTAGATCAACGTCGAGTATAACTAAGGTCGAGTTAGACCAAGGGATGGATATTCAAGTTATACTCGGGGGTACCTCAGTTTAGGGTACACTGGACACGACCCGTTTATAGAGAATACCACATATTAAGCGTCATTGGTCACTTCTCTTGTTGAACGAGTGCAACTGATCTCCAGACTTGAGACCTCCATTTATTTTATGCGTGTAGTTGTTCACTTTGATGCCGTTAAAAGCAGTCTTTAATCGGATTGTGAGTAATACGGTTATTGGGTGTGCAGCGAAGCGTAGAGAGGATAGTGTTGAGTCAATATAGGATTCATCGCTCTCTTGGATTAGAGAGTTGACATCCTGGCCTCTTGATTGAGATATTAGTGATTTTAAACACACGGCCGTGGAGGAATGTTTATCATTCAAGTGAAAATCTATTATATCTCAGAAATCAAGTAAAATGATTAATTCAGTGATGACACATAATGCACTGAATTAATCAGGATGTCGGTGAGATGAAGAGATTGAATTACACAGAAATCGGTTCATAGCGGTTTTGGTTCATGACCAATATTCTATTACGTTGGGTGGCTGAAAACTGTTGCTAGACGGTTACCTCAGTCTATGTATGGATGTACATTGCCTTCGTATATAGAACCTAGAGGGTCGCACGCAAAAGCACGTAGACACGGACATTGTTATTTAATTCTAATGGATATTAGAATTATAAATTTTCAGAATTAGAATTTGTTGGACTACAAATTTATTCTGAAATATTCGGAAGCAATAAATCCTAGTGTTGGATTTAAGTTGATCAAATATGTCTAAGTTGTAGGCTATAATAATATAATTATAATAATTAATTATTATTATATTATTATAATATTATATTATTATTTTAATCTAACCTATTGAAATTAGATAGGCAGCCAATTTCGTAGCTTTGCTACGTGTTATGAATTGAATTAATTTCAATTGATAAATTGAAATGACGGTACCCTATATGGTAAGTAATCTTACCTTATAAATTGAAACGTTCGGCTTGCACAGAGTGTGTGTGAGTGAGAGACGAAGATTTGCTCGGCTTAGTTCCTTCTTAACAAAAGGCTTCCGAGAGTTACGAAGTCTCCGAGGACTAGCATCAATTGGAGATTGTCGTGTCCGTGTCTTGTGTGCGTTGATACTTCTAGAAGAGTCACGGTTGGGACTCTTGAAGCTCGCATTCGCAACAACAAGGTATGTTTTATTTAACGTTTTTATTCGATTTATACGTATCACAAGATCCGGGACTGTGTTTCGGACAGTATTTTACGAAACGAGCTTCCGCTGTGCCCGATGGAAACCCATCATTTTGATCATCATCGCCTCGACCTGTGTAATGCTTGTTGGGAAGCAAGAGTAAATCTCTTAACTACAGGAGAAAAAAGGGACAGAACTGATCGACTGCAGTTTCGGTCGGGTATTAATCAGGGGATACCAAGTATTTGATAACAGACCACGTGAGAAGGGAGATTAATCTTTCTCATGATACGACCACTCATTAAGTCCACCAAATCAGAGCACTATCAAGAATTGTTGCATCATTTTCACAACTTCATCGATTTCCATCAAGGTGTTTGATAAAAATTGCTTTTCCCTATTTTACTTGAAAATTTTGACAAGATAACGGAACAGAAACTAATTACCAACCTACCTACCGCAAACTCCTCGACAAAGTAGGGGAAATCGGCAAATCCCAACGACAAAAACAACGAAACGTCATCGGTGGAACTGTAAATCAAGAGGTTTGCCTCATTTGTAGAGCCACAAAACTCAAGACTGAAAGTCCCAACTGGGCATGACACCTTCCACAGAACTTGTTGGTCAGCTATAATTTTGAAAAACCACGAGGAAAACAAAAGGAGCGCAACAATATCGATTCAGCGGCCAGGGGGCAGTGAATGCTGAAGCCTTCGTTAGCACTAATTTGATCATCCAATTCCAAACTGCCACAGCAAAAGAATTCAATCAACTACAAACTGACGTCCAGGCTTAAGGGCAGGACATTCAACAGAGAATACTGGGAATTATTCCAAAGACGGCAACCGGAAGGACGCACTTCTTGACAACAAGTAGACGAAAGAATTTAAGAAAAGATTGCATCTTACCAACCAACCGAACCAAAAACAAGAACGATGAGGCATCACCTCGGCAACCTTCTGAGAAACCGGCTCGGACAGCCACGCCAATCCCATCTCCACAACCAACCCGGGGTAGACATGACAGGGGTTTCTGTACTTGTGCTGGGGAGAAATACGCGAGTAGACCTGACAGACTTTTACATTTTTCCAACAGAGGCCGATCCGGCATTAAGCAAAAGCTTTAGCCGGAAGCAGCTAACGGTACGTGTACGTAACCGTTACGTGCTTTACTAAATTCAACCAAAATTTTCGTAATCTTTACTAAAAATTGACTTTTTTTCGTAAAATGATTAGTAAATTACTAAAAAACATTAGTAATCGGTTACTAATTTTTCACTGTTCGACCATTCGGAAAGTTACTAAACTACGTTTAGTAAATCGGCGGAAAAAATTACTAAACTTTTTAGTAACCGATTACTAAAAAAAACGGTGATTTGACAGTTTTTTTTACTAATCGTTACTAAAATTTCACTGTTCAACTTTAGTAATCGGTTACTAAAAAGTTTAGTAATTTTTTCCGCCGATTTATTAAACCTAGTTTAGTAACTTTCCGAATGGTCAAATAGTGAAAAATTAGTAACGGTTACTAATTTTTTGTAGTAAAATTTGTAATACTAGTAATTTTCCAGGTAGGCCATCCGGAGATTTTAGTAATGATTTACTAATTTTGTAACCGAAATTAATAAATTACTGTTTAACATAGTAAAGCCGTTAGTAAATTACTAAATTTTTAATTTTTTTTCGTAATCGTTTACTACTTTTTGAACAAAATGCAGTATTCAATTACTAAACTTTTTAGTAATTTACTAAACCGAACAATACATTCCGAACCTAAAACCGAACCAACATTCGGTGTGAAATTACAATTTTACCCCTGCGGTAAAATTACTAAAATGTTTCCCAATTTTACCCCCCTTTTGCCTTCGACCACGTCGTCCTCCTTCGTCCTCCTTCCAACTCCATCCTCCCGTGGTCCCGATGAAAGCGTCCTTGAGGAGTCGCATTCCTCCGTTCATCCCATCCGAACCTCCCCTCCGATCGGCGACTCCAACCCCCTTCATTGTTCACACAATGACGTGAGCTGCGATCCCCGTTTACTCCACCCGCTTCGATATGCCGTGCGTGAACTCGGCGTCACGGTGCCATCGAGAATGCTGACATTAGGTGCGTTCTCGTAGTCATTTTTAGTAAAATGATGATTACTCCAGCGCTGGAGTAATGGGATTACTCAAATGGTGATTACTTCATCATGGTTACACTCGTAGTCATGATTACTTCATCATGATTACTCCAGCGCTGAAGTAATCACGACTACTTCATCACAAATCATGAAGTGTAATCTTGTAAAATTACTCCAGCGCATGGGAATTTGGTTGCGGTTAAGTTGGAACACAATCATGAAATGGTGAGCAATGGTTTGTCATATTTCATGCGGGAAAGGCGCAAGATTTCCGAGCAAGATATGACATTTGTTCGCCGAATGCTCGATGTTGGATTCAGGCAGTGTGATATTATGCGACTACTTGTACACTTATCCGGGGGACACGAACATGTTGGTTTCCTGATGAAGGACCTCAATAACAGAAAGCTGAAGGAAGAGTCAGCCCGGGAATTCCGTACTTGTGATTCCGTCATTGCTTACCTCCTTTCTAGGAAGAGTAGTGAGAGTGGTATGACCTATGAAACTTTTGTTGAAAATGACCAAGTAAGTCGCATATATTGGGCCGATAGTACATCCATTGCTGATTACCAGGCTTTTGGCGATGTTGTAGCTCTAGACTCTACATTCAAGACGAACAAATATGGGATGCAAATGGTCATTATCGTGGGAGTTAATCATCATCATAAAACTACTGTATTTGGTGCTGCCTTGATGACTTCTGAAACAATTGATGACTACACTTGGCTATTCCGTACTCATACGCAGGTAATGGGAGGGAAACATCCGATTAGCGTTGTCACGGACGCCGACCGTACGATGATTGCATCTGTTAGAGAAGTTTGGCCATCCGCAAGACACGGGTTATGTCTATGGCATTTTAGCCGGAACATTGCGCGTCGCGTACAAGATTCGAGATTGCGAGCCTGTATATCGTCCTTCATGTACAGCAGTAGACCATCTGAAGAAGTTGAAGAGGAGTGGTCGACTGTGGTATCACATACAGGATCGGTAAGCAATAGATGGTTGCGACATATTTATGCATGCAGACATATGTGGTGGCAAACGTATTTACATGGTCATTTTTGGGCTGAGCTTAGAAGCACTCAACACTGCGAACGAATGCATCGGTTTATGAAGGGATATGTGAATGCAAAACACAAACTACATGATTTTGTGCATAACTTTGAGCATGCGGTAATTGATCTTCGTCACAAGGAATATCAGCAGGACTTCAACTCATCGCAGAAGGCGTTTAGGCCAATTACGATGTTGCATCGACTTGAGGAGGATGCACGTCGCTTGTACATCATGACATCATTCCGTAAGGTTCAGAGTGAGATGCAAAAGGAATCGAGATTTTACGTAGAAAATGTACTCGACGGGAATATTGCGACCGTCTACATACTGTCATGTAATGAAGGTGAGCATAGGTGCGTGCAAGTATCATCTTCGAAGAATGTAGTCGAACTTACATGCAGCTGCTTACATTTCAAAACCTTTGGATTTACGTGTTCTCATATATTCCACATAGCGAAAGTAGAAGGCTTCGTCAACATACCGAAGCATCTGGTCATGAAAAGGTGGACTAGGACAGCCAAAGTGATTTACTCTGAAGGATTTACAAGCCCGGAATATTCTGTTGATGTGGCTGATCTACGGCAGGGTATTCTCATGGAAGATTGCAGACGTATGTGTTTTTTGGCCCGGAAGACGGATGGAACATTTCGTAAATTGCAGAAGAAAGTTAAAAAGTTGACAGCGGAACTCGAGCGAAGTTGCGGAACAGAGGAGTTGAAGAGAAACGATGCTGATCGCGTTAATGTTACTTTCCGAAACGAGGGGGGACGGAATTTAAACGTTCAGTCTTGTAATGGGGAACGTAATATCGGCAACATTCAACGCCATGAACTATCTACTGTGGACTGCAGAAAGGTAGGCAACGGTTGCAACGAAAGTACTTCGGACACGCATGGACATGTAATTTATGAAGAGAACTCTGTTTATGGTATGCTAAATGTGTAAGCTTAAGATAACAGAGTTTCAGCATAGTCTATACTGCTACTTTTTACAATGCCATGCTAATCTGTAGTTTACAAAATGTGAACTGTCTTACATCAGGAACAGAGCACCCTCTTGGCTCGTTTTACAACAGTTTCAAATGTAAATTTCCAGCAACTAAGACCGGCACGGTCATGTCCCCAACAAGTGCCACAGAAAACAATGAGCAAAAAAGGACCTCTGTACATGCATAAACTACAGCAAGTTCAAATAGAGTTTTACATTTCACGTGTTAAAAAGTTGGTGATCATGCGCGAATGGTAAGGACAAAAGTAGTTGAATCACTATCCTCCATTCGCTTCCTCTTGGTTTTGCCGTCGTCCTTCACCTTCTGCAGTATAATTTTCCTAATGTGATTCCCAGACCATTTGATAAGACTGATCACCAGTTTCAACCTGTCAGCATCACCTACAATATGAAAATACCAGATTCACTCAGATATAACAACCAGAATGTCCGAAAAGTACAGCATTCAACATGTCTACATCAACTACAACCATTTACTACAGAAGTGAACATTAAAACATGAACTACAGCTAACAACGTAAACTACAGCCCCTAAGCAGTCAGGGGTTATGGCCAGCCTAACTACCCAAGGTCCTGTATGTCCTACTGAAAAACCATGACCAGCTGAATATATAACAGACTATAAACCATGACTTCATAACTATCAGGTATGTGGGAGGCTGAAATTTTGGAATACCACTTTCTCAGCCCCTTCTGGGGGTTCAGGCAAAGACATTAACTTCGTGACATAGATTCCACATTCGTTCCTGCATACCACCAATACATAGCATAACATGGTAAGTATTTTATCATTACGAAAGGGACAGCTAGTGGTTTTTATACGTACAAATTTCCTGCGTCCATTTGGTGTGGGACATTTCCTGGGTATGTAATGCTCCATGAACAGATGTCCGGTATTTCATAACCTTTCGCCTTGGATTTCACTTTATTCTCTTTCATGATCACACTCACCAGCTTTACAACACGGCGATGAAGGTCAGCCCGGCCTTGAAAGTTGCTCAGTGAGTCATGCAGTGTGTCCATTACGATCACCTCGGCTGTCCGAAATGATATTATTTGTAATACCCAATGTGACCCCGCGACGCATACCGAAATTAAAATCTGCAGTAGTTACGCAAGTTTTTACTAAAACCATAACAACAGATGCATAACCAATAAGTAAATTTGAAGTGAAATTTAGTAAAATGGTTAGTAATGCTACATGAGGGATCACTTACCTGCTGCACTTCATGATTCTTCCCGATGTGGGACTTATAGTGAGCATATAGGGAAGCGGCATCAGATTTTGTGATGATGGGCATTTTGGCTTCGCTATACTGGTTTGCGGCAAGATTCTGAGTAGTTTTTAACTTCATTACTGAAATAGTAAAACCAGATTTACATATCAAAAATTGATGCATGTGACACCAACTCCTATCCAAGTTGTGAGGTACCATGTCCTTTTCTTATCTGTATCCATCGTGTTCTGTAGCATGATGGTATGAAAGTCTATGATCTGCATTATGGTATCACATATAAAGAATGAGACCTGAAGAGGTATATCCGTAATGTGAGTTTAAAGAAATTCTTACATCATTGGTAATCCATCTATCAGGTCTGACAGACAGCATAGCATACCTATTAACATGGACAGATTCGGTGACACAAAGACATTCACTGTAGAATCAACATTTAAACAAAGTTACATACAATAATGGTCAATTGAAAATATAACATTCCAATACAACAAAGGCTCAGGAATGTGACACTAACCTATTATCCGGGTCCTCATTCCAAGCATACTTTAAGATATTCCACTGAGCCGCAGTAAACAATTTCAGCTCACTTAACGGGAAATCCTTTGGAATGATTTTTTGAAGTCCCTATATACGGAAAAACAAACTACCGCACATCAACAACAACTACGGAATGCTCTTCAACCTCGCTTCATCTTATACCTCAGGTATGTTTTCACGACCACACTTCTTTGTTCGCGCTACTGGCTGTGGTGGTACGAATGGGCTGCTCATGAATGTGGAAGGCTTCCTCTCGGCAGTACGACGAGTATGCCTTCTGAACACAATTGTTGTAGACGATCCGCTTTCCTGTTGCATTTAATAATAAAACAATTAATAACCCATGTACTTCGTATACTTAAATAAGAATTTGTTCGCGTCACCTTTACATGAACCTCTGTTTCATGCGCCTCCTTTCTCTTTCTGATGCCTGTGATGACAGCTTCCTCTTGAACGGCAACTGGGTCATCATACATATCCATCACAGCCCCTTTCGGAATGACATCTTCTTCACTACCATCTGCAGCTACTACTTCAATCCCCTGTTTTCCTTTGTCGGCAGCCTTCATATCCTGTTTCTCTTCAACTGCAGTTCCTTCTCCAATCTTGGCCTTCCCTTTATCCCGCATGAATAAAGACTTGATGCCTTCTTCGGACTTTGTCATTTCAAACTCAGATTCACTCTCCGCAACTGTCGTGCCCAGGAATGCGGTCATTTTGTTAAGGGCTCTAGCCAGTTGTACCTCACGCGGATCGGAATACTCATCTGAATCCTTAGAAAGTGGCTGAGCTGCTGCAGTAGGGTAGTACGGGACTAAGCTTCTTTCAGAAACCATGGTGGAACCCACCTCACATACAGGTTCACTGACGCCGACGTCTTGCGGAACTGGTTCATCAATTGGAGAGTGAGCAGACTGCTGGACATGGCCAGCATCTTTCAACGGATCAACAGATTTTTTGACTACATCCTCACCATGATGATCATTACCTTCATCTGTCTGGTTTTCTCCAGAGTCGGGTACCAGATTCGGTATGTCTTCATCACCTTTAACTCTTCGGACTTCGACCAGAATCAAGGACAATATCCGTAGTATGTGTTCATTGCTGGCTTGGAGTCTTCTTACCGAAAATTCCACCGTCTGTTGATGCATTTCATATCAGCAAGCCAATTAGTGTAACCTATGTGATATGCCCATTATAGTGCTCTGCGATGATAAGTTACCTTCAACCGACGCATAACCACTTGCATCTGCGTTGGCTCATTTGAACACTCTGCGTATTCCTCTGGAATACTATCTGATTCTCCGACATCCTGTTCGTGGAAGAAACGTAGATCAATAAATAGTGTAGTTACATTCCATGTGAATGACATAATGGACCACACTTACAATTTCCGCAACATCCACTAATGTGGTTTTGAAAAACGTTCTCAGCCGATCGTCATCCCACTCGCGACACAGCGGTAAGTTCCGATTGCTCCTTGATAAATCACGCCCAGCCTTCGCAATTTTACAAGCATAGAACAACTACAGCATTCACAATGAACAAAGCAGGCAGAGTGTAATAACCAAGACGAAAGTTAAGAACCAAGACCAAAGGAAAAAACCATATGAATCGTTCAATATTTTTAACAAAGACGAAAGTGAAAAACCTTACAGGAAGTAGATGCACACAACCGCCTATGTACTTCGATTCATGTTTCTGATATGTCTTGACATGCGTACACAAACAGTCAAGAACATGCGTAGCCCAGTCAAATTTTCCTATTGCCTCAACATCCTGCGTGGCAAGAAGATAATCTTTATCGATATCAAAGGCGGTAGTCGGATACAAGTAGCTTCTTATGATGAAAATTATTGCCTTAACTCTCCATAACTCATCCGGAACATCTCTGGAAAGGAGCTTACTCTCAACTGACTTTAGAGATATTTTCCCCTTCTTTATGTGCTCCTTTAGCTCATCCCTTACTGTCTCCATATGCCCGCTAAATGGGACACCCACTTTGGAAGTTGGTATCCCGAGTATGGCTTCCACATCAGAAGAGAGCAATGGTTGTTCGAGTCCATCGATGGTCATCACCATCTTAACCGGATCGAACATCCTTAAGCACAGCTTCACGACGGTGTGATTTACGTGCTTACTCGAGAGATGAAGCAGGCCATCAAATTCGAGTTCAGCTAGGGCGGATCTCTTAGGTTCGTTGAAGGTCATCAGGACGGAAAATAATTTCTTCGGACTGCAGTGGGTATACAGGTAATCCTGTAACAATACAACGAACAAAAGCTCGATCCATAAATGTAAATTAGTAAAACCAACTTACACGTTTCATTGTACACCTTACCTGGGCAACACGCACCGCCTTCCCCTTTTTCTTTTTCGACGTATCAGGCGTATTAACATTGCCGCCAGTAACGTTGGTTTCGCCAGCTGCAATCTCTGCTCGTCCGATCTCTCCTCCTTCAATGTCTACTCGATCCATATCTGCATATATAACAGAACTATTTCCCGCAAACCCAAAACCAAACTATCATGTGAGATATAGCCAAAGCCAAACTACACGCTGCGATATAACCATTGTCCGAAATCAGTACCAACATGGACCAACTCACCACCGACCCAATTGACCCCCTAAAGCAAAAACGATTTACCACAACGGGGAAACACGGATCACAGTTTAGGGATCCCGGACGACGAAAAAATTTGAACCACACGAACCACAAGGGAGGGATACTCAAGACGACGAACCAAAGGGGGCAAAACGGACAAGGGTTTCGGTTGTCGGACGGGGAAAGCCAAATGAACACGACGAACAACAAGGGGGGAACACGGAATAGGATTTCGCGTGAAGGACGGCGAAAGGAAAAAGCAAGAAGAAGAAAGAGATGGGGGAAACGCGGATTAGGGTTTAATGGGTCGGAGACGGTGAAAGGAAAATGAAGACGAGGATGAAGAAAAGGGGCGTACCTGAAGGAGATTTGCAATTCCACAGGGCACGTTGCTCAGGGAAAACTCGGGGAGACGACGGAGGAAGGCAGCGATCGGAGGGAGTTGTGAGGAGGACGAAGGAGGACGTCGAGGACGAAGTTACCGAGTGGGGGTAAAATTACAAAAGGAAATTGGGAAACATTTTAGTAATTTTACTGCAGGGGTAAAATTGTAATTTCACACCGAAAGTTGGTTCGGTTTTAGGTTCGGAATGTACTGTACGGTTTAATAAATTACTAAAAAGTTTAGTAATTGATTAGTGCATTTTGTTCAAAAAGTAGTAAACGATTACGAAAAAAAATTAAAAATTTAGTAATTTACTAACGACTTTACTATGTTAAACAGTAATTTACTAATTTCGGTTACAAAATTAGTAAATCATTACTAAAATCTCCGGACGGTCTACCTGGAAAATTACTAGTATTACAAATTTTACTACAAAAAATTAGTAACCGTTACTAATTTCTCACTGTTTGACCATTCGGAAAGTTACTAAACTAGGTTTAGTAAATCGGCGGAAAAAATTACTAAACTTTTTAGTAACCGATTACTAAAGTTGAACAGTGAAATTTTAGTAACGATTACTAAAAAACACGGTCAAATCACCGTTTTTTTTAGTAATCGGTTACTAAAAAGTTTAGTAATTTTTTCCGTCGATTTACTAAACGTAATTTAGTAACTTTCCGAATGGTCAAATAGTGAAAAATTAGTAACCGATTACTAATGTTTTTTAGTAATTTACTAATCATTTTACTAAAAAAAAGTCAATTTTTAGTAAAGATTACTAAAATTTTGGTTGAATTTAGTAAAGCACGCAACGGTACGTCACACGTACCGTTGGCCGCTTCCGCTTTAGCCCAATACACCAAAGACTGAATCGAATGAAAGTGGGCTGGTCAAAGTTCATGTTCCTTTGTTATGTACGGGGAATTGATAAAAGAAACAAAGCATCCCGTCTACTTGTGTTGTGGAGAGATGATGGGCTCGTGAAAATGCAGTCAAGATGATCTGCCCCTCCTCACCCATGATTGTCTATTCCTTCCAAATTCCATCTGGTGTATGAATGTTTTGGGTCGCCTAAAATTCAACAAACGCTCGCTAGGCTAGAGGCCTTGTCTGGGTCGTGTACATTCCCCAAACCGAAACCTACGACCCGGTCTTCCCCACCCGTTTCCAGAATCTGCAACGAACCATCCACTCGACGCGTTTTTCCACTTTGATCTTTACTTTTACTCGTCAAATCCCGTTTGTTTTTAATCCTCCTCCTCCTCCTCCTCCTTTAACCCATTTGTCTTGATCGTGTCATCTCATCCCATTACAACCTCACCACCTTGTCGTTGATCTCTCTCTCTATCTCTATTCTTCTTTCAGAACAAGGAGTTGTTGTTCTTCTTTTTGGGACGGCGATCCTGTTTCATTTGGGCTGATTCTCGACTGCCCAGTTCGTCTCGAATTGCCAGACTCGCTTTCGCACATCCAATTTTCGATCTTTTCCGTCGGTTCTGCGTGGGAAAGAAAGGATGAACGACCTTTTCTCGGGATCCTTCTCGCGGTTCCGGAACGACCCCTCTGCATCGCCGCCGCCCGACCACTCCTCCATTGAGATGTCCTCGTCTGCAGGCGCCGGGTCGGTAAATCTCGACAAGTTCTTTGAGGACGTGGAGTCCATCAAGGAGGACCTCGCGGAGCTTGATGGACTAAGGAATAGCCTCCGGTCAAGCCACGAGAAGAGCAAGACGCTGCATGACTCAAGGTCGGTGAAGGAGCTCAGGTCGAGGATGGACGGGGATGTGAGCTCGGCGCTGAAGAAGGCGAAGCTCATTAAAGTAAGGCTGGAGGCGCTGGACAGGGCGAACGCGGCCAACAGGAGCCTGCCTGGTTGCGGTCCAGGGTCGTCCTCGGACAGGACAAGGACGTCGGTTGTGAATGGTCTGAGGAAGAAGCTGAAGGAGGCGATGGAGGAGTTTGGGGTGTTAAGAGAGAAGATCTCCAGGGAGTATCGGGAGACAGTCCAGCGGAGGTACTTCACGATTACTGGCGAGAACCCTGATGAGAAAACTCTCGATCTTCTGATCTCGACTGGTAAATATCTTTTGATTTGGATGATGGTTTGTTTGTTTACGTTGAGGATTGAATTTGATCTGATGATCAACTTGTTCAGATTGAATGACTTCAGACTTTATATTGGATGAATCTGTCATGATGTTCTAGGATCGAAATGGCGATGAACTCTTCATGATGATCATGTCATCGAATTAGCCCTTACTGTTCTTTTGTTGTCATCTGATACATTTCGTCAACTGCTATGCAGGCGAGAGCGAGACCTTCCTTCAGAAAGCAATCCAGGAGCAAGGGCGAGGGAGAGTGCTGGACACCATCTACGAAATTCAGGAAAGGCATGACGCGGTCAAGGACATGGAGAGGAACCTCAAGGAGCTCCACCAGGTGTTCCTGGACATGGCAGTACTGGTCCAGGCACAGGGCGAGCAGCTGGATGATATCGAAAGCCAGGTGGCGAGGGCAAATTCTTTCGTCCACAGAGGGACGAAGCAGTTAGAGACCGCGAGAAAGCATCAGAAGAACACGAGGAAATGGACATGCTACGCTGTCATTCTTCTGCTGGTAATCATTTTGTTCGTTGTGCTTTTCACCGTCAAGCCGTGGCAAAATAATGGCAGCAGCAACAGCAGTCCGACTCCTGCTACGCCTGCTGCATCACCTCCGCCACCGCCTCCTGCAGCTTGATTCCCGTGCTACCTACTCGCAGCTATATATAGTTTTCCTTCATCAGTAGAGGTGTATTGGTACTAGGCGCGGATATGATTGATTGGTTGATTTATTTTGGTCGGGGCATCGTCTCTGTTCCCGCATATTCATGTTATACCTTGGGATATTATCATATTAGCAGTATTTTAGCAATTGAATTCGGGAATCAAGTTGGTAGCCATCCCAAACGGCCATATGAGCTCAAGAATGTCGAGGAGACGATCAAACTCCAGGGACTCGTCGACAGGGATGGCCGACCCTGTCCCGACATACCTAGTAGAAATAGTCTCTTGGACTGAAATCCACTGGTGTATGCATTACGTGGACAGAACATGAACCGGGGTCAGGTGAGTGTGCCGGCACAAGCCTTCAATGGCAACCGCCTCGGTGGCCTAAAACCAGGAATATTCAACGGCCGCTTCGTGCTGCTCTATATGGCTGGCGGACTGCAAGGGAGGCGACTCCCTTAGATTGTTGCCAGACTGCGGCCACCTAACCTGTTCCATCTGTTTGAGATAAGACCAGATCGAGTCGTTGGCATCGTGTTAGCCTAGTTTCTCCCACTGTGGTTGTCAAAGGTGTGTTCTCTCCAGAAGTGACCGCGGACAAGTCGGATCCAAACACGTCGGAAATCTCTGGCACTACGGGCAACTAGTGCCCGAAGGATTCGTTGAATGTGTGGTCGCCGTATGAAATGAAAGTAAGGAAAATGAGAAGACAACGAATGGGCAGCCTTAAGCATAAACACTTACGGATGCCATCGACGAAAGTGAGCAGGAACGCAGGAGTAAGAAAGCTTGAACGCTGGAATACTTGAAAAGATAAAATATGACAATATATGTTCTTTTGTAGAGAGGTGTTGATGTGTATGTGTACAATGTCTAAGAACAACTATTTATACTAAGCTAGACCTACGTATATACGGTAATGTAATATTGCACATATATTATGCTTCTTTTGCTGCCAGTCTCCATGGAATATCTCCTTTCCATATGAGCAAACTTGACAACAATCTCCTTCCGATCCCGAGATCTTCTGGAGCCTTTCTTAACAGCTGACTGATCGACCGTGTCGCCCATTGGCCTTCGCCGTAGAGTTTTCTCGCTCACCCAGTCTGACTGTCGCTTGTCGCTTCGCCGACCTGTTGTCGCCCGTCGCCTGGTAATCCCGTCGCTTGCTGATCCGTTCGCCCAGCAAGCCGCCTGGTATGTATCCGTGGTCACCTCCTTCCTGAACTTTTCTTCCTTGGGCCTATCTTCTGGACCGTCGATCCACGTATGGGGCTGAGATCCGTGGCCCAGAATTTCTGTTGCTAAACATGATAGTTGCATCTCACTGGACGTGTCCTGCGTTCGCGACTGCCTACTCGGGTCGAAGGAGTTTATCCACTTTGAACGCGTATATTCAAAAAATGTTAGTTCAGATTTGCCATTTACTTTTTCAGAGATTCCATAGGTTGGGGGGTGGGGGGGAGGGGGGGGATGGGCTCCACGGATAAAACGAGATGTCTTTTTAAATTGTTTATTCTTGTAATAACAACACGATGGTTTCGAGAACACCAACTTGACAAAAGAACTAGTAGAATACTAAACATGAGGGGGGGGGGGGGGGGTTGGCAAGCTAAATCCAGCAGCAGATATCATTGTATTCATAAAATCTCCATGACATTTACGGCATGACACCTTATTTACTCGGGAGTGTGAAAGAACCAAACAAATATTATTAGCAACGAAAGAAAGAATGGATGAAAATTGGATTCACATGAACCAAAGATTCTAACATGAAATCTTAAAGAAACCGTGTTAACCTAAGGACAAACCATAAAAAGAAGAAAACAGAAAAACAAGCCCCTACAGAGCACATCTTCCTCCTTCAACTGCATCGAATCTAATAAATCAAGTTAGCTAGCCGTCAATAAGTTAGTCCTCCTGCTTCAAGTTCTCTACCATGTCATCTCCACCTCCACCGTCGGTTCAGTTTCCATTTCAGTAGCCTCTGATGCTGGTTGAGATATTGTCATCTGGGTATAGTGGAATTCGATCTGTAGCCGGTGATGGAGGGGCACAGACGACACCCGTCCCCTCCTCACATCATCCTGCAGCTCTCTAATCGGAATCGCTGCCAAGAAGCTCTTGATGTACTCCTTGCACGACTCTTTTCCATGGCAGATTACTTCTTCTGCTTCTGCCTTGTCAGTAGCCTCGGATTGCTCAGTGACAGCGGATGCATCTTCGCCGGCTTTCTTTTCTTCCACTTTAGCCTTCTTTTGCTTTGCTCCAGCAAACACACCTCTCGAGCTGCCGCCTGATCTCTCTTTGTCGCCGGAAGACTCTGCCGGCATCGGCAACCTGCATATGACCGAGTCGCTGTCGAACTTCAAGATGTAAGCCTGTGTGCAACCTTCATAAAGCCTCTCGCCTAGCGTGTCGATTATGTAGTAGGATCCTTCCTTAACCAGTAGGATGAAGAAATGGTCATTCCAACTGATGATGTAAACAAGGGGCTCACTGTTTTCTGAACAATGTCCCCCAGCACAGCAGATCTCTTCCCAGATTTCATCAAACGACATAGCCCCAATGAGAAATCCAAAGTTCTCCTCGTTCATTCCCTCTGGATGGAAAAACCCGACGAAGGACTTCCCAGGAACGACAGAAATAGGTCGGACCTTGGCCCCGAGAACTGTATCCAGATCAAAGTGCTTGTCTGGAAATCTCTGTCTATATGTTTCGATTTCGCACATATTCCTCCATTCTAACGAGCCATCTCTAATTAGGCCATCAAATTGGGATTTTATGGGCATCAGGGCAGGATTAGAATGGAACCACTTAGCTATTACCGCAACAAGAGCCGTGCATGCACTCTCGCCAGCAGCCCGTTCGCTTCGCTGATCGATGGAGGCAAAGAAGACATCAGTGTTAAGCTTCAAATGTCCATCACGACTGGTAATCTCCTTCTTCTCCCAATTTCCAACAGCGAAAGTATCATCGCCGAATTCAGATTCCGAGGATCGAAAAGGGTCCTCATCAGTCTTATACCACTGGAAAACAAATTTGATTGGTCACAACACAAATTCCATCAATGAGACCCTCCGCCTACATTAAAAAGCAAAAAACATATAAACTTCCTTACCCCGTATGACATGGAATCATCTGAGGCAAGCTGACGTCGGGCAAAATCAATGTCGTCCCCACCTTCTTCCGCATTAGCCTTCTTAAGCAATGGTTCTCCCCTAGCATTTGGAGACCTAAAACCCAACTTCCTCTTCCTCCAAGGCAAAATACTACGTAATGAACGGGAAGCCTGTGGCTCAAAAATCGGCTCAGAAAGATCTTCCATTCCAGAGGAGCCCACCTCTGATTTACAGTGACTGTAGTAAAGCCAGTCCTCGATTTCACCACTTATCCTCACGCTCGAGTAAAAGGAACCTCCGACGATTTTCGCATCCGCCAGTGTGTCATACTTGAAAGATATTCTCCCATTCGGATCTCCATTTGTGTCATCCGAACAGCCTTCCTCCGTGTCATCGAGGAAATCTGAATCGAATGTGAGATCACCGTCTTCACTCCTAGAAGAATATCTCCCATCGCTACCATCATCAACACGGGGTGTCTTTTTTGCTTTTCTTGCAGATACCAATTCAGTAAAGATCTTCACTCTTCTCAAACCAGCTTTGATAGCAGAAAGATCATCCTTTTCAGCTAAAGCCACTTCATCCAACTGCGATGGAGAAGAAACAGGTGCAACCAGCCTTGGAACCACCTCCATGACTTCCTGGTCAGTCCTCAATTCTACCAAACTAAGAAATATCTGTGAATCGACAAAGAACTCACGTCAAATCTCAGGAAATGTGGGCTTTTTTTCACGATGTTTGCATTTATACTTGCGAAAGGGACAAACTATGCTAAAAAACACTCACTGAAATTGATAGCGGAGCATTTGCAGTATCAGTGGCAGGAATTAATGGAAGGGTTAATTCAAATTCCTTCTCCTCAGGTACTGATGCGTATTCAGCAAGGTCCAATGTTGCTGTACCAATAGTCAAAGCTTTGTTCCTCTGTGCTTGGTTATTCACCTGTAAGAGGATGCAATATGAAATATGCTGTTACAAGATATATAATATAAAAAATGCAGATACAACTTTCATGCGGAATTTCTTTCACGAGTTTCCTGATTACACGTTCCGTATCATACCAGCCATTGTTTTTCCAAGTTCCTATTTATGTCCGAGTGCCAACCATATTACAGTGCAAGCCACCCGATTATCCAACTCGCAGAATAAGCATTGGCGAACATCGTGTATTATCATCTTCAGGCAAGATTCACAACAGCACAAGAAAGTCACGATCAGTGTGATGATATCCTTCCGCTAAAGACAAAGATGGACCTATACACAATCACTTCTCTCTCTCTCTCTCTCTCTCTTTTTTTTGGTTTTCTTATTAGGTAAGGACCTATTGATCCAGAAAATGCAAGAAGCCCGTTGCCTGGTCAAGCAAAGAAGATAGAGAAGCAAAGCCATAACTGAGGATAGATAAGCCCAAACCCTGTAAAATCAAACCCACACATTCTTTTGCTTAGATTCTAAGGGAAGCCTGCCATCCCATCATTTGATTAACATTAAGATGTGAAGTGATCACTATGTAAGCCTACATAAACAGAACTAGCAGGCGAAGTGATTGGTCAAAGGAAAGGAAAAATAACCAAAAGAAAGGAAGGAGGAGGAAAAGTCTTCTCCTTTTTCATACATGTTAAATAAATCCAATAGAAAGAAAGAAAATCAAGAGCTACAAGTCAAAGCCACAGAACTACCCTCACAATACACCATATAGTCGCGGGCAAATAAGAAAGCAGGCACAGTTATTAACTGGGGACTCAAAAGTCCCTCCATAAAGCACCCAAAATTTTTGTCAAGAAAGATCTCCGAAGACTGATTGATTTACTTAATTTGTAAGAGGGAAATAAGTCAAAGAGGATGAACAGTCAAAACCCCCCCAAGAGATCAAAAAAGGACAAAAATGAAATGGACAGACAAGCCAATCAGCCATGGATAGAAGAGCCAGCAATAGAGAAGGAATCCTAAATCTGGTCAAATGGGTAATGTAATTTTCAGGAAAAAGGAAACAAAATCATGGTGGGAAGAACTCACATTGAAGGCGGTGAACCCAACTTCCCATGGCTGGAACTGAACGCCGACACGGCCGCCACTCTGACTCAGCTGCTGCCCATCCTTTCCCTTGACGGTCAAGTTGCAGACCATCCCGAACTCCTCGTCCCACTCCACGACCCCGCCTACCCCGACCGCGGCCGCCCTCGTGAAGTTCCTCTTGACGCCGGCGACCCGCCGCAGAACCCCGACCCGCTGCCCGCTCCCCTTCCACATCACCTCAGTGACGACCCTCCCGTCCTCCGCCTCCTCCGATTCGACCACCTCCTGGCCCTCCCCCTCCCCCAACCCAACACCCAAAAACAACCCCTCCATCCTCCGGAGCACCACCCTGGCCTCGTACTTCCTGGTGGGCCACTGACGCCACCGGATCATCCTCACCCCCATCCGAATAGAAAAAAAAAATTAAAACAAAACCCGGGGAATCGACCCAACCCCAACGTGAATCAAGTGGGGAAAAAAAAGATTGAATCTTTAAGAGGGAATACGCCGGCGAAGAGAAATTCGATCAGCGGGCGGTGTGCGCGTGTGTGAGAGAGAGAGAGAGAGAGAGAGAGAGAAGTGGTTGTCGTTTTGGGAGAGTCAAAGGATGTGTCCGGGGGGAGAGCGCGTGCGACGGAGACGGTAACGCCCTGTTCATATAACTAACTTTAAAAAAAAAAAAATCAAATGTGATTCTTTCTTTGATGATCTCTCCATACATTAACAACAGACAGAAACAAAGAGAAAATATATACCCGGATAGAAATCTCATCTCTTCTCTTAATTAATACTTAAAGAGAATAATAAAAAAAGGACAATATATTTTGATTGAAATTACGGGAGTAGTGTGTGAGTGAGTGAGAGAGAGAATCCAAATTTACATGATCTTGGTGGAATTCATGGGCTGATTTTTCGGTCCTTTTTTTAAGGAAAGGATGAGATCATATAATCCCCGAATTTCAAAAACCATCTTTCGATTTTATCTAATTATCCGATCTCAAAATCCTACCCGACAACCGTATGAAGCGCGCGTGGGGTCACCTTCATATTGGAGTCGTGCATGGGTTTTTATAGTAGATTTGTTTTATATTTGACGAATGGGGGGAACACAATAAAACAATAAATGGATTGAAACGCAGCTGCTATATAATGTAAATGTGATTATTCCTTCAGCCCCTTGCTAGAAGGTTTGTGAAGAGAGCACATCGTTTGGTTGTCGTTGTCTGTTTAACTATTTCGAGTAAGTCATGTCATGTTTCCATCACAAGTGAAGGGGAGGAGGGGGACTAATCCTTTTTTTTTTATTACATTACGCCAATACCAGTTATTAGAGTCGGTCGGGTCTGTCTTGGCTTTTTTTTATTTATTTTTGTGGACTTGGACCGGCCCTTTGTTGCTGCCGTGACTTGGACTGGGCCCTCAAATTACAAAATCCACTATGAACAAACAAACAACGACCACCAAATCCTTTTATACGGGCCTGGGTCCAAGCCCAAATTAAGGCCCACCTCCCCACCTTATTTCGGTTGTTGGGCGGTAGTCGCTGGGATTTAGGAGGCCGTCAGTCAAGCCAATTTGTGTGATAGGAAGGTAACAACAGAGTCTCGTTTTGGGTCAGTTGTCTGGATTCATTCGGCTCAAGGCATTTGGTTAATTTGCATTTTTGGGGTGGACTGGAATGAGACAGGCATCCATTGGATGCCATCACTCCCCTGTTGACTATATCTCAGTCACACTTATTCCTTCTAATGTTAGAAATCTGAAAGAATGCAAATGTGGAGCTGTTTTTTAGTTAGTTTTAGTCACTCTGTTGGTTGATTCCAGTCGTTTCTTTCTTTAGTTTAGTTTTAGCTGCTTAGAATGTGCAGCGTATCGTAGGATGTCATCACGAGCGGTCTCGGACACCTCCTTCAACAAAAGCAGCTGCTGATTTCAAGTCGTTCTTATTCTCGTCGGTTTCTTCATCCGGAGAGAACCTTCAGATCACAGAGCAACTGCCAAAAAGGAGGTTGTAAAAATGTCTTGATTTTCCATTCACATCAAAACAAGAAAACAATGATCAAACTCTCCTGTAAAAGGTAATGCTTCTTGACGTTATATGTTGACAACCGTTTTACAAAATCCTTTGTATTTGATTTTTTTTTTATATTTACTTAAGACAGAAGATTTTAATCGAACGAAGAAATGAGTTTTATTTTACTACATCATGTCCACGAGTATCAAGCATGAATTATATTTCTTAAGAGAATTTCTAAATCAATGCGTATAATAAGCAATGGCATGGGCGGCATTACTTATAACTGCATGATGGGTCTATGGACAGATTTAGGCATGACTCGATACAAATTAGGTCGAAAGTAAATAGTTGTTTTCGCCTGAAAGGAGGTATTCGTTTTGCCCGAGTTCAAGTCGTCAGTTTTACTGATCGCCCATCCGACGAAGAACGTGGAGGATATTTAGGAAGAAGACGTGTCACAGAGTCAAGGAGCGAGCTAGTTGAGATACGACGTGATGCGGAAGAAAAGGAGGCGATCTTTGCGACGATTGGAACACGACGGGGATGGATCGTTTTAGGATTCGGTACGATGATCTTCTCGATATTTAAGATTTATAGTATAAATAACATCTTTTCGGATTAGATAACACCACAACAACAATATCACAGGCTCTTGCTGCATTCGACTTTGACATTCTTCACTGACATTTGTAAGTATTATCCATCGTGCCTTTTGTTGAATTTCGTTGACTTTTATCCGCCATGTTTCTCTAACAATGGCGAAAGGTAGTTTCTCCTTCGATCGAAACTTAGTTTGCATGCGCTTCTGTTAAGAGTAGAGGATAACACATTCTTTTATTGGAATTATCTATCGTATGTGTCTCTGATAAGAGCGAAGGGCAATCTCATTTTACCAACATACTATTTTTCCAGAGTTTTCAACAAATTCAGGTGACGACTACATTTATAAACCAAATTTTCAATCTGAGTCGAATATTTTAGGCAGGTGCACACGATTTCTTCTAAAATCGTCACATGGTTTTCAACGAAACGCACGGTGACAATGACGTTCGTGTTGTAGCTTCCCCCTGTATAAAACCAGTCTGTTGGGAGGGATTATCATCATCTCCCCAATGTCTTGCCTGCATCCTGAGACACACTGGTCATCCACGCCCTTCCCGTCGACATTGTTCGAACCCGGGGACCCGCGTTTACCATCCCTTGCCCTATTTGGGAACTCAGACTCGATCCTGTCGACGAATTCGGAGAGGAGTCTCTCATATGCTCGGGCCGCAAGAAGAGCAACGCCTCCGGACACCATCATCACAGCGACAAACCCCAGCCCCGGAGAAGACAACGACGACGCGTTTTCCATATCACCCCCTTCCTCCTCGAATCCTGCCTTCCTAAAGGTATGGGGGTTGATTTGGAATGCTAATTTGGAATAATTAAAGAAGGGTTTTAAAGTTCTTGTTGGGAGGACAGACTGTGTTGGGTTGCCTACCCTGGGATTTGTGCTCAATTGTATTCTATTTTGGGTGCGACTAACAGAAGTTTAGGACGACCCCAGGAAGACAACATTCTAAAACTGCATGCCACCACAATTTTATGCATGATGCATGCATGTGCTCACCAAAATAAATAGGTGGGCGCAGCCGATAATAATGCAAAGGCCTAACATGACAAATGGAACTAATGGTGGAAATAAGATATACTAGGCATGCTGGTTGCACTAAAAATAAGTACAGAAGTCAATATCTACTTTCAATGATGAACACGTTCCAATATGGGTCCATAGCTCAGTGGTAGAGCATTTGACTGCAGATCAGGAGGTCACCGGTTCGAACCCGGTTGGGCCCTTCCACACGCCCACTTGGATAATTTTTGAAGCAATTTCTTCTTCTGGTCACAATGGCAAAAATCATCGGAATGCTCCAAATTCATTCGAACATCAAAGTATATATGTACACGTTATTTTTTTCTGCCCCCGAACCCGACCCAAATGTGTGATTCGATCCTAGGAAAACAGTCTGCATTTCGTTGGTCTTTCTGGCGAAAAGAGGAACAGGCCGCTGTCTTGTCTTCATGATCCAGATTTCATCCTCCGCAGTGATATGTATGCCAGGAGGCGATACCCAAAGACCATGATCACCAGAGCGGTCACCTCCCTCCAGCCGTTGTCCACCATCCCCCCATTTATCCACTCGGTGGCCTCCCCGAGCTGTATCTTCAGGAGGAGCTTGTATGTGTGGTAGTTGAATGAGAAGTAGCGGATCCACGACACAAAGACCGGGACTCTCTGCCATCCAAAAGACAATAGTGAACGTCGTAATCAGGAACAAAAGAACTAGTTCTATCTGCACGAAGAAATGAAATTAGTATTCTTACCTGGACGAAGAATCCCCCGGCAAGCATGTACGTCATTACGGTTACTGAGGCAAGGGTTGTGGCCTTCTTCAAGTCCATTAGAGTCGCGCGATGTCCTGCAACATCTGAACAATCCTCAATGCTGTTGTGGAGTCCAACCCAGAAGTCGGTTCATCGAGAAACAGAAGAGATGGGTTGATTATGATCTCGTTTCCGATGCATGCACTCTTCCACTCCCCGCCAGATACTCCCCGAACAAACGATCCACCGATCATCATGTCCTGGCACCTGCCCAATCAACGAACATCAAATGATCTAAGAAACGCGAACAGAAAACACAAGAATGGCAAAAAACCATTCATTACATTACCTCTCCAATCCCAAGTCGCAAATAACATCCAACGCTCTGTTTGCCTTCCGATCCTTTGACAATGTCTTAGGAAGCCTGAGCAGCGCGGAGTAAGTCAATGGTTCCTTCACGGTGAGGTGGGGGAATAGGTTGTCGTCTTGAGTCACGAACCCAATCCTGCTCTTCAGGAACTTTGAGTGAGTCCGATCATTGTAAGTTACCGGTCCCCCGGTCATCGACGACTTTCCCTGCAACCTCCCACCGAGCAGGGTCAGAAGGGTAGTCTTCCCACTCCATGAAGGTCCCATCAATGCAAGGACTTCCCCAGGACTCACTGCTCCTGTGACCCCATTCAAGATATCCTTCTCTTTCTCCTGACTTGGTGCCAGCCCTTTCAGGACAACCTTGTAAGTCACGTCAGTGAACTGTGAGCAAATCAAACAGGTAAACGATTTGTATCCCGAAGCCTATTGATCGACAGTTCAGACAATCTTTCACTCTTCAAGCATTCCAGAATAATCCTGTTCGACTCGTGCTTTCTCCCTCGCAAACAACCTCAGGAAAAGATTCTAAACAAGACTAGAGAACCTGCATTCGTACTAATCTGTGCTAAAACCTCCGTCGCTCCACCTGTCGAAAAAAGCCGATAACAGGAAAGTAGCGGGGAAACCCGCGCTGGAGTTGGACCGATCTCTGACATGACGCGTAACGAGAAAAATAAAAACAAAATCCTCTGGGCGGTTGCCTTAAGTTTGTCCCGACAAACAAAGGAGGATGGTCGATCACCTTCAGGTAAATCGGTAATGTCGGCTCCGCCGTGAACTTCGGCTCTCGCTTCCCTGCTTCTAGATCCTTAGCTGCTGGAAAACATCAAGCCGAACACCCAAGGATTAATCTCGCCCAACGGTCGTGGTCCGATCAATTGAATTCGAAGCTGCTGTTCACGTCAAAACGGATCACTTTGGGAATATTTGACACGATTACTCATGGAGATTCGGACGTAGTTGCCAGTAAAGAAGAAGATGGATTGAATTGATCAAACAATATCAAATGATGTCTTACAATAGAACTGAAAAGCTTACAGCCATAAAAACAAATAAAAGTTGTTGGTGCGGATGGTGGTGACGCCGTAGACTTGCTGCTGGCGTCGTAGACTTACGAACTGGAGTGGTGGAAATCGGCTTCTGAAGGGATGGCGGATGGAGTATGGTTGAAGGTAGTGACGGATGTGGATGTCGGATAGTGGAACGAATGCGGAGCTTTGGTGTCAAGGCTACGGTTGCTCACCAAGACGATGGAGTGAAGGCGGAGATTGACTGTCAGTGTTACGGTTGTTCGCCTCGATGGTAAAGTGATGGCGGAGATTGGTTACCCGAGCTACGGTTGTTCACTCCGATGGTAGAAGTGAAGACCAAGAACCCTTGCGAGTACACCCAGGTCGGGGTTTGGACGCCTGTTAACTAAAACTAAAGGTTGACGATCAATGCAAATGTATCTGAGTTTGATTGCCATCCCTGATTAAGGAGTATCTCCTCCCCTTTTATACTGAATCTGGTCGTCCTTGGGATGCTTGACACGTTCCCATAGAATCTTTCTGGATCGTGTTCTACCCAACTGAACCCCGGAAATCTCGGTAACAAAGTGATCTCATAAGTCATGACCCTTATCCATGTCATTTATCAATTTAGACTCATGTAGACTTAACGATTGCCCTCATAGACTTTACCTTCCTTCTGGTCATAGCGAATCTCTCCTTGAGCCAAAGTTAAATTTAGGCCCAGAATAGTTTGTCATGTCAACATAAGCCCCCTTTTTGCTGAGGTGATGTTCGTCGCCTAAGCATATTGTCAATCTGTAATTCAAATAAAACCAAAGGAAACTCTTCATTTCCCTTTTCGCACGCTTTTTTTTGCCAGAAAATCTCTCTTTCTTCTTCGTCTCAAGCAAACTCTAACTCCTTGTTTCTCGGCAAACCCTTCTTTCTTTACCATGTCGAACTGCGCTACCTTCCAGTGCATCGACGCCGTGCTAGACCTTCAGGCGTGGTAAAAATCGCCGATTCTCGCGGTGAAGGGTTAACTCTGGGGCCTGTCCTCTCCCCGACGCTCTTTCCGGATATCGTTCTCCACTCCTACTTGAATACGGAATACGCCATACCCCTTTGTCGGGAGGATTTTACTGACTCATGGAATTGGGAACAGAAGAGTGGCTTCCTATATTTACCTTCTGTGGAGAAATCCGTCATCCGCAAGTGGTTCACTCTCTGGCTTGGGAAACTCAAACATAAGTTGAAGCTCTGTGACCTCTGGTCTTTCTTCAAGTTGTCCCTCGCCAATAAGAAGTGCGATTCCCAGGTATGTGTCAGTCTTTTCCCCTTCTAGAACAACTCCGTAAACTGCTTTTTCTTTCCTGAGGGCCCTATGACAGTCACCTAGAGGACATAGTTTTTCTGACTAAATGTTCTGTATCTGACACCCCTGTTCACCTCTATTCGTTTGAGGATGACCACAATCCCAGCGAGATGATTCAGATTATCAGTACCGCAGGGAATCATCCAAAATGGTTAAGGGAAACAAATTCAATGCTTGGGGCAAGGCGCAAGGAATCGAATTCTTTAGTGTTTGACTCAGCAAATACATTTTTTGTTTCACTGGGAAGAGGGTTCCCAAGTTTCTCAGCACGGCTACGAGCAGAGTTGCATTTGCCCCATTCCTTCTAGGTTTAGTCTACCAGAGTCTACATGAGAACTCCTCGCCTACAGAGTCTTTCCCCAGGTACCCAGCAGGTGGCCCTTTATGGCTAGTTCACTTATGGTCCTATGTCTGGATGCCAGGATTAATCGATTACCAAATGCCTTCGGGAGCCGTTCAAGTTGAATGTTATGGAATGCACATTCTGGATTCTTGTTGTCGATCAAAAGATAGCTAGTTCCGTACCTCAGTGACTGGCCATATGCATCACATAGCAGGTTCTGGCAGAGGTGACCAGCGTAACTGGGTCCCCTTTCCTTCGGGCCATCTCATCCTGAAGCGCAGACAAAAGTTGACTCCAGGCTTGTATTGGGATGTTGTCTTAACCAGCAGGGACCTGGTATGCGCACACAAGAGCGGATTCTGTTTCGAAGTCAACAATCCCCAGCTCTGTGCAAGACAGCTGAGTTCTATTCAAAGTTCTGCAATTCCATTTGCGGACTCCCTCAATATTCCAATGCATTCCAGAGTTAGTAGCATTTTTTCCAAAGTGACTTTCGAGGCTTCCATCATTCTTTTGGAAGGGAAGACCAAACTCCGCCATATGGAGTTTCAGCTAGAGACCACTTCGAGCCACGCTACAGAACTATTCTCAGTTCAGTGGGCGATTGTCTTTCATGAGTTGCATACTAATTTGCTTTTCCTTAAAAAATCTCAGGAACCAGATCTTCTTCTCACTACTGAGATGATGTTGAAGACTGGTCAGAGACCGTTGGGTACATCTTTATCCCTTATCTTTATAGCTTATATTTTCATTCTGCTAATGTATTTCCACGTCTTAGCTCTTACAGTCGACTCAGGAGATTCCTCTCCCGAACACAATCCCCCTGCTCCTGTTGGCCGCTTGACACGTTCCCGTCGACAAGGCTTAGCTCTGTCTACCAAGGGCAAACAGGTTGAGGTTAAGGACCAGCCGCAACCATCGAAAAAGAAGAAGGCCAGCAAAAGGAGAGCGCATTCGCCACCGACGGATTCTGACCATGAGGAGGAGGTACCTTTATCCGTTGCTTTTAAGCAACGTAGACTTGTTCTTGATGAGGATTCTGACGTTAAGAACCCTACTCCTATAACTACCTTGGCTCTTAAGTCTACTGAGCCTATTTTCAAGGATCCTGATGTTAAAAACCCTATTCCTATAACTACCTTGGCTCCTAAGTCTACTGAGCCTATTCTAAAGGATACTGACATTCCTCCCCAAAATGTAGACACGTCACCTTCCAAGGTATATCACGGCTTATATTTTCCTCGAGCTATTGACTTTCTTATCATGCTTCGAATTTTCACATTCAGGAGGATGAACGCGACTCGGAACCTGATTCCTCTGATATCCATGCTGATGAGAGTGAAGACTTTTCAATAGACTCCGGGATAAGAGATGTAAGTTTCTTTTTCTTTTTCGTTCTTCGTTACTTGTTCTTCACTAATCCCTATTTTCTACAGGGTTCAAATCTCTTGGGAATGAATCCCGCCGAGTCTGGGTTTATTTCGAATCCAATCGGCCAGACAAATTATCCTGATGTTGAGGTACATACTACCTTTCACCTCCTAGTTTTCTGAACAAGTAACTGATTTTCTCTCTATCACAGGCTGACCCTTCCAAGAGTTTGGAGCAAGAGATTTCCCCTGATGAGTCATCAAGGCTATTGAGTGAGAGGCTTCCAGTGCTACGGATATTAATCCTGGTGCTGTTGAGGCTGCGTCAGTTGTAAGTCCAGTCAGTTCGTCTCCCAGACTACTACCAGGTGGAAAATCCCTTGGTCCTTCAAGAGAAGGTCCCTCAGGCATTAAGGAACCCGTCCCTCAGCTCAGCGATGTTGACAGGCTAATGAAGAATGTTGATCAAATCAGCGACCTCCTCCGCCTTGATATTTTTTTTTTAAGAACAATTTAAGGCTCTCCAGACTTACGTTTAGGATATTGAGGACTCCCCAAAAGCCACCGACGAGATGCTCGTAGCTTGCTTGAGTTTCAAGGATCAATTATGGACTGAGTGGTCTGCCTACATTGCGGACCTTGATCTACTCAGTGATGCCGAAGCCAAGATTCGGGTGATTAAGAAATCTCAAGCTGAAGCAACAGATGATGTCCGGCTCCTACACTAGCAAAAGGCCCACTTGACCTCCCAGTTTTCAGAAGTGCAAACCCGAATTTCCCAACTTTTGGCAACGGAGAAAGACCTCAAGGACTGAGTCGCCTTCGTTGACTCCTTGTTAGCTGACCGATCCACCCACGATTCTTCCAATCAAGACCGGCAAGATCTGATGTCTTGGTTCTGCCAGAGAAATGAGGTTACCATAAAATGGACTAAGAGGAAGGTTCTGGCCTTACTTTTCGTGGAAGCTGCACACGGAACACCCAGATTCTGAGATACTAAGGGATGCTTCCCTGATAACAAACTCATTTTATTTTCTTGTCTATTTGCGGTTAGTCGTCACTATTTCATTGGATTTTTGAAACCTTGCCATGGTAAAAATTTACTCTTTGGTGATTTCTTCCCGGAAGCTTGGGAATCTTTTCTTTAGCATCCTTTCATGAGCTTCCCAAACAATTCTCTTATAAGATTTCAAGTATTTGCCATTAATTTTCAATGGTTGCTTGACTCCTTCTAAAGTCAACAATCTATAGCTATTTTCTGAAAAGATTTCAATCACCTGATATGGTCCCTCCCAATTTGAGGACCATTTGCCTAAAACCCGGTCCTTAGACTTTAGAGGCAATATCATTTTCCAAACCAAATCACCGACTTGAAAGTATTTATGAACCACTTTCTTGTTGTAATGTCATGCTAGCTTCCTCTTATGCACTTTTATTTTGTCTATTACTTCTAACCTCTTTCGTTCTAACTCTTCGAGGGCCACGTACATAGCCTCATCCTATATCCAAGGTTGACTAACACGAAGTGATTTATACCTAATCTCAATGGGCAATACCACGTCATGATCGTACACTAATGCAAATGGAGATTCTCTTGTACTTTCTCGTTTAGCGACTCGCAAAGCCCATAGAGTATCATCTAACACTTCATGCCATTTTCGTAGATTAAATCCGACCATTTTCTGGATGTTATTCTTGATCAACTTGTTGGTGGCCTCAGCCTGCCCATTCGCTTGGGGGTAGTAAGGTGTATAATTGGTAATTGTAAAACCAAACCCTTCCGCAAACTCCCTTACTTTTAAAATGTTAAAAGCTTTCCCATTATCAACAGCAATATTCTGGGAAATACCGAATCTATATATAATGCAAGTCACAGAAAACTAATGACTTCGTTATGGTTAATCTTTTTGTAGACTTGTGCCTCTACCCATTTGGTAAAGTAATCCGTTGCCACCAAAATGAAAGCGTCTCCACGACTAGAATGAGGATATATTTCCCCTATTATATCTAGTGCCCAAGTCCTAAAAGGCCAGGGTTTGACAACCAGAATGAGATCCGTCGCCGGGGCGCGAGTCGTTGGGCCATGTCGCTGACATTCCTGGCAACCTCTGGCCATCTCGATGCAGTTTTTCATCATTGACGGCCAGTAAAAACCATGTCTTCGTATAGCCCAACACATCTTTACTCCTGACTGATGCGATCCACAAAGTCCTTCATGAGTCTCTAGCATAATTGGGGTTGCTTCGTCTAAGTCGACTCATCTCAACAAATCTCCATCTACGTTCTTCTTGTAGAAAGCGTCGTCTATTAAGACATACGACAGCGCTTGAACTTTGATGCGTTGTTTGGCTTTCTAGCTAGGGTTTGATATGGAAGTCTACAAGAGGTTTTCTCCAGTCTTTATCTTGATCCGTTATATCCCCAATCAGGACGGTTTTATCCGGATATAAGTGTGATCGAATTTCAGGGATTTTATCCTGCTTAGTAGTAACTTTATAACCGAAGGCCATTTGTGCAAAATTATTAGCCACCATATTGTCATCGCGTCCTATAAATTGGAATGTTATCTGCTCAAATTGCACAGACAACTTTTGTACAAGCTCAAGATAGGGTAAGAGCTTATCTAGGCATGTGCACTTTTGGTTGACCTGATTGATAACTAATTGGGAATCACTCGTAACCTGGACACGTTTTGCCCCCAAGGATATGAGTTCTTTTAGTATAATTATCAATGCTTCGTATTCGGTAGCATTGTTTGTTGGTAGTGTTTGTAACCGGAAGGCTAATCTGTATCCTTAGCCATTGGGGATATCATGTGAATCCCTATTCTAGCTCCATTCTTTGTAGAAGAGCCATCAAACCATGCTTATCAATTATCCTCATTCATCTCTTCGTAGTCTACAGACAAAGTTGGGTCATGCTAAGCTAAAAAGTCAGCTAGCACTTGTCCTTTAACCGATTATTGAGGTTTATATCTCAAGTCATAAGGTGACATGATTAAGCTCCAATTTATTGATTCGTCTGACTAACAACGGACTCTCAAAAAAGTATTTAATAACGGGAGACTTGGACATGACGTAGACTTCACTGTTTCCAATGTAATGTCTAAGTTTTGTGACAGCATAAAATACTGATAAACATAATTTCTCTTTTGCAGTGTATCTCACTTCTATAGGTGACAACAATCTCGAAAGATAGTATACAACCCTCTCTCGTTTGTTTTCATCTGTTTGGGCTAACATAGCTCCAATAGTCGTCGCAGTAGATGCTACATAGAGTATGAACGGCTTTCCGCATTGCGGAGACGCTAATACCGGAGGATTTGATAAATACCTCTTGAGACCATTGAAAGCTTCATCATATTTAGCAGTCTAATGATACTCGCCTTTCCCTTTCAAAAGAGTAGAAAATACTTTCGTTTTTCCTGCCACATTGCCAATGAATCTACGGAGATAATTCACTCTCCCTAAAAAAGCTTGCAGCTCCTTTTTGGTTCTCGGAGCAGTTAGATTCTGAATAGCTTTGACTTTATTATGATCAACTTCTATGCCACGCTGGTGCACTAGAAACCCGAGAAAATGTCCCGCTTTAACTCCAAAAGCACATTTTAAAGGGTTAAGTTTAAGTTGATGTTTTTTCATTTTCATAAAAGCATTACGGAGATGATCAATATGTAAATCTTTCCTCGTAAACTTGACGACTATGTCATCAATATAGACTTCTACAGTCTTTTCAAAGGAGGCATCAAATATCATATTCATAGCCCATTGGTAGGTAGCGCCGGCATTTTTTAGACCAAATGGCATCACAACCTACTCAAAAATCCCTAGGGATAATCTAAACACAGTTTTGTGAACATCCTCTTCCGCGATAAAAATCTGACTATAACATAAAAAACTGTCCATGAAAGACATGACCTAATGTTCGGTCGTCTTGTCTGCGAGATCGTCCGCGATAGGCATGGGGTATTCATCTTTCGGAGTCGCTCGGTTTAAATCCCTAAAGTCTATACAGACTCTGATTTTACCATTCTTTTTCATTATGAGTACAATGCTGGAAATCAACTCTGTATATCGTGACATTCTTATGTACCCTGCTCGAAAGAGAGTTTTTTGACTTCTTCAAATACTAATTGCGTTACTTCCCTAGTCATTCGTCGAGGCGCTTATTGGATATGTTTGAAATCTTTCTTAATGGGTAACTTATGCTCTACGAGTCTACGATCTAGACTTGGCATTTCTGTGTAGTCCCATGCAAAGCAATCTTTAAATTCTTCTAGTACTTTTCGAATCGCACTGAACAACGCCTTATTAGCTGATGAACTGATGAAAATAATCCTAGGAGAAGCCTCGCTTCCCAAATTGACACTAACTAACGGGTCACACGGCATCATTAAAGATTCCCGGACCTCGCTACTTCCTAAACAAGTAGAAACTGACTTATTACAAGCATCATGTGTACTAGGCGTTTCTGAATTTATTGAAAGCAAAGACGTGGATCATTCGCAGTAACAGTGGCGGTTCTCCTTGTAGACTTGTAATCGCTGCAAAACGTCAGCGACTACCTCGTTCGCATCTTTCCTATGGTCCATAAGTTCTTTCCCTTAGGAGTCTGTCAGGTTCCAACTCCGTATCAGCGCTTTCTTGGTTCTTAGGCGCTTCTCCTTTGACACTCACTTGGTCGTTCTGGTCGTTTGCATTCCCCTCAGTAGGAATTTCCCCTGAATTGACCTCATGGAGGACTTCTTCTATATCTTTAGCGCTAAGTTCATCTCCCCATCCAGTCGGAACAATCGTGTGAGTCGTCGGTTTTGGATGTGATATAGTCAAATTTTCCGGAAGGCTGACCAAGGGGACCGATGGTAGGGTCACACAGCCTGTACCTTTGTTCTAGAGTAAGGTTTTTGACAGTACCCCAGTTTTGCTTGTCTCTGCATGAAAAATACCCTTGTCACAACATGAATATTCATTCGCTTTAATGATTTCAATATCAGAGTCAGGCCATAACATCAGTTCTCTGTGCAGGGTAAAGGGTATAGCTGCATCATTCTGAAGCCAATCGCGGCCTAGCAAGGCATTAAATGTAGGAACTATGTCTATGACGAAGAATGCGGTTTCTTTTTCCTGGCATCCGACTCCCAGGTGCACAGAGAACACTCCTAAGCATTCAGACTTCCTGCCATTGAAATCGCTCACAGAAATATCGGTTTTAACCAAATCCTGGAGTTTGTAACCAAGCATTCTGAATTTAGACAGAGGCAGCACATTTATTGTTGCTCCATTGTTGATTAGGACCCTGCTCACCAAAGTACCATCAAAAGTGGCAATGATATATAGAGATATGCTGCTTCATACTATATGATGGTTTTCTCAACCAGTGAAGTGGAAATCCATGCGGATAATCTGATATGTGAGGAAGAGGGGTTTTACCTCTTGCAGTTTCTTCCTTACAATTACTCGCGGTTTACTGGCAGGGTAAGGGCATTACAGCTCACACTCCGAAGAGCGTTGTAATCGAAACTCAAGCCCGGCTCTCCTGAGTAGTCCGTAGACTCAACACGTTCCAGCTCGACTTTCAACTCCTTCATGTTCATTTTGGCAGGAGCAATTCCTGAGAAGGTGGGCCTGGGCCTCTTAACGACGTGACTTAGACGTCTATCCCTTCTCTTACGGTGCCTTGGTGGTAAAGACGTTTTGCCGACAGCCTTCTGCCAATATTTCGAATGGTTACTCGCCTTAACCAACGTTGGTTTCTTAGAACCAAGTGAAAGTTGACTCACCTCCACAAATTCCCCGGAGAATGGGTCATATCCAATAATTTTTCGTGTCGGCACCTATTGTGACTAAATGCAATTGTTAGTTTCATTTACACCTGGCGGTGTGGAGCGGACAGGTTCAACCACGATCTTCCCATCTGATGACATGTCTACCAGCTTGAGGAAGTAGTTGACACAGCAAGGGGTGCATAGTTGCGAGATCGGGATTTTGTTCTGAGATATCAATTTGTATTTCTGGCAGAGTATCTTGTCCTCCAAAAATTGAGCTATTGGCGAACCTGTTCGAATTGCTTGCACATCTACCTTAGGCGGTCGACTGCTCTGTTTGACAGCTTACTTTTGAGGACTTGCCACCTGCTGAGATATGTTAGGCGCGCCACCTTTTCCGGTACCTCCAAGTCGCGATTCACCAATAAAATCTACCTTATCCAGTCCATGCTCTGCTTCTGGCTGGATGCAACTTTCATCAAAATCAAATTGGCGATTGGGTCACTTCAGGATACGGAGTTGTTGGATAGCCATTTCTCTAGTTCTACCGCGACCATGAGGGCCACATCTTCCTCCCCGAATAGCTGGCCTACGATCCACACTCGGGGGACTTTTGCTGATAGTCTGTCTCCTCTGCGAGCTAGCAGGAGCAAACCGCGATCCTGGCGAAACCATTCCCATGGCCACCTCTTCACGTGGGGACAAATCATACCAGGTATCCTCCTGATTGTTTTGCAAGTACTTCCTGAAAGTATTGCATCTGTCCGTGGTGTGCGTGTCGTCCATATGCCAACAACACATATTGTTGGCAACCCCCTTTACTGGGCAGGTGACTACTCTTTTGTCGGCCAATCGACGGAACAAAGCATTTGCGATGATGGTTTCTCCTGGAGTCTTTGTCTCCTGCAAGGGAATGTTGAAATTAGTTTTGATGACATTGACATCAGCATAAAAAATGTCGAATGTATGGATGGCAATTTTATCATCGAAAGGTTTATCGTCAACCATGGTGACTTCGTCTACTTCAGGAAAACATAACTCTTTCGACTCTATAAGGTCATGAATTATGTTTCTGAACGACAGGCAATCCTTAGTCGTGTGTGTGAATGACTCGTGCCATTTGCAATAATTCCTGGTTTTTTCTCTCTCAGTTTTCGGCACTCTATGGCCAAGCTATAGTTTGATCCGCTTTCGCTCGAAAAGCCAATCGAAGATCGCATATGCCTTGTCTATGTCAAAGGAATATTTCCTTTCTTCACCAGATTTCTGGGATGCTTTAGCCTTTGGGTTTTTTCTTGCTAGCAGGTCGCAAATTATGGCATCGCCTTTTACAAACTCCGCCATGTCTACCTCGAAACTATTAGGTTCCACCTGATACGCTCGGGTAAACTGAGCCTCTTCCATTAATAACAGCTGATATTCAGTTGCTCTCCTGGCAAGATCATACAGATCTCTGAAATGTTCCCCTTGTAATTTCTTTCTAAGAGGGATCGTTAGCGCGTTTAACGGGACCATCAGCTGATCTCTTTTAGGAATGGCGGGTCTACATCTAAGCAACGCCTTACGTAGGCACATTCGGAACTGCCCAGGGTGTTCTCCGGCTGCTTGCCTTAGTGGCATTACTTCAAATATCGACATAGGCGTGTCGAGGCGGGCGAACGCTTTCATGAACATAGACTGCATTTCAGCCCATGATGCCACTAATCCTGGGGGCAAACTTGCATACCAGGTAAACGCATCCCCTGCAAGCGAATTCGGGAACAGTTTCAACTTCCAAAAGTCATTACCGGCAGCGTCTCCAGCTTGATGGGTAAAACGAGCTATGTGTTCCGTGGGAGAGTCATTTCATCTTCTCCCGAGAAACGAGTAAAATCGGGGACCCGATACCCTCTAGGCAAGGGAAAATCCTTGTCTACATACGCTGGATACGGGCTTCTATAAAAGCACAAGTCATCTTGCCCGACAGTCCGGGCACCATCTGTTCTACCAGCTGGGCAACTACTTCTCTCAGGTTCTGTGGTGCTGGTTGATTTAAACCTCCATGACTCGTCGTAAAGGGTTCCTGAGATGGCCCTTCGGTGGTACCCAAAATGCTCATTTGCGCGGGATGGTTGTTCTTTGACCGGAGCCCTAGCATAGAAGCTTTCCTCGGGTGGTGGGACTATCCGGTCAGTCGCTGAGGCCAGGTTTTCTCCTTGTGGTATCTCATCCATAGGTGCCTTCCCGTGATGGCGAGGAGGGATATAATCTGCATTTCTATTTGCTTTGCCCTGCACCTCGCTATCTTCGTCAGCCAGGTTCACTGTACACATGGCGTCGGGTCTATAAGGCATGGGAGACCGAGAAGAAGAAGGCCCAAAAGTCGGTGTCCTCTCTCTATGATACGCATCTGCATTGCCTTGATTGGTATTACTCCAAGGGTCATCCTTGTAGAACGACACAGTTTGCTTCCCAGTAGCTGCTCGACGAGCGTCTCCCATGAAAGAATTATTTCTGTCGACAGGAATGCTTGATTTCAGGTCGGAGGTCGGCCTACTTTAGCCTTTAATCATCTCTCGTATCTGAGCCATTAATTCAGAGCCATGGCGCACATTTTCTTCTTGCAACCCGGCGATACGCATGTCTATGTTTATCTGCATATTTTGCTAGTTCTCATGCACATTTCGCATGTCTCGCAATTCTCTTTGTACGCTCAGTAGATTCCCATGCAAATTCCCCATGTTTTCCTTTATATCATTGAATTCGTTGTGAAACTCTAGCCTTGATATGAACTCGGAAGGGGTATGTGTTACCACAGGGGGCTGAGTAGTTTGGGGCTGAGTAGTTTCTACTTGGCTTTCTTAAATTGTACTATCGTCATCTACAGTTCCTGTCACTCCTTGGTTTTCTCCATCTAATGGAGGAGGAGGAGGAGGATTCAGAGCACCCGCTCTCCTGGTATTCCTTGCCATTTTAAATGGTCGACTCCCACTGTGGTCGCCAAAAACGTGTTCTCGCCAAAACGGATCACGTTTGGAATATTTGGCACGATTACTCACAGGGATTCGGATGTGGTCGCCAGTAAAGAAGAAGATGGATTGAATTGATTAAACAATATCAAATGATGTCTTACAATAGAACTGAAAAGCTTACAGCCATAAAAACAAATAAAAGTTGTTGGTGCGGATGGTGGTGACGCCGTAGACTTGCTGCTGGCGCCGTAGACTTGCGAACTGGAGTGGTGGAAATCGGCTTCTGGAGGGATGGCGGACGGAGTATGGTTGAAGGTAGTAATGGATGTGGATGCCGGACAGTGGAACGAAGGCGGAGCTTTGGTGTCTAAACTTTTGTACATTATACTAAACTTTTTTAGTACAATTATAGTAATTACAAATGTACTAATTGGTACAAAATTTTTACTGTTCTGATTAGTACAAATTTGTACTAATTTGGACCCGTATTTAGTACAATATACGAACGACATTAGTACAGTTTGTAATTACTACAATTGTACTAAATAGTGTTAGTACAATGTACAAACGTTGTAATAGTACATGGTTAGTACAATGTACAAACGAAATTCGTACCAATTAGTTCATTTGTAATTGCTACAATAAGCATAAGGGAAGATATGGTTCCCACTCCTGTTCCCTCTCGGGATCAGCCAGTTTGCGCATCAGGGAAGTAACAGCTTCAGAAGACCAAGCATGGAAGTCACTGCAAGCACGGATGGCTATATCAAGTCCAAAACATCTGTCACCTTCAAGGGTTGATTTATTAAAGGAAGATAACTCAGGGAATCAAATGAGTGCCCATTAATGTAAAAGCCACATCGGACCTCCAGACGGATGATTCGGAAAACCTTTGTCCTTGACAATAGTAGAAGCGACCCGAAGACTTCTGTATAACAAATGAAGGAGGAAAGGTGCAAAAGCCACGGGCTCATCAACTTGAACTAAGAAGTTGCTAATCCAGGACATGTAAATGGCAGCTTGCTTGCCAGGATAGCAGAAGATATATTTGTTGAGCCACTCGAGATAAAAGTCAAATTCCTGCTGGTCCCCCCATTGAGACGTTTTCTTCCATACAGTCTGGAAGAGTTCCATGTGCCTGGCAACTATGCTATGAATCATATGCCCATTACATTGAAACTTATCTTCTTCCACTCTGTGAAGACGAACACTAACGCCCGAAGTAGAGCAGCCAGTTAACAAACAAACGTCTTCTATAGTAATAGTCATGAGACCGTTGGGAAGAAAGAAAACGTTTAATCTTGAGTTCCAAAAAGGAATCAAGCTTGAGCAAACCTTGGCATCCCAAAACTTCACCTTCCTCGAGATAGACACCGGGTTTTTCGAACCCAAATAACGTAGTTTCTGATCCAACTTATCTTCCCACAATTTAAATCACTTCTCAGTAGTAGCATTAGTTGGAGGGAACCATACATGTTCTTTTGCGCTAAGCCATGAAACGGGAGCACAGAAATCGGGCTGACATACCGGGATAGTTGGCGAGGTCAGGAGATAAGTCTGGGGAACGTCATGTTCTTTGAAAGCGGACGACGGGAGTAGAGAACCCAAGGTCAGAACTGGCGGCTCTAACCCGGAATAGCGATGACTACGTCTTCATTGGCGATTTCGCGGTATCGGCCAAAACGGACGTAGTCGTATTCCGTCTGAGCAGCCATCACTCGCAAGCGGCACTCTGACGAAGAAAAATTTACGGCTTTTACAAGAAGAAAGGGCAAGAAACACGGTTTGATCAAAGACAAGGTAGAACTTAGGCGAAGAAACGGCTTCAGAAATCGAAAAGAGACGAGGGTTTCGAAGGAACACGAAACGGTTGGTCTTCTAAGCCTGATGAATGAAAAGAGCGGGAAAAGAATTTTGCTCGACAAGATTCGTAGCAAAACGCGACTGTTTCAAGATAAACATAAAGTTCTCATATTATGTTTAACAAAAGGGGGGCTTAATGTTGACACACATGAATTTCGGACTTTGTCCCAAGTGGGCCAAACAACGAGGTCCAGAAAGGTGATACTCGAGAAATCGCTCGAGTACTGGGAAGCGTCCCACTCAAGAAACAGCCCTCGAGCGCTCGAGAATAGGCTGCTCGAGAAGTAGCTGCCGAGCTCGAGAGTTATGACCAACCATACTCGAAAGCCTCGCTATCAACCATGTTCGAGAGCCTTGCCGAGCCACGATCTAAGAGCACTCTCAGGTGCACAACTAAGCCACGATCAAGGAAGAGGACACGGGGCAAGCTCGGAGGGGAGGATTGAGATACGATGCTCATGCCTCCTACAAAATAGGAGGGAGATCGTGCACACGATCCAAGAAGATCCTGAATCTCCTGAGTAACTGCAACCAAAAGATCCTGAGCTATAAAAGGATCGCAACAGACAATGCAAAACAACAACGGAAAACTCAAAACACAGACTCCAAGTCTTTTACCCTTTACTTTTACTTTTATCTTCTAGGGTGAGCCTCCGGCCCTTGGCATCCTTCTACCATCATGGTGAGCCTCCGGCCCTTGACACCAAACTTCCGCATCACTCCACCGTCAGGGTGAGGCTCCGACCCTTGACGATTGAAATCCCGCATCACTCCACCGTCAGGGTGAGTCTCCGGCCCTTGACGATCAAATCCCCCCTTCGTCCCACCTAGGATGAGCCTCAGGCCCTTAGTATCCACACCCGTCGCCACCTTCGACATCCTCTGTTCCACAAGGTGAATTCTACGAAAGGAGTTCGCCTCGACCGCCTCTCATCCGTTCCCGACCGTCGTGAAGCGTCACCAGACATTTCTTGTTGTTTTCCCGTTCGAGTCATGTCTGTAAGTGTAACGCTGTAAGATCGGTATCGTTGCATTTAATTCCGATATTGTTATTTACTTGTTATATTTGTATTTATTCACTTCGCGGTATACAACACCAAACGCTGTACATTCAGTACTATTGTATTACGTTTACTTTAGCTTTAACGGCGACCACATTTCACTGTAAAATTCGACACGTATTGCGGGGAACAACATTTTCCGTCCCAACAAAAGTACGAATGAATTTACGAACGTTATCGGCCTTTTACGAAAGTACCGTTTTTTAAAAAGTCGATGGACTTCGTACTTTTTTACGAAGCTCATCCATATTTTACAAAACGACTCGGTAAATTTACGTGCTGCTGTTTCGTAATATATGAAATAAAATTCTTAAAGTATATATTCCGTACTTTTACAAAGCAAAAATCATATGAATGTGCTAATCCCATTCGCCTTTTACTAAATACCCTTGTTGTACAAAAAAAACGGAGAGAAAAGCAATCGATCAAAGGAAGAATTCAGGGATGTCTGTTTGGGTAGGCAAACAAGAAATTAAAGGAGAAGGACCGGTGAGTTTTTGTTTTAAAATGACTGCTGTCCAAAACACTGTCAGGTGAAGTCGTCATGCCGCCAATCACCTTTTTTCTTGATCATTCCGAGTGATCGACTCATTTGATGGTGTTGCTAAAGATCATGAAGATATCAAATCCTGTTTTTTGCAAGTGACTCGACCAGAAAACTGTTCTTAATCTTCTACAGTATACCAGTAAAAGTAGGTCATGATGAGGAAGAACCATAGTTGTGAAAGCGCAAAGCGCACAAAAAGTGCAAACCTCCCAAATCGCTTTAAGCGCAAAGCGCGCTTTTGACATGTAGGCATCAATGTTAATCTCTTTTCGAATATTTGTCCGATGAATCCATTTTTAATATCAGTCCCGACAAACGGCACAAGATTTGATCATAAATCAAAGAAATTGAAACTAACCGAAATTGAAACCTACGTGTATTTGAAAAGAGACAAACTGAGCTGGGAGTGAGAGCTAAGTATGTTCAACCATAGTTGTTAAAGCACCAGAACGCATCCGAAGCACAATCATCTTAAATCGCTTTAAGTGCAAAGCGCGCTTTTGACATTTGGCATCAATATTAAAAGAAAAATAAAATGTATCTAAATAATTTCAAGATAAGATCAATTCAACTTTGAATGCTAGAGAACAAAAAATTTGAAAGATTATGATGAATCTAAATCAACCATCAATATATTTCTGAAGTCACCGATAATCAGTCCAATAATCCTCATAATATAATAAAAAAATCAAAAGCTGATTAAAAACGAAAGGGAAGGAGGCGGGCTCGTAATATAATAAAAAAATCAAAAGCTGATTAAAAACGAAAGGGAAGGAGGAGACTGGCAACAACAGCGGATGTAGGAGGAGGATAACCGACAGCGGCAGAGGAAGGAGAAAGCAGTGGGGTAACGTCAGAGAAGGGCGCGGCGGCGGGGAGGGCTGTTCGTCATTGGAGGTGAGGGTTTCTCTAATCGGTTTAGGGTCAAGGCGCGCGCTTTAAGCGCTCTGCGCTTTGAGCTTTGGGTCAAGGCGTGTGTTTTAAGCACGCTTCTTACACTGCGCTCGAACGCTTGGGATTTAAGCCCTCTGTCCGCGCTCTGCTGCGCTTTAGGGCTTAAAGTGCGCTTTTGACAACTATGGTTCAACCACATAAATCAACCCCACAGAAATCAAAACGCCAACCCACAGAAATCAACCCCACATAAATCAAAACCCGCATACGCAAGAGATAAGAAATCAAAAATCACAGCAAGAGATGGAGGGTTTGGGTCGGGGTCCGGCGGGGCGACGGGAAGGAAGGCTTCTGGGAGATAGGGAGGTCTTCCGTCTAGCGCTGTGCTTCAAACAGAAAAAAGGAAAAATAGGGTTTAGTATAGGGACCGTTGCGCCTTTGTCGCTTCGGCTGCGCTTTGCGCCTCGCGCTTAAAACCTGAAGCGCCTCCTAAGTGCGCGCTTCAAGTGAGCCGCTTCAGAGCTTGGGAGCGAAGAGCTGAGGATGCGCCTCGCTGCGCTCTGCGCCTTAAGTGCGCTTTTGACAACACCGGTAAGAACACAGTCCATATATATATATATATATGCACAAGTTATCTCAAACTTCCCTTTCTGCCCCCAAACCCAATAACTGAATTCCCCTTCCCTCTACCGACTCTCTAGTTTCTTTTTATCCGTCTGTAGTACGTCGTTGCTAGTTTCGTATTTTTTTATACGGCGCGCAACCCGGGACACAAGCAATGGCATCGACCTCGCTGTGCCGTCGCTTGAGTTCCAACTACAACGTATGGCTCCTACTACTCCCAGATGTCGCGGGGGAGACGTAACAAGACTCATTTCCCTCCCATTCCCTTCATGCCGAAGTTTGTGTCTTGCATCATGGCTACGAACTCGCTGTAATCGATTCTACCATCCTGCAGGAAGGATACAAAGCTATGCTGAAATTCTTTATAGAGGAGTGGTGAGCGGAAATGAGAAGGGAGAAATCGGGGTAAGGTTCGTTTACGTTGTCCTGGTCGACTTCTTGGATGATGTCCTCCACTCGAACTCCCACTAAGCCAAACTGCCCACACGCATGCTGGAGCTCGTCTTGCGTGATGTACCCGCTCCCGTCCTTGTCGAAGTATGAGAAAGCCGCGTACAAGTGATCCTCCTTCTCGATCTTGTTTAGATGAAGCATCGCAGCTATAAACTCCCCATAGTCTATCGTTCCGCTATTGTCGATGTCCGCCTGCATTGAGATTGTCAGAACTCATTTCTCGTCGGGTAGTTCACCAGAGATAAATGAAATTAATCTGAGGCCACTTTCAGACGCTTACTGCTTGCATTAAGTAGATGAGATCGGTCTCTTTTAGATCGGCGCCAACTTTTTCTAACCCGACCCTTAGTTCCTCCATCGTGATTTGTCCGCTGCCATCGGCATCTATCATCTTGAACATTTCTTTAAGGCCTGCAATTTCTTCTTCTGATAGGCTATCTGCGATGACCTGAACGGACAAGAATATCACATAATTACTAGGACTAGTTCAAGCAAACCGGCGTGACACGGAGGATCTTTTGTCACTGACCCTGATGGCTATCTTCTTGAGCTTGTTCATCGCGGAAAATTGCTTCAAGTGCGATAAAACTGCAGAATCAAGTGGCTTATCTGGAGCAACGCCATCAACCTGAACCCAAGGGTGACCTGAACAAGGGAAAACCTGCTTTAGCCACAAAATTTCTGGGACTTCGTGAAGACCAGGCGAGCTCGATTCTAACTGTGAAAGCTTTGATACTTACAAAGAACTTCATGGGCCGTGAGTCGCTTTTTGGGGTCTCGTACGAGCATCCTCCGGACTAAGTCCTTTGCTTCATCTGATATACTTGGCCATGGTTCTGATTCGAAGTCAAGTTCACCCTTCAGCACCTGCTCGAAAATTCCCTGCTCGGTCTCTAACAGAGCAAATAGACAGACATCAATAGCAGCTCGGTCAGGCCAAGTTCATCGACAATCATCATCAGCACACTCACCATCCCAGAATGGAGGAACTCCGCTGAGCAAGATATAAATTATAACCCCTGCACTCCAAACGTCGCATTCCTGTCCGTAATGCTTTCTCAACACTTCAGGGGCAACGTAGTAAGGGCTGCCCACCACATCGGTAAAAGTTTCACCTGGCAACACGTGAAAGTCACTCACTGTGCAATATACGCCACCTCGGATGAGATGTGGAAGAACAATTAGGAAATGCACCTGGCCTAAAGAACACAGAGAGCCCGAAATCTATGGTTTTGAGCGGAGCCTCTTCTTCTTGGTTAACGAAGAGAAAATTCTCCGGTTTCAAGTCCCGGTGCATCACGCCCAGAGAATGACATGCTTCGACAACGCTGACGATCACCCTGGCGAGCTCAGCGGCCTTCTTCTCGCTATAATGCCCTCTCTGAATTATCCTATCAAAAAGTTCCCCGCCTGCGCAAAGCTCCATCACTACATGAACTGCAACGGCGTCTTCATAGGCATCCACGATGGATATTACATTCGGATGACCCGTCAAATGGTGCATTATCTGAATCTCCCTTCGAACGTCCTCTACGTCCTCATCCGTTGTCAATTTCCTCTTTGCGATCGACTTGCAGGCATACTCCTTCCCAGTCTTTTTGTCCAGACAAAAGAACGTCGTTCCGAACTGGCCTTGTCCCAGCTTTCTCCCTAAGCTATAAACGTCCTTTAGATTCTCCGTTTTTCTCCCTAAAACCGAACTCACCTGAAGCCCCGCACTCGACACCCTCCTGTGAGCCGGTTTGCTCGCCTTCGTCTCCTCAGGAGGCCTTTCGCTCACCAGAGGGACCTCCTTCACTTCTAACCTGACCGGCTCATCCCTTACTACAGGTCTAGGCTCCTGTGGTGGAATTTTTACGGCTGCAGGAGGAGTGTTTAGTACTTGATCGTGTTGAGCCTTGTTTGACGCCTTGATGTGTTCGAGATCAACAGAGACAATATCCGTAGCCTGCAATTTCACCTGATCTCGCGATGAAGCTTTCTTGCTCGACACAGGAGGAAGCCGGTCGTCCCGTGGCCTAGCACGCCACACGGATGCCGTCAGCGACTGGAAAAATCCTTTCCCCCCCAACGTCGGTCCCGCGCAGGAATTCCCCATCAATGTTAAACCTGTGTTCTGTCAATCCCTTCCCAATGCCTGGAACAACATTTTCCTCGAAAATTTCCAATCGAGAGTCAAGCTACCTTCTGTAGTCTAAATCTTGCGAACGAGGCCTCCACGAGTAATCGAAACCTGATGCCGCCACCCCTTCAGGTGAATTTCTCTCTTCGACCCCCGATCAACAATTTCCACCATTCCGAGCCAAGTCATTGAATCATTCCCGAATGTATCTTCTTGTCCGATCACCGAACAAAGAAACCCCTGTCATCCGAAAAGATGCAACCATCAGAAATGGAAGCCTCCTTCCCAAACAAAGCAATGGAAAACGGAAGAAATCCCTGCATCGTGAAAAACCACGGCCGTGACCTTCGAACAATCTAACAAGGATCTCAAAATCGAGACATTTCGAGAATCGTCGTCGTCCTTCACATTAAGCACAATGGCTCCGTATCTCACCCTCAGGGAAAACGGGAAACACAGGAGGGTTTGGCTATCGAAACAGGAGATCGGCCGATCTATCGAGCATCGGAAGGAGAAAACAGGGAGACGCTGGCGATATGATTGTATGAGTTTGTTGACAGGAACGAACGAACACGACGCCTCTTGCGCTAGAATCACGATGTTTTACAATGTCCCTTTCTTTCCTTCCCTTTCTATTCCTTTTCACTACGTTGTTGTTCGTCGCCTTCATGCACATTGTAATAATAATCATTACAACCTTATTACATGACACGGCAGATTTAGTTAAACGCCACCTGTCCCGAGAAATGCATGTCCATACTGTTAGCTATAAAAATTTTTTACGAATCTTCAGAAATTATAGACTCAAGGTGACGTCATAAAATAGTAATCATTAGTTGCTGAACTTATTTTTCAGCTGAAAATAGTTATATTTATTTAAAATTCGTTATTTCAAATACGAACTCTTCCGTGTGGGAGAAGAAAATCACAATAGTAGCGAATTTGAATAAGACACTTTCCCAACTTAAAAATTGTGTATTTTTTCAAAAGTTAAAAACCTCGTAGCGATTATGAACAAAAAACATACAAATTTCAAGATTATATTTTTTTATTCATTAATATTTAAAATTGCTACTTAGATAAGCGACTCCATAAGCATCTCTCATTTAATGTCCCTACTTCAAATAATAACTTTACAATTTTATTCAATTCTCACTACTTAAAATATCTTTTTTTTAAAGTGTACCGTATTTCAAGAAAAATTTCATAACTAGTCGTACGGACATATATTTCCCACCTGCCCCTTCTTGACGTTCAGCGTAAAATCCAAGGGAACGCGTGGTTTAAGGCTTGTTTTTGCTTTGTTTTGTGATGATTGCATAGTTGCACGTACATATTTGTCAAAGGAAATACTTATTCATAAATAATTTAATTAATGTAATGTAATGACAGATTACTACAAACTGAAGCCGGCATATAACAAACAAACATAGTAGAACTTAAGGCCACAGGAAGAAAAAACCCTAGCCGCAGAAGCCTGACAACAAGTTCTGTAACGAATCCCGGTTGCCGCCGAGCAGCGACGGGCAATCCGGTAAATGAAGAGACTAAGAGAATGTCGCGGCAACAATTCTATGGTCTGTAAATTAGACAGTGACGGTAGTAAGGTACAAGAGGTCGAGCCATTCGGAGATGAAACTTGCAGCAGCCGGTGGAAGCTCGAGAGGGAACAAAAATCATAGTTGGGTTCGTGTCACATATCTTCGCCGCCTGTTACGTGGTTTATTGTCTAAAAGTAACAACAGCCCCGCTTTGCCGGGCGATATGCCAAACATGTACCTGAAAATAGGCCACTCAGTTAGTTCATCTCGCGAAAGGAATCGTGTTAGTGATTCGAATTCATGATGATGAATGCAGAAGATTCGACAAATGGGAATTCAACCATTAACTGCCGAGAACGGAACAGACACTTACTTGGGACAGCGGCCCTTCCTCCTGAGAAATGGTATGTGAATCACCCACTGCACAGACAAGTGATGTTCTTAGCACTGTGGTAGTTCAGAATGAGCGGCAAATCGTACGTCCCAAAAAGGTCAAAGACAATGCTGCAAAAATTACCCTGAACAGGGCGAAGAAACCTCCAAAGACAGATTGTTGTTTCACAATGGGTTTCGTTTTCTGTGGCGACATGTCTTCGCACAAGCGTTGAGCAATTTCTTTAATCAATAGCATTTGGGCTTTATCGGTCTGCATAGAGACGATTGCCTGCTTCAGGGATTCACGGTCAGCTTCCAGTGCTTGCAGCCGCATGTAGAGCTTCGCAATATCAGGATCTGGATTCCCTGTAACATTTCCATTTACCATGTCAAACTTGTGTAACGATGGCTTGGAGCTTGGAATATGCTGTCCTGTAAATTATATAGTCACCTGGTTGAACCGAGTCGATAATACAAGTCCTAGTGTCGCTAGCATCATCGTCAGCATCAGGCGTATTGTTGTGCTTCCGATAATTAATATTATCAGGTACTGACTCATCAAAGCCGCATCCATATCTTGGAGAGTCAAAAGGCATATCCAACACTCTTTCTCGGCCCAACATCGAACGTGTGCCTAAACTATCGCCGGAGAACTCCCGACAATGCGCTGGCTTCCGGGGAGATTGACCCACGATGATCTTCTCTGGTATATTCTCTGCCGCCTCCCACTGATTGTTGTAAGAACTTTGCTCCATCTGTTGGATCCGAAACTCTAAATCCTTCAATCGGCCCCGACTGACAGGTGTCTCTCCATGGGCATATTTCTCAATGTCGGCCGCGTCTTCATCTTCTTCGTCATCCTCCCAGACACCAGATCTCACATTGAAATGACACCTTAGAGGAGGATACTTCGCTAAGTTTTCGGAGATCCCCGAGTTACTGCGACCATAACGCGGGGTTCGCACACTGTCCCCATCCACCTCCGACTCGGAAATGCCATAACTCAACATCCTGTGGCGATAAGCCTGCACTTCACAAATCAACGACTGTATTGCTTGCTCCTTCTTAAATAGCAGGTCCTCTAGGGCGGCCAAAGCCTGCTGATCGTGCCCCATCTTCTCCTCTGCAAAAGCCTTAAACTGCCTCGCCTCCATCTGGGTCTCCGCCTTCTCCCTCTGCAACCTCAGAATCATCGACATGGCCTCGCTCGCAGCCGAGGAAGAGGCATTCCTCTCCTCCTCAAGTTCCGCCCCCAAGGCATTTATAGCCTGTTGTTGGCTGGCGACCATGTCACGCAGAGCCATAATCTCGTTCTCAATCTGAACTCTGGCCACTGCATCATACTCTTTCCCTGGGAGAAAGAACTTCTTCTTCTCTTGGTACTCGTCATATTTTCTTTTCACCGAACGGAGCCATTCGCTCGAAGTACTGAATCCAGAAGAACAGCTACAGCTACAACCGCAGGTTGCACAGCAATTTTGATCCTCCGAAGGAGGAGGCACTGGATCGGATTCCATAACCTCAATGGAATCCGAATTCGACCAGAAATTAACACGGTCCGACAGGAATCATTCCAGGGAATCCCAAAACCTTATTCCCAGTTCTAAACTACAAGATTGTAGTAAACTGCTCTTCTCCCTCCCTCCCACCGAGCTCCATCCAGTGATCCAAATCAACAAATCAACCAAACTCGAAATGAAATGCTCCTACAAACAAAAGAAATCAGAAAAGCTCCCATCAACAAAAAGCACAAGGCATCAAGCTTATCCAAATCAATGAGCAACTTCTCGCAAAAGGAAGATTTCCCCATTTTTTCACCCCAGAGAGATAATCTTACCACCAACCCAAATTCCCCCTCACCTCAATCTAACCTGAGATTGAGAAACAGCGGTCCAAACAGGAAAGAAAGAGAAAGGGCCCAGAAACCAACCAAACAACCAATACGCAGATCCCAAAGGAACCTTGAACAGTGCTTGGAGGAGGGAAAACCGAAGACCAAAAAGAAAAATTCAAAAATGGGGGTCGAAAGGATCGTGGAATTCCAGGCTAAACAATCCCTCTCTTCCATTTTGCCCGACCCAACAAAGAACACAAGAACAACGAGGGAGGGAAGGCGCCACCAACGAAATTATTACAACAATACAGAGAGGACAAACCACGACAAAAGGCTAGGCAGACACCAGATTTGCCTAGAAAAATCAATAAACAAACCAACAAACAAATGAAAAAGAAGCGGGAAAGATCCCTCCTTTCTGTTTTGGGTAAGTTTCCCATCTCCTCACCCTCACCCCGATTATTACTCCTGCATCATTCCGCCCCCAATGAATGGGAATCTGTCTTCCACAGCCGGCGGCCACCCCCAGTCAGGCTTAGGACTTTCTGGGTTTTCTTTTTTCCTGCTTGTGTATTTCACCAGGGCATCCTGAATCGGGGGTGATTAATTTTAGGACAGAGAAAATATGGATTGAACGGAGGAGGAAGGGAAATGGGGTCGTCGATCCATCTGTCGCAGGGAGGGGTGGGTTATTACAACGACCTGGACACCAAATCAAACCCCTCCAGCCCCCCACTCCCCATCCTCCGTAAATAGCTAATACCCAATTCACTTCTTCTACACATGTTACACGTATACATAACATGATATGCTTTTTTTGTTTTTTTTTTTGAAATGTAGGAATCTGAACGACGATTCAAAATCTGACAGAAGGGGAAGAATTGGTCGGAATCCCGTGAAGGTGAACCTCCCAACAAGTAGATTTATTTCTCGCATTAACTGACTGCCGTTAATTTTCCATCTCGTTTGATGCTTGACTTGGAAAGACTATGAATAAAAAACGTACATTGGATTGATGGCTGCCACTGCATTTAGTTGTTGGGGGCGTTGTGAGGGAAAATGATAGTATACCAAGACAACGTCCCTTAAACTTCCACCGGAAGTCATCAACACAGATCCTTTCGCGAAAGTGAAAAGCACTCTGTAAGAAGGCTGGCCACTTGGGTGGGCAAACCCATAGCGTAAGAATCTCTCGTTCTCTGTGTCTTGTTCGAATGGGATTGAGGAACAAGCTTTCTTCTCACGTGGTCGTTTCTTCGGCCTGACTGTTAAAGGTATGTTTAATCTCATTAGGATAATTTGTAATTCGAATTTCGTGAAGGGGATCCGACATTTTGCTTAAGACGGGATTTTTGTTTTAAAATAACATTTTTTTTATGGTATATAGTGTTAAAATTTATGAAATAATGTTTTGAAATTTAATTTTTATAAATTGGATTTTTAACTCCCATTTTATGACGACTATATATTTTTATATATACAAGAACATCATCAATCAATGAATCCTAGGTTTGATTTTTTTATGTTTCTTTAAAATCTCGATTTCTTACCTTATTCAATTTATCCAGGAAATCAAGATTTCTAATATTCAAAATGAAAATCGAATTTGATTTTTTGATATTATTTCAAAAATTTCGAAACTATATATTCTGACTAACATTATTTTGGAACATAGCTCCCGTAAAATGGTGGATCCACCGTGACACCTACTATAAGAAGTTGTGGAGGTTAATATGGATATAAGGTTAGCTTAGAAAATTATAAAATACGATTGATATTTTAAAATTTAAGCCATTATGGCTGGTCACGTCCTTAATTTTATGCTCATTTTGTAAATCTGTCCGAATTAATTTTTTTAAAAAGGCAATAAGCGCTTTATACGTGAATCAATGTCATATGTTGGATAGAGGGTGACTTTTCCAAATACGCCATTGATTTTACATGTGCCCTTTGATTTTAGAAAGATAACGCGATTTGATAACTCATCCTTTAGGAGAAGAGAAACATCCCTATGTTGGATAGAGGATGGATTTTGAAGACTCATCCTAAATGGACGACAGCTCTTTCTTCTTCGTAAAATCAAGGACGACAGAAAAAATAAATTTAGAAACATAGACCCGCTTCGTGATTTCTTTTAAAAAACTATCGGAAAGTAGTCGTGGCCACATGGAATTTTCTTTAAATGGGTCCGATCGTGGACAAGGCCCGTTGGGATTGATTCTCACACCTGAACAACACGAAATAAACATATTTTAAAAAGTGTGTTTTTTTTAAACTATATAAATTAAGGATAAAATATACGATAATATTATAAATTATGTCTTAAATTTTTATTTTGTCAAAATTTTTTTTACTATACGATATTATCACTACCTTTAGGGTTGTAATTTTTTGTGACAAGTTTTGGATTTTACTGTGAGAAAATCAAACAATACCTTAATATTATCGAATATTTCTCCAATAATAGTTGAGTTTCAAACTCTCACTGTGTTGTCTTATAATCCACCTTACACCCTCCTCAATGGAGCCATCATCCACCCCTCATCGATTTTATATATTTTTAACAGCATCAAGTGCCAATTTCGACTTTCAACTTACTTAATTTAACCACTAAAATCCTATAATAAAAAACACATAAAATATTCGATATAGATCAAAATCAATATAAAAATAAAACTTTACCGTATAATAAACTAAATTTTTAATAAAATAAAAAAATTTGTAATAATTTTTATATTATCATATTGTCAAAATTAAATCATCCATCATGTTTGTGACGGACAGTGACAGGCAAGTACAGTAGAGGGAGACCACAGCAAACAAATCGGTTAAGATATAGAAAAAAACCCCAACCACAGCCCTCTCCATTTCTTGTTTCCTATTATTTGTTTTGTCGTCACCTTCATTAGATTCCCTCTTACAAAATCAAAGGGGGGCCACGTGTTTCTCTCTAAAACCTCACCCCCTGAATTGTTTCTGCTCTGCCAGCAAAGACAGACGGATGATGGGAAGACTCCCTCCTCCTCCCTCTTCCTCTTCCCCCACCCTTCCCCTCCTCCATTCCTATTCTTCTTCCTCTTCCTCCGCCGGCACCGCCACCTCCCTCCAGACCCTCGGCAACATCATCGTGTCTATCGTCGGCACAGGAGTCCTCGGCCTCCCCTTCGCCTTCAGGATCGCCGGTTGGGCTGCCGGTTCCCTCGGCGTCCTCTTTGCCGGCGTCTCCACCTATTACTGCATGATCATCCTCGTAAGTTATTCTTCCTCCTCTCATCCATCCCCCCACCACCTGCCCTTCCCACCTCGACGACCCTGAGCTGGCCTTGACGATCACTGTTTCGTGTTAGGTTGAGTGCCGTGACAAATTGGTTTCGGATGGGGAGACCGACGTTAGGACCTACGGGGACGTTGGGTTTAAGTGCTTGGGGAGAGCCGGGAGGTACGTCACCGAGTCTCTCATCACCGTCTCCCAGTGCGGGGGTGCCGTGGCCTATCTTATTTTCATCGGACAGAACCTGTCCTCCATTCTCGCTGTCCACGGCCTCACTTCTGCTTCCTTCATATTCCTACTCCTGCCGCTCGAGATCCTTCTGTCGTGGATAGACTCGCTGTCTGCCCTCGCCCCTTTCAGCATCTTCGCGGATGTATGCAACGTGCTCGCGGTGGCTTTTGTGGTGGATGAGGACGTGCAGCAGGCTTTGAGCGGTCAGTTCTCATTCAAGGACCGAAGAGCCTTCAGTCGCGACATCAGGGGTCTACCTTTCGCCGGTGGGATGGCAGTTTTCTGCTTCGAGGGGTTCGGGATGACGTTGGCCCTGGAGTCCTCCATGAAGGAGAGGGGCCGTTTCCCCAAGTTGTTGGCTCAGGCGTTTGCCGGGATCATGTCCGTTTACATCCTCTTTGGCGTGTTCGGTTACATGGCATATGGAGACGACACTAAGGACATCGTCACTCTCAATCTCCCCAAAACATGGACAACGATGGCAGTCCAGGTAACTGCTCTCTCGGATCTCGATCCGCCGCCGGCTGGGATGCTGACGCTATAATTGTATTCTGATTCGACAGATCGGCCTGTGCTTAGGGTTGGCGTTCACGTTCCCCATGATGGTACACCCCATCACGGAGATCTTGGAGGAGAAGCTGAGAAGGATGGCGTGGTTCAAGAGCCTGCACCACGGGGGAGACCAGGACTCCACAAAATCCAAGAGGGAGAGGGCAGTCGTCTGCCTGACACGGGGGTTGCTGATTATGGGACTGGGAGTCCTGGCATCGTCGGTGCCAGGATTCGGGGTGTTTGTGTCGCTGGTGGGGAGCTCGTTCTGCGCAATGATGTCGTTCGTGTTGCCGGCGACATACCATCTGATGTTAATGGGTGGGAGGATGAGCGGGTGGAAGAGGGGGTTGGACTGGTGCGTGCTGGTTGGGGGGATAACCTTTGCTGTATACGGAACATACAACACCATAGCTGGGATATGAAACAACATTTAGGATCACGATCACATTCACGCCGCTAGGGATGATTACTTTCTGTATTATGAAACATCTCGTTTCTAAACAAGGTGGGGAGCAATTGTTGGCTTCTTTATTGATCCACTGTGTTAGTGACTTGGGGGGGTGGTCTTGGTCGTCGTCTTCTTCGTTTTCGGAGCTGTGCTTTCCCCCCTTCTTCGTCGGACTCTTGCCCAGATGAAACTGAAACCTCCTCCTCCTCCTATCTCTCTCTTCTCAGCCCGCAAGCTCTGCTTCTTGTTCCTTTTTTTCCTACTATTACTACTCATCCCTTCCATTTTCTTCCTCCGCCACCCATCCCCCGCCCACTCCCCCGCCCCCGCCCCCGCCCACGCCCCCCACCAACTCTTCCTCTCCGCCTCCACCAACGCCACCCTCTCCTCCTTCCTCCGGTCCCTCACCCTCCTCCCCCACCTCTCCCCTTCCCCCTCCCACCTCCGCCTCCTCCTCTCCCTCCTCCCCTCCTCCTCCTCTTTCCTCCTTTCCTCTTCCTCCTTCCTCCCCCTCCTCTCCTACCCCTCTTCCATCTCCCTCTCCCTCTCCACCTCCCCATCCACATCCACATCCACCTCGTCCTTTCCCCTCCCTCTCTCCGAACCCTCCCTCCCTCCCTCTGTCATCCCCCCTTACCACGCCTTCTCCCCTTCCGCTTCCCTCCCCTCCCTCCTCCCTGTCTTCGTCAACTTCGGCCGCCCCTCCGACTACTCCCTCCTCTCCTCTCTCGGCGTTTCAGTCCATGGCCGTCTCGCCCTTGCTCGCCGTGGCCCCGGCATCTCCCGTGCGGGTGTCATCCGCCAGGCCGAGGCGGAGGGCGCTGCTGCGGTGCTTCTGTTCCGTGAGGATGGAAACAGGGGCGGGGTCGAGAGGGGAACAGTGATGAGCGGGGTCGGGGATGCGCTGACCCCTGGTTGGGGCGCAAAGGAGGTAGGGGAGGTATTTTTGGAGGAAGAGGATGAGGTTCGGAGGAGGTTCCCGGGGATCCCATCATTGCCTGTCTCAAGGCTGTGCGCAGAGAGGGTACTTGGAGAGTTGAGGGGCGCGACTGTCCCAGAGAAATGGAGGGAGGAAGGGCTGAAGGTGGCTTTCGAAGGCGTCGGGCCGGGGCCGATCGCGCTGAACTTTATTTACAAGGTAATACTAATGCTTGTCGAGCTTATTGTACGAGGAAGAGAAATGCCAGAGTTTCATTCTTATGCTAGGGCGAGAACAAGAGGATGAAAATCGAAGATGTTTTTGCCATGATCCGTGGATCGGAAGAGTCGGATCGTTATATCCTGTTGGGTAACCACCGGGACGCTTGGACGTATGGAGCTGTGGACCCGAGCAGCGGTACTGCTGCTCTGCTTGATATCGCCCGTCGATTCAACCTTATGACTCGAAACGGGTGGAAACCTCGAAGGACCATAGTGTTATGTAGTTGGGATGCCGAGGAGTTCGGAATGGTAAGAGAGCCTCGTTTTCACCTTCGAGTAACTTATCTAGGTCTTATTGCTTCGCAAACGAGATGAGTACTCGAATGCAATACATGGGCTTTCATTCCTCGTTTTGTTTGTGTTTCTCTTCTTTTATGCTCAGATAGGATCCACCGAGTGGGTTGAGCAGAACCTTGTGAATGCGGGTTCGAAAGTTGTGGCTTATCTTAATGTGGACTGTGCAGTTCAAGGCGCGGGATTCTTCGCTAGCACGACTCCACAGCTAGACGACCTACTAGTCGAGGTCACGAAGATGGTGCGACATTATTATAATCATTGCAGTGCCTACAGGATAATGGATTTAGTTCTCATAGCAAATGGCGATCGTAGGTTATGGATCCAGATAGGAAGGAAGCGACCATTTTTGAGACATGGGCAGAAGCTGATGGAAATGTCAACGTAGGATTCTCTAACTTTATCTGCACACGCTATTGTCTTCCGTTTGCACATTGCAGTCTTAAAATGCATTTGATGCCCAATTGGTAGTTTTTGTCAACCATGAAGTTTTTCTTCAGATCTGAATGGCATCATACTGAGGCATCTATCGCTACTATGCTTTTCTTTGAGATGCTGCAGATTGAAAGACTCAACCGGGCAGACTCGGATTTCGCGCCGTTTTTACTACATGCAGGGGTTCCATCCATGGATATTTACTTTGGGCAAGGTAAGACTAATATCTCACAGCCAGTGATTAAATTCCATCCAGCTCGCTAAAGCTAGACTCTCACGAGAACATCTTCAATGGGCTGTTCTTAGATTACCCCCCTTATCACACTGCTTATGACACCTACGAATGGATGTCGAGTCACGGAGACCCTATGTTTAAACGGCACGTTGCTGGTTAGCCTTTGTCTCCTTTTGCCACGACATCTATTTAAGAAAGTCCTATGGCGCTAATTCAACTACTGACTAGTCTGTTTCTCAGCTGCTGAAATCTGGGGGCTCTTAGCCCTGCGGCTGGCCGATGATCCCATCCTGCCTTTTAATTACATTGCTTACGTAACACAGTTACAGGTAATCTATATCGAGTTTTCACCTGAATGATGCTTCTGTGTTTTGTGAACCTCGTAACCTGTGGTCGATTGGTTTGCTCTGGTTTGCTTAGAGATACGTTGACATCCTACAAAGCACCTTGGATCAAGCCATCTCTCTGCATCCTTTGACTTCATCAATGGAGTTGCTCAAATCTGCCGCTAGAGATGCTAATGAGGAAGCACAGGTAACTACTTTGAAACTTGGTGGCTGTTATGAACACAGAAAGCTACCACTGTTCACAAAACTTCCTCGTCGCTGTTGATCACAGAATCTCAGAGAGCAGAAATACGACGGCGAATTTGGAGCCTTGAGAAGACGAGCGATGAACGACCGATTGATGCATGCAGAAAGAGGATTCTTGGATCCCGATGGCATTCCAGAAAGGCGTTGGTTCAAACATCTTGTACGTCATGCATCTGACTTTTCATTTTTTATCTACCAGAAGAACCTGGCATGTTGATATGATCAATTATGCATCCAGGTTTTTGGGCCGCCCGCCAATGAAGAAAGCAAGATACAGTTCTTCCCTGGTGTGGCAGATGCCGTGTCAAGATCTGCTCGGATGGGCCGCAAGGAGGGGCTAGCAGCAGTTCAGCATGAGGTGTGGAGGCTCTCAAGAGCGATCGAGAGAGCTGCAATTGCTCTCAAGGGAGATCTGCTGTAAGATCATCTAGGAAGTGTGTACACAACTGATGCTAACTCGATAGAGCAACCGTATACTTCACAGACAAGATAAATATCAAAATCCTGGACAGAAAACCTTGTATGTGCTGGGAAAGTTAAATAAGAAATATACATGAAGCTGCGGGCAGGAGATGTCGCAGCTTCCAACCGCGACGTAAGTCCCGCGATCTATGTTGCGAACGGGAATTGCGTTTTTTTTATGAATTGAGTTTCACAGTTCCGTATGACAACACAAAGGCGGTGTCATTTTACAGTAAAACTGTAAAACTGTGCAACAGGAGGGGGGAAAAGGAAGACCGATTTCCCAAGTAGAGGAGTAACGGTTTTGAAGAGTTCGCAAGTTTTAAGGTTTCCGAAGTCAGGACGGGAGTTGAAACATCGGACAAATCTAGTACTGCTACAAGTGTAAGAAAACATTTTCTGCTGGAAATAATTTCTTAACAGCACATGTTCGATCGGAAAACGCTGATTTCTTTTCAGAAGATATAACTAAAATACTCTTAAATTTATTTTGAAATTTTGCAGGAATAACAGCGACATTGGCCTATAATAATGTTATTACCTAATCACATTTAGACATAATCAGCATAATATTTATAGGAGAATCAAGAAATATATTTCATAACTTTTTTTTATCCCCTCCTGAGCGATAGTCACAAAATTATCTTCGAAAAGTATTTCTTTTTTTTTTCCCACCATGAGGGACGGAGCACAAGAGTTTTTGAAAACATTTTAGTCTTAGAAGGGTGTAGTCATTTCAAAAATCTGGTCTGATCCCATCATTAGGAAATCCCGGGGGAACACAGAGCTTAAAAATACCAATTTTAAAACGACTACACCAAAATCTAAATAGTACAACAGGAAGGTGTTATCCAATGCTTTGAGCGGCAGCAAATGGGTTGCGGGTGGGGTGGACCTCTTTGATCAGACCATATTTCCAGACTAACTAAAAAGAGGTCAATACCTCAGAGAATCACTTGTAAATGAGGGCATCCCGACCCGGGCCTACACCGATATAATGAATCGGCACATCTACAAGCTCCTCTATCCTCTCCACGTATTGCCGTGCGGCCTTTGGGAGGTCGGAGTAACTCCTTACCGACGATATGTCGCATTTCCAACCGGGCAATACCTCATACTCGACCTGCACGGGGATATAGTGAATAAGTGAGCTTGGAAGAGAGTGAAGCAACAACCCGTCGGAGTCTTGCTAAGGAAGACCTGATGGTTGGGAGTTGAATGCATACCTTCAACTGCTCAAGAAGACGCAGATCAGTAGGAAAGGACTTGATTGGGGTACCATCAGGATGTTTATAAGCAACTCCCAACTCAATTTCAGGGAGATCGGACAGGACATCGAGCTTTGTGAGATTCAGTGAGGAAAAGCCGTTAATTTGGCAACAGTATCGCAGAGCAACTATGTCGAGCCATCCACAGCGGCGAGGACGTCCCGTGGTCGTCCCAAACTCCTGTCCAGCAAACCTGAGAAGATCGCCTCCTTTACCCAATATCTCTGTTGGGAATGGACCTGAACCCACTCTTGTAGTATATGCTTTAACCTAAAGCAGCAATAAAATGAGACAATCAAAGCAAATGTGGATGCCAAAGAGCATGGCAAATTGTGTCTCGAACGCATAAAAGAGCAGCTAATGAAAGAAGCAAAAAGGCCCTCCATTCCCATAAAAGTCTTAAAGCTTAATGAGACAACACTTCAAAAGCCAACAAATTCAAAAACTCTGGGAGGGGAAAGATCGCGTAAACAAATAGGGTTACCACTCCAATTAGATCACCAATCACTCTGGGTGCAATCCCAAGGCCAGTACATATCCCCCCAGCAGAGGGGCTGGAAGAAGTGACATATGGGTAAGTACCAAAGTCAATATCCAACATAGTGGCCTGACCACCTTCCACCAAAATCTTTTTCTTCTGTGAGATGGATTCATTCATAACATGCACGGTATCGACAATGAAAGGCTCCAATCTCTCAGCAAACGCCTTGTACCTCTTGACTTCTTCCTTGAGCATTTCGGGACCATAATTAAATCCTTCAAATCTTGAAGCTGCATCCGACAACAAAAGGTCAAGTTTCTGAGGGAAAGTATCCATATGCCTCAGGTCACCGACTCTGATGCCGTTTCGGATTACTTTGCTAGAATAGCACGGCCCGATCCCTCTTTTTGTAGTCCCAATAAATGATTTAGCTAGTTCTGCCTCTCTGAGACCATCCACAACTTGATGGAAATCAAATAACAAGTGAGCGCGATCAGAGACTAAAATCCTCCCCGTGCAAGAGACTCCATTTGCCTCCAGCCCATCAATCTCTTTAAACAATCCAGGAAGATGAACAACAACACCATTTCCAATAAGACATAAAGTTTCCTCATTGAGAATACCAGAGGGAACAAGGTGAAGAGCAAACTTCTTCCCCTCTGCATTATAAATTGTATGGCCAGCATTTGCTCCACCCTGGGGTCAAAAACAACGTCCAAATATGAAACGGGAAATGATATTTTGGAAATATACATGAAAAGGCTAATATTAGAAAAGTTCAGAAAGTAAAAATACATACAAAAGAACTTTACACGAAGAATGTTTAGTTCTTTCATACGACATTAAAAAAAATTCGATGCATAGTAAACTCAAACAATCTCACTATTCAATTGGCCATAAAAAATAGGAAACTAAGTACATCAATACTACTCAGACAAAAGCCAGGGAGGAAATATGGAGAAATGAGACAAAATTAAGCTTTATTTCCACGTTGGCATAACAACCAAAGACTAAAGAATTGAACAAAATAGCCGCGATGATATACAGCCAAAGTAAAAACTACAGCTACACATTGACCATAAAGGAGAAATGAATCGATAACTTTAACATGCTTCCGAGACTACATTCATTTCATTTCAATACAGATTTTTCACATCTAAACAAGCACGCCTCAATCGATTCAGTACCTGACAGCGAGCGACGATATCAAAATGCTGAGCCAAGATATCGACGAGCTTCCCTTTCCCTTCATCGCCCCACTGAGAACCCAAGACACCAGAAACCTGACTGAGCGACCCGATCCTGGCTGCCTTCTCCTCCTCGTTCGTAGCCCTTGACACACCGAGCGAGGCAGTCGCAGAAGCCGGCCTCACGGAAGAGCACACCACCACACTACATCGGCGAGTCGAACGGGACGGAGCAGGCTGGTACAAATGAGGCGGGGCTATAAGGTTGGACTTAAGCGCCAGACTCATGGTTATGCCGCAACAGAATCAACCAAAGCTGGAGCCAAGAAACGAAACCGCAGCGAGAATTTCACGTCTCGTAGCAATAAAAACACAAAAAAATAAATAAAAAAGAAAAACAGCAAAGCAAAGGAGGCGATTCAATCGACTGATACGACCGTCCTCTACAAAACCCACCCTAACGATCACAGCAACAAGAAGGCAAACACAGAACGTCAGCGAGCGCGGCACCTCGCCACGGAAAGCAGCGGCTGATTCGAGACAGAAGCGAGGGTGAAGAAAGTGGAGAAGAGCAGGACAAATTTGCGAATAGCGACGGCTGGCTGGCGGGGCGGCGGTCGTCGGCGGCGGGGAATCCTTTCAGGAAGGAGAAACGGTGACTAGCAACGCCCTATTTGGTTTTTCTCCGGTTCGACTGGATTGGATTCTATTAGTTATTGATTTAAAAAAAAAAAAAAAACAAAAAAAGAGGGCTCCAAAACCAACCTGAATTTTTTTTTTAATAAAGAAAAAAACAAAGAAGATATTTTCGAGTGAAAAAAAACCAAATACATTTGGCTTTTAAGAATATATATATATATATATATTTTTTTTTTCTTTATGAAAGACAGGCCCGACATAATCAATCAAGAGAGACATTCGATGACTGAATTAGAAATAATCCTCCAAATTTAGAATAAGCTGAATTATGAATAATAATCATTTAATTTATAAATAAAAAGTTCAATCTTTTACTTTAGGAACCGTGTAATTGGGTCCCAGGAGGGTCACTTTATCCGCTTCCACTCGGCTTACATCCTACGCTTGTTTAGGGTTTTTAGAGTTAAAATGCAAAACACTCGAATTAAATTAACCAGGACACCATAGAAAGATAGCTTGAGTCCCGCTGCCCTCTCCAGCCAGCCTGCAGGATTTCGCATGCCTTTTCACAGCCTCCGAACTTACGAACCTGCATTGTCTCTCCCAGATTCCGAGCAGTAAGTCCGAAGGTACCACCGCAAGGGTGATTGCTCATTGATTGCAATACTCCGAGGCGCTCAGATACTCTCCGTGCTCTTCAAAGTACTCAACTAAGCGCTTCAAGAACCCATCACTGGTCACCGTTTCTGTGTCACAGATTAAGCAGCACTGTCTTCTTGCGCGCGTAACGGCCACATTCATTCGCCTGTTATCGCTCAGGAACCCAACCTGCCAGAAGAAAACCCATTGCTCATCAGAATCAATGAGCCGCAGTCTGAGTGAGATCAAAGTCAATTATGCGGCCAAACGGGTTGGATTACCTCCTGCTTCGAGTTTGAACGAACCATTGATATGATGATTGCCTCCTTTTCACGACCTTGAAAACCATCCACGGTTGAAATCTCCAGATCTTTAAGCCTGTCATCTTTGCTTTTGAGCATCTTCAGTAAAACAACCTGAAATAACAACACCGATGTTTTTATCAAAAATGAAATCAAAGAAAAAAAACGCAGAATAGAAGCATAAAAATGAAAGCCCTCCCATATATCGACAAGAAGCTTTCTACTAGTGACTTGAATAATTGAGGGATATGTCCTTTTACCTGCGCCGCATACGGGGTTATGATTCCGATGTCAGAAGCACCGACCCCAGAAGTCAGAAGTGCTTTTGCATGAGCTATCGCAACATCAGCTTCCCCTTCATTGAATGTGCTCTCTTCTTCATCCCTCTTTTCTTCCATTTCACATCTGGAATTACATTACATTAGGTCACTTGACCATTAGGTCACTTGAGTTGCACAAAATCTCTCCACACATTCAAAGTAAAACATGTAAACCTGAACATCTTAATCCAGGTGCATTCTCCACACAATTCAAGGCTCGCGGGGAAGCACATAGAACAAATTGATTTCACCCAGTAATAGGAAAACGACAACATTTGAATTGTAAAAACCGAAACTATTAAGGAAATCCAGCATTTAACAAATCACCAGATTGGAGTAGAAGCTAGCGGATAGCATATAATGTCTCTTCACTCAACAAATAATTTATCCATACCCAGCTGTGTCTATTAGAAGAAGTGTTGACTCGGTTGAAGTAGATTTCTTCACCCCCTCCAGATCACATAGTCTATGGCCAGCTACGCTTGGATGGGCTTCAATCTGTCGCAGTGAAAATTATATAACACTTCATTAGTAAAAACCAGGATCTACAAACAGTTATTCGCTTCTCTAGTATCAGTGACTTAATCAACAACATTGACTGACAGTAGTACCTTATTATCGTAAAGTTCTTCAGAAGACCAGCGCATGATGTGCTCGTGCATACGGTACTGAACGGTGAGCATTGATGTAACCTGATTTCCGTATAACTCTGTCAAGCGTTCAAACAGTGTCCTTCCCAATCCTTTCTTTTCAGCTTCAACAGACTGAATAGTTGGGGGAAGCTGGAGGTGGTCACCGACTAGTATACATCGTGATGCCTGTCACATACCACCACGTTCTTTTGGGGGATCTAGCATTTATGTTGTGTTTTCATCGCAAGGATAGGAAAGGGAAATTAACGAAAACACACCACGCAAAAGTTCCCCTTTCTCATAATTGAAAAATTTCCCTCCTTCCCTTCCTTTTTCATAGTACACATGCCTATAAAGATCAGTCAAAATGTGGAAACTATCGAATTCGAAAAAAAGATGCAGAAACTCCACAAAAGTCACAGCTGTAAGTTCTAGGAGTTTCATTTTGAAGTTACCTTCAGTATAGCTATCCAGCAAGCAATCTCTAGTGCTTGAGCTGCTTCATCGATAATAACCAAATCAAATGAAGTATTCTCCAACTTTTGGGAGGATGCACCAATTAACGTGGTTAACACAACATCCACACCCTTAATGACATCTGCCACGGCCAGCTGCTGCCTCTTTCTCTCTTCTTTGGAGAGAGTCCTCAGCTCCCTCTGTATATCCCTCCGGGTGCCTTTATCTTTTGCTTTCAACAGCTTCCCATTCAAAGTCTAAGAAAAGGAAAGAAAAGAACTGATGACAGCATTATTACAACCAAAGGGAAGTGGCTGAACCCAATAAGAGTGTTGAGGCTATTTGTCCTGAGAGCAAATGCAAATATTAAATTGGATGAAGAGAATGATCACAAACAACCAAACAATGACCTGTTCCAACTTAAGACAAGTTGAAGGAACCAAGGAAAGAAATTACCCTCCCCCCCCCCCACCCACCAGGAAATGCTATTCCCATTTCTCTTGCATGAATAACTTCAAAAGATCTAGTTCCATCAAGGAGTGGAAATTGAGAACTAATAAACTTAGGAAGATCTTTCTTCTCTTCCTAGGAGTGACAGATACATAACCCGTAAGTTTACAGTTTTAAAGTTTACAAAATAATTTACTGAGCAGCCAGGCAATGGCTGAATGGATTAGAACTAAAACCATGCTCCTACAGCTTCCTCGTATACTGCAGACGAGTTTCTAAACTTTGCAAATAAGTAAAGTGCAACCAGAGATGCCAATATCAACGATTTTAGTTGCTTCAGGTAAGTACCTTCATTTCCTTCCGAATATCATTTGCAAGTGAGCTGTTATCTGCTCTGAGGACCTATATCCAAATGAGAAGCCATAACGGATTTCAGTGATCTTATACCCCAGAATTTAAAAGCCAAAGGCATTTCTGTCTTTCTTTCTTTCTTTCTTTTTTTTGAAATGAAGGAAAGTAACAGCATCCAATTTATGACATAGATAGGTGGCCCATATCAAGGACGATGGTACAAAGAACACATCAAGTATTCAGGTCCTGCAGTTGGACAGACAACAGAAAGGAATCGTACGGATCTCCGATATTTAACTCTTACATGAATATACCTGTGCATCCAAGGCAGTTTCCAGCACTTGTGGTAAGAGGCGCGCAGGATGCCCAAGTCTCACTAACTTCACTCTGACAACAACAAAAATGAACTTTTAAAAATAAGTATAATTTGTATTTTTTTTAAATCATAAAACAGAAACTTGTATAATAACAGTATTGTCAATTGCTTAGAATGTAACAAGATTCAGAGTCAACATGACACAGTCAGGAATTCGCTGACACTATAAAATCTTTGCAAGTCAAAATAAGGTGGGCGAGGAAAAGTTTTTACAGGTAATAAAAGCACATAGCAAGACATTTGTTGATTCTTTTCTGAGGGGATACATACCAACAATCAATATAGACATGTCATGGAAAAAGAATTTCCACTGTCAAGAATAACTCTAATTGAAGAGCAATGTACCTGTGAGAAGCTAGTCGTTCTACAATGTTATCCACCGCAATATTTGAGGCAGCACAGGCGAGTATTTTAGATCCACGCTTCACTTCTTGCAAAATGATTTCCACTACCGTAGTAGTTTTCCCAGTACCAGGAGGCCCATGCAGTAGAAACACATTCTTCGAAGACAAGGCCTTGACTACAGCATCTTTCTTAAGGAGAAAAATGGTGAAAATATTATGTAAGACAGATACAAAAAATGCTTGTGGATAGCTCCTAAAATAACGAGTAATGGGATATCTTTAAACAAAGAAAACAAATTTCATAAATCTGACCAAAAAACCAACCCTAGCTCAAGTTACCATTACGAAGAAGATTAAATATCGTAAAAGGATTAGCAAATGTAAAGTAAACACACCTGCGAATGATCGAGATGGGTGTTAAACGGGCGAAAGGCTGCATCATTTTTTGAAACCAAAGGTGTCCTTTCCCCAAATAAAACAGGAATCAAGTCAACTGCTGGTCCTTTATGTATGCCTTTGCTCAATCGTATCAATGCATCCTTCATCCTCCGGTAAGTTACCTGTAATAGAATAGTTGATGATGGAAAGGAATTTTAAGAATTAAAACCTCAATTGTATGAGAACCTTCAAAATATATCAACTCCATATTTACCATTTTTTGATATGCCCGTTCTATAGGTTAAATGATATATAACAAGCATTTACCTCATTTGCCACCTTTTCTAAGCGTAGTGGGCTATTCAATCCTTCCTCTGGCACATCATTGAAGGCAACAGTTATCGATGAATCCTATTTCAATGCCAGGCTATTTCAGTAGAAGTAAGGGAAAAAGCTGCAAACAATTGTGGTCCTTCGCACCACTCATACAGTTGTGTAAAAACAAGGATTACCTTTAAACGGTAAACTACACCTTGTCCAAGAGAAGGAGATCCCGAATCCGCTTTATTCGGTTTAAGTATAACGACATCATGAGCTCCGAACTGCAACAAACACAACTTCAATACTGCAAGTAAACAAGACACTGCCATGATGAAATGGAGAAGACCCATTTCGGACAGGTTGCAACAACCACTAGCAAATACCAATGCGACCAGTAATTAGAACAAATAGCTACTCTATCTGTTAATCGGATGGCAAAGGCGAATAGTTGGTTCAACAAACACATTACCTTGTGAGCGGGCAGGACATCCCCCTTATTAGACTCGAACTCGAGCAGAGTCTTCCCCATCAAACCTGCCTAAATCCCAAAAAGCAAACAACATAAAACCAAAAAAAAGAAGCAGCAGAAAACGAGCACAATTTCACCAGAAAACCCCATTATCGTGAACCTTACTGACCTGAGCATCCACACATTTCAAGTTGGGCAATGTCAACCCCCTCTTCGTACCCACCTCGACGTTCCGGCTCGCCCCAGAACTTATCGACGCCGAAATCTCAGCATCCTTAACCAACAAAATAACGCACAATTACGGCCACCAAAATCTAGAAAATGTCCAGAAAAGGGAAGCCGCAATCCCATTTCCAGTCACGGTCAGGGTCGGACAAACCTTCTCCAAGTCGATCAACGGAGCGACGGTCGACACGAACTGCTCCAGAGTAAGCCGCGGCAGGGCTTTCTTCTTCGTCTTCCCGACGCCTTCCATTTGCACACCTCGCGTAAAGCAGAAAGCTGACTCCTTCACCTCTTCCTGCTTCCTTACAAGCCCACCCACAATGACCACGGCTTTCCCCGCCCCAAAATCAACCAAACCCAATTCCCGGGATCGCCAAATGTGTTCAAGAAATGGCAGTCCTAGGTCGAATTGGATGGAAATGATCGGGAGTTTTGTTAATGTATTCCGCGAATTATTCGTCCATTTTTTTTTTTTTTTACTAATGTAAAAAAATCAGTGCCTTTAATAAATCGTTCTTACGTAAAAAGAATTTGGTATTTTAAACATCGATTTCTATTTTTTAAATTTAAAAATTAGCCTTAATTAAAATCGAGACTGATTTTTTTGGCCCTAATCAATAGACCCTAATCAGTAAATTATTTTGTGAACTAGCTTATGGAACAACGCTGAAAAGATCAGTGTTCGCGACTCGTTACAATTTAAAGTTATCGCGAAATTTCATCGAATATTTGCATAAAAATTAGTTAATTATCGATTTGTTAATTATGATCTTCACCTTTAAAAAGTTTATCTTTATAATTTCGATGGGCGGATTAGGATTTGTGAAAATTGATTTCCCCTATTCACTTTATTAAAAAAATCGAATTTATAAAAAACTAATGTAGTCACACTTACACTTAATTAGAGTTTTCAAATATCACCTCTTTAAGAGATGTTTCGTAGTATTATTTTTTTATTTTCATGAATTTTAAAATTAAAAATTATTTTAACAAGTAACCTTAAATTCTACCCTTGCAATATGGCAAGCGAGAGTAAAGCCGTAAGGACAGCTTAGATGTTTTCTATATTTATTTTAGGCAAATTATCGATATTTAGCCCCAACTAGTGGCCAACTTTACGTTTTATCATATAGTTCAAAAATTTTTGAATTTGGCATTATTTTAATTTTACTTTTCGATTTGGCCTTATTCGTAACGGACGTTAGGAGGAGCCGTTTGTCACTAACGTCTGTAATATTATGTCTACGTAGTCTTCTGACGTGTAGTTATGCCTCCACGTCACCACACCCACTCCCCGCCCCGCCCCACCCCCCTCCCCACGCCACGGCCCCCCCTCCCCGCCCCACCCCCTCTCCCCGCCTCCCCACCCCACCCCCTCTCCCCGCCTACTCCCGCCCCTCCCCCCCGCCCCCCTCCCCCTCCCCACGCCCCCACACTCACCCCCTCCCCCTCCCCACGCCACGCCCCCACGCCACGCCCCCGCCCCACCCCCCGCTCCCAGCCTCCACACCCATGGCCCTCCCCGCCCCACCCCCCTCTCCCAGCCTCCACACCCATGCCCCCCCCGCCCCACCCCCCTCCCCCTGCCTCCACACCCACCCCCCTGCCCCTACCTCCACACCCACGGCCCCCCTCCCTCTCGCCACCACACCCACTCCCACCCCCTCCCCCCTGCCCCCACACCCACGGCCCCCCTCCCCCTCGCCACCACATCCACTCTTCGCCCCTCCCCTTCCCCCCTTCCCTCACACCCACGGCCCCCCCTCCCCCTCGCCCCCACACCCACTCCCCGCCCCCTGCACCCACTCCCTCCCCCTCTGCGAATCCCTTTTTCCGCGCTTCTCCCTCCTCCTTTGGGAATCCCCTCCCCCTCTTCCCCGCTCTTCTCCCCCTCCTTTGTCCACGTAGGTAAAAAAATATTATATTATGATCCACGTAGGAAGAGAAAAAGGGACGTTAGTGACACGTCGGCTCCTCCTAACGTCCGTTACGAATAAGGCCAAATCGAAAAGTAAAATTAAAATAAGGCCAAATTCAAAAATTTTTAAACGATATGACAAAACGTAAAGTTGGTCAATAGTTGAGGCTAAATATCGATAATTTGCCTTTATTTTAAGGTACAAGCCTTTAAAGGTTTCCATTCCAATACTTTTCATTCTGTAGCTTCTTTAGTCCACAAAATTGATTAATTGTAGTTCAACAAAATGGTTTGAGTTATTACAAGAATCCGTTGGAATAGATTAAGGAAACGAATGATGCAATACATACATACATACACAAGAGACTCCAACGACCGCATTATGTGCATTGTCCACACATCCCAGAGAATTGTTTTTACGAGGGTAACCCCAAGTGGGAAGATCAAAATATAGTTGTTCTGCATAATCTTTAAGGACAGACGAAGTATCCTATCAAAGGCAGAGAAGGAAAGCTCATGTGAAATGAGCTTTAAGGTTTGACCAGGCGGTGGTTGACCGGGACATTCTTTCCTCCGCCACCCGCTTCTTCTCCTCGGCCTCAGCGACTTTCTTCTCCTGGATCTTGTACCTGGACTTGGCTTCCTCCGACTCCGTCATTAGCACCTCCCAGTCCGATACGAGCTTCTCCCTCCTAGACTTCACCTCTTCCAGCTTCCTCTTCAGTTCTTCCTCTTCCCTTTCTAGCTCTTCAGACAGTTTCTTGTTCGACAGGTGCTCCTGATGGCTCTTCTTCATCGCAGAGAACATCTGGTCCTTTGTGACTTTCTGCAGCTCAAACTCGGAGTTGTCCTGCTCGAAGATCAGGAAGTCGGAGGTGAATTCGCTGAAGTTGGACTGGAAGGCGCGTATCGCGTTCTGTTGCTCAGTCGACAGCCCGGTCTGAGCCCTGCTTAACGTCGATAGTGCTTCTGCCAGTCGATCTCTCATGTTCAACTTGAAGAGGTCAGAAAGGCACTCTTTCAAGGATTGCTTGGCGTTGTTGATCTCTTCTATTCCAGGAGCTTCGAAAGTCATTACTGCCGCTTGATCATGTAGACTAGTTCCCACTTTGCCCAAAGAAATCTCAGCCTCGGTGATGAACTGTTCAAGGCTCGTAAAATACGAGTCAAATGTATCGGTATTTGGCTGCCCTGGGGGTGGATTGGTCTCACCGGTTTCAGGCTCAGGAAGATCAAATTCGACTTCCATGATCAAAGTATCATTCACCAGGAACCCTTTAGTAGTATCATGGAGATCACTCAGTGAAATCATTGTCGTAAAGCCCCAATCCACCCTATTCGAGTTAAAATCATTTTGGGTCCCTGCAGAAAGGGCAGAACATTACAATTACAGCTGCTCAAATCCAAAACTCTTGAGCAAGAAAAAGAGTTAGAGCAATGAGTAATCATACAAACAAGGGAAACTCGTTACTGTTGTGTCACACAGATATTTCCAGCATAAATAAACATTCAATTCTCTAATGGGCTGGTTAACACAGATCCAAAGTCCCGCACTAATACCTTTAATTATTGAGTCATCCCTATTAACTTGGTTAACGAGATTGATACTAAATGCAGCGCTTCTTGTCCACCCTTCTGGCAGTGTTGAGTGATTTGCAACTTCCAAGTATACCGAAAGATGGCTTGTGCCATTCCCCTCAGGGTAAAACAACAAGCGCCTGCCAGAAACGGACAAATGAGAGATACAATAAGCAGAACCAGAACTGCAAAATCGAGGCCCTTAAAGATAAGAATACCAATCAGTTCCACCAATGCAGAATATCTGAGAGTAGCATTTCCTTGCTGTTAGCCTTGTAAAGTTGGTAAGTTTCCAAGTAAACTTGTCTGACATCCTAAGCTGTTCTCCTTCTGGCTGCTCGTTTCAAATCCAGAAGGAATAAAAGATTATATATAACATATCATGTACTGCCGCAAGAACAAGAGCAACACGCAACATGAACTGTAATGTTGTCAACCTCGAGCTCAGGTACGACGAATTCAGCTTCAATAATGACAGCGTCGTTCACCAGAAAACCGTTGGAGGTGTTGCGAAGCTCATTCAACGGGATCATGTTTGTAAAACCCCAATCAGCCTCTCTCGAAGTGAATGTGTGTTCAGTCTCTGCACAACAGTTGAATCCACAGTCACGATCAAAATTACCAAAACCGGATCAAACGACCAGCAAACGAGAAAGTGCCCCTCTCGTCATACCCTTCCTCTTGGAATTGCTGCTGCTACTCTGATTGACCAAAATGATGCTGAACTTCGCGTGTTTCGACCACCCAGCAGGCTGCGATGCAGATTCCGCAAAATCCATATACACCGACAAACTGTCAGTGTTATTCCCCTTGGGAAAGATAAGTATTCTCCTGCAAACACAACCAAGCGAGACCAACAGAATTCCCCGAGTCAATCACACTTAAAACCGTTGAAACTGAAACATGAAGCACGATCGTCCCTGAGGAATCAACATGAAACAATACCACTTGGCACCATCGATGGTGAAAGCCCTGGAGTAATACTTCCGGCCGGTCAACCTGGTGAAGTTGGTGATCTTCCACGTGAACTTGGTGGAAGTGGAAATCTGCTCCCCCGTGGGCTGTTCACCTCGAACGGCAAAAACCACACACGCACACCCAGGAGCGAAAACGAGGTCAAGATCGAAACTTACCAACATGGTCAACCGAAAACACAGAAAGCAACCCCCGCACGATCATGATCGGTGGGGAAAAGGCGTGAATTTCCGCATAAAGCCGACACCTTTTATATTTCAACAAGCGGAACTTACCAACATGGTCAACCGAAAACACAGAAAGCAACCCCCGCACGATCATGAGCGGTTGGGCAAAGGCGTGAATTTCCGCATAAAGCCGACACCTTTTCTATTTCAACAAGCGGAACTTACCAACATGGTCAACCGAAAACACAGAAAGCAACCCCCGCACGATCATGATCGGTGGGGAAAAGGCGTGAATTTCCGCATAAAGCCGACACCTTTTCTATTTCAACAAGCGGATACCCAGAAAGAAAAAACAGGGGTTAGCAGGGAAAACTGACATCCACGACTGTCGGGGGCATGTTTGTCTGAGAGCGTGGACGATGAGACGTCGGAGAGGAAGGGGAAGAGGAGTTGCCACCGCGATGGAAGAGCTGAGTAGTGGCCCGCCTCAGTTTATTCATTCAATCCGATCCTGTTCAATTCATTCACTAATGATGCCCTCTTCTTCTTTTAATTAAACGTGTTTTTTAATACGATCAGATGGTGTCGTTGATTATTACAAAGTCTTGTTCCGATCAATTAGATTAAAAAATCCTAGAATTTATCGAATTATAATTTTTCTTTTATTAATTTAAAATTAGTCGAACTTTTTATTTAAATTTTATAAGTTCTATTTCGAGAAATTATTTTTTAAAAATAGAAATTATTTATTTAATTTCGTAAATTTTTTCTATTATAACACTATTTCGGAAACTCACACGTAAATTCACCTAGTTTTAAACGGAAGGTGAACAGGAGCTCATCCTTGGGAAAGAAGTTCCAAGTTAAAAGTGGCGAGTGTTCTTCTAATTGGTCCGATCAGTTTTATGGGCAAAAATCCAATCGATGGAGAAAGTGACCAATTACCCAAAAGGCAAGAAGGAAAAGTCTTGGTCGTGGAGGGGGTGTTTGTTTGGTTTAAGATTTATTTGTGTATTTTCTTTTTGGGTTAATTTGACTAGGAGATAAAGAATTGAGAGAGAGAGAGAGAGAGGGAGACTTGCGTGCCAAGTTTTTACTTTTAATATTTGTTTATTTCTCGGGTGTCGACATTGTAAAGGGCCGACACAACTTTTCATTCATCCTCTCCAACTCCATCCCGACTCCAACCTGTCAAATACGAACACGACTCCAAAATTGAATGCGAAATGCATATGGTACGTGTTAAGACGCTCAAGACCGACAAACTTCTACGTGGGTCTAGGAGGATCCCATAGACTTAACAAATTATATTTCTATGACCATCCACCAGTACGCACAATTACCATTACCAAGCAACTCAAGCATGCCTTTAATCTTTTGTTGACAATTTCGATCTATAAAACCACCCATTCCTTTGAGCTTATGTTTAATTAAGTGGTGTCAATCGAGAAGCATTAATATTTGATTGGAAAGAGACTGATTCAGAAGATTTTGTATACTCGGAGAACTAAAAATTAAAATAAAATAAACTATGATGGCTCGCACTTCTCATCATTTCACAATTTTTGCTCTTAGCGTACTTTCACTACGTTTGGTTGAAGAGGATAACAATTCACTAAATAAGTATCCGAAATTCCCTAATTTATTTTTCGAATAAATTTTTGAATTCAAATTCAATGGAATACACATTCCCTCAACTCATGTAATATGAATTACTCATTTTTATCTTGTAATAGGAATTCATTGGCTTATTATTTACTTATCATTTTTATTTTTCCAAGAATACCCCTTATTCTTATCCTTAGGTTAACCAATACATCGTCCCCTCCATTGTACTCCCGGCGGTCTCGATATTTTCTCCAATCCTCTGCCACTTTACCAACGATCTCTGTCGTCATTTCGTGTTCGTCTTCGACGCTCTTACAAATCGAGGTAATTTCTCGTTTCAAAGTTTTGATATTTGTTTTGTGGTTAATCGTGTAAGATTGAAATGGGGAGGGGGAGGGGGTGAGGGTGCTCCGGGAGGACTGGGAGGGGGCGATAGGGGAGGGTGCCTTGGGAGGGGTGGGAAGGGGCGATGAGGGAGGGGGCTGGAAGGGGGGCGTTGGGGGATTACTTATGAGTATTACATCTTATGTTATTATTCAACATATTTTTTTTATATCAGCGGGGTTCGTGGCAGACTTATTTTTTGCGAGCCATCTCACGAGGCTCGAAGGCTCTTTGACAAGCCCGCGAGCCTCAGGCCTGACCCCACTACATCCCTTCTGAGCCCGACTTGAAGCATACCCCCCTGTCGGTCCAATTTCAGTTGAGGCCTAAACGCCCAGCAAGTGGGCGACTCTTGGGCTTTATTAGCCATCACCCAAGAGGCCAGCTGTAAATCCAAGTGGAGTGTGCATGGTAGGGTTTGAACCAAGAATATGACAAGGTTCCAAACACCCACCACCCACCTTACGCCACTTTAGTAATAATATTAAATATATACATGCAGTGCACCCATGACTCTGTGCTATCAAGCTTGAGTATTCATAAAAGGAAAAAAATAGGCACCATCTTGACTTTTTGGTGGGAGACTTGTATTATTATTCATGCAAATTTAGGAATGATGAGTTTTGTATCATCATTGCATGATCATCGACCTCGTTTAAAGTCTTATATTTTAGACTTTTATTGTAGAAGATCCTATATTAGAAAACTTATTTACGCGGATGACATCGCGTATATTGAGCAATTGAGAATGGATCGGGTTGCATTTTTCAAATTATGTGACATATTAAAAAAAGTCGGAGGATTAAGGTCGTCTAGGAATATGCATATAGATGAACAAGTAGCGTTCACACTTCATATTCTTGCCCAACATGTAAAAAATCATATCATAAAATTTAACTTCAGTAGATCGGGAGAGACAATTAGTCACTATTTTCATTGTGTCTTGAATGCAATATTGCATTGTCATGAACCATTCTTGCAAAGGTTGTGCCGATCCAACAAAATTCAAGCGATGATAGGTGGAAATTTTTCGAGGTACATAATATTTTATCCTAGAGAAAATTTTATTTAAAATTTTTTAGGAATTTTAATCTCTATTCTTTATTTTTGAGAATTGTTTAGGTGCACTAGATGACACAAACATAAGAATTAGGGTGCCCGCTTCAAATAAGCTTATATATCGAACTCGGAAAGGAGAAATTGCTATAAATGTATTGGTGTATGTACACCAAAAGCACAATTTTCATTTGTTTTTCCCGGTTGGGAGGGCTCAACTACAGATGGAAGAGTTCTTCAAGATGCCATGAGTAGAAGATTTGGGTGAAAGTGTCATGTAGTAATTTTAATTTTTTTTCATGTTGTTAGGGGATAATTGATAAGTCTTTTTTATATTTTTTTGACTTTGTTAAAGTTAACTAAATTTCAATGGTAGGTTGTTATTACTTGGTTGATGCTGGCTCTACAAATTGTGAGGGATTTCTTGCCCAGTATAGGGGCCAAAGGTATCATTTGAATGAATAGAGCCAAGGTTATCAACCACGAACTTTTCAAGAATTTTTCAACACGAACCCTCGAGGCAGCAAATAGTGGCTCCACGTCTCGAGTACTAGAACAATGGCTAAGAACTCCTTGTCGTACGTTGAGTAGTTGAGCTTGACACCATTAAGCTTCTCACTGAAATAGGCGATGGGTCTCCCCTCCTACAATAAGATTCCCCGATTCCCACTCCTGATGCATCACATTCGACCTCAAACATCTTCGCAAAGTTAGGGAACGCAAGAATGGGTGATTCGCTTAGACACTTCTTCAATCGCTCGAAACTTGCTTGTGCGGCTGAAATCCACTCGAACTTGTCTCCCATCAAACATTCCGTGAGTGAGGCTGCGATCGAGCTGAAACCTCGAATGAACCTCCTGTAGAACGATGCTAAGCCATGAAAGCTTTGAACGTCGTGGAAACTCTTTGGCGTCGACCACTCCTTGATTGCTTCAATCTTGCTTTCGTTGACCTTGATTCCTTTAGCAGATACTACAAAGCCAAGAAATATTACACTCAGCTAAAATAACTCACATTTCTTAAGATTGTCATACAGCTGCTCCTCCCGAAGTGTGCGGAACACCACTCGCAAATGGTCGACATGTTCCTCGTTGTTTCGACTGTATATGAGAATGTCGTCGAAGTAGACGACCACAAACTTCCCCATGAATGGTCGCAAGACATGGGTCATTGGTCGCATGAACGTGCTGGGTGAGTTTGACAAACCAAAGGGCATCACCAAACATTCGTACAACCCGTACTTAGTCTTGATGCTATCTTCCACTCGTCGCCTTCCTTCATTCGGAACTGGTAGTAGCCACTTCGCAAATCCACTTTCAAAAACACTTGCGCTCCATGAAACTCATCCAACATATCATCTAGTCGAGGGATAGGAAAACGATACTTCATCGTGATCTTGTTGATCGCTCGGCTATCCATGCACATTCGCCAAGTGCCATCCTTCTTCGGCGCCAATATGGCTGGGGCTGAAAAAGGGCTCAAACTCTCTCAAACTAAGCCCTTCTTGACTAACTCATCAACCTGCCTATGCAGCTGCTTAGCTTCCTCTGGATTGCATCAATAAGCTGGTCGATTGGGCAAAGACGCTCCTAGATCCAAGTCGATATGCTGTTGAATGCTTCGCATATGTAGTAGTCTGACCGGCAGCTCCTCTAGAAGCACATCCTTGAACTCCTTGAGTATGGATACAGCTAGGGGATGCTCGTCGCTTCACCCGGGGCTGCTTCGACAAGAACCACAAAGTAAGCCTTCTCACTTTCGTGGATTGCTTGAACCAATTGTACCCCTTTAAGAGGCTTATCGGTAGATCGATTCTATGGTGTTATCATAAGCTGTGTGGTTAGAGGCATCAAAGTGACCTTCTTCTCGTCGACGCTGACGGAGTAGTTATTGCGATACCCGTCGTACTGTGCATGTCGATCAAACTGCCATGGTCTTCCTAGGAGTAAGTGGCATGCGTCCATCGGAATAACGTCGCAAACGACTTCATCTTTATAGCTTTTCCCAATAGAAAATGGAACTCACGCTCTCTGGGTCACTCGAACATCACTCTCCTTGTTGAGCCATTGTAGTCGATAGGGATGAGGATTAGCTTCGATATGTAATTTAAGCTTCTCGACCATCGTCCTCGACACGTGCAGCTCCCGCTATCTACAATCACCAAGCAAACTTTTTCTTCGACTGTGCACTTGGTGTGGAAAATACTTTCGCTTTGATTCTCCTCTCTAGCGGGTCTCACGCTTAAGGCTTTTCGGATGACCAACAGTTCTCTTTCTTCCGGGTACTCCTCAATCTCTTCTGCTTCCCAAATGGGATCGGCGTTCTCATCGAACTCTTCTTCTCCATCGGGCAGCTCTCTAATGACAACGTTTCTCTTCGTCGGGCACTCCAAAGCCATGTGTCCAATTCCTTGGCACTTAAAATATCGTCGATTGGTATCTCGCTCGTTCGACTTGACTTCAGGTCTAGTAGTCAATGGTGGAGTTTTTCTTGACGAAGTCGACGGTGGCTTTGCCTGGGAGCTACTCCCCTTATTGAAAGGCGGAGACTTCACAAATGGGCGGTACTTGATTTCCTCGTTTGCTAGTGCTCAACCTTGTGGACAAGCGCTCTAAAATCGTCGGAGGTCCAATACTGTTGAAGTTCGACTGCATCCGCGATCTCAGGCTTAAGTCCTCGAAGATACTTGTCAATGGTTTGCTCTTGGGCTTCTTGGACATCACACTGCAGTAAGAGTCTCTCGAACTCCCTCGTATACTCCGATACACTTGAAACTTGCTGAAATGACTGTAGGTTAAGGTAGAGATCACGTCGATAATGCTCCAGCAGAAACCACTTAGTCATCGCCCTCTTCATTTTCGACCACTTACGAATTTTATCACGCGCTTCTCTTCGGCGATGTTGGTTGGTATTCCTCCACCAAAGGCTGGCGTACTTCTTCAACCGTAATGCTGCGAACTTAACCTTTCCCTCCTCGGGCACCTCGTCATAGCCAAAAATGCGCTCTGCCGTGTGCATCCAGTCGATGAACTCCTCAGGGTCCAAGTTTCCTTCGAACTCCGGAATCTGGACACTCATCGTCGGGGCTCTTCTTTCTTGTCGATGATACTCTGGTGAAGACCCTCGTTGAGACTCCTCATGCCATGGATTCTTCTCATCATCGTTGTCTAATCGACTACGAGAATTCGATGCATGACGAGTTCGCAACGACTGTAGTTGATGCTGAAGATCGACGATTTGCTGCTCAAGCCGAGCAACATGTGCTTCGTCTTGAGTCATACCACGTTGGAATCTTCCGGGCATTGACAACCATACGCTCTAATACTAAGATGATACGGGGTGGTAAAGAATAGATGACTCCAATATCGAAAACGAAGGGGAACGTCACTAAAGGTGCAGAATGGAGTGACGTAGGGTATGGACGGAAAGTTGTGTTTAGGGGTGCGGTTGGAAATGAATTAATATAGGGATAGATGAATGATAGATTGAGAACAACCTCCAGGGATACAGATTAACCACCGTGAAAGAAAATTAGGATAGATTACCGTGGATACAGAGACACCACCACGAACAAGGCGAGGGTGAGGAACAACGCGGAGGATATAGAAACACCACCATCGGTTGAACACTCTACTCAATCTACACTTAGAATCCATCAAATGAAGAAAGAGGTTAAAGGAGAATCCACTCACTTCGGATAGAAGACGAAAATCTAACAAAATGGGTTTTTCAATTCTTGGTAATCTGCCAAATGAGATTACAAAAGGCACCTTATATAGTAGCCTTGAAAGGACAAGAAATAAATGCAAGACTTTGACTATAAAAAGATGTATGCATGTCCAGATTCGTGAATGAATCATAAATGGTTTATTGTGAGTGAGACAAACATAAATGCAGGCGCATGAATGAGTAGATGCATGATTGAAGGAAGGGAAATCGATTTAGCTTCTCCAAGATCCTTCTGCTTTGAATCTTAAAGTCGTCACCTAGAATGAACATCGCTCGGATGATCGTCTCTGAATAGGTTGTGTTGTTTGAAACTGTCGCTCAATATCTCCGTTGCTCAGTCAGTAGTTGATGAACAAAGTGAGTCCTCTTTTTGGGGGCAATGATAGGGGCGTGGGTGAGTTGTCGACCTTCTTTGTATCGGGTAACAGAAAAAACAACTTAAACAATCGATCCCATGTAGCAGCGTCTGGTGTCCGAGAGACCAACCGGAAGAATTCATGTTTTCATTTCTTTGTTGTTTGGTGGTGGGTGGGGAAGAGGGACCCCATAGATTGGGTGAGCACACACCGGTATCACCACATGTACTCCGAATTCGGATCCACACAGCCCCCTCCATGGCTTCTGGTTCAGCCACGTCACCTGGGTGTTTGACTCCAACCACATGCTCCAAAAGGTAAGAACGAACGCCATTTCCCCGTCCACCCAAGCAAGCCCGATTTTGATGGCGGTGTTTGTTTGTTCTTGTGCAAGCGTGGAGGACAAACCAATGTTGGGGATCTGGAGTGTCAGCCATTCTACAGGTCTTGGGTGGCCCATTTGTTGGGGCTTGGGCGGACTCCCTTTTCTCGTCTGGGGAATGGTACCAAAACGATCTGTCTTTAAACAATACTTCTAAGCTTGTGATTTATTTTTGATACGTTTATATTACAGGGGATGAGGCTTCTTACATTGGAATACCACATCACATTCCTTGTTAATTCAATATGTCATACATGGGGGAGTCGTGCATGGAACACTGGGGACTTGTCTAGGAACAATTGGTATGTATGTACTCGTACATTCGTACACCATGCGATCATGCATGATGATCCCTCCCCAACCTAAATCTGCTTGTAGGTTCTGATTTCAAATGTCTCCCGTTCAGGTTGGTGGCGATGCTCACCTTTGGGGAAGGATGGCACAACAATCACCACGCGTTCGAGTACTCGGCTAGGCATGGTCTGAAATGGTGGCAGGTCGACATGACTTGGTATGCCATATGTTTCCTCCAAGCTGTTGGTCTCGCCACCGACTTGAATTTGCCGAGGGTGGCTCACAAGCAGAGGCTGGCGCTTAAACCTGCCAGAGTCTCTAGTTAGAGTGCGCACGAGCGCGCATATGACATGCTCCTTTTGTTTGGGCCAATGTTTTGCGTGCCCAAGTAGAATTACATGATCCCTGAATCATGTTGCTTAGTTCTCATGTTCTACTCAACGCAATAGATTTGTACTGATGAAACACATGTTGCTTAACGCGATTGTAGTATGTGCAAGGGCCATCGCGGGGATACCACCTAGCCACCAGCTACTCGAAAAGCAAGAGGTTTAGCTTTACATAACAGGAAATGAAAGTTTTACATTCGAGGTATGCGACACTAGAGAGAGGGGGTCGCTCGCTTCAATATGGTCCTTTAAGTACGGTCCCGTCGTTCATCTTTTACTAATAATAAATAATTATTCTCATATTTTACATATTAACAAGAAGCGGAAGTTATTCTTGGTAATTTTGAAGATGTAATTATAAAAAGTGCAGACGTAACTTAAAAACTTAACACTAACAATAAAAAATTAGTAAAAATTAATGTGACTATGTCATTATCTCTTAACTCTTACACTTGTCGGAGAAGAGGTTTATATTCCATATAGTATTTGAGCATTTTTATAATATTTATAGAAGAATGGAGTAGTCGAACTCGAAATATTTGCATGGGTGGCACGTAGTCCCGACCAGCACCCTGACCCACCATGCCCCGCTCATCCATTTTCTTCACCATGGACATGCTTCTCCATTGTTAAGGAAGCTTTCTTCTCAGCATCTGCGAATTACGCCTGCAGAGGGAAGCTGCATCCTCCGGCGATGGATACCACGCCGTCCGTGTCTATGCTTGAGGAGAGCACGCTGACAGGAATGGCCATGCAGCAACCAGTCGCGACGACTAACCCCCAACTTAAGGGGATGAAGGTGATGGCAGCGAGACGAGAGCGAGGGCAGCTTCTGTGCCCTTGACTGGGCCCTGGACAACATCCGGGGAGGAGGAGGAGAGGAAGCTCCAAGTGGAGTTGCTGACCCTGGTACATGTCCAGCAGCCCTTCCAGCACTACGTGTTACCTCCTGGTCCTGGAGGACCGGGTGGTAAGAACTCTTACCCTTCTTCGTTAACTTTTTATCACAGTGAGGAAATATGGCCTGACTCGGATTTCTCTTGTTGAGTGCTTTCTACGCAACCACATCTGTGGTGGAATCTGTGAGGAAAGCACAGGAAGAGAACGCCGCCCTCATCCTGTCTCGTGCGCTGCAGATGTGCAAGGAGAAGATGGTCCGTCCTTCAGTCCATCTCTCTCAGTTTGTCTTTCCCTTTTCCCACATCCTTCCTCGGTAGCATCGTTCAACTGTAACTTGTGCTGCTTCCTGGTCCCAAAAGGTGAAAGCAGAGACATTGGTACTGTCTGGGGACGCAAAAGACATGATCTGCCAGGCCACAGAGCAGATGCACACCGACCTCCTAGTTGTGGGTAGCCACGGACACGGCAAATCAAAAGGTTAGCTTGATGACGAGGAGAACACAAGAACTTAAACGAATGACAGTGATGCATGGAGTAAGTAGCAAGTGATCGTCTGTGAATTGCAGGGCATTCCTGGGGAGTGTGAGTAACTATTGTGCTCATCATGCAAATTGTCCCATCCTTATAGTGAAGCGTTCCAATGGAACAACAACCACCAACACCTAAAACAGCAGCAGCAAGCACTAGCAACGGAACGAGGACGAATGGCAGCTAGTACAAAGCGTACAGGCAAACATGTAACCCGGCAGATGATTTAATAATAAGGGTTGTGTTGTCTGAGTTCTCCATGAAGCTTTTTTGCCATGACGAGACCCTCCGTACACAGCAGAACCAAGTTAAGGAAAGGCTCCTAAAACAGTTGAAATGACACGATGTCATGCAGTGTGTTGGATCAGGCGGTAATATAATTCTTCAGGAACTGGGTACGAGAGGTATTCACGGGATTTTTTATGGGCAACATCCGTGAACCTCAGGGACTGAAATTGCTGCTGGAGATTAAGATCTGCAAACTCATCCCTGTTGAAAAGACACCCAGTTTTGGAACTTAAAACGGCATTGGAAAGAAAGAAGAGTGTATCAGCAAAGGGAATGGGGTTACCTGTTGGCTCAGAATCTCAACTGCAACGTTGAGATCTCCGTCTGCTGCCGCCAATGCGACTTCCACTTGCGTCTGCAAATTGCGATCATCGAGCATCTCACTCTTCGGCCATGCAACGTAGTGATAAGGGAGAGATATACAAAATCGAGTCGATCGAGTTTTACCCTTTCGAACCCCATAGCAACTAGCTTTTGTATCTCTGCATCGGAGGCAACCCATCCCTAAATTTTCTCAAGAGATTCAAACAAGCCGCACAAGTAGAGTTGGTACAATGACCCAAACAAGAAGAGAGGAAATACCTGGTCAGGCCGAGGACTTTCTACCCTCATGGGCACCACACTATTAGGGGACCTGGAAGAGGTACGATAACTAGGTAATAAAAGTCTTAACTTGCATTACAAGCATTAAAAGCACCCAAGAAATGGTAGATACACATAGCGCTCCAGTTTACAGTACCAACGCACTTCAAGTGGCTTATGCTACTAATAATTAGCCAAAAAAAAAATGACCGCTTGAGACCCAAATGTGAGTGTCACACACGATAAAACAACAAAAGGCACACAACACTGATGGTGCAACAGGAATGCAATCACTACTGATGGATTTAGGAGGTGCAGTCACAAAACAAAGTGGTACATGGATACTGGGATTTTGTAAAAAGATCCCAGCACAAAAGCCTACACGTAGAGGCCCTGGCATCTTATCCTTGCAGAATGTAAGATTCCAAGATTGTGTGATCTCTATCAATAAGCAGAGATTATTCCAAACTACAACATGTGCTAAGCAAGAAATTGAAAAAAAGGGTGGCTTTGCTTAATAAATTGCCCTTTCAGCAGCAACAAGCACTTTTAGCCAACACAAACAAATTCAAAAGAAACGTGCACGAAATTGCTGATCCCTATTAATACAAACTACCTCTTCTAAGACGACATTACCTTCCGTCTTGCAAATGATGTACAGCAGCAGGTTCAATGTTGCCATTATCCAAGAGCCTCGCTTGCAAGTTGGACTCGGAGTTCACATCACTATCTGTTCTCCCAGAACCTAGAGTCCTTCCTCTTCCGGGGAATCGAGTATCCTGACTTGCATTAGTCTGCAGAATTCTGAAAGATATTAGGAAATCCCCCATGGTTTGGTTCTGGCCTATGACAAAGTATTTGACCAGCTAAAGTAATAACATGGAGATAAAACTGACAATTATGTTGTTTAAATCCAAAAGGTCGTCAATCTTGACTTATTGAATAAAGGAAAAAGTTATAATATCATTTCAGGAGTTCCTAGGGTAAGGATAGAAAAGCATTTCAGCCTACCACATGCAATTATCTGACTATTGACAAGCATTTCCTCGATTAAAAGTGGGAACTATTTTTAGAAGAAATCAGATCCATTCATCAGGAATAAAACATAAACCACCTGAAGAGAAGTTTGTCTCCGAGGCATCCAAGAAGTCAAGTTCCTCCCTAAGGTTCCAGATAATAAACTGCAGTTTAACGTAAAACTAGTGATTAAGTTAGGCAAGAAAATGTCACCCTTGTTACATTGACAAGGTATTTACCTGGGTGGAATACTTTGATTTGAATATGTAGGTAGGCGCCCTGTGTTACCACCTCCAGTGCACATTATGAACTTGGATCTCCTTACACAAGTTGCCTACTAAAAACTATGGATCAGGCGGAAGAAAAGATATAAAACAGATCTTTCAGTGTACCAAATGACTATGCACTCTAGATATCTCACATTACTTCTAGTTTCAACTCACAAAAAAGATAGCCTGCAGACCAACATTTGGATGGAACTCAAGCAGCAAAGCCAAATATGTACTTTATAACTTCCTAAAATGGATCTCCAAACCCACCTAGACAACGTGCATTGTGTTTGTTTTCTCTTCTCTCTTTAATAGCGTAAATCTAAATACAATCCACACAGTACAAGATCTTGCAGCTTAACAAGAAGCAGCACTCATAAACCACTCGAAGTTACTTGTAAGGAGGATGAACCAAAATCAAGAAGTTGAGCATACCAAGAGTGGGGAGCCTTCAATGGCAGAGTAGAAGGAAGAACCCGGAATCAAGAAGTTCAATAAACCATGAGTATCTTCACAAAAAGCATTTATGTCAGATAAAGTTCAGCAACATGACAACCAGAAAGTGTACCAAGTTGGAGAGGGAAACCTTACACGCAAATCCAGATAAAATCCCACAAAGATGTCCAAGGAACGATACATTGGACATGAGAAACTGGAAAACCAGCAGCAAAACCCACACATACCTGAAATTTGATGGAAATAACAAATAAAGCTAATCATAACATAATGAGCATGCGCCGTGACATAATCAAAGCTCCATCTTACATGTAAGCTGGGACATTGAAAAGTCCAAACACGCTGCAAAATAAAATATTGTAATTAGTTGACAAACTATAATCACCAAAATAGGAGAAAATACCAAATACTGATTGCCAGGTAAAGGAGGTCGGCAGAAAACATAAACTATGAAGATAGGTCAGAGAACTATCAAGACTGTTGGCTACACTTCTGCTGAACCATTAAACCTCCGAACTTGCCATGCTCTACAAAGTCCTTATATTAGAAATAATGCATTAAAATAGATAAAGAAATTGCAGACCTCCTTGATTGAACCCCACTCAGATTTGTCTCTATTACGATCAATGAGAACAAAATTCCAGAGAAGCCAATGGTACAATCTTGCATTAATTGCAAGGGGTGAAAGGGATTATGCTCCATCAAGAGTGCAACAAGAAGATGTAAGATATCGCTGCTTGCCGCCAAGAGGAGTATTATGTACGACAAGCGAATGGAACCCATGAGTCTCTCCAAATCTGAACCCAAAGGAACCAATGCCAACATGTTGAAGAACACATGCAGCAACGAGCCATGGAAAACAACTGATGTGAAAACCCTGTAAACTATCACCATATTGCAATACAAAGATATCAGTAGGAATATAAGACAACAAAGCCTTTATATTCTAAATATGCTTACAGTTAAAGCTAAACAAGGAAAATTTTTGTGAATATATTTCCAAAAGTACTAGAGGTTTTGCAAAAATAATGACATGAATATGTACTGGACGACCAGCAAGTTATAACCTTGGAATCTAGAAACTATTGCTGAGGGCAAGAAACATATTTCCTGAAAGGAGTCGTATCCGGTCAACAGACAGATCAAGTAGATAGCGCCACAAACAACCACGATGGCAGAAGTCACAAAAGGTATCCCTTCCCACCATTGTCTCACAGTAGTGGACAATCCGGCCTGTTTAATTAATTAAAAATATACATAAAAAATTAGTCTGCCACACTTTATGTATGCTAGTCAAGCAAAGTGAAATCCATTCTACCCCATCAAAGAGCAGAAACAACTTTGAAATTCACGTTTACAGTAGTTCTAGCCAATGACTCTTTTTGCTAAGATAAGTTTGAGAAGTTTCTTTGTCAACATATCATTTTACCGGTAACAGTCTCCATCACAAATGTTTGTGCAGGTAGAGCCAAGAACTGACATATGACCAAGATTATCTCTTAGGCATTTAACGGAAAACAGGAAACCAGTCTCTCATGTTGCCTAAACAATTATGCAACAGCTGACATCTATATCCAGAATAGACGTGACTCGATAATCATTGGTTTCCCACAGTACCAATACCTATAGCAAGCACAGCCATCACACTAAAAGGCAAGCCAACTGAAGAAATGCTAACGAAACAATCCACTCATACCTATCCGTGAAGCTTCGCGTACCATAAGACAAATATGTGCATTCAAACCCACATGAGAAAACGGGCAGCAAGCAACAAAATTTCACTAAAACGCCACCGACCCATTTCGCCATTCCTCTTCCCATCATCAACGGAACCCAAACAATCAACATCAACACAAAAACCAAAAGCAACGCGCCCCCTACGGGCTTGCGGTAAGGTCCAATTCCTCTTCACAAGCGAATCGATGACGACAACGGCGAGAAGGAAAAACCAAAGTGGGACAAAGACAATGGTCGAGGGACTTCCTGATTACCTCGGTGACGATGTTAGGCCGCATCTTTGGACAGCAGCGGCTCACTCGACCTTGCAGGACTATGAAAGTTCGAGTAGTATTCGCCCTGATCCCGATTCAACGACTCGACTCCGGAAGACCTGAATAGAACGCATGGGAAGGAAAAAGACTTCCGATGCCACTTTAATTAACCCTAATTGTTTATGACACGAGATTTGGGAAAATCCTGTTGTTTAGTGTGTTTATTGAGATGACATAGCGATTCCATTCCTCGGATGATGACTAACTGCTCGAGTTTAAAAGGAAACCCAGTACAAATCAAGGCTTCTGAATCAAGCCGAATAACAATTCCACTTCAATAGTCTGCTTCCGTAAACAAAAACATCAATCAAAGTAGAAAACGCGGACAAAATTCAACTACTATGGCATGGTTATCCATTAAGGTTCAACCCTGGCGGGACGCACATCGAAACCAGGAATCCGAGAATAGCTCAACGGAGCCTCCTCGCTTCTCTCTCGGACTCGAGGAGGGTGAGGACATCGCCTTCCCTGACAGGTCCCTTCACGTTCCTCATGATGAAACGGTTCATGTCGTCCAGGAACTTGACCCTCACTTGAGTCACCTGACCTCTTGATCCGGTCCTGCCCATCACTTTGACCACAACGGCATGCTTGATCTGAGAATCCATCGCCTGAAATCAGGCAGAATACAGCACCCTGATCGTCAGATAAATTCCGGCTATAAAAAATGGTCAATTAATGGATATTCGTCATTCACCAAGGACACTAATGATCCCAACCCAATCAAGAGAGTAAAAGAGAAAACAAGAATGTAGCATCAATTGTAAGGCCGTTAAAGCTACTGAGAAGATAACAAATCACAAAAGGCCCAGACCAGTTGCGGCAGATAACACCCACATGAAAGTGAAGAAACCAACAAATCACCAGTAAGGCTACCTTGTCCAAGGGGAGCATATAAATCACCAGGAATTCCATCAATCTTCAAAAACACTCGCCTAACACTACCAGCAAACTACAACAACAAAAGGAATTCGAACAAACACCCACAGCAACAGGTAAAACAACGAAACCGAAACACTAGACTCTAACATCCGCCATATCAATCCCTACGCCTAGTTACCAACGAATTCCTAGCAATCGCCTACGAGAATAATCACAAACGAATGAAACGGAAACAACACTGCCACTGGAGACCGCAAATCGGGCAGGCAAATCGATCATTACATACAATCTCAAGGAATCCAATGTAACGAATTGAACCGACCTTATAGAGGAAGAAGACCACGCGAAGAAGAGAAGAGACGTGAGCTCGAAAGAGAATCGCCGCGTGCTTCTGCCAGGAGAAGGAAAACAAACCCTAGCTATGCGCATTTATATGCCTCGGGGATGCCGTGAAATGACCAAACTGCCCCTGTCATCGGGACGACGTGTAATGCCATTTCCCTTTTATTCGTCGTCTAATAATGAGACTGAAATCGAATTCGGTGTTTTTTAATTTTAATATCAATTGAGGAAAAAAAATTAAGGAATTTTTAAAATTATTGTATTATTTCACAAACTATTTTTTCCTCGAATCTATCTCGTCATTTTACCTCTAGTTTTTGGACAGGTTAAAATTTTGTGATATGAAGTTATTTTTTTATAGGAGTATTATTTTAAGGTCGACATATAAAGCATAAACTTCGTTGTAAAACCTCAAAATTGAATTTCTTGGATTATATTAACAACTAAGGTGTGGCAGCGGGAAAAAAAGCGGAGGTTTGTTATAAAATAATGTTGATTCGCATGATATTTTGCGAGATAGGTCGGTGAAACTTAAAATTTTTTAACTAAGGTTGGTAAATCGGAGTTAGAAGTTCTGATTTTATTTAAAAAAAATCGGTGTCAATTCTCCGATTTAGGTTGTTGGAATATAAACTCCAAGTCGGTGACTTTGAGTTTATGAGAAATGGACATTACAACAAAATCGAAGCCAGTAACTTTGATTTTATACATTTTTAAAAAGAGATCGAGCATTTGAGGCGTAACGCGGGACTTACAAAAATGTAAAGTATGAATTAAAATGGAAAGGGGGACTCCGATTTTGAAATGTGTAAAATCGAAGTCCCTGACTTTGATTTTATTGTGATGTCTATTCCCATAAACTCGGAGTCCTCGCCTTCGAGTTTATATTTTAGCAACTTAAATCTGAATCTCTAACTCCGATATTTTTGTAAAATATAATCGGAACTTCTCACTACGATTTAGCGACCCTTGTTGAAGAATTTTAAGTTTGACTATCCTATTTTGTAAAATATTTTGTGGAATGTCATATTTTGGAACAAAACTCTTCTTTTGTTGCCCGTACTTTAAAATATTTCTTTGTGGCATTAAATCAATATTATGGATCTATTATGACCTTACTAGAACAACATTAGGGTCTCTCCGATTTGGCGTCGTGGTTTTTTCTTTTATTACAATAATTTCCTACGTGGGGATACATAACATATATTTATGGCCCCAAACTACTTTGTTTTGTGACATAAACTTTAAAATATTTCTTTTATAGCCTTAAAAATTATCTAATTTGTCGTCACTAATTATCTTATGTAATAAATTAAACAAAGAATTTTATACACGAGTAATTATTTCCTACATGTGAAATTCCCATAGTTTTCAATAATATGCGTGATACTAATTTTTTTTATAAAAGTTTCATACTTGTATTCCCTAATCAAAGGATCAAAACAGGGAAATAAATTCTTAAAGGTGTTGCATTACCTATGAAGAGTGTTCAATCGCATGCCATTTCAAAATAATAACTCTCTGTAAAAAATATTTTAAATTTTAGATTGCAAAAGAAAGTCGGTTAAAAGTGGATTGAAATTTATATTATGCGTGACCCATAGAAAATTATTATAATAAAACGAAACACGTACAATAATATGGACAATAAACAAGAGACCTTAACGCCATTTTTAAAATTCGGACCATAGTTGGATTATAGTTTGGTTCGAGAAATCTATTTTGAGTTTTATACGCAAATATGATTAGTTTTAAAAAAAATTTATGAAATCTGGTCCGAGTTTCATAAAATACGGTTTTACTGTTAAAAGGACGCATTTTTAAAATACAAAGAGGGCGGGTTTTGCTAAATAGAGAGGGGCGGGTTTAAAACCGCCTTTGTGGGCATTCCAATAATGTGCATGAAGGTGCGTTTTGAGAACCCGCCTTCAGGCAGAGGCGGGATCTCAAAATGCGTCTTCGGGGGTCGGGTTTAAAACCCGACCGCCCGATGCCCGAAGCCCGACTTACCTCCTCCTCCGACGCCCGGTCTGTCCCTTCACGGCCCAGCCCTCCGGCACCCGGTCAGCCCCCTCACGGCCCGGCCCTCCTACGCCCTCCTCCAATTGCCTTCCTTCGACGCCCGACCATCCACCCGTTCGCCTCCTCGTCACGACCTTGCTTGTAACGGTAATTAATTTTCAATTATATTATTTTGTCGCGAAATTAGGTTTAATTGAAATTATGTTTTTTGTTGTAATTAGGTTTTAGTTGAAATTAGATTTTATATGAACTTAGGTGCGATTAGGTGAAATTAGGATTTTTCGTATAAATTAGGGTTTTGTTGAAATTAGGATTTTTGGTTGAAATTAGTTTAGTTGATTTGAAATTAGGATTTACGTACTGACAATTAGGGTTTGATAGTTGAAAGTATTTGAAATTTGTTATATTAGGGTTAAATTTGTCAAAATTTCGTTATAATTTAGGTAACTATGTATAATTAGTTACATAATTATATATTTAGCCTTTAATTATTTATATTTTGTTACCATTATTTTGACGTTTGATAATTAATGTTTTGTTGTTTGAATTTTTGTAGGTATTTGAAATTTCGAAGAATCTATTCACTAATTCATAAATATTATCTTACGTTTCAATATCGCATGTTCACTTGTTGTTATATGGAAATGGGAGGATTATTCATGGTAGTGAAGGAGTAAATTATAATAGGGATCCAGTGAAACGTATAAAGGTAGTTGTTGATGTCGATTATGTGCAATTTGAAAGGGTCATTGCTCCTGCAATGAGATTAAACGAAGACGGTAGGTTGGAAATATGTCATCGATATCATGTTCCTTCGTATGGTCCTTCTGGCATTAAGTTTGTGCTAGTACCTATTGGTGATGATGAGGATGTGATATTGTTGTGTGAGTTTACTACGTCAAATGGTGATCGCATTCAAGAAGTGTATGTGATATCAGTTTCTGTCAATTCTAGCAACAAAGGGAGGCCTTCAAATTCAAGAAGTAAGCATGGTAGTAACATGCAAGTCATAAGAGTGAATGTGGATGGGGGTTAAATGTTGTGCAAGAAAGAATGGAAAATTAGTAGAACCTGTGCCTGAAGGGTGCAGCGATCATGGTGGTAATATGGGGAATGATTTAGATGGTGAAAATGACGGAGATAGATTGGATGGTGGTAATGACGAGGATGAATATGAAGATGGTGATCCATTTGAAGATTTAGAACGTGATTTGGGCGATCAAGGAGTTCTAGACGAAGGTATATATTGGCAATATGAGAATCATATTGTTGATTCAATATTGAATTCCGATAATGACGTCAAAACTGATGATGAAATGTTCAAATGTGTTGATTTGGGGGAGGACGAACATGTTATGAATGTAAGGGTTAATGAGGCTGGTCCGTCTAGGAAACGGTAGAGAAACCTCTACCATTTTATCTAGACAGTGGCGTTACTAGGAAGGTGATTTTCGAGGAGGAGGAGGAGGATGTAATGATGACGGACGATGCAGACTCTATGGTTGAATTTCGTAAAGGGATGCAGTTCAAACATAAGAATCATCTCATTCATATGGTGAATACCTTCCACATTAAGAACCATTATAATTATGAGATTGTTGAGTCAGATAAGAGGTATTGGTCTATGTTTTGTTCTGAGTTTGGAGCTGGTTGCAAGTGGAGATTACGCGCGATTCAACGTGATGATGAGTTTGAAATAACGATTGTTGGTGAGCCGCATACATGTTTAAATGCAGTGCTTTTGCAAGATCATGATAGACTTGACTGTAACTTTATGGCTCCCTACTTTCGTACTTTTGTTAAAGAATCTCCCGAAGTAAAAGCATCGTTCCTGTGAAATGTAATAAAGGAGAGATTTGAGTACGAAATAACAAGGAGACGTGTATGGGATGCAAAGAGGAAGGCAATTTCAATTGATTAGTTGTGGGTTATGTAGAAAGGAATGTCATAACCGATGTAGTTGTCCTAATAGAAATCTTTGTAAGTGCTTATTCAATGTTGAAATTATATATTATTGTTTTCATGCATGAATTGAGTTTATATTTATCTCTTTCTATATTGTCTTACAAGAAATGCGTCTAGGGCCAAAGATGACATATGTTCTTAATGTTCAAGGAGAGCATCGGTCGACGACTGCAAGTAAAGCAGGATATAGTGTGGTATATCAATTTCTTTACTTTGAATTCATTATATTATCTTACATATATTCGTACCTTGTTTACTAATTCGTGTTTTATCCACAGAACAACGTTTTAACTTACCGTCGTGTTGAGAAATCACTAAAGGGAGTTGCTCGCGATCCGAGGATGGATGTTTAGCTCCGTCAAGTAGGATTCTATGGAGTAGCGAAGCTTCCGTTCATTTCCTTGGATTGGGCTCTTATTATAGTTATGTCATAACGTTGGAGGTCAGAGACGCATGCATTCCATGTGGTGTACGGTGAAATGACAGTCACCCTACAGGATGTGGCTATTCAGCTTGGTTTGCCTGTAGATGAGAACGCAGTAATAGGAGATAAGGGGAGCAGGTTCCGGGCGGATAGGTTCCAGACGTGGAACCTGGAACCTACTCTGTAATGGCCGGTTCCTTATTTTTAGAACCTAGAACTTACCCTGTGGCTTAAAGAACCATCCAATAACCAACCTGCCGGTTCTGGTACCAGTTCCGGTATCATGTCCACACTTCTACATCAAATCTATTCCACTACTCATTTCGATATGTGCTTTGTACTACATCCTTACTAGAAAAGAAACAAAATCATACAAGTAAACATGAGTTAATTCCCACATGAGGGAAACAAGTAGACTTTCTAGAAAAATCAAAAGCAGTCTCCCTGTCAAAGAGCCCCTTGATCTGATCCTTCCTGCCCTGCAACAACTTGGCCGCTCCGAGCAGCATAGCAATGTGGGAATCATGGCCGCAGGCATGCATGTTGCCGTTGACCTTGCTTTTGTGCTCCTAATCCACCAATTCCTAATCACTCGTGATAAGGGTCCAGAAATGAAGCACAACATATGATCGACCAAAACATGACGAATGAATCAGCGTTGACCTGGAAAACAGAACACAAAAGGGAGCAAAAAAACCTGCAAAGGAAGGGCGTCCAAGTCAAACATGCAAAAATTAGAGCAATCATCAATGACAGACTTTTGAGCCTTCAAACATCCATAGTGTCTGAATTAATATTGGCAAAATCTGCATAAACAAGTCATGTAAACAAAATGTGAGCGGATGATACACAAAAACATCATGACTCCAGTTGAAATAATTAAGATACCTTGTTCATATCTTTCGACATTTTACAGGTTCTCCTTTATATTAATAGGAGATAAAGGGGATCTTAGCCAATCTTGAACACATATTAATACCTTAACAACTTTAGGAGTCAGTAAACTGCGATAGCAATCCAATAAAAGGCCGACGTACTAAAAGCAGATTCAGAAGCAACCGTTGATACGGGGATAGCTAAAATATCTCTCGCAATGCAAGGCAAAATGGAATACTTTTCCACCAACCTAAAACAACAAAATCAGCCTTACACTCTTCACATTTGTCTTCCAAGTATTGCTCCAACTTAGATTTACCTCCTGCATTCAACTCTTCCTCCATGTATCTCATGTAGTCATGCTGAAGATTCTCATACATCTCACAACCATCATCCAAAGCAGAACCACTACTTGATCCAACATGCTTCACTACTTTATGGCTAGACATAACCACAAAACTCAATATGCGTTTATGCAACTTCCATTCATTGTCAATAAAATGAGCAGTAAGACACAAATAGTTCAAGTTCTGATTGGAAGTCCATGTATCAGTTGTAAGTGCAACTCGGGAGTTCAAAGAGCTAATAAAAGTTTTGAGCACAATCTTCTCACTCATGAAAATCTTCATCCAATCTCTAGTAACAGTGAATCGAGAAACAGGCTTGAAAGCAAGTTGTAGAACATTAACAAATGCGCGAAAACCTTTATGTTCGACAAGTGAAAAAAGTTGTTCATCGACAATAATAATCCTAACAAGCATATCTCTGCAACGTTCTTGATCAAACACCCAAGTAGTTAGAACATTATCCTTCTGTCTTGCTGCTAGTAAACATCTTTTGTCGCTTCATATTATGAGGAAACTTCCGACAACTATTAATATGCTTCCACATCGTTAAAGTGCCCCAATTAGGATTATACTTGTACATATTGTTACAGTAAATGCACTTCACATTCTCTACCTTATGAGTCTTCTCATTCAGAATTTTCGCAAAATGATCCCAAACATTAGACTTTATATTTTGTTTGTCGGTTACTTTAAGCTTAGGAGCAGTAGGAAGATTGGCCGCTGTTGAAGCCAAAAAAGTTCCTTGAATACCAGTTGTTTGAACCTCATTGTTGTCAGAAATGGGATTCGTCTTCTAATTCGAACAACCTAACAAATCAAACAATAGATCATTAAATCACATAACCAGCATCCGTCCAATATCACATTACCAGTATTGGGAAAAAAAAATCCAAATAGCTCGTCTGGTGAGAAGCATCAATGGGACTGGAGTGTTCATCGAATTTTGACAGCCAAGAGCAACATTCTCACTCACAAACTCAGTGAGACAAGAATCATCCTCTTGGGAAAAGAAAGGACAATGTAAGTAGATTGAGTAAATACAGGCACTGATACACGAAGCCCAGGATACAATCGCCATCAATCAACCACTTGACACCTCAATGCCTTCTCCAGAACGACAAATCCCTAGTCACAAGGAACCCTTAACCCTAATCATAATCCCTTGCCGCAATAACCCACCAAGAACAAGCACAAAACGGGAAACCCCAAAACGCACTGATCTTGAACCGGCCAAATCAAGTAGGCGGAAGTAAACGCCCAATCGGAAACCCCGAGAGGGTCCAGCACTCAACCACCCACTCTACACTAACAAAAAGACCCAATCAAACACCCATAAAAAGGAGTGGGAGAGATGGGAATCACCCAAGAACCTCACTTGAACAGACAACAAAGAGAAAGAAAGGCCCGCAATAGGAGGAATCCAAAGCGAACACCGAACAAATGCGCCCCATTAACCCCCCACAAACCCAAGAGGGGTAAAAATCCCACCTTTTAATTTCCCCTGAGAGGGGGATTTACTCGTAAAACTGAAGGTGGGTTGTGGAGAAAACGATAGAACACCAACCGGGAAGGGGAAGAGGGGGTGAGAGAGAGAGGGGAGTCGTAGAATTGGAGATTAGGTGGGTGGGGTGGGGACTCCTCTTCTTGGTTGGATTTGGATGTACCGTACTCAGGAACCGGAACCGAGTTATTGGGTTGGGTAAAACTATGGGAATTTCACATGTTGGATTAGAGTGTTGGATTGGGTAAAATTTAGGTTAGGTTGTTGGGTTGAGTTGGGTAAAATTTAAGTTAGGTTCCAGGTTCTCTGGGTTGGTTCCGATGGGAGAACCTGGAACCGTACTAGGTACCGCCGGTTTTCAAAAATTTAGAACCTAGAACATACCCGATATATTCGAGAACCTGTACTGACACCGACCCTATGGTTCCGGTTCCCGATTTTACCCGGAACCTATGCTCACCCCTAATAGGAGACACCTCGATATCGACAGAGCTAGTGTGTCTAGAGTTGTTGGGGCGAGTACCTAGATGTGATAATATCAAGTCTGGTTGGATTGGACTTAGTTGGTTGGCTGTGAATTTCTCTGAGATTCCTATAGATGCCCCTGAGGAGGTCATTCAGATACACACTAGGGCATACATATTGCAGTTGAATGGTGGGATGTTATTCACCACGAAGTCCGACAATTTAGTACCAGCTCTTTTGGTTGCCTCTGCTTGTTGACTTTGAGAGGGTTGGACAGTATAGCTGGGGTAGTGCATGTCTGGCATGGCTTTATAGGAGCTTGTGTTAGGCGACTCACCATAAGGCTTCACAGATAGATGGGCCCCTGATCTTGTTACAGATTTGGGCGTGGGATAGATTCCCGCATATAGCCCCGCTTAGACGTCGGATCCCATTTGTCGAAGATATGCCTTTGAGCTACCGCTGGGGCGTTGCGAAGGATGTGCGGACTCTGACTAAGCATGTCCTTTCCTCATACAGAGAGACCTTCGATAGGCAAAGCATGGATCGGGTAACCCTTACGATTCAATAAAGCAATTTCATCATATCTTATCTTCCTCACACATGTACATTGAAATATACAAGTTATTAGGCATCCTTACCTAGAAGAATTGATAACCATGCTTCCAGATTATTGCCGATCAGGAGAGGCTTGTTGGTATGCTCGAGTCCCTCTTATTTGCTTATACATTGTGGAGGGGCATTACCCGGATAGATTATCCGTCAGTTCGGCGATCATCAGCTTGTACCGGATCAGTACGACACCACAAGGCTCTCAATTGTATTGATTTGCACAGAAAGAACATGAACAACTGGAGGGAGATCCACCGGGAGTTTGTGGAGCTGTGGCAAGATCGGCTGAATAAGGTGGTGCCGCTTGTTTGGGAGTCTCTCTTGAAATACTCCAGATGGTATGCGAGGCACATCAAGCAATATATCTCGCACACCGGCTCTATGTTAGGCGTTATGGTAAGTCGTTTACATTTTTCATTATATTATCCTACTATAACCTATAATTTGTGTCGTGCTTATTTGTGATGTAGCTGAGGAATTTCCGAAAGATTAAGCTTCGCTCTGCCCAATCTGATATAGTGTCTCTTGCTGAGGAATCAATGAAGATGATGAGGGAGTATGCACCGGTACGATTATATGGTCGCACCGGCGGGTTGGGGGATCAACCTGCGATTGAGTTCATGCCACCACAGGGTAGGCAACCTATGGACGAAGATGATCCTCACACTCACATTGACGAAGAGGAGAACACGGAAGAGGGGAATGAAGATGAGGACGTGCCATCGGCATATAAAGACACCGCATTTGATGAGGAGGAATGAAGTCGGAGAAGCATGCTCATCTCGTAAGTAATACACCTGGATACCGATTACTGCACACTCACTTTAAAGTTGGTTTCAATACAAATGCATCCATTGCATACCACTCATTTGTATTGGAAATACCCCCGACTTCCTGCATTTGTTGTGGATGCCAATTACTACATACCACTATAGTTCTGCATGAGAGAATTCGAATTTTTAAAATCCGCCTCTGTCTATTTAGCTAAACCCGCACTCTTTATATATTTTAAGGGGCGCGTTACATTCAGACCTATTTCCTAAATTTCTTTTAAAACCGACGCGTTTTTGTAAAAAATCTCAATCTATTTGCCGAAATTATTTGATATCTTTCATAACCAGCAATTTCATCGATCGCCGGATATTTTTGGCTCCGGTCTTACACCGCGATCCCCTCTGATCGCCGGCTACGATTCTCGCTTCGATTCGGAGAGTTGGCCGAAACCCTAGCTCCGTTCCGGCGACGCCAGCGGACCGGATTTTTTCCCTACTGCTTATATGGCGGTGGCGGACGAGGAGTGCTCGTCGGCGGCGAGGTCACGGCCGTCGTCGACGTCGTCAGCATCACAGCATCCTCATTACTTGGCCAAGTGCGTCCTCAAAGGCAGTGCTATCCTACATATCGCTCACGGTCACCTCCAATTTTCGTCCTCTCAAGACGTAGTCCTCGGCAAGGTCGCCTTCTCGTTTGCTGTCAATATAATTTTGTCGCGATTTTTTTTTGTCTCGAGGCTCTTAGGTCAGGCCGCGTTTTTTTTTTTTTAAAAATGCTTGCTTTGTTGTTTCGGCTCTAGGGGAGAGAGCTTGATCTCTGAGTGTCGGTAGAGTTATGATGCTGAAATGAAGAATTAGAGGTTATTTTGTCAAAATTTTTATTAATACAAATGCAGAACTGTTGAATTAAATTGACTAGTCCTTGATATTGGATCCCTATTCCTTTCTTTCTCATGATATTAGTACGTTCCTTCTCTTAATTAAGTCTTTGAGGGATATATGACTGTTCTGTGACAGGAGACATCCATAGAGGTTGTAGTCATTGATACAGATGGGGTGGCCCAATCAATTTGCGAGCAGACTGTATTCGGTATTATTAAGGATCTTGCCGTTTTACCTCGGAGTGAGAAGTTTGATCGTCAGGATAATCAGGTTTATCAGATTTACATTTACTTCATACTATTATTCTGAGTTTGTTTTTATTGCAGAAATGGACATAAATGGGGGAAAGTTGTATTTTTAAAAGTTATCCTCTCATGTAATTTACAATTTCTTGTTCATCTCTTTACGTTGCCTTTCTATTCCGTCCTCCAGTAACACATCCTTAATATAATGAAATTGCAATCGCTGCCTTTGTTTAGCTTGTATTTTTATTAGTAAAGTACAGGTGGCAGCCTGTATGGACATTTCAGTTTAACTTTCATTGTTCATTACTCAAATGAAAAATTCACTCTTTCTGATAGCCATCTTATTTTAACTTCAAGGTGGCTGGGAAAGATCTTCTGGTTGTATTGTCAGATTCAGGAAAACTCTCATTTCTCACATTTTACAATGAAATGAACAGGTTATTTCTTGTTTGTTCCATTTGAAATTCTTTACATAATGGTGTGGCCCTTACTTGTTTCTTAATAAAAAAAGTGTTATTGAGCATGCTCGTGCCTCGGTTTAATTTGTCACAGGTTTTTTCCAGTAGCAAATATTCAGATTTCTGATCCAGGGTTCTCAAGAAATCAAATCGGAAAAATGCTAGCGATTGATTCCACGTAGGTTGCTCTTTTCAAAAAATTCTATTAATATCGTGTGAAAGCCAATTGGAAAAGCTTTGGAGTGTCACAGTTTTCCTTATTTGTGGTGCAGGGGTTCGTTCATTGCTGTTGGTGCATATGAAGACAACTTTGCTGTTTTCTCTGTTTCAGAGGCCTCTGGAAGTAATATTGTTGATGAGGTTGGTATTTTATGCTCACTCTACTTTTGCAAGGTCTCTTGACATTTATCTTTCTATCTTTCGTTTCGGACAGCACAATCAGTGCTTATCATTCATTTTTATTTGTTTATTCCCTTGCTTCATTTTGTGGATTTATGAATGTAATTAATCCAATCTTTATATAGTAAGTGCAAATGCCTCAATTGTCTTGCTTATTGTCTAATTGGCAGAGAGCCCATTATTCTCTTGCATGTGAGGCTGATGTTGTTGCTGGAAGAACCTCCCAGAAGCCCACTACTAGTGGAACAATATGGAGCATGTGCTTTATTTCACGTCACTCCAGTAAGGAGCATGATCCTGTATTTGCCATTATTTTGAATAGGTATGGGACTTATCTCTACATAGAATTTTGTGTGGGTTCTAATTTCTCCTGTCAGTTAACTGGGCTGATTTTTTCTCCACAGACAATACTGGGTTTGATTACTTCTTTTAACACTGTTATAAATCTGATGTTGTCAGTTTTGCAGGAAGATGGCCATTGTGAATGAGCTGCTGTTATTTGGATGGAACATGAAAGGTCATGATATATATTTTATTTCTCAGTTCATTGAACCTGGACCACTTGCTCACAACGTTGTTGAAGTTTCCCATCTCCATGGGTTTGCCTTCTTGTTCAGAGTTGGTGATGCTCTTTTGATGGATCTTAGAGATGCTCAAAATCCAAATTGTGTCTGCAGGACTAGTTTGAATTATTTCCCTGTCGCAGTAGAGGAGCTTGGCTTTATAGAAGATCCGTGTACTGCAGAGGATGTCATTGTCGATGAGGAAGGTTCATTTAACGATATTGCTTGCGCCCTCTTGAAACTGAGGGATCACGATCCCATGTGTATTGATGATGGCAATGCCAATGCAAAGGCTATCTCCAGATATGTCTGCTCATGGAGTTGGGAACAGGGAACTTCTGGAAACTCACGGATGATCTTGTGTATAGACACAGGAGAGTTATTTATGCTAGAAGTATCTACTGATTTGGGCTACAAGGTGACTGTATCCGAGTGTCTCTATAAGGATAGTCCTAGCAAAGCTCTTTTATGGCTAGGAGGATTTGTGACATCTCTTTTGGAGATGGGAGATGGAAAAATACTTAGGTTTGATCATGAGAAGCTGACTTACGCAAGTTCCCTCCAGAATATATCGCCCATTCTAGATATGTCGCTTGCAGATATCCATGATGAAAAGCAGGATCAGATATTTGTCTGCTGTGGAGTGGCTCCAGAAGGGTCTCTCAGAATTGTTCGAAGTGGTATCAGTGTGGAGAAGTTGTTGAAAACAACTCCAACATATCAGGGTGTAACTAGTACTTGGACAATGAAAATGAAAGTGGCTGATGCTTACCATTCCTTCCTCGGATTGTCATTCGTTGAGGAAACAAGAGTTTTATCTGTTGGTTTAAGCTTTACAGATGTGACTGATTCGATTGGCTTCCGACCTGATGTCTGTACTTTGGCTTCTGGCCTCGTGAGTGACGGTTTGCTAATCCAAATCCACCAGAGTGCTGTGAGACTCTGTTTGCCAACTAAAGCTGCCCACTCAGATGGAATTCCGCTGTCATCCCCTGTTTGTGTGTCCTGGGCCCCATCTGGTGTAGGTATTAGTATGGGTGCTGTGGGGCATCATTTCATTGTTGTTTCGACATCAAATCCTTGTTTTCTTGTTGTATTAGGCATCATAACACTTTCCGAATTCGAGCATGAAATTTATGAGATACAGCATCTGAGATTGCATAGCGAGGTATCCTGCATTTCTATACCCTATGATTGCTTTGAGCAGAAGAGTCATTCTCCCATGAATGGAAGAGATGGCAGACATTCCGCGCCTCTTCCACCAGGTGTTCAGATCGGAAGGACATTTGTCGTAGGCACTCATAGTCCTTCTGTTGAAGTAGTTTCTCTTATCCCTGATCAAGGACTCAGGATTATTGCTTCAGGAGTAATATCCTTGATGAACTCTGTTGGTACTGTGATAAGCAGTTGTATTCCACAGGATGTGAGGCTTGTATTTGTTGACCGTCTCTATGTTCTATCTGGATTGAGAAATGGAATGCTTCTTCGCTTCGAGTGGCCAACAACCTCCTGGAAGTTGTCTCCTGGGTTCCTTCCTCTTGATTCTGGCGTTAGTTCTTTTTATGGATGTGGAAATAGTGCTATATCTGAAATATTGACATCAAAACCTTCCATACGGAGGCGGTATACTCCGGTGGTGTCTGAAAAATTTGAGGAGAACTTTTGTGTTGATCTCATTTTGATTGCCACTCGTCGCATAGGCATAACTCCCGTTTTCTTGGTTCCCTTGAGTAATGCTTTAGATGCTGACATCATTGCTCTCAGTGACAGGCCCTGGGTGCTTCATACAGCAAGACATAGCCTGTCTTACACATCTATTTCTTTTCAGTCCTCGACTCATGTAACTCCAGTTTGCTCATCCGAGTGCCCAAAAGGGGTACTCTTTGTAGCAGAGAACAGTCTTCATTTGGTGAGGCTTCATTAATGCATCAGTCTTTTTTTTTTAGATTATTACTACCTTCGTTTTCTAATTTATATTGCTTAGACGTTGAGATTCTTATGAAGCTGCCCAGCAACATGTTTTATATTTCCCCGTTGCCTGTATCAATGAGTTTTAGATCCTTCTACAAAGCTGAAAAAGTAAACAATTACCAAAGCATGGGCTTAATGATGGTTGAATTACGATCATACTACTTGGTTCTTTTATGGTATATGTCACAGCGATATGCTTCTCAAATATTGTCTTTTGGGGATTTCTAATCTCGGAGAACTTTTTTTTTTTGGGTAGATTAGGAGTAGTTCATTTTACAAATCCAAGCGTTCCGGAATTACAGATCCAGGTTCATAGGCCATGGGATGCCCCCATGTAATAGGTTTAGTATCGAATCAGGAGGGTTATGAAAGGTGATATATTCATCCTCCTAGCGTAGCACTTCCTTGGCTAGTGAGTCAGCCACCTGGTTTTGCTCCCTCGCAACATGGGATATTGAGTAGTATTCGAAGTCACATAACAGTTCTCAAATAATCTCTGAAAACTTAACTAATCCACTTAAGTCATTTCTCTTTATGAAGCCTTAATTGATAATTAAATGAGCTGGTTATTACATAGAGATCCTTTTCAACTTGCAGCTTCTTTTTTTTTCTTTTTTAGTTTGTGGAGGCATTATTTACCAAAGTATCCACTGACATGTACTTTAAATTGTGATATACTTTAGGTAGAAATGGTACACAGCAAGAGGCTTAATGTTCAGAAGTTTCATATTGACGGCACACCTCGAAAGGTCTTGTATCACAGTGATAGCAAGCTGTTACTTGTGCTGAGGACAGATTTGCAATGTGAGGATTGTATGTCAGATGTTTGTTGTGTTGATCCCTACACTGGTACTGTATTGTCAACATTCAAGTTTGAGTCAGATGAACTAGGAAAGTCAATGGTGTTGGTACGAGTTGGAAACGAGCTGGTTGTGGTGATCGGTACAACTTTTTGTAATGGTCGCACTATCCTGTCCAATGGGGAGGCTGAGAGGTGAGATTTCGTGATTTCTTTTTGTTACTACGACAATTCTTTGAGCTTTGTTGGCGTATCATCAGTCGATTACAGTTTGTTGCTCAGGTCCACAAGCGTGGGTTAGATTACAAAGAATGCACTTTTAGGAGTCTCTACATATTGTTTATATTGGAAACCTTTCAGAAGAGAATTTGTAAGGCGCTATAACTTGCATGAGAAGTCAGATAGAGAGAGGAGAGCGGGAAGAGGGGAGTGAGAATCTTCTGATATCCCTAATTGCACTTTCAAGTTTCAATGGTGGAGTCTGTCTCGTAATATCCTTAGTCGAGGGGAGTCCTTGTTGATAGAAATATGGGAAGCCAATTGTAGGATGCTCAGCGACTGATCCAGAAATAAAAGTACTTGAAAACCGGGCATGCAAATGCTTTTTATGCTTATTACTCATTCTATACCTACCCTGAAGTGGCTCATTCCTGTTTTATACTTCTTAACAGTACAACTAGAGGCCGATTAGTTGTTCTTTGCCTTGACCATGTCCGATATTCTGGTGGGATTGCTATGTCCTTCAAGGACAAGGGATGTACATCTTCTCAGCACACTTCACATCATGATATTGATGGGCACGTCATTCTAGAGGAGCCAACCAGTAGTATGGATGATGCAGTTCAAAATGTCAAGTCCGACAGTATCATACTTGCAGATGGGGAAGTTTGGAAGTTACGATCGGCTTATGTAGCTATATGGCCAGGAATGGTTCTTGCTATTTGTCCCTACATGAGCCAGCAATTTTTGGCATCTGCCGGCAATTGTGTAAGCCTTAAGGCGTTTCCTTTTCTTTTACAATGGTTGGTTTTTGTTGTCCGTTTGAGAGGTTCACTAATTATGCTGTTGTTAATTGATTTTAGTTCTACGTCTGTGGATTTCTCAATGAAAATCCTCACAAAGTCAAAAGATTTGCGCTGGGAAGGACACGTTTCATGATTACATCTCTGACTTCATACTTTACCAGAATTGCCGTGGGTGATTGTCGTGATGGTATATTGTTTTTTACCTATCATGAGGTTTGTTATCCTTCCCCCCTATCTTTTCATTCCCACTGGTTGTGAGTTCTTGGAGCTCTCTGAATTTGATTGCAATCGGAAGTACCCCCATAATGGTTTATTGTAATTCTAGGATGGTAGAAAGTTAGAGCAAGATTTCTGTGATCCATCCCAAAGATTAGTTGCTGACTGCACTCTGGTAGACTTGGATACTGCTGTTGTTTCAGACCGCAAGGGGGGGATTGGTGTTTTGACATGTCCAGAACGTGGAGAAGGTATTTTTGTTTCCGGTGATTTTAGTGAGCCTATTTTTTTGCAGATAGAGAGAACTTTGACTGTATATATGAAAAAATAGCACAACTCATTCCCTGTTGGCCTATATCAACCTACTTGCATACAAATAGAGTCATGTTAGTATTGTTCTAATGTATTTTGTATAAAAGAATTTCAATTTATGACAGAATATCTCTGAAATATTCTAAAGAAACTAACAAACAATATAGTTGGTAAAGGCTTGTTGTAATTGAGCAAAATGAAATAAGATAGAACTTTTATTGGCCATGCGGGAAAACATCGAACAGGATAGTTGAGTCTAACTTTAAAATCTGTTGTGAATGGGATAGGCGATCATAGTGATGATTGAAAGAGATTATAAGTTCTATCCTAGCTATGAGGTGCAGAAAAAAACGAGGAAAAACAATAAGGAATAGGGAAAAATGATTTCACGTGTCCAGTATCCCACAAAAAATAACAATGGGGATGGAAATTCATTCATTATTGTCAAGAGGTACTTGTTTGATTATTATAACTACCAAAGTGCAGTCGAGCTAATTATAGTGTCTTACTCATCAGACAATCCCAGCCCAGAGAGCAACTTAACAATAAGTTGTGCCTATTTCATGGGGGAAATTGCAATGAGCATTAGGAAGGTAAATTCTCTTACAAGATTATTGTTTATGGATGGTCTTATGTGGATATTATGGTAAGTTGATATCTTTTGTGCAGGGATCTTTTCCGTACAAACTTCCTGCAGATGATTTGCTCAAGGCTTCTGACAGTCCGATTGTAAACATTGAATCGACTCACAAGATTGTTGTTGCTAGCACGCTACTAGGAAGCCTCTTCATCTTCATACCTATCTCATGGTATGCCTGCATTGGTATTTTTCCCTATAATTTGTTTATATTGAGCTTTTGAACATATGCGTATATGAATTGTCTTTGCTTGATTTTGTGGTGCGCAAATTAGTAACAGGTTGAAATTGATTGGAGAAATGTTGACATAAGAAGGAAGCCTAAACATTCTGTGCGCCATCAATTTCCACCCCTTATTTTGATCAGTAGTTGAAGAACATGAAAAATGAAAATAGAGTAACAATAGCTAATCAGGAATGATTTTTGTGCAGTTAGACAAGGTTGTTACAGCATACATGTAGACATGTGGATCCACATTATGATAAAGTGTTTCTATCTTTGAAAACACCGATTGGTTGTAACATATATAGACATTTGAATCCACATTCTCCAGTGTCTAGTTGATCCATACATTGCCTGCCTTATGCATTAGAAAGTACTGTTAGATCGCCTGTTAGATGGTTTCTCTCTATTATTCAGTGTTGATCAGTCCTTCCCTACAGGGAAGAATATCAACTATTAGAGATGGTACAGGCAAAGGTGGGGGTTCATCCGCTTACCGCTCCTGTGCTTGGAAATGATCATAAGGAGTTCCGAGGCCGTGAGAGCCTGGTAACAACACCCCTTCAGGAATACATCTCCCCCGTTTTGTTATTACATCTAATCATATTTCCTCGAAAATCGTTATTGCTGAATTCAAAGTTTAAGAGTCATCGGATGCTGTCTCCAAAAGTCCATTTTCTAAATATTAGGTCTCTCTCTTGTTTGTAGGCTGGGGTACCAAAGATACTCGACGGCGACATGCTAACCCAGTTTTTGGAGCTTACGAGCATGCAGCAGGAGGCTGTTTTGTCTCTCCCTCTTCATGCTCCCGACACGGTGAAACTTAGTTCAGAACCCTTCGCTCCTATCCCCGTGAATCAGGTCGTGCAAATCCTCGAGCGGATACATTACGCTTTGAATTAACCAAGAGAGAGTGCCTTCACTTTTCGCCTCTCTGGTTTCTACCCGATGAAGCCCTCAGTTCCAGTGATTTCAAGGCGCGAAGGCGCCACCAAGGCGAGAAGGCCTCTCATTGCCCGAGGCGCTAGGCGCTAGGCGCTAGGCTTTAAAGCATCAATGTATAGATAATTGAAATGTAAAATGTAAATGTCTTCTTAAATCAAAAAGACAATTTCACGTTTTAAAAAACACACAATTCGCATCATCCTCCTCAATCCACATAAAAAAGCATCAGCATCCACAATGACAATGCACATCAGTTCCAAATTCACGCCATCCGCATCTACATATCAAGATCGAAATCACCACAATCATCATCATCCAAATCAACATCCTTTTCTAGCAAATTATCATTGCCAAGTTGTGGTTCATTGTCATCTTGCTTCACATTCGGGAGCTTGCCGATATCTTCAAGCATCAAGTCGATGCAATGAGCCGCACAAGGTGTCCAATACAAGTGTCGTCTCTTTGCCATCAGTAATTTTCCTGGTTTGAGACAAGTTGTTAAGAATTTACTCATTAGTATTATGAATTGATAAAAAAGAATCATAACCTTTTTTAAAGAAAATAAAATCTTACCGGCCAATACATAGTTGCTTCCATTATCCGTGATGACTTGCATGAAATTTTTCTCTCCAATTTCCTCCACAAAGCTATCTAGCAGTTCAAATAACTTTTCGCTTGTTTTAGAATAATCGGAAGCAACAACCGACTTGATAAACATCGTCCCCTTCACACCACTCACAAGAAAGTTAATTAGACATCGTTGTTTTCTATCGGTCCAACCATCTGACATTATAGAGCACCCATATCGAGACCAACTATCAACATGATCTTTCATCATCTCTTTCGTAAAGTCAACCTCCTTCTTCAGGAGAGCAACAACCGACTTGATAAACATCGTCCCCTTCACACCACTCACAAGAAAGTTAATTAGACATCGTTGTTTTCTATCGGTCCAACCATCTGACATTATAGAGCACCCATATCGAGACCAACTATCAACATGATCTTTCATCATCTCTTTCGTAAAGTCAACCTCCTTCTTCAGGAGAGGTACTCGCATCTCATGATAGCTTGGGGGCTTCAAATTTAGACCGTATCTGCCAATTCCATCCACCATCTCCTTGAAGCTCTTTAATTTGACGATACTCAAAGAAATACCAGCCTGATAAAACCATCGGGCAATGAGTTGAATGGTCCTCGAACGAGCTTCTTTATCAATGGCATCAACTACACTCGTCTGCTTTGCCTTTCCCTTTTCCATTAAGAAGACATCCATAGGACCCTTACCCTTCAATCGTTTTCGAACTCCATCTTCAAATACCGAATCACCTTCTTGCGCAACATCATCGCCAATAACCACATCAGGAAAACTCATGGAAATTGAATCATTTGAAGAAATACCACAACTTGCTGTTTTTGAGCCTTTTGATGTTGTCAACTGAGTCAGAAGCTCCTCTTTCATATATTCGGGGCATTTGCGACATGCCTTTGCACTTTTAAATTTCCCGGCATGATGTTGCGTCGCGGTGTATTCCCCCTTTTGATTTGTAACCACAAAACTTACATGTCACGGTATTGAGATCTTTTGGATCTTCAAGATAATTATACTTCCACCCAATATCACGTTTCAAACCTTTATTATCAGAAGCATCAGCCATTCTGTATGATCAAATCAAACATGATTACATATTTTGTATGATCAAACATAATTACAAATTCATTTTATCCAAGAGATGAAAGGGCAAGAAAAGAGCTATTCCAAACCAGAATTACTACAATCCCTCTTAGGTCTTGTCTCTTCTGACTCTACAATATGAGAAAGCCATCTGTTGTAGAATAAAACAAGAATTTCGGATGAAATCCGGATAAATCCCAACCCAATACCTATTCAGTACCTATTTTGGAAACTGAACTCTCGCGCAGGAAGAAGGGTTATACCTCTTCGCCGTAGGCACAGGGGGAAGGACGTTGGCCGGACGCGCAGGAGGAAGGAAGGAGGCCGGACGCGCAGGAGGAACGGCGAGGGCGGCCGGACGGGCAGGAGGAACGGCAGGAGGGCGGCCGAACGGGCAGGAGGAACGGCAGGAGGGCGGCCGAACGGGCAGGAGGAACGGACAGACAGACACGTAGGAGAAAGGGCAAAGAGGGGACAAACAGACACGCGACAAAAGGTAGGTTTTATGACTGGGGGTGCCCTAACGCCTTATTGGCGCCTTGTCGCTCTGGTGCCTTGAGTCGGGCGCTCGCCTAGGCAGCGCCTAGTCCGTATCGCCCGCCCGAAGCAAAAATGGGCGAGGATGCCTCGCCTCGCCTCGCCCTAGCGCCTAGGCGCTCAAGGCGTCACACCTTGAAATCACTGCTCAGTTCCTCAAGGAACACATCTCCCCTCCGAGCAGAATTCGCTCATGCGGCACTTGAAGGTGCCGTCATGTTTGTTTAATCGGACAAAGGCATTTTCTTTCGGTCAGACCAAGTAATCCCGTTTCTCTTGGAGAGGTGTTAGTTACAGTTGATTGTCCGTTGCTACCGAGCATTAGTTGTCACAGCTTCTGGTGTTGGTTTTTTTTCCTCTTAGGTAGGATAAGCTTTTATCAGGCTGTTGTGATCTTGCATATGTGGTGTACATATATCTGGATCTTGGTTTCCCCATATCTTGCTGCGCCCATCCAATGTGTCCCGATATCATTTTACCTGTCCATTTTTGCCATAATGTACCGTGGGTTATTTGGGTTGGTATGAATATCGGTTGAAGGAAAAAAAAGGGGGGTCTTTTGCCTGCATCGTATAATCTCCCGGGATGGTGATGCTTCAATTTTTGATTTGGACAAAGGTTCTTCAACCTTATAATCCTGGAGTTTTGTTCCTTAATGACGTCATTTGGCAAATTATTTTGCCAAATAACCCCGTAACTTTCAAAATTCATCGACTAACCCAGTGAAATCTGCCTTACAAAGGCCGACTTCAGTCTCTAAGGAAGTCGGCCTTTGTACATGAAGTCGGTCTTTGAAAAATTTTTTTGCCGGAAGTCGGCTTTACAAATGCCGACTTCCTTATGTGAAGACCTTTGAATTTTTTTGTTTTTACTTTGAAATTTTTTTTTAAGGCCGACTTCTTTAAATGACCTTTGAATTTATTTTTCTTTTTTATTATTTTTTTTAAATTTGAAAACTTTTTTTTGCCTTGTGCAAGGAAGTCGGCCTTTACGAAGTCTGACTTCTTTGAATGACTTTTGAATTATTTTTTTTTTATTATTTTTTTTATTTTTGCCTAAGTGTAGGGAAAAGGCCGACTTCTTACTTAACACGAATTTTAAAAGTTACGAGGTTATTTGGTGAAATAATTTGTCAAATCACGTCGTTGAGGAACAAAGGCTCTATAATCCTGACGCACGCGATAAGCAGAGAAGAACATGGGCATACGAAAAGCATTGATGCCCACTTTAATAAAGGCCCACTTGAATGGGGCCCAATTTCATGGAGGCCCATATCCAGAAGTAGTCGTACCAGTTCCAACACCACCCATCGAGAACATTCCGGAACATTATATATGGTAGCCCCTTGGGACCAACGGGTGCTTTGTGTTTAGTTTGTTACCCGGTGCTTGAGGTTCGTCTCTCTCGACTACTTCCGCCGCTGGTCGTTGTTTTCTATTTCTCGTGTCTGTGAGTTTTTGATCGATCAAATTGTCTTCCTTAGGGTTCCTCCTGTTGGTTAATTGTTTAGCGTTGATGATTATCTAAAGAACCTTTTGCTCTTACCCCCTATTTGTTCGATTTAATTCAATGCGTGTTCTTTTACATAGCATGTGAATTTGAAAGGATTTTGACTCGAAAATGGAACGATTACTCGGGTAATTTCATTGATTTGAATGATATGAATAAGAACGAAGAAAGCCATGCGAATTTGCCAAGATCGAGTCATATGACGGGTCCTCCTTTGGAGATATACAATTGCGCTTTGGGGTTTGGGATCTCGTTTAGCTTTGTTGTTGGGTTGAGTGATTTGTTGATCGTATCCAGCATTTTGAGAGGATATAGGTCGCTTGTGTTTAATTGCTATTTTTGCAGTTTATAGATCCCATTAACTATTAATATTTTTTGCTGTCTTGATGGGTTTCGACCTTCTACTTGTTCGTTCAGGGTTTTTGTGATATTTGCAATTATGAGGGGCAGGAGCTACAGCTACAGTCCATCACCGCCGCGGGGCTATAGCAGAAGGAACCGGAGCCCCAGTCCTCGTGGTCACTACAGAGGTGATGGTAGAGATCTTCCCACCAGTCTGCTGGTTCACAATTTACACCTTGATTGCGGGTCTCTTCAGTTCCTTGTTTTCTCTCTGTATGTGCGCATGTGTTTTTGGATGGACCTGTGAGGCTTCTATTTTTTGTAGCAACAAGAATTTTTCAATGCAAATCTTTTTGACTTGATATAGAAATTGGCAAACAGTTGGTACGTCAACTAGTGTAAGTGAGATAGATGGTTATGACGACATGCAATGTATGACATTTTCCCAATGTCTCACCGTGTTTATACTTCTTGTTTTAGGCCCGAAGATTTACGTGGCCCATTTGGGCAGTTTGGTCCGATAAAGGATGTCTACTTGCCTCGGGATTATCACACTGGGTGAGCACTGAGCTATATGTTCTCCCTTTGTAAATGCTTCAGCAAACTGTGACTTGCCAATAGATCTCTGTTGCCGCGTGATTCCGTTTAATATTGAAAGCCTTCCCCTTTCATCTTCAATTGGCATCTATGTCTATATGTTCATGAAGATTTGGTTGTCTTATTGAAAGTTTGGAAGACATATGAAGTAATAAGAGTTTTGAAGGCACGTCACGTAATAAGGGTAAGTACATGAAGATGACATGGAACTTGGGTAATCATTGTGAAGATCTTCAAGTCTTGAAGATTTTCGACACAATTTAATTGTGACTGGTTTGAGGTGAGCAGCCGCATGATTGGCATTTGACTGCTGCGCTGTGGCATGATGTAACTCCGTTACAAACTTCTGTCACTAACTGCAGCAAGTGCTTTTACTGTACTGGATGTATCTAGCACACTTTTGATGGACATTTTTCGCGTTTGTTTGATTTTCTTTTACTCATTTATTCGTGTAGGGAACCCCGGGGATTCGGATTTGTCCAATATGCATATCCTGAAGACGCAGAAGAGGCCAAGCATTACATGGATCAGCAGATTCTTCTTGGCCATGAGATTACAGTGGTTTTTGCGGAAGAGAACCGAAAGAAGCCTTCTGAAATGAGGGCTAGAGAACGTGGGAGGTAATTTTTCCTAAAAGTATTAGATTAACTCTTTAACATGTCATACTTGGGCATTGGATGGTACATGGCACACTATTTAGACCAACAGAAATACACAAAACTGAAAAACTTTTCCTATCCTTTAGGTATATTGGGTTTGGTTAGTTTAAGCAGTCTTAGGGGAGATAGTGTTTTGATAGTTAGTTGCATGTGTAATCCTCTAGTTCCTTGAAATTCAGTTAAAATTCTATTCCATCATGCCACCTTCTATAAAATGTGGCTTCACTTATGTGCTTTGAAATTAACATGCCCTTACTGTTGGGCATTAGATTATGTATTATCTTTGCTTGATGAATGATGCTAGTGTCAGTCTGACTTACACTGTTAACAGGGGGAGGCGATCACCATTGCGTTATTCTCGCTCTCAGCGCTACAGCAGGTCATACTCTCGAAGTCCTTCATATGACTCACTCGAGCGTAGACGTTACTCGAGGTATGTCTTAGCAAATTATGTCGTTATATCTGTTTTTTTTTTTTTGTCTAGTGGGTGTAGTTGAAACATCTTCATTGGTGATGTATGACTGCTGTATTGCAGATCAATCTCGCCTGCTGAGAGGAGGTGACGTGGCCGTTCATACTCGGAGTCACCCTATGGTTCAAGGAGAAGGAGCAGGAGCAGGTGCTCCGACTATTCTAGGTGATTTTAATTCCTGGAGTTTATGGGGCTACTTCCATCCAGAGTATTGGTGGTGGTGGGTCAGCACCACGTCTTTGCAACCTGGAGAAGGTGGGTCTTGTGGTTTTTTATTGTTCGCATTAATCTTGTATTTGCTCTAGGAAAATTTCCTGGTGGGGATTTATGATGTATGGTTCCTGAACGATTTTTTGCGTGGTTGCATTGTTCTTGACTTAAGAAGGAAAAAAAGGTTCCGGGCAATGGTCGGGAGACAAAAGTTGAAGGGCAGAGCAATTTCCCTGATGTCTTAGAAATAGTTGAATTCAACGTTGCATCTCATCTTCTCAGTAGGGAGGTTTTCTCTCGGCATTAATGGCGGATTTCTGTTCGTGGGCCTCTCGTTGCACACGTTGATTGTACCCATCAAATCGACCAGACCAGTTGCAGTTCCATGTTAAAGGAGTCCGCCGCACTAAAGAAAGACGATGACAGGAAACAGAATTCTGGGTACATCCAGAAACTATCACCTTGAACCAAAACTCGTTCGACATGGATACCGGCATTAGGCTTCTTCAGCCTGCCGGAGTTGCCTGGTCGGTCGCTGGCATTATGCCTTCTCTTTTCATTTTGTTTTTCCTTTTGAGAAACCTCTCGGAAAACAGACGAGAACCCTGGCAAAAGTAAAGCTAAATTATCATATTTATCCTAAACTATACCGACTCTTTTTGATTTATCGTATCGTTTACATAAAATTTTCATATATTTGAAACTTACTATGTTACTTACAATCGATTCTCCGTCAAGCATCCAACAAACGGAAGTTGACATGACGCTTATAAAGCACTAACGTCGTCGGTCGTCCCGCCGTCGGAAGATCACTATTTGACGGAATGTCACGATTAGTCCCTAATTAAATAAAATCTTTTCAATTAGATCCAAAATCGGCCACCCAACCTTAAACTCCTAAATCGGACACGAACTCTAAATATCCAAACCGACTATTTTCGACATGTCCACCCAAACCCTTGCTTGCTAGTTTGTCTCTTATTACTATTTTGGTAGTTAGGGAGGGTGTGTCAAGGTTGATGGGTATCCAATTTGAGGATTTAGGTTTACGGTGGAGCGACTGACGGCGTTAGTGACATGTAAGCGCCACGTCAACTTTCATTTGTCGGACGCCTGATGAAGGATAAATTAAAAGTAATAAGTTTGGGATGTATAAAAATATTATGTAAACGATAGAATAAATCGAAAAAAACCGATATAATTTAGAATAAATCGGATAATTTGACCTAAAAGTAATCGCAAGCAAAATATAGATGAGACATCATAAAAATTAATTCGAAATGCAGCGACATCACGAGAATAATAGACAACTGGATTCATAAATAAGTATGAAATTTCTATTACATGGGCTATGGACGACTTCATCACCTAAAGAAGGCGGTAATACAGCAGAGGGGCAAAGGGATAACACTTATCATTGGCAGGACTCGATGCCCGAACCTGCTCTTAGGACCTGCAAGCATCATCTCCCGTGGTGGGCATAACTACCATTATCGTAAGATAAGGTGCGTTGAGACCAACTTTCTCACCTTGGCACGTCTCCCCTCGGGAGACATCCATCATTTTTCTAAACACGGATGAAACACAACTCTACCTGTTAACATTGACGTAGCCGCATCAGAGGAAGTAATCGGGTGTCCTGCGTGTAACGTCCGGCTCTCCTCTTCTAGGTGCAGGCTCGAACTGCAAGGAGACAACTCTTAGATCCAGGTTTAGGAAATAAACATAAGATCACCAAACAAGGAACGACATTGTAAGCAAAGACATCGGTTTTACCTGGATAAATGTGTGGCCCTTGAAGTCATCGACTTCGAGAATAGAAGCCATGTTCCCACAGCGATAACAGTAGTTAGGCGCACTAAAAATAGTGACGACCTTCTGCTCCTGTTGATGAATGCAACGGAAGTGTTAGTATTTGTATGAATAATTGCAATAAGGTAGAAACTATAACTACAAAATCTCAGTAATTTTGAGTAACGGCAAGCCATGCAGAGGCCCCGGATGTAAGGAAAGATTATTACATGCGCCCAGTTGAAACCATCCATCACCAGTTGGTGTGCTCTAGCAATCAACTTTAAGTTGTTTGCATGGTTGAATTGTTCAGATATATCCTGCAAGTGAAAAAAAAAAATACATTGATTAAGTTAGCATAGACAGAAGGACAGACAAGAAACGCATCGGCTAAGACTCATGTAATGACCTGGCCGAAAGTGTAGCCAGCACCACGTGGAGAAATGCCCCAACCACATCGGTCATCTGGATCTGACCATAATAGGTCGCACATGGGCCCTTCATGGGGCACCTCTTGAACACGATCAAAGTTCCTAATGCTGTCGAGGGTTTCAATCGAAGGAGACAATCCACCATGAAGACAAAAAATTTCCGACTCCACCTGTACAAGTAAAGATCAGATAAGAGGCTGAAATTGGAATATTAGATCCTGTAATTGCTCATGACAATGTAATACCTCGCTGAAATTAACAAGGAACTATTACAGTGGCAAAGCCAGAAAAAATAGTCGAAGGGGACCAAATTGAATGAGAGGAAATTTAAGGGGGCAAATTGAATTATTTTAACTTTTTTATATTAAATTAATAAAAATATATAAAAATTTAAGCTTAATTTTATTTTTTTTAACAAAAACGGGGGGGGGGGACATGGCCACCCTGGGTCCCCCGGGCTCCGGCTCTGAACTGTTAGTTACCTAAAATGAGAATACCACACTATGAAACCAAGTTAAACATCACGAATCTCGAATATATCGATTTATTTAATCTTTTTGTCCTCAAGAGCAATCCTGGCAACCGAACAAATGCTGTAACTGCACAATAATTTCATTTCCATGTATCTGGGTGTACCTAATAAGAGTGCATACTTGCAGTCTTTAAATCAAGAATATGTAAGACTCGAGGACTTCAAAAGTGGACAAGTAAAGAAAATTATCGTGTCATACCAACGCAGTCAATGGAAAGTAGTCAAAAAGGTCTGTAAATATCTTCCACACATTGGCATTCCCGTACCTGTCAAAATCAGGAATAAGAAAAATGAGTGTCAATATTTTTCCTAACAAATTCCAGCCTTTAATCACCTAACAGCACATAATTATATGTGGAAAGGGGAAACCCATCGGAATTATTAATCAGAAGAGAAATGACATCAATTTTTAAGAAGCAATTGGCTGAACAATCCTAAAACGACGGGGGTCCAGAAAAAGTCATAGGCATAAATAGGGTTGCCACACTGAGGTGCAATCATCATCTGTTATCTCTGTGCATCTATTATCTAAGTAGCCTAACACTGCTGGAGAGGGAAATATGCAAACAACAAGCACAACTGAACTTTAAGGAAATGACTAGGTAAGGGCTAAATACATATCAATTAGCGACAATTTAACAGGAGCCAAAAGACTCACTTCCGCAAGCATTCATCATAGAAGCCATAAACTTGAGTGATCTGTGAAGAAGGTGAAATCAGCAATCGACATCAAACTTCTGGAAAAGTTGTATTGATAATGAATGCCATGCTCTTGTGAAATTCAGTATGTTTTGATATTAAGACATCCAAAATTGATTGTGCGCACAAATAGTATGCTTACAACTGAAAATTGTACCTGCCGGCTTTCATGATTCCCTCTTAGAATGGTAATCCGTTGGGGATAACGCACTTTGAGTGCGACTAGAAGCTGGACATATCAGGCAAACACTTTATAAAAATGTTTCAACACAATAGACAAGTCAATTTCTGGGTAAGACTAAACAAAGTATAATGATTACCTCATCCAGCAAATCAATCACAAAGAAAAAAACTTATAAAAAAACAAAGAAAAAAGGCTTTAAAATAAATCATTCATTATTGATACATAAAATCTGTATGACAATATATGCAGTCATCCCAAGTCCACACAGCACAATGGAAAAAGAAAACAATTATATCAGAATAGTGCCCATATATGTTTAGTCAATAGCCACTGTCTTGACTCGAAGTCTAAACTAGCCTTTAACTCGAGTCACGCATACTGTACAGGAGAATAAAACGTCAAAAAACCGGCATAAACTCACCGTCACGGTCTCAACAGAATAGTATCCACGGTCCACATAATCACCCATGAACAGGTAATTTGTATCTGGACACTGCAAAAAATGGACGAGTAATGGGAAGGGCAACACAGGGAAAACAAAAACCACATATCAAATGGGATATCATATTCCAGATTCAGTAACTCATTCTACGAGGAAGAAGAAATTTGTAGGCAATTCTTTTTCCTGAGGAGAGAGGGCATTCCATTAAACACCCAAATAGTTGAGCTCTTGCATTAAATGCTTGATGACTGTCCTCTTATGCATATCAAAATTCTTTATCTTCGGCAGAAAGAAAAACAGGAAAATCACCTCTCCTCCAATTCGAAAAAGTTCTGCGAGATCATGGAACTGTCCATGGATGTCCCCGCATATAGTTACTGGGCTCTTTACGGGCTGTGAAATGAAAAAAATTAAAAATTAAAATCAACCCAAAATCTCAGATTATACTTGAGGAAGACTGCTTTCTGTACCTGGACGTTGCTTTCGTCCATCAGTATCTCTTTAGCCTTGTCACATAAGCCTCTAACCTAAAAAAGAGAATCATTCGCATCTATTATCACTCAGGCCATCATTTTGAAAGAACAAAAAAGGAATTCCGCAATCATTGTGGAAGTAATAGGGAACAAATGGACAAGCCTGGCGCTCTTTTCCCCATTTGAAAATAGAAGTTCACAGATACAAATATAAACAGCGCAACAGCATATAAAATAAATCCGGCGAATTTTCGTTCATTAGGCATACTACATCAAAATCGACTAGCACCATCACCAAAACAAGTACATTAGCCTCTACTGAGCAGTTTTAGAAAGTTTATCCCTCCACGTGGAACTCCCATTTCCCCTCCCCAGACTCCAACACACAAACAACTCGTCTCCGCTCCCTTCTCCGGAAAAGAAAACGGACGCGCTGCATGTTCAACAAAGCACACCAGAGAAAAAGAAAAGCGTATATCCACAACGGGATCTCAAAAACCGAAATCAACTAAAATCAAGAGAAAAAACCTCGCCACAAACCACGACACGATACCCTCGATTGCATCGAGTCAAGGCAATCCACGCTAATCTACAAACAACAACAACAACAAAATTCGAAATCCACACAGATCCGAGGACGAGAATGGAGAACCTGATGCTCGGACAGAGGCTTGCACTGCATGAGCTGGGAGATCTGCTCGTCGAGATCGGCGGAGGCGGTGGCATCGGTGGCCGGCGAATTCGCCCCCATTTGTTATCGACCGGGGGAAGGTTAGGGATCAGCGGAGCGGATGGATCTGGTGGTCGTGGAGGGGGAGAAGAAAACCCTAGCCGGCGTTCCGGCAATCCCGAGGCGTGTGATTCCGACTGGGGGGGAGGGGGGGATTTGTACGGTGTTGGACCAGCGGCGGAGCCAACAAATGGGAGGAGTTGGGATTGGGAGGGGCGATATTTCGTTTTATTTGAACGAAGGTAACGAGAGAAAACAACAAACAACACAACATTAAGAACTAAAATTTAAAACAAAATACAGAGACGACAAAATTTATTCTTATTAAAAAAAACTCATGGCCAGAAAATTGCAATTCCAATAATAATTTTTTTTCCTCTAAAGATTTTAGGCCGAGCTATTGAAAACGTTTGGACTTAAGAATATGCTTTTATTTTTTTGTCAAATTATCCGATTTATTCTAAATTATACCGATTTTTTCTGATTTATCTTATTATTTACATAATATTTCCATATCTTTTAAACTTACTCTGTTACTTTTTATATATCATCCATCGTCGACAAACGGAAGTTGACATGACGCTGCCATGCCACTAACGCCGTCAGTCGCCCCGCCATCATAAGATAAATCGGCCAAATTAACCTTAAACCCCCAAATCGGGCTCAAAACCTACCCCAAATCACTCACCCATCAACCCCGACACACCATCCCCACCATCCCCGAACTTCCCACTGACCCATCATCTCCAACTTTCTCCGATACACCACCCCTAGTCATTCCTTAGCTTTTTTCAACCTCCCCACCCCAAGACCTTCCCCGATACACCACCTCTAGTCATTCCTTGGCCATTCCCAACCTCCCCACCCAAACCCTTGCTTGAGCAGCCCACTGTTTTTGACCTCTCCACCCAAACGCTTGCTTGCTGGTTTGTCTCTTACTGTTATTTTTCTCGATGATTGGGTGGTGCACTATGAGATTTTGGCCGAGGATGGAGGGGTGCACTTTATGTTTATCCGATCCTCCCTGAGATTATGGTTTATCTTACTACTAGTTTTCTTTGTGATTATGGTTTGTCCTAGATGCTAGTGTTTGCGGTGTGTTGGTGGTTTGTCAAGAGTTGAGCTCATTTAAGTACTTAATTTCTTTATTATGGCTTTTATGAAGGGATTTGAAGGTGGATCATGTCTATTAAACGGAAAAACTTGAGCAAGGAGTTCTCGAGTAGTGTCGATAACCATGAGAATATACAGTCTTGGGTTCACTGCAAGTGTGGGATTATTTGTCATCTTCAAGTAGCAAAAACAGAGGAGAACAAAGGTAGAATGCATGTGGGTTGTCCTCTTTACAAAGAAGATGATAGAGGTTCTGGATTTTTTATGTGGTTGGAATCTGAAAAATACAAGATCACATCCAAGGAAGGAAGACTTGGTTAACAAAGCATTCAAAGTACGAAGGTCGAGATGCAACTAATTAAAATTGAAGCGAGATTGGAGATTATAATTGTAGCTTGTATCTTCTTTATCTTTGTTATCATTATTTAGATTTTGTTTTATGACCAGAGTATAAGACCAGAGTGTAAGATAAAATTTGTTATCATTCTGTTTTATAACACATTATAACATGAAAAACTAATTCAATTGCAACAATCCGATTTATTGCAAGAAATTGGTTTAATTGCAACAATCTGATTTACTGCAATAAGTTCATTAATACTAACTGGTGTACTACAACAATTGGTTCATACAAACAAATTGCCTTAGTGCAACAAATTAGTTCATCCAACTGTAACAAACTAGTTCATCCAAATCTAGATAGTCAAGTAAACCAATTCTCAGTCGTTGATGCCTCAATGCTCGGGCCTGCTATTGAGCTTTCTTGTATTCCAGAAGTTTCCACGTTAAAACTACTTTGAGCACGAGAGTTGCCATCTTCAAGCATCGAGTTTCCTTCCATTCCTGCCAGTCCTCTTCCTCCTCAACTGCTCCCCATTCCTGCCACCCCTCTTCTTCTTCCCCTGCCCCTTCCTCGTCCCCTTCCTAACCCCTGCAACAATCGAGAAATAGACTTGCATCCAAAAATTCAGAAATTACAATGAAATATATAGTTCATAAAGATTACTTACAGAAACTGTAGTCCCAACTATTTGTAGAGGAGCAGGTTCCTCTTGAAGAACCGTTTTGCATCCTCTCTCGTTATGCCCATAAGTCTTACAGAGGCTGAACTTTATTTCCAGTCATGTCCTCGGCATCTTTGATTTATTTTTTGGTTCTTCTTCAGCTCCTTTCTTCTGTTTTTCTTGGGTCTTCCTTGACGAACCTTGTAAGGAGGCGGCTGAATTGGTTCCCCAACATCCTCAGGCCAAGCACTCTCCCATTCCATAGGAACCATCGGGTACTGATGTGCTTTCATATAGTAGTCCCGCTTGAAATAACCATGCACATATGCATCCACATCATGCTTCATAAAATTTATACAAACAACACCATGGCAACATGGAATGCCTGTCAAATCCCATTCCCGACAACTATATGTGCTATCATTTAAATCAACTACATATTGTTCTTGCTTACGAACAACTTCAAATTTCTCACCAATGCAAGGCCTAGGAACCCTTCTACCGACAGCCACTTCCAACTTCTCAATTTTCTTCCTAAATTCAGGACATACTACATCTTCTCGGCTATTGAAAAGCTGGTTCTTATGATACATCATCTCCATCAAACTCAACCTAATCTCATCTAACATGTCAACGATAGGTTTGGTCTTAGCTATTGCAATGTAACTATTAAATGTCTCACACAAGTTGTTATCGGTAGCATCACACTTGACAGATGTGTCAAAGTAAACCTGTGTACGCAAACAGGTAAATATTAGATCATGCTCTTAAAACCGTGCTAAACACTGTCCAACAACAGGCCGACCTTGCAAAAATGCTTCGGGCCTTGCTTAAGCAAGGCACGCAAGTTCCTTAATGCTAGGTTGTAAGAGGCTTCATTAGTGCTCTAAACCGCAGCCCATAAACATCTTTTTAGGAATTCTCCTCTATGAGTTACTTTTCAATTGGCGTACACGTGACGAGCACAATTTCTATGCTCGGCTAGGGGTGCAAGTTCAGCCACTGAATGTATTAACCCAAGAAAAAAGAAATTTATACAACTTTTATGATTGCAGCAAAGAAGAACATACTTGAAGAAGCTTGCAATGCATACGTTTTGCTTGTCGCTTATGAATGTCCAACCTCGTCCGTCATTTATAGCCAAATCTTTCAAATAATAGGGACAGAAACCACATTCAATTCAGGGTATTCTCTCCTTCTACTACAGCCCAAGCAATCGGGTACATATGGTTGTTGTCGTCTCCACCAACCGCCGACAATAATATGTCTCCCGCATTTGTTTTCAAGAATGTGCCATCGAATCCAATCACCTTTCTACATCCAAGTCTAAATCCCTTTCTTAACTGAGAAAATCCCACATATAGTCGTCTGAAAGTATTAAACAGACCAGCACTTGGAATAAACTCAACATCCAACTTAGAAGTGTTATTATGAGACATTTTTCCAAAGTATGCAACATATGATCGAAGCTTCTTATAATGGTCTTATATGGAACCATTAACCGTCCTCTGAGCAATTCATTTGGCTCTATAAACCTGCAAGTTGTTCACCTTAATCGAATATTTCTCTATTAGATCAACAACAACATCGCGAGCCCTCATCGTATCAAGAGGCCGATTTTACTCAATGAACTCCCTAGATAGCCATTTAAGAGTAGCTTGTCTATTCTTCAGCACCTTTGTACACTTACGCTCTAAACAACATGACTTCACTGAAACTGTCTGATCCCATTGTAACCAACCCGCTTAGACACGCCAAGGACAGTCAACAACACATGTGCATTCCATCCTCCTATTATCCATTCTAATCCAACGCACATTCACTCCATTCAATATAGCATAATCTTGAATTGCCTCTTTAAATTATTCAAGAGAATCAAAACTAAATCCCACCTCAAATCTCAAATTCTTATGGTCACAATCAGGATCAGAAACATTTGTATCACATCGAGCACGAGAGATACCTCCATCATCATCTGACCCTCCATAAAGTTCGGCTTCTGAACTTTGATACTCCGATTCCACAAGCTCGATTTACACGGGAACGCCAAGAATAACCTCATTTGGGCAGCCTTCAACCGAATCATCATCAATTTCCAGCTCAGGCTCTTCTTCCTCATGATCACTCTCATTGCATTCGTCACCTTTAACATAAATATTGATCGATTTCGCCTCCGCTAACAATTTTACCAATTCAGCTACTTCGGAATCACTAGAAATCTCTATCAAACCTTTGGTCAAACTCTTTCAAGGCTTAGCAAACCACATCCTGGTGGGATCTATCCAACCCTATTGACAAAATTCATCACGGTAAACTAGTCGATTCTATCCACATCAACATTCTCGATTTTGCAGGTTTTTCCACCAACATAACTCACCATACCCCTCAAACTAAGCTTACCGCCCACATGTAGAATCAAATCGCCACAACATTCCTCCATTACCTAACGGCAACTCAGATCACACAACCTCACCGAATGGGACTAGTGGGTTAAAGAAAGTTTTTGCGTGGGAAGGTTAGGAAAGGATTGTGGGTGGTGGGTTGGGGAAGGTTTCCTAGTGGGGAGGTCGAAAAACAAGCTGGGTGGTGGGGAGGTCGAAAACAGCTGGGGAACTACTAGAGGTGGTGTATCAGAGAAGGTCGGGGATAGTGGGTCGGTGGGGAGGTCGGGGATGGTGTGTCGAGGTTGATGGGTGAGCGATTTGGGGGAAGGGTTCGTGCCCGATTTGGGGGTTTATGGTTAATTTGGCCGATTTATCTTGTGATGGCGGGGTGACTGACGGCGTTAATGCCATGTCAGCGCCACGTCAACTTCCGTTTTGTCGAACGACTGACGGAGAATAAATAAGAAGTAACGGAGTAAGTTTGGGATATATTTAGATATTATGTAAACGATAGGATAAATCGAAAAAAACTGGTATAGTTTAGGATAAATCGGATAATTTGGCCTTTGTTTTTACACTTGTTTGGATAGCAGGAAAAGGGAAGGAAAAGTAAAACAAACATATCGTTAGAATCCAGTAATTCTCTTCTCTTAAAGGAGATACACAGGTGTGAGCTAATTTCATGTCGTCCCCTTACTAACCATCCTGGAATATGTAAAGGTTTGCTTAGAAGTTTCTCTGAAATCATAAACTTTGAAGATGGAACGTACATCCTTCAATTACTTAGTTGCTTTCGTGTTCTTGACGTAGAGTTGGTTTTTTTGCATTAAGAGATTAGTCAGGAGTAAAAACAGCATGCAGGATTGGGAAGGTTTTTAGTTGAAGGCTTTCTGTGAATTTTTTAGAATCAAACGCTGGCTTTATGGTCGATTCTTCTTTGGTTTTTGCATCCAACAGATCGTTGTGTTGTGCAGAGGATGGTTTCTGATTTTCTCTCAAACTATAATCTTTTGACCGTAAGAGTGAGTTTGTCCATGAGTTTGTCGAGGGAAGTTATCTGATAGACCTCCTCCGCGCACAAAGAGAAAATGGAGTGCATGGTGTTTGCTAAATCCACAAGTGCACGGATCGCGTCAAGTAATATATAGATGGGTAGAGTATCGTTCCCATGAGGAACCGGTACAAAAAGCCCTCCTATCGTCCAGTGCCAACTCTTTCAAAGTCAAGCCGAAAATAGTGAGAAAATTGTAACTACTAAAGTAAATAACGAATAATGGAAAAAACAAGTAATAGAGCAAAATCAAAGTGAATAAATCAATAATAGAAAGCCTAAGACTATAAATCCCTCGGTTGTTTCATTATTATCCTGCGTATCTCTTATCTCTATCTCAATTCCATGTTTGTTTACTAATCGAAATCCCTAGTTATCGTGTTCCTCTCGATCCGCCGAACTACCTAAATAATCGATCCCTATCTCTAGGCTCACCACCTTAAGTCTGCTCGCTCTCATGACACAAACCAGGCTACTGTCACCACTACTTCTTTTAAGATCCTCTCCCGAACTCACTCAAGCATAAGCGATCAATACGAACGTCGGATATATACGCATGCAAGCTTTAAGAACAAATGAAGTAAATAAACGAAACACGAGATAATTCAAAGGAACGTCACATTCCTAGAAGATATATTTAGCTCATGCCGAAAATAATCAAACAGGGAACTAAAGAAGAAATGGAAATCATCCTAAACATCGTCCAAAGCTTTGTCGAATGTCTTCGTGTGTGGACCGGTGTGATCTCTCGTTCCCGGCACATTCTAAACATCCTAAACATCGCAGGGATGTTAAGAAGAGGGCCCTTATGACATTCTTATAATGTATAAGGGGGGAAAGGATGCATGCAGGTCCATTCGGAAGGGAGATATTACCAGACAAAATAAAGAAGGAAAAGCCACCGTCAAGGAAGAAAGTACACAGGAAGAATATGTACCAAACACAGCTTACAACAAATCCTGTTTAGGGCCACCTTCTCCTCCGTTTTACATGGCTTATGGCCGGTCATTCATCACCTATTCATGGAACATCCACAAAATCACATACACGATAAATACGGGTGTGAGGAAGAAAGAAAACAGGAAAGGAAAGAGCATCTCACACCTGCATCATCGCCTAGTCCTAGGCTTGCAACGGAACTCAGCCAACAGCGCAATGTGATCCGAAGACCACTCGGCGGAAGGAAGCGCCGTGTCTTTCCTCAAGATATCCTCGTCTAACAGCTCCAGCAGGGATTCTACCGTTAAAGAGTCCGCTGAAGCCGAATTCAAGGGAGAGAGTTGAAGGAAAAGTCAGTAGTGACTATGCATTGATGAATGTGCAGGACAAAGGCTAATTAAATTTGGATTTGAAATAACCACCTGTATAAAATATGTAGTCCGGCGTGCCAATGAAATCTCTCGTGCAATGTGTAAATAAGGGCTCATTTGTCGTGGGGTCCACTCTCCTCTTTCGCTGTTCTGACATAGGACCAACATCCATTCTCGCAAAGGAAGAATATGCGCTGACCTGAAATATAAATTCCCCACCATTCCGTGTCATCATAACCCGTCAATGAATTAACAATTAACAATTGACCAGCCTGTTGCCAATGTAGATGATGGAAGCAAACGTGGTGCTGTCGGACAAAACAAAAGGTACCAATGGCAATTGATGGGTCAGCTTTCCAGGAGGACGCAAGATATTGAGTGGGTCAACAGCTAAATCAGGATGCAATGGATCAACCTTCCCAATTGCAAGAAGTGAATGGGGGGAACTGTAGTAAGTTACGGCAGCTAAGATTAGCAATTGACGAACAACAACAATGGACAGGACGAGAACAAATCAGGACTAAGATAACTTACCTTCCCGGAACCGAGTGGAAGTCCCCGCAGACTAACATCGGAATGTCTGCACTAGCAGCTATTTTCTCCAATCCTTTCAATAGAGTGTGAATCTGAGATGGCGAACGGGAAGAAAAGGTCAGAGCTCACAGCAGAAACAACAGATGACAACCATCACTTGGACAGAGGACAAAACCTGCCACAATTTTACATCCTTTAACTCTGGTGACACGTTTATGTGCGTGTTGGCCTACAAGGAACAAAGAAAGACCTCACTATGTATAGTGACAAAATAATGCATCACAATTGGCTGTGGAAAAGAATGCATTCAAGAGGCAACTAGGCATTTTAAGATGGACTAGTCCAGGTGAACAGGCGATATTTATATTTGAATTCCAAAATAACTTCATGGCAGAATTCATCGCGGCACCCAAAGCTTACACTTCACTAACAATCAACATCAGTGGTCCTCGAAGTAACAAAAGAAACACTGATTTACTTATCCATTTCCAAAGCATCAGCATGCTTATGTTACACATGAGTAAGTACAAATCGTACTGTTTGGGCATTGAAGGGAGTACAGAGTGGAAATGAAAATGGAAGGGAATAGAATTGCCATTATAATCATTTGGTTTGTTAACATACTGGAAATGACACGGAGGACTGGCTAAACTGCCAGCAATGTACATAGAGGCTCAGATGAAGCATTCCCACAGACCACAAGAACGAAGCAAAAGTCTTACCACACATAATAGCTGCCTCTTTCCAGGAACATCCCCAGCAACTGGATTACCAAATTTTGCTTCCAAAACAGCTATAAGGGCAACATTATCCTAAAAAGCATATGTGAAATCACAGAGAATAAGCTACTGAATTAGCATTACAGTATAATCCTAAACATAACAAAAAGCAAGCAATATATATGGACTTAAATAAGACACAGATCCACGAACCTTAACCAGTCTGTTCAAGGCATTTTTCTTCTGAGTAGTAGGAAGTATAGCTTCTGTCAAGGACTGGGCCGCTTTATTAAATTCAACCTGCAACAAGGACATAATACCATCAAGCCTGAACAATTTACATTTGTTGTACTTTACATATAGTCATTTCTCACAGTCAACTAACGTACATAAAAGGAAAGAACCCTGATACAGGACAGTCGTGTGCTTACTACACGATAGTGCTGCATACCTCGTATTTTTTAACATGAGCAAATCTGTCTTTGCGGAAAAACGTAGCACAGCCATCAATTGTATTTAAGTTTCCTGTATAAACCTATAAATAACAAAGAGAGCATCAGAAGGAGTTTCATCTCCAAGGTTAAGAACAAAACAGAACTTCGGACTAACCTCACTCGTCCTCCTTTTGTATAAACCTGAATATCCGTGCTTCTCCAACTCCGGGGAAAAGAATTCCTCAAAATGATCATTTTGAACCTATAAATAAGCTATTGCAACGATTAGCCAGAGCAAAACAGTCAATGACTTAAGCAGAAGATGACATCAAGTAACTCATCAGACTTGGAAATACTGTGTAATGTACTAGTAGCGAGGAATTAGTTGTACCTCCTGCAGGCAAACAATATCTGCACAGTAACCAATAATTTCTCGAAGCAGATTTTGTCTCCGATATGGCCAAGAAAGTGCCCACAAAGGGCAGTAGGTATATGATTCACTTGTGGCACAGGCATCAGACAAAATGTTGTATGACAGGACAGAAAATATCCCTGAAGATGTAACACGGCCATCAGGATCTAAATGCCCCATCATGTCTGCTGCACCAACAGAGATCAACCGACGTGGACATGGGCTCGGAGCTGGAATGACACGTGAAGTTGAAATGCTGCTGATATGACCTACAGGTAACTTCGTTGTGGCATCTGCTACAACACACTCAAACTTGAGAACATGTCCAACGTCGTCAGATGTTGGCGTGTAGGTTTTAGATCGTCCAACTTCGAACAACGTTTCATCGCCATTTCTCTGGGAAATTGCAGCGGGATACAAAGATGTCATACCATTTGACAAACTTGTGCCCGATGCCGAACTTGATAAACTAGTACTAATAACTCCAGATCCTGAGCTATTTAATCTATCAAAGAGCTCCTCCTCTTCATTTCCATTCTCGTTAACAGCAGTTGCAGCACGGTTATGAAGAATACGGTGATGGTACCATGCATCTGAAAAACACTTGGGTGTACAGTGGTAGCTTTTCGTCACCGGTAATTTGGCTTTCACACATCCAAGGCACTGCAATGTAGCTAGGTCTGATGGATGCACACTACACACAGCAACTTTCTTGTCACTTTGAATTCTGTACCTGCATCACAGTATATTATATGTCAAAACTCGCATGAGGGAGCAACGTAAAACACCAAAATTTCAAAGGCTAGTTAAAAGGATGTGTGACCATCAGCTGACACGTGCCATGAAGTACACAGCCACGAGAATTAGTTTAATTGCTCTAGTAACAGTAGAGGGGGCATAAACCCTAGGTTCCTATTTATTCAGAATCCCAGTAAGAGTTCATAAAGAATAAGGAACAGAAACTGGAATTCGAAAATTAAGTGCCAATCAACAGCAAAAATCAATTGCCTAAACCTGCTATGTGAGAATGCTACATGAGAACTTTTTGGCGCAAGTGGATAGACAAAATTAGAGGAATGTTCCGGCGTACAGTTAGATTTAAAAGAAAAATTTGCGAAACACAGTTGCGCATTTTAAAATTCGGCCATTAAAATTAGCAACTGTATTTCGTAAAAAAAGTTTAAATCTAACCGTTCGGATGAACATTCCTCGACAAAATTAGCCTAAAATTTTAATGAACATCATCTTGCAGATCACATCTATTTCATGACAAAGTTACTATCAAAGAGAAGACTCAAACAAACAACAAAGAATCATACTGCTGTCTCTTTAAGACATGCATCGAGCACTTAGAGTAGCTCTGACACATTTTTCTCCGTTACTCCAACGTCAGCGACACAACAAAAAACGCTCGCACGAAAAACTCCACAATCAACTCACCACTTGTATCTAAGGAAGCAACCGTCCACCGGAGCCAATTCCGTCACGTCATCAGTAAAAATACTCTTATCCGAACGCCGCAACAAAACATAAGGCGTGAGCTCGCATCCGACGATGGGAATCTCCGATGGCAAGTGTAAGCGAACCACGCTAAGCATATCTATCCCTGATAAATCCTCACTGTGCCCCCCGCCCCCTCAGTCAAACACCTCACGCAGCCTCCAACTCCTACTGACCTCCTCTGAACAAACCCTATTAGGCGGATCCGCCATGTAACACCAAAGCTCAAATCCAGAAACCTCACTCCCTACCGCATCGTCCGCCGCAAATCCGAATCCCCTCCGTTGGCTAGGGTTTTAGCAAGCAGGATCGGATCGAGAGCCGGGAGGAGATCACCGGATGTAGGGTTTGGGAGGGAAGGCGCGATTTGGGGAGGGAGGGGGCGATTGCGAGTGAATTGATATTTTCTGGGGTTTCAATGGGAGATGGTGAGAAAGGGCAAAGAAGGTGAGATAGTGATGACGACGCAGGTGATCATGGGAGTTCGTTTTCTTACAGTGGGACGATGGAAACGGAACAAGGCGAAAGGAAATGGTCAAATATATATATGAATGCAGAGATGGGGGGGCGGGGGATGACGAGGAAGGAGGAAATTGACCGTTGGGGCGGGACACACCGGTACGACGTCGTTGGATGCCGGAAAAGCTAGAGATGCTCGTTTAATTTGGTGGCATGCATCCTATTTTGGTAACAAGATTCTTACAAAGTGGAGTCTAACTTCTTACGATTAGACTTAAAAAGAAATTGTGATAGCTAGTAGAGAAATATTGCCATAAAAGTCATTATTTCAAGTATTTACTTTCGGAAAACAAGTCGAATTCGCTATTTTGAATAACAATTATATAGTGGTCGAATTATGTCTATGAAGTTGCTGTTTTAAGTAACGATTTTAAATACTTTGATAAAAGAAAGTAAAAATTTGCCATAGGAAGTGACGACTTTGAACCTAAGCAACACCACTTGTTTAAAAGGTTTTGTTTTCCAAGCGTTGAAAGTTGTCACTTCAACTAAAGATTTTAGTGTGACAAGATGGAGTCGAATCTTATGGACATTTGATCCGGCTACCGACTAACAATCTCTTTTTACAAACAAAATCGATCAGTTCAATAGCGATTTGGGGCGATAATCCCCAAATATTGAAACATGGAAATTACTTTATAATTTTTTAAAATGTAACACTACAAAGGTTCATTTAAATACCTTCGGATAGGGACATTACATCACTATTATTATGTGAAGAAAATATTTGATTTTTTTTTATAATTAAGAAATTCTTAAACCGGTTTAAAGTCTTGCCCGAGCCCGGACATCCTTTAGGCTCCTACTACTCCCATATAGCAAATATACTTCCCAAAAGTCTTTCTTTGGTACCCAAAAAGATAATATTATCGAATTTTTTTGTAACTCCTTAACACGTGTGGAACTCGGATTAATTCATTCAAAATTGTATTATCAAAACTTTATGTAATTTTGTCGTGAATAAATTAGGTTAGAATTTAACAAGTTTCGGGGAAAATCCCAAAACTTAAAAGGAACAAAATCGATGTGAGGCCCATAAGGCCCAACGTGAAACCCGGCCCGAAACCCTAACCCTAAACCCTAAGTATCCACCTAAATAAGACCCACGAGGGGATTTTCGACTCCTCCCAGTTGCGAAGAACAGGCGGGCGGCGGCGGTCATAGACTCTTCGAAGGAGCGAAGATGCCGGCGGGACACGGGCTGAGGTCGAGGACGAGGGATCTCTTCTCCCGTCCCTTCAGGAAGAAGGGTTACATCCCTCTCTCCACTTACCTGCGCACCTACAAGATCGGCGACTACGTCGACGTCAAGGTCAACGGAGCCGTCCACAAGGGCATGCCCCACAAGTTCTACCACGGCCGCACCGGTCGCGTCTGGAACGTCACCAAGCGCGCAATCGGCGTCGAGATCAACAAGCAGGTCAGTGAGTTCTCTGCGCTGCTTTTTTTCTTGTTTTGTGGATCGAAAATTGGTCGATTCCTTATCTATTGATTCGTCCTTGTAGAATTAGGGCTGAGTTAACAAAATAGATTTTTTTGTTTTGGCTGGCCTTCCCATGAATGAGCTTTGTAGGCTTTTGATAGCGGCCAATCATGATTCTCGAACCATTGAGCTGCACTCGTGTTTATTGTTGCAATACCGAGTGAACTTTGACAAGCTTGATTGGCTAATGACCTTCTCCTGTGTTTGATGAGGAAATAATGTTATATGGGAAACTATTTGAAAGCAAGTCATGTTCCGGCTTTATCAGTCTTTACTTAAGATGGCGGGCTAGCATTGGATTTACTCTTCCTCGCATTTTACTGGTCACATATTGATTGATGTGAATTGGATTTTACGTGTGTTGGTTAACTCAAACGGCATACTTATTGGCAGCGGAACTAAGTCCTTATTATTGCAACAAACAGGTTGGTAATAGGATCATCAGGAAGAGGATCCACGTGCGCGTCGAGCATGTCCAGCCATCTAGATGCGCAGAGGACTTCCTTCTGAGGAAGAAGAGGAACGACCAGCTCAAGGCCGATGCCAAAGCCAGTGGCAAGGTCATAAGCACCAAGAGGGTGCCCGAGGGACCCAAGCCTGGATTCATGGTGGAGCGCGCGAGGTTGGAGACGGTCACCCCCATTCCCTACGATGTCGTCAACGATCTCAAGGGAGGTTATTAGGCCAAAACTTTCTGTCATTGGGGGTTTCTCTTGTTCCTTTTATAGATCTAATGCTTTGCCAAATTGCACACCCTCGGATGTTCAGCTGTTATGACAGTGACTGGGATTTTTGTGCTAGAAAGACAATTGTTTCATATTGTTGGGCAAATGCCTGAACTGTATATGCAACACCTCCACATGACCCCAAACTACCAAAAGGCTATACTTTTAACATTCTGAGAACTAACTAACATGGGATTCGAATTCTGTGCCTGCCCTGTAAAGTCATGGTTGTTGGGGGTGGGGGCACATGTCTGTCCCCCATTGACGGCTCGTCTTGAGCATAGGTTCCGGGCCCCATCTTACTAAAAAATAAAAAAAAAATCAATGATCACGGTCCTCATTTTCCCCTTTTTCTTTGTTCTCTCCATGCTGGTTTTATGAACTTGTCGGGGTTTTGGGATTTTTTTTTCTGGTTTTCCCCGTCTTATCAGTAATCGTTCCCCGTCGCCTTCGTCGTTGGGGTGGTGGCGGTGGTGCTCCGATCGGGTATATCCGCAACGTATATCCTTTTCTTGGACTTCTTTTTAATGGATTGATTGCCGCCCTTCCCGCCCCGCTGATGTTTTGTTGATCTCTCCCCCCACTCCGAAGTTTTCTATGATCGCTGATCTGTGGTGCGCCTTTTTCGTTTTCCCGAAACACAAAATCCCATCTATAGGGAAAACCACTAAAATCATTGCGATTTCGCACGATTTTTGGTCGAAATTTGATGACCTTGCTCCCGTCTGCTTTGGCCGAAAACTTTTCCGGAGTATTTGTTGGATTGCTTTGTTTTTGTTCCCTGATCGTAAAGTTTGGTGCTTTTCTTTGGTTTATGGTTTTATTCCTCGATCGTAAAATTTGCCTCTAACAATCGGCCTGCACTTTCTTGCATAGTCTCCTTCCCGACTTTTCCTACCGACAAGAATTCTTCTGCTTGTCCCTACCGATGCTTCTCAGCAGACGAGCTATTTGGATATTTTTGTTATCCCAATACTAGTTATGTGATATTGGACGAACGCTGATTATGTTAATGATCTATTATTTGATTTGTTAGATTATTCGAATTAAAAGATGAATCAAGGTGCTCTTTGATTGGAAAATTGCTTTTGATTTTTCTATAAAGTCTACTCCATTTCTCTCATGGTATCGGAATCGGTACCAAAAGGTCTTTAAACCACAAAATATGTTCTAAATTCTAAAAATAAAAAACCGGTCCTATCATGCATAGTGTAATGAAATAAACCCCTCCCATGTTAGGGTAGAGACAGAGGAGTGGGCTTAAGCCGTGTCTTACCCGCGTGAACCCAATTCAAAGAAAAGAAACAAGATTCTTCCTTTTTCTATCCCCTCCCATCAAAATTCAAAATCTTTTCTTTTGGGAGGAGTGGTCCCCACGAGCATCTCGTGAATTTGGACATCTCTTTTTCTCTTCTTTGTTTGCTATAGAAATGGAACACCCCCCTGCTGGGTATCCCGACAGACACATTAACATCGGCCCGTTTGTCTTCCTCGTCCCTCGACCCCCCTAAAAATCAAAAGTTCTTCGAAACCTCCTCCCTCCCCCCGGCTGGCGACGCCTTTCTTGACCCAACTCCTTTCCTTCGACCCGGTCAAAATACCACCACTACTGCCCTCGCCAAGAAAAAAAGCCGACTTCTTTTTAAACAAGAATCCCCCCCCCCCGGGCATTTCCCTTTGGAGACGGCCCCGGTTCCGATCCTCGATCTCTTTGTTCCCTTTTGTTCGGGGGCCAAAGAAAAGTTAGTTCTTTTATAAGTTTTTTGACATTCGGTTTCGATCTTACGGAGCGATCTTTCTGGGTGAAGGGAGTAAGTAAGGAAGGAAATATTAATTGTTTCCCTTTTGGCGCGGGGGGGGGGGGGTTTGATCAGTTGGGATTTTTGAAGGTTTTGAACTGATTTGGTCGGGTTGATTCGTTCTTTTTATTTTTTTGAAAAATGACGGTTCATGTTGCTCGGGAGGCTTCAAAGGTTTTTGTCCGCTTCAACCCTTCGAATCCGTTCTCTTTGTTGTTTGCTTTGACGATGCCCTCCTCATCTTTGGCTTGAATTCGTGTTGGTGTGTGAAGCTATGGAAGAAGATTTCTGCGGAGACGAACGTCGAGATTAAGCTTCTCTCCGGAAATTGGAAGTATCTCCTCGGCGGCATCGTTTTTCAGGTTTGTCCCTATGGGTTTTGTCTGCATTTTTTGGTTGGGTCGAATGTGTTTTTGGCCCGTTTGGTGTTTAGGGATTGAACTGGGTAAAGGAGTTCTTTCTGGTCGGCAACTTGCTTTTGGATGATCGGGGAATGAGTCGGCTGGGGGTGATTCCAAAATGCCAAACCCAGCACAGTTTCTGAATTGAATGGTTTGATCATGTTTTTGTGATATGTAGCTAAATCTGGTTGTGACAAGGTTACAAGAGGAGTTGTCACTCTTCCTTGTTCTGACTAATTCAAATATGGAGTGGACCAGCTTATAGATGTCATCATTGACTTGAGAAAGCTATGATTACAAATAATTGTTGGGATGTCGTCCATGCTTAATAAAAGACTGATACTTATTTTCGAAAGCACATTTCACTGAGCCCATTGTTAATAATCTAATAGATAGTAAAAGATCTGTTTGCGCTTTTCTGCCAAGATATGTTTTTTTAGCGACTCATTGTGTTTGTGCTTTCAAATAATTCCTCTCTCTCTTAAAGGTCCTCTGTCCTGACTGGTTGGCTTGATTAGAATTATTGGTTTGGGATTACTTGACTTGAATTTGCTTCCTTTTTTGACAGTACATACATGGGTTGGCAGCTAGAGGAGTTCATTACTTACATCGGCCTGGACCAGTTCTTCAGGACATGGGCTTTTTACTTATTCCGGTAAGGAGACATTTCTGGGTGAATCTCAACACAACACCTTTGGTAGCATTTTGATGTATGATTTTTTCACATATAGGAACTCGGTCAAGAAAATGCATATATCAGTGAGAGCACTTTCGGCATCATATTCTTTTCGTTTGTTTTGGTAAGATTTAATTTGATGCAGCATTGTTTCCATTGATCAACTCTTTGATGCTCTTTCAACAAGTTTCTGTGCTTCTGATGTCCCTTATATATTATCATTTATGATGGGATACTTATCTGCTGCAGTGGAGCTTTCACCCTTTTGTGTATCAGAACAAGAAAATCTACACAGTCTTGCTGTGGTGCCGGGTTCTTGCTTATCTAGTTGTGAGTATTGTAATATATTTCTTAATTTGAAAGAAGTGTGATAAATCACTATTTAATGTCACCGCCTGTGCTGTTTATATATAAAAGTCGGCCTGCATTTGTTATCATATCATTCTGATCATGCTGCTGAATATTTCACATTTAAAACAATTTCTTATTCAAACATGAATGAAGATGAAATATTCAGCAGATTGAGATATTATGAAATTGGCAGAATGCATCCCAGTATATGTGAACGTGCATCATTTTTCATCGATTGGTTTGGCAAAGGATGGTGTCAGGTCTTAGTCTCTAGCCTTTTTTTTGGATAAGCTAGTTTCAAATTATTTGCCGTTTCCTAAACATGTTTCTGTTGTCTAATCAAACTTGCAGGCCTCTCAAATTCTCCGAATCATTACGTTCTATTCAACACAGCTACCTGGTCCGAATTATCACTGCCGAGAGGTAAGTATTCATGATCATGCACATGTTGGGGGGGCTGTTGCAATTATTTGACTGAAACATCTCTTTAGGGCTCGAAGCTTTCAACCCTGCCTCCACCAGGAAGCCCTTTCGAAGTGCTTTTGCTAAATTGTGGGTAGATTCTTCACATATTACAGTTTGCATTGCACTCCAAAAGTTGCAGTTGCTTATACAAGTAATTCCTTGGGCAGTTCCACGAGGGGTTTTCTATGGCTGTGGAGATCTGATATTTTCATCGCACATGATCTTTACCTTGGTCTTCGTGAACACCTACCAACAATATGGCACAAAGAGGTACCGATAGATCAATGGCTCGATAAATTTGTTTTGGGTCAAATATTGTATCTAGAAAAAGGGTTTTATTAATGATTTTTTGGCAATCATATCCTAGAAGGGTTATCCGTAATGATTTCTTTGTTCTGTTTGGTTTATTTTGGATGGGTAATTCGGAGTCTTGTAGTTATATTTTTAACATTCATCTTGGCTTGCTCCAGGTTTATCAAGCTATGTGGTTGGTTCCTTGCTGTGATTCAGAGCGTGCTTATTATAGCTTCCCGGAAACATTACTCAGTTGATGTTGTAGTGGCATGGTAAGAAACTTATCTTGGTGCTTATTATTTTCAACGGAGACATTTTCTGATAAGCTGCATTTACTTGTGTAGGTATGCTGTAAACCTCGTCATTTTCTTCATCAACAAGAAATTACCAGGTCAGCAGGACTCTTCAGGCTTCTCTTTCGCCACTCCATCTCTTTGTGGGAAATGACCTAATTCTTTACATTTTTCCTTTCATTACAGAGTTGCCAGATAGATCATTGTCTTCATCACAACAAATCCTTCCAGTGACCTCCAAAGATAAGAGCGTCAAAAGTAAAGAGGAGCAATACAATCTCTTGAATGGGATTACAACAAACGGAGTCCACTGATCATGTGAAACCATCTTCATATTCTCTGTGGAGTAAAGCCACATTCTGGATGTCATCTAAGGGACTACATCCATGGATACGGGATTGTCCCAGATGGATTTTGGATTGTCAGATTGTGGTAAGACCATGGTCACATCAGATTAGCGGAAACGTCGTGCAATTGTGATGGTTGGTGACTTTGCAAATGTAGAAGTAACAGGAGAGGAACTATGGCTCCCCGTTTCTGTAGTTAGGTGTAGTCATTTTGATTGATCGATTGAACCCTGCAGTTTTGAATGAATGAATGGTTTATTCAATTTAAAGTTCATCTTATTACATCAATGCCTGTAATCTTGTGGTACTTTGACCTTGTATTTATCACATTGAGAAGATGAAGAAAGCTAATGCCAATAAAATAAAACATTGAAAAGGTGAAAAGAACACGTTTCCTTAGAGTTGACACATGACACCATTTCCAAGGCCTGGGGATACACCTAAAACAGTTCCATAACAGCAGGAAGTTGACTGGTGCACAGAAATTGCTCATCCATGAGCATGAAGTTAAGGAGGGATGAATTGTTGGATTTGGATTGCATACCTCAAGATGTAACAGCCTGAGATTGTGGCGTTTCCAACGGCTTGGTTGTGGGTGGTGCTTTCACTGAAAGATTTGTCAGGTTTGGAAGATATCTCCAGCATCGCTTGTGCACCCCGCTGATTTTCTTCGGAGCATCCGCAGCTGGTGTGCCTGGGAAAAGCAAAGCAGGACTAACACATCAGGGCAGTCCCAAAAATGATATAACAAAATCAATCGAAAGGATGAAGCACAACTCCCTAGAATACGCTTCCATAGAGCCATAAAAGTGTGTGACATGAGCGTAGAAGGAAGCAACAAAGCAAAAAACAAGACAAAACAAAGGAACGCCAAGAGCTGGTTGCCTAAAGCCAACACCAATGGAGCATCAATTGGAAGCTAACTCCAATAAGTTTCTCTCCCACGCTCAATCACCAATGGAGCATCAACTGCAAGCTAACTCCAATAAGTTTCTCTCCCATGCTCAGCTTGGAAGTGGTTTCATTTTATGTACAAACATCGAAGCAACACCTTGAGGGAACAGAAAACATGCAATGAACCCCATAGTGAAATGGATTTGCACAAACACAAAAAGCTTCAACAGTCGACTTCTGATTCCACTTTCCATCATCACGGACTACAGATAATTCCTTCGAATTCTTCCTTTTGCTAAGTATGCAACCCAACCCAATCATGAAATTGAATTTTGAATGTACAAGCAATTCGGTAACCTCTGTTTCCAAAGGTAAAATTTTTCCTTCTGTGCCAAACTCTAGAGTCTATAATCCACAACTCATGGCTTACTGCGAATGGTTATTCATTTGGAGTCACCGGAACGGAACAAAACATATCCGCAGGTCTACACTTACTTCAGAACAGTCATATGATGGCATGAAGCAGGCTACCAAGCAACGAAAGTCCTCCGAATAAGAAAAACTCACCGTCCTTGTGAGCTATCCCCCAAGCCTTCCCATGTCTCCCATCCTGAAACCAACGGAAAAGATATCCACCCGACATTCAAGGAAATCGTCAAAACCCAACATCGAGCAACGCAAACCTTGTTAAAAATCAAGAGAAAGGGCGGACCTTGTAGAGGTTGATCTTGGTGATCTGGTAAGAGACGCCGGTCCAATGGGTCTTGGCCATGTGATACCCTAGCCCCCAGTTGGGCAAGAACTGGGCCACCTCGAACAGGTTCTTCTTCTTCCTCCTCCTCTTCGGATTTTTCGCCCCACCCGATGTCGGCGAAGAAGCGGAAGCCGATGCTGCGGCGGCTACACTGAGGTGTCGCCTGACAAAGCCCAAGGCTTGTCTGAAGGTGGTGATCTTGCTGACGAGACCGGAAGCCATCGCCATTTTCACGGATATCACGAGTCAATCGAGTTCCTCCAGAAAATCGTCTTCCTTCTGGGTGCCCTCAAATCGTAATCGGTCCTCACCCAAAACCCCCCGCCCCCCCAAAACCCTAGTTTTATTAAATCCTAATATTAAGAAGGCCAAAATTATCAAAAATATCGGCATTAATTTTTCCCGATTTTAACTTTTACTTTAAAATTCTTTACATACTTCCATCGTTATATTACTTTTAGTATTCAAGAACTCGTCTACTAATAAAAGTAGACGTAGTTACACGTATGAATACGGCGATGTCAAGAACATAGTCTACACTTTAAAAAATGACACCCCCGTAAAAAATTCCGTCTACCTCCATAAAAAACCCGACGTTAAAAATCACCGAACACATTTGACCATCGTGACTATTGTCGACTTTATCTCCCGAATCCTCGCGAAGATGGAATCGATGGGCTCCGCCTTGTATTCCTCTGGCAATTGCATGATGGAATTGATCGTCACAGCCTCCTCGTTACCCACCCTCAGCATCCACGGCTTCAGGTGCTCGAGCCTCACGGCTACGATGCCACGGAATGAAAGCCTTACGTTGACCGATTCCGCAAGCTCGACCAGCCGAAGCCCGTCCCACAGTGTGTCCTTGCCGTCTGGGGACGGTGGTCTGATCCACGTGCAACAGCAATGCCTACGTCTCGTTGAGCAAGGTGGTGGCCACCTGGAATTTGCCACTATGGACTCGCTCAGCGCACGACATCAGCATATGCACCAACCCAATCCCCGAGTCCTCCTCCAGGGCAGTTAGGGATGCCATTTGTGGTGCGGCAGCAGCAACATTCGGGTTCTGTTGAGCGAAAGCGCCGGGAGGGCCGGTCGATGACCAGCAGCCGAGCTGCGCAGCGACATCAGGGTCCAGAGAATTCGGAGAGAAGCTTGTCCACCCAGGAGGTGAGGTCAGAGGGATTGTAGTGGGCATCCGCGTATGCATCGAATGGTAGAGCCTAAAAATCATCAGGGACGGTGGTATCAGTGCAGATGGCGACAGGGACAACGACTTCACCAGCGACGAATATGAGTCGACAAGCTCGAGGCGGTAGGCGAGGTGAGGCAAGTTGGAGGAGGGGGCCTTGTAGCCAGCATCTGCGAGGAGACGGTCGTTAGGCGGCGGCTTGGCAATTGATGATGCGGAGGACGAAAGAGTGGAGAATGGGTTGTTAGTTCCGACAACGGCAATGTCATCGAAGGGGTCCACGGCGAGTCCTTTTTTAATAAAATATTTTCATTTTTTACTATTAAATGTTTTCATTTTTATTATTATAAAATAATTCTCTATTTAAAGGGTTAGACTGGCGTTTTTTTACGTAGTCATGTGCAGTCACGAGATAAATTAAAGCATCCATCTACTTTGAAAGGGTTTCAAAATATGAGTTAAATTAAAAAAATAAAAAAATAGTAAATTTATATAATATTTTTTATAATTTGGCTATTAAGAATACACACTTCCGGGGTGGTCTGAAAAAGATTATTATGAAGATTTATTAAATAATCATAAATATTTAAGCCCACAAAAATATTTACTAGGAAGAAAGATCGTATTTTTATTTCTTTATTAGATTAGGTTGACATAAAACCTCGTTGCATCTTGGAAAGAAGACGAGGAGAGTGGCGTTGGTCAGAAGGGCAAAGATGGGGACGAGGGAGGTTTACGAGCAGAAGTTGAGGAGTGGAAACCTCCGGCACGATCCCACGATGTTACCCGGTCTCGGGTTCCCTCGTTGTCCCCGCTGCCTCTCCCTCCTCGACCCCCAGGCGGTAACTCCCCACCCCTTGATGGATTCTCTCTCCTTTCTTTTTCTTTTTGCTTCGATTTCATTCAGTTTTGTTGATGTCTCCTGAACAGTTCGATTATGGGTTTTTGTTTGTTTCCCAGCGGAAGGGCGAGACGATTGCTCCAGTCTTCCGCGACTCTGCGGCCGTGGTATGTGAGGCGTGTGTTCGTGATAGAGTGCTATAGTATCTCTGTGTTATGGCTTTCTGGGGCTGTACTGCATATATTTACTGTCCAACATCTGAGAATATTTTGTTGCTTTAGTGATTTGGTCACTCTTTCTCGCTGTATTACCGATAGGTTGCTCGTCCAGACGGCGCTGGTTTGATTTTTGTAAGTTTGGTGGTTGCCAATTATTTTCCAGAACTCCCTTCATTATCTCTCTTTTGATTAGGCTGGAACTGGAATTGGTGCAATGCTCAGTGCAGCTTATGGTCTCAACACAGGTAATTCAGGATACACGAAATCTTTGTTTGTTTTTCTTGTGCACATGAAGGATAATGGACTGATCCGCTGGTCCTTTTTTCTGGAACAGGACTTCCTTACTTACAGAACCGTCTTAGAGGGCCGAAGTGGCTTCCTTGGGTTGTTGGGGTATTCAACCTGCAATTACCTGCATTCTGCCTTTTGCAAATCTGTTAGCTTGTTTTTAGTTAGGCACCAATGTCTCAATTCAACTTTTTTCAGCTAATGTAAAATTTGGATTTCTCTATTTTGTAGATTCCTCCCCTGCTACTTTTCTTCAGTGCTAGTTCTGCATTTGGAGGTATTAACGCTGCCTATTCTTTGTTACTATGGCTTGTTCTATTTCATTTCATACTAACGAGTGACCCTGTACTTGTATAACAATCTAGCTTATTAATAGGGTGTGAATTGTGTCCTTCCAAATGATAGGGATGAGCAATTGACTTGTTGAATGTCTGAGTGGGTTAACTCTTTATCAAGCTCCTCTTTTTCTTCTTCTATGTGGTATGACTTGATACTCCTTTTTATATCAAGCCCTTATAGCCAAAAGAGTTGCCTTTAATAACACTGGCACCTGATATCTCAACAAGCCATAAATTGGCCTCGTCAAAGGCTCACTCTGTATTTGGTGTCCTTTGCTATCCTAAGCATGTCAAGTTTCTTATGGCTTGTTGGAGATAGTTCAGGCTCAAGACGATAAATAATTACCTGCACATAAAAGTTCCTGTCTGCATATGTATTCTGGCCAGGCTTAGTTCTTGAATTTTGCCTCTGTTTGTATGGAAAGAATCTGGAAGGCAAGGAAAATTTTAAAACTTGTCAGTTCTCCTGGGTGGTGATTTTAGTTGTTAGCTCATCAATGCTTATGATTTTAGCTTGGTAATGTTCAAGTGCTTCAAGGCGATAGACCTCTCCTGCAGTAACAGTATTTATTTGTATCATCCAATGTTTTTTTTTACTTCTTGGTTGGCTGCTATGTTGTTAGGTTATGCCCTCCCAAGGTTCGCTCAACTCACCGTTACATCATACTATGCCGCCTCAAGTGCTTCTCATCATTGGGTGTCACACCTCACTCGACGCATAGAAGATTCTCATACTTCTCCGACCGATGAAAAAATATCCAAGTGATCTCCTCGATGTCTACATATACAAACTCTACATAATTCTTTAACTAAATTTTCTATTTTGGCTCTTGTAGATAGATCTGGGGCAGTTGTTACTTCACTTTTTATAAGTTCATTGTCTGCTGGACTAGGATATAAGCAGCTACGTAGTGAATCCTGTTCTGGACCCTCTGTTTATGATCAGATCTGTTGTCACCTAAACCGAGCGAATTTTTAAATCGAACTATGTGCAATCCTCATGTGGGGGATTTATGATAGTGAACTGGCCTATCGGCAACAGAAATCGCTCTTCCTAAGTAAGCAAGTGGCGTGTTTTCGCACGCAGAAGAAGCAGACCCAGCTCAGTGGATACGGCGCACTCCTGTGTAGCATTTTATGGTTAGTTCCATGTATGATTCACATCATGAAAGGAACTGGAGTTGTTTTTTTTTTTTCATGTCACAGTGGTGCTCCATAACCTTTCATGACAGTTTCTGTTCTGTCTGCAGGAAGGGGAGGGGGGAAAAAGAAAGCAACCTTTTTCAGAGCACTAGAAAGTCCCTCCCTTTGTTGGATAAAGAACACTCAATTGTTTTTCTCCTCGTGTTGTCAATTTACATTGGGATGTTGAGTAGATCATGTTGGGTGCCTTGGCAACATTAAGCAATTAGCCATCTCCCCTCTGCACATGCAATTGTCCCGAATATGCAGCTACCGGGATGGTAATTTGTAAATGTACGACAACTATGCAAACGCACACGCATAAAAGCCCCCTCCTCGACCTCGATGCCTTACACAGTTTCAATATAAGGCTTACCCATGTAGGATATCTTACTGGGTTGTGGGAGGGTGTTGATGGGAGCTGACAGTTAACCTGTGATTAAGCCAACCACTCTGGGAACTTTCTAACACATTTTGCTTACAAGTTTGGACGAGGGAGGTTGGATTTGTCTGAAGTCTGAACGCTCCGCCTTACTTGGCCCAAAACGGGAGAAGATGGAGTGAAAGTAGTTGTGCTGATAATGGGCAAGTGCTGCTCTTCCCACCAAGTACTTATGATGTCTGACCGACCAAGGAATTGGTGAGAAAGAGGAGGGGGAAAGAAAAGGCACTGTGTGGTTTGAAGCAGGAACAGGAGCGAAAAAAAAAACAACCACCTTTGGTGATCCTTCTGTCTGTCCTTGTGAGCATATCCAGTTCTGGGAATTGCTTCCTCCTCTGTCGACATGATCATCCCCTTCTGTGGTGGGACTAGGGGGAACTTTCTGAGAAGAAAAAGATCAGCCGATTATCATTAGCTGACTAACCCAGTTCCAATCGTTTCTTTTTATCTGCCCCTAAGCAAGAACAAAACCTGTCCAGGGAAGTCCTCCGAATGTCTTGCTGCTACCTAAGAAGTAGCGGCACAACCAATGTTTTCAGGCAATGATGGTTAATCTTTACCCGGGACAGCCGATCATTCTCGTCACGGTTGTTGGTTTCTTCCTGTCGACGAAACATTCCTCGGTGGTCTGTTCTTAAAATTAACAGGCGGGATCCGACAAAAGAGAAAACAAAAAACGAGATGCGGGAACTCGACGTAATATTTGCGTGAGCGCTCGCTTTCAGCACGGAGTAATCGAGTTTAAGCCTCTGCAAGACGCCATCGTGTTCGCCTTTCTGCATCGCCCTTAGAATTCAATGTTATGACAAAATTCATTGAACAACGTAATGCCGCGGCCGATATCGAGCGTCGTGAACTGAATGCAATGTATGTTGTGGCGTTACAACCTAGCTGAAGGGAAGCGAATGTACGGAAGCTGAAAATTTGTAGAGAGCATAGAGAATGAAGGATAAAAGATAATGAATAAAGTAGAAGGGAATTAATTAGAATAAACTCTTTCACATTTGCATCATAATTATACAATTAATTGTGGAGTTAGGAATTAGTTAAAAATTCAGTAAGCTTGAGATGGACAAGAAACAGAAGGACAAAAAATAAAGGAAATAAATCGGTAGAAAATTCTCCTTCAATTTTCTTCACCTCCATTGCATATGAAAATTCTCCTGTGAACTACAGATGAAGATCCAAATTCACATTCTCTTGCATGCTCACCTTTGCGTCGCACGCATACGCCCCCTCGGCCCTACCGTGCCGTCCGGTTGCGTCACCGGTGTCTCGCCCCAGCTTGGGTAGTTGCTCCCGGGTCGTAGACTGACAGGGGGTAGTGGCCGAGATTCTCCATAACGGGTTCCCGTTGATCGGCTGCTGATTAGTATAGTTGTGAAGAATGAACGTGGATCTGTTATAGTAATTATTGTTATTCCTTTCGTTAGTGTTGTTGGTGCTCCCACCGAAGTAGCGGCCGCCGCCATAACCCCACTGAGGATGACCGCTGCACGGGGATGGGGACAGCCCCCCGAAAGGGCCGAAGCCGTATATTTCGGAGAGGCTGCTGTGGGCGTTGATGGCAGACTGGAGGTGGGCCCGCTTGGCTAGCTGCCGCTCCCTCTTGTGGGCATTCTGGTGCCCCCCGAGGGCTTGTGAGGTAGGGAAGTTCCTGCAGCAGTAGTGGCACTCGAACCTCCTCGAACTCTCCAGGTTTCCATTACCGCTGGCGGAGCTATGGTCGGGGTCAGAGTCGGCAGAGGTTGTGCTGCTCTTGAAGGCCTCCTGGTCGTTGGGCTTGCCGTCTGGGGAGGAGGAGGAGGAGGTGTCGTCGGCGGGGTCGAACTCGATGCCGAAGAGCCTGATGCCGGAAGAGGACGAGGAGGCGGGGGGCCTCTCCCTAGGGGCGGGGCGGATGAAGGGGAGTTGGGAGAAGGAGTCGACGTTCATGAAGTCGCGGGTCTCTCTGTCTGGTTTGTCCATGGCGTCAGTAAGGAAAGGGTAAGGACAAAAAGGAATGGTGGGATTCTTGTTTGTGTAATGGAGGGATGTCTTGGTTTGCAAGGGGAAGAAAGGGAAAGAATGGAACTTCTTGTTGGGGGGAGGGCGTGGAATGATTGGGAGGTGTGTTTAAGTTTAGGACAACAAAAGGAGAAAAGGGTTTGTGTAAGAAGAAGAATAATAATAGACTAGTTGTGTGGTTTTGGTTTTCGGGGGTTCTGGAGACTTGGTCACATTTCTGTTGAGTGTGTTTTTCTGTCTTTCTCGTTACAGCTTGAACTTAACCTGAGGAGTGAGAGTACGTTTCATTGTCCATGTGTTTTGGGGAAAGGGTAAAGGGGCGCCTCAGATTGAATTGGAACCCTTTAAATATAACATTTAAATTGTGATTCATTTCTCGAGCTTTTCCCGAAAATATTTCATAAAATATAATAACTTTTTTATATTTGGGTAAATAATATCCAGAAATTAATATTCAAAATATCGAATTCGGTTTTTAAGAAATTCGGACCGATTTATTTCGTATTCTCGAACAAAAGTATAAAAATTAAGTTTACCGAATAAATTTTAAAAGTTATCATAATATTTTTTTACGAAATATTTTCTCGAAATTTTTAAGCAGCATCTATCTTTGTCGTGTCCACATGATGCATCACGATCAAACATCATTCCATAGTGTTCACATACTCCATCCAAATCCAATGTTTGCAAGTGGCCGTTACATACACATATAATGTCCATACTCTCAGCAGGCAGACCGTGTTTTATTTTATTTCTATTTTTATTGGGATTAGATTTTGTGTTTCCCAAATGTATACTACGTAGGACATGGAGAATATGTCATTCCCTAAAATCTATTTCGTCCTCATTATCCAAAAATGGGATCCTTTGGATCCAACGCTCTCTCTCTGCCCAGAAGACAGGCGGTTCCCCCCTCCCTCCTTCAGTCTCTTTTATTTCTTTATATTAATATTTTAAATATCAATCATGGTGGATCGTCGATTCCCGACAGCTAACACCAATCCCTTTTACTCTTTATATTTTTAAATTGCGTTGAGTTAAGCCTCTGAACTTGGCCGCAGTCTTCCCCCTTTACAAAATAACTGACTCTCGAACCACTAACATTATTAATTACTCGAAGTATAATTTGTTATTATTCGTACTCGGAGTCATTTTCTCTTGTATTTCCTTAAGAAAATTTAAAAAATTAAAAAAAAAATCAGTTTTTAAAACATTGATTAACCGGTAAAATCTACGTTTCAAACGCCGATTTTCCTAAATTTTTTTAAACAAAACTGGTGTTTGAAATATCGATTTTATTTTAATAAATTTTAAAACTATTAAGGTTATTTTGCGAAATATTATCGCGAGTAACTTCATGTTACAACAAAACTCATAAAACTGCCCCTCTTAACAATAATGATAATAATAATAACAACAGAACCAAGATAAAAACAATGATAATAATACGAAGAAACTAAGTGGTCCCATTTCTTCTCAAGACATGCTTTAAAACAACAATGAATTCTCCTCTCTCTCTCTCTCTCTCTCTCTGTGTGTGTGTGTGTGTCTTCGTCTGCCTATCTCCCATTCATATTTTTACTAGGAAAAAAAAATACAGACACCAACCCCTTTTCATCATTCAATGCAAGAGGAACAACCCAAACTCAAGTGTGTGTGTGTGTTTTGCCATTATAGTGACAGTCAGAGGTTTATGGTTAAGTTTATGGCTACGTTTCTTATCACATATCGTCCAGAGATCCGGGGGGACCGTTTCGATCTCCTTTGCATTCAGCCTCCCCCCCCTCTCCCCGACTTCTCCTCCTCCTCCTCCATATACAGACGAACCAACCACACAGACACACAAAACACCCTCTCGCGAAAAGTCTGAACGATCGCTAATAATTCGTGATGTACCATCCATCCCCGATTACACCCACCATGTGATGGCGACAGCATGTTCCCCGTAACTCACGCTTCTTTCAGTACGTATATGGAGGGGTTGGGCGAGGGAGTGGTTTCTTTTTCACGACCGACGATTCGGGCCATGGGGTTCAAACCGCGGGACCGAAGGGGGAGGGAACAACTCCATTATGTTTCGCTTTCTTGCATTGCTGGTTGGCTATGGCTGCGGCCGTCCTTTTTTTTGGTTTTGTGGGAGTTTATCATCTAGCTCTATCCGGTAGTCTCCTCCCTTTTCGCGCATGTCTGACTTGACTAAGTAGACATTAAAATTTTGTTTACGTCGAAATAATGTAATTCAAGCACAAATAATATATTATATCGATTCAACATCATTAATTAGCTTTATATTATAAGGTAGCATGATAAATATTTTACACTTGTAATTTCGTGTACAATTTATATAATTAGGGCACATTATAATATGATATTGAGCTTATGCTTAAAGTACAAACATATTTTTTTGGGTTATCATATATTAGTCCCATCCATAAATATTATATTGTAATTTATTACACGAACATGTGGCCCAACCAATTAAATAATGGTCAAGAATAAATCATAAGCTCATTTATAAGATAAATTGAGTTAAATATGACTCAATTTGTGGTTTGACTCATACGACCCGATTTATGGTCCGTTCTATGCTCAAGTTCAATTCAAAGTTCAGCCCACTATGACTTTATGCCCATATGCACTTATTACACATCAAGTGGATAAGTAGCCATGAGTGCTCGACAGACATTATCCCATCTCATTTGGGACACAACCATAAGGGAGAAACAGCTTAGCGAATCTCTTGAGTCATCTCCGCTCACACGATCGATGACGATGTTTTGCTAATGCCCATACAATTCGGAGTTTTTCGTCACTTTTAAAGACCAGCTGAATCAAGCTACAACAGATATTCATCGTCAGAGTGTCAGCCCATCCACATTTCAAATATTTAACAAGTATAGTACTAGAAATTCACGTCTATTCCCGTGACTAAATATTATAACCGCACTATATTCCATACGATAATTTGTTACGTCATTTCTGATCATATATTTGTAGCACATAATTTTATGTTCACATACTACATTTAGGGTTTCTCTTCAAAGTGTCAACAAGTCTCCTCTGTTGCAACGACTCTTCATCTCGGTAACATCTGCAGCTCCAACCATCTTCATGCTGCACAATCAATACATCCACAACAACTCGATGGTGCTGTAAGATAGTGGCAGATAAGGCTAGTGGGAACAAACATTGAAGTCCATTATAGCTCAATTAATCTCTCTCTTAGTCTATAAAATCCAAGAAGCATTGTGTAGTTAAATGGTCTCTATTATTCCATAATTATTCTTTCTATTCATTCCTCTGTTCTCTCAAATCTGTTCACAAAGTGCTCTAAATTTAATGCCACCCCTTATGGAAGAAATGATAGGGAAAGGGCATCAAACTTCATCACCATCGTGGTCGTTCTAAGTCCCCTCAATAATTATCATAGAGTAATTTAAGATTTCTTATGCAATACTTTTGAGTGTTCATCGACATGGCACGAGAGAGTCCACATCGGTCCGCAAGGAGCGCACATAAAGAGGGCATTTGATGTAGAAACACAAACTTCATTCCTTGACGGGCTAATCCCGTTAGAATTGAATGTATTTGTGATCGCAGTTTCGTTGCGAGACACACTTGACATTCCGGGGACAGTTAAAGATTGCTGAACTTACCGGTAATGACGACGACAGCAAGAGCAACTACTCCTACATGACACTACCCGTGATTTTGTGATATGTATGGGAAGCGTAAGTGGATATGAAGCGACCGTCGGTCGTTATCACCAACTCTTTTCATGTGCGCGATATAGAACATTTATGTGTCATACTCGTTTAGGATTGTTACTCCACAACGTCCCTTTGAAATATATCGATTTTTTGACAAAATATTTTACGAAATAAAGTTGTTATCGAGTAGCATAACTACACACTCATCACGTGTCGGTCCAATTATTTATGCTTAGGAGAGCCGTCCCCCCACTTTTTAGGGTACCAACGCCAAAAGCACAAAACCCCAATCCTTAACCCATCAATCCCCACAAGAACAAAAGAAGAATCTATAAGTGAAAAGTCGGGGGGAGACAACCCAAGTGGACACGATGGTGGATGACGACGACAATAACATATTTGGTCGTGGGAGAGACTTCCCCAGAAGACAATTAGTGATTGAATAACTACTACTTCCTGATTTTTCCTTTCTTGAAGTGGATGTGTTTGACGAGCACGTCCATGTCCATCTGCAAATTATGGTTTTCAAATTATGATCGAAAAACTATCCGTTTATAATTCCACTCGAGACTAAAATTTCCAGATAAAATAAAATTTTATATCACGGGCTAAGGATATTAAAGGTGACGTGTGTTGTTTCCTTTGGCCATGGCCCGAGAAATTCCATCAGATAGTTCCCCATCGCAGGGACATTCATTTTAAGACAACCCACTACTCCCAGTCAGGGCTGACCTTCACCCGGCAGCAGCATGTCCCCGACAGCCTCCGCGAGGGAACAATCCTCATTCTGACCATTTTATATCGAGGGATGAGTGAGGGTGAGACGAAAGCGAGGGGGTTTTGGGGTAACGACTTGCCGTGGCTGGAGGGGTGGTCAGTTGTGGCGAGATGGGAGGACGACGAAGCGAGGTCGACGAAGGAGGGAAGGCTAGGGATGGTAGTCTGGTCTAGGGCTCGGGCTGTTGCGGGCGTTGGTGGTTCGGTTGACTGGTTGCTACGATAGGAGCATCGATTACGGCGAGATGGAGAGGACGGAGGGATGGGATTCGCGAAGTAGGGAGGGCCGGGGATGACAGTGGCAGCGGCTGGGTCTAAGGTTTGGGTCGTGGGCGGGGGTGCCATCTTAGACGACTTAGGTGGAGCCACGTATTCAGATGAACACTGTACAAGTCAGATCCACGTAATATTTCATTGCCGTCATGTCGGAAACGAAAGTTACTGATATAATTGTATTGTAAGTTATTTACGAAACGAAAATCATTTCTTTGAAACATAAATACATATTATGCCAATAAATTAATATGTAAACATTTATGAGCCTGTGTATCCACTTGGGAAAGGAAATTGGGCGCGTCTGTGTTTGTCTGATTGGGACGACAAACTCAAAGGAACAACATCTCTCCAAATATTAACTGCACTGTCAATGTGAGGTTTCAATCCCACACACAAACACATGAAACTCTTATGCCCATGAACGTGACATCTCCCCCCCCCCTTCCAAGTTTCTTCCATTCCAATGTCAGTCCCACAATCCTTGGTTCCCAGCCTCGCGGTCTTCCAACTTTGACCCATATGTCAGTCCGGTCCACATGAGCCGACCTAGACTTGCTCAACGACTCAGGGAGGGACGGCATCTCCCGGGGTCGTGATCCGATGACGGGAAATGAATCGAAACAGGAAAACTCGAGGGACAGACTGCGTAAATATCCCGTTTTCTTTTAGCCCAAGAGAGAAACCGCAAATGGAGATAAAAGGAGAATTTAATAACAAGGCTGGTCCAAAGCATGGATGACTGAGACACGCTTGGGTTAGAGGGACTTCTTGATCTCTCCTGAAATTTACCATATCATGTGTTTATGTCACAGTCTCTCTGTTCTGTCTATGTTGTGTGGGGATAAGACATAGAAAGGGAAGAAAAGGAAAGAAGGTAATAAGTGGTGGAGACTGGAGAGGGGGAAAGGATGGAGAGATGTCACTTGTGTGTGTTGTAGTTGGTGTCTTTACACACACACTGAAAGCAACACCAACCTTTCTTCTACGAATCCTTCCATTCGAGTGGATGAGAATTAACGGCAGTCACATGATTTGTGCTCTTTCATTAAGTTCTTCTAAGGAAGAAGATGTTTTTAGGACCCCACACACCCACTTCAAGAATTAGCAAATGTTTCGGGCTACCATATTTTTCATGTTCCAATACGAGACTTCTGATCGATCAAGCTGAATCAGTTGGATGGGGGCGATTAAATGTGATGTATGCGGTGCCTGCCTGCCTGCCTCACTACTAGAGAAAAGAGATAGCAGTTCGACGATATTAATTCCAGTGGGCGCGCCCCATCCGCTGATCCCCACCAGCGTCCCCCCCGACACTGCTAATGCCGAAACCCTTTGTCACGTTTCCCTCACATTTAAGTTTACCCCGGACGCCCTTTCCCTGCTACCCAAGTCTCATAGTACTTTCAACACACTAGCTTAAGCTTCTGAATTTCGGTTCGGGGTGTCCTTGCATTGAATATCAGAAGCACAACCCTCTCCCACCCCAACCCCAAGTCCCCCCCCCCTCCAGGAGTTCGAGTTCGAACAAGGAAGACCTCTCTCACTCTCTAGGGCTGACGTCACCACAATTTGATCCACTTCCCTGACACCCCTAACCGAACTTCCAACACTAATGTCCTTCCCCCTACTGGGGTGGGGGAGGGGGGGCGAACACTCGGCATGCACCTCAACACTAATGTATTCCGTACAATAATGGAAAGATTTTTTCTCCAGGCCCGCGTCCTCCTGCTCCTAACCTTAGAACCCAATAAAATGCAAAGGACCACTCCTAAAGAGAAAAAGGAGTCACTGAATTCCGAGATTACTTTTTTTTTTTTCCTTTTTCTTTCTTTCTAGTACTACTGCTGAAAACCTTCGGTCAATTAAGGTTCCGATAAGGAGTGGGGTACCTGAAATTGTTTCCTCCCTGCAGAAAGTGACAGAGGTGTTGATTGAAGAAGCCAAAGGGCAAAATAATAATAATAATAATAATTGAATTGGGCCTCATGTATGAGTTTTGATTGGACACATGTCACGAGCAAATTGGAGCTCTCTTCTCTTCTGGGTACTTTTTTTTTTCTCCTCTATTGCAGAAGTAAAGTGTTTTTTATATAATGAGGGGAGGAGGAGGAGAAAGTTTCAAAGATGGGTTAAGTGAGTGAGTGGGTAGGTCATAATAGTACTTGCCTTGATAGGAAAATGAGCACTCGTTGCAAACAAGCAATCTCCCTTTACCTCCTCCCCTCTCTTATTGCAAAGAGAGAAAAGGAAAGTGTTTGTGGTCCAAAATACCAACTAGTCTTGTCTTAATCTCCGCTTCTTTTCCTCCCTCCCCCTCCCCTTTTCTTCCTCCTCCACTCCCTTTGAAAAATGTGGTAAGCCATACATCTTTAGCTTTCTCCACAGCCAAAACCAAATCTTGTACTCTTATTTTTAACTAAAAAGAGACGACGACATCAGTCGCGTATGAATCGTTGCTGCTGCGCGTTGTATCGCATCACGTTCGTGTCGCTAGTTCGTACCGCTGATTGAAAAACCGCACTTCATCGTGCTCTTTGGGTCGCGTACGCCCGAGCTTCTGATCAAATGATTCGTTTTGCGTGTGGTTTTCTAACAAGGTGGGCATTCGCCATCGTCGTGAGGTCGCTTTCGTTTCAACCATTGTTTCAAAAGTGGGTCTAAGGGGATGTGGACAATAGAACTTTCTCCAAAGAAAAAATGGAGGGGGGGGGGGGGGGGGGGGGTGGTTGCGGGGTTCCTCCACTCCACACATCTTTTCCAACATGTGTAGTGTGGGAATTGTCATCAAAGTGCAACCAACCCCAGGGGTATATCTACTTATAGAAACCTTAATCTCCCACCAGGGCACATGTTTTCTTGTTCCCTAAAGCGATGGGTTGTCTAGATAATATTTTATTTATTTATTCATTTTCAGAAAGGCATGCCCAAAACCAAACCAGACTACGATTTGCGAGAAGGGTTACGTTCATGTTTATTCACCAGTTCCGGAAGAATAAGTGAAATTTCGAGAGACCAGATGTCGAATTATCGGTACCGTAAACTTTGCAGATATAGTAGAGTGGGTGTATAGGCAAGACAATTTAATTTGCATAGACCCCACCAATGCACAATTATTGTCCACGTGTGTCAGACTATCTCTTCTTCTTCACCTCCTCCTCCTCATAATTTAGAGAAAACGAAAAAGGGAAAAATAAAAGAAATGGGGTCGTTGATACGATGCTTTCTTTTGTAAAAAGAATCGGCATCGACATCCATGATTGTGGGTTTAGTATCATCAGCAGCTTCTTCTGGGACAACAACCTAGGATTTCTTGGATGTCCCCGATTCCCCCACCTAACAAAGAGGGAACTCTTGTTATTGACTCGACGTGACAAAATAATCTAAGTTTGTTACGCGTAATGTAAAGGACGAAGAGCCTTTGTCGATTGTGGATGGCTATCGTGTCGATTTATAATCAGCGTACATAATAATGTATGGAACATCCGCTCCATATGTGTCTTGACCACCCCCGGAAAACGTATCCTTGTCTACTTTCCTCCATCTTACAATGTATCATCAGATCATCCGAAGAGGGAGTTACAATAATATGGGCCTACTTTGGGCTCTTGTTGACGCAACCCTAATCTTTCATGGGCCGAACGAAGCCCATAATTTGGCCCATAGGGCCTGTCCGGTACCTTACTGCAACCTACGAGGGATTTAACTGTTGGTTCAAGTGACTGAATCAATTCAAGGAGGTTTGAATCCGAACGGACACAGCCATCCGAAGACACGTCCGACAAAGCCAGGTGTCCTCTTCCCAGGTCGGGTTCGGACCTTCGGATACCGGGCGGAAAAAAAAAACAGTCGGATTAATCTGTCTCCCAATTTTTCCGACGCTTCGATTGAATTCTCCCCTGAAAAATCTCGTCCTTTTTTGCCCTGGGGAAGACTCTCGGTGGACTAGAGGAGGAGATCCTTGCAATGGTCTCTAGGATTATTCCAATCGAAGAGGTCGAGTGAATGAACGAGGGATTGATCCAGCGAAGAACTCAACCGGTCATTTCATTCATCAGTCGGGTATACAAGTTCTCAAATGAGGAAGAAGAAGATTACAACTCAATACCTGCCTTCTCCCACGACTTCCCTTCCTATTTATGTCTGTAACTTCCTAACAGAACAACTAACTATTCTGTTACATTGAAAATGTTTTCCCGCTTCCTTCTTTCTCCCTTCATTCCTCTGCTTGCCTCCTCATTATCCGTAGCATGTGACATCTTCATTATTCACAGCACGTGACAATCCATTCCCCTTAGAACATTAGCTTGTCCTCAAGCTATCACCAGAAAAAAAATTCTTCCTTCACAACCCCTTCTCCCTAAAATCCATCCCCCTTAAAAGGCAGCTTGTCCTCAAGCTAAGAACACACTACTACTCAAAATCTGGAAAACGTCTGGTAAAATCTGCATAAGGTTCCCATGTAGCATCAGTGATGTCCCCATTGGACCATTGAACCAGGACATAAACCACTGCCTCATTCCCTTCCTTGACCAACTTGCGATCGATTATTGCCAATGGGCGCACAGCTAAAAGATGATGGTCATCGCTCTCCGGAACAGAACAGGTCAATGGGGGTGTCCCCTCATGTTTTTTCAATAAAGACACATGAAAGACAGGATGAATCTTTGTCTCTGGTGGCAGCTGTACTTTGTAAGCGACCGTTCCTATTCGTGCAATTATAGGAAAAGGCCCAAAATACCTTGGAGACAGCTTGGCTGAAATTCTGGAAGCCATTGTCTTCTGTCGATAAGGTTGGATTTTGACATAGACAAAATCGCCAACTTCAAATGCAATATCAGTACGTCCTTTGTCTGCCTGATGCTTGAATCGATCCTAGGCTCGTTTAAGATGGAACTTTAACATTCGCAAGCATTCTTCCCTAGCTTGTAAACTTCTGTCAACACTCTCCACTGCACTGTCCCCACCAACATAGGAGAAATGAACAACTGGTGGCTGCCCATAAACAATTTCATAAGGTGTAGCATTTGCAGATGAGTGAAATGAAGTGTTGTACCACCATTCCGCTAAAGGGATCCAGTTCACCCACTCTTTCGGCTTCTCCCCAGTCATACACCGTAGATAATTTTCCAAACATTTATTTACCACCTCGGATTGACCATCGGTTTGTGGGTGATAACTAGTAGACATGAGAAGATAAACTTGTTGCAAACGAAACAGCTCTTTCCAGAACAAACTTGTAAACACTTTATCCCTGTCTGATACAATAGTCCGCGGCATACCATGCAGCCGAAAGATTTGATCCAAGAAAAGCTGGGCCACAGAGGCTTTGGACTTAGGGAGACCCTCAATAAAATCCATTGAGATATCTGTCCAAATAGCTCCCGGAATTGGCAAGGGTTGCAATAACCCAGCAGGACGCTGTAATAAGGGCTTACATTGTTGACAGATAACACATCTGTTTATATAATTGCGCACATCCTGTTTTAGCTTATTCCAATAAAACAGGGCACTAATTCTCTTCATAGTAACCTGCATCCCGGAATGACCTCCGGTAGGAGTATCATGAAACAAAGAAATTATTTTCTTTCTGAGATCATCATTGGAGCCCACCACCAACTTCCCTTTTCGTCGTAACTCACCTTGCACCCAAGAATAGTGACCTTTTGTATGTGCTTCCTGCAGCTCTACAATTAAACGCTGCAAGTTTTCATCCGACTGCCAAGTCGTGTAAATTTGATTCGTTAAATCTGTATTCACTTGTGACAGAATCAAAGACATCAATTCAGAACCTTGTACACGAGAAAGGGCATCAGCAACCACATTTTCCTTGCCCTTTTTATAAATCACCTCATAATCCAATCCCAATAGCTTGGACAAGCATCTACTCTGGAAAGCTGTTGTGATCTTCTGCTCCAAAAGATATTTAAGACTGAAATGATCCGTCTTGATTATAAAATGGCGACCACTCACGTATGGCTTCCATTTTTCAACCGCAAACACCACAGCCAACAACTCTTTTTCATAAGTAGAAGAAGCTTGAGTGCGTTGGGAGAAAGCCTTACTGATGTAAGCTAAAGGATGCCCGTTCTGTGTTAAGACTGCTCCCATACCTTTGTCTGAAGCGTCAGTCTCTATAACAAAAGTTTCTGTAAAATTGGGCAAAGCAAGGACGGGAGCTGAAGACATTGCAGCTTTTAATCTGTCAAAAGCTTCAGTAGCTTCCAGATTCCACTGAAAAGTATTCTTTTTTAACAGATTAGTAAGAGGTCTGCTGATTACTCCGTAATGTTGAATAAATCGGCGATAATACCCTGTCAAGCCCAGAAATCCTCTCAACTCTTTAATATTTGTGGGTTGCGGCCACTTTTGCATAGCTGAAATTTTAGCAGGGTCAGTTTGAACCCCTCTGCTGGAAATGATATGACCCAGATACTCAATTTCTTCCGTGCCAAAGACACACTTAGACAATTTTGCAAATAGAGTATGTTGACGCAATAGATCCAAAACAGCTCGCACGTGAATGATGTGATCAGCCAGAGTCTTGCTGTAAATCAAAATATCATCAAAAAAGACTAACACGTACTTGCGAAGTTGTTGCTTGAAGACTGTATTCATGAGGTGTTGGAAAGTAGAGGGAGCATTCGTGAGCCCAAATGGCATCACAAGGAATTCGTAATGACCTTCGTGTGTGCGGAATGCAGTCTTTGGAATATCCTCCGGGCGCATGCGTATTTGCCAATAACCTGATCGGAGATCAATTTTAGAAAAAATAACAGCACCATGGAGTTCATCCAGAAGTTCTTCGATGACTGGAATGGGAAATTTGTCCTTAACAGTCTGATTATTGAGCTCCCTGTAATCTATGCAAAGTCGCCATGTACCATCTTTCTTTTTAACTAACACAATTGGGGAAGAGAATGGACTCTGGCTTGGCCTGATAACCCCGGCAGTCAACATTTCTTTAACCATGTTTTCAATCGCCTCTTTTTGAACCACCGGATATCTATATGGGCGGACATTTATAGGAGAAGTTCCCTCCTTCAAATGAATGTTGTGATCATGTGATCTGTGAGGGGGAAGAACAGTGGGTTCTTTGAATATATCTGGAAACTGCTGTAAGACCTCCTTAATTGGCACTGGAGTCGTTTCTCCTTCAAGTTTTGTCAAAGCTATAGACGATTGAACTGTAAGTGCAAAGAGCTGAACTGCCCTTGAACTGTGGCCTTTTCGAACCATGGTCTGCAATTGTTTCCCATCAATCCAATTAATGGCACCCATTTTTCCGCCGCGCAACACATGTCGTTTTCCTTGATATTGGAATTCCATTCGCAACTGTTGAAAGTCCCACAAGACAGGACCTAATGATGATAGCCATTGAATGCCCAAAACCATGTCACAATTTCCCAGTGGAACTATCATGACATCCATAGTGAAGGATGCTCCTTGCAACTGCCAAGTAAACTCCGGACAGATGGACTTACTGATAATTGTGTCCCCGTTAGCTACCGAAACCATGGTTGGGCAACTACCTTTAATCCGACAGCCCAATCGTTTAGCTGTATGCTCATCCAAAAAATTGTGGGTACTACCACTATCAATAAGAATGTTCAAATTGTGTCCTCTAACCTTGCCTGTCACCTTCATAGTCTGATATGCAGCATGCCCCGTAATAGCATTTAAGGAAATCTGAGGGACTTCGTCAATTATATCCTCAAGCATACCTTCTGTTGCTATAGGTAATTCCTCTGGCTCTTCTTCTGTCAATATTTCAATCTGGTGTAGTTGAGCCTTGCATTTATGGCCAGGGGAAAAATTTTCCGAGCAGAAAAAACACAGATTCTTAGCCCTCCGCTCTGCAATGAACTCAGGGGTCAACTGTTTCCTCACTACCCCCCTCTGAGGTTCACTGACAGCTGGTGGTTTCAGCACACCAGTGCTTTGTTGTTGCTGTTGCTGATAAGGAAACACAGTTCTACCCGTCTGTTTATCCAGAATATACTTGGTTTTTTTAGAAAGCGAAGACAAAGTATTTTCCTGCAGTCTGGCTAAAGCATACACATCGTGCAGAGTCTGGGGTCAAAACATCCGCACTGTATTCTGGATTTCCAACTGCAATCCACTCAAAAAACAACTAATTGCCTGTGTTTCAGACAAATCTGTTCTTATCAACAAGGCATCGAATCTATCTTGGTATTCCTCCACACCCCCACTTGTGGTCTGCTTTAAAGTCATCAACTCCGATAGTGGGTCATCATATGGTTGCGTACTAAATCTACTCAAAATGGCCAGCTTATACTCAGGCCAAGTGGGCCAACCGCCTTGCCTCCTAGTTTTGATTACAGACTGATGCCACAATAAGGCCTTTCCTTCTAAGTGAATTGACACTAATTTCACCTTAATATTGTCAGCAGTACCATCCACTTCAAAAAATTGTTCGCATTTGTATATCCAACCTTGCACATCATCTCCACTGAATTTGGGAAAATCAATCTTTGAAAACCGAGCAAAGTTAGAATTATAACCTCCTGGACTGTGATAATGCAGAGAGTTCGGCGACCCACCATTGTTGCTGCGCGTTGGGCCTGTATCTCGTATCTCCTCCAATTCACGGATTTTGTCACCCATCTCTTGAAACTGGTTTGTAATGCGTAACATCATCTGACGTTGTGCCCGCATCTCATCTTGTTGTTGGTGATGTTGCTGCAGAAACTCCAGCCACGAATCTTTCATCGTCTTTTGGAATTCTTCCATTGCTGCATGAGTTTTAGTAGAAACAACCATGGGTTGCCAGGATCGAGACAACTGATACCACTTGCAATGGTCTCTAGGATTATTCCAATCGAAGAGGTCGAGTGAATGAACGAGGGATTGATCCAGCGAAGAACTCAACCGGTCATTTCATTCATCAGTCGGGTATACAAGTTCTCAAAGGAGGAAGAAGAAGATTACAACTCAATACCTGCCTTCTCCCACGACTTCCCCTCCTATTTATGTCTGTAACTTCCTAACAGAACAACTAACTATTCTGTTACATTGAAAATGTTTTCCCGCTTCCTTCTTTCTCCCTTCATTCCTCTGCTTGCCTCCTCATTATCCGTAGCATGTGACATCTTCATTATTCACAGCACGTGACAATCCTTTCCCTCTGATGGTTGACTCGAAGCAGGCGATCTTCTTCTTTTTACCTAATTTCCGGAATCTTTGTTAATTTTCGTTGTTACTCGTTTCGGGATTTTGGAGTTAATGATTCTGAATTGAAAGCTAAAAGCCGGCCATTTGGGTGACGGAGATAGGAGATTGTTGTTAGGAATTAGGATTAGGAAGGGATGGTTCGACTGAGTTTGATCGAGTTTTGTACGATTCCTTGTTCTTCGAGAAGAGTAAAGCGGAGATGCCTATTACCATAGTTGTTAATGGCGATAGGCGGGACGGGGCGACAAGCCATCGCCCGCCAGAGGCGAGAGGCGAGGCGAAAGGCGCTCAAAAGACGATTTGTGTAAGGCGATTTGTGTATAAATAATAAAATGATTTCAAATAAAAAAGATGACATGGATTTATAATAGTAATCATCATCATTCATCATGTAAAATATTCTAATCAAGCATCCATAAGATCGAGATTATCATCCGAATCATCCGAAGCTGATAAAGCCACACTATCATTCCCACTAGAACTTTTGTAGCCTTCCGGGTTTTGCTCTTTCTCCTCATTTTCGTCACGAGTACATGTTCGGACTCAACAAATTCAGACGAGCTACACTACGAATTTAGTTCTTGAGAGTTACAAATTCAGCAACAGAGGGAACGCCGATTCTTAAGAGCTAAACACAATTAAAGAAATTTGCTGAGCTGGGTGATGAAGAAAGGATCCTGCTTGAGAGGGAGGAGGGGAGGCCGACGGAGGAGGGGACGGAAGGGATCGTCCGTGTGGGGAATTGTTCGTGTCTTGGCTGAAGACAATAGGTTTTCAAAATTTTTATTTATTCAATTTAATCCCTAAATTATTACAACTTAGTTCAAAATTATACAATTCAGCCGAAATCCAAAAGCGAGCCTTTTTGTCACCTTTCGCTTGAGAAAAAAGGCGATGAAAGGCGAGGAAATGCGTCGCCTTTGGATCACGCCTCGCCGGAGGGGAGGAAAGGCGAAATCACCTCGCCCGCCTCGCCCCTCGCCATAGGCGTTGCCTTTCCTCGCCTTTTACAACACTACCTATTACTATGTGAAGACAGCTTATATCACTTATTGGTGGGTAGTTTGGAGCAAGAGGAGGATGAGTGCATATGTATGTAATCTTGTCTTGAAGGGTGTGAATTAGATGTTAATGGATTTGTTTTTTAATGGCTAAGAGATGCAAAAGCTTGTATTGATCGATCATAGTGGTTGTCAAATGACTGCGCAGGGTGCTAGAAATGAAAGAGAAGAATAATGCTTCGCTGTTTAGCCGTATTTTAGTGAATTGCTCTGTGCTGGTTGGTTTCATGCTGAAGTTTGTATGGAATTGAGTTTTTTTCCCTTTTCTCTTGATCTCCCGACCACCTTTTGGTTGGGATGGGGGGGACTGTTACTTAGAATTAGTTTTTACTTATTATGACAAGTTAATGATATATGAACTCAAAAGTCAACACTGTGCAAATGTTCTAAGGACATATCCCAGAGTGAAAATGGAAGAGTAACTGGCTTGGTTCGTTAGTGAGACCGAGCAAGTTACAGCCACTAGGTTGACCTAGTGCATCAATCACCAAAACGTGTATGCCTGCTCAACTATGTACCGTCATGTTAGAATAATGCAAAAAAAAGCTAGGTGGGGTGTACTGTTGATGTAATGATCTCTGCGAATGGCTAAGGGGGGGGTGTCCTTGTTTTGGTAGGAGAATCGTTATTAAGGAAATTGGGTAGGACACTTACCGTCAAAGAAAGGTTCTGTTGGACTTCAGGGAACTTATTCATTTCACTTTTAAAGTTATACCGTCTAAATGTATCAAGAATTAAATGTAGATTTGGATTTTTTTTATCTTTTAGAGGGACCTTGGCCTGATGTCAGCTCATTGACGGATAGATTTCTTTGCGATGTATTTGTCATGGGAAATGAAGCATGTCTCTGTTCTTGCCACATTAATTTCATAAATTTATCTGGCATCTGAACAGAGCCATTCCTTCCTAGGCAAAAGAATATGGGAGCTGTGTTGCGGCGAAACTTCCTCAAGTTGAGCGAGATATGTGTTTGAAAGAATTTTGAACAATTGCATGCAGAAAGTGGTAAAATAATAGCTGAGTTTTTGAGGAATTGAAAACGTTTCCCCATGAGAATTTTCTCTATTTTGGCATGATTTCTGTGTTATGTTGTAGCTCAATCGGCGGAGTTAAGCATCGACACTTCTCCTTTCCTTAAGAAAGGAAGTTGTGTGATACCTTTACCAGAGTGTGAGAAGCAGCTATTCAAGGTGCTCTCGATTTCCTTAAAAGTTGCTAGAACTTTATGCTGCCAAATGCGAGGCCGTGAATTAAATTGTTCTTTTGCTTGGCAGTCATTATTTACCAGGAAATCCCTTGGGCCTTTCTATTTCAATCTTAATGAGCCACCGGAGATTGGATGTCATGTGGGGCCGCGCCTATACAAGGCAACGGCGCACCCGTGACATCCGCAGGGATGCAATTCGGGAAAGTGGCTAAAATTAGGTAAGAGCAAATCAGGGGAATAAGTTTTAGGAGAGATTTGCTCCAGATTTGTTAGGGCCAATGGCCTATTTATTTACGTGTAGTCTGGATCAGAGGACAGACAAGAAATATTATTTCCTAAATCTCTCTTCCCCCTTCTCTAAACCAACTGGGTGCTGAGGGGAAAAACCTCGCCCCTAACCACGGGTCGCGCCTACGAGCTTCGTAGTCGGGGTCCAGCCACCCTGGGGTTTGACGCCCTTGACAACTTGGTATCAGAGCCCAGACCATCCTCGCCTCGCCAATTCACCTCGTCGCCGCCGCTGCCCCGTTCCTCATCTGCTCCACCCACGCCTCAACGTGCCGACACCATGGGAGACAAGGACGCCGCCCTCCAGGCCACCTTGGATACCTTGGCGGCCACCCTCAAGGCCCTGCAAGCTTCCGTCGAGGCCAACTCTCAGGCGATTCAGCGCCTGAGCGCTGCAACCCCACCACTTTCATCTTCGTACGGCAACAGGACCGCCTCCGGAGAACACCATCAGGATCGTCCACCACGGTTCCAGAAATTGGATTTTCCGCGATATGATGGCAAATCCGATCCGCTCATCTTCATTAACCGATGCGAATCGTACTTCCACCAGCAGCGCATCATGGAGGAGGAGAAGGTGTGGATGGCCTCCTACAACCTGGAGGAGGGCGCCCAGATGTGGTACATCCAAATTCAACAGGATGAGGGCATTCCATCATGGCGTCGTTTCAAGGATCTGCTGCACCTTCGCTACGGTCCGCCCCTGCGTTCCAACCCGTTAGGCGAATTGGCAGCGTGCAAGCGCACGAGCACCGTCGCGGAGTACCAGGATCGTTTCCAAGCGCTCCTTCCTCGCGCGGGCAGACTCGACGAGGACCAACGGGTTCAACTCTTCACCGCGGGCCTCCTACCGCCGCTCAGTTTCGACGTCGAGGTGCACAACCCGCAGTCCCTCGCCGGGGCGATGAGCCTTGCGCGCAAGCTCGAACTGCGAGAGCAGTATGCGGCGCCTCCACCTCGACCGGCGGTCCGCGCACTCCTTCCGCCGCCTGCACCGCGTCTCGCCTTGCCGGCACCGCCAGCGACCAACCCGACCGCCTCGGCCGCAGTCACCCTGGAGAGCCGGCCGGTTAAACGCCTCACTCAGGCCGAACAGGAGGAACGCCGCCGCCTGGGCCTATGCTACAACTGTGACGAGAAGTTCGGGCGCGGCCATAACCGTGTCTGCAAGCGCCTCTTCCTGCTCGAGGGCATGGTGGAGGACGAGGAGGAAGTACCGGAGTCGGCAGAGGAGGTAATCGCCGAGGGAAGCCCCCATTTCTCCCTCCACGCCATCGCCGGTGTTCCCTTCGGCAACACGATGCAACTCGACATCGAGTTGGGCGGCGCGTCCCTCGTCGCGCTCCTCGATTCGGGATCCACGCACAACTTCATCTCCGAGGCCGCGGCTCAACGCACGGGCCTGCCACTGCAGCACCGCCCACACCTGACAGCCACGGTGGCAAACGGCGAGCGTGTCTCTTGCCTGGGTGTCATCCGTCAGACCGCCCTCACCATACATGATGATGTCTTCACTGCCGACCTCTTCGTCATACCTCTCGCCGGCTACGACGTTGTTCTGGGCACCCAGTGGCTGGCGACACTGGGTCCGATTCTTTGGGATTTCAGCGCCGGGACGCTGACGTTTCAGCGGCGCCAACAGAAGGTCTGCTGGCATGGAATCGCTGGTCCTGACGCGCCTAGCCTCCGCGCGACCACGGGCAGTGCCACTCTCCTTGACGAGCTCCTCGCCTCTTTCGACGACGTCTTCGCCGAGCCACATGGGTTGCCCCCCCCGCGCGGCCGCGACCACAGCATCGTTCTTCTTCCAGGATCGCAGCCCGTGGCCGTCCGTCCCTACCGGTACCCGGCGACACACAAGGATGAACTGGAGCGGCAGTGCGCCGCCATGATGGACCAGGGACTCATCCGCCGGAGCTCCTCAGCGTTCTCATCCCCGGTCCTCCTCGTCAAGAAGGCTGACGGCTCGTGGCGTTTCTGCGTCGACTACCGCGCTTTGAACGCCCTCACCGTCAAGGACGCTTTTCCCATTCCGGTGGTGGATGAGCTGCTCGACGAGCTCCACGGCGCAAAGTTCTTCTCCAAGTTAGATCTGCGCTCGGGCTACCACCAGGTCCGGATGAATCCGGACGACATCGCCAAGACGGCGTTCCGCACCCATGAAGGGCTCTATGAGTTCCTGGTGATGCCGTTTGGGCTGTGCAACGCTCCGGCCACGTTCCAGGCTCTCATGAACGACGTACTGCGCCCTTTCCTACGCAGGTTCGTGCTTGTTTTTTTTGATGACATCCTCATATACAGCACCTCCTGGGCGGACCACCTCCGTCACCTCCGCGTCGTCCTCGCCGTGCTACGACAGCACCGCCTCTTCGTCAAGCGCTCGAAGTGCGCTTTCGGGGTCGACTCCATTTCCTACCTAGGCCATGTGATCTCCGAGGCCGGCGTGGCTATGGATCCTACCAAGGTACAGGCGATCCACGATTGGCCTCAACCCCGCTCGGCGCGCGCGGTGCGCGGGTTCCTCGGGCTTGCAGGGTACTATCGCAAATTCGTCCACGACTACGGCTCCATTGCGGCACCCCTGACCGCCCTCCTCAAGAAGGAAGGGTTCACCTGGAATGACGATGCCACCGCCGCTTTCACTGCGCTCAAGATAGCGATCACGTCGGCCCCGGTCTTGGCGCTACCGAACTTTACTAAACCGTTCATCGTCGAGTGCGACGCCTCCACACACGGTTTCGGGGCGGTGCTCATCCAGGACAAACACCCGGTCGCCTTCTTCAGCCGACCCGTTGCGCCGCGCCACCGCTCTCTCGCCGCCTACGAACGGGAGCTCCTTGGCCTCGTCCACGCCATCCGCCATTGGCGACCGTACCTCTGGGGCCGCCGCTTCCTGGTACGCACGGATCACTACAGTCTCAAGTTCCTCCTCGACCAGCGCCTTGCGACGATTCCGCAGCACCACTGGGTTGGCAAGCTGCTGGGATTCGACTTCACCGTCGAGTACAAGCCGGGCGCGACAAACACGGTGGCCGACGCCCTTTCGCGCCGCGACACCGACGAGGGATCCGTCCTGGCCATCTCCGCGCCCCGCTTCGATTTCATCGCGCGCCTCCGTCAAGCCCAGGACATCGACCCCACCCTCGTCGCCATGAAGGACGAGATCCACGCCGGGACCCGCACCTCACCTTGGTCACTCACCGACGACATGGTAACGTTCGATGGCCGCCTTTACATTCCGCCAGCTTCACCTCTGCTGCAGGAAATCATGGTCGCTGTCCATGAGAATGGCCACGAAGGCGTACAGCGCACAGTGCACCGACTCCGCCGCGATTTCCACTTCCCCAACATGAGGCGACTGGTGCAGGACTTCATCCGCGCGTGTACCACCTGCCAGCGCTACAAGTCGGAGCACCTACATCCGGCGGGCCTTCTCATGCCGTTGCCGGTTCCAAAGGCCGTCTGGACGGACATCGGCCTCGACTTCGTGGAGGCGCTGCCGCGCGTTGGGGGGAAATCGGTCATACTCACTGTGGTCGACCGCTTCAGCAAGTACTGCCACTTCATTCCCTTGGCGCATCCGTACACCGCCGAGTCCGTGGCGCAAGCCTTCTTCACCGACATTGTTCGTCTTCATGGGGTACCACAGTCCATGGTGTCCGACCGTGATCCGGTTTTCACCTCGATGTTTTGGCAGGAACTCATGCGCCTTATGGGCGCCAAGCTACACATGACGACTGCCTTCCACCCCCAGTCCGACGGCCAATCGGAGGCCGCCAACCGCGTCATCGTCATGTACCTGCGTTGCTTCACCGGGGACCGTCCCCGCCAATGGCTCCGTTGGCTGCCCTGGGCCGAGTATGTCTATAACACAGCATATCAGACTTAGCTCCAGGACACGCCGTTTCGGGTGGTGTATGGTCGCGATCCGCCGACCATCCGCTCGTATGAGCCGGGCGAGACGCGCGTGGTTGCCGTCGCCAAGACCATGGCAGAACGTGATGAATTCCTCGCCGACGTCCGTTATCGCCTGGACCAAGCCCAGACGGTGCAGAAGCTCCACTACGATAAGCTGCACCGCCCCGTCTCCTACCAGGTCGGCGATTGGGTTCTGCTTCGCCTCCGTCATCGTGCTGCGGCCTCCCTACCTCAGGCGACCACTGGGAAGCTCAAGCCGCGCTACTTCGGGCCTTACCGCATCACCGCGTTGATCAACGACGTCGCGGTGCGCCTACAACTACCTCCCCGTGCTCGGCTCCATGACGTTTTCCACGTGGGCCTCCTCAAGAAGTTCGTCGGCCAACCGCCGGATGCTCCGCCACCTCTTCCGGCCATTCACCACGGCGCGGTGACTCCCGTTCCGGAACGCGCGGTGCGGACTCGCTTCGCGCGTGGCATTCACCAGGTGCTCATCCACTGGAAGGGCGAATCGGCAGCTTCGGCCACTTGGGAAGATGTCGACGTCTTTCTCGACAAGTATCCCGCCTTTCAGCTCGAGGACGAGCTGCTAGTCGAGGGGGGGAAAGATGTCATGTGGGGCCGCGCCTATACAAGGCAACGGCGCACCCGTGACATCCGCAGGGATGCAATTCGGGAAAGTGGCTAAAATTAGGTAAGAGCAAATCAGGGGAATAAGTTTTAGGAGAGATTTGCTCCAGATTTGTTAGGGCCAATGGCCTATTTATTTACGTGTAGTCTGGATCAGAGGACAGACAAGAAATATTATTTCCTAAATCTCTCTTCCCCCTTCTCTAAACCAACTGGGTGCTGAGGGGAAAAACCTCGCCCCTAACCACGGGTCGCGCCTACGAGCTTCGTAGTCGGGGTCCAGCCACCCTGGGGTTTGACGCCCTTGACATTGGATTAATTGTCCGCAAATTCTGTAGCTGAGAGGTAACTGCAAAGAAAATGTCCGGTCAAGCATCAAGTTCATAGCCTGTGGCAGGCTCTGGTGGGTTCTGGTGCACTTTCACATGTCTATGTCAAGTTTCCACCCCTCCGTTGTGATGTTCCTGAATCAAGAAATTTATTTTACGATGATGGAAGCAAGGTTTTATTTTCTGTAACAGATAATCGGGTAATATACTAGACGGGAATAGCCATCTCCTTCAATAACAAAGTAGATCTTGCTGTCTTGTTTCTCCTGCACTTTGACTTCAGTTGTGGCATTCAAGTAGATCACTTCTTTTACTTTCTACTTATGCTCTTATCCAGTGTTTGATTTTAATCTATGGTCCAGGTCCATTCATGGAAAGTGGCTCCATTTGATCCGTCAATTGCCTCTTCCTGTGATTTGATTGGCTATGGTCCTATCTTGTCTCTCCCTTGATGGGAAATATATAGCTATCCAGCTATCCAGCTATGAAGTACAGATCCTGAACAGAGAAACAAGGGAAACTTTTAGTCAGAAGTTCACACCATCAGAAAGTATTTTGGGGTTCTTTTGGACCGATTGTCCTCTATGTGATATTGTTTTTGTGAAGACGAGGTATGGAATGGATTATATATATAACAAATTGCCCTTGGTAGACAAAAGCACCGCCATGACATTTCCTGATATGACGAAGTTTTTTATCATTAATAGATTTTGTTCAAGGAAGTGTAATTTTTCATCCACTGGTTCACTAGTCGTGAAAAAAGGAGATTTTGCTTTTCTTTTTCCTCGTCAAAAGGATATTATTACAGCTTGGATTAATTACCAACAATTGCCCTTAAACTTCAATTCTCCCTCGACAGACACGCCATGTTTAGGTTCTTCAAGATGCACAATGTCTTGCAACTTTAGAAGATAATTCCTTTTGGAAATGCACTTGTTACATTTTAGCTTCTTTTCAATCATTTGATATGCTTCGTTCTTATACGGCATACATCCAGCAAGACGTGCACATAAGTGATGGTTGAAGCATGAGGAAGAATTTTACATTGTTTTAAATATTTAATGCAGTAATTGATATGTTATCTACAGCGGGCTGGAGCTGTATGTTCATTCATAATTCTGAGTCAAAGACGCTGCATTTGGTGGAGACAAGGAAGCTAAAGTATAAATTGGTATGTCTACACACATGAAAGTCGACTGGTTCTCCTTGCTTCGGGAATGCAATGCAAGACCTTTACAGGTATCCAGGTGTGCTACCAGTTTGTATTGAAATTTTCTATATATGTCTAAAGGTTTCTGTATGTAGAATAGTTCTGTGCGTAGAAAGCACCAAGAAGGTACTGCTGGCCTTGTTGTTTTCTCTATCATGTTTCAGTAGGCTCAGTTCATAGTATCTTTTGACCAATTGCTTTATTATCATTATTGCTTGTTATTCACATTTCCTAGAATTGATTGTCCTCTGCCTCTTTTGATCTTGAGTTTGGTGTGGTGTATATTTTTTCACACTTTTTTAGTGCTCACGGAAATGAATTGTTCCCGTATGCAGTCCTGGGAGAGAAGAGAAAAGACTGAATACTTTTTTTACTAGAAAGAGACATTGGTAGTTGAATTAGAGAAGACAATCTCTTGTTTTCTTCTTGTTCCTAAATCTTTTATTGTTGTTGTTGTTGTTGACATTTTCTTCTCGAAGAAAATGATAAGTTCTTTTCTGCAGCTTTCATCTGCCAGTATCATCCGATTGCCAAAATTTGATATGTTGATGGCAAAAAGTGAGGCAAACCATAAGCCTGTTTTAGCTGCTGCTGACGTCTTCATTGTAACTGTGTCCGTATTGGTAGCATTTGATTTGTTTTCCCCGTGAGCTTTCTTCACTCGTTTTTGCAAATATTAATAGTCAACTTCTTCTTGTTGATGCAGATATGGTAGAATATACTGCATGCAAGTTGATAGAGTTGCAATGCTCCTTCACTTTTACCGGTTTTACCGTGATGCAGTTGTCCAGCAGGTACTCACTCACACCATTTTCATGAGAAAAGGAAATTGGTATTTAATTCTCAGGAGTCTACTCTATGAAAGCATGGCTTTGGTTTGGATGCTGACACGTGACATAATGTGCAGGGTTCTTTGCCAATTTATTCAAGCCGCGTTGCCATAAGCAATGTTGACAATGTCCTACTTGTGCATCAAGTGGACGCAAAGGCGGTCATAATATATGACATCTTTCTAGTTTCACGAGCACCAATATCGGCTCCACTCCCCCTTCTTTTGAGAGGATTGCCCAGGTCGAATAGTTTGGGCTCACGATCGGGTCCAAAGGATGGGGAAAATTCTGTGGCAACCTACAAAAGTCAACAAGAAGCGACCATGTATGGTGACGGCTGGATCTTCCTAATGCCAGACCTTATTTGTGATGTTTCTAATAGACTTTTTTGGAAAATACATCTCGATTTAGAGGTGAAGTTCTCAAACATACGAAAGAAAATTTTCCAACTTAAACAAGCATTTTGAAAATGTAATCACCAAGTCTAATTTACACTTCCTTTTGTCTGCAGGCAATTGCTTCTAGCAATTCTGACGTCTCATTTGTATTAGATTTTCTACAGCGGCGGAAGCTAGAGGCCTGCAAGGTAATTTATGGAGACTTTTGTTTTGAGCATCTTTTCCAAGCAATTTTGGTTAATTGTATGAAATGTGAACTGACTCATTTGGGAATTCGCAATCCAAATATAAGCATAACTGGGAACAATATTATGAAAGGAGAGGCTCCACTGCAGCGGCCATTGATTTATAGAGAATTGAGTTGTCTTTTTGCTTGAATGTTGCAAGAATGTAGCATTATCCTGAATTCACAGAAATGCTGGGATAGTTTGAATTTACCTAGGAAAGCTGACCACCAATGATGTCCTGCCCCTTGGAATTTGATTCACCTCATTGTATTGCAGTCCCGGATTTGGTACATCCAGGATGAGCTTCCCAATACGTGGCTGTATGTGCTTTCACATAACTTGGTGTCCTTGTTTTGAAATTGGCTGTGAGCTTACTCTGACAACAGGCTTTCCTTTTCTCACTGGCTCTCTTAGTCTCTGCACTCTTCTGATTATATCATGGGTTTAATGGAAAAAATTATATTATCTCAGGCTAAGCAGTTATGTTTGGAAACAGCAAGGTTTATCATTCTGGAACGGCGACCCCTGCCAGTGGTTTCCAAGGCCATGGATGTACTAATATCATCCTTCTCCCATTCATTCAAGAGGAGCAGTTACTTCAAAGGAACGAAAACTGAGAAGGCACAACCATCTATCGGGGTCCAATCTTCCAGCCCTGAGTCTGTGGCTAAGTCGAATTCCATCAGAGAACTTGCAGCTGGAAAATCTCCAGAGCAGGGATCTCCATCCGGACATGACGGTGAATCTTTCAGACAGTTGACTTTATCAGATAATGATTCAGATGACAAGGACGTTGTTGATAGTGGGAAAACCACGTGATAATGGCAGTGTGAAAGTATTATTAGATGCTGAAAGATTGAGATCTGGAAGTCTTGGTCTAGCAGAAAGTCCGAGAAGGGGTGAATATCTTAACACGGCTATTCCTCAACCGCAAGAGCCACAGCTTAGTTCACCTGCAATTTCACCGGATGAGATGTTTACCTTTGTTTTCGCACCCGTTGAAGAAGAGATGGCTGGGGACCCATCATACCTGGTTGCCGTCATTGTTGAGTTCTTGCTCAGGTATACTTTGGCCGGATTTGGTTCGATGTTCCTCGGTGTTGTAGGCATTTTAGACAATGTGGTAAACTGATGAAGTTCAGAATTTCATGACTGCTATTGGTTTTATTTGGTGTTTTAGCTTAAGGTTTGGTTAAAGATTTTGTTTGCTTGGCCTTTTGAGTCATCGATTGTATACTTCCCTAACATACGTATTACGTAGTCAATGATAATACTTCTCTCTTTGGCTTGTTGGTCTTAAGCTTGGTGGAAATGTGACTGGTGCCCTTAATTGCAGAAAGGGAAAATAGATTATATATATGTTTTCCTGTGCCTTTTCTGTTTACTTAAATGCTTGGTGAAAGTTAACCTATTCTTTGCTTTTGGAATTGATATTCTTGATTCGTATTGTATGTTAACTCTTTCAGTGCTAGTGTGGAAAGGATTAAAGTGCATTCAAATATCCATGTATTGACTGTCCAGCTACTGGCACGCAATGAGAGATTTTCAGAGCTTGGATTGTTCGTGATAAATAAGGTCCTATATCTCTTCTCCTTAGTCCTATAAAGATAACTGTGGGGCCTTTGACATATGTATTAAGATATTTGATGACGAAATCGTTATCGTCCGCAGATTATTGAGCCTTCAAAAGAAGTAGCCTTTTAGCTTTTAGAGTATGGCAGGCAGAACCGTGAAACAAGGAAGCTGGGTTTGGACATGCTGAGGCAGCTTAGTTTACATCAAGAGTATGTTATATCCATGGTACAAGATGGGTATCTTCTCGAGGCTCTCCAGTATGCTAAGAAGCATAAGGTAAGAATGACCGACGGGTCTGGTCTGTATTTTAGTTGCCCTAGATTATAATTCGAGCATTTGGGTTGTAAAATGGTTGACTCTGGTTACGAATTTGGCTTAAAGGTGACGAATGTGCGGCCCGTGTTGTTTCTTGAAGTAGCATTTGCTTCCAACAACATAGAACGCCTCGCTACAGTTCTGAGATTTTTCTCAGACTTCATTCCAGGCTTCCTGAGCAGCACAGATCATAACACGTACTCCCAAATTCTCAGCGAGATGAATGCCGCGGCCGCAGCTGCAGCAGCTACCTCTGCCTGATGCCTTGAGTTAAACTCTGTTTTGTCTGGGCCACTGTTGGTGCAATTTAGAGCGGGTTACCACACAAATGATCCGGAAACCATATTCTCGTAGCGATGGTTAGGCATGACACGAACACGAAAAAGGTAACTTGGATTAACATAACAGCTAGAGTCACAGGCCTTTGAATCATACATACATGATATTTAAGAGATTGTCCTCCTGCTGGTGACTGTTTCTCATTTTCGAGATCACTTATAAATCTCCTCGATTTCAAACAGTCCTCCATTTCATCCTGTGAAATTTGTAATCCAAAATTGAACATTTCAATACACAACTCAGACAATCGAGTGGATAGAAAAAGCAGATTTCACATATTATTCAAAATTGAATATTTGATCCAACGTCCTGAATTCGACTCTTCATCTTTCCCCGCAAAAGACAGAAAAATTTTGAAAAGCACCAAACTCGACTTCATGCGAAGGAAAATGACTGGCGATTTATTGAAGGTATAATCAAACCCACTGGTGAATTGAAACCCCTAAATCAACTCCATCGGGCCGGGCCGAGCCGCAGCTGGGGTCACGCCCCTCAATACAGAGAAAAGTTTATACCGTTGCTTTTCGCAAACAGATTGTATTCCTCGATGGCGGGAGCATTCTTCCCCTTGCAATCAGGGATGACAGGGTCCACCCGCGGGAGAGCCCTGATCGTCCCTTCCTCAGTTTGTGAGTTTGAGATGGTTGAAAGTCCGACGGGACCGCCAAAATGGAACAAGGAGAAGCTCGAGTCCGCGAAAGGTGATTCTGTAGGCGGTGGCTTGACGGAACTTCTTTCTGCTGGAATAAAGAGTCGCTCTTTCTGAACCTCGTTCGATTCCGTCACGGCAGTTGAGATATGAGTTTCCCCAGTAGGGCTCACACCACTGGGTAGGGCGGCAGGATGAAAAGCTGGAACGGAGATGACACGATATGGGTCCGACGGACGTTGTATTCCGCCATACTGCATGCAGTAGCCTGGACTTCTGTCCATGTAGTGGGGTAGACCCGGATAGAGGTAGTTAGCATGGCAGGGGAATGGAGTCATCATCCCATTGGCTTGGACCGGCTGCCAAGAGGCCAGATTCTGAGAGTAGAACCCCATGGCCGCTGGATCCTGAAATAAAGGGAAATACACATTTTGTCCCTGCATAGGAACGATCCCAGGGTGCTTGGGAGTTCGGACCAGCGGTTGATTCGCCGAATTGATCTCAATTCCATCAAGAGAGAGACCTAAAACGGCTTGCTGTCCCTTAAATGCTTCGTTTCCATCAGAGACTTCTTTTGCCCCCGACTGTACTTCAGCTTCTTCCGAGATGGAATTACTCCTTCTAGCTTCTTTTCTCTCTGCCTTCGGAGATGCTTCCTCAGAATCTGATATAGGTGAGGAATCGGAACTTCCATTATCTGAGGAAGCATTGCTATCCACCTCACTGAGACAAGATGAGTAGTGATCAGAGTTTGAAGAGCTGCTTTTCATGGTAGTGCTGCAAGTATGAGATCTGACTTCCTTGTCCTTAGCGTTGGTGTTATCTTCACTCAGGCAGTCTTCACTGTCAGCACTACCCTCACTTTGATCATCTTTTTGAGGAGGAGGCAGTCCAACCGAATCCCCAGTAGATGGCTTGTCATTATCAGAATCCTTGACCTGACCACTGAAGTTGGAAGAAACCAAGGTGCCATGGGAGGAGTCGGTGTTGCTTTCAGGATACTTCTCCTGAGACTGCATCGGCTCCCAGATCTTCCTAGTCTGGAGTGAATCTCTGGAGATGTTTCTTTGGTTTTTTCTACTTTTCAATCTGCCATTACTGTAGGGGGCTTCATCTACTTGATTATACTTGTCGCCGCAATGGAAGTGATTAGAGGAATCGAGCAACGACTCAGATTTAGTGAAGTACTCGGCCTCAGGACCTAATCTGATGCCTGAAACATGTGGGCTGACCATCACCTGCTGACCATTAATGTCATTGCAGCCACAGGGATTTCCGTTGTACCTATCGCCAATCGTGTTCCTAGAAAGCTGAAACTTGTCGCTGTACTTATGCCCAGAAATCCGAGAATCAGATTTTGGACTATTCATTCTCGAATTCCGATTCGGTGTATGGATGGCCCTTGGCTGGATCTCCACATTGTCAGCTCTGTGATTGTGTGACCCAGATCTGTTGCCCAATGAACAACCTTCAGAAGCAATGGCTCGACATCTGTTGGACCGTTGATCATTCACATTCGGACCTTCCTTTGATTGCCGGAGTATTCGGAAAGAAATCTTTGAATTGTCAGTAGTGCAAGACTTGGCCTCATCTTTCATATTATGCAGATCTACTCCTGAGCTGTCGTTGACTGGGCTTTCTATGCTACTGGAAGGTACTTCCTCTTCAATTTCAGCCAGTTTTGAATCAACGTTACTGACCCAAAATTCTTTGTTCTCATCTCGAACATCTCCAGCACATGGCGATGCTTCTTCGTTCAGGACATCGCCGCCAGTACGCTCATCCTCCAACAGAGCGCCTGTTCTCTCCCTTTCCTTCTCTCTGTATCTCTCTTTTCTTCGGAGCTTTTTCTCCCTTTCTTTAGCTTTTTTCCTCTCCTTGCGCTTTTCTTCTTCGTGTTTCTCTTTCTCTTCTTCTTCCAGAAGCTTCATCTTCCAATAGTCATTGCAGAAAATGTCAATATCCAGCAACAAAATTTACTTAGAAGCACTGCATCAATAGAAGACAATGTACCTGCTTTTCCAAGGTAATGATGTCTTTACATGCGATGTGCACGCTTTCTTCCAGCAATGTTAATGCAAGGCATACAAAAATGCTGTGAGCATTCTGGCGCGCTATTCCTTCTCTGAAAGCCTTCTCAATCTAGAAAGACATAAATGGAATCAGCTGTTCAGAATTCAGAAGCAACCAACCATGACATGCAGCCAAAAGTGTTCGTTTTGGGTCAAAGATCACAGTTTCTTTAAAGGAGAACAAAACATGAGCTTAGAAAAATACAAGCTGAAACAAGGTGGCATACAATGGGACATCCTGTTTGTATCCATTATTTGGTGAATGAGCCGAGCAACAGAATCGCTTTCGACAACAGACCATAAACCAGCGCCGTCCAAAATACTATCTTAGAGAGAGCCGCTGAGTTGTAAGTGCTACTTATCAAGGTCGGAAAGTTCACGGGGACAGCCATAACTCCAAACCCAGACACTTGGTGACCAGCGGAGGATGGTTGCTCACTATACACTTAACACAGACGCAGCCACTGGCTTGGATTCACCAATTAATGCTATTTCAGGAGTAACAAGGGACCACAAAGGAACATGAATAAGTGGGTTCAGCAAGACAATGCTAGCAACTAATAGCATCCTGATGGAATCATATGCCTTATAGGAAGGCCTCCTACATGCATAAGCATTAGGTTTAGTGGACATAGCTATTCATGTTGGATGCTGAACTCTTAGAGAGAAGCCTAAGAGATGCAACTAACTGCAACCCTTTGATTTCACCTATTCTGGACAAATGCAGGTCGTTCTTGCCTAGCTTCAAAAAGTTTACGATCACCCATGTGTGGTGAGAAGGAAACAAGGTAGCGGACAAGCTAGCAAAAATTGCACCATAATATGAGGAAGATCTTATCGTGTTTTATTTTCCACCCGATAGTGTAATTAATCTACTACATACGGATATTCCATGTGGGGTTGTTTTGGGGTCCTGCGAGTTCGTATTGGGGAGATGTAACTGAACAACTATTGCTACTTTACCAATATGATTTACATTTCTACCAAAAAAAAATGAGCTCATTTAACAAGGAGACCTTCATTAACAGAACAGAAAAAAACACGTGCACAATTTGAATCAGCTCCACTGGGTCTTGAACTAGAGCCTAGATCTCATGTCGTTTTTTGATCAATTTCAAAATAGAATTATCCCCACTAACTAATCTCAGAGAATATTACATCATCATACTCAAGCGCATATGTGACTGAAACCATAACTGCAATAGACCCAAAATCAATTTGCAAGGTCACTGTAACTTGCCTGTTCCTCGAATATCGTCATGGCAGCATCAAGAAGAAACTCTCGAGCAAGTTCTGGACTCTTCGCATGTTTCTGAGGACGGGAGCATTCTCCATCTAGCTCGTCCTTATCCTTGTCCATGGAATCATCATCCTAACAGGAGAAGTAGACTTGCATAAAACACAATCCTGTGATGAAATGTTATGGTTTTGAATATGACTATAGAAAGGCACTGCAGCTGAATATATAAATTACCTCTTCCTCTTCTGCTTCCTCAGCAACTTCGAAAAACCTTGTAATACCCTCGCCGATTGTAATTGTTACAAAACCGTTACCTACTATAAGCCTGCTATGTACACATTCTTGTCCATTCAAATTGAGGGCCTTTACAGAAATTTCAGTGCAATGGCCATCATATCTCCAAGCCCTAAGTGTGATAAAGCAAGCATCCAGACCCCCAAGTTCAAGGCCGGTTGCCTTAACGCTTGTAGCAAGTCCCACATTTTCAAATTCCAAAATGTCAGCCTTCCCTTCTCCTGTGCCAATGGCCCACTCAAAATGTTGGTAAGCCCCAAGAGAGTCCACGAACGTATCATGCCAATCAGCATGAACGGTGTCATCAGAAACCTGTCAAACAAACCACAAAAATTAACATCCAAGAAAATTCAACACATGCCCACAGATGAATGTTTATTTTAGGAAAACACTTGCTTAAATTTCTCTCTGTTTCTCTAAAAGTTATTGCTTTTAAATCGTCCAAAGAAACCAGGATAAAAAAGGCCTAATTGTGGCACATATCATGGTTATATAAACTAAAATAAAACAAACCTCGTACTGAAAACCAGTGTCTGCAACACAAAAGCAGCAATTACAGCGAGGTTCTTTCCTCATTCGCTTTAACTCCTTCAGTTCTTTAAATTCACGGATGACATTCTTTCTGCAATCTCTGCAAAATCTTTTGCTGTCAAACCTGTAACAGCAACATTAGATATAAATGATATGCAAGAACAGCAAACTCGGACGTCTCATTTCATAATCCTTAATGCATGTTTGGATGCATATACACACTACACAAGTAATTCGTATAACATCGGGTGTCAGATAAAGAATTTATGAGTTAGGTTCGAAGAACTTCGATTCCTCTACTGGAAGAAGCCCCAAACTTCAGCAATAAAAATTATACCCAAGATGTGAATTCTTTTGATTCAGATTTATTAAAATTGTCCTTTTCTATTAAGAGGAGTTTGTCCCAAGCTAGCAGGTGTCGTGTATTCACCAAAACAATGTTGCATGGTATGACACATTTTCATATTTTGCTTGCCCAAGCAAACAATCGCTACGAGCGTACGACAACATCTTTTGCATCAACTAAGCGGTGAATTACCAATCCTAATATAAGTAAAAGGAAAGAATATCATTCATTATCATTCTTTTTCTAAATGCCAGAATTTATATAATAAAATTTTAAAAAACAGGGAGTCTCAACCAGAATGCTGCTGGATATTACATGGAAATTCACCAATCCCATCACCAACTTCCAAGGACCGGGATTTCTCAGCCCAGACTAAACAGTTCTAACAAGGATTTCTGGAAAGTATCACTTCTAAGTTTCAACAAAAGTAATGTGACATTCGAAAAGTCACATCACTGCTCCACTGTTAGTAAAGAACGACCGAATCATTCTAACATTCAGCTGTTCTATTTCATGCGTAACAATCTCTCATTGTGTTTGTTATCCCAACATTGTATGATGTATCACACAGAACAGATCAAACAAATCACCTGTGGATAAGCCTCTCGATAAAATCTTCCTCCTTCATCCTCAAAAGAGTCTGCCTTGCTTCTTCACCAAGAGCGGTCCAGAAGTCCAATAATGTGTCCCTAGAAAGTCTGGCAGTATGAATTGCACAAGCTTCTCTCGTTCCATGTCCTCTTCCATTAGTAGTTGTGCCTTGGCTTATCCAACCCCGACCACCTTCTCCTCCACATGCATCAGGATAAAGTAACACCCGCTGTCGTTCTCTTGCACGAGCACTGTCGAATACCTGATTCAACAACGGCATCAGCTAACAGGAAAACTTTCCCATGCATGGCAGATAAGCCAAAACTTACAGCTCGGAGAGTGTCAAAGGACTTTGAAGATGAGTAACTCTCCAGAAGGGTTAGTGATCCATCACAAGTCACAGTTAAACCCCCCCAGGGATGCATGGATGGATCTTGTATTTCATCCTGACGACTGTTAGAAATGGTCAATGCACCATCACATTGAGCTTTTGGATAAGCGACTCCCTCGCCAGAAATTCGATATTCTGCTCCTTCCCCCTTCTCGAAAGACTCATCATCCGTGACGATTTGCAGAAACTCTTCTAGAAGCAAGCCATTACACCGCGAACAGTACATGTTCTTTCGAGCTCGTCCGAGAAGCGTCTGTCTGTCGATCTTGAGGAGCTCCTGCCTTGCCTGTGGAGATAGCACACTCCAGAACTACGCCATGGACAAAAACAACAAACCTCGGGACGATCAGTTTCAGACGTGCAAAGGAAACAAACCACACGTCTAACACGGACGCGCAACATCAGGCAGCGGGGTTAAGAAGTCATATGATGAGTCAAAGCCGAGGGCACACCGTCATCAAATATGCAAATGAAAACATTCAGGCTAGCAAATGCATAGACAACCGAACAGCAACACCAACACCGGCGGGAAGTTCACCGGGATAACTCAAAAACCGGCAAAACAAAAACAAAAAACACTGCGGCGCCCCACTCATTTCGGACGTTGAATGAATCGACTCTCCACCGCCGACATCGCCTGGGAGCGCCGTCCTCCTCTGATCAGCAATCCAGACCAATGCAGTCGCATAACACGACAAAATCGACGACGGAAACATGCATGTCGATCCACAAGCACATTCAATTCAAACAGGAAGGACTACCTTATGCAGCTGATTATAGCAGACGACGTCCCTGCGGCTCGACCAGAACTCCTTGGTGGACAAATCTCCACAGTCATAACAACAACAACCATAATTATTATAACTGTAATTACTGTTACTGTGGCCGATGACGCTACTGTCGTCGCTTCTCGACCATCGTCTGGCCCCGCCCTTATTCACATCAGACGATAACGCAGGCATCTCACGCTCCCCCTCAATCGGAAAACAGCGACGGCGGATCAATCCTTAAAGGGGGATCTGGAGCAGGATCAAATCCTGATGGAAACGGGGGGAAGGGACGGATCTCAAGGATTGAGGCGGGGCGTGATCTTGCTGGGACAAAATGTGTGGGATTTTGATTTGACTGATTTTGGTCTTATTTGTTGAGAAATGGCAAAAAGGGACTGGTGGACAGTGAGGCGGAAGGTATGTATTATTTATATATGCATGCGATAAGAATGAGAAAATAATATTTATTAATGGTATCTAATTTATGTTAGGTAGGCGTCACCTTTTTTTAATTAAAAATATTAAAAATTAATACATCGGTAATTATATCAAATTTTGTTTTTGTTTTTTTTTTTTTACACATTCATTGTATTAGACCTCTCAAGATATACAATTACACACACGAGATGGGTTCCTTCCTAGATTAGGGATTTGTTGGATTTATCTATTTTTTTCCTATTTTGACCCTTCTAATTTAATTTACGTGTCACTCTTTGAGTAAATAAATTGGATGAGGTGTAAATGAGTACATCGTGTTTAATCTTTTCCAGAGAAATGACCACATCGTGTCCACATTGTGACTCAAAACTAAACTCTTCATTGTTTCGGGAAATAACTTCTCTGGTGCTTGTTTCTATGGCCAGTGTGATTGGCGGCCGCATCGAGTCAGGCGAACGAAAAAAATTCTAAAATGCCCCACTTTTAGAAAAAAAAAATGAATAAAAACACGGTGGTCGAGAAATTTCCCCTAATTTGGATGAAGTCGTGTTTTTAAAAGACGAGTTTGAACCTACGCCCTCGACTTGTACCACTCAACCATCCGGTCCTTTACATGTCGGATAGACAAAGCCATCTTTTCAGCGAGGTTAAGTCATTTTTCCAAGAAAACGACTTGGGTGCTCCTTCGGGCAAAGTCGAACAACCTAATTTGAGCATTTAATTTTTATAATTAAAACGTTAAGATTTTATCCGATTTTAACATCTTTTTAGGTGAGGTCGCAAGATCACGTATCTCATCGAGCTGCCTCAATTTTAATTTTTAACTTGTTCACAACGACCAATTTTAGAATCCGATTTTGAATCGGGACTTAGTATTTGGTTAATTTTGTTTTCTGCAAAATCACTACAAAGCTCTGTTTCACCGGGCAACACGATAATTTGAAGTCAAACTCCGCAGATGGCCTAAAACAAAAATGGTTTTGGGGACCATATCCGAAAGAAAAGGCGACTCGGGGTGACAGAGAATTTCCAAGGTCTCCCGACAACCTCCGACTTTGTCCATGTCCTCATCCAGTACAGCAATCTGCTGTGAGAGTTGGAGAATTCCGTCGTTTGTCTTCCTGCAGGGGGTGGATTGAGGTTGTTGATGTGCTTGAATCTGTTGACGGCAGCTTCCTGTCAATGTAGGTGAGGAAGATGCTGATAGAGAAGTTGAGTAATGGAGGAGTGTGTGATCACAACAGACCTTATATGGCGTTTTGAATATTGGAATGTGCAGAGTGAACAGCTGAGTGTAATCGTCTGGCTGCACTATGGGTTTTCATTATTTGGTCGATCAGAGGTGGCTGTTGCATGCCCTCTCTCCGTTTCGCGGGTCCAGGTGGATTCGGGATCGGACTCGGGGGGGATCGTGAGAAGGCTGAATTACTCCCTTCGCAGGAGGGCGTCTCGTTCATTTTGTTAAGCGGATCGGGAATCTGCAGCATGTCAACCCAGGCAGTGCTTATTTCAGTTCTGTAACTTTTTTGTTTCGTGCAGCGTAGGATCCCGGAGTGGATCAATGTTATTGGGATGAGCTGTTCCTGATTCTCGATCTTATCAGGGCCCATAAAATCATCTCCAAACCTTTTGGCAAGAGGTTGATCAGAAAAGACGGTGCGGTTTTGTTAACTTGGAACGCCATCGGATCCGAGCCTTGTAACTGGCCTTTTGACTCCGTCCGTGTTCACTTGTTCCCTCGTCGTCCACTACTCGTCGCAGAGAAAAAACTCTGACAAGATCTCTAGGCCAGTACTAGAAGAACGAGCAACGCATCCATTACTCATTGTTTACAAAAAATGCGGCGGCGTTAGTGATACCGCATCGGTGTGTTCAGATCGTCACACATTACGAGTTTTCGCACTGAGTCTGAGTCCCTTGGAACATGAAAAACAATAACCTTGTAGCGAACTCTTCATTACTGACTGGACCATTTATGTAGCCGCGATCAGCAGAATCTGCTTGAGCTGCCCATGTTGTAAGAAGAAAAGGCAAAAACGAACAACAACAACAACAAAAAACCCACCAAAATATTCAATCAAAAATCAAAACTTTTCCCCAAACCCGATTTCCCCCCCGCCCACGGAACAAATCAAAAGGAGAGGACGAAGAAGAAGAAACTTGACGAAATGCCCAGAATTGCTGCCCTTTCTTTCCCTTTCTAGATAGACTTTTTTTCTTTCTCTCACTATAAGCAGCAATGGAGGAAGAGGACAGGCAGAAGTTGACGGATCTGGTGAAGGAGTTGGTCCTCCGACTACTCGACACCGACCCATCTACCCAACTCTTCCAATCCTCGTACCTCTACTCCCTCCGCATCCTCTCCAGCCGACTCCTCTCCTCCCCTTCCCTCCTCGACCCCGTCTCCCTCTCCGACTCCATCAAGCGCCGCCTCGCCTCCCGCGGCAAGTCCTCCCTCGCCCTCACCTTCCACGACCTCTTCTCCCGCTTCTCCTCCCTCTCCGGCCCCGGCTCCGTCAACAACAAGCCCTCCCTCCTCCTCCTCCTCCACATCATCTCCCTCGACCGCTCCTCCTGCCTCGACACCTCCTCCTCCTCCTCCCCCGCAGTCATCTCCCTCCCTGACCCCCTCGAGTGCTTCGACCGCTCTAGGGTTCCCGGAGATAAGGCCCGCCCCCCTAATGGGGTTTTGTTGATCGAGAAGGATCCCGAGAATCTCCGGGATCTTGCGTTCCGGGAGTACGTAGATTTGGTAAGGGAGGAGTTCGAGGTCGCCGAGGAGGTATTGGTCCGGGACGTGTTGTATGCCTGCCAGGGAATCGACGGGAAGTTCGTTAAGTTTGGGAAATTCGAGGACGGGTACGTATTGTCCGATGTTGTTAGGGTTCCAAGGTCTGCTAGGGTTTTGGTTCGGAAACTGTGTGAGTTGGGTTGGCTGTTTAGAAAGGTTAGGGGTTATGTTTCAGATTGTATGGACCGGTTCTCGGAACAGGACGTCGGGACAGTGGGGCATGCGTTTTGTGCGGCGTTGCAGGACGAGCTGTCAGAGTACTATAAGTTATTGGCGGTGTTGGAATCGCAGTTGATGAACCCAATCCCGCCGGTTTCAGAGAATGCTGGGTCTGCAAATTACTTGTCGTTGAGGAGGTTGTCGGTTTGGCTCGCCGAGCCAATGGTCAAGATGAGGCTGATGGCGGTTCTGGTGGATAAGTGTAGGGTACTGAAAGGCGGGGCAATGGCCGGCACCATACACGTGCATGGTAAGCATGGGGATCCTCTCGTGCACGAGTTCATGATGCGGTTGCTCCGACGAGTGTGTTCCCCGCTTTTTGAGATGGTGAGGAGTTGGGTCTTGGAAGGGGAGCTGGAGGATATCTTTGCCGAGTTCTTTGTGGTTGCTCAGCTGGTCAAAGCAGAGTCCCTGTGGAGGGAAGGATACCGGTTGCACATGGCAATGTTGCCCTCATTTATATCTCCGTCACTTGCGCAGCGCATATTAAGGACTGGGAAGTCGATAAACTTCCTGAGGGTCTGCTGTGATGACCGGGGTTGGGCGGATGCCGCGACAGAAGCTGCATCGGCTGCTGGGACGACAACAGGGAGGGGGAGCTTGGGGTACGGGGAAACGGATGCGCTTGAGTGTTTGGTAGATGAAGCGGCAAAAAGAATCGACAAGCATTTGTTGGATGTTATGTACAACAGGTACCAGTTTAAAGAGCATTGTCTAGCTATTAAGCGGTATTTACTTCTAGGGCAGGGTGATTTCGTCCAGTACTTGATGGACATAATGTGGCCAGAACTTTCCGAGCCTGCTAATACTATTAGCACATTCAAGCTCGCCGGATTGCTTGAAAGTGCAATTAGATCTTCGAATGCTCAGTATGACGACCCGGAAATTTTAGATCGGTTAAGGGTAAAGATGATGCCTCATGTTACTGGGGATAGAGGGTGGGATGTGTTCTCTTTGGAATATGATCCTAGAGTCCCACTAGATACGATTTTCACCGAGTCAGTGATGACGAAATATCTGAAGATCTTCAATTTCTTGTGGAAGCTAAGACGGGTAGAGCATGCCCTCATTGGGGCATGGAAGACGATGAAACCCAACTGTATTACCTCCCAGGCATTCTTGAAACTGCAGCGAGCAGTCAAGATGCCATTGCTTTCTGCACTGAGACGCTGCCAGGTTCTGTGGAATGAGATGAATCACTTTGTTACGAACTTGCAATACTACATAATGTTTGAGTTGTTGGAGGTGTCGTGGTCCAACTTCTCTAACGAAATGGAAGTAGCCAAGGATCTCGACGATCTTCTTGCTGCTCATGATAAGTACCTGAATTCAATTTTTGAGAAGTCACTTCTAGGCGAGCGCTCTCAGGCACTTCATAAGTCTCTTTTTGTGTTGTTTGACATAATTCTTCGGTTCCGAAGCCATGCCGATCGACTATATGAAGGCATCCACGAGTTTCAATCCAGGTATCAGCCTCTGTTCCGTAATTACTGTATGACTCGTCTGCCATGTTTAGAGGTCTCTTTTTCTCACTGGTTCTCTGATATATATATAAATAACCAGAAATGAGGAGCGTTCACGGGACAAGAGCAAGTCTCGTAAGCTGAAAAGCGACCCTGATCCTGAATCACGGATTGTTGATGGGAGAAAAGCCCTGACCCAGCGTGCAGGGGAATTTCTCCGAGGCATGCGACAGGATCTAGATTTGATATCCCATGAGTACACATCGTCGCTTGCAGGATTCTTGTCGCAACTGCCCGTACAGCAACACGTAGATCTAAAGTTCCTCCTCTTCCGCCTCGACTTCACTGAGTATTACACCCGGTTGGGCCTCAGCAAGTAGAAAAAGGAAGCCCTGTTGTGCTAGCTAACCAGAAAGGGTGCGGGTCCCGAATTGGGACGAGTCTTTGCCATGGCAGCTGACCCGGGCATGTCGCAGCTATCTATTGGCGAGGTACTTTGGGAAGTATCGACCAACGTATACTGGATTCTGGATTTGTTGTTTTGGTTTTTCACATGATTTTGTATTGTATATGTTAGTTGTGTCATTTAAGGATGTAATATTGATGATAGAGGCTTTGTTTGATTTGGGAAACGGCAGAAGGAGGATTGCTATCCTTCTTTGTGAATGGAGTGGCTGGTCGCTCTCTCATTTCCTAAAAATTGTCGTTCATTGGATCATTGATTCTTACATTAGCAACTGGAAATTGTCAGATTGTGTTCTGAGCTCGAACTTCCCAGTGCACAGAAGAGTTCATGCATTTTCTCATGATGATGAACGTGAATGCACTCTCAAGCAGGTCGGAGTGTGTTCCTTGGAGAGCTTACCCAAGGACACCCTGCGATGGCGAATCTCCATGGGGCGTTGACGTGTTCTGGCGAAGCATATCCGATTCCTACTCGGGAACCAACTAGTATGCTCTCAGGATTCGGACCTTCGAGGATCTCCAGACCACCTAAACCAATCAAAGCACAACTCTGGACATTCAAATTGATAAGGCTAGCACACAACCGAGATTTGTCTACCAACCTGGTGTATAAAGAGGGTGGTTCGACCATTCAGTAGAAATTCCTAGTGCTTGCCCAACCTGCATGGCAGTAATAAATATGCGACATGAAACTCAATTAAAATGGTGGATTATACTTCTCCATTGATCTTCCCATTCCAAGGACGATCGAGGAACAACAGGAAACCAACACCATAAATTACCCAGAAAAGGGGGCTGCTTATTTTCCAATGATCTCATTTTATTAATACCGCAACCCATGATCACACTTGACCTCATTTCTTCGAGGAGTACGACGAAAAGCATGAAACTTATGCAACATTTCCTAGTTTAACTGAAATTCCATGTGCATTTGAGCACATCTATGCCCTACCGCAATTCTCCCCAATGCTTAAAGGATTCACAGCAAGAACAGATCTCGGCCTTCAGCAATAGGCACTCGTCCCATATGAGATGTTGCTGAAGTATATAAATTTTTAGAAGCCGGTTCTCCCCATCAACAGACCGATCAGAACTTAAGAAGTAATCATTTAAGGCATGGATATAAGTCTGATGGGAGAGGAAGGTAGAGGAAAGAACTAGTTGAACAACTTGCCTTGCCGGGACCGGCAAGTAGGACAGGCTCATCGGTGGATTGCCGACGGCGCTTTTGAATTGTTTCCAGTCCTGTAACCACATGAACAATCACAGAAGCAAACCCAACTTAGCACTGTGCTATAAGCAAGGAACAGGGGCACCTACTGAGCAACTGATGTACTATAAATACTCAAATCCCCTAGCTGCCAAGGCAAAAGAGCAACCAAGTCCAAATGCTGGAGAAGACTAAGAAAAGGCAACAATCTATGGGGATAATTAAGCAGAGCCTTCGGAATAGATCAAGAATTACCCATGACAGGAGCACACGAGCGAATCAACACTGCCGCTCCGACTCCCTCCCTGTCCGCGACAACATTTAGCATTGTATGCAAGCCGTAGCAAAGGTACACGTAAGCGTGCCCTCCCGGTCCAAACTAAAACAACACCCGACAGGACAAATTTTCAGAACCATCCGCATCTCAAACCAACAACAACCAGCGACAGATTCTTACGACGGGTGCCGTCCTCGCAGTAACGCCGAATCTACCGTGACAGGCGGAATCATTCGGTCTATACGCTTCCACCTACACAAAAATCGCGAACACCTGAAAACTCAACGAACTGCTATCAACACTCCGGTGATCAGCCGTTCCCCGGACCTTCACCTCGGTTATCTGAAGGACGACGTCGTCCCGCCTGAGGAACTTTCCGAGCAGCCTGGGAGCGAGGTCTAGGGCGTCCACCAGGAAGAACTCCGCCGGCACCAGCGTTGGTCCTGTTAGAACAGGAATTGGGTACGGCGGCGGTCTCATTCTCGGTCTGTTACGGGGACTCACGCGGGACCGACGGATCGTCCTGAGCGAGCGCCGGCGGCCGTCGGAGGAGGAGCCGCTGGGTTGCGGGTCCGAACCGGTGAGCAGTGCGGGTAGCGGCATTGGCCGGATCACCTTCTTCTTTATGCCCTGTTTGGGAGAGTGGAGAAAAGGTTTAAAAAGTCTGTGTTACAGTAACAAGATCGCTGCTGACAGAGGATTTATCGCGAACCAAACAAGCAATAAAAAGCAGGCAAAATATACGATAATATCAAATACTATATCGAAACTTTATGTTTTGTCACTTTCTTTTTTTGCTATACGATATTATCAAAAACTATAGGGTTGTAATTTTTTTTAGCCATTCTCCGACGGAATCTGTCCAATGGCTGATGTGGCTTGACGGAGTCCGTCCAGTCAGGTAATTTATTCCACGTAGTTGCCTTGAGGGTTAAATCCCCAAGTCCAGCAAGTCCGCATTCGCGAATCAACTGCCCGACTTCCCAAACCTTGAGAAAAATCCCAAATTTCTAACCCTAACCCTAAATCGACTGGCCGATTTCCCAACTTCGCAAATCAACGAGGAGCTAGGGTGGCGTGGTGGCTAGGGCGGCGTGGTAGCGAAGGCCTTGCACAGAACAGCTAGAAAGAAAGGTGGAAGAAGGGAAGGAGGTGGTTCGGCAACAAGGTATGGCGACTCGTAACCGTAACCTAATTATAGTGTTTGTAGAGGTTCTGTTAAAAGTTATCGGGTTCGTTTTCTAACAGATATGACGACGAATCGCATTTCGTTCAATCTGCATTTGGGGGGGAGCATGCGTTTAGACGGTATGGGCTCGTATGATGGGGGTAGGGTAGTAAACGTACCTGATGTTGACACTGATCTTCTAGGATACTTCACATTTGTTGCCTTTGGAAAAGAATCTGGGCTTAGTAAGGTTGACAGAATGTGGTATGTATATTCGGGAACCAGTTTGTCATTGGCCAGCAACATTCGTGACGATAAGAACGTGATGAACATGATTTCTAAATGTAGATGTGCTGAAGTAGATACTTATATGGAAGGCGAGGAAAGTTGCGTTGGTGATTTTGCTGGTAATGAGCCAGAATCTAGTTATGAAGTTGATCCGGCTGAATTGGTTGAGGATGAAGCAGAATGTGGTAGGGAAAGAGTTGATGTAGCAGCTGATTTGATGGAAGATGATGAATGTAGGGGTGAAGTAGCTGGGGTAGGAGATGAGCATGTAGAGGTTGAAGGGGATAGAAGTAATAAAGCGGAGGATGAGGTTGGTCAGACAGAAGAGTCTGAATTTAGGGAAGAAACTGTCATGACTGTGGATGAGGTTGAGTCTGAATATGATAATAGCGATGAAGATATTGCCGATGGTGAGGATGATGGTTTAACAATAGGGGAAAGAAGAAAGAAATTGAAACAAGAGTTTAGTGTGTACAATCCAAACTGTGATCACAAGAGTCTAGAATGGAAAGCTGGGATATGTTTTGAAACACCAAGGCAGATGCATCGGGCTGTCCAACAGTATGCAATTGCGAATGGTTTTAACCTTAGATGGAAAAGAAGCACAAAAGATAGACAGGAAGCCATTTGTGTTAAGGGTTGTCCTTGGAGGTTATACGGGTCTTTTATTGGTAAGGACAACAACTTCATGGTTCGTTATGTTTACAACGTGCACAAATGTTGTCGTAGTTTGAGTAACCGTCAAGCAACAAGAAAGTGGATTGCTAGTTGTTTAATGGACGGGAGCATTCGTAGGGCTGGTTTGAAGGCCCGTGAGATTCAGCAGGAATTAATGGAGAAGCATAGCCTAGAAATCCCCTTGATGACAATATACAAAGCAAGTTGGTTGACAGAAAAATTAGAAAATGGCAGCTTAGATGATCATTATAGGGATATCCGACCCTACATTAATGCTTTGAAGCTGAAATACCCTCAGTCTACATTTGAACTCGTCTGTGACTTGACTCTGTCCACTGGCTTGTACACAACGTTCAAAAGGTTGTTTGTTTGCTTTGATGCTTTGCGGATTGGTTCTTAAAAGGGTGTAGACCTTTTATTGGATTTGATGGAACATTTGTTAAGCATAAGTGTGGTGGGATTGTGTTAAGTGCTGTTGGGCGTGATGGGAATGAAGGGATGTTTCCCATAGCATGGGCTGTGGTTGAAGGGGAGAACAATGATTCATGGACATGGTTTCTGGAGATATTGTTCAGATTGCTTGAGGTTGGTCTTGGTGACGGATGGACATTCATAAGCGACCAGCAGAAGGTATGATTTGCTTGCTGATTAATTGGTTTGCTTGCTGAGCTAATACTAACAGAATGTTGTTTTCTATTTGTACAGGGTTTGCTTAATGCTATTGCTAATCTGGCGCCAAATGCTGAGCACAGAAATTGTGCGAGGCACATATACCAGCATTGGAAGGTCAAACACAGGGGCTTGTTCCTCAAAACATGTTTTTACAAGGCTGTCAAGAGCACTAATGAGCAAGATTATGAAAATACTCTTAGGGAAATGAGAGAAGGTCGTGATGGGATGCCTGGATCAGTTGAGGCTGTGGAAGATTTCTTGAAACATGGCCCGCAATAGTTTTGTAAGGCATTTTTCCGAAAATCAAGTAAGTGCTCAACTGTTACGAACAACATGTGTGAGACCTTCAATTCTTATATAATTGCTGCCCGAAGATTGCCTATCATTGACATGCTGGAAAGAATTCGCCGTTTGTTGATGGTACGTCAAGTTCAGAAAAAGAGAATAGCCAGTGGAAGCCATGATGCGTTGCTGCCAAACATCCGGAAGGAAATTGAAGCGCTTAAAGACAATTCAGGTCAGTATGTGGTGCAACCTTCACTGGCTGAACGCTTTGAGGTATCCCTGGCTTCTTATGACAAAGATAGGTACCTGGTCGATTTTGGTAGAAGGTCATGTTCATGCAACTTCTGGGACCTATGTTGTTTTCCTTGCCTGCATGTTATTGCTTGTGTAAACTACATGAAAAGGCAAGTAGAGGACTATGTTGATGATTGTTACAAGATAGAGTCGTATAAGAAGGCCTATGGACACATCTTGGAGCCTCTTGATGGCGTTAAATTCTGGCCGCGAGATGATTTGCCTCCGATCAAGCCGCCGCCATACAGAAAACTTCCTGGAAGGCCAAAGAAGCACAATAGGAAAAAAAGCAAGGAGGAAGACCCTAAAGTTTCATCCCAGCCACTGTTGTCAAAGATGTCAAAACGAGGAGTTGAAATGAAGTGTTCCTCCTGTGGTGCGTATGGACACAACAAAAGGACATGCAAGGGAGAAGGATCTTCGCAGCAGCAGGAGGTTCCTCTATCTCAAGAATCAAGTATGAAATGTTTGTCATTGCAATAAGTGCATTATTCTTCCATTTGAATAACAGCTTCTTGCATTGTTTCAGGTATACGTACACAAGTGACATGCAGACAGTGTGGGCAACAAGGTCACAACAAGAGGACGTGCGCACGTAGAAACAAGACATCACAGCCTGCTGAGGAGGCTGTAGAAGCACCTGATCAGGAAGTTGTTATGACCTGAGGAGCCTGTAGCACAACTGAGGAAATGATGACTTGCACATGGATATAGCAGGCACAATTTTGAGCAGATGCTCTAGGAGCATGCTTTTCTTATGTATTCGGATATTATGTACGTAGTTAGGGATGCTGATCAGGAACTTGTTATGAACTTATTATATGTTGTACAGACTGGTTATGAACTTGGAATGAACTCATGACCTTTTGGTTACTGGGAACTTGTTGTTCACTTGGAAATTCCAATCACATTGAATCTAAACTAAATTACATTGAATCCAACATGACACGCAGAATGTAAACTAAATTCCCATTGAACCAACATAATTCATTCTACACAGAAATCCAATAGCACAGTATAAACCCCAACACTACAACGACAGTGCGCAAGGCAAACAATTCAGCCTTTATCTTAGCCATCTTCAGTTCAATATCTTGATCCTCATGGATTTTAACTTTCAGCTTCTCAATCTTCACTTCCACCTTCTTACTTTGCTCTTCTTTAAATTCCAACTTGTCCTTCAGCAATTTTATATTGTCCTCCATCTTAGTCTTCGATTCAACGAGCCGTAAGATGACTTCTTTTGGCCGATCAGGAAAGTCCTCATCTATCCATTCGAAATAGCCACAGTCATCCTCCTGATAGAACACACACCATCCATTAACAGTCAAACATTCAATTCAGCAAAATAAAGGACTTTCAATACTGCCTTCCATGAAGAACATCGCATGAACCGACGACCTGGATTCCTTTTGCTCCAGGAGGTGTACAAAACCACCCTCCTTCCGTGGAGACAAACACGCCCGCCAATAATCGAGCTCGACAGCCCAGATCGGACTGAAGTTTCGCTGCACCCTTCTCCGTCTATTCTCAGTTGATGGGAAAATGAGCTTACCTCCTTCGCCCTAGCCATACCTTGTTGCCGAACCACCTCCTTCCCTTCTTCCACCTTTCTTTCTAGCTGTTCTGTGCAAGGCCTTCGCTACCACGCCGCCCTAGCCACCACGCCACCCTAGCTCCTCGTTGATTTGCGAAGTTGGGAAATCGGCCAGTCGATTTTGGGTTAGGTTTAGAAATTTGGGATTTTTCTCAAGGTTTGGGAAGTCGGGCAGTTGATTCGCGAATGAGGACTTGCTGGACTTGGGGATTTAACCCTCAAGGCAACTACGTGGGATAAATTAGCTGACTGGACGGACTCCGTCAAGCCACATCAGCCATTGGACGGATTCCGTCGGAGAATGGCTAAAAAAAATTACAACCCTATAGTTTTTTATAATATTGTATAGCAAAAACAAAGTGACAAAACAGAAAGTTTCGGTATAGTATTTGATATTATCGTATATTTTGCCTAAAAAGTATTACTTGACATATAAGAAGAAGAAGAAGATGGACTTGTTCAAAAGGTTTTCTCCAGGCCTGGTAAGCAGTGGCCCATTAAGTAAGGGCCCGACTTTGGAACAAATGTTTAAATCTTGGGCCTATTGAAAAATCAGATCCATCATTCGTGATACCCAAAATAAGATAAATATGATGTAAGGCAATGGGAAAAAGGGATAATGTAAAGAGGGGGTGAACAGACAAATCAAACATAAGAAAATAATGTTTTTTTTTTTTTTGTAAAAAAAGAACGTGTAATCAATCAAAAGGAGTTAGGTAAATCCGTAATCTCCATTCAAAGGAGAGCCCCTGCCCCAAGGAGAGAAAAGTCTCTGTTTTCACTCATTCTTCTTCCTTATCATTATTCATAATCATAATCATTAATGTTGTTAATATATTCAACATGAGCGTGCTCAGATTCTAACCGAGGAAGTCAATTAATGTCGTCCTCAGCATCCCTTACTTAAAACCACTCAGCGATTCCGACCAAATGTTGTGAAACACGAGAGAAAGTAATCATCATCGCCACCCTCTTTCTTCAATAGTTGATTTAACTAATTAGAAAAAAAAAAAAAAAGTAACACGCCCAGAGCATTGGATGATGATGAGCAACGAGTCATGTCGTGTCCATGCGTTATTACAGGAGAAAGTGTCCTTACAATCTCTCGGGTCAATTAAAAAAAAAAAAGAGAGGTAGCATTGGGAAGCAGGAACACATTAAAGACCGACAAAAAACAGTGAAAAGGTTAACTCGGGAGACCATCATTAGTTTAGATATTGCAAAATAACACCCATATCCAAACATATCTCCTCATCCACTAAATCCTAGGTAGTCCAAACCTCCCGACAAAGTAAATACAAACAAAAAAATAATAATAAAATAAAACCAAGAAAAAGATATGAACCAAACAACACGTGCCCACCTCATAACAAAATTAAAAATAAAAAAAAAAAGTAATATATCCCCTGGTCCCAAAAAGAGGACATAATAAGGCAAAAATGTACACAAGATGTGATTGATATATAGGGGGGACGACGACCCCTCCTTTTGACCGAGAAGTCACTTCCCTACATGGTCGGAGGAATTCTGCCCCTTCCCTCCTTGGGCCTGAATCTGCTGCTGGCCCACTGGGCCTCCTCCCCCGGACGGGTAACTCCCGGGCCTCGCCCTGCACACGTTCGCCCTTGCGGCGGTGGCCACGCGCTCGCAGGAGGGGCACATCGTTAGGGTCGTTGCCGGGAGCTGCATGTAGAAAGGAGGTGCGGATTTGAGCGCCCGTAATTCCTGTAGTTCCTTCTGCAACCTCCTGTTCTCTACGGTCAGCGTCTCGCAACACCTCTTCAGGTACTCACAGTCGATCTCCGTCTGCTTCAGCTTCGTCCTGTGTCGCGACAAGGAAACCGGTTACCCCACCAAGTTGTGTCATTATGCGTTCGTATGATTCCGCAATAGGGGGTGTCATCTGATCCTCAAATTGTTGTTACCTCGCTCTCCGATTCTGGAACCATACCTCCACTTGCCGTGGCCTAAGGTTCAACTGCTTTGCCAGAGCGATCTTCTGTTTCTGCAACGGGTTTCAAGAAATCGGACAAAGATCATCGGACTTGGACTCAGAGACTGTAAAGACGGGGTCTTTCATAAGAGCTCGCTTACGGGGTTGAGGGTGCTTTGCTCCTTGAAGCTCTCTTCGAGGAAAGCCGACTGTTCCTTGGAAAGCCTCAGCTTCTTCCTCGTTAGACCGTTCTCATCATCATCACTACCCCGCGAACAGTCCCTGTCGGCGTCCCCCTCCATCTCCGACCTCTTGCTACCGCCACCCGCCAAGGCCATCCCGAACTCCATCAGGAAGGAAGACACCGCGCTGTTGGGGGAAGAGGACTGCGCCGCAGCATCGTCCTTGTCCTCTGCTCCAGTCGTAGGGACTGGAAACCGATTCACGTCGAGGTTCTTCCCCCTTCCGCTCGACGACTCCGGTTCAGACCCGACTGCGAAGATTACATCGGCCATCAGAAATACTTCATCAAAAAAAGTAAATCAATCCATCCAGACACCAGAAAATCACGGACATGCTTCAACAAGAACCGGATTAACCAATTTCAAATCTCAGGATCAAAATTAATGGAATCAACCAAGAAAAAGAAGAAACGGAAAAGATTCAAGGTAAAAAAAAGAGACATTTTTTCCATCACTTTGACCATTCCCGCATGCATTTCCCCCCCTTTTTTCTCATCAAAGCGGTGTTGGTAAAGTAAAAGGCGAAAACTTTCACTAAACCACAACACCAATCCCACCCGAAAAAAGCTTCCTTACGGTGATCGGCGAGCCACGGGAGTGGAAGGTGTGAAGAACCGTTGCCGGGTCTTTCACCGGAGCCGGTGCTACTATTAGAGCTCCTCTGTAACTTCGAGAAAGGTAGGAGATCCAGCTGGAGCAGCGACGACGAATCCGAAGAACCGCAAACCCCACCGCCGTGGCATCTGTCGTTCACGGGTTCCCCCGACTTATGTGTTTCCGAGGCCGAACAACCCCTCGCAACCCCGCAGGATCTTTCGTTCACGGGTTTCCCCGGCTTAAGGGTTTCCGAGGTTGAACAACTCCTCGCGCCGCCGCCGAGGGCCAAGCCGATGCGGAAGTCAAGGGCGGGGGATGGTTTTTGGGTCTTTGAGAGGAAGGAGGGGAGGGACTGGGAGGAGTCGCCCAAGCTCAAAGCGAGCTCCATCGAAGAAGAAAGGAAAGCAAACGAAAAGGCAGAATGGACAGACCGGGGGGTGGGAGGGGGGAGATTTAGGGAGTTTTCAATGTAAGGGGAAGAATCACAAATTCTAACTAAATATTATTTTTTTAAAATATATATTTTTTAATAACATTAGGTAAAAAAACGTAAATAAATTCTGGTTGGTGCAAAAAGGAGAGATTGATCGACAACATCACCGGGTTTGACAAAAACAAAAACATACACGTGAAAGTGTAATAAACGTGTTCTCCCCCCTAATCCTGCCTTAAATTCAATAACAACATATTATATTATTACCCACCACCTTTCAGGACATTCAACTATTCCATCCTTCCCTTCTTTTCTTTCCAAAGAAAGCATCATCTCCTTAAAGATGGTCGCGAAATCAGGTGTAGTCAGTTAGTAGTCCCCCCCCCCCCACCCCCCTAAGGCGTCGTTGGTCGACTCCCCCACCCAGTTCAAACAATTGACCGCCCATGTGAACTCAACACGTTTTAATTTCAAACCAATCATAATGTCTCCTGAGAATAAAAATGATGTCGAAGAAAATTTCTTATATCTGTTAGAAGAGGGAGGGACGTGGGCAGCGTGATGATTGTGGTAATATGAGGTGGGTGTTAGAGGGTGTGGTGTTGATGATGATGATCATAATGGGCCTATAGATTGATGATGAAAAAAGTCATGGATTGGATTTCTCCTCCTTTCCCAATTCTCAATCTGATCATCAGATTGTAATAAGAAGCCCTCCCTCGTCGGACAAATCTGATCATAAGAATGTCATCATTTAGCCTCCAACAACCCTACACTACTACTTCCCCTAAAAGAATAGAATGAAACGGAGGGCTTGGGAAGAAGAGGCCAACCTAACCCAAACCCAAAATTAACTCTCGCCTTCTCTCTTTTTTCTCTTTTTTTTTTTTTTTTGACCTTTTGGTTACTTCGCTCAGTTTCCCAAAATAATAATAATAATGGGGAAATAATTCACGTTGTTATTATTAAAGGTTATTGTTATTTGGATGGAAGGGTGGGGAGGAGGAATATTGAATGTAAGATTGTGACAGGAGAGAGGGGGTTTTGAAAAGACTGATAAAAATAAAATGGAGAGACATAAAAGGGACCCACAAGGATCAGACAACAAATAAATAGATCTTTTATTTAATATCCTTTTCAAAACGAATCCTGGAAATTGTTTTTTTTTTATAAAAAAAAAAAAGAAATCGGAATTTTGACGAACCATACATCCGTTATGGTGTTAGTAATATTTGTACACGACAAGACAGTCAAAAAAAGTAGAAGGAGATGTTGACCGAAATCATAAGCGTTTTTTAAGGGCACCCCTCCTCCTTTATTTTCTATATTCCTTTTTTAATTTATGGGTTAGCAGAACAAACTTTTACTATTCCAATGAAAAGTCCTTCTAAAAGTATTCGTGATTTTTTTTATCTAACTCTTTCTAACACCCAATGTATTTTTTTGAAATACAGTCTTGATAATTCAGTCTTGAAGCACATTCATTAGGGCCGTTTAGACCACCCTTACAATCGATGGGATAAATCAGGTCATTAAAAATTGAGGGTATAAATTAAAATCTTCTCGTGAAACAAATATCTTTTAGGAGTAGAGGGACGAGGAGGATGGGGGTGATAGTGAGAGACCCAAACTTAGTGCTGCTTTTGGGACGATTAAAATCACTCAAGTGTCATGCCATCCACCCTGAGTTTTGTTTTGAGTCTCGATCCTTTTTAGCTCTTTCTCGCGTTTCCAAAACACCTTTTAAGTCTCGCATTCTCTGTCAAAATTAATGACATTTTTTTTTTAAATTTCGCCAATTTTAAAATTGCGAGTACATTTCTAATATGGTCGAATCTACTTTACACGTGCCCATGTCCTTGGATAATTAAATTTGTTCGTCTCTAATTCTTTTTTTTATTTTTTTTTCTTTTTATATAAAGGCATTGAAGTCATGTTGTGAAGGCAGATGGGGAAAGGGAGGGTTAAGCGGCGAATTGATATATGATAAGATATGATTTTGATTGATGGATTGATTTTTTTTTTTTTGGGGTTGGACTTGGAACGAAACAAAACAAAACAAAAAGTAAAATAATAATAATAAGTAAAGAAGAAAGAATTAATAAAAAGTACAGAAACAGACAAAGTCGAAATCTAGCGTGTTTCGTCCATTTCTCTTTCTTAAAATCTCTGATATTAATTTGACGGAGTGGGAGGGAGGGGGGGGCTTCGGTTGGCATTCTATTCTACGACCAACCATATCCTACTCTTAAAATCATTAAAATAATATTAATTGTTATAGTAAGGAGTACTAGGGGGTGGGTTGTAGGTGTTCAAAGGGGGAAATCATTGCCTCCCAACAACTCTGCGGCTGCTGCTCTGCTTTCTCCCTCCATCGACCTTCCCCCCCTGCCTTTCTGGCTCAGAGCAAGAGGGAGGGATGGCTGCAGCTGCTCCTGCTCCTGCTACTGCTCCTCCTCCTGCTGGTAGTAGCAAATTGAAAGGAAAAAGGTAGTCGCTGTCCTAAGATTTGCCTATATTATCATTTAGCCTCCTCCTAGACACACACACACACACACTAACTGTCACTCCACCTCCACCCTACTTTGTAGTAGAAATCTTGGTAGCATCCACGAATTTTCACTCACCCACCATGAAATAATCAATCACGAGATAGACAGGGAACAACACAAAGCAACAAACAAAATTCAATCCCCATCCTCCTCCTCGTCACAAACCCCAAGGGACTTCATATCCTCCCCCTCCTCCTTATCATTATTATTATTTTATTTTTAAAATATTTGAAGAGACCAGTCGGAATACCAACTGATGATGAGATGAAACCCCCCCGGGTCATAATTAATCAATCACCGGTTCATTTCCCTTGCTTGGTTCGAGCATTTATTTTCTGCTCCGTGGTCTCGCGTGCGAGATGGGTAGCCCCGGCTGGGTGGGCGTGTATTCCTAATTTTATTTTATCTGTCACCCGATGACATTGGATTTATTCAATTGGTCTCTTGTTTTATTTATTTATTTATTTCAATGTAAGAAGAGAGTTTGTTTTTTTAGAGGAGGGGAGGGGGATATATATTCGTGAATAAAAAAATAAATAAATTCTTTTCTTTTTTAATATTCTTACCACCACAACCTCATCCCCCTGTATATATATATATATATATATAAAGGGGGGGAGGGGTGGCGGGGGGAGAACAGTGACGGCACGGGGGAGGGAGACAAAATCAAATCCCCCAACCCACCCACAATCATTTGCATTTTGCCTCCGCATAAAAACAGACTTTTAAATACGACAAACATATCATCCCCCCCTAAACTCAAAATCCCCAACTCATTCCGTATCCTCGGATTATAAAAATAAAAAAAGGAATCACTTGTTAATCATTTTGTTACCAGATTCCCGCTTATATATATTATACACACACACACATACATACGTGGGCGTGCATGTGGTGGTTGTTGGGGGCATATTAATTAATGGTCGGGAGACCGAATTGGGGTCGCTGCATTTAATGATAAACAAAGGAAATCAAAATGAAAGCGAGAATTTTATTCAGGTCACGACGATGAGAAGAAGAAACCGGACATTATTCATATTTTGAATTCATTCGACATTTTTGTCTGTCTTGTCTTGTGTTGTCAGTATTTTTTGCCTTTTGGCACAATGAATTGTCGGGTCGTTTTCTACCCGCTCACCTGACCCCTCCTCCCCCTTCGCTGCTACGTACGTATCCACGGGACGACAACCACCCGGTTTGTCGTCCCTTTCACATATATATATAACAAAAAGGAAGATGAACAGATGGGGTGGGGTAGCAGCAGCATTTAATGTGTTATGTTCTGATACGTCGTCGTCTCCTCGTGTCGTCGTGTCACCTTCACGCCCACACCCCACCTTTGCTCGTGCATTGCTCTCTCTGCTCCTCCGATCACCCACACGTCCCGACAATCCTCCCCTCCCCCACACCATCCACCCATATTCAGTCTGCCAGGAGTCATCATCTCGATATAAACAAAAGATAGATTGATTAGTTGTTTTCTTAAGGGAGGGTCAAAGAAGACGGATCCAGCCCCGTCATGATTAATAATTGCTAATTTCACCGCGCAATCATCATCCCCCCCTTCTCATCGTCCAAAAAGATTCGCTCCCTCCTCCTCCTCCTCCTCCTCCTCCTATGCCTTTATCTCTCACACGCGCGCATACATGTCTTTAACAGTAACACAAGGAGGTTTAACTAAAAATACAGAAAAATTGGTTCCTTTTACCGTGTTCATCTAATCCAGTGGTTGGGATCGATCGAGAGTGATAAACATCTCGAATCACCACCACCACCAAGAAAGAGATGAGAAAGGAATACCAGAAGAGAGGAAGTAGGAAGGCTGGGGGTGTTACGGAATGTTGTCTTTTGAACAAATGATTGCTGATTTCGTGATATATAAAATTTTAAGCTGCTTTTGGGCATATGGCATGAATGATGTCATGCCAAGGAGTGTGGGAACATACTTATCACGCAATCCCTGAATTCAGAAGGATCCCTTTCATTTTCATTTTATTTACATGTCAAGAGACTTTACCGGGATACAATGATTATTATGCAGAAGAATAGTTTCCTTAGTTAGGGAGGGGTTCATGATTATCGTTGTCATTCCACTTCTCCCCGGTCGTCATCCTTTTCCTTTCTTTTTTCTATTTAATTAGTATGTTGGATTTCACAGTGTGTTGAAGTTGATCGACTGTTTTAGAAAGGAATGATGGGAGATGATGATGAGATTCCTAGATTAAAATGCTCGACTGTTTCATTGACAGGCTTATCGAAAGCGTTGGTTGTTGTCTGTCTTCTTTCTCCCCTTATGATTGCAATATTTTTAAAACTTCTTGATGGACAAAAATCCAAAACCAAACATCCGGAGGCATCCTAAGAATATCTAAAAAGAAAAGGTAAAAAAAAAAAAAACGAAGGTTCAAAAGGTGCTTCTAATGTACACCACGTCTCTCTTTGTTTTCTTCTACAAAAGGAAAGAAAAGAGGAAAATGTTATTATGGAGTAATCATTACTCTTTAAGCTTCGGATAAAAAGCACACTTCCCTTTGGGTCACACCCCAATTATCACGCTCTCCATGGTAAAATTTAAAAAAGTAACTCTTTTTTAGAATTCAATCCTAAAAAAAAAAAAAGAATAGAAAAACCCGAATCGCTTTTGTGATTTTATGGAATTTCTTTTCTTGAAATACTATTCCAACAATTAATTTGTTTTCTTTTTAAATAATCGACACGCGACGAGTAGGTCTGTTAATGAGTCGGGCCGGGCTCAGACATTCCCTACCCGAGTTTGGCCCGAGTAAAACTTTATCAGGCTTGAGCCTGAGCTCGAGCTTGATCGGGCTTTATATAGTTAAGCTCGTGCTTGAGCCTGTTTAAAAATTTTCAGACCGAGCCCGAGTCTGAGCCCGCCCTGAGCCCGTTTAAGTTTTAACATTGAACAAAAATAAAAAATCATAACATTCAGAAATATTCCTCGCCCCGACAATGTCCCGGCAAATCCAAATTGAAACAAACAAATTATTCATCATATTCAAGCTTCTACAGTATATGAAGAAGATGAAGAGGCAAACATGATGGAGAATTAAGCCCAGGGAAAATTTCAGATTTTTTAAATAATTAATATTTATTATAATTAATTATTTATTATAATTATTGCCAGGCCGGGCCAAAAACTGTTTGTCGGGCTAATAAATGAGCCCGAACCCGGCTTGATTTTTAAAGAATAAGACCCGAGCCCAGATCCGAGCTCGCAAAAGCTTGAATATTATCGAGCCGGACTCTGACTTTTAGTCGAGCCGGGCCGAATAGTTCGCAAGTCGGCCCGACTCATTAATACCCCTAGCGACGAGTAATACATAGGTCTCCTTTGTCAAGAAGTACTCGGTCCGAATATAATCTCATGATATTTTTTGAACGAAACGAGGAAATTACGCTTCCTGAATAAAAAAAATTAGTAAAAATTCAAATTTTAATAAATGATTATCTACATATATATATATATAACATTGAGAACAAAGTAGAGGACCAGCCCTTCCCTTTTTTACCGTAACTATTTATTTCTCTAACCAAATCTCCCCAATGAAAGAAAAAAGGCAGAATTTATCTATTTATTTTTAAATTCCGGGCAGATTCAGATCGAGAAACCTCTCCTCAAAATGACACCAAGTACCAAGCCATTTTGAACAACAAGAGGAACCAGGCTTTCCCTTTCCTATATATATGTACGTACACAACATCGCTATTGGAATCAAACATATTGCTAATTACATATGTTCCAAGCACATGATAATCTTACGGACGACGCCAAGAGGTATACCAGGAATCACTAGCATTATAGAGCAAGGTATGGTGCCTAAGATGACCAACCATGGCGATGACGAGTGTGTATTAGGGTCATCGCAAATGATCTGTTCAGAAGACACAGCTTCTACTCCATTCTTCGCCTCCTGGGCGCATGAGCGTTGCTGCTGTCGACATCGGAGGCCCTTGCAGCATTAGTCCTCTGCCTGGAAGTCGAAGTCGAGAGGGACGACCCCATGGAGTCGATCTCCACGGCAGTATCCAGCAGATTCTCTGAGTTAATCATTGCAGCTATGCTTGAGGAGGAGTCTCGATCGTTTACCAGAGGAGGCTGGCCGTCGGTTCTTCCAGCCACGTGACCTCTTCCGTGAGGTGGACCGACCGGCCTTTCTGCAGCACTGAACGTGGAGCCGTAAAGGGGAAGTACGGGAGGGTTCCTGTGAGACCGTGATCTCCTCAGCAGCAAAGAGTGGATGTGGCGTGCATTCCACCACTCAGGGCTACCGCCATCTATTTGAGCATTGTTCGGGGGATCATCCATTGCCATGTCCAAGTCCCGATCCCTCCGCAATCCCCGAGATGTCAAAAGCCTATTCAGTGCCGGACCATTCCGTTCAGTCAAGTCATGACCATCACTGGGCTCAGGAGGCTGACTCAAGGCAGGGGCTAGGTCGGATCTATTGTTGAGTTGCCGAATTACATCCTCCATAGGGAAGTGCAGAGTGGTCCTCTGAACTACTTGCCTGAAGCTTTCCGCCCGCCGTGCGGGAGGCCTCGTAGGTATCTTTGCGGCCAAGTCTTCTTCGGGCGGCTCGGAGACAGAATTCCCACGACCATATATAGGAGTCAGGTTCTTGATGGTAACCTCTCCCTTACAAACGGGACATTCCTTCATGTCCGAGTGAATGTGTATCCACCTGTAGAGGCAAGGCCAACAGAACAAATGACCGCAACAAGTAACCACAGGTTCTCTAGCCATGTCCAAGCATATATTACAATCGAAGAAACCACCATCCTCATCGCTTTTCTTGTCGACATCATCCTTCTTCTCCTCCGATAGGGAATCCATGGCAACGCCACCACCACAATTATCAAGCACTTTTCCTCCCTCATTCGTGCTCTCCCTTGGAGCCACACTACCTTCGCCGGCCTGCACTACCGGATTACCATTAATCACCAACTGATTCCAGTCCATTGAAATGCTTTGAGCCTCGGGCGGGATTAGGAGACGCCGCCATCTCCCCCGTTGTCGAGCTCTCCACCGAGTCGCTTCCCTGACCCTGACAACCCTCCTGTCCATCCAACCGTCCAAATCCACCACTTCAGTGGCTACCCTATCCGACCCTTGCTCGGGGATGGGACCCAAATTCAAATCAAGGTTCATCGCATTGGCAGTCTCATCTCCCATTGAATCTCACCCTGCGCAAACCGGACTCCCTACAGATCAAGATTCTGCCATCAGTACCATCACGGATCACAAGTTCAACCCACAGCACAAAGCTCACATGTTTGAGCACAAACACAGGTAAACATCAGACCTTATGCCTAAAAGACAAAATTGAACCGATCAAGCTCGTTGAGGAAACCCCAAAACTAACCTCAATCTAATCGAGCATGAGCGATGGCCCCGCGATGAAAACCCTAATCACCACATGCAGAATTCAGGGCAGCCAACCGGAGCAGAACAAAGGAATAATCGGGGAACAGGAATCAAGACTCGAAATCAAGCCAGCCTGGCAACAAAATCATCGATCAGGAGGGGGAACGGAAGCGAACGATCAAGCCAAGAAACCTCCGAGATCACTAGCACAAGAACCAACTGCTCCGAAAGTCCCAGAGTTTACCTCGCCTGATCGGGACCGTCCGACTTGCCGATTGCCGGGTTTTGCTTTTGGGGGTTCTAGGGAAAACGAATATCCGATCGAGAATTAGAGGAGGGGGTGACCTCGTTTCCGCGAAAGTAAGTAGAAACGGCGAGGCTTGAGACACCCAGAGAGAGAGGGAGAGTGCTTAGTGTGTGCGTGTCGGGGCGCGTAGAAAACGAGGGAAAGGATCGGACGGGGGGAGAGGAAGATGGAGTTGTCCGGGCGACACGTTGAAGGTTGGATCGGATGATGGAATCTCGAACTCAGGCTCGTTAACTATCGAATCAACCAAGCATAAAATAGCTCAGACTTGTGCTGTCCAGGCCCAGCTCGGGAAACAGTGGCCGGATCCATTCGACAACCTTGCGAGATCTCGGTCATGGGCAAACTCCAAACGAATGGTATATATGAATCTAGGTAATATTACAAGTTTTACCTTCAAGCAAATGTCATTTCCTTGATCTGGACCTCAGCTGCCAACTAACTCTGTCATCATCCTGATTAATTCCCTACTGCCTTTCGAACCCGACAAACACGATGATGACCAAACTCGATCTCGAATAGCCGAAAATGATTCAAATCTGATCACATTAATCATATATCTCTTTTTCTATAACGAGTCTGCCTCCAGAAAACCAGCTGGCCCTTGAATGGCCTGAATCTATGGTTTTGTCTGAAAAAAGGACGGCAGAGATTCGTTCCCAGGAAGGGGCCTTCGCCTCCACAACCACCTGTTTATTTAAATGTAAAACCGAACAGCGCGCTACGCCCTTCCCGTGTCGTTAATTCCCCCTCTTCTTCTATCGTTGCGGCAGAGATCTGATCCGGGAAGACGGGCGTCCGTGATCTTATCCTTCCGGTTGATTCTCCGAGGTTAAGCGATTGTGGGTTTGACTGGATTCGGTGGCTTCCTTCCAAAGTTTTGATCTTTCCTGAGGGATCTGTGGGGTGCCTTGTTTTGTGGATCCGGGATTGATTTTCCTTATACGTTGTTGTTGTTGGGGGCAAATCCTTCCTGATTCGTCATCCAGTTGAATGATTGACGCGGGTTTGGTGTGATCTGCAGATTTTGATTAGAAGATGGCGGATAACGAGGATATTCAGCCTCTCGTCTGCGACAATGGCACCGGAATGGTTAAGGTACGGCGTTCGGGATTCATATTAGCATATGTTATGTTAAAGCCGGTTCGGTGCAATGGTCCGAATAATGTTGGTTTGATTGTTTGGCTTTTAACGATCGCAGGCTGGATTTGCCGGGGATGATGCTCCCAGGGCAGTGTTCCCTAGCATTGTTGGTCGTCCACGCCACACGGGTGTGATGGTCGGTATGGGGCAGAAGGATGCTTACGTTGGTGACGAGGCTCAGTCAAAGCGAGGTATCTTGACCCTCAAGTACCCGATCGAGCACGGCATTGTCAGTAACTGGGACGATATGGAGAAGATCTGGCATCATACCTTCTACAACGAGCTCCGTGTGGCCCCCGAGGAGCACCCTGTTCTGCTCACAGAGGCGCCTCTGAATCCTAAGGCCAATCGCGAGAAGATGACCCAGATCATGTTCGAAACCTTCAATGCCCCTGCAATGTACGTTGCCATCCAGGCCGTGCTTTCTCTATACGCCAGCGGCCGGACGACCGGTATTGTCCTCGATTCCGGGGATGGTGTCAGTCACACCGTCCCGATCTATGAAGGCTACGCTCTCCCTCATGCTATCCTGCGTCTTGACTTGGCTGGCCGTGACCTCACCGACGCCCTCATGAAGATCTTGACGGAACGTGGGTATTCCTTCACAACAACGGCCGAGCGTGAAATAGTGAGGGATGTGAAGGAGAAACTGGCTTACATCGCCCTCGACTACGAGCAAGAGCTGGAAACAGCGAAGACCTCTTCTGCCGTAGAGAAGAGCTACGAGCTTCCAGACGGGCAAGTCATCACCATCGGAGCAGAGAGGTTCCGCTGCCCTGAGGTGCTCTTCCAGCCGTCCATGATCGGGATGGAATCAGCCGGCATCCACGAGACGACCTACAACTCCATCATGAAGTGCGACGTGGATATCAGGAAGGACCTTTACGGAAACATAGTCCTGAGCGGGGGCACGACCATGTTCCCGGGCATCGCCGACAGGATGAGCAAGGAGATCACGGCGCTTGCCCCCAGCAGCATGAAGATCAAGGTGGTGGCTCCCCCGGAGAGGAAATACAGCGTCTGGATAGGAGGCTCCATATTGGCGTCTCTCAGCACCTTCCAGCAGGTAAATTTGCCTTATCAACCTGATCTTACACGAACTCATCCATCTACCAAACTCGAGGCCTTTTGGACGCTAACACTGAAACCGGTGCAGATGTGGATAGCAAAGGCGGAGTACGATGAATCGGGTCCATCCATCGTCCACAGAAAGTGCTTCTAATTGCACAGAGAGCTGGTTCGAGATTGTTCCTCATCCGCAGTTAACTTTTATTCCTAATCTTTTTTGGTGATAATTTGAAGAAGAATTGAATTTGGATACGGTTGTTTTGTGTACTTGTACTTACTCTTGTTTGTTTCTTTTTTTTTGGGCTTTTCATGGTCAATTAATTGTTAAAAGAGCAAAGCAAAGCTTGCTGCTTGTCATAACTGAATTATTATTATCATCATCATTATTATCATCATCGTCATTATTATCATCATCGTAATTATTTTCTCGTATATGAAAATTCTATTTTATTTAGAACCTAATATACTTGGTAATATTCTTTTTTTTTTATTCCTTTCCATTCACTTCAATCAAACGTATTTTCATCCATTCTATTTTTTATTTTTTTTAATTATTTAAAAGATTTTTAGTTTGAATCCATATCCATATTCAAGTGTTGAGTTAATTTATATTTATCATAACACTAAATAACAAAATATTAAATAAAAAATGATCAACGTTTCTTTTAATTGACTAGAAATGATTTTGTAATCAAGCTTTATTGACTTTATTTCCATTTGAAATTTTATTTTATCGATATGGGCACGTACAAAAATTAATAATTTAGTTTAGGCAAGATTATCGATGCGGGTCGCACTATTCTAACCTATCCAAACCCGACCCGAAAGTTTAGCCAATACCGGCAAAACGGGATCAATATATATGCCATGTCAGGGAATCGGATCGAACTTTCAACTATTGGATCGATATAATTTGGTATAGTTGAGTAGAACTGTAAATAGTGAGATGTAGGATCGAAATTTTGTAATAGGTGGGTTCGGAATTCTGACAACCTTTGTTGGGGATTACATATGAAAGGATCGGATAGGAAGAGAGAAGGTGTTAGCAGAACGTAGTTCTATACTACCGACGATCTCCTGTAGGATAGAGAAATCTTCTGTACAGCTGCTGCTCCTACGGGATGAATATTTGGTGGAGTTTAAGTGTTTAGGCTGCAAGCTATTTTCTTTTTCATTTCTTTCAAATGATTACACGCTCCGTTATACATAGGGAGAAGTAAAAACTCAAATGATAGTAAAAACCGCTACCTTAAATAACATATTTAATGGTTTACTTAAATGCTCCACTTAATGACATTTCTGTTACTAATATTGCATTGAATTTGGATCATAAATTACCTTCAATACTCTCTCTTAATTTATGATCTTCAACTAGTCTTTGAAAGTCTCGAACTTCTCCGAAGACACTGCCTTAATAAGAACATCTACTGGTTGATCACGGTTGCTGATGAACTCTAGAAGTATCTCCTTTTGCAAAATCATCTCTTTGATGAAATGATGACGAAGTTCCATGTGCTTCGACCTTACATGGAAAACTGGATTCTTGGTCATAGCAATTGCAGATTGGTTATCACAAAAGATTGTTGTTGGCTCGTCCACCTTCTGTTGTAGCTCGAGACGTAACATTGTGAGCCAGACAGCTTTCCTTGTCTCATTTGTTGCGATGTACTCAGCTTCTGCAGATGAGAAAACAACGATGCTTTACTTCTCTGAACTCTATGAAATGGGCTTTGTTCCAATACAGAAAAAGTATCCTAATGTGCTTCTGCGATGATCCGGGCTTCCTACCCAATCAATTTCAACATAACCCACTAGATCATCCTTCTGCTCTTTTGTATACTTCAGTCCGACCGTCTGTGTGCTTTTTGAGTAGCATATAACCCTTTTTGCTTTTGTGAAATGAGTTCCATTTGGGTTACTCATGAATCTAGACAGAAAACTCATAGAATGAACAATATCACTCCGAGTGTAAGTGAGAGATAAGAGAACCCACCAGACTTCTGTATATCTTCAAGTCAAAGCCTTCCGTAGAATATTCCTTCCGTAGTTTTCATTGAGTGAATTGGAGTAGAAATTGGCTTTGCAATTTCCATACGAATTCAAAGGAACCGCTATATACTTCTCCTGAGAAATGAAAGTTTCTCATTTCTTCAGCTTCACTTGAAATCCGAGAAAGTACTTCATCAAGCCAGATATGTCATCTTGAACTCTTCCATCATGACTTCCTTGAACTTCTGCAGCAAGCTTCTACTGGTGTTAGTGTAAATCAAATCATTCACATGAGACATGCTATTAGAAAATTAGAACCAACCTTTTGTATGTATATTGAAGGTTCTACTAAGCTTCTAGAGAATCCTTTCTTTTGTAGGTAGGAATCAATTCTGCAATTTCACGCTCTTGGTATTGCTTCAAACCATACATAGCTTTATACAATATCTAGACTTTGTCTTCTGTGCCTTTCATAACGAATCTTTGTGGTTGCTCAACGTAGACGTCTTCTTCTAGTACTCCATTCAGAAATGCTGACTTGACATCAAGCTGGAATATTTCAACCTCATTTTGTGTTGTAATGGCTAGAACAACACAGATTGTTTCCATCCTTACTACAAGGGCAAAAGTTTATGTAAAATCAACACCGGGCTTCTGTGAATAGCCTTTTGCTATGATGCGAGCTTTATGCTTCTGCGCCATTCCATCTTCGTTATACTTGGTTTTATAAACCCACTTCAAGCCGATAGCTTCTTTTCCTTCTGGAAGGTCGGCCAATGATCATGTGTCATTCTTCTCTATTAAAGTCATCTCCTCATTCATTGCATTTCTCCATTTTTTTCTTTGACTGTCTCCTCAAAGTTCGGTGGCTCAAATATAGCAAGGGCAAAGTTAGCTTGCTAATAAATTTCAGTGAAAGATCAATACCTCCTTGGTGCTGTATCTCTAATTAGACCTTTTGCTTTTGGAATGATTATAGAGGAACTAGCTCCTGTTGTTCTGATGAGATTCTGTACTATAATTTCTGTTGCCGCTTTTGTTGTTCTGATAGGGTTCTTTACAGATGCTTATACTACTGCACCTGTAAACTGGAACATCTAAGTCATATAAGACTCTACCTGCCACTTCCAAGCTGCAAGTTCATCAAAGATAATATCTCTCGACAGAACTAACTTGTCAGTGTTAGGATTATACAGACAATATCCCTTTGATTCATCACGATATCCGATGAAAATCAACTTCTTACCTTTCTCATCAAACTTTTCTCTTTATTGAGAAGGTGTGAGTGCATATCCGAAAAACCCAAATACTTTCAAATGATTCACCACGGGCTTCCTTCTGTGCCATGCTTCATATGGTGCTTTGTTCTTAATCGCTTTTGTAGGAGATCTGTTCAGAAGGTATGCAGATGTGTAATAGCTTCTACCTAGAACTTGTTGGGTAGACCTTTACCCTTCAGCATGATTCTGGCCATTTCTACTATGGTTATGTTCTTTCATTTTGCGACTCCATTCTCCTGTGGAGAATACTGCACAATCAATTTCCTCTGTATCCCCTTCTATTGGCAATAATCCAAGAATGGTCTTGACAGAAACTCTCATTCGATCTGTCCTTAAGGTCTTAATCTTGTACTCACTTTGATTATCTGAAAGTGCTTTAAACTTCATAAAAGTGGTGAAAGCATCTGACTTCCTCTCAAGAAAATAATGTCAAATCATTCTAGCATAGTCATCTACGAACAACAAAAAGTATATTTTGTCACCGAGAGACGGAGTTTGAGTCGGTCCACAAATATTTGCATGAACCAGCTCGAGAGAGCTTGAGCAATGATGTGTTTGTGAATGGAAGACGATGATGCTTTCCGAAATCACATCATTCATTGGCGTCACCTTCTGTAGCTTGTATAGAAGGTAGTCATATCACCATATCCCTCTGCTTGAATAGAGCTAGGCCTTTCCTATTAAAATGTCTATACCTGATATGTCAAAGATGAGAATCATCTATAACCTTATTTTTTAGAACAACATTGCTGCAAGGAGTCATCTTTAACGGGAACAAATTGTTGGACGTCATCTTCATGACTGCGACTTTCTGTCTGTATCTCATATTGACCTTCTGTAAAAACCGACTTATATCCATTTTTCATCGTCTGTCCCATACTTAGTAGGTTCTGTGCGATTTTTGGAGTGTAGAAGACATCATGCAGCCTCTTCCGTTGACCTTCTGCACTAAAAACTAAAACAACACATTTACCTTTTTTATCTTCAACTTCTTGTCATCTCCAAGTTCCAATAGGGAGTTTATTTCTCATCAAGCTCCACAAAGTTCTTCTTAATCCCTGTGACATGGTTGCTACATCCACTATCGAGGAACCGTATTTCATTCATATTTTGCATTGAGTTAGATGAAGAATAGAAAACTTTAGAAGGTTCATCTTCCTTACCGAGCCTATTTCATCATGCTTCTGTTCTTTATCTTTATACCAGCAATCACGATCTGAATGAGTGGGGCTCCTGCATCGAAGACGATAATATTTTGTTTCATGGTTATGCTTTCTGCAGATGCGGCATCCTGCTTCTGCTTCTCCATGCCCGCTTCTGTGCCGACCTTCTGGTCGTCCTTCTGCATAGCCTTTACCTCTGCCACGAGACCTGCCTCCACGTCCTATGTCCTATGACCTTCTGTTGTTTCCAGAACGTTCTTGGCTTCTGCTCAGAAGCATTCAACGTCGCTTAAAATGCTTGCTCCACCGGGGCTGTGTACTTGCTGACCCGCTTCTCATGGACTTTTAGTGAACCCATCAACTCATAGATGGAAACTTCTGCAAGATCCTTCATTTATTCATTCTCGGTTACCACATGTTCAAACTTTTGTGGCAAGCTGCTGAGGATTTTCTCCACAATTTTTCGATCCGGAACAACTTTTCTACAACTCTTCAATTAATTGAGGATTTCCATGATCCTTGAGAAGTAGTCTTTGATGGTTTCTGCGTCTTTCATGGCTAGATTGCCGAAGTCTCTCCAAATATTCTGCAGCTTTATAGAGATCATCTTCTGTGACCTTTTGAACTCCTTTTTTAGGACCTCCCACACTTCATACACCTTCTTCAGGCCAAATATCCTTGGGTAGATGGTCTTGCTCACGAATTGTTGCAGAATCCACATAGCCATGACATTCTTCATGACGTTATCCTTGTACGCCTTCTGCTCATCTTCTATGGGGTGGATGACACCTTCTACGGAAGTGTTGTCACCTTTCGGGAGAGAAATTTCTTATGAAATTTCTTCATAGCCTTCATCCACAAGAAACTATCGATCTTGCGAAAGGAAAATGGTCTCCATTTGAGAACTCAAATAGTTGAAGTACTCATCATCGAAGATGTGAATTTTGATTAGGAGAAAATGTGAAGAACATGTTGCCAGCGGATACAGGCATGACATTCTGCGCTATGATACAAAACTGGGGTTATGTGTAAAAGTATTGGATATAAAGGGAGAATGTGCTAGCAGAACGTAGGTTTTGTAATGCCGACGACCTTACGTAGGATAGAGAAACCTTCTGTAGAGCTGCTGGTCCTACGAAGGATGATTATTTGGTGGAGTTCAAGTGTTTAGGTTGCAAACTATTTTCTTCTTCATTTCTTTCAGATGATTACATGCTCATTTATATATATATATATATATATATATGGATGAGTAGAAACTCAAATGATAATAGAAACTGCTCCCTTAAATGACATATTTAATGATCTACTTAAGTGCTCCACTTAATGACATTTCCGTTACTAATATTATATTGAATGTGGATCATAAATTACGTTCGACAACTCGCTGACTTCTCGATAAAAATAAAATTTTAATAAATGGAAAGTAAATTCAATGAAAAATGATATTAAAAATTTTTCTTAAAAGTGTTCGTTTTTAGACAACGGAATTACGTTTATATTTTGTTATATAGTGTTATGATAGATGTAAACTAAAACAACGTCTAGACTTGGATATACGTTTGATTAAAGTGAATGGTAAATCATAAGGAAAGAATATGGCATATTGGAAAAGAATTACGTGGCCAACAGGTACAAGGCAAAAAGAATAATAGTAATAATACGCGAAGAAGAGAGGGTTTTGAGGTGTGGGGGGTCTCTGTCTCTTTTTCACGTGCTGTTTCTTCCCTCTCCCTTGAATCAAAACCAAACGCTGAGACAAATAAAGTCAGCCACCCACCCAATGATTCAACTGAAAGAGGAAAACGTAATTGAAGTTATAATTAAGACAAGGGATGCGTTTCTTTTATTTTTTTAATTAATTAATTAATTTTGGACGTTATCTGTTGTTTTCCTTTGGGACCGACAATAACAAGTGAAGTTAGCCGATCAAAAGGAAAGACACGTTGTATTTTATTCACTATTATATTTATCAGCACCATTGGATTTCAAACTTAAGGATTGCCATGGATAGACAGTTCTGATCGAAATCTGAACGACTTCTGATCTGAATGCAGAGAGGAGGAGAATGTGGGCACGTGGGTTTGACTTTTGTATATGAAACCTCAACACGACACTTCCCCCTTCTTTTTTTTTTTTCCTACAGAAATTACTCTCTTTTATAAAATTATATGATGATTTCGCATTGCTAATACTGCCTATTGATTCGGTCCCGTAGTTTTGCTCTACTTATTATTATTGTTATTTTTAAAAAAATATATTCATGCTCAATATAATGCATAACACATTCGAGATCAACCCTAGGAAGTTTCTTGTTTTTTACTGTATCGAATTCAAATTTCTTTTTAAAATACTTGGTGAAGGGTATGCATTCAAATTTACTTGATCGATTTTTAGCGCGTCACAAGGAGTTTTCTCTCCCTAGTCTTCTCATGTCTTTGACTTTGATGCCAACAATTTTGGCACGAGAAATATAACATTTTGAAAATAGACTTTTTGACACTACTACCAACTACAAGTAAACATGTTAAGTTTTAGTCTTCCTCCTCTTGGAGCCATCGGAGAAAACAAAGAAGATGAAGAAGGTTCTTAAAAGTTACTCGTAAAAAAAATTATTAATGTCTTTTCGATGGCATTCAAATGACGTAAAGTGGGTAGTGAGTGTTTGAAATCTTATGATGATTATTGGTTCGAAATCCACACCATGTACACTCCACTTGCTAAGCCTCCGAATCTCGTGAGAGGGCTCGCAAAATATAAGTCCGCCACGAACCCCGCTAATATAAAAATAATAATTAATAAAAATCAAGATAGTCTATCTTTCAATATCGATATAAGATATTTTAAAAATGAAATATAAGATATAACACGTTTTATTTACAAGTGGCATAAAACAGTTTGCGCTGAAAATACAAAAAAAAAAAGGAGTAGGCCAAATTTAGCTTGAAAGACCGATAAATATAAAATATCTCACAAATTTAGACGAAGCGTTTTTCCTGCACACCGGACCGAACAAGTACGATAGGATAAGAGATCCGCGTAGAGAGAAATTTAATAATCATGAATCAAAGCGGTGGATCGAACCTTTGATTTGTATAAAATAACTTCACGTGCTTGTAGTAAAGGCTAAAATCATCCCAACTAAAAATGCGATTGGAGGCTCGAAATGAATGTTACTTCATGAATCACGACACAAACTTAACCTCCCAGAAAGATCGTCACTAAACCATATACAAAACGCATTGTTACCCAAAAACTATGGAACGGAAAATGCGGGATTCCCTAAGGACTCGTGTCACAAACAGGTTTAACCAAATGTTTGACTACTGAAAAACACATGCTATTACATAATTAGTAAAGAGCTAATTTTGCAAATGCGTTTCGTGATTCGCATGTCACGTGTGGTCATCATCCTTTTTTTTCAAAAAAAAAAAAAAACCCAATTTGCGAGCAGCCAGCCGAGATGGTCGAGTTGACTTTGACTCTTTTAATTAAATGAGAATTCATACATACCCATCTAAAATATAATAATATCCTCCTCATAAACTAGAAGATCATACGAGAGATGGGAAGGGAGATTTCCTCTTGGTTCATGACTTGACCACCCACATTTAAAAAAGAAGAAGAAAACACTGTATGAAACATCCTTATCTATCAACCCCTCCTCTCCTTCAGACATTCAAAGCCGCCATCTCTGGATGAATCCCTAGTTTTTATATGCTCTGTTGCAACCCCACATCACATTGACTTACCCCAATTAGCCCCGGAGAAACATCACTTGTTTGAAGATGAAGATGGACTTCCCAAACTCTATTCCTCCAACCCCACTAAAACTTCAGACAAAGTATTGTCATTAGCATTACCCTCGTCGTCTTTATCATGATTGCCCCCAGCAAGCAGTCGACGCTAATTTTCATAAAGATTCAAACGTTTAGGCGAAAGTGTGACGTATTAAATATTTGATTTTCAACTGACTATTTTAACATAGACATATGAAAGTAGATTCAACCATTGGTGTGTAGTACCAAATTTGCCTATATTACTAAATGAAAGGAGAAGTGAAAAACCCGGGTCGATTATGAAAAGTAATCGATTGATTTGTCCCCTAATCACAATCACGTGGTCAACGCAAAAATAAATTGGATGCGAATTCACTAATACAAATGTATTTATATTGATATGGGTGAGGTTTGTACTTCTACCAGAGGGTTAATTAATTTTCTTGGACACGGAAGGCAGACTTCTTGTCCTAATCCGAGTCTCCATCACCCAACAACAACAACAGCAGCAATCTTCTACAACAATTTTTGTAAAACCCACTACGCACATCCCAAAACCACATAACATAAGGTTTTATGGTTTGGCTTTTGACGATGATCGTCCTGCGGCAGCAGTTTCCGCTTCAAATTAGGGCATATGGCTGTGTGAGGAGGAGGAGGAGGCCGAAACCCTCACAGTTCACACATGAACCCGTCATCCAGGTCGACGAAATCCTTCAAGTAACCACCGCAGTCCCATTCCTCCTTCACCGTCGGCCTTTCCCTCGAGTCGGGTCCCTGGAACAGATCGAAAAGCACTGCCTTCCTCGGCTTTGGCTTCTCCGGTACCACCAACCTGGTCTCCGGTTCTCTGGCCATGTTCACCTTGCTCCTCTTCCTCTCGTGTCCATTACCGCGATCAGCCGCCGGCTTCCCCGTGAGCCTCTGAACTAGGTCCCGGAAGTTGGCGGTGTCGGTCTCGATGATCTCAGGCGCGAACACGTGGACCACCCGGATCTTAGGCTCGGACAACGCCTTGAACCTCGGGTCCTCGCTGGCCATCGGCGCGATCCTCCTTTTCCCCGTCATGGCCTTCTCCGTTTTGGACAAATATTTGGTGAGAAGAGTTTGGAGGGCTTTTGGATTGAATCCAGTAGGAAAGGGAGAGGGTGGTCCAGAGTTTGCCATCTCTTTTATAGTGAAAGTTAATGATTTGCTTATTTGATGTGGAGAAAGGGACATAAAAACCAAGATATATTGTTTGTGAACACTTAGCTGTCTTTGTGGATGAAATCCCGGGCGTTCCCTGATTGTTTTAATTGGATTTCACACTCTGAAAACAAGGTCATAACCAAGACCATAGTTTGTTTATCCCCAAGACTTATCTATAAATGGTAATCAATTTTAGAACACCATAATCGATAAAATGTTTTTCCATCTTTATTATGAAGTAATAAATGTCCGCATATTTTTTTATGTAAAAATAATCGTTTGTTGATGTGGTTAATCATATGTTAATTAACACAGGGGGTTAGTAAATGTCAAAGGGTGGTGCCAAGGAAAAAAAACGTGTAGAATTGGAATTGGTGCTCGCACACGTAATTCTGTATCGGCAAGTTTCGGCATTGTTTATTGGTATATATATGCATGCAGGGAGGGGGAGTGTTCATATTTTCTGCTACAACAACAGAAAACAGCTGATTTTTCCCTTTGAATAAAAATGCGAAAGATGTCAGGTAAGAAAATGCAAGCAAACGGTCTCTTGTGCCGGTCCCATCACCAGAAAACATTTTTTTTCTATTAAAATAAAATATAAAAAATATTACGCTTTTACGTAACAGTTTAATTTTTTATAATATTCGACTTTAGTTGTGATATAATATTTTGAGCCGACGTAATTATTATAATATATTAAATTATAAAATTACTATTTATATCTCAGTTGGGCCTTTTCTTACCTTGAATTAAGGTAAGTGAATTGGCACTGCAAGAAAAACGAAGAAACTCGGTGGGGATTAGGACAAGTGTTGCGGCCAGGCCTGTTTGGGGGGGGGGGGGGGGGGGGGGGGGGGGTCCCAAGTCTAAAATAACTCCCCGCCATCCTCATTTCTCTTGTAATTCTCCACGTGTCGAATGCTTAGTGGACAACCCTCTTCACTTTGCTCGCCTGTGAGTATTTTATGACCGCCCGCCTAATCTTCTATTCTGTCCGGACAGCGTTTTTCCTTGTGGTGAAAGAAGCAGCCAAGAGTTTACCGGTTGTCGGGAAGACCCCCACCAAGGAGGAAGAAAGCAGCAAGGTATGCAAGCGGTGAAGAACGCAGCGGCTTCCGTCAAGGAGACCGCGTCCAACGTCATGGCCTCCGCCCGCTCCGGCATGGAGAAGACCATGGCCACCGCCCAGGAGAAGGTAACCGGGACATGTTTCCAAGAGAAATGACACCCAGCGTTGTTTCATACTTCCCTTTTTAGGCGGAGAAAATGACGGCCCACGACGAGGTCACGAAGAAGATGGCGACGGAGAAGAAGCAGGACAGGATGCACCGAGCCGAGGTTGGGAAACAGGAGGCCCGCGCACAGAACGCCGCCTCTAAGCAGTCCACGGCCGCCACAGGCAGGATGGCGCCCACCTCTACAGGTGGCATGACAGCCCGTTCCAACAACCCAACAGGCAGCCCCAAGATATGAATGTCCCCCATGATGTGGAGAAGGGAACAGGGGCTCCTTGTCTGAAGTTTTTGTAATAACAATGGGAAAATGTTTCATCGTTTGTCGCGGCTGGGGATATGTGTTTGTTTGGATCTGGAGTTGATTCATGGGCCCGTGCTGGGAATGAATCGATATCGTTAAAAAGATAAAACCAACTCGAGGGCTTCGAAAGCCCAACGAGCTCGTCGGAAGTAAGTACAAAACTAAAGCGTCGTTGATTCCGAGGTTTTCTGCTCAGTAGCCGAAGACAACATCGTTCCCATCGAAGGTGGGGAAAGAGGCGAAGGGGACAAAACACAACCAAACCCACCATAAACTCTCCCTTTTTAACATTTGATCAATCCCAACCACCCCTCCATTTCGCCTGCATTACACTCCCTGACATCGCCCCTTCCAGTCCTCATCGCGATACACTCGAGGTGAGCGACTGCCTTCATCCTAGATGATCTTTTTTTTTTTTTCTGGGCTGGCCTTGTTTCTTCAAAGTTTCGATCTTTATCTGACCAGTGACATTTCTTGGGGCGGAGGATCCCCTGATTTTTACTTCTTTTTGATAGTTTTGTATTTTTGGGTTTTGCTCTGTTTAGGTGGGTTTTGGGTTTTGGTGTTAGAAAGATGGCGGCTACCGCTACCCACGGCATGAGCATGACTGCACTGAGGCGGCGTGTCGCTTCGAGGAGTCCGGTGGTTAAATCAGGTGTTCTTGGTTTGGTTGTTAAGGAAACATCCTGGAACAGCCTCAGGAGTTCGTCTTGCGTCTCGTCGAGGGAGCCCCTGATGGCGAGCCTTTCGGTCTCCAGGGGGAGTTCTGTCAAGGGAGTCACACGGGCGATGTCTGCCGCGGCTGATAAACGTACTTTGCCTGGGTTGCCCGTCGACTTACGGGGTACCTGTCTTGCTTGGCCACATCTTTTTTCTCTTATGTGTAGTCCTTCGATGGGAATTTGGTGGTTTCTGAAGCTGGTGATCAACACTGATGCTATTTTTGGGGCAATTTTTTTGTTTAAGTTTGGTTGAAAAAAGAATCCCTTGTGTTGATGGGCGAAATGGTGATTATTATGGTCTGGATTGCAGGTAAAAGAGCCTTTATAGCTGGTGTTGCTGATGATAACGGGTATGGCTGGGCAATCGCCAAGTCTCTCGCAGCTGCTGGTGCTGAAATCTTAATTGGTACATGGGTTCCTGTGAGTAATATGCGGTTTCATTTTTCTCAAGTTAATGTGTTGTTACTCCACTTCATGAAATGTGGACTCTTAATGAGACAATTCCTGGTTGTTGTAGGCATTAAACATTTTTGAAACCAGCCTTAGGCGTGGGAAATTTGATGAGACACGCGTGTAAGTGGTTGAGTCTGCTAGTTTGGTGCTGCTATGAGGAATGCTGATGGTGAAATTCCCATTTTTCAGCTTGCCAGATGGTTCTTTAATGGAAATTGCCAAAGTTTATCCCCTGGATGCTGTATATGACAACCCCGCTGAGGTCCCCGAAGATGTAAGATCAAATTCTAGTTGCCAGTGATGACGACTTGAAATGATGAAATGTAGTTCTATCATTCACTTGAGTGTTGATTTTGCCATATGCAGGTCAAAACAAATAAACGATATTCTGGGTCATCAAAATGGACTGTCCAGGTTCTTTCTCTATTTGGGGAAAAATAATTTAGATAATCCATTTAGTGTCATGATCTGCCTGATGCGGCATTCTTATTTCCTAGTGGCATCCTGGGTGCTTTTTTCTTGCTGCACCACCAGTGCCAAAACCTCGTCTTATTAATTTATACAAAAAAAATTCCATCAATCTGCATGAATAGATATTTGACTTTATTGTTTTTGTTTTGACTTCAAATTGTTCCACTTAAATAGGAAACAGTGGTTAGATTTTGCAGTTAGATGTTAAAACAACTGGTATTTCCTAGTAGTATCTGACAATTATGAGGGTATCGCTTGTACTCTCACTTTATGGTTTCCAGGAAGTTGCCGAATCAGTCAAAGAAGATTTTGGAACAATTGATATTCTTGTGCACTCGCTTGCCAATGGATCCGAGGTTCGTCCCTTATTTCTTGCCGTTACCTATGATATCCAAGACGACCCGTAACACGTGTCTTTTTGAGCTTCTTTTTTGCTGGTTATCAGGTACACAAACCACTGTTAGAGACTTCTAGGAATGGCTATCTTGCTGCAGTTTCAGCATCAAGCTACTCCTTTATCTCTTTGCTGAAGCACTTCCTTCCTATCATGAATCCGGGTAATAACTAGTTGGCAGATCCTCCTAATTGGGTAGGATGGAAACCACAAGCTAGAGATACTAGAATCTAGTTGTCTATTTCCCTCCATAGCTGCGCTATTATGACAGCACAAGGCGGAAATGCTTCTCAACTCGTACTCATATTGCAGAGGGTGCTACTATATCATTGACTTACATTGCCTCTGAGAAAATTATTCCGGGGTGAGTATGCAGTTCCTCAATCGCTTCTGTGTAGTCTTCCTGAGAAGTGTCTGACTTAAGACCTCTTAATGCAGTTATGGTGGAGGCATGAGTTCAGCCAAATCTGCTCTGGAGAGCGATACCCGTGTAAACATATTATCTTCGAAACAATGTTTATCACTTCCCAGCTATGAGTAAACATCTTCTAACGCTTTGTTGAATCAGGTGTTGGCATTTGAAGCGGGAAGGAAACATAATGTGAGAGTGAACACTATCTCTGCAGGTTAGCATTCCGATTCACATGTTTTCGGAAACCCAGTTTCTGCTTAGGCTAATGAAAGACGCCATTTTTTTGAAATGAAATAATTTTGCATGTTATCCTATTTCACTAATCAAAGATGCAGGTTTTTATTTATTCCTTGTTTGGCAAGCTTTGGCGTAGAGCAAGTGGTGTTTTTGGCCATCATTCATTTCTAACTCTTATAGTATACCCTACTCGAATCTCATCTCAGGCCCTTTGAGAAGCCGTGCAGCGAAAGCGATCGGCTTCATTGACATGATGATAGATTACTCGCTAGTCAACGCTCCTCTGCAGAAAGAACTTTCTGCCGGTAAGTTACTTTGCTTTGTATTAGATTTATCCATAGAAGATAGATAGTAAGATTGCTGCACAAGGAATGGGGCTCGCTAATCTCTTTTTTTTTTTATCTGTTCGACGACCATGACAGAGGAAGTGGGAAATGCAGCCGCCTTCCTCTGTTCGCCGCTGGCTTCTGCAATAACGGGTTCCGTGATCTACGTCGATAACGGGCTGAATGCGATGGGAGTTGGAGTGGACAGTCCGACATTCGTAGGTCTCGACATCCCTAAACAGAAATGAATGCCAACTAACAAGTTAGGGGTTTCTTACCTGGGGGGAGGAGGTTGTCGGCTCTCTAGACATTTTGGGAGGATCGGAGAAGGAATAAAAAATTAGACATCTGAATTTTAACATTTGCTTATGAGATGATGATTTTGGTAAAGTCATGGGAACCAAACCAACGGGATTTCACCTCCTCCTTTTAACATAAAAGAATTTTGAGTCGGAGAATATCAAATTATCTTATGTCAAGTTCGTGCCAACAAATCATTTTGTAACCGTAGTTTCAAAAGGAAATTCGTATTTATAAAATCTGATTTGCTGGACGATCGCATTTTCCCTTGACCAACAACTGTAATCAGAATTCATATTTTAATAAATCGAATTTATAAAATCTAATTTTATGAAATTATCTATTATCTTTTCTGTTTCGAAAAATATTTTCCTTAATTTGTTTTGCAACACGCCCAACAGCCAACAACAAGGCCATATTTGATAGAGTATTGTACGTCTATGAAGTTGGTTTCCAAAAACAATTTGCCAATAACGAGTCTAAAAGTTATTTATTTATCATTCCTAACTTGATACTTGGAAGTAGTAAACTACTATTTGAAGTAACGAACTTTTTTTAGTTAAAAAAAATAGACTGAAATGAAAAAAAAATTAAATATTATTTTTTTTTTAAGAGTGAAACTTAGTATCAAGTTGATCGTACTTAAATTAGCAATTATATCCTGTATTATACCAATTTTTTTCGATTTATTATGTCGTTTGAAACGTATCTTACAGTAACCCGTACTTAAGGAGTTATTTCGACGTTATCCTCCGTTAGCTTCCTTTCTGACCGAGTCCGACGTGTCCGCACACGTGGCTATGACGACGTTAAAAATCACCGTTAGCCGAACGATATGATAGATCGGAAAAAATGGAAAAAGTACAGGACATAATTGCTAATTAAGCAAAAAATATAAAAGATTCACAGAGTTCAAAATTAGCTCGAGCCCCTAAACCTTTTAAGGAAAGAATGAAATAAACCCCCGACTGTCAATTTCGCCATCGGGAATGTATACGCGGCGATAGTTTTCATGAGCAGTACCATTGAAACTGATCTTCTTAGCAAGGGAGCTGAGAAAATCCTTCATAAGGACACATCCGAAAGTAGGGCCGTTAGCCACGACCACCCTATCTGGATGGACAATAATCACCTCCTTCTTGAGGAGAAAGCAATGCGAATTGCTCCCCAGTAAGTCCCAATGAATTGAGGGTGTTGTTCACAGACGAGTCATTTGGCAGAAGGCATTATTGCCACAGGGTAACCACTGGCGTCAACCAATTCCATGAATGCCTCGCAAGCCTTAGCAACACGGATCGTGGGCCCGCTGACAAGAACCGACTTAACGTCGGAGGATAACGTTGAAATAACGTCTTAAGTTGGGGTTACTATACGATACGTTTCAAACGACGGGAAAGATTGGAAAAATGGGGTATAGTACATGATATATTTGCTAATTTGGCCGTTATATTTTAACGGCGTCAGAGCCACGTGTGCAACACGTCGGACTCCGTCAAGATGGGACCTAACGGAGGATAACGTCGAAGTAACGTCTTAAGTTGGGGTTACTGTACGACACGTTTCAAACGACGGGATAGATCGAAAAAATGGGGTATAATTAATATATTTGCTAATTTGGCCTTTCGAAAAATATTTTCCTTAATTTGTTTTGCAACACGCCCAATAGCCAACAACAAGGCCATATTTGATAGAGTATTGTACGTCTATGAAGTTGGTTTCCAAAAAAAATTTCTAATAACGAGTCTAAAAGTTATTTATTTATCATTCCTAACTTGATACTTGAAGTAGTAAACTACTATTTGAAGTAACGAACTTTTTTTAGTTAAAAAAATAGACTGAAATGAAAAAAATAAATAAATATTATTCTTTTTTGAAGAGTGAAACTTAGTATCAAGTTGATCCTACTTAAATTAAAGACATAAATAAAATTGAAAGAAAAATATAAGTTTTATTTATTTATTTTGAGAAAAGAAATGGGTTGTTAAAATAAAAGGCTAAATAAAATTAGAAGGAAAAAAAATTAAAGTGTTATTATTTTTTAAAAAGTTCAAGTATCAATTTCTTCTATTTAAATAATGGAAGAGAATAAAATTATAAAGAAAAATTATAAATTTATTTTTTTAAAAAAATGAAAACGCTAAGTAGCAACTTGAAAATAACAGGAATAAATAAAATTAAAACGAAAAAAATCTTAGTATTGCTTCCTTACCTTTATGGCCTCAACTTTTAGCTAACTTTCTGTTTTATCATTATTTTAATTTCTCATATAATTTTGTCACCAACTTTTGATTTCATACTGATTTTGGCCAATCTTGAACTTTTTTAAGCGAAAGCCAAATAAGAAGTTAATATAGTTTGACTCGTGTCTTATAATAATGAAGTTTCAATCTATCATTAATTCGCCTCATAATCCACTTTACACGTAGCAATGACATCTCAATATAACCATTATCTGACCTTCATCAATTTTGCATTTTTTATAGCATCATCTACTATCGTTCAACTATCGTTCAACTTCGGCTTCCAACTCACTTGAACAAGCCATCGTAATTTTAATATAAAATAAGATACAAGATGCTTCATTTTTTTTTAGTCAATAAATAAAAACTCCTATTAAGGGCTATTTGACTTTTGTGCGATAAAATTCAAAATTGGCTAAAATTAAAATAGAAACAAAAGTTAATGATAAAATTATATAATAAACCAAATTAACTACAAAACAAAGAAAGCATGAATCCATATTTTGCCTACTTTTTTTAAAAAGAATTTTTCGAACAGCGGATTTAAGTTCAAAAGTTTTGAAACCTTTGGCCAAATATATATATTCATTTTACTCATGAATAGGAGAAGAAAAGCAAGTATACCTTGAATACCCAAGACTTTAAGCCATCCTCATATTTGACACGTCGTATAGCCATATATATAAATAATACAAAATTGAATCGATTTAGAGAGAGAGAGAGAGAGAGATCACACTCATTTCCCACTTAAAAATTAGCAACCGGGTGGTTGGGGGTGTCTCAAAATGAGAAACAAAACTGTGCAAACTTCATTCCGATTTGGCAGGCACCAGTTTCCACATTTTAAGAAAAAAAAAATAATCGAAAGCCATCCCGGGACTCCGACAACTGCTATTTGAAGTTCCTCAGCTGCATTGCCTGTAAAACCCACCCTTTCAACCGATATCTGTGAACTCGGGAAGTGAGGAGAAATCATCCAGGCCTGAGGTCAACCCGGGTACGTAAGAATGGACCATGTCCTTGCTTTCGGGTTCTGAGGGAAACCCCTCCATCCATGACCAATGAAAAATCACCCAACACGCCCTCCAGAGCGAGGTAATCGGAGGTGGGGCACGGGACATCTACTCCATCGGTAAAATTACGAAGTGATGCTGCAGGACTCGGAAGAAAGAACCTTTCTATGGTTAAGTGGCCTGACTCGCCTAAGTCTGAGCAAGTCTTCCTAAACCTGCATTTAATTGGCTTGATTATATCAGGAGGCAACTTGTGCTTTCCCAATGACTGACTCTTCTGGGATGAATGCCCGGTTGATGAATCCGAAACACTGCAACTGGAAATCCCTTCCACGCAAGATCTTGCCGCTTCTCTGTAACAAAAGAGCATAACATGAAACATAAGTTGAAATTTACTAAACACACCTGGTCAGTTCAGAGAGTGCAGATATGCTAACAGGCTAATTAAATGCATTACAACATCGAGCATGTTCCAACAATTTCACTAGCAATTACGTAATCAATAATATAATTATTATAATCTGTGTTTGCCATGGAACCTTTCCACTCCATATTATGCACATCACAGCAATAAACACAATGACAAGAGTTATCAGGCCAAGGGGGGGAGGGCATCAGAAATGGTAGACAAGTTGAGTTCGATTATGAGGTCCCAAGAACATGCAAACATTAAATGTCGTTACCAGCTGACGTCACAAGCAATTCCCACAATGAAATCATCTAAAAGGCATCAAGGTGTATGGCGTCCCCGGATGTGCAGAGCACTCCAGCTAGAAGGGATAAAAGTGGGTTGGTAAATATCAATGGCGTATATCTACAAAATGCCATGGTTGCAAACAATTGGAGTGAGGATACAAATCATCTAATGAATAATGGTTGTAAGCTTTCACATTTACGAAAAAATGAATTAGGTCTAAAAGGAGATGCAAATCAAACAGCCAGAAGCAACAGTATGAGTCAAATCAAAAGCTATACCTAAAGCGAGATTCCAAGATGTCGCCGGATGATTTCACTTGATTGTGTTCTGCCGTAATAGAGGGTAATGGTGGCGGACCATATATTGGCAACTTTATAATAGAAGGCAATGGATCAGATTCATCTTTCTCTTGCTGCAGTTCCGACGCTATCTCTAAAAATTCCTCCCGAGGCGGAGATGAAGATTCCACCACCTTCTCTGGAAGGCCAACCATCTCATTTAGCTGATGAGCTGAATCATGCAATGCAGCTGCAACTACTTCCCTACTTCAATTCAAGTTAACCATCTTCACCTTCGCAACATTGTTGAGCAAAGGATGATGGAAGACATAACTAACAGAACCCAAGATCATTCCGTTTCTATGGAAATCATTTCTAGGCAAAAGCACACACTTTTGCTGATCTTCTCGAGAGGTCACCCTCCATACAGATGCAAGCAGAGCAGTAAAGTGCCTCTGAAGAAGTAGTTCATTATTTGGCAACTCCATGATGACTTCTAGAAGCATTTTCACCTGATCCTACAATGTGAAATGACAAAAGGAAACTGAAAGGAACAATTAATGCTGGGAAACTAGAAGCAATATCACAACTCTTGATTCCAGGGTAACACAATCTTTTCACCAGACAAAACACATCTCCTTTCATTACAGGCGCTGTTTGAGATGTGCAAGGGGAAGTATAGAGATAAAGTTGGGGTTGTAAAATGTAAAACAAGAAAAAACCACTTTTTCAGAGGTAATGAGACATCTGTCACTATGAAGAACCAAAGTTGGAGGTTCCATGATACGATAGGACATAATCTAACCACAAAGAATGCAGGGTTGATCCAGGCAAAACTTTCTCTTTAAATGGATTATAAATCAGACAAAAAGATAAGAATGCCACAACATAACCTAAATCATATAAGCAATTTGAAGTACAAAAATCTGACATTACCTGTCACCATTAGAGCCTTTCCAGAGGCCATAAGCCTCTCATTATTTGGGTTCTCAGTGGAACACAAAACATATCTTTGAATGAGTTCCCTGAATCGTTCAAAACAGTGGACTGGGTGTCGGTACCTTCCACGATAACAGCCTCCGGTAGGCATCCAGTTGAGTACATCACTTCCCAGACTCCAATTTGAGCCATACTCATGTACTGCAGCACATAATACTGCATCGTCACGAGGCAGCCAAAGATCAGGAGATGGAACATAGTCTTTACTAAAAATATTCGTCTTCTTGAACTTTTCTGCTTTTAGCATCAATAGACGTTTTATTGGCAATCCTGTCATGCGTATTTTACCTCCCACACGACCTTTAGAAGCTGGCATCTGCTCATTGTCAGCAGGCATGAAATTGGGTTTAGAGGAAGGGGACTCATCGAGATATATACTAGATGACTGGCCACCTAACTCTAATGGACCATTTTCCTTTGGGGCTGCCAGCTGCTGCTTAGACTTCTTCATCAAAAGATTTTCTTCAGTATCTTCTATAAAGGATTCGTCCTTCTTCCGCTTTCTTGGTGTAGCCGTATCATATGATGCCTTATCCGAGGTGTCATCACATTCAATCTCATCATCGTCGAAGCTTATTGATTCCTCAGAAAGTTCCCTTTTGACCTGTGGATCAGAAGCCAACTTACCCTTCTTCAGAGATTTAAATTTAGCTTTCTTTGTTCTCTTCTTTGCTTTTGATTTTGGTTTAGGAAGCTCGTCCCTGCAATCCCAGAAGGAAGAGTATTCAATCTGGATCCTGTTAACAAAAAAAATAAACTAGCAAGTACAACATCATCAACAAAAGGACATGTCCAGCACGTTCCCAAGGAAAAGAAAGGTTAAGTATTCTAATGAACTAACGAGATACAACTTTTAGTTACAAATTCCTGTAACATAAGCAATCCTTTCTCACTTCAAAAGGATCAGCAAATAAAATCAACAGAGGGAAGTCAAAGCTTATCTTGAAACAAGTTTGTAGACATTAAAATTTTATTAATGTCTAAATATATCATTCGGCACAAACCATATAATATATTGGCTGAGTATGATAAATTGCCTTTATATTATAAGGCAACATTATTAAATATTTTACACTTAAGCTATTAGTGTAAAATTAATATAATGATGGGCCTTGGGCTTATGCAAATTAAAGTATAATCATATATATATATATGGGTATAATATATTCTAGTCCATAAGCTAGCCCATATGTCGGCCCATCTATATTCTGGCCCATATGTCGGCCCATCCATATTATGGCCCATACTCCAACCCAATCCAAATGCTAGGCCCAATATAACCCTAAGCCCGCATACATTTGTCCCACATCGGAAAGAAACACTATCCAGGGGTCATTCAACTCCTATATAAAGGGAGTCCCTCCCCCTCTTTGAGAGACGACTTCAAGAGTGAGGAGCTCCTTCGATAGCGAAGTTCTCGAGCATCTTTTCCTCACCCGATCGACGACGAAGTGCTGTCAAGATCACGATTCAAGTTCAAGTCTGAAGATCAAGATCAAGTTCAAGCCTAAAGATCAAGTTCAAGCCTGAAGATCAAGTTCAAGCTTTCAAGATCAAGATCAAGCAGCCCGGTGTTCTTCGTATCTTCAGAAGACTCCAGATCAAGCGTCACTCCTCAGATCAAGCTTCCACAACAGCCCTGGTGCTCTTCGCCCATCCTCAGAAGACTCCCCAGATCAAGCTTCTACAGCCCTGGTGATCTTTGCCACCCCTGAAGACCCGCCGGATCAAGCTCTACAGCTCCAGCATCTTCATCAACATACCTCCCTAAAGCTCCAGCAGATATTCGCCAGAGCATCAGCTCATCTATATTTAGGATATCTTACAAGTATCGAATCAGAGGACTCACGTGCTTTGTCCGTGACTAGAGATTGAACCCGCTATATTTTCAATACGATAATTTGTACGCTGATATTTCCTCGTGAGATTTTTGCGTTAACAAAGTTCATAACACATTTTACCAGAATCCCTAATGTTTATATTAAAAGCATCGATATCGTATGCTGAGACAAAGTTAAGGGTTTCTCTCCGCACTTACCCATCATAGCCATTCTCATATTCCAGGGATTGCTCTTTTTGTTTTGCCGCTAATTCCAGCTCTTCAATCATCTGCAGACACATAATAGATCATTCAGATGGATGGATTTTTTAACATTAATTGGCAATTGGTAGGTCACTTGCTGTTGAGTCAGTGCCTCAACATGTTGTCTATAGGCCTCTGTTGCAAATTCAGCATCCCAGCCTAATATTGGAAAGCAAATGTATCAAGAAGCAATAAGCCAGGCAATGGGACAGAACTAGCACACAAAACTTAACTAGCAAGGGACCTAAAACGATGAACAAAGAGACAGTAATACTAGGCTCTTATGTGCACTAATCCTGCAATCAACTGTTATAAAAGGGCATCATTCCATTGAAGAGAACTTTGTATGGTTAAGCAATAGAGGATCCAACGGAGAATGTCGGGGAAGAATAGTCCTCGATAAAGTTCCCCCAGAGTAATAAACGTCCTTCGTGACCAAAAAGGAAAAGAAATCCGAGTAAAGTTTGCAACTTATGGATTTCCGACAGCTTAAATTATTATAGATTTAATACTTCACATTGTTGTCCGACTAAATAAAAGCATTCCCATAACTTACTTTCATAAACAAGAGGTTCCTCATCTTCGTCAATGTCTGCTTCCATATCTTCCTTATACTTTTCTATGCGGTCCAATTCCCACTCTGACTCGTCAAACTTTACCTCAGATTCCACAGTCGTCTTATCAATTATCGGGTCCCACAATTCCAAAAATCGGCTGGCATACCGATCAATTGGGCGCAGCTGATTTTCAACTGCCATTTGTTTTACATCATCTCGCATATCAAAATCATCTTCCTTGGCAGCCAGGAAGATGATTTTGATATGCGAGATTTTGGCAGCTGATTTTCAAAGGATGTTGCAGCTTGTCCAGATGCAGCAGCTGCTTCTGCCATTTGTTTTACATCATCTCGCATATCAAAATCATCTTCCTTGGCAGCCAGGGTGAGTGCCCCTTCTTCATCAAAACTAAGTGTCTTTGGAACAGGCTGAATTTCCTTAGGAAACGTCATATTCAAGCCATTATGATCTGCAGCCTCTTCTTCATTCAAATCCTCTTCATTGGCAAGCTCATCATCTTCCATTTTCCCAATAGCTTCATCAGTAAATTCCTGATTTTCGACGGCTTCTTCCTGTTCGACTCTCTTCAGCGCCATATAATCAGCTTCGTCTTCAACGTACGTACTTTAAAGCAGCTTCCACATCCTAATGAGAGGGAGAAATCTCAACCTCATTGATATAGCTTTTCTCCTTTCGCGCACCCTGAAAAGGAAGGCTCCTATGACCAGAGAAAAGCTCCATTGGGTCAAGCTTCTTAAAAAACTCAGTATTGTACCCTCCACTCTGTATGACGAGATCATCAAGAGCCCGCTTTTGATTTGCTTCCTTCTATGGTGCTCTCACTAATCAGTCTGTAGATGTGTACCTCTCGGGTCTGTCCAATCCGGTGGCATCGATCTTGAGCCTGTTCATCCATGGCCGGATTCCAGTCGCTATCATAAAAGATAACAGTATCCGCGCCAACAAGGTTAATGCCAACCCCTCCTCTACAGGTCGACAAAATAAAAAGGAAAAATTTAGGGTTTGTATTAAATCTCTGCATCCTCTCCTCCGGTTGGGTGGAACCATCAAGCCGCATATAAGTATAGCATACAAGTTTATGAAAGCTTCCAAGATATCCAGCATCTTAGTCATTTGGGTGAATATCAGAGCCCGATGCCCTTCATATTTCAATTTCCTGAGCAAGACTGCAAGTTCCTGCAACTTTCCACAATCAAACTGTATGAGCCGTCTGTCAGGGAAGTATACTAGCCTCCTAACAACGGCCGGTCTAATAGGAGATAAAAGAGGAGATACCATTTGAGAAAATCTCTCTCGGTAACTTTGGTCCACAAAAACAGGCGTATCAATTTTACTGCACCAACAAACTGGTGCTGGAGGAATTACAAACATAAAACTCTCAAACCATTCTATTGGGGAAAGCACGATATTAGCTAGCTTTGAAGAGTATAAATGGAATGAACTGCTGGCCTTTTGCCGATGAAGATCATAAACCGGATGCCTAATTGTGACTAATTCACGCAGTGACGTTGAATACATTGGTCTCCTGCGGCACCTCAATGAATTCCACCAAGCAACAGATGATGCACGGTCCTTTGCTTCTCTAAGTCTGTCCTGCCATAAAGCTGTCTCTATCTCCTCAAATATATTCAACTTAATGAGCTTTTTCCGATAATTAGACTTATGAAAAATCTCCTTTCGCTCCTTCATCAAGACCCTATCTTTTATTAAAGCTGCCGGCGTTTGAATAGCCATTACCTCTTCATACTCCCATGATGGCATGGAAAACTCTGATACGTGGGTGGTGTGCGGAGCAAGACGGAGCAAGACTGAGGTTGCAGAGCAGAATTGAGGAGCCAAGCTGTAGACTGTTGTGGAGGTTGCTGAATGTTGCAGAGCTTTTCTGCAGAAGTGTGAATAAAGGGAGGAAGTGGTTCCAGTTTGGTTTAGTTGGGTCTATGTTAATCGGTTTAATATTAGTGAACCGGCCGGGTAATAGTAGTGAGTGGGTTGGGTGTTGTGAGAGAGGCGTCTGATAGAAGAAGTAGAGTGGTTGGGAGAAGTCAGTTAGACAATTACATTCTGTTAGTGTCGCAGTTGGGGTTGCTGTGAGGATTGGGTACACCGGAGGCGGTTGTTGAGTGGCGATTGTAAGAATGAGTAGAGAACGGGCTGTCGAAGTTGGGGTTGCTGTGAGGATTGGGTGCGCCGGAGGCGGTTGTTGAGTGGCGATTGTAAGAACGAGTAGAGAACGGGCTGTCGGAGGTTTGATTTCATATTGTGGATTGTTGTGAAGTGAATTTGGAGTAAATCTGCTGTTGTTGTTCTATTTGCTGTTGTTGTTGAGTGTGAATTCTGATTACTGCAAGTATAGAGATTGTGAGATCCAAATTTCTCGGATCAAGGGTATCAGAGCAATATCAATCCTGTAAACGGTTGAAGGTAGTAATCTGGCTGTGTTTTGTTATTCTGCACTGTGGTGGTAATATTGGTGTGAGCTGTGTTGACACTTTGTGAGGACTATTGAGATATACCATACAAAATGGTGGAGACTCGCTATGACGAATTACGAAGAGAACAGGAGACCACGGGTGAATTGGTGGAAGGATTGGTGGAGAAGATGGGAATATTAACTTCACAGATTAAAGAAGTGCAGTTACAAGCCAGAAATGTTCAAACTCAAATGGATGAGAAGTGGGGCTTGATACTTAAGAAATTGTCAGCATTGGAGGTGAATAAGGGGGACGAGTTGACAATAGTAAAAGAAGGAAGGAATGATGATGCTAGAAGAGTTGTTGCGAATACTTTTACCATACCGAAGGTTGATTTCCCAGAATTTGATGGTAATGACTTAGAAGATTGGTTATACAAGTGCCAAAGGTACTTCAAATTAGAATTAGTGCCCGAGGATCGGAAAGTGAAGTTGGCTTCTCTATGTTTGTATGGTTCGGCTCTGCAGTGGCATTACTCCTATGTGAAGAATAGAAAGAAGGATAGGGTTCTAGAGTGGGAAGAGTATACAATGGCTCTTAACAGTAGATTTGGTAAGGAGGTTTTTGAGGATCCCATGGGGAAAATGAAATACTTAAAACAGGCAGGGGAGTTTTCCAATGTATATGCGTATATGGAAGAATTCGATATTTGTTTGAGGAGAGTGTTGGACAAAATTGACTTACCAATGTCGTTTCAAGTTAGCCTCTTCATTAATGGGTTGAAGGAAGAATTTAAAAGCACCTTGTGGCTGTTGAAGCCGACTGATCTGTTATCAGTGCAGGCTAATGTACGAATTCTTAGTAGTGATGTTCCTCTGGGGCATGCTGGAAGTAGTGGAAGTAAACCCTTACGAGTATGGAACAGACCATTGGTTCCAATGGTCGATCAGAAGACTCCTGGGGCAGGGGACAGGTTTGTAACTCGAGCAGGCAACAATTCTAATGCGTTTGGGGTCAATAGAAGTGGTGAGGATGGAGGAGTGAATACTTCCAATATTTTTCCTGGCGTAAGTAGCAATGCTGGATTTGTTGGGAGGAGGAGGCTGAGTCAGGAAGAAGTAGAGGAGAGAAGATTAAAAGGGTTATGTTTTGTATGTAACGAACCCTTTGATAGGAATCACAAGTGTTCCAAACGATAGGTGTATTCTATGATAGTGGAACCTGTTGGAGAAGAAAGTGGAGATTGCTCTGTGGAGATTGGTGGGCAGGAGCAGAGTGGGGTTCAGGTAACACTGCATGCGTTGAAAGGAGAGCTTCAAAAGGAAGGAGTTCAAACCATGCAAGTGAGGGGGCTGTTTAAAAGAAAAAGCTTAAACATACTCATTGATTCGGGAAGCACCCATAATTTCGTTGATATGGGTTTGATTAAAGGAATGAATCTGATGGTTGAAACGGTACCTCCCATTAAAGTGATTGTGGCGGATGGTAGGAGTTTAGTCTGCAGGAGTATGCTGAGGAAATTCTGCTGGGATATGCAGGGGCATAAGTTCATAGCCGATTTTTATGTCATTCCATTGGGGGGCTGTGAAATGGTTTTAGGATTGACTTGGTTGGCTCGACTAAGAGACATTGTTTGGAATTTCCACTTGTCCATAATGAAGTTCAATTTGGCGGGAGTGGAGGTGGTATTGACAAGAGAATCACAGAAGCTACAGCAAAGTGTTGTGGAGCGAAGTAATCAGAAACATTCTCCTCTGTTTTATGACCCCTATAAGGTGATTGATAGGATTGGTAAAGTGGCATACAAGCTAGAGTTGCCTGTGGGGGCTCTCATCCATCCCACCTTCCATGTTTCTAAATTGCGAAGGAGTGTTCCGGTTGATGGTCGTGTTTCTGTGACTTTACCATCCTTCTGTGATATGTAGACTCGAGAACCTATAGCTATTTTGGCTCGGAGAATGGTCAAGCGTGGAAATCGGGCTGCTACTCAAGTCTTGGTACAATGGCGAGGGGCTGTGCCAGAAGATGCTACATGGGAATTCTTGTATGATTTGGAGAGGAAATTTCCTTCCTGTCCACTTGAGGACAAATGTCTTTCAAGGGGGGAGACTTGATACGTGGGTGGTGTGCGGAGCAAGACTGAGGTTGCAGAGCAGAATTGAGGAGCCAAGCTGTAGACTGTTGTAGAGGTTGCAGAATGTTGCAGAGCTTTTCTGCAGAAGTGTGAATAAAGGGAGGAAGTGGTTCCGGTTTGGTTTAGTTGGGTCTATGTTAACCGGTCTAATATTAGTGAACCGGCCGGGTAATAGTAGTGAGTGAGTCGGGTGTTGTGAGAGAGGCGTCTGATAGAAGAAGTAGAGTGGTTGGGAGAAGTCAGTTAGACAATTACATTCTGTTAGTGTCGCAGTTGGGGTTGCTGTGAGGATTGGGTGCACCGGAGGCGGTTGTTGAGTGGCGATTGTAAGAACGAGTAGAGAACAGGCTGTCGGAGTTGGGGTTGCTGTGAGGATTGGGTACGCCGGAGGTGGTTGTTGAGTGGCAATTGTAAGAACGAGTAGAGAACGGGTTGTCAGAGGTTTGATTTCATATTGTGGATTGTTGTGAAGTGAATTTGGAGTAAATCTGCTGTTGTTGTTCTATTTGCTGTTGTTGTTGAGTGTGAATTCTGATTACTGCAAGTATTGAGATTGTGAGATCCAAATTTCTCGGATCAAAATCCAAATGAGTAAACAGTAACCGAAGTCCCTCAATGTCAATGGTAAATTGTGCACGTGACAGCATATAACACACCAAAGAACTCAGCTGAGTATTAATACCACTCATGTCAAAAGAGATTATTATTGGCCATCCTTCAAATAAATATGGGTGGTTGCAAACCTCACGTAGTTGCATTATAACACTGATCATTCCAAAAAAATTAGCACTTGCAATATATCACATGTTCATGCTTCATTGGTAGCTGCTTCTCCACATCCCTCTTCAATCTGCGGAGTAGAAATGGTCTAAGGACATTATGCAGACGATCAATAACTTCCCTGTTCACATTTTCTTGTCCCTCCACCATTCCTGATATTGGGTTACAGAACCAAACCTTAAACTCCTGACGAGACTGAAAAATATGTGGCATCAGAAAGTGCATTAAGGACCACAATTCCATTAGATCATTCAGCAGAGGAGTCCCTGTCAACAAAATTCGCCTCTTAGAATGGAAGTTCAGAAGAGTTTGCCACCTCTGGGACTTCCAATTCTTAATGAGATGAGCCTCATCCAAGATTAAGTACTTCCACTTCTTCCGCTTGAAGATTTTTGAGTCCTGTATAACAAGCATGTATGTCGTTATATATACATGAAAAGAGTTTGACTTCATCCAGCCCTGCCTTTTATATCTCCTTTCTTTTGCACTTCCGAAGTAAGTCAAAATCTTAAAAGCAGGGCACCATTTAAAAAACTCAGTTTCCCAGTTGAGCATGACACTTGTTGGAACTACAATGAGGTGGGGACCCCATATTCCCTTCTCACAAGCCAAATGTGCTGGCAGTGCAATTGTCATGATTGTCTTTCCCATACCAACTTCATCGGCCAAAACACTGTTCAGTCTTTGTTCATACATCGTCACCAGCCAATCTAACCTTATATGTTGGTATTTCCGGAAGAGGATGCTTAAGAAGAAACGGAAATTTAGTCCGCACTTTAGTGGTCGAGAATGTATTCCCTGTAGGCTGTGCAGATCTGGCAGTAGCAGCTGCATCCTCAATTCTGTTATCTGTTGTCCTAACCTCTGATTCTAATAAAGATCCATCTTTGTTGAAGCCCAAATTTGACTCAGTCCAACAAGAGACTGTGGGCGGCTAGGCTTGCGAAGACAGCCCAGGTGTGGGAATCCGTTCTGTTGGTAACAACTCCCAGGATGCTGCGCCAAAACGGAAACAACAGACTCTGAGGTGCTGCGTGGTGCTGTATACGCCAACAAAGTTTGTTATTCTGGGAATTTATTATTGGTTTATATATGTAAGAGTTTTACAGAGAAACAAAATACACAGAGAATTCCTTTCTTCCTCGTATTCCTTTTGTTTTCTCCCTTCCTCCGCTTCTTCCTCACCTTCAATAGCTCAGACATGAGTTTTCCAGCTGAGACAGACAGCTCGCCTCCGTTCTTCATGGTATCAGAGCCCTGAAGCTCCATCACGCTCCGACAGCAGAACTGCAAATGGATAATTACCAGCAGAGTCAACAAACTCCTGGCTCAGGAGTGTCTGGAAGCAGCGTGTTCAACAGCACACCCGTCATGCAAGTGCCACCAGGAATCTTCGCAGCGATGATCAAGCTTAATGAGAGCAATTATCCTCTGTGGAAGGGTCAGGTACTCGCTGCTGTGACTGCGAGCGGATTAGAGGACTTTATATCCGGGTACTCTGTTTCTCCAGCAAAATTTCTGGATGAGAATGCTACGGCCCTTAACCCAGAATACAGAATATGGCACCGAAGCGATAAAGTGGTAATGAGCTTGCTATTTTCCTCTCTGTCCCCTGAGATTCTAAGCCAGGTGGTATGTTGTTCCACGTCGCACGAGGTCTGGGAGACGTTAAGAAACAGATATGAGTCGCCATCCACGACACGGGTCATTAATCTCAGGACCCAGATGCAGCAACTCAAGAAAGAAGGAAGAACGATGCAGGTTTACCTTAACACACTAAAATCTCTAGCTAATCAACTTGCAGCGGTTGGAGAAACTGTGCGACATCAGGACTATATTTGGTATATGCTGGAGGGTCTGCCAGTTGAGTACGATGCTGTGGTAACAGCAATTTACAGCAGACTAGACCAAGTTTCACTTGATGAAGTGCAGAACTTGCTCCTAAGCTTCGAGATGCGCCTGGACAGGAGACAGGGGCCGAATTGCTTCATCCATCAGGCACAGCTAACGTCTGTCCATGCAGGTGATGTGAGGCCTCTACAAACACCCCATTCATCTTCTAAACCACCTACATAAACCTACCCTTCTGATATACGACCCTCACACATACCGGTTCATAACCAAACACCACCCTACACACAACCAGGTCTTCTTGGCCGACCACCGCCTCGACCTTTCACATATCCCACATATCCTCCCAGATCTCCCTCCTATGCTCGTAACAAGATAAAACCGAAGCCTAAGTGCCAGAGTTGCTTTAAAATTGGGCATACAGCCTTAGCTTGCTATCATAGGTTGAATTCAACCCCACCCCAGGAACATTTCACTACATTCCAGCCTACCTACCAATACCCTCAGTCAGTCTCCTACCCACAACCCTGCTACAACCCACAACAGCTCCCGTCTTATCAGCCTACCCTACAACTACCTCTTCAAACCTCATTCCCATCTGCTGTTCACCCAAGTGTGTCCGAAACCAACACTTGGCTGCTTGACTCTGGAGCTTCCCATCATGTCACTCCCTCAACAGCAGATTTACATACCATTTCGTCTTATCAAGGTAATGCTTCTGTTATAATAGGGGATGGAAGCCCCATGAAAATCACCCACATTGGGAGTAGTTCTCTAAACACTGAGCCTGGCTGCCTCTTTCTCAAAGATATCTTACATACACCTGCTATCTCTCAACGTCTTCTGAGTGTCTCTAAACTTTGTCTCGATAATCCAATCACCATTGAATTTACCTCTAATTCCTTCTTTGTTAAGGACAAAGTCAGCAACCAAATTCTACTTTGGGGACAGATGGAGCAGGGAGTGCATCAACTAACCCCCAGACTCTCCCTTGACTTGTCTGCAGTCTCCCCTCCTACTTCCAGGCCACATACAGAATCTACCACAGCTTCACCTCCCTTGACTTTGCTTCTGTCACCTCCTTCTGCATTTCCAGCAGCACTCCAAAAATCAGCAGAGGACAGGGTAACTTGGCATCTCAGACTAGGCCACCCCTGCTCTGAGATTTTATCTAGAACTCCAGTACCCTGTAAACCTTCTTCTGTCTCAGATACTTTATGTCAAACGTGTGCAGTGAGCAAACATCATCGTCTTGTGTTCCCAACCTCTTCATCTCGAGCCTTAAAACCTTTCCAGTTAATTCATACAGACTTATGGGGCCCTGCACCAGTAAAGTCAGCCACCGGAGATCGTTATTTCATGCTCTTAGTCGATGATGCAACCCGGTACACTTGGATCTATTTCCTTCATGATAAAACACAGGCTCTGCAAGCTTTTAAGCAATTTCATGCATTAGTCTCCAACTTCTTTCATTCCACCATCTCCACGGTCCGTTCAGATTGGGGTGGGGAATTTCGTACTATCCATAGATACCTGCTAACTCATGGCATCACTCATCAAATTTCCTGCCCTCATACTCCCCAACAGAATGAGAGAGTAGAGCGGAAAAACAAACATATTATCGAGGTCAGTCTTTCCTTATTAAACCATTCAAATGTTCCAAAACAATTCTGGGTATATGCATTCAATGAAGCTGTCTCTCACATCAATGTTCTTCCATCTCGTATTCTTAAATTCCAGGGACCGTTTACTTTGTTACATCATTCTGAACCAGACTACTCTTCATTACGCATCTTTGGTTGTCTGTGTTTTCCCTCTCTAATATGACTCATAAATTAGACTCTCGGTCTACGCCCTGTGTTTTGTTGGGCAGAAGTCTTTCTCATAAGGGCTACATTTGTCTAGACTCAAAATCAGGCCGTATCTACATCTCTCGGGATGTTCTTTTTGTCGAATCTAAATTCCCTTTCCTCGACTCAAACTCACCTCAGCCCATCACCCTCAATCAGCCTACTTACTCACCATGTGTATTACACCCAATTTCTCCAATCCCTCCGTCTCATTCCACATCTCTATCTCACAATACCATGGCAGCAGACTCAGTGCAGAGTTCCTCCCCCACATCTCCATCACTTCTATCCACACCTGTCATAGCAGAACCAGAACCGAGTCCTGCCTCCATACCGCCACAACCGACCAACCTTCACCCTATGATTACTCGCTCTAAAGCCGGGATTTATAAACCCAAACTGTACATGACACTACAGTCTCCAGAGTCACCTATCCTCTCTGAACCTCACACAGTACATGAAGCTCTCACATCACCGGTATGGACAGCTGCCATGCAAGCTGAACTGGAGGCACTGTCGCGAAACAGCACCTGGTCCCCGGGATCACTCTCAGAAAGTCATAAGCTGTAAATGGGTGTTTAAGGTAAAGTTGCGTTCAGATGGTGCACTGGAACATTGCAAGGCGAGATTGGTAGCCAAAGGGTATCATCAGGTTCCAGGCGTGGACTTTAAGGAGACCTTTAGTCCGGTTGTCAAACACCAAACTATAAGTCTGATCCTCTGTCTTGCAGTTTCACTAAACTTGTCGTTGAAGCAACTCGATGTCCACAACGCTTTTCTCAATGGCGATTTGACAGAAACGGTGTACATGCCTCAGCCACCTGGCTTTGAGGATCCACACAGGCGTTCGTATGTTTGCAAGCTGCAGAAAGCCCTGTATGGACTCCGCCAGAGTCCCAGAGAATGGTACAATAAATTGAGTTCGTGTTTGCTTGACTGGGGTTTTAATAATTCGAAAGCAGATGCCTCTCTGTTTTATCAGCATAGTTCAGCAGGATCCATTATTCTTTTGGTCTATGTAGATGATATTGTCGTGACAGGTTTTAACTATGCTGGAATTGCTGCACTACTTCCTCAGCTGAACAATAGATTCGCATTAAAGGATCTCGGTGATCTCTCATATTTTCTGGGGTTTGAAGTGGTAAGAAAGCGTGGGGTGCTTCACCTCTGTCAGGAGAAATATATTACTGACCTGCTTCATCGGGCAAGTATGACAGAATGTAAGCCCGTAGCAACTCCTGTCTCTACATCGGGTATTCTGTCCAAATATGATGGTGAAGTGCTTCAGGATCCTACAGAATATTGGAGTCTTGTTGGAGCTCTGCAATACTGCACCAATACAAGACCTGATATCAGTTTTGCGGTGAACAAGGAATGCCAGTTCTTGCATCAGCCTACCTCTTCGCATATGAATGCAGTCAAACGTATATTAAGATACCTCAAGGGAACTCGATCACATGGCATCACTATTTCAGCTGCAAGTTTGTTTGAGATTGCATGCTTCACGGATGCAGATTGGCCGAGTTGTCCCGATGATAGAAAGAGCACGAGTGGCTATTGTACATTCCTTGGTCCAAATCTCATTTCTTGGACCTCAAATAAGCAGAAAGTGGTATCCAGGTCTAGTACAGAAGCTGAGTTTCGTGCGCTTGCTGACGGAGTTGCAGAAATACTCTGGATACAAGGTCTTGTACGAGAGATGCTTGTTCAGACTGAAGATAGCACTCCAATCATTTATTGTGATAATTTGAGCACCATTCAGATTGCTGCAAATCCGGTTCTGCATGCTCGCACCAAGCATGTCGAAATTGATTTTCACTTTGTGCGTGAGAGAGTGGCAGCAGGTTGATACAGGTTCTTCATGTTAGCTCAGAAGACCAGCTTGCAGATCCCCTGACAAAGGTTATATCTGTTCATTGTTTTCTTAACATAAGGGGTCTCATGACAGTGACGCAAAAGCCAAAACAAAATTTCACAGACCAGGAGGGTCTGGTTAGAGATGAGACAGTGAATGAAATGGAGAAAGAGGTGGTTTTGCGGAGGAGTGTTGGACAGGAACTGAAATGGGGCCTTGATACAGTTGGGAAGTCAGAAGAGCTAGAAGGAGAAATGTCAGAAGAAAGGAAGTTAGAAGAATTAAGAGGGCTGGTTTTGCGGAGGAGTGTTGAACAGAATGATATACTTGAGGCTTGCGGAGGAGTGTTGCAGCCCAAGTTTTGACTCAGTCCAACAAAAGAGTGTGGGCTGCGAGACTTGCGAAGACAGCCCAGGTGTGGGAATCCGTTCTGTTGGTAACAACTCCCAGTATGCTGCGCCAAAACGGAAACAACAGACTCTGAGGTGCTGCATGGTGCTGTATACGCCAACAGAAGTTTGTTATTCTGAGAATTTATTATTGGTTTATATATGTAAGAGTTTTACAGAGAAACAAAATACATAGAGAATTCCTTTCTTCTTCCTCGTATTCCTTTTGTTTTCTCCCTTCCTCCTTCCTCTGCTTCTTCCTCACCTTCAATAGCTCAGACCTGAGTTTTCCAGCTGAGACAGACAGCTCGCCTCCGTTCTTCAATCTTTATGCTCGCCAACAAGAGAATCTTTTGATGAATGATCATTAGCTTCAAAATCTTCAGTCTCAGATATATCTTCCTTTCTTGATCCCTCGTTGCCAGAGTATGCATCATCTTCTATATCTTCAGATAAAGCAGAAGCATATTCAGACTCCTCTCCTGAGAGCACCGTTGACAATATCCTAAGAATAGAAAACAGCCATAACTAAATTAAAGAACAAAATAAATTCTTCAAGCAGCACAGACTAGGGCATTTTGGGCAATTTATCCTACCTTCTTGTACCTTGCAACCAGTTCTTCAAGAGGAATCTTGCTATCCCTATTCAACAACGCAATCTGCAGGGCAATGGATAACCATGATAACAGGACACAACAAAGAGGGACTAGAGAAGTCCAGACTATTATTGAACCAAGGACAATACCTTGGTTCAATAATTATTCTACCATGCGATGCAATATAAAGAGGATTTATAAACCATTCTGTCAACCATAGCTCATCTGATGGATCATAATCATCCGCTTTTGCCAATCTCTCCTCTTCGGACAAGGTAGCTTCATCATCCTGCCAATTACAAATATTTATATAAAAAAAGCTTAAAGTCCATTCTTTTATAACCTCAGAATGTCAACCGTAAAGAGACAACGAAATTTTTGTTACAAAAAATTATCCATATTTAAAAATCTATGAACAAATAGCTATTTTACCTTGTCATCTCCACAGTTAAGAACGAACTCATCATCTTCCTACATCACACAGGAAAAGAGCAGGAAAAGAGCCTCATTTGACGGTTTGCATAATGCAGCCAAAAGTAGTTGGATGAGGTACGAAAATTAAATGCATAAAATTATGTCATATAGAAGACGAACTCTTTGGCAAAGAACTTGAACATATGAACACACCTTGCAGTAGATATGTTTTCTATACGATCAGTAGATTGATACTGCATATATTTTCTGTCTAAAAATTCCAGGCTAATGACCTAAGTTAATGCAGTATTGGAGGAAAAGATTCCAGCATTCCCTCAAGCACACCATTAGGCAGATTACACTCCTTATTTTATCAGTAGACATCTTCATAAGATATAGAAAAAGGATTGCCAGTAAAAACCACAAAACTATAAAATCCATTGGATCTGTTGCTTCACCAACAATTCCCCAACTAAAATGAGATGTACAAGTAAACCAACGGTGTTCATGACCATACAATCCAGTGTCACGTCGAAAACGTATTCACCACGTAAGTGCACGCGATCGTACAAGTAATAAAGTGTAAGTAAGATATCGTTCCCACGAGGACTGATCTGAATTTCTTCCAATTATCAAATTAACCAATCTCTATTATCCAACTAAACGAGTTGAGAAATAATCTAACTAAATGCAAAGCTAAAGAAAACGAGTAAGTAAACTGAATTAAAATTCCAATGAGAAAAGCACCTAGGGCGTCGATTTCACCGGACAATTAATCGTAAATCATATCTCAATCAACACGCTTAAAATGATCTAGTTGATAATCTGGAATTCGGTTATCTTCCTACGCCCCTCCCGAGGTCATAAGAACGTACAACTCTGTAAATAGTAATCACTCTATTCCTAGGTAGATTAACTATCGAGTGCCCCTTAAGAATTAATTCCAATTCGATTACCTAGGACGATTGGGTATATTCCTATCCCGCTCGTTAATAAACCCGTCTTCCGACTAAGTTTACCCTAAGTTATTCCTCTCCCCGTGCTTAATCTAGGATTCCCCTTCCGAGTTCACCTAAATTCACTATTCAGTCCTATTGTTGATCAGGCAATAAGAAAGCTTTAAGAACGGACAGGAATAATCAAACCAAAATCATTTAATTGTGTCAAAAGAGATAGACTCTTGACTAATCGTCAAGATCCATCTTAACCCTAGGCAAAGAAATTTAGTTCATAACCGAATTAAACGAAAACATCAGATTCATCGTAAACAATGAAAACGACATAAAGGAAAAACTAAAAGAAAAACTCCCAAAGTCTTTGTCGACGGCTCTCTGAAGTCGCCTCCCCTCCGTCTCCTCTAGGTAAAAATAAAGTGTTTTTATAATCCCCCCTAAACCTAGAGAATCTCTGAAAATCAGGAAAGAAAATCTTTTCTTTTCTCCCCATCGTAGCTTTAGGTCTTGCAAGAGCAGCCATAGATTTTCCTTCTGCACGAAGTCTTCATAATTACGCCGAGGTCCTCTTTTCTTCATATTTATCCTGAAATAAACCAGAAAACTCGGCAGTAATCTATTTCTCGGGAATAATGTGAAATAACTAGGAATATTACGCAATAAACACAATATTTCACAAATCTAACAAAATCTAAATAGGAAGTTGCCCTAAATAACTCTACTTTCATAGAGTTATCATCCAGCCATTTAGAGGCCCAACTGATTTCACCTTGCCAGAATCAATGAAAAAAGCAACACTGGCATTTTTTCATGAAAACTGAAAATTAAATGAAAGTTGGATATCTCATACCTGATCCTCGAGCAACTCAGCGGACAGGTGATTCCCTTCAGCGGCCCCAACATTGTCTAAAGCGTTTTCAGCCTCAAATAAATCCAATTCAGAGAGATGGCCTTCTGGTGAAGACAAGCAGCCATTACTATCTATCTGAAAGTAAAAAAGAATATATTTACGCTGAACACTGATACTGTCCATAACTTAGAGCTGTAACAACAAAACACATACAACTTACACAACGACGACCAGTTTCAATGACCAAGCAATTGGAGCATGGCTTGTCTACAATAGCTTTTTCATTGCCTGCATCTGCTTAATGGAAGCACATAAATTAGACATGCTCGGAGTTGACAATAACCAAACAAAGTAAGCGACCATTACACTTACTTCGCTCTACTTTATCCAACATATGTCCAGTGACATCACCCATGTCACCACTACTTGAGGGGCTACTGACTAAGGTATGTTCAGCTGCTTTCTTTCGACCTCTAAGACTACATTCTGGGCTACCTGATAGTGATCCCCCAAAGATCAGTACTAGCATTGGTATGGAGTCCATGATGTGAAACATGTTTAATTGGGAAGCAATAAACCACAAGCACAGTAGTCCTGTCCTACAACTTCAGCAAAAAATACAAATCAAACACTGCCATTTAGAGTCAACCTTTTCCAGCATTATATCGTTTGAGCAAATCCGCGAGCGGAATATTCACTTCATCTTGTAATGCTTCAAGCTCTTCTCTCCTCTCTTCTTCAGTTATAAGAGCCTCATCTTCCTCAAGCCTTTGCTCATCATCATCCTCCAGAGTTGGCAAGATTTGGAAATAGAAATTAGTCATGAAAACTGATGATACAGGCACATAATAAGGTAGACACAATATCTGTATAAAAGGCACTACAGACTAAAAGAAATGCCAGTCACGTGTTACAAGGTAGAACAGCTTGATAAAGTCCTTTATGCATTTAGACAAAACAGGAAGCATTCTCACCATATCATCTTCAGAATCTACATAGAAATCCTTGTCACCATTGGACATCTCTGCATGAGTCTCTGCAGGAAGCTGCATCAATCCATGATCAAATTGAAAAACAAGCAGGAAAAAAATTCATCCATGGCATTCTGTGCTCACCACCATTAACTTCCATTGGTTCAATTCTTAAAGTTTGATTCGATTCATGAGTTATATATGGCTGTTGAGAGGCACCCAGCTGCATAGGCTGGGATGTGTCTCCAAGGTTTTCCGCTAGCATTGTCGAGTATCTGACACAACAGATTCTTCAGCTGTTGATACAATTACAACACCAGGGAATACCTCTAACCCTTCAACAATTTCCCTATTACCTTTCGGTTTGGCCTAAAAGAAATTCAACTGTTTATCAAGCGCCTTCTTCTTTTTCACGTCAAGCTCTAGCTGATGCTTGTAAAGCACCTACAGTTACATTTCCGCAAGCAACACATTAGTTAGAATGGTCAAACCAGGCTAACTTATAATTAAATGCTGTTTCTAAATGACCTAAAAACTTGCCAATTTTTCTATTTTCATCCAAAGCTTCTTCACATCCTTCGAAATATTTAGAGCAACTATTCTCAGTCTCTGCTCTTCTTCCTGAAATTTAACAAAAGGAAAAAGCACTAAAACTGGTGATTAGAATGCACAAAAGAGTACATATTATTTTATTTCATTGACAGCTTGTCATTGGTAACTACAGAATGAGCACCCTTTAGAAACTTCGAGAGATAGAAATAAAGCTCGATAACTAAGAGAGACAACATAAAGAACCTTCGCTTTCTTCTCTCCCCGTGTAGCTTGATCTAACATGCCTTTACTTGCCCTTATGGAAACCTTCTTAGCCTGTGCTAACTTCCATTTCCGTTCAGACTCAAAATCCTGCATGACACCAGTCCACTCAGCAAGATAAGTTTGAACAAAAAGCCTGTAAATTTGTCTACCCAAAAATTACTCTACCTTTGACAGCCAGGCCATTTCCTCCAAAACATGATCCCAGTGAGTTTTAGGGCGCCGAGGTTCTCTTGGGGCTTCAAGAGACTACAGTGCCAAGCAAAAATAACAAACCAACACAACCAGGATAAATGCACTAAGGAACTTGGCATATCTACAAGGATACCATCATCCTTCTATGATAAAAGAAACCATGTAAATAACAAGATCGTGTCACCTTTTGGTGCCGAGCCCTAGTTTCATGATCCAATTTTGATCTTGGACCTTGCGAAGCCATGTCTAACTTGATGAACTACCTGTTGTAGAAAGAGGCAATGTTTTCCGCTGCATCGAATTATTCATATGGCTAATGCCCTGCTTGACCCAAGAAAAGCACAAAATGATGAGAATTTAGGATATAAAGATGCACTTGTGACATTGTGATTGATAGTTTGCTGTAACCAGACTAACGAGTCATGTAGTTTCTAACTATTGAAGAATACGGTGAATAGGAAATCAATCAATGTTGAAAATCACGACAATATCACATTCACTCTTTCCCTAGGATTGAATCAAAGCATCGCCCTTCAGACTCTTCGCTTCAAAGGACTACTCTATACAATCTAAAACCAGAAAATTTGCACCTGAATCGTCATTTTCACATTCGCTGGATCTGTTTGCATTTAGTTATTTGAGAGAGTGCTCACACTATGTTGATTTTTTTTGGAGCTATAAGACAAGGAGTAATGCTCACAGTGGGCTTTATTCTTGAAATAGAACTTGCACTGTGCTTAAATACTTCCAGAGGCATGTGAAAATGATCTGAAGAAAATAGATGCTTGCTTTGCTAGATTCTAGGCAAGCCAATCAATCACATCCAGTGCCCCTTAGAAAAACGTGATCACCCCCATTCTAGAATCGCAAACCTACCAATATTTTATGGACTCACCAATGCATCAGACTAAAAGGCACAAGGGCATATGCAAACCATGACTACATTCTGCTCTAAAAGCATTTCCACAGCACACTGCAATATCTTTCCCCCTCTAATCATATATTAGTCTGTCACAAACTTTTATCTGCTAAACTCACATCATAAACAAATCTAGAGTGTCCAAACTCAGATTCTGATTGAAGGAAGAACTGTATGACAGAAATCCAATCTGCAAAGCCCAAAACATAGAATCGAGAAAGAAAATATCACAAGGAGATCCGCTAGAAACCTTGCCTACCACACATTCCAACTACATTTTGCTGCACAACTTTAGGCCAATGAAAATCGCGTGGTGCACCTCCATCTTTACTGGAATTACAAGAAATATTACATTGATAAAAATGTGAGTCCACATTCCACCAGAAGAACATTGTCAAGTAAAATGCCTAAAAGAACATCTATACTGTGATATGGACCAGTAAAGGAATGAGGCTGAGACCATCACTCTACGAAACCAACATACAAGGAAAGCAGCCAGCAGTAGCACCACACATTTAGCCAGCACAACAATCTCCTACTCATAGCTGGGCAGCAGACGAGGTAGCCGAAGAAAAGAAAGCCGCACCAAAAATGACGCAAATGATCTCGGGATCTAAGTTATCCTCTGTGAGACCACACAGTAGAAACTCCAAACCAAGATACCGGATCACCCAAACCACGCCCTTCACTACACCTTCCAAACAAAAACTCCGATCCCCGTCCCTAAGACGATCTGAACCAAAGAGCGTCCCTAAAACCGAGGAATCCCTGCCACCAACAAAAGAAAGCGAAGAAGCAGAGAGAAGGAAACACGCACCCGAAACTCACGAGGTCAGGCACTTGGACGGGGAAGAAACGACGCCCTTTCTTTGGAGTCAGCGGTGGTGGGACAGCCACGCCCGACGGACACAAGGCGGTGACGCCAGGGGAGAGGGGGCGGGGGGCGCAGTCAGTTGGCGGAGAACGGCGGTAGGGGGTGGGTTTCAGGCGTTAGGGGAGGGGGTTCGTTGGGATGGGCCGGAGTCTTCACTTGGGGTTGGGTCGGTCAGGGGCGCAGGCGCGTTGCTGTGGACGAGTAGGTTTGGGTTGGGTTCGGGGTGTTTTGTACGGAAATACGATTAGTTTTAAAAAAATTTTGCGAAATACGGTCCCAGTTTCGTAAAATACGGTTTTACCGTCGATAGGGCGCGTTTTGGAAACGCGTCCTCCGAATTACAAAGGGGACGAGTTTTCAAAACGCGCCCCTCGGCGTGCCATAGCAAGGGGCGGGTTTTCAAAACCCGCCCCTATGTGGCATGCGAAGATGGCATGAGGGCGCGTTTTGAGACCGCACCCTCATGCCAGGGGCGGGTTTTGAAAACCCGCCCCTCCTTCACTTACACAAGGGGCGGGTTTTCAAAACCCGCCCCTTCCACGCTTTAACCCGCCCCTTCCACACTTAGACAAAGCCGGCCACGCACGGTATGCTGGGTCGGACGGGGGGCGGGTTTTGAAAACCCGCCCCTCCTTCACTTACACAAGGGGCGGGTTTTCAAAACCCGCCCCCCGTGCGAACCTGAAAAACGAAAGTAAGGAATTTTGTTCGAAACCCTGTTTGAACAACATATGGCATACACATAGACCTCATTCAGTAGTTTTAACATATGAGTTCTTTCATTACATTCTTCATCTAGTTGTCAATTTTAACATATATAATGTTATATTATGTAGATGAAGAACTTCCGTAGGATCAAGCTTCGATCGGACCAGCCTGAGCTCGTTTCTCTTGCCGAGGAGTATACACCGGTACACCGGTGATGATGCGAGAATATACACCGGTACGTCTGTACGGTCGTACCGGCAGAATAGAAGATGATGCGAGAATATACATCATCCTTGCAGATGATGCGAGAATGTGCACCGGTACGTCTGTACGGTCGTACCGGCGGAATAGAAGATCAACCGGCATTCGAGTTCATGCCAGCAGCAGGTGGACAGAACGTGGACGAAGACGAAGATCATCCGGCAGAAGAAGATCACATGGAGGAAGATCACGAGGATCACGACGTGCCACGGACGTACGAGGACCCTCAATTTGACGAGGAGGGCCGTGAAGTACCAGAAGGGATGCTCATCTCTCAGATTGACCACATTCAGGCTGATTACACAACACCGTACTTCGAGCCTGGATCCAGTTCCACTCCGATAGCTCCGATTAAAGGAGCGAGAGAATTCGGGTAAGTCTTCTCATACTCGATTGATTTAAACTCTCGTAACTTCACTAACATAAGTTTTTCAGGTACGACCATTCACAACAAGGCGAAGGACCTTCACAAATTACACAACTGTACCCTGATGATTCCTTGGTGAACATCCATTCAGATCCCGTCGTTAGGCCTTATGTTAGGAGGAAATCGACGAGACGTAGGGGTCTTTACTGATGTCTGTAAACTTTCCATTGATATTATGACATTCTAAACTTTGCATTTCATATTCTGAACTGGGTTTCAGGTTACAAACTACTGAATGAGGTCTATGTGTATGCCATATGTTGTTCAAACAGGGTTTCGAACAAAATTCCTTACTTTCGTTTTTCAGGTTCGGACGAGGGGCGCGTTTTGAAAACCCGCCCCTCCTTCACTTACACAAGGGCGCGGTCTCAAAACGCGCCCTCATGCCATCTTCGCATGCCACATAGGGGCGGGTTTTCAAAAACCGCCCCTTCTGTAATGTAAGGAGTGTAATGTAAGGAGGGGCGGGTTTTGAAAACCCGCCCCTGGCATGAGGGCGCGGTCTCAAAACGCGCCCTCATGCCATCTTCGCATACCACATAGGGGCGGGTTTTCAAAACCCGCCCCTTGCTATGGCACGCCGAGGGGCGCGTTTTGAACACGCGTCCCCTTTGTAATTCGGAGGACGCGTTTCCAAAACGCGCCCTATCGACGGTAAAACCGTATTTTACGAAACTGAGACCGTATTTCGCAAATTTTTTTTAAAACTAACCGTATTTCCGTACAAAACTCCGGTTCGGGAGCCTCTCCATTTCATGGCGCATGCGGCTCGGACAAAATGGAACTCTTTAAAAATTACGTAATGGTCTTCTTATTTTTAATATCATTACGACAATAGCCTCACTACAATGACTGATTTTGGCCCTGACGCTTCTCTACCCTCCGCCCTTCCCCCAGAACAGCGATCGGGTTCTCGACCCCGTGCGATTGGCTCCGGCGACGGCTACGACGATGATCTTCGGCCGTTTTCTCCACCGATAGATGGATGCACGGAATCTGATTATTCATCGGTAACGAGTTACTCGAGGATTCTCTTCGGTTGGCTCGGCGCGGATCTTGAGGGTCCACGGAGCTTGTTTGGCATCTACTCCGGCGTGATATTCTGCCGTCCGTGGCGGTATTTACCTGTACGTTAGGCACGGTGAGTTGCTTGGCTTTTGGGTTGTGATTATGCCGCGAGCTTCCTGTTGTGGTTGCATCGCGATCTTGCTTGTTAGAGTTAGGAGCGAGGATTGTGGTTTGGAGATTGTTGTCGGTGAATGCGGGAGATATTGACGCCCGAGATACCACCGGATGGACTAGATGTTCCTGCAGTGCGGTTTTTGTCTGTTTGCTGGGGGTGTCGTGCTGTTATTGGAAATATCTTATCGGAAAATGACCTTCGCTTGGATAACATGTTACAAGATTCTGCAAGTGATTTGCTAAATTGATTTTCTCGCTTTCGGTTTGATAGGTTGTTTGCTTACCTCTGGTGGAATATGGTGAGAAAGACCGCAAAAGGTTGGGATTTTGACTTGGTCGATTCATTGAGGTATGAGTTTGCTACTTCTAGTAGCATAACTGCCTTTGTGAACTAGCTTTAACATTTTTGCAATGCTTTTCCACTCTCTGCTCAATATTTTTTCCAATGCTTTAGTGCTGTTCACGAGTTAAGATGTCACCAGGGCATCTTTAGTGAAGTTATACGAGTTCAATCAGAACATAGGTTTGGTTATTCCGTTCTTCATTGTCCTCCTGACCCTTTCGAATTCATAATGGATTGCATTCTCAGTATCATTCGCATCCTTTGTAAAATAAACCAAGATTTCTGATGTTATTCAGTCTGTCGACTTTCCCTTTTGCCAGTTTTGGCAAATGTTATGTTTATCAATATTGATGAAGTTGGTTGACTGAGAAGAACTTGTGTGCATGGAGACTTGCCATGCGCATGATCTCAAATGTGTATTGAACGCTTAACCTAATCTATCAACCTCCATTTCTACCAAAAAAAAAAAAAGAAGAAGAACTTGTGTGCATGACAGCGGTGTGCTCGTTGCATCTTAGATGCTATCCCACATCAACAACAACAATGGATGTTGAACTTATAGTGTTGACAACCTGTCAACCTGATGCAGGTCTTTACTCTTTGTGCATTGAATCAACTTAACTATAGTGAACAGTTTCATGGATCCCATGTTTACTGTCTTCAGATGCTATCGTGTTCTCTATATATGTTCTTGAAGGTACAATAACTGACTTTCAAAAGTAGTCAATAAATAACTGAAAAAGAGGAAACTTCCTCTTGTTATTATGCATGTAGCCAAACGAAATCATCATAAAGTGCAAAACACTACTATATTAACTTTAAGGAGCTTTATGCTTATTGTTGTAGTGCGTGTTTTAAGTGCCTCATGGATGTAGGCAAAGGTGTTGCTTATGCCCAACTTCCTACTTTCTTTGCTTCAAGACAGTTGCCAATGCAGTATGATGCTCGAGAATTTCCTTGAATATTAAACATGCCTGTTACTAAATATTAAGTGATGCAGTGTAGGATCTATTATAATCATCAACTATTGAAAGGAAGTGTAAGCAATTACAGGAGATTTGGAACCCAGTATGTGTTTCACTCACGGAACAAGAACATATAGCGATATGTTGATATGTCATAGAGCACAATATTGTTGAAATTAGGGGCTGCGGCCATGAATAACTGATTTTTACGCTTGACATTATGGTGGATCTTGGCCCCCATCCAGTGCGAGTCTTTTTTGCCTTCTATTATTTTAATTGTTTGCTTTCATTTTGGCTGTTCCAATTTAAAGAGTTCCTGCTGCTATGCTATTAGAAATAGCTGTGAATTTTTAATTGGAATCTGGACTCCAGGGGAATTCATCTTATGACGTTGCCAGGTCGTGGTCTATGTCGAAGAGCCTGACTTAAGCAGTATCATGGCAAATCCATTTGCCATGGAAAACAGTTCCTACAAGTTGCTCGCAGTGTTGCCACAAGCAGCAGGAATTTTGCAGTAGCAAGGGAATCTGATGACCCAAGCACCAGAGCATGAAGGTAACTATTTGGTCAGTGGTGAAACCATAATTTCGACTGTGTTCTGCATCATGCATTTTCTGATAAACTATTACAACTGCGACTCACTTAAATGCAGCATTGCTTTTTTAGCGCCTTGTCTTCACTGAGCATTCAGTAATCAAAACGACCACTAGTTCAAACACAGCAACTAAAAAATGGCAAACAATTGTGCATATTGTCTGCAATAATTTCACTACAGAAAAGCAAAGAGAAAAGCTTCTACCTTCAAAAACTCTTTACATGCTAGGCTAGAATATACTGCTAAGACTTACACAACCACTGCCGGTCGACATTTTTCCTCAGACCTGGTCCTTTACTTCCAACTGGAATTAATTCTTTCCTCTTTATTCAAATAACTTCTCAGCAAACGAGCACAAGATCATCAGAAGACTGTCAACAACCCAGTAAGTCATCCCACTCAATGTCCAATCAATTGCTGCCCCAGCAGATGTGTCGGTTGTCCATCTGCATCGTTTGAAACCAACCTGGGTTAAGACTCCAAGCCAATTTCCGAGTGATAAAGGGACAAATGGAGAAGTTGCATGCATCAAACTGTTGGCATGAAGCACTGGAGACATCATCAGAAAAACATAGAGCTCAAGTTATATTGCAACAATCAGCAAGACAATATTATTGATTACTTTTGTGATAAACGGCCATCATAAGTCTTAAGGATACAACAAACATTTACTGCTCAGCTCAAAAGTGGATAATACACAAGGGAGAACAGAGAACTCGAGGCCTCAGGTACCCACTTCACACCCAGCTCTGTCACAGCAGAGGTGGGTTATCAATGCATCATGCCATATATATTCAGCCAAACAATCAGGTGCAGACGAATGCATTACCACTTTCGCCATCAGATGCTTCCCCGAGCCTTGCTATGGCATCAACCAGAGCCTGCTCCTGCTCCTGCACCGGATAGAGAGGTTCTCTAAGCTCTAAATGGTGGGATGACAAAGATGAGAACAATAAAAAGCTTAAAATGACACCAGTCTTACTTTCAAGAGTCTCTTGGCCTTAGCAACTGCGGCAGGGTCAGGTTGGTTTGCATCGAAAACCCTCTCAACCTACAAACCGAAGGGCGAATCATGTGATACATGAATGCCATGATTAAAACAATTAAGCATGTGAAGTTGCTCCGCAATCTTACCTCCTTCACCAACAGCTCGGTGTCAAATAATTCAATATCGTCAGGAAGCTTCCTCTCCACACCATTTTGCATTGGCAAATAATCATTCTTATTTCTTGCCATCATTCTTCCCCTTCCCGGACCGGGGCCGGGGCCACTCCGCCTCTTGTAGCCGTGACCCAGTCCAACAATGCTCGAGTGATGTGTTATAGCAGGGTCTTCCTTCCATCGAATATCCATTGGAGATATCTGCAACACAATGTCAGGACTTATTATGCACGCAAGAAAATTTTAGGGTGGAACAACCCCGATTAGACTCCCCTAATCCCACTAAAGCCAGAAACCATTCTATCGAAATTTAGCAAGCAACATCTTCCACATTATTTAAGTAGTAACAAATAAACTACAAACATAAATGATTATCTTCAAAGCAAGGAAAGGAAGAAGCACTTACCTCTTTGAAATTTACCCATTCCCAAGTCTCATTTGCCGTATGGATGTCATATACCAAGGCATGTCTTCCCTGAAATCAACATGGATGTGAGACTAAGTATTCACTTTCAAGCATTACTAGATACCAGGCTCACAAGAGAGAACTAAAATAGGAAAGGAAGTGGCATAGAGAGTATTAATTTAATACACCACACTTCTCCAAGAAAACAAAGTCATAAGCTTTGTGAGCTACTACACTCTTGGTTTACCTCATCATAATTCTTGGTACATTACTGTTTAAGAGGAATTCTGCATTCAGAAAATACAGAGGTGGCATACCTCTGCTAGGTTGTAATAAGTTATTACAGCTTCGTAGAAATTGTTATCATCGGGCCATCTTGTCCATACCCGTCTTCCAATAAGAGATTCTGCTTCTCCAGGTGCATTTGTCGGGGGAATGCTGATGGACCGACTACTGAACTGTCTGCTCATAGTATGGACTGGAGATGAATAATGCATTGGTAAAGACTGGACCTACAATTTTATACGACAACATTATCACAAATCATAAATACAGTTCTACAAGACACGGCCTAAAAAAATGATTCAGGAAAACAGGAGCAAGGGATGTACCGATGTTTTCCGCTTCTTGCGTGAAAATGTTGGACTTGGTAGCACTTCATGCATTGGACGAGAGGCGCCCAGAGTGGCCACATGGGGCCCACCTTGTCTCCATTCCCTAATGGTAGAAGACAGAAGTTCCAAAATTCAAGCATAATTTTGGGATACATTGCCCTGGAGGCATATTAAATAAAACAATTGATTCAAACATGGTTTCAGTTACAGACTCCGAGTTTCTTAAAAAACAGGATCAGCTCGTACTGAGTCTGCTCATTGCCTGACATGGCAACTGTTGCATATGACTTAATGACTGACCAGTAACTAAGCCATTTCATTAGGCAAAGCTGAAAAGCCTTCTGGGCAATGCTCAACAGTTCGCCTTGAGTCGTAACATGACTGAAACAGCCAAATTTATTGGTTAAGAATTAAAATTAATGATTATTACGTTCTTTACCTCGAATTAGCATTGGGAATTATTCAGGACTTAACTATTTCATGACTCCTTAGAACATAAGGAATACTAGTCCCAAAAATGATTACAACAACACCATAAAATCAAACAAGAACAAAAAAATTCTGTAACAAAAACATAACCTAATTCTACAGATAACATCGTCGGAGTTAACCCTGGAGAGCAGTTCCCTGTGTTCATCGTCCGAAACTCCGAGTTCCTTTCTCAATTCAGTGATCAAGCTCTCTTTATCCTGTAACAAAAGAGATAGGAAACCTATACAGATACTCATAAGGGTATGAGGCAGAAGAACACGGTTTCATAAAACCTCTTACCCATGAAAGCGCATCTGATTGAGCTTTAAATGCACGAAGGACAGCACAGTATGCTTCCTGTTCCAGATTATGAATCTGGACGTCCATACTATTGTATGTCATTTGGCTACACCCCAATAAACACCTTCCCGTTCAATGCGCTGCCTCGAGAATCTGTCAGTGTGTAAAGGAGGAAGATGGTAGTCGTTGGCTGTAGTAATTTCAAAGCAAAGGAAATGCAAGCGACAATATGTTCTTATAGGCAAGTTAAGCATTAAAACAAACTAACGATCATCAAGTGCTTAGTAGAATATCCCACAAATTCTGACAACTTATGCTAGTGCCGATATGTCCTAACGAGGAAGGAACTTAATATATCAGCTCTAGTGACAACTTATGAACCCATAAACTATCGAGGGAAACCACGAAACGATAAATTTAACCGCCATTTCCCAAAGAATGAGCCTCTCTGACGCCACCCTGACCCAAACTCCCGAACCCTAATCCTACCAAGTAAAAAGTAATAACGAAAGAAAAACATCCCCCAATCGGAACCATTTCTTCTTCCACATCAAAGAAGACAACATCCCTATCTCAACCCGATTTGAAGCTCGAAATCTCACCGCGAGGTTCAAATACGCCAAGTGCGTAGGTAAATGCGCGAATCCGGGCCAGATCACCCCCCCACATTTGGAACCTCCTCCGTGTCGTCGTCGATCATATCCAGTGATGCAGAGATCCGAACGGAGTTCAGAAGAAAGATGGAAACGTAGGGAGGGTTTCCAAAAACCCTAATTGGGGAAATCGCAGGCCCGTGGGATGTGATTTTGGGAAACGAGAAACGACGTCGTATGTCAAGAGTAATTTTACACCTACTAGTTTAATTTAACACTTTTATTAAATAAGTTTGTACATGATTGATTACCGGACATACTCTAGAAATGAAACCATACGTATACCCTATCTGTAATTAATTGTACATAAGGAACGGCGCTAGAATAATTAATAGAAGCAAGTGTCTTAAGCTACAGCGAGCGCTTGTTAGCCACGCGTTTGTTTTGCTCTCTCTATGCATAAATAATAAACACAGCCTCTCAACATGCGTGCAAAGTGAAGAAGCTTGCGAAGAGAAGCTCTAACCGACAAAAAAAAAGTTGGATCATAATAAATGCTCCTCTAGGTCCGTGGGAACTACTGCGGAGCCAACTGACCCAAAGTTAAAATGATAACCCGCCTCCCAACACTTAGCAAAAAGAGAGGGGCGTCCCAAAAACCCGCCCCTTTAAAAAATGCAAAACCCACCCATCTAGCCGAGTTGTTTAAAGTATTGCGAAACTTGCGGACGTCTTGGGATCAAATCCTAATGGAAATAAATTTTTTTTATTTTTTAGTTAAAAATATATTGAGAATTGATGATAGCAAGAGTTGAACTCTTGACCTCTCCCTTATAACAAAAGTCTCTACCAACTAAGATAGCATGTTTTCAAAACCCGTCCTTTGTTCATTTAGTTAAAGGGGCGGGTTTTGAAAACCCGTCCATTGTTAAAGGGGCGGGTTTTGAAAACGCCCCCCCCCGTTATACGCCCCTCCTTCACCCGACGAATGAATATTTTTGCTAAGTGTTGAGGGGGCGGGTTTTTATTTTAAGGGGCGTGTTTTCATGGCGCGCTCATTCGACGATAAAACCGTATTTTACAAAACTTGAACCGTATTTTTTAAAAAATTAACTGTATTTTCGTACAAAACTCTATAATTTCCTTTATACGAGCACCCACAAAAAGAACACGACACAAGGCAGCATGCCTTGATATCACACGAAATCAACCCAAAGAACAACTAGAGATTCATTACGTGGATATCTCCAGGCAGTTATGATAATAAAAGCTTCATATGAACATAACGATCAGACAACCCTATCTGGAATATCTGGCGATGGATAACATTTCCTCGTCAAAAAGCACATGAACCCTGTCAAAAAATACTCGTTGATAACGGTGAATTCACAAGTCCCCTTCCTTAACGTAACTCTACAAGTTTGATACGAAAAAAAGTCCGTCAGCGACGCTATAATAGGAATCATAGAACGTGTGATGTCCTATCTACTACAGACCTCCTTCAATGGCCCCGATGGACACCATGCACCCAACCAGAAGAATATATGAGTACCAACCCCCGTATACCATGAGATAAGTTCTCGAACCAAATCCCTCAATGTGAGCAAACATTACCATATCCACATACAACTATTTGGTTGCTTCACATGCTAGAAAGATTCTCCACTCAGAAGATAGGTCCTCACCCAACGTGCCCACACAACCTCCTCCAAATCCGAAAGAAGATGTCAATTATGTTTCAGAAGCGCTGCGGTTCCACTCGATCACCCAATTCAGCCCCTATCATCCGTGCTCCTTCAACTTACACGCTTTCTCCCATGCCACCTTAGCCTTGTGGAGTTCCAAAGATGGACCCGACCACAAGAAATTAGATATCATCTGCCTAGAGCATACTGCCTTCGGCAGTGGAAATGCCATAGACAGTACGTCTGAGTCGCAAAAAGCACCTATCTCACTTAGTACAACCTCCCCGCGTAAGACAAATGCCTGATCCGATTGGCTATAGCATCCACCAGTGCCCGCCACAGTCTTATGACATGATGAGTGAGACACCCAAATACCGCAGATGATATTGTGAGTGTTGAGAACCTCGTATTGTTACTAAATATAATGAGGAATAATAAATACTAAGAATATTAATACTGTTCTAAAAAAAATGTAACTTAGAGTTCCTCGAATTGCCATAAATTAATAACACAACAAAATTTTGGATTAATCCCTTAAACACTTTTTTAAACGTCAGCATTGATCAGATTTAAATTTTTTCTTTGTTTTGGTGACGTGCACTGATCCTAGAGAAGTACGTACACAACGCCGGGTTTGGGTGTGAAATTCATTCCCGAGGAAAACGAGAGAAAACTCTCGTGTCCTTCCATAAAATTTCACCATTTTTTATTTATTTTCATTTTGTTTGGGTCTTCGCAACTATTTTTTCCAACTTTTTCGCCATATTTTCTTTCCCTAAGAAAAATATCCAAACATGCCATAAATGATAATTATCCGGAACATTCCTCCCATCATATTACTACGACCGTTGCTAGGGTCTCCTTGTTTTCGCGAAAAACTCGTCATCCTTTTGAATTTCAAACACAATTACTCTCGTAATTTTTCGCCGAAATTTTCATTATCTATCCTTCCGAACATTCCCGAACCCCCCGTGTAATCGAACGGGGCTTAGTGAAGAGGCGAGAGCAGAGGAGGTGAGCCTTAGGAAAAGCGTCATTTAGGCCTTGTTGAACTGAGGCTAGGGCCATATTTGGTTGATTAGGGCCCAAGGGCCCAAGTTTTGTTTTCCATTTTTCTTTATTTTTCTCCCCTTTCTTTGGGCACCCAATGAGATTAAAAATAAATAAATTATTTGGGGGGTTTTAATTGTTAACTACTAGAGGTAGAGTTATCACATATTCTCTAGAATGAAATGAAATATAAGAATGACACGAGAATCATCCACACTTGGGGGTCGGGTGGGAATTTGAATGGTATTGGGCCTGGGCCTTGTCCGAACATCTAGGTTTGAAAGGTGAGTCCATTATCAAAATCGTTTGGATTGGACTCGTGTTTGGGTCCTGAAGGAAGGAAATTCATATATATATATATATATATATATATATAAATACATGATAAAAGAACGATATAAACGAGTCATTTAATTCAATGCTCGAAGAATAAAGAACATGAACATGATTCTACTCTAGCGGAGGAAGTCGTTGGGTTAACGAGCTTGACCCAACAAAAAATTTGGAAATGTAATGGAAGTCGTTAATGTATTAAAGGATCATCCAATACAATTTTTGGAGAATTATTTGAAGAACAAACAGGCTTCAGCAGTTTGATTGGAGCAAATCTTCATGGAGGAGTGGTGGAAGAACAGTCGACTTAAGTGGAACTTCCACGAATAGGTAACCTAAATTTGTGATGTTTGTACACACGCCCTCTAGCTTAGCACGAACGACTCGAGGATCCGTGCCCTTTCTCCATGTTGTCTTTCGGTCGGCGCCAAAACTCGAACATTCAGGCATTGCGAAGGAAACACGAGTCGATCGTCTCCATGCTCCTTAGGAGGCGAAGGGCAATAGGCGAAGCATGATCCACAGAAGGGATTTTCGGGAGGATCGGGAGCGGCTTGTGTCACCTTCCCTCGTTCATGATGGCTCCGTAAAAATGACTGTTGTTGCTTAACCTAAATAAGCTATTTATGGAGTCGCCACCAACTTATTTTTTAAATTATTTAAGTCGGGAAAACAGTTCGGTTTGGGGATCCCTATTTACTAGCTCTTACATCTAAACACGCGAAGTGATGGTATTTGCTCCAAAAGTTTGTTTTTGGTTAACGGGCGTTGGACTCGATTCTGGCATGACTCCGAACTCATTTCACTGTTTTACGGGCATTGGACTCGAACTCATGTTTGTTGATTTACACCAACATACGGTAATAAACCTAAGTTGCCTAATGACATGCGTATAATCACAAGCAATTATTGAGATAAAAGGGAACGGGGAAGGATGATGACTTCTAGCCTATGCACTTGGGCCCGCATCCCGTTACAGGTGGATATGTAATTTGGTTAGGGGAGACGCCCTCAAATGTCGGCCGGGACCGCTTTACTTCAGATCGACAATTTTTAGGTCGCGATAGATCCAACAAACGCGGTTTGTTACACTCGCCTTCGAGCCTTCATTCTTTTAAAATCGTCTTGTCGAATTCCCGTGAAGCTCGGTTGATTTTTATGCAAATTAAACCAGAAAGCGATGGAGAAAATGGTGGACAGAAAATTCTAATTATGACATGTCAAATAAATAGAATTGACCGAGTGAGTAAAAATGATACTAACGGGGTGTTGTGTGGCATGTTGATGTCGATCATCCATGACGTCGGAAGATAACGGGGCGTTGTGTGACTCGTTGATGTCGGTCATTCATTATGTCAGAAGATAACGGGGCGTTGTGTGGCCCGTTGATGTCGGTCCTCCGTTATGTCAGAAGATAACGGGGCGTTATGTGGCCCATTGATGTCGACCCTCTGCGATGTCGGAAGATAACATTACTTGATTGTCGAATCCTCGGTTGTTTACATGTAAAACAAAGGATACAATATGGTAGGGACATGAGTAATATTAATAAGAACAACACAACTTGTCTCACCGCTTTGAAGTACTTGAGCCGATTTTCGATGCTTTGGGAAAATCCATATTTCTCGTCTGTATTTCGGGTCGATGAAGTGTGTACTCACAAGCATTCAACCCTCGAGAAGGTTTTCGGATCAAGTAATCATGCGCGATAAAATGTAACATGCATGAGTAATTGAACGTTTAATCTCACTGTAAAGTAACTTGAAAGAATTAGACATGTCAAAAGTCACGTGGACAATGAGAATGTAAATAATAATAATAATAATAATAACAAATATATGTTCGTAACATCAACTTTAAGCTAACTTTCTGTTTTACCATTAATTTAGTTTGTTATATAATTTTATCACAAACATTTATTTTTATTTTATTTTTAGCCAATCTTAAATTTATTCTAGTGAAAGTAAAAAAAAGCATTAATATAGTTTGACTTGTGTTCTATAATAGTGAATTTTCAACCTCTCATTCATTCGCTTCATAATCCATTTTACTCGTCCAATAAAAAAATATCATCCGACCTTCATCGATTTTACGTATTTTTTTACAGCATCAGCAGCTATCGTCCACCTTCGGCTTCTAATTCACTTGATTTGTCCCTAACATATGAAAAGTTTCAATACTATTAACTATTTTTTGTAATTTTTTTTAGTAAATAAATGAAAATTGTATATTAAAGTCTGTTTGGTTTAAACGTATTAAAATTTGATATTGATCAAAATCAAAATAAAAATAAAAATCAATAAAAAAGATCATGTAACAAATTAAGTTAATTAAGAAAGGAAAATTTAACCCAAAATTAAAGTTATAAAATAATAATAATAATAATAATAATAATAAAATAAAACAACCCACGTTGAATCGTGCCAATGTTGAGGGGGAAAGAAACAATTTTTACCTCTGCGGATTGGAGATGGTGGGGAAGCCAGTAATTGGTAGATGAACGACAGGGCTTGTACATCCGGAGGGGAGACGATTTCCGACAGGATTTGCCGCCGTATGGGGAAGGGGAAGTCGACGTCGCAAATTTGAGTTGGTGTCAGGGAAGCTTGTCGCGGCTGCCGTTGTTCTCGGTCAGGCCTGCTAGAAAGGTGGTCTGTCTTCCTCGGTTTTCAAGGACGGTTCATGGGAGAAAGGGGGAAGGTGGTCTTCGTTGCTCTAGATTCGGTCAAGGTGAGGTAGACGAGAGTTCACCCCAAGCTCGGGGTACGGTGGCTAGTTCTTGGGGGAGGTTCGCGGGGGACGCCAGTTGGAGGAGGTCGCGCCGTGGCCGTTGAAGCTAAAGGAAGAAGGCGGTGTGGACGACTGGGGTTTTTGCTGCCAGACGGAGATGTCCGGGGTGGTGCAGATCTAGGCTCGAAAGAAGGCGCCCGGGGTGAACGCGAAGCTGGGGTGGTCGAAGCCATCGAGCGGAGGCTGGGAAGGACAAGATGGTGACCGCCTGGGACGTCAGGCGCGGGTCGCCCAGTTCTGGGGAGGAGTCGTCGGACTTTGGCAGGTGGGGAACCAGATCTGGTGACGGGTCGCTGAAATCGGCAAGAGGGGGACAACCTTAGGGACGTTAGGCTTAGAAATTTCGATGACGCTGACAACTTGCTGTCGTCATCGAGCTGCTTGTTGCCGGGTGAGAAGAAGCCACCTTGGGGCATTGAGGAAATCTGGTTATGGCCGGAGGTGGTTGCTGTTCCAAGCTGCCAGCCGGGGGCACGACGGGCCGCTGTCAGGAATTGTTGTTGGCGCTGACGCGTGGATTTGATGAAAACCGAAATTGTTGCTGCTCTTCTGTTCCTCCTGCACGAGTTAGGCAGAGAGTTAGAGCAAAAGGAGGCCTCGCACGTCGCTCATGTGCGACCTGTTGACATGGCAATTAATTCTGGGCCTGGGTTTAGAACAGAAACCCAGTAATCCCTCAAGTCATACTCCGAGTCGGCCCAAGATACAGTCGTCTAGGCCGATTCATGACAAAGTCGACTAGGTCGACTCATGACGAAGTCGACTAGGTCGACTTATGAACGGGGTCGACTAGGTCGACTCACAATGAAGGAGTGTGGTGATCAAAGTCAACCAAGATGACTCAACAGTAGCTAGGCCTACTAGTAGGGCCAAGTCGACGGAATTCTGGATAAGTCGACCAAGTCGGTCGTAGTCTGTACAGTCAAGTCGACAGGGTTGGAATAAATTTATCACATTTGTTAAGGATCGTAACTGATCCTATTATCCAGGAACGTGATCCCAAAGATCAAGGAGGTTGTTCAAACACTCCCACGATGTTAGGGATCACGATCTGCAATACGATCTATCTGTTACGTGTTAAACACGTACAAATCCTCTATAAATAGCAAAGGAGTATTTCAAGACAAAGGGTACGACCACACACAGCCAAAACACTGAAGTTTGTTCGTCAACTTTAGGAAATTAGATACCTCGACCCGGTTTGTAGGTCAACCTCCCTCCGCCAGCAGAGTGAGCTCGTAGGGCCTTTGCCGTCAACCCCCTCCAGCGACACCACCGACGGAGTGAGCTCGTAGGGCCTTCGTCACAGCCTCCCGCCAGCGACCACCACCGACGGAGCGAGCTTCTAAGGCCTTTGTCACAAGTTCTTCACCGTCACGGATTTCCACATCGTCATCAATACTTGCGCTCTTTTTTCCATTTTTTAATGGCTGTAAGCCCTGTTTCCTTTATTCATTAAGATTGTAAGACTTGCATTTGATTTCAATAAAATTGTGCATCTTCTTACTGGCGACCACAATATAACTACCGTGAGTCCATTGCCAAATATTTCCAACGTGATCCGTTTCGTGCGTGAACATGTTTTTGGCGACCACAGTGGGAGGACATGCCGAGAAATACTCGAAGTACTACTCAGAATCCCTTAGATGGGGAAAACCAGGAGCTTCCTCCGGGAATGAACTTGGAAGCGCCAGCCCTAGGAGGCCAGGCAGCTACGAACCAGTCCGCTTTTGATTCACATGCCCAAGCGCCAGCCCTAGGAGGCCAAGCAGCTACGAACCAGTCCGCTTTTGATTCACATGCCCCGTCTGAATTTATTTCGAGACTGGAGTTCCACAAGGAATTGGGGAGTGTGCGTCAGGATTTGACCGATATGAAGGGCATCCTAATGGATGTCCAAACTCTAATAGGGCGTCTTTCTGGCACGAGAGACGAGGAAAGAGTAAGACCTCGTATGAGAGAGGCCCCATTTAGGGAGTCTACGTTCATGGCAGACGCTCGTCGGACTACTCAAGGGTCACGTAACGTGACTTTTGAGCGATCCGACATAAGGACAAATACTCTATTCGAACCTGGGAATTTGGTTCCCCCTAGTCGACCCTCTTCTTCACGTAATCAACCAACGAATACGTATTGGAATGAGGCAGAGGACTTTCAAGAGGAAACGGATCTAGGGGAGAATTTTATTCCATCTCATCGCCCTGGAAAAGAACCTGTAATCGACGCAACTGGAGACCCCTATGGGCTTGGATCCCGAGGTGGAAACTTTCGGGAAGAGCCTTCTTCCTACACGAGGAATCCAGCGAGTCAGACAGTGGGGGAAAGATCTCCGTACAGCCCGATAAGGTCGACTCGACCTACAGCGCAGGCCCCAGTAGGCGGTGTACCCCCAGACCTGAGGGAGGCCATAACTCAGGTTATAGAGCAAGTCGTCCCCGGAATAGCTCGGCGAGACGACGCCTGTTTATACAGGTCTCCCTATCCTACGTATGTCGACAGGGATTTCCCTTTACCTCGAGGTTATAAGGTGCCCGACTTTACACGTTTTTCGGGTGAAGATGAAATGACCCCACTCGAGCATGTCGCTCGCTTCACTCACCAACTTGGTGAGGCGGCTGGGAACGACTTTTGGAAACTGAAGCTCTTCCCTAACTCGTTAACAGGGGATGCCTTTACGTGGTATGCGAGTTTGCCGCCAGGGTCAATAGCCTCATGGACTCAGATGCAATCTATGTTCGTTAAGACCTTTGCTCGACTGGACGCCCCCATGTCGATGTTTGAGGTAATGCGCCTTAAGCAGGCTAACGGAGAACACCCAGGGCAGTTTCTAATGAAACTCAGGAAGGCCCTACTACGGTGTAGCCCCCCCATACCGGAAAAGGATCAATTACTTCTCGCATTAAATGCGTTGACTATTCCGTTCCGGAAAAAGCTGCAGGGCGAGCGCTTTGCTGACCTGTATGACTTAGCAAGGAGGGCCGCAGAGTATTATCAGCTTCTTACAGAGGAAGCCCAGCTGACTCGAGCCTACCAAGTCGACACTTATGAAGTCGACGTGGCGGAATTTGTCAAGGGGGAGTCGACTATATGCGACCCCCTGGCTAAGAAAAATTCCAAAGCTAAGGCATCCCAAAAGAATGCCGAAGAAAGAAAATATTCTTTCGACACAGATAAAGTCGACGCTATATTCGACTGGCTTCATCAAAGGAAAAGGATTAGGCTTAAGCCCGGCCATCGAGTTCCCCAGACAGAGAGGGAAAAGAATAGGAATTACTGCAAGTGGCATGGGTCTTTCACCCATGCTACCAAGGACTGTTTGTCCTTTAGAAATATCATACAGGATTTAATAGAGTCTAAAGAGCTCCGTTTTCCTGAAGTTGACGAAGTCGCCGTGGTGGATAATAATCCATTCGGGGATGAAGTCGCTATTCATACGTTTGACATATTTGACGCTGAGGTTAATCTCTTAGAAGTTATTAACGACTCTGTTGTACCCTCGCAGGACGTACAAGCAACCGGCGAGACTTTGGTGGCCAATGCCCTCATGAAGCGACTAGCTGAGCGTGGGGTCTTCATTCTGCCCAAAGGAAGGGAGAAGTGGCTATGCCACTGGCACTTGAACGACACTCACACTACGGATCGGTGCCACACGTTCAAGAAGTATCTACTGGACAGCAAAACGGAGGAGTGGTACGACTTGACCCCGTTCGAAGAAGCAGCAATGTCACTCAATACTCCCCAAGGATCTTCTCACGCCTTCAAAAGCCCTCCTAGCGCAGATCGCCGATTAGCCTCGCGAGGTGGAAGAGGAGGCCCCCAGGGTCACAAGGGCAATGGAGAGGCAGTCGCCCGGGGAACAGAACGCCCGGCACGGCGACTGGAGTTCATAGACTCGTCTGGTCAAAGGGTCATCAAACAGGGGTACACTAGAACTACCCCTGTCAAGGAGATCAAGCCGGTAGCGGAACACAAGGGAGAGGACCAACCTCAGCAGGCCATGAATCGCAGACCCCGTTATGCGTCGCAGACAGTCGATCCTCAGGAACTACGGAGGGGGCCACCCATCGCCCAATTCCTAGACGAAAAGCTGCTGTGCCAAAAGTGCAAGCTGATCGCTCACAACCGCATACTCATTACCCAGCTCTGCACAGCATGCTGCGTTAGCTACTTCTTGCGGCTCGTCGACTTATCCGCAAAAGGGGAGATGCTGGTGAAGGCAGCTCGTCCTGAGGGCTCAGGTAACTCGAACCTTAACAAGCCCTCGAATAGGCCAGCAGATAACCCTGTGCAGGTAGGATATGACCCAGCCGACGGAAGGTTTGTGGAGGTGAGTCGACTTCCCTTTGGTTCTAAGAAACCAAGATTTGTCAAAGCGCTTAACCCTTCGTCTCAATGGCAGAAGGCGGAAAGAAAGATTACGCTTCCCGTGAGGGCTCAAAAGAGAAAAGAAAGGCGTCTAAGTCACGCCCAGAAAAAGCCAAGAATGACCCCTGTGATGCCATCCTTTGGCGGGAACCACGCCACAGGGAAACAAGTCACAGAGCCCGAGCGGGTCGAGTCTACTGATTACTCGGAAGACCCAGGCTCGAGTTTCGACTACACTCCTCTACGAGGAGATAAGCCCTGCGACTTCGATGCAGAGCAACGGCCCCTCGTGGGCTGTAACGTTCTTACCCTCCCTGCGGAGTTCGCCTGCAACAACAAGCCGGAGGCACCGGAAGGTAAAACTCTCGACTCTAGAGTCACTACATTTCCTTCTGGCTTCCCTCTGCACTGGTTGAGGAAACCATCAGATCGTATGAAACAGCATATGCATTCGCTGTATATCTCAGCCACCTTTGATGGTGTTTTAGTGGGTCGAGTCTTAATAGACAATGGCGCCACTGTCAATGTTCTTCCCCTCGCCAAGTTTAGATTACTTGGGTACAAGCCTAGCGAGTTGGTGCGAACCGACGTAGCTGTAAGTGGCTTCAATGGGAGAAAATCCGAGTGCCTGGGTATATGCTCCGTGCGCCTAGGCGTCGGGAGACACGAGCAGGAAACTGCTTTCTTTGTAATCGATATAGCCCCTTCATTTAATGCGCTTTTAGGACGCGATTGGCTTCATAAGGCCGCCGCGATTCCATCTACTTTGCATAGGGAGTTAATCCTATGGCTTGACTCCGAAATAGAAATCGTTAAGGCTGATGAATACTCCTGTTGTGACAAGGGTATTTTGCATGCAGAGACGTGTAAGACAGTCAAGGACCTTACTCTGGACCAGCGCTACAAGCTGGGAGACCCCACAGTCGGACCCTTAGGTGAACCTTCAGGGAAGTTCGACTTCATCGTGAGCTATGGCACCTCTCACCCCAAGCCTGACGAAGGACCGATTGTGCCAACAGGGTGGGGGCCCGACTTCACAGACAAAGACATAGACGAGGTCCTGCAGAAGGTAGTCACGACTAAAGATGGAGGCGAAACGAACAACAGCCCAAGCGACGACCAGGGAGAAGCGCCTAAGAGCCAAGAGAGCACTGCGACGGAGTTGGAGCCCGATAGACTCCTACATGAAGGGATGTATGGACAGTGAGGAGAAAGGTCATGCAGTCGCTGATATCCTACAGCGACTTCAGAAGCATGTTAGGACGACTAGGAAAGTAGGATGCCAGATAGGCAACGTCGATTTCGAAATTAGGCCATGTAATAACGTGGACACCAATTTAGGTGGTGTCCAGAGTCGTGAGTCACTGATGATGCCATGTGACTCACTCGTAGGCGTTAATTTAGGCGAGGCATCGAGCCCTCGAATTGTTTTTATCAGTTCCTCGACGAATAAAGAACTTTTCCATTCTATCAAAGCTACTCTAGAAGAGTTTAAAGATTGTTTCGCTTGGGATTACACTGAGATGCCTGGCCTAGATCGCCGACTTGTGGAACACAAGTTACCAATCAAAACAGGATTTAAACCAGTCCAACAGGCGCCGAGGAGAATGACTCATGAAGTCACTCAAGCAGTATTTGAGGAAGTCAAAAAGCTCTTTAAAGCCCGATATATAAGGACATCGAGGTACACCGAATGGATATCCAGTATAGTTCCTGTCATTAAAAAGAATGGTAAGATTAGGGTTTGCATCGACTTTAGAGACTTGAATCGTGCCACTCCAAAAGATGAGTACCCTATGCCCATCGCAGATGATTTAGTCGACAAGACTGCAGGGCACCAAATTATGTCCTTCATGGATGGTTTCTCAGGATATAACCAAATCTTCCTAGCCGAAGAGGATATCCATAAAACTGCGTTCAGATGTCCCTTAGGCATTTTCGAATGGGTAGTCATGCCATTCGGACTCAAAAACGCTGGGGCAACCTACCAACGGGCCATGAACGCTATATTTGATGCCTTAATTAGCAAAACGGTCGAAGTATACATAGACGATATAGTAGTCAAGTCGCGAGATGAGAAGTCACATGTTAATGACCTTAGAAATGCTTTCATTCAAATGAGAAAGCATCAGCTCAAACTAAACCCTCTCAAATGTGCCTTCGGAGTCAGAGCAGGACATTTCCTAGGGTTCCTAGTTCATCAACGTGGTATAGAAGTCGACCAGAACAAAGTGAACGCCATTCAAAGATTGAACCCTCCGAGTAATAAGAAGCAGTTACAGGCTTTCTTAGGAAGGGTCAATTATCTAAGGCGATTTATTGGTAACGTCGCTGGACGGACAGAAGTTTTCTCAACCTTACTAAAGGCAAAGGGAAATTTTGTGTGGAGCGACAAACACCAAAAAGCATTTGAAGGCTTAAAGGAGTACTTAATGAAACCGCCCGTGCTTGCCCCTCCTCGGATAGGAAAGCCTTATCTGCTTTACGTGGCAGCAACTGAATCAGTCATCGGTGCCATGTTAGCCCAAGAGACAGAGGACAAAACTGAGAGAGCAGTCTACTATCTGTCAAGACAACTAACTGCTACAGAAAAGCGCTATACAATTAAGGAGAAGTTATGCCTGTCAGTTTTTTATGCTGTTAAGAAGCTGAGACATTATATCGGATCCCAAGAGGTTCATGTTATTGCCAAGTCCCCAGTCATAAAATACTTTTTCGAAAGTCCCCTATTGACCGGAAGAATTAGTAAATGGAGCTTGGTCCTATCCGCATACGATCTGCGTTTCAAACCTCAACAGTCGGTGAAAGGGCAGGCCTTAGCCGATTTCTTAGTGAACCACGATCCATCTACATCAATCGATCAAGAGGAATTCCTTGAGGATGTCTGGCAAGCTTGGTTTGATGGATCTTCGGCGAAATCCGGCGTAGGCATAGGCCTCCACGTACTTTCGCCACTAGGAAAGGACGTTCGCCTAGCATATCGTCTGTCGGCAACTCATACAAACAATGCGACTGAGTACGAAGCGTTGATCACGCTCTTGAAGGAGTTATTAGCCTTGGGAGCCAGGAAAGCCAGAGTAATGGGAGACTCTCAACTGGTCATTAACCAGATGAACGGCGACTCTCTATGTCAAGAGAAACTCGCACCCTATCATCAAGTCGCTCGAAGGCTAGTCGAGCGGTTCGAAGCAATTCTTTCCTTTTTGTAGGCCGGGAAGAAAACACAATCGCTAACGACCTAGCCCAAAAGGCTTCAGGATACAAGGCCAAAAGGGGAAGCGATTGTATCCCAGAAATAGCTTCCCACTTAGCTCCCCAAGGCGACGCGTTCACTCTGAATATAATGACAAGCGATAAAGATTGGAGGAGACCAATCACCGACTTCCTCTCCGACCCAACACAAAAGGCGAGCCAAAGAATCAAGACTCAGGCTTTGTCGTACACTCTTATAGATGGGGTACTTTATAGAAAGACCAAAGAAGGAGTCCTACTAAGATGCGTCGATTTAGACGAAGCGACCCCAATTATGTTGGAGACTCACCAGGGTTTATGCGGGTCTCACCAATCTGGCACCAAAATGTCTTGGACTATCCAAAGACATGGTTTTTACTGGCCATCAATGCTAAAGAATTGCATAGAAATGGCTAGGGGGTGCCAAGAGTGTCAAAGACATGGTCCGGTGACAAGGGCCCCAGCGTCCGATTTAGTCTCAGTCATCAAATCTTGGCCGTTTAGGTCTTGGGCTTTAGATATAATCGGGGAGATTCACCCACACTCGAGTAAAGGCGATGCCTACATTCTAGTCGCTACTGACTACTTCACCAAGTGGGTCGAGGCTCAAGTATACCGGAAAATTGATCACAAAGAGGTGATCGATTTTCTCAGATCCTCCATCATTTATAGATTTGGGATTCCCCAGAATATCGTGGTAGATAATGGCACCGTTTTCAATAATGAGAAGGTGCGTGAATTCGCTGCTGAATTTAGCTTTTCAATCACTAATTCGACACCTTATTACCCCCAGTCGAATGGACAAGCTGAAGCTACTAATAAGCTCATAAAGAATAACATTCAGAAAATGGTTGGTGCAAATCCAAGAAAATGGCACGAACTATTACAGGACACCTTGTGGGCTCTAAGAGTCACCAAGAGAGACAGCACAGGAGAAGCCCCTTTTTCGCTGGTATATGGGCAAGATGCTGTCCTACCTATTGAGATTCGATACAAGTCGCTCAGGGTAGCTCATCCTGACTTGCAAGACGAGGCAATGTACCTCGCTTTAGAAGAATTGGAGAAAAAGCGACTCGACGTAATAGACCGACTTGAGGTACATAAGCAAAGAATTGCTAGATACTATAATAAAAAGGTTGTCCATAAGCGCTTCAAAGTGGGCGACTTGGTATGGAAGATGATCCTACCCCTTAAATCAAAAGACCAAGTCTTGGGTAAGTGGTCTCCTAATTGGGAAGGTCCATATGAAGTGTGCGAGACATACTCATCTAATACGTATCGACTTATGACCAGAGAAAAAGATAGGCATCCATTGAAGGTCAATGGTAAATATCTTAAATCCTACTGCGCGACTATCTGGGAAGCTCATCATAAAATCCTAAGACAAAGGACTCCATTAATTTGGGAAGCGCTTAATTCCTAAGAAAATCGCGTTAGGCTTCAGTAACGCTGTTTGGAAGAATGAATTTAGCGTAGTGGGCAGGAATTCATTCGAGACATAAGACACTTGATTTGTTCAGTAAAGCAAAAAATAATCGAGTTGCATTGTTCTTTGGTTACAAGTCTAGACTCCATGACCCGCGAACTTCTCTAAAATCGAGGACAAGGGATTTACGAGCTCGTCGCTTTGCGTTCACCTTGTTTCGCTGGGCATAAAGGTCGACGACCTTTTCTCTATCCTTCTCAGCGTTGGCCTCCAGCTCCTCGATTTCTCGAGTATTGATCGACGCAAGCTGCCGAGTCAGGTCATTCTTCAGGTTCGTATAGAACTCTATCTGTCTCTCCGCCTCGGTCAGCTTCTCTTGCACATCGACCAAATGTTGGCGGGCGTCCTGTGCAGCTTTAGAGGCCTGCCCTCGAGCATCATTGATCGACCGAATCTTCGAGTCGGTCAAGTCGTAGGCGATCAGGTCGGCGTAGTAATCCTTCCAGCGAGTCCAATACGTCGACCTGAAGCTCTTGCAGGCCCCCAGTATTTCGTCCGTCACCCGAGGGGATGCCTCGATCTCCTTCAACAGCTTCTGCATCTTCTCAAACTCGTCGACACTTAAGGGGTCAATGAGTAGAAGTCGGCAGAATTCGTCAATGTCCTGATGAAGCTTCACCCATGGGTCGACAGTCGAGGTCGCTGCAGCAGGAGCCTGCAGAATAAGAAATGAAATGTTGCTAAGACACAATGTCCCAAACAGTCAACACCTCCATGCAATCAAGTACTTACCTCTGAAGGTAGTAAATCCTCAGAACTTTCGCCTGAAGAAGTGGAGGGAGTAGGAGCCTTCTTGCGACCAGCAGTCGTCTTCACTCTCTTCGGGCGAGCCTGTGAAGTGTCACGGTTAGAATCGTGATAACAACGCCATACTTTGTGTGAAAGAAGAACACATACCATTGGTGGTGCAGGAGTGGGGGCTGAAGAAGAAGGGACGCCTTGTTCTTCCTCCTCTCGCATCGGCTGAGGTAGTGCCCCCTCCCGCGTCGACCGAGTTGAAGGATCGACTGAAACCATAGCGGTCCCTTCTTGTAGCAAGGCTTCAGGAGCCTGCTCTTCCTAGAGTGGAGTGTAATAAAACTAAAGTTCATGTATGAACTAGGGTAATATATCCTAGCAGGGAGTCGAGCTCACCTCGGCGGTCGAAGCCGTTGCACCCGTCTCGAACGCAACCAGAGTAGGCTGGTCACCACCTCCGGTTGACGCTTCGCCCTAGGCAATATAGTGCGGGTTAGATACAGAAGCTCAGGATGAATTAGAACCAGTAGAGCCATACCTCTGTAGCCGCTCCTCGAGCGACATCGACCGTCGCTAAGGTCGCAGGTACAATAGCAGATGATGAGCTCACTGGGGCCACCGCTGTTGGCGACCTCGAAGAAGAAGTCGCCGCTACGGTAGTCGGCGACTTAGGAAGAGGAGTCGCCACTGAAGCTGGTACCTTCACCAATCTCCTCCTCTGGGATAGAGACATCTCCTCAAGATCTCCTTTCTCGGTCGCCTTGCGCTTTGGAGCAGCCTTAGGTCGAGCATTAGCAGGGTCACCTGCGGCTGTTTCCCTGGAGCTCGCCACCTTAGCTTTCCCCTTGCCAGTCGACTTGAGTCTAGAAGGAGCGGGGGCAAGGGGAGCCTTAGGCTTTCCAGAGCCCTGAGGCATCATTGAGCCTGAAAAGGAGAAAGCTCACGATTAATACTAAGAACCCAATACTCTTAAAGTAAAGCTAAGCCTTTACCTCTCGCTTTGATATGTGCATCGCCCATGTAAAAGTCAGGTTCCTTGGAGACCTCCAAGAAATGCATCAAAGCCCGCAGCTCTTCATAAGTAGTCGACCACAGCACAGTGAAGAATTGCGTGGCGAAACAGGCAGAAGTACCAGATGGGAATTCTATCTGGGAGAGCTGCGCCTTGCTGTTGAGCAAGTCGAGGGTCTTCGGGGAGATCGGCTTGCACGAAATCCTCTTCATCCTATCCCCGCATAAGCCACCGGTAGGGTCAGCAAGTGGAACCGCTACGCCCTGGATGAACCCAAACTGCCTCGCACACAGCTGAGGGTTATAGGCTTCAAAGGTCAGGTAGCCGTCGAAGATGACTGGTAGGTCCCTGCGGGTCAATACCCCATTCCAGAAGCCACGAGCAGCTTGGAGCTTAATTTCCTGAGCAAATGTCTTGCCACCTGGAAAGGGTGCCCAGTTGCGTCGATCTGCCCTGCCGAAGTCGACGATGTGCTTCATGTGGCCAGTGACCGATGTCATAAGCCATTGATCCTTCCGCTAGCAACACTGCTCCAAGATGGTCTCCCCATAGTAGGCCGACTCGAGGGGCGAAGCAGGGCCCTTGAACCCAGTCAATCCTGGCATCCACATAGCTGACCAAAGGTGAACTAACCAGAGTAATCCTCCTGCTGGATGTTTTGGAAACGGCTTGATCTGAGTCGTCGCTCTGTCCAGATCATGGTAAAGAAGACCCAAAATGAAGGGGGCCCAAGAGATTTCTTCATTGGTCTCCCTCAGAAAGTTGGCCACTGGATAAGAAGTGTGGCTGACCTTCTTCCCTGGGAAGCAATAGACAAACTTGCTTAACCAAGTGCTGAGGAACTCGACCTCTTCCCGGGCGCCAAAGCACTCGGTCGACAACTTCTCATCTGGCTCTTTGCCTGCTGAGGCCATTTTCAAATGCCTGCTTACCACCTCCATGTACTGAAGGGCGCCCTTCGGATTAATATCGCCTGCCAGGGAGTATTGGCGAACAGGGAGGCTATTGACTTTGCACCTGGCCAAAATCTTCACATCTGCCAAGGTAATAGACATGGGACCCTCCGGGAAATAGAAGCAATTGACTGAGGAGTTCCAGAAAGGCAGCATAGCCGAGCAGACGCTAGGATCACAGTTCTTGTCTGCCACAGACATCCTAAAGAACCTCAGAATTTTCTGACTCCTAAACCTCTCTGTGAAGTGCTCCTCCCACATCTCGAGCCATTCCACCATCTCAGATTTAGACGAAGAAGGAAAACACAGGAAGGATCCCTGACCTTCCCAGTTGAGTGGATCGACGAAGTTGGGATGGCAGATCGGGATGGGCTTCTCGGTGACGAGATAGTTGAGCGGCACTGTCCCCGGGAAGAGACGCTCCGGCAGGATGGGTCCGAGGGTGACGCCCGATCCCTGATCCTCTGTGACCGGAATGGGTCCGGTTGGCCCCGCACGCTGATTATGGACCTCGAAAGCCTGGAAAGTCGACATCTTTTTAAGGATCGGAAGAGTGTTAAGAAGGAAGACGAAGAGTTTTCCGGGAAGCGAGGGTTTTCTAGTTTCTTGGAGAAGATGAAGAAGTGTTGAGCAAGGAAGAAAAGTGCGGGAAAAGGACGATGACTCTCCTTTATATAGGGTATGATTTTTGCTGAGTCGGCGTAGCCAACCCAGCATAAAAGGGGGGCTTATGTTGACATGGCAATTAATTCTGGGCCTGGGTTTAGAACAGAAACCCAGTAATCCCTCAAGTCATACTCCGAGTCGGCCCAAGATACAGTCGTCTAGGCCGATTCATGACAAAGTCGACTAGGTCGACTCATGACGAAGTCGACTAGGTCGACTTATGAACGGGGTCGACTAGGTCGACTCACAATGAAGGAGTGTGGTGATCAAAGTCAACCAAGATGACTCAACAGTAGCTAGGCCTACTAGTAGGGCCAAGTCGACGGAATTCTGGATAAGTCGACCAAGTCGGTCGTAGTCTGTACAGTCAAGTCGACAGGGTTGGAATAAATTTATCACATTTGTTAAGGATCGTAACTGATCCTATTATCCAGGAACGTGATCCCAAAGATCAAGGAGGTTGTTCAAACACTCCCACGATGTTAGGGATCACGATCTGCAATACGATCTATCTGTTACGTGTTAAACACGTACAAATCCTCTATAAATAGCAAAGGAGTATTTCAAGACAAAGGGTACGACCACACACAGCCAAAACACTGAAGTTTGTTCGTCAACTTTAGGAAATTAGATACCTCGACCCGGTTTGTAGGTCAACCTCCCTCCGCCAGCAGAGTGAGCTCGTAGGGCCTTTGCCGTCAACCCCCTCCAGCGACACCACCGACGGAGTGAGCTCGTAGGGCCTTCGTCACAGCCTCCCGCCAGCGACCACCACCGACGGAGCGAGCTTCTAAGGCCTTTGTCACAAGTTCTTCACCGTCACGGATTTCCACATCGTCATCAATACTTGCGCTCTTTTTCCATTTTTTAATGGCTGTAAGCCCTGTTTCCTTTATTCATTAAGATTGTAAGACTTGCATTTGATTTCAATAAAATTGTGCATCTTCTTACTGGCGACCACAATATAACTACCGTGAGTCCATTGCCAAATATTTCCAACGTGATCCGTTTCGTGCGTGAACACGACCGTGCGATGTTTAGGCGTTGTCCCTATTTGAGGTTGAGTTCTGAAGTCGGTGATGCTCCGTTCAAGCAGCGTGACATGGGCAATGCCATTTGGGCTCAAAGGGGTTCCCCGTTGTTGACGCCTTATTGCTACTTGCCGCGGCAGTGGGCTGAAAGAAGGCGCGATGAGAACTCCAAGTGTCCGTTGTTGTTGTCGAGGAAAGAGGCCGAGGTGTTGGTCGGGTCCGAGTTGGCGTGGAGGGGTTCCTTCTACGAGCAGAACTTACCCTGGTTGTTGGCATTTCGGAGACAGCGGTTCGAAAGGAGGCCGGAGAAAGATGGAGCCACTCACTTCGAAGAAGAACCGGAGAGGAAGTGGAGAAGGGGTCGTTTTATTTTTTAAGGAGAAGAAGAAGGATGGATGGGAAGTTTGTTCATGATCGAGGAGGAGGAGGAGGAGGAGAAGTGTTGTCTCCGAAGGCCGTCCCTTAGAAAGAAAGGGTTTCCCGCCCAAAGTTCTTCCATCTCTCGGTTGTCCGAGGCCATGGGGCATGGGATGGGGAAGGGAAACCAATTGGTTTCACCAAAACGGTCATTGTGAATGGAGACAAGGGCAACGAAATCAAATCTTTTGTTTTTGTCCTCCTCGGGTCAAAGCTGCGAGGCGAACATGGGGGACCTTCCTGCATGGTTGATGGGATATTTTGTCTCTTTGTGCAGGTGGTGAGTGGAGCAGCAATCCGTCTTTGTCGGAGGATGGAATGAAATCTTCACTCAGTAGACGATGAATTGCCACTAACGCGGTGACCCCCGATTTGACGATTTACCCTTAATTTAAAGTTAAATTAATAATGAAAACAAATATCGATATTTTGTTAACCCAAAAAAATAAAATAATACAATTTAACCTTCTTAATGTTTCGAACTCGGCGATTCATTCGCGTCGGCGAGTTCGAATGTGTAATTACTTTTTAATTTATTCTAATTGAATGTCTTTAATTTTTTTTTTTGTAACAGAGAAATAATAGATATTTTTATGAGCGTCGAAGCATGTCACGACAACCTAAGACTAAGACAGAGACCGCTTCTTTCCCTTCTTTTTGTTCTTTGAGCCGTCGGTTTTAAGTACCCCACCCCTTAAAAAGGAAAGGACACTCTGAAAGCCCGTCGTTCACACGTCTCCCTTCCCTTTTCTCTTATTCCCTTCAATTATAAACAACAGAAAGAAATCAGCTTGGTTGGTGGTTTCATTTATAAGGAAGGAGGCAGCAGGCAGGCAGCTGAAACTAATCGGGAATTTACTGCCCATCCCTTTTGCCTCACCTTTTGCATGGTGTGGCAAGGCCAGAGTGAAATTCAGTCCCCGATCACATACATGATCTAAACCACGAACAGAACACCAGAGAAATAAGAGGGAGGAACCCCAGAAAGAAACAAAAGTGAGGGGGACAATTATTTATTTATTTTTTTTTTTGTTTTGGCTGATGGGATGAGACCAGAGAGACGAACAGGGAAAGAATCAAGCTTTGTTCTTGACAGAACCACCGTCACCCCCATCCCCCATATCAAGCAAATAAAAAAGGTTGCAAGTGTGAAAATAAAGACGACGTAGGGAGGGCAACACTGCTACTGTACAAAGAAGAAAGACGAGTAAAGACAGCAAAAGGACTGAGGAAGAGTAGGACCCACCCCCCTCTGTCACTTCCCCTCACTGTTCCCTGCTCTGCTTCCCCCCACCCACATCTTTGCCCTGCCCCTGCATCAGTCACCACCACAACTACAGCTGACACCCAGACACACACACACACACACACAAAAACACTTTCCCATGATGGGTAATGACACTTGAACCCAAAGGAGGAAGTGACCACCTCCACCTCCTCCTCCTGTTTCTTCCTCCAATGGCCGATCAGCTTGTGAGGCCACTGCAAGCAGCTAGGGAAGAAGAAGAAAAAGGAGGAGGAGGAGGAGGAGGGGAAGGCCACAACCAGCATGGTAACCCTCAGGGAAGATCTGGTGGGAGGAAAGGGAGGGGGTTCAGGACTCCCAGGTGCCAGGTGGAAGGTTGCAGTGCGGATCTGACCGACTCCAAGGCTTACTACTCCAGGCACAAGGTTTGTGGCCCTCATTCCAAGGCCCCCCATGTTGTCGTCAATGGACTCCACCAGCGCTTCTGTCAGCAGTGCAGCAGGTCTTCAGAAATCATTCTTACTTGCTCTGATCTTCTTGGGAGTTGTTGTTTAATTAAAGTTTACTATAAAAAGGACAATGCTTGCCCCTTCCTTTCCTTGCCCCTCCTTTGTGTTTCTAGTAGTAGTAGCAGTCATTTGTGTCATTCCTTCCTTTCTTGTTTCTCTTTTTAAATAAAGTTCTTCCTGTTTGTTGCATATGGTGATGATAATGGCTGACATGTGGTTTGGTTGCAAATAAATAATTGAAAAATGGGAGTCTTGTGATTGGGATACAGACACGAGTGGATAACGGAATCTCGCTGGTTCGAGAATGTCTCATCATATCAGTTTTTACTTATGGTTCTTCTGCGAGAATGCTCCATGTGGCCTCTGTTCAGCAGGTTTCATCTTCTTAATGAGTTTGACTCGGAGAAGAGGAGTTGCCGAAGGAGGCTCGCGGGTCACAATGAGCGCCGCAGGAAACCGGCTCCTGGATCTCTGCTGCCATCTCGCTACCCCCGGCTGGCTCCATCTTCTTCTGGTGAGACCTTCTGTCTAGTCCGTTCTGGCATGTCCAACAGACTTTGCTTGCCTTGACTTTGTTGACTTCTCCAGGAAGTGGCTCCCAGAGTACTGGATTCCAAATCGAGTTAGCATCCCCTTACCCAAGGCCCCAGTCGACCCTGTGGCCGAGTGTGCTTGTTCAAGGATCTCACCAGGGGACCCCAACTAGGAAGCCCCTTCCCTTGCAGAGGATCCCACCGCATCCGCCTTATGTAATGTTCAATCCGAATTCGTCTTCTTCAGATCCGAGCTGCTTCACGGGCCACGAGATCCATTTGGAAGGATGCTTCCCAGGAGTCATCACCGAATCCAGCTGTGCTCTCTCTCTTCTGTCAAATCAATCTTGGGACTTGAGAAACCAGGCATCTTCAATTCTCAGTACTGGCAACGTGACGGGTTGTGACGGGTCGCGCAAAATTGCAGGAGCCGCGGCAGCCTCCGTGCACGATGCTGGCGATTATTCTAAGATTACGTGGCCACACTTGAGGGGACCTGAACCAGGTAAAACCTTATGTTACAAGTTTACAACCCCTAACACCTTCATAGATCCGGGGCCATTTTTTTACGAGTCACACATTCCATGTCAGGTGAATTCGAGGACCCTCAGCATAGGAAGCACTTCCAGGAGCAGCATCAGTCTGTGCTGCCGGTTCACTGGTCGCTCTGACCGTCACCGGCATGGACGCGTGAACGAATCATCGACTGGCTGAAGTGGTAGTACCCTAGATCTCGCTCGTATGTACTAATCGCACTACTGCTAAACAATCTCCAGTGGCTTTATGTTCTCACCCGTTTTGGTTCTGTTGGGGTTGTCTGATGGATATGTGAAACATTAGAGCGATCCTTCTTTCCGCTGCTGTTTAACCTTAACATGCTGAAAAGAAAAGACCAGGCTGTCTGTTGACAAAAGAGGCAAGAAACTGTAAGAACAACAAATGGATAAACCATGAAAAGATTCTTAAGAAAGGGAAAAATGCCCGGGTAGGACAGATTGGAATGTCTGTGTTTCCAAGGAGAAAAGGATGGGCCGTCAGTAGAAATTTTGGAAAACTACAACCAATTTCCCAATCAGTCAGTTAATGGGGATCCTTGAGATGCCAAAATAACCCCAGTGCAACAAAACCCAAGGTCGACTGGATGAACAGGATATACGGTTTCCCATTTTTGGCATTTCCCTCTGGGTGCCTACAGTAGTGTTTCCAAACGATTGAACCAGTGAAACAGCCATCAGTAGCAACATTTCTTCTATGTACAGCAGAAGCCGTCCCTGTTATCTGATTGGTCAGAGCTGCTCCATCGGCCAGAACGACCCTTTGGATAATCAAATACCCCCTGTACTGCAGATTGTATGGGATTGAAACTTCCCCACGGTAAGGTAATGCATGTCCCAGTACGTGAAGAACCATCCTGACGATGATCTAGTTCTACATTTCAGTGATCATCCTCGTCTCTTCCTGGGCAGCTGGAGAGCATTTCCTCCTGCGTCGAATACTGCAAAGCGTAGTGCATACATTACCTATCAAGGTTAGGTATTGCAAGATGATGCGTGAGAAGAAGTTGATCAGATATCCCACCTGATATCCACAAAACAGGCAGTAGTTATGCTCGTCCCGCAATTTAGTCAAAAGGGCCACCAAGTCCTACATTTTTTAACTGCTGTCAGGTGTGCCAGAGAAAAACCATGATCTGAAGAGGGGGGTTCAGATATAATTCTTCAACAGAGCAGAGGGATGATGTACATATGGCAATCTCGAAGGTGCACACACATACATTCTACAGATCAATATGGAGAGACACCGCAGACAACGTAAGCCGATGGTATCGCATATCACGTTTCATCGGATCGGAGCTAACATTAACAACCACCGAACTGAAAAAAATCTATAAGAGATATATAAGGACAAACCTCCTCTGTAATCTCCTCCTCTTCTTCCTCCTCTTTATCGGTCGCCTCGTCCTCATTCTGCACGACAGGCAAGACATCCCTATCCTCCAACTGATCCAATGACGCCTTCGCCTTGTGGAAATTAATCACCACCCTCTTGCTCCTCCACTGTTCCTTCTGCCTAACCCCAAAATCCTCCCTAAGGAAATCCTCCTTCCTCCTCTTACTCTCCTCCCTCATCTCTTCCCTCTTCCTCTTCTCCTTATGTGGATCCTCCCTACCAATCCCAGCCCTCGACCGCCGAATCTCAATCCCGACGGGCTCCACCCTGCCGACGCCCTCCTTCCCCAGTGCCAACCCGGGGGTGTAACCCATCTGCTTCAACAGCTTGAAACCCACATTGGACTCCGAAATAGGAGCCTCGATTCTCGCAAGGGTCAGCTCGTCCTCCTCCTGCTGTTTCCTGTCCCGATCAAGTTTCCGCCTTTCCTGCCAGCTCAATACCTTCACGCTCTTCTTGCTACTGGTTTGGGCAGCTTGTTGCTGTTTGCTAGTAGTAGTGCTCGACCCCTTTTCAACCAACAAAATCACACAGAAGGCAAAAATCAAATCAATTCCCTTCGAGAAAACGCTAGCCCTAACCCTAACCCTAACAGGAATCCCAAAAGAACATGGTCGCAGATTCGTTAGGGGTCGAGATTCCGGAAGGGGGGGGTGTCCGATCAATCGTAGTTTACATCAATCAGGTTAAGGAAGAACGGGACCTTCTTGATAGTTTCCTCCGGAGGAATGAATCGGGAGAGGTCGCCCATGTAATCGTCCTCCTCGTCTCCATCATCATCTTCGCCTCTTCCTTCGGCTTTCTCCGTCGATTTGGCCATCGTATTTTCCCTCCGTCGCCGGCGAAGGTGCTGCTGCAGAAAAACCGGCGAATGCTTAAAAAAAAACAATGGGGCTCTGAATCCCATCTTTATATGACGTGGCTCCCGTTCAGATTACATTAAGAAGGGTTCATGACACCATCTTCTTCGTAAAATTAGTGGTTTCGACGCAAAATACATATTAGGGGCGGTAAAATGTTAGTTACAAACTCAAACTGGAAAATAATCTCGAAAGAGATGTAATTGAAAAGGGCGTTATAGAGGGACCACCGCCTCCAATGAAATTTGATCGACAAATTTCACTGATTTTTAACTTCCTGATTTAACAATTTGCAGAAACGACTACCTAATCGAATGTCCCTATTTGCTAACCAGTCACCCAACTCGCTCATGCTCATGCTCGCTCATGCTCAAGAGCGCATTTATCTCCCCGATGATGTTAACCGCTCTTCCATCGAACATCGAGGAGAGTGTGCTTTCACACAGCTTCTTCAATTCCCTTGTTTTATGCAGTGCTGCTTCCTAGACAAGGAGGAAAAAGAAACAAGTTGCATACCACGACTTCTATAAACTACTTCCGATATCAGCACCCATGAATTTCAGTAACATGCATGACCGCACGACTAATCAAGAATGGAGACGCACCTGCTTCGGCCACCATGAAGATAATGAGTTCTGAAGCTCCATGCGTTTAGCAGCCACATCCTTCAGTCCCTGCTTAAGTTTGACTTCACGGTGCCTTTTCTCCTCGAGAGAACTGACCAATCTATCTAAGAATCTGACATTCAAGATGAGTCAGAATAGTCTCACTTCTGATGCATTTTTATACAAGATTTGTGACAGGAAATGTAGCACAAAGTGAGCTCCCTAGAACAAGCAATGATTCACCTTTTGGAATTGAGGATCATTATCAAGTCCCTGGTTTTCCTATTTGTTAGCAGAGATATAGTTTGTGAGACATCCGAAATCATTGTCTCTATGACATCCGGTCCATATTACTGTAAAACTAATGGAGCAACCGACTGTACTTGATGTTGCATAGAAAGTGTCTCATCATCCCTACGTTCTGTCAGTCGTTGGTGCAAAAATGCTTTAATCTGAAAAGAGGACGGATATCAAGAGAATGGAAAAACGCTTTCATTCGGTATAGTAAATAGAAGCCACTAACAGCTGAAAGGATATTAAGGTGCACCTCATAGAGATCGTCAAGGATCTTGTTCCTGTACACAGTCTCCAGAAGCTGACTGCGCTCTTCCTTCACATCTGTGGTTTGCATGGCAGGATGCATAGCTGACGTTAAAGTTTCCCTGTCCACGCAAGAACCTTCACCATCATCAATCACATCAACCTGAGGAGTTTCCACAGTAACATCCCAGGTATCTCAGATGGCTCCTGAACCATCCTCTGTCGCATTGCTTTGTGGTATTTCACCATGTCCTGCAGCTCCATTGACATCACTCGCATTCACCATTTCATATGGACCAAGTCCATTACCATTGTCCTCGGCTTCCTCCATTGTCCCTACATCCCAGTCAATTACGGGATTTTCCACAGAAATATCCCAATCAATACTCTCAGTGGCGGCTTCCACAATGCCTCCCATTGATTCATCTAAACCATCGTGAACTTGAGCAAACTCTGAGAGATCTGAGGCAGCATAAATGCTCAAGGTTGGCGGATTTTCATGAATATCTATCACATGAGACAGCACATTCCTGCATTCTTCCTGCAAAATGATAATGCTGGTCACTATAGATGGAGAAAATCAACATACGCTTTTTCTCATAATTAGATACACCACACAGGCATTAAAATCTTACATCTTTCTCGGAGTGGACATCTCTCACAAATTTCAAGTAATACTCCAACGCTTTGGACACTGATTTTCCATTTATGAGGTCCAATATCTCCCTAAACTTATTTGGGAGTGACTTTGCTGTCTCCAAAAGTTCTAATCTCACATTCACTCCCTGAAAGCAAGACAAGAAATAATAAACTTCATCTGGAGCACCAAACCATTGCAACACGCTGCATCAATATCGCAATGATTTTAAGGATGAAGACACCCGAGCAGAACTCAGAAAAACTATACCTGCAACCCCATCTCATGACAGGCTTCTCCATAATTAGCTGCAGAGAGAGCAGCATTCCTTTTGATATCAGCCTCTCTGCTCCCCAGCTCTACCAGTTGTTGTTGAATTTTTTGAACTTGTTTCTTCTGATAGGGTCTTTGTGAGCAAAGAAACAAAGCATCCTTCAGTTAAACCCAAGAGTCCATAACATTTACCTGCTTAACTATCCACAGGAAAATGAATTCGCGATCCCCAGTTTGGTTGTCATCTCACACCCTAAATCATAAACCTCATATCGATAACAATAATACTCACACTTCATAAGTAACATTCTGAATTATTATTTGAGCAGCCTCGCCAAGGAACATGTGATCTTTCTCAAAGGATTGCACTATTGTCTCCCAAGCACCCTGCAAAAAGGTGGAACAGATATCAAATCCGTACATAGGCTACGCATTGTGCATGGAAATTGGAAGAGAGAAAAGACAGGGATAGAGCAAATGAATCTTACAGCAGCACCCGATGGTCGTCCAACAATGTTCCTACTCTCCGGAGCCGCTCTCAACAGAATGTCGTATATTTGCTTGGCTTCTAAATAACTGATACCTAAGCGAACGAAATGCTCAACCACAAAACTATAGACTCATAAACAGAAAAGAACACCAGCCCCTACGGTTTGACAAATGTACATCATCCTCGAAATTCCAAACCACCAGGAATGAAATGAGGCACCTGGCATCGACTCACGGAAGTAGTAGCTCTCCAAATTGGACTGACACGCCAGAAAACCATCGATTCACAACATGAAAGAAATAAGCAGATGGGTCGAAGAAACCTTCAGGCTCCAGCGTGTGGAAAAACGGGTCGACATCCCTCGGAATCTTTGCAAACTGCTTATTTATTGAAGACCTAATCGAAGGAATCCGCTTCCTCCAATCAGCAGGTATCCTCTTCCGATCGACCAACCACTCTGCAACTCATGCATCCCACACACCAGTCAAACAACAACGACAACAACAGAAAACGAGATTGAAGAAAGGCCTTCCGTGACGATGATATATTTCAATCCATCTTCCGATGCATCGATTATCAAGAATAGCGGGAATCTAAAAAGTTTTACCCCCGAGGCGAGAAAAGGCGATGTCGATGGGAAGATTGCGGATATCCTCCGTCGACTGCTGCATGACTCAAGAAGATCGAACGTCGGCGGCGTGCTGCGAGGACAGCGAGCTGGAGGAGCTGAAGTTGCAGAGCTAGGAGGACTGTTGCAGTGCAGGAGGAAACGGGAAGAATTATAGAGGGAGCGGTAGTTAATTCAGTTAGGGGCGAGCTGGGCTTTGGCCGTATTAGACAGGCCCATGTTGTCTTTCTCATAAAGCGGGGGGAAAAGGAGCAGACAGTTAGCTGTTAGAGGTGAGAGAGGGAGCTGCTGTGACAGCTAGGAAGGAAGGTTGTTTCCGCCTTAGAGTGTATAGCAGATGGTTGAGAATTCTGGTGCTTGGACTGTCGGAGGTGGTGACGGTCTACGGCGTTGTTATAGATGGGAAAGTTGAAGGTTGTTATAAAAGGGAAAGTTGAAGTAAAAACATTTCTACTTGCATCACGGCGACGTCCTTAAGGGCGGGGATTCAGTTCCGAGATCAAACGGAATGGCGGTTGCCGATCGCGGTCGCCGTGGCCGGAAGTGGTTGTGAGGAAGGTAACCCCACTTCATTACAATTGGGCCGGATCTTAATGGGCCTAATTATATTCGGACCGAGGCTTAAATGGCGTATTCAATTATAGGATTTAACGACAAATCTCTGATTCTTTCCCCGTAGATTGATCAACATCCCCGATTTATTAACACAGAATTAAAACTAAGAAAGAAGAGGGAATAAAGTTACATTTATGTTTGTGAATAATACCAGAGAATACTATTTTCCACTATGAGCAACAACAGCAATTGCCTGGAAAACTTGTGGAAGTAAAAAAAAAAAAAAGAAAGAAAAAGATGGACTGAACCTATCTGGCCATTAGCACGCCGAAGAAGAACTCGAGAAGTTCAAGAAACAAAAGAAGAGCAGTTGGCGGATCTCCCTATGTACCAACAGCCATCGTGTTTCCTCTTCGACCTTAGAGAATCAATCGGCTTGGAGACAGTAAAGCTGACGGATATTTCCGGATGCTGCAATGCCATTGTGCAAGAGGAGAATGGGATCAATTTTTAGTTTCTAAGCTCAAGCACTGCTCAATGCAAGATGCTCTCTGGACTAAAGCAATTGCCCGCATGACAAAGATGCCTGAAGAATGCCCTTACAGTTTAGCCAATCCTTGAAGTAAACATGCAGAGCACTCGCCAATTCCCTTTTCTTACTATCTTCAAGCATCAGCCCCCTTAGCATTTGCTTTATTTCTCCTATACTATTTTGCTGGAGGAAAAAATAAAAGAAAAGCAGATACGCAGAATTAGGAACATCTCCTGGTATTTTAATAACGTCCACAGGCTAAGGATCGAGAACATACACGCCGCTGTTGAGATGTCTTATAATTTACTGGCAGTGGAAATGGGTTCCCCTCGGTAGAACAACCAGGTTCACATCCCAAAGAATTTGGAATCTGCAAAAAAAAATTATAGTTCACGATCAATTAAACAGATAGCATGATGCAGCCTTTCAGATATTCGCCAGTGAATAGAAGTAAATCCAGATAGAGGAGAATGACAGCTTAAAGTGAGGGATGATTTTAATTAGTGTGCAGGATAATTACAAAAATCCAGGTGCAGCTTTGAGAGAGAGAGAGAGTGAGATGACTTAGATAATGTGAGGGCTGAGCATTCCGATAAACAATACCAGAAAGTTCGTGAACTGGTCCGGATCAATTAGGGATGCAGATTCTGCCAGCACATCAGATACTCCAGCCGGATGGGACAATGAATCATGTGGATCAACCACACCCAGCGTAAGGGGCTCGTCCCACTTGTTAACACTTGCTTTGATGCCAACTTCAGTCATATGCTCCTCCAATTGGGGATAAAATGTATTATATGGTGCCACCTGCAGATAAGATCCACACAGAAGGAAAACACACTCAGCATAATCTTTTTAGGAAAAAGCAGACAGCAATAAGAGGATTGATGGTTAGCAAAAATATCACGGGATACAAACATTCCTACCTCAAAGTCGGAGCAAAAGTCATGCAAGATGTCAGCACATCAAAGGACTAACATTTCCTAGAGAAAATTAAGCAACGTTTATTGAGAAAGTGAGTTACATTGCATTCTCATATTCAGATTTTTCCCACATAATGCAAACCAATCACACAAAAAGAGAAGTTAGAGAAACAAAAAGCCAAATGTTCCAAACAATACCATCCAAGGCCTTAAAAATCATTGAAACACACCTGCAACTTATGGTTGTCGCCAATGATAAGCGGTCGCTGGTTCACCCCTAAAAAGAAAACACACTCTCGACAGCTGGCGATACAAGCCCGTTTGGCAGCTACGATAACATGAACTCTCTCACAGTGCTCTATTCGTACAGCCTGAAGAAAACATGGAACACAAACATAAAAGAACTGTTTCACTGAAATAAATATAAAAGATCTTGTTGGATGAACTATCAGTAGACAAATCAAAGCTCAACTGTTCTGGGTATAATTCAAAAATGTGGTCATGAAGTCAGCTTACGATCCAGCTTTAGAAGAGATTCATTAAATGAAACATTTTTTAAAGAAAAAATTGCAACGTTTTCTACATTCCATTACGAAAACTATTTTGATTCAGGTATAATAATGTCAAAATCAAAATATCTAAGAATCACAAAATTATCAATGCATATGTTAGTATTACACATGAAAACAAAAATTTTTGTAGCTGAAAGGTTCATAAAGTTAAGATACAATAGGTCAGAAACAACAAACATTGAACGAAAAATAGCTTTTATTGGGGAATCCCTTTTTTGGTATTATCGACCTATTGGAAGTATTAAAAAGTCCAGAAGCACAGCCAATGTAGCATAGTTCTCCACTCTGTTTAACAAGATTATTAAAAGAGGTCGTACTTCCAGAATAGCAAAGCAAACAGAAAAAAAAGGACACGTGATGATAGAACCCGCAATTAATGTTAAGCACACGTGGAGGCTTATTTGGCCATTACCTTTCCAACAGCTCCAAGGACAATAGTGGCATCTGAGCAGCCATAGATAGTGGCATATCTTAGAGGCGCTAAGATATAAATGGCAGAGTCATGACAATTTAGAACCTGAACAATCAAAGCAAAAGTTACAAAAAATACAATGCCAAAATGGTGACAAAGTATACCAATAATGGCAGACGGACAAAACTTCACCGATGAAAAGGCACTACATGTATACAGGAAATAGTGAATAATATTCATAAAACGAGCTTTCTAACTTTTAAGCAATGTGTTAGGCATTAAGGAACTACATAACTGATAGACTCTCTTGAATCACCAGGTACAGGTGCTGAAGCTGACACTCATAATAGATTTTTTTTCTGATATGTAAGAGCAGAAGTTACAACCATAAGGATGATGTACATAAACTGACCTTAATAGAAGATCCTTTGAGATCAGTTGCTTGCTTCATGAGGGATTGTTTCGATATCCCCTCAATAAAACATACTCCTCTTGATGAAGGGGAGGGCTTGGCTGAGGTTGTGCAAGCATCGGCCATGGCAACGTCGGGATCTGAACTATTAGCTGGACCATTCTCTTTCGGGGATATCCTCTCCGAAAGAGCCTCCAAAGACATAGCAATATTCTGAAGAATCCAGTCCAGAACTTGCGATGCTGGGACAGGGGCAGGGGGCATGTCCGGATCAGAATTGGCAAAAAAGGGCGACGCTTGGCCCAAAGGAATTCCTTCCTGAACTTTATCGCCAAATTGGATTAGAAATCCAAGGTGCTCGAATCTTTCCAAGGACAGTACCTGCACAGAACTTCAGTCAATCATCACCAACAAAAACAAATAGAAAAGCCCTCACACTCCTCTGCATAGCGGGAATGGAGGCAACAAGAAAGCATAAAACACGGACCAATGCTTCTTCCCCTTCGCCATCAACCGGTTCAGCAAGAAGAGAGATTATATTCCCCATGTGCTTCTGGAGATAAGACAGCTGGTGTGCCTCTTCATCAGCCTGTGACGGCATAAACCGCCGGCTATTGCTGCGTGCAAGCTAAAATTGCCAAACCACAAAAATTAGTTCCCCAAATTATATAAATCGACAAATCATTCACCAAAAACCAGTAAATTTACTTCAACGAGCTACCCCAAAATCACAGTGAAAGACGTGGCATTCAGCATACTATCACAAACCATACAAATGAGGGCAGCGCACTCTCCTAAGCATAATCAATCCCATGCATTCAACACGGGATGACACAAAAATATGGTCAGGAAAATCTCCTAAGTGGAATGGAGACAACAACGCGTGAAAATCATCATAACGAGGTCAGCATTGCCTCAAACGCTAACCAAATTTTTTAGACATTCCGCTTACTAATCAACAGAAAGCAATCAAGCTCGCGACATTCAGTGAGCAAATCACCAAAAAGCAACCTGACGTAAACTCCGGGAAAGAACAGACTGTCGGCATTCCGAATCACCTGGAGAGGGGACAGGGCGGACAGATAACCGTCGAAGGCGGAGGTGGAAGGCCAGACATCGGCCACAGCCACGGAATCCTTATGCGACCGAGGGAGGAGCTTCTTGTAAGACTGGATGTAAAGAAAGAGAAGCAGGTCATAAACGTCGGCCACAGAGGAGGAGGCATCGTCGTCAGTCCTCGGGAGGTGGTGGACGGAGGCGAGGGTCTGGAGGAGGAGGGAGGCGTGATCCAGGGGGATCTGGAGGGAATCGGCGACGGAGGAGGGGTCGACGAGGCGGGGGAGGGAAGAACGGAGGGAGGAAAGGGTAGGGGTGGGGTCGGTGAAGACGAGCTTAGGGATGGAGAGGAGGCCGTACTCGAAGGGCTCGCGGCGGGGGCGGAGGAGGTTCGCCGGAGGAGGATCGGTGTGGGTAGGGATAGGTGCTGGGTCGGCCATGGCTATAGCGTTGGTTGGGGACGGTTGTTGGGTTGGGGCAAGGGATGGAACGGATCGGAGGCGGCCTAGCCAAGGGAGGAAGAGTGTGGGGTTCGATGTGTGGTCACGGACGGGTGGTTGTGGTGGGCCTGCGCGGGTCTGGTTCGATGGGGTTCCATTAATTTTACCACGGGAATCTTCTAATCTTATAATTAATTATATTATTTTTTACGTTCATGAGTTAAAAAGTAAAACAGTTCGGTGTATTACGTCATCCCATCCACAAGGTGTTTTCCAAAATTGGAAATGTAATAACCAACTCCCAAGCTCCCAGTCATTCAAAATAATTAAATTATTCCACTGGAATTTGACTATAAAACTCGCAAGCCAGTCTATGGATTATCTTTACTTTTAAACTATTTTATTTTTATTTTATTCAAGCTATAAAATAATACAATTCGAACTAGTTCAAACTATTTGAAAAAAAAAATGGAGTGTTCAAGTTGGAATATCACAAAAATGGCTCGACTCTGATTACACTGCATGCATGCAGTAGATATATTATTATTAGTAGTATTCGACCCATGAATAATATTATATGGGTTATGATAAATTTCATGACTAGCTTTATTCAAAGTCGCGAAAATATAATTGGAAGTTCTAAAATTTATTTACTAATGTCTTTAAATTAATGTTTAAAACACCTATTTTGTTACTTAAGGAAATCGCTATTTCCAAATACGGATTTCGCTTGGGAAAAGTTGGGAAATCGATATTTGAACATGGAATTTTAAAACTAAAATCACTATTTCGTAAAATAATTTGCCCACAAGTAACAAAGCTCGTTACACTGCTAAGAGGAGAACGATGGGATCAATACAATCAAAGCTTCATGGCAACGTCTTCGACCTAAAGGAGCAAATGTTGCTTGGACTGCTTGGGTCTGGCACCCGATACTCTCTCTGCAACGCTCCTTCTTGCTATGGCAACAGGCTAGAGGCAGATTGAGGCTATCATAGTTTGGGGCGTCCAAAGGGTTCACACATAAAACAAACTATGCGAGGATGAGGAAAAGGCAAGCAGTCTCATGGAATTCAATATTACGCCGTGTTGGGGACGTGACATCCAGAATCTATGTCAGACCTGTGCTGATCAAAGAGAAACAAACGACACTTCGACTATACCACAAGAACCACCACAACACCAACTCCAGTAGAGATGTATATACCGACGTCCTCGAAATGCCAACCAAACGCAAGTAATATCAGCCGCAAAGAAAGATAAAAGAGACACCGCGAATTTTACGTGGAAAACCTCTCGATATGAGAGGAAAAACCACGGCACCAAACTCCACGCTTCTCCACTATCAACAATAATGGGTTACACGACAAGTCTTTCTTTTCTAGCCAAACTAGAGTATCGCCATTGAGAAACTTGATCTCGGCTCACTCCAACGTTAATCATCATCACACAAGGATGGATTATAACAAGAACACAAAGAAAAGAAACGCCTCCTTCAAGAGCACGACAAAGAGAATGGTAACATCTCACGACGATACAACCATCAATACGAAGGGCTCGTCGAGAGGATTAATACCGTAAAGTTTCATCAAGAATGGACGACAAATCAATCTTGATCGGCCCCGCCTTCTTCTTTCTCTTCTTTTTTATTTCTTATTGTTGTCTGTCTTTCAACTTGTAGTGCAAGTTTTATTGTCTGAGGCTTCCATTGTAAGCCACTGTAGGATTTCAATCCTACAAATTAAATGAAAATTTAATTTGAGTGGGGCTCACATGGGCTTGAAAAGCCCAACAAATCTCCCCCTCAAGTCCCTGTGAGAGACTCGACCATACCAGCTTTGTCTCAGCAAAATACGAACTTCATTGAGGACAAAGTCTTTGTCATCTTATCTGACGCATTCTTGTCAGTATGGATCTTCTCAAGTCGCAACGTCTTCATTTCTAGCTAATTCTGAATCCAATGATATCGGAAGTTAATATGCTTGGACCGAGAGTGGAAGGTCGAGTTCTTGCCGAGATGGATAGCACTCTGACTGTCACAGTGAAGAACATAACTCTCCTATCCAATACCTAGCTCAAGTAAGAACCTCTTCAACCATATCAGTTCTTTACCTACTTCAGTGATAGCAATGTACTTTGCTTCTGTGGAAGATAAGGCTACACAATTTTGCAATCTGGATTGCCATGACACTGCTACCCCTGAAAAAGTCATCAAATAGCCTGACGTAGATTTTCTCGAATCAACATCACCAGCCAAGTCTACATCTGCATAACCAACTAAGATCGACTCATCAATGCCAAAGCATAAGCAAAATCGAGAAGTACCTTTCAGATACCTCATAATCCACTTAACCACCATCCAATGCTCTTTTCCAGGGTTTGATAGAAATTGACTCACAACGCCAACTGCATGAGCAATATCTGGTCGTGTACACACCATAGAATACATCAAACTGCCCACTGCTGATGCATAAAGAACTTTACCATGTATTCTCTATCCATCTCTGTCGAAGGACAATGAGAAGTACTCAACTTGAAATGACTCGCAAGTGGAGTACAAACTATTTTGCATCCATTCATACTGAATCTCTGCAAAACCTTTTCAACATATCTCTCCTGAGATAGCCAAAGTTTCCCTCTCTTCTTATCACGGGCAATCTTCATGCCAAGTATCTGCTTAGCTGGTCCCAAGTCTTTCTTTGCAAAAGACTTGCTCAAATCTGCTTTCAAAGATGAAATCTTTACAGTATCATGTCCAACAATCAACATATCATCCACATAAAGCAAGAGAATATTAAAATCATCATCGGAAAACCGCTTCACATAAACACAATGATCAGAATCCGTTCTTTCATACCCATGGTCGGTCATAAAGGAGTCAAACTTTCTATACTATTATCTTGGCGCCTGCTTAAGATCGTACAAGCTCTTCTTTAGCTTACAGACAAGGTCCTTTCCGCTCACTACAAATCCTTCCAGCGGATCCATGTAGATCTCTTCATCTAAATCACCGTGAAGGAATGCGGTTTTTACATCAAGTTGTTCAATCTCCAAGTCTCTTTTTGCCGCCAAACCAAGAACAACTCGGATAGAAGACATCTTGATCACAGGAGAAAATATCTCATCAAAATCAATACTTTTCTTCTGACCGAATCCTTTCACAACTAATCACGCCTTATATCTCTGTTGTGAACCACTTTCATCAGGCTTCAGTATGTACACCCATTTATTCTTCAGCGCTCTCTTGCCTTTAGGCAGCTTCACCAGCTCAAAGGTGTTGTTCTTACGCAATGATCTCATCTCATCTTGCATGGCTCTCATCCACTGCTCCTTTTGCTCATCTAACACAGCCTCATCAAAGCATTCTAGCTCTCCCCCATTAGTAAGCAATACATAATCATGTGGAGAATACTTCTGCGATGGTCTACGCTATCTGGTCGATTGTCTCAAATCAACTTGAGGCTCAATAGTGTCATCTCCGAACTCAACTATAGGCTCATATGTAACAACATCATTTGTCTGATTCTCCATCACAGTAGGAGGCATAAAAGGTACTGAACTCAAATCAACAGGCGCTTCTACAGGTACTTTCTTCTTTTCTGGCTTTTCACAATCATCAATAGTCTGATCTTCAAGGAACATCTCTGCTTCTGACTATTTTCCTTTTACCAATGTCCCATAATCTATAGCCAAACTCTTCATGTCCATACCCCAAAAAGATGCATTGCTTTGATTTCAGATCAAGTTTTGTTCTTTCATCTTTAGGGACGTGAATGAATACCCTACAGCCAAATATCCTCAATCGAACGTAAGATACATCCTTCCCTATCCACACTCTCTCTGAAATATCAAAACCAAGAGGAACTGACGGTGAAAGGTTAATCAAATACACTATAGTAAGCAAAGCTTCACCCCAAAAGGATTTTGGAAGTTTAGCATGAGAAAGCATACACCGGATCCGCTCTTCTATATTGCGATTCATTCTTTCAGCAACTCTATTTTGCCGAGGAGTCTTCGACACTATCTTCTCAAGCCTAATTCTACGTTCTCGACAATAATGCTCAAATGGACCTCGGTTCTAACCGCCATTATCTGCTCGAACACATTTTAGTTTTCTGCCAGTCTGTCTCTCAACTGAAGCATGAAAACACTTGAAAGAATCAAGCACCTAATCCTTAGATCTCAAGCAGTAAGCCCACACTTTTCGAGAGTGATCATCAAAAAATGTCACAAAATACAAAGCACCTCCAAGGGATCTATCAACCATAGAGCATACATCTGTGTGAATAAGATCAAGAACATGCGATCTCCGTGAAGGATATGACCTCTGAAATGCAAATCTATCCACCCGCAAGACAATCAATACAAGTCTTAAGAGATATACCGGCAATTGGGAGTAGCTGCTTCTTCATGAGGATGCCAAGTCTCTTTTCACTCAAGTGACCAAGTCGTCTATGCCACAACTCACAAGAGGAATCTTCAAAGGCATTGACCTCTCCCTTGATCAACTTGGCATAAGTCATATGTAAGGTGTTGGACGTCTTCCCTTTAGCAACAATGAGGTTGCCTCTGCTCAACTTCCACCTTCCATTGCTGAAGGTACTAACATAACCTTCATCATCAAGAACACCGGTGGAACATATCATGAACATGTCGAACATTTTTCAACACCAGTCTGCAACCAATATCAGTTTCCAAGCAAACATCTCCCATGCCAACAATGTTCACGATAGCTTCATTTCCCATCCTTACACTACCATAATCACCGCATATCTGGAACATGTCAAACATTTTTCAACATCAATCTGCAGCCAATATCAGTTTCCAGGCAAATATCTCCCATGCCAACAATGTTCATGACAGCTTCATTTCCCATCCTTATACTACCATAATCACCAGTAGTATAAGATGTAAAAGAATCACGCATAGAAGTCACATGAAGAGTCACAGCAAAGTCAATTACCCAAGTGGAGTCTTGACACATGAGATTAATAGAAGTCTCATCAGAAAGAATGGCAACATCACCATCAAGAGCAAGAGCAGTCATCTCACTTTCTTTTTCGGTACTATCTCCACTTTTCTCTTTCAAATTCTCCCTCTTGGTATTCTACAGTCTCTGTTAATGTGACCCGAATTACCATAATGATGACATTTTATTTCTTTTCTAGAATTGGACCTCTTCTAAAAGGAATCCTTCTTCTCTGGATAGGGAGACTTCCTATTCCGACTCATTCCTCGCCTTTTTGTCACAAGTGCTTCGGATCATGGAGTAAACCCTTGCTCAGCTCTCTGAGTTTCTTTATTAAGCAAGATTTCTATGACTAGCTTCATGTTCAACTTCCCATTCGGAGCTGAATTATTGAGCGCAACAACCAATGTCTCCCAACTCTCCGGTAGTGTACTCAACAACAAACATGTCTGTAATTCATCGCTGATCGGAATCTCGAGGTTGGCCATCTGATTCACAAGATCTTGGAATATGTGCTCGACCCATCCTTATATCACAAATAGACAAGTCTCTTGATCAGAGAAGTCTTATTCAGAGGCGTCTTGCTCTCATATAGATTCTTCAGCTTCTCCCACAGAGCATGTGCATTTGTCCCCTCTGTAACATGGTAAAAAATGCTATTATCAATCTACTGTCGAATGAACCGAACTGTCTTTCTGCAGAGCTTCTTCCAATCCTTATCAGACATTGTACTACAACATAAGATGTCTTCCATTCACGGCTTCCACATAGAGTAGTTCGAAGCCGTGAGCTTTATCATGGTGCTACTGCTCGTCGCATCCTCTATTCGCTCAACACACTAGTCAATCTGACAACTGAGCTCTGATACCAGTTTGTTGGGGACGTGACACACAGAATCTATCTTAGACCTGTGCTGATTAAAGAGAAACAAACGACACTTCGACTGTACCACAATAACCAGCGCCACGACACCAACTCAAGTAGAGATGTATATCCCGACGTCCTCAGAATGCCAACCAAATACAAGTAATATTAGCCGCAAAGAAAGATAAAAGAGACACAGCGAATTTTACGTGGAAAACCTCTCGATGTGCGAGAAAAAATCACAGCACCGAACTCCACCCTTCTCCACTATCAACAATAATGGGTTACACAACGAGTCTTTCTTCTCTAGCCAAACTAGAGTATCACCATCGAGAAACTTGATCTCGGCTCACTCCAACGTTAACCATCATCACACAAGGATGGATTACAACAAGAACACAAAGAAAAGAAACGCCTCTTTCAAGAGCACGACAAATAAAATGACAACATTTCACGACGATACAACCATCAATACGAAGGGCTCGTCGAGTGGATTAATACTGTGAAGTTTCGTCAAGCACGGACGACAAGTCAATCTTGATCGGCCCCGCCTTCTACTTTCTCTTCTTTTCTATTTATTCTTGTTGTTGTCTTTCAACTTGTGGTGCAAGTTTTATTTTTGAGGCTTCCATTGCAAGAACACCGTGGGATTTCAATCCCACAAATTAAATTTGGGTTGGGGGTTTGAAAAGCCCAACACGCCGAGAGCATGGGAACTTTAGTCATTTGCTTAGCTCGATTGTTGGAGCGAAAGGAGCATGCAATCTCATAGTTGTTGTCGACGCCCTTATCTACTACTTATGGAAGGAACGCGACCGTCGAAGGATGGTTAAAGGGATATTCTCGATTTCTAGTTTAGCTCTCAAAGCTCTCGGCATGCGGCACATGACTTGAGTCCTCCATGCTGCAAGGGAAATTGAACCATAGGGAATGTCTACATTTCCCGACAAGACTTTTGCACCGTCTTTCGTGCTCGGGGGGGACGGTGACTGAGAAATTAGAGAAGCCTCGGAGCCTTTGCAAGTTACCCTTGATGTCCTAAAATAGATAAACATATGTATAGATGTGATTCATATGGTTGAGTTTTTGGGGCCGTTTTGAAGTTGTAACTTGCAGGCTCTAATGTATCACTTAGACCTTGCAAGTAGTAAATTTTTTGGCAGCTTTTCAACTTAGTTCGTCTTGTTAAAAGGATCCACGCGGACTGTCGGATAACAAACTAGGGGCGTCGCCATCTTGGCCGAGAACCCAGGTCCCTGACGCAGGTCCACCGCCCCCACCACCCTCCAGTCGAAGCACTGGACCAATGACCCCACCGCGGCGTGCATCACCAGCATGGCCATGGTCGCCCCTGCACATCCCCTCCTCCCGCTTCCAAATGGCAGGTACCTAAAGTTCTTGTTCTCCATCTGGTGCTCTCCGATCCCCTCCAAGGACCCATCCAGGAACATCTCTGGGACGAACTCATCCAGGTCCTTCCACTCCGCCGGGTCCCTCATAACAGAGTACACGTTGACCAGGACCCTAGTCTTGGATTTGACGAGGTAGCCATTGACCAAGCAGTCCTCGCCGCATTCCCGGATGATCAGGGGTGCAGATGGGTGGAGCCTCATGGTCTCCTTGATGACGGCACGGAGGTAGGGGAGGTTCTCAACGTCTTTCTCATTCACGAGACGGCCGGAGCCCATCGTAGACACAATCTCGTCTCTCAGCTTCTGGAGCACCATCGGGTTGTTGATGAGCTCTCCCATCGCCCACTCCATGGCTGTGGAGGTGGTGTCCGTCCTGGCCATGAACAAGTCAAGCAGGAAGGACTTGAGGTCTTTCCGGGATATCCTCGGCTCCGCCGATGGATCCTTGAAAATCTCCAGCAATAAGTCCATTAGATCTTTCTTACTTTCTGGCACAAATCCGTCTGCCGCCTTCCTCTCATGTTCCTTTATGATCTTTTCGATCAGATTATCGTACTTGACGAGCGTCGAGAAGAGCTTTTTCCCATTTCCGGAGAAGTCAAGCTTCCTCAGCCACGGCCCTAGAACATCCCCCATGCTCAGCTTCCCTGCGAGACTGAGACAAGTCTTGACCAGCTCCTTAATCTCATCCGCCTCGTTCTCGCTTCCTGAGCACCGGCAGCTGATAGCCATCCTGGAAATGACATTATTCGTGTACCGCGTCAGCTCCCGGGACATATCAGCCGCTCCCCCATCCCTCACAGAGGTCCTGACCGACTCCACGAGGTTCGCTACCTCCTCCGCCCGGATGTCCATGGACTTCTCGAGCTGGGGCACGGCGAGAAGCCGGGTCATGCAGAACTTCTTCATGAATCGCCAGTAGTCCCCATAGGGGGCCATAATGAACCTCGATCCACGGTAGATGAAGTACTCGGAGGACCCAAACTCTGGCCTGGACAAGAAGTTGAGCTCCTGGGTCTTGAAGATCTCCCGAGCAACGGCGGTGTTGGAGGCAACGACACAAGTGGAGGCCCCCATGCAGAGCCTCATGCGGGGGCCGTAACGAAGGGACAGGTCCTGGAAGCATATATGGAGAACAGGGCCGATGAGGTGGAGGTGGCCGATGATGGGGAGGGCGATGGGGCTAGGAGGAAGGCTGGGAGAGCGGCCGCGTGCGAGGAACTTCCTCAGGATGGTGTGGAAGGAGATGATGGTGACGAGCCAGACGAGGATGGGGAAGTAGTTGTCGGTTACTACATCATTGGAGAGCGTTATTGCCATTGTTGGTTTTTTCTTGGCTTTGTATAAGATAATCACTTCTTAACTAAAGGGCGTAGTTATAGGAGATGACAGATTTAGGGATTGATTAATTATTGGTCCGATTTTAAATTTATTTATATATAATTGTAATAATATAAAACGTCCGTTGTCATCTCAGTGAAGACGACAAACGCCGTTCCTATACGTGTTTCTTTTTCTATGAATTATTTGCCCAAAAACAATTATAACAAATTGTTAGACGTTAACGAGCGGGGCGGCTCACGAACTATTCGGTCGGGGTCCTCTTGTGATTCGAGCTCGGCTCGACAAAAATCAAAATCCAACAAACTCAGGCTTGCTTAGGGCTTTGATAATTAAGCCGGCTTCGGATTGAGGAAATGTTCCTTTTTTTAGGTACTTCCGAAAAAAGATTCAGTGGAGACTCACGAATCCGACAAACGATTCCACTTGACAAATTTTAAAAATATTTAATAATAAATAAAAATGAAAGTAAAATATTTGAAGCTCATATTAGTCTCGAAAGAGAATCGTAGGAATATGACTTCGGAGAGGTTAGGGCTCGGGGACGGGCTCCTTCTGCTGCTCGGCCTGAAAAAATTTAGACGGGCTTAAACTCGAGCTTGATTAAATAGAGCTTGACAAGCTCGAGTCCGGGCTCAGACTCTATAATTTTTTATTCGGGTCGAGCTCGGGTATGGAGTGTTCGAACTCGGCCCTGCTCATTAACGGTCCTAGTTAGTGATCGATACCTTAAATAAAGAAATTATAAATATTATAATACTTTTTATATTCCAAAATACAAACAATACGCAATTTCAACCATAACAATAGAGCATATAAGGTAAGACGTGGTGAGCAACGACAATTTTATGTTACATGCATGAAGTTGTTGTTTCGAATCATAACATTGGTATCCTTGCAGAGACGCGATTCCCATTGAGTCTTTGTAATACTTGGAAAAATTTCAGTGCTTGAGAGGAAGAATGCGGTGGCTATAGTGCTCAACCAAAGTCACTGTTAAGGAAAGCGTCATTGGTTTTGATACGAAGTCTTCTTCTTCATGCTTCAAAATTTTATGTAAGTTGCCTAAGGTTGTTGTTTCTAACTGCAAAACTAATACTGGATCTTAAAGTCACGATCTCATGCGACGTTTTTATCCATGGATTAATATGTTAACATAAAGTCACGTTTTTTAATCACATCTTACCTTCCTTGGATCATTGTCCCAGGTCAAAATAGTGTATTCTTTGTAAATAAAAAATATGACCTTGGACAACTAAGGGCTATATATGCGACATTTTTGTAAATTAAAATCGATTTTTCATCATTTTTTTAAACTAATCGTATATATGCACAATCCTTTAATATTGGTGACATAATCTAATCATAGTGAGAGTTCGAAGGGTACCCAAGAAATGGAGAATAGGTTGTGGATTGTACAAAAATAACATTAGTTTAAAAAAAATATGTCCCAATTGCAGGCATGACGTATGGTAAAATATGAAATCATAGGGGAGGAGATGCGAACCGAAGACCTCACACAAGTTAAAGAACCACTTTAACCAACTGAGCCAAAGGAGGAACTCGATTTAATTTGCAGCATGAGCGGGTTTTGAAAACCCGCCTTTTGTTCATTTACTTAAACCCGCCCCCGAAGACGCGTTTTGAGAAAACCAGCTCCTGCGTGAAGGCAGGTTCTCAAAACGCGCCTATATACGCATCATAGGATGTCACTCGCCTCTGCCTATTTACACGGAGAGCGGATTTTGAAAACTCGTATCCTTTGTATTTTAAGGGATGCGTTTTCGACGGTAAAACCGTATTTTACGAAACTCGAACCATATTTCGCAAATTTTTTTTTAAAACTAACTGTATTTCCGTACATTCCTCTCTACAACAGGCTTTTCCATGCTACAGATCAACCGTTTTAGATGGGTCAGTAAGATGCTACAGACAAAAATAAATGTTGCAATATGGAAACAGGGTAAGATAGTGATATACTCTGTTTGCCTGACCAGACCAGGATTCTTCCTACTACTCTTACAACTTCATAAAGTGTGCTGATTCAGCTTCAAAACCAGTAATTTTTCACACCCAAGATAAAAGAGAAGCGAACCTTGTACCCCTTCATAATTCACTAATGAATTCCCAGGTTCACTACCACGAGTATAAGCAAAGGGAAAATGGCAACGTTAGAATAGAACCATGAACAACCCCTCCAACAAAGAACTTCTATATAGCATAGAGACCAGGACTAGAGTTTGCCGAATCACGAAAAGACAATTTCACTCACAAGCTAAAATCGAAGCCAGTTTAGTGCCAACCACAACGAATAGAGGATAAGTTCATTTAATGTCGAACGATCGGATGTCCTCCCTAATAACTTATATGACCAGAACACCCCCTAGACATTGCAGGACAACCTAGCATAATAAAGCTCTGCTGAATTCCCAGCAAATCCAGCATCACTCCATTCCCCAGCTTTAGACCATCAATCCACAGCATGCATGCTGTCATTCAAGCGCACCCATCCTAGATCTTATCCAGCTTGTCAGCCTTCACAACAGGGTTGGCCTTTGAAATGGCGTCACGGCCTGCCATTCTGTAATCGAAAGGACAGTCGTGCTTATCGGAGTAGCGATGGATAGCACAGAAGAGGTTTCCACACTTGCAGATGAACCCGGTCAGTCCAACCTTCTTTCGGCATGCACCACACCTCTTAGGACCATCATTGACTCTACCCTCAGATGGATTGTCCGAAGATGAATGAGCCAGAGGTTCCAACAAGGTAGCCTTGTCTTCCACTGTCAGAGATTGCAAGTCCACCACTTCAGTCAACACCGGGTCCTTGGCGTTGCTTCCCTTCACGAAGCTCTCAATGGAAGATGCCGCTGCTTTAGCCTGTTCCTGTTTCAGAATCAAGTCCTTGTGGCACTTGGAGCACATGTTTGCAGTGGCCGCACTGCCAAAGAAGCCACAGTTGTTGATGCACAAAATGGGACCTTTTGGTGCTTGGCATCCAGTCTCGTCATGGGACTCCATTTTCTTAAGCTCCTGAAATCATACAATGCGGGTAAAAAAACCCAAGGTTTTGGGAAAAATATCCACCTTGCATCACATGGCAGGAAACTAATGGGCGTTTTCCCAAGATATTCAAGTGACAGAAGCAAGACAATCATCTTCCCAAATTGCATAGTGAAGAAGAAAAAGCTACGCCCCGGCAATGGTAATTGAGAAAAGCAAGCATTCTCTCAACTATCAGTTGAACGAACCCCCCCCCCCCCCAATCCAGGAGAATATTAAGCTTGGGGCAAGCACTGGGAGTAAATCTTTTTACTAAATATGGAAAGAAAAAGTGTAAAGGGCACAAGACAACTTTATTCTTGTGGCATCTTGAAATTTTCTTTGCCCTTCTTTTCACTAGTTTCAACGCATCCCATCAATTCCTGGAAAGCCATTCAGACTAAAACAGATCAAAAGAGAACTCACGCTTGCTATGCAACAGATAAGGATGCCAAAAAAGAAACAAAAACTATCTGCACACGAAAAGGTGAGTGAACTGATAAGTCCCTTGCCTAGATAAGCTTCCAGGAATTACAAAAACAAATCAACAAGGAAAACAAGAAAACTGTATCCCAGATTGCATCCGCAAAGGTTAAAAGAGCTTCCAATTCAATCAAAATAGTCACCCAACAATTCCTGCCAAAGCTAAAACATCCCAGAAAACATTCCAATACCACAGACTTATCAACCTTCAGACAAAAGCCAGGCACAGGGCAGAGCTTCAACAAACCAAAAGACATGACAAAACCTAAAGTCGTTTCGTCCTAATACCAGACACACCTTGACTCGCACTAAACAACAATTCTCCAACCCAAAAAAAAAGCCCTTCAGACAACAAACTCAACCCGATCGATCTAAGCAGCAAAGAAGGAAAAGAATAAAAAAAATCAAAAAGAATACAAAAAAGAACAACCACTCGCCTCCGAAACTTCAACACCCAGAAATCAAATCACAGCAAAAAGAAAACCACAGCGAACAGACAAACGAAACCCATGAACCAATAACACAAATAACAAACACCCAAACAAAAGAAGAGCGGATGACAAAAGAAAAAAAAACACCCACCGGTCCCAATAAAATCAACCTCCCGATAACATTAACAACAACAAAAAGCAGCCCCCAAGAAATTCAAACCGGCCTCGATCAAAAATCAAATTCAGTGGGTGGGTATGTGTCTGTGGGCTCCTCCCACCCCCCTCTCGCACTCTCCGTAACGTTATAATCTGTGGGGTGGGATGTGTAAGAAATCGGCCCAGAGAGAGCGAACCCAAATAAATAAATAAATTATAGAGGTGGAAACTTTTCCTTTTATTCTTATTCTTCCTGGACAGATAACTAACGAACGCTCTCCACCTGGACGTGCTTCGTACGTTTCTGTCGGTCCCCTCCATACGACGTCGTATATTTCTGATATAATTAATTCTCCTGATATGTTAGAAGTTCATGCATGCTTCGGGAAATAATTGTTGCTGGCAAGGGAAAATGTTCAGCATATCAAGGTAATGTTTATTAATGCCGGTATTATATTTGTATAATATATTTTTTCACTACCTAATTCAGGGGATTATATGTATAATTGTTAGGTGATGAGAAAAGAAAATCCAGACAGATGGTAAAGGTTGTGGTCTTTAGTGTTTGTCTTTTTCTTGGTTATTGGGGATTAGAGGCGCCAATGAGCCTAGCCGGCCCGTTAACTACACGGTTCGGCTTGCCTGATGCGAGTCAGACTTGAAAAAAGTCAAATTTTTACGATTTTTATTTATTTTTTTACAATTAAGTCGAGCTCGATTAGGACAAGCATTCCACACAACTTGACAAATTTTATGATAAATAAAAATATAAAAAATTAAACTAATTAAAATAAATTGGACGACTCGGGCCAAGCTTAATCTCGAGCTTAGACTCGAAAATTTTTTAGTTGAGCTCGACTAAATAAAACACAGTCTGGCTCGGACTCGATAATTTTTTTTATTCAGACCAAACTTATAGGTATATGAGTTTGCCCGTCTCATTAACGCCACCCTATTGAGATTTACTATGGTTAGTCTAGAAAAAAAATTACCAAATAAGGTAGAAAGGTTTAAAATTATAAAATTACACCCTAACTCGCTACTTGAAACAACAATTTTGGTCCACTTGAAACTACTTGAACCATCGACTTTGGTGGATAAAGGAAGTTGTCGTTTCGACTGACGACTTAGGTTCTTCATGAGATCATATAAAATTATTATTTTTAGTAGCGAAGGTAAAAAAGAAAATGGTAAGACTTCCTTCTTAAATAAATAACAGTTAATTTTTTTTTATTTTTTTATCCCTTTATTTTTAAAAAATAAAAAATACTCATGTTTTGTACTTACAGTTTTATTGAAATGTTTTTGTCTGTGTAGGCGTGTATGACATGAATTTGATCTGTTAGCACATCTCAATCAAAATATGGTTTAAGTAAAAAGGTGAAAAATTTTATGATTGGGTTTACAGGCCGGTCTTCCTCGGGCTTGGCCCGGTAGAGTCTGGACCGCCCGACCCATACCCGAGACAACCTGTGGAAATGGAAACCTCATTGCAGTCATTTTAGGTGTAGATTCCTGTCAAAGTTGGGTGCCCATCGCCCCACATCTCATCATCATCATCAACATCATCAACTCTCAGTACAGCAGAGTCGCCTGCTAAACAAAGCAATATCCAAGATGGAAGAAAAGGTTCCCAGTTTTCATCAACAGGACAGCAGCTATTCCCTTGTGTTGTTGTGACACTGCAACTTTCATCCAAGTCTCCATCGCCAAGCTGGCATCCCACCAAATAACCAAAGCCAAGAAATATCAAAACTCTACTTCTTTAGCGTAGCTTCTGCTGGCCAAGAAATATCAAAACTTTACCTCTGTTGGTTCTTCACTCCTCTATAGCTTCAATGGCGGCATTCCGAAGAAGCATGAAGGCGATCAAGCTTGTGTTGTTTGCTCTTCTCTGGCAGCTGCTGTTGGTGCAAGGGAGTGTGCCTAAGGATCTCAGCATTGCCCTTTGCCCCCGATGGACACAGGAGATGGGTACGGCCTGCTCATTCCCTCTGCTTTTGTGGGCATTGCCACTCTGCTGTCCCTGGCACAAATTCTCTCAGAGCTTCTTTGAATTTCCAGCAGTAAAAGAGTAATGGATTCACTGATGGATGTGTATGATGATGCAAATTTCGAAGAGAGTGAGCACATGACTTGTGCCGATTCTTTCAAACTTAATGACATTTCGATATATTGTTCACTCAGGTGACACAGGCTATAAAATTGTCATGTCCACAAAGTGGATGTGTAGACAAACAATTATCTATACCAAGACTAACGTGATCGTCTATGCAAATGACTTGCTAGGAGATCAGATTGCAGGGATAATATATAAATGTGCCGCATAACCTTGGTCCAAAGCTTACTATCTTTCTCCATCATTCAGTTCCTCATACTTCAATCTTCTGCAATATATCAAAACTCCCAGTGCCCAACTTGACTGGTTTCCCGGGGCTGATCCGAGCAGATGGTGTTTCCAGATAATCGACTTCTGTGCGAAGTGCTGCCTCAACAATGAACATTGTAGCCGTTTCAAAGGCCATCTTGCTAAATGGTGATATCGACTCAGCTACGGCCCCTAGCCTGTTCACTTTGCAGAAGTCCATCACTAGTCTAAGTATACAACCGAATCACCAGAACGTTCGGAGCAGCGTATACGTTCCTCAGTCCAAAGAAATGACTGGAGTTCACGTAAATGGAGGAGCATGGGCCAATACTGCTTTTGCAACTATCTCAGTTTTGTTCAATTTCTAGCAGTAGTTCCACCACCCTTTTCATTTTCGGTCTTTCGGCGGGGATGTCGTCCGTGCAGAGTAGCACCACCTTCAGAACGGCGAGCATTTCCTTTCGCCAGGTAAAACTCACCTTGCTGAGTCTCGCATCTATAATTTGAAATGGAAGAGAAAACAGTCGAGGCCAAGTGTGATCATAATCACACTCGGATTTGGTATGCGAGGCAGGAGGCGACAGTTTTTCTTTCCAAAACCTCCTTCCTGCTTAAGGGGAGTTTGTTACAAAATATTGATCAGAAAATATTTCGAATTATTATATTACTACGTAAAATATTGGTTCTGCTAATTTATTTTAGGCCAAATTATCAATTCTACCCTGAACTTTGGCCCGTTTTTCCGATTTACGCAGAACTTTCAATAATATCATTAGCTAGCATCACGTTTCTCCGTTATTTCAAAAATGACCTCCGTCCACCCGACCCTCGGACGGAAACTGACGTTGCTCCGACGTGTTCCTTGACGCCGTTAAACTACCGTTTTCTTCCGATATTTGCTGACGTGGCAAACACGTGATACCCACGTGGAGCCACGTCGGAAATCGGAATCCCTAAATTCCGATTTCCCCAAATTCGGCCCCAAATCAGACTACACCCAAACCCTAATCAGGATTCCACCAACCCTCCTCCCGCCTCCCGATCGCAACTCCTTCCCTACACCCTCCCTCCCGTTCACAGTTCCCTCTTCAATCATTCACCCGTCGCAACCCCCTCCCCTCGTCTCAGCCCCTCACCCGCCGTAGCCCCCTCCAACCAACTCAGAACTTGTGAACTTTCATTACGAAAACAGGTAAGTTTTACTGGGTTTATTAAGTTGGTTTTGGGTTAGTTGTGAGATTGTTTTTGTTTGGTGGTTTGTTGTAATTGGGTTGAATTCCAGTCGGTTGATTGTAATTGGTTGATTGTTGTAAGTGGGTTGAATTCCAGTGGGTTGATTGTTGTAGATATGGAACAAAGTAAGGGCCATCTTGTTTTTCATGTCGGCAGAAAACTTCATTTATCGGGGCGGGTTAGTTATGTAGGTGGCAAAAGTGAAACATTCCGCAATGTTGATGTGGATAAGCTAGGCTACTTCATGGTTAAGAGTTTTGTGAGAATGTGTGGATATGAGGCGACCAGGATGTGGTTTCATAAAACTGGAAAGAGTTTAGTTAAGGGTTTGGTTGAATTATCGAGTGATGCACAGTTGTCTGAGTTGGTTGATTTGTTACTGCAACATAAAAGCATTGATATTTACGTTGAAGGAGATGAGTTCATGATAGTGATCCGGAAGAAGTTGAGGATGATAGGGAGGTAGCAGCGGATGATGTTTCTGTGGATGATGACATTGATGCTGCCGATGTAAATAATGATGTTAACTTGAATGTTGGTCAAGCTGTAAAGTCTGATTATGTTGATTCTGATGCTAATTCTGATGATGAGAATGGTGTGTCTAGACTTGTTGAGAAGATTTACGAACCGGATTGTGATCATAAGACTCTAAATTTTGAAGTTGGGTTAAAATTTGACAGTCTAGAACAGTTCAAGGAAGCTATTCGGGATTATGGTATTGTGAATGGAGTAAATTTGAAATGGGCTAGAGTTGAACCGAGGAGAATGGAAGTAGTATGTCAAGATGGATGTACTTGGAGAGTATATGCTAGCTGGATGCAGAGGGATTTGACTGTTGCGGTAAAAGCTTGTCATTTAGAGCATAAATGCACTAGATCGTTGAAAAACAGACAAGCTACTGTGAAATGGTTAGCTAGGGAATTCATTAAAATGAATAGACCCTCCCTTGGATACAATAAGAGCTAGAGATGTGATGGCTGACTTGTTGGAGAAATATAGTGTTCAAGTTAACAAGTTGCAGGTTTATCGTGCAAAATGGCATGCACAGAGGATTGTAAATGGAACTATTGAGGAGCACTATAAGAAAATCAGGTCTTATGTAGCTTATCTCGGCAAGAAGAGTCCCGATGGGACTTTGAAGCTTGATCTGGAAGTAACCCTTGGTTTAGGCCTCTTCAATACATTTAAGAGGTTCTATGTAGGCTTCAGTGAGCTAAAAAAGGGCTTTAGGCTTGGTTGGATGTAGGAAGATAGTGGGGTTTGATGGGACATTTTTAAAGACAAATGCTGGAGGTATATTGCTGTCTGCCGTTGGTAGAGATGGGAACAATCACATGTTCCCTGTTGCTTGGGCAGTTGTGGAGGGAGAGAACACCCAGTCATGGTTGTGGTTCTTGTCTTTGTTATTTCATGACCTTGTAGTTAACGATGGGAATAGTTGGACGTTCATTAGCGATAAACAGAAGGTAAACATCCTTTAAGTATTTGTATTATACTTGTCATTTCACTTTAATGTTAACTGTTAAACGAACTTCTAAAACAGGGCTTGATAAATGCCGTTGCTGATTTAGCACCATTGGCTGAGCACAGAAATTGTGCTAGACATGTATATGCCAATTGGAAAAGCAGTCACCGTGAACAACTCTTGAAGAAGTGTTTCTGGACCGCTATAAAAAGCACACATGAAACAGCGTATAACAAAGCATTGACTAACATAGGCGCCTTGTCTCCTGAGGCAGCCTAAGATTTCGTGAAACAAGGACCATAACATTTCTGTAAGGTTAGTTTTCTGTCACACTTAACTGTAAATTCACTTGTAATTGTCTAGTCATTCCCTTAGAATATGCGTTGTATGATATTTGCAGGTTTTTTTTAGTACATCTGTCAAATGCGATGCAACTAACAACAATCTGTGTGAGATGTTTAATAGTTACATTATTGTTGCTAAGACAAAGCCTATTGTAGAGATGTTGGATGACATTAGATCGTGTTTGATGGAGAGAATGTACTATAAGTTGAAATTGTTTGATGGTAGAGAGGATGATATATGTCCAGAAATTAGGAAAAAGGTTGAGGCTTTGAAAGTGTCTGCAGGTTTATGGTTCATAGGCCAGCTATTGGTGATAAATTTGAAGTAGTTCGTAGACAAGAGAAATACATTGTTGATATGAACGCTAGGACTTTTAGCTGTAGGGAATGGGAGTTGACTGGCATTCCTTGTTGTCATGGCATTGCATGCATCAACTTCATGAAGCATGAAGTTGAATCTTATGTGCATGAGTATTTCAAAAAACCATACTACATGATGGCATATCAGTATCCACTGACTCCAATGGAAGGAGAAAACAACTGGCCAGAAGACACTGGCGAACCTATTCAACCTCCTCCATTTAAGACTAGGCCAGGGAAACCAAAGAAGAATCGCAAGAAGGGAGCCGAAGAAGAACCAAAGAACCAAACAAGATTGTCTAAAAAAGGAGGTGAGATCAAGTGCAGCAGATGTAAGTCATATGGTCACAACGAGAAGTTGTAAGACAACTCTCGACAATGAGGCACAAGCACTGGTCATTTCAGAAACAGCTCCTGCTAGTGGTCAAGTAAAGCCTGTGGTTTTTTGTCCTAGCTCCTGTCATTTCACAAACACTGGTTTTTGGGTTTCACAGGTTTCTTCTAGAAGAGAGCAAGTTGGAATTGGACCATATGGAAGGAGACGAGGAGGCAGACCAAGAGGAAGCAGGGGAAGAGGTGGCAGAGGAAGGACTGGAAGAGATGCAATTTTTTCTGCAACATCTCGTGTCGAAGTGGGTAGCACCAGCCATGCCCAAAGCAGTTACAATATAGGGACATCTGCAACACAGTCGTCTTCTGTTACTAGAGCAAGCATGGAGGCCTCTACAAATGCTTGAATGGGCTGTCTGTACTTGGCTGTCTGTAATCTGGTTGTCTGTACTTGGCATGGACACTGTCTGGCTGTTTGTAATCTGGTTGTCTGTCTGTCAATGCTTGTCTGTAATCTTGTGTTTTGTCAGACCGGAAACTGTCAAAATTGGGTTGTTTTAATCTTCAAAAAAGCATGAACATGTTTCAAACCAGCATTGACATATTGTGTACATTGACCAGTTTGTAAACAAGCAAAGTTATGGGTAAATCGGATATGCAAGGCAAAGTTCAGGATATTTTTGATAATTTTACCTTTTGTTGTAGTCTTACAAAACTGTCAAACTTGGGTTGTTGTGATCTACAAACAAGCACGTACATGTTACAAACAAGTTATAACCAGTTTTAGCCAGTTTCAAACAAGCATTGACCAATTGTGTGCATTGACCAGTTTCAAACAAACAAAGTTATGGGTAAATCAGATACGCGGGTCAAAGTTCAGGGTATTTTTGATAATTTTACCTTTTGTTGTAGTCTTACAAAACTGTCAAATTTGGGTTGTTGTGATATTCAAACAAGCATGGACATGTTTCAAACAAGTTCTAGTTTTAGCCATCATGGATCAAACATGTTAAAAAACAATCCACTTTTTATAGCCACCATGGATCAAGCATGGTCCAAGTTCTTGTACGTTGATTGGATAAAAAAAACAACTAAACAACTCCATATTGTTCCAACTACTTCGCTAACACACATAAAATTATCCCAACACATATGAAAATTCCAATAATACATAATAACTTCATATTTTTCACATCTCTTCAACTTTAGTCAACTGTATCTCCACTGTCCTTAAACGTGCTTCTAGGGTCGAATTTTTAGCAAGGGCTTCTTCCTCCTCAAATTGCTTCATCAACTTAGGAGTATCCACCCACAGAAAAAATCCATACCCTCCATCGAACTTGTATCTACAACAGCCAAAGAACCTTCTCTCATTGTTCATTTCAGTATGAGCAGTCCTGATAACGCATTCCACACCACAGAACCACTTCACATTCTTGTTTTTCTCAATGCAGCTCGAACTATCTATGACGCTGCTTGTCCTACTGTCATGTCTGCTAGACATTGCTGCTAGTAACAATATACATTACCATATTATATGCCAAATTAGCAATACAGCAATAACAACAATTACAGACAAACAACAACAACATTATATGTCAATTACTACCCTAACAACAACGACGACGACCACAAATTGCAGACTACAGCGGGGGAGGGGGCTGCGGCGGGAGAAGGATTGAAGAGGGAACTGCGAACGGGAGGGAGGGTGTAGGGAGTGAGTTGCGAACGGGAGGCGGGAGGAGAGTTGGTGGAATCCTGATTTCGATTAGGGTTTGGGTGTAGTTTGATTTAGGGCCGAAATTGGGGATTTAGGGATTCGAAATAGGGATTCGAAATTGGGGATTTTGGGATTCGAAATTGGGGAAATCGAAATTTAGGGAAATTGAAATTGGGGAAAACGAAATTAGGGCTTGCCACGTCAGCAAATGTCAGAAGAAAACGGTGATTTAACGGCGTCAAGGGACACGTCGGAGCCACGTAAGTTTCCGTCCAAGGGTCGGGTGGACGGAAGTCATATTTGAGATAACGGAGAAACGTGAGGCTAGCTGATGATATTATTGAAAGTTCTGGGTAAATCGAAAAAACGGGTCAAAGTTCTGGGTAGAATTGATAATTTGGAATTTATTTTAAGATATAACTCCGCTTAGGTGTTGAAAGAATGATCCCAACTCATGATTACATCTAACTTCTCATTGTGAAAAAAATAAGGCTTCAAAGAGCGCTGAGGTCACTAGGGTATCAGCAGAAGGCATCATCCACTTGTGAAATGTGTCTCACCGATTTTACTTTATAGGTTAGAGGATTGCACGTCCGTTACTTTTAAAAAAATTCTACGACCCAACTACGATCGTAGTTCGGTCGTTCTTATGCTTTTAAGTTGTGGTCCTTAAACGCGACTTTCATTTAACAAAAAAGTCGTGGTTTCGAACTGTGACTTTATGTGCATTGCATAAAGTCGCGGTTTCAAACCCCGACTTTAGTATACTTAGATAAAATAGGTCAAAATGGAGGGCTTTTCTGGTGTCTGATCATCGGGGTTCTTGTCTTGAAGAATTGATCTAAGTGTATCATTATCGCGGTTTCAAACCGCGTTTTGAAAACCCGCATTCGACGATAAAACCATATTTTACGAAATTCGAACCGTATTTTGTAAGTTTTTTTTAAAACTAACCGTATTTCCGTACAAAACTCCACAAATGATGAGATAACGTCGTAAAGAAATTTCGTAAAGATTCATATAATTGTATGAACCCATTATGAACTAATTCGGCCCATTACGAAAAATATTTCGTAAAGTGTGAATAGTAAACTACAGTTTATACAATTGTACGAAATAGTAGTTCTGTGTTCATAAAGTGGTTGAGTTACCCGTTCACGGGTAATTATACTTTCCCTTTTCCGTCCTAGTGAAATATCAACATTATGAAATGCTGGGTAAAGTTAGAACTAATATCAAGCGAAACGATATATGCGATATGCATTCGGGGTAACATCTTCGACTCGACCTAGTCCCATTATCCAAACACTCGACACGGCTGTCCTGGCCTACTCACCGGGCTAGGGGGAAAGAAAGAGTCGCGGTCAAGCTCGGTGACGACAAGAAGACAGCGATCCGGCGGTTGGAGGGGTATCAAAGTATGGTTGAGCTGACGTGAGAAATTCGCACTGTGCCCGACTAATTCCGACTTAGGTGAAGACTAAGGTTTGAAACGAGAACGCGGAAAACCAACGGTAAGAACCCCCAAAAAAGGCCAATGGTTCTCATTCGAACGCTTAAAATTAAAAATCTTTAAGACTAATTAATTAAGCAGAGTAATTAGTTTCATTTTGTATAATTTTGAATCGAATTACAGGTTTTAATTTGTATTTTTTTTTTTACCTAATCATAACGCCAAAAAGGTTACCACGTTCCAGGTGTCATGGAAAAGGTTCTCAAAAATTTTTTTAATGTATTATTTTCAAAATCTTTCCGTACCACCCCAAATATCAATGATTCAATTTCATTCATATTATATTATTCTTAAAATAGGCAAAAATTATTCATAGTATTTATTTATTGAGTAGGGACAGGGCAGAGTCCGAAAAAGGAAAGGAGTGCCCCCGCCGACCATCGCCACCTCAGCCGTTGTCCGAGAAAGCCGACAATGGCCGGTGCCCGCCGCCCCATGATGAACGTCGTCGTCTTCGGCTTCCAATTCCGTCCGAATTTCTACTTCCCCTTCAGTCCCCCAATTCCCCCAAATCTCATTGGAAAAGCTATAGCTCCCTTTAAGCGGGCGGGGGGGGGGGGGGGGGGGGGGGGTGGGGGTGGACCCATCATTGCCCAACTGTCGGAGAGAGAGAGCATAGGAAAAGCCACCTCCTTCTTCCCTCCTTCTTCCCTCCTTTTTTCGTCCTTCCCCAACTCTTTGATCATTCGTTCCTCTCTTTCTTCTCCCTCCCGTTCTTTCCAGCTATTAGCCTGTCCGATTCTTATATTGTCCCCCGATCCTTGTTTATAGATACTCTTCTTGCTTCATTCGTCTCTTCCCCTCCTAAGGCGTTGATCGTCGACCAAGTTCGTCTTCCATCGTTGATCTGTTGTTGCCCCTTTCTTGGGTGGCGAAATGGTGGTTCGGGGAGGGAGGAGATGGGCGTTTTAATGTCCGGGAGAATTATCGTGGGCCTTGCCCGTTGTCCTTTGTCTTTTGCGTTTGTCGGGCTGGATGGGATAGTGTTATCCGGGGATGCCTTATTTCGGGCGGTGATTTGAAATTAGGCTGGCTCGGATGCATAGATTGATGTTTTTCTTGATGAATCCTGTCGGATGCTGAAATCCCATTTAAAAATGTCTGGGTTTTCTTCCTGGGGTTTGCAGTGTCGTGGGAGTTTTCGGCCATCAGAACGTTCTTTGAAGATCATACTTCCTATCTGCTGGAGGAATATTGAGAGCAACGGTTTCCAGTCATGTCTAGTAGCCCTGCCAAGGCTTTGGACCCTGCTTTCCAAGGGGCTGGTCAGAGGGTGTATCCTTATTCTTTGCAAAAGCTTTGCAGTGATAGTGAGATTATTATAACAAACTATTTCCATGTTCGAGATTTGAAACTAGCTTGCATTTTTGCTTGACACCGAACATGTGAATAATCATGGAGACTCTTACACTCATCATGTTCTGTTTTGCCTGTTTTATGAGAGAGTTTTTGCTTAAGCTTGTCGACCTTAAATGCTTGAAGTGGGACTGAAATTTGGCGCATCGAGAATTTTCATCCAGTTCCTTTGCCAAAGACGGAGCACGGGAAGTTTTACATGGGGGACTGCTACATTGTTCTGCGGGTGACATAATCTTTTATAACCCTTCGTTCATGGGCGAGACCTTCGACAGTAGTTAATTAAATGCTGAATGGCCTCAGCTTTGTGAAATTGTACCGTAATAGCAGAACATTCTGTAGATAGCATCACCTTTCCTAACTGGCCGAGCAAATTTGATTCCTTTTAATTTCATGAAATCCTAAATCAGACTTTCATGGCCCTCTTGTTATGGTTTGCTTCCTTAAATATCAATCTAATTGAAGCTTATGATGTTAAAGTTCCAGAAAAATCTTGGTTTAGAAGGCGATGTGGTGTGTGGAGCGGTTTATAATTTTTTTAGTTGTAACTTGTAATTTGGATTACCAATTTTGGCAGACAATATCTGGAAAGGGAGGACAATATCTGCATGACATCCATTTCTGGATTGCCAAAGACAGCAGTCAAGTATGCCATTGATTGAAATTTTCTCTTCTCAACCTTCTTGATATGCAATATCAGTATCGCTAATATTGTGCTCCAGAGGATGAAGCTGGAACAGCAGCAATTAAAACTATCGATCTTGATACAGCTCTTGGAAGACGTGCTGTACAACACAGGGAACTTCAAGGCCATGAGTCAGACAAATTTTTGTCCTATTTTAAGCCTTGTATTGTACCTCTGGAAGGAGGCATAGCATCTGGCTTTAAAAAGCCCGAGGAGCAAGAATTTGAAACACGTCTTTATGTATGTCGGGGGAAGAGATCCATAAGGTTGAAGCAGGTAACTGACCACTTCCTCAAAGCCTGAACCTTGTAGAGCCTCTTAATCTTCTGGTTGTCACTTTCTCCATGAAGATGTAAACTCAAGGTCATCACCGACATTCGATTGGTGCAGGCCCCTTTTGCACGTTCTTCTCTGAATCACGATGATGTATTTATCCTAGACACCGAAAAGAAGATCTATCAGTTCAACGGGGCAAACTCAAATATTCAGGAAAGGGCAAAGGCTCTGGAAGTAGTCCAGTTTTTGAAGGACACATATCATGAGGGAGTGTGTGATGTTGCCATTATTGGTAGGAGCTTAAATTTATACTTTTTATATTTTTCTTTCTTTTCATGATAGTTTGGTAGTTTACAAATCTTTCATACTGCTAACTTGTTGAATGGGACTTTACTTTTTGCTCATTCCCCTTTCAGAGGATGGAAAATTAGATACTGAATCAGACTCTGGCGAGTTTTGGGTCCTGTTTGGTGGTTTTGCTCCAATTGGAAAGAAAGTAGTCAGTGATGATGATATAGTTCCCGAAGCTACTGCTGCTAAGCTGTACAGGTGATTGTCCTAGATCTCAGCTACTACTATTGAACCTGGCGATTATAAATCTACAAAATCTGATGTTAATGTAGGATCTTACCTTGATGTTTCTTTTTTAATTGTGAGGAGTTGAACTTCTTTTAATGAGAAATGATTTTTTTTTTATGAGTTTCAAAGAAATAATTTTTCTCTTTCACACACACACACACACATTTCTCCATCTAGCAAGTAAGCTAGCAGAACAATAATAGATATAAATAATTTCTGGGGTTTGCACCCATTACTCCAAAAAAGATCTGAACAATCGTGGCATCCTTTTGCAGCATCACTGATGGCGAGGTAAAGCTCATGGAAGGTGACCTATCAAAAAGTTTGCTAGAAAACAACAAATGTTATCTACTTGACCGTGGTGTTGAAATTTTTGTTTGGGTTGGAAGAATAACACAAGTGGATGAGAGGAAAGCAGCCATCCAAGTGGCTGAGGTAGGTGACTACTGCGATATCATAGTAATCTCATTAAGTATTTTGAACATATCACTGCTATCTCATACGTAACTTTCTTCCAGGAATTCATAAAAAGCCAAAACAGGCCAAATTCAACTCGAGTCACCCAGGTTATTCAGGGATATGAAACTCGGGGATTCAAATCCAACTTCGACTCATGGCCATCTGTGTCTGCTGTCCCTGCTCCTGAAGAGGGACGAGGAAAAGTAGCAGGTGATTGTTTTTCATTGTCCACTTTGCACTGACAAACTTATTTTTTGGGAGTGAATTGTTTCATAATGCTTTTATGATTGCAATTCATAACTTTGCTGAAGCAACAGGGTGTCGGTCTCAAGGGCATTGCTAAAGCTGCTACTGTGAACGAGGAAGTCCCACCAATGCTTGAAGGAGATGGAAAGATGGAAGTATGAAGGTATCGTGCCCTGAGATTATATTTGGATTGTACCTCTCCATATTAACACTTGCATTTCAGGTTTGGCGTATTGATGGCAGTGCCAAGACTCCTTTGCCAAAAGAGGACATTGGCAAATTTTACGACGGAGATTGCTATATCATTCTTTACACTTATCACAGCGGTGAAAGGAAAGAAGATTATTTCCTGTGCTGGTGGATTGGAAAGGATAGTGTTGAGGTACTGTAATTTATCTTAAGGTCTCTCAGCTCCCCTTCGACTGCCCCCCGAAACTGCCAAAAGGAGTTAACAGAATAGTTTAACAAAGATCTTGCTGCTTGATGTATATAGAATTTTCTCCATCCTTTAATTCATCATTGTGTACGTTTGTGGAACCCAATTTGGTGAACTTTCTTAGATGCTGAAAAGGGTTTAATGACGCCAAAATAATCCCGTGTCTTTAAGAGTCAAGGGTTTTCCTTTAAACTTAACTCAAGAAGAGAAGAAGACATGAGTATATGAGTATAATGTCCCAGATTATGTGCAAAAATATCTTCCTTCACTAAGGCAATTGCATGTGTTTGCTTTACCTCATGCTTTTATTTTTGTCTAAAGCTTGCAACATATTTGATCCATAACATCTTCAATCCCAACAAAATGAGACAGTCTTTCATAAGGTGTCTCATTGAAACTTTTTTTCCCTGTTAGAGCTAAGAATAATCAGATAATTCGTGGAATTAATTGCAGGATGACCAGAAGATGGCTGCTGGATTAACTAACACCATGTCTAACTCATTAAAAGGGAGACCCGTTCAGGTAGGCTTCTTCCAAAGTTGAGTGATGTGACAATAGATAATCTAACTATCTAAGCACTAACATATGCTTCTTCTAGGGACGCATATTCCAAGGGAAGGAGCCACCACAACTCGTTTCTCTTTTTCAGCCCATGTTGATCCTTAAGGTAATACATTGAGCTTTGTCAGGCCAATACATCACCGAAAATTATTGCATAAATAATCATCATAATTAAATAATTGTGCCTCTTGTTGAAAACTGAATCTCCTATGGTGTTAATTTCAGGGTGGTTTGAGTTTGGGTTACAAAAATAAAATAGCAGAGAAAGGTTTGACAGATGACACTTATACTCAAAGTTGTCTTTCTCTCCTACGTATATCTGGGGCTGCATCACATAACAACGGGGCAGTCCAAGTAGAAGCGGTACGCATGAGTCCTCAAATGTTTGAATTGAAGATTAATAAGATTTTCAATGAAAAACCCTTAGCTTACCATAGCAATGCATGATTCTTATTGGTTGAGTTGAGACAGCCTAAAGATTGCAGAATCCCTGAGGTTGTCTTGAGTTAGCTTAAGCTATACGCATATCCTGTAAGATAGGAACAATAAGATATCCATCTTTTGGTGTTTTATATCGAGAATTAGATATGTTGCCAACAATCAATGGCTAAGTCGAATGTCGTCCTATAGCTTAAACAATATGTGTATCCTGCCGACCTTTCCTTTTTTTTTTCTTTCGATAAGTTGCGGAGCCTTTTTTTTATAAGTATCTTTTTTATCTTCTCTTGGTTATGCTTTCGGTTTCATTATGCTTTTTCGCTTTCATATACTTTCTAGAGACTCTGTTTTATGCACTCATTTAATGAGTTTTGTTCATTAATGTCGTTATTTGACAAATTATTTCATTAAATAATCTCGTAACTTTTAAAATTCGTCGACTAATTAAGTGAAATCGGCCTTATAAAGGCCGATTTCAGTCTCTGAGGAAGTCGGCCTTTGTAAAGCCAACTTCATGTGAATAAAGTCGGCATTTGAAAATTTTTTTTGTCTAAGTATAGGGAAGTCGGTCTTACAAAGGCCGACTTTCTCGTATGAATGAACTTTGAATTTATTTTTTTTTTTGCCTTTGAAATTTTTTTTTTGCCTGTGTAAGGAAGTCAAAGGCCGACTTCCTTGAATGGCCTTTGAATTTTTTTTTTCTTTTTGGCTTTGAAAATTTTTTTTTGCCTGTGCAGGGAAGTCGACCTTTGTAATGACCTTTGATTTTTTTTTCTTTTTTGGGCCTAAGTGAAAGGCCGACTTCTTACTTAACTGAAGTCGGCCTTACAAAGGCCGACTTTACTCGGTTAGTCAACGAATTTTAAAAGTTACGAGGTTATTTGGTGAAATAATTTATCAAATGACGTCATTTAGGAACAAAGCTCCTCCTTTAATGCCCCTCCTTTTTCTCGTTGTTGTAGTTTGTGAAACTTGATGCATAACTTTTCTTTCGAATTGGTTCAGGCAGCAAGGTCTTTGAATTCAACAGACTGCTTTATTCTGCAATCCGGATCATCTGTTTTCATTTGGCATGGAAACCAGAGCACCTTTGAGCAGCAGCAGCATGCTGCGAAAGTTGCAGAAATTTTGAAGGTACCATTTAAAGTCTTCCTTTTACCAGGCTACAAAACCAGTATGATACCTGGCTTCTGTATCCATCGATGCGCCTGCTAACGTAGTTGTAAGGGAGCTTCAATTGCATACATTATATGTTCTTTGGCTATTTGTAACTAAGTTGTAGAGTTTTGCCCTAAGGTACAAAAGTTTGTCTGACCATTAGCATTTACGAGATTTGAGAACTTTGGGTCCGTTTTCTACCCATATCAGTCGGAGTTATCTTTTATTTTCCTGCAGTCTGGCTTAACAATCATGTGAAAAGAGACTGTTATAGTTTGGGTAGTGTAAACAATTGTTTTTCTGTATTTATTCCTGGTTCCTAGAAATAGCTGGGTAATGCATAACCCCAATTTATGCGACCTTGCTGCACCTTTCTCATCCATTATGATTCTGTTTGAACTTTGTTTTGGATGAATCCAAACTATTATTCTAGTGCATGCTTTAAAACAACTTCCGCACTCAAACACAGACCCAGACCTTTTTTGAGCAAGTTGATACTTAATTTTCTCTCGCATTGCAGCCTGGAGTTACTTTGAAACATACGAAGGAAGGAACTGAGAGCTCAGCCTTTTGGTCTGCGCTTGGAGGGAAACAAAATTACACCAGCAAAAGAATCACTTCTGAAACAGCTAGAGATTCACACTTGTACAGTTTTACACTAAATAAAGGTTAATTACATTAATGATTAATCAGGGTGCAGCGCATGTTGTACTTTTTATGTCCTTTTCAAAAGTTGTTTCTGTTGATAGCATATGTTCTGCCTGTAACTCTCTTTTCTTCGTGTTGGTGTTGAACACTGCAGGGAAATTTGAGGTAAGCATGCCCCGTGTATCTTAAAATTACTGACAGTTATTTATCTTTTCCATTTCCTTTCTTTGTCGGGACTCTGACCATGATCTTGATAGGTTGAAGAGATATACAACTTCACCCAAGACGATCTCCTAACAGAGGACGTGTTAATACTTGATACACAGGCCGAAATCTTTGTTTGGGTAGGGCAGTCGGTTGATCCTAAAGAAAAGCAGAGTGCTTTTGAGATTGGTCAGGTACCATGCAAAAGTTTCATCTGTGTCTTTGCTATATCCTTATCAAATTCATAAAAGCAATTTCCTCTTTTTTCTCAAACATTGCAGAAATACATCGACATGACAGCATCCCTGGAAAGTTTAGCCCCAGATGTTCCTCTTTACAGGATTTCTGAAGGCAGCGAACCATGCTTCTTCACCACCTTTTTTTCATGGGATTCTGCCAAAGCCAATGTATGCATCTTGCATCAGATTTTGCTGACTTATGTGACAAAACAAATCAGAAAAGTGGAGTGGCTGTTATTAAATGTCATTACACATTATGAACTGGTTGATTTTACCTTTTTTTCATATTATTACCAAGGAAAAGGAATTGTCAGTTGTTCTACATTGTGGACTGATCACACTTCTTTATGCAATCAGGTTCAAGGAAATTCATTCCAAAAAAAGGTGGCATTACTCTTGGGGATCTGTCATGCTGTGGAAGTGAGTAATTTATTTCATGACAGTAGTATAGCTTGTTTCATCATAATAATGCATGGTTTCTGATTTCATCAGAATAATATTTGCAATCGAGGTAACAACATAGCTGGAACATTTTGACTAAATTATGTTAACTCCAATTGCAACTTTATATCTTCTTCTTAATATTCACTTGCTTCTGAGAGAGCTCTTTTGGGCGAGTAGGTGCTTGTGCTTTAGCCCAGTCTCTCTACACCTTTATCTAAACATTTTGGATCCTTTGGATGCATAATTTGGGATGCCTCTTCATTTATCTTTTGGCATGTGGAGTGGATATGCTTTTTCAATGCATGACATTTTTCTTCATGTATTTCTATTTGAGTTGGATGACCTTATTGTGCTTATTTTTGCTGAACTAGGATAAGTCCAATGGGAGTTCAGGAGGACATACTCAGAGGGCTTCTGCTTTGGCTGCCTTGAATTCTGCATTCAGTTCATCAGCTGAGAAGCCATCCAGTGTTGTAAGAGACAGTTCACGGACCTAAAATTTCAGGGTTTTCACTATTCGAATACATGCTATAAGTTGTCGAGAATCTATAATACTGAGGAAACTCCTGCAAAAAAGTGAGGATAAGCATGAGACAGCTTATTTAATGGATGTAACCCATCTGTTTTCATCTGAATGGTTAATAAAGACTTAGTCCATTTAGACATACATACAGCAGATAGATGTTAATGGACTTATTAAACTGATATCCTTTTCCACATTCATAGAGCTTTGGATTCACAGATAGGAGGATAAACCTAATTATGAACTCAAGGTGTGAAAAGAAGCTTTCAAACTTAGTTGGTCCCAATGGACTTAGATACTGTTTTTGCAAAGCAAAGGTAGAAGCTTGGAATGCCTTAACGCTTTACTCCTGCAAAGGAAAAAATTCCGCAATTTTATTGAGTACAGGTTCCATTTGTCCCATGAAATAGGATAGATCATTCCCGCAAATTTTATTACGGTTTACTTCTGGTATGTTGATTAAGAATTTTTTTTTCTTATGATCAGGAGAAATCCAATGGTTCAGATCACGGCAGGCCAAGGCAACGAGCAGCGGCTTTAGCTGCCTTGTCATCCACATTTAATTCATTATCTACGTCAAAGCCCTCAACGCCAAGGTCATTGGGAAGTAATCGAGGATCACAGCGAGCGGCAGCAGTGGCAGCTCTTTCTTCTTTTCTAACTGCTGAGTTAAGCTCCCCTGATAACTCTCCCATGCAATCCAGTAGACCTTCTGAATGTAGTCCTCTTGGTACGTCATCTCCATTACGCCACTTCGCGCATTTCGTACTTTTGTTTTGTTTTATGCAGTCTCTGTTATATTCCTGTAAATAGGAGTCTTTTGTCCCTCATGTTAACAATTGCATCTGTGTTCCTTACATGTTAACAACTGGTTTAGCGTAGCTCGTGCTGTCTAGGATTGATGCATGTTTTTAGAAACTTCAGGTCGTTAGCGTTTGAAATGTGATTTTCTATTTGATTTTTTATTTTCTCATTGTTCACTGCATTATTTAATTTGATGCATGTCTTGGAATATTGAGCATTCATAGCGGAAGCGGAAGGGGACACCATTTCTGTGACAGAAGATTATCTGGAAACATCGGAGGATAGTAAATCTGAGGGAGCTTTGCCTGTCATGGATAATAATGGTGGAGACTTGCAAGAGAAGCCGGATGCAGAAAAGGCAGATGATGATGGCACTGAAAGTAGTGCAACAAAATATAGTTACGATCGACTAAAATCCAAGTCAGAGAATCCAGTGAGAGGAATTGATTTCAAAAGGAGAGAGGTATGTTGATTTCCTTCGCTGTTGGATCTTTTCAGGATTCACATTTTAGAATGCAACTCATATGTTCTTGTTGCCATTTTTCTTCAGGCTTATCTCTCGGACGACGAATTCATGATTGTCTTTGGAATGGCAAAAGAGGCATTCTACAAACTGCCCAGGTGGAAGCAGGACCTGACTAAGAAGAAAGTCGACTTATTTTAGTCAAAAGAGAAAATTCAGGAACCCCAGGCTGCTTGCATGCATTCAGGTTCATGTGTAGTACCTATCCACTTAGAAATCACGAGTCTTTTGCTGGGATTTCCACGATTTTGCAGTACTGGGTGTGTTATAGCTTGGGCGGATCGATACGCTCATCGTGAAGCCAGTTTCCAAGAGTGATGATGACTCTATTTTAGGTACCTCTGCGGATGTTTTTGCCTCATAAACGGGCGCTTTCCGGTAAAAAAATAAAGTGAACAAAAGCGGAAAAGGCAAAAGAAATCTTTTGTTGGCTTGAGAGTATGCTTTACTGCAATTTAATCATAGGTGTCGATGCTCATTGGACTTTATATTCCCGCTCAAGCCGGATAGGTACACGAAATGGTAAAGCTCTCCGGCGCCAGTTTCTTCCATTCATGAGACTCCAACCGATACTTCCCTTAAAGAGTAACTAGTCGTTGATTTAGAAAAGTATCTTTTTGGTAGAAATGGGAACTCAATAGCTAAGTCAAAATACAAGCATTAGGTCATATTTCGAACATGGAATGTCCCTATGCAAAATGTCAATGATTAAATAATCCCTTCTCGTCGAATGTGGTTGATGGAGGTTCTCCTGAAGTCCCTAGAAAGCAACCTGTATTTGTCAATGATAGGTATGATTAACCCACAGTGATTTGAAGCTCCTGTTACATGCCTAACTATGATCTCTACATCTAATTGCACCGCTACATTGTATGCCCATGTCCTTTGCAAACAGCAGCCCTTCGTAGAATGCCAGCGTTTTGGCCATGAGACAATTGGTGGGCTGGATTTTCTTTGAGAAGCCGGCTGTCAAGTTCCCATGTTGATCCCTAATGACCCCACCCGGGACATTATGGTTAGGTTGTCTCCTATTGTTGCATCAGTATTGCATGGGAGGTTCTGGAAGGCGTCCATTTTGTTGGCTGGTGGCCTTGTGCATTGCAGACCAGTGCCGTAGATATTAGGGCTTGAATTTCTCCTGCTCCTGCGAGGATGGCAGCTTCAATGTTGCCGCTGAGCCTTCCCCTATCAAAAACATGGTTGTTCCTTCTTAGCCATAGTTGTCAGATAGTTGATGTGAACAAAATATTCCATTGTATTCCTCGATGCTTCTGGTTGCTGTAGGATAGGTTAGCCTTGAGCCATTTTTTGACGTGTTTGGCAAAGGAGCCCTTCATATGTTGGGGTATAGGGACGGCATCCCAGGCGACTTGGGCGAATGGGCAGTCTCTAGTAATGTGTTGCACACTTTTGTAGTCGACTTCACATATTGGGCATACTTTGTCTTGAGTGATGTGTCTTTCATGGAGGAGGATCTCGGTCGAAAGTCTATCCCATCATGCCAACCAGATGAAAATCTTCTGTTTTGGTAGAACAAAACGTTTCCAAATCCAGTTTAGGTTTAGTTCGTTGCACCGTTGGCTGAATGCGATATTCTGATCTACTCCATGTGCCATACCGTAGGCTGACCGTGTGGTGAAGTTCCTTGGTTAGTTTCCATAAGCAACCATGCTCTTTTATTGGGTTGGTTTGTAGGCGGTTTCTTCTGATACTTGCCCACTGATTGTCCAACATGTATCTTGTGATACCCTCCCTCTTTCATTCTCCAGTTCTTTTACATGCTTCGACTAGTTTTTGTCCATCCCATCGATTGAACGGTCCTATCATGAAAGCTCGGAGGGCTCCGTAACCTGTCCAGTCATCTTCCCAAAGTCGGGTTGTTTTTCCGTTAGCAACCCTTATCCTAATGGTGCAAACCCAATCCTACATTAGATAGTTAAATAAGTCCGGCATAATTTATAAGTCTAAGTGGTCTACTTCTTGCCAATTAATTTTAGAATAGAACTTCACTGAGCTTGTATGCTAGGCTTGGCATATGGACCGGTCCGATATCGCTAACATGGTATCGGAGCTCGGTGTAGCCCGTGTATGGACCGGTTCTAACCCAAAAAGGGTGCCGCCTTATTGGGCCCGTATGCGGGCTTGGTTTAAGTCTAAGCGGGCTACACCTCTATTATCGGTCCGGTATCACTACGTGGCCCTTGTTTTCTCTTGTCTAAGTTGATTCTTATTTTTGACGACATGGCTCGAGATGGATATTTGCTCACTGTACAGTGTCTCCTGTTCAGTTTTGTCAGTAAGGAAAGGTTTATTTCTTTCATCTTAAAAATACCTTAGCCCCCTTGGTCTTTGGATCTGGCGACCTTATCCCAACTAAGAAGGTGAAGTTTCTTCTTTTCATCCATCCATCCTTAAAGGAAGTCTCTGTTATTTCTGTCCAGTTCCATTGCTAGGCAACTCATTTGATATGCCAGGATTGCCTCCGCTATGGACTCTATGATGGCTGCTCATCCTGCCATTGAAAGGAGATTACTCTGCCACCCTTTTAGCCTTTTTCTAACTTTATCCACCACATTATTGAAGTTATGGTTTGCCACTCTAGGTTGTATAGGGAATCCCAGGTAAATTCCCAAGGAAGTGGTTCTAGGGAAACCCACCTTTTTTTAAATTTCCCTCATTCTCCGTGATTGAAGAGTTATGTTATTAACTCGTGGAAAAAATTATCAACAAAAACAGGTGCAATGATGAAAAGAACTTATACTACATATACTCGTACCCATGGCAGTATCAATTTAAAATAGTCAAATTTCTTGTTTAGTTCATCAAATGGAATCGAATAAAAAACTCCCATTATTATATATATTGTTTCACTGACAATTTGACACAAACATATAATCCGAAGAGCCTTCGGGTTTAGTTAAATTTGTATTTCTTGTTTTATAAGTAGTTGCCACAAAATATGTATTATAATTTGGATTTTAAAATTAAACATGTTTATAGAAACGTTTAATCCCTTTAAATATATCATTAAAAAATTAATTTAACTTAAATTATTTTGTATTTTATGTTGAATGTCCAACGTGTAAGTAATTGAATTTGAGAAGTTTACTATTAGTTATTGATACATATTTACCTTAATTATATTTCACTTATTCTAGTTTTAGTTTTTCCTAGGGGCTCTTGTGATGCCTCTCGAATATTTAGGTGATGATACCTACAATAAATCTACATATGAACGATTTATAACATCAAATGTTTATTGATTTATTTGGTAGTTTTCCAAATTTTCTGGTTTTATAGTTATTAAGTGAATTAAATTATATGGATAAAATATTCTAATTTTAATATTTGATACTATAATTTTTATTTCAAAATTTTTTAACATTTGAACTCTGTTCACACATGAAAATCATGGTCCTTTAATCCATATCGAAATGTCTCTTCGCCAACTTGAGGGGGCAGAAGGGGCACTCTCAAAGGTCAAGGCTCCACCACATGTTCCGCATTCATCTCGACTTGCTGCTCAACCTCCATCTCTACCTTGACGTTGACGTCGAGATCTCTCGTCAACAGACTCGACTTGGACCTGGAAGTCGAGCTTCTCTCATCTGCAACTCGAGGGGGCACACTCGAGATCCAAAGGTACCTTCAGCCATACCTAGACCTGAACGTTGTCCACATCAACAGCACGTGGGGACCCAAGGGACCCCCCATGCCCCTGGGAAGGGGCAATCTCAAGAACGAGTACCACTTTCAACCAAACCTCGACCTCCATTGGCTGCACGACTTGTATCTCGACCTGGACCCGGAAGTTGAGCTTCTCCCATACACAACTCGGGGACTGAAAGGGGACGGCCTCGCCCCTTGGAGTTCATGCCGCTCAAGTGGATTATGGACGGAAGGAGGTTGCTCGAGTGTACATAGGCCACGGAAGTAGCGGAACGATGGTAGTGTTGTGGGCTGAACAACGTGACTAATTTTTATGTAAAGGCAGTGAAGCCTCTTTAGCGATATGATCAACTAGGGGTGAATGCATTAAAACGACCTTTCGGACGCAAATCCGGTGTTTCACCAACATACGAAACACATTGAAATCAGCCGTGTCACTTCATTCGTGAGCATATTAAATCCGGTGCAGTTATCACCACCTCTCATGTGACTAATGACGCGTTAAGGAAAGTTTGGAACATGCAAAAGCAAAAGCTATTGTGAGGCCGCATTACTTGATAGAGCGGAGGAAATAACAGATCCTTGTCTCTATGTTCATGATTGTGTTTATATATATATATATATACAGATTCTTACGTATACTGGTTTTCATACACCCAAATCTATTTCGAAATATCTATTAAAATTAACCTTATCCATAAAAATTTTCGAACAAAATCATTTTAATATAAAAGCTTAACTTATAAAATTAATACGTTTTCAACAATGATCAAAATATAGAATAACAATAATAATAATAATACGGATTAACCATTAATCTGTCCGTTTCTTCCGTGTTGCATGGATTTAGCCATGCCTCACTGTTCTTGGGCAATCCCAACTAACGCATTTAGTCATGTCTCACTGTCCTTGTGCAGTTGAATTTACGTCAGTTTAACTTCAATCTCCACTGCAATTCTCAATTTTGCTTTATAATTTTTGCCGATAACCAGGATTAAACGCAATTGACATGAACCAGCGGACAATTTTCACTGCATAAGGCAATAAAGCGACGGGTTCTGCACAGCGACATCGACTAACCGTTACTTCCACCTCCTCAAGTAAATGGGAAATGTCGGCCGCAAAAGCCCGATGATTTGGGGCTTGCCTTGGGTTCGATTTCTCTCATGTACTGCGGCCGAAGCCACGAGAAAGAAACAATAAGCCGATAGTTCGATCAATTTAATCAGAAAATCAAAAGAAGAGGCGTACGTTGATCAAGCATTTGAGCCCATTGAGCTTTTCCAAAGTAGGACGTCTCGTCAAGAATATCGATACTTACATGTCAATAGTAGTGATATTCATCTGGATCCTCGAAGACTTTGGTGTTCCATGGAATCCACGGTGTTATCATGCCGCCGTAGCTTGTATCCCAGATACTACTGTTAGCTAATACCAATTATCCTAAAAGCTAAAGCGTGACATATTGTCACACTAAGAGGGGGGGTGAATTAGTGTTAATCTCCAAATTCGGATTTTAACGCTTTTTCGTTTTACCCCGCAGAGGAAGAAAGTTTCTGTTAAACAGAACCGTAGATAGATTTCTGTACAACAGAACGTTCGAGTGTGTTCGTAATATGTTTGATTGGACACAAGAATTTTTATAGTGGTCCAGCAAATTGCTTACGTCCACTCTTCACCCAGATATTTGGATGGTTTCCACTCAAATGTATCTCAGTACAAATTACACAAGTGACAGCAACTACAACCAGACCCGTAGGTTCTGTACAATAGAGACTTGAGTGGCAGAGCACAGACCAGAGGGTTCTGTACCGTAGAGGCTTGTTACGAAGCACGAACCTGAAGGTTCTGTACTATAGTAACTTAGGTTCAATACAGACCAGAAGGTTCTGTATCGTAGAACGTTAGGCACAACACAGACCAGAGGGTTCTGTGTCGAAGAAGTTAAAGCACAACACTGACCAGAAGGTTCTGTGTCGGATGTGTTAACCTTCTATAGCACAGATCAAGAGATTCTGTAGTAGAAACGTCAACCTTCTATAGAACAGATCCAAGGATTCTGTATCACAGAAGGTATAGCATAGACCATAAGGTTCTGTACCAAGAATGTCAATCCACAACAGAAGGTTCTGTATAGGAAATGACTTAATTGAGAAGCACAGATCTGAAAGATTCTGTACTAAGAGTTGTCGACCTTCTACTTAACAGACCGTAAGGTTCTGTACCAAGAATGTCAATCCACAACAGAAGGTTCTGTATAGGAAATGACTTAATTGAGAAGCACATATCTGAAAGATTCTGTGCTAAGAGTTGTCAACCTTATACTGAACAGACCGTAAGGTTCTGTAGCAAAAGTGACAAAGAAAATGTATGCACAGACTATAGAGTTCTGTGCTACAGAGAGTTGCACACTTAAGTGTGACTAACAAAGGTAACCAAATTGCGTGATCCCTTAAGATCTCGACTGAGCAAACACAATGCCCTTGCCCAAGGCTCCCTTGCGTGGTCCCTCGAGACTACGGCTAAGCAAACACAACGCCCTTGCCCAAGGCTTCTCCGAGCAAACACAACGCTCTCGCTCAAGGCTTTAAGCAAACACAACGCCCTCGCTCAATGCTTCAAGCAAACACAACGCCCTCGCTCAAGGCTTCTCCTGCACATAGAACACTACACAACAGAAGCTGGTTAGTCCCTCACCTTCTGTGCTCCCGAGGTTCAGCCCTTCTCTCCGGCCCACTACACGTTACCCACGTCGACACGCTTCCAACAACGTCTCCTGCAGCTTCCAACCGAGTCCCTCGAGCCCCCGAGTCACTTTTCCAGAAGGCTTCACCAATGATGCAGCTGTCCGTCGCTAGTGCTCCTCGTGTGGCTAACTCAAACGAACAAAAGAGTTAAAGAACTAAAACAATTGAATCAATTGAAGCTCACGCTCTCTCTGGACAGAATGAGATGGAATAATGTTTATTCCTTAAAGTCTATTTTCAATGGGAGAGAGCATGGCTATTTATATACACGGTTCAAAGAGTAAAATACAAAAGGGAAAATATAAAAACGTAATCTGCAAAATAAGAAATTAAAAGTTAGTTTACATAATAAACATAAAGAAATACACGTGCATGCATTCAGCAGTGGAGATGATCATATCAAAATAAAATAGGGATATGATTATTTCCCTAAATAATGCAGCACGGAAGGTATCGCAGAAAGTTCTGCTCGATAGCCTTCTACAGATGAAAACAATCAAAGATTTGTTTCCATTGGGATAAATGTTCGTTCCATCCTGATAAAGACACATGTGAGAATGTATCTGGACAGGTGGTGGTGATAGGTATCCAAATAACGGTCATATAGAGGTCGTAAGAGCTTACAGAAGCCTGTAGACCAACTAGTAGAACCTTTCCATAAATAGAGATCTTATTTCCTTCTATAAGAAATATTATCTCCAATATGATTATTTGGAAATCAAATCATGGTAATCTGATTAGACGAATATCTTAAGCAGATAATGTATATTTCGTAATTAAATAATTGATAACTAATCATTTAATTACAAGGAGTTTTGTACGGAAATACGGCTAGTTTTAAAAAAAATTTGCGAAATACGGTCCCAGTTTCGTAAAATACGGTTTTACCGTCGATGGGGCGCGTTTCGTGCCAAAGGAAGGGGCGGGTTTTCAAAACCCGCCCCTATGCGAGATGGGAAAATGGCATGAGGGCGCGGTCTCAAAACGCGCCCTCATGCCAGGGGCGAGTTTTCAAAACCCGCCCCTTAGACACTTGGAGAAAATTCTCCCAAGTATCGGAATGACGGGTGGGGAGGAGGGGGTTGAGGTTTAGGGTTGAGGGGGGGGCGGGTCTTCAAAACCCGCCCCTTGAGGGGACTCGCCCCCCCTCCCCCCCTCAACCCCCCTCAGTCGCCCCGCCCCCTCAACCCCCCTCAGGGGCGCGGGTTTTCCCCCTTCAACCCCCCTCCTTCAAGGGGCGAGTCCCCTCAAGGGGCGGGTTGCCCCCCTTCAACCCCCTCCTCCCCACCCGTCATTCCGATACTTGGGAGAATTTTCTCCAAGTGTCTAAGGGGCGGGTTTTGAAAACCCGCCCCTGACATGAGGGCGCGTTTTGAGACCGCGCCCTCATGCCATTTTCCCATCTCGCATAAGGGCGGGTTTTGAAAACCCGCCCCTTCCTTTGGCACGCCGGGGGGCGCGTTTTGAAAACGCGTCCTCTTTATAAATCGGAGGACGCGTTTTCAAAACGCGCCCCATCGACGGTAAAACCGTATTTTACGAAACTGGGACCGTATTTCGCAAATTTTTTTTAAAACTAACCGTATTTCCGTACAAAACTCCTTGTAATTAAATGATTAGTTATCAATTATTTAATTACGAAATATACATTATCTGATTAAGATATTCGTCTAATCAGATTACCATGATTTGATTTCCAAATAATCATATTGGACTTGGACTTTTGAGGGCCCTTCGTCTGTGGAGATGAGAGGCATGCCATCGAGAGTCTCAACGACAGCAATGGTCTGGTCCTTCGCAGGAGAGATGGGTTTCTCCGGCGAGGAAGGGGGTGGAGTCATGCTCGCAGATGATGCAGGCTTCTCCGATCCAGAGGCGCGAGCCTTCTTTCTTCCGGCCTTAGCCTTTTTCCTCAAGGATTTCGCTTTGGGTGCCATGGACACAGAGAAATCGAAGGTTTCTAGGTTAGGGCAAGAACGAGAGAGTTTCAGGGTTGAGGATGAAAAAAAAATGCGTGTAAAGAATGGGTGACGGTTGTGAGTTTTTATGGAGTGGTCCCAAAGGCGGTTTTGGGAACAAAATATTTTCCCGCCCAAGAAATCTCCTTAAGATGTCATATCAACTGACATGCATCAGAGAAAGTGGGAAAGAAAGCCGAGTGAAACGGATGGGTTTTCAACAAGGCAATAAAATCTTTCGTCACCTTCTGTTGAAGCTTCTTCTGCACAGAAGAGCCAAATATAATGGATAGTTATATCCAAATTTAAATTATTAGGATTAAAAAATTCCTAATAAAGATGATCTTAATCAGAACAAAGATTCGTTCCTGATCAAAATACTTTATTAGATGATATATCATATCTCCAGATGTAATCTTTCAAATGAATGAAAGTTACCGAACTTAGAGTTGAGGTATACATTTCGTTATACCTTCTATAGAGTAGAAGATTGATTTCAACCCTCTATTGAAGTGTACCAAAGAATGTACCTTCTATATGGCAGAGTGTAGATAATTCTACCCTCTATGATGAAGTGTACGAAATGTGTACCTTCTGTCGTGAGGAGTACAAATGTTTGTACCTTTTGTAGTGTAGAAACAGAGAATTATATCTTCTGTAATGAAATGTACAAGTATGTACCTTCTGTAGTACTATACTATGTACCTTCTGTAGTAGTATACTAAGTATTCTACCTTCTACAGTGAAGTGTACAAAGGATTGTACCTTCTGTAGTTAATTTCTATATTGACGGATTCTAATCAGGAGAACCGTATTGAAGAAAACATCTATTGACGTCTTCTAAGACTTGGTTAATAGGATGTATTGTTTGTACACCACTATTAATAACTGAACGTCTTGTTTGTACACCACTACTGATGTCACCAATGATTTGATCAATAGGATGTCGTTTTTGATATAGAGCAGGTGCCCTAAAATCATTTTGATTATTCTGAAATGATTCTTCAGAATTATCATTTGTTTGTTCAAGATCATTTTTAGATTCATGAACAGATGGTTCACCCATCTCTTTCGTAGAGGGTGGATGTTCTGAAGAACCTTCTGTAGGTTCTAAAGAAATTTCTATAGGTTCAAAAGATATTACAGGTTTTGTAGTATCTTCTGTAGGTTCTAGAGATATAACATCTCTTGTATTGATAGTAGGTAAGTCATTAATTTTTACATTAATAGACTCCTCTATAGTAGAAGTTCTTTTGTTTAGAACTCCGTAAGCTTTGCTAGACAAAGAGTATCCAAGAAAGATGCCCTCATCTGTCTTAGCTTCGAACTTTCCTAAATTGTCCTTAGAAGGCCTCAAGATAAAACATGGACTTCCAAAGGAGTGAAAATAGGAGATGTTCGGTTTTCTCCCCCTGTATAGTTGATAGGGAGTTTTCTCAAGTATGGGTCTGAGTAGAACCCTATTTGATATGTAGCAGGCTGTATTAACAACTTCTGCCTATAGGTTTTGTGGAGCAGAGCTCTCACACATCATGGTTCTAGCCATGTCTATTAGAGTTCTATTTTTCCGTTCTGCTGCTCCATTCTGTTGAGGAGTATAAGGAGCAGAAAAATTGTGATCGATACCATGTTCGTCACAGAAAGTAGCGAAGTCATGGTTTTCAAACTCAGTACCATGATCCGTTCTTATAGCTTTTACAGAAGATCCAGTTTCATTCTGTAATTTCTTAGCTAGCTTAATGAAAGTTTCAAAAGCATCGCTCTTGTGAGTTAGAAATTTAACCCACGTGTATCTAGAGTAGTCATCAACCACAACTAGACAGTATCTTCTACCGCCAACACTCTAAACTCTAGTAGGTCCGAATAGATCCATATATAGAAGTTCAAGAGGATGAGATGTAGAAACTTCATTCTTGGCTTTGAATGAAGATTTAGTTTGTTTTCTAAGTGAACATGCTTCACAGAAGTTGTCATGCTCAAAACGGATATTGGGTAATCCCTTAACCAAATCCTTTTTCACAAGCTTGGATAACAATTTAAAGTTGGAGTGTCCCAACCTTCTATGCCATAGTAGGCTTTCATCTTTGACTCTCAGAAGGCAGTTTTCTGTAGTACAGAAGCTATTCTGAGTCAAGGTATAGATGTTTCTCTTACGAGTCCCAATGAAGCGAACTTCATTGTTCAGGATTCCGGAACACTTGTCTTGATCAAAAGTTATTTTATAACCTTTGTCACAAAGCTGGTTAATGCTCAGCAAGTTATGCTTGAGTTCTGTAACTAACAGAACCTCATCAATGACCATGGAGTCGGGACTTCCGATGGTACCTTTTCCAATGACAGAGCCTTTGCTATTGTCACCGAATTTAACCGACCCTCCACATTGTAGAGTCAGTCGAGAAAATTTGGATGGGCCTCCGGTCATGTGCCTGGAGCATCCATTATCCAGATACCATTCACTTTCAACAGTTTCTGTTTGAAAGAAGGTATGAAGTTCATTTTGAGTTTCTGTGTGAGTTGTGAGGTACATTTGTGCTTCCTCATCATCAGAATCATCAAGTTCTGCCCAAGAAGCTATTACTTTCTTAAACTTGTGTTTAGGAGAAGGTTTCTCCTTTTCCTTATGTAAAGGACATTATGTTCTGTAGTGTCCTTTCTTTTTGCATTCAAAGCATGTGACCGACTTTAGGTCCATGTTATTTTGGCTTTTCTTATTGAAGCGCTTTTTGGAGGCGAACCGCAAAAGGCGTTTAGCTATCATTGCGGATTCATCATCCGAATCAGCTTCTGCTTCATCATCTGAATCTTCTATAGGTTCTTCTGATACTCTGAAAGCTACAGGTGCTCTCTTTATATTAGGTTGAGTGGATCTTTCCATCTCATACGAGATTAAGGAGCTCATCAATTGATCTAGTCGAAGAGTAGATAGGTCTTTAGCTTCCCTCTATAGCCGTTTTCTTGGCTTCCCATGATTTGGGTAGAGTACGCAGAACCTTTCGAATTAGTTCAGAATTTTGATAGGTTTTGCCCAGATGAGTTAGGGCATCAACTAGAAGGTTAAATCTCTAGAACATCTGTTCTACAGATTCATCTGCCTTCGTAGTGAAATTTTCATATTGGTGAATTAAGAAATTCACCTTAGTTTCTCTTATCTGGTCTGTCCCAACATACATAGTGACAAGTTTATCCCAGATTTCCTTGCCCGAAGTGCAAGTTGAAACTTTGACGAATTCACCTTCTGACACAGCATTGAACATCAAATACTTTGCCGTTTTAGTGAGTCGTCTGATCTTAAGGTATTCCCATGTAGGATGACCTTCTCGATCAAATCGTTGGTTCTCTGGTATAGAAGGAGGACCACCTTCTATATAAGACCATAAGTCTTCGTCAATAGCATCAACAAATGCGCTCATACGAATTTTCCAATAGGCAAAATTCTTACCATCGAAAATGGGAGGATTCCCAACATGTGGTTTAGGCACATTATAGTTTTCAGCCATGTGTTCGATTCGTATAGAGTATTACGCTTCTATAGAATAGAACGTTGATGAATAGAACCTCAACAAAGAAGCAAGCTTCTGTTGGGTAGAAATCAATCGTCAAGTCAACAAACAAGCCTCTGTTAAATAGAGCACGAGTGTTAATATGACAAAATGATATTCAACTTTCAGGTAACCGTTGTTGGATTCGCAGAGCAGCAGGCTTCTGCAGAAAATGCCAACCGTGATATTTACAGAAAGTATGCTTCTGTAGAATGTACCGTATGCTTCTACAAAGTAGAGCAACAAATCGTTTCTCACAGAACAAGGTGCTTCTGTGGAATATAAGTTAAATTCTGATGGAGCGTAAGCTTCTACAGAGTAGAACCAGGTAGATTTTCACAGAGCTTAAAGCTTCTGTTGAGTAGCGGGTTGATTCTGATAAAGCGTAGGCTTCTACATAATAGCAACAGTCACAGAGCTAAGAGCTTCTGTGGAGAAGAGTGTGTAGCTGGTAAGAGCTTTTCAAGGATCTACAACAAGCTGTTAAGCCTCTGTTGAACCCGCTCCGATACCAATTGTTATAATAAGAAGGGGGGTGAATTAGTGTTAATCTCCAAATTCGGATTTTAACGCTTTTTCGTTTTATCCCGCAGCGGAAGAAAGCTTCTATTAAACAGAACCGTAGATAGATTTCTGTACAGCAGAACGTTCGAGTGTGTTCGTAATATGTTTGATTGGACACAAGAATTTTTATAGTGGTCCAGCAATCTTCACCCAGATATTTGGATGGTTTCCACTCAAATGTATCTCAGTACAAATTACACAAGTGATAGCAACTACAACCAGACCCGTAGGTTCTGTACAATAGAGACTTGAGTGGCAGAGCACAGACCAGAGGGTTCTGTACCGTAGAGGCTTGTTACGAAGCGCGAACCTGAAGGTTCTGTACTATAGTAACTTAGGTTCAATACAGACCAGAAGGTTCTGTATCGTAGAACGTTAGGCACAACACAGACCAGAGGGTTCTGTGTCGAAGAAGTTAAAGCACAACACTGACCAGAAGGTTCTGTGTCGGATGTGTTAACCTTCTATAGCACAGATCAAGAGATTCTGTGCTAGAAGCGTCAACCTTCTATAGAACAGATCCAAGGATTCTGTATCACAGAAGGTATAACACAGACCGTAAGGTTCTGTACCAAGAATGTCAATCCACAACAGAAGGTTCTGTATAGGAAATGGCTTAATTGAGAAGCACAGATCTGAAAGATTCTGTACTAAGAGTTGTCGACCTTCTACTTAACAGACCGTAAGGTTCTGTACCAAGAATGTCAATCCACAACAGAAGGTTCTGTATAGGAAATGACTTAATTGAGAAGCACAGATCTGAAAGATTCTGTGCTAAGAGTTGTCGACCTTATACTGAACAGACCGTAAGGTTCTGTAGCAAAAGTGGCAAAGAAAATGTATGCACAGACTATAGAGTTCTGTGCTACAGAGAGTTGCACACTTAAGTGTGACTAACAAAGGTAACCAAATTGCGCGATCCCTTAAGATCTCGACTGAGCAAACACAATGCTCTTGCCCAAGGCTCCCTTGCGTGGTCCCTCGAGACTACGGCTAAGCAAACACAACGCCCTTGCCCAAGGCTTCTCCGAGCAAACACAACGCCCTCGCTCAAGGCTTCAAGCAAACACAACGCCCTCGCTCAAGGCTTCTCCTGCACACAGAACACTACACAACAGAAGCTGGTTAGTCCCTCACCTTCTGTGCTCCCGAGGTTCAGCCCTTCTCTCCGGCCCACTGCACGTTGCCCACGTCGACACGCTTCCAACAACGTCTCCTGCAGCTTCCAACCGAGTCCCTCGAGCCCCCGAGTCACTTTCCCAGAAGGCTTCACCAACGATGCAGCTGTCCGTCGCTAGTGCTCCTCGTGTGGCTAACTCAAAAGAACAAAAGAGTTAAAGAACTAAAACAATTGAAGCAATTGAAGCTCACGCTCTCTCTGGACAGAATGAGATGGAATAATGTTTATTCCTTAAAGTCTATTTTCAATGGGAGAGAGCATGGCTATTTATATACACGGTTCAAAGAGTAAAATACAAAAGGGAAAATATAAAAACGTAATCTGCAAAATAAGAAATTAAAAGTTAGTTTACATAATAAACATAATGAAATACACGTGCATTCATTCAGCAATGGAGATGATCATATCAAAATAAAATAGGGATATGATTATTTCCCTAAATAATGCAGCACAGAAGGTATCGCAGAAGGTTCTGCTCTATAGCCTTCTACAGATGGAAACAATCGAAGATTTGTTTTTATTAGGATAAATGTTCGTTCCATCCTGATAAAGACACACGTGAGAATGTATCTGGACAGGTGGTGGTGATAGGTATCCTAATAACAGTCATATAGAGGTCGTAAGAGATTACAGAAGCCTGTAGACCAACTAGTAGAACCTTTCTATAAGAAATATTATTTCCTTCTATAAGAAATATTATTTCCTTCTACAGAAGCCTGTAGACCTAATAGAGATCTTATTTCCTTCTATAAGAAATATTATCTCCAATATGATTATTTGGAAATCAAATCATGGTAATCCGATTAGACGAATATCTTAATCAGATAATGTATATTTCGTAATTAAATAATTGATAACTAATCATTTAATTACAAGAATAATTCTTACATAAAGCCCTTAACATAAGAAGCTTCTGTAGAATAGAAAGTTCGACCTTCTGTAGTACAGAGGGTCCGGTTCATCATCAAAACCATCCCAACACATATTATATATTTTCATTTTCAACATATATATTATAATATCTCATTCTTTGGATTCTATAATCTTAAAGATATTTTCTACTTGGAAAATCTACAAAATAATAAAAGAAAAGCTTTAATTAAACCTATTGAGTGAATGTTGCCCATAAAATAAAATAAAAAAACCTTGCAACCGATGCACACTACGCTAAATGATAAACTTATTTCGAATAATCATTGGAATATAATTGTTTTATCTTTGGAGGTTCCTTTCGACCAAATTCATGCGCGCATAGTTTAGACTTATCTAAAATTAATTTTTGGAATATTTTTTCATCCTCCTTTCTCTATTATCATGTTTACCACCTTCTTTTATTTTCAAAGTATACGAAATGATTTGATATTTGCGATTTCATGTTCTTTTCTTTTCTAAATAAAAAGTTTACACAAAAAATATTATTAAATTAATTTTTAAGAGTGCATATAATTCAAATCAAAATATTATATTCAAGATTAATATGATTTGAATCGTGAAATGAAGCAAACGTGATTTTTAAACCGAACATACAGAATATCAATAAAAGTTAAATCGTTAGGTTCAAGGTGGAAGCCTCCGAGAAGATGTCACGACCACGTCCCTATTCTCGGCCCATTGTTTTGGCCCCGTTTAGTTTTGGGGGGGGGGGGGGAACAAAACAAAATGAAAAAACAAAAAACAAATTGCCACCCTGTCAAATTAACCGCCGTTTCAACGATAAGTTTTATTCCCAAGTCGTTCCCTTCGTCTCGTTTGCCAACTTAAGAATTAACCCGTCTCCCTCGCCCCCCTCGTGAAGCTCCAGGTAGGTATGCATCCCCTCCCAACTGGTCCAATAGTCAAGAAATTTGTCAAGCGCCATGATGTTACCCGTCCCGTTGAAGTGTAGGATTGTTGTGCTTTCCGATTTGAATAGGTTTTGACGATGAATCTTGATCTTCTATGAAACAGAAGTCAAATATCACGTTGAGAACTTTATTGTATGAAATATTTTTATAATTAAATGATTGTTTAATAATTGTTTAATTGCGAAAATAAAAGGAATTGATCAAGATATTAATCTAATCAAAATTCTATGGATTACGTTTCTAAATAATCATAATATGAACTATATTTCCTGTGGAAGGAAATATATCATTGTCTAGGTTCGTTGAATTAAACGTCATCAAAAAAATGATATCAGTTTTGATGATTATGGAAGTTAATCTTGGATTATTTCCATTCGCAGAAGGTTCAGCCATAACCTTCTATATCGTAGTATTCATGGGAATATCATCAAATCATAATCATTTTGATATGACATGATTACCTAAAGAATATATGCCTGAGTGTTTCGATATGCCTGAGTGTTTCGTTTTTATAAATATTAAACTGTAATCTTATCTAATCTTTCGTTTTCTATGTTTGCAGAAGGCTTATTTATCAAGATTACCTTATGCGTTTAACCTATGATTTCTTGTATAATTAGGACTATTCAATCACACTTCTCTGGTGGTGGTGGTGGTGGTGGTAGATATATGTGTATCATATTGTAATATCCAGAGAGCGTGTTGAGAGCTTGTAATCTTTTTGTTTGAGCTTTGTTAGACACACACGAGGGACGGAGCTGCAGAAGGCTGCATAATTGGTGAAGTCTTCTGGCAGAGTTACCTGAGGGCCATGAGGGACTCCTGGTTGGATGCTGCAAGAGACGTTGATGGAGGCGTACGACAGGTTGTTGGCGTGGCCAACGTGTAGTGGGCCAGAGAGAAAGGCAGATAGCCCAGGAGCACAAAAGGTGATGGACTAACTAGCTTATATGGTGTAACGTTCTGTGTGTGCAGGATAACCTTGAGAAGGGGTTTTGGGTCTGCTTAGCCGTCCTCTCGAGGGACCACGCAGGAGAACCTTGGGCAGGGGTTTTGTGCCTGCTTAGTCGCTGTCTCAAGGGATCGCGCAAGGGAAGTTGCAACAGGTTGCCGTGCAGGTAGGGACGCCGCCGGAGTGAAAAGTCCTGTAGAAGTTGCAGCGGGTTGCTAGTACAGGTGAAGACGTCGCCAGAGTAAAAAGTCTCGAAGGAAGTCACGGCAGGTTGATGTGCAGGAGAGAACACCGCCCGAGAGAAACGTCTGATAACTGGTATGTGGTACAGAGTCACTGTGGTACAGAACCTTTCGGTCTGTGGCATGAAAATCTGTCGTACAGAACCTTTTGATCTGTGCTGTAGAGGATTGACACATTTGGTACAATACCTTCTGTCTTTGCTATAGAGGGTTGACACATTTGGTATAGAATATGTGTTGTGCAACTCAGTTATCTGTGGTGCTGAATCTTCTGGTTTGTGCTATAAAAGATTGATCATGTATCACTTTTTGTAATCGCTACTACATTAGGCCATAGTGAAAACCATTCAAATTCGGGTGAAGAGTGGATGTAGGCAAGTAGCCGAAGCACTATAAAAGCTTTGCATGCATCAAACAAATCGTAATCACATTCGTACGTTCTATCTTACAGAAACCTACACAAAAGGTTCTGTCTTACAAAAGTTTTCTTTTGTCATGGGGATTGTCGAAAAACAGTTAAAAATCATTAATTGAACTTAACACTAATTCACCCCCTCTTAGTGTAACAAACACCAGTGTGCAGTTTCTACCGTCGACGGGGTCATTCCCGCGCAACTTGCAGGCGCATCGTTCTTTCAGGCAGCCCTCAAGATTGGGGGGGCGATCTCACCCTGGGAGGCCCCGTACAGTGATGATCATCAACCTTCATCGAGCAAGATCAACCCCGGGATTTGTGGAACGGTTTGTGTTGACAAGATTTTGATGATGAGTCAAACAGCAGGTTTGACCTGCTATGATTTTAAAGAAGCTGAAACCTCCTGTAACGAAGATACGCTTCGTAAGAGAGGAAAAATATCACGAAAATATTTTCTTCACCCTCCAAGGATCATTTCAGATCAAGAGACGTGATTAGAGAATATTTCCATAAATAGATATTTCAATAATAAATTATTTGTTAATTAATTATTGATTATCTTAATTAAATTATTAATTCAAAAAGAGAATATTCTTAAGAATATTATTTGGATTAATATTTCGTCCAGATACAATATTTTTCATGTCTGGAACGAATCAATTACTTTTGGAAATAAATCGTTGATTATTTCCTTATATAGAAGGTCAAGTTGCTGTTACTGGCCAAACCTTCTGTAATGCATTATCTGAGGATTTAATTGTCAAAATAAGACAAAATTAAATCTGGAGGTTCCAACCAGATATTTGCACGACCCCATCATCATATTTCTCAAGTTGGAAATAAAATATTCTTTCTTTCCAACTATAGAAGGTTGCTGACCAATTTAGGCTCTAACCTTCTGTAAGATGAGATCTCGTGATTGGATGATTCGATTGATCTGAAATCAATCAAATATTGTCCCTAAATGATTTTTACACGTTGGGGATGAATCTGATCATTTTACGTATTTGGCAAAATAAGTTTCCTTCTTTACAGGAGGACGGAACCTCTATATAAAAGAAAAACCTAAAAACATTAAAAATATACATCAGAGCGTAAGTCTTGACATTTGGCAACGTTATTGGTTGTTTAACATGTGTGCGAGTGTGCAGGACGGGTTCTCCAGGCGAGAGTTCTCGCAGGAGGTAACTACAGCGGGTTGAGCGTGGGTGAAGCCGCTCCGGTGACTTCGTTGCGTACGGATCTGCGGGACTCGACCGGAACTTTGTCCGTGACGTCGAACTGCGTGCATCAGGGCCTGGGGAAGGGTTCGTTGGTGGCGAGTAGGCGTACAGAGTTGGTCGGAGAGAAGGAGTCCGTAGCAGGGGTTCAGTGGTGAGGGGCCTCCAACCTTCTGTAGTTGGTTATTTTGTTATCTGTGCGTTTGCAGCAGGTGTGCTTTGGTGAAGCCACTCCGTAGGCGTCGTTGGCTGTGAATCCGAAGGACTTGGCCAGGAGTGCTGTCCGTAACGCCGGGTGGGCGTACAGCAGGTCCAAGAGAAGGTTTCTGCAGCAGGCGTAAGTGGTGAGGGACTGCAACCTATTGTAGTCTATCTTTATTTGTTTTGCAGATTAAACCAAAAAGACAAAAAGAGAAGCATATCAGAGGCGTCCAAACACTTGGAGAAAGCGCATCGGATCTGTTCGCTGATCCACAGAAGGAATAGCCCGCTACAGAGTCACAGAAGGTTGAAGCTTCCAGCCAACGTTCTGTGCTTGCTCAAGTCTGGTTGATTTCCTTGTGATTCGACCTAGACACATCCTAAACACAGCAAGAGAGTTTCTTGCATTGGTAAAGCTAGTCTTACCGTCCCGTAGTCAAAGAAATTGTTTTCTTACACCACAGAAGGTTTTACCTTCTACACTGTAATCTCTATACGAGTTATTAGTGAAAAGTGACCGAAAGTGGACGTAGGTGATTTCACCGAACCACTATAAAATCCTTTGTGTTTTGCGACTCATTTCGAAGTCAATTTCACATATTCCGTAATTACAGAAGCTTGAAGGCTCTGTAAATTACAGTAAGTTACTTCCGCTGTGATGATTGTGAAAAAGCGTTTAAGAATTTCTTAATTGGACTTAACACTAATTCACCCCCCTCTTAGTGTAATCTTTGGGCCAACAGTTTGTTTCTCTTTTAAACGTTCAATCACTTTCTTGCTGGCTGACTGATGGGATTCAGGAAAGGACAGGTGCACTACGGCGGAATCCCATGCGAGAGATGGAGACCTCGGGTTGAGTCTTGGGTGGGGTTCCGTTGCCGGCGAATCCCTCCCGAGAGAGGGGGCGAGAAATGAAGTTTAGACGTGTCTGTTTAGAGGTCAAATAATTATTTTATTTAGTCTTCTCAAATGTTTAAATAATTTCGATAAGTTTTGTTTTTTGTTTTTTAACTAACCAAACTTTCAAAACTTCATCTTAATTTGATATATAAATATTGTTCGGCTGAAAATATATGCTGTACAAAATTTGCTTTCAAGATGTCTTGTAAAGTTAATTAATGGCGAAACCAATAATTAGTTAACCGAACATACATTGTCATTAAAGGAGGTGGATCATGACAAGTAATTAGTTAAACTTATCAAAGATGCTGGGGTTTCGCTTCCTTCTCTAAGGTTTGCAAACTCTTATTTGGTGGTGGTACACAGAGGTTTGAAAGCATAATTTAGTACATATGAAATAATATTTATTAGAATCTTTGATATTTTGGTTCGAATTAATTTCAATGTTTATAATTAGAAACCAAAAAAAAAGTCCAATATTTCTTGTGTTATAGTGTTATTCGATGTCTTGGTTTATTATAACATTCAAATAAAGATCAGTAAATAATTCTATGCATCATCTTTTTCTTTGTAAGTTATGTTTGAATTTGAATTAAAATGTAATTTTTTTTATTAAGAAAGATTTATATTGTCGAATAAGTAATGTACTCAAAATATTTTTTTCTCAATGAAAAAATATTAAATGAATGAAATCAAATAGGACGACATTCCGGCTAAGTAAATTATTTTAGCTATTAAATTCAAAATATAAAAGTAAGCAGAGGGACATTCGATAATTTTTCAATGTAAAATTAGCAGCGACACAATATTAACATATAGAAGTGAATTTTTTTAATATGAAATAAACAGATATACATCATTGTCATAGGAGCACACAAATTTGTAATAAAAAATAAGTGAAACTTAAATAATTATTCAAAATACTCTTGATTATAGCATTCATAAGCAAACTTAAAACATAAAAGGGAAAATATACATTTTTAGTAATAAGTATTGCCGAACTTTCTTTTCAATCAACATTTTATTTTGTTATATAAAAATGCCTAAGTTTCATCTATACTTTTTTTGTGATCAAATTCGAACGACGTTACTGATGAAGTTGAGTTGGCTTTGACGGAATCATACGTGGCTGTAAATCAGGATGGCCCTACGTGGAAGGACTTAATGACGTGGCGCTATGATGGACTTAAGGGAAACAAGTCATCCTCAGCTCATTTCTTTCTCCAAATTTGTTTCCCAAATCGAACCTGAAGCCCTAATTTGGAGGTGGTGGAATGGAATCCCATGAGGACATAATCCAGAAGTTGTGAAGTTCTCGAATTTGAAGACCCAGAGTGGTAAGTATTGTTAAATAACATATCCGGTCAATTGGAAATGAGTGAAGGTAGAAACGAGGTATCCAGTGGGTCTGTTGTTTCTAGTGCGAGCCGGGGGAGGGTGACGAGTTTGACACCACGGAAGGATGATCGTATTATATACATCCTGGAGCAAGAGAAACCCTAGCCGACGTTTCTACAGGTGTTCGTCGTGGAAGGTAGTAATTAATGGTAGGATATCCAGGAGTGTTATCTGGTTTGGCATTAATGTAGCCTTAATCTGTGTTTTTATTGTACTATCAGGACAACGACTGTGGTTTCTTTGAGTGGATTGACGAGGATGTTCCAATCAGGTAGAAGAAAGTGATAGTTGAAATGTTGGAGTCGAAAAAACTTTTGGAGGAAAAGATTGATTTGTTGCAGAAGAAATGTAAAGAGAAGGAAGAGCAGATAACCAGGTTGGACTTTGGGTTAAGGAAAAAGAAGCAAAGAAAGTAGCCCTTAATAAAATGAAGGCTGATTTGAAAGTGATGCAATTGATGGTAGTTTGTTTTGGGTTGTTTTGATTGGGTTAATTATCTTTAAACTGCAGTGTCATATTTATGTGTTTGTAATCTGGTCTGGAGCCATGTGGAACAATATTGTTATTGCTTATACATTGTGGCAAAAAGGAATGGAAATGTGTATTCTTTCTGCAAATTGGTTTTCTACTAATTCAGTTGACTAGCATAGTTGTTTTACACAAAACATGGCCGTTGTACACAAAAGACTAATAATAACAACCATCAGAGTTAGATAAATCCATCACATGACATAACAGCCATCATGGTTAGATAAATTCATCACATAACATAATAGCCGTCACATAACTCATCAACCTTCATAACATGCTCTTTTTTGCCCTTTCCCTTCCCTTCTCTCTCCAAGGCTCTTTGTTTCTTGAGTTTGTAGGTACACTAGAATCTTGGCTGGGATTTGGGCATTCTACAAGTGAAGCTGGTGCTGGAGTTGGAGATGGAGCAGAAGCATGAACTTGAGCAGGAGTTGGAGCTGCTTTACTCTTTCATGTCCTCTTGTTATGGCCTTGAACTCTACAATTTTTGCAAGTCCTTCGCATCGCTCTCCCTGAAATGCAACAAATAATAAAGAAATGACCAGAAAAGAAGTTACTTCTTAAAGCAATTGAAATGACCAAAAAGGTCCTCTTGTTACCTAAATGTGCGTCCATTTGCGAAGAGGGACCTTGATAGGAAGATGAACTTTGCTGGGAAGAGCCCTCACCTTTGTAGGTCCTTTTATTGTGTCCAAAGATTCCACAAATGGAACACTTCATCCATGTACCTCTTTTAGACATCTTGCTTCCTCCACTGGTTTGTGATGACTTGGGTTCCTCCTCATTACTTACTCTCCTGTTGTGTTTTTTGTGCCTTTCAAGAAACTTCTTATAAGGGGGTGGCCTTATTGGCTCAATGTCATCCCTTGACCAAAACTTCACACACTCTAAAGGCTCCAATACATGTCCATATTGCCTTTGAAATGTTTGAATCTTGAAGCAGTCGTCTACATAGTCCTCAACGTTCCTTTTCATGAAATGAAAATCGGCAATTGCATGAGCGTAAGGAACATAATGTAAATAAATCCCATAAATATCAGCTACCAGTATGATTAGAGAAATCCACCAAATATCTATCTTTATATGTCACAGATACCTCAAATCTTTATGTCGGTGAAGGCTTAACAACGTACCTCCCAACACTTTTTTTCATATGCTCTATTTCTTTCTTGACGTTAAGAAGCAATATGTCATGGCTACGAAATCCAATCCTCATCTTCTCACATTGATATATCATTAACAGTCTTCTAATTCTCTCTAACATGTCAATCAGAGGTAATCTCCGTGCAACTACTATATACAAATTAAACATCTCGCACATATTATTTGTTACTGTCCACACTTACTTAATAGGTTGAAAAAGGTCTTGTAGAAATGCTGAGGTCCTTCCTGTCATCCACAACCTCTATTGATCCTAGTAATCCATCTCGACCTTTTCGCATCTCCTTCAAGACAATTACATCTCATTTGTGCTCTTCACAATCTTGTAGAAGCAACTTTTAAGGAATAGTTCCTTGTGTTTGACCTTCCAATTCTGGTAGATGTGTATGGCACAATTCCTATGTCCCGCGACTAGTACAAGATCAGTGATCGCATTCAGAATTCCCTATTAATGAACAACATGTCAGATTACGTGGCTGAAATAACGGTCCAATTAATCAATAAGTCATATTCATTACCTTTTGTTGGTCTGAAATAAAGGTTCATCCTTGCCCACTGCCAACATCTATAATTTTGAAGAGCAAGTCTAGAAACCAAGATCAAGAGTCATTGTTTTCCCCTTCTACAACGGCAGCAATGGAAACATTTCACCGTTTCCATCACGGCCAACCGCGCTTAATAATGCACATATTCTTTATGATCTGCCTAGATGTTTCAAAACACAATCCAATCTTCCATCCCATACATTTATGATCATAATGAGGGTCATATTCACTAAATTCATGCCCAAGTTTCTTCCTTCTTTCCCCTATTGTCAAAACACCATCATCATCTACAATATCATCTTTTGATCTCTCATACTCAGACTCCACCTCAACTCCAGCCACGTCCACATTAGTTAGCCCTTCATCTTTCTCCTTATTTGCTCTTATTCCTCCATCCTCCTCATCGTTATCAGCTTCAACTCCTCCATCCCTATAATCATCAGTAACAACCTCAACCTCCCCTTCCTCCATCTGCTCTAACTCCTCAAGATCATCCTCAATCTGCTCTAACTTCTCAAGATCATCCTCAATCTGCTCTAATTCATCAAGATCATTCTCAATCTGCTCTAACTCATCAGCCCCACTCCCTTCCTCACCTTCACAATATACATCAATACTCCCACCTTCATCATATTCTTCTACCATTTTCATTACCTCTGAATCTCCTAAAATTTCCTTCACCAAAGACAACCTATGTCCTAGAAACCTATACCATAGTTTCTGCACCCTAGACAGTCTTGAATCCTTCGCAAGAGCCACTAACGTAAAATACCTTAAGAGGTCGATCAACATCACCAAACTTAACTATCATTCATCCATTGTATGAACCCAGGCCAGAGAAATACATCTTCCCACCGATATGCAAGTTAATGTTCACCACCGTCATAGTATCTGTGAGTTGAGCCAAAGAAAAGCAAGAAATCAACCTACATTACCTCTAACCAACCTAATACTCACAAACACTATCAATCCTGCACAAGAGGTTTTAGGGCATACCTTCAACAACGTACAAAAGGCCGTTGAAACGTCTTCAAATGGGATAAAACCTATGCCGCCTGATTCCTAGGTAATTTCTTTGCAAGGGATGCTCGTCTCGTCTTCCACGATTCTTCTCTTGTTCTAAGTCGTCGAGATCCTTTCTCTAAGTCAACTGTTTCAATTTGGGAATGTCTCCCTTAAGTCTATCCTAGCGCCACGTCATTAAGTCCTTCCACGTAGGATTCCGTCAAAGCCAACTCAGCATCGTTAGTAACGCCGTTCGAATTTGGTCACAAAAAAGGTATATGAGAAACTTAGGAACACTTTTGTATAACGAAATAAAATGTTGATAGAAAAGAAAGTTCGGTAATACTTAAGGCTAAAAACGTATATTTTTTCAATATAAAATTATTGTCTCAACTATAACTTTAAGTGAATCTAATGAGGAATGAGGATAGTTAATTAAAAACGATTTTTTTACAATAAATTTTAAAATGTACAACAGAACAACGCAGTCAACGGAGACCGGATAGTTAGTCACAAATTACTTATTCATTATTACTTACACATATCCTTCTCGATAATATGATATGTTATTAACTCGTGAAAAAAATTATCAATAAAAGCAGATGGAATAATGAAAAGGACTTGTACTACATATACTCGTACCGGTGGCAGCATCAATTCAAAATAGTTGAATCTCACGTTTAGTTCATCAAATGGAGTCGAATAAAAAACTCCCATTATATTGTTTCACTGGCAATTTGACACAAACTGTTAAAGATAATTCGTAATCACCAAGTATCGGAGCATTGAAGACATCAATGTAGTAGAGCATTGAAGGAGAAGCAAATGAAGAGTTTCGTAACCTCCAGAAGGTGGAAGGTCTATGGTCTCATTTAATAAGTTCAATGTACTTGGACAACTTATGTAGTTAAGTCTAGCTTATCTACTCCTCTCTATAAATAGAGGAGCATGTATTCAGAATGTAAGTGACGAAATCATAAGAAGAGAAAGCAATTTCATAGCCCAAACACTAGAATATGAAACTCTTGTAGGTGCAGCAACTCTAAGGAAGGTTGTCGAACCTCGCGTTTTGTTTGCACCTTATACTATCCTACCCAATTCTTTCACACATAATCCCAACAAATTTGGTATCAGAGCGCATGAGATCATGTTTGCATCCGCTGACAACATGTTTTTTACTTTTTCTCCCAACCAAATCCCCATCTTGGATGGTGACCAATTCGAGTATTGGAGTTCTCAAATGGATACCATATTCCTATAACAAGATCTATAAAAACTTGTAGAGGAAGGCTACGAAGAAGTTTCAAAAGGCATCTCTCTCCCATAAGGTGGCAACGCTCCTGTCGAAGGCGTTATTGTTCCCATAGAAGCTGAGCAGAAGGCGTACAAGGATAACGTCATGAAGAATGCCATGGTTTTGCGAATTCTGCAACAATCCACGAGCAAAACCATCTATCCAAGGATATTTGGCCTAAAGAAGGTGAATGAAGCATGAGAAGTTCTAAAGAAGGAGTTCAAAGGATCACAAAAGATAATCTCCATAAAACCACAGAACCTTTGGAAAGACTTCGACAATATGTCCATGAAAGATGCAGAAACCATCAAAGACTACTTTTCAAGGATCGGGGAGATCTTCAATCAATTGAAGAGTTGCGGAGAAGTTTTTCTGGATAAAAAAGTCATGGAAAAAATCCTCAGAAGCTTGTTACAGAAGTTTGAACATGTGGCGGCGTTGTTTGAGAAGAAAATTCTAGTTTGCTCAGCGCTAATTTCCCGACATGATAATCAGTTGAATTTGGTTAGTGCTCGCTTTGTGGCTATTGCGTTCATCATGTCGGTCTCAACAAAGAGGATTCAATCGTCGGCGAAGAACAGAGGTGAAATGTATGGTCCGCCTCTGCAGGCCGCTATTTTTTTCCACTTACTATTTATGCAATCCTTTTCTATGAGGTATCTTAAGAATTCCAAGTAAAGGATGAAGATGTAAGGGGATAAAGGGTCTCCTTGCCGCAACCCTTAGATGGGGTGAAGGACCATAATTCTTCGCCATTGGCAAGATGGAGTAGCTGGGGCAAAAATTCAGCTCATTATCAACTATCTTGATTGTCAAATATCCCTTTGCTCCTTATTTGGTTGAATATAAATGAATAATCTCGCGTGCACCAATATAGCTATTAGTCGCTCGATGTCTAGGAATGAAACTGGTTTGATTAGGAGCAATGAGGTCCTTGATAATTGATCTTAGAAAGTGCACAAGAATCTCAGTGATTATCTTGTAGATCGCATTGCAGGGGGAGATTGGTCTGAGCCGATCATAGTTTCTGGATTGGCTGTCTCGGAGACCAGTACAATGGTTGAATTTCCGATTATTTTTTGAATACTTTTGGTTGTGAAGGAGTCCTGTAGTAATGATATCTTTGTGGTCTCTCAAAATACCTAAAAAAGATCGTGTGGAGTGAAAATAAAACAGCTTTGATTTCGCATGGAGTACATGAATCGTAACATAATGATATTTTAATCACTCTTTAGGAATCCTTTGGTTCGAAGATTTTTTTTATATTATTTTTTGGTCGAAATGAAATTAACATTACCCTTTTTATTCTATCACACTAATATTTGGCCCGTGCATTGCACGTGCGCCGGCATCCTCTTTAAACCCTCCCCCCTCAATCACAAATCTGCTAAACCCTGTCGGCCGTCCCTTTTCTCCCGCCGTCCAACCACGGCAGCCGCCCACCATGAAGCGCCGCCGTCCAGAAGAAGAAGAACGAGAAGAATTGCACGATCAAGAACAACGAGGAGATGATGACGATGAAGGAGGAGAAGAGGAAGACACTTCCCCCGCCGGCCCTAGCTCCGACCTATGCCAATCCCTAATCCTTCGTTACTCCACCTCATCCTCCCCTCACCACCTCCACCTCACCGCCGCCGCTGCTTCCTTTCGTTCCATACTCCAATCGTCGGCCCTCCCCCTAACCCCGCCTTCCTACTTTGCCGCCGCTATATCCACCCTCCAGCAATCTCTCGAGGATCGAACCCTTACGTCTGAAGAGCTCGGGGCCATGCTTTCCTTTCTATCCATCGTCCTCCCCATGGTTCCGGATGAGGGGGTCTCTTCCGTGAGGGCTAAGGAGGCTGTCGGGGTATTGGCTGAGGTGGCTGGGAAGGAAGTTTTGGGCGTTGGGAGTTTGGTCTGCGCAGTGAAGTGTGTTGGGGTTCTGTTGGTGATGTTTTGTGATAAGGAAGACTGGGGATCCGTTGAGGAAGGATTTGGGGTGTTGTTGGGCTATTTGTTGGATAGGCGGCCAAAGGTTTGCTTCCTTTTGTTTTGTAATTTCTTCTGGTCCGTGTTCTCTCTTTGGGTCAATGGTTGTCTATCTTCTAGCGTGTTGCTTACTCATAATTCGAGTGATTCTGCACTCTCAGTTGAGTATAGCTGGCAAATAGTCTAAGCGTTGTGATTTGCAAGGTGATTTTGAGTACTGGGCTATTGGTCTGGGATGTCAGTGGGGGTCATGGACTCGTTTTGGAGGCACTCTAGGTTTTATGCCCTTCGTTTCCAACATGGGTGAGAATGATCCACCAGTTTCCCACGCACAATCACGTGGTATATTAGCAATGCCAGCATGGGAAGTGGATCGGATGGATATTACAACAGTAGAATGTTTTGTTTTGGCGTGTGCCAATTCTTTGGCGAGTTGAGACCAGTATTGAAGGCATTGGATAGGACATACCTTCAATCAGTTTTAATTTTTTATTGTCGTTATCCTTCCAAGTTTGATTTTAAATAACCCTTTTAAAAAGCAGCCCCTTGAGTAGGGTGGAATTGTTTATTTAAGAATAGACGGTCATTTCTTTTGATGAATTTTTGGTATAGTTTTTACCGATAATGGATAATCAGTATGGCTATGTTGCATGACATGGCTCTCTGATTCCTGGTGCTTCAGTTCCTGCAATATTGTTTGTTCCTATTAGATGTTGAGTCCTAATGCAGGCTCCAATATTTACGCCTTAGAAACACCATCATTTTCATTTTCAGGTGAGACGATCTGCTCAAGAATGTCTTGAAAAAGTTTTTAAATCTTTTCAATCGAACCCTGTTCTCAGGAAAGCAAGCAAGATGGTGCTGTCTACATTTGAAAAGTACATGCCTGTGGTGGCTTCACCTATTGCTACCAGTCATGAAGAGAAAACTATGGTGGACCCCAAGTCTAAATCAGAGAGCAAGGAATTCTCACATATGCTTAATTTCGTGGGTGCAATTTTTCCACATCTTACTGCTAAAGTGAGATCACAAATCGTCACAAAAGTGCATGGCCTCATAACTTCTCCAGCCGCAACATCCACCTCTCTCGTTCTTAAGATAATTGAAGCATTCTTGGACAGCCAGATTGTTGGAGATGCTTCTTCAGATATTGAGAGTATTATTGTCTCCATTTCTGCATTTGTCATGATGTCAGATAATACTGATGCCACTAATCTGTCTGCTGCTAACCTGCTAAAAGTTTCGATGGTTAAGCTACACTCTAAAGGATCATTGTTATGGATAAAATACCTTCCAAGAGTTTGTCTTGCTATAGCAGGTACTCTCCTCAAATTGTGCGTAAATCTGGATGGGCTCAATGCATCTGGTGGCCGGAAGGAATGCCACATTTTCCTGTTCTTGTTTTGCTAATATGAGTTTCTGTAATTGTCACTAAGTTTTGTGGAATGATGAGTATTTCTAACTTGAGATTCTTGCATGAAATCATAATGATAGGTCTTTTGGCTACCGAATCTGGAACAGCATCGGCCGCTTCAAGCATTTTGAGGGATATAGTTAGGCAACTTGTCAACCAAAATACTTTCCTTTTTGACAATTCTCCTAGTGAAGGTGGAACTCAGGAATGTTTTGAAATAAACACGATGAAGGAAACATGTGCCACTTTTGAAAATGCCCTCGGCCCATCAGATGAAGTTCCAAATCCACATCTTCTTTCTGTGATATCTATTTTATTTCTCATGCTTGGTATGTATTTATTGCAGTATTTTTTTGTTAAATCTAGCTCACATTTCTGTTGGGAGCTGTTGATTCTTATGACCACTTTTTACAACCTCACTGGATGTAATTTTGAGTAGGCAGCATGTTGTTTCTAATATTTCCTCCACACATACAAAATCAACGATGACAAGCCTTTATCCCATTAGTTGGGTTCAGCTATATTGATCATTTGTTGCCATTGCATTTTGAATTCGATTGTTTCAATTTTACGTCAAGAAATGAATTATACAAATTTTTATATGGCAGTAATTAGTATAGGGTTTTCATTTTTGTAGCAAATGATGCGGAGTGCATTTTCATGCGGTTACTCTTATTCTAGTTAAAAATTTTAGTCATTTATCAAGTAGTTTAATGGATAGAAAGCAGCTTTTTATATAAATGAAGCACGAGTGCCTTGAAAAATAACCTTACTTTGCTTTTCTTTTTACAAATCATTAGTAGTCCGCCTTATTATCTTGGTTACAGTAATTTTTTGTTTTTTTTGGGAAATCATTTGAAGCTCCTAATCTTGATATTTGTTTATGTAGGCAAAAGTTCATACTTCTATATGAAGAGTATTGTAGTCAAACTTGCTCATTTCATTTCCGATGCCCAAAGGAGCCAATCTAGTACAGTTCACGTGAGTTTCATCTCCATGCCTCAAAGCAAGTTTCAATAAGTATTTATTCTATCATATGGAGCAAGATATATGGCATAGTCTCCGAGAATCTATTACATGTATAGGTTCATAGTTTTTTGGCTTGCCATTTTAAAATAGCCTTGGCTAATCATATCAATTGTTTCATATGTTATATAAAGTTCTGCCTCATGCAACTACTTGGCTAATGATGAATCTAATTTGCAATTTTTAGTAACCCAAAGAGTATAATGCTTTAAAAAACAGGTCAGGAGTTGCATTGGCTATGCGGTAGCTGCTATTGGTGTGGAAAGGATGCTTAGTCTTTTCCCCATCGAGCTTAATCCAGACGATTTCACCTGCAAAAACACATGGATGGTGCCTATTCTGAGAGACTATGCTATCTCTTCATCACTTACTTTTTACATGGATCACATAGTGCCACTTGCAAAATCCTTCCGACGTGCAAGTAGGAAAGGTGAATTGTCTAGTTGTTATTTTGATTTTCTTTTTGGACTCTTAAACTTCTGCTGTCATCATTCTTCTAGAAATTTGATTTATTTAGATGCAAAAGGAACTGATTTATCTGATTCATTCTTTGAGCAGTACTTCTCTTTCATTTGAAAATTTGAACCTTTAGTACACCTAAGTGTATCGGGCATTTTACGCATTATAGGACTCATTTAATTTAGTGGCTTAAAACATCAAAACTATTTTTTTTGTATTGATTCTCTTACTAAATGTCAATTTAATGCTAGCAGTGAGTGATCCATCTCTCTCCAAAGACCTGCAATCTCATTCTTCTGCACTTTGGAAACTTTTACCTGCGTTCTGTCGGAGCCCAACTGATACTAGCAAGCAATACCGCCGATTAGCGGAACTGCTGGTTGATCTTCTAAAAAAAGAGCCACTCATGCATGAGACAGTGGCCCTTGGTGTGCAGGTTTGCTTTTGGTTAATATTGTTTGTTACTGTTTTTTTGCCCAAAAAATGTAGTCATAACTTCGCCTATCCATATTTATGTTTTTTTCTGCTAGGTCCTTGTGAGCCAAAATATAAGTGGGCATGGCCTTAAAAAAGTGTATGGGAAACTAGATTGCATTCCTGTTGAGAAGTCTATTGTGGAGATTCAAGAGATATCGGGGTTCTCTGAGAAAACTGCAGCTAGAGATATCAAGGCTATTGCTTCAGCCTCTTCTGAAGTTCTCCGGGTTCTTTCAAAGTTGTTTGTTGAGTCAGTTACTGGTTCAATGCCATATCTCAAGGTCCCCAAATTGATCTCTGATTTGGATGATACTTCTATTTTATAGGACACCAACTTTCACATTGATTGTGCCTTTGTTGGGTCTCTGAGCGGATCTTTGTCATAGTTATTGGTTTGCGTCATATAGTGAGCATGGGTTAGGGAGAATGTTGTATGCCTTAGCATCCCCATAGTGCAAATGCTCCCCAATTAGCTGGTATAACATCATCATATCTGTAATTTTCCATATGCCTTGCTTGCATAAGTTTGCCTCTTATCTAATTAGCAGTCTGAATAAATGTGTCATCGAGATACTAGACTTGAATGAATTTATAATTATTGGAGATGGAAATGCTAGTAATTGCAATAGCTCTATTAATTCCTGTCAGAACAGGGGAATGCATTTAGCTTGAGCAGTTGGACTGCCGATGGATGTCTGGTCCTTTGGTTGTTTCAATTGGAGTGCTCTCTCAATTCTAGTTAATGGATGTCTGAGAGAAATGCAAATTTCTGACACTACAATAGTAATGTGTTCAGGCATTTTGGGTAACTTATGCATGTTTTTTTTTTTTCACTTAAGAGCTTTGTATTCTGGGATTAAGTGTAATTTATGAATTGGCATGGGGAAAGATCCTTTGTTGATTTGTGTATTTCATGCTGCAGGATGCCATCGGGTCCCTTGCTTCCATCTCTGATTCTTCATTTACCAAAGAGATCTTCCTGTCACTATTGCAAAGTTTTGGCCTCAATGATGGTGGACAGAAAGTTGAATCGCTAAAAAATCCTGATAGTCCCAGGCTGGATAAAGGACTAGAATGTTCAGTTATTGCTGCTAAAGATACAAATAGGTATTCTGAGTTAAGATCTCGTCATTTTTGTTTTCTCAAAGGAAATGCATTGAACTGCCTCTGTTATGTTATTGACAACCATGAGGATACATTCCCTCAACAAAGTTCTATTTCTTTTCCTTTACATTATCATGCTATACCCTTCATGTGTTCAATGTCGCAGGCTTCATGACAAAGGATTCTTGAAATATTTTACAATTCGCAGATTGAAACTCTTCTATTTGATATTAGCATTGTTGGGAAAGAAAATTTAGGTCAAAGGATGAGAATCTCGCTATTGTGCAGGTGCCGTTTGTTGGAATTGGCATGTGCTATTGTCGAAGGTGCTAAGGAGGACCTGGTCAATCTAATTTTCAGCTTTATCAAAGACATGATGCAGGTCTCATTTAACGTGGGCTGCGTATTTCTTGAAATAAGTGGTTTTACTTAATGCTGTGAAGCAAGTTAGCTGATAATGCATTTTTGTTTTATCAGGAAGATAATGACATTGTCCATTGTGAGGCTTACCTGGCTTTGGCCAAAATAGTAGAGGTTTGATAATTTGACCCTATCACCACTAAGTAACCTTTTTGGGCTTTCCAATCACAATTTCTTTTAACTGAATTTCAATGCTGCATTGAGCAGGATCATCCCTGGTTCTGCAGTGCACGCTATGTTGAGTTGATGGATTTTATATTTGGGTTCAAGAGTCCATCTACAGTTGCTCCTTTGAAGAGTCGCTTAGCATGTTTCCATGCCCTGATGGTTTATTCTCTTGGGGTAAAACGAATTTTAACCACAGTTATTTCATACTCAATGTTTTAGTTCTGGCTATGAAAGAGAGAATTACTATTGGGAGCAGGGCACTTCAGTTAGTACTTGGTTGGTAGAGGATGGATGTGAACAACCTTACTCTTCCAAAAATATGTTGTCAATTGGTGGAATTTTGTAAAAATTGAGTGGTCCGTGGGCATATAACGGTCCAAATTTCCAGAAAATTTAAAATGTTACTCATTGCTTTTATTACGAGTATTTCTCATAGCTTTCAAAGTTGAAAGCTATGAGAAAAACTTCAGGAAACGAGGGATAAGCTTGCGGTTACCATTTACCTACTATTTTCATCTTGGTTATAATAATTGTCTAAGACTGTCCATCAATGCCCTTCCTGCTTACACATTCAGCAATATGTAAAGATATGCCTCCTACTTGTTGATTAATTGCAACTTTTCTCTCCTTTTTTAGAGAAATGTAGAGGGAGAGGAGGAGGAGGATGCAAGGACATTTCTCATTCTCAATGAAGTAATACTCACTTTGAAAAACGTAGGTGACCTCCTTAATTGTCTATTTTTGTGCTGGTTTTTGCATTAATATTTTTTGCAAACACAGTATATGTTGGCATAGAGACTTTTCTTAGCTTATCCTGTTTCCCTTTCTAGTTGTATTGTGATTTTACTTTCAAATTGCTGGCATTCTAAGTTTTCGTTTTATAAGTTACTCCCTAGATCCTGGAATAAGTATTTTGATGTGCTTCTCTGATCATGAATATAATTTTCCTCTGGAGAAGTACCGGTGGTCATGGACCTTAGTTATTATATTGCAGATTATCTGTGTGTATTCCTTTCCTGAAATGTGAGAAGTTTTTTCACTGGAGTTGATGTCCGTTTGACAATTATTATCTGGGCAGTCTAAAGAGGAGCTCCGGAAAGAAGCTTACGATATGCTCCTCAAATTGAGTTCCACCTTAAAAGGAATGGAAACTGTGGACTTAACCGCGCCCGATCACAAGCTTGTTAACATGGTAAGGGAGTTTTCAACATGTGACCAAGTAATCGTCTGTTTAGCTGTAGTCAGTGGTCGCCTTTATGTAAAGATGATTTTCTTAATCTTTTAGGAGGCAATGTTTGAACATTGCTTTGTGACTGTGGAAAAGGTACTATGGGTGCTTATTTTGTTTTCATGTAGTTTTGCTAGAGTGATTGCATTTCTATGGCTTTCTTTCTCTCCATCTGTTTATAATCAGTTGGACATGTTTTCTGTGCAGATATTGGGATATCTTTCCAGCCCATCTCCTCAAATAAAAAGTGGGGCTGTTTCTGCTTTGTCTGTGTTGGTTTACAATGATGCAAATATTTGTAAATCAATTCCAGATCTAGTTCCTTCGCTTCTGTCATTGCTGGAAAACAAGGCAGTTGAAGTGACAAAAGTAAGTGGTTAATGTCCATCTTTCCCAACAAATTCATCAGGCATTGCTTCTTGGTGCCTCATTTGCTTGCAATTGTTCAGGCCATTCTCGGGTTCGTCAAGGTAATAGTTTCTTGCATGCAAGCCCCGGATCTTCAAAATCTACTCTCAGAAGTTGTTAGTGGAATCATTCCATGGTCAGATGTCTCGAGACATCACTTTAGATCAAAGGCATGTCCATGTGAATACCTTTCTAATGTCGATATTTTTCACTTCTCTGCTTTTTAATTGTAATTGAGGGTTCCATTTCAAGTCTAATTTTGACAGAACTGGCAGGTTACAATTATTCTAGAAATATTAATACGGAAATGCGGGTCCACGGCTGTTCAGTCAGTTATTCCAGATAAATATGAAGGTTTTCTGAAGACAGTAATGGAGGTACCTTGTCTTGAGCATGAACTTTTTCGTTAATATTTCCATTTAAAATTAGTCTGTCTTTTCTTAAAAGAAATTTACAGCTTCCTAATTGTTTTTATTATCTTTAGATTTAGACAATCTGAATTATCGCCTGAGCCCTGAATCTATCTTGTTCCTTGTTTTTCTTTCTTAATCTATGTTATTCACAGCACGACAATTTTGATTAATTATTGTCCAATTCAATCAATGACAACTTTACTCTTCGACTCTTTTAAGATTCTTATTGTACTGCTCCACACTCAATTTTGTGGTGGCATGAATTGCTCTGACCTTTTACTTGTTCTTCTCAGAATCGCCACAGCAGGCCAGCAAAGGAGGCAAGCGTCAGTCTTGCAGCCAGTACCTCTGATCTACCTTCCGAAAGGTAGCAGACTTATAGCTCCCCGGGTCCTTTCATATTTTCCCTTGGAGAGTAGCTCAACCAGATTTTCTGTGACAGGAAGGAACCTGGTGGTACTGAAAAAGATTCCACTGATCAAAGAAAAAGAAAGAGAAGTGAAAACAACCATGGGGGCACAGAAGGCGGATCAGAAAGTCATCGTGGCAAGAGATTCGTGGGTAGCCAACCACGCGGGATAGGAAATAAGGGGAAGAGGAAGTTCAACCAATTTAGTCGCGATCAGAATCAGGGCATCAAACAAAAGGCAAGGGTTAGAAAGGTCGGCGGCTATCCTCCTCGTGGCCACCATCGTGATGCTAAGAAGCCGGGACGTGGTGGTAAGACCGGATTTAGAAGAGATAAAAAGTGAATGCCAAAGGATGGGTGCTACAAGACGAAGACATACATTTCCTAGAATATTGTTGTCATATCTATCAGTTATTATTTATAATTAGAAAGCTTCAATTTAAGTGACGATGTTTGGGCAAAATTGTACGAAGGAAGGAACGATCAAGCGTTAGGACGGGGATTGGTCCAAGCACGGAGTTTGGTCCGAATTATGGCCCCATATTATTCCACGTTGAACGCTCGAGCTTTGAGTTTGAAACTCAAATTTATAATAACCTTTTTCGCAAAATATTTTACGAATCAACGATAATAAGAAACAAAGCTCTCGGATCAAAAGGGCAATCCCGGAGGGCGGTTACGCACCCCTAAGACTAACACGACCCTTGATAAACATGTATAATATTGTGAATAACTATGAACTCAGGCTTGTAAAGGGACGTATGCAATAAAAGACTGAATGTACTTGAAACGCTAGATAGTGAATACATTCGGTGTCTTTCATCTAGATATTTGTGTGCTTCCGTTGTGCAAGTAGGCTCGCTGTGCTAGTGAATTACAACGCCCACATGAGTGATTACGTCAGGGTGCATTGATAGGAAGCGTTCACCGAGTAAAAATCTTATAGGGAGTTTACAAAACACACACCTATGTTATGAAACTACTACCAATATGAGCGAGAAGCTGCTGATCCCGCCTCCTATATACATCAGCAGTTGGTTCTCCAATTACCCTACAGCAATCCGGTCTGCAGAAAGTTGACGGAAACAGATGTAAAAAACACAGAGTTAGACTTCAGTGTCACGTATGTGACAAAGTGGAGGGACTTTCATATTTTAGAATGAGAAGTAGGTGAGATGATAATAAAATCAGACGAATGAACATTACCTAACATTATTCTCACAAGTCTCTTCCGACCTTCTTGTATAAGTCACGAGGCCAAGTCCTCCTCATATTGCTCGCCAAGAAGTTCGCGATCTACAAAAATTAGAGCATTCAGAAACGGTTACATAACAGATCTGAGCCCTGGACCAAAGAAACATTCCACATTTGAATGGCCGAGATGGACAGAAAAGAACAGTAACGCAAAATTGACAGGGCATTCATGGGAAACATTGTTTAAAATTTAAATGTGCTTGCATACCTTAGACCTCAAAGCACATAGCGAGCCATCTGTTTCAGCTACGTTATCCATACAATTGAGGGCGACCTTCAGGAGGTCGGGAACGCAATCTTGAACATATGGTGGTAGCTGCTGGAATACATCCATGGTCGAATCAGGTGCACGTGGATCCAATGGAAGAAATGATAGCCTGGCGACCTCCCTCAAAGCATCCACATTATGCCCTGCTTTTGCTAGCTTGTGAACGGACAATATTGCTTCAAGCTGTCTTAAGACAGTTTGTTGCCCTATAATATTTTCCGTCTCCATCAGACTGAAAATGTTTAAAAAGGTGAAATTGATAATCACAAGGAAAAGCAAACATATATTTTTCATTACAAGTAAACCTAATAGAATGCTCGCCAATACAACACATTAATCTACAAGGCTACTTTTCTATTCTATCAAGATTTTAGATTTACTTCACATCATAAATGGGAAAGCAAACAAAAGAGACATCTAGAATGCTATAGCCATGTGGAAGCACGAATTATGACCATAATGCCACACGGATAAGAAATGAGTACCTAGATTCCGGCTGATACTTGTAAGTTTCGAGGATCTCGTTTCCTGAGTGTATGAGTCCAGTAGTCTGGCTTTCACCGTCCAATCTTCCACGTGAGAATGCACAAATAGCATCAGAGAGGTATCTATTGATGGTATCCATGGCCATCGAGAATGCTCCAATCCTCTTCAGTATTTCTACAGCATGGATGAAAAGAGAATATGATGATGCCTTTGGCAAAGAACAAAAAGGGTAAGACGGGAAAAATCCCATAAGACATTGAAAATGATCACAATAAAATCCCATTTGATGGTTGGGGTCACGGTCACAACACATGCAGCAAGACTAGCCCCGCATTCTCCTTCATCTGAAGGCAGATTGCACCAATGATAAGAGCATAACTCAGCAATTGGCTCTCTATAAAGTTCATGTGCATAATTCAATGTTCACAATTTAAACAATTAAAAAGCCTGAAAACGGGAGATAACTTAATAAGAAGTGCTTGACAATATCGCCAGACAAAACAGAAGAGCAGCTTCTCCATCACAAAACTACCAAAAGCAATTCAGAAAATGCTACCTTGTCATAAAGTCCAGCTTCCGTACACTGCCGAGCAGCTTCAAGTAGGAACTGTTGCCTTGATTTAACATCAGGTAAAAATCGTACCAATTCACCTTCCTTCCCCAGCACACCAAGCAAAAAAATAAATTCCACCATCGCGCAACAAAACTTCAGTTAGTAACTGCTTCAGCATCAAGCTTCTCTGCCGCTGTTGATCAGCACTTCCTCTCCCAGTCCAAGACAATTGTCCACCACCCACGGCAGCAGCTGCCTGTGCATAATATTCCAGTGCCATTGGAAGATTACCAAGACGCAAATAGGCAGCTCCATACTGACGAATCATACTAGAGGATTTGGAGTATGCATCCATCACACCCAACAGAGAACCAGATCCTGTGCCTACATTGAGGACACCATAGTCGGCAAGCACAATGGTGATGTGGGTAGCATCGATGTTATACCCTTCATCCCCAATTTCCTTCGACAGATACAGGATGGCCGGAAGGAACTGAACACTTAAAACCAGAATATAGGGGTAAACAAGAGGATCCTTCCCATTCTTAGTATAATATCACGCCTGGAATTTATTCAAGTAAATCTGCAAGTCTTCTAAGCTATACGGCAATAACCCTTCATTTGCAAAGACTGACGACGATCCAACATGTGTTTCCCTGATTGATGATAATATAAACCACAAAAAATCCTCGATAGTGCCAAAAAGAAAGGATAAATCTCTAAGGAGTCTCTCGATCAGCCTTCTAGAACCTGATATCATTGCATACAGAAACAACTCACACGATCACCCATTCGTAACAACTTCTCACATTCTTCTGAAGCAAGAGCAGATGTCTCAGCAGAAACCAAGCCTCCAGTGTTGATCCACTCGACGAGCTGTCCAGATTGACAGAATTATTCACGCGGAGGATAATGAAAAGCCTAAAGAAGAAAATTACCAAAGGTGCAAAATGATAAGCTGTCCGGGATGACTGGGCCACATCTAGTGCTTCTCCATAATACCCAGTTCTTAGGCAAAAGTAAATCTGGAAAAGAAGACGAGTTGTTTTACTTTGGAAGCAGTCAATATCATCAACTTCCTTATCAGACAAATGATATAAAAGCATCTTACTCACTGCCAAGTTGTGTCAACAGGAGGCTTCCGGGCATCGGCTGCATCAAAATCTAGAGTACCATAATCCCTTAATTGTATCTTTGGAGAAAAAGGTAAAGAATGTCAGTGATGTGGACAGCACAATCCAAACCAAATTAAACTGTTAGAATATTATCAATTGAATTCATCGAAAAATTTCACTAACTCGTAGAAAGGCACGGATTCTTTGCAGATTTCCAACTGCACCACCAAGAGAAGCCTGAACAAAAAACGAAGATATTAGCCCACAATGTCACAAAAAATTTCCCATGACTAGTGTACATATGACTCAATTGGAAACTTAGTGATTTATCTGGGATGTCCATTGGGACCAAAAGGTTACTTGGAAAGTGTGACCCAAAAGGATGAGCCGCATGTATGAAGCCATAACGGCAAGATTTGCAAAGCCATTCTACTAACCCATGACCATTGGCAATTGCATCATTGTATATATTGATCACGAAGTCCATGGATATAGGGGACCACAGGGATTTGGGGAAATCAATTAGCATTCAAAACCAAACATTGTGTACAGTTCAACTTTGCCAACACTCTCCATGGACCGAAACTCTAAAATGAAGGGTATTGAATTCACTAAAGCAGGCACAGAACAATGACCAACTCCTTGACTAAGACAAGACTTAAAATACAAGGAACTTAAATGCAGGCAAAAGATGACAAGGAACATGTTAAATACCTGAGCAGGATGACTCTGTATTGTATCCATAATGTACTTCTCATGTCCAAATTCAAGATGACGCCTTGCGCCAATTACTAGTGAAATCTCTTTGGATACATTATATTGAGTGGTTAAAACTTCACCCACCATCGCCTGCAAAAAACACCAATTAAATTGAGAATTAATGACATCGCTGAAAGGGAGGATTAACCATACTGACCTGAACAAGGTGCCATATCTTTTGCATACCAACTGACCTCCCTCCAGATGTGTCAAAGCCCAAGCTGTCATAAGCACCTTGAAAGCTGTAGCGGGCTATGAAAACAAATGCAACAAATAGTGAACAAGCAGTCTTTGGAAGAAACTAAATAAATAAAACATATGATAGATCTCAATTCAAAATCAGGAAGAAGGAATCAACTAATGACCCGCTCTGTGTTGCAGAAAGTTTTTGGCATTCTGTGTTAAAGTTCGCCAAAAAGTGACTAAAAAACTTGATATGGTTCAGTTAAGTCTCATTGGTGACTGAATGATAGTTTTCCACTTTACCCGGCCTATAAGAAGACTCATATTAGTATATTTCCTTATTTTTTAGGGGAAGACAACAGTGGAAGAAAAATATTTACGAACCAAACACTCCCCTAAGATCTATGGTAACAACTACAAGTCAAGCAATACAAGACAAGGACAGGTGTGCAAGCCACACCATTAACATAAATGTAGTCCCCATTACCTTAGAAGGCAAGCCTCGTTCTCTTGAACTGTTAAGGTTCTTCACAACTTCACCATAAGCTGTAGCTTTCTTCTCCAGAAGTGGTTTATTGACGGCTGGTACGACTTCCGTGCCCGAAGGGCTGTATGAAATCTGAGGACTTGACACAGCTGATGCTATCTGTGGAATTGGAGAACCTCCAGTACAGCAGGAGTCATGTTAGTCCTTGGCAATGAAGCTATGCGGTTCAAGCTCTGCAAGAAATCACACTTTTCCTTACGCCAATCATCCTGCAAGAGATAAGTAACTATTTCATTACATCAGAACCTGAAAAATACAGAAGCATGCATTTGGCATCAATTGTTGATCAAGTATCAATCATGTCACAAGTACGGCTGTAACACTCAACAGAAACCCATTCTTCAAATCACGTGTATTCCTATAGGCAAGATAAAAGTGCTGTCACGCTATTGATACACACTAATGCAGAACTACAGGATATACCGAGAGAATATATGCTGCCATCTTAAAAATCTAGCAGCATCCATGAAAAAACAAGCAATCAGCTTTCTTCTAAAAACAAAAAATAGGCCACCTCCATCACTTTCAGCATGTAATCATTGAAACTTTTGACATTATCCTTTTGCGCTTCCTGGATAGCTGAGATCAGTGTCATCTCACGAACCTAGCGTACGTAAAATCCGGAAAAATGAATACACGGATCAGTTTCGGGTTTGCTAATCATACAAAGACAGATGATCTCAACTGTGTGAACCACTATAAGCTTTCAGGAATAGAACTCGCCTGCTGCAAATATTCTTCAAGGCTGGTTGCTTCCACAGGAAACACATCTTCAAATGTTGTCTTCAAGTAGAAAGAGAACGAATAATAAGATACGCACGTCTCACCACATTGACATTTTAAAACCAAATCACTAGCAACTATTCATAGCAATAATAAGGTGCAAAAACCATGTCTAAATAATGGCCCTCAAACATTGTATGGGCCCCGTGTTTTCACTACTCTAATATTTCATGAAACATTCTACTTGGACAAATAGAAGCAGCCAAGGAAAATTTCACTTCCTCATTAATGGGGCCACTGAGTCCCATCCAGTGATGGAATACACTCCCAAGATATACATATATCTATGCAACCCAGAGGCGTAGTACTGGCCAAAAATAAGAAAAAAATAAAAACTAAGCATCCCACACCTTTAACTCAAATGACTTCAGATCTCTCGCAAGCTGCTCGGCATTTATCCCCTCGCGTGCAAGAAGCCTGTCAAAGCCACGTTCACTCACGCTCAATAGCCGATGCTTCACTCAACTCATTCGAGCAACCTCTCAACTCTGACTACGTGATATGGACCCCATTTCAGTCACTACTAAGGTTGATTCCCTACCTCGTAGCAGCAGTAGACTGAGACGGAGCTTCGGCCTTTTGAGTTTTGGCCTTGAGCTTCTTCGACAACGTTTCCAACTGGGCCAGGTTCCTCTGAAGCAACGCGGACAGTAAATCAAGATCAAAGCCACTGACATCCAAAAATCGCGGCGAAGAACAACACAGCCAAAGCCAAGACACGACATCTCATGGGCATTGACCCCAATCATGACTCCAAACCGTCAACAATCAGTTCACCCACCTGAAGAGGAGGGAACTGAGCTGAAGGAGCGGCTTGCTCGAGAAGCTCCGTCGAGGAGTGGAGCAGATCGGTCCAGCCGCTCATCTCCTGGTCATTCGCCATGGCCACCCGTCGGAGTGAGCCGAGAAATTATGAAGCGCGGGAACCAAAAAGCTCGCTCTCCTTCGGCTACGGAGGGGAGGGTTTAAAACCCCTCTCCCGCCCCTTCGCCGCCGTTATCCCCCGCCCGGCCCGACTCCGGTTTAAGTCCAGGATTTTCTATTCAATTCCAATTTAATTAATACAAATTAATCTAATTCCCCTATTTTTCACGTGGATTTAACTTCCAGCCGGAGCAATCAATCGCACGCGAGAAGTAGACGGGAAGATGATGAAGAGCCTGAGTTCGATCTTGCAGCAGGGACTGAAGGCCCGCCGCGACCTTGGGCTGCTCTCCGTCTTGCGTTCCGAGATCGCCCACGAGCTCTCCTCTCCCCCCATCGAGGTGAGGATGGTGTTGTGGTCCCCTGTGATCCTTACTAGGTTTAGAGTAGTTCGTGTGAGGTTTTAGATGGATTTGATGAAGGGTTTTGATTAGGCGGGAGGTCGGTTGGGCGATTTCGTGGTGGAGTACGATGGGGAAGGATCCCAGGATGTGCTTCTGAAGAGGAAGTTCATATCTGGTGAGGAGATTGCCGTCTCGGCTGTGCTGGGTGCTGTGGATTATATGGCTCCCGAGGGGAGTTTTTCGAGGCGGCTCGAGATGAAGGTGTGTGTCCGAAAGCCCGGATTGTCCTCTGTTCTGCAGTTCAATTGTACAGTGCCCAGTCACAAAGCCTTTTCGCGGCCATATTTTGTGTGGGATGCTCATTATATCCAGACGCCGGTCGACTTGAGTCGTTCAATCTACAAGGGGCGGAAGTTTCGGTGAGTTCCTCGTTTGCTGATTTTTAGCAGGGTTGGTATTCCTCATTCATGTTGACATGGTTGGTTCATGCATTTGACGTATCAGTCTAGATGAGATCTGATATACGGCTATATCATGAATCTCATATGTTGGATTGCCACTTGAGAGCTCACCCTTGCTTCCTTTTGCTTTTCAATTATTGTACTCTATTTCGGATGTGACCGGCACGTTGCGGTATTTATTCTGCTAGTTGGAGGGCAATTATCGTACTGATTTGCTTGTTAGGATCGATTAAGGACTGTGGCTTGGCAGGGTTATTGAAAAAAAAATCAGTTGTCTTAGTTTTGTGATAAGCGAACTCGACAACATGCTTGAACACCACCAGGTTACTTAATATAAGTTGGTTCTTGCTGTTATGATAGTTGCAATAAGATAGACTGGAGCCTTTGTTTTGATCCTTCTGGGATGTTTTTCTGCACAACCTTTGCTTTGTGGGCTCATAAATTGCATGGGTGGATATATTAGCCGGATACTTTTGAAAGCTGTCTTTTGTCGAGATAATTGAAGATAAAACTATTTGCCATTGGAGAAGCTCCTGTATCCGAGAAGCTGTTTATTTGTTAAGATGATTCTTGTTAAAATGTTTGACCAAGAGTCGTGCATTTCTTCAAACATTGTTAGAGATGTTTGACCCTCAAAATATGAATTTTATGCTTCTTTAAGTCTAATGTCACGACCGCCAATCGGTGCACAAGTGATTAGACATGTCCATACTAAGTTGAACTCACTGACATTTTCCCGTTCCCCTCTGCAGCTCACTGCCCCATACGCTGCGAAGACAACTCGAGCACTATCTATGTGAAAAAGGAATCGAAAGAGATCTCATTGAGTTCCTCCTCTCTCATTTGCACAGAAAGGAGCAACAACAGTACGTTCGGTGGCTGCAGACGATCGAAAACTTGGTTTCGGACAGCCAGTAATCCATGGATCATTCATGTAGCATCAGGGAAACTTCTTCCATGTAAGGGAGAGCACACTGGAGACTGACTCTCAGTAATTTGAGGAATCAAATTTTCCTTGATAAGTTGATGCAACAGTGTTTATCCCCGGTTTCCATTCGTGTCATGCCTATGCCTACTAGCAAGTGAACTGGCGGGCTGTTATTAGCCCCTTTTTAGAACAATGCAACTGATCGAAAGCAATAAGTGATTCAAACTGCGAGGAGTATTCTGCCACATTCGATTCCGAAAGACAAAAATATAATTAAGTAATAATGATAATATACATTTGGAGAACAGAAAAAAGAGAAAAGGATAGCCCCGGTAAATCAAGACACTCTACAAAAAACAGATCCCCTGAATCTCCTCTTCACATCGCCGTCCAGGATTACACGGTTGCTGTCCATCCCTGGTTCATTTAAATTTCCTTTTAGCTTGGTCTTAAGGGACGACTCCTGAGACAGTTACAGCATATCCGCTTATCCCCATGACCGTCACTTGGTTCCTGAACAGGAGTATTGATATGGCAACCGCTACGGCGCCCTAAAGCCTGTTGAACAGAGTATATCTGTTTCCGGTGGAAACCGCAGCACGTCGCGATAAAATCACGACGAACCCATCAGGTTCAAGAAAAAAAAAGAGAAAGAAGAAAATGGAGGAAGGAAAATTTCCGTTGATGAAACTCATTACAAGGAGACGCTTACAAGAAGATTGCCTAAGATTCTCTACCTAAAACTAAGATAAAAGTGTTTGAATGTATGTGTCGTTGTTGTCCCTTTTTCCTAAAATAACAAAGTTGTATATAGAGAATCTTGGTTGATTGGTACATGACTTCGATGTGTGTAAATACTTCGATCCTATCTCTAATTTCCATAAGTTCTAAATCTTCACCTGTAAAATCTTATCCATAAAGTTATCTATGGGTTAGATTTTCTCCTGGGAAAGAGAAAATCTCCATCGAGACTGGATTAGATTTTCTCCTACGACAGGGGAATCCTTCAATCCATCGAGACTGGATTAGATTTTCTCCTACAACTGAAACCCTCCCTCGACGGGGAGAATCTCCATCGAGGATTAGATTTTCGAGTCTCTCCGACTAGATTCTCTCCATCAAAAGTTTCCAAGTTAGATTTATTCCATCGAATCAAATTTTCTCCGAGGAGAATCCTCCATATTAGATTCTCTCCGTCGACCGTCGATAAAGTTAGATTTTCTATGAGAATCAATCGATACATTTTTTGATGTCGATTGAGAGAACTCTCAACCTTTAGGGTGTGCCCTTTTCGGGAACGAGGAAATCACCTTCTACCTCTTTGGATCGACGACATATCTTTGGATCAACTATTATTTGTCGAGTTTCATGCGTCGTAGTGAGAATTACAGAACGCAAAATTTCTATCTCACGACATATATTATTTATCCATTCAATTGTATTTCGTAGGGTATTTTTTAAGGTTATCCGCGTATCCGACTCTCGGAGGGCAATTTTCAAAGCCTCATCTGAATTTTCGTCGGCCGATCGAACAAATCTTTCGACGAAGGTTACATTCGTGTTGCAGTTCATTCCATGCTCACAGCACCAAAAACGTGTTTCCAGTGAAACCGCAACTCGTCGCGATAAAATCGTGACGAACTCATCGGGTTCAAGAAGAAAAAGAGAAAGAAGAAAAGGGAGGAACAAATATTTACATTGATGAAACTGATTACAAGGACGTTTACAAGAAAATTGCCTAAGATTCTCTACCTAAAACTATGATAAAAGTGTCTGAATGTATGTGTCGTTGTTGTCTCTTTTTCCTAAAATAACAAAGCTATATATAGAGAATCTGGTTGACGGTTGATTGGCACTTAGCTCGTGTGTAAATCCTTCGATCCTATCTCCAATTTTCACAAATTCTAAATCTTCACCTGTAAAATCTTATCCACAAAGTTATCCATAAAATCATATTCTCCCGATCGAGATTTGTCTGGATCAATTTAGATTTTCTCCATCGACTAGGGAAGAGAAAATCTCCATTGAGGGATTAGAGTTTCTCCCAGGGAATCCTCCATCCACGGGGAGAATCTCCATTTGGATTAGATTTTCTCTATGGACTTGGGAAAATCTTCCATCGAGTTTCTCCACATCGATTAGATTTTCTCCATCAACCGGAGAATTTTCCAAGATAGGTTTGTTCCATCGAATCAGATTTTCTCCGAGGAGAATCCTCCATATTAGATTCTCTCCCTCGACCGTTGATAAAGTTAGATTTTCTATACATTTTTTTGTCGAATATCACCGAAAAGATTTTTCAATCGATTATCTGGAGATTCTTTTTCAATCACCTAGACAATGTCTAATTCGATCGATTGTCTTTATCAAAAATAATTTGGGTGGTCCAAAACCACAATCTTTCAAGGACACCTGTTTGAAGTATAACGTTGTCGATGATCCATCAGTTACTCCACAAGACCACATAGTCGATTGTTTTAGATAAAGTGATGATTTCTATATTTTCTCATTACTATTATATTTGTCGATTGTGCTATACTCAAATCACAATCGACGGCCCAAAATAATATGGTGTAAACAATATCGGCCAACTATTCTCAATGAATGCTGAACTGTTAGAACCCTTGGTCTTAGCCATCAAACATGGGAATGCAATGAATCAGACCTGTAGCGTGAGAGCACTCGCGAACAGGAAAACACGACCAAATCCTGGAACACGACATCTTCCCCAGGCAAAGGCCTAGAGGTATAAAAGGCCAGGGCCAGCCCGAGCACAAGCCCATGCCCGAACCAAACACGCCCCACACCTCGGACACCGCCAAGAATGTCATCCTCGCCCCTAGGTGCGGTGTCGGTGGGGATGGTCCCCGGTACGACGAATGTCTGAATCATTGAGCTTTGTTCCTTAATGACGTCATTTGACAAATTATTTCACCAAATAACCTTATAACTTTTAAAATTCGTCGACTTTTAAAGTAAAAAAAAAATTTAAAGGTCATTCACGTAAAAAAGTCAGCCTTTTGTAAGGCCAACTTCCCTATACTTAGGCAAAAAAATTTTTCGAAGGTCGACTTCATTCACATGTGGTCGGCTTTTTAAAGCCGACTTTCTCAGAGACTGAATTCGGCCTTTGTAAGGCCGATTGCACTGGGTTAGTCGACGTTTGAAAGTTACGAGATTATTTAGCGAAATAATTTATCAAATAACGTAGTTAAGGAACAAAACTCCCGAGTCACGGGCATAAACCAAAACCACCAATAACCCATTCAAGAGACTGTCCTCTTCCCCTTACAACATCGCCCACAAGGCAAGAGGAACTCGGATATCGGTGGCGACGGTGTCCTGATTTCCCGAAAACCATGGAGACGACGAAGCCCGTGGAGATCAGCAGCGCTAAGATGTTCGGGGGGTACAACAAGCGCTACAAGCATTTCAGCCCTACCCTCGGCTGTTCCATGAACTTCACCGTCTACTTCCCTCCTTCCCCCTCCTCACCCTCCCACAAGTTCCCCGTACGCCTTTTTCTAGACCCAATTTCCACCCCCTTTCAGCTTCTCTTCTGCGTAATCTTTGCGTGCCCATATACCAAGTTTTGATCTTCCTGCTGTTTTTGTTGCTGTTTTACTTTATCTCTCGTTCCCATGTTGCAAAATGTGATCCTTTTTAGTTCATAGTTGTAATTGAGAAAAAGTTATCTGAGTGGTGGCTGATTTTTGAGTCTTTGTAATATTCAATGTGATTGTGCCATGTTACTCGCTACTGATTCGTGGGTTTCGCAGTGGTACTTCGAATTTTAGCTGTGGTAGATGGATTGAGTTTGCTGATTCTTGTCAGTATGAATGAGCAGGTGCTGTACTGGTTATCTGGTCTTACCTGCAATGATGAGAACTTTATCACCAAGTCCGGGGCGCAAAGGACAGCTGCCAGTGAGGGAATTGCGCTGATTGCGCCTGATACATCTCCAAGTTAGATTTTTCTCTAGTTTTTCATTTACAATTGTTTGTTCTTTGTAAGATTGCCTTAGCTTCAGTGGTTCTGTCAGTTTTTCATCTATTTTTATGCTACAATATGCACCACTTTCTTTTCTTTCAGTTTCTACTAGAACTACCGCATGAGTTCTGGGTTGTGGTATGGGCGAGTCTGATATTTTAGAGTTATTCCTGCTTAAAGTTAACAATGTCCTGGATTATGTGCTGTTTCATATTCACAGGAGGTCTGAACGTGGAAGGAGAGGCAGATAGCTGGGACTTTGGTGTAGGTGTGTGCCTCTTAATTCCTCTACCTGTCTTTGTTCTTCGATAAAAACTGGTTGAATTAACATGGATGTTGCGTATAGTGTGTTCTCGAAAATGCAGTGGCTTTCCTTGCGTTGAGATCAAGACGAGGACAGTGATGTGTTCGTCCACCTTTCCTTGTAGAAGTCTCCAAATGAAAAATGTCAGGAATATGTTAAGATGGAAGGAAACTGAGATGATTGTTAAGATGGAAGGGAACTGATATTACGGATTAAGTGTGGCGTGATTCTGTTATCAGTTTTATTATATTTTAAGCACCTCGTGTTGATTTGCTTCTGGTCCAACCAGGTGCTGGTTTTTATCTCAATGCAAAACAAGAGAAATGGAAGAACTGGCAAATGTATGATTATGTTGTCAAGGAACTACCCAGCCTTCTGGCTGAAAGTTTTGAGCAGCTCAATGTTTCAAAGGCTTCCATATTTGGCCATTCTATGGGTGGACATGGAGCTCTGACAATCTACTTGAAGAATCTCGATAAATATAAGGTGCCTTTTTCTGCTTTCTGCCTGAGACTTTTCCCCTTTTGCAGACACTTCTATTCTAATGTATCCATGCTAGTCATGGCATGGATTTTTCTGTTAATTGGCAGACTCCTGCACCCAAACTTCATTATCTACTTTTTGTCGTCTAATGTTCAACGTTTGTTGACAGAAAGCTTGATATGCATACACAGATCTTCAAATTGAGTATCTCACATCTACTTGCACATCAATCGACTCATGTTTCCATGTTCCTCTAATAGCTGTGGTGCTTTTGTAGTCCGTTTCTGCATTTGCTCCTATCACGAATCCCATCAACTGTCCATGGGGCCAGAAGGCTTTCTCCAACTATCTTGGTGACAATAAGCCAGACTGGGAGGTGAACATTTTACGTGTATTTTCAACGGGGATGATTCCCTGATTAAAATTATTCGGACTTGATTTATGGTGTCATGTGTGCTTTGCCCCAGGAATATGATGCTACTTGTCTGCTTGAAAAATATCATGATGTGTCTGCCACAATTCTCATCGATCAGGTAATTGGTTCTTTCTTACCCTGGCCCATTCAGATCCTGGACTCGAGCTTCTTCGATTTTTTTTTTATTTTCCGTAATTTAAGAGCAACGCGTTCTGCAGGGTTCAGAAGACAAATTCCTGAAGGATGGTCAACTGCTTCCTGAAAACTTCCAAGTGGCTTGCAATAAGCACAACGTCCCCGTGCTCGTAAGGTCACAGCCGGGCTACGACCACTCGTACTATTTCATCGCGTCGTTCGTGGAGGAGCACGTCATCCACCATTCTCAAGCCCTGAAGCTCTAGACCATTTATTTTTCTGGTGATGAGAGGCCTTGTGTTGGATCGAGAGTTCTCGTCTGTACTACTTCTGCTGTCCGTTGGTTTTAGGACGTTTTCAGGTGGTGTTGTTTTCATTTCACATCTCTAGACCTGCTTAAGACGGTGCCGAACTAATCACATCTTCCTTAACGTAGAAGGAGTTGCTACCAGCCAATAAACGTTTCCAACGCGTATTGAGTCTGGAAGCATCGTCCTTCAGGGCATTAAGAAAAGGTTGGATGTTGTTGGACTAAGGACGTGTTTGGATTCTGTTGAAATGCTACTAACTCAAACATTCACTCCTTTTGTGTTTTACCCCTTTTACTTTTACTTACCAAACGCCCCCTTACTTACGATAAGCTTGAGAAAAATATTATGATTGTAAATATAAGTTCACAAAAGCAGAAATTATTGGAAGAGGCTAAAATCCTGTGCACGTACATTAAGTTGTTTTTGCGTTTTACGAATTTTTTTAGATTTACACAAAATTTTCGTATTTTATGAAATTGTTACCGTTAGCATTTATACATTTTTACAAAGCTCATTTCAAAATTTCGTAAAAATTCGTATATTTTTACAAAGCTTTTACGAAAACCTCTAAGCCCATTACGAAAATTTTTCAAAATAAAAGAGGGAACTATTGTTCCTCATTATTAATAAACAGTGAAAGCTGTTCATAAATCTAAAGTAATTTAAAAAAAATTTATAAAATTTCTAAACTTTCGTAATTTCTCTATTTCGAAGTACGATATGAAAATTACGAAACTTTCGAAAATTTATGAAAATGTTTCATACAGTTTTACAATTTTTTTTAAATTACTAAAGATTTACGAACCTTATCACTATTTATTAACTATTCATAAAGATTTTTCGTAATTTACGAAAAGAATTACTATTTTAGTTCGTACATTTTTACGAAGCCCATTACAAAATTTCGTAAAATATGACCCATTACGAAAATATTCGGCCAATTATGAAAATTTTTCGTAAAATTAAAAATTTCATATTTTACGAAATTGTTACCGTAGAGTTTAAACATTTTTACGAAGCCCATTTTAAAATTTCGTAAAAATTCGTATATTTTTACAAATCTTTTATGAAGCCTTAGAACCAGTACGAAAAGTTTTCGTAAAACTAAAAAATTTCGTAAAAATGTATAAAAAAATTTAGTAAAATGAAAAAACGACTTAATCCGTTGTGCGTGAATTTTAGTGGCTTTCGAAATTATTACGAGGATTGAGAACCGATGTGTGTAATTCCCTACTTTGTTATTCGTCCTCTTGCATAATATCTGAATTTTTAAGTTTGGAAATAAATATAATTAAAAACAAAAATCATAATTTTATACCCTAATAAGTTCATGTGCAGGAACACACTTCGAAGAAAAGGAAAAGAGGAATTAAAACCAGAATATCCGCGTGAAACTTAACGCGCCGTCGGCAAAAATTAGGTATTCCCAAATCACCCCTGCCCTTTTCTCTCCTCCACTATAAAGTGCCCCCTCCATCCATTTCCTTGGTCTCAATCAAACTTCCGTCACCGTTCCCCAGACTCTTCCGTTACGTCCCCCCGCCCCGGAGACTCTTAACGAAAATATGTCCGGCTACCCCCAACCGCCGCCCAACTACGGCTACGGCCCCCCTCCGTCGCAATACCCTTCATCCTCCTCCTCCTCCGGCGGCATCTCATCTGCCACCTCCACCTCTACTCCCTACGCTTCCCCCTACGCCCCGCCTCCCTCCGCTCCCTACGCCCCGTCGCCGCAGTACCATCACCAGCAGCAACAGCAACATCAGTATACGCCGCAGGGCGTGAAGCCCCCCAAGGATAAGCCCCAGCCTCACCCTTACTCGTCTTCCTCTTACGGAGGAGGTTACGATTACCATACGGGGGCTCCACCGCCACCGCCCCCGCCCTACGGGAGTCCGTTTGCGTCCCTGACGCCGTCGCAGTTCCCCCCCGGGACCGACCCCAACGTGGTGGCATGTTTCCAGTTAGCCGATAACGACAGGAGCGGGTTTATCGACGATAACGAGCTGCAGAGGGCCTTGTCTTCTTATAACCAGAGCTTCAACTTGAGGACAGTTAGGCTGCTGATGTACATGTTCACGCGTACCAACACACGGAAGATCGGTGAGACTTCGGATTCCTACCCGTCTCTTTATTTCTCGTTTTTTAATGGTTTGAGTTTGAGCTTCTCGTCAAGATTTGGCTGTGTCGTGAATCTTGGTGGAGCATCGAGCGATTGAATATAGAAATCGATATTGAGGATGTTTTGGTGGAATTAGGGTGGATTAGGTGGCAATAGGCGACTTGCTCTGTTTTTTCTGCATGTGGGTGGATGTCTATCTATCTGGGATGACATCAATGCTGACCGTTGTGGGACGTGTTGGAGTAGTGAGTCTTCCCTATTATCTCTACTAAGAAATAATTATGGGGTTCGCTCGTAGTGGATGGTGTGGAGATAGTGTGTTGCCGACTCATGGTTTCCGAAATTGACTAGTTTGATATAGTTCGGTTATAATGATATAGCGTTTGTATTGAAATTAGATTTTGTTTGACTTTGACATTTGATCCCACAGAATTCTCAAACACACAGACCCTGTCAGATGTTCAGACTTGGTCTAATCTTTGTATCTAGAGTTGTGACTAATCAGCTAGGTGGACTTGGTAATCGTAGTTCCTTGTTGATAAATTTGCTTCAGCTCAATATGGTTCGACATTAAGTGCACTTAATAGCAGAATTTTCGCGGGTTGGTATATAGAGAACTTCTGATCTTATTTATTGTTATGGTTCTGTTAGTCATGATATGTTGTCTGTGTTGTTATGCAGGCCCAAAAGAATTTGTATCAGTGTTTTATGGTCTTCAGAACTGGAGGGTAATTATCAGAGCTTTTCTGTGACCTTTCAGCATGAATTAATTTATTTTGATGCTTGATGCCTCGAGTGATCTCATTCCTTTTAAATTTCAGGCAATTTTTGAGAGATTTGACCGAGACAGGAGCGGCAAAATCGATGCTAATGAGTTGAGGGAAGCTCTTTTGAGCCTAGGGTTTTCCGTCTCACCTACAGTTCTGGAATTGCTGGTATCTAAGTATGACAAAACCGGGGGAAGATACAACGGCATCGAATACGACAACTTTATCGAGTAAGTGGCACCAATATATTCCTCACAAATGCTGCACCATTGAAATTAGTTTTTCCTATTTTTCATTGTTTTGTATCTAATATTTTTTTTTTGGTGATCATTCTGTGCAGATGTTGTCTTATTGTGAAGGTAATAAACTTCTTATAGTATAATGGTTGAGAATTCTGGTCAATTTTGCTTTTCCAATAGACATTTCGTGTAATTCTGATTTCTCTACTGTGTGGTTTGACAAACCATTGCTGAGCATAGAGTATCTTTGCTGCAGGGCTTGACGGAGAAATTCAAAGAGAAGGATACTGCATACACAGGCTCGGCGACTTTCACTTACGAGGCATTCATACTAGCTGTTCTACCTTTCCTCATCGCATGACTCAAGTTTCCTGTAATGGGATCCATCTGTCGTGATTAGGATTTCCTTCTGGTGCTTACTGCGAGCTGGTTTTGTTTTGCTTTGTTTTTCCTTCCCCTGGCAACCTTATAGCAGTGTATATTACATGTATGCTCTTGGTGAAATATTAAAGTTATACATGCTCCGAGTGGATTTTTCTGTTTGCACAAGTGAAAGTCTTTCTCCAGTAAAACATATGCAATTACCGTGACTGTCATTGCAAGGGTAAAAATTACGTACCCTGCTTGATTACGTCCTTCAAAACCTGACTGCTGAAATCATTGTCTTTCACTCGTACGATGCTGTTCTTTACCCGATGATGACAAAATAAAAATTGGGAAAGGATCTATCTCGTATGCCATAAGAGAAGCAGAGTTTTGTTGGTTGAAACACGCTATCGTCAGGAAGTAATATGGATATGCAGAGTTGCGGCGGATGGTAACTATCTTTCTTCCATTGGCAAGTGATTCTGCAGACTTGGAAGCTTCTTTACTTGATGTCCATGATAACTATGAACCATGAGGAAAGACATCCAGACCAAGCAAAGGTGCAGGCTAGATAACCATTATTTGCGGAGAACTTATCAGGAAGCGATAAGATATATGTGCCCTTGTGTATCACTCTGGGCTGTGTTCAGTGTTGCAGGGTGGTTTTTTACTTCATTTCTTTTTCTGGCGGTTGGTTGCCTTCTCTTACTCAGCTGAAGTGGGCATAATAAACACTTCGTATGGTTTTGGCCAAGAATGCCGTTTTTGGCCAAGAATGCCGTTCAATGGAAAAACTATCTGCATGAAGAACAGTCCTTATTTGTAATTTTACATCATCATCCTTGATGGCTAGCCGACATTGAGTGATTGGGATTGCTTCTATGAACTCAACAGCTCACAGAACATAAAAGGGAGAGTAACATACCTTCCTGCTAGTGCTATCTCACCTGAAAAGCTTCCTGCCTGCCCCTATGGCTGCGACACAGGGGCAATAGTTCCGAGTTTTATATAAAGATTAATATTGGCCGTATGTCAACATTAAATACCCTAATTTAAATCGTGATGTCTAAACAAACTCCGGTGTAGGGGTGTTAAAAGAATTCGGGCTGGCCCGCGAACTATCCTGCTCAGTTTGACAAAAGTCAAATTTTAGTCGGGCTCGAGTTTGGATTTAGGTCTTACTTTTTACAGCCAAGTCGAGCTCAGGCCGACTTCCCGGCCCAACAATCTGTCTTGTCCGGCTTGATAAATTTTATAAATAATTAAAATAAAAAATTAAAAATTAAAAAACATTTAAATTTTGAAATTAGCCTATAAGTATAAAGGGGAGGGAAAGGGTCAAAGAGCTCGGACCGGACTCAGACTCAAGCTCAAACTGAAATTTTTTTGACCGGGCTCGGACTCGGGCTAAATTATTCAAGCTCAGTCAAGCTTGGGCTAGAACTCAAGCCAATACATTTTTACCCGAACCCAAGCTCGGGTAAGGGGTGTCCGAGCCCGACCCGGCTCATGAACACCCCTACGAAGGTGTAGTGTTCTATGTCGGAGAGGAAATGTCCATCAGATCCCAGTTTTCCTCGTCGCACAATCATCCAGGGGACTGGCCCCCTAAACCTTAACTCATTTGTCTTGTGTTGGCTTTTTTTTTGTGTAAAATATTTATCTTGTTCTTTTTGTATAAAAATATTCCAAAGTGTGCCATGGACGCAGGTTGAGGAAAGGAGATGATTGGGTTGGGGGGGTGCATTACAGCTTCGCTTTCCAACTCTATGGATGGGAGCCACATTTCCACTGGAATCGTGTCTTCTTCTGCTTTAGGGTGATTGAGGAAATGATCCATCATCGGATGGATATGGTTCTTCTCTCTGTATTCAAGGGAAGATCCTGTGACGGGCCTTATGAAGGTACCTTCGGGCCCACAAGAAAAAAGCCCGGCCCATAACACGTGGGATTGACTTCTTTAAATGTTAACGGAGCTTAAGAAGCTACCAAAATTACATAGCAATATCACCCCTCATCACCTCCGCTTGAATTCATTCCTGCAATAACCTTTATTATTATTATTTATACAAAATATCGATTTATGGAATTAACTTTAAAACAATTTTATGTTTTGTCATTAAGTTAGTTTGTTACGTAATTTTGTCACCTTTTTTTGTCTTTATATTAATTTTAGCCAATCTATTGTGTGAAAATCAAATATGCTTAAATCAACCGTTTTCATTTATTGACTAAAAATGAAAAATTTTTAAAAATAAAAAATAATATTGAAACATATAGTATGTTTTTTTATTTTTAAATTTTAATGGTCAAATCAAGTAAGTTAGAATTCAAGGTATATCAATAAAAATGATGAATGAAGATCGAATGATGGTTCTATTGTGAGGCTGCTGCTACGAGTAAGGTGAAGGAATGGGATGTTAAAGCTCCACTATTATAGGAGAAATGTTAGACTATATTAAGGTTTAGTTTGACTCTCGTTAAACGAAATTCAAGATTAACCAAAATTAATATAAAAATAAAATTTGATGATAAAATCGCATAATAAACTAACTTAACAACAAAACGGAAAGTTTGCCCAAAGCCTTAAATTTTTTTGCCTTATTAATATTATTAGGCCTAATTAGCAAATATATCATGTACTATAACCCATTTTTCCGATCTATCCCGTCGTCTGAAACGTATCTTACAATAACCCCAACTTAAGCCGTTACTTCGAATTTATCCTCCATTAGGTCTGATCTTGACGGCGTCCGACGTGTCGCACACGTGGCCTGACGCCATTAAATTATATCCGTTTACATGGAAAACTCTATTTTACCCCCACCCCCTTTCTAACCCTAATATATTCAATCGATTGAATATGCCATAATTTCACCCACCACCCCACCCCCACACCGACGACCATCCCCGGCCCCGAATCATAATTCCTTCGTTCACCCCTTTCCCCCTCTCTCCATTGACCAATCATTCCAAAATCGGCACCCCGGACTCCCCCAGAAGCGTAATTACAGTAAGTGTCCCCGGCTCCCCCTTTCAATTTTTTGTGTTTGTGTTTTTCCAGAAGCTGTACGTTCCAGAAGGGCCCCCATAGATGGACGTGCAACGTGGTCGGACAATAGGTTTCAGCAATAGCAGTACATCCAGAAGCTCTTCCAGTGGCCGACCTGTATTTTGTCATTGCGGAATTTAATGTAATGTTAAAACAACTACAAATGCAAAAAATTATGGTCGAAGATATTATGGATGTCCTCGTTACAAGGATTTAGATAGGGGATGTGGATTTTTTGAATGGATTGACCTCAAAATTAGTGGTGGAGTTGTTTCGGAGCCTGCAAAGATCCCTCAAGTTGCTGCTATTAAAGCTAAATTGTGGAATACATAGTTTGAATTGATAAAAGCGAAAGCCAAAATAGAGATACTCAAGGCCGGGGAAAATAGATATATGTTGTTGTGTTGTGTTTTATTTGCATTAGTATGTGTTTTATCCTATGTAGTTGTTGTTAAGTGAGCATCATGTAATGTTATCATGATATGCATCTGTATGAATTATGAAAACTGTTAAGTCATGTTAACTTGTAATGTTCTCCTGATATGATATCCAGGGATGTTATCCTGATATGCGTAAGTTAATAAGCAACACAGAGTGAAAAAGTTACTACATTCCCAACTATCCAGATTCCAAAATTCATACATTCCCAGATTCCAATATTACAATATTCCAACATTCCCAGATTTGTTCATAAGCAACACAACAAGATTCCAACAGTTCTACATTTCCAGATTCGAAGATTACAACATTAAAAAAATGAAATAAGTAACACAGAGAAGAGTTCAACAGTACAACACATTCCCAGATTTCAACAGGAAGGCTTCACAGGCTTGTTCCATCAGTATGCGCATTTCCATAACTGAAGCTTGGACTTGCAACACCTGATTCTTGTGTGCCGCTGGTGCCCACATTATAATTGCTTTGGGGCTGGTCCATCATAGGCCCCACTCTACCTCTGCCTCTCCCTGTGGCTCCCCTTCCTGTTGCTCCCCTGCCTCTTCCTCATCTCCCTGTCGCTCCTCTTCCTGTGGCTCCTCTCCCTGTAGTACCTGAATGCATGCCCTGTAACTGAATAAACAAACAAGAACCAGGAGTTACATACCAGAACTTTCAAGAAGATTAAAAAACAACAACTTACATTTTGGGTTCTAGGATGAACTATTAGAGCATTTTCATGTTGTACAGAGTCGCCAGGCTCTGTCGAAGATGTAGGTCCAGATTGGGCTTTGCAACTCCTCTTGTTATGTCCATTTCCCTTACATTTGTTGTATTGCATATCCAAACCTCTCCTTGGTAACTTGTTCAGGTTCTTTGGCTCTTCATCAGCACCCTTTCTCCTATTCTTCTTTGGTCTCCCTGGGCCTGATGTTGAATGGTGGAGGCTGAATGGGTTCACCTTCAGCTTCAGGCCATGCCATCTCCCCGTCCAATGGTGTCAATGGGTACTTGTATGCCTTAAGATATGTATCTTTCTTATACCAGTGACTAACATAGGCCTCAATGTCATGTTTCATGAAATTTATTGAGGCTACTCCATGACAACAAGGAATCCCAATCAACTCCCATTCCCTACATGTACAACTAAACCTAAGCAAGTTCACGACATACTTAATACTTCTATGAACAACCTCAAACAATTGGCCTAAGCAAGGCTTCGGTACCCATTTTCCAGCCTCTACCTTCAGTTTCTCAATCTTGGCTCTAATGTCAGGGCATACAATGTCAGTCCTCTCATCAAACAGCACTCTTATGGTACATCCTTTGCATAAGAGCAGATCTAATGTCATCCAACATTTCTACAATTGGCCGAGTCCTAGGCAATGCAATGTAGTTATTAAACGTCTCACAAATGTTATTATCTCTGGCATCACACCTAACACTTGTGTTAAAGAATACCTGCAATAAATATAACTTACCTTAAATCTTAATCACTCCCTATCATATATATGGTTTAGGGTAGACTACATACCTTGCAAAAATGTTCCGGACCTTGCTTTAGAAAGTCATCTGCTGCTTCTTCTGATAGAAGTCTCATGTTGTTCAGGTTTTGATGGTAGGCTGCTTCGTGCGTGCTCTTCACCGTTGCCCGAAAGCACTTCTTCAGCAACTGTCAACGATGTGTGCTTTTCCAGTTAGCATAAATGTGTCGAGCACAGTTATGGTGCTCAGCCAATGGTGCTAATTCAGCCACAGCATGAATCAATCCCTACAACGAAGAAGATAGGTTACATAATTGAAGTTGTCACTGAATTAACCGAGTGAAGTTAAGGAAATGACATTACCTTCTGTTTGTCACTGATGAAGGTCCAGCCATTACCATCATTTACACCCAAATAGCAAAGAGAACAGTTAAGAACTACATCCAAGACAACGTGTTCTCCCCTTCAACAACTACCCAGGCTATCGGAAACATGTGATTGTTTCCATCGCGACCAACCGCAGACAATAGAATTCCTCCAGCAGCATGCTTCAGAAAAGTACCATCAAACCCAACAATATTCCTACAACCCTGTCTAAACCCCTTCCGCAATTCATTAAATCCGACATACAACCATTTGAATGTGTTGAACAGTCCTAAACTTGGAGTAAACTCAAGCTCCTGCTTGAAAGTGCTTTTCGGACACATCTTACTCAGGAAAGCAATGTAACTCCTAATTTTCTTGTAATGCTCCTCAATTGAACCATTCATCAGTTCCTAAGCATGCCACTTAGCACGGTACACTTGGAGTTTGTTAACCTGAAGGGAATACTTCTCCATCAAATCGACCATAATATCTCTCGCTGTCATTGAGTCAAGAGGTCGATTGTTCTTGATGAACTCACACGCCAACCATGTAACACTAGCTTGACGATTTTTCAGCGATTTTGTACATTTATGTTCCGTGTTACACGACTTGACAACAACGGTACTTTCCCGTTGCAACCACCCAGCATACACTCGCCGAGGACAACCCTTACCACAAGCGACCTCCATTCTTTTCTTATCACTTCTAACCCAATGAACATCAACACCATTACAAATGGCATAATCCTGGATAGCATGCTTAAATTGATCTAAGTCGTCAAAACTCAAACCAATATCGAACACTAAGCTCCTATGATCACATTCGGGATCATACATTCTTGACTTAATACCACTAGCTACAATCTGTCCCTGACCCTTACTATCTCCATCCCCAACATCATCCTCAGACCCAACATAGTCTGAACTAATCTCACTATCTAAATCCATCTCTCTTTCCAACCGTTCAGGAACCACATTTTCAATAAACTCATCCTCTACCTCCAATTGTTGTTCCTCCTCCTTCGGATCAGTCATGTTCTTCTCATCTCCCTCAATGTATATGTGAATATACTTAGCTTCAAGCAACATAGAAACCATCTCACTAACTTGGCTATCAGTCAATATTTCTGTCAACCCTTTAGCTAAGCTTTTCCGAGGCTTAGCGAACCACATCCTACTAGGTTCATACCCGGCCCTTCTAGCCAAGTTCATAATGGTAAAATATCCAATCTTTTCAACATCTACGTCTTCGAACTTAGTTAATTTTCCCCCACAGTACCTCACTCATCCACTTAAACTAAGTTTACCACCTACGTGAAAAATCAAATCACCCATTTGCACATCCATCTCAGCCTAATGGATCAACAATACCAAGTCAGACTAACTTACCAAGTCAGGCAAACCTACATTAACGAAATGTAAAGGGAAACGGAGAAAAAACTTACCCCAGAAATGATATCTTCAAAAGACGACCAGTGGTGAAGAGTTGCCTCAACACTTGGAGCGACGACCAGTGGTGAACGGAGCCGGAATCGGGTCAGGGGTGAAATTAGGGCGTGAAACTAGTGGGTGAAATTAGGGCGTGAAGGGATAAGGCGGAATCGGGTCAGGGGTGAAATTTGGACAGAATCGGCTGTGAAATTATGGCGGAATCGGCTAAGGGGTGAAATCAGTGGGTGAAATTAGGGCGGAATCAGCTAAGGGGTGAAATTAGGGCGTGAAGGGGTCAGGCGGAATCGGGTGAAGGGAGAAATTAGGGCACTAGATTGCGGGAATGAAAGGGGTGGTGGGTGAAATTAGGGCATATTCAATCGATTAAATATATTAGGGGTCAGAAAGGGGGTGGGGGAAAAATAGGGTTTTCCATGTAAACGGAAATAATTAACGGCGTCAGGTCACGTGTGCGACACGTCGGACGCCGTCAAGATCAGACGTAACGGAGGATAAATTTGAAGTAACGGCTTAAGTTGGGGTTACTGTAAGATACGTTTCAGACGACATGATAGATCGGAAAAATGGGCTATAGTACATGATATATTTGCTAATTAGGCCTTATTATTATTATTATTATTATCTTGAGTACGGGTAAGAAATCTTGGATTAATTTCTGCCGGGTCGTTCTAGCTAATAATGTTGTGTGTTTGTTGGTGTGGAAAGGAAGGGAAATGACTGGAATTTAACAAACACGCATCCCTAAGAATTACCGACTAGTCGGGGAGGAGGAAATTAGATACTTGGAAAAGAAACAAGGAGAAGAAGAAAACTCTTAAGGGGAATACACAAACAGAAGTTATTACTCTCTCTTCTTGTACGAGGACAATGTTCCCGTTGTTCAAGCCGAGAATTTGATCGTGTCTCAAGACAAGAAAAAACACCATAACACAAATGGGAACCAGAAGAAGAAGAAGAACGAGTCGTCTGTGCATAAGGAGACTAGGGCAAGTGAATTGGAAGATGACTCGCCTATGTCGGAATTCTCTCGAGACTCTTTCGCGTGTCTGTCTTATCTTTCGGGTTGACTCGATATGCAACAAAATCATAGACTGTACGTAAATAGTCGGTCACGAGAGCCCCCCCGGCCCCTCCTCCACTAATATATTAATCTTGTACTATTACTAGTCAAGTTGGACATACATAATAACAATAGCAAGGACTTATCTGCTTAAAATTTATGCAGATGGTCCATCTTCATATTGTATAATATGGTCTTCCAAATTGCGTGAGTGACTCGCAATTCCTCTGTTACCAACAACAAAAATCCATCAAAAATCGTCTCCGGCTGCCCCGTAATTTTCAGATTAGGTTCAGCCTTTTTTGTTATGGTATGGAATGGGATTGTTAGGCAATCTTCTTCTCTTGGAAAATTCTTTTGGATAGCCAATTCGGTCACGACTACATCTTCGACACCAACATAGCACACGCAGGTGTGGGTCAATCAAGCTTGATACACGGGAATGTTTAAAAGTTGAAAAAATATTTCAAAGATTAACGAGCTAAACCCATTTATTATTATTAAGGAATAATTTCATCGTCGACCGGACCAAACGTTTTTTACATTCCCTGTTATTGTACACTAATTCTAGGGTTTCATTCATTAAATGAAACCTTTGAATAGAGATTGAGGACAGTTTATGACCGTCGTGAAAAATCGACCCAGTCCAAGTCTTCTCCCCCACCCAACCCAACCCCACCTTGTTTTGTACGATGATGTTAAGTTTTTCTTTTGGCTATCATCAAAGACGAAGGAAGCCACCACAAGCTTGCCTGTTCTCCCTTGAGAGGAAAATTCTTCACTATCAAAAAACACACGCTATAAATAAACACCCCCTTCCTCCAAAAAATCCATTCATCGTCACAAAAGGCAAATGGGAAGATCATCAGCCCTCCGACCCTCCTCTTCCTTAATTACTCCCATAATCCTCCTCCTAATATTGGCTAATGCCCTTCTTCATACAGGTTACTTTTATTAATCTATGTCGTCTCCATCCAACATTTGCATGCCCCATGCAATTCCCAGTGTGTTTGTCACATTCAAGAGTTCTCGTACCATGTTTTGATTGTCCTAAACATTTTTTTTTTTGGTATTGTAGAAGTGGAAGCTCAGATTGGAGTTTGCTATGGAATGCTTGGAGACAACCTCCCGCCCCAGCAGGATGTCGTAGCCCTCTACCAGCAAAACAGCATCCAGAGGATGCGCATCTACAGCCCAGATGGCCCCACCCTAACCGCGCTTGGGGGAACCAGCATCCAGCTCGTGCTCGGCCTCCTCAACCCCGAACTCCAGGGCATCGCCTCCAGCCAGGCGAACGCTGACGATTGGGTCCAGAACAACGTTGTTAACCACGGCAACGTCCAATTCAGGTACATCGCCGTGGGCAACGAGGTGATGCCCTCCGACAACTTCGCTCAGTACCTCGTCCCTGCCATGATTAATATCCAGAACTCGCTCAACAACAAGGGGCTCGGGAGCAAGATCAAGGTCACGACCGCAATCGACACCAGGGCACTCGCGGTCTCCTACCCGCCCTCCGATGGCGCGTTCCAGCAGCCGTACCTCCCGATCCTCAACCCGCTGGTGCAGTTCCTGCAGCAGAACGGATCTCCCCTGCTCGTCAACCTCTACCCTTATATCTCGTACGTCGAAAACAAGCAGAGTATATCTCTCCCGTATGCGCTCTTCACATCGCCATCCACCGTCTTCACCGATCCCAATAACGGGCTCCAATACCAGAACCTGTTCGACGCCATATACGACTCCGTGATCGCGGCACTTGAGAAGATCGGTGCTGGGTCGCTCGGGGTGGTGGTCTCGGAGTCAGGGTGGCCATCAGCCGGCGGGACTGACACGACCGTAGACAACGCGAGGACCTATAACACAAACCTGGTGGAACACGTGAAGAAGGGGACCCCAAAGAGGCCGGGGAACCTTGAGACATACATATTCGCGATGTTCGACGAGAATCAAAAGTCCCCAGACTATGAGAAGAACTGGGGTCTGTTCCTGCCCAACAAGCAGCCCAAGTACCCGATCAATTTCAATTAAACTAAAGCCGCACTGTTGTGCACGTGGAAGTGCCTATAGAGGCGTCATTACACGTAATAATTCGAATAAAACTTAAAACTGGAGTGGTTTTCGTTTTCAGTTCAACGGACGATGAAGGCATCATGTTCCTGAAGATCGATTGATGTAATTGAAAGATGCCTTTAAACATGAAACCAGCAAGGAAACAGAACATAGCACAGGATGTTAATGAAATCTTGTAAAATTAAGAATCAAACGAATTAGCGGGTGCTTGCAATGCAATCAAGTGAGGCGGTCATTGTGCTGGCTCGGCTGAGATCTCAAGTCGCCACTAGGGTACGAGGTGTTCAGTCTGTTCGTGGAGGGGTTTGTAGTTAATACCCCCCTCATCAGCTGCATTGGCGTGCTGGTTGACCGGACTTTTGCCTTGGTGGATTCTGTCACAGCCATGTATGCTGGGAATACCGGCGAACTAGGGAGGGCAATCTCGTCGGTCAGTGAGGACTTTTTGGCATGCCCAAAAGATCACCTCAGCAGGAAACAGGGAGTGATTGGTCCTTCGTCAGGCTCAGCCCATCCATCTGCCATCTAGAATCTTTCTATTATACGGTAAGTCAAGCACGCGATCGGTCTTGCCGTCTCATTGCCATCCCGGTGCCTGCCTCGAAGACTCCACCTGGTGTATTGCTTCCTCCAAGGCGGATCGGATCTTCCAGAATTCGAGCATTCCTCCCTTCCTGTGGTATCATTTTCAACAGTAAAATAGAGACAATCAACTCCCCGCTATCCTAATTTCAATATAAACTGCCTCGATGCGTTCATTTGATTGAAAGAAACCAAAAGTAACCCATCGATTATGGAATAAAGAGAATGCCTCCGAGTGCAGTCTCTGGGAATATGAATGCTGCATCATGAGCTCACCCCTGCTCTTTGCGTCCTGTTTCCGCAAGAAGTTGTTCTCCACATCTTCCTTCGAGTACATGCCGTGCTCCCAATTCCTCCAACCATCGCATCCGATCCATGGACAATGAGGCTCAAACAATGTCCATAACACGATCCTTTTGAAAATATTGAAAACCTACCCTTAACTCCCTTCCTCCCGACAATTCCTCCTTGAAGTTTGAAATCGCCTCATCATTTTCACACTCTTTTGAGCATTTGTTTGCTACAGATGCCCTCGGGTGTGTTAAACCGGGTTTCGACGAGGGTTGGCAAAAAATTCAGCCCATGCTCTCTCCGTCATCTCACAGCTCAACCCCACACCAAGGCCTCTGTATCTTCACCAGCCCTTCAAGTGCTCCCAATGCCTTCCTTGCCTGATCTCTGTTAGTTTTAGGGCGCAGCGGAAATAAATATTTTTAACTTTTATGCCCAAAAATAACAGGATCTCATGATACGTATAAAATTTATATAAATAACAGCATGACCTTACCCGGAATTCGTACCTTATAATTTCCGGCGAAACAATATGTAATCAGGAACAATCAATCGAGAGTCTCACGTGTGACTCCTCTAGCGGTATCCACGCGCACACGATCACGAATACTCCGACAATCCGATAGGTGCTAGCCTCTTGGATCGAAGAAGAGAACTTTCGGAAGCAAAATCAAATAAAAAAGTTTCCCTGTAGGAATTCACCCTTTCTGGTTTTCTCTCCCAAAACTAAAAGAAAAAAAAATCACCCCAGATTCTCTCAGCTTCTCCTTAAAAAAAACAAAACCAAATCCAGGACCTCATCCGACTTTTATTTCCTTATTATATTCTTATAACGTCTGATTGCATTCTTGCCGTTTCAAAAAGAACGTAACGTAGGCAGACTTTTAAACAATTAATAGAAATTGATATAACTTTAATCAAAACATTATTTTATTAAATAAAAATGTTTCGAATATAATATCTAAATGGATATTAAATATTAAATTCATATCATTTTATATAATATAAAATAATCCGAATAAATCCATATTCGAATAATATATTTGCTTCCGATATTTCAGAATAAATTAATAATCCAATTAATTCTAATTCTGAAATATTAAAATGATTAATTTAGTATCCACTAAATAATCAAAATACAATATTCGTGTCGATGTGCTATGCGTGCGACCCTCTAGGTCCTATACACGAAGGTAGTGTATATCCATACACAAACTAAGGTAACCGTCTAGCAACAGTTTTTAGTCATCCAACGTGTTAGGATAATGATTATAAATCATAAACCACTATGAACCGATTACTGTGTAATTCAATCTTTTCATCTAACCGACATCCCAATTAGTTCGGCGCATAATACATCATCACCGAATTAATTGTTTTACTTGATTACCAAGATATAATAGACTCTCTTGAATGTAAAACATTCCTCCCATGGCCATGGATTTTAGAGTCACTAATATCTCTATCAAGTGGCCTAGATGTCAACTCTCTAATCCAAAAGAGCGATGAATCCTATCTTGACTCAACGTTATTCTCTCTACGCTTTGTCACGCACCCAACAATCGTATTACTGACAATCCAGTTAAAGACTGCTTTTAACGACGTCAAAGTGCGCAAACTCCATGCATAGAATAAATGAAGGTCTCAAGTCAAAAGATCAGTTACACTCGTTCATAAAGAGGATTTGACCAATGATGTTCAATATGTGGTATCCTCTTAAACGGGTCGTGTCCAGTAACCCTAATCTTAGGGTACCCCTAAGTATAACTTAGATATATTATCCCTTGGTCTATCTTGACCTTAGTTACACTTAGCGATAATCTAGATGTCCATGTCCCCTCTAAACATCTATCCGATCACGGACTATTTCAGATTAATATACTCATAATCTGTGGGACTTTATCATTAATAATTTTACGTGCAGAAAAGTAAAATAATCATGATAAATACTCGCCTTTATTAATTATTTATCTACAAATACATTAAAGTGTTTTGGCACATAAGTGCACACACTATCAATCTCAACTTTGATTATTTTACTAATTACGGCAAGAAAATAATGATCAAACTTCGGGCGGTCGACAAACAGAGGTACTACCGAGATATACCCGGGATGGGCTCCGGATTCTGATCGCAGCTGAATCCGGATCAAGCCCCTGAAACTTCATCTCAGAGGAAGCCCCAGTGAGGCAAACAACCTTGGCTGCCATGACGGCAGTAGCAATGGCGACAGTCAGGGAGTGCTTCCTCTGTTCCTCGATGGCTTCATCCAGAGTCGTCTTTGGACGAGGACAGGCACACGACATCGCCTCAGCTTCGGCATACCGAACGGCCATCTCCATGGCACTCCAAATCTCCACTTCTTCGATTTGTAGCGTAAGAAAAAAAAACATCGATCGCCCGGACGGGCACCGAGACAAGACAGCATCACGGGCGGATCATTTTCTTTTTTTTTTTTTTTTTTGGTGGATAAGTCCAATTCTTGATCTTATCCAAAATGTGGAATTGGCTCTCCTCGTCCATTTCTCGAGCGGTGCAAGGGCAAAGAAAGGGTAACCTTCACTTCCATTTGGCTGTTTATATAATGTTTTATGAAAATGGAAAGGAAACCATCCATCCCATAATTTTTTTTTTTTTATCTAAGTTCATCTCTTCCGGGGTGGACCAAAAGGTGGGGCACAGGGTAACGTGATCCAATGATGCTACTTCAAAAAAAATCTAACGATGCCCATAAGAAAAGAACATGAATTACTAGTTATAAAACAAGGGGGCAGGGGTCCTTCTTGTTTGGAAACTTGGGAAACTCCAAGGGTATTTTGAAAATTGTTGTTACCTAATTTTTTCACCAAAACAAAAAAAAAAAATCACCAAAATAAAAAGGGATCAAATCAAAATCACAAGGGTAAAAAAATATTTTAGTTCTTAATCTAAAAAAGAAATAAATCAAATGTTAGAAAGGAACAAATAATCGAAAAGGGAGGAAACAAAAATAAACTAAAAGTTATAAGAATGGGTGACGTTTTACTTGTAGGGGCACGGTGGAGAAGAGTTTTTTTGGAGAGAACATCCGGACAGTTTTCTGATCATCCAGTGCAAATGTAGTAAAGGCGTTAGTATCTAACCCCCTACCGAGTCGTGTTTGTGTTTTGGTTTTATTTTCCAGGTGTTTTCGATCTTTTGCGGTAATAGTTTCGCTTTCGTTGGAATCACATGCTAGCCCCCTCATGTTATAACGTCGTTTTATTCCATTAGCTTGAGTATTTTTCATTGGTTTTGTCTACCGTTTCTCTTCCTCTACAGGAAAATCGAAGCAAGTAATAGTATGTTCCCAGATCCATTGTCCGTGGTAAATCCCAGAAGCCTGCACCTCGGACGCGGTTATCTCCCCACCTCTAGAACCGGACTTCAAGCCACCAGGCCCTTCCCTCACGGCTAGATCTGATTTCGATCTCGCTGCCCCGCTCTTCCCCTACCAAGCAGCGGTTGAACAGACCAGCCCTCCTCCGCCTCCTCTACGTGCGGTTGTGAAATCCTGCCCAAACTTCTTTATGCTCCAATACTCCCCTATTATTTTCGAATAGTTTACTTCAATGTTACGATTTATGTGCAGATATTTCGGGGGCGTGCCTTGAGGACAACCAACGCACGCATCCCGTTTGACGCTCTCGGAACAAGAATCAACGGAGGATTATTTGGATTCTAGAAGATCAAGACTCTCAGAAGGCGGCTTCGCACTCATCAACGTATGGCGTCAGCGGCTCGCCAGGTTTGCTGTAAACCTATTTTAAAACAGCACTGAAAGGTACAACCCTAACGGGTGCGCTAAGGGAGCCGATAAATGGTACAAACTCGCTCGTCCTATACCCTGTTCACCCTCGAATTCAATTAGGCTTAAAGTTATTAAGGGCCTTTAAAAAATATGTGATTGTTCGTATTTTGCCCAAATAAAACATTTTTAACTAGAAAGTTTTATTTTTATTTTTTAAAATGGTTCACATGGACTCTCAAGGTTGACGACCTCGAGATCATTTTATAAAACATAACATGACCTTTTTTCAAAATGGAGCTCTAAATAAATTCAGATGCTTAGAAACACACTTTTAACGCCTCCCATTTTTCTTTGTGATGCATATCATTTAGTAATCGCTAATTCCCGAATCTAAACGAATCTCTATAATTTTTTTAACTTAAACTTAAAATAGATTAGTGGCGACTCTGAAGTCTTATCGTTAATGACATTTTAGATGGAACCGGATCCACCTGCGAAAGAAATCATTTCATTTTAAGATAGAATTATCGTTTCGTTCATTTTAGGGTGTTATGTTTTCTCTTTCTTTTTGCTTGCTGTATACTTTACTTACAAGATGTTTTAAGAGAGATTGAATGCAGGTGAGATGTATGTTCCTGTTCCTGTTTGCTTCCTGATGCTGGTTGCTTCTGTCCTTTTTGTCGGACTTTAGTTTTGGGACGTACACTTGTCAGGAGGACGAGGAGGACGACAGCCCACCCCACCCCCCCACCCCAACTGTCCTGTCTGTTTCCATCCATCATCGCTCCCTAATTAAGGATTCACCCACAATACATTTTTTTAAGACTAAACAAGCATCGACTTATATCCTAAATCAATGAAATATGCGAGTTAGGACGAACGATGTTACTACTTACAAAAAGGATCGTTTGTGAATTAGGACGAGGCCACGACACCACCACTTGGTTGCGTTGTTTCACGTGACCCATGTTTTGGATTTGTTTTATTTTATATCTCTCTCTGTTTTGTTTTTACTACTACTAATAAGTAATAATACGTCGAAAAGATTTGTCTAATAAAAGTAAAAAAAATATATATATCCTAGTGGAAATTAATTGTGTGCTCCATACGTTTGACCACATCGTGTACCCAACGCTGCAGGTGATTTGATATTGGGCATATTTAAAGAAGTTTCGTCCGACTCAGGAAAACATTCCTTAAAAAAAAAAAAAAAAAAAACATGAATGTCATTTGGACACGACACACGAACAAATGACAACCTGTCCTTTTGCCATCCTTGTTTTTTTTAAGTTGGCACCACTACTGCCCAGTGCCTACATTTTCCCTCCCTCTAACATCGAGTTTCATAATACTAATAAAAATTATTATCTTAGTGAAATACTTTTTTTTTTTTTACTATTTGAATGGACGGAATCCGATTTTTGAGATGGTACAGTTAAATTTACATTAGATGTGTTTCGAGGATTATGATCAATTCGTGTTCTTTCCTTTTTTTAGGGGGAAATTAATTACTCGTACTCGAGAAGGGGGGGTGGGGTATAAAGGGGTGGGTTTTCTTTCTTTCGATCCTTCTTTTGGGTGTGTTGGGGATTCATAATAAGGGGAGGAGGAGGAGGGGGCAGGGAATGGGCAGTTGGAGGAGACAAAAAGGTAACAGTGGTCGTCGTCATCAAGGTTTTCGGGGGACAAGATCCCAGAACAGAAATCCACCGCCTCCTCCATGTACTATTTCTTTTCCTTTCTATTTTATTCCGATCACTTCCTTTTTTCTTTTTTCTCTTGGGGTTTTTGTTGTCTCTGTTTCCCCAATCCCCTGCGCCTTCTGAAGCTGTTGTTTGTGTGTTCTGCCTTTCATTTTTTTCAGATTGCCGTTCATTGTGATTCGCCTATTCTGTTTTTTTTTTTTTAGTGATTCAAGGATCGGGGAAATACATGGTTCCTTGCATGGAATCTGCTATTAGCTTGGACCAAGGTGGTTCCGATCATCCGCCGTTGTCGACTGGTAGCGTAGTTTCTGTTGATTCGTCTTAGGGTTTTTTGGACTGTTTGAGGTTTAAGGAATGATTTCTGTTGTTAGAGATGTTTAAGGTTCTCGTCGCGGATTGGCTAGCTGTTAAACCCTTGTTTTGTTTGGATTTGATGTGTGGAATTCGCTCTTGGTGGTGGGGCAATGCTTATGCGTCTCTGTATGCAGGCAACTGGCAGCCGACAGTGCCGGCATGGGAGAAGAAATTCTGCAGCGCTGTGGGTTCGGTCCCCTGGCATAAGATAGAGGAAGCGAAGAAGTTCATGTGCCTGTATAAGAACATCATCGATTGGGATGATTCCGCCGGAGAAGAGGCCTTCTGGAATGCTAAGAACCGGTTCTGGGCAGAGATCAATTACCTTCCTTGCGACATATCCTTACCCGACCCTGATAAGTACGTAGATAGAGTAGATTGGGATTCCGCTGTTGATGTCGAACTGCTCCTGGATCTTGATCGTGATCCGGCATCCATACCCGAGAGCTATAGCAGTGGTAGCGGGAAGATCATATTTGGTAATGCCCTGCTGGATCAGTCCTTTTCGTGCACTGGGTGGGGAGATTGCGACGAAAATTTCGCCAAAGCTCCGGGTCAATGGGACAACAACAGCTGGTGTAAAAATCCCTGGGAAGACAACCATAACGCGGTCGGCAACGACCAGGGATGGGGAGAAGATTGGAACGACTGGCTTGCCAAAAACCCAAAATTCGGTGAATGTCGCAACGACAGCTGGTGTAAGGATCCCTGAGAAGAAGACCTTAAAACGGGCGGCAAGGATGAAGGATGGGGAACTAAAGTCAACAACTTCTGGGGCTGGAACGAGATGGGCGATAGCAACTTCAATGAGTTCGACAATGCCTGCCAGAACCCGGGGGAGAAAAGATTCTCAGGAAGTTTCGGGCAGGGTTACAACTGGAGCAACAGCAATCACAGGAATCGAAATCACCAAAGAGGGTTGAAGAGAGGAATGGTGCCCTCGCCAACAAGGCCTTGAGGGCTTAAAATAACCCATCTCCCCTGCGGCCAGAAGTCGGCATATCGCCTATAAGTCTTGTAAATTCCCACCATTTTTGTTCGAAGTGAAGCATTCTCATACTCAGACTGCTTCGGTTTTGGGATCTAAAGTTCGTTGCAAAAATGAGCAAGTCATTGGGTTTAGGCACTCGAATACTGTAATTAGGCCTTGAAAATTTGCAGTTAGGAATTCGCATGTTCATCCTGGTTTCTTTTACCAGGAGAGCGGATATGTGATATGCTTGTAGGTAGAAATGCAAGTAGGGTGTTTTGCTTGCCTTCTTTTCTATGGAGAACTACTCTCTGTAGATGGGTTCTTATAGTGATCACCGGTCGTTGCACAGTTGGATATATGATGCAGTTTCTTGGTTCAGACGTTGGCTGGTTTTTGGCTGTTCTTTTGCCCGAGTCCACCCCGTGCTAGGGGTGAAAACGAGCCGAGCCGAGACCGAATACCTCCAGGCTCGAGCTCGGCTCGAACTTGATTGAGCTCAAATAATTGGAGCTCGAGCTCGGTCGGTTCAATTATGGAGAGATCCGAACTCGAAAGGCTCAAATGTATGCTCGATTTTATTTATTTTATTATTTTTATTAATAAATTATTAATATTATAATATTATGCTCGCGAACCATTGAGCTGTAAGTGTTTCGGCTCGAGCTCGATCAAAGTCGAGATCGAATCGAATTTTGACCGAGTAGCTCGCAAGCGGCTTAGTTTGTTTTCACCCCTACGCGAGCCCAAAAACCACGATACTCTTAAAAAGTAACGACTTGGATGACTTTCCTTCGAGTGACATTTTGCTTTTCTGGGTTTTGGTCGCACGCTGCTATTGTTAACTGGGTTGCTGTCCCAGAGGGCTAGCAAAATGCGGTCGAAACGGGAAGTGCCGGCAAACTGCCGGGAGACACTCTGAATGATAAAGGTATACTCTGGGGATGCATTTGCGAGAGCTGTAGAATGTTGGGGTCGTCTCAGCAACGGCATCTAGTATTATTCCCCTATCTTTGAAACAAAAACTTCGTGGTTGACAGGATTGTCAGACCTTGGTAGTAAGTTCTTGTACGTATTAGGAATATCGGTATTCCAGCCAAAGGCCGTAAGATGGATCTAGTTTCTGCCTTGAAGAATCATAGCCAAAGGCCGTAAGATGGATCTAGTTTCTGCCTTGAAGATTCATGTGAAGGAAATGGACGGTATGAGACTTTATCCTTCACTTGTTCCTAAGTTTTCACCGCGATTGAGCATCATTGTGGAATTGGCATTCTCCAATACTGCATTCAGATTGTCTTTTTGCTTGTGTGGTTATGGTTTGTTGCTCCCACAGGCGATTGCTCCGAAGCAGAGGAAGAAAACCATTTGCCTAGATTTGCGTCCCCTGCTGGTAGTGATTATTGCCTCGATCCATCATCAGATGTGAATGGACTTTTAACAAGTAAGAAGAGCACGAAACATGGCCATCATGGTAAAGTAGATTCCCCGCTGGTTGTGCCACGGGAGGGGCAATCAATTGTAATATCTAAAATTTCTCTGGGAGTCGACTTCGGGCCATGAGAAAGTCTCATCCTCCCTGGACAGTCTGATACTTCCATTGGATCGTGGGAGCTAATTGTCCCCTATTCTGTTGGAAGTGAGCTTGTTTTATGAAACATATGACCAATAGTTAGTGATAGCATATGCTCCCCCAGAGCTACTTCTTCTGTTGGGTTCGGATTTGGGATACCGACATCTTCAGGCAATCTTGCTTTTCGACCAGTGAAGCCTCTTTCTGTCACTTACAGCCTTGGTATATCGGGTCATGATAGTGAGGGACGACTGATGATGGCAGAATTTGATTTGTTTAATCTGCTGTGCAGCTATGTTCCTAACTCTGGGGATGGGTTAAAGAGACTGATAACATGCCATCCATCTTTTCTTGAGGCCTTTCTTAATGAATTGCAGGTCCCGGAATAACCCTCTCGTGTACATTCAACCTCACTGGGTATCAGAGTGGGATCCATCTCTCGGAAAATACATGAAGTCAAGTTTGTAATCAATGATCATGACGATCGTTTCCTGAATTATAATGACTCTGGGGTCGTTCTGTCAATGTTGGGCTGGAGCTAGATAAGTCGAAGTCGGTGATTTTAACGGGCGATCTAAACTGCGCTCACCAAGAGATCGATGTCTATAACGCTTCCGTAAGCCCCACGTGACTCGAATCCACTGTTCTTGATCATAGTCTCTGTTTTCTTTTCTTTTGGTAATTATGTGTTGCTTCATTCTCTTTCAAAGCTCCAGGGAAACAAGAGAAGCGACAGGTGCAAAATCGATGAGACACAATCGTTCCAGGCGAACTCCCGGTCAAAGGGTTTTGAGGATACTTTCAGGATGCAGCATCCTCGCGCAGTTGGTTATAATTACTGGGGTTATCGACACGGCGGCAGGAAGACAAATAAAGGTATCATATTAGTTCGTCCTTGTACTCCCTGATGTAGCTTCCAGATTTGGTGTGGAATGGTTCAGGGAAACGCTGACTGCTGTTTGGTATCTCCAATTTTTTTTTGGGATGATGTTCACGCTGTAAATGTTATTATTAATGACTTTCTGTTAGCTTTTGGAACTGGATTTGTTTGGTGAGCGAACGACTTCTCTAGGAACAGGCTCTCCACGTGATCTGCACCTACCTCAGCCGGCAACAACTCGCTCCCTGGAGGCAAAGGTAAGGCCGTCGGCACTGCACGTTGGCGAGGAAGGAAAAGGATGCCGAAGATGTAGAGGTTTATTGGCTTCGCTATCATCGCAGCCAGTGGCTAAACTTTAGCTAGCAGCCAGAGGAAGGAAGGAAACAAACAAAACGAAGAAATTTCCAAAAGATAAAAACATTCATGGATGATCGATCAATACCGCCGAGACGGGGAGACCATTGCCGGGGCCGATTACATCCCTCGAACAATAAACAGCAAAAGACGGAACAAATCCAAGTCATGTCGAGACCATATTCGTTTAGGCACGAATCGAGAAAATGAAAAGCCTGTACTATAACAATTAACAATGACAGGAGGAGAACAGGGGTGGGGCGCCTGCATGCATAAGACGCGATTATTTCGGCAGCCCGGCGATGATCCCTTCAGGGGGTCTTATTCCTCATGACCAAAGGCGTCCCGCGGAGGATCTGCTGCCGGGATTCCGAACGGTTCAACACCAAAGAACCTCCAGAGGGGGAGGCTCCCTCGACAACGATGGGCTTACCGCCGCCGCCCTTGTTGCCGTCGTCCACGGAGACGTAACCTTCGGGGATGGCGTTGACGGGCTTGACAGAGACGGTGGACTTGGAGGGAACGGCGGCGTCGGGGGCGGCGGAAGGAGGGTAGAAATAGTCGGTAGGGAAGAAGTAGTATTGGAGGCCTGCCATCCGGGGAAAATTTAGCAAAACTATTGATTTGGGGTGGGGGGAATGAGAACAAGGAGGAGGCTTAGATTTTATAAGACATAAAAAAATCTTACGTGTTGACGCACACTTTTGTGGATTTGTTTTTTCTTTACTGTTATTATTAATACCAGATTTTGAGGTAATCGATGAAATGGGAAACTAATAAAACCAATGCCATCACCATGGTATGGGGATTAATTACTAAAGAAAAGAAAGAGAAGAAAGGTCAGAAGGGAATAGGGGCACGTGACGATGCATGCGCGTGGTCTGTTGCGTGGGTCTATAATTCGTGCAATGGAAACAAAAGTAAATTTGGGACATTTTGGACCATGCGATGGGGAATATTCTTCGTAAGATTCCTCCTTCTTCTTCCTTTTTTTAGTACGTGGTCACGTTTGAAAATTATGAGGGGCAAAAGTTTTTAAACCAGACCAAGCGTCACAACCCCGACCACGAGTGCCGTGACATCATGCTTTTTCGGCACGTCTTAACAAATAAACAAGAAAACACGTGGGCCCGTTAGAATATCGGACCGGTTCATATGTCGAGTTCAGCATACAAGTCTAACGGAATTCACTCTAAAATTATTTGACTATAGAGAATAGTACGAGGCTTATATAATCGAACTTTTTTTACCTTTTTTTAATGTGAGATTTGAGTTTGGATTCGCTTAAGGAGGTCTCAGGGCCACCCCTGTTGGTAGACTCACTCACCATAGTCAGGTGTCATACTCGAGTCGAGTCCGAATTTATCGGAGCGAATATCTGAAAACCGGCGGACAACGAAAAAAACAGGGCCGGCTGTGAATTTAACAAAAAGAAAAACTAAAGGAGAAGTTGTGATTGGTTGGCTTCCGCATGCATTTGCCAGCTGGGTCTGACACCTTGGGATTTGGAGAGACGCGTCCGGCCTCCCGCCTCCAGTTCCCTCACTTTCTCCAGGGATTTTACGAATCTTCTGATCAGGATCACCTTCTTCAGGTCCGAACTTGGCCTCTGGTTTCGATTCTGTTTCTTCTTTCTCTTCCACGGTGTCCCCCCGCAGGTTTGAAGCATGAGATTGATCGTTAATTGAGTCTTCCTCGCCTTCATAGATAAGGATTCCGTCGATGGCTTCCTGTACTAGCCTGATCGCCTCCATCTTCTCGAGCTCGATGTCGCCTTCCCTATCCTGATCGGGTGAGGATCGATGACTTCGAGGTGTGTCTGTTCCGTCTGGCGATGCGTTCTTCTGGCCTTGTTCTGCCTCTAGACCTGAAACCATGTGCCGGTGTACCATGTACCATAGCTTTGTGCATCTCTTATTCTCCGAATGTGCTTCGAGCGGCTCATCTACTGTCCGGGGAATATCTGTAGAGTCTGGACACAGATCGGTCCCATGTTCTTTCTCCATCGACTCACCGTCATCTTTGAAACTAATGTATTCCGTTCTTCGTCCACCACACTAATGAGCATACTCTATCCATGGGAGACACTTCTCGTGTTTGGGTTGGTATCAGGAATGCTTCCCTGTGCTTGATACATCTTTACGAAGGCTTCCACGAGGAGAGACACCCTTCTTTTCTGTTCCTGGTCAAGTTTCGAGACAGCCTGAGAAAGAGCATAATCGAGCATCCATTCCTTGGACCTCTTCCTCTCTTCTATGGATTGGTGCCTCAAACTGACTGTTTCAGCATCAAGATGGGCTTCTGGTCTCTGATGGCGCAGCCTCAGCTTCGGATTGAGTTTCTTGGTTTTTTCTACTGCCCTTATCAATCTCTTCAAGAGGTTCAGTTTCTTCAACCTGCTCCGTCGATTACTTGACACAGGTTTTTCGGGTTCTCCCGTGTCATTCCCATCGACGACGTTTCTAGTTCTCTCGTTCACAGTTCCATGATCGGCATCAGCTCGACTATCAAATGACTGATGCGCTTCCTGTTGTTGGAGTAATTTTCCAAGTGCTTCCTGTCGAAGTTTGGCCGCGTCGCTCTGGCAGATTTCAGATTGTCCATCAGGAGTTGATGCAGTTGTGTCGTGATCGCTTTCAGATTCCCCCCTGGAAACGATGGTGTCATTCATAGAGCCACCCAGATTGCCATCTTCTGTTGTACTGGCCACAGTTCCTCGAATGTGTAGGCGTCCTTTAGAGTTCTCCTCTATATCGGAAACCATGTGTGCATATATCAAGGACCATAACCCGTTGTTCTTCCCACTTCCCAATTCAGTATTGAACGGAACATCAACGCCCGGACTGTCATCTGGGTCTACGAGTTCCCTAGTCAGATTTTCCATGCGATCCTCCAGTCCATCATCTGTGTATGGTGCCTCATCTACCGCTTCAACAGAATTTCCAATCTCAGGATCGCTCGACAAAGAAGAATCTGATGCCGTTGGCTCTCCTGTACTCCATGCTGAATCATTTCCAGAGGCGAGAGCACGTGATTCTGGATCAGCCATAGTTGCCTCTTCATTCTTCCGTCCTAATTCAAATAACTTAACATTTTGTTGGAGAGAAGCAGGTGATGAGCCAATCACTGTCGACTTGTTGTCACTCTCAAGCAAGCATCCCATGTCCTGTGGTAAATCCCAATTCGATCGCCACCTAGAAAATGCTTAATGACCAGTAATAGGACCGTGTGTACCTGCAGCGGTGACAATTTCTCAAAGGCTTCAATGAGGAGAGATACCTCTCCCTTCTTTGCTGATCCATATCTAGCCTGGAAACCACTTCACGAAGCGCATAGTCGAGCATACACTCCTCGGACTTTTTCCTCTCCCCAATCAGTGGACGTCTCAGATTTACCATCTCTGCTTCAGATTTCTGAGCTTGTCACATTCTCGGGTTAAACCTCTTGGTCTTCTCCAGTGCCTTGACGAATCTCTTCATGAGAAAGAACGGGAAGACGTTTCGCTTAAGTTGTTGTCTTCCCTAGCCAACTGGTTCGATCTTTGCTCGAGGATCAATTTGTCGAGGGCTCCTTACAGGTTTTACAATAGGCCAACATCAATAATAGAGTATCGGAAAAATATCGCATCAACTTGAACCAATTTTTTATTTTGTTATTAACTTAGTTTGTTATATAATTATGTTGCTAACTTTTATTTTTATTTTTATTTTGATCAATCTTGAACTTAATAGATAATTTTTATTTATTTGACCAAAAAAGAAAAAAATTAAAAAAATATGAAATAATATTGAAACATCTCTTATGTTTTTTTTTTATTTTAACTTTTTGATGGACAAATCAAATGAGTTGGAAGTCGAAGTTGGACGATAGTTGCTGATGCTGTAAAAAAATACACAAAATCGATAAAGGTCGGATGATGTTCTATTAGCGGGCTGCTACTACGGGTAAAGTGGATTATGAGGCGAATGAATGAGAGGTCGAAACTCCACTATTATATGACAACTATTATAGGATAATATATTAAGGCCTTGTTTGGTTCTTTTAGAAGAAATTCAAAATTGGCCAAAATCAAAATTAAAACAAAAGTTGGTGACAAAATTATATAACAAACCAAGTTAATGACAAAATAGAAAGTTAGTGCAAAGTTGAGGTCATAAACGTATATTTTGTCTAGAGTATTTGACTCGTTTTTGGTCTGAATAGATGGATGATTGCAGAAACTGAATTATTTATTCATTTTAATGGAGGAGGAGAATAAGAAGATCGAAAGTCAATAATTTATTCCATTTTTTGTCATTAAATTAAAGTATAATATATGTTTGTGTCCATAACTTTGGTTAAACTTTTATACTTGTCATCATTTTGATTTTTTTCTTTTATGTCCATAACTTCAATTATATTTTCATTTGCGTCCTTTTTGTAACGTTGTTAGGTTCTCAGTCTCACGTGGACTAATGGGTCATACGTGGATTATTTTTTTTTTATAAAATATACGTTTGTGTCCCTAACTATGTCCGAACTTTCATGTGTCATTATTTTCAATTTATTTCTTTTGTGTCCATAATTTCATTATTTTTTATTTACGTCCTTTTTCTGACGTTATTAAGCTCCTTGTACGATGTGAACTAATGGGACAAAGGCCACCAGTGTCTCTCTAACAGCTAGGCCAAAGGCCACGATCTTCGCGATGAACTACGTGCTCTACTCAATGATTGTCATCTTCTGCAGATACATGATGATGTTCTACTCCCAAAAAATTGACTCCTTATGTCATGACACCGAGGTAGCCGGTCGTCCCCCGAGATCGACCACGCGTGACTGTCTCTTGATCAGGACATCTAATTCCTTTACGGGTCTCCTCCTATTCGCCATAGGGTTGTTGCTACTAATAGTTTTCCTCATCCATGACAAGGAGGGGAGTGGAGGGTAAGGTTCGAGGCGGGGGGAGGGTTTGGTCGGGATATCCCCGGGGCTTCATTTCTTATTTACCTAATGTTATTGGTAAATAATGATCTACATATGACCCTATTAGTTCTCAAAGGAAGTGAATAAAATAAAATTAAAGTTATGAACACACATAAAAAAAATTAAAAATGATGACACAGATGAAAGTTTGGATATAGCTATTGACACAAATATATATTTCCAAAAAATAAATAATCCAAGTATTACCCATTAGTCCACGTCGGATTGGGAAATTAACGATGTTATGAAAAAGACGTAAAGTAAAATAAAATAAAATTGAAGTTATGAATACAAAAGAAAAAAATTAAAAATGATGACAAGAACGAAAGTTCGGGCAAAATTATGAACAAAAACATATATTTTGTTTTAAATTAAAGCCACCGATGAAAGAGAGTTAGAATTTCTGAAGCGGGGTGGATCTTCGGGGCCCTCTGTCATTTGTTGGAATCCGGCTATTCATGAACTTGGGGGGTTTGACAATGAGAATGGTCCCAAATGTTAAGAAAAAAATCGTGAAAACTGGTTCGATTTTTTAAAAGTACTCGAATATCGTTTTAACTCGCTGTTTCAAATCGTGATTGTGAGACTTAAATTTTTTTTTTTTTGTTTAAGGCAAAATCGTTATTTGAAATAACGGCGTTTTAAGGAAAGTCATTGTTTGAATGTCCCAAACACAAGAAATTAAGTCTTAAAAATTTTTTAAATCACCCAAAGTCGTGATTCGAGAGAGTGGCTTTATCCATTTTAACCAAAGTCGGGGTCTAACCGCGACTTCTCGCGGATATCACATGAAATGAAATGAATGAATGAACGCTGGATTCCTAAAACCCTCAGCAATTTCCAGTGGGAGGGCGTATGACCTTCACCCTCCCCAACCAATGGATACCATTTCTTTTGTTGAAAATGAAAAGATTCTATGTTTTTTTTTTTTAAAGCATCATTAATAACAACGGGACTTAATTATGTGATACCAACCACTTCTCCCGCTTTTTTCAGCCTCAATCCTGGCCCATGCTCAGGCCCAAAAGTAACAACACCGGCCCGGATCATTTTCCGGGTTTTGAGCATCCAGGCCCAAATTCCCACGAGTCATACCCATTTGGTGGTGCCGTGCCGTAAGCGAAGAGGAGAGAAGGCATGACTGGACATTGAATTGATCACGATTTTTTTGCTTTCTTTTTTCCCTGAATCAAATCCTGACGTGGATCTTCCTTCCTATCTTGTCCTTCCCTCCCTTCGGGACGACAACGGCAACAACGCCCGAGTTTGATTGGCTCCTCCTTTTCCGACACGTTTGTTTGTTTTTTTTTTACGCCTTTTTGTTGTCAGGACGCTTTGTATTGTATGTTGTCCGGACCCCCCGCCCTCCTATTTTATCTTCCCCGTTTCTCCCCCACCCCGATCGATTATTCTCTCCCCCCACGTGCCGCGAATCCTCCTTCTCTAATCCCCTGTTCTGCCAATCGCGTGTAGTCCCGAAGGCAAGGCCAGGTGAGGCCGATGGTCCAGTGGTTTTTTTTTGGTTCTGGGTACTTCAGTTTTCGGCAAATCCTTGTTGTGGACGATCGGAGTGTGTAATTTAGGGGTGGAATCGAGTTGGGTGATGTTAGTGACGGACGATTCCTTCTGTTCTGTATCGATTTTGTTTCTGGGGCTGGCGGAAGTTTCGATTTTTTTATTGAAAGGATTCGTTTGATCGGTTTTAGGGAGTTGGAGTGTGATTTGTGGCAAGGAGATTGGGAATTTCTGTTAGTTTCGCTGATTTCTTCGTATCGTGTCCCGATGTCCAATCATGCAGGAAGCAATGGTGTTGGTGATGTGATGCCAACTATACGCTTCCGATTGTTTTGATCGGGTCTTTGAGATTATGGAGGCGAGCGACGAAGCGAAGCTGCATCCGTTCCCGATCGGACCAGCGTCCGTTATTGGCAGGACGATTGCGCTGAGAGTCCTGTTCTGTAGATCGATGTCACACCTGAGGATGGAGGTCTCCCGCGAGGTCCTGAACTGCCTTCGTAGAGCTAGCGGTCTTTTATGCGTGTTTCTGTCTTGGATGCACCCGAGGCATCCCCAAGGGATGCTGGTGATGGTGACCGTGATGGCCCTTCTGTTGAGACGATGGTCCACCGTGAAAGCGAGGGCAGAAGTTGTTTACCGGCGGAAATTCTGGAGGAATTTGATGAGGACCGCATTGACCTACGAGGAATGGGCCCATGCTGCTAAGATGCTGGACAGAGAGACCCCGAAGATGAACGAATGGGACTTCTACGACGTGGAGTTGGTGAGGAACAAGCTCGAGGAGCTCCGCCTTCGTCGCCAGGAGGGGTCTTTGAGAGATATAATCTTTTGCATGAGGGCAGATTTGATTAGAAATTTGGGTAACATGTGCAATCCTGAACTTCATAAGGGTCGGCTGCAAGTTCCGAAGCTCATCAAAGACTACATCGACGAGGTCTCAACTCAGTTAAGGATGGTGTGTGACTCCTCCTCGGATGAGATGTCTTTAGAGGAGAAGCTCTCCTTTTTGCACGAAACTAGACACGCCTTTGGGCGTACGGCTTTGCTTTTGAGTGGAGGAGCTTCCCTCGGGGCATTTCATGTGGGTGTCGTCAAAGCACTGGTGGAGCACAAGCTTGTGCCGAGGATTGTAGCTGGATCTAGTGTCGGATCAATAATGTGCTCGATCGTTGCCACTCGCTCTTGGCCCGAGCTGCAGAGTTTCTTCGAGGACTCCTGGACCTCCTTGAAGTTCTTCGATCAGCTAGGAGGTGTGTTAGCAATCGTTAAGAGAGTCATGAGACAAGGAGCCGTCCACGAGATTCGTCGGTTGCAGTGGATGCTCAGGAATCTTACGAGTAACCTCACGTTCCAAGAGGCCTACGACTTGACGGGTCGAGTTCTCGGCATCACTGTGTGTTCTCCAAGAAAGCATGAACCTCCGAGGTGCCTTAACTATTTGACCTCTCCTCATGTTGTCATATGGAGCGCAGTGACGGCGTCCTGCGCCTTCCCTGGCCTTTTCGAAGCCCAGGAGCTGATGGCAAAGGACAGAAGCGGGGAGATAGTTCCGTACCACCCACCGTTCAATTTGGGCCCTCAGGAGAGCCAGGGTGCTCCCGGACGGCGTTGGAGGGATGGTAGCTTGGAGATGGATCTGCCCATGATGCAACTCAAGGAACTATTCAACGTGAACCACTTCATTGTCAGTCAGGCGAATCCTCACATATCACCTTTCTTGAGGATGAAGGAATTCGTGAGAGCTTGCGGTGGTCGCTTTGCTGCGAAGGTGCGTGTCCCTCCAAACTTATTGAAGGGTTATAAGTATCTGGTACTGCCAGTGACCTGACCAACTCTGATCCGAAAGTTGTCTCCCCTTTGTGTTTTCGACGTATAGCTAGCTCAACTCACTGAGATGGAGGTGAAGCATAGATGCAACCAGATACTGGAGCTCGGTTTCCCCCTAGGAGGACTCGCCCAATTGTTTGCGCAAGAGTGGGAAGGCGATGTGACTGTCGTTATGCCCGCTACTCTTGCTCAGGTATGATCTATTCAAACCGTGTATAAAGAAGCTGCCTTATCTATTCACGTCTGCAAGGCTCGTCTCATGATGTTGTTGAAATCAGTACTCAAAGATCATACTGAACCCAAACAATATGGAGCTTCAAAAGGCCGCAAATCAAGGCCGGCGATGCACGTGGGAGAAGCTCTCGGCTATAAAAGCCAACTGTGGGATTGAGCTCGCCCTCGACGAGTGTGTTACGACCCTAAACCACATGCGCAGGCTCAGGAGGAGTGCCGAACGAGCTTCTCAATCCCGTAGACTCGCCTCAACGACTAAATTCAGCGGTTCCCGCCGGATTCCTTCTTGGAACTGTATCGCCAGGGAAAACTCAACGGGGTCCCTTGAGGAGTTTGTCGCTACGGATGTTGCCTCAAGGAAAGTCTCTCCAACTCGTCGCGGTGGTCACGACGGGACCGGTAGCGACAGCGAGTCGGAAAATGTGGATCCGCACTCGTGGACGAGGTACGGCGGGCCTCTCATGAGGACTAACTCGGCGAACAAGTTCGTGGAGTACATCCAGGGTCTGAACCTCGACGCCACATTTGGCTGTCCTGCCATTAACTCGCCGGGAAGAGAACCGAATTCCGAGTCGTCTATGGACACAGCAACCAATCTGGCAACGCCAGAGATGGATCGAATGTGCAACTGGAGTAACTCCAGCCTTGTGTTGACGGGTGGGGATCTCCTGCAAGCCGAAAGAACAGGCGACGGTATCCTATTCAATGTGGTAAGGAAAGAGGGTGTGGGTTTACAGGTCCCCGGCCCTGGCAACAACGCAGAAGTTCCTGAATGTTTACAGCTCGAATGTCCGGAGAAGGACATGGATGTCTGCTCGGCGGCAACGGAATGCAGTGATGATGAAGACGAAGATGGTCCGAGAGAAGTATAACTGAACTTGGGTAGTTGTTGCACATATACCTTATTGTAGTGAACGAACGATGATGACAACAAAACTCCAGGGGAGTTGAGAGCCTGTTGGGATACAAATAAACAAAAATGGCTTTCTTAGGCTATTGTTTTCTAATCCTTGTTGGGCTTTTTCTGAAGCGAAAGGCCCATCTATGAAAAGCCCAATTTGACGATTGATGAAGGTGACTGATGATTGGAATGGATGGGTGAGTGAGGTTGGATTTATTGTACGACAAGACCATGGTATTGACGGAGGAGTCGAGAGCCTCGTTCCTTTCTATCGGCCTGCACTGCATTGGAGAATTTTGTCTTGTTCATCTTTTTGGGTTGGGGTTCCATCTGGACTGGACCCGTCTATTTTGGCTTGCAAGTTAGGTGACTTGCATTTTACTAAGTTCCCTCGTTTTTTAGTAAATTTTTATTAAACAATCTTTTAGTAATTTACAAAGAAGTTTTAGTAAAATATACGAATCCGAGTTAGTTACATTTACTTACAAGCGATACTATCATAACAAAACTTTACATTGGATTTGTAATAGGAACTATCAGAGAAGCCTCTTGTCGGATATGGCCGACAATTGAAGGAATAACGTGATCTCGAATTTGTAAGGGGCTGTTGAAGTGTTTTTAGTAGTATTTGACAAAGGATTTGCCTAGTAAATCCTTTATATTGTATGCGTCCTTGTTATCACCTACTCTGCGTTCGCGAAGAAACTTATGTTCATTTCTATCAAAGTTACGTTCATGAATGAAAGTTCACTCCCCGTTAAACGTGCGCCATCACTAACATTAACATAATGCATCGACTATCCATGGAGTTTTTTTTGTTACCGGGAACGTCATTTTCGTGTTTTTGTACTACTACAATTTAGTAATTTACTAACTTAGATTTGTATATTTTACTAAAAGTTCTTTGTAAATTACTAAACAACTTCTAAGAGGGTTAAACCGTAAATTCACCTTCTTAATGAAGCTCAAAGTTAGGTTAGTTCCGTATTGTGGAAGTTAGTAATTTACTAAATTATTCTTGTACATTTTTACTAAAATAATTTAGTACTTTATTAAAACAACGCAGTACATCGTATAGTACAAAATAGCAATTACAAAATTTTTATTATAATATTGTAATTTACTAATATATTTTTAGTAAATCATATTGTAAAATTTACTAAGGTTATTACTATGCATCACTCACACGTTTTATTAAGCCCGTTGGGCTTTGTACTAAATTTTTACTAAGTCTGACACTGTTTAGTAAATTACTAATATTATTACTAAAAGTTATCAGTATAAATGTACTAACAAAAAAACACCATTTAGTAAAATTTTACTTAAAAAAAAGGAGGAAATTTAGTAAAACTTAGGTCAACTTACTTACAAGTAGGTTTAGACCTGGTCTTCTACTATCTATCGAGTGCATTAGGAAATATACGTACATTATTTTGTTGTACCGATGGAAATCGTAATATGTTACAGTCGAGAAAAAGAGACGAGTTTGTGCGAACGAAGGAAATTTCATTGCTCAACTAATCGACTACAAGATTTCCTACCCTAAAATCAAGAGAAACAATTAAAATTTTATTTTTTTTAATTAATTTGTTCTCCATCCATTAAAATCTTCAACCCGCATAATCTAATTTGTTTATTTGATTTTCTTTATAGACTTTGTTTTTATAATTAATTGTGTTAAAACCAAGATGAGAAATTATCTTTGAGTAACAATGTCAGCTTTTCTTATGCCATTATGAGGAAATTGCGGCTTTAACCGTTTTTCTTTTCATCAAATCAAAAAGCTTATTCTTCTCACGTAGTTTTAATTTGGTCCGTCTGGATTTACCATATAATCTGGGCATACGGGTTTTAGTCAAAATACACTCCAACACGTATCCCCCACAATGATTTGTCCTCTTCTCTCCCTTCCTTACGACAACACCAATATTCTCACCAGAAAATAAATAAACAAATCTTTGATCAAGTGGGTGGGGTGGGTCTTTTTACACTTTGAGGAGGTGTATTTTGATTTGGCTGGCGGATTCAAGTCAAATACCAAAAGAAGATACCCTACCAAACAAAGTACAAACACCAAAATCCCATTACTTTTCAAACCCAAAAACGTAAAAAGATCAGATCAGAACTCCAACAAATCTGATGGGTGGTATTTTTCCACAAAAGAAGCCACCCCTCTCATTACATCATTCTTCATCATCGACTATTTTCTTTCCTTTTTGTGCTTTCCCTCAGTTTCTTGTAAATCCTCCTTCCATTTCATATATATAAAATCCCAACTTTCTTTTTTTAACCGAGAGGGAAGCTTCGAGGAAGCTGCCTCTTGCCTCTCCCAACAGCCCCATCCATACCCACCCCCCATTTAATCCCCCGCCTCCCTCCATATCTTCTTCACCTGAACGCCGCTGAGTTTATGCTTCTTACCCATCATGAAGCTCATCAAGTTCAAGTCTTTATCCCTCTCTCCTAAGCTCCTCTTTCGAAGGAGCGGGAGATCATTCCCCTCCTCCAACCACCTCGACGGCTCCACCACCTCCTCCTCCTCCTCCTCCGCGTCCATCCTCACCCGCCGCGACCTCGAGGCTCTGCTCGGCCGGCTTGGCGCGGGCGCATGTAGCCAGGACGAGGTCGAGGCCATGCTGAGGGACGTCGGTCTTGGGGTAGGGGACGGGGTCGGCATCGACGAGCTCGTGGGGAGGTTAGGGAGTGTGTGCGGGGGAGGGGGAGGAGGAGAGGAGGAGCTGAGGCAGGCTTTCGAGTTCTTCGATGAGGATGGGGACGGGAGGATAACGGCGGAGGAGCTGCTGGGGGTGTTGGGAGGGGTGATGGGGGACGAGGGTTGCACCCTGGAGGAATGCAAGAGGATGATCGCTGGGGTGGATGGGAACATGGACGGATTCGTCTGCTTCGAGGACTTTTCCCGGATGATGCAGCTTCAACTTCAGATCGGGGCTTGAATTTTAATTGCATTTTGTATTTGGAATTTGGGATTGGATTATTCTTTCAAAAAAAAAAAAAAACATTCGGTCAAGAAATTTCACTCACCGCCATTACTAATTCATTCCCCCACTTCTGAGATCTGGGTGCATAATTCCATCGAATCCGAAGACCACGTTTAGAAGACAGGAATAATCACGTTCAGACAAATATTGAGTCGGGCTCTCACTACTTTGAGCTATGGAACAAAAAAAGAAGTTTCTCTCATTCACGAGAGTTCTTGTGCGCGCTTGGTGGCGGCGACTACCGCGTTCATTATAGTGCCACGCAATCCTCCCTTCTCCAGCTCATGTATGCCGGCAATGGTCGTTCCACCAGGAGACGCTACATCATCCTTGAGCTGGCCAGGATGCTTGCCCATTTTTGTTACCATGGTTGCTGCTCCTAGTACCTGTCGAGAGTCATGGCATTACTGTCTAAACAACATGACGGCATTGAGATAGTTGCAAACGGAATAAAAGAATGAACACACACGGGGACGGGGCTTGCACACCCATTGACCTACCGTCTGAGAAGCTAAGCCTAAGGCTAGATCACGGGGGAGACCAGCAGCAACCCCTCCATCAGCTAGAGCTTCTATGGCTATGAATATATAAGCTGGTCCACTGCCGCTGCAATTACAACGCAAAATCAAGCCAAGCACCGCGCTAGAGAAACACCGGACGAAAGGATAGATCCGTATGACATAATCTTCCAGCCGTCAACACAAAATATTGTGTATATATACCTGACAGCAGTAATTGCATCAAAGTACTTCTCCTCCGCTTTCCAGACTTCCCCAATTGAACCAAATAAAGAAGAAATAAGAGCTTCATCTTCTTCAGTTGTAGCTCCCCCTGAACTCATCACTAGACAAATATAAAATATAAAACAAGATTAAAAATGCGAGTAATACTGTGAGTATCTTTTCAAATTTTAACTCAGAATGGTAAAAGAACAGTCTAGAAGTAATAGCCATGCGTCAAAGGCTTAACTAAGAAAGACATCATCTATCTCTTAATCTGATTACACAAGTTCCTATAGAAGATTTTGATGTGGACAACGTAAAGCTAGCAGTAACCACCAATCAAAGTTAAAGCTAATCTGAAGGCTTTCATCCCTAAGTCTTTTAGGTTCCACAAGTAGTTCCCCAAAACCCACAAGCTGCTATGTAAGGATGAAATGATAGACTGGCACTAACACCAGGTATAATCAGGCTACACATCCTCACAGCCAGGAATAGGATAGTGAATTATAAAACTGCAGCACCTAAGCTAATCCAGACAAAGCACTGATTTTCGATAGGAGGAAAGATTAACGATATTGATAAAAAGGTTAGATACCTGACGCAGCCTCACCGACGGCAGCAGGAGTATTCGGCATGACCCTCATAAATCGGTCATGACCAGCCCACTCCTATATAAAAAACTGCTCCAAATAAGGCTAACAAAACCAAAGGAAAACATGGCATCTGAGAGGACTGCAACAGGAACATCTTTCGAACCAAACAATTCGGATAACTACAATATCATAGGCATATCAAGTTTAAATCAGCATCATTTATGATGAAAATTTTAACGCCTAACTGAGGAAATATGAACGTACAGTTCCAATCTGGTATTCAACGATACATCACAAGTTGCCGGACACATACCCGCAGATCCTTCAACTTCACACCAGCAACTACTGAAACCAGAAGCTGCCCCTTAGACAAGAACGGCTTCAACTGTGTGACAACGCCTTTAACTACAATGAAAGCAAACCTGAATAAGAGAAAAAAATACTCCAGAGGGAAGTCAAAGTCAGGGACGAAATTGTTTCTTAACCAATCATTCAAGTAAAGAAGTGAGGCAAAAGCTAGAACTCTGTCCAACTATCAGAATGAAATACTAAGCAATTAGAAAATGTGGATGACTCCGTCTGAAGCCAAATATCGAGGATTCAATGCAATGAAAGAACATCAAAGAGCATACCAACTTGTGGTTTCACGGAGAAGATGACCACGTCGGAGTCTCTAACAACCTGCATTTCCACATAACACAAATCCTCTTGAGCCAATCAAATCCTATTGCATCACTCAGCACCGACAGAAAACGTAGCCGCAAAGCAGACGGAGCAGGGAGGTCAAAACAGAACGCACCGCTTCGTTGGTGGGAAGCACTTTGACGCCGAACGATTCGAAGGCGTCGCGGCGGGCGGTGTTGACGTGGATGGCGGTGGAGATCCGGTTGGGCGGTAGGACGCCGGACAGGACGACTCCCCTGGCGATGCTCTCGGCCAATTTCCCAGCTCCAACGAACCCGAGCTGATACGTGTCGAGGGGAATAGGAATCGCCTCCATTCCTTCCCCCGCCGTCCTATAGCCGAACCAAATCACCTCCGAAGTCGTCGGGGGCCGAGGCTCGTCAACCCGGGGGGGGCTTCTCGTCCGTAGGGTTTTTGCTTAGGAAAAGGTAAAGGGTTAAAAGGGTAACTTCCCATAGATTTTTAGCATTCGTAAACACGAAACTCTAAAAACAACGTACGTAAGCCGTGAATATTATTTACCCATTAATTTAAAAAAACTCAGATAATACGGTATAAATTTAATTTGAAAAGAATACACTATTTTCAATTTTTTTTTTTTTTACAAACTGACAAAAAGACGAGGTCGAGAATCGTGTACTCTTCTCGTGACACGATTAAAACATCGCGTTTTTAAAAATTGTTTTTTAAACCAACGTTGGAAAGCTCAAACATTATTATATTTCGTGGAAGTCGAGGAGGAGTTTAGATTGTCTTCCTCCCATGGGCCGCCGGGGGAGCAAAAGGAAAGGAAGAGGAAGTCGAGTCGATAATGACTTCGTTTGAAAAATAGTGATTGGATTGGATCATTTACCTCTGTTTCTTGGGGATATAAAAGAAAGGCTCCGTTGTATGCTGGGATGGATATAACACGGAGGGGAGATCAAACAAACTTTTAAAGAGTAATCATGGCGGACTACTTCCTGAAGCAAGCCAAGCAATACGCTCTTGCTCGGCCGAATTACCCGCCGGAGCTCTTCCGTTTCATCGCCTCTAAGACCCCCATCCGTGATCTCGTCTGGGACGTCGGCACCGGCAGCGGCCAGGCCGCGCAGTCCGTGAGTCCTCTCCCCTCCCCCCTCTCAATCTCTTTCTTTGATGATTAAGGGGATTAGGATTAGATTGATCTCTGGTGTTTTGTAGCTCTCGGAGATCTATAAGAATGTTGTCGCGACCGACACGAGCCCCAAGCAGCTGGAGTTCGCCCCGAAGCTCCCCAACATCCGTTACGAGCACACGTCCCCGGTGTTGTCGATGTTGGAGTTCCAGGAGAAGGTGGCTCCGGTGCCATCGAGCCTTGATCTGATAACCATCGCCCAGGCCCTCCACTGGTTTGACCTTTCTGAGTTCTATCAACTGGCAAAGTGGGCGCTGAAGAAGCCGGATGGGGTCATTGCAGCATGGTGTTACACCGTGCCAGAGGTTGATGGCGCAGTTGATGAGGTCTTCGGCCGGTTCTATGCCGGATCAAGACCGTACTGGGACCCGGCCAGGAAATTGGTGGACAACAGGTACTCGACTGTCGATTTCCCATTTGAGCCGGTGAGTGGGCTCGACAACACGGGGCCGGTCCGGTTTGTGACGGAGAGAGAGATGGACATAGATGACTTCTTCACATACATAAGGTCGTGGTCTTCGTACCAGACAGCGAAGGAGCAAGGGGTCGAGATGCTGAATAAGGAGGTAGTCGAGGAGTTTAAGGCTGCATGGAACGCGGACGGACTGGTTCAGAAATCGATCAAGTATCCTGTTTATCTTAGGATTGGAAGGGTTGGCAATTGATGGGATTGATGTCTTCATCCAATTTCGCCTATCACAGACAAAAAATGTTATGCAGTACATTAATTCCACATCCATGTTTGATTTCGAACATTTACGGGTTGCGGGTGCTAATCCGTCGTCGCAAGAGCCGACTGCAACACATCTTCAAAATACTTTTCTGCAGCCGCATACTGCCTTTTCTTATCCTCAATGGCCAATGCAGCCAATGCTTTGTCCTAAAGGTAAAACACCATGCTGGATTTGAGTTTTGTTGGATACATGCAGCTTCGAATTCAGTAAAGGAGTACAAATATTTACCGGGGGCAAGTCCTGGTAGCTTCTCAGAGTATCCAGGATGGGCTTCGTTTCCTTTTCCAGATCCTTCCGATGCCGGGCCATCTCGATCAAAACTCCGTGGCTGATCTCGGGTGTGTAACCCACACGATTGAGCGCTGACTGTGCAATACATAAGAGCACAGGAGCGGTGCAGTGTGAGAAACACCCAATACTGCCATCCAACATGTCCAAACATCGAACAATACCACCGGTAAACACTATGGCAATAATGTCATTCCAGATCAGACTTGCCACCGTTGACACAGGTCTATCCATACTAAACACAAAGTTGATCATTTTCTGGTACAAACTATGGTTTAATGGCCTCCTGGATAAGTAAATGTAAACACTCAAGACCAGTAAGTTTCGCCAGCAACCAATCTAAAATGATTTCACTACAAAAAAGCCCCGCACGTTCCTCGGTTTCAGGCTACCAAACATATGCAAAAATCAGAACCCAAGAATAGTTAATATTTAGTAAGGTAAGCCACAAAATGAGTCTACAAGAGCACGTATGAAAATCACATTTTATACCTTGTACTTGGCATATTGCTGCATGTATTGATGCTCCTTAGAAGCCATCACAGCCAAATTCGTCTTCCATTTTTCCATCTGAGCCTCACATAGAGGTAGATCATCTTCAAGTTGCGCAAGCGTTCTGACTCAATATTACAAACAAATACATGAGATCGAGTGACGGAAACTTGCCTTTAAACACTACCAAATCATCCCACGAAACTCAGGTAACAAAGGTTACTCCAAAACTACTTAAAATTCAGTACTACAATAATCAATATGCCTCAAACAAACTAGCTAGACCCCAAATTAACATTAGACCCCAAACTGATGAGCAGATAACTTTTAAAGTATTTTATACTTTTTCTATTGAGATTTTACCTTTTCAAATAGGTGAGCCTCGTGATTGCCTTCCGGGTGAAATCAAGAAGGATTCTTGAATCCTTTTCTACTTTAGCCCTCTTCTCCTCTACAGCAGTCTTCCGCAGAGAAATGTCTCCCATGGCTATAAGAAAGCTGCACTAGCCCCAACATATAATCAAATCATAATCAAGTTCTAAAACAAGTAATGATTAAAAATGAATGGTAGTAATCCTCACCTACTCAGCACGGTATCCCTTATATTCAACAAATTCGCAACACTGGCCAGCGCCTGGGCAGACCCAACAATATTCGATGGCAAGCCATCCTTTGCTAGCCCAGCATTCTCCAGTATTTCCCGAATCCGTGCAGCTGCATAAGTAATCTCTACATCATCTCAAACTCTCCAAACTTGTACGAATCAAGCTTCCTATCGAATATCTGGTCGCTAAAATTTTGAAACCTACACGAACAATCTAGGCATTCCCGAGACATTCATTACTGACACCGGCAAAAGATGGCATCCCTGGTAAACACAGTCAGAATCGCTGTCATCCCGTGGCAACAATGACTACCACACCAACCGCGTGAAAGGCAACAACTCACTCTCGGCAAGCAAACAATATGTTCCCATCAGCACATCGATCAAGCCATGCACTGCACGATAAGAATCCCAACAAATCTACCGCAATATATTAACAGGAATTCTTGGAGTTAGACAGGCAAAAACCGCAAAGAACCGATCCCAAACAATCAGGGCAACATCACGATAACAAACCCAAAAGCAAAATCATCAAAACTTCATCAAAGACCCGAGCTTCATATAACCCACCCTGAGATCTATACTCCGCTGCCTTGAGCCGGAAATCAGCGGCGACGAAGTTGGCGGCCTGGGTCTTGGCCTGGGACACCGTGGCGAGGTTATAAAGGTGGGAGACGCTCCGGGAACTGAACTCGAATTCGGGGACCTCCCTCCCCGCGGCCTCGAACTGGGAAGAGAGCCATGATTTCACCTCCGACAGCCTGGCGGCGTCGGATCCGGTGGCCGTTGGGGTTTCGGGAAACCGGGGATTCAATTCGCTCATGGGTCGGTAGGAAAACTTCCCCCGAAAGACGATAACGTGGGATTCAGGCAAAATGGATTAACAAGGAAATGTTCGGTTGGATGATCACTTCGGACAGTGCTGTGTTTTGAGGGTATATTTCTATTTGCCAATGCCGCCCTTCCTCATTTTCAATTTCCTTTTTTTTTCCCATAATTCAATTTACTTATTTATTAAGCATTTAATTCCCTACGCATCGTTGGATCGAGACTGATATTACTTGGAACAATAATTTCGAGACCACCCCTCTAAAGTTAATATGATATGCGAGTGACTCTTCCTTCTTATATACCACTTCGAATGGACATCTCCATATGTTGTATCACTTTTGTCGTAGTAGCTTCAGGTACGAGGATTGAACATCACCCACACCACTTACTCCAAGAGATCAAGCAAGCAAGCAAACAATTCTTGTCAGCTGACTAAACAACAGAGCACTTGACGATCAAAACACCTTGAAAAACTATTCACATATCTTTCTGCATTAGGGGTGCACCCAAGTTTCAGCTATGCCCTTCTACTTCCACCCACATCCTGGCACATTTGAGGGGCATTAACCGGAACACTAGTCTTAGAAGAGTATCAAGAAATCCCAGGCCAACAACAGAACACCAAACGCATTGGTATGAGACATGAGACCTGGTGAATTTCCCGGTACAGGTTATTTTGACAACCTGACCCTTCGTCAGCCCATAGTATCTTGCAATAGCATTGGTCTTCAACATCCTGGGAAGCTGGAAATTTACAAAACGAAAAAACATAAAAAAAATATTACCTATTGCACAAATATAAGGATAGCAAGATAAGAATGAGATAAGAGCCTGAGACCGGCCGCCCTTACATGGGTATCATGCTTAAACAATCTGACTACCAAGCAAAGGGTTCAATACCTTGTAAGCAAACACTTATCTATAAAATTTGAGTTTCTAAAATCTATTAACATTTCTAAGGAAGAAAAGAAACCATTTCCATGATAATGAGCTTGCTTCTACACGATAATTTACTTCTTCAGACGACTCAAAACATGATGTTTGGGCTTTAGGACATGCTTAGTGATATTTACAAGCAGGTCACATATCTGCAAAAGAATTGTGGACTTATGAGATATTCGAGCATTAACATAGGCACATGCCTAAGCATAAAGATGAAAGCATCTAAAATAACTGTCTTGATCCAGGAAAGCTTATTCCCAAATTGACCAAGTCAGACCCCTACATTGGTTTTATTAATGCAGCACATAAGATTATCGCCTATCCAATTAAAGAATACCAAGATACATAAAGTATTAGCACTGTCAGCACATCCCAAAAATTAGGCCAATGAAAACAAAGATAACAGACCTTTTCTACTCCTAACCTCACCCCATTATCCCCTGATCCCAGTATACTGGCACTTGAAGACATGAGAAATCTCACTTCTTCAATCTCATGAACAGAAAAGGCAATAAGCAATAGACTGTACTGAACTTCCTTTACCACAAAACTGGTATAAAGAGAAAGAAATCCGCAGCCTGAAAGGTCTCGATCCTGAATGTAAAAAGATCAAGGGCTCTTTGGGCTTGAGAGCATAGCAAAACAACGATGAGGCTGCTCAAATCGGTCTTGTTAGTGATTTGACTGCTTAAGCTGTGCATCTCATTGACTTTCATGGTCTTTGATCCACAAAAGATAGCAAGAATCTGCAGGAACACAACTAGGACTTCTGCAAGATTCTGACACAAAACAACAGAAGGAAAAAGAAATTCATCTACGGCAGCAACATGAAACTGATAGCAGAAATGAGGGTCAGCTATGATAACAGACAAGAAGTGTTTGATGAGCTCAAACCAAGGGCACCATTAGAAACTGATAGCAAAAATGAGGTTCAATTGTCTTGGTCATACTAGGCCGAAAATGTATACAACTATCCTCTTCATTTCAAGAGAGTATCCAAGCATACCGGAGAGCCTAATTCAGATGCAGAAACCGTGGCTTCATCAGGGGTACTGCCATTGGACACTTTCCGTTTTCATTCATCTATATGGACTTCCCATTGTTTACTCTGTTCCATCAAGGTTAAGGCTTCCTCAATAGTTGCCACCAGTTTCGAACTCTTCGCACATGCCTTTGGTAGGCTTAAAGCAAACCATAGGCCACCAATGCCAGTTGTGGCCCTCGTAATTCCACCGTCTCCAAGCAAACTCCATAAGATGGCTTTCCCTGGCACACAACAGGTAAGGCAAGAAACGTCTTAGTCTTCCCTGCCCGACAACCACATATCGGAGGATTAATCTTCTTTTGCTGCAATGATGCTGCGGGCAAGACAGTTGCTGGGAGTAAGAGGCGTTCATCATCTTAGTCGGTCCTGATGTCGTAAGGCTTGGAACCCATATGCATTATGAACTTACTCTCCAGATTCCAACCTTATAGGCAATACTTTGAAGGCGATATCAAGTGAGAAATCCTGTCTGAAACTCGCCGTTAACAACTGCAAGTCCATGGGACCACACCAGCCGGCGACGTATTGTGGTCTCCCAAAAGATTGGAGACTCAGCTGTGGCGAAGATTGTAGAACTTCAATGCCTGCATATCTACACTAAATTACGAAACTTCCCAATTTCTTGTAATTCTTGCCATCGAAGGATTTGGCAGCTGTTAGCAACTGAGACCTTTCCATTCAACTATCTGATGATAAAGAGCAACCGCTCAAACTCATCAAAAGACTATCTTCCCCATAGACCTCGTCAAAGTCGAAGGCAAAACGCATCTGGCAGCATATCTTAAGCTTAACTCACCTTTGGGCCCTTGTGGCAAAGACAAAAAATTGGACGAGCATAAAATTTGCAAAAGTTTCGGTCTAACATTTCTAAGTTCTCTGATACAATTAAATCCAATTGAGAGATCATTCAAGTAATCAATCACATACAAACGAAGATGTACAATAAATCAGCCTGCTTATATCTCATCGTCCTCGAAGATATCTCGTTCAGGGTAGTCCCCAACCTACAGGACAAACACAGAGGAAAAAGTGTCAAAGTTACACCAGAGGATTAATGGAAGAAAGTGTCTCGTTGGAAACAAAGAACAAAAAGAAACCGGCACCAAAAGCATGGTTGCGACCTGAACCCTTCATTTCTTCCATACCTTAACTTTGTCTGGCCTAACCATAGCGCCATGTAACGGGGGACATTCAAAGTAACGAGTCCCTTTCACCCTGAAAGAAAGAGGACAATAATATTACATCAGTATGAACAGAATAAAAACGATTTGAAACCTATACTTACATCTCTCTGAGAACACCACACTGAACATATTCAATGGAATTTACTATAGATGCATCACTTTCCAATAGAAATGTAATCAGGTGCAAAGCAGGGGACTTTGCATTTAGCCTACTGATGAAGGTCAGCAGTAAGATATATGGCAAAGATGAAATCCTCAAACAACTAGTTCGATGTTTCTTTGCTTGTGCCTTGTACCATCCTCATCTCGGGCTTTCAACATTTGATCACAGCTCAAGTATACTATGATTGGAAGTGAATAAGTATTCATTGTGATTTCTAATTCAAGGTGGACATACATGCCATCATGCTTTCCCAGAGGCTCATCGTACTGAACTCCAACCCAGAATCCACGTGCAAGGGACGCTCCTCGACCGACAAATTTGACAACTCCCCTTTTAGCCCCTGGCTCAACTTCACACCTGTCTCCAACCTATTTTGCAAACACAAAAGCAAGTATATGATGGCTTCAGCATATGATATAAGATAAATGATGCCTATTTTTTTCCCTTTATAATTCGTAATCACAACCACCACCAGGGATAACTTTGTAATTGTGTAGTTTGGACAAGAAAGAAGTAATTTCAAAGAAAAACAAAAGATGCCATACGTGCATACATTCAGGTAAACAGCTTTAAAGCAAGGACGATGCATTTTGTCATTCGCAACTTCACGTCTCTGAGAGCTTTAGAACATGGATAAAACTACTAATAATGATGGCATACCTAAGAAATTAAACTAGATAGAACCGACCTTAATGTTTGAACATAGCTCTTCCATGTAATTGTCCGTTATCTGCGGATGGGACAATCCCCGTGAATTTCCCAAACAATTAACCTGTAGGATTTCTACCAAAAAGTAACTGTGGCGCTTTCCGCATGATGAAGAATGGTTACCTTAGGCTCAAAAGTAGATGGATTCTGTGATGCCATACTTTCTTTAAATTTTCTAAATGTTCCTGGAAGATAAATATACACAAAATCTTTAAACACTGGTGATGAAACATATGGAATAGCATGGAGCAAATAATCCCATTGCTAGGTAAACCACGGGGCAGAATGATAACTATCTGATTACTCTCCTTTCTTCTGTCCTCTTTCCCTGTCACAACACAATTTTTCCGACCAGCAAGTAAAATGAAACAGTAGTAAATACAGGATTCTATTGGACAGTACCCATCTATCAGGAATTACCATAGCCTGCATAAGAATATCCTTGTGCTACATTTTAATGTGTCCCTACAATATAGTTATTTGACAATGTCACCATAAGGAGTGAATGCAGCCTTGTGAGCTTTTCATTTAACTGATTCTAACAAAATTCAAGCGATCGGTCCAAAAGCCAAAAGAAAATATCCCACAAGCTAACAGAAGTGATCACCCTAAGCGAAACTCTTTAAACTCGATTAACTTCAAGAATGAAGAGAATTGGCATCCCGCTCAAACATAGAAAATATCATAAACCACCAACAAACCAGTCACCAGTATACAGGGAAACAAGTTGACTCACTGCTGGGAGAATTCAATTGAATGTAAAAAAATAAAACTATTTGTTTCTCCTTTCTCACCTAACTCAACTTGTTGAACTACATATCATATTCTCATAATTATGATGAAGAAGGAGGCAAGAAAAAGCAAGAACAGTTAAAATAAGTGGTACTGACTATGCTGAAGCAACCTTTCAAGAGGAAAGGCATCCTTGATACTCACCATCGAGCTTGTCGTAAGCTTCCTCAGATATCGTGTATTTATTCACTAATGATGTATCTTCAAGCCATCCACCCTTGGTAACAGAAGAGGGATCGAGATCTATAATATGCAGCCGATACCTTTCATCATGAAATACCGAAATCATTACACAGATTAGAAGTGTTTCTGGGGTAAACAGAGGGGACCTAAGGAATTCATGTTCAGAAGTCACGAGGGATCGAGACACATATGATTGTTGCTATTAATTCCACTATTCACCCTTTTATCTACAGGATGGATCGTCATCGCATGCCTCAATTGCAAGAAGAATAGTCATATATTCTGAAGGCCAGGGGACAATGGACCATAGACAACTGCAGAGACTGAGACATCCCAAAGATACATAAAGGAGAAAGAAGACGGTTTACAATTGCATGTGCATTGGAGTTAAATGTGCGGTAAAAGAACCTACAAGGAAGAAAGGGCTTCACTATGATATGAAAACTTCAAAAGTGATCCCAAAAGCAAGACCATGACAACATCCAGCAACTAATGCTATGACAATTGGGCAAGGATAGGTATGCATGTATTGTCATGATAGGTAGGCACTAGGAACTACACTCTTAACAATCACCGTCCACTTATTATTCCACAAGTTGGATTCAAGAATACCCGTGTATATCCATCCCCTAACAAACATTCGAAAGAGCACAATCTACCTAGAACTTACTCATTTCCCACAATACACCAGATCTATCTAGCACCACATTCACTGGAACGATCCGAGAGCTAAATCGGTAATCAACACTAACCCATCAAACGGTGAATAGAAACCGAGCGGCCTGGAGCCATCATCCAAACTACAAACTCTAGATCCCGCATCGTCGTACAGCTCCAGCGACATCGACTCTACGGACGTCCCGCATTTCTTCCACAGTTTCTCCTTAACCGATTCCACCGTCGTCTGCCGCAAACCGAAAAAAGACACCAACCCGCCCAAACAACAGGTGCCCAGAAACGGATCATAAGAGAACCATCAAACCCAGAACAAGAATCCGTATCCAAATCCGGTTAGCACGCAAAGTTCGCATCTTTTCCGTCAAATAAAACCTGAAGGGAGAAGCGGAGGTCGGTGGAGAGAGTCTTGAGGTTGGAATGGGTGACTCGTAGGAGGACGGATTCATCCACCGGGACTTTCTGTAACGGATTCGACATCCTCGGACTGATCCAAACTCCTCGGCGGATCTCCGACCGGACTGCGGCTGCGACGGCCTCCTTTCTTATACTTTGTCCGGGTGGAAATGAATAAAAGCGTCAGCTCAAAAAGTTAAATTATTTTTCTTCTTCTTTTTTAGCTTAAAAATACAAAGAATATCAATGATGAAATGAATATTAGGTGGGTTTCAATTTAGGCCCAAACTTAGGAATTACAATTTGCTCACGACATGAATAATAATCAGCCTCTACATGTCATTGAATCCCAGTCTTACAATATATCCTTCTAGGAACAATCTGTGCTTGAGTTTCTTTCATGGTTTTTTTTTTTGTCTCTTTTCTTCCTTTTCCAACAAATTGGCTTCAACTTTTGTCGTTTCAAAACCAAGGTCATTTTGTTCATCTCTCATAAGTTCATTGTTCATCCCTGGTGGTTTTGCCGAAAAAGGCATCATTTTCTAGGGGTTGATGCTATGTTCGCTGTGTGTTTAGGACAACAAACGGAAGGCTATCGCATCATCAAAGACGTGTAACGCTCAGACCACGGCGGCGATGTCTGCGTATCTCGGCCTGGTCCTGTCGGGCGACAGTGCCACCTCGTCCATCGCCTTCCTCTTCGTGGTATTGTTGTTACTCAACAACTGCTGTTGCTGGTGATGTTGTTGGGAGGCTTCTGGTTCGATTTCAGTTTCTCGTCTTTCTCCTCCTCGCTCTTCAACGACCTCTTCCCGTCGTGTCCTATCCTTGAGTTTGGTTTTCATCATGTGGGGCTTGAGCCTACTGAGATCTGACTGCCTCACCGGCTTCAGGAAAAATTCCTCCGCCCCTTCTTCTAAGCATCTGCTCCCAATCAAAGAAATTCAGGTCCCCATCCGAAAAATCACTAACCTCAAGCCTTTTATAATTCGCCAAAAACAAGGGAAGAAAAGTTCAATCCACCTGCTTATCCTTGAAGGTACGTTCTCGGAGGACATTATTACGACCGGGATGTTCCTCAGAGACGAGGATTCCTGCAAAACCACAAGGAACAGAAATCCCAATCCTCAGATCTCAAGCCAAAATCACAACACAAATCTTTTTGGGCAAGGAATATGTTAGCTTGCTATAAACAGAAACGAGTTGGGAAAGGTTGGGTGTTTGTCAAATCTAAGATCCAATGAAATGGAACTGGACATTTTCTGGCGGTAGAAAATGAGAAAGATTATAGATTCCTAAAGCTAAGTGGGCATGGGAAAAAGAAAAAGGACCAGACTTTCTTCTTTTTCTTCTTCTTTTTTCTCAACTCTGGTGCCAAGATTTGGGAATCTCAAAATTGACATCAATCCCAACACTACCCTAAAAAGTCATCACCTAATCACGATTTTCCCTCAAATGGACAAATCCAATCAACACATTCTTCCATTACAAATCGCAATTCCAAAAATCAAGGGCAAAGACAAATACACTCCGAGAGGATGGGGGAGGGGGGCTTACCTTAATTTTCTTGAGCAAGTCATATCCAGTCATTCCAGGCATGCAGTAATCCGTTATTACAAGATCCACTTCCACCACCTGCAATTTGGGAATTTGTAAATTACGTGACAATCCCATAAAGCCAAAAAAAAAAAAGCGACTGCTTCTTACAAGGATCATTACCTGGTGATTGCCTTCCAAGGAGGACACGGATGGTGAAGAATCTGGGCTACTGCTATCGTCCTCGTGAACTCCCAGGAACTCTAGGGCCTTGCTCCCGGAATCAACCGTCGTCACTGTCAACCGATTCCCACAATCTCAATCCCACCCAACAAAAAAAAAACCCGGACCCAAAGCCGGTCGATTAATGGGTTTTCCAATTTTCTCAATTACCTTGGTAGGAGGACGTCCTGAGGAGCCTCTCTATGAGTTTCCTGTCAAGGAGGCTGTCATCAACCGCTAGGACATGGAACTCCGGCCCCTCTGTCATCACCATTCCTTACAACAACCTCTGTAATAACAGCAGCACCAAACAAACGCCGAAGTCCCCCTAGTTAAGGAATATCTCCGATGGAATCCAATTGAACGGAGGACGAAGAAGAGAGGAGAGGAGGGAATGGAGAGGAAATGGGTGGGAGGAAAACAAAGAAAGGTTCTTTTGTATTGACAAACAACAAACAAAAAATTAAAAATTGAAAATTGAAAAATAAAAAGGAAGGAAGGAAGAAAAAGGAAGAGTGAGGTGAGAGACCCCACCAAAGAAACACAAAATCCACACACCCAACAAAAGCAAGATCTGACCCAGATTTCCTCCTTCCCCCCAAAAGAAGATCTTCCAAAGCTGCCCCTCCCCTCCCTTTCAATTCCCCTTTGTAATAAATATGTTTGGGAGAACCACCTAGACCAAATCACCAAATCCATGTACAGCTAAGCCAAATCCCCACCCCCTCCACCCCCCCAAATACACCATATATCTTAAACTACATAACATATACTATTTGCTTCTCCTGGACCAATTAGTGAATTAAAAAAAAGGGGTGGTGGTCATCCTTGTACAATGAATGAATCAAGTCCCCCCCCCCCCCCCCCACCCCACCATTAGTTAAATCCCATGCAACCTCGTCCCACATAAACATAGACTTTCGGAGTAATCTTTGTCAAGACTGAGATGACAATATTTTTGTTATACGGCGGTGGTTGGTCTGAACAGGGGATTTGGGTTTAAAGTCAAGTCTTTCTGAAGTTTTTTTTTTTTTAGTATGAAAGCAGAAGCCAAAGGAGGAGGAGGAGGAGGTGGTGGTGGTGGTGGGTCCATCCAAATCCTCTCAAAAGATTCGCATGATGTAAGAAAGAGATGCCCCTTTTTTGAAAAACTCGGGGGGAGATCCACAAGAGAGAGGTGGGTCACCGACACGTGGCGACTACGGCTGGAAATTTTCTCACCCGAAAAAACGATAATAATTTTTTTAAAAAAATGTCGCGAATTCGATCTGGGGGAGGGTACCGTCGAGATTTTCAGTACGAGAGTACTACTGATGGACGATTTTTGGGAGAAAACAGAAATACTGGGTGGAGGGAGGGGAGGAGATGGGAAATGAAGAAAAGAAAGGAAGATTCCCCGACACGTAAGGAGGGGGAGGGGGGGACGGACTTCCTTTGTCACGTAATAAAAACGTCTACCACAACACTCTGTAAGGAAATCTTATCTCGGGTAGGGACCCGAATATTTTGTTGCCCCCATCCATCTACCTTTAGCACGAGTTGGTGGATGGATGGATTTGGTCCGACCCTATGATGCTTTTCTGTTTCGTAATCAATCATATATATAGATGATTGGATTCTTCTTCGGGGGAGGAACTTGTCTGGGAATATCTTTTTTTGGGTGAAATTTTTACTGTGATTTTAAATAAATGTGATCCGTGTGGGGGTTATTATGGGTCTGAGGGTCACATCCCCCCGTCATGTTACGTGCTCGTCCCGCTGATCGTATTTTTTGTTTGGTTATTTTTAATCGCGGGATGGTTGTTTCGTTAGGTAATTTTGAGAATTTTGTTTCTAATTATCGATGGTCTCTAACAATAAGATATGGAGTTTTGAAATTTGTTACCTAAAGTTGCGAAATCGGGGGCCGATTTCAATTATGAAGGAAATCGACTTTTATAAGATCGATTTTATAATCCTTAAACCGAAGTCGGCCTTTATTAAGACCGATTTCTGAACATTTAAACAAAAAAAAAGAAAAAAGTTTCACTAAAGTCGACTTTACAAAGAGCGACATTCATGACCAGTAGTGAAAGAAGGTCGGCTTTACAAAGGTCGACTTTAGTGGGACGATTTTTTTTTACTAAGTCCCGACAAAAAGGCCGACTTCATGTGTCTGGGACGATTCACATGAAGTCGGTCTTTGTAAGGCCGACTTTGGTTTGACAACGAAGAAATCGACATTACAAATGCCGACTTCCTTCATGATCGAAGTCGGCCTTTGTAAGACCGATTTCGCTACCTTAGTCGATAAATTTCGAAAATTGCGACCTTAATTGACAAAATAATTTCCAGACCAACATTATTTAGTATAAAATTTAGATAAGCGGTAACGGTCAATTTTTGCCGTGATAAGAGTGGGAGTCGTCAATGCTGCTATACTACGTTTTAATTGTGCCGTTGGTTTTGTAGTTATTCGTTCATTACACCTTCAGATATTTATTACACATATAAATGTTTTGAAGTTCATATATATATATATATATGTACGAAAAAGTTAGATTGTGTTAATTGATTTTTTTAAAAAATGATTTTTCTTAAATTTGAGTTTAGAATTCTTTAAAAAAGCGAAATAATAATCTAAGTGTCATGAAAAATGGCAAGGAAAACCTTTTCCATGGAAGGTGTATAGTTTGGGGTGAAATTTCGTAAACTGGACGAGCACGATCCGTAATTATAGTATATGGGTAGGGTATTAACGAGTTAATATCGTTATCGGGTTAACCTATTAGGGATTATATATCAGCTAATAGGATACCGTTCATGTATGTTAAACACAATACGCATTATATCCGTTTTAAAAATATTAATTGTAAAAGAGCAATGGACAGACAATATATCGTGTGGTGTCATCCAGACTTGAATAGTAGGGATCCATTCACCCATTTTGCCAGCCATGTCGAACATATACTCAATCTCAACACGAAAAACAAGGCCTAGTTAATAATTATATCTTGTATTATACCCATTTTTCCGATCTATCCCGTCGTTTGAAACGTATCGTATAGTAACCCCAACTTAAGACGTTACTTCGACGTTATCATCGGTTAGGTCCCATCTTGACGGAGTCCGACGTGTCGCACACGTGGCTCTGACGCCGTTAAAATATAACGGCCAAATTAGCAAATATATCATGTACTATACCCCATTTTTTCGATCTATCCCGTCGTTTGAAACGTATCGTACAGTAACCCTAACTTAAGACGTTACTTCGACGTTATCCTCCGACGTTAAGTCGGTTCTTGTCGGCGGGCCCACGCTCCGTGTTGCTAAGGCCTGCGAGGCATTCATGGAATTGGTTGACGCCAGTGGTTACCCTGTGGCAATAATGTCTTCTGCCAAAGGACTCGTCTGTGAACAACACCCTCAATTCATTGGGACCTACTGGGGAGAAGTTCGCACTGCTTTCTCCTCGAGAAGGAGAAGACGATTATTGTCCATCCAGACAGGGTGGTCGTGGCTAACGGCCCTACTTTCGGATGTGTCCTTATGAAGGATTTTCTCAGCTCCCTTGCTAAGAAGATCAATTTCAATGGTACTGCCCATGAAAACCATCGCCGCATATACATTCCCGATGGCGAAATTGACAGTCGGGGGTTTATTTAATTCTTTCCTTAAAAGGTTTAGGGGCTCGAGCTAATTTTGGACTATGTGAATCTTTTATATTTTTGGCTTAATTAGCAATTCTATCCTGTACTTTTTCTATTTTTTTCCGATCTATCCTATCGTTCGGCTAACGGTGATTTTTAACGCCGTCAGAGCCACGTGTGCGACACGTCGAACTCCGTCAAGATGGGACCTAACGGAGAATAACGTCGAAGTCGTCTTAAGTTGGGGTTACTGTACGATACGTTTCAAACGACGAAATAGATCGGAAAAATTGGGTATAGTACAGAATATAATTGCTAATTAGACCCAAAAAACAATGTCGAGGAGGGAATTACTTCATAATGGTAAGTCCGAAATTTAGTCAACTCGGCGCAAAATGAATGAGAGCCCAACCATTTATTACCTATACCCTCACATATCTGATCCCAAAGATCAAATCAACGCATACGAGGAATATTTACATTCTGAAATACACTTTCTTTTTTTTTTTTCTTGTTAAGTCGAAGTGGGGTGGGATGGAAGCAGAATCCAATCCGACCCAACCCAACAACCCGACAAATTCCAATCCCACAACAGCAATAACAACAAACAATAAAGGAAGAAGATAAGATTTTACGTTAAAAAGACGATATCCCCCACCCGAATCAATCTGATATGATCACGACTAACATGGATTGTCCACCACCCCCTCCTTTTCTTCTCCTCATCATTCCGTCCTTCCCACCCCATCAACATGTCGACCAAACCCCCCCACCCCCCCCCCCCCCCCCGGTAGCATACAAAAGAAACGGTGCGTTTTCCTGGGTCGGAATCAGATTTATTATATTGTTTGACTTTGCATTAGGAAGGAAAAGAAAAAGAAAACATGTGTGACACGTCAAGTGATTCTTCCTAAACATGTGACCGGATCGGATATGGCGGGCTATGTCCCCCTTGGACTACAGAACAAAAACCAAAAAAATATTCAACCACAAAAGAAAAAACGAAAGATTTTATGCATATGCCTCCCCCCTCCCCCTCCTGCCCCGGGCGGCCTGATTCGGACAACCCAGACAACCACATCCCCCAAGATACGCAATCGTCAAAGGAGGAGATTATCATGACTAAAGCAAGATATTGTTCAATTTCAAAATTTTTTAAAAAAAAAAGTGTCCCCACTATCAGATTACGACCCCTCTTATTTCCTCCTTTTCCATTCCTTGGGATGATATAATAAAAGATTCGGAATGATGGTGGGGGTTTGGGATTTAGGAAATTTCTAGTCAAATTGGACCCCCCCCCCCTCCCCCCCCATCACTCACCTTTGCTTCCATTTCGTGTTTGTATTATAAATAACAGGTAATACCGTGTCTCTACAACCACTCACACCCCGTGATCCTTATCCCCCCAGACAGAGAAATTAATATTATGATATGAAAGGTCAAAATGGAAGGCCGCAATTATTCCCGGACTAAGAAGCTCCTCATAAATTCAAGCACAATACTGAAATTGAGGATGGCCGCGTGTCCAGGGTTACCTGGGTTTGTCCTGGAATATCACGGGGAGAGGATCAAATGAACTTCCAGTGCCTGCGTAAGCCGTCGCAGATCATGTTTACGCAGCACGCGGCGCTCAAGGGATAGTTGGAAACTGCGAATTCAGAGGAGTAAAGGAAAAGATTGAGCGACTCTTTGTCTGCAGTCATGCCAACACCAGAACCAACATTCCGACCGTGACGAATATGAGAGCTACGGGTTTACGAGAAAAAATAAATCCCGGTATGACTTTGTTATAACATATTAGATAATCGAAATCCAGAATGATTCTCTCGGGCGGACTAGGGAATTAAAAGGCTGGTATTCCCCCGGCCTATGTCAGCAGCTGGATCACTAATGTGAATGGCTTGGAATGATTCATGTAACACCATACCTCTTTAAATATGACATTTCGACAAGCATGGACTTAAGGGACTAATTAACAAATAAGAAACAACTCCAAGCCAATGAAAGTCAGACATTGACTTACTTGCAATCAAATCATCAGTATATTCTGGCTCGATTTTCCCATGGGCCATCGCACCAACCTGAATGATGGAAACAATATTAGTCCCTTCAACAGACACCTGACACATAACGAGTTCATGAAAGATATTCAATCATACCACAAAGGCAAGCGGCGTCTCGTCACTGACAGAAGCAACATAGTCATGGACCTCAACTAAGTTTTCTGAGCTATAAGAGAAGCCTGTCAAACGACAGAATCACATCAAACTCAGTGGATAGAACAGAAAAAAAAAAGGAAGGAGACGAAATTTTCAAAATGAAGCCCTCACCTATCCTTCGAGCATTAACTGGAAAATACTGGGTCACTGGGTTTTTTATTACCCGCAACAGCTTCTCTCGTTTCCCTGATGCGTTTATGCTTAATTTTTGCAGCAATTGCACTGCAGTAGGAAAACAAGTTCAGTTAACACCACATTGGTGATGAAACAAGATCATCACTCTAAACCAAACTAGCTGGATAATGACCAATCAAAAGAAGTGGCGGAATCAACGTACACATGATGCCCGAGAAACGCTTGTAAGTTCTAGGAATCCGGACATGAGGTTTAACTTCAAAAAGCACCCCCTTCTCAGTTCTGACATACACAGCTCGCACTTTTCCAGCCTTGTTAAGGGGGCTGTCGAGAATTGCCAAGAGAGCCTGAATGAAAACACCCGACCAGACGAAGGACTCGGATTATGAAATTCATGAGGCAGAGGAAAAACAAAGAAGAAAACACTGGCACGAACAGCACTTAGTCCATTACATTAGGCATCAACACTGTTCCAAAACTAATCCTCAACATCTAGCCCAAGAATTGCACCAAACAGATGAGAATCCAGAGGGAATGAAGTAAATTGAACCTGATGAATGATATCGGGCCTGTAATCAGCAGGATTCCTGCCGTTCTTCTTCAGGAAGTTTGCATGATCGTCCGAATTCAGTATTTGATAAGTCTGCATAAGCAACAAGCGCAGGACAGACGCTCAAGATAAATTAGAAGGAAACATCATCCACGGAGCAACATGCGGTCAAGCATTGAGACCTTTCCAACTTTGGCGACCTCCAAGGACGCTCTTTCCAGGACGAAAGTGATTCCTGTCCGTTTTTCACCACCACCCTGGGATGGAATTATCGGTATCCCTTCCAGAGCCTCCTCGGCCTTAGTCTCGTCTTCCTGCCGCGACTGCTCCCCGTCCCCCGACGCCCAACCTCTATCCTCGTCTAACTTCAGCTCCTTCCTCTCCGAGTGCCCCCCTTCCTCTCCGGAATCAGCGTCGTACTTCTCCTCGTGCTTTCTCTTCCTACCCTTAACCGCGAAAGGCCTCCCCATCGCTCGACCGCCCGCAGAATATTCACCTTCCCGAAGACGATTGTAAAAGCCGAGGGTTACCCTACAGAAGCTAGTGTTGAGGATGATGCCGGCGGTGGTCGGAAGCAGAGGGAGGTGGGGATGGGGTTAGGGTTCCGGGGTTTCAGGCTTTAGGGGGATAATTTGGGGATTTTCCCAGATAGGACATATGGGCCTGGGCTTCCTGAGTTATTAGTGGACCAATTACAGTTTAGCCCACTAATAACGCCTCACATAAGCCCAATACTTAAACTTGAGGGGGATTGGTTTAAAAAAAGTTAGTAAATTGCATCATGTTGGTAAATTAGTAACAGCATCTTCGCTTCGGTATAACTCTACTAAGATACAATCAATTTTCTCAAAAGTATCTGGAAAGGATTTGACTTATTGACACAAGTCCGCCGCCGCTCCTTTCTTTTCTTTTTTTTTTCCCTCAAAATGGAAGTATTAACTGAGTATTACCTTCCATTAGTTTAATCTCGTTTAATATCCAGTATTTTGTTTAACCTCGTCAGGCAAATCCATCCAAAAAGTTTCGAACCAAACTCTTTAAACGAATCATTCGGAGATAGAGTTAAAGTTTGTCGACTGTTCGCACTGAAAATGATCGCTGGACAAATTAGATTCAAACACGTCGAAAATCTCTCACACTATGAGCAACCGGTACTCGGAGGTTTGTTGTTGGTCGCCCTATGAATGAAGAAAGTGGGGAGAAGGCAGCGGACATACATCCTTAAGCGGAAGACAATGCCTTCAGAAGAAGGCAGGAGGAGCACAAGATCGCAAGAACGCAAGTTCCGTAGAGAGATGTGTACAATGCCTAAAAACAACTATTTTATACTAGGCTAGACCTATGCATATAGGAAAATGAAATATTATATATATATATGACCCTCCTGTTGCAAGTCTTCATGGAATATCTCATTTCCATTTGAGCAATCTTGGCAATAATTTACTTCTATGTCTTGAGACCGTCAGCCACTGATCGACTAGATCGCTTACTAGCCTTCGCCGCTCATTTCCCCGCTCGTCCAGTTGACTGTCGCTTCATCACCTCGTTGACCCTCGTCGCCTAGTAGCCCCGTCGCTTGGTAACCGCTTCGCTCGCAAGTCTTCGTCTAGTGTGTTTCTCGTACTTCGGGCCTGCATTATGGACTGTTGATCCACAAGTGGCACCAAGATCTGTGGCCCAAAATTTCTGTTGCTAAACATGTAAGCCCCATCGAAGACAGACGAATCCGTCTCACCTTGAAAAGGAACAAATAATCATTCCCTTGCACACTGTCCGGGCAAGCATTAATCTGCATGAGGATATGGCAGGGGCAGAGGGTCGGAAATATTCATGTAACTTGCTTGCCCGGAGGAAATACTAATGGATGTAGACCCCCATATTAATATAAACGCGTTATCGTTCTAAAAATTTTGTTTAATTGAAAATAACAATAATATACACAAATCCCAAATTTAACACACCTAAAAAAACATTGTGCGTGGCCGAATACAATCCGCATTTACATATATATTTGCAGCCTTGACCCGGCATTTATAACACCCACCCCCTAATCCCCTTGAACATTAATAAACACATCCGGATTCATTCGAGATGTAACTCCCAGCCTCCTTACAAAGGCAGTGAATATCATCATAATTTATGACACATCAAAAGAAAGCCCACGTTCATTGAATCCATTAAATACACATACATGTCTCACGTATAAATATCATCTTCTCCCTCCTCCGGCACCTACCAACTTTGAAATCTTCCCTTTTGATGTTACCGACGACTACCACGTCACCCTGCGATGACGGCCTTCCACCGTACGAAGGACGCGGTTCCGGAGAGACGTATCCGGGAAGACAATGGGCCGTTAGGGAGGTTCTTCGGCACCAGATCCGTCGCGGTCATGGTCATCCTTACCGTCTCCCTCATCGTGCTCCCGGCAGTTCTCCCTCCCTTCCCCCCTCCCCCCGCCATGTTGCTGCTGGTCCCCGTGCTTATAATGGCGTTCCTTGTACTCGTCGCCTTATCGACGAGACGGGTACCCAGTTTCACGGCCTTCGCAGCTCCCGTCTGAGGCCCTCCATGGATACTCCACACTGGTGAGGCGTGGCAAGCACCCAACGTGCAGGGAGCGAGGAAAGAGATGGGCGAAAACTGGGGTTGTCCATGTCGCTCGGTCGTCGAAAGCAATCTAAATGGGATTAATGATGGATGGATGGATGACGCTGTTTACATTCCATTCGATTCCATTTCTAGGGTTGGGAATATTGGTTTTAATCTAAATGGGGATTAAGCTAGTAGTACTAACATTACGACATTGTTGATGTAAATATGGATGATGATGGTCGAGATGATTTTAAGTCGGGGACGACAAGACCCAAGATGTCATTAATTTTCAAAAACAATGGTGGTCGGGTGGGTATGAAAAATCAAAGTAAGTGGGGTGGGTTCAATGAATCCTAGCATACCCAAAACCAGCCAACATAATCAGACTTTGGCGCCCCCCCTGTTGGGACAACTTTTGGCAGACAATGGACGCGGATGTTATGAGTTTTAATAACGAGCGAGAAGGGTCGTTGCATGTTTTGTTTTTCTTCTTGTGGAAAATTGCATCGCAGAGGTGGAGTTGGACAGATGAGTGGAGGATGACAGTGGGGATCCGACATTTTGGACCCATCAAGGTTAACTCCCAAAGTTTGTTGTACGAGGAGGAGGAGGAGGATGGCATCAATGTCAAGAGGCAAAAGTGTGTTCTTGACTGTCTGTCTCAACTCACCGAAAAACAAAATATCCCGAAGCACCTCAAAAGACGGGAAATCAAATATTGAAAGGGTTGAGGAAACTTTGAAATAGACTAACATAATCGATGGATTTTACCTGGTTTATAATCTATAAAGGTACGAAACGAAAACCAACAACGACCGGCGGTTTCAGGGGTTGCTGCTGCTGATGATGAATGACTCAAAGACAGATTACGTCCGTCCCCCTCATTTCCTTCTCCTCCTCCTCCATCCATCCATTATAATCCCGTGCTCATCTTGGCTTTCCTCGTCCTGCTCGCCTTCTCGCCCCGTCCGATCCCCGACCTCATCGTCATCGCTCCAGTCTGAAGGTCCGGAGGAGTTGCCGTGATAATAAAACATCTCGAGGTGAACGATCCCCGCTTTCGTTCTAGATCAGGATCCGTACATGGGGGTAGGCAGGGGTACGTTGATACAAGCCAGAGAAGTTTCCGACGGTCGTCTTTCATTGGGGGGGGGGGTGTGTGTTCTGACTTAGTAGGCCATTATGTCTGCCAGACAGAAATTTCCAAGGCAACCCCCGGACAGTGTGTGTCCTGGCTTTTATTGTCGTGGGCCCATTTACTTTCTTGGCTTGAGGCCCATTATGGAATCAGCTCGACGGAGTATTGGCGACTGGGGACAGTGTGAGGAGCAGCACGCTCCCTTGTCGTGGAAGAGGCGACCACTTCTCCCAACTCCCCGAGCTCTCAGTTCTCTTTGGCTTGCGTGGCCGAGCCCCGGTTCCAAAATGACACTGCGGGGTGATGTATGAGGTTGCAAAATGAGGCAGAAGGATAAGCCTAAAACGAGTTCAAAATGCCAAATACAAAGGTACCACTAGCAAATGGTATGAAAGTAAAATTTTTAAGCACACAATAAGACGAGGGCTTCTTAGTTACTCTCTCAATCAAGCAAATCAGTGACGGCAGACTTCTTAAAAGGGTCTATGAGAGCCAGCTGCCCATCCATGGCTTTGCTTATGACAATGCCGTCCGCCCTCAACCGGTCCCTAAATCCGTAAGCCGGAACCTTTCCCTTGATATATGCTTGAATCAGGGACTGGTACGGACGGCTCCTAGAGGTGTACCCCATCTGTCTCAGCCGATGCAAGGTCTTCTCTGCATTATGGACATCCCCCTTCTTGGCATACTGTTCCAGGAGAGTCATGTATGAACTGAACAGAGGCTTCCTCTGGTTCTTCTGTGACGCCTTCTGCAGAATGGAGTCCGCCTTTTCGACTTCGCCTGCTTCGACGTAGAGCTTCACGAGCGAGTCCCAGGTAGTTGGACCGATGTGACATCCACTCTCGGCCATCTGCTTCACGACTTCCTTCCCCTTAGCCAGCATCTTATTGCTAGCATACACCCTCAACAGCGACGCGTAATGTCTCGACGTAAGTTTAACCGATCTCGATAACACCTCAAAAGCGGCCTCAGCAGCATCAAGATTCTTTAACTTGAGCCACGCTTCTATTGCAGCGATAGTATCAGAAACACGTGGGCTCACTTTGCATGCCTTCCAAAGCCGCTCAACTTCTTCACTCTCTCCTAGGTCAGCATAAAGAGGAAGTAGTACAGGGACAGTCCATCGATTTTGTTCCAATTCATCACCTTCGATCTTCTTCAGAACTGACTTCGCTTTGTCCTTCTTCCCGGCAGCCACGTAGTGCCTAGCAAGTAAACATTCTATGCTTTTGTCTGGTTCAACGCCCTCAGCTTGCATAGTCTCAAGAATTTTCTCCATCCCCGGAATGTCCTTCACCTTCCCTTTGGTGTCTATTAAAAGTTTGTATGTGAACAAAGTTGGCTTCACATTCTCTTTCTCCATTAGCAATAACACATCCGCTATTTTCCTCTTATCGAGTCTCTTGTAGAGTATAAGCAACTGGTTGCAAGCAAATGCTGTCAATGGGAACTGATTCCTCATTCTGTTGAAAGTGTCCTCTGCTTTTTTGACATTGCTGACAGCTACATAATTTGCCAACAGGCTTCGATAGACAACCTCCCCTCGAAAGGACTCGGGAATCTGACTTACGTAGCCTTCAGCCTTTTGTGGTCCGCGTACCTTAGCAATCAAATCAACCCGAGATGCATAGTGTCTTTCAGTAAAGTCGGTCTCTCTGGATTTCTCCCACCACTCTGACAACTGCAACAAGGTAAAGAAGAACTCAACAATAGACACGACGAATTTTCTGGAAGTTAATATGGCAAAAGAAAAGACCAAGAATCCCAGATCATAACTAGCTTTTGACACAAAAAGGTAACTCTATGAGTAATTTTATCAATAAAAGAAAGTATCTACAAGCCTTTGAGAGATCATACAAGAAAGCAACAGTAATCATTTTTCATTAAAACTATTCTGAGACGACCTCACTTTTAGAATTACACTATCCAATCAATTCCACTAACAAGAGCAGCAAGACAAGCCAAAACATGGCCTACGAAATCATCATCTGAGCATGAACAAGTTGAAACCCAAGGAAATTGAAAAAGGAAAAGTTTTTCTCAAAAAATCACCTGCAGTCCCTTGATGTACATCTTTCGCTGACGAAGGTTCAACATGGCCATTGCAATCTCCTTTTCATCCAATTCTTTCCCTTCCTCGATCCACTTTTCCATGACATGCTGAATTGAGCTACCTTGAGCAGAAGAAATGGCCTTGAACAAATTTGAAACGGATTTCTTTGATTGTTTCTTCTCCGTGGAATCAGCTTCATGCTCAGATAGATCAAGGTCATCGCGGGAGGCTTTTCCAACATCCACATCGTCAGATAGCTCTGACTCACACTCCAAATCACCGTCATCATCTTCCCCTGCAGGGGTCTCCTCGATGGCCACAGTACTCACAGGTTCCTCCAATTCGGAGAATGCATCCTCTTCCCCGTCATTCGTTGCACCAGCTTGGGTAGAGAGGCTGTGACAGCGCGACGATATAACATAAATAGTTCTAGCTCCATGGTAATAGCTCCCAGAAGGCGCAAGTGTCACCGCCGGTGCTCTTGGTGGTATTAAGAGACCAGAAACCTCATTAGTTCCACCACCAATCTCCAAAGTACTTTGTGCACAAGTGGACCGCAAAACTCTGATGCTAAAACTGACATTTTTTACAAAACAAGCACAGAAACACCCGATGTAAGCGTACCAAACAAGTGAATAAACAAGACCAACATCTGAAGGGATCGGTTCAATGCTAATTCCAAAATCCAAAAAGGAAAACCGTCATAGATCCTGAAAGCAGATCTGCTGCCCGATTCATTATCCAACAACAGAAATCGATTATTCCGACATTCAACGGTCAGCAGCAATCAATCACAAACCGAAACGAGAGAAAACAACGCAAAACCCGGAAAAAGCTCGACGAAATGCCTCACCCGCGGGGAACTAACTAACTAACTAACGAACGAACAACAGAGGAGAAACCGGAATAAGTCAGGACCGGGAAAACCACAACACCACCAAGAAAATGAGATCACGGCTGGTAATGCTCAACCCACAAACAAAACTAGAGAAATGGCCTCGGCAATTGCAGAAAAAAAAGAGAGAAAAACACCGAAAAGACTCTGATTCTGGACTGGTGGAAGTCGGGGGGTGGGAGGGAGGGAGTTACTTGAGGGGGCGAGAAGCTCTCTGAATCGCCCACATATTTTGATGGGTCGGGATCAAAATCGGAACTTTTTTGAAGGGTTGTGGGAATGATAGGAGGAGGCGTTTGATCCTGTGGTGGGATAAACCCTAATCCGCACCACTTCAGCACTATCTTGGGTAAACCCCCCCTTCCCACGACCAAACACTAAAACCCTACTCTTCTCTTCTCCTTTTCTTTTTATTTGTTTATTTTTTCTCTCCAAAAAAAAATAATCAAAAATTTTATTTATAGAATTATTTACTTATTATATAATCAATGCGTCGATCCCTTTATATCTAGATATAATTTCAACTAGGCCAGTCATTTTAAGCCTAAAACAATCTTTGTATATTTCAGAATCAAACAAGATTAATTTTGATCTTGTTTCTACATGTATTTGAGTCAATGACATTGTAAAAATTGTTACGAAAGTTTGAAGTTGAAATTCCATTTACTTTTTAAATTCTGGGATGATGTTTAAAAAAACATTAAAAAAATTGAACACATTTTTAATCTAAAATACTTAAAAGATGTAATCTTAAAAAAGGGTTTAATATATTGAAATTAAATGATAGAGTCATTTCGGTATAAATATTTGATGATTGGCCGTCCGTTTTAGGAGGTTTGTCTATAATTCCACCTCCACCCGGGCAAGTGCTGCCTCCGGGATCACACGCTTTGCAAATATTTTCAACGGGAACGTGGAATAGATTGTATTTATAAAGTAACCCTCACCAACTCGGGGATTGACATCAAGGATCCATATTAGACGAACAAATAATCTGCTTTTAATGACGAAAAATATTATGTATTATTTAAGTGTATAGAAAAACATGTCGTATAGAAGCTGATCTCTGTTACATGAGCCACGATCAAAGAATTCGACAGTATGTTGTCCGAAGATGGGGGCGATACAAGAATGACATCAACATCATTTGGATTCCTTGATTACGAAGTGGCGACGTAGTCACTGATTAGAATTAAATTTAGAAAAAATAAAATAAAATGAGAGAAACAAGCTCACATCCTGTAACTCAAGTCAAGAGATTGTTGATCCCCTACATGGACTTCGAGATGTAGTTTCTGTACAGGGCTCCTGATCACGGAGCAACAATCGTGACGACGAGAAACGAACACCCATGTAATTTAAAACTCAAATAGTTGGAAAAGAAGAGGACAGACAATCAGCATACTCAACATATCGGGTTGCTGCTCCTGGCATTGGCTGGTTGGAAAGAAAGATGGTAGGAGACTATATTGACCAGAAGATTGTCGGGGGGATCATCGGTCGGATAAGCATGATCAGACCCTTGTTCGAGGGAGTCCCGGGCATGACTTCTACAATCCCACTCGCAATATCAGGCTGGGTTTGCTTGTCTGCATTTATGCTTTGATTTTAAACCTTCTGAATTGTCCTGGATGAGACTCCGTGGAGGAGTCTGATGAACCCGAAGAAGCTTAGCTTTCCATCTGAATGTCTTATCCAGTCCTGAAGAACAACGTGCACTGATACCGAAGTGCTAAGCCCAAGTTCCTGCACGGGAAGAGAAATGGCTCGAGCATATGATGTATATAACTTGGCCACAATAATATATTCATTTTCCGGAATGGGTAGTGAGGAGAGGTGGGGGAGAGAGATTACGGATGCTAGTTCTTCGATCATAATAGGCCTGTTCCCGTGCTTCTCGAAAAGCTCAAAGCCCCTCCTTGCATGTTCTTCCCAGGTTGCCATGCCCTCCAGCTGATGCACGCTAATAGCAGCCGCGCAGAATTCTTCAAAATCAAATCTTCCATACTGAAATGTACTAACCTGGGGAGAAAACAACAAATTCAAGCATGTGGAACATCAGTCACGCCAATGCGAGCAACAAGAATCATGAAAAGAAAAGCGACGTTAGAAAGCTGAACCATGTGGGCAAAATCAAGGATCCTCGAATGCTTCATAGCATCAGTGGCATACTTCAAAACTGCCTGCTCAACCCAAACCATATTAAAACATTTTTGTCGTGAAGCCCAAAAAAGTCACGGAGATTAGGAGACTAACCAACTTAAAATTTTGCATGGAGATATAGCCACTTTTGTTTGGACCCATCATGGAAAATTGTTCCTTGAGGTATGCCAGTTGAGACACGGTCAATGTCTTTGCAAGAGCCTGTCAAAATTTGCAACAAACAGTAGTAAGCAACCTCAAATCAACTTGTCACGTGACATTCGGTGTGAAGAAGACTTGGCAAAAGTACTTACTTGCAAAGCGGCCTTCCTTAAGTTAGAGGACCGTATATATGCTTTCACAAGCCTGTATACTATCAAATCTAGCGGTGTCTTGACATCATGGTGACCAGCCAGCCAAGGATGACCTGATTAAAGATATCCGAACAGAAAGGTCAATAAAGGTACAATTGAGTGCTAGGAAAATAAATTGCCGCCAGATTCTTACAATCAATATGTGGCTAGTCCATAATTAGACGAGTTTACTTACATAGAGCCTGTGCAGCAGTTGGTCTCTTTCTGTAGTCCTTGTTCAGCAATCTCTTCACAAAGTTTATAGCCTCTGGAGATAACGAGGGCCAAGGGCTTTCATCGAAACTCGGATCAGCCTTGAGGACCGCCCGGAATATTCCAGATTCGGTCCTGGCCCAGAAAGGTCTGCTTCCACACAGTAGGATATAAGCAATTACCCCAATGCTCCACATATCTGCTTCCGTACCATAAGCTCTATGCAAAACCTCGGGGGAGACATAATATGCACTTCCCACAATATCATTCAATCTTTCATCTGCAGAGATTTCACTCATCACCACAAAATAATATTCATATAAGTTAAGAGAATCTCAAACCAAGTAATATAAGCTAACCTGGTTTGACATAGTCTGAGAGCCCAAAATCTATGGCCTTCAATGGGGAATTCTCATCTTTTGTCGTGAAAAGAAAATTCTGGATGAAACAATTGATTAATTGACTAGAAAGAAGACATAGAGAGTTAATAGTTCAATTACGAGAGAAGGGAAGGCCACTTGCACTTTACCTCGGGCTTTAGGTCCCGGTGAATGACGCCCTGCATGTGGCAGTATGATACGGCACTCAATATCTGAACAATAACGACTCTGGCATCTTCTTCAGAGTACTTCCCACCTCTGCAGATGACGAACATACGCTCAATCACCATGATGATGAACTAAATAGAAAGGAGGGTGACAAAATCAAGAATATTATTCATTTTACCTGGAGAGTATCCGGTCCAACAGTTCACCTCCTTTACATAACCTGGAAAATAGAGAATATGTCATAGTGCTTTTTAGTAAAACGTTTTCGTGACAATATTAACCGAGTCTGGACATTTCACGTGCTACAAATTATATCATGTTGTCTGCTACTCTGACGTGTAGCTCCGACCATTGACGAATATGATTAGCACACGACAGATGTGAAAGACTTACTCCATCACAATGTACACATTATCATCGTCTTCATAGGCATCGTGGAACTGGACTAGATTCCTGTGTCCTGTCAAAGCCCGTAAAATTTTCACCTCTCTCCTTACATCCTCTATGGCGATGGCCGTGGTCATCTGCGAAGCAATACACGACAAACAGGCTGTTCAAAAGTGCCACGAACCACTTAATTTCAAAATTAGGTAGAAACTTGAAAGACCCCACTTCTAAAAGGAGTTAGACCAGTAGGTTTATCAAAGTCAATGTTGTCTGACGTTGCTTGATAACACTGAAGTTTCCACTATCCACTAAAGTTGGGTATCCAATGCATTAGCAAAATCAAGACTACTCACTTCCATGGTTCTTATGAACTGAAGAACACAAAATACGAAATGCACGAATCGAATCAATTCAATCCAGAAGAATGAAAAGGAAAATTATCGCTGAATATGCCTTCACAAGCACAGAAACTGTCATACATTACTGCAAGACCATCGCCAAATAGCATAACTGAATACTTTTCAAGCCAAAGCACGAAACCGTTCCACTACGACAAGCACTGCTTGTTCTGAAAGATGCAGGTACCCAGACAACCGAGGTACGCCACTGGCGGAAAGGCAACTATGCACACTAAGAACGAGCAATCGACAGCAACCATGGAAAAGTTTCACCAATTAAGAGGAACATTCGATCATCAGGCGCTGTACACTAACAAATCGACAGCGAACGACGACCACTAATTGATCCAATTCATGAAAAAAGGCAACAGTACGAGAGCAGAATCCTTTCCACCTTCGATTTAGGAATGACCTTCACAGCAACTTCCTGTCCCTTCATACTCCCTTTCTTAGCCTTAGCACAGCAAGTATACCCAAAATGACCTCTCCCAATCTCCTCTCCCAACTCATAACACCCATAAAACTGCTTACAGAACCCAAAGTTCTTGTCCAATCCGATATCGCACTCGCTCCCCTCAGGGATGCTCGCCTCATTTGGCTTCACGGCCCCGTATCTCTTCGCGAGGAAGGCCTTAATGTGCTTGGCCGGCGACGGAGGAGGGAACGGCCGCTTGAATATCCTCAAAGGAGTCGAACTAACGCTGCTCGGGTTCCCGACGGCTGGCGAGTTCTTGAAAAGGCTACGAAGCGGGCTGGGGCTGTAGAAGGAGAAATTCGACTTTGATTTCTTGTGGAGGGAGGAGGAAATCGGAGTAGGGTACGAGTGGCCCACGGCGTGCCGAACTTCGGCGGCTACCGGTTCGTCTTCGAGAGCGCGCGATCTCTGCTGGGCCTCGACGGGTTTCCCGTGACAGAGTCCCATGGAGATCAAAACCACCCCAAAACTCGCTCACGCCTTGGAAATGGAAAGAAACCGGAGCCAGGCAACCTCAAAGGCAGGAGCTTTAACGAGGTCAGGAACTAAGAACTGCCTGGATCGACAGGTTCCTGTAGCTCGGAAAAGGGCGTGATCCGTGATCAGTGACCCCAACGAAACTGCTTCCCATCTTACGGGAAGAAGCAAGCTCAGCAGGTTAAGTCGACAGCTAGTCCGAAGAAGCAAACTCCCCACCACTCCGGACCCAGAAACTAGCGAAAGACGGAGGCAAGAGAAGAAGAGATTATGGGGTAGAAGAAAAAAGCGGGGGGGGGGGGGGGACCAATGACGAGGGAATCAACCGAGGGGAGAAATCTTGTGGATGAAGGAGGAGAATGGAAAGGGCAAAACTTGGGGAAGGATGATTAGATTAAAAGAAAAAAAACAAACACAGACACAGACACGCACACACAAACTTAGACGCAGGAGAGAAGAAAAAGAAGGAGAGATGCTTTGGCAGAGGTAACAAGGAAAAGAAAGAAAAGGGGAGTTTGTGTGGGGGGGTGTAGGAAAAGCTTTTTCCTGTAAGAGGGAGGGAGAGGGATGGAGGGTGGGAGTGGGATGGAGGGTGGGAGTGGGAAAAGGAAAGGGAAGAAGAAGGAGGGCCTTCCTCTTCTGTGTTTTTTGTCTGAATGAGTGAATGAATTTTGTGTCACTGTCTGTCTGTCTGTCTTTTTCTCTGTGTGTTTGGTTGTGTTGGGTGTTAAACAAATTATCTCATCATAGAACCAAAATGGAAGGAAGCCCCCCATCAATGAGGATGGATTCAAAAGAGAGTTGCAAACATCGAAAATAAATAGCTGGGAAAGAATCAAATATAAAAAAACTTTGGCAAGGCAAGAAGTTAGCCGCATCAGCAAAAGTGTATATTTTTTATTTACAAAAAACAAAAGAAAAGGAGAGAAAGAAATTGGGGTGGTGGGGGGAGGGGGGGGGGGGGGGGGGGCAAACACTTGGAGCAAAGCAACAGAGGAATTTCTGATTCTCTGACAGAAAGGAGAGAAAATGGAGATCAGAGGTTGTTTTTGGATTTTGGGTTACACAGGAGAAAGAACTGAGACAAAGGAATTAACATTTGTCGGTTATAATGGGGAAAGAGAAAAGACCCAACAAGCATTCCATATATATATATAAATACAGATAAGGAGAATTAGACCCATTTGACCTGTCTTTGGTTTGGCTGTCTCTTGGTCTTCAAAAGGACTCTTGTTTCTTTTATTTTTCTCTCTGTCTTTTTCCTCCCTTTTGTCCCACAAAATATTTCTTGTTCCTTGAATGTTTTCCCTCTATTTTTGTTTCGATTCGAATTAAAAAAGAAAAACATATCCAAACCCCACCTTAAAAACCAAAGTGCACAAAGTTTGGATGAGTAAAATTAATTAACCATTCATTTCATTTCATGGTCGGATTTAATTGCCCCAATATTCTTTCTTTTTGTGATTACCCAAAAACTTTTATTTTATTGAGGGAAACAAAATTGACCCAAAAAAAGAAAAGTTGGGATAGATTAATTACAGGAAAAAAAGTGAAAAAATAAATAAAGTGGGGGAGGAAAAGCTAAATTTGAATCTTGCATCTTGTTCAAAAGAAGAAAGAAATGAATAGTTTAAGCAAAAAAATAAATTTAAAAGATTAAGATGAAAATAAGTTTGGACGACCGATCAACTAGTGGGGAAGCGGTGGGATTTAAGAAGTATCGAAATGTTTTTTTATAAAAAGTAATAATATATAATGAAAAAGCTTATGCAAAATTACGGGTATATCCCGAAAGTTGAAAAACTACTCAAATTTACGTGTGTGTCGTAGATTCTACTAAAATAAACCGATAGTTAAGTAGTAGGCATTGACGCAAAAATAATAAAAGTAGTAATTATCTGAGAAACGCTTACTCCACGCTCCATCCTTGATCAGTAGATGCGGTCTCTCAACGTTCGGGTGCGGAGAGTTGCAAAGGTAATGAAAGTCCAACCGAAGAGAACAATATCTCAGTAATGCCACTTTAAGTTTACATAAAAACGTTGCTGTTTATACAGCAAAACCATTTTGGGCCATAATGATTGGTAAAATTCATTGGATCGACGAACAACGGATGGATCTTATGGTTGATAGTCGAAGGAAATGTTTTAGTCGAAGTTCTACCAAGACTTAGTCGAACCACGCTGAATGTTGCAGTTGGTTTTAGTTTAACATGTGTAAAATGTGTCTAGCGGTTATGTTAACTATTGTTATTAAGATATGATCAACTGTTAGTATAAATACGATGTTAGACACCAAAGGGCTACTTGGTTGTCTTCTGTACTTAGTATTTCTGCAATGTAAGTAAGTATTTTTGTTGACATGTTCTTATTCTTCATTTCGTTCCTTTCTAAAAGTCTTGATGACCATCTTCTTTTATTACATTTACTGTGACATTCGTTGAAAATCGCGACGTGTTGTTTCACCATAAACAGTGGCAGAAATAATGATCCCAACGTATATGTCCACACCTTCTTCGGATATGAACATAGAGAAAATAAATAGTCCATCGTCTCCCATGAGGATCCGCACAATGCACATGTAGAGAGAAAACGACGAAGGCGGAATAACATATCCGACTTATAGAACCTCCCATGTACCGCTAGACACCATACATATCCGACTTATAGAAACTCCATTAGCACACAACAATCGAACAGCCTGATTCAGAATACCTGTCAATGGATAAGAAGTCACCGGTAAAAGCTTACGTAAGCCTCTTAAAGAACGCTCGCCTGTGAAGGTAGATCTGTAAGTCCCCTCCCTCAATGTAACTTTGGCAAATCTGATCCGAAAAGAAGTCCGCCGCAAACACTGTATTAGGGATTCTAGACCACATGATGTCCCCACACTTAAAGATCGGACCCGAAGGGAACCATGAATCAAACCATAAGGAAATCCGGCTACCATCGTCCCATGTGCCAAGAGATAGGCTGCCTCAATATAAGCAGCCGTCGCCAAACCCAGGAATACTTGTTCGGCTGCCTCAGCTGTCAGAAAGACTCATTCCTTGGGAAATACATCCGCACTCATTGAACTCATACATCATCATTTGGATCCGAAAAGAGATGTCAAATTCGCTTAACATCGCTGCTCGATTCCATCTTTGTTCTTATACACACGTCACATGTCACGTAAGCTGAGCTTGAAACGAACGTCGATATTTGTTGAATGGGAGAGGAGGAATGGATGACTAGCCCACTTCCGCGACAAATATAAAAAGCATTGACTATCCACAACCCAAGAAAAACAGCTCCTTCCATCATTCAATCCCAACAAGCAACTATGTAAATAAATAATAATAATAAAACAATTATTACACGAGCTTTTTTATGGGTATCCAGTTCAATTAATGTGTTTTAAATTTTTAGTTTTAATATTTAATATATTTTGTAAATTGTGTTTTTTTAAATTAAAAAAATTATATCTAATAATTTATATCTCTTAACTAATGGCAGCGTGAAAAGCATCCACTAACAAAACACTATAAAAAATAAAGGGGTTTTGTATCTAGAGATACATACCAACCAACCCAACTTTAATGCTGTGTAGAGTGGTCAATGAATTGATTGGGGGGGGGCGGGTGAGCACAATTAATTGTCTGACAATGTCATGTTTGTGAGCTGAGCTACATCCCACCATGCCAAAATGCCACAAGCAAGTAGGTGAACCACAAAAGAGGTTAATAATTTTGCACCACTTCAATGTAAAAGAAAAGACATTGCCCACCCAAAGACACACACACTTCTTCTTCTTTGTCTTTCTCAAGGGAGCTTTGACACACTCTTCTTCCTTTTTCACTATCTGGTGAATGTATTGAAATTGATGTTACTGAGAAATTAATTAAGGGTCCAAATTTTCATTTTATCATTGATTTTAGATATTGGGTTCTCGGAAAAAGGTAAAGTCTAAAGACGAGGCGAACAAAAAAATACATGTGAATTAGTGGAATGGAGAATAAGATACCCCAACATGACTTTATACCCAAGTAAGTGGGAATTCACTTTTTACAAGAGTGAGAAAAAAATTGCAATATAAATTCTTATTCTTTGATACCCATTTTGGTTTTTTCTCCTCCCTCCCATCTTCTATTCAGAGAATAAAGTCGATTATGACTGTTCATTGGGTTTGACCCCACATGGAAATTACTTCCATAAGTTTCATAATGAATATGTTAGGAGAGTAATAAAGGTTTTGGGTTTGTATTATTAAAATGGCAAAAGACTTTTTAGGGTAAGTGGGTGGGATTTAAACAAGTTTGATTTGGGGTTGGGGAGGGGAGACACATGGAAGAACATGGAGTACAGGTGTTCCCAATAATCTAAATCTAATGTCTTTGATTTAGGAATGTGAAACTATTCAATCTTTCTTGTTGTCTTTTTATTTCTTCTTTTGTTGGGTCAAATCAAACGGAGTGATGATAATTGGGGGGTGTTTGGTTTATATTTTAATCACTAACTTGGTTTTGGGGGGGGGGGGGGGCAGGATCCGATGGCAATTGAGAGCGCCAATCACGATCTCCCTCGGAATACGTGTTAGTACTATTGATGCAGATTTTATCATGTGAATGCTTAGAGTTAGGAGAGGAGTATACAGTTTGTCTAGGTTGGATGATGAAGTGTCTTTGGAAGGGAGTCATGGAGGAGATTTCGCCGTTTGAGAGTTAGGGTTAGGAGTAATTACTCATTTCGTGTACAACTATTTATTTAATTTTATATCATTTATGGGGGAAGGTGTGGTGTGGTGTGGTGGGGGACTGATGATAATAATAATGGAGTCGACCAGTAACTATCATTATTATGTATCCAACCCCCCACCCAACACTTTTATGTTATTGGGATTATTACATTTTTATCATTTCGAGTCCGTGTTCCACCCACCTCCACCCAACACGCACACATTTTTCTTTCCCATTCACTAGTTTTTTCTGCCCTCTCCAACTCGAAAATCTATTCCAGAAAAGATTAGTTGTCGAATTATTTCAAATCCAAGAATACAAAGGATAAGAAGGAAACTATTCTACCTTACAACTAGCAATGAGATGCATGAAATGTTAAAAGTCAAGAGTACAAGCGTCTGTAAAAGAAAAATACAGTTAAAATGTTTGAGACTTTTAGTGTTATTTTCATGACTTTTAGAGCGTCTTTTGGATTATATTTATACTAAAACTTTTTTGTAATCGCCAAATTTATGTCCTTCAAGTCGCGGACCGCATTTCCTCATTTTGCGTACTGATGGAGGGACGCGGGTGTTCGTGGGTTTTCAGGTATTCTCGTGTGGCTTTCTTTCATCGTGTTCATGCTTTTGGCGTTCTTCTTGCTTTTACTCGACCCTTTTCATTTGACAGCTTGATAAATATTTCTCTTACCCACTATATCTTCATGCTCGCTTGTTTCCCTGAGTTTACCTCGATCACTGGCTTCTTGATTTGATAGCCGGACATTCTAGCTATTTCTCTCGTCTTAACGTCATCATACTTCGCTTGACCGTTCCGAATTAATGCTTGCCCGTGCTCGCAGGGACGTGGCTCGCTTGCCCTAATCCGGGACGACTTCGAATTCTTAGTACCTTTTTTTACTTCAAACTTACCATTTGAGAGGCAGGCAGTTTCTCATTCCTCTGACGATTCTACATTGTCATGAACAAAACATTCATCATTGTCTCATCACCGAACACATGTCACAGTCCTTTTGGCTTTTTTTTACCATTTTCTTTTGAAAAAGAAGCAAGAACGGATGATGATTTTGGAGATTCCCTTATGACTATTCCAGCCCTCTAAAAACAAAGAAAGAAAAAGAAAAAGAAAGATTTATTCCTTTGTCGTTGTCCGACTTTGCATTGGGATCGGCGACTCTTTTCGTTTCTTGAAACTACTTAACAAATAACAACCCCTAACTATAATAAATTACATAAACAACAACGAAGGAGAACCCCCCAGGCACAATTACTAAACGAATCGTGAGCCCATTTCAGAAAGCCCATCTCACTAGGAGATAGTGGGCACTAAGGCCCAGTAATAAAATGTACCAGGCCCAAATGGAGATGACCTTTAAGTATGACGCGGGGATGTAATAATTTCACAGTCCATTAAATACAAATGGGGGGTGGAAATTATGGGTGGAATGGAAAGGCTGGCAAAAATGTGGGGACTGGACAGACATTCCCCAAAAGAAGACCACCATCCCCAATAACACCAAAAAACAAACAAGATTGGTCTTGGTCCCCAATAAAATAATTCATTATGGGGAGGAGGAGAATTTAAGTGTAGGAGGGAGGAGGAGGAGGAGGAGGAGGGGGAACTTATTGCTCTGTGCAGAGAAAAGAGGAAAGACATTCATTCTTATCTAATATCTACGGCTCATTCACTTCAATCTTCATTATCCCCTGCCTGCCTGCCCTGAACAAACAATCTCATGATTGCCAGAAACATGTGCATGTCTCGGACCACCCCACCAGCATTGACAGGCAGTTTCTGGTATGATACGTGTACTTTGAGATCATCAAGCATTTGTCGTCCCTTGTAATTGCTATCCAGTTTGATCCTTGTACTTTTTTTGTTTTTCTCATTAAGAGTGAATTTTTCGAATCGCAGGGGGAGGAGATGAGAGGGTTGCCGAAACTATATACTATGATTTTCCTATTAACAAGCATCTGCTGAGTGATTGGATAGAACTAAAACAGAGCATGATCATCAATTCCCCCTGGCTTTTACCAACCAAAAACAGTGCCCGAACAACAACAAGAAGAAGAAAAAGCTGAAATTATAGCATTCATGACTCCACCAACCCCACTAAATATCGCCATTCAATTCCCCTGTCGATGAAAAGAGAGAAAGAGACCCCGTGATGGAGGATGATGAATCTGATTGAGAAAAATGTTATTACATTCATCATATGAAATCCTCAAACAATACGGAGATGGTTCGACCACTCGCTCCTTTTTGGTTCATTTCCCCGACTCTGGGACGACGATCGGAAAGAGAGCTCTGTTGGGAATGTACTAAGGAATCACGGACCAACAGTCCTCTTCATCGGACATGAATTTTTTTTAGTTAAATAAAAGGGTCAAGAAATAACAAGAAAAAGGGGGAAGGAAGAAGAAAGACTATCTGTTGTGGAGGGGATTTGGACCAGTGATGACTCTCCTCTTACCATCTCCCAGGACTTGTTCAGGATCACCATTGTCCTGGAATCCCATTCCTCCCCCACCACCTCCTTTGAACTTGTTGTAAGGACTCTCCCCAGGAAGTGGGGTGCTCCTTAGCCTGTAGTGCTTGCCGCTCTCCCCTTCGACCACCACTCTCGCTGCTTCTACGGTAATCTTCTTTGGCTCCGAGGACGACATCATCATCATCAGGAGCAGCAGAAGGATTAGAGTGCAACCCAACTTCTTCCTGGTCACACCCACAAATTTCTTCTCCATCATCGCACCTTTACTTTGGAACTCTCAAGAAATGGGATGGATTTTCATCTGTGGGTTTTTTGTGAGTGGAGAAAAAGTTGGGGTCGTTTTGTAGGGTGGAAAGTCAGAGTGCAATTGGGTGTTTGTGTTTATATTCAACGTCTGTTTTTTCTTCTTACCTTTGGAGGAACAAGGTAGGAGGGCAATTTGGGAATACTAGAAAGTCTTGTCTTTCTCAAAATGTCTTGAATATAAGAAAATACAGCAGTCTCCCTCGCCAAGCCCCCAATACATAGGATCAAATAACCTCCCACTAAAGGTTAGATCAGGCATACTACATACATACGATGGACTAGTGCTAGTTAGATTCCCCGAGCATTCAGATCGAACTCGCCTACCTCACGCCACTCGCTTTGCACGCCCACTTCCCCATTTTCGGTAAACTCGTCGTTCAGGAAATCCTCCGATGGTTCACGGTCATCTTTCTGGGCGTTGTTCGGCCATCCGTTCATCATCTCGTCTGGGTTAGCTCCCTTCTCCTGATCTTCCAAGTCGTGGTTCATGGACATGTCGTTCACCTGGGATCCACGCGCACCCATCCTTATAGGGCCTCGAGCCATCATCTCGGCATGGGCCTGCGACTCGGCCCGAGCTTGTCCAGCTTGAGCCATTGCTGCCATCCGCAACTGGGCCTCATGGGCATCCCTCCACGCTCTTTCGCGAGACTCGATCTCCGACCTCAGTTCCAACATGGCTTTCTTCTCGTCAAGCAACAAGGTCTGCTCGATCATCAACCTTTCCTCCGAACGGAATTCTCCCTGTGCCCGTTTACGAGTTATCATGTTGAAGGCCAGAGCCTGTTTCTCAAAGGTGGAAGTGAATTCCGCAACTTTGGCAGCAATATTGTGATCCCACTGCTGGGAGCGAGAAAGCACTTGACCCGTGGTGTCAGAATCGAGGATCCTATCATCCTCCTCGGCCTCATAATCTGCTATCACGTGGTAAGGTAGCAACCTACACAGACAGAACAGCAAAGTGACATTATTAACTTAGTCGGATCAGCAAGACAGCGAGGCAAGGTAGATTTCACCAAGGTGCATCAAATAACATCATTCCTTTTCCTAGGACAAGTGCAATTTAAAGAAGATGACTAAAGACGAAGCGCGCCAAATAGTTCACAAACAATAAAGCGTGTGATCAGTGCACAAAGTTTTTTATATGGACAATCCCGAAGTCTGCTGGAGAATTGTCAGAATATCAGATTTAGCAAAGACACCATATTCCTAGATCACAATACAATGTCAATTCAGATATATGACCTCCAATCAACTTAAAAAACAACCGATTTACTTTTAATACTGGGACAAAGGCAATGGTAAAAAGTACCCCCAGATTTACTTATTACAAACAAATGGTTAGAAGCATGGCAGTGAAAACAATGTAAAAGTTAAACTGCAGGTGGAGGAGAAAATTAATTGAGATTGCACCCGTCAAGAAACAACCTCAACATGCTAGTAATATGCTTGCATTTAACTAATCTGTACCTCTCACAGGCATCCTCAAGGGAAGAAAATGGCCGCTTGAAGTCCGGATGGCACACGCGCCAAGCATCCTGATATGCCATCTGAAATTCCGCCTGATTCCCTGGTCTAATCACCTTCTGCTGCTGTTGCTGCTGCTGTAGATACTGTTGCTGCTGCTGTTGTGGCTGCTGTGTGTGCTGCTGTGGCTGCTGCTGCTGTGGTGCATTTGGGACAGGGTTCGGCTGGATTGGACGGTGGGCCATTCCAGGGGGCCGTAGGTGCGCATCAATGTTCGATGGAAAGCGCGAAATGGCAGCGGCCTGTTGCTGCTGCTTTTGAAGCTGCTGCAGAAGCAGGAATTGCTGTTGCTGCCTTTGCTGCTGCATGAGCATTTGCTGCTGCTGTGGCTGCGGCTGCTGCTGCTGGTGCAGAGAAGACGACTTCACTGCCTCCTCCATCTCAGAAGAATCACAGAGGCAATAGTGGTGACCTTGAGTATTGGCGGCTATCAAAGATTTTTGCAAAACCAACTCAAAACTGCAAAGACAAATCAGAGGATTAGTCACAAACAGGAATAATAACTCTCCTAAACGTAGAAGGTTACAAAGACTAAACAAGTCCTTGCAATTAACTTATTCCTACAAAACTCCTGAATGCATACTCCACGAAGCACTTCACCAAGATTCACTGCCCAATCCCCTGTCTTTTATGGTATGTTTGGATTCATGATCGGCGGAAAATCATTGAGACTCCCAAGTAACCAAACCAAGGAACGGATGGACCGAGTGCTTGAGGAAGGAATAGCATTCATTCCTCCTATCTGGGAAGGAATGGAATGCCAATTCCATTCATTCCCTTTTCCTTTCCACTCCATTCCTTTAAATCCATGATTCCCCAAACCAAACATATCATTAGGTTTAACTGAGAACACCTCACATATGCATCAGTTCCACAACGGACAATGACAGGCTCATTACAGATACTGGCTGGTGGTGACAGTGTGAGACAGAAATCACAACTCTTTGACCAAATCCCTCGGATTCAGCAACTCGAGCTAACGCATGCCAGTTTCAGTACCGTCAGGTTACAACGTATAATGGACAAAAAACACACATAATCAAAAGTCAACTAAGTCGGAAGTAAAAGCTTTTCCTATTTCATCCGAACCCCTTAAAAAGAAAATAAAAATCAACGGGAAGAAGACACGTGCATCACAGTCTCAGCAGTTCGTCGCGATTCAACCAAAAAGAAGCAACCGCTTTCCACTCTCCTTCAGCTCTTTCCTTTCACGTACTAAATGATGATCATAAGTAAATTACCTTATCGGCAGCTTACAGGGAAACGACAAAGCAAGTAATCGCGAACACAAGAAAAAGGCCAGTAGCTCCGCCAAATCCAACAGTGAAAAATCAGATACAGTCAATCCACCTCGAATCCTATACTCGATCCACCACGTATGGCGCCGCATCAACGCATGTAAGGGACACATACCCTCATACAGGAAGGAGAGGGTGACCTTCTGGAAATCCTCAAGAGTCGGAGCGGAAGGCGGGGAAGGGAAGTATGGGAACGAAACGCGGTCGGGGAGGGGAGAAGAAGGTGTCGGGGGTGGTGGAAGGGAGCGGGACCGACGGCGGGGGCGGAGAAGAGCGGTTTCGCCGCCACTCCCCGATGGAGACGGGGGAGGGAGGTGGGGAACCGGAAAGGTTACTTTAGTAATTCACAATGAAGAAGTGGGCGGCAAGACAAATGGTTTATTCGGCCGAACTGTTTGGGCCGAGGCTCAGACCTGAGTTGGCCCAACTTTATTACACAAATGTCCCCGACCTCTTCAAACCGAGATCCATCGTGCACAGGCGAAGAAAAAACCTAGAGAGCCCCGGCACCGGTCAGTTCTCCGCCGAAGACTGCTGCGGATCGCCGGCGACGATCGCTGGAGGAGGCTTTGGTACGGTAATATTATTCGAGTTGAATTCTTCGCGGCGATCTGCTTACATTTACAATTCATGGTCGTCTCTCGCTTCCCCCCTGTCCTTATTGCTGCTTGTTGATTCCATCGTCGTTTGTGGTCATGTGCGAGACGATAGAAGTATTTTTCGACATGGACATGGAGGCGGCGAAGACCGCGAGGGAATCCCTGGAACTGGCGTTCCAGATGTCAAACATCCTGGAGACGGGGCTGGATCGCCACACGCTCTCAGTTCTGATTGCGCTCTGCGACCTAGGAGTCAACCCTGAAGCCCTGGCTGCAGTCGTTCGAGAGCTGCGGAGGGAGAGATCTGCGTCGGCTGCAACGGCGAGCCACCAGGTTTGCTGGCGGTGGTTGGGTTTGCTGAGTTAAACTTCGACTCTCGTCTCTATTGTTGACTGATGAGTTGGTGATCATTTTACTTGTCAGGATCAGAAGCAGCTGTAGAAAAGGCAGGGAATTCCCACGAATCTGACATGGAATGCTGTAGGATTGTTGATCGGAAGTCATGGCGGGTGGGTGCCTTCTGTGGACTGTGTTTATGTAATGTTCTACTACTTGTGTGCAGATCAGCGTCTGGCCGGTGTCTGTGCTTGGCCATACGATTTATTCCATGCAATTCACTTTGTTTTGGATAAGGATCCTAATCCGATGTTTGTTCTTGCCTGAGCACATACGCACCCTAAGGTTCACACTGCAAGGTAAAAGAAACCACCTAGGATGATGCTAGCCCGTGCCCTTTTGCAGAGCTGGGCATGTCTTTGAAAGGTTTAGTGCTGGTGAGGACCGCATCTTGCTGTTGCGAACGCTTCTACCCCATTTCGAATCCAGCCTCCCTTAGCATTTCTTCATAAAATCAAAACGTTCCTAGACTATCCATGTAAATTATCAGGTCAGCTTCCAGCAATTCTATTGAAGCAGAAGTTGAATTTGCTGATATTTGCAAAGATGGTTTATTCAAATCCTCCTCGATGAGAGTAACTTGGGAGAAACATGTCATATCTATATTTAGGAGTGGAATATGTCGATAATATTTCAATAATTATGAGGCATTGAAGTGGCGTATTTTATATGGATATACCATCGAAAGATAAGCAGGACGCCAATGTTTTCCCTAGTTGTGTTCAAATATATAATCCCCATAAGAACAAGTGGTTGTGAAAACTGGCTTTTGGCTCTTATCCACAATTACTTGAAATGGAGAGAGTTGTCGAAGAAAAGGAAGAATGATCGACAAACCAATCAGATGTTGAGCCAATCAATCAAATATAATTAGGTCGAATACAAAACGGATGAGTAATCGGGCAAACCAAGCACAGCTTAAATGTGAATGTTAACAGTGTAACTACATTCACAGTGGAAACGGAACATCACATCTGGAACAAACATGCAAACACGAACACAAAGCCCCTGCCGGAGAACCAACTTCATTACTTCGTACATGCAACTTCTTTATATCCGGAGTCATGTGTTTGGCCCCCTGACGTCCAGAAAACACAATAACGTTTCATCCACAACTGCATCGGCGCCACAACATTAAGATGGATGTGCCTCTCACATGCGGTCCTCAACTTCCTCCTCCTCCTCCTCCTCATACTCGCCTTCATCATCAGCAGTAGCATCTTGGTACTGTTGGTACTCAGAGACGAGGTCGTTCATGTTGCTCTCTGCCTCAGTGAACTCCATTTCGTCCATGCCTTCCCCGGTATACCAGTGCAAGAAAGCCTTCCTCCTGAACATGGCTGTGAACTGCTCACTCACCCTCCGGAACATCTCCTGGATGGAGGTTGAGTTCCCAATAAACGTGGACGCCATTGAGAGACCCCTTGGTGGGATGTCGCAGACGCTAGACTTGACGTTGTTCGGGATCCATTCAACAAAGTAGGATGAGTTCTTGTTCTGCACGTTGATCATCTGCCCATCAACCTCCTTGGTACTCATCTTGCCCCGGAACATTGCTGAGGCAGTGAGGTACCGGCCATGCCTTGGGTCAGCAGCACACATCATGTTCTTGGCATCCCACATTTGCTGTGTGAGCTCTGGCACGGTCAAGGCACGATATTGCTGGGAACCACGGGATGTCAGGGGGGCAAATCCGACCATGAAGAAGTGCAGGCGGGGGAATGGGATCAGGTTCACAGCAAGCTTCCGAAGGTCGGAGTTCAATTGACCAGGGAATCGGAGGCAGCAGGTTACTCCACTCATGGTAGCCGAGATCAAATGATTAAGATCACCAACTGAGAGAGGGATAAAATAAGTTAGTGACTCAAGTGGCAAGAACAGAAAGAAATTATTGCTCAAAGTATTGAGACACTTGGGGAATGAAAAAGTTATGCCATGTCTAAAACATCTCTCAGCAGGATCAAGACTATTTCAAAGTGTGTGGGTTTATGCTTGATAGAATCATACAAGTCGGTAATCACATTTGGGGACCCAATTGTCAAGAGGAAATCTAACCAGAACGGATGGAAAAGTTTTGAACTCAATCTAAGAAGGCAAGGAATTTAACTTACAACTAGGAGTTGTCAGCTTAAGAGTGCGGAAACAGATGTCATACAAAGCCTCGTTGTCAAGAACCATGCACTCATCTGCATTCTCTACCAGTTGGTGTACAGAAAGAGTAGCATTGTAAGGCTCCACCACAGTATCGGACACCTTAGGGGAAGGAAAAACGGAGAAAGTGAGCATCATCCTATCAGGATATTCTTCCCTGATCTTGGAGATTAGGAGAGTTCCCATGCCAGATCCAGTTCCTCCTCCAAGAGAGTGACAAACTTGAAAACCTGCACAACCACATGATTTCGTAAGTCTTCTTACATTTCCTCAGATTTCAAAGATACTTGCAACTACGTATACCTTGAAGGCAGTCACAGTTCTCGGCCTCCTTTCTGACAACATCAAGAACGGCGTCAATGAGTTCAGCGCCTTCTGTATAGTGTCCCTTGGCCCAGTTATTTCCAGCCCCCGACTGCCCAAATACGAAGTTATCCGGCCTAAAGATCTGTCCATAAGGACCTGTCCGAACAGCATCCATGGTGCCAGGCTCCAGATCCATCAGCACAGCACGAGGCACGAACCGACCACAGGAAGCCTCATTGTAGTAAACATTGACACGCTCCAGCTGAACCTCAGTTGATCCGATGTACTTTCCAGTCGGATCGATGCCATGTTCATCACACACGACTTCCCAGAACTTGGATCCAATCTGGTTTCCGCACTGTCCACCCTGAACGTGAAGGATCTCCCTCATTTTTGCTGATACACATAAGAATCAAATCAATGAATCAGCATCCATAAGTGGAAACAAGTAGAACAAAGACAAAGTATACCACATCTAGAAATGGCAGGAAGAGAAGTTTATAAGTATAGGGGGCAACCAACGACAAAATAACAAATCAAAATCAAACGACGAACAATCACAACGCATTGGCAGTAAACTCCAATACCGGCAACTCTGATACCGGCAGTACTTCCGAAATGAGGGAATTCAGGAGCAAGATCTGAATACATCCAGACTATCAAACCAAATGTAAGCACAGTTCGTCATCAAAGAACAGATCTACTTCTCCACACTGATCAGAGATAATGTACGCCCAGCCGAGCAACAACTCACTCCCGACACTGAATCGCTAATCGAAGAAACTCCTACTGACTAATGAAAAGCAAACTGCACCGAAGAAGCATCAGACAGTTACTATATCCTAGCGCGATGGCTCAGATCTGTCGCCCATAGCAGATCCATCGCTCACAGAAAATTGATCGAAATGCCGAAGAAGAAAGCATCGAAACGAACAAATCACTGAAGCGGAAGAGGCAATCCTACCGGATACGTGGCCGGAACCCGAGAGGGAGATCCAAACTGTTCTGAGCACTAGAAAATATCTGGACGACGAAGATACAAGAAATGGAGTAAGCGCCGGTATTTATATCTGCATATGCGTGGGTGTGTGTGGAGGGTGGGGTGGGGGGGGTGGGGGACTGCCTGCTGCCAGTAGGGGAGAGTGTGACCGGACGGTCAGCGTCGTTTCCCCCGATAAAACATTTCGACCGTTGGATGCCGTTTGATTGGACGGACGGCTTCGATGGAATCTATGCGGGCGATTGCGACGTTTTAATTTTATTTAAAGAGAAAAAAAAATTGTCGTCTGGTTTGGTTACGAGTAGTAATAATTGAACTTACGAAATGACGGTATTGTCCTCGGAAAGTTTGACTGAGAGTCCCCGTCCAAGGTTACGGCAGGTCATAACGTACCATGTTTTGCTGTCTTAAAATTTTAACACGTACGAATATGTCAACATGTGATAATTGTTTGAAAAACTTTACTATGTTACATGACATGCGTAGTCAGCAGCATTAAATTGTATGTTTCTCTCAACGGGTGCACATGAAAAAGGGTGATGGGGGGAAAAATGGACATGTGACCCCGATCCCATCACGATCTATCTCTCCTACTGACCCCCAGTATGTCTGTGCCAGCAAATCATCAATCTGTTTCGCTTGGTTGCACATTCTCTAAGTCAAGTCCCTCTCCCATCATCCGACCATGTCGTTCGTTCAGTTCCATTCCTCCGTCGACGAGACCCCACATCTTCTACTAGTGTAGTGTTGTAATAATGATGAGAAAGTGGCGGGCGTTCGTGTCATGTCGAGTGGTTCTTTCTTTTTTTTTTTTTTGGGTGGTGGTGGAGGTCAATCAATGATATGCTTTTTTAGGAGGAACCATGGCTTTCTTTCCCCTTTGTTTGTGTTCCAAGCAAACTCTTCAATGATTCAACCGTACCCAAAGACCAAGCAACCACTCTCTCTCTCTCTCTCTCTCTCTCTGTGTCGGATTGAACCGGTCGAACGCACGAGATTACGAGATTTGTCCTAAGCCCCAAGCTCAACGTCATAAAAAGCCCATTGGGCCTACCGGGCCAAGCCTCTCGGTCTTGGCCCGTCGTGAGTCCTCCGATCCAAATAATTTCTCCGGGAAAAAAAACCTTTCCTTTTTATCACAACTCCCCTTCCTGCTCCGACCGAGATCTCTGTCGGATCAAAAGTTCATAACTCTTCAATCCTGTTTAAGAGATTTTGAACTAAATCAAATAAACTCATCTTCCTTGGTAGATGTCCGACCCAAACAGCCTCATGACACAGTCGACAGCGAATTTGATAGGACAGAGAAACAAACGGTGTCATGTTGGATACTTCTTTTTATTCTTTGCTTTACATTTTTTATATTTTATTTTTAATCTTTTTTTTTTTTGTGGCGTTAGGATATTATTATTGATGGTTAGGAAGGAATTTGGGCAAAATTGGTGTTATGGAAGATAATGATGAATAAGAGGAGGGGGCCCAATTCCTTTAGCAATTGGTTGGGTTGGGGGGGGGGGGGGGGGGAGCAAACAATAAACATGATACACAAAAGAGGGTGGATTGGGATTGGGGGGGAGGGGAGGGGGCCCTTGAACCCATGTGAACAGAAGGAGTTTGAGTTGTAAATAACATTATTGTAAGGATTGTATTTAAAAAGAAATATTGGATTCCTCCTTTTTCCTTTGCTTATTAGTCGTTGGGGTAGAGGAGAGGAGATTGTTCTTTTTGCCATCATTAAGTATCATTATGGCCTCTCTGTCACTCACCTCCTAGCTCCAATTTAATTGGGGTTTTGTTTGGTTAATAAATAAATTGGTTGGGCCCAAAAGAAAATTAAACCCCCCCCCTCCCGAACCCATCATTGTCAAAGTGGCTATCCATATCCTCTACCATTAGATTAGAATATATAAGACTTCCTTTGGAACGAATATTCACTGTAAGAAAATGACAACATCCCTTGCAGGTTTCATCATTTTCACCCTCTCCCTACCTATGACGATGATTTAGGGAAACGAATTCTTCTTACCCACCCAAAACCCAATCTTCCCACCGATCCACAACCTCACCTCCCTTATCGCCTGTTTGTTGTCTCCGACAGAGCCAAACACCGTCAGTCTCCGACGAGAATGGAAGTGCCCACATTTTCCCTTCGAATGTTGTTCCTCCGTCACAAGTTAAAAGGAAATTTCTTGACAAGGACATGGCCATTCTCTCTCCCGATTTCATTTTCTCCTGATACACTCTCTCTCTCTCTGTGTATCAGTGGCACCGGAAAGACAACGTCGTGGTGTTTTTATTAGTATTACCAACCGCTACCCGCCAGCGCCAACCTCCATCCCCATCTCCCTCTCCCCCGAAACACTGAAACGGCGATGTCCGAAGTTGAAAATAACAGTAATAAACATTAACCAAAATCCTCCTTTAGGAATGAAGTGCTCGCCTTTTCTTTCCTTCTTTCCTTCCCCCTTTTTTGCCATTCACTACTTTTGCGGAAGGAATGATGGCCCGAGAGGGAGGGGGAGAGGGATTGGGTGCGTGACTGAATAAATCCCTTCCCGTCCACAGCTTTCACTGTCTGCCTGCCTCCCCCTCCGCGTCCTACTACTGTCCTTGTCCTTCCCTGTCATAAGAATTGAAAAAACCAAAAAAGGATAAAGACGGTGGGGGGAGGGGCCTGCGAACGAGCGTTCCATTCCAAGCGAGAGTGATCTTGATCGCGTTTTTTTGTTGCTCTCTGGGTTTCGTCGTGGTTTTACTGCTGTCACGGGGTGTTCTGCTCTCCCGCTCTTGTGAGAAAGCAAGGTTCTGCCTTTCTCGTTCCCATGGTGTGAATTCTTTTGTCTTTTTTTTCTTCTGGGTAATTCTTGTTTTGGGGGTTGTGATTGTTTTCAGCTTCGAGTTGGGGAGAAAGCAAAAGGAGAAGAGGTTGTTTGTCTTGAGTCACTGCTGCATTCGACATAATTGTTCTTGCCAGGAGTGTAATTTGTATAGATTTTCCGTGTGCCTGTTAACTCAGTGGATTTGAGCCTTTTTTGGAATTTGTTTCCTGTTCACGAATGACCATCGCGGTCGGTCAATTGCTGGTGCGGTAGAATGCTGTGGGAATCCCAGTCGAATTGTCTGTTTCGTTTGGCGAGATTCCGGTTGCAGCTGATACCAGCCAGCAAAAGTCTTCCCAGTTTCATCGTTCCTGGCTCGATAGTTATCTGTCCTTGTGTTCTTTCTGTGCGCAGATTGTCAGAGAAATGACGAAAGTGAGTCCGGAGATCGGAGAAAGTGTGCCTGCTCAGGCCCTTCTCTCGGTTTCTACGGACGTCAGTTTCGCATCGGATTGCTTTCCCAAGTACAAGTTAGGACCAGATAATCGGATTTTGGAAGAGCCAAAGGATGACGACAAGGGTCCGTCGTTGAAGGAGCTAGTCGAAAGGGAAACTTCCCATCTGACCGAGCAGCACAGGCGGCTATCGGTTCGCGAGCTCGCCAGCAAGTTCGACAAAAACTTGCTGTCGGCAGCTAAGCTGTCGGACGAGGTATGATAATCTTGTTTCCTGTATATTAAGGGCATTAGGATAATTTGGGTAAGCGACTGAGACGAAGACCCCCCTCATTGTTTAGGCAAAGCTAAGGGAAGGTTCTTCCCTAGAGGGGCACGTACTTCTGAAGAAACTCAGGGATGCATTGGAATCTTTGAGGAGTCGCCTGACGGGAAAGAATAAGGAGGACGTCGAGAAAGCCATCTCAATGGTTGGTTAAATCCTTCCAAACCAAATTTTCAGCATCCTCAGTGGTCGTCCCAAAGATTTGAGATGGCCTGTCAATTGTTTCTTATCTCTTAAGGTCGAGGTGCTAGCCGTGAAGTTGACTCAAAAGGAGGGAGAGTTGATCCAGGAGAAGTTTGAAGTGAAGAAGCTTGTGAACTTCCTGAAACAGGTTCATATTGAACCGATGGATCATGCTTAAGCCTCTTGCTGTCAAACCAGTCAGGTTAATCACAGTGAAATTTTCCTTACTTTTTGTTCTTTTGGTCTGTAGGCTTCGGAAGACGCTAAGAAACTTGTGGGTCAGGAAAAGTCCTTTGCTTGTGCTGAGATCGAGAGTGCAAGAGCAGTTGTGCATCGTTTCGGTGAGGCCCTCGCGGAAGAAGAGAGGAATTCTGAATCGTCCAAAAAGCAGGTTTTCGCCGGGATGTCACGCCTGTTCATCCCAGGAATATTTTCCATCAGCTACATCTATGAATATAGCAGCATGAGAAATGGTCCGATATAAAATGTCCATTTGGTGTTCAGGATGTCGCAGAGCTAATGGAAGAGGTCCAAGACGCGAGGAGAATCAAGTTGCTCCACCAACCGAGCAAGGTATATATATTTCTTGAGTTCTACTAAGTTTGCAGCCAAATAACAGATTTTTTTAGCGAACTGCTGGGCCTCAGACATGCAACAGCTTTTGGCTTTTAAGAGTGGTATGACAATGAAGTGCTCTTGTCAGGTGATGGATATGGAGCTTGAGCTTCGTGCTCTCAGAATCCAGATCCGTGAGAAGTCCATCTTTTCCTTCAAGCTCCAGAAAGAGGTAATGATGCCCCACCAAACCTGTTGTCGAAATCTCAGCTAGGTTCACAATGACAAAATTTGCTAGCAAGAAACCTAACAAGCATTTCCGTGGCTCTGTTTTCTCTGCTGAAGTTGACAATGAGCAGAAGGGCTGAAGAGAACAGATCCCGATTGTATTTCCTGGACGGTTCCGAGACCCTTGGGTCTTACCTGACAATCAAACCATGCTCCGCTAATTCTCCAGCTCTTTCTACATGCACCATTCAGTGGTTCCACCTATCGTCTGACGGAAGCCAACGGGCTGCAATTTCAGGCATGCTTACAAAGCTCGATAGTGCTAAGATTGTTTACGAATTGCATGTAAGATTCTATTGACTTGCCCCATCATCATTCCTTTGTTCCCCCCTCCACAATAGGTGCCACTACACCGAGTTACGCCCCCGAGCCGTTGGATGTCGGACTAGTCCTGCAAGCTGAGATAAGTCTAAATGGCAAGAAAGATTCGGTCACAACCCTCGGGTCCATCGAACCTGGTACGCACCCACTTAACTGTCTTTGCGATATACAAGCGCACGCCCTACAAAACCTTCGTGCATGATGTTCGCTGTTTACAGCTTCAGGGCAAGATAGCTACGTAGAGACTTTGATGCGGAAATCTCATTCCGAATTTAGTGTATGCAATTCCCTCCAAGATCTTGACCGCTTGATCTGATGAACTTAGTGTGTTTTCTGATAAATTCTTCCCGATTTTGCTGCAAAGGTGGTTATTTCGCAAATGAAGGGGCAAGGCCATTCATCACACTCCTCCCATGTACTCAGTGTTGGCAAGACAAGGATGAAGCTTTGCAGGGGCTGGATATCCAAAGCTAGGGAAATATACTCACCGTCGATGCAGGTCAATACAACTTAAGTCCTGGCATATGATGTGTTTGCAGAACCAAAGACTGTGTTGCGTATTAACTTTCTCTCCCGGTCTAATAACATAGCTATGCGGAGTTAGAAGCGAGAGCAACGATGCGGCCAAGGGGGTGTTCTGGCAGGCGAGGAAGGGGATATCGTTCGTGCTGACGTTTAACTCGGAGCGCGAAAGGAACGCTGCGATAATGATCGCGAGGAAATACGCCTTGGATTCCAACGTACCCATCCATTCCCATCCTTCGCTTCGTTCTGGTTTTCCCATGTGTTTGACCTTTGCTTACTCCCGTTGTTTGGTGGCCTGACCACAGGTTACGCTCGCCGGACCTCATGAAAGCTATTGAACAGGCGGTGGCGACTCTGCAAAGACTGACTGTATTTTCTTTTGTTTTGGTTTGTTGGGAGTGAGGATGATTGGATTGCTCGACTAAGTGTTGCTTGTGAGTATCACAGTGTGACTCTTCCTTCGTAGCCCAGTATACAACTAGCTTCTCCGACTAATCCGAATTCGACTGAAGCTTCCTTTCAGTCTCCTTTTTTTGGTGTTGTGATTGTTTTCCTGTCATTTTAACTTTTTGTATCTTTAACTCATACGTTACGTGATTTTAGGTCGTCCTACCAATTACGAACTTGAAGATATTCCAATAAATATTTTACGGGATCAATTTTTTGTTTGATCCCCATATTTTAGTTGCGAACATTATTCGTCATAGTGTTTAATTTAATAATAAGAAATGAACACGAATCAATCAAGGTAAATAAGATCCCGCGGTTAATGGTAATACCGCTTTGCTGCTGGTTTTATGACATCCAACGGTAATATTTATGACAGCACAATCCCAAACGTTAATTATATTACCCCCTAAAAACAGGTTGCCCCCCTTCTCTTGTCCCAACGGCTATATCCCCCTCCCCCCATCCCAACCGTCGGATCAGACCTTTATCTGACGGTGCATAATCGAGGGGAAAAAATTAGACCGTTGTAATGAAGCGCCGCTTCTCTCTCCCTCACCCAGCTCTTTCTTTTCATTCTTCCTTCATAAAAAGGACGCCAGGCTTCATCCTCCCACTCCCTTCTTTTCATTGTTCTACGGCCACGACTCCGCTTGTGAGAGGGAGAAGGGGAGGAGGAGAGTAACCGATCGAGGGTTTAGTTTAGTTGCCATGTCGTCGAGGCCGATCGTCCCTGTCCCGGCTAGAGGTTTGTGGATGCGTCACAGATTTGAATGGGATTGATCTTCTTGACTCTCTTGTTTTGAATGGACGGAGGACTTGATGAATTTGTTTAGATTTTTGGATTCTTTTTTACTGTTGCAGGATTTTTGGATTCTTTTTTGGATTCTTTTTTTTTTCAAGATTCTGTCTTGCTGTGATTTAATTAAAAGGGGTTGTCCAGTGAGGCCCCTTCGTTACTGTCTGATTTGATTTTTGGGTTGTTTTCTTGATCGCTTCTGACAAGATCTGTGTACGTGTTGTGGTGTGATGGCTTAGGAGAGGAAGCAGGGCTGGTTGGAGGAAAGGTAAAGCAGCCGAAGAAGATTGGGGCTGCCCAAGGGAAGAATCGTCGGGTGCTTGGCGACATCGGAAATCTCGTTCCTGCTCAACTTCCTCCAGAAGGAAAGCCTCCACAGCAGATTTCACGACCCATCACGAGGTTTGTTCTTGGGCTCATGAATCTGGGTTTTTTCTTTTCAAATTTCCATGGATTGTGCTATCTTTTATTAAAGTTGTCTTCTCGACGATGGTTTCAGGAGTTTTGGTGCACAACTCTTGGCAAATGCGCAAGCTGCGGCAGTCGCTGAGAACAACAAGGTGTACTTTCATTTCTATTCGGCAATGTTACTGTGTTTCTTGATAGAACCTTTCTGATTGTTGATCCGTCTCATGGGGTTTAGAAATTAGCATGTGTTAATCTGAACGGAGGAGAGAAAGCTGCAGAGAAAAGGGTAGCAAAGAGGGAGGTTAAAGAAGAGAAGATCTCGAAGCCCGTAGAGGTAATAGAAATAAGTCCGGATACTGTCGAGAAAGTGAAGGAGGAGACGAAGGAGGTGGCAGATAAGGATTTAGAAAACAACAAGAAAAAGGCTGATAAATCGTCCAGGAGAAACGTTCCCACCCTCACTTCAGTTCTCACGGCTCGAAGCAAGGTAAAAGGATTGATGAATTCCGATTGGGAACAAGTCCTGGAGATTGTTGAGTTTTGGAGTTTTGAGTGTGTGGATGATTTGGTGTCTGTAGGCTGCTTGTGGATTGTCAAGAAGACCAGAGGGCATTGTTGACATTGATGCGGCGGATGCCAGCAATGAGTTGGCCGTGTCGGATTATGTTGAGGACCTCTACATGTTCTACAAGGAAGCTGAGGTGGGATTTGCCTTGAATATCAGTAATTCGCGAAACATGTCAGAGATCCAATTTGTTGAGATCATTGTCAACCATGCAGAATGAATGCCGTCCTGGAGACTATATGTTGTTGCAGCCTGAGATAAACGAGAAGATGCGGGCAATTCTGGTTGACTGGCTCGTAGATATCCACAACAAGTTTGAGCTCATGCCAGAGACGCTCTACCTCGCCATCAACATCATGGACAGATTTCTCTCTGCAGAGGCTGTTCCTAGGAAGGAACTTCAGTTGCTCGGAATGGGCGCTATGTTTACGGCATCCAAGTATGAGGAAATATGGGCCCCCGAGGTAACAACACCATTCGAACTTCAACATTGTCTTGCATTGCAGATTGTCGATTTGATGAATCCTTGTTCCAGGTGAACGACTTCACATGCATTGCAGACAGAGCATACACGAACGCACAGGTTCTGGTGATGGAGAAGACCATACTGCGCAAGCTTGAGTGGTACCTTACAGTGCCGACTCACTACGTGTTCCTTTCTCGCTTCATCAAAGCGGCTCTCGGTGACGATAAGGTCGAACGAACATCCCTTTTGTCTGCTTCCTCTTCGTTGTCTTCCACCATCTATTTTTCTCCCCTTACTCTCGTGTCCTCTTCTGTCATGTGTGACCAACAGTTGAAGCACATGGTGCACTTCTTGGCCGAGCTGGGTCTTATGAATTACGGCGTGACAATCCGGAACTCTCCGTCGATGGTTGCTGCCTCGGCAGTCTATGCGGCGAGATGCTCCCTAAACGTCACCCCACAGTGGAACAGGACCCTCGAGTTCCACACCGGCTATTCCGAAGCCGAGCTCTTGACCAGGGGCTGTGCGAGATCGCTGGCGAGCCTCCATGCGAAGGCAAAGGACGAGAAGCTTCAGGGGGTGTACAGGAAGTACAGCAAATCCGAGAGGGACGCAGTGGCTCTGATACCGCCGGCGAGGTGTCTCCTCGAAGGCGCCGATGCAGTGAGTAGTACTTCCAGGTCGGCCTAGGCCCCCTTTGGTTCTGTTGGGTTGGAAACATTGTTTGGGTTTCTTTTCTTCATGGGAGGGTCTCTTTTCTTTTGTGGAAATTGTAAGAAAGCAAGAAGGCCTGTTATTTTCTTGAGGCCTTCTTATATTTTCAAAAAGGACCACGTCACCTGCCCAAAAAAAATGACAGAGACAAACTCTCCCCGCAATTACATACATACATATCTCATTGGTCGGCGGGTCCCTGTCCGAAGAAAGAGGAGGGAACTCGTTTTTCTTAATAGCACCACCAGTTCGGGTTCAGTTTCAGTTTCAGTTCAATCTCAAATGTCATCTACCTCGGATGTTGATTGCCAGCACCCCATCTTCCCCCCACCCACCCACCCCCATTTTCTAATCAGGGAAAATTATTAGATACGATTTAGACAAATCTGTTCCGGTCTATCCAATAAAAAGTAAAATAATATTATTATCAATTCGTTTGAAAAGCCACATCCGGTGATCTCGATCTTATCCCATGCTTTTCTTACCATAAAAAGAACCAGGAAAATTTACGAGATCGTATCTGTTCGTAATTAAACCCATTCGGACAGTGAGTAATGTAATAGTAGGTAAAGAAAAGAAAAAAGAGAGGAAAGAATCAGGCCGCAGTCTTGTCTCGTCTTGTCCCTGTCCGAATTCTTTCCCGTCATTAATAATAGCCGAATACAAGATCCGCCTCGATCCCCTCTCCCAGATCAATCATCGTCGTCTCGCCATTTTCAGGCTTCCCTGCTCCTTCCCTCATCTGGGTAACTCCGATTGATTACGAGGAAGAAAATGATCGAGGAAGACGCCAACTGGTTCTCCAAGTGGGAAGAACAGCTCCCTTCCCCCGACGACCTCATGCCCATCTCTCAGTCACTGATTACCCCTGACCTCGCCCTCGCCTTTGACATCAAGCCCCAGACGTTCCCCTCCCCTTCTCAGAACCACCACGGCCCCGGCCACGGCCACCTCCGTCGCGATGTCCAAGTTCCACCTATTCGCGTTCCCTCGTTGAACAACGGGATCTTTCCCCTGTATAGCCATAACTCGTCGGAATTCCCCGACTCGAGCGACCTCGGTGGGTCTGGGACGCCCCGCTCCGGCCCCTCGGACGAGCCTGCGAGGACCCTCAAGCGGCCGCGCCTCGTCTGGACGCCGCAGCTACATAAGAGGTTCGTGGACGCGGTGGCTCACCTTGGAATCAAGAACGCTGTCCCCAAGACGATTATGCAGCTGATGAGTGTGGACGGGCTCACGAGGGAGAACGTTGCGAGCCACCTGCAGAAGTACCGGCTTTACCTGAAGAGGATGCAGGGGTTGTCGAGTTCCGGAGGGAAAGGTGCTCTGGGCATTAACGGCGGCGGCATGGTGGTCGATCCCACCACGGATCATTTATTCGCCACCGGCCCTGTGCCGCCACATTTCTTGCCGTTTGCATCTGTGACGCCAATGCATCAGCACCCCGAGATTGGTGGCGTGGAGGCAGTAGTGCATTCACAGATGCAGATGCAGGTGCAGGTGCAGATGAATAATTGCAGGCAGGTAGGAGGAGGACACTTTGGAAGCGACGCTGCAGCGAATGGACAGTATGAGAATCGTCAGCGTCATCATTTCCTAGGGAGAGAGGCACAGCAGCCGGCTCCTCATCATAGCATCGGCGGACTCAGGATTGGGGGGATTCAGCATTTTGTTGAGGATTTGGAGCCTGCAGATGGCAATGGTGATGGTAACAGGAAGATTTTGACCTTGTTTCCAACTGGGGACGATTGATTTTGGGTTGGCAATGTTCACAACTCTACGCTATGGAGTAATTGTGTTCGGAGTCCTAGAAGACATTGTCGAGTTTGAGTTGTTAACGGTGTAGCGTGAATGCACACTATAGTTTGGTTTACCTGATATTCCAATGATTTAGAAAATGTCCTTGAGCCATTGGATGTCGAGTTAGGTTGATCCTATAACTTATCTTCGAAATGATGATCCGATGCTCAAGAGGGGTGATGGACTGTTGGTGTACTTGTTCGTTATAGCATGGAGCCACTTTTCGAGATCAAATAATTGGAAAGCACAGACCATGTCCATCTGGGTCTGTCATAGGATTGATCTACTTGAAGCTGGTTGCTCGGGCGAAACCAGCTTGACATTTACCAGATTCTAAGATTAGTAATTGATGTAGACAAATGGAACTCAACGTTGTAAGCAGATGATCTGCACTCCAGCTGAAATTCCTGGTCTCGCAGCACCCTTGTTCAGAGGATTTATATTGCAGCACAATGAGGACAACAAATTGTTATCCAGTGAATGATGATGTCACAGACTTGGTATCTGCTTCTGCAATTCTTTCTGTCTATCTGCATCAAACTTGATATGGATCATGGGATTCATCCACGATTGACTATTAGCTTAAAGCCGAGCGAGGCACACGATGATGTCACAGACTTGGTGATGAAGTCACTGACTTGGAAACCCAGATCGGATTGAAATAAAGAAATGTTTCCCCAGTTTTTGTTGCTGTCTCACGAAACAAATCCCACCCAAACCAAACTACTTTTCTTCCACACTACTGTAGGAACCGTCCCTGGATAACCCCACTCTCAAAAGGGCTTCCCATTTGGAAACTTTATCCTAATCCCGGATCTAAATCATGACAGGAAGGACAGGTTTAACTGACAAGACAAGATTATCTGTCATGATCATGTAGTTTTTGTGGCAAGCAATTATTGAAACCCCCCCTCGCCTAATTTTCCCAATCCCAACAATCAATCGCTCTCTTATCATCCATCAGATTTCCAAGTCAACTTTTTGAAGTATAACCCAGAAGAGGATTCCCTCTTTCCCCCCTCCCCCACACAACACATACCCCATCCTAGGCAAAGCAAAGTTTGGGGAATCAGGAAAAGGATGTAGGAGATCTGTCCATCACTTATCTCAAAGTCAAGATTCTGCAAGTTGCATATTACCTTAAAAAGAATAAACAAAAAGCATCTCCAACAACAGCAAGCAACACACCTCGGATTAGTTAGGCCCTTACTTTCTGGGTTTCTATGTTGGATTATAGAAATACAAAGATTCTCTTCTTAATCATGTGTTTTCATGTGGGATGAATCGTGATCCAAGTTAATGACAAGTCAACCACTAATTACAGTTCAGAGTCAGTCACTTCAGCCTAAAGCTAAGAGTTCCTTTCAAGAATTCCGCCAAGAAGAGCAGGGCGGTGTTCTTACTTAGCTTTAGCTTGCTGTCTGGACTTTGCATCCACTCGGTCGATTCCATGAAATTGACTCCGCTATTGAAGAAATTGCTGTACATTACAGAAAGATATGGAGTCATTTACATTAGATTATCTTTGATCCTGAATATCTTTCGGCAATGAAACCTCCAGTAAAATAGACATTATCCGGAGTGATGGGAAAGAATGATGCCTTAGTAGGTGGGCAGGTGTACCGGATGATTTCTCGAACTGGAATGGAATCTAACATCACCCTCAAGGTCTTCTCAGATGTAGGCCACTGCTCATCAATCGCGCTGGCGACAAACAGCACAGCAGTGTTCCCCTTGGTAGTTGCTTTCGCGGAGGTTGTGTGAACCGGTTAAGGCATATGACGTTTCGAGCGTATACTTGTAATACTGCATGGTACAGAAAGTAATAAAAAAGCAATCCTCCTCCATCGATCCCTTCTGATCTTCGTGTAGATGACATCAATTGGCATACCGTTTTGATCACCCATCTTTTCCACAGTTGCTCCAAGGAGCTCATCAGGATCGAACATATTCTCCAGACTTTCTTCGAAGTGGCAATGGGCTTGTTTGTCAATCGTATGAGCGGCGAGGCAACCACCTGGAATTTCACTTCAACCCATGGCTGGACGCACTTTGATCTGCGAAAGGGTTTACAAATCCAAACCCCCAAGTCCCATGTCGATAACGTATAGCTCGTATGCTGAGCTTGAGTAGATTCCAATTATACCACTTCATGGATGTTTGTTTTACTTTTCCGTTTCATTTTAGTACATTACAAATCAGGCAGTTGCTCTGATGGGCTTCATGAAGCCCAAACTAGGTCCATTACAATTTAGGCCTAAATACAACATAAGAGCCTCTTCGGTTTACTAATGATTTAAATATAAAAATAAAGTCAAATATATGTTTATATCCCTAATTTTGGCGAACATTTTTTTCCGTCGACATTTTCTTTTTTCATATAAAAAAATGTCACTATGTCATCGGTCTTTTTTTGGCCAATGTTAGATAACGTCAGGCATAATGCCAAGGTGGACATAACGGAGGTCCAAACGCGTAGGACATCTGGAACAGAACAGAGACGTGGAGAGAGGTCCACCTACCCCCAAATAAAAAAAATCAAAGCAGAGACGTCCGTTGGCTCCTCGACACGCTGAGCCAGCCATCATCCAAGCCACCGGCTTTGACACTGTCCCCGCTATTACCGTCTCCGTCAATGGCTCCTCAAGATCCCTTCCTCCTCTCCCTCAACCCCTCCGCCCCCACTCCTCGTCCTCCGTTGACCAAGCGGAAGCACCCTTCCAATGGCGAGTCCTGCGACCCGGCCCACCTACCCCCGTGGCTTCCACTAGCCTGACCGCCGCCCTGTCCATGTGGATGGCGGGAGGGGTGGTGGTTCCCCCGCGAACACCTTCTGGATGATCCAGCAAGGCGTGGTCCCCACGGCCGCAGCCTCCGGGGTTCACACACATCCGCCTCAGTTGTGGGCCGTGATCGCACCGGTGTTCAACGCAGTGACGGCGGCGATATCATCCTCCACAACCGTTCCGGAGGGGATCGAGATACGAGCACCATCCTCGGCAGTCCTGATGAAATTAGGATTTTCTAAGTTATGTTAGGATTTTTAGGATTAACGTGACGAAACTGATTTAGGAATGGGGGAAATTGGAAGGAGATATGAATCGGACTTTTTGTTTTGGTTTTAGTTAAAAGAAGTTGTTTCTGTCTGTCTGGTCTTCGGATACTTCTTTGCCTCCGATTACGGTCGCCGGACTTCTTCGCCTTCGCTTTCGCCTTCGTCTTCGCCTCCGATTTGGTCAAGGGTTCTGCCTCCGATTAGGGTTCCAAAATATTTTATTGATTTTTTTATTTGGGGGTAGGATGACTCATCTCCACGTCTTTGTTTTTTTTCCATGTAGAATGTCCTACGGGTTTGCCACGTGGATCTTCGTTATGTCCACCTCGGTATTATGCCCAACGTCGTTGGTCAGTATATGAAAAAAAGATGTTGACAGAAAAGAAAGTTCGCCGAAAGTTAGGGACATGAAGGTATATTTTACCTAAAAATAAAAATATGAAAGCAACGGCAAGGCCAAGTCTAACATTTTTTTTCCCACTGAAATTTGAAAATATTTTTTCTTCAAATTTTGGCATCCTAACACCCTGGTGGACGTTGATCGAAGTGTCAAATGGAGGAAACCAAATGAAGTGAGCAAGCTCGTATCCCCTCTTCTGATCTTTCACGGGGAATCACCCTTGGGATGGGATCGGAAAATGGAATGCTCGGTATTCACGGGGATAGCGGTCACGCCTCACCGGCGGCGAAAAAGGCGACCAATGGTTTAGACCAATCAAGTCGAGCATTGTCTGCGCATCACATCATGAACAACAGAAGATAGGTATCGTGCAATTCAAGAACTAGTAGGACTCCCCACGGCATCAAGCAATAGAAAGGAGTTCGTCGCAGGATTCCCATAACCAAGATAAGATACATACACAGAGTTCGACCACAGCGCCACCATGCCTGGGGCCACGACTTTAGCAAAGCTAAACACAGTTTAAGGATTCGCTCACAAGCAGCAACACAACCAGATAGCAATCCCTAGAAACCACGACTCGATCTGAATAATATCAATCTCAATCCCTAACTCCTTCCCAGCAAGGTATCAGTCCTTACCATTCAACAAAGCCTCCCCAATCTTCCAAGACAAGAAGGCATCGAAGCAAGCATACTTGACCTGATCACTGTTCAACCAGAACATATCCCACCTGCTCGTCCCGACCCTCTTGTTCTTCACCACATCCATCCCCAGCACCCTCTTCGCCAGCCCCGTCAACCCTAAACCCTTCGTCCCTTCCCCCGTCCTCAGATCCCTAACCTCCGCCTTCATGCTGACCCCGTAATCGCACACCAGCTTCTCGATGTCTTCCTCGATGCCCACCCCGACAAACACCAGCCTCTCGTCGTTGAGGAATTCGGTTAGGGCTTCGGGGATGGTTGGCGAGTGGAGGATCTGGAACACCACGGAGTGGGTCTCGAGGAGGTGGAGCTGTAGGGTTGCGATCGGGTGGTCGTCGCGGGGGGACCTGTTGGGGCGCCACTCCACGTCGAAGCCGACGATCGTCTTGGTGGGGCCAGGGGGAGGGAGTGGGAGAGCGGCCAGCCAGTCTGTTAGGTGAGTGGGGGAGTTGGTCAGGAGGCACGTGAAGGTTGTGGCGGCGTCGGTGGAAGACGGAGCGGGGTCCCCGGCGACGGAGATGGTTACGGTGTAGAGGTTGTGGGTTTCGTCTGGGAGCTCATGGTCAGTGATGGTGACGGAAGTCGTCATCGGGGGGTTAGTGACGTCAGCTAGTCAGTGGAGTGGAGGGAGGTTTTGCTTGCAAGTTACGGGGGGGACTTGTCTTTATTCCAACTAAAAGTGTATTATTTATATATAACAAAATATGACCAATAATTTCGTCACGTATGACATCAGTTAGTAGTAAAACAACATAAAATTACATCTCTGTACAAAAATAAGAAGGAAAGGATGGCTCAAAAGGCCAATCACTATTCCAATCGATTCTTCTGCCATCATCTTACCTTTTTGGCTTTACTTAATAAAGAAGAAGAAGAACCAAAAGTAGTTCGCGGGTGTTTCTTTTTGGTGGTGTTATAACCTCAGAACTCGCAGGAAGTGCCCAACCTCTGCTTCAGGCCTTTGCACTTGGTGTCCTCTATGACCTGCGGCAGGAGCTTCTCGAAGCTCTCCAGGAACAGCCCCCACTCGTCCTCGCTCATGTCCCCCAGCGAAATCCCCTCTCCCTCGTTCATATGTTGCGGCACCGAGAAGCTAACACTCCTGTTCATGATCGCCTGCTTAGGGTTGTCGAGCTCCGCTCCCGTGTCGCCGCTTTCGTCGTCTTGTTCGCATATTGACGATAGAGGCGAGTCGGGGATCCCGGACAGCGACTGGAGGGACGATAGTCTCATGACTTTCGGTGGATTGAGCATCCCTTGAAGGGTTTCTTGAAGCCCAAGGAAGCCTGCAGTCTCTCCAGCAGGGTAGATGTCAGTTTCCATTTCAAACTGCATCGTCTCGTCGGAAGTTTCTCCTGCCTTGTCTTCGGTGCCACTCATTTCGCCAGGCAGGCTGGCCTTACAATGTAAACAGATCTCCTCCAGTACACTGCATCTCTCTTCTCCACCAGAGAATCTACGGGTCATCATCTCACCAATATCGGCAAGACAAAGGCTGGCCTCTGCGGTGCTCTTCAACAATATGGTACAAAGGACGAGGACCCGAATGGAAGACTCCTTTATTGAAGGAAGCTCATTTCTCAGCAGCTCGGCATCCTTGAATGGATCTAGGCTGGATATGTACTCACATTCAGATTCCGAGAAGGGAACGGCGGCTTGGGGCCAATGCAACCATTCAAAAAAAGGATCATCAATCCATTCGGGTAAGCAGAGTCCGTGATCTATGGGCACGAGTTCAACTGATCCAGCAACAGGAGTATCTGATGCAGGTTTCTTTGCCAGTATATTTCCCGAGTGCCGGTCAAGATTCAGAAGCCTCAAATCTAGAATTCCAATCTTGTGAACTGAAGCCACGGAGAAGCAAGTAGGACCCATTTCTCCGGCGTCGAACTCGTGATCCACAAATCGTTGCAGCGACGCAATCTTGTAATTCGATGGTGGTACTGCAGAAGTATTATTTACATGAAACGGGACATTACAGATCTTGACCAGTGCAGTTGGGGGCACGCCAGAGAATCCACCGTGGTCGAGTAGATATGCGGCTAATTCCCGAACACCAGTTTCTCCTATACGAATTGACCTCTTCAAACCGGGCTGACCCAACATGAGACCCCCGAAGCCTTTGGGATTGTTAAATGCAAGAGGCTCTTCGTCCACAGGTTTTGCAATAGCAACCTTCCGGCCGTTTCTGCTGTTCATATAGTAAACACCACCGAGTCCGCCTGATACTGCTATAGGATTGACTCCAGAGGCAATAGCTATGGCGACTTCCACGACGAGAGCACGAACATCGGAGGCTGTGCTGCCACCGAGAATCTCAATCCTTGGATTAACGTCACATTCTTCCTCCACCTTGGCACCTAAGGACAGACATGGGGTGGAAAAACATCTCTGAAAGAATAGGGGTTCAGATGCTTGATTTGAGGAATGCGCCAGGTTGTTATTCTTGAGGACAGTCAAGGTGTAATCAAGGTGAGTGAAGGATTGAAGTCTACATCTCTGGCCGCCGCTCGATGGTTTGAGTCCGTGATGAACCGCTACCGCCATATCCAGAGAGTATCATGCAACGGAGAAGGAAAATAGAGAAATAGCGGCAGCAGGGCGCTTCCGTGAGGTTATTCTGTCGTCAAGAGCACACGTTCCTCCGCAAAATAACCATCATAAGCTGCATTTTCAGAAAAGGAAACTTAACTTATGCCTGTCAAAAGCACGCACTTTCTTTAATCAGTCAAATACACAAACTGCAAGCAAAGTAATGTAAGAGAGGATTCATCACTAAAATCTTATACTGGACGCATAAACAACTGAGATAACCACGGGCGCTATCACAAGTAATGATGAATTTTAGATTCATGGGAAGGGTCCACTGGACTGCATAATGGTAGGGATCGCTTCATACTAGTTTCTGGTTGTATCAGTTCCATTGACAGAAGCATGTTATAGAACAGATGAACCGCATCCTCCAGATAAAGGTAGCAACAAAGAAAGGCCATGTTTCCTCACCAAGTAATATACTAGCGTGCCCTCGAATTTCCTAGCTAGTTCATGGGTGCTTGCCCGATGGCGATGTCAAGGGGCGAAATTAAGTCGTGCCCATCTTCTCGAACACGTCGATGGCTGCGTCCTGCGGGAAAAAAAAAAAACCCAACACGGAGAAGCTTAAATAGACCATCATACGACACGAAAACTGCAGGCTTGAAGAAATCACAAGAAACAGAAGGGAAAATGCCGAACCCGCAAATCTCTCGCTCCTCCGCACAAAATCGCCGCGACTGTCTGAGAGAAACAAAGGCAAAAGTCCATTTGAGAGGCAGCGAGAGAGAAACAATGTTGCGAACATCCAAACTACGTGAAAGAAGACTGTCTTAGGAATTACATCGAACACCCGGCGTCCTTCCAACATGGACCGACACGAAACTAACAACAGAACGGGGGAAATAGGGTCATTACCCTGAACACGAACAAGAAAGGGGGCATCCGGGGGCGGGAGACCGAACAGCAACGCGGGAGCACGATAGAATTTAATCCGTCGCCCCCCGAGAGAAAATCTACAAAAATAAAAATCAAAAGAAAAAAAAAAATCCCTACGAACTCTTCTTATAGCGACGAAGAGGATCGAAAACCTCCCTCCTCTTTCCCTCTATATCTCTCACACTCGATCGACCCCCCCACCTCCTGACCTTCCTCTTTAAAAAATCCTTCCCTTTTCCTCTTCCCCCAATCCCCCATTGCCCTTCCAACTTTTCCGCTAACCGTTTCCTATTCCTGGAAGAAGAACCTCCCCCCACTCCCTCTTTTCCTTCATTTCCTAACTTTGGCCAATCCATCGTAAAAAAACCACCTCCCTCCCCCCCCCCTCCTCTCCGTTGTACTCAAAATAACAAAAATTACGTACGTCCCATGTTGTCGGCTTTTTACGGCTTGGGCTTTTTACTTCTTTCTAGAGGTCTGTCCGAATTTGTCTGGTCAGTTTCGGGCGGGCCGTACCTGAATTTGGGCCCAGTATTCCGAGTATTAAACGGGTGCCGTAAGGACACTCGTTAAACATCTAAATGTTGTAAATTCTGTATTTTTAAAATTATTTATGATTTTAATGTTTAACTAATTAAAAAAATTACAATAATATAAAACCGTCATTATCTCTAGTGAACTATATTAACAAAATCCCCCCCCCCCGTCATTATCTCTGGCATCTCATCTTACTGAGAATTTAGCTAAACCAAACACAACCTTATTCCACGTCACTTTAAGAAGCAAACGTTTTTTCGGGTTTCAAATTGTTCTTTGAATCGTAATTTTTTTTTAACCTTTTCCGTTTCTTTACCTTACAAAACATACTATAAGTAATACACAACATGAGACCCGGCTTTGTCCAGTGCCGGCCGCGGCGAAGATGCGAGCACTATCAAGGGCCTGCCACCTCTGTGACTTTGACCCGACTGTATCTTTCGGATCCCCCCGACGGCCGACCTTCAGATACTCAATATTTACACACGCCCTCTCCAAAAAAGCTACATACATTTCACCCAGCTGGGGTGATTGATGGCTGCCGTGGCCGTCCCTCCTCTCATTTCCTTCTCCTGCGCCCCGTCCCACCATCATCTTTTGTTAGACAGTACGAATGCATTGACTCCGGGAGCACATAAAGAGCTCTTCTCCCTCTTTCATTGCTCATCACAGGCGCAGGGCAATCGCTAGGGATGCTAAAAATACTGCCCCTGGAGTGACCGTTATCCTTCCTGAAGCTACATAAAATGGCCAGATGTCCCATCATGAACTGAAAAACATTCGAAACAAGGAAACGGTGATACTATTAAGATTACGCGTATATATACTCACATGACTTGGGCGATGGAGCGACTGCGGGTGTCAGGCCATGATAGAGCGTAGTAGGCTTGCTGCTGGATGGAGGTTGAGCATGTGTCAACGAAACATGTGGCAAAGGAGTCGAAGCATGAACATGATGCACCGACGGGGCCGGGGCTGGATGACGAGGGTTGGATGGCTGTCTGGATGGTGAACTAATGGGAGAATGATGACGGGGTGAAGGCGCAGGAGCTGGAGGAACCGGTGATTCCTTTTTCCCACCCTTTGAAGATCCTCCTTTATAGCCATACTGGCATCCAGGAGGCTTTGCCTCGTGACTCGGTGCCGGTGCAGGCGACCTCGAGTGATGGTGACTTGAGACACCGTCTCTGTGTCTTGGAGCCAAACCCCTATAAATTGCAGGCGATGGAGAAATTTTAGGGGCAGCAATGGGTGAATGGCTACGGTCGTGGCTCTGGTGGTGGTGATGACGTGGATGTTGCTGGTGGGGCATAGGAGACGGAGCAGGTGCACCACCTTGGTCAGTTCCATTGAGGGAGTGTTGCAGTATCGAAGAGAGCTGCACTTGCTTCACTCGACCAAATATGGTATTGTTGAGGCCGAGGTTTCCAGAATGGGAGCCTGTGATCGTTTGTGCAAGCTGCTTCAATCTAAGCATAGAAGGCGTGTTGCCAACTGTCAGCAGGACGGAGGACTGTACTATTGTTGGAGAAGCCACTGTTGAACCTCGGGAATTCGATAAACTGATGTATAGGTTCTTCATATGCAAAGAAGGAAGACGAAAGCAGTGAGTTCGAAGGCAGTAGCTGGCTACAACTTGAAATGGCTCAGTATCCACGTGTTAACATGAATTATCATAATCAAGTAAAGCTGTCATACCTCATAGGATGTGAGACGCAATCCGGACTTCAACTGAGTGGTCAGATCCGCAAAGTTTGCTTGTATTTGCTCGATGGGGTAATTCAAGGTGAAGTTGAACAGAATTTGCACCTTCTGGAGAAGAAACGCACTTTGAGGTGGGATGATGGTTATTCCACCAGCAAACTTTAGAACCTCAAATGAAGAGGCATTGCCAAACAACGATGTCGTCAAGCGTAAAGACAGTTGCTGCGTAACAAATGACTCGAAGGATTCCCTTATTAGGCTGAGAACTGCGGTTGATATTTTTGTCTTTTTGGTATCAGAATCAATTGCAAACACGACTTTAGCCTCGTTTGATTCATTCACTTGCTCGACAGACAACACACTCACCTACACAAAACAGGAAATAATTACTCCGATTGCTTATAACTTGATTCAAAGGAAATCAAGAGGGACGATATTTGCTTTAAATGAAATCAAGGGGAAGCTTACTTTGATCATGGCCACGCCAATTTCCCAAAGTATATCATCATGAAGCTGCACAATATTTTCTTCCAGAAAAGCGACTGATTTCCCAACATTGAAAGAAGCAACAACTTCGTGCCCTGAATAATAAAGCTGTCAGTTTTTTAAAACCACCTCAAAAAATAGTGAGACAGACTCACTCAAGTATCTTAATCTTACTAATCGGGTATACTTAATCTTACTAAGTATCTTACTGATGTACCGACTCCAAAACACCATTAAAAGCCACTGGTTCTATGTTTCCCAAAAGAATACTCTTCTTCAATTCACAAAACCCGATAGAGCAACTTGCCCAAGAAAGAGGATAGAGTTAAACGTCATAATTTATCAAATGTCCAGAGAGAATATAAACACGGTATCAAAGAGGATTCTTGTCCCATAACCCCAAACTACCTAAGGAAGATTGACAGAACAGATGCATCAGATTCCCACTTTTTTTTTTGGTAGTGATGGATAGATAGCATTAGATACGCGTTCAGGGTTTTAGGTTACAGATCCCATAATGCATGGAATGTCCACATGCAGCAAATCGATTCCCACTTCAACATACATAGTGGAGAAAAAACCACAGAAATGAGAACTAAAAAGTAGTTAACAACATCAAATCAACATCTTCAAGTGAGTTACAAATTATGACCAGTAAACTGCACTAAAGAAAATTATGCAGGACAAATAAGAGTCAGAAGCAAGGAAACACATGTATAGAGTGTAAGTGGGTTATCCCCAATGAATCAGGTAATCAAAATGACTCCTCTAAGGGAACATCCATGTTAATCTCACCGAATTGGGAAACAACCAAGTTATGTTCTCTAGGAATAAGAAGTTGGTACTCGGCATTTCCTTACCCAACTAGAAAATATCTGTTACCCAAATTGCAATCAAAGCAAAAGAAGACATACTTATCAAAAAAGAAGACCATACTCAACGACCACACCAAGGCCACTTTCAGACATTCTGGCAACAACAGGCATTTTTTTTCCTAATAAAGAAAACCCAATTCCACAATATGAACCTTACTCCCTGGATATTAACCACAGAAGAAATTACACTCCTCCAATCTCATCTACGTATGTCATTGGCCACAAACTCTCAAACCCATCATAAGAAAACCCTTCAAATAGCCTGCAATTAAGCACCGAACTACCAATTCCAACCCCAGGATCCTCTAACCCCACTGCCAAAATCCCCAACGAATGACCTCCCATGATCTAAACCCATCCTAAGACAATGCCATCATCACATCAACACCCCCAGGAAAACCATAGCCAGAATGAAGAAACCCAAAAAAGAACTCAGATCAAAACAAAGACTGGAAAAATCTTCCACCTCTATATCTAGGGTCCAGATCCAGATCTTGCCGATCCGCGAGCCGAGAGAAAGGGGGCAACCAAAAGATAGCAGAAAGGAACAACCCAGCAGACAACAACAGCACCAACGCACACTTGAGGCCAAAATGCCTAGTAATCCCATCCCTACAGCCGCCGCCGCCGCAACAACAACAACAGAAAAACCCACATATCCTCCTCCTCCCCTCCACGCCCTGCTCGGAACTAATCGCCACAACCGTGGAGGGCAACGGTTCCTCTTCATCTAATCCCTTCCCCATCCTCCGGGACAGCAATGCAGACAACCAAGCACCCTCAAACCCATCTCAAAACTCCACCAGCCGAAGGGAAGGAACAGGAGACACCCATTAGGGGCAGATAGTAGGGATTGTTGCCCCCCACCCAGGATGTTGGCAAATCACCCACCTTTTACTATATAATTTTTTTTGCGGGTTTTGATGCTGGGTGGGGAGTACTAAAAATCGAATTTTTTTTTTGGTGGGTCGGTCGGGTATTAACTTCAGCCACCGCGGGGGATCAAATGCTTTTGACCCCTTTTTTATTAAAACCATCACATGCTTCCCAGCGGAGTTGAGCTTGAGTTTTATGTCGTTGGTTCCACTGTCTTTGTCTCTTCTTACATCGACCTTCTTTCGAAACATGAATTTAGAATGTTATAGGATTGTGCGAATTGAATAAGCTCTTCTTTGGCACGACGACAACTGGGCTAAAGACACTCAGTATGATGCTGCTGGCGTCTACAGGGGAAGCTTCTTTTTCTGATGTGGCCAGCCAAACCTCTTCACGGTAGGTACTCTTCAGGCCAACCCTAGATCAACCCCATCTATTTCACCAACATTTCCAACCAATCAAACGCTGATTAGTATGAACACTAATTTCCCAAATCATATTATCCATAATTTCCTTTCTTTACGCATTTTTCCATCTAGACTCCCACTAACCTACCTCACTATCTCGTCCAAGTTTATCCAAAGTTGAGATATTTATACAATGCTACAAAAGTATAAGTAATCATTATCTTATATTGTTCAAATTTGGGATAATATTTTAGTATTTTATTGGGTTAGATTTTTAATTTGTAGGATAAATTAGGACAATTTATAAATAAGGTGTTTTGTCTAGGTTAAGGCTCCCACTTGGATCGGGTTGAGCTCAATTTGTACCCAAAGCATTTTTATCGGATTACTAAAATTTTGACCCGAAATGTTAACCCGAACTGGAATAAAAATATCGGATTAGTAAAAATCCGAAATTGATTTTTTTTTTGGTCCGGTCGAGACCCGATAAATTCATAAAAATATGAATTATTTTCAATTCAACTCTAAAACTTCTAATCCTAACTATAAATTATTTTGTAAGAAATTATATATAATTCTAAAATTTTCAATGCACAAAACCCGAGTGTGCTTGAACATAAAGTATTTTTCAATTGCATATCCTAAAATCATTAAAAAGAAAAATATTACATATATAAGATATGATTATAAAATCAAAAAAATCAATACTAACATAATCACATTTTAATAAATATCTTAAAATTATGGATCTATGTTTTAATAAGAATTGTCATCTTCAGACAAATCTAAAATAGAGAAAAATTTAAAACAAAGACAAATCTTCATATATATAAAAATTAAATGTTTCCAAAGTTTTTACTTCATGAGTATATTTATCAATTGAAAATGATCCAACTTGTCTACTTCGCAACCAATTTTAAGCACATATAAGAGCTTCCACCGTCTTAAGAGATAAGGAACTACGAAATACATCGAGAACTCGTCTTCCTGTATTAAAAGCAGACTCAGAAGCAACTGTTGAAACAAGAATAATAAGCACATCTTGAACCAACACGGATAAAACTCAATCTATAAAAGACAATTTCCTCCAATTCAAAATACTAAAGTCTAAGCCAAAAGAAGTTTCACAGGCAAATACTTATTCAACATAAATTTTTCTTTAATATTTTATTTCCAGCTCGTTCAAATACTGACATTTGTTATATTAAAAGAGATAGCAATGGATGTTACACTTGAGTTATTTTGTGAATGCGAAATAGTAGGCTGTTCGATATGGATACTATTATAGTGATTAAATAACGGTTCAAGTTTCACCTCAACTTTCTCTAACAACTCTTCATAGAAAACACAAATAATCCATTTAATATATTTCAATTTATGCTAAGACCTAATATTATAGCTATGAATAAAATAATATCAATGTTGTTCACATTGGCCTTTCAGCCATTGTAGCTAAACCCATATCTTCGTCCGAACAATATTTATTAATCATAATGCAAATACCAAAAGTCACGTTCATATAATTAGTATTTTATTTTTCGCAATGTAATACTTCAAAATGTTCTCAATCACAGGAACTATCTTTCTCTTACTATTACGAGTTTTATTCCTAAATAACGTTAGTCCGCAAATTATTTTGTCAAATATGGTACTAAGTTTGGAAATTCTTTGGCTAATATAGCGACGGCCTTAAAAGGCCGATTTTGATCATGAAGGAAGTCGGCTTTTCTAAGGCCGATTTCGTACTTCTCAAACCGAAGTCGGCCTTTGTAATGCCGATTTAGTTGGACTTAGTAAAAAAATTAAAAGCCTAATTCGCAATTCTGTCCTGTACTATTTTCGTTTTTTCCGATCCATCATGTCGTTTGAAACGCTTCATACCCATACACGTACTTAAACCGTTATCACAAAATTAGCCTCCGTTACCTCCCATTGTAACGGAATCCGACATGGCAGCCACCTGACTTTAACGGCGTTAAAAAACATGGCATAATTAACAATTCTATCATGTACTATTTTTTTTTCGATTCATCCTATCATTTGAAACACTTCCTACCCATACCCATACTTAAGCCGTTATAAAAAAACTATCATCCGTTACCTCCCCTTGTAACGGAATCCGACATGGCAATTGTTCGCTCCGAAATTAACCGCGGATAAGTCGGACCCAAACACGTCGGAAATCTCTGACACTACGAAAAACTGGTACTCGGAGGTTCGTTGAATGTGTGGTCGCTGTATGAATGAAGAGAGAGAGAAGACAGCGGACGGACACTTACGGATGCCATCGACGTTGCCTTCGGAGAGAAGCAAGAACGCAGGAACACATGGCTGTAGTGCTTGGAGATAAAAATGACAATATGTCCGTCTGCAAAGAGGTGTCCGTATACAATGCATAAGAACAACTACTTATACTAAGCTAGACTTACGTATGTACGGTAATGAAATATTGCACATATATTACGCATCCCTTGCTGACAGTCTTCATGGAATATCTTCTTTCCATTTAAGTGAATTTTGTCAACAATTCTCTTCCAAATCCTGAGATCGTAGTACCAGATATTTCTGACGTGTTTGGGTCTGACTTGTCCGCGGTCACTTTCGGAGCGAAAAACCAGAATGGATCGGAAAAACGAAAATAGTACATGATATAATTGCTAATTAGGCCGTGTTTTTTAACGTCGTGCCACGTCGAATTCCCATGGAGGCTGGTTTTGTGATAACGGCTTAAGTATGGGTACGGGTAGGAAGCTTTTCAAACGACGGAATGTATCGAAAAAACTGAAAATAGTACCGAATAGAGTTGCTAATTAGGCCAAAATTAAAATACCCCAAGTAAATCTGTCTTTGTAATGCCTACTTCTCCCGTGCCCGAAGTCACCGGTAGTTTCGTCAATCCAGGAGTAAATTTAATACACGGACAAGGAGAAATTCCATTGCCGTCGGAAAACGAGTAAAGTCTCTTGTTCTTATTTCTTCTCCCCTCTCGTGTTTCTCCGTCGGAGGTCCCCCCTCCCCCTGCAAATATGGCGTCGGCATTGTCGTTGTCGTTGCTTCCTCCCCACTCGGCCCTTTGCTTCACCGACATCCTCCGGAACGATTCCCGGCGGTTCCGGATCCCCAAGAGCCTCTTGGCTCTGTCGCCGTAGGCATGCTGCGGTGCCCGCTTTCGGCCCACCTTGCTAAATCATCGTGGTCTTCCCCCTTTCCATGATGGTTAATTTTCATCAGAGTTGCGAGATTTGATTGTCTTGTGCGAGTTTTCTGGGATGTCGGAGGAGTTGGAATTTGAATCCTGGATTTCGTGTGTGCCTTTTGGATTGTCATAGGTTGGGTCAGAGAGTGCAGATGTGGACGTGGGATGAGAAGGGAAGGAGGAAGAGAAAGGGTGGAGTCGTAGTTTGCTCTTCAGTTGGGCCGCTTACCTTGCGTTCCGTGCAGTGGGTCTCCACCTTCTCATCTGCGTGACCACAGCCTCAACCAGGTTCCCCCCACCCCACCCCCTCCTTTGACTCTCGAGTTGGTGTATACGTTGCTTAATCTGAGAGGGCATATTTTGATTAATTGTGTATATGCTGCTTAATCGAGTTTCGTATGCAGAGAAGAGAAGGACAGAGGCCGCCAGGATAAGAGAGAAGTACCCGGACAAAATTCTTGTGAGGATTAAACTTTGTTTCATTGCAGCACTATATGTAGTTCGAATGTGTAGTATGATAACCCTCTTCTGGCGTTGGAAGAAGTAAGAGACTATTACAAATAACTTTGCAAAAAGTTGTTAATTTTCGGCGTTAAAGTGCAACATCTTTGCCAAACTTGTTGTCCTACCAGAACGGTTTTCTCAGTACTGATAGCTTCCACATGTGCTTCTAGTTTCATTTTCTAACTGAACATATGATTGCTGATTCTCTTAGGTGATTGTGGAGAAGGCCGAGAGAAGCGATATCCCAAACATCGACAAGAAAAAGTAAGCTTTGGTTTCCTATTTGTTTCAACGGTGTAGCGTTTGGTGTTGTTTGTCCTTTGGGACGTAATGATAAAAAAAATTCTTTATTATATCTTGTCTGGGAGTTGGATATGCTACTTCATGTTGTCTTGGCTAGACTGTTCAATTTGGATGTCTTTCATCCCAGGTATCTCGTTACAGCTGATCTCACGGTGGGACAATTCATCTATGTTCTATGCAAACAGATCAAGCTCAGCGCAGAGAAAGCAATCTTCATCTTTGTGGATAATGTTCTTCCCCTAACTGGTGAGTGCTATTAACAAATGTTATCCATGGATCTCGCATCCTCTGGCCAGTTCATTCACACGCATCCCACTTTATTCTTACAGGAGCAATCATGTCTACAATATACGAGGATAAGAAAGACGAAGATGGTTTCCTCTACGTCACATACAACAGCGAGAACACGTTCGGGTCATAGATGTGCCGAACCTCTCAGACCCACAAGCCATCATCCTTCATCTCCTTGTCATTGTCGTGGCTAAAATGGTGAATCCAACGGGAGAGTGTCTTATCCTATACAGTGCTGGTAAGCCAGATATTCTGCCATCAATACAAATAGGATAGCGCCTTCCTGGGTTTCCGCTGTCAAAATAGCAGATGTGCAACATCAGAATGTAACTAAAGTGCCGGTCAACCTCATAGTCTTATGACCTGATGAGGGGCCACAATCGCAAAAAGGAGCACCATAAACGTCAACTCTAGTTCACCTAGATGAGATGTTCTTCAAGTTAGGCTTAACTAAAATAGGCCATTCTATGGCAAGAGTAAATAGAGGCATGGAGAATACCAGGAATATTGAAGAATAGCCGAATAAGAAGTGCCAAGAAAGCAGCCCAAGCACCATATTCACCCTTGCAACGCACATCTGATCACAATGTGATTTAATAGGAGATTAACAGTCACCAGTTCAGAGAGAGAAACACCATTCCACCAATGCTTTTTTCCATGTAAATGATTGCGAGTAAAACAAATCTTACTTCATCACGTGATGATACTAGAAGGTGCCTGCAGGGCAAGCAAAGGCACGAGGAAGGACTTCTGAACAGCCGTGCCCTTAGCAATAATCTAAACCCTGCCAAAACAGACAAACCAAGTCAGGTTACAACTCCATACCGACAATTTGAACTAGCATAGACATAAATTTTTCATATGCGATTAATGGAAACTTGGTTAAAGTTGGGAATGTATATAAATTAAGGACCAAATATTTGTGTACACACTTAGAGCCGACAGCGAAATCCCCCACATCAAACATTATCATATTTGACAAAATAAAATTCACTTTCCTCATGATGTGCAAATTATGCCACAATTAATCCTACTCAACTAAAGTCCACCCATGAATTATTAAAAGACGATGAAAACCAACTCCAGAAAGCAAACAACACTAAAGATTGAACCATCAAATGCATCACCACTATATTCCTCATGGTAACAAACCTAAAATCCTGCTATATCATCATAAGTTCGGCGATTTCTGCATAGCGGCAATGGTTTCAATATATTATCAGCAAAATCACACTACACACAAAGCCCCGTTGTTGGACTATTGGAGAGGACGCTGCTGGACTTGCTGGAGCTGGGTTTCAGCCCATGCAACTGAAGTCGAGACATTTCACACCTGGAAGCCCATCCAGCAGTGAAGAACGAGAATAAATTCATTAAGGGTAGTTTAATAATGTTAGACACCAATGGTTGTAACTGATTGTGCAGCGGACACTGATATATACAGTGCCGATGCTAACAGAAAGGAGTGTGGGTCTGTTTTCAGGAAATACAACAGAATCCATCGTCTTCTTCCTTCCTCTTCCTTCTTTCTTCTTCCTTCCTTTTCCTGCTTTCTTCTATTGCCGTACCATCTTCATCTCGAGTCCAGATGGCTTGCACAAGGTTCATCATGGTATCAGAGCCACCGAGAAGGGGCTGACACCGCAGCTGCAGGTTCTCCATTGTACCTACCTTCTGGGTGAACAAGACATGGAAGGACAGTCCCATAACCCGACGTCTCCATTGTTCACCTCTGAGCAAACACCCAACTCGGGAGTTTCTGGGCAGAGTGTACCTTCGTTGTTCCCACAGAATCAACTACCAGCAGGGATTTTTGCAGCACTTGTAAAATTAGAAGAAGGGAACTATCTGTTATGGAAAGGTCAGATCCTCACTGCTATTATTGCTTCTGGGTTTGAGGATTTTATTTTCGGGCATACACCCCAGCCTGAGCAATTTCTGGATGAGAGTGGGAGTCTGCAGAACCCAGCATACAAACAATGGCAACGCACGGACAAAGCCATTATGAGTCTTCTCTTTTCGTCCCTGACTTCAGAACCACTGAATCAAGTCATTTGCTGCAAGACGTCGAGCGAAGTGTGGGAGACATTGCGTGGCCTGTATGAGTCCACCTCGCCGTCAAGAATCCTCAATCTTCGGCTGCAAATGCAGCAGCTCAAAAAAGACGGCAGAACCATGCAGCAATACCTGAACTGCTTAAAATCCTTGTCTGACCAATTGGGAGCAGTAGGCGAACCGGTGAAGTATAGAGATTACCTGTGGTATATGCTGGAAGGCTTGCCTGCAGAATACGACGCAATCGTCATGGCAATATATAGCAGGACTGATCAACAGCAGCTAGAAGAGGTCAATAACCTGCTCCTGAATTTTGATATGCGGCTGGAACGGAGACATGTGTCAGACGGCACTCTGCCTCAGGTAAATCTCTCCTCGCTTTGCTCGTCAGACGTAAGGCCTCTTAACAGTTATTCAGCCTCTCAAGCTCGACCCACAAACACTACTCGACCACCCAGTAGACCCCATTGGCAACCTAACCGCCCTACTGTACCTCCTACATCTTCTCACCCAAGCCTACTTGGTAAACCTCCTCAATGGGGCAATCGACCACCCTTCTTCAAACCTAAACCCCGATGTCAACTCTGTTTTAAACTAGGCCACACTGCCCTGTCCTGTTATCACAGGACTACCTTCCCAAATCCAGCTTCGTTTCACTCCAGCCAGACTCGACCTGCAACTTACCCATCTGTTCCTCCCACTCCCTTTCAACCACAAACACATTATACCACTACCACACCTCCAACAGACTACCTTTATTCTGACCCTGTTGTTTCCCAGTTCCATACACCATATCCTCCCTCAATGAGCCACACTCCTCCTACTTCAGAAGCATGGCTCCTTGACTCCGGTGCCACACACCATGTGACCCCGACCTCTTCTGGCCTTCATAATCTTTCCAGTTACACAGGTAATGCTTCTGTGCTTGTCGGCAATGGTGCTTCTGTCTGCATTCAGGGTTCAGGAGATAGATCTATACCTACGTCCAATGGTTTACTTCGTTTACTTGATGTCTTACATGCTCCTCATCTGTCAAAAAATCTTGTTAGCGTGTCAAAACTGTGTCAGGATAACAATGTCGTGGTTGAGTTTCATTCCAATGCTTTCTTTGTCAAAGATAAGTCTTCTGGATGTGTTCTTCTTCAGGGGCAGATGCATAAGGGCCTATACACACTTCCTCCAATCCTCCTCCAATCGTCCCATCTCAATCAGATGCTTCTCAACACTAATTCAGCCTCCACCCCAACTTCTTCGCCTGCGTTTTCCTCACCAGCTTCAATCCTAACAGCCTCTACCTCTGCTTCCCAAGTCTCCTCTGCCTCATCTACTGTTTGGCATTCACGACTCGGCCATCCTAGTTCCGATATCTTATACCGTGTTTTTCGTGGCTGTAAAAACTTCTCTGTTACAGACTTACCACAACTCTGCCACTCTTGTGCTTTGAGTAAGCATCACAGACTGAATTTTCCTTTGTCATCCTCTCATGCTTCCAAACCGCTTCAACTTATTCATACTGATCTTTGGGGTCCCTCTCCGGTTGTGTCTATTACTGGGGCTCGATACTTCATGTTGCTCATAGATGACGCCACTAGATTTAGCTGGATCTATTTTCTTCGCGAAAAATCTCATGCTCTACAAGCTTTTAAACAATTCTGTGTGCTGATTAAAAATCAGTTCAACACTTCCATTACTACTGTCCGTTCCGACTGGGGAGGAGAATTTCGGTCACTCCACTCTTATCTTCTACAAACCGGAATTGGTCATCAACTGTCCTGTCCTTATACACCGCAGCAAAACGGCCGTGTCGAGAGAAAGAATCGCCACGTTGTAGAGGTGGGATTGACCTTACTTACTCATGCTAGTGTCCCTCTCTCTTTTTGGGCTTATGCATTCCATGAGGCGGTTTCTCTGATAAATATTTTGCCATCCAAAATACTACAGTTCTCTTCCCCTCTCGATGCCCTAACAGCCACCAAACCTGACTACTCCCTACTTCGCATATGTGGCTGTTCTTGTTTCCCTTTATTGAGACCATATAATTCCCACAAGTTAGAACCTCGGTCTGCTAAGTGTATTCTGTTAGGCCGAAGCATAAAGGTTACATATGTTATGATCCTCTGTCTGGCAAAATATATATATCAAGGGATGTTCTTTTTGATGAAACTTCCTTTCCCTTCAGAAATAGTCAGTCGTCTGTCCCCTGCCGTCCCTCTCAATCTCCATGTCTTCCTGGAGTCATTCTACCTGTTCCCTTCCCGTTTCCGTCTTCTTCACTTAGTCAAACACCTTCCTGTCCGGATTCGTCTTCTTCTCCAGACACACAAATCCCAGAGTCCACTACATCCTCTCACCCCTCTCTGTCTTCCAAAAGGTCTATCTCTTGTGACTCGGTTGTCCCTACAGCATCATTGCCGACATCTCACTCATGCATTCCCTCTGTCACCTTGTATGATAATATTCATCCCATGGTAACTCGTTCCAAGGCAGGTATTTTTAAACCAAAACTTTATCACACAGCCCTTAAACAACCATCCTCGTCTACTTCTTTATTACTTACTGAGCCTTCCTCTGTCCAAGAGGCTCTTACTATACCAGTCTGGAGCAAAGCTATGCGAGATGAGTTTGAGGCCTTGTTGCGGAATGATACATGGCATCTAGTTCCAGCTGCACCAAATCAGAGAGTTGTGGGGTGTAAATGGGTTTTCAAAGTCAAACTGACATCTTCGGGAACTTTGGAGCGGTGCAAAGCCAGATTGGTGGCTAAAGGGTTTCATCAGTCCCCGGGAATTGATTATACGGAGACTTTTAGCCCGGTGGTTAAGCATCAGACTATCCGGGTGGTCCTCTGTCTCGCAGTTACTCATGGCTGGCCATTGCGGCAACTAGACGTTCATAACGCGTTCTTGAATGGGGATCTTCATGAGACTGTGTTGATGCAGTAACCGCCTGGTTTTGAAGACTCCTCTTATCCGACTCATGTTTGTTTGTTGAAAATGACCTTGTATGGCTTGAAGCAAAGCCCGAGGGCTTGGTATATGAAGCTTAGTGCTTGCCTCGGATAGTGGGGATTTATTAACTCCAAGGCAGATGCGTCTCTGTTTTATCAGCACACGGTTGATGGGGTTATTATTCTACTAGTCTACGTGGATGACATAATTGTGACCGGCTCTAATGCAGAAGGCATAGCTAAGCTGCTGGTTGATCTCCATGAGGTGTTTGCTCTGAAAGACCTGGGCGAGTTGTCTTACTTTCTGGGTCTCCAGGTCACTCGGTTTGCAGGCAATATTCATCTTTGTCAAGAAAAATATGTCAAAGAGTTGCTTGAGAAGGCAGAGTTGTTGGAAAGTCGTCTTGTCCCAACACCAATGTCGACAACGGGCACACTATCAAAGTACGAAGGGGAGATTCTATCAGATCCTTCCGTTTATCGGAGCTTGGTAGGTGCTCTCCAGTATTGCACAAACACCAGACCGGATATTTGCTTCGCAGTGAACAAGGTGTGCCAATTTCTGCATTGTCCCACTACATTGCATTTCCAGGCTGTGAAAAGAATTATTAGATACTTGAAGGGTACTCTTGCATATGGTATTACGATTGCTGCTGGAGATAACTTTGATGTGGCGTGCTTTACCGATGCCGACTGGGCAAGCTGCCCGGACGATAGGAAGAGCACCAGCGGCTATTGCACTTTCCTTGGTTCCAACCTGGTTTCTTGGGTGTCACATAAACAGCGTGTTGTATCGAGGTCCAGCACAGAGGCGGAATTTCGAGCACTAGCGGACGGTGTGTCTGAGGTACTGTGGGTAAAAAATCTGGTTTTGGAGTTACAGAGTACTCATCATTCCCAGGTTAAGGATATCGTTCCAACTGTTTACTATGACAACCTCAGCACTGTCCAAATTGCATCAAATCCCGTTCTCCATGCTCGTACAAAGAACGTGGAGATTGACTTCCACTTTGTCAGGGAGAAGGTACTTGATGGTCGGCTTCTTGTACTACATGTAAGCTCGGAAGACCAACTTGCAGATCCTCTAACTAAGGTGCTCCCAGTCCAGAAGTTTCTGAAAATGCGCAATAAGTTGTCTGTGGTGACGAGACCACTATAGAGTAATCCATGAGCTGGTATGGAGGATAGTGGAGCACCAGACACAGTCAGACAAAGTACTGCAACAGAGAAGGAGGATAATAACGAGTATGGTTCTGCAGCAGGATCCCCTTGGGCTGGGAGAGAAAAGGCGGCTGGACTTGTGGGGGAGTGTTGGACTAGTGAAATTGGAGTTGAATCGACTGGCCCATGGGAAAGAGAAGCGGCGGCTGGACTTGCGGGGAAGTGTTGGACTATTGGAGAGGACACTGCTGGACTTGCTGGAGCTGGGTTTCAGCCCATGCAAGTGAAGTCGAGACATTTCACATCTGGAAGCCCATCCAGCAGTGAAGAACAATGAGAATAAATTCATTAAGGGTAGTTTAGTAATGTGAGACACCAATGGTTGTAACTGATTGTGCAGCGGACACTGATATATACAGTGCCGATGCTAACAGAAAGGAGTGTGGGTCTTTTTTCAGGAAATACGACAGAATCCATCGTCTTCTTCCTTTCTCTTCCTTCTTTCTTCTTCCTTCCTTTTCATGCTTTCTTCTATTGCCGTACCATCTTCATCTCGAGTCCAGATGGCTTGCACAAGGTTCATCACCCGTTGTACTCACGCAAATGAGACGGTGGAGACCCACTGCATATTCCGCAAGGCAAGCGGCCCAACTGCAGAGCAAACTGCGACTCCACCCTTCTTCTTTCTCCTTCCCTTCTCATTCCACGTCCACCTCTGCACTCACCTATGACAACCCAAAAGCACACACGAAACCCATTATTCAAATTCCGATGCCTCCGACATCACAGAAAACTCGCACAAGACAATCAAATCTCGCAACTCTGATGAAAATTACCCATCAGGAAAAGGGGAAGACCATAGTGATTTAGCAAGGTGGCCCGAAAGCGGGAGCCGCAGCATGCCGACGGCTACAGAGCCAAGAGGCTCCTGGGGATCCGGAACCGCCGGGTATCGTTCCAGAGGATGTCGATGAAGCGAAGGGCCGAGTGGGGAGGAAGCAACGACGACGACAATGCCGACGCCATGTCTGCAGGGGGAGGGGGACCTTCCGACAGAGAAAGACGAGAGGAGAGAAAAAATAAGAACGAGAGATTTTACTCGTTTTCCGACAACAATGGAGTTTCTCTTTGTCCGTGTATTAAATTTACTCCTGGAGCCTTGACGAAACTACCAGGAAGTTTGCATTTGTAACGCCCACTTTCTCCGGGCACATTATTCGGAGTATTTTATTTTTTTTACTAAATTCAATAAAATCGGTCTTACAAAAGTCGACTTTATGTAATCGAGACTATTTACATGAAGTTGGCCTTCGGTTTGGGAAATACGAAATTAGCCTTAGAAAGGTCGATTTCTTTCAGGATCAAAGTCGGCCTTTCTAAGGCCGATTTCGCTATATTAATTAAGGAAATTCCAAACTTAATATCGTATTTGACGAAATAATTTAACTCTTACTATTACCAAGAGGTGGCCTTGGACCATGGAAATATGGGTTGATTGCACCGAAGCTGGTTCGCTTCAACCCAACTCACGTTGTAAGCAAATATTGTCACACTGTTTGGTCGATTGTAACGTCCATCCAATTTTTTTTAAAAAAGAAATTGTAATGTAGATTAAGCACGTAGGAAAAGAATGGTTAATTTGGTAAAGGCGCGTCAGAAAAGGTTAGTGGGGAGAAAAAAAAGATTGGGGGATCGGAGGGAGGTGTCCAAGGAATATATATGGAGGCGCCAGTCACGGGTAAAAGGTTTACCCACTCTACTTAAAATATGAACACTCCCTCCCGTGACTTGGAATGAAATATTCACTCCCATCTCAAGTGTCGTACAATTTTCTCTTCGAATTTCAAGGTTAACAGCTACATTTAACTTCAAATTTTCTTGAAAATAAATATAAAATATGTAGTTCGTTTATTGAACCGTTTGAATTTTTAGGACAGTTGACGTCTAAGGACAAAGAAAATCACAAAAATAGTCGTAGATAGGCTAAATAAACTTTGTTGAGTTCGGCATAGGTAGAAGTATTGTAAATGAATATAAAGTATGACACACATTTATCTAATACTAATTATATTTTGTAATATGTTTTTAGGATTACAATGTCAGCGTAGTTATCTTATTTTTATTACAAATTAAATCAATTTTGTCGAGATTGTCGGACCTCAAGAATTCGTTAGTATTTGTCGCTAAATTATTAAATATACATTGTAATTTTATCATTTTTCCAATTTATTATAATATTTTAAAATTATCTTCTTATAATATAATTTTCAACCGTTATCTTCAATGTTATTTCCGCTAGTCGAGGCGACGAACGATGTCGTATATGGTATCCAACAAACAACTAACGTTGTCTAAAGGTGTAACTATCAATTATATCTTGTCTTTGTCTATTTTTTTAATTCATCGTAGCGTTTAAAAAATATCTTCATATAATTTCTGAAAAGAAACGATGGAATTTATTAGTACAAATACAACAAACGTTACTATGTAATGGTCGATCTCGGGCATCCCACGTCCGCCAGCATGTCATCTTTTATGGTGATACAGCACGACCTCGTCGAGTTTGGACACCGCTTTATTCAATTCGGCTACGAAATGGATATTAAAAAATAAGAATAAAATACCTGCAATAGCCCCGCCATACTTGTTATCTTCCACGGTTTTAACACTCTCGCGATGCTACTTTTTGATCGTAAGATGAACCCAATATGAAATTAAACAACGTGAAGCGATGGAAACAATATAAAATATCATGCATGCCCTTAAGAAAACTTTAAACTACTTATTAATTCCCTTCTTGGATATTTCTCGTTTGCGGATAAAACGAGGGCCACGACCAAAAGAATTGCTTGTAAGCCTATGTTCTTGATCTTCATATTGGGTTGGAAGAACAGATATTGCGTGCACGGGGACAAAAAAAGACTAATGAATTAGAGTTATTTATATTGACTCTTAACTAGATTAGAAGATTGACCACAACTGGGACAACATTGTACTAGATGTTGATAGCTGTAGCGAGTAAGCATTTAAGGAATAAATGTTAGGTATAAGAAGAGCACAAGAAGATGTTATGGTGTCCCATATCAGATGTATCAACATGTATGCACACCCACTTCGTCTAATTACACTAGAAATACGTTTACATGCAAGTTAAAAATATTACTATTATTTTATAATATGAACACATACATGCATTTTTATTAAATATCACGAGACAAGATATTATATTATTTTTTAAGATTAGGCAGAATATTAACGTACGTATGTGTTTTTAAAGTTAGGTTATTTGAAGATATTTTTGAAACGATAAATTGAAAAAATGATAAAAGAAGATGACATAAGTGATAGTTTGGACTGATTGAAATTGAACTGAATGTCATTTAGACGACGTTAGTTGCCGGCGTAGAACGTCGTTAGTGGCCTCGACTAACGAAAGTTTTTCTTTGACCTTTCCATTCATAGATTAGCTTTTCCTTTCTAAATAAAAATAAATATTCCTCCCTAAACGATCATCATCATCAGTGATGGCAAAAAAAAAAAAATATTCACACTGCATATCTGATCATATCAGACACAATATGCTGCTAAGATCATTTTAGTATATTTCAACAGATCTCATTTTATTTGTTGATGGACAGGAAGTGAGTAATTTTAGAGAAGATATTAGGATTTTAAGATTTGCTGCTAATGATGACGATGACACCTATAAATATAATACCAACCCCTCCCTCTCCAACACAGACCCTGTACGTAAACATCGCCGGCAGCACCCTCGGCATCTCCCCGTCCTCTGTTCATGCGTGTCGTCGATTTCTCTCTTTGCGTGGTCTCCTCTGCTTGTCTTTTGGAGTTTTTTTATTTTTTATTTTTGGTTCTTGATGATGAGGAAGTGGAGGGATGTGATGGTTGGATAGTAAAAGGTTTGAGGAGGAGGATCGTTGGTTTGTGTAAGAGGGCGGGCTCCAGTCCTTTTGCTGAAGTTTTATTTGCATCATGGGGGTGGGATCTTGTAAAAAGGTTCCGGGGTCTCATCCCGTGTTCTTAATGTCTTGACGTAGACTCCTATCCTACATTGGTTTCGGCAAAACATAAGAGCTGGACCGACCCCTATGTTCTTGGTTGTTTCTTCTATGGAGTCATTTTTGGTTTATGTTTCAGCGTGGATGAAGATCTGGTTTCTTGATTTTTTTTTTTGTTAGATTTCGTATATCTTGGAAATATGATATTTGGGTAGCTTTTAGATTTCTCTCATCAATTCCGGCGTCATAAGCTTCTGATGTCAAGATTGCTGCTTCTGGGGTTCAAACCATGTGGTGGATGAATGCTTGGACGAGGTTGTTGCTGTATAGTGGTCTCCGTGCCTGATTGATTGTGGTGGATTGTGATCGTTGTTGTTTAATGCTGAATCTGTGGAATGGACATGCCCAAATCGTGCTCGATTGCGATGAGAGGCACTGGGATGGTGATGGTCTTTACTTAACACGAGTTATGCAATCACGTAACGTAGACTGCCGCTCCAACCAGATCATTGCAATGGACGTGCTTGCAATTATTCGGTTGGAGCTGCACTCTATGTTGCGATGGCGAATTATTATAAAGGCCTAAACCTGCCACTTATATAGAAGTGCCCATGATAATGGCCCAGTCTGAATCATCCCTGCTGAAATTCAATTTACATGAAATGCAGCATCCCACACACACAGGAAATCGCTAACCAAGAAAAAAGGGTGCTTTCTACAAGAATAAGCATAAGCTGAAAGCCTAAGGAAAAGAGATTTGGGGGAGAAGATGTTGACCTCGAGAGGTTGCGGGAGATTCAGGCATCTCAATCAAACCCAGAGTAGAAACTTTCAGGCAAGGCACCAAATTTTTCAGTCAAAGGGCCATCCAGTGTAACCCGACTGGTGATTATTCTCGTGGATGATCGAGTTGCCATCCGAGTTACTTACGTTGACTTGGGGACTTGGGTTTGAGCTGGAGCTCGAGTTGGAGTTGGAAGAGCGAAAAGGCCACAGGTATGAAAACGGGTTCCTTCTGGCCCGACTTCTCTGGGTATTGCTGTTGCCGTCCCTGCTTCTGCCTGTTGTCCTGGGGCTGCGGATAACGCTAGATCTATTTCCAGTCAACCCTTGGCGGCAGACAGGACACGTGTTATGCTGCTCTAACCACGGGACTATACAATCAGAATGGTACAGATGGTTGCATGGCATTTGCCTTGCCTCTGATCCCAGCTCGAACTTCTCTTTACAAACTGGGCAATGAGAATCTGACCGGAGATGTCTGTGTGAAATTTTGACAGTGGGCATGGCATCGATCGAAGACCTTGCTGCCGGGGGAGTGCCTCCCCTGTGATCAGTAGTAGCCAGCCGCTCAAACAGCTCTTCAAGACCTGGACCAATGAAGTAATCGCCAGCATTGCCCCTCGACACTTCAATCCCTGGAACGCCATTGAAAAGAGCCTCGATCCCACTGTTTCCAGTCAGCCTGATTGGGACCTGGCCGCCAAAGATCAGCACGGGGCCAAAACCGTCATGATCTGTGTATGCATCCGACCTGTTCCTGATATCATGGCCATAGCCTCTGTCGGCCAGTTGTTGCCCCATCAAGGCCGAGAATGCTCCCATGATTCCATACCTAGGGTCACGGGCTTCACCACGATGAATTCCGAAGACATCAAATGGATCAGTATGCGACATCTCAGTGATTTCTTGAATAAATCCCCCATCGCAATGAGGGCAGACATAAGCTCGACCTCGAAGCCTCACGGGCTGCCTACATCTGTAACACCAATGGGTATCCCGGCCGCTCGACATTTCTCTGCTGTCCCACACCTGAAATGCAACTTTTCGGTCAAAACACAGGTAGCATCAAACACCTGGCCATCGTCAAAGAGATCTGAACCTAGGACGCACAACCGAATGCCTACATTCTTTCTTTACTGTTTGTTGGATGAAATTGAGCCTACGTCCACAGCTGACGCCATGTCATCAAGCGACGATACAAAAGATACAACCTAGTAAAATCTAGCATCCAAAGCATAAGTGCACTTAGCACCGTGGTAAGGATGGGAAGATTCGTTTCCCACGGGATAACACAAAAATCGAAGCCACCGTTTCTGATCAATTTCCAGAAATCAGTAGCACCGACAACAGCAGCTGAAGGACGAGCAGAGGAATCAACTCGACCGAACAATAAACCCTAAAATCAAGAAGCATCGTCCGAATAAACAAACATGAGAGGAGAACAAAGGTGGGATGGATCGCCACGAGAAGAGGCTGGAATTCCCTTCCGTCCGACGGAAGAAACAGGGGGAAATCGATTTTCCATCAGTCGATGGAGAAAGAGAGAGGGAAGAGTCGGAATTCGAACCTCCGATAAGGATTTGGGTTGGTTGCGGTGGTGAGATCTAATCGGTGGACGAGGTAGAGGGATGGAGGAGTGGTGGTGTGGGGGGCGGAGTGAGGGAGGTGGGGATAGCAGAAAAGCTAAGAAGGGCCAGCCAGCTATTGATTCCTCCACCCCGCCTTCCTCTAATTATTGTATTGTTTCTCTCTTTTGGATAAACACCACACACACACACAGCGGACAACACATCCATCTCTATTGGGCTTGTGTTGGCAATGCCAATTATTTTTTACACCCCGGAAAAGAGGGCTACCGTTGACATGACAAAAATCTCGGGTCTAATTACGATGAACTCATAAATTTAGGCTATTTTATGAACAAAACTTCACTAACTCATATCGAGTCTACGAGGGTCCGCGTCTACGTCTACGAGGGTCAAGTCTACGTGGGCCCGCATTTACGGGGATCCGCGTCTACGAGGGTCAGAGTCTACGGGGGTCAAGTCTACGAGGATCAGAAAAGATCTTGCCTCTCAGATTTTTGGGAAGAAGATTATGGAACCACGTTCCCAATTTGAAAGATCTTCATATGGAGAAAATCTAGGGATTTGATTTAATTAATTTAATATAAGAAAGGGGAGTGGTTAAGTTGGATAAAAGCCACGATCATATTATTACCAAGATTTTAGGGAGTTGATTGAGATGGCCACGACCTTCAAAATATACTAAGAACGTGTCGGACGTGCTGAGCATCCTGAACACCACGAGTCTCATTATAAAAAGGGAGCAGATTCTCCTTAGGAAAATTACGATCAATCAGCCAAACACAAGCGTTGCATTGCTCGTCACCCTTAGTTTAGTAGATACCTCGGCTTGGGTTTATTGGGTCATCCTTCCAACAGCGGAGTGAGCAACCGTAGCTCCGTTGATCAACCTTCCGCCAGCACTCCCATCGTCGAGACGAACAGCCGTAGTCTCGACACCCAGCTTCCACCATCGCCTCCACCGTTGGGACGAGCAACCGTAGTTCCGGCGATCATCTTCCGCTGCCATCTCCGCCGCCAAGGTGTTCATCCGAGACCTTCGAATCCACGTCTGACGTCTGCCAGACTCTGTTTCACGGGGCTCAAGTCTACAGCGCACTGTACCGAGTCTACAGCGTCAGCAGTGACGTCAGCATCAGGTCTGCGTTTCGCGACAACAAGTCTACAGCGTCAGCAGTGACGTCAGCTCCAGTCGCACCTCCAGCAGCGAGTCTACACCGCCCCCGTCATCCACACCACCGTTTTTCCCTTCTTTTTTATGGCTGTAAGCATTCGTTTCTTCTTTTAAAACTTTGAACTTGTAACAGCCGTATTATTTATCATTGAAATTCATCTTTCTGGCGACCACATACAATTCCCTGTGAGTCCAATTGCCAAATATTTCCGACGTGGTCCTTTCCTACGCGAACACGTCTTTAAAGAAAATAGTGGGAGCCGCAGAAAATACTTTACATTTACAGATGGCAAAAAACACCAGAAGTTGAATGAATTGTGATCCCCCAGCTCCATTAGATGGAGATGGCACTTTTGCAGTAGGGGACACAAATGTGGAGAATGTGGCTCTAAGTGGCCAGGTAAACACTGGTCAGATCGATTTCGGGGTGCATACACCTTCTGAATTCATATCCAGACTTGAGTTCCACAAGGAATTTAATGATATGAAAAACTTGGTCGACAGATGTTTCTTCGGACTAGAAAACAACATGGCTCAGATATTAGAGCAAATCAGTGCCTTAGACAGGCCAAGTACTATCGCAAGGACAAATAACCCCGTAGACAGAGAATATTCTTTTGTGGGAGATGCTCGACGCATAGAGAAACGTGTTGTGTCATTCAAAGAGGATGATGTATGGAGAAATACTACTCAGGGCGATGCGGATGTCTATGGTGAGAAAGTGTCTCCCGCTGGACCTTCCTCCCAGCCGCTTGGTCATAATAGACTGGAGCAGCCTCGTAGAGAAAGTTTGTATGTGAAAACCCATGTAGACGACTCTGTCTTCAGAGCGAAATCATTGGTGAAACAATTTGTACCAAATGTCTATAGAAAAGACATGTATTCCTACGGAAATTCATACTCTGAATACATAGACTGGGAATGGGCTCGTGACGAGTCTACGAGAGTGATCAGTCCAAATCGCGTCTACGAAGACGACGACGTAGACTGGGACGAAAATCGATACTCAAATTATACTTCCCGTCAATGGCGTAGAGGGAGCTTTTCCGATGATGAGGCCCCAGTTAGAGAGTTTGTACCCAGAACAAAACCACCTGTTGAGATAGATGTCCCTAAAGTAAAAACTTTTGTTGACGTTTGTGCCCGTCAAGGAAAAGCTCTAATCGATGAATATGTTCCCATAGTAAACCCGTCATCAAAGGTTGATAAAGTTAAGCAGTTTGGTCCGCCAACTCTTAAAAATGTTGGGGTACAAGTGGTAGAACAAGTTATGCCAAATTTTGTGCCCATAATCGACGTCCAACTATTAAAAAATGAGATTACAATTCATAATTTTTATACCTTTTAAACAAAGGTTAACATCATAGATAATGACTTTGAACTTCTCAAGCATAAACCGTGGGCGCCTGGAGAAACAATAGTGGCCAACCCGTTATTATGGTGTCATTTGCCCTTTGATCCGGGCGATTTGCAACACAACATAAGCATAAATCGACAACGTCTCATTCAACTAGACAATGATTTTCAATTCCCGCGACACTGGCAAATACCATGGGATCACACTGTTTCGTGTTAGGTCTCGAATCCCCAATGTCTTCCATTCTTTTTAAGCTTCTTTGTCCATATTAAACCACTTCACAATGCTGGGTTAGACTCTTAGCTAAGATCGTCTCACCCTAAGAGGGGGGCTTATGTTGACATGGCAAAAATCTCGGGCCTAATTATGATGAACCCATAAATTTAGGCCATTTTATGAACAAAGCTTCACTGACCCACATCGAGTCTGCGGGGGTTAAGTCTACGAGGGTCTAAGTCTACGAGGACCCACGTCTACGAGGGTCAGAGTTTACGTGGGTCCGCGTCTACGAGGGTCAAATCTACGGGGTCAAGTCTACGGGGGGTCAAGTCTACGAGGATCAGAAAAGATCTTGCCTCTGAGATTTTTGGGAAGAAGATTATGGGACCACGTTTCCATTTGGAAAGATCTTAATATGGAGAAAATCTGGGGATTTGATTTAATTAATTTAATATAAGAAAGAGAAGTGGTTAAGTTGGATAAAAGCCACGATCAGATTGTTATCAAGATTTTAGGGAGTTGATTGAGAGGGCCACGACCTTCAAAATATACTAAGAACGTGTCAGACGTGCTAAACATCCTGAACACCACGAGTCTCAGTATAAAAAGGGAGCAGATTCTCCTTAGGAAAATTACGATCAATCAGCCAAACAGAAGCTTTGCATTGCTCGTCACCCTTAGTTTAGTAGATACCTCGGACTGGGTTTATTTGGTCATCCTTCCAACAGCGGAGTGAGCAACCGTAGCTCCGTTGATCAACCTTCCGCCAGCACTCCCGTTGTCGAGACGAGCAGTCGTAGTCTCGACACCCAGCTTCCACCATCGCCTCCATCATCGGGACGAGCAACCGTAGTTCCGGCGATCATCCTCCGCCTGCATCTCCGCCACCAAGGTGTTCATCCGAGGCCTTAGCATCCACATCCGACATCCGCCAGACTCTGCTTCACGGGGCGCAAGTCTACAGCGCACTGTACCGAGTCTACAGCGTCAGCAGTGACGTCAGCACCAGGTCTACGTTTTGCGACAACGAGTCTACAGCGTCAGCAGTGACGTCAGCTCTAGTCGCACCTCCAACAGCGAGTCTACATTGCCTCCGTCATCCATATCACCGTTTTTTCCTTCATTTTTATGGCTGTAAGCATTCGTTTCTTTTTTTAAAACTTTGAACTTGTAACAGCCGTATTATTTATCATTGAAATTTATCTTTCTGGCGACCACATAGAATTCCCTGTGAGTCCAATTGCCAAATATTTCCGACGTGGTCGGTTTCCTACGCGAACACATCTTTGGCGACCACAGTGGGAGACGAAGAAAATAGTTCATATTTACAGATGGCAAAAAACACCAGAAGTGGAATGAATCGTGATCCCCCACCTCCATTAGATGGAGATGGCACTTTTGCAGTAGGGGACACAAATGTGGAGAATGTGGCTCTAAGTGGCCAAGTAAACACTGGTCAGATCGATTTCGGGGTGCATACACCTTCTGAATTCATATCTAGACTTGAGTTCCACAAGGAATTTAATGATATGAAGAACTTGGTCGACAGACGTTTCTCCGGACTAGAAAACAACATAGCTCAGATACTGGAGCAAATCAGTGCCTTAAACAGGCCAAGTACTGTCGCAAGGACAAATAACCCCGTAGACAGAGAATATTCTTTTATGGGAGATGCTCGACGCACAGAGAAACGTGTTGTGTCATTCAAAGAGGATGATGTATGGGGAAATACTACTCAGGGCGATGCGGATGTCTATGGTGAGAAAGTGTCTCCCGCTGGACCTTCCTCCCAGCCGTTTGGTCATAATAGACTGGAGCAACCTCGTAGAGAAAGTTTGTATGTGAAAACCCATGTAGACGACTCTGTCTACAGAGCGAAATCATTGGTGAAACAATTTGTATCAAATGTCTATAGAAAAGACATGTATTCCTACGGAAATTCATACTCTGAATACATAGACTGGAAATGGACTCGTGACGAGTCTACGAGAGTGATCAGTCCAAATCGCGTCTACGAGGACGACGACGTAGACTGGGACGAAAATTGATACTCAAATTATGCTTCCCGTCAATGGCGTAGAGAGAGCTTTTCCGATGATGAGGCCCCAGTTGGGGAGTTTGTACCCATAACAAAACCACCTGTTGAGATAGATGTCCCTAAAGTTAAAACTTTTGTTGACGTTTGTGCCCGTCAAGGAAAAGCTCTAATCGATGAATATGTTCCCATAGCAAACCCGTCATCAAAGGTTGATAAAGTTAAGCAGTTTGGTCCGCCAACTCTTAAAGATGTTGGGTTACAAGTGGTAGAACAAGTTATGCCAAATTTTGTGCCCATAATCGATGTCCAACTATTAAAAAATGAGATTACAATTCATACTTTTCATACCTTCCAAACAAAGGTGAACATTATAGATAATGACTTTGAACTTCTCGAGCATAAACCGTGGGCGCCTGGAGAAACAATAGTGGCCAACCCGTTATTATGGTGTCATTTGCCCTTTGATCCGGGCGGTTTGCAACACAACATATGCATAAATCAACAACGTCTCATTCAACTAGACAATGATTTTCAATTCCCGCGACACTTGCAAATACCATGGGATCACACTGTTTCGTGTTAGGTCTCGAATCCGCAATGTCTTCCATTCTTTTTAAGCTTCTTTGTCCATATTCAAACCATTTCACAATGATGGGTTAGACTCTCTGCTAAGATTGTCTCACCCTAAGAGGGGGGCTTATGTTGAAATGGCAAAATTCTCGGGCCTAATTATGATGAACCCATAAATTTAGGCCATTTTATGAACAAAGCTTCACTGACCCACATCGAGTCTACGAGGGTCCACGTCTACGAGGGTCAGAGTCTACGTGAGTCCGCGTCTACGAGGGTCAAGTCTATGGGGTCAAGTCTACGGGGGGGTCAAGTCTACGAGGATCAGAAAAGATCTTGCCTCTGAGATTTTTGGGAAGAAGATTATGGGACCACATTCCCATTTGGAAAGATCTTCATATTGAGAAAATCTGGGGATTTGATTTAATTAATTTAATATAAGAAAGAGAAGTGGTTAAGTTGGATAAAAGCCACGATCAGATTGTTACCAAGATTTTAGGGAGTTGATTGAGAGGGCCACGACCTTCAAAATATCCTAAGAACGTGTCAGACGTGCTAAGCATCCTGAACACCACGAGTCTCAGTATAAAAAGGGAGCAGATTCTCCTTAGGAAAATTACGATCAATCAGCCAAACACAAGCTTTGTATTGCTCGGCACCCTTAGTTTAGTAGATACCTCGGCCTGGGTTTATTGGGTCATCCTTCCAACAGCGGAGTGAGCAACCGTAGCTCCGTTGATCAACCTTCCGCCAGCACTCCCATCATCGAGACGAGCAGCCGTAGTCTCGACACCCAGCTTCCACCATCGCCTCTACCGTCGAGACGAGCAACCGTAGTTCCGGCGATCATCCTCCGCCTGCATCGCCGCCACCAAGGTGTTCATCCGAGGCCTTAGTATCCACATCCGACATCCGCCAGACTCTGCTTCACGGGGCGCAAGTCTACAGCGCACTGTACCGAGTTTACAGCATCAGCAGTGACGTCAGCACCAGGTCTACGTTTCGCGACAACGAGTCTACAGCATCAGCAGAGACGTCAGCTCCAGTCGCACCTCCAGCAGCGAGTCTACATCGCCTCCGTCATCCATACCACCGTTTTTTCCTTCATTTTATGGCTGTAAGCATTCGTTTCTTCTTCTAAAACTTTGAACTTGTAACAGCCGTTTTATTTATCATTGAAATTCATCTTTCTGGCGACCACATAGAATTCCCTGTGAGTCCAATTGCCAAATATTTCCGACGTGGTCCGTTTCCTACGCGAACACATCTTTGGCGACCACAGTGGGAGACGAAGAAAATAGTTCATATTTACAGATGGCAAAAAACACCAGAAGTGGAATGAATCGTGATCCCCCACCTCCATTAGATGGAGATGACACTTTTGCAGTAGGGGACACAAATGTGGAGAATGTGGCTCTAAGTGGCCAGGTAAACACTGGTCAGATCGATTTCGGGGTGCATACACCTTCTGAATTCATATCCAGACTTGAGTTCCACAAGGAATTTAATGATATGAAAAACTTGGTCGACAGACGTTTCTCCGGACTAGAAAACAACATGGCTCAGATATTAGAGCAAATCAGTGCCTTAAAGAGGCCAAGTACTGTCGTAAGGTCAAATAACCCCGTAGACAGAGAATATTCTTTTATGGGAGATGCTCGACGCACAGAGAAACGTGTTGTGTCATTCAAAGAGGATGATGTATGGGGAAATACTACTCAGGGCGATGCGGATGTCTATGGTGAGAAAGTGTCTCCCGCTGGACCTTCCTCCCAGCCGCTTGGTCATAATAGACTGGAGCAGCCTCGTAGAGAACGTTTGCATGTGAAAACCTATGTAGAGGACTCTGTCTACAGAGCGAAATCATTGGTGAACCAATTTGTACCAAATGTCTATAGAAAAGACATGTTTTCCTACGGAAATTCATACTCTGAATACATAGACTGGGAATGGACTCGTGACGAGTCTACGAGACTGATCAGTCCAAATCGCGTCTACGAAGACGACGACGTAGACTGGGACGAAAATTGATAGTCAAATTATGCTTCCCGTCAATGGCGTAGAGAGAGCTTTTCCGATGATGAGGCCCCAGTTGGGGAGTTTGTACCCATAACAAACCCACCTGTTGAGATAGATGTCCCTAAAGTAAAAACTTTTGTTGACGTTTGTGCCCGTCAAGGAAAAGCTCTAATCGATGAATATGTTCCCATAGCAAACCCGTCATCAAAGGTTGATAAAGTTAAGCAGTTTGGTCCGCCAACTCTTAAAGATGTTGGGGTACAAGTGGTAGAACAAGTTATGCCAAATTTTGTGCCCATAATCAACGTCCAACTATTAAGAAATGAGATTACAATTCATACTTTTCGTACCTTCCAAACAAAGGTTAACATCATAGATAATGACTTTGAACTTCTCGAGCATAAACCGTGGGCGCCTGGAGAAACAATAGTGGCCAACCCGTTATTATGGTGTCTTTTACCCTTTGATCCGGGCGGTTTGCGACACAACATACGCATAAATCGACAACGTCTCATTCAACTAGACAATGATTTCAATTCCCGCGACACTGGCAAATACCATGGGATCACACTGTTTCGTGTTAGGTCTCGAATCCCCAATGTCTTCCATTCTTTTTAAGCTTCTTTGTCCATATTCAAACCACTTCACAATGCTGGGTTAGACTCTCAGCTAAGATCGTCTCACCCTAAGAGGGGGGCTTATGTTGACATGGCAAAAATCTCGGGCCTAATTATGTTGAACCCATAAATTTAGGCCATTTTATGAACAAAGCTTCACTGACCCACATCGAGTCTACGAGGGTCCGCGTCTACGAGGGTCAGAGTCTACGTGGGTCCGCGTCTACGAGGGTCAAGTCTATGGGGTCAAGTCTACGGGGGGGTCAAGTCTACGAGGATCAGAAAATATCTTGCCTCTGAGATTTTTGGGAAGAAGATTATGGGACCACGTTCCCAATTGGAAAGATCTTCGGAGAAAATCTGGGGATTTGATTTAATTAATTTAATATAAGAAAGAGAAGTGGTTAAGTTGGATAAAAGCCACGATCAGATTGTTACCAAGATTTTAGGGAGTTGATTGAGAGGGCCACGACCTTCAAAATATCCTAAGAACGTGTCAGACGTGCTAAGCATCCTGAACACCACGAGTCTCAGTATAAAAAGGGAGCAGATTCTCCTTAGGAAAATCACGATCAATCAGCCAAACACAAGCTTTGCATTGCTCGTCACCCTTAGTTTAGTAGATACCTCGGCCTGGGTTTATTGGGTCATCCTTCCAACAGCGGAGTGAGCAACCGTAGCTCCGTTGATCAACCTTCCGCCAGCACTCCCATCGTACACACGAGCAGCCGTAGTCTCGACACCCAGCTTCCACCATCGCCTCCACCGTCGGGACGAGCAACCGTAGTTCCGGCGATCCTCCTCCACCTGTATCTCCGCCACCAAAGTGATCATCCGAGGCCTTAGCATCCACATCCGACATCCGCCAGACTCTGCTTCACGGGGCGCAAGTCTACAGCGCACTGTACCGAGTCTACAGCGTCAGCAGTGACGTCAGCACCAGGTCTACGTTTCGCGACAACGAGTCTACAGCGTCAGCAGTGACGTCAGCTCTAGTCGCACCTCCAACAGCGAGTCTACATTGCCTCCGTCATCCATACCACCGTTTTATCCTTCATTTTTATGGCTGTAAGCATTCGTTTCTTCTTTTAAAACTTTGAACTTGTAACAGCCGTATTATTTATCATTGAAATTCATCTTTCTGACAACCACATTTCAATTCCCTGTAAGTCTACTTGCCAAATATATCCGACGTGATCCGTTCCGACGCGAACACGTCGTTGGGGACCACAGTGGGAGTCGAGGAAAATTTCAGTACTTACAGATGGCAAAGAATTACCATGAGTGGGATTAATCGTGATCCCCCACCTCCATTAGATGGAGATGGCACTTTTGCAGTAGGGGACACAAATGTGGAGAATGTGGCTCTAAGTGGCCAAGTAAACACTGGTCAGATCGATTTCGGGGTGCATACACCTTCTAAACTCATATCCAGACTTGAGTTCCACAAGGAATTTAATGATATGAAGAACTTGGTCGACAGACATTTCTCCGAACTAGAAAACAACATGGCTCAGATATTAAAGCAAATCAGTGCCTTAAACAGGCCAAGTACTGTCGCAAGGACAAATAACCCCGTAGACAGAGAATATTCTTTTATGGGAGATGCTCAACGCACAGAGAAACGTGCTGTGTCATTCAAAGAGGATGATGTATGGAGAAATACTACTCAGGGCGATGCGGATGTCTATGGTGAGAAAGTGTCTCCCGCTGGACCTTCCTCCCAGCCGCTTGGTCATAATAGACTGGAGCAGCCTCGTAGAGAAAGTTTGTATGTGAAAACCCATGTAGACGACTCTGTCTTCAGAGCGAAATCATTGGTGAAACAATTTGTACCAAATGTCTATAGAAAAGACATGTATTCCTACAGAAATTCATACTCTGAATACATAGACTGGGAATGGGCTCGTGACGAGTCTACGAGAGTGATCAGTCCAAATCGCGTCTACGAGGACGACGACGTAGACTGGGACGAAAATTGATACTCAAATTATGCTTCCCGTCAATGGCGTATTTTCCGATGATGAGGCCCTAGTTGGGGCGTCTGTACCCATAACAGAACCACCTGTTGAGATAGATGTCCCTAAAGTAAAAACTTTTGTTGACGTTTGTGCCCGTCAAGGAAAAGCTCTAATCGATGAATATGTTCCCATAGCAAACCCGTCATCAAAGGTTGATAAAGTTAAGCAGTTTGGTCCGCCAACTCTTAAAGATGTTGGGGTACAAGTGGTAGAACAAGTTATGCCAAATTTTGTGCCCATAATCGACGTCCAACTATTAAAAAATGAGATTACAATTCATGCTTTTCATACCTTCCAAACAAAGGTTAACATCATAGATAATGACTTTGAACTTCTCGAGCATAAACCGTGGGCGCCTGGAGAAACAATAGTGGCCAACCCGTTATTATGGTGTCATTTGCCCTTTGATCCGAGCGGTTTGCAACACAACATACGCATAAATCGACAACGTCTCATTCAACTAGACAATGATTTTCAATTCCCGCGACACTGGCAAATACCATGGGATCACACTGTTTCGTGTTAGGTCTCGAATCCCCAATGTCTTCCATTCTTTTTAAGCTTCTTTGTCCATATTCAAACCACTTCACAATGCTGGGTTAGACTCTCAGCTAAGATCGTCTCACCCTAAGAGGGGGGCTTATGTTGACATGGCAAAAATCTCGGGCCTAATTATGATGAACCCATAAATTTAGGCCATTTTATGAACAAAGCTTCACTGACCCACATCGAGTCTACGAGGGTCCACGTCTACGAGGGTCAGAGTCTACGTGGGTCCGCGTCTACGAGGGTCAAGTCTACGGGGTCAAGTCTACGGGGGGTCAAGTTTACGAGGATCAGAAAAGATCTTGCCTCTGAGATTTTTGGGAAGAAGATTATGGGACCACGTTCCCATTTGGAAAGATCTTCATATGGAGAAAATCTGGGGATTTGATTTAATTAATTTAATATAAGAAAGAGAAGTGGTTAAGTTGGATAAAAGCCACGATCAGATTGTTACCAAGATTTTAGGGAGTTGATTGAGAGGGCCACGACCTTCAAAATATCCTAAGAACGTGTCAGACGTGCTAAGCATCCTGAACACCACGAGTCTCAGTATAAAAAGGGAGCAGATTCTCCTTAGGAAAATCACGATCAATCAGCCAAACACAAGCTTTGTATTGCTCGTCACCCTTAGTTTAGTAGATACCTCGGCCTGGGTTTATTGGGTCATCCTTCCAACAGCGGAGTGAGCAACCGTAGCTCCGTTGATCAACCTTCCGCCAGCACTCCCATCGTCGAGACGAGCAGCCGTAGTCTCGACACCCAGCTTCCACCATCGCCTCCACCGTCGGGACGAGCAACTGTAGTTCTGGCGATCATCCTCCGCCTACATCTCCGCCACCAAGTTGTTCATCCGATGCCTTAGCTTCCACATCCGACATCCGCCAGACTCTGCTTCGCGGGGCGCAAGTCTACAGCGCACTGTACCGAGTCTACAGCGTCAGCAGTGACGTCAGCACCAGGTCTACGTTTCGCGACAACGAGTCTACAGCGTCAGCAGTGACGTCAGCTCCAGTCGCACCTCCAGCAGCGAGTCTACATCGCCTCCGTCATCCATACCACCGTTTTTTCCTTCATTTTTATGGCTGTAAGCATTCGTTTCTTTTTTTTAAAACTTTGAACTTGTAACAGCCGTATTATTTATCATTGAAATTTATCTTCCTGGCGACCACATAGAATTCCCTGTGAGTCCAATTGCCAAATATTTCCGACGTGGTCCGTTTCCTACGCGAACACATCTTTGGCGACCACAGTGGGAGACGAAGAAAATAGTTCATATTTACAGATGGCAAAAAACACCAGAAGTGGAATGAATCGTGATCCCCCACCTCCATTAGATGGAGATGGCACTTTTGCAGTAGGGGACACAAATGTGGAGAATGTGGCTCTAAGTGGCCAAGTAAACACTGGTCAGATCGATTTCGGGGTGCATACACCTTCTAAACTCATATCCAGACTTGAGTTCCACAAGGAATTTAATGATATGAAGAACTTGGTCGACAGACGTTTCTCCGGACTAGAAAACAACATGGCTCAGATATTAGAGCAAATCAGTGCCTTAAAGAGGCCAAGTACTGTCGTAAGGTCAAATAACCCCGTAGACAGAGAATATTCTTTTATGGGAGATGCTCGACGCACAGAGAAACGTGTTGTGTCATTCAAAGAGGATGATGTATGGGGAAATACTACTCAGGGCGATGCGGATGTCTATGGTGAGAAAGTGTCTCCCGCTGGACCTTCCTCCCAGCCGTTTGGTCATAATAGACTGGAGCAACCTCGTAGAGAAAGTTTGTATGTGAAAACCCATGTAGACGACTCTGTCTACAGAGCGAAATCATTGGTGAAACAATTTGTATCAAATGTCTATAGAAAAGACATGTATTCCTACGGAAATTCATACTCTGAATACATAGACTGGGAATGGACTCGTGACGAGTCTACGAGAGTGATCAGTCCAAATCGCGTCTACGGAGACGACGACGTAGACTGGGACGAAAATCGATACTCAAATTATGCTTCCCGTCAATGGCGTATTTTCCGATGATGAGGCCCCAGTTGGGGAGTTTGTACCCATAACAAACCCACCTGTTGAGATAGATGTCCCTAAAGTAAAAACTTTTGTTGACGTTTGTGCCCGTCAAGGAAAAGCTCTAATCGATGAATATGGTCCCATAGCAAACCCGTCATCAAAGGTTGATAAAGTTAAGCAGTTTGGTCCGCCAACTCTTAAAGATGTTTGGGTACAAGTGGTAGAACAAGTTATGCCAAATTTTGTGCCCATAATCGAGGTCCAACTATTAAAAAATGAGATTATAATTCATACTTTTCATACCTTCCAAACAAAGGTTAACATCATAGATAATGACTTTGAACTTCTCGAGCATAAACCGTGGGCGCCTGGAGAAACAATAGTGGCCAACCCGTTATTATGGTGTCTTTTACCCTTTGATCCGGGCGGTTTGCGACACAACATACGCATAAATCGACAACGTCTCATTCAACTAGACAATGATTTCAATTCCCGCGACACTGGCAAATACCATGGGATCACACTGTTTCGTGTTAGGTCTCGAATCCCCAATGTCTTCCATTCTTTTTAAGCTTCTTTGTCCATATTCAAACCACTTCACAATGCTGGGTTAGACTCTTAGCTAAGATCGTCTCACCCTAAGAGGGGGGCTTATGTTGACATGGCAAAAATCTCCGGCCTAATTATGATGAACCCATAAATTTAGGCCATTTTATGAACAAAGCTTCACTGACCCACATCGAGTTTATGAGGGTCCGCGTCTACGAGGGTCAGATTCTACGTAGGTCCGCGTCTACGAGGGTCAGATTCTACGTAGGTCCGCGTCTACGAGGGTCAAGTCTACGGGGGGTCAAGTCTACGAGGATCAGAAAAGATCTTGCCTCTGAGATTTTTGGGAAGAAGATTATGGGACCACGTTTCCATTTGGAAAGATCTTCGTATGGAGAAAATCTGGGGATTTGATTTAATTAATTTAATATAAGAAAGAGAAGTGGTTAAGTTGGATAAAAGCCACGATCAGATTGTTACCAAGATTTTAGGGAGTTGATTGAGAGGGCCACGACCTTCAAAATATACTAAGAACGTGTCAGACGTGCTGAGCATCCTGAACACCACGAGTCTCAGTATAAAAAGGGAGCAGATTCTCCTTAGGAAAATTACGATCAATCAGCCAAACACAAGCGTTGCATTGCTCGTCACCCTTAGTTTAGTAGATACCTCGGCTTGGGTTTATTGGGTCATCCTTCCAACAGCGGAGTGAGCAACTGTAGCTCCGTTGATCAACCTTCCGCCAGCACTCCCATCGTCCAGACGAGCAGCCGTAGTCTCGACACCCAGCTTCCACCATCGCCTCCATCGTCGGGACGAGCAACCGTAGTTCCGGCGATCATCCTCCACCTGCATCTCCGCCACCAAGGTGTTCATCCAAGGCCTTAGCATCCACATCGGACATCCGCCAGACTCTGCTTCACAGGGCGCAAGTCTACAGCGCACTGTACCGAGTCTATAGCGTCAGCAGTGACGTCAGCACCCGGTCTACGTTTCGCGACAACGAGTCTATAACGTCAGCAGTGACGTCAGCTCCAGTCGCACCTCCAGCAGCTAGTCTACATCGCCTCTGTCATTCATACCACCGTTTTTTCCTTCATTTTTATGGCTGTAAGCATTCGTTTCTTCTTTTAAAACTTTGAACTTGTAACAGCCGTATTATTTATCATTGAAATTCATCTTTCTGGCGACCACATACAATTCCCTGTGAGTCCAATTGCCAAATACTTCCGACGTGGTCTGTTTCCTACGCGAACAGCTACGAGAAGTTTGAGGTCACGCAAAAGGAAAAAGGTCGATTGAGGAGGATACGAAAGCGGCCGAGCACTTCATGGTGCGAACAATAGCATAATATATATACAAACAAGTAAGGAAGACAGCGAGCATTACCGGGTTTAGACAATTGTAAAAGTCGGACAATCATTCAAAAGGCTTATATTGTATTTTGCTCCATTTTTCTTTTTCTTCCACCAAGTGTATGGCTCGCGTACTCTTTGTCCCAAGAGTTTTTACGTCTTACAAGAAGAAATTGGCAACCTCAATTCACGGTCATATATTCGCTTGTGTACTTTTCGAGCGAACAGCCTGGATGGGCCCATAGGTCCTACCTATAATGGGCCTGATAAGCCCATATGGCCATTTGGTCGGCCCATATCCATGGGTCCCCCACAGTTTCAGCGTGAACGACGTGAGAGAGAGAGAGGGAGAGAGAGAGAGAGAGAGAAAACCATTGTCGTCCCGTCCCCTTACTTTTCCTCCTTTTATCTCTTTTTGTATCTTTTTAGGAATTCCATCCTTGGGGCACCCACCATCCATTTTACATGCACGAATCTGTCGTCTCCACAAAAAGCAAGATACAATTGGCTAAGATTTCGTGGAGTGAAAGACTATAACGAATGGCGAGAAACGCGTCAAGTGAAAGCTAATGGGCGAAACATTTGTTTGTCGAGAGGACTTGGTTGAGGAGGACTCGATTGGGCAGGGAAATGTCGGAAATCTAAAGACCCGGGAAGAAGTGATTCAATCGAATAAGAAAAGACTCAAAAACATTACTTTCCATTATTAGTTCAAGTTTAGACATTATAAATTACGATTTCTTTGCCATTTTATTTCCTTGTTTTCTTGTGCTCTCGGCTTCATAAATGTGTTTCCATTTAATAATAGTATTTGTTTCTTTTTCTTCTCTTCATGACTTACCACACACGAACCCATCTACGAACTTAGTAATCAAAATCAGATATTTTCCAACGTGTTATTTGATATACATTCTCCTCGATCCTTTTTACGTTTTATTACATGTATATGGTTGCTATTTGTTACACAACTAGAAAATATAAAGGATGGAAAAGTATGGGGGTTTTCTCGGGATTGATATGCGGAGTTGGAGGGAGATGAAAAAGAAAGAAAGAACAGCCCAGGGAAGAGTATTATATATTTGTAACCCAATCGTAGTTTCGTTCGGGAGTTTTTAACGTTAACTTGTTCACGCATGAGATATTGAACTTGTGTTTAAGAGTAACCAATTCATTTCAAAAAAGTTTATAGTCAGAAATCAATCATTCATAAAATATAGTGACGTCTCGAAATATTACAATCAACTTTGAGTTTAGAGGGAACTTAGAAACCCATATGCTGCGATATGTATGAGTTCCAGAGACTTGAGTTAGCAAAAGTAGCAAGCGATAGAGATAAATATTCAATAAAGGAATTGGAGAAAAGGAATAAGTGTTGGTGATGGATAGGTAGTAATCATTGGAAGAGGGACTCGAGATGAAAAGATAGTATTAGTAATACTCGAAACGAAGAGCTAGCGTACTCGAAATGAAAAGATCGTATTAGTAATCATTGGCGATCACCATACACACTGCCACGCAATTCTATACTTGTTACGCACAACTTTTTGCATCAACACAAAGAAAGACCTCTACAATATCTGATCATCCGAATTCAAGTGCTTAGAGGAGACAGGTTGCCGGAGATCTTCGTCTTGTCGAATAGGCTACGAGAAATGTTCCTTGTTACTGTGCTCACACAAACTATTTCGCCTTTTATCGTTTCAAGTTTTATAATTCCTATTCTAAGGTTGCCTCTCTCGTCCTCCTTTTCTTTTATTAAAATTCAGCCTCAAGTTTTACTTTTTATGCAATTTAGTCCTTTAAGAAAAAACGAAAATTTTTCCTAAACGGCTCTGATACCAATTACACACGCAAGATATGAACTTAAGAAGATTTTTATAACTGTCTTTGTCGCCGGCGTTGCCAACCTCAAATATCCGTTAGAGTATCTTGAACTGACCGTAAATCCAAAATTGGACTTACCTTCAAGAAAGAATTCCTCAAATTCACTCTAAACAGAGTCAATTCTTCTAATTTCTTAGAATAACTTTCTACAAGCCTTAATAATTGAGTTATATGGGCTGATAGATTCTCCAAACGAACCACTACGGTATTTAAAAGTCAAGTAGTAGAATCTTTGCCAACCCCGTGATCCAAATGGAGCAATTCTGGTTTGGACAATTAATCATAGAAATGACTCGTGCACTTGCACCACTTTAATTAAGTTCTCTTAATTAAAATCTTTTTTCGAGACAGAAAGAACATCATAAATAACTTAAATCGAACTTAAAAGATGTTTATCGTACCTTATTCAGCTGGATAGTTCTAAGGTTCACCAAGCTTCCGCAACTTCAGAGAGTCAAGAGTTACTCACTTCTCAGAATTGAGAAATTTGTGAGACGGAAATGTTCTTCTGTGTCATCTCGAATGCCCTTACCTTGAGGGACTTATATAAACACTCATCATCCTTAGCAAAGTTTCAGCCAAGGGCCTTTCTTTGAAGGTTTCAATTCATCAATCTAACCTTATGTTAGACTTAACCAATTAGGTTAATTCTAACAATCTTTACTCTTGATTCCTTAAGGTATTCTGGAGGCAAATCAAAGGACTTAAACTCAGAGAGATGTGAGAGAAAGTTCTCTATTCAGATCGCCTCTCCAAATGTGGTAGATGGTTATGAAATATATACACAAAAGAAGTTGGTGTCTCTGCACTGTTTCTTAGCTCAAAAGTAAAAGGAATCTAAGTTATCAAAAGACTACAAAAGTTAGCTGGTGGTCCTAGTGACCGACAATAGCTTTATACACCTTTCTTCTCCCGTCTGCATTGTTGCTTTGTCTAGGGAGATTCCTTCATTATTGGCACATGAAGATTCGTCAATTTCTTTTCCAAACAGTCCACGCTGTTGTTGATATCTTTCATGAATTTTCCGGGCTCTCTCTTCATCCTGTTCAAATCGCGGAGCTAATGATTTGTCTGTATAATCAGTGATTTTCTCAAGACATCAAATGTAACTGTCCGGAGGCATAACTCAGAGTTTCTCTCTTCCAGAAACTATCCAAAAGATCTAAAACTCTTTCACATCCTCATTCTCCGGCCTATTCATCTGCATAGCTTTAATAAGAACGGAGGATCGTAACGGTTGTCATCCCATCACTAAGCACATAAAACAATTCCTTTCAGGCGAATACATGCTCAAACATATCTTTCAAGAACTCAACTTTTATGGCTTTTTTTCCTGTTTTGTCTTTGTAATACTTCCACCATAAACCTCTGTGATCAAGGTCCTGTCGTTGAGGTTCTATAAGATGTCTACTCTCACTAGGATGGATGGGATACTTACATATTGGCAACAATTTCTTTTCCTATCTTTTAATGTTCTTCTTCTTCCATCATAGTGCTAGTAATCAATGTCGTTGCATACTTTAGTCCGTATCTCAAGCATCCGAGTACAAACTTTACTAAATGGGGCAGTGGCTCTATCTGTTTTACATCTGAATGATTAATTTCAAAGATATCGACAAACCCTGCATATAGATATGGTAAAGATACTCCCACCATTCCTGAATTAATTCTTAGGGACGGCCACTTATCTGATATCCAATGTAGATACGGGCGAAGTACAGAGTTCTCCTCGAGTGAGGATTCTCTCATATCCACCACTTTTGGGTTTCGACTTCTTTGACCTCATAAGGTATTATGAACATTATTGTTATGAGAATTTGTTGTCTATCCCTTATGGTTTTGGACGGCTCTTCTCCATTTGAAGCCTTAAACAATAACTTAGACTCCAGATCTTTGATATACTCTGTCGCTTTTGTTGCAAAAAACTAAATCCGGTGCATATAATTATTTTTAATGCCCCCCATGAGTCCTCCACAGACAACAGTTACATCCCAAGATAGGGATCCATCTTCAAAAGAGTCTAAATCAAAATACCAAGATTCTTCCGAATCCTCAGGACTTACGCCATTGTGAGCTTGCTCACCAGATTTTATCTCCTTCAGGATTTACTTCCTCAAGGTCATCCTTGACTTCGGGATTACCTTCTTCGAGCGTGTCTAATATTCCATAATCGAAATACTCGTCATACTCAATTTCTGTCGTATCCTCGGGTTCTTCCTTCTAGACTGGTTCACCTAGGAGGCTTTGAATTCTGCCTCCTTCCTAACATACTCAGCATCAACCTGCTCTTTCTCCTCCTTTCGTCTCTTTAAAAGACTCTTATAGGATTTGAGAGCATGGTTTATTGAGATTTTCTGCTCTTTGGTTAGGTGATCTCGACAGTAATTGAATTGTTCCGTGGTTAAAGGGTACCACCAAGGTTCTTCAACCTTTTCCTTATTTACCGGAGCATCCTTCTTAGGACTAGAGGACTCAACCTGCTTTGCTTTCTTCTTCCTCTTGGAGCTTCTTCCTTCATATATGTCATCATCGCCTTTCCTTTGGAACTTTCCTCCTTGGGATCAGCCATTCCCTTCTGGGAATTAACTTTCGCTTTTCTTTTAGAGTTAGCCAAAGCTTTCTCTTTTGAATTAGTCATCCCCTTCTGGGAATTTGTTTTCTCTTCTCTCTTAGAGTTGGTAACAACCTTCTCTTTGAGAATAGCCACTCCCTTCTGGGAGCTCGCAGTTTTCGGCTTACTTGGACATTTGAAAGATCTATGTCCATGTCGCTCACACTGCCAGCAAAAAGCTGCTTTCGTTCTAGAAACGAAACTTACATCACTATGCTCACTCTCTTTCTTATTAGGACTTACCTTTTTAGAGTGCCCCTTCTGCTTGCATCTCCAGGAGATCTTCCTCTTCGCGGCTGGATCCATCTGCAATTATGTTTTTATCCGAAGATATGTATTCAACGTCAAAATTATAAGTCTAGTTTGCCTAGCCTCTTTGAGGTTCAGACTCATGAACCTTTTTACATAGGTCGAGTCAGATCGCATTGCGAATTTCTTAGGTGTTAGGAAGATGTAAAAGGCATTTATTCTATTTTTTAAGGCAAATACTTCTTTTTCGTGATCGGAATTCGTACCCCTTAATACTACCTGACCAATTCTTACAAACGTGTTCTAGCTTTCTTCCTTTAATTTTTAGAATAGCTCCCCAGAACTCGTTAGAAGCATCTATCTTTAAGACTAACTCATCCTTGTCAGAAAGTAAGGCAAGTTGTGGTAAATTCTAAACCTTTCTCTTAATCCTCTAAATAACATGAGTCTCCTAATCTTTTCATGACCAAGGATTCGTCAAAGATGTTTTCTTTGAAATTGTCCCTAAATCTTGAGAAAGATCTTTTACAAACTTCCGGGCATAGTTAATAAATCCGCAGAACCTTTGGACTTGCTTCCTATCCTCATGTCTGTCAGGAAAATCAATTTTTCGGCAATATAATTTTGTAATTAAATCTTTCCTTTTTCAATTTCCATGCTAGAAAATTAATTGACTCCTTAAACCACTCTATTTTCCTTTCGGATTGAATCATGCCTTCCTGTCGGAAGACATCAGTCACCTTGTCAAGATGCTTCATGTGATCGTCCTCAGTCTGACTGTAGACTAGTACATTGTCTATGTAGATCGTACAAAACTTGCAAATCCGCTTGAAAGCATTATCCATTTTGCGCGGAAAGACGCCTGAAGCATTCTTCAGGCCGAACGACATCACCAGCCATTCAAACATTCGTTGCGGAGCATTGAAAAAGGAGCCAAATCTTTTTCCATCTTGACTTGCCAATAACCACTTGTTAAGTCAGATTTGGAAAAGAATTTTGGTTGGCTCAAACAAATTCTATTAATTAGATCTCTTGTAGTAGGAATCTTATAGCCATCGTCTTTGGTAACTTTGTTAAGCTGACGATAGTCTTTAATCATTCGTGTTTTGCCTCGTACCTGCTCGGCATGGTTTATTACCAAAAAGGCAGGACTAGAATGTGGACTATAACTGTCCCTAATCAAGCCTTTTCCAAGCAACTCATGAATCTGTTTGTCAAATTTCTCAACCATTCCAGCCGTGTATGTAATATTTCTGGCTCTTATAATGCTTCCGGGATCTTTCAACTCGAGTCTAGCCTTGAGGCCATTCCGACTCCAATATTTTAATGGATCTTCACTAAAATTGTCAGCAAATTTTACAAGGAACATATCCCATTTTGTCCCTGTTAACTGTGCTACCATACACACTTCTTGTTTGGGAAACAAGTTGTCATACCAGTTAGAACTTCTGGTATTCGTTGGGGAAAACAGAGTTTGCACCCATAATTCGTTTTCTTCCAATCGTGTATCACCACAGTGAGCTCCACTTTGAAAGCTCTTTCACAAGCGAATCCCCACAATACTCTGTCTGTTTTACCGGATAAAACCCAAATTTTAACCTTAATTTGGGCTCTTGTAGAGTACTAATTTTCACACCTCTAATAGAAACATCATGGACATCTTGCACAAAGGAAGATTTTCCTTTTGTCCCTTAAGAAAAGTATTACCTAGAATGATATCTACTTCTAACAAAGGATGTGCAAGGATATCTTTAATGACGAATTTCTTTCTGCCAATAAAGACAGGCACATTACTGGCCTGATGGCTAATAGTTGTTGCCATTCCGTCGACATTAACCATATGGATGGGTCTTAGCAGTGGTTCCCACCACTCATCTGGTAAGGCATTGAGCCTAGCACAACTTATGCTACGCCCAATGTCTGTTAAAGTATCCAGAGAATACTCATAATATCCAGGAAATTTGAAAGTTAGAGTAACGTATGTGCTCAGTTCTTCATTCCTCACACAAAACCCTATGTGTATGGGTACTTCTTGGGATGGTTCTATCATCCTCCAAATTTCGTCCACCGAAATAGACTTCTCCTTGGCTATCTGCTCAATGACCGCATAGACTTTAGGAATATTGGATAAAGAATTATTTGGATAGGCAACTCTCATCATCCTTATTGATTCATCTCTCGGTTGATTTAATGGATCTTCATAGACTGGTAGTGATACATGTCTATAGCTCACGATCCTACCCACATGTTGAGACGAGGCTCTAGAATCGATAGACATTCGAGACATTTCCTCTACTAGCAGCGGTGTAGACAATTCTCTTGGACGAGACACAATTATGTCATTCCCACATCGCTTGCCCTAGAGGAAACTTCAGAGAGCGTGTGAGTTCTTGGCTCTCTCAGAAATGGCATTCATACAGGAAAATGCCTATCCACTCTAGAAGTACTAGCTGACAGTTCTCCCATCATCAAAGTAATCTCATTACCTCTTTGTTGGATATTAGACGCACTAATAGGTCTAAAACTACTATAAGGTTCAGTCATAACCCAACTTCTTGGCCAGGTTAACTCTAACGGGTTTACCTCTCGCCTATGAAATTGTTGGTAGTTATTATGACCTTCCTCAAACAACTCGGAAAGTCTTGAGATGTTCCTCACACCAGGACTAGTGGTATTTACCAATCGGTAAATTACCCTAGTGTATTACGCCAAAAACTTGGCATGGGGATTCATTCTATCTATATTAATTGATTTAATTCTTAATTCCCAAACAACGGTCGTTTAGGGCCATCATGAAATTTAGATGGACCTGGAACCATACAGGACCATGTGCAAGGTTGGCATGTATACTTGATATCAGCTGATCCTTAAATTCTCACCATCTTTTATCGATCATAGCTGCTACCACAGGACTATCCGCTGGAAGATGGAATAGCGGAACTAATCCCACCTGGATCAACCCAATGTGTATATAGTTATATACACATCTTGTACGTTGCATGTTTCTCTAATGCGTTGTACGTTCAATAATGGGATATCCAGAGTCTCAAGTTCTGTACTTGTAACTTGAGTTGTTGCTCAGATTGTGAGATGTCTATTATTGATCTAAAGTTAAACCTCGAAACATTATAGACTTCTCTCACATTAACGTTAGGCAACCACCATTCCAGAATAGTCTGGGATGGATCTTCGTACTGGTGTGATTCTTTCAGTACCTGATTCATCGCTTTTAAAGGAACCAACTCATCACCATCTCCATTCTGCTCTATTTTCATCATGAATAAATGCGCAATCCAGATACAAGAATCATCCTCTGAGTCTGTATCGTAATTTGACACAACTTCATAGATTGATTCTACTTCCGAGTCTAAGTCAGAAATGTCCCGCTCATCTATTGGCTCATAAGCCAGGACTTCCTCCTCATGACTCTTGTCGTCTAGAAAAATCATTCGAAGTTTTTATCTCCTCTGATTCTTCTGAGGACAAGTATCCGCCTTGTGGGTTTTTGACCCACAAAACCAACAGCAATTGCAACTGCACAACGGTTTTCCTTTAGGACACTAAGGTTCTCTGTCATGCTTTTACTTAAAGGCATCAATCCTATCTTATCCTTAAGGTTATCATGTCTCCTTACAAACCTTTTGGGTTTGTAAGAATGACCTCCCCTCTACTTATTCTGAAAGTCCTTTCTTGGCCAAACTTTCATCTTATTATATCCACCTCTTAGGAAAGTTTCTTGTTCTCTCTGATTCTCCTAGAGTATCACATACATACTTTCAGGTACATACTCAATTTGAGAACAGCAACTCTTGTTCAGGTATGGAAGCTTCTTGGTTGCCTCCTTAACCTGGAGCTCAGTACATGCCTTTCTCATCGCGTACTTGACCGCCTGAATCTTTCCTCCGAGTCCAAGAATAATATTTTCCTCACTCTGAAGTAATTCATATGCCTTTTGCGCAACTTCTGGCCAGGCTCTGGAAGTTTTATAAAAAAGGTTCCCAATATGAATTGTTGTGAAACTACGTCCAGATTGTAATAATAGTTTTGGAATTCACAGACATAGTTGTAAAAAAGACACGGTTATCAAACAGACACATATTACAGATCTGTAGTTTACTAGAGCAGTCAAAGAGTGCTCTTTTTTCACGGTTTTAGTGGACAATGAAAAAGCACAGAACTCTCGTTTTAATGCATCAGTAATAATTGCCAATACACGTCAACGGTCAGCGCTTGATCTATCTTTTCTTTGATGTCTGTGTGAGCAACCAAAGATTTTCAATATTTTTGTGTCGTGCCCATGGGATGCTACACATAATTCATAAATTGATCGAGGGGATAAGCAGACAAAGTCATTCGAATCAGTGATAGCCACTCATCTATCCTCTCGGATATGTACTTCTCACAATCAATGTCTAGAAAAGTACAAGGCGTAATTATTGGTTTCAGGAGATTATCCCTTGGAATAAATTCCGATTTGGTTCTATGGGGATAATCAAGCCTGTAAATCTTCATTTTCGTAGTAACCAGCTCATTAAATGTTTATTATCTGAGTGAACTAGAGTTTCTTCTGTTAGACCTAAGTCTTTCCTCAAGCCTTTTGCCAACTGTCCATTCTGGGAGTTCAGATTTGCATTTCGCTTTCGTGGGTCTAAAATGTAAGGAGCAACTGATTCTTTATACATCTCATTCACACTCTTGCCTTGATCCTGTTTGGAATTTCTTCCTTCCAGTTTCTATTTTTCAACTGATTTTTCCGAAGTACTCTCCAGTCCAGAATTCACCTCTGTATCAGGCCTTTTAAAACTTATTTTATACTCAATAGAGTCTAACATCTTTTTTTACAATAGAGTCTACTTCCTGAGCAAGATAATTTCGACTCTCAAGATTTTCAGTACTCCCTTAAATAGTTAACTGTGTTAAGATATCATTTATACTTTTACTAATTTCATAGGAAGCCATTCTAGAATCTGTGACGAACTCCAATCTTAAAGGTGTTCCAGAAGGATTTCCTGAAAATTTTCTTTTTCTAGACATTTTCAAGGACTTAATCGCAAACTTTTTAAAATTTCATACTAAAATAAAATGTAAGAGAAGGACAAAATAATGAAAATGCCTTAAAGGGGAATATACAAACTTACTATCCTAAAAGTCAAAATATTTTCTTTACCAACTATAAAAGTGAAACTATCCTCTCGAAGACTTCATTCGTTTTAGGCCTCGTTGGGTTAGTCATCGGTCTCTACCCCAGTCAATGTCACATCCATATATCTTTCGAAAGGCCTGTGATCCTGAATTAGCTTTTTAAAACAATGCGGGCGTTTTTTCATTTGTTGTTTGGTCACAGGGAGGGGGGGCTTATGTGGTGGTTTGGGTTGGGACCGATGAAGTTAATTTCCAAAACCCCTCCGGTTGAATCTCGACCGACCAATTAATGTCGTGTTTTTGGACGGATGTTTATTATGCTTTTTTTCTTTTTTTGCAGACGACACGGACACGTCCCCCGCCCCTCCTCCCCCTCATTAATCGTTCAGCTAACTAAACACAAAGTCAAAGCGTAACTAATAGACACTGTTACTGCTGCTGGGGTACGACGACATCTGGTGATCGGGCACGCAGTTTCTGACCGTGGGACCCACTCAATGGAGATTTTGTTTGAGTTCCAATTCCATTACTTCCAACCAACCTGGAGCTTTTTGTTCGTTAATAACAAAAAAAATTTTAGAATCTTTAATTTTAAAATTCGTTAACTAATTTCAAACCGATTTCAATATAAAAAGAAATCATTTTTATAAAAATTGATTTTAAAATCTAAAAAAAAAGAAGTCGTTTCTTTGAAATGTAATAAAGTCGATGGGTCGACTTTTTTATTTTAAATTTAGAAGTCGATCTTTTAAAAACTGATTTCTTTAAGACACAAAATCAACTTTATAAAAATTAATTTTAGAATATTAATTAATAAATTTTGGTAAATTTTTTTAACGTTATTACGTAACACAACCGTAGTGTCGTCCTTCCACCTGGTCGGGTCCGTCGGTCTTTCGTAACAACAACAAAATCTAATAATACTACACCATGTGTGAATGGTGACTCTGCGACACCGATAAATGCGACAGAGATGCAGGGTCGAGTCGAGACGACCCTAGCGTGGACTAATATCATCTCATTATCGGATAACACGGGATTATTGATTAGTGACAAATATAATAGGGGTCACTCCATATCCCTTAAAAGATTAAAAAGAAAGAGAATGGCGGTCAAAAAAGTTGTAGAGAGGCACCACACCACCCACACCCCTCTCCTTTAATGACAAACTGTTTCTTTGGGAATCTTCTTCCTCAGTCAGTCTCCTCACTAACTACAAGATCGCCCCAACATTAAATTAAATTAACACGTCATTTAATCCGAGAGCTAAAAGAAGACAAAAACATTTATCTGATCTGCACCACACCTCACCCGCGTGCATGTGATGAGAAAAGAACCAATATAAATTAAAAAGCGACCTCCCCCACCCACCACCGACTTACGAAATCAAATACAATTGGGGAGTGAGTTTATTGGGTCTAAAGTTTAAGATTGAGGTCCAATGGATTGAGATGTCCGAACAGTCAAAGTTGCCGAGCTGGGTGAACGAACGGAGGAAGAAGGATTCGCCTTTTCAAATATAAAAAAAAAAAATGATTTATTAAATGTCTGGTTTTGAATTTTTTTTTTTGACGTGACGTATGCCACCGTTGCGTTTCGACGGAGGACGTTAACGGACATGTTGCTTTTTCATTAGGAGGAGGAGGAGTGGGACAATCCCCGTCTTGTCGTCGTCTTGGGAATAACTCATTTTTTAGAAAAGATGATTCAAACCAAATCATTTATTTTTTCAGCGGCTTGAGGGGAAAGCGAGGGAGGGACGGACACAGTGAAGTGAGCTGGGACGCGCAGATGGAATCGGGGCCGTTGGATCAAACGATCCACCGCCACCGAGACACTTCCTCTTAAAACGATCCCATGTATTAAAATTAAAATAAATATTGATGGATTATTGATGGAGGGAGGGAGCGAGCGAGCCCACACGGTTTCTTTCTGCTTTTAATATGCATAAGATAAAGATGGATTATTTAAAAATTCCCACTTTTTTTTTTATACTTGGGAGGGGGGTGGGATGGGATATGGGTGGGTGTCTGAGGATATTTAAGCACAAGTAACGAGGATGTCCGATGTGCACCCTCGACTGAGGGCTACAGTAGCATTGGCACATCCCCCCAGATATTGCTTCTGTAAGTCATCACCCTTTGAAAAAACAAAGTAAATTATTTAATCTCTCAGTCCACACTGACTTCACAATTGTTCCTTCTTCTTCGTCTTTTTTATTGGGCTTAAATTTGTCAACACCATCAACTTGGATTAGAGATTAATTCGCTTATTTCATTTTTTTTTACAACTTCTTTTTACGACAAGCGAAGCGTACGACCCTAACTAATCAATCATACATATTTAGTAATATTAATGAAAAGTAGCAGCAGCATTCGAGGAAAGTAACTTCAGAGTTAGACAGACCCCGTCCGACACTGATAATCCATAGATGGGGTGTGTGTATTGGGGATTCGCTGTATAACATTGATGCCTAATAGGATTTGAATTTTACGTGATAATCTGAAAGAAAGAAACGATGACGTGTCGACACTTAGGCAACAACTGACGCGTGTCATGAGGAAAACAACGCGGTTTCTGCCCCCCCAACTATTTTATCCCATCATCCCCACTTTCACACCTCCTGCTTCTTCTTCCGAGTCCTCCTCGAATCACTTCCCCCGCCCTCCTTAACGCGGCTTACTTCACTGTCCGCCCCGTCAGCACATCGACCGGGCGGATGATGGCCTTCTCCGACCACCTAACCCCAGTCGACCCCTGGACCACCCACCCTCCTACTTCCTTCCTCGACCCCTGGTTCTCCCACGCCCTCTCCCACGAAACAGAGACCCTCACCCGCGCTCTCCAGATGTCTCTCTCCTCCTCCCCCTCCACCTTCGCTGCCTCCTCCGCCACTCCCTCCGACTCCACCAACAACAACTCCTCCGACACCACCACCACCCTCACCCCCGACGTCGTCTCCCCCTTCCTCATCCCAACCTGGGGCCTCCCCGCCCCTACCTTGGAGGCTGCCGCTGCGGGGCCTAAGCAGAGGCAGAGGAAACCCGGGGTTTCCTCCGGGAAGGTCGCGAAGAGGAAACCAAGGGCAACGAAGCGGTCGCAGACCACATTCATCACGGCCGATGTTGCCAACTTCCGTCAGATGGTTCAGCAGGTCACCGGGTCAAGGCTCGGCCACCTACCTACGGCGAACCTCAGGAAGATCCTGCGGCCGGAGCCCCATAGGTCCGGCGACCGGTTCCCCGCCCCAAGCAGTTGGGGCCTCATTGGGAGCAACGGGGACAACGCCTGTCTCGCGAGCATCACCAGTTGCCTGCCTACGCTTGACACGTCGGCCTTTTTGTTGGACCGCCACAGGCATCAGGACGAAGACGACCAACAACAACACCACCCTCAACAGCAGGAGCAACAGGGGATGATGGAAACGGTTCGGCAGGGGGGCTCGGTCGATCAGGTGTCTTCGCCGCTCCCCTCAACGTTGGGGGAGGACTTGGTTCCATTCTGGAGCTTCCCTACTCTGGAGTCCTGCAATTCCATGTGACCCAAGTGACTGGAGCTAGGAGGGGGTCGTATCTTTGTATTAATTTGGGGGTTTCCTTAACTTCTGTTGTAGTTGTTGTTCGTCTTCGTCGTGGTCGGGATCACTTACTTTGGGCGGGGTAAAGAATCTGGTGTAACTTTTGTAGCAACTGATCGATGGAGGGAGGGGCGTTAGGACATGGGGGGGACACTTGTTGCTGGGGATTGGGGTCTTCTTGTGACCGACCATTAATGGTATTAAAAATCTTACGTTTCTTACTTCACAATGAACAAAGGAATTTGGAAGGGATCAAATTTCGTCCGAGGGAAACAGATCAAAACTCAAAAGGGATCGGGAAGACCTTGACCGTAAAGAAAGATTAGGACGAAGAAGACGAAGAAGAGATGTGATCCCGAGACGAGTCCGATTCCCCTCTGACGTAGTCCATTACGTCAGCATGACAACGCTAGTTCGTCCAAAAATTTAATTGGAACCGGAGGCATCATCGACGTAACTCGCTCACGTGCCGCTTCCACGTGTTCACCTATGTTTTCGGTATGATTATATTCGATTTCATCGGATACGAATAGTATGCGTGCCCGTCAGTCCCCCCCCCCCCCCCTAAACATTGCAGAGATATGGACGAACATGTTTTGATAGTTATTGTACTCACAACGGACATAATTTTGTCGATGATTTGTAACCAACAATAGCTAATTGAGAAAAATTTCGTGAAAAACATTTAAATTTTAAAAATTATCTAGATAACGTTTTTAAGCCATTATCTTAAATCGCGACTTTAAATTTAATTTATAAAAGAAGTCATGATTTAAGAAAGCAATTTTTGTTAAAAGGAGTAAAATCCTCTGTCGATTTTATAATATTTGAATTTTTTTTATATTTATGATAAAGTCGAATCTAATCACCAAAATCGTTACGAGACGATGACTTTACTCATTTTAATTAAATTTGTTTTTTTAGAGCGCAACCGTTTTATAAATTAACTTTTGGTAATTTAAAAAACCAGCGAAATTTTTTTCCAACTAACGGTACAAACCACTAATTTTGTCGACCCGGTAATTTGGTATCGTATGCCCAAATTTTATTTTGCGAATCGTTCGAGGTGGCAATTATTTAAAATCTTATGACCGAGTCCACATGATGGACAATCAAATATAAAAGGATTAGATGCATATATTATTTTAATCCATACAGTAAGTCAAATGGGTCATCATCCCTGGGGAGTCCAACAATGGAATCCATCCTATTTAATATGTTGTTTATATGTTCTCCCCAACTCTTCCGTGTGGGGCAAGTTCTCTCGTACATGATTTTTTTTTTTAATAAAATAATGGCATTTGACGTGTATTTACGTCGTACCATTAAAACATCTCGGGTTCCTAAAATTAGGTATACTTACATTATCCCCGTAACAATATGTGCTTAGATAGTATAACTTCATAGTTTGTGGATAGAACTTAATGATTTGCAAGGAAAGAAACTGTTCCAAATATTTTTAAATAAGAAATATTAAAGTTAATGAATTGATGCTTTTGTTTATTTAACTTTGTTGTTATAGAATGGGCCTGATGTTCATTCCGTGTAGCATGTAGTTGGTAAAAAGGGAAGTCAATGGACCTGTTTGATAAGGGGAGTTGACCCGATTATTGGGTTAAATAAGTCGTTGTTTTTTTTTTTTTCATGACACGAATTAAATACTGTCTATATTCTTGTTTGTCAAATTTATTTTTATTTTTTTTAAATATGTTTAAGTAAATGATAACTACCCCACTAATCTTACCTACGCATCATAATCACCGACCTGCTCTAGTTATGATTTTTCCAATTCTGGATTTAGCCAAACAGAGCACTTATAATCACGCCCTCCCCAAATTCCAATATCCACGATCCCGTTTAGAATTGAACTTCCATTCCGACAACATTCCCATTGAATTGCGACACAAATGCCCAACGTGATAATTATCTCGAGCAATTGTCGGACACGATATTTTGGGACCAATAAGTACTTACCGTAAGTTGCAGTTGGTGCGCTTTGCGCTGGGAATATTTGGTAAACGATTTCGTTCAGAAACGAAAAAAATGTGATCGTCGATATGAAAACAAGACGCGGAACGGAACACATGCAAGACTCACCGTACTCCCCAATGTCATTGACAAGGAAGCGATGAAACAAGGAAACAAGGAGAGCAAAAGGCGGAGACGAGCAGATCACAACTTTGGTCCGGACAAAAAGTTCAAATTATCAATTCTACCCCAAAGTTTGGCCGTTTTGTCCGATTTACCTAAAATTTTTCAAAATATCATCATACATTCTAACGTTGGTCCATTTTATCAATTTTAATCTCCGTTAACTGAATAAGATAGCGGAAGTATATGTGGCGCCCACTTGCCACGTTACTCCATTAGCCCACCGTTAAAATGCTTACTGGACATGACATGATGCCCCCTTCAATCACGCTGAGCGGCCAACAACGACTTTGCACGTCCCAATCCCTAATGCTGCAATCCACGGACCCCGTGGCGAACACGCACTCGTCATACTTGTTCCAATTGCAGGTCATGATCTCGTGGTCATGGGCAGGCACGACCTGCGTGGAATTAGGGTCGCGGGCATCCCATCTACAGACAGTACGATCCCCGGAGGCGAAGGCGATGACATCAGCGTGACGGGGGTGCCAGATAGAGTAAACGCAGTAGGACTGCTCAAGGAAGGTGTGGAGGGACTGGGGGCGGTCAAGTGCCCATAGCTTGACGGAATCGTCCCACGAGGAGGAGAGGAAGGAGTCGCGGCGGGTGGGGTGGAAGTCGATGGAAGAGGCCTCGCGTGAATGCTCAGATAGGGACCTTATGGGGTTGGCGGTAGGAGATAGGGAGGTGTCGAGGAGCTTGAGAGAACCGTCGACGATGGCGGCGACAAGGAGGGAGTCGTGGGATTCGGACCAGGCGAGGTCGTAGATGCCGTCGGGGGTGTCGAAGGACAAAGGGGAGAGGTGATTGGGGCAGATCCAGCGCTGCTGGAGAGGGAGAGGACGTGGAGTCGACCGTTGCCGAGAATGCCGAAGTTCTGGGCGGTAGCGATGACGAGGAGATTGGGGTGGAAAGGGGAGAACTTGACGGAGTATCCCTGGAAGGGAGTCTTAACGACGGCATCCCTCCTCAACGACCGATCCAACGGGGGATGTATACCCGTGGTCATGCCACGTTGGCGCCATGTCATGTCCAGTCAGCAGTTTATAGGTGAGCTGACGGAGTAACATGCCAAGTGGGCGTCACATATGCTTCCATCATCTTATTCGGTTAACGGTGGTTAAAATTGATATAACGGCCAAACTGTGATTTGAAAAGTTTAGAGTAGATCGAAAAAAAGACCAAACTTTGGGATAGATTTGATCATTTGGCCGGACAAAAAATGATTTTCTTTTCTTGAAAGGAGATACAGTTTTCATACCAATAGGACATGCATCAATTCAGACAATCGTCGCACATTAAGGAAGTGTTTTTACTTTAGTCCCAGTGAAACATTATGACCCGTAACGTGCTTTTAAGGACCTGTTATTTTACTATGGGAACCATCTCGTGATAATAGAAAGCAACAGGACGTACTGTAAGGTCCCTTGTCTTAACTAGAGCTCATCGACCATTCTCAATTAATCCGAAATGGGAACGACCCATTCACCGTCCCAAGTGCGAGGACCCTCGGGCAACGCCTCCCGAGTCGCCAGGTTCCCAACAAGACCAGTGTAAAACATTACCTCCCGGCGCTTCAGGATAACTTCTAAAGGCCTTCCTTCTAGTGTCTGGGCGAGAAGATGAACTACACGGCAAAGGCAATTAATTCAACAAGTAAATTATCGTGAGCACATTCTTGATATCCAGTGAACTTCACTTTGGGCAACCTGGTCAAGAACGAGTCGTATCAAAACGCCTCCTGATGCTCCAGGTAACTGCAATCACCCGGCTCTGGTTCATTGTAAGTTAGAACTCAAGAAAGCCAGTAATGTGCGGCATAATGTGCATGAAGCGAGTCAATCTGAGGACTTTACAGAAAGTGTAGAGTTGAGCCCAACAAATACCAGCCCCGGAAAGGTAAACAGGAAATTTCTCATGCATGTACAGTCTTATAGTGGGATATGTACATTTTACTAAATAAATCCGGATAAGTTCAGTAACTATTTACGTCGGTAAATTTTATTCCTATCCGCAACAACCCTGATGGGGAAATGAAAGGGGGGGGGGGGGGGCTTCGCTGCTAAATTGAAGTTGTCGTAGTTGTTGGACAGGATTGCGGGGCTGTTCTTGTCTGTTCCGTCTCTTTTTGCATGAAGACATCGTCATTGGCGTGGGGACAAGAAATTTGAACTCGAAGATCAGATCAGCAATTGGCGGGACTCTTGTTATATCTTTCGACCCGCGACCCTGTCGTTGCATGGGTGTGGTGAGCGCTGCTTCCGTACTCAACCATCTCCTCGCCAAGAAGATCATCCCTTCCAAGCACCCCACCGACCCACGATCCCTGACGTCGGCCATCCTATCCCTCCTGCGGAAGGACGACCTGAAACGGGCTGTCTCTCTCCTCTTCCAGTCCACCGTCCCCGTCCCCTTCTCCCTCTACTCCAGGCTCCTCCGTGTCTGCTCTGATCGCCAGGCCATCCTCGAGGCCCGGAAGGTAGAATGCCACCTCATCACCTTCAACCCGACCCCGCCTACCTTTTTGCTCAACCGGGCGATCGAGGCTTTTGGCAAATGTGGATGCTTGGCCGACGCCCAGGAGCTGTTCGAAGAAATGCCCACAAGGGATGGTGGGTCATGGAATGCTCTGATCACCGCCCACGCGCAGTGGGATCGGGTGGATAAGGTCTTCAGGCTGTTCCTTAGGATGGGTAGATCAGGTTTTGCTGCCACTGAGGTTAGTTATGCTGGGGTATTGCGCTGCTGCGGGATGGTGCGCGAGGCTTGTCTTGTGAGGCAGGTTCATGGGGTGGTTTTAAAATGTGGATTTGGGGAGAATGTGATCCTGCAGAGTTCTTTGGTAGATATTTATGGTAAGTGTGGTCTTATTGAGGATTCAAGGAGAGTGTTTGATGAGATGGATAGACCAAATGAGGTCTCGTGGAATGTGATCGTGAGGAGGTACCTCGAGGCGGGCAATGCGAGGGAGGCCATTTTTGTTTTCTTTGAGATGATCCGGAAGGGCAAGTGTCCATTGAACTTTACAGTGTCTAATGTTCTGATTGCCTGTTCGAGGGTATTAGCTGCAAAGGAGGGAATGCAAATCCACAGTTATGCTGCCAAGGTGTGTCTGGACAGTGATGAAGTTGTTTGTAGTTCTCTCATCTGTCTTTACCTCAAATGTGATGAGTTAGAAGATGCCCAAATGGTTTTTGACCAGCCTAGCGCAAAAAGTGTCGTGTCTTGGACCTCAATGGTTTCTGGTTATGCTTTAACTGGGAGAATTGAAAAGGCAAGGGAGCTCTTTGATGAAATGCCCGAACGGAACATAATTTCCTGGAATGCAATGCTGGCTGGGTACATTGGTTGTAAGAAATGGGATGATGTGCTGAATTTCTTGCATAGGATGCTCAGTGTGATTGAGCATGTTGATCATGTCACTCTGTCTTTGGTCGCAAAAATTGCTGCTGGTCTTGGAGACATCATCATGGGGAAACAACTACATGGCTTTGTTTATCGACTTGGTTATTCCTCGAACTTGTTTGTTGCCAATTCTCTGTTGGACATGTATGGAAAATGCAGAAACTTTAAGATTTCTAGAGTTCTGTTCGAGCAGATGAATCAATCACGTGATAGTGTTTCTTGGAACTCTTTCCTGGCAAGCTATGCTCGTCATGGAATGAGTGAACATGCAATGGCAATTTTTGGGGAAATGCATTGGGAAACTATGCTCAGTGAGTTTACTTGTGGAACTCTACTTGCTGCATGTGCAAATACCTCTTCTCTTAGTTATGGGAAGCAAATTCATGCCTTCATGCTCAGAAATGAATATGATATTGATGTTGTGGTTAGAGGTGCTTTTGTTGACATGTACTCTAAATGCCGGTGTATTGACTATGGTCTCAAGGTTTTTAAGGAAGCAGCTTTACGGGATATTGTTCTATGGAATTCCATAATTCTAGGTTGCTGTTATAATGGAAAGGCACGAGAGGCTCTCAAACTGTATAAGTTGATGGTTAAGGACGGCGCCAAACCTGATAAAGTCACTATACAGGGCCTTTTGCTTGCTTGTGTACTTGAAGGGCGTGTAGATTTGGGAAGGAGTCTGTTCAAGTCAATGAGTAAAGTTTACAACGTTATTCCAAGGGTGGAACACTATGAACTTATGGTCAGACTTTACTCCTGTCATGGACGTATTGATGAACTTGAAACATTTATCAAGACTATGCCTTTTGACCCGACCGCTGAGATGTTAAAAATGATACTCAAGGCCTGCAGAAAACGTGGGTTATTGAGGATGGAAAAGTGGGCCTCTAATTTACTCACTGGGTTGCGGATGAAGCTTTAGGAATTGGTAGCATGGATGAGTAATGTCCTGAGAGATGACTTGGCACGGTAGATATCTTATTCTGGCCAAGCAAATGAGCCCTGCATATGTTGCAATGCTGATTCCTGGGGCTGTAAAGTGCCAGTGATTGGCACAGGCAGTTGCGAGTGAACATCCTGACATGGAATAATTCACTTCTTCCTCTCTAAATCTCGGGGGTACAAGGCTGTTTGGTCTATTGACTCATGTCTTGAAATCATGGCATCTTTTCACAAGATGTGTCAACTAAGATGATTTGATCATGTAAGTATTACTTTCTGAACTCCTTATTCCTTAATCTGTGGTAGTAATGAGCTACAGGAAATATCATGGCTAATTTGATTGTAAATACATCGAATCACAAGTTCTTGTTAGTGAACATTCGATTGAGTATTCTTCTATTCCTGGCGTTATAAGTTTATCTGCGGTGTGCTTCGAGCCAAAAGTTTGATCTTAACCCATGCTATGGTCAGTTGTTTAATTTGAAAACTGATTGCGCTTTAATCTAAACTGTAATATCTGATTACATACAGGCGGGCCCTTATTTTGTGCTATCCAGTATTACCAGTGGTTAATGAGGTGAGAAAAAGTGTTTCTTTGAGGCATACGGTATGCTTTTGGGCATATTAAATTCAATAGCCTCCTGTGTATCTTTAGCCCTCCTGATCATATCCTGGACCTACCATATCGGGACATTTCGTGTATCTAAATTGAATTATAGTATGTAGCGTTGCACCTGAACGCACATCCATCAATCAATCTCCCTTTTTTACCCAAAAAAAAAAATAAAAATCAATAGCCTGGATCGCTTTAGGCCATGGCAATAATCCGAGTTTCTTCTACATAACTGAATTTGCTCTCAAATGTTGATATACCGGTACCAGACCTGCAACATCACAAGCATGAGATTACATAGGCGTCTGCCCAATAGTGCATAAATACTTTTATATGACGGTACTTCAAGGTCAATATTGTGGTTGCAGTTTATGTTTCCTGCAAAATAGAATATGTTCTCAGTTGCCCTCTTTAGTCTGATACCTTTGAAGGATATTTCTATTGGCTCAATGAATAGAAGTCAAAAGATCTTTTTTTTTTTTGCATGGACAGAATAACCATGCCAATGCATGCTTTCGGTGGCAGCATAATTGTTTTTGTCATAATGACTTAAGAGTGACTACACTATATCACACCTGCTTTTATAACTTAAAAGTTCAAGTTCTTGAAGCTGTTTGGTGTTGAACGTCCACTTAGGCCGAGCTTGTGTATTTTAAGCTTTCCTTATTAACATAATCTGCATGATCGCTTTTTTCATGGCTCCTAATATCACAGGAGCATTCATTAGTATACAATGCATGCCAAGTATGTATCTTCTGGCATGGCTTCTTGTTGGTTGGTTGTACTCTGAAGTCTGGAATTATGATTCGTTGCTGTTGCCTCCAACCGAACCTCCATCTTTGTCCAGCTTGAGACACCTTTGATGCTCTTCAAACAGAATGAATGTGCCATCATTGTGGAACTAGCAGTTGAAGTTGAAGATTTCGAGGGAGGAAAAATTGCTGTAACTACAAAACTAACATAATGCTGGCAGAAGCCAGGACGGGATTCCAGCTTGAGCCAATCAACATACCGATAGATCAACTGATTATAACGAGCGAACGTGAAATACAACCTTGTAAGTCTTCCCTTATGTTCTGAATAGAAAGAAGTTTTATTTCATGGTGGCAACAATGAGAACGTATGTTTGTCTTGGCAAGTATTGATGCTCACCACTCCCCAGAAGCCAGGGTTGTAGATTCCGACTCTGCCAGCAGGACATGCATTGGCACCTTTGTCATTGCGCAGCATGTCCAAGTGTAATGCAACCTTGTTAAGGTCGAAACATCCCATGACAGACCAAGGGCTGATGTAAGAGGGAGTGTTTGGTCCTTTGGTTTCAAAGCCTGCAAATATGCAAAGACAATGTGCACAATGATTATGACGTTTTCAATAACTGGGGGTTTGACCGCTGTTGCTCGTGAGCTCTGCCCACAGGACGGCAGCGCCAGTGTGGTTGATCTCCTGCAGAAAGACTAGGACTTTCAGCTCACACAAACTGAAAAATTTATTTGAGAAATCACTTTTTAGATGTTTCTTATATGATGAAGTGCTCTACATTGGAGGTTTGGAATCCCAACCTCGAAGAAAATACCGAACAACCAGCCTATCAGATGTCGGGTGGCCGGATGCTCGGGATGCATTTACGAGAAGCCAGGTGGACTGGTTCTTCTCAACCTCAAGGCAAAAGGGATGGCGAAAGATGATGCTGATGAAAATCAAGGCATTCTGCAGGAGGACAGCGGGTGGGGCACGTTTCTGTGGTAATAATCCCGTGATTCTTGTTTCCTAAATTCCAAAATTCTTCAATTTTCTGGTGAACAACAAAGAGCCCTCAGCTTTGAAAATATAAAATGCAAGGTTCTTTGCTTCGGTTGATCTTATCTTGTCAGACTACTGTGACTTAGCAGAGTTATTCTAGAGGGGGCTGGAGTTGATCACCAGGATTTGATTGTTCAAACGCAACCAATAAAAGAGCAAGATTCCAACCAAACCAAGGCAGTATGAATCGTCAATGGCACGAAAGAGAAGTCATTGGCGTACCCTGAACAATTCGGCGTTGTGGGAAATCCTCTTCTTTCAGAATTTCTCCCTTGAGGGCAGCAATTTCGGCGTTGCTTCTGAGTGAAAGCCGAGTGTTCTGTTTTGGAAGGGATTGGATGGTTTTGCTGGGATTGATGCTTGGTCGGATAATTTTATATTCGAATTTCAACGTATTACTCGACTTCGAAATTAAATTAGTAACCATAGAAATTACAATATTTTTCAGATGTAAATTATATTATTTTCTCGATAAGGTGTCGTTCATTTAGTTGAGCATCAGACGATCAAAATGATGAAGAAATAAATGGGACCCGAAGGGGGGGGGGGGAGGAGGAATGTTTTTGGGCGCGAGAATGACGGGGGGGGGGGGGATGAAGTCTTTGCAACGGATACCGAATTTAGAACAGGGAAGAAACGTCTGTACGAGTTGTTGTACAAAGGGGACGACAGAAATTGGGGACACCAGACCAGACACGAAGAAAGAAAAAAGAAAGAGAGGAAGATCTTCAACAGTCTTGGTTCCGGGGTTGGGGGTTGCTCTTTCCTTTCCTCGTTTCCTCTGTTTTTTCTTTCTCTTTTCCTCCATTTCTTTTCTTTCCAGAATATTACAATAGATTTAAATCGACCCAGATGCAGAAATGTGATTTTCTCTCGAGGGTCGATAGCAAGATCGGATCTTTTTGTTGAAAATATTACTGGGTGAGATTGGTTTTCCTTTTTACCGGATTGATTGCAGGTATGATGTGATGAATAGTTAAACGAGAGGGAGGGGAACAGAAGAGTTGGGACAAGATGAGGAAGGCGAGGGTGCATGATTTGGCCACATCCACGAATGATTTGGCTCCCACCAGGAGGCTTTATCAAGTTTGGAAGGGCAACAATGTGATGCTCCTGTTCCCTCTTTTGTTTTGTGTTCTGTTGATGTTTTCTGCCGTGATTGTTGCGTTGTCATCTGCAAATTCATGGTCATTCTGGGTTCATGTTTTGTGCATTTTCCCCTTTCATGGGGACGGGACGATTCGTTGGTCCTATGGTGGAACCTGGTATGATTTGATTAATCGTTAATGCGGGCAGCTAAAATTGTAGTTGGAGACTACGGTTGATTTTGATTTTCATGCATTTGAATAGCGCTGGCTCGTTCAACCATGAGCACTCAGCAATGGGACTCGACTAATTAAAAACTCATTTCTGTTGTTTGTAATTCGCTGTTTTGTGGTACCTAAGCTTCGTAATCTTACTCGTCTGTAAATGTTTCTGTCGTTATGAGAATGTTGGAGCATGGATACATGTGTGTTACGATGCGGTTTATCTTTCAGAAATTCCTGTGCCGGGGCCGATTTATCTTTGGTCCGGATGCATCATCCCTACCTTTAACTGTTTTCCTAATTGGTGCCCCTGCGGTGTTATTCTGCCTAAGAATGCTCTCCCTTATCCCTGAGGTTAATCCCATCTATGGTTACCCCGTCCTGATCATCGGTTCCGTACTGACTGTTCTGGTTAGTTCATATATTTTTTATCACAAGCTGGAACCCAGCCAAGATGACCTAAATCCTCAGACCTTGTCCCTCACCTTGTCTCTTTTGCTGTTTTTTCCCCCAAATTTGCAGGACTTCATTTTCCTTTTCCTTACGTCTAGTAGAGACCCTGGAATAATCCCGAGAAACTCAAAACTGGAACTGGAGGGAGCAAGCTACAACAGCAGTGCTACTTCATCCAAGGAGTGGGTCAATAGCAAGACGCCAGACTTAAAATTACCAAAAACTAAGGATGTGTTTGTTAATGGTCACACGATAAAGGTGAAGTTCTGTGAGACTTGCTTGCTGTACCGGCCGCCTCGTGCATCCCACTGCTCTATCTGCAACAACTGTGTCCAGAGGTTTGATCATCACTGTCCGTGGGTCGGACAGTGTATTGCGCTGGTAAGTTTTCCTATCCATGCTTCAGCTAGTCAAATGGCGTTTTTGGGTCCATCGACCTTCTTACCGTGGATAATTTCTAATCTTATCATTTGTTTTGCAGCGTAACTATCCATTTTTCTTATGCTTCATCTCATCATCGACCATGTTATGCATCTACGTTTTCACGTTTTCCTGGGTCAACATTCTGCATCAAGGGGACAATCTGTGGAATTCTATGAAGAACGACATCCTGTCGACAGCTCTAATAGCATATTGTTTCATTGCTGTCTGGTTCGTTGGCGGGCTGACCATGTTTCATTATTACCTGGTTTGTACTAACCAGGTGAGTGCATGTGTCCAAGGATATTAACAGCATCTTCAAAGTATTAACTAATATTTATGTTTTGCCGACTTCAACATGCAGACGACATACGAAAACTTCCGATACTGCTACGATAAGAAGGAGAACCCATACAGGAAAGGGATGGTGAAGAATATCAGGGAAATCATCTTCTTCAAGATCCCTCCGTCGACGATCAACTTCCGAGCTTGGACGAAGGAAGAACCCGATATGTTTCCCGAATCTGTGTCCTCACAAGCGGCTGGGAAGGGCTTTGGGACATCCAAATCAAATTTTGATGTTGAAATGGGGGGTTACGTTGGACAAGGACAACAATAGCGAACGCCCTGAGTTTGTAGCAGAATCTGCATTAATAAAGGTATCAATGAAAAGCTCAAGAAGAAACAAAATAGAAGAAGAGTCTGCATTTGATCCCTTCTTCTTCCCCTCGAGCTCTAAATGAATTGGAGTTGTCAAGCTCGGGAACATTGACACTTTGACAGTACATAGCATCATGCATTGATATACGAGGTACATATTCGTTTCTTGTTATTTTTTCCATTTCGGGCTGCCTCTGCACATGGAATGCTATCTTAAAAGAAGTTTATGCCAACACCAAAAGTAAGTGTTGATGCATTTAAATCCCAGGTGTTTGTAATGGTCTTAGGATTGAACATTGATAGATTGAACCATAAAGTCCAAAGGAACTGGATATTTCGGTCGTCATTGGTGCGTATTCTCTCCTGTTATCTTGTGACACTTACTCGTTACTAGAGGATAAACAGTATCTAAGTCCTTCGCGCTGATGGTTTGGGGTACTGCATCTCCCTTGGAAGTAATCATCTTGTTGTAGGCTCGTGATATTCAGTTGTTCCATGCTCCTCTTTATGCACTGTTCTGTTGGTTAAATCGGCTGGGCAACCTTATCCATGTCATACACGTCTCAAGACCCGGTCTATCCTTTCGAAGCTCCCAATTGCGGCCAGACGAATGATGTTGCCCGTGCCCTGGAAGACGAAGGCATTGCTAATTACTTCATACGGAATATAAGCTTCCGATAAATAGTGTGCATTGGGTCTGTGATCGCTAAATTCACACAGCGCAAGTATACGGATCGCAACAAGTAATATAAGATTAGTAGAGTTATCGTTCCCGCGAGAATAGCAAGTAAAACCTTTTAGCATACACAATCGCTTTGAAAACTAAATGAAAAGCAAAAATCAAAAGCAAGAAAATTGGAATTCAATTAGTCGGAAAAGTATAGAATGACATATTCCCTCATTGTTTCGTTAAATCCCTTCACTCGTTTATCCTAAATTCACATTAATTCTATTTACTAACCGGATTCTTATATTTATAAGTGACTCTCCCGAGTTTACAAATAATCAATCCTTTATGGTTGCCTAAAAGTATATATGTTTTCTCATAAAATTCATCTCCCGAATTTAAATTAGAACAAATTAATATAATTCGTTGGCAAGACAAATTGCATGCATTAAGATTAAACGAAATAAATAAACATCGAAAGCATGAATTTGTTCTAAAACGAATTCGGGAAATTCAACTAAATAATTCGGTTCGACATAAATTTCATCGTTTTCGGAACACAAATTTAAGAAAATCGGAAATAAAATATTTTTTCTCCCATAATCCGCGTCTAAGGTTTGATTGGATCGTGTTCGGTTGATGGTTCCCATGGTCGAACTTCGGTTCCGTCCATCTTGGTTCCTTTGGTTTTGCGGGCCTTTTTCAGTTCTGCTGAACTGTTGTTAGTTTTGGAGACTCTCGTCGTGTGGTCTTTTAAGAAGAGATAATCAATCTTTCTTGTTTCGTCCGCTGATGTCAGAGATTTTTCTGCAGAGGGAGGTTGATTTTTGGCCTGGCTGCCGTGTCTCTCTACATTTCTCATTGCTGTCCCTGCAATTGCGTTCTGCCTGAAGCTCCATTCTCCGGTCAAACGTCATCGCTATGCCCTACCGGCAGTGGTTGTCTGTTCAGTCCTTGCTGTTCTGGTCAGTACATTCGAGCTTTGTTCTGTTCGAATGCATATCTCAAATATTAGAGTTTATGGCACTGTATTTCTGCGCGCAGGATCACATATTCTTATTCGTGACATCGGCAAGAGACCCTGGCATAGTCCCGAGAAATTCGAGCCCCTCCCTGAATCAGATGATGGGTTTGATGTGATGACTCCCTGAATGGAATGGGTTGATGGAAGAACCCCTCACTTGAAGCTACCTCGAGGCCTGAACTAAAGACGTGATTATAAATGGTCGTGTCATGAGAGTCAAGTACCGTGACACTTGCTTCCTGTTCTGTCCGCTTCGTGCCTCTCATTGTTGGGTCTGCGACAATTGCATACAACGATCCGATCATCACTGCCCTTGGGCCGGTCAGTGCATTGGAGTGATAGCCACACACTTTCCATAATTCCTTGCTTCTGTGCTAAGAACTTGTTACTTGTTTCTAACTCACGGCCATTTTTCCTTCTTTGGTTATATGGCAGCATCATAGCTGTCGGTTATTCTTCATGTTCGGATCGACTTCAGCCATCTTGTCCATATTTTTCTTCACATATCAATTGGGAATGATTGCCTGTCGGACTTTCTCATCGCTTATTGCTTTGCAGCCGTCTGGTTTGTTGGTGGATTAACGATCTTTCACTCTTATCTGATTGGCAAAAATCAGGCGATCTCTCCAGTTCTTGAATCAATTTCACACAAAAACAATTTTTGGTGCGATTTTTCCAATATGTACATGCTCATAGTTTAGATCCTTCCTCTGAAGTCAACTTTGGTATCGATACAATAAGAAGGCGAATCCGTATAACAAGGAGTTGCTGGGAAAACTGTGCGAGGTTTTCTTTTTGACTAAATCGCTGTCAATGTACAATTTCCGAGCATTTGTCGAGGTAGAGGAATCTGGGGAAGCACCGATCACATCAGATTTTGGCGGAGACGAAGCAAACCCGAAGCTAAAAGTGGACATAGAGATGACAATGGATCTTTCCGAAGATGGTTATACTTCTCTTCCCAAGCTATCACATAAAATTGACTGTCACGACTCAAAGGATGATTGAGCCTGGGCACAGGCGTGACTACCAGTGAAGATAATACGGCCTGAATCAAAGCAAAGCATGTCTTTCCTTTCAGCACGAAAGGGGAGATCATATTTGCTTGTCCGTTTGCTTCACCCTGATTATGTTGAGACACATTTAAATTGACTGGAGTTTTACGCTGTCGGAACCTTTCGCACTGTGACTTATTCATACCATTGGAGTTGCATGCTTACGTTCAATTCTATTTCTGCAAAAGATATATACCACAGGCTGATTCGTAAATCCGACAGGATCTTCCTTGCAGAAGACTCCTCCAGTTATCATTCTAATCGAAGAAACGAGAAAACTTAATCATCGGGCCGCGACCAACTGAGGATGAGACTCGATGGCGGTTATTAGTGCCATAAAAAGGTTGATGGCTTCTGGCGACGAATAACGCAAATACAAGTGAAAACTATATTTGGGCTCGGTCTAGCGATGTAGAGTTTGGGGATGTATCTAACTGCCAGTCCCGCCTAAAACTCTTACCCGATTAGTCATAAAAACATAAAAACTTAAAAGTAAACGGTTATGATGTCAGAGCCACGGAGGCCAAGGATAGACTCTGTTCGGAAATGAGGCTGCCGCGCTCTTCTTCACTCCACAGAGTGTCGGAATTCTTCAACAATGAAGGTTGCTGTAGTCGCTCTAGCTGTCGTTGATAGCGAGTTATAATCTGGACCGACGTTGCTGTGAAGAGTCCCCGAAGTTGGCAGGAGGTTGCAGCTCCTAACAGGAAGCTTCACCACTGCCTCACAGAGGGAGAAGTTGTCCGGGTCGACAGCCTTTAGTTTCCCAAGATCGAACTCGAACACGAAAATACCGGACACGTTAGTCCGTGCCGTGGACATCATCGGAATCATGCCTTTCTGACAGGAGAGAGCCAAGTCGGTTCCACCCAAGCCGAGACTGTCGAATCCCGGAACATGGTTCCCAGTCTTTGAGCAAACCAGTCGGCCGAAAACCTTTACTCGCGATATCTTGGCTGCCTCGATGATATGACTGTTAGCGAAATAAGCCGATGAAACAGCCAAAAAGAACAAAACCGATGCTGTCAGTGTTCGTTTGGGAAAAGAAAAGACCATGTAAGGCAGACGGAGGACGAAAACCGTAGACTCTGGAATTTCATCCATGGAGATGACGAATAAAAGAAGAAGGCTTTTGATTTGGAATGGAAAATGCTTGGTAATTCATTGCATTTATATAGGCTACCAAAATGAATAACGTGGTTCAAGCTATGACTGGTTTTTGCTGCAAATTTTTTCCGGAGCGGAGGATCGACAAAACTCAAGGATTCGAGCATGTGTTTCTCTACTGACTTGGGAACGACTATGAGCATCGTTGCCTCCGACCAAGGGCGAACATTGTAAGGCATGCACTGTCTCATCGTGAAGGCGAATCTGGCATTCGGCCGTCTTGGTAGGGGAATTTTACGAAAGAATATGTTTGTCACAACTTGAAAGTCGGATTTGAGCTGTCTTGCTCACTACAGTCCATTAGAGAATGAATAAACAGTAGCAGTAGCCATGTTGGTCCCTCATCGTTAGATGACACGACCGAGGACGTTCTGGACTGGATGACAGACTGTTCGACTCTGTCATCGCATCGCAAACAAACAGGGAATAAGATAAATTCATTCCCATTTTACAGTAAAACGGATAAACCAAAACTCCGATCTCTATACACGGAACACACCAGAATCTCTACCATCGTAACCATTTCATTCAATAATCACAGAAGCGACTACCTCTCAAGCCAATAAACAATGATGATCAAGAGAAAAAAGACGCATAACTTACCCAAATCTGAGACCAAACTTACTGCTGCAGGGAACCGAGTCAAGAATCGGCCGACCTGGCATCTTTCGGTTCCCAGTAGCAGTGATGAAGGGAATCCACTCGCCGATAATCATCCAATGCACCTCAATAACACGGCGACCAAAATTCCATTACCTCAAAGGCTTGTGTTGCGATTATGCGAATAACAGATTTAGCCTGATGTGTCGACTTCCTTCCCGTGATCCTCTTCCTGAATGTTTCTCCTGAGTCTTCTAATCCAAATGTCATAATCCATCGGATATGGAGTTCCACAAAGACTGTCAACATAATCAGCAAAAGCTTTCAACACTGTCGACACATCTCCGAGCTTCTGCTGAATCAACCTCCTTGACCAAGATGTCTCTCTCCATTGTAGGGCACCCTCAACAGAATCGAGATCAGGCAAAACCCCACCACATGCAAAATAAAGCATGTAGACTAAGCTCTCAGCATCCGATGCTGAGCACAGTTTCCCTTCTTGGAGAGCATATGTCGACGAGTAGTGCAGATTCATCGCAGGGCGATCCCTATCTTCGAGAATTGCATGTCCCCAGCCCACGAGGACAAAGTAGGGATGCCTTGAACCGGATCTGATGCAAATTATGTTCTCTGGCCGGATGTCTCCATGGCGAATTCCAGCAGATGATGCAGTTGATAGCGCAGCCAGGCAATCGTGGCAACAGCGGATTGCCTCGTTCAGGCCAAATCGATCCTGGGCTACCATTTCAGCGACCGTTTCTCCAACTGGGCTTGTAATAAGTACTGGCGTCCCGCACCAAGGGTGGTCACATTTTCCGCCGGAGCTTGGCTGCCTACATTCTCCGGGGTGGATTATTCTCCCCGAGGTACTCAACTGAGGGAGAAACTTACTTGACAGTCCTTTCTGCTTCATGATGGTAAGAATTTTAGTTTGCCTCTGTACTTGGTACCATAAATCCATGTCTTCCCAAGCCGGTTCCAAAAGAGAAGGATGAGAACCAACATAGAGGAAATGAGACTTCCCTGGCTCTTCGACTGGAGACGCCACGTAATATAAATGTTCGTTGTTACTCAAGACTCCATTCACGCGATAGCCCTTTTGCCAATTTGAATCCTCTATCCATAACACCGATCCGAACTCCAACCTCAGAATCTCTTCGTGCTCGATGTTGGCCGATTCCTCTTGAATTTCTACAATTTCAGGGGAAACACTCCGCTGCTGGAACTGAAACATCCCGTTTCCATTAAGACTAGCTTCCCACAACTGCCTCTCCACTCTTCTTGTCTGAAGCCGAGAACCATGGTCAGCGGCTAAATCTTCAATCGACTGCTTAGGCAGCCCGGCATATTGCACTATACTGTGGAAAGTCGCAAAGAGAACCTGTAGGCAACCGATATCTCCCCAATTAGCATTTCCCAGTTTATTCCATATCCGATCAATCGGAGAGACTGATATGCTGCAATGCTTCGCAATCCAATCAGCCACACTATCGTATACACTATTCACATCGAACTCCATCTTATTGACATCCCCTTCAACTTTAACTACGCCGCCGTACTGCGTATCGACAAGAAGGATGAATGCAGAATTAAAATTCTGAGAGAAAGTTAACCTGCTGACGCTCCGTGACAACAACATACGGACCCCATAAAAGAGGGCTTCCCCTAGAACGGAAAGCGAGGGCTGCCTGTCAGAGTCCAACGCGTGATTCCCAATATCGGGCCTCAACAGAGCCAGTTCGAGCATGTGATCCCATTTCCCGTGTGAATGCCTAGGGTTCTTAAGAAACACGCCGGTCGCACGAAGGCCATCTACTTTCCCACTGGAGATTGCTTTCTCAGCTTGGTAAAACTTAAGGTTTGGGCCATACAAACAGGAAACGGAAAATGGCAACAGATCGTGTTGACTCCAAAAGGCTTCCCACAATCCCTTTACACTAGCATGTAAAAAATCTTCAATTGCTAGAAAAGCGGAAGCTTCCATCGCATTGGCTGCCGATGGATAAACAGCACTGGGCATCCGAATCAGCTGTTCAAACGACACCATTTCTAGGGCGTAGTCAAACTTCTGTAATTCTATCAACTCAAAGGGCACATCAAAAATGGGTTCATTAGGAGCTACATCCTCGGAGATCGATCTAAACCATCGGTCTAGCTTTTCCGTCAAGATTTCACAATTAACAAATCTGTCGAGAAACTCCTTACGTGTCCTAGATCTGGCACTGGATGATACACTGGATCTTTTAGTCCCAGACCCCACTGAATCCAGGTCTGGAGATCTACCTGCAATTACACAAGATAATTAGACTACGTCCTTGGCTAGGCCAGAACAGTAAGTAACAACCCAAAACAATTGAAGGCAAAAAAGCAAATTTCATGAACTATTGCCGCGAGCAGTTTTTCTAATCCGAGCTCACGGACAAAATACTACAAGCATACACATAGCAATGCTTTCACTGTGCTGACGACTCGTAACAGCAATCATCTGGAATGTCCCGAGTCAACAAGAGTCTACCATAAAACACTGGATCCCGATGTTCGGTGGCAACAAGAAGATCAGATTGGAGATCCGACCCGAGCGTCTAGTTCAAAACTCAGCACATCCGCATGAACAAGAGTATTAAAAGTAGCCCTACCCTAACCAAGACAGCAGCTGCTGCTGCCAATCACTCGGAAACGGCGATCCAGACATCTGAAATCTGACCTCCACAGTGGGTCCAAAACCACTTCCCCAAAGAACTCCTCCCCCCAATCGACCACCACCATCCAAGACACAACGAAAACCACCTTGAAGTGTAGCAAAAGGGGCGCATCCCTCGATCCACCGGCCCAAACTCCAGACACCCAACAACCAGAATCCCCCCTCCCCAAAGAAAAACCCGACACGAGCAGTCAAACCCACGTCAAAAGAAGTAGTCAACATCGAAAAAGAGGAAGACCAGGATAACAATTCAAATATCGTTTTGTACCTTCCATTTCAGAACCCTCTTCCCCTCCTTGGCCGTCCACACTCTGACTCCCTCCTAACTACCTTGACTTACCCCTTGAATTCCTCTTCTTCTTGCTCTACGACTGAGACAACGACCAGTTGGGAAGGTGGAGAGGGAGGAATAGGAGAGGAGGACATCCGATCGATGGGAGTATTTTGTCGCACTTTTTAGCCTTATTGTCGATGGGAATCAAAAGGTCTGGTGGGCCGCCTGGGGAAGAAGAAGGAGACACAAGTGAGAAATGGGAATTAAGATATGAAAAAGATGTCTCCTTTTTTCTTTTGCTTCCCCCTCTCGTGACACTGACAATCCAAAAACCATTTGGATTTTTTTATTATTTAATAATTTCGACTTGCCAAAACAAATGATTCGTATTTTAGAAAATAAATGTATTTCTTGTCAATTATTTAGTATTTTTATGGAATAATTCCTCTTCAAAACTCCGTATACTCTCTCTCACATAAACATTTTTTTTTTCATAAAAACAAATACTGGTAAAAATAGTAATTATTTTGTAATTACGTACATAATTTTTTATTATTAAAAAGAAGATTTTTTTTTTACGACCGTAAATAAAAAATTGATAAGGAGCAATAAAAAGAATTGTAATTTACCGTAACTCAAACTTTAGAAAAAAAAAAAAACAATTACCATCCTACGACTGCATTATCGTGGAAGGGACACGCCAGGACTAGGAGTCATACATACCGCACACTCTATATTTTCATTCCATTGCCTTCCCTCCCTCTTTTTCACTTTTTTTTTTTAATCATTGATTAAATTTGAATTTGGCAAACCAAACAACCACCAAAACTTTTATTTCTTAATAATTTTTAGGGGTGTGATAAAAACAATTTTTAAATATGTCTTGTTGTATAATATATATTAAGAATAATGTCAGGCAGGCGTAGGCGTGACTGGCAGGAGGCAATGGAACAGAGGAGGAAAGGAACCCCCCCATCATTTTGCCCCCCTCTTCTTTATTATTAATTGTTTGGGCAGGCCGACCGCGTGGTCCTAAATCTTAAAAATAATTTCTATTGGGCCTCCACTGTCCGAGGCCCATTAAACACCCAAAATCAGCCCATTTCTCTTTAAAAGGCTGACTGTGTTGTATGAGTTATTAACGGCTACTTCCCCAAAACTCCCCCATAAAGATAGAGATTTGATAAACTACAATTAACTACCAAAAGAAGCGTCGGTGCAATGCAAATCGAGGAAATCCATCCCCAGTAAATCCTGCTCTTTTGAAAATCACAGAATCTTTCGGACACGCCGTTCCAAGACAAAAAAGGCCTTAAGTCTCGCCTCTTCTCCTCCTCCGTTTTTTTTTTGAATTTTATGGAAAGAGAATCTACCGAAGGGGAAGGGAAGGGAGATGATTTTTTTTTTTGGGGGGGGGGGGGGGGGGGTTGTACTAAATAATTCCAGTGTTTCCGTTCCTGTTCTTGCAATTTCAACACCCCCCACAACTCACCACCCCTTCTGGCTCTTCCTTCCGGTTGAGGTGGTGTTCTATCATTTTCTCACCACCCACTTCAGTTTTACAAGTAAAAATCCCTTCTTTTCTTCTTTTTGGGTGTTTGATTGGGGGGTTTTTGATTGTGTATAGTGGGTGGTTGAGGTAACCTCTCGGGGTTTCCGACTGGGCGTTTCCTTCCGCCTACTTGATTTGATCGGCTCAAGATTTGGGCCTTTTTGGGAGTTGGGGTTTTGGGGTTCTTTGTGTTTAGTGATTTGTCGTTCTGGAGTTTGGCAATGAGGCGTCAAGTTGTTTCAAGTGGTTGATTGACAGTGATTGCGTCCTGGGTTTTGTGTATCCAGTGCCTGCATTTGCTCAACCTACTTACATCGTCCTGTCTGTTTCCAAGATGTTGATTCTTGTCTTACTGAGTTTGCGAATCACAATGTTGCTCGTGGGGTGTGCTTCATACTTGTAGGTTAATCTATCTCACAATAATTTCCGTGGCTGGGTCGTTCTATCTTTTCGTGTCTGAGTTTTAATCGGATCTTCTGCCTTGCTATTGGCTGTTAAAAGTTGGTATCTTGTTCTAGCCCTTCAGACACCGGAAATACATGTTGCTTTTATTTCGTTGATGTGGCCTTGGTTGTGAGTAGTCATGTATTGGGTGCTCAGTGAATAATGGACATTCCGTGTTTTGTGAGTTTAGTTGTAGGGATTTGAAACCGACCACTCAATTGTTCCGATGATTGCTTGTGCTGCAGGCCTTAGCTCTTCCACTGTTGGAAGCTTTCTGTCTGGAAGATTTCGGGACTCTAACTTATGATACCACATCTCACTCATAAGTAAGTAGCAGACTTTTCTTTGCTTTCTGCTCATATTATTTTTTTGTCATGGTAAGCATGAATTCCATGAGGATTCAATATCAATTTTTGCTCTTGCGATATTCTTCTCTCAGTAGGTTTTCTGAGCGATAAAGTAGATAAATCTTAAATCGTTTGTAGATTTATTGACCCTCTAAAGATGTTAGTGGACATCTTAATGATGATTACATGCATATTTTAAAGTGCTTTCTTGTTTTCTCACACAATGCAAAAGAAAATTTTTGAAAACGGTTGGGCAGCTAACAGCTCTTTTATATATGTTGCTTTTGTACGACTTTCTTTTCCTCTGGCTTCCTTTGCACTGGAATCATATACAATCACAAGGGTCGGTTAGTTGTTTCTGAACATGTTTCTTAGAGGTTTATATATCCTTTTGTCCCACTTCTTAGAACAAAATTATTTATGCAGGAGACAAATGAAAATCTTCCTCCAAACGTTGTTGTAAAAGAGTTGAAGAACCTTGACGAATCACCTCCTGAAGCCATAAAAGTGGTAGTAAATGAGGATAACCTTTCAACCATTTATGCGGATATTGAAGGACTAGGTGTTTGCCATTCTTCGTTGTTGTCTAGTTTGTGATACTGTGTTATGAGACCAGCCAGTATCATAGTTCTCACATGTCCTTTGGATGTTCCTTTTCAGCCGGGACCCTGTATGAAAATGGTATATTCCGAATGAAGTTGATATTGTCTCAGGACTTCCCACAATCCCCTCCTAAAGGTATGTATTTCTTTAACCACCATTCTGGGGATATTGTTTATGTAGCTGTTTTTTGGAGGTAAAAAGCAAGCCAGGAACATTTGATTCATGGTATAACAGAAACTATATGATATGATAGCTTTTTGGGAAATGGGGCTTTTGCTGAGGTCGACGTGCTGTTTTATTTTGCAGGTTACTTTCTAACCAAGATATTTCATCCTAACATTGCTACCAATGGCGAAATCTGCGTCAACAAGTTGAAGAAGGACTGTAATTGTAAAGACCCAAAAAATTTAAGGTATGATATGAGTAATTATAAGAGTATTTAGTTGTTAATCATTATAAATGAGGGTCTTCTTGTGACTGCTGACGTCGTTAGCGAAACCTTATCGATGTTTTGGGTTCGATTACGCGTGACTTTGTCACGTGAGAAAAGGGACACCCTGACTCAAACGTAATCGGGCTCAGGTAACTATATCGGTTCGTTTAGTACGTTAGGATCTCGAGATGTGAATTAAAATGGACCTAGTGAGAAGGTTTTTACATAAGTGTAACATTTCACAAACTAGAGGATGGAAACAACAAAGGTATTTATTGATAAGGGTCGATCGTCCCTCACCATTCATTTAGGGAGAAGGTTGCTTGTGTCTTGGGGGACACGATGCGAAGTGTAGCTTAGCGAGTATAGGGTTGCGGGGTTTAGAGATTCAGGGACGACGGTGAGTCGTGAGGGCGTAATACTTGAGGTACGCTCTTATTTCCCCTTTTCACCCCATCAGCCTTGTCCTCTGTGTCGGACCTAAGTCCCGATTATTGTTTCCTTGATTTGTTGGCTATTATTAGATGACCTTGTTGTTCATGAGAATCTGATGATTGAAGCTTGGGGTTCTGGCTGGCGGGATTTGAACTTTTTTTCTATATGTATTGCTGTATGGATGAGTTGCTTGAGACTTGGTGACTCTGATATTTCCTGACTTATTGGATTTTTTGGAAATGTGGTCTGATGGTTGTTGGTTACTGAATGAATCTTTGAGAGCCGGCGTTGCCCAGGAATTGAATGAATCTTTGAGAGCCGGTGTTGCCGAGGAATGTGTTGTAGTTCTTGGTTGAATTGATCATGGACGTCGTGGACGACAACCCATCCCAAGACGAGGTTGCTTATGATGATATGTCCGACTGTTTGCGCATGAGTGGAGGTCGATCCCACTGGCACTGCGATGCATATCTGGCTTATGAGAGTCGGAGGAATACGGGGAACTAACGCCACTCGCTGTTGTTACTTGCTCCGTTTTTCCGGGCGCTACCGGAGGAGTGGGTGGGGATGCGCGGTGCATATCCGGCTTATGATAGTCGGAAGAGTACGGGGAACTAACGCCACTAACGGTTGTTACTTACTCAATTTTTCCGGGCGCTAGGCGAGGCGTTAGGCGCCTCTACAGCCAAAACACAGCTCTTCTACCCTCCCCAATCGCCCCCTCCAAAAAAAAATGAAAAAGATCTCACCTTTGCGGTTAGGTCCAGCATAAATTACAAAAACAAACAACGCCCGGATGAAATCTATTGGGAAAAAACAAGCAAAGCCAAAAGTGATGCCCAGCGGACCAACAAAAAAGCTCGGAGTCACTCCTTACACAGGAAATCAGGTCTTACCCTTCAGGGAACAAAACAAATCCACCAAGAAATGTGAAAAAAAACAAAAATATAGAAAACAATCAGTCGTCGCCTACCCTCTCTTTTACCATGACATCCCACCGAATCGATCGAATCAAACACTCCTCGTCCCAACAGGAGGCGGTCGCCAAATCTGAATCCCAGAAAACCAAAACAAAACAACACAAAACCCATATAAAAGGATGGAGATAGAGAGGAGACTAACTTTCTTAATCGCCTCCTCTGCCGCCGGTGATCACAAAGGGAGAGGGAGAGGGAGAGGGAGAGAGTCGAGTTCGGTGGGCTGCGATCTTAGTAGCGAAACTGGGATTGAAGTGGAACGATGTTTCTTTTTGTCTTTTATGCTTCAAATAAGGGGCTGACGTAGGTTTGGGGAGGGGCGCCTTTTAAGCGCCAAGACACCGCGCCTTGGACGAGGTGCTCGCAGTCCTTGTCGCCCGCCCGAGCAAAATATCTTTATCACAACACGTTGAAAAATATTTTTATCACAACACATTGAAAAATATCTTTATCACAACACGAATACTCTGCTTTAATGATTTCAATTTCAGAATCAAGCAATAACATCAATTCTTTGTGTAAAATAGAGGGTATAGCCGCGGCCTTATGAAGCCAATCACGGCCTAACAAAGCATTAAAAGTATGGACTATGTCTATAACGAAGAATGCGGTTTTTTTTTTCCCGTCGTCCGACGCCCAGGTGCACTGAGAACACTCCTAATTAAAACCACTCACAGAAATGTCAGTTTTAACTAATCCCTGGAGGCTGTATTCAAGCATTCTGAATTTGGACAACGGCAACACATCTGCTCACCAGGGTACCGTCAAAAGTGGCGATAATATATAAAGAATGCATGTGTTGTGTTGCTTCATAGTGTTAGATGGCTTTATAAACCAATGTAGTGGGAAACCAAGCTGATAGTCTACCATATAAGGGAGATGAATCTTACCTCTCGCAGGCGTCTCTTTACAATTACTCACGAAGTCCGCTGGTAAAGTGAGGGCATTACAACTCACCACAGGCTCTCCTTTACCTTCAAAATCACTTGATGCCCCACTCTGAAGAGGGTTATAATCAAAGCTTGAACTTGGCTCTTCTGAATAGTCTGTAGACTTGACGCGTTCTTGTTCAGCTTTCAATTCCTTCATGGTCACTTTGTAGGGGAAGTAACTTTCGATGGAGTAGGCATCGCAGAAGAAGGTGTGCATAAAACCGCATTTAGATGTCCCTTGGGTATTTTTGAATGGGTGGTAATGCCGTTTGGTCTAAAAAATGTTGGCGCCACCTATCAAAGGGCTATGAATGCAATTTTCGATGCCTCCTTTGGAAAAACCGTGGAAGTATGTATTGATTACATAGTTGTTAAGTCTACGAGAGAAGATTTACATGTAGATCATCTCGGAAATGCTTTTATGAAAATGATGGAACATTAACTTAAACTTAACCCTTTAAAATGTGCCTCGGAGTTTAAGGCAGGGCATTTTTTCGGATTCCTAGTACACTAACGCGACATAGAGGTAGATCAAAATAAAGCCAGGCAGGCTATTTAGAGTCTGGTTGCTCCAAGGACCATAAAGGAGTTGCAAGCCTTCTTAGGAAGAGTGAATTATCTCCGAAGATTCATTGGCAATGTAGCAGGAAACACGGAAGTGTTTTCTACTCTGTTGAAGGGAAAAGGTGAATACGTTTGGACTACCAAACATGAAGAAGCTTTCAATGCTCTCAATGCTTTCAATAGAAACGAGATATGCTCTAAAGGAGAAGTTATGTCTATCGGTATTTTATGCCGTCACAAAACTTAGACATTACATTGGAAATGAAGTCTATGTCCTATTATTAAATACTTTTTGGAAAGTCCACTTTTAGTTGGACGAATTAGTAAATGGAGTTTGATTCTTTCACCATATGACCTGATATATAAGCCTCAACAATCGGTTAAAGGCCAAGGACTAGCCGGTTTCTTAGCCGAACATGATCCAACCTTGTCTGTAGAACAAGAAGAGAATAAAGATATTTGGCAAGTATGGTTTGATGGTTCATCGACAAAGGGCGGAGCCGGAATAGGTATTCACATGATAGTGCCGACAAACAATGCCACTAAGTACGAAGCATTGGTAACTGTACTTAAGGAACTAATATCTCTAGGAGTAAGACACGCTTAGGTTATGGGTGATTCCCAATTAATCATCAATTAGGTCACAAAAAATGCGCATGCCTGGATAAGCTCATACCTTATCTTGAGCTGGTAAGAGAGTTGTCTATGCAATTTGAACGGATAACATTTCAATTTGTAGGACGCGAAGACAATATGGTGGCCAATAATTTAGCGCAATTAGCCTCTGGCTACAAGGTCACTGCCAAGCAAAATAAGATTCCTGAGGTTCAATCACACTTACATCCAGGAAAGACTGTTTTGGTTGCAGACATAATGGACCAAGACAAGGACTGAAGAAAACCTCTTGTAGACTTTTTGTCAGACCCTAACCAGAAGGCCAAACAACGCATTAAAGTACAAGCACTATCGTATGTCTTAATAGACGGCGTTCTCTGCAAGAAGAATGTAGAAGAAGTTTTGTTAAGTTGTGTCGACTTAGATTAAGCAACTCCGATTATGCTAGAAACTCATGAAGGGATAAAGATGTGCTGGGCAATACGAAGTCATGGCTTTTATTAGCCATCGATGATGAAAAATTGTATCGAAATGGCTAGAGGTTGTCAGGAGTGTCAGCGACATGGTCCAACAAATCGTGCCCCAGCCACAGACCTCATTCCGGTTATTAAACCTTGGCCTTTCAGGACTTGGGCACTGGACATAATAGGAGAAATACATCCCCACTCTAGTCGAAGGGACGCATTCATTTTGGTAGCGACTGATTACTTTACTAAATGGGTAGAGTCACAAGTCTACAAGAAGGTCGATCATAGCGAAATAATTGGTTTTCTGCGAACTTGCATCATATACATATTTGGTGTTCCCCAAAATATCGTTGTCGATAATGGGACGGTTTTTAACAGTTTGAAAGTGAGGGAGTTCGCAGAGGAATTCGGTGTTACTATTACCAATTCTATACCTTATTACCCCCAAGCGAATGGGCAGGAGGCCACCAATAAGTTGATAAAAAACAACATTCAGAAAATGGTTGGACTTAATCCACGGAAATGGCATGAAGTGCTGGATGATACCTTATGGGCCTTACGAGTCGCTAAGCGAGAAAGCACCGGGGAATCTCCATTCGCGTTAATATACGGTCATGATGCAGCGCTACCTATTGAGATAAGGTATAAATCACTTCGCGTTAGTCAACCTTGGTTACAGGACGAAGCTATGTGCGTGGCTCTAGAGGAGTTGGAGCGAAGGAAGCTAGAAGTAATAGACAGAATAGAGGTGCACAAGAAGATAATAGCCCGGTACTAGAATAAGAAGGTGGTACATAAACACTTTCAAGTCGGTGATCTAGTTTGGAAGATGATATTGCCATTGAAGACTAAAGATCAGGTTTTAGGTAAATTGTCCCCAAATTGGGAGGGACCATATCAGGTGAGTGAAACTTACTCAGCAAATAGCTATAAGTTGTTGACTCTTGAAGGGGTCAAACAACCGTTGAAGATCAATGGTAAGTACTTAAAACTTTACAAGAAAACTATTTGGGAATCCCACGAAAAGGTTTTAAGAGATCAATTCCCAGGCATTTGGAAACAGATTGCCCAAAGATAAATCTAAATGAGGGCTAATAAAGCAAGTAAATGGCAACAATTAATTCGACAAAAAATTAACCAGCCACAAAGATGGCAACAACAGTGCTAAAAAAAAGAGAAACTCAGCTTGTTTTTCTCAAAAGGGGAGGACGTTTCTCAGTTTTTAGAATTTAGGATCTGTGCATCGCATGTGCAGCATCCACGAAAAGCATAGTCAGGACCTTTTTCCTAGTCCGCTTCATGATGACCTCATTTCATTGGCGGAACCAAGACATTAGATCTTCTCGATCCTTAGAAGAGTCATGAGAGGTCCGGTCAGCTAATAGTGAGTCAATGACAGCAACTCGGTCCGTAAGGTCATTTTTTCGGGCCAGGAGTTGAGAAATACGATTCTGCACTTCTGTTAGCTGGGAAGACAGGTCGGCCTTTTGCTGGTGAAGGAGTTGGACATCGGCTGCTGCTTCGGCCTGAGAGTTCTTGATATCCCGAATTTTGACTTCGGCATCACTGAGTATGTCAAGATCCGCCACGTAGGGTCTTAAGTTCCTCCTCAGATCCGCCAGGTTTGGAGGGTCTTAAATTCCAAGAGATTGTCGATCTGATCAACGTTCTTCAACAGTTGTTCAACCTCATTGAGTTGAGAGATAAGTTCCTTGGTGCTTAAAGGACCTTCCCCTAATGGGCCAAGGAATTTCTCACCCGATGATAGACTGAGGAATGAACCGATTAGACTTACAGCTGGCACAGCCTCAACAGCACCAGGATTAACATCCGTAGTGCCGGAAGCCTCGTGCTTAGCAGCCTTACTTACCTCCGCGATTGCGGCAGACTCATCATGGTGTATCCCTTAGCCCGGACTCTTGGGGGAGTCAATCTGCATCAAGGAGTAATAACCAGTTATATATGAAAGAAATAAGGAAAATGAGTGGCGGAATCAGCAAATACCTCATCATTAAGAGCAGTTGGCTCCAAGAAAACTGTGGACTCAGCAAGGGTCATTCCCAGGAGATTTGGTCCCTTAGAAGGTGATGATTGATTAGTCAGGAATGAGTAGCAGAAGTTTGAAAAAAAAAAGAAATGCTTACATCTCCTATGTCGGAGTCTATCGAAGGGTCATCAGTCTCTTCAGTAGGGAACTTAGAAGGGTCAAATTCTGACTTTTGAATTTCATCTCCCCGAAGGCAAGAGTTTGAGAGAGCCAGTAGTTTGAGGAAAGCGTAGACCGTGAAAAGGTGACATTTCCATGTTTTTGTCCTGAAGGGGAATGTCAACATTCTTTCAAGAAGACCCAGATGCCAAGGTGTTAACTGGAGTAGGAGCTTTGACATCAAAGTCACTGGTGGAAATGAGTTTATGTTGCTTAAAAGCAACTGACAGGGGTTCTTCTTCAGGATCAGAGTTCTCAGGGGTTGAAGGGGCCCTTTTCTTGGAAACCTTCTTCTTCTTGGGCTGGTCCTTAAACTCGACTTGCTTGGAATGACGACGAGAACGTGTCATACGGCCAGGAGGAGAAGAAGGGCTGTAGTCAGGAGAGGATCCTCCTGAATCAACTGTGAGAGCTGAGAGGTAGAAATCGTTCAGTGAAAAGGAACGCATAAGACGCAGAAACAAAAGATAAGGACGTACTCATTGGTTTCTGACCAATCCTCAGCATCATCTTTGTGGTGAGGTGAAGATCTGGTTCCTGAGAATTGCCCACTAGACAGAAAATAACTCTGTGGTATGACTCGGGGTGGTCTCTAACTGAATTTCCATGTGGCGAAGCTTGGTCTTCTCTGCACGGAGAACAAGGGAGGCCTGGAAAGTTTCTCTAGAAAGAATGCTGCTAACTCTAGAATGCATGTGAATGTTGAGGGAATTCGTAAAAGGAACTGCATAATTCTGGATGAAACCCAGTTGCCTCGCGCAAAGTTGGGGATTATAAACCTCATAGCAAAATCACTCTTACTTGCACATACCAGATCCCTGCTAGTCAAAATGGCATCCCAGTACAAGCTTGGGGTCAGCCTTTGTCTACGCTTCAAAATGACATGACCAGAAGGAAAAGGGACCCAATTGCATCGATCACCTCTACCAGGGTCTACCAGATGGCGCATATGAGTTGTCACTGAAGCACGAAGCTAGTTGTCCTTTGAACGGCAACAAGAATGTAGGATATAAGCACCATAACACTCAACCTTGGTAGCCCCTGAAGGCATCTAGAAGCAGTCAATCCGGGCATCCAGACGCAAGACCATAAGTGAACAACCCATAAGGGACCACCTGCTGGAAAACTGGGGAAAGATTCCGTAGACACGTTGTTCTCATGAAGACTTTGGTATACTCCTTGTAGTTGTGCTTGTAGTCGTGCTAAGGAAGTTAGCAATACCATAAACAAATTTTGAAATCCTCTTCCCAATAAAGCAATAGATGTACTTGATAAACCAGACGAAAAAGAACTCAACCTCTTGTTCTTTGCCCTAGGCGTCTAGGTTGTCTCCTTTAATCATTTTCAAATGGCTCTCTGCGGTACTAATAATTTGGATCATTTCACTCGGGTTGTAGTCATAATTGGACGGGTAGAGACGAACAGGGGTACCAGATACAGAGCAGTTAGTCAAGAAATTGATGTCCTCTAAGGTAATCGGCAAAGGACCCTCTGAAAAAAAGAAGCAATTCACAGAATCATTCCAAAAAGGAAGAAGGCTTGCAAATATCCTTGGGTCGCACTTTTTAGTGCAATAGACAACTGAAAATCTGCCAGAGATCACAAAGCCTCAACTTGTGCTCGAGTTTCCTAAGCGAGAGAGCAAACCACTTGTTGATAATAGATTTTTCCACGGAAGGAAAGCACATGAAGCCACTCTTTTTCTCCCAATTCAAGGGAGTGTGCTGTGCTTAGAAAATTATTTGGCACAGTCTTGGGAAAGAGCACTGAAGCGAGAACGGGCCCAAGAGTTAGACCCTCGCCTCGAGAGTCGGCAATCTTGACCACGCCTGAAGGTCCGGCACGGTGTTTATGCCATTGGAAAGTAGCGTTGTCCGATATAGCTAGAGGAAGGAGCAAGTTAGGGTTTCGTAGAGAGAGAGAGGAAGAAGGAAGGTCTTTTTGGCAAAAGAAATTTGTTGGGAGGGAATTGAAGAAGATTTTTCGGTTTTGAATGACAGTCTAACAAGTGCTCAGGCAACGCATGTTACCTCAGCAAAAAGGGGGGGCATGATGGAATATTTTGGGCCTAAATAAAGTATGGTCCATACGGAGTGATGTTGTGGCCCATTGGACCAGAAGAAAGGCACGGATTCATATTAAGTATATGAGGGGAGTCGTTAAGTCTACACGAGTCCGGACTGGTAGTCAATGGGGGTAGAGTCATGTCTACCAGGATCAGTTTGTTACCGAGATTTTCGGAGGTCAGTTAAAGAAGAGCACTACCTTGGGAGATACTCTGAGAACGTGTCAAACGTCCCGAGCACACTAAGATTTAGTATAAAAGGAAAAGATATGTCCTTAGAAAGACACGACAAACATTCTGAGCCAAACAGTGCATTGATCGTTAACCCTTTAGTTTTTAATTGAACAGGCGTCCAGACCTCGACCCGAGTAAACTCACAAGGGTTTTTGGTCTTCACTTCCACCATCAGAGTGAGTAACCGTAGCTCTGATAACCAATCTCCGCCTTCACTCCATCGTCTTGGTGAGCAACCGTAGCCCTGACAACCAAATTCCGCTTTCAATCCGTCATTAGGGTGAACTCGTAGGGCCCTTAGTATCCAAATCCATTGCTACCTTCGTTCGCATTCCGTCCACACTCCGTCCAGAGATCAGATTCCACCACTCCAATTCGCAAGTCTACGGCACCAGCAGCGAGTCTACGGCGTTACCACCATCCGCATCATCAACCTTTTCTTTGTTTTTCATGGCTGTAAGAGCTCTTCAATTTATTTGTAAGACATTATTTTAACATCGTTGATTAATACAATTTATCTATTTCACTTATTGGCGACCACATCCGAATCCCTACGAGTATTTGTGCCAAATATTTCCAACGTGATGAGATTGAAAAAGCCGATGAGTATTCGTATTGGGATGCACTGCGGTGATCCTGGCACCTTGTGAATGGTTGTTATGTGAGGGCGTACGAAGGGAGTCGGTGTGCTTTGTAGCTTGTTATATGTGCATATGTATTTATATGCATATGTATTTATATGCATATGTATTTTTGCGTATGTGTCTTTACATTCTCATACTTGTGTATGAGAAACAGATGATTCAAGGACACGTATTTACTTGTGATTACGGTGTGAATGCATGAAAAGCTTTCAAACCACACACTATAGAATGATCATATGATTCACACTATTTTCATATGTATGTGCACGGAATGGGGCGTACTTAGCGATTATTCGCTAACTCCATTAAGGGACAATCCATTTATGTAGTCGGTAAACAGAAGAACGTAGAGATCGCGTTGAGATGGAGTTGGCTAGAGACAACCGAGTCAAGGCATAAAATAGTAATTGCTTCCGTTAATCATGGATTAGAGGGTTAATGAAGTTGCAGTCTTTACAGGAATCCTAGTCTTGGCCTCCGTCATGTTCTTCTTGTAAGCTTCGTCTTCTGCCATTTTGGGTTACTAGTAAGATCTTCTCTCGGGGAGCTCTTCCTGGATCTGCTTTTGCTTTATCATGTTCATTTCAGGTGCTTATTGATTGAGCCATTTCCAGAGTCTGGCCTGAACGAACAGGCTGGCAAGATGCTACTTGAGAATTATGAAGTGCCAGGCATGCCAGGTGATGACAAGTTGTTATCTTGTTCCTCTTATTAGTCATGGGTTCAGGAACCGTCTGCTTTTCATGTGAGGTGTCGGACTTTTATGGAGACCTGTGTTCCGTTTTTTTTTTTTTTGTTGCGGAGTTGAAGTTTTCCTTGTCTGAGTGTCTTATCTTTGCCTGGCTTCAGACTTTTAACAGGTATTCATGCGTTAAAGCTGAAACCGAAGATCGTATCCATGAAAGCATTGAGTACGGATCAAAGTAATGGCACAAATTTTGGTCAAGACCGAAAGAACTCTGCCCCTATGCTTACCTCTAGCATCCAACGTGGCTCCGGCGATGGCAAAGGCTGCTGGTGGGCTGGAGCCATCTCTGCCTCTTAATCAACCAATAACAGAGGCTAGTGTTTGGCGGGTCGACTGCTGCCATGGTAAATACTGGTCAGACAAAGGAATCTGGGTCGGTAGACGGACAAGAAGAAGGTTGATGCAAGGAAGAAGAGCTTAAAAAGACTGTAGAAGCAGCCTAAAAGAAATGGGTACGGCTTTTGCTATCACCGTTAAGTCATCTTCCTAGTTACAATTGGTCGAAACGACGTGGAGCATTGTAAAATAACAGGTACTGCTTTCGCTCATATCCATTCTAGATCATGTTGCATCACTTTCAATAATCTGTTGCAAACTGGAAAAATTGCAATGGTTGGTCGCCTAATCTACCGTGTTCCTATCTGGGGTAAGGGGATTGGACAGAAAGTCATCAGGCAAATGGTTCAACACAGTACCATACACATACAGGACCATGGGAACGTATTACAGAACAAGCTGTTTAATCATGATGACAAAAAAGACTTCAGAGATCCAATGAGATAAAAAAAAATATCCGAGGACACAACCACACACCATAAACCAGACATCCCCACAAACATGAAGGAGATGACAGAAAGGACCCAACTGCTAAACCTTAGGACATAACTAAGACAAGAAAGGTGAATGAAAAGAAGAAGAAAATACAGGAAGATACTAACAGGACCTCCAACTATATATCAGTCAGCCCCATTTCATTACCCTTCCCTTCCCGTGTGACCTTTTCTTTTCCTGGGGATTTTGAAATTACTTTAGAATTGATTAAGCTTCGGTTGATGGGGCCAAGGATCACTTGGCCATCATCACCTTGACGAACTCCTCGTAGTTTATTTGACCGTCGCCGTCGACGTCGGCCTCCCTGATCATCTCGTCCACCTCCTCGTCGGTGAGCTTCTCCCCGAGGTTGGTCATCACGTGACGGAGCTCGGCGGCGGATATGAAACCGTTCTGGTCCTTGTCGAACACCCGGAAGGCCTCCTTGAGCTCCTCCTCAGAGTCGGTGTCCTTCATCTTCCTAGCCATGAGGTTGAGGAACTCGGGGAAGTCGATTGTCCCGTTCCCGTCAGCGTCGACCTCGTTGATCATGTCCTGGAGCTCCGCCTCCGTGGGGTTCTGACCCAGAGACCGCATCACGGTGCCGAGCTCCTTGGTGGTGATGCAACCTGCCAACGCCCCACGTCACCCAAAAAAGGTCAAACCTTTGCCATTCCCACGGATCTATTAACCCCAAAACCTTCCGACCCATATCGAATCTCGACACCCGAAGATCAATTATCCCCACGAACAAATTCCAAAGGAAGAAAATGACATACCATCGCCGTCCTTGTCGAACAAGCTGAAGGCTTCCTTGAACTCGGAGATCTGGTCGTCCGTCAACTGATCCGCCATCGCCTCTTCCTTTCTCGACCCAAAAATCTAAAGATCGGCGGTGTGGGAAGGGGGGGGGGGGGTGGGATGATTTCGGTTTGGGAGTCCTGGGACGAATACAACTCTCGATTTATACGAATCTAACGATCTCTGGATCAAGTTGGGCCCTTCTCTTTTTTGGTCCGCTGTTCCGTTTCCAGACGGTTTTTCCCGTTTTGCCCCTTCCACGTTTTCCTTTTACTTTTTTTTTTCTAACCTCCCTCCACCCTTTTCTTTTCCTTACAACAACGTTACTAACGCTAGATTGGTTTGAAATTTGAAATCTATTTTATTTATAATTTTATGTATATAAAAAAAGAAAATATCCAGTTGGCGATTTAATGTCAGTCACGTCAACAACAGTTTAGTGGATATTTCTTTTTTCTTTTAAAAGTCCGACTATCAAGTCAACATAAAAAAAAGGAAAAAAAATCCAATTAGATCAACATTTTAAAATTAACCCTGATTAGTTTGGTTAAAATCAACAGAAAATCTCCCAATTTCATCATGTGGTTTTTTTTTTTTTTTTATCAGAAATGGGCGGCTAGCAGTGATTCTCGCTTTTGGTCCGAGTAGTCGTTCTTTAATTGGATTCTCAAATGGGAAAAAAATGTTACTGACTTTGAATATTTAAGGGGGGGAGGGGGTTGGACACATGGGAGCGTACGCGGTTCCGCGGTCCTTACGCGGTGCAACGTGTCAACTCCATAGTCCGCCACGTCATCCCAACTGACAGGAGATGCCGGAATTACCCCCCCACCCATCGTTGATTTACAGATCTGACCTCGCCTTGGGCCCGATCTCTCATCAGTAGTGGATTAGGCCCGATTAGAGGTCCACTTTGAGGAAATCATGCCCCTTGAATTAAGTTATGGGACGATAAGATAATGCCTGGGGAAAACGAAGAAAGCAGCTGGAAGACGCAGCTGGAAGACTAACTACGTCCCTCATTTATTTGATTCTCGCACACCCCTGATGACGCGGATCCGAGAGACCGACAGGCCGATGCAGGTCAAAGCCGTTACTCCTCGCTAGTGAGCAAAACGGGTGAGGTGGAGCATTCTGTCCGCGTATGCAGTTCCCCCGGTGTATCGCGTCCCCTTTCTCTTCTCCTGATGTCGGTGCGGGGAATCCGGGGCGCGCAAAGAACTAGTATCCAGGAGGCGGAATGAGGAAAGGTCGGAAGGTCAGCACGAAACCCAGGGCTTCGATGCAGCACAGGATGAAGAAAACAATGTCGTCGCCTGCCAAGAAAGAAGAACCAATGCACTCATGTTCAGAACAAGCAATCGTTGTTGAACAGAACAGTTGGTGCACGTGGGATTCTTTTCAAGGGAATTTTCACCTGGTAGAAATGAAGCAGTTTGCCGCTTTTGAGCCCAAGAGAATCTGCAATAAGTCGTGAAACCGATGATTTGAGATGGATCCGCCGGGCACAGTTCTTCATCGTTTTACTTAGATGGAGTTTGGGGTCAGGGGTGCTTACATTATCCCTGCTGTTGCTGGGCCGACTGCTTTGAAGACAGACATAGATGTAAGCGAGAGACCATTCGCCGCGCCCCTCTGTTCTTGTTTCTGGTTACGAGTTTTCGGGAGTGATCAGCATACGAACACCGCCAATGACCGAAATAAAATGGGAAGTTGATCATTTAGGAACGATTTCTTACCACGGACTGGTTTTGCAGAACCAGCAATCCGGTGGTGATTGAAGTCTACATTCACAGGGCACCCTGAATCGGTCCACATAAAGGAAAGGGACACAATACTCTCATCGATGAATTAGGGGGTGAGGAAACTTACAGCGAGGACGTTCTTCACTAAAGATGCGGAGTCGACCACCACAGTGAGAAGAGTGCCGTGTAGCTTTGGCATGAAGGGGAAAGTCGACAGCAGCAGGATGGCCAACACCTTCAGAAGTAGTCAAGCAATCAAATAGTATGATCATCAAAGAGAGCTGGACATAGAACAGCACAGGGATGAGGGGTTACCGCTCCATAGCGGGAAATCATTATGGGTCCGACAAGACGCTCCAGTGGAGGGTATAATGTTAATTGGAATATCAACAGGCCAGCACCTGAAACTGCTAGAGCAGCGCCGACTTGCGCAGTGGTGTAACTCAATCCGCCGTACGACCGAGGACTGATAGTCCACAACGAGAAAACCTGCAGAAGCAGGATACCCGTTAGCGAAACCCATAGAGGAAATTACCCCGGACTGCTATCAGTCTAGAATACCTCGGTATATGCCATGTCGTGAAGCTGGAACACACAGTAAGTGATGATGGAAGTTATAAGAGGCCGGTTCTTAAAAAGAGCCCGCCAAGAATCCGTTTGCTCTGCTTCTCCAAGTAACCTTTCCCTGTTTCCTTCTTCAACTCCATTCACGACATCGGCAGGGCTCAGAGACTCAACGCCATTCTTCCCGTGAAAATGAAGGGTCTCCTAAGAAAGTTATCCAAGCAGTTGCAAGTAATGTCAGATGCCATTTGCCAAGAAACAGCCCGTGTCATAGAACTATGAGAGTGTCTTGTACCGGTAGAAGAAAACACACTATCAAGGCCACGACTGTGTATAGCGATATCACCAGACACGGTAAAAAGTATGGAAACCTGTGATTGTTTTAGAACAGAATGTTAGCTGCAGGCAAATCGAAGATAGTATCAAGGACTCGTCAAAGATGATTAATTACCTCCCAAAGATTGAATCCTCTGAAAATAAACTTGGATACTTCTCTGCAGGCTGCATATGTGTTTGTATTACGCTCCCATTTCATGCATTTTTAAGGACAGTCCAATGCAGGTAGATAATGAAGAACGGGCTGGACTGTCACCTGCGCGAGGTAGCCTCCGATGGCTGGACCAAGCACCAGACCGATTCCCCATGATGTACTAATCTGTCAATGTCATACATAGGTTTGATCTTTCCACTGAGGCGTTTAAATGCATCCTGTCAGTTTTGGAAGAAGTCACTTACTACAGACATTGCCAAAGCTTGATACTCCTTTCGGCAAATTTCCGAAGCATAAGCCTGATAAGGTCAAGGATTACCGCCGTCATTAGTTTGTTTATATAATCTGCCAGATCAAGACGAAGATTGTCTACCCTCATCGGTCCGAGTATTCCACACAAGCTTCCTGTGAGGAATCTCGTAGAGACTGCCATCCAGTAGTTCACACTAAGGCCAAAAATCGTGTTGAAGACTATCCTGGGTTATGCCAAAAAGAGCACTTACCCAATCAGTTTATGGTATACCAAAAATCTGGCCGAACCAGAACTGTGAGCTGCCGGATACTAACACTGCAATGGCACCCATTATGGCAACGGGCTTCCGACCAATTCGGTCTGCTATTGCTCCCCAGCCGACTGAAGTCAATGCTCTTCCGAGCATAAAGGTGGCACCTGTGGTGAGAACATAGACGTGACCGGCGGAAAACAGGATGAACCGAGAAGATATCCTGACAGCTGAAATTCATCTTTCTTACCAACGAAACCAGCATAGAGACCAATATCTACCTCACTGATTCCAAAGTCCTCGATCTGAGGATGTGTTCGAGATGAATCCGAGTCAGACATGGAGAAAAACAACATCAGCTAGCAAGAATAGATAAAGATATATATTTACCATGTAATAAAGGAAAGGAAACAGCGACGATATCGGCAGAGCTGGAAAAAAAAAATCGAAACCAATCGACGTTAGTGCGTTCTTTACATGCTGCTAGTTATATCCACTGAAACTGCACCCCCTTGGCTCGATACCATGGTCCTGTTCCAAAGCAAACGAATCCACGACAACGACTCGGACTATTCCTTCGCTCCTCGCTTCAAACATTTATACGAATAAGAACATCCTGATTTATGAGCACAAGTTTTTCGTCTTCCATGAATTCCCGGCGCACGTAACCAATGGTGGAAGAAAGAGTACTGACACAAAGCTAGAGAGAGAGATAGGGGGGACGGGTGGTCGTTCAGTCGGTCGGTCTTACCAGCGGAGAGGACGACAACGAACACGTAAAAGAGGAGCTTGTAAGGTATCCCGGTGTTTTCATCCTTGAGCTTCTCAATCTTACAGCCGGGGCACTTGCCGAAACACAACCCTTCCTCTCCGTCGTCCTGCGGGCGCGGAAACGAGGGCTCCCTCCCGGTCTCCGCCAGCGCCATCTCCTTCTTAACCTCCTTGGGGCATGGCCTCTGTAAGGAAAGCTAGCCAAAAAGCACGAACGTATATACTTTTGTTTTTCCCTTCCTTTAAAATCAAGAATGAAAGAAGTAAAGGAACGAAGCTACAGATGCATCTGTTCTTCTTCGAACTCCTTTTCTTTTTATAGTATATAAACACGGACGGTGACCTACGGCACGTCTTAAATGAACAAAAACCAGTCAGGTTGTAAGAAAATTTCGTAAGAGATAATGAGCACGCTGGTTATAGTCACGTCTCGTCACGGGTACTTAAAACTCAAGTTTGATGTCTGTATTCAAAGAGAGAAAAAAAAAAAAAAAGGGTAGGGGAGGGGGAGAGTTACTAACACAGAGAGAGATGTTGAAGGGTTGTCGTGTCGGCTCACGTGGTGTCGACTTGGTGGTGCTGTCCATCTTGCCGACTGGTTTTGAGAAGAGAAGACTGTTCGTTCTGGTTGGTAATGGACGCAACTACCGATCGCCCCAGTCGACAGTAAATGTTTCCTTCTATTTACTTTGTTGGGTGGTAGTTGTGGCTGGCGTTTATTTATTTGACCGTCGGTAGAAGGATGTCATGAACGAACGCGTTGGTGGAAACGATGGAGAAAAGACCTAGTTCGTGACGGTCCGTCTGGCCGGTCACGTGTGTCTCGTATCCCGGGGGGAGTTTTGTTCCATGATGACGTCATTTGGCGAAATATTTCGCCAAATGACACATTGAAAATAATTCGGCAACTAACCCACCAAAGTCGGCCTTTGTAAAGCTGACTTCGGTTTTCCAGAATGGAAGTCGGCCTTACAAAAGCCGACTTCCAACAAAAATATATGGTAGAGGAAGTCGGCCTTTGTAAGGCCGACTTCAGCGCGGCCGGGGCAAAGTCGGCCTTACAAAGGCCGACTTCCAATAACTTAAAAAAAATATATGGCAGGGGAAGTTGGCCTTTGTAAGGCCGACTTCAGTGCGGTCTGAGCAAAGTCAGCCTTACAAAGGCCGACTTCCATCCGAACTTAAAAAAAAAACAGACTTCGATTCCAATCACACACCTGTAACACATACCTCTACTCAATTCAATCAAATTCAACTCAACTCAATTCAACTCAGCTGGACGTAGTTCGCGTGGATGTGCAACCAATTGTCCATTGACTTGCCACGCATGTCGATCCGGTGGAGGCGTGTCTCAGCGTCGCATTGCCCAGGAATTATTTGCACGTCTCCAAATTGTCGAATGACTCTATCCGGGTAGTGCCATTCGACAATTGAGAAGCAGATCAGCGGCACACGTGCTCGCCAGCTTTCTTCACCGTCCAAGCAATAATCAGGAAGTCTGGTACGGACATCATCCGTGTATGGATGCCAAACGACCTGCGAAACGAACAAACATAACCAACCAACCAACGACAATCACAAGAATTTGAATCAACATTAAGTCGAAGGGAAATACCTGATGAGGACTCTGCCTATCAGGTGCTTCCCTGATAACAGATAAGACATGCGTAGCCACAGCAGTCGTATCGAGAGATGCACCCCATCGATATGCAAGAGGCATTCATTGCCTCGGTCTGCTCCGACGTCTTAGGGGAGATAAGTGTGGGAATCTGTCCCACGCCCACGTCTGCAGCAACACTAAACAACCAGCAATCTGAGATGCTGTCTTGTTTGCTGCTTGACATAACTGTCTGTATAGCCATGCTCGACAAGCTGATCCCCAGCTATAACTACCACATAACTCAAAGTCCTCCAACAGCGGCAACCACATCAGATGCACTAGGTTGTCCGACTTATCCGGAAAAATCATCGATCCTATAAGCTGCTGCAGTATGTATGCCCTGGTATGCATACGTACCTGCTCTTTCGGTGCATGTGGATCTAAGACGTCGAAACGGGATGCCAACCAACTCATCTTCACCCGTCCCGCCTTCATCTGACTTCTTCTCGGGACGTCCCCTAGTAGATGAGCGCAAACCACTTCGAAGTCGAAGCTGGTGTAGGAGATGACGGGGTCACCCTCAACGGGCAATCCTAGCTGAATCGCCACGTTCTGCAATGTCACGGTCATCTCTCCATGCGCCATGTGGAAAGTGTGAGTCTTACAAAATATTTAGTAAGACCTCCATACCTCCGTATAAGATGAATCCCATACAACAGAAGAACGATGCTGCTTCTGAGAGTGCAGTACAGTCGAGTCCTGCGGTCCTGGCTCCATAGTATAACCTGAAAAGACAAATGAAACATATCAACTCTCGGGTCCATAGTATAACCTCCATATAATAAACGTAGAAATGAAATATATCAAGTATAATTCAAGATAACCTCCATATAGCCTTACAGTTTCATTTATTTGGACAACTACGGCGATTATGTCCCTCAAGTTTACAAAGACCGCAAGTCAAGTTCTTCTTCCGTTCCCTCACATCCCTTTCGGTCGTGCCCTTTCTGGATTCGGAATGACATTTGGGAATGTATATGCATCCCAATCTTCATTACAATCAAATGAATGCCATGTAGATGAGTAAATCGCCTTTTGATTAGCCCAAGTGTAAATATTGTGAATGGAATCGGAGCCATCCACGTTAACATAGGCGAAACAAGCAAGGGCATGAGAACATAGTATCCGATAGGTTTGCCATTTCTTGCAGGTGCACCTATGGTGTCGTAAGAAGACGTTCTTTGTCTTATAATTCCCCCGGGTCGTGACAACGAACGTACCTTCACCGCGATCTAGAAGAGTGACTTGGTGATTTCTGGCTTTCCTGACTCCTCTTTGAAAACGATTCATGGCAACTTTAGTGAATTTCTCATCCTTCCTTATCGCCGCATCAGCTTCATCATTTCTACTGATCCAATAAGCACAACAATTGTAGAGAGTCTTCCTCACTAAAGTAGAGACCGGAAGCGATCGAGCACCCCTTAGAACAGCATTGTAGCTCTCGCTTAAATTTGTCGTCATTATACCCCAACGATGGCTCCCATCGTTACTGAGAGTCCATTGTGACTTATCCATCTCGTCGAAAAACTCGGATGATTCTGGAATAGTTCTGAGAATGTGACGCAAATATTGTTTCATCTTAGGAGGCATACATTTCCTTGCAGCAATAGCAAGGAATTTCTTTCCACGTACATTCTTGTATCTCACGTTGAAGTTGCTAGCTACGTGGCATATACAAAACCTCCACTGTGCAAAAGGTGGCGTCCAACCTACTTCAACATCGTTTACCGCCGCTAGAATACCAGAATGCCTATCTGAAATCAAACATAATCCCTGACAATCATCGCCAACCACGTACCGTTTAAGGCATTTCAAAAACTATCCCCACGACTGGTAGCTTTCCTCATCTACGATTGCAAATGCTAAAGGCACTATATGGTTGCTGTCATCCAAACTACAAGCAATTAATAACTTATGCTTGTATTTTCCGTACAAAAAAGTCCCGTCAATACTAACGACGGGGCGACAATAATGGAATGCCGTTACTGAGGGACCAAAACACCAGAATACTCTCTGGAAAACAAACTGCGAATCACCCACCATGTATGAACATCCCCAATCAACGCAACTATTAGAATTAGAGGCACGAATCGCGTTCAGCAAATGTGGCAACTCGTTGTATGATTCATCCCATGAGCCATAACAATACGCAATAGCTTTCCTTTTCGCATCCCACACCCTTCTCCTTGGCACTTCGTATCCATATTTCTCCTTCACCAAGTTGCGAAGAACTTGAACTTGAACTTTCGGACTATCACTTACAAACGACCTGAACATAGGTTCCATGAAATTTGAATCCAGACGTTCATGATCACGCGATAGTACGGGATTTACGCAACTATGAGGTTCACCAACTATTCTCACCTCGAACTCGTCATCCTCTGTTGGTTGTATCGCCCGTAACCTCCACTTACAGCCCTTCTCGAATTCTGAACAACATATATTCCACAATGTCTTCGTGGATTTGACAACCTCATAATTGTAATGCCGTAAAATATGAAAATTGTTCACCGTATGGATGAGCATTTTCTTATCCTTGAAATGCATTCCCTTTTGAAATTCATCAATAAGGTCAGAAAAGTCCACAAGAAGATGGAAATCCCACTCTTCAACTCTCTCATGTACGTCATCCAGATATTCATTATAAAAGGACAGAGGTTTCTCCTTCTCCTTCGACCGACTTCGCGAGCTTGACCCTTCACCAGATTCAACAACCATAACCATATCATTGTTCACATTCTCATCATCCGACATCTCATTGTCGGCATTCACATTGTTAAAAAACTCTGCATTAGTGTCGACATCTGGGTCAGAATTCATCACATCTTCATTCACATTGCCTTCATCTTTCATTGGAGGATTAGAACATTCTCCAATAGTATCATTACTATCTACTTCAGCAACGACAATTTCGTTTCCAGCTATAACATCCATGTGATGATCAACTTCCATCTGAATGTTATAGCAATGTTCGCAAGGAAAACAACGCTGCACTTCCTCCTCAACCACAGGACGATCCACTTCCACATTAGTCTGTACGGCGAACATCCTAGCCTCTACAGTTTCAGTTTGACGACGAACACCCATATGACGATGGCGTTCCACATTACGCTCAACATCCACCCTTCTAGCTTGAACATGCGGCACCGATACATCAGACAACACATATATTTGTTGCATATTCCGTGGATTTGCAACAGCAAACTTAACTAGCAACTTCACATCTTTATCCACTTTAATAGTAACAAGATAATGATGTACGCCAACATTATTTAACGCCAGAACGGGATACCTATGCGCTATCTGTAATGAAATTGCCGATTGCAAACCGATAGCTTCGCATATCAACCGTTCAAAATTCTCGTGATTGACAAATTTAGGAATTTTTGTTCTTGATATTGAACCATTTTCATAACCAACTCCGTTAGCTCCATTGACGGTATTTCCATTATAAAAGATCAATAGCTCAATCGACGACATTGGAATACAACACCTAAATCAATTGAGCTATCAAATTAGAGCATAAAGCTTCAAAACGAATACAATTTAGTTAATATATATTTCGGTATTACTTAATAACGACCTAATTAATTACAATAATTAAATTCTTACGATAGTTATATTTTTTTAGTACATTCGATAAGGTCAATTAAACACTTTCTTATCCTTTATAAACCATAACTTACCATAATTTACATACGATAACATTAATAATAATTAATTATAGTTAACCATAATAACAATTAATTCCTATAATTACACGGTAGTTAACTACAAAAAAACATAAAATGACACTATTACCTTTAGGGGAATGGAAGGGGACGGTCGGGGACGAGATGGCTCCAAAGAGGACGGTGGGGAACGGGGACGGAAGCACGAACTCGGGAACGGAAGCACGGGCTCGGGGATGGGGACCGAAGCACGGGCTCGGAGACGGAAAACCAGGACGAGGGGGCTTTAATCGGCTTGGAGGCGGCAGGGGGCGGAGGGGCTGAGGGGGCGGAGGGGCTGGCGGCACTCGGGGAGGTCTGTCTCCCTGAGTTTGTTTTTTTTTTTTTTTTAAACTAGGCCGACTTTGCTCAGACCGCACTGAAGTCGGCCTTACAAAGGCCGACTTCCTCTGCCATATATTTTTTTTTTCCTCTGCCATATATATATTTTTTTAGTTATTGGAAGTCGGCCTTTGTAAGGACGACTTTGTCCCGACCGCGCTGAAGTCGGCCTTTCTGTTATTTTTTTTTTAATTAATGGAAGTCGGCCTTTGTAAGACCGACTTCAATTATAGAAAACCAAAGTCGGCCTTTGTAAGGCCGACTTCCACTAACTAAAAAAAAAAAATTGACAGAGGAAGTCGGCCTTACAAAGGCCGACTTTGGTGGGTTACTTGCTCAATTATTTCCAAAGATGCGTCATTTGACGAAATAATTCGCCAAATGACGTCATCATGGAACAAAACTCATCCCGGGGGTGGTGATTAATTTCATGTCCGAATATGTCCTTTATCAAAGCGGACGATACCATTTTGTCGCAAAACCAATAATGGCCCCCCATTCCGAGGCTCTTGCTCAAAACAAGATGCTTGCGTGACTTAGTCGTCGTCGCAGTCGACGGATTTTGTTTTAACTGGTGTGAAAATATCGGCGGTCGGAGCGCTGGACAGGGTGGTGTAAGCGTGATCGTCGGTTTCAGAAAACAGAGACGTACTAAACTAGCAATAACCCGCCAAACTTGAGAAACGTTAAAGGAACATGGGATGAAAAGTAACAACTGGCTAAAACATCATCGTGTCTATGTAAGTGTTATTCTCGATAGCTGGAAACTCGAACTCGATTGTAAGATTTTCTCGATCGAGGACCAACGATATTCTCGATAGCCCAAAATTACAATGCTTTAAAAACAATCTAGTTGATTTTTATCGGTCGGATCAACCAAAAAAGAAACGAAAGCTAATCTTATCTTACTGTCTTCAATGACCGAATGTTCCATTTGATTGACGGGCTTCTCGAAGAATTTAATTAATACACGGAACCTTCTCTTTAACACAAACAAATGCACGCACATCACTCAGATTACTCATAAAAAATGACGAGTAGTAATAATCGAATCGTTTGAAATAGAAAAAAATCACAATTGACGGTATGTTTATGTTTTGGCGGTGGGGGTCGGACGTGGAACATGTCAATTGTACCATGGCCATGCATGGTTTAGGACCTGACCTAATGCCATAAACACCGGTCCGAATCATAAAAGTCCAAAAAAACATTATATTAAACAAAACGTACCTTCTTTTCCTTTTGAAAAAGTGGGACATGATTTATGTTTAGTAAGACAAATCATTGTAATCGAATTGCAAGCGAGCCGCTGGCTAAGCGCTTACGATATAAATACGAAATAACGTCACTTGTTGTATACAAACTATTGTTTCCAGTATGCAAATTAACTCGGTTAATTCTGTTTGCGGGTGGAATAGCACATCGCGATATTCGGTAAAGAATCAAAGTAATAGTAAAAGTAAAAGTGGTCGTCGAGACTTTTAGATAAATAGTAAATTGAAGAATCCAAACACAAGAACATAAATACTTACTTCCATTTCTAGAAAACGGAGTACAGCTCGGGGTCTCTTGTCGTGTGTACAAGATATTATTACAAACATTTTCTAAAAATTGCCTAGAAATTCTAAGCCTAAAACTAAGACAAAGTATCTGACTGAGGTGTTGATGATTGTTTTGATTTTTTGTTCTTGCCTTCTATTTATAGAGAATCTTGGTTATTCTTGATAATTCAACTTCTATTTGAGAGTTATCTTACAAGTTTTTCATTGTGATCTTTTTCACACGCAAAATTTTATATTTAAGATTATTCATAAAATCTGGCCTAATAGATTTGTGTTAGATTTTCTTCATAGGAAATCCGATTAGATTTCTTCGCGTTAGATTTTCTCGAGAGAATACCGCTCGACTAAATAGATGGGAGGAAGATTAGATTTGTTCTTGAGAATCCTAAATAGATTTTGCATGTAGTCAATTGATTTTCCTTAGATTTAACTATTATAATCGATTGTAATAACGGCTCAAAATTATATGGTGTAAATGTAAACAAAGTCCCGAAAGTTAAAAGGAAAGTAAATCTAGGAAAACGATATTCACCGAGCCCAAGATGACCAAATTAAGACCGTCTTATTGATTTAACACAACATGTCCCTTACCTTTGTCTTCTCATTGATCATTCTATTTGTCTCAGCTTGTGGGTTCGTAGATATATCACCGGAACATTCCCGATCAAACCACGGCAGAGCTTAGAGAAGAACCACGACAAATAAAAAACCAAGGCATCACCTAAGTTCACTTAAGTCGCCTCGGAACTGTGACATCTCCCCAGTTCATTGACTCCGAATCATTCATTAGCTACTGCCAACAAAAAAAAAAAAAAAAACCCAGTCATGAGACTGACACCAACCAACTAGTAATCACCAACAGTTAACTCTTAACAATTAAGGCTAACAGTAACAAATTGATTTAAAGAAAACCCCCATGGCCACATGGGTCCCTTCAAAAATTTAGACAAAAAGGAAAGTCAAAAGAAGGGACAGGAGAATGGATTTCGAAAGCGGCTAACGGTACGTGCACGTAATGGTTACGTAGTTTACTAATTAATACTAAAGAAAATTAGTAAATTTTACTAAAAGTTGACCGTTACTAACGAAGTCAACGCAAAATTAGTAAAAAATATAGTAAAATTTACTAAAATCCGGTCAACTTTTAGTAAAGTCAACGCAAACTTAGTAAAAAAGTATATAAATTTTACTACATTTTTACTGTTAATAGCAGTTTAAGTTTACTAATTTTGCGCTGACTTTACTAAAACATTTCCGTTAGTAACGTCAACGCATAATTAGTAAAAAAAGTAGTAAATTTTACTCATTTTTTTACTAATCGTCCCAGGCCTTCGGCATCGTCCCTCCTCTTCGGCCGCAGGTGGAGTTTCATGCTCATCTTCTTCGGCTGCAGCTGGTCCGACAGGGGAGTGTTCTTCGGCTGCAGGTGGAGTGACGGGTTGATATTCGTCTGCTGCAGGTGGTCGGACAGGTTCATCTTGTTCGGATTGTGGTGGATTTCGGGTTTGCGTCGTCGTTGGCCTGAAGAAATGGAAAGTGTATTGAACACGGAAAAGGCAAGATTCGGTGAAGAACATGATGTTGATTCTGCAATTATTATTCATCATCCCTAATCTATTGATAACCTTTCATCATTAATGTGAATGTAGGTGAGCAGGATGTTCACCACTTCTTCAATATAGTCAGTGATATGAATGAAGAACATATGTTGAATATGTCATTTGGTACTGCCGAAGAAGTTGAAGAGTTCATTAAAATGTATGCAATGGTTCATGGGTTTTCAGTTCGGAAAAGAGATCGGCAGAAATTAAGAAACGGTGAATGCGTCATGAGGAAGTGGGTTTGTTCAAGGGAAGGCGAGCGTTCCGATGTCCCTGTGTTGACAGCGAGAAGTCGGGTTAGAGCATCTGTCAAGAACGGTTGCAACTGTTTCTTTAAAGCGAGAGTGGAGGTTAATGGGAGTTGGAGAGTAGTAGTGTGGAGAATGAATGTTTAACAAGGGTTGATTATCACGTCGCGTATAATATTGGTGACCAGATTCGTAAAGAGTATGTCATTCACTGTAGCAAGGAAGAAACTAGCATGGGTCCCTCTCAACGATTTTATGATTGTGGCCTCAATAGCGAGAAACTACAGAACGTCTGTAGTGAAAGTTGTTCTAAAATAGAAGAGGATGTGCGCTGTGAAGATAACTCAGTTTATGGACAGTTAAAGGTGTACCCTTAATTTAAAATTTCGACAGCACAACGGCAGTATTTTGACTGCCACAACATACATATCCCTATTCTGTCACAACATTTACATATTCCAAAATTGCAACTTCGATTGAGCAGGTTGCCAGCTATTACAACAAAGGACTACACAAAGACTGCATAAAGTTCACTACAACAGCGTCGTCAAAATCAGGATTTGGGCATGTCTTGCTCAAGGAATGTACAGGATGCATCTGGTCAGTCAAGTGTCTATCGACCTGCATCCCATGTTGAAGCATCACTGCTCTCCGGCTTCTTACTCTTCTTGTTCGCATCATTTTAACTTTCTGCTGTATTCTTTTCTTAACCTCATTCCCAGGCCATTTGATCATGCTAACAACCAGCCGCAACCTATCAACAATGCCTACGGTCTAACCCACACATACATGCATTTCGGAACAGCTGTCAGTGAAAAGAAACACTAGTGTCTATCCAGAATTCCAGCACGAAGACAGTCTAACACAGGTAGGATCATACGGTCTAATCCAGCGAAGAATGTAAGTGTTTGACAGTAATGCTAGGAATGAGTTAATGAACTTACCACTTCTTCAGCACCTAACGGGGGTTCAGCCAATGTCATGAATTTCATGACATATATTCCACATTCGCTTCTGCATAAACAGCAATGCATAATATGTTTAACGGCTGCTTACGTTCATAAAGTTGAAAAGAAAATCGGGTCAGAAGTAGTTGGACGTACTCATTCCCGACAGCCATCTGGTCGGGCACGTTCGTCGGATATATTATTTTCCAACTGGAAATGTCTGGTAATTGATACCCTTTTGCCTTTGATTTGACCCGATTGTCTTCCATAACGACGCTTAGAAGCTTTAATACACGATGATGAAGCTCTGCTCTGCCCCCGACGTTGGACAGTTTTTTGTACATTGTGTCCATTATGAGGACTTCTTTTGTCCTGAATGACACAATTTGTAATGCCTAATGTGATTCCGCGACGGAAAGCAGAATAAAAATCTACAAATGGGCATAGCATTCAGTTTACAAACAAAGAACATGGCAAAGGTCGACCATTACTAAATTATAAGTAGCTGGAGATAGGCACGGAGATAGTTACATGGACTGGATGCTTACCCATTGCACTTCGTGGTTCTTCCCAATGTGAGACTTGAAGTGCGCATAAAAGGCTGCGGCATTTGCTTTGCTTATGACGGGCATTTTGGCTGCACTATATTGCGTCGATGCAAGACTCTGAAAACGGTTCGTGGTTAGTTCAGGCTACATCTGGTGGATTTGGAAAATCATGTAAATCAGCACTTACCCCTAACCAACTTGGAAGGTACCAAATCCTTCTCATTTCGGGATCCATGCTACTTTGTAGCATGACGGCGTGGAAGTCTATAATCTGCAACAACGAATAGTCGCCTATACACTTAGATGGGTTAATCCTCATTTAAGGTTGGTAATTAAAGAGGTAATCTTACATCGCTGTCTATCCATCTTCGTGGCATAAGAGATAGCATCGCATGCCTATTAACGTGTGCGGACTCGGTCATACAAAGACATTCACTGCAACAAATAATATCCATAAAAAAATGTAGAAGAAACTTAAACAATATCCCAATATCCCATGACAGTGACACTAACCTATTGTCTCGGTCCTCATTCCAAGCGTACTCAATGACACACCATTGAGCCGGTGTAAATGTTTTGAGCTCACTAACGGGCACATCCACTGGGAAGTATTTTTGCAGTGCCTAACCATGACAAATTACAATAATGGATAATCTATTAATCCTCATGAAGCTCACAGTCGAGGCACGACGAGGGGGTATGCTGCAGTCCATTTATACCTCAGGGATGGAGGACCGTCCACGCTTTCTTGTCCTTGTTACCGGCTTAGGCGGGACAAATGGACTGCGGTTAAATGAGGACGGCTTCCTCTCGGCCGTACGACGAGTGGTCTTTCTATTGAAGACAGCCGTTGTCGATTATCCACTTTCCTGTGAATTATAGTGTAGCTTACTTCAATATCAATGATGTTAAACTGACTTAACAACATAAATATAATCGTACGTCACCTTCAAATGCACTTCAACCTCTTCTCCAATCTTCGTCACCCCTTTCCCCACTTCCAGATCACCATCCATGGGAAGCTCTGCGTCGTCATCTACTTTAGTTGTGGGAACCTCTTCAGCATCTGCACCACGTTCTTCTCCTAATAAATCCTTCTCCCTTGCTGCTGCTATGGGGGTACCGGTGCCTTCCTCATCCACTGCGACTTCATGCACTACCTTCTCTTTTCCTTTGTTCCATTGCGGCAGCGACTTCACACCCTCCTCGGATTTAGTTAGGCTCAACTCAGATTCACTCTCAATGTTATACCTACCAGCATCAAAAGTACCAAGCATTGCAGATAGTTTATTCAGAGCTCGTGCAAGTTGTACCTCACGCGGGTCGGAATAATCATCAAAACCTTCTGGCAAATTCTGTTGCATCTGAGGAGAATGATACGGGACCAAGCTCTTTTCCGACATCATATTGGAGCCTACCTCGACTATAGGAATACTAAAGCCCCTGTCCGGCAAACCGGAGTCCGTAGGTGGATAAATAGGCTCAGACACATTATCAGCCGGGTTGACTTCAGGCATTCCTCGTGTCACTCCTTCCTGAACATCCTCGGCTACATGATCTTCCTCTTCGCCTCCTACCGCCTTCTCCTGAGACTTACCACGCTCTTGTTGCATAACGGGATGGCCTTGTTGAGGTCTTTCTCTTCTAAGTTCTTTGAGAATCAATCCCAATTTGCGGATGATGTGCTCATTAGTAGCATGGAGTCACATAACAGAAAGTTCCACGTTCTGGTTATGCCATAATGCGTATAATCAGTATTTGCAAATCAGCTACATAAACCAAATGATAAACACATACAGACCAGCACACGAAATCAAGCATACCTTCAGACGACGCATCACCACATCCATCTGCCCATATTGGGTCGCAGGGTCCACTTCTTCCTCTGCGTTACTTTCGACCTCGCGGGATTCCTGTAAATGGACTTACTAAGAATATCACCCGACGACATGTAAAAAATACAGTACTAGGCATTACAAGAAGGGCAAAACCTACAAGTTCAGCAAGATCAGCATTTGCAACTCTAAAAATGGCTTTAAGCCGGTCATCATCCCAATCGTGGCACAAAGGCGTACTCCTGCTCGTACTTCTTGACGTGGTCTCCTCCATTGACTTTTTGCAAGCGTAAAACATCCGGTGGATTCACAATTCCAACACATATACAATGAGTAGTTCAGATTAATAAATTCAATCTAAATACAATCAATAAGCAACACACACACACTGTACTATACATTCTCACCAGCAATAGATGGACACAGCTTCCTATATACTTTGCGTGATGACCTTTGAAGGCCCTCACTTGGCTACATAGAGTATCGACCACGTGAGTGGCCTAGTCAAACTTACAAATGGAGGTGACGTCACGTGTCGCGAGTAGGTACTCCTTGTCGATGTCGAATGCCGTCGTCGGGCACAAATAGGAACCTAGTATGAATAATACTACTTCTACTTTCCATACGTCGTCCGAAATATCTCTTCTCATTATGCTACTTTCCACAGACTTGAGAAAAATCTTACCCCTCTTCAGATGCGTTTTCAACTCGTCATGGACGGTGTCCATATGTACGCTAAACGGGACACCGTCTTTCGTAGCCGGAACGCCAATCAGCGCCTCAACATCCGAAGAGAACATTCGGTGTTCCACACCGTTGATGACCATAACCCTCTTAACGGGGTCGAACAACTTGAGAAGACACTTCAAGGCGTTGTGATGAACTTGCCGACTTGCCAGATGCAGTAGCCCTTCAAATCCTAGGTCAGAAAGGGCAGCCCTCTTGGCATCGTTAAATGTATTCAGCACAGCCAACAACTTTCGCGGACTACACCTTGTATAAAGGTAATCCTGTAACAATATATCAGCGAATACTTCAATACTACAATCAGGAATACTACCAACACTCATAAAAGATGGTCATCATCGTTACCTTGGATTTTCGCACAGCTTTCGCCTTCTCCTTTTCAGAAGAATCAGGTGTGTTGCCTTCAATTCCAGCTTCTGGAGTGTCATAACCCGCTGCCTCCTGTGAATATTCTCCAACCAAATCTGCAAAATCTCCTTCCATGTCTGCACTTTCCAACATATAAAATAACAACGAAATCATTGACGGTTTGTTAGTCCCTCATAAATCCATATCAAATTAACATCAAACGAAATGAAGATCAGACCCCACTCTAACCAAACGCCCTGAAAACAAACCAAATCCAAACCATAACAAAACTAAAAGCCAAAGCCAAACCAGATCAAAACCGAACCAACTCAAACCCGATTGTGCTTTCACCAAATTAAACCAAAACAACCAAACCGTTCCCGGTCCCAGGTACACGCTTAACAGCACAGACCCAGACCAAGTAAAACCCAAGCATGAGCCAAATCAGGACGAGTACCAACAAACAACAACAACGGGGGACTACCAACGACAACCAAGACCCAGACCCAAACAAATGAAAATGCCCACCACCAACCCAAACCCTAATCACACGCGAAAAGACATACTGCAAAACGGAAGCGGGGGAACCTCCAGAAGAGCCGCCCGCGAAGTTGATCCGCAACACCACACACGGCGGCCGGAAAGGAAAGCGGAGCACGAAGGGGACGATCGCCGGGAGTTACCAACGCTACAAACGGAATAACAAGTCCAAGTAAAACCCAAGCATGAGCCAAATCAGGATGATTACCAACAAACAACAACTAAGAAGGACTACCAACAACAACCAAGACCCAGACCCAAACAAATGAGGACACCCACCACCGACCCAAACCCTAATCACACGCGAAAAGACATACTGCAAAACGGAAGCGGGGGAACCTGCAGAAGAGCCGCCCTCGAAGTTGATCCATAACACCACACACGGCGGCCGGAAAGGAAAGCGGAGCACGAAGGGGACAATCGCCGGGAGTTACCAACGCTACGAACGGAATGACGACTTCGGTCCTCCGAAATTAGTAATAAGTTTAGTAACCAGGATAGACAAGTAATTTCACTACATAAATAGGTTCGGAAACACTGTTATAATTAGTAAATTTGTTAGTAAACGCCTTCATTTTTTAGTAACTGTTTACTACTTTTTTTAGTAAAAACAACTCAAAATTAGTAAAATTTACTAAGTGGAAAAGTTTTTTACTAAAAAAACACCAGAATTAGCAAACAGTTACTAATTATCGGTATAATTCGTACAGTAAAAAGTAGTAAAATTTACTACGTTTTTTACTAATTTTGCGCTGACTTTACTAAAACATTTCCGTTAGTAACGTCAACGCAAAATTAGTAAAAAAAGTAGTAAAATTTACTATTTTTTTACTAAAACCGGTTTGACTTTACTAAAATACGAACAATTTTAGTAAAGTCAACGCAAAATTTGTAAAAAAAGGAGTAAATTTTACTACTTTTTTTTACTAATTCTGCGTTGACGTTACTAACGGAAATGTTTTAGTAAAGTCAACGCAAAATTAGTAAACTTGAACTGCTATGAACAGTGAAAAAGTAGTAAAATTTCCATACTTTTTTACTAAGTTTGTGCTGACTTTACTAAAAGTTGACCGGATTTTAGTAAATTTTACTACATTTTTTACTAATTTTGCGTTAACTTCGTTAGTAACGGTCAACTTTTAATAAAATTTACTAATTTCCTTTAGTATTAATTAGTAAACTACGTAACCGTTACGTGCACGTACCGGTAGCCGCTTCCATGGATTCCACAATCACCACCAAACACAATAAACAAAAGGCACGGTACTTGGATGGATGCAGAAGACACATTGCATATTAATAGGGAATTTGAGTATATATAGGACATGGCACATACGGAGATGTTCCAGCTACGAGGCATTTAATTATTCCACATGGGGGATATTTTAAATCCTTCCATCATTCAGCCACCACAAACAACAACAACAACACAAGGTGACGCTGCTCAACTGTGTGGGACTGGACAAAATCCATACGGGTCATCATCGAACGAGTGAATCAGACGGTACAAAACAATATTACCCATATTTTATAATATTGAACTGATACATGTTAATATATTGTTAGCCAGATCCTTCCATTACAAGCTTACGTCAACACACGAGTATACATCATGAGTCATCCAAATCACATTAATAAAAAAATCTTGAGATGCGCAAAAGCCCTGCTAAAATGATCACATAAACCGGACTATCATACATTGTGTCATATGTCTTAACACATTACGTTTTATGAAAATTAATGATTGATATAAAATAAAATAAAATAATTAAACGAAAATAAAGTGCAAACATATTTATCCTAATGAATGACTACACTCATAAGTATATGGATGTGCAACTATTTCGCACAATTTTAATATGTATGAAAATATTTTGGGGTGTTTTCTGGTGAAGATTTCGGCCATAATACGATAATCTGCTACGGATAGACCCAGGCCCGGTGCACGAGATTAAGAAGACGTTGAGAAACAATGCTGAAGAAATGTGGACACTCAACATGAAGAACACTCTAATATTTTAGAAATTAGTTATGATTTATGATTTAATAGTATTCTTGTAGATAGTGTAGAAAACAAAATACAATTTTAATGACATAAATTGTGGTGTTATTTTACTCTTCTTTAAACATTCTTATTCTTCGTTGCATTCTTTCTCAATATACTTTGTAAACTTTTATAAGTATTTATTCTTATTTAAGAATTATATTTTTTTTTTATTCCTTTTTCACGGCAATTACATTCTCGAACTAAATACATGAAAATCGTTACCGACGTTTTTCGATTGGATTTACTTACCGAATCTAAGTTTCTCGTTTGATCAACATTGCAACATTCCAAATACTTGAGGATATCCCTCAAAAGAAATGGAACCCACCACAAAACAAAAAACAGGCGTGATTCCAGACAAGGGAGAGATTTTGGACTATTTGTTAAATGACAATTCAAGGGTTTCGGGGCATCTCTTGACTCTGACCGTTTGGTTATTACATTATCACATTTTCACTTAGTCAAAAGGCAACTCCAACCAAAAAGATTCCATTCCTTCTCTTACGGGTCTGTCGTTCGTTTGTCAACCAATGCCGGGTCATCATTGAGTTTAATCGAATCCCAAAACAAATCCATCTTAGCTGTCATTACTTCATCGTATTCCAACATCATCAAAGCTATTTTGAACGCGACCCATCGCTTATCTCATTTACCTCTAACACGGTCCATATGTTAGGGCAAGGATAACAGGCATCCGCTGGCCACAAATCGCAGGCCGTCACGTGTTCGTCGACCCCAATAATGCAGCTCTCTCTCCCCCATAGACATTGGAACAACGTTGGTCTCGTGGAATGGTAGGAAAATGGCCCCCCGGAGGGAGGGGGACCACCGTTCCCCCCCATCACCCCATCGTGGTCGTCCTCGTTGTCATCTTCATCCTCTTCTCCATTCCTTTGCTTGGTCTAAGTTTGCGTCTTTCGTTTTGCTTATTTTTATTCTTATTCAAGGGTGGCTCTCACGCTCACGGCCTTGCAAAGTCGCCGGCTCTGAGTTTTCGGACCGTTAGGTTCATGGAGTGCCTGCGAAATCTGACATATTTAGCATGCGACCTCTATTTCCTTTTCTTTCCGCAACTTGGCATTTCATTTTTACTTTACTCCATTTCACTTCACATCAAATCGACGACATTCCCCGATCAATGTCAAAACCTTGGCCCGGCCTATCTTTTCAAAAATATTGCTGTTTGCTTATATTTTTTAAACGGCTTAATTAACTTGTACTATACTCATTTTTTTCGATCTATCATATCGTTTGAAACGTATCTTACATAACCCGTACTTAAGACCTTATTTCGACGTTATTCTCCGTTAGCTCATCTTCTGACGGAGTCCGACGTGTCCGCACACGTGGCTATGACGGCATTACAAATCACCGTTAGCCGAACGATGAGATATATTGAAAAAAATGGAAAAAGTACATAATAGAATTGTTAAATTGGCCAAAAATATAAAAGATCCACTGAGTCCAAAATTAGCTCGAGCGTCTAAACCTTTTGAAGAAATAATGAAATAAAACCCAGCTATCAATTTCGTATTCTTCCCCAATCCGACTGTACAACAACAAAATCAATCGCGAGTTTAACACTCCCCTGTCCCCAGAAAATCAATTAGAGAACGAATTATACTCCCAATCACGAGCTGCTTCAGGGGGAAGCAGTAGACGAGTTCGAGCATCTGGGTCATTGTCAGGTGATTCCTTCCCGTCTTAATCTTTCAGAAGTCCACCGCCAAAGCAACTGGACCTCCAGCACACGTCGGCCGACCCAGATAGCCACACACCATTTTGGGTTGGGACGGGGGCCTTTCGTCAGTTCCGATGGTCATCGCAGGTCGTCGCCGCCTCCCTCTGTACCTCTGACAACCTCACGCTCTGCGGCGACTGCGACCGCGACGCCCATTCCTCCTCTAAAGGGTCCATTTTTGCTAGGCCACTCCACCTTGAACCAGTCCATGACCCGACCCGAAAATATGTCCTCCCATCCTTGTATATGACAGCCTGGGGATTACCTGCCGTATCGATTTTATAAGTGCAGTTTCCTGGCCGCGTATCATCGTAGGACCTCCAAGATGTGAAAGACCAGCTAAAGCTGCTCGTTCTGTTCATGCCAAATCTCATGTAAGGAAGACGGATATTCGTCGGGTAATCGAAGCTCCGCCACCTGATGAAATTCTCATCTGCGTACAGGACGAGGTTTCCCTAATCCAGAAGCCGAACCACGGGGCTAGAACTACTCGGAACCGAAGGCAAGGACACGTTGGTGGACCAAAGAAGGGTGCTGCCATTTCCTCTGCGAAGAACTAGCTCCTCTGAAAATCAACTGACAGGGCTCCAAAGGTGTCATTGAGGGGATTTTCCCTGTTGGCGACCCAAATGACGGTTTGCACTGGAATTTCTACGTACCATATGCCCAAGAAACAACTCCCGGAGTTACCCGGGGTGGAAAATCCACATGCAAACTTCCCTTCCCCGGCGACCAGGACATCTCCGTCCTTCAAGCTCTGGGAGGCAGTCAAAATGTCCGATGACGAAGAACTTGGCCGAAACAACACGATCAGAAGGAGAACGGACAAAGACATGTTCAAACGTTCGTTATATCTGGGGATTCGACTATATTTTAAAAACATGATTAGGGCATCCCCGATTGAATAGATTGGGGGTGGGGGTAAAATTGGGTTTTCCTTGGATAACGGTTACTTTTTAACGCCGTTGTTGCCACGTGTGCGACACGTCGGACTCCGTCAAGATGGGACCTAACAGGGGATAACGTCGAAGTAACGTCTTAAGTTAGGGTTATTGTACGATACGTTTCAAAGGACGGGATAGATCGGAAAAATTGAATATAGTACATGATATATTTGCTAATTTGGCCTTTTTAAACTGATGCTTGTCTCGGGCCGCATAGATGATGGGCATCCAAATTTAAGATACTCTCGCGGCGAGTCTCGTTTATAAGTTTGGTGGGATGAATTCGCGGACGCCGGGCGATGTCTTTAGCTACGAATGCCCGTCCTACACCGAGTCGGTCCGAGGGTTCCTCGGTTCTAGGAATGGGGAGTCCTTTTTCGGTGTGGTTTACGTTGGGACAATATCCATCCATAGCACGTTACTGCAGTGATTCGGCTGAATGTAGAGGTTGCTTTCCAGAGTGCCTTGGGAGATTTCTCTGTGTGTTATCTGGTCTGCTTAGTAGGTTTCGCATCATCCGGTACGGTATAGGATCGTCCTCGTCCAATATCGTCGTTTATCTTCCGTGGAAACAAACTTCTTGTTGCACTGCATTCCTTAGAAGCTCACTGGAATTGTCCGAACTACAGGTTGCCCTCAAAACGTAATAACAAATCAGCATGCTGAAGGTTTGCCCGGAATATGAACTCGGTCAGCTTTGTCTAAGAATAACAGCGGTGTCGGTTCACTATACTCTTAACTTTGCGCATCACTCGTTCAGTCACAACAGCATTTGCAACTAATTTAGGATACAAGCTCGGGGACAATACTCGCAAAAGATTATGGAGGAACAACAAAACTTGGGCCAATTGCTTACAACTTTAGGGGAGTAGAAATGACAAGATCGAAGATGATCATCCCCAGTAGCCCAGAACAAACTCAGATCCAACGAGTTTAGTTAAGAAAGGGAATACATCAATGCTTGGTTTATGAAGAGAAGCTCTATCCAGAAAGCGGTCACGGCAAAATTCCATGCCCCGGTGCAGGAATCTCGCAATGTATCCTCACCGTACTTCATGTTCTTTTCCCAAAACCAACATCTTTCCGGCGTAACATGTTCACATTCAGAAGAGTTATAAGTACTGCCTCAAGAAAAGCAAAATGAAATGCCAAATCATGACTTCAACGTGCCAAGACAGTGTAAGGAGTAAAAGGAGCAGTTTGATTGATTTACAACGCCATGACCCTATGGCCTTACTGGACGCATTGCATTGCCAGAAAAAAGACTAAAAACCGGGAATGCACTAGGAGTAAGTGATACACCAGGTTGCTGCACTAAATATATGAACTTGACACGAGTTCAGTTTTGTGTGGGAGCTATATGTGAAAGGAATACCCGCAAGTTAGAGTGATGCCCAAGATGATTAAAGGGGCAAAGGTTAAGAGATTCAGGTGTAGAAGTTACTTTCAGCCAAGGAGGTCTCAGGATCTTTGACATTTTTTAGATGTATGACAAAGAAAGCGAAATTGGGCTGTAATGACATTATTGCCCCGTCAGGTTAAAGGGGTGCAGGTGCCGAGCTTGTTCTGCGAAGCTTCTTGTTTGGCTCAGTAGACGGAAGTAATGCCTTGTCGAGATCCTGTATGAGAAATCCACAAGAAAGAATGAGAGGAGGATTATATTAAGACTTCCCAATGAAGAACTAAATATGTTTGTCCTACCTATCAACTGCCAGGTATGCACACAAAAACCAAAAGCATCACAACATGGCTTATGCTTAGAAAGAGACATCCAAGAACGAAAATAGCACATGAAGATGTGTTTGTTGTACAAGATCAGGCTCCCATATCAACAAGGAATTATGCTTCCTAAGTCAGTGCTGCATCCAGCACAAGAAATGCTACATTGTCAGCAGAGGTTTCACAAGCTAAACTGGCCAACTACCACATTCTCAATTGAATCTCACCCACTCCCTTTTCCGAAGAAGAACCACATGACATCTCTGATTAAAAGAGCCTTATGTCAATGATGGAATAACGACATCAACTAGATAGTAGCACCAATAACACTTACGGGATTTCAATTTGACTGCAGAAAAAGTACCAGTCACCTTCTGATGTGGAAGTAATATAAATATGACAAATCAAACAGGGTTTGCAATCAAGTGAAATAGTGAGACAAGACAATATTAACACGTAGAAAGTAATTTATTTCACCAGTATCTGCCTTTGCAACATATGTACAGACGATTGTGGTGCTTCAGCTTATTCAAACTACTTACCAATGTTAATTACAAATTCACACTTGTAAACAGACCGATTAAGTAGGACCTCATACCCGCTGTTTTCTGAGTTTAGCATTTTCTTCCTCTAAAAAAGCAACCTTGTTCTCCAGCTCTTGTGTATACGCCTGTCAACAACAAGGTAACCTTTACAAATCGATGAAAAAAATCATCAAGACTTGGGCAAGCAGACACATGAAAACACACCTGTTTTCTTGCTCTTGATCGAGCAGCAGATTCCCTGTTTTTTATCATCCTCTTTTGCCTTCTCTCAACCGTCTTTTCAATAACCCCTTCGGGGGCAACCCTTTTAAGGCCAGGACTCTGTGTATCTGATACTGATCCCAAAAATGAAGATGGTGACAGCGCAATTAGGGCATCGGAAAATCCAGTGTCCAAAAAGGGAGCGGGAGCAGCGGTAGGAACAACTGATATTGGCGGCTGGACATGGTTGGCTGGCATAAACAACGGCACAATATTTTGCTGCTGTTGAACCGAAGCAAGCTGGTAGTTCATCCACTGGCCGTGCTGCAAATTATTCTCCTGCTGCGCTGCTGCAGCAAGAAGAACTCCAGTCTTGGGCTCTGCTCTATTAGCCTCAGGTGGCTCAGCCTCCACGCCTGCCAACGACAAGAAATCCTCGAGGGTAATTTCCCCGAGCGTAGGCTGTCTATCTCGATTCGCCCCTTCCTGGACATCATAAGCCACTCCAGTATCTTTCTTAGCCTGTCCTTGTTGAATATCTTTCCAGACCTCATCGACCGTCTTCTGGCTGAGAGCCCGGGAGAGCATGAAGCTCGGCTGCTTCTGCAGTTGATTCCCCTGCACATGCTGACCTCTCGGGTTCTCCATCCCCTCGGCAGTTTCACATCCCTGATTAGTCACATCTGCACTCCAAACACTCTTCAGGAGCTCGTCGAGGTTCATGCTACCCAGCGGCTTCCCCACATTCCCTATCTGACTATGAACCTCATCAAGGGTTAATCCACACAGAGAGCCTTGCCTAGACAGAGACCTCATGCTCGGATCCTGCATCCCGCCACCACCAGGAACACCACCACCATTAGATTCCATTCTATGGGTCAATTCCACAAACACCTCGTGAGCACCATCAAAATCGTTATTCATCAGACCGATTCAATTCCCTCCCCCCACCTCCCATCACCGAGGACCGTTCCACTACGCTACTCACCTTGACGTCAGCTTCAGTAAATAAACCCACAGAGTCAGTCCTCGGATTCCAATTCAGTCCACCAAAAAACAACCCACCTAAGAAAAATAACATCTTTTGTCAGCACCAACGCATTTTGATTCATCCCCTCAGTAACCCAAATGGAAGATTCATCCAGCCGCACAAGCCCAAAGGCACACGCAAAAAAGGAACAGAACTCCCTCGTACTTATACCCGAATCCGGTTCCCCCCGACAGCTATATGTTTTTAGTTCGAGTTCGGGTAAAGACAAAAAGAGGTGGTGGGGCGTCAGAGCGTCAGAAAAGATAAACCACGAGGAAAAAGAAAAAGGGAATGGAAGTCACCACCACCGGGCAGGGGGACAAATAAAGATTGAAACTTTTATCAGGAAAAAACCGAGGGGATCTCACTGTTCATTGACTGATGACATGACATCGACCTCCGCCAACGGACAAGAACATCGGGAAACGGAAAACGGCACCTATGTCCTAATCGAACTGAATCCAGTTCGGAGATGCTTCGAAGAGCTTGATCGATTCTGACTTCTCCAATAATTTGTCGTTTTCTCGGCCCGCTTCGGTGGAGGAAAGGCGAAGTAAATTGGGTCCGGATATTTTCAGTGGGAAGAGTAATGAGATGAGTTCTAGTCGAAGCCCAAGAGGAGGCTCCGGTAATAACGACAAGTTATCATCTGGAGTAGCCCTACTGAGCTCCCACTTGTCGACTGGCCCTTCTTGTAATGATATGAAGATTTTAATTTTAAATTATTAAATTAGGATATTATCGAACCTTCTGGACAAATCCCCGTAGATTTTGGTCACTTTGGCCGACAACTTATTAAAACTAAATTGATAGTAATTAGAAAATGGAAAAAAAAAGGGGATGGGACCCTGTGGCTATTATTAGGGGACACTAAGCCCATTCGAGTAAAACGGTGACTTTAGAATAAAAAGGAAATTAGATTACCATCTTGGAGGGGGGAAGGGATTCGACGGAGCAGATAAGAAAAAAGAAAATGACTGGAGGGAGGGGAAGCTGACGGAGTTACTCGAAGAAACCAAAGACGGCAACCCAAGTTCGTTTGTCGCGAATTGAAGTCTTACGAAGGAGAAAGGAACCTCGAGGAAGAAACGTGTTAGACCGTCCAACCCGGAGTGAAATTGTACGAAGACGTCGAGAATTAGAAATATTTTACGGAGGAAGTGGGACAAGGTACGTCTCCTGCTTCATTCCCTTCTCTTTTATGTTCTTCTACTGGCTATACACTTGCTGTCATATTGTTATTATATCATTGTTGGTGAGATATAAACAGAGAGGAAAACGGGTAGAAAGGCGACGCCTCAGACTAGAGGGAGGCTCTTTTCCCTCTTTTAGAGGTGCCGAGTGGCCGGAATCCCTTGGATTTAAGGGAGGTCATCTGAACCTTGCTCTCTCTTCTGTTTAGCAGCCGTATTATGTCATTTAGCTGGATATTCTTGGAAAATGAGAATACCATTTGAACCTCGGTTGACTAAGAAATGATATTCTCGACGGTGGTGAGAAATGCCTCGTTTTGATGCGATTGATGATGCCATGTACATTATTGTATTGTATGAACAATTCTTGACGAGCGTGAATGTTGAATGGGCTAAGAGATAAGTAGTAGTATTAAAAGATAAGAGAGACGACAAATGGGCTGAAAAATATTGGCCGGAATGTGTGGCCGAATGAGAACGAACAAAGGAGAGGAATTTCCTCTTTGTTGTTCCATGAGGTTGATGCGAGGGATTCGGGCGTGAATCGACCCTCGGAATATGTTCAAAACAAAATCTAAGAGGCTAAAGAATGGGGCCGTAAACGTACGTCCAAGTGATGGTACGGGAGTAAACTTTCGTGATCGGTTTAGATCGAATAAAATGATACGAGCGTGCTTAACGTGTTGCAACTAAAATAAGATATAGCGAAAGTTGAGTGAAATGATCTAGATAATTCAATTCGTGAAATATTAATTGCGAACGTGAGTGTAAGATCGATGAACGACGTCGGTTTGAGAGACATGGGAGGAATTCTCGTTTGTACGTATTATCACAATATGGATTGATGTACTTAGTGATTAACTAATCCGTTCATGTATTTATGACAGGTTGATGAAATAAATAAAAAGAAGGGTGTCACTTATACCTTTTTCTTCTGTACGTTTAAGAAGAAGAGAAAGTTAGGCGTTAGATTTTTTTATAAAAAACGTGTATATATATATATATATATAAATAGATGAAGGATGAATCATGATTATTTTATAATTAAGAAACTTCGTAGATCTTGATGGTAGTAAGTTGTAAGATATTCTGTGATGAATAAAAAGAAACGGATCATTTCACTCCTCCTCCTCCTCCTCCGTCGCCGCTGCCGACGACGTTGGTCATGGCTTCCGAGAAGGAGGCAGCCCTCGCCGCAGCCGCCACCCCATCCGATGCCCCCACCATGTAATCCTCCCTCTCATCCTGTCTAAACGTCTGTCCTTTTAGTGCTTGGCGCTATTCGACAAGTTTGGTTTTTGGGTGCGTGTGAGGTGTGAATGGCCAGGTTTTTGTCTGGATCGGCGTGGATTGACAGGGGGAGTGGGGATTGTAGGAGATGGATAAGGGACGAGCCTAGGGTTTGTGGGTAGTGATCGTTCGTTGATTTTTGGCCCGTACTGAAGTTGATTGGAGGTGGTTGGGTAGATGAATTGGTTTGTCTGAAGCTAACAAGTAGACGACCCTTGCTTTCTCTGGGTTTGGGCGTTTTCTTTCTGAGAGATTGCGACTGATCATTGAGCCCGGTCTTCTCGCCTTGATTCCTGGGTTATGGGGCAGTTGGTTGTTTGTTGGTTGGCTGACTGCGCATGTATTAGGCATTAGTTATTTTTATCTGAACTAATAAATTATAGTTTGCTTTTTACAGATTTGACAAAATTATTAAGAAGGAAATCCCATCCACCATTGTATACGAGGATGATAAGGTAGTGAAAGCTCTCTTCATCGGCTGATGCATCATCCTTCCCTATATCTTCAATTATCCGTTCTTTTATTCTTCTCCTATGGGTTTGGGAATGCGGTCTTGCATAGATTGTTCTGATACCTGAATTGGGAACTCAGTTCTGGGATGTACACCTTCAAGTAAATAGTCTTGTTGTCTTTGTTGCATCTTCCATGCTCCTTTATTCACTCTCTCGCACACCCTGACCTCTGGGTTGTACACCCTTATTTTGCTTCCCTTCATTTGCTTTCAACCTGTTTGGCTTTGTGTTCTTCGATGGGATGAGATTGTTGTTGTCGATGTTTGTCCATATTCCACTAATTGTTGTATCCTGTCTGTGTATAGGTTCTTGCCTTCAGAGACATAAACCCTCAGGCTCCCATCCATATTCTCATCATTCCCAAAGTGAAGGATGGTTTAACTGGATTATCCAAGGTAAATTTATTGCACCCCGAGCACCTTCCCAGGGGACGATTTCGTCTCCTTTTACTTTCCTGACTTCTCCCTTAAATTAACTTGTAGGCTGAAGAGAGGCATTGCGAGATTCTGGGCTACCTTCTGTATACTGCCAAGCGGGTGGCCAAACAGGAAGGCCTCGACGATGGCTTCAGGATTGTGATAAATGATGGGCCTAAGGGATGTAAGTTTCCGCTTCATGCCCTTCATCTGTTACACCTGATGGTTGGTTGGATCATAATTGTTTTGTTAACAACTCAATAATATATATGCTTGCTTTCATCTGCAGGTCAGTCAGTTTATCACATTCACGTTCACCTACTTGGTGGACGCCGAATGACCTGGCCCGCTGGTTAAGTGACTTGGGGGATGATAGTTCCCCCGTCTACTTGTTTTCTTGTGAAAGTGAATGTCTTCATCTCAGCTCCTGTTTGGATGATATGGATCACCATTCATCGTCTCCATGGAACTGTTAACCTATGCTGAGAAATAGACCTGCTTATCCCATTTCGTTGTCAGAATCTGGTTATTACATGGAAGATATGCATGCAGCATGATGTCAGACTTTGATGTGCTATATGATGTCCGAATGGGGGTCCGATTATCATATTATTCCAGACAAAACGTTTGTCTGAAGGCAACTAAAGCATTACATTTAAGAGGCGCATTCCTGTAAGCTACTTGGACAAAAAGGGTAAGTATGAAGAAATTAGTGTGGTCAATATCCTATTTCTTTGAAGGAGATTCCATCGTCTGTGTGGGTGGAGCAATCACTGCCACTGATGATAGATAGTGGCTAGGATCAGCTGACCGTTCCCGGATCTCTCTGTATTCTTGGCAAACAGCTCACAAGTGGCAGAAGATGTGCGTTACAAAGTCCCCGCATGGCACTTCCTATGTATGGTGAAAGCATAGATAACACAAACAGCCCACAGCTGGAAAGAATCGCTGTTCAATGTATGATTAGAGAACTTGTCACGGTTATCACACATACCTCCAAGCCATACTTCGACCTCAGAGCTTTGCGGTAACTGCAAGCATAAATAGCCAGTAAACAGCCGGGTAATCCCAACAAGATACCATCAGTTAACAAGCAACATCCAAAGTTAACAAGAACCCAGAAGAGGAAATGGATGGTGCATAATCCCATCAGAGTTCCAGAACCCAGGAATTCGGCATTCTTTCCATATAGGTAGCAAGGACAGATCAGGCCTATACAGCCTGAGAATTCAGATGTCAAGAACCCAAGAATCAGCTAGAAGAAAACACCATCAATCCCCTTACGTGTGCACTAAGAACTAAATGCAGCTACCAGACTACTGACACTGCTAAGCATTCTAAGATTAAGGTTAGAACACAAGTCATGGCCAGAATTTCTCATGACCCGACTGAACTTTGCAAGCAAAATTATCTTTTCATTATTGTAGAACTTTTTTTTTCCCACCCAGCTCCGACTAATCCAGACTCGAACCGGGTAGCTGCTTTCCCAAGTCTCGAACCCGAGACCTTAGTTAAGCGATACCAAGCCGGCGACCACTTGAATCAACCCTCGTTGGAAATTATTGTCGAACTTCATCGAGCAGTTTTTTTTTATCAATTATGGAGGGAAAAGCTTCGGCGAACCACATTTAAGCCCTGCAGACCCAAATGCCGTCAATGATAGCTCGCAAACATCCTCCTTCAGTCCGGCAATTCGCTTCTAGTTACTACAACTTGTATAGAATTTCAGGGGATGACAAAGAAGTACAACCAGGTCAGGCAACTATCCAGATGCGCCTCCTAAACCAGATAAATCATAAAGGTCAGGGAACAAGTAGCATACAGCTAGGAATGTAGTTGCAACATGCGCAAATCCCGGAAGACCACCTTGCCGCTGCCGCAGCCCTCTGAACGGAAACTTCCTCTACCCTTGGAATGGTCGAGGCATCGGGATCCGATTGTCCTAGCTGAATATACGCAGGAGGAACGTAACCACCATATCTCTCCATCACTCCTTTGACCTCCACCCCTACACCGACGAATGCAGCCCTGGGTGGCAAAAACACGTCAATAGCGTAACCCGAAATCAACTTAAACATCAATCAACCTACGGAGAGAACGAAAAGGTGCAGAGTCAAGAACAGCATGCGAGGAGCGGAGGACTGGAAGATTTACGGGGCCATTCACGAAATCCCTCCCCCCCGGCGGTCCAGCGATGGGGCGTCGCCGACGAGATCGGTCGAGAAGTTGTCTGAGAATTCAGTCCCGAGGGAGACGGATCGAATTGGGGGGGCGGGGGGGCTTACGTTTCGGACCGACAAAACCGAAGAAAGGCGAACAGCTGCGCCTTCTCTTTCCTTCCTTGTTAGGAAATGCGTTGTTTGTTTTTAGCGGTAAGAAAATCAAATCCCGGTTTAAGTCAGCTAAAAACTCGATTGAATACAGGCTTCGTAGAATTGGTCCGAAAATTATGCATGGGTATGCATTTGAAATGCAGCAGCAAAAAAAGATGAAATCGCGGAACACTCCTCCGACTGGCAGAGTTCGAACCAGGAGGCCGTCTCGATAACAAACCACCGATAGCCTCGGAAAAAGAAAATCTCCCACTGCCAAGCATGCCGGAGACAGTTTCCGTCATGAGCTCGGAACCGAGGCCTCGTCATTTTCGGTTGACGGCTCAAGGAGCCACTGGTTTAGACGGTTTGACACCTTGTCCACCTGCAGAATATCGAGAGATTAGTAGTTTTAGTTCTCGTTCTTACTTTAAGAAGGCTGCGTTTTTCGGTGTGTGAATGTTACCTGTTCTTGCCAGTTTGTTCTCCAGATCATGAGTCCAAGGACCATCGTCTGCACCACTATTCCCAGAAGAAGTCCTATCCACAAACCCTGAACACGGGCGAATTTCATCGCGATCAGGATTCATTCATCAATGGCCAAAATTCAGGGGTTCTCACGCGCTAACCTTTATTCCCCAGTTGGCCAAAAACCCCAGCAGTAACCCGACAGGCAACCCGACCAGATAATAGCAGCAGATGTTTATGATAGCAACCCGTCCTTGTAAACCAGAGCCCACGGCAACACCTTGAATGCAAAACATCTCAGCTAACAAACCCCTGTTTGAGAGTAGAAATGCTTCTTGTTGAATAAAGTTTAGAGTTTAGTTTACCTATAAATACTGGTTGGATGCTATTGAAGAGGAAGGAGATGGAGAGAAGGTATGAGAGGTCGGCCATGGCTTCTTGAACTTCTACGTCGCTCGTTAATAGCCGCGGGATATCCTTCCCGAAGACCAGAAACAGGATGGAGAACAAAATCCCGATGATTAGGGAATTGGTCAAAATCACCTTAACCGAGAACATCGCGGCCTCTGCATTGCCTCTGCCGAGCTCATTTGCCACACGTATGCTGCACGTAGAAGTCGGAACGGAGAATCGTCAGTGATGTTATTAGGAAGAGTAGCCCTCTTGACAGATGAGATATTGCTGAGAAGTTTGTACCAAGCAGCGGACAAAAAGCTAAGGCAAATCATGAATTCCAAAGAATTGATGGTCATGCTGCAGAAGAAGTCGAAGTATCAGATATAGGATGGTTTCAGGGAGCGAAATGATGATCAGTTGCCTCTTACCAAAACGAGAAAGCTGATATCTCAACGGTTGCATCACCTAGATACCCTGCTAACAAGACGAGTATTGCTTGGTACCACAGCTCGAGACTGCAGAAGCAAATCAAACGACCACGACAGAAATAAACTCAGGGATCTATTTGTCACAGTTTCATGGGAAGAGCATGAGCTGAGAGTTCAGTAATCACCATAGCATCACGCCCGAAGATACAGAGAGCTTTATCATGGGCCACAGGTCAGTAAATGTAGCCAGTGAAAACCCTTTCCAAGAGTCAGCGCACCAACCTCCAAAAATATACACGAAGAACAAGCCAACCAATGACCACCAAGATGCGATTAATGACCCCATTGCACCGGCAACGCCTAAATCGAGCTTCCCGACAAAAATCCAGGATAATAACAGGTTCAAGAGGAAAGAGACTAGGCATGCGTATGCGACCACCATATTTTTCATCTGTGACTGCAGGAACATCTGACTGGTTAAGCAGAAGGCAAAGCTGTAGATGACCGGGATGTAGAGGAGAGCAAATTGCTCGGTGGCGTCTGACACTGTTCCACTCTCGCCGATTGCTCGGAAGATTGGACTGGCGAACACAAATAAAGGGACCAGAATGGTGACTGTAGCCACATTCACGATCCAGGATCGTTGCAGATAAATGCCCATCATGTTGTTTTGCTTCGCCCCGAAGGCTTGGCCGCAGAATGTTTCGGTCGCGCTTGACATCCCCAACTTCGAGAAGCAGAAGGCAAGGAAATCATCGCTGCATCCAGAATCAATCATGTACGAATACAAGTGGGAAAACTCACAATTATCCCGTTGGTGAACAGTACTAGGACGCTCATTATTAGCCCGAACGCCGCAAGCTCCACTTTATTGATATGCCCGATCCACACCTGCGTCACAAGACTGGTGCTGTAGGAAGTGACCCTCGCAACGACCGTGGGGAGGATGATGCTCCACACGATCTTACTCTCTCCCCAAATCTTCCCCTTGAGATCAACGCTCCCGACAGCCGTTTGCACCGCTCCATTCCCCTCCATGTACTCTCCAAAGCGCCTGGACGATAAGCATGGCGACAAAAGGGTTGCAGACACGAGATACCGTTCCTATACATCATCACAAAGGACAAGCAAGCTACAAAACACGATCGAGGTTTAAGCATGGTTTGGCTTACCTATACAAATAGAGGTACTACTATCAGGTCACCCTCGGGGTGTGGCTCCCTTAGATGTTTATATCCCGTCGAGGTTTAGCTACAAAAGGATTTAATGGAAGTATTAGCCTGCCTAGGCCAAGGCCAAGGCCAAGAGAGATTTTCCCATGGGAGCTGAATGGGGGTTGGGGAAGACTGACTGATGGTTGTTGGGATCAACGGGGGCTGGCATAACCCCTGAAAGAAGATGCTGCTCATCCCGAAATCAGAAAGAAACAAAACCTCAGGATCCTCCCCCGTTTCCACACTTTGGGAGAATTGCCTGGAAAGTAGAGATTCCCGATTTTCTAGACTAGCAAGTGACGGTGGAAGAAGCCACGGAGGCCAATTCAAGATTGGGTTGCCGATGACGCAGACCAAAAATATGTGGCTGCTGTTGTCCGCTATCTAAGCATAGAGCTTACATAATAATACATGCATAAAGCTTCGATCTTTCTTTAGCCTTTGCACGGATGGTTTGGTTGAGCATGTTTAATGTTCTCTGACAAGAGAAAGAGAGACGTGGGGGCAGGGCTAGTAATGCGTGACAGGAGTTAAGGACGTCCCCCACAAAAATTCAATCCATCTCATGACTTGTTACTACTTGAGACCACAGGAAACGTCGGACAGGGGAATGGGGCCCTTTTAAATGAATAAACTCACAGACTTACGATGATACGAGGCCATTCTCGCACTGAACAACAAATACAACGACGGCACGTCGACGTCGCTCTCGCTCGAGGGCGTTATGATCTTCTCTTAAATGGACCAGTCCCTGCTAAGTGACGATACTCCAGCCATTTTCTCTCAAAATTGAATGTTAATCGTGTGGAGGATTCCAAGTAGATACGTTCTCTGTTGTACTCTCTTCGAAGGTTTCTTTGACGTCGTCTGGATCTCGCCCCGGTTCATCCAGTTCATTCTTTGCAGGTCCTGCACCGGCAGACACCTTCACCATTGACAGACGTAACAGCCTATCCCCGAGTTTGAATCCCTTACGGTATTCTTCGAGAATAATACCATCTTCAAACTCCGGAGATTCCTACGCACTATGGCTTCATGTAACTGAAAAGAACAGAAGAGAAAAACTTTAGGATGTTCGAAAGGGTTGCAAGTGGAAGCACAAAATCACACGTCGGATAAAGAAATAACCATATTGGTATAAAATTGCACTAAGAAGGGTATTGAATTAATGTCTTAAGAGTTTTGATACTTTTTCGATTGTGTCTGATTACAGAACCGGTGCTCTATCAAACTACAGAAACCGGATCTGCTGTACAAATTACCAGTTCTGATGTATATCGTTTTATGTATGGATGACACGAGAACTTATAGTGGTTCGACAAACAATGCCTACGTCCACTCTCCCGGCCCTCATCCCGTAACCAACGTGACTGACTCCGTCTTCTCACTGAGCCCGTGGCTTCACGGCTACCACCTGCCCTTGCACACACAATCCGTGTGACTAACAACCTGCACAAATAAAACTGCTCCATCACAAACAGTCTACAGTTATAGAAGACGTTTTCTCTCAGAGGTAATTGACTCGGTGAATGAACAATGAACGTTCTAAGCTTTTGCAACAGTGAAAGAACAAAGGTTTTTGGTAAGCTTTCAGGTAGAACGACGAATTGGAATTATGTCTTCACTTTTGCTTATAGGCTTGTCCACATAAGAAGCTTCCTAATCAATCATAACGACTAGTTGATATCTTACCATTTGCTCCAAGATTCGATCATGTAGGATAGCTTCCAATAATATAAACATTATCCATAAAAAATTAGATAAATAAATAAGACTTCCAATCAAGGATAATGTATTTTGCACAGAGATTGTTTTCTGCCACAGCAAAATCAACACTTTTTCATATATGGAATTGGCATTGGGATTGATTCGTTTCCTTTATATGAAAACATTCCCATTGTAAAATATTCTCACCATACAAGGGAATTTCAACTTGATTAGGTCGTGGTCAATTTCCATAATCATAGATTCACTTAAGTTTAGGAAATATATCTCACGATATCTTTACAAATTAACTTAAAGATTGATCTTGACAAATAAGTCAAATCAAAAAGCAAATCTAGATTTAATCCCTTAGTTAATTCAATAAGAATTAACTTTAGGTTGTATGAGATCATCATCTCGTGTACTCGCTTAAATAACAATTTCCAACAAAGAAATTGTCTCACAGAAGTGCCATTCTATAACCCGTAGTAAGTACTCCAATAAGGAGAGTTATAGCGTCTGTAACACAGAAGCTCATCTCTATAATAGAGATAGTGGACTCGATAATATATCTTGTCCTCATAACACCATTTTTTATGGCTAGATCGTTTCTTCCGTTGAAGTCCTCCACATAACTCTTTTACGTATTGCTCAGATAATAAAGACCAGCTCCTACATTCGAACACATGTTCTTCTGTATACTTAAATAGCACATTAGCAATACATAACATTTGTCATCGTTAAAACGAGATTATACCAACAATCTCCCATTTTTGATGATGTCAAAATCATGCATATCTGGAGAATAATAATTAAAGAGTTAAACGGTCTTACAGATTTCTTTGTTGCGAGATGTTTAACACATAACTTACTTTCTGTAGTAACTCTCCCTGAATCTAAGCGGATTAACTTCGATCGAAATTATTACTAGCTCAGATTAGTGATTAGTTCAGATATGGACTTTTGTTTTTGAGATTAGTTAATGTTCATTAACTTACTCGTTCAGAGCATTTGTATGATTTAATCAAATCAACGCTCATGATTGCAAGAACTTGCATTGTGGACAGAAGTATTGTTCTATCATTGCTCCCCTTGAACAGGTGAGTAAGTTCTAAGACGAACTTTGATAAGAACTTTTGACTTTCAGTCAAAAAGATGATGTTCTGTTCTAGTAATCCACAAAAGACATTTTTGTAGAACGTCACACAGAAGTAGTATTCTGTAGAAAAATTTAGAGTAGAGAAAGTTCTCTAACTCCCCCTGAGTTTAAGGAGTTAATTTCAATCGAAATTCTGCTCAATCCCAAGATGGTTACAAAGATGTAACTCTGTCAAAGTGATCTCATTCAAAAGCATTGTTCTGTCGAGAATTTCTCAAGCAGAAAATAATTCTACTGAGACCTGCAACAAACTGTGGAAATCTCCTCGGTGTCTTCATGACCTGCATGCACACACAAACACAAGGAAATACAAAGACACACAAAAACCTGTCCTAAGTCTAAAATATTTTCTAGCAAGCTACTTCTCCCCTCTTTTTGCATCATAAAAAAATGCTGAAAACAAAAGTTAAGTCTGCAATAACAAGGTTTCAAAAACAAATAGTAGCAAAATCATGCAGGAAATGTAGATGAGAAAGTTTGGAAATAATAGATCTAGAGTTTTAATTTTTCAGAGGGTGATGACTGTTCAATCATTGTCTTCTGCAGGAGTAGAGGATGCACCATCCTTGCCCTTGATATAGGCAATGAGATCAGTAAGATCCACCAGCACCTTTGTTATCAGGGACATGATCTCCTTTTGTTGGGTAATGCACTTGTCCAGCTTGCGAGACTCTTTGGGATCAACAGAAGTAGATGCATCAGAAGCTTACTTCTGCTTGGTATCTTTCTTCTTCTGCTTATTGGTTTCAGCCCGAGTCATGCGTCTGGCAGGTGCAGCAACACTTTTCCCTTTGTGTGAGGTGGACCATTCTGTCATGCTCCTCTTGTGGATCCATTGAGTCCCTGTAAAGACATAGCCTATGTGATCAAGAGTCGTACAATCGAAAGGCTCGATAATGAAGGTGTCTGCATCACTCCTAGGAGTCGTATCAACAGAGTAGATATGTAGAAGCCTCATGATTATGTGACCATAGGACAATCCCTTGTTAGCCAGATTTGTGCATCTCTCCATGTGTTCAAAGACAATAGAGCCCTTCGTGATGATACTACATGTGCTCCCGGTCCGGGGATTGAGACAGTACATGACAGCACGATGCAGAATTCGGAGCTCCAGAGGCAACTGCGTGCTCTCCAGATAGACACTGGACTTGATCGGCTTTTCGGTCCCTGTCATCCTGTATGCCATAGACTTTGAGATCTTTAAGAGCTGGAGTTGAGGATGGTAAGTTGCTTGAAGGCTCGGCACACATCAAAGAGAGAGAATACGTAGACATTCCCATTGATCACCACCTTGATGTACTTGATAATATCATTCACCCTATGAAAGGTGATATGTCTATAGAATTTTCTAACCAAGTAGGCAGAAGCAGTATTTCTGTGCTCACAGAAGGTGTCAAAGGTCAGCTCACGGAAGCGGTGTTCTTACTGCTCAAGTGAATTTTTAGTGAAGAAGCTGAACTTAATGAATCGGCAGGGAACTATTTTCCTATCCTCAAGTTCACAAGTAGGAAACTCTGAACTATCCAGAAGAACCTTGATTTCCTCATCAGAAACAAACTCCCCAATGTCAGGAGTAAAGGTAAGAGCAATATCTCTAGGCATTGTGGACTACTTATGTGGTGCCATAAAGGGGCGTTTCTGTCTCTTTCCTATCTACTTGGGTGTCGCCAATAGAGGATGCTCAGCCATGTCCTCAGCACAAGATGAAGTTGGAACCAACATCTTCATGGGAGGAGGAGGAGGAAGTTGAATCTCATCATAGGGCACAATAGCCATGGAGAGGGACACCAGAGGAAAGCTGTTGCGCTGAGGTGCGAAAGCCTCCATTTCAGCAGTTTCTGCGGGAGTAATCACCATGTCCTCAGTTTATTTCTCTAAAACCTTTGGTGTAGGAGAGTCCTCCTTCATGGATGATTGTTCCACCTCATGCTCTATGTCCAGAGCTTTAGAACTCTTAGGAGAAGAGTGCAGTGACTTAGATTTCGTGGATGATTATTCCACCTTCTGAGGCATCTACTTCTGCTGATCCCAAAGAGTCTCGCAAACTGAACAAGTGCATTCCCCAGCAAAAGAAGATCAAGTCCCTGATAACAAAGGTGCCGGTGGATCTTACTGATCTCACTGCCTATATCAAGGGAAAGGATGGTGCATCCTCTACTCCTGCAGAAGACAATGACTGAACAATCATCACCTTCTGAAAAACTGATGTGTGACGTTCTACAGGAACATCTTCTGTGAATTACTAGAACAGAACATCATCCTTATGACTGAAAGTCAAGATCAAAGTTCGTCTTAGAACTTACTCACCTGTTCAGGGAGAGCAATGATAGAACAATACTTATGTCCACAATGAATGTTCTTGCAATCATGAGCGTTGATTTGATTAAATCATACAAATGCTCTAAACGAGTAAATTAATGAACATTAACTAATCTAAAAAACGAAAGTTCATATCTGTACTAATTATTTATCTAAGCTAGTAATAATTTTGATCGAAGTTAATCCGCTTAGATTCGGGGGGAGTACTAAGTAATTTCTGTATTAACCATCTCGCAACAAAGAAATCTGTAAGACCGTTTAACTCTTTAATTATTATTCTCCAGATACGCGTGGTTTTGACATCATCAAAAAGGGGGAGATTGTTGATATAATCTGATTTTAATAATGACAAATGTTATATATTGCTAATGTGCTATTTAAGTGTACAGAAGAACATATGTTCGATTGTAGAAGCTGGTCTTTGTTATCTGAGCAATACATAAAAAAGTTATGTGGAAGACTTCAACAGAAGAAACGATCTAGCCATCATAAATGGTGTTCTGAGGATAAGATCTATTATCGAGCCCACTATCTCTATTGTAGAGATGAGCTTCTATGTCATAGTCGCTATAACTCTCCTTACTGGAGTATTTACTACGGGTTACAGAATGACACTTTTGTGAATGATAATTTCCTTGTTGGAGATTGATATTTAAGCGAGTACATGAGATGATGATCTCATATGACCTAAAGTTAATTCTTATTGAATTAACTAAGGGAATAAATCTAGATTCGCTTTTTTATTTGACTTATTTATCAAGATCAATTTTTAAGTTAATTTGAAAAGATATCGTGAGATATATTTCCTAAACTTAAGTGTATCTATGATTATGGAAATTGACCACGACCTAATCAGGTTGAAATCTCCCTTTTATGGTGAGAATATTTTCAATGGGAATGTTTTCGTATAAAGGAAACGAATCAATCCCATTGCAAATTCCATATATAGAAAAGTGATTCTACTGTTGTAGAAAACAATCTATGTGCAAAATGCATTATCCTTGATTGGAAGGCTTATTTATTTATCTAATTTTTTATGGATAATGTTTATATTATTGGAAGCTATCCTACATGATCGAATCTTGAAGCAAATGGCAAGCTATCAATTAGTCATTATGATTGATTAGGATGCTTCTTATGTGGACAAGCTTATAAGCAAGAGTGAAGACATAATTTCAATTCGTCGTTCTACCCGAAAGCTTACCAGAAACATTCGTTCCTTCACTGATGCAAAAGCTTAGAGCATCCATTGTTCATTTACCGAGCCAATCACCTATGAGAGAGGGTGTTTTCTGTAGTTGCAGACTGTTTATGCTGTAGCAGTTTTATTTATGCATGTTGTTAGTCACACGAGTTGTGTGTGCAAGGGCAGGTGGTAGCCGTAAAGCCACGAGGGTAGATGGTAACCGTGAAGCCACGAGGGCAGATGGTAGCCGTGAAGCCATGAGGGCAGGTGGCAGCCGTGAAAGTTGAGCTAGTCACATGTGTACGTGCAAGTAGTTAGTCACATTTCTGATAAGAAGTGTACATCTGTAACTTTCCTTGATCATCATATAATAAATACGCCCTAATTGGGATGAGCGCCGGAAGAGTAGACGTAGGCATTATTTGTTGAACCACTATAAGTTCTCGTGCCATCCACACATAAAACGATATACATCAGAAATGGAAATCTGTACAGCAGATTCAGTTTCTGTAGTCTGAGAGAGCACTGCTTCTGTAATCAGACATAATCTAAAAAGTGTTAAAACTATTAAGGCACTAATTGAACCCATTGTTAGTGCAATCCTATTCCAACAGATCCGAACCAGTCAGAACGAAATTTCGAGATGGCATCAATAAATAGCTAAATTTCCCATCCATGTCAAGTAACAGCATAAAAAACCTTAGCCAGCTAGCAAGAACAATATCCTCGGGTAGAAATCGAAAAGGAGGGAGTTTGTTACCTATACCTCCAAAAACCTTCAGCAGTCTCGACGGCCACCGCATCTCCGGAAGCTCCGAGAGGCGCGAATCTCTTAGCTACCAGGGAATCCAAAGCTCCACTGGACCAGAACGACCTTAAAACAATCGCCCGAGGCGAGGGGAAGGAAAGCCCTCGCATAAAAAGACAAGCGGTTAATGGACGGAAGCACGGAGGAAGGAGTGGGTGGAGGGGCAGGGGGAATTGTTGGGTGCCTGAAGATGGGGGCCACCTTGATTTGATATAATATTAATATAAATATATACATATTAAGAAAATACTATAATGAAAGAAACATAGGAGTTTATCGGGCGCTCCGATGGGATCTTCGCGGACAGAAAAAGATTACAGTAAGGGGGAAAGAGGAAAGAAGGAGGCGGTGGGGTTGCAGGGGCCGCGGTTAGGAGTTAGGACCAAACCTTGGCTGGATAGTGGAAGTAGAGAGGCATGACATGACATCTCTTATCTTTTATAAGGGTGCGTTTGGATGAGTTGTAACGTGTCTCCTCTCTACCTTGTATAGAAAATAAAAGAGAGAAAAAACACACAGAGTAGCTAAAAGATCCAACTTCTCCAAAACCGCTATATGAAAGTGACAAATTCAATGTGGGGGACTCAATCATCGACCAACATGGACCACCCCTTTTCTTTTTTGTTGGGGATTCGGCCATGGCTTTGTCATGCGCTGGTGAAGAAAGATGCCCCACGATTTTCACATAATTAAAAACGCAGATCAGACACCCTTCCCTTTTGTGTGCCACCACGCCCTGGAATCTGAGGTTTTTGGATCCGACCAAAAAAAAAAAGACATTTAATTAACTCGGCACGTACAGCTTCTTGATTTTGGGACCTAACGATGGTGGTGGGGTTCGTCGTAATTCTAACACTACGCGACAGCAAAAACAATTTGGTATTAGTTGAAAGAGAGAGAGACGGAGAAAGTTAAACAAAGGAGATAAGAACAAGGCTAAATCAATTAAATAACCGTTTTGCTGTTGGGTTCGTGTCACCCCCCCCCCCCCCCTTAAAAGACACACTCATCCCTCCGACACGATTTCAAATCCCCCTCCACGAATCCACTCCCCGAACCCTAGATGCCCTCTCCGAGGAGATTGTCGGTGGGTCTCGATCGGAGAGGGAATGGGGACCAGGAGGGAGGAGGAGCGCAACGAGAAGGTCATCAGGGGACTCATGAAGTTGCCCCCAAATCGGAGATGTATCAATTGCAACGGCATGGTACCCTGGGGTCGATGTTTGTTTTTTGTTTTCAGCGTTGAAGTTAGATGTCTCCCTTGGTCGGTGATTTTATTTTGTTTTGCTCTTCTTCCATCTTTTTTTTTTCTATGCGTCGCAGGGGCCGCAGTATGTTTGTACGAATTTCTGGACGTTCGTCTGCGTGAATTGCAGCGGGATTCAGTGAGTTTACTTTCTTGTTTTCCCCTTCCCCAACGAGCTTCTTTGAGTATGTTGTCGTTGTCTTCGATTGGGAGTGGAAGGGAGGGACGCTGCTGTCGGTGGATTTGTTTCTTGTTAATGGGTTTTCTGTCTCAGTAGAGGAGGGTATCGGCTGTTTTTATCCCTGATCGATTCCCTGCGCGGATAAAGAAGCACGTATGGGTTGATGGGTATTCGTTTTTTGAGTGATTTGAGTAACCGCCGTTCCCCAATGTTCCCAACAGCCGTGAATTCACTCACCGTGTTAAGTCCGTGTCGATGGCGAAGTTCACTTCCCAAGAAGTCGAAGCGCTTCAGAATGGGGGTAATCAGGTACGTGAGCTTGACCCAATGCAGTTAAGCTCGCTGTTTGGCTGGCTCCCGGATAACTTCTGACGGCTCTTGTTTTTTCAGCATGCGAGGGACACGTATTTGAGGGACTGGGACATGCAAAGGCAGAGACTACCTGATAGCAGGTTTGAGTCATTTGTGGTTCTCTTTTTGTGGGATGATGTATCAGTGTCAATGACTTTTATCCCAATTTATCTTCCTTTGGATCACAGTAATGCCGATAACATACGAGAGTTCATTAAACATGTGTATGTGGAACGAAGATATGCCAGCGGAAATAATCCTGAAAAGCCCCCAAAAGATACCCAGGTCATGCTCGTTGATAAAATGTGTCGGGCTTTTTATGTTCTTCATGATTTTGTTTGTTTCTGGGGTCCTCAGCAGCCAGTGCTTTTACTAGTGTCCTTGCAGAAGTAAGTTTGTTAGTACCTTGAAAATATGCCGTCCTTTCTACTTCTCCCTGTGTTCAACATTTCCATAGTATATTTCAGCAACCGGGATTTGACTTTTCCAGTCGTTTGTCATCCGTTCATATGCACCGGTTTCCTGGTAGTAGAGCAGTTTGTTTTAAGCTTCTTCCGTGTGTTCTTTGAAGGAACTGAAAACAATAAGCACTTTTTGGATCTTGCAGAACATGAGAATGCAAGAAAAAGAGACTAGACGTGCTAGCTCTTATCATTCTTTTTCCCAAAGCCCACCATATGATTATCAATATGAAGATAGACGTTATGGAAAACATGGCGCTGTTCTCACCAGGAAGCCTGGGTCAGATCGAGGTCTATATGAGAAGAAGGTTTCCAGCTTAGTTTACAGTCCTGGGCGCTTGAGTGGACGTGCTAATGAAGACAGGTTTGCGAATGAAGGATCTGCTCCTAGAAATTCAGATTATACTGTCTCTAGTGGAGGTGATTTATTTAGATCTGGGCCCCAGTCTCCCAGATTTCAGAAGGTGGATGAGATTAACATCCCCCATCCAGAGCCTTTGCAAGGTCCTGACACTCGTCATTTGAACCGGCGTATTTCAAGCACATCTTTTGATGGAAATTCCATAAGAGAGATGAATGGAATTCCTAATCCACAGGTTGCACTTAATATAATGATTGGATGTTTTCCTTACTTTTACTAAAGACTATTCTTAACCAAATGGATAACCCAGTTCTGTGATACCTTTTTTCTGGTGTTTTGGGGGGGGGGTTTCTACGATGCCCTCTAAACTTTTTACATGTTGCATACCATTCCTTATGCAGCAAAAATCTGTTATATTTGCTGCCGGCCTGGTATGTTTCCCTTGAGGTGGAGTTGTTCATGAAGCTAGAAAATGTTGAAGTGCAGTGTGTAGAAATAGACAGGATTTGATCTGTTTCGAGCAGAAGTTGCTGCTTAACCTCTATTCACTTTTTTAAATCCATTAATGCCACTTATGAGTAGAGATAGCGCACAATGGGGAAAAAGGATCCATATAACTGACCTAGTGGGATAAAGGCTTGATTGCTATTATTGTTGTTGCTGATCCATTAATACAACAGCTTTCCTTCGATGATTATGCAGAGGACAGCATCCTTGGGAAGCTTTGGCTCATTTGACAGCAATTCCTTTTCTCTTCAGTCATCGAACTCAACAAGCATGGTGGATTTCTTCTCAGAAGGTGACCTAGCATCTGGGAACCATCAAGAAGATTTTCCAAGTCATCCTGCTTCAGCCATTTCAGTTGCCTCCAATGGTTTCAGTTGCATGGAACTCTTTAAACAACAATCGGCACCTGAAGCAAGTTTTGTTAATCTAGTTCAAGCAACTGCCACAACACCTTTGGATTTGTTTAGTTCAAATATGACAGATCAAGCTCCAGTAACAGTTCAAATTCAAAATAAGCCGCTCGAAGCATCTTCATCCTTGCCACTGGATTCATTTACCGAACTTCCACAGCAATATCCCGATGCAAGCTTGAAGAAGGGAACACCTGAGCCCTCCATGAATGAGGGTTGGGCGACATTTGACTCACCTAATCTGAAGCCGTCATTTTCTTCTGCAGAAAGTTTGGGAGCCATAAATGTAGATCCCGTGAACCAAGGGACCAGCCCTCTTTCTTCCTCTCAGCTCACCCTTGATTGGCCTACCTCGCATGAACCTATTGCCTCAACAATAAATGAGGTTCGCTGCATTCTTACTTTTTGGACTTGATTCAGCTGTTTAGAACTCTGGAAATACAGTCTGATGATTTGATAATTTGTTGTGAGCAGAATTAATCCCTTTTCATAAGAATTTACTTTCCTTTTTGCCCTTGCCATACAGTCATGGAATGCTTTTGGAGGGTCCATCGAGCAGCTTCCTTCGGCTCAATCTAACCAAAACCAGACGCAGCTACTTCCACAGAACTCGGCATCGCATGCTGACCAGCTTTGTGGTTTTGAAATAACCCAGGTACACTTTATATGTTCATGTTCATGCTTAGTTAGTAACATTAATATTTACTTCTGAATTCTTGCAATGCTCGGTGCTCAGAAAAGAAATATCTACTTTCTATATGCAGGGATCACGTTGTATTCCTCAAATATCTGCATCCTCCCCTGGACCTCCAGGTGATGCTATGACTCCAAGCATCTTTGTGGGGTCATTGCAGATGACGCCAGTTCTCCCTCAAATGGTTTGTGCACTTTTGACTTCCGTTTTACGTCCGTATAGAATGCTACTATCCTTTGTAGTTTGTGGAATATCGTGTCCAGATGTTGATTTGTCAATGTCTTGTCTTCCACAGGGGAATACCCTATCACAAGTCGGTGCCACTAGCTACAAATCTACAAACCCGTTTGATATCCCATATGATTCTGATTTAGAGCATAGTAACATGGTATGTTTTTGTCACTTGTATGCAATCAAACTGGGTCATTTTGCATCTCATGTGTTATCTTAAGACGGGTAGGGTTTGTGTCTGTCATGTTTATTCTGGGACAATAATGCACCTGGCTTGTGTTTGGTTCGCGAAATGGAACATAAGAATTTTTTTTATTACATTTCACGAATGACGAACCAGACAAGCAATTGATGGAAAGTTATTTTCCCTTTGATTATCCCTCCACCTACGTCTTCATTCAACAGTTCTTGGACATGAGCAGCCTCCACGCTGCATTACCGCATGCCGAGCTATCGTCCACCTTACTTGGTGTTACTTCATCGTGGTATGCACAGAATCCAATGGAAACTTTTGTTCCAGCTGCTCCACAAGGTATGCTTAGGGATGAGTCGTTGTGAGTAGACAGATTTTAGCACATTCTTCAGGCAGATTTTAGAACAATAAGAAAACATGTGATTATGTAATTAATGTAGTAGACTATTACAGTGCTTAACTTTGCCTGATATTTTGTGGCATACTTTGCAGTTAGCATGACGTTTATCTCAGGCCAAGTAACGAATCCTCAGATTCCGTGAGTAAAATCATAGTCTAGATAGCAAACAGTGCTTATTTCTGCCGAACATTGTGTTTCCAGAAAAAAAATTGTCCATGACCTCATCTCATATTGTATTGAAATCTGTTACGTCTCCAGGAACATTCCGGCTCAGGGTCATGTTGCTTCCGTAGGAGGCAATCCCTTCGCATGAATATTCCAAGTTTGCAGAATGCTGTGCTGCCTGTCCTTGTCATTTTGTAGTGTACCCTGCGCTTTTCCACTGCTTCAGTCAGTTTGATCATCCTGTTACTTTTCTCAATTTTTGTAAATGAGCCAGACATCGTGTAGAGTTGTTGTCATCAGCCTTGAGTGTAGGCGGTTTCTTTCAAGACGGAAGCCAGACTTGTCAATTGCTTGTTGGAAATTCATTGTGTTCTCTGGCTTTGTATCCAAATAAATGGTTATGCTGGGATTGATTACTTGTAACTCTATGTTCATGAATCCAGTGAGCATGGCGATGCCTGGGCAACAAACGCCATATGTATCCAATAAGCCATGGCTACCAACACCGTCTACAATGCAGGGTTCATGGCGAGTCAAAATGTACTAAAACATCACCAATTTAGTGGCGGCTCCATCAACAATCTCATCAGGAAGTAAAACATGACATGATATGGGGAGCGCCGGGAGAGCTCAGCGGCATGCGTACAGCAAAAGGAGCGTTCAATGCGCCGTCGTGAGATCATACATCGCTGCCCTGCCAAATATGAAATCCTCGAGCCCAAGCCGGATGCCCCGACCAGAGTCCTCCGAAACTGGATCTCCAAAGCATCTCAACCAAGGGAGACATTCCCTGGATCTCCACATCTCTAATCAGATGGCTCAAAAAATTCTCCTCGGAAGAGGACCCTCCCTCACTGGACGAGGTCTCCTCATGATTGTCCCTTGGATCATTCACCCGGTGATGTCTCCGCCGGATCGATCATGTCCCTGTCCCTGTCCCTGTTTACTACATTCTCCCAACTCACAGACGACGATAATCCCTGAACACACCAAGTAACCCTGCCAGAACAAGATCGGGACCCCTTTAGAGAAAACGGCAGAGGACCCCGACGAAGGTTAAGTTAAGAAAGATCCCCGAAGTGATGGTGTCGATGGGGACGGAGAAGGGATGGATGACAGATCCTCTGCCCTCCAGCGTCCCTTCAACCTTTCCTCCTCTTGTTATTTTTGGTAGGTTTTCGTCCTCTTGTTACACTCCGCCTTCCCCGATAAAAACATTATTCATTCGTGATCAAGCCATCAAAATTTAAAACTAACAAATTTTAGATTATTCTCGTTTTTCAATTTTTCTTTTACGTGAAAATAAATGATTAAGATTTTGCCTAATTTAATTAAAGAATAAAATTAATAAAAAAAATCATATAACAAATAAAGCTAATACAAATTCATCCAATAAAAAATTTTTGCCCGAAAAAACTATGTATAAGATTGAAAGCGGACATTTATTCCAATTAGAGAATTTTAAGGTAACGAAAATTAGAAGGGTGGGTCGTGAGAGGCTCATTGGATGACATTTTTTATTTTAAGGCAAAAACTTCAAGTGTGAAGAGAATAATAACAATGAGGGTCACTTCACCTTTGGCCATCATTCGAATTTCATAAGTTAATAATTCCCCTGGTGAAGCAGAATGGAATCCACGAGCTTGATTTAAAAGATGAAAAAAAAAAAATTAAAGGAAAGAGAATAAATCAGTGTGTATTCCCCCTGCCTGACAACGAGGAAGAAGCAGAATATTACGTCAAATGTATTTATTCCATTCATGTTCTTCCCTTACAGCACTGACAAGTCCACGACAGACACTGTGGCTGTGGTTTGTGTCCCCTCCCCTCCCTCTAGATCGATACTAATGGAATCCCCCCCCCCCCCCCCCCCCAACTTTTTCTCTTTCGCCAAGAGTATTCGGGTGACGACCCCCCCGAGAGTCTGTTGGCAAATGGCCTCCACTACGCCACCATGGCGGCCGCATCAGATGCTCCTCCAATGGCGATGATGCGAATCCTCTTTCCGCCCTGCTATAAGAATGACCACCCTTCCACTTCATTCATTCATACTCGGGACGCCTGCCTCAGACAAAAACCGGCTTATGGTTGTGCGAGGTTCGGTGATGATGGTGGATGCCGAAAACAAGGAGAAGAAAGCTCTGTGGATGGCTGCCGTGGGAGGCCTCCCTCGTGGTGGCTGCGATTCCTGCCTGGAAGAGAACAGCAGAGCGTATAGTTGTTGCGATGCGTCCGGCCTAGGCCCCTGCCCTGACCCGGCAAAGATCAAGGCCCTTGACGAGCCCTGTGCTGGAGCAAACAGCTCCTTTATCCATGCCGTCATCAACATGGTCGGTATGCTCATTGGTCTTGGGCAGCTGTCCACACCCTTCGCCCTTGAGAACGGTGGTTGGGCTTCGTCCTTCCTGCTTGTTTCGCTCGGGATAATCGGTGCCTACACGTCTCACCTTCTCGGGAGGTGCCTCGACAAGAACCCCAAGTTGAGGAGCTACACTGACATCGGGGATGCTGCGTATGGCTGTCGGGGCAGAGTGATTGCGGCCACGTTCATCTACCTGGAGATCTTCATGGCGCTCGTGTCCTACACCATATCCCTCCACGACAACCTCGCCATTGTCTTCGCAGGGACTCGAATAGTGGCCCCATGGCCTAACCTGTCTACTTCCCAGCTGCTGACCATGATAGCCGTCCTGGTGGCACTCCCGAGCCTCTGGATACGGGATCTCTCTTCTATATCTTTCCTGTCGTCCGGAGGAATCCTCATGTCTATCCTCATCTTTGTCTCCGTGGCCTTGACTGCAATCTTCGGAGGAGTTCGGTCCGACCACCACATCCCTGCACTTCGTCTCCGCAACATTCCCGCGATATCTGGCCTATACATCTTTAGTTATGCTGGGCACATAGTCTTCCCAAACCTGCAGAAATCCATGAAGGATCCTTCCAATTTCACCAAGGTAGGTTTCGAGAATAGCTCGAGTGCATTTGGATGCGTTACTGCAAGCATTGACTGTGATCCGCTTCCGTTCTAACCCGTGATGTCTGTAATGGCAGGTAACAATCGTGAGCTTTACACTGGTGACGGCTCTGTACACGGCCCTAGCCTTCATGGGTGCGAAGATGTTCGGCGCCGGAGTGAGCTCCCAGATCACCCTCAGCCTGCCGCAGAACCTCGTCTACACAAAGATAGCACTGTGGGCAACCGTCCTGACCCCATTGACTAAGTACGCGCTGGAGTTCGCACCCTTTGCAATCCAGCTCGAGCACAACCTCCCGGGGTACATGAGCTCGCGGATGAAGATGATCACGAGAGGGGGAATAGGATCTATCCTCCTCCTGATCATCTTGACACTCGCACTCTCTGTCCCATATTTTGAGTACGTGCTCGGCCTCACCGGATCCCTCGTCAGCATCTGCATATTAGTCATACTTCCCTGCTCATTCTACACCAAGATATGCTGGCCCAACGTCTCGAAGCCCGTCTTGGTGCTCAACCTCGTGCTCATTGTATTAGGAGCCGTGCTAGGAGTCGCGGGCACGATCTCATCCGGGGAGTCGCTCTTCAGAAGCCTGCAGGGCAGTATCCCTCCCCACCATCACGCGACTTAACATTGCGGATCCAAATTAACACGCAACTCTTCAGTAGCAAAGCATGGCTGTAGCATCACTCGATCTTACCAACCGTCGAATTTTGATCAATTCGTCGGACGAACATAGCCAACTGCACTCCATACCCTTCTTTAAGGGTTAATAATACATATTAAATATTGAAAGTTTTCGTATTATTTAAAGCACCACGTCTCAAAATGTAATTTCCAAAAGTAAAGCCTATATCTAAATTATTATTAGGTAAAATGATCAAATATATCATGAAGTTTAACATTCCGATTTAATTCAATATTTAAAAAATATCACCTTACATTTTATCATGTCATTCGTTAGTCGTACCTGCTAATGGAGGACCATGTGACGGCGCTGACATGGCAACTAATGTCATCAGCGCCACGTTTATTTACCATGTCAATCAACATAGCAACTAATGAAAGCTCCAACCACGCTTATTTTTTATGACTTAAAATTTATATTATTTCAGATATTAATATACATAAAATATGTTTGTTAAAGTTTTGTTAATTTTTCTTCTTTTAAAGTATAAGGATGGTCTAACTCAGTACATTCTTGAAGCATATTACAATCTTGAAACCATTTGAATATTGAAATAAGTAATAATAATGATAATATTATTATAAAATATATATCTAATAATAAAAAAATAAATCATATAAAAGATTTAAAATGAAGCATCCTTTAAAAGTAAGGTTTTATTTATCTCAATTATTGGTTGTAAGAGTTCACTCAGTCCACTCCTCCTAAACTGACCACAGCAGACACAATCATCATCATCTTCTTCTTCTTCTTCTTCTTTTTCTTCTTCATCTTACTTTGGCTTTCATGGGAAGGCGGCCTTGTTGCGATCAGCCAGGGATCAAGAAAGGTCCGTGGATGCCGGAGGAGGACATCATCCTCCTTTCTTACGTCCAGCAACACGGTCCCCGCAACTGGAGATCCGTTCCGACCAACACAGGTTGTCATTTCCACCGTGCATATATAGCATAGACCGTTTTGTCGTTTCAGATTTCCTCTTCGTTGGACTCATCCGCTGCAGATGTTTTTCCTAGGGTTGTTGAGGTGCAGTAAGAGTTGACGGCTGAGGTGGACAAACTACTTGAGGCCCGGGATCAAGCGAGGAAACTTCACTCCCCATGAAGAAGGACTGATAATTCATCTCCAGGCCTTGTTGGGGAACAAGTAAACTATTCGATCTATTGAAATTTTTTGTTTCTTCATTTGAGAACCAAAAAAAACGAGGAGAGGCGAAAAATTCCATATTGTGTTGATTTGTTTTCCGCGCTTTTGGTGAGAAGATGGGCAGCCATAGCTTCGTGCCTTCCGAAGAGGACAGACAACGACATAAAGAACTACTGGAACACACACTTGAAGAAGAAGCTAAAGAAGTCGCTGCCGGGGGCCACGACGGTGGCAGAGAGAGCCAAAGAACCGGGCTTGAGCATAGAAGCCTCCCAAGGATGCTTGAACGACGACGAAAACAAGGACAACGATCGGAAATTGCTCCCTACTGCAAGAAGAACGAGCCCTCCTGCTTCCTCCTCTGTGGCTTCAAACTATGGGAATAAGCTCGCGCGTTCCACCTCAGCAACTTACACGTCGAGTGCAAAGAACATCTCTAAGCTTCTCGAGGGTTGGATGAGGTGCCCCCCTAAACCTAACCTTAACAGTAGTGGGGGTAACTCACAAGGGCCGACGAAGGATGAGGAGTGCAACAAGGGGGATGATCTGATGGGCCAAGAAGAGTTGGAGTCAATGATGAAGCTCAAGGACGCGAAAGACGTCCCGCGCGACGGCAATCGAAAGGGGATGGCAAAGTGCATCGAAGATAACGAGTCCAAGTCCGCCATAGGCAAGGAGCAGAAGGCGAAGGGCGAGCAGCCGCCGCTGAGTTTCCTCGAGAAATGGCTGTTGGATGAGGAGGAGATGATGAAACTACCTTCAATTATCTGATGATTGATGTTACATTGTTAATGGTTAACAGCCACAACTTACTCGTACTGTTGTTTGGTGATCACGAAAACATGGATAGCACTTGGTCATAAGAAATTTCCGTGTAAAACGGTGAGATCATCCACGTAACACAGACTCCATGCCAAATCTTGGTAATGATCTTAGTTGTATTCAATCATGGGCCAAAGATGATCGGCGTTAGTGGACCCGAGAACATCCACTGTGGAAGGGGAGGGGTCAACATCAAAAGATAGCAGTTGGGGGGGTGTCGGCCGCATCGTTCTCTCTCCAAGCCCTTTCTCTTTGGCATCCTAGAAATGAGGTTATTAAATAACAACCAACCCAAAATTAGGTCCTATAGCCTTAAATTTATTGGGGCAAATGCCAATAACTCTACCCCCCTTCCTGTCTCAACATTATTTGGGTCAAATAATGGATGTTTTTAGACCTCCCCCGAAATTATTGACAAAACTTTTAGATATTATTCAATCTTATATTCAAAATTGAAAGAAAGAAACCCACCTTTATTTGGCTTCTGTCTTAATCCTTTACAAGAAAGACGAGAAAAGATTAATCTCACCTCCTTAATTTAGCACGTAATTCGTTCCTGGTGTTGTAAACAAATGATTTTTGGGCCGGACTCCTTGACCAATTGGGCCTTGGGCCATATCATGGGCCCATCCGACGGGCTTATTACAACACCACAGCCCTGCCGGGACTGCAAGTTATGAAAATAACGGCTCTGGATGATTTCAAGAGAATGAACAAGAACCACCCTCCAAAACTTTTTTCCTGTTTGTTTAATGGGAAATTTTCCGCCCCACCTAAATTTCGACAGCATCTCCTCAAAAAAACGTGATGCATCCGCTGACAAACCAATCGAGGAAGAACCAATGACAGCAAAAATCCTCCTCTTACCAGAAGTTGCTAGGGGAAGGAATCCGCCCCGTCACTGCCTTCTCCTGCCGGTTGCCGAATCGCGAGAACCGTCTCGCCCGGTTTATCTTCAACCGGACAGGAGGTACCTTACGAGCAACCGCCTGCCAAGTCATCTGCACGGCATCCCCCTCCTTGGAAGGGTACTGGTACTCGTAAAACCTCTCTATCTCTTTCAGTCTATGCCACTTTCGGGTCCATTCGTCCCTGGTGATGTTCCTGATGAGATTCACTACAAACTTCTCCTTCAGGGCATCTGAGGTGCGGATGAAGACGGAGAATTCAGAGTAGTCCAACATGTCCTCGAAGGGTAGCTCGATGTCGTCGCTGATGATGACCGGGACACAGTGGCTGACTATGGCATCGAACAAGCGGTTCGAAGAGGGGGTATCGCCGGCTATGTTGAGGCAGAACTTGGAAGAGCGCATTCCTCTTGTGGCTTGCCTTATCCCATCATTCTGGACACTACCAAAGGCGAAATGTACGTGCTTTTCGTCCTTCAGCAGATAATAAAGCTCATGCCGTACAAGACCACCCTGTATATGACAATGACAATTACAAGCATTCCATAAGAACAATTTTGTTATAACCTCAAACAAGATATGGAAGTTCGAAATCCAGAGGCATCAGCATCAGCCAGGATTATGGAGAGGCAAGGAAGTCGTACACAACACAGATAAGCCAAAATGAGTAATGCATGTAGAAAAATGGTACCCAAGAATTCGAAAAGATCTAGGCATTTCTTTTGTAGAAGACAGAATCAGGCAAAATTGAAACGTGATTGAAAGGAAGAAGACATACATCTTTCCTGTATATGGCACCTTGAAAGTATAACAAAGTTGGGCGGTCATTGAACCCCGATAAATCATTGTCGAAATTTTGAACGACATGCTTATAAGGTGCAATGATGTCCTTGTTGATATTCGCAATGTTTGGAGGGTATCTCCCAAAATCCGCCAGTATAAACATAGATGTCCACAATTTTGTCCTGGCATCGACCATACTATTCGGATGGTGAGCCAAAATTACGTGGTCTCTCCCATTCGACCTAGTCCACTCCCTTTGAGATGTCAGGTAACAAACCAATTTATCTTGCAACAACTTATTCTTACTTGACTTCTCTGGAGGTTCGACCTTCGAGTAACGGTTGTAACTCAATGAAGAGAAAAACGGGACAAAAATAATGTCAGCCTCAGACGAATTATGCACTCTAACCGCACTACGACCATCTACAGAAGGAGCAAACTCTGAATAAAGAAGATCCAGTGTCATCCAGTATTCTATACTATGCTGCATATTAAGCCCGCCAGCATATCCAGGAATATGACTCCGGATATCCGGCCAGATCTCTCCGCTTTTAGGTGACCATCCTAACAGCCCGAAATGGTACTCCGGTGGTAAGTCATACATGTAAACCCTGAGGACACAAGCCCTGTTAGCATCCTCACACTCAGCACCCCCTGTATTCAGCCTCCGATCCCCCTCCTCTGCACTATCCACAGATACTCCCTGATCCCAACTTGAGATTTCCACTTCCTTTGAACCCTGATCAGAGCCCTTGCTCTCAACCGTGAAGAATAGCCTCGAAGAGGGTATCAGGGAATAGTCCAGGAAGCTTGGCCGACCAGTCGACCGCAGCACGAAGAACCACGACAACACGAAAAGCGTCAAAGTAACCGCAAACAGGCAGAAGAACGACCCCCTAGAAATCAGCCCGACGGACGAGGCATTCCTCTCATTAGCCATAACTACAAATCCAGAGCAAAGAACCCTCTCGATTCCCAACCCACCATCTCACAGCGCTCGACCGAGAGAAAACCTAAAAGAATCCAACAATACCAACTGGACAAGACTCCCAAGACCCGATTATTTCCCGCTCCCACGTAGAAAAAGATTCTACCTTTCCTCCTCCCTGCTCTTCATCCGAGAAAGAAAAGCCTAATAAACCTAAAACGGGACAACCCCAGATGAGAAATCAAGGGAGGAGAACAAAGAACTTGGTCTGAAAATCCAAGAAACCCAGAGAAAATGCTACTTGGGGTTGGTGAAAAAGCAACGGTCGGCTCGGCGTACAGTTAAAGAAAGGTTAATAGTGGCGGTTGTCTGGGTCAGGCCGGAAGGTTGGCAGGCATGGAATGGGGATGGGGAAGGTGAAAGAAGCGAGGGAATAGGTAGGTTAAACGTGAGAAGCGGTCTCCTCCTGGCATTCTGTCTTCTCCCTCCTTTTCTCTAACTCTTTCTTTTTTTTTTAATTAATTAATTTATTTTTCAGAAGGGATGGAATGGAGGAGAGGTGGCGGAAGTGTGTCCTTGAGAATGTTCCATCAGCTTTTTCTGAACCTCATGTCGAGTTCGTGCGTGGTAGAATTGGGCTCCAGATCTCATTGCAGGACACCCGGAAGAGGTTCAAAGTAAAGGCTATGCAGAAAATGAAGGAGTTTTGATGGGGGGGCTATTCTCGGAGTGGATTTACTTAGCGTTAGCCTAAACGGCCCCACCGGTGAAATGGGAACCAGGTACATCCTTAGTCCGTCCCTTTGATAATCCCTTCTTACAGAACCTCTAACCTCAGTGCCTGTGTCAATCAAACTGGCTGCGATTGATCCACGTTAACTCTCTAGGGCTCCGATGCTCAGGAAAGCTTTACATCCATCTATGGCAATCCGAGAAGAAACTTTTACGATATCAGCATTCGATACTCAAAGGATGCATATCCCAATTATAGTAACAACGAGGTAGTTCAAAAAAGAATCTTTATTAAAATCACAGAATGAACCAAGTAAACCGAGTATGAGCAGGATCATGTATAGAGTTGACAATACTTGATCAGATGCGAAATTTTGAAAGTTGTAATTTAAACTACACCAAGGCAAGCCAATCTGAAGGAAGAAGATGAAAAGGGAAAATCTCATATTGAGTTAATCAGAACTGGAACTGCATTTCGGGCATGTATCCAAGGGATTCGAGATGAGCTGCCATGGCCTTGTTCATCGGAGGAGGACCACACCTCAGGATCTGGAGGCAGGTCATTCCAAAAAACTTGTAATTAATCCAACAGAACCGATATTTGACCGTAATCTTTCTGATTTGAAGGACATTTCAATGCATACCTGGATTCCTGGTCCAGGGGCTGGGCAGTGAGTCTGGATCATGTCCTTTGACACAAATCCGACACCACCATTCCAAACCTCAGGAGGCTTAGCACAAGAAACCACTTCAAGTTAGAACGATAAAAAGCTTCATCACTTGAAAAATACCGTAGCCAAAATATAGGCAAAAGTTGGCAAAACATTGTCAGCTAACCTGATTCAAAACATAGTAAACTTTGAAACGATCAGGATAACAAGCTGCCAAGTCCTCCAATTCTTCCTGCCGCATAGTATTATTAGGTACAACCAACCAATTACGAAGAAGGATTACTTCAAATTTTTCATACTTTCTAGTTCTACAATATCACAAACATTGAAAATAGAACAGAAATAGATTGTCTTACCTTCAAAAGAATATCTTCCTGCGTGACATTGGCATAAATGAGGTGGACATTCGTTTTGTCTTTTGGATTCTCCAATATTGCCCGGGCAACCTGGGATTATAGAGAATAATGAGCTAAAATGTTATAATGGAATGGCTCCATATTTGGCAGCTCCATAACAGTACTACAATAAAGAAAGATCACCTGGAACATTGGCGTGATGCCAGAGCCACCAGCAAGCATTCCGAAAGCTCTAACTTGGCCTGGTTGGTACCTAAAACGGCCCTGCAAATGAAAGATGGGGTGATGGAGAAGACAAAAATGACAGAATGCATTAGATCGTAACACTAAGTACTGCCAGCCATTTTCAAGCTACTGGAAAACTAGAAGATACTGAAGGAGAATTACTTATTGTTATGTTGATTAACATGTATGAATAAAATAAGATCAGAGAAGAAACTTGCATGTATAATGATGATTTTCACTGACCACTAGGAACGATTAATAACTAAACTGGAAAATATAGCGACATATAGTAAAGTAGTACTTAATATCGAGCAAGAAAACTGCACATTTCAGGTCAAGATTCACGTGAATGCAGTAGGTTTCTCGATGACCTATATAACACACAAAATCAAAATGCACAGGCAAACAACTAAAATATTGCAGATTCAAAACGAGATTCCCATTACAAATGGAAAAGCGCAACTTTTTCTCAGGCAATAGAGTACCTTTGGGCCCTTTACAGCGAGGTAGTCACCCACACGCAATTCACGGAAATGGTGAGACATCCTTCCTTGGGGATACATCTACATAAGGACAATGACAATCTGATGTTAGGCTTAGAATGGTGATAAAAAAATAGATAACCTACAACTACATAAAATTATCTAGAAAAAAAGGCACCTTTATAACAAGCTCAAAGTAGCCAATATCCGAGTCTAATGTGGTTGGGGTGTATGGCTTTATGACCTCTTCCCCTTGGGCATCCTTACCCCTGTCAAGATGAGATGCTGGCTCAGGAAGCAGACTTATGGTGAACTATCTCAAATGCCAACATGCATATTACTAGTTGACACCTTGAAAAGATAATAGCCTGGGGAAAGGACTTCACGAACAATTCATCGAAAAATGGACACGACAATAATTTCTACCAGGACACGTGCCAATCATCCATTCGTCTCACATGAAATTGGTGCCACACTAGTAGTTTAGCATATACGTTCTGAGCAAACACGATGAGGATGCCAGTCTGACACTTCGTATGATTGGTAGCAAACAGGGGAGACGAAAAGGTTACTAACTTGCAACTTATGTGTTGTCCAATTGGAAGGCCCAGCACTGAAGCCGGAGTAGGTAGCTCAAACGTGAACTTTGCCACATTGTGGCTTAGCTGGGTGCGCTTGACTAGCTTAAAGTTCCTGAAGTTTTCTGGATCCAAGCATCCTGCATTAGCACAGAGAAGCATGGGTAATCATCAAACTCATGCATTGTCGAGACTCCACAACATCAGACCAAACCCAACATGCCCAACATTCGGTCCTCAAACTAAATATAACAAAATTCCCCCAAAACACCCACAATCTCAGTCCCTGCGCCATGCAACGCCGCGGCATCCAGGTTCTTCTAATGCCAACCACACAACAGCAACTGGGAAGAAAACAAAATCAAGCAAGAGAACGGCCCAACAATGACGACATCAACCGGGAATCCGCAAAGAATCGTATACGAGAGCATCCTTCGAAAAACACTCGATCCCATCACTGAAGTTTATTGCATGAAAGAAAAAATGGACCTTTGGACTTGTTGAAGGACTTGAGGAAGGCGAGGGCAGCTGCCACTGCAAGGAGGGCAATCACGACTCCCGCGAGAATCTGGAAATCCTGGGACTGCAATAACTCCATCTCAAACCCCCACCCCCACTCCCCAAAAGCAGACCCAGAGAGAGGCCCAGTCGATTAGATAACCTCGCTGATGCTAGGTACGGGGGAGCTGTTGGATATCACGGCGAGATGAAGGAAGAAAGCTGATTAGGTGAGGAAGTGAACCCCGAGGATGCTGGGAATTGAAACTCCCACCCCCCACCACCAAACAAGGACAAGACGAGGACAACCTTGGAACCCCCTAATCCCACCAACCCTTCCCCAATCACCAATGGGAGCTGATAGCAAGGAAAATTATTATTTTATTACAAGTAGCAAGGGCCATAGTTGGAGGTAAGTTATTCACGTCAAAGGAAAGTGGATTCAGAAAATACTGGGGTCGGCCGGTGGATTCCTGTGGGCAATTCCTACTTGTATTGTATCCATATTCATTCATGTAAGTATTACGAGGCGAATGAGTTTTTTTTTTATTAACATGCCAAACATTTTGTTAATATGTATAGAATAATAAACTTTGAAATGTATTTACAAAGTTGTTACTACATGTTATATGGGTACGGGGCGGTAGCTGCCGCGCAACGCATGTGGTTTAGGCGTGAAAACGGACGAGCCACTCGCGGGCGTGCTACTTTGATTCAAATTCGACATAATTAATAATAATATCTAATTAATAAAAATAAATATTGATGGTCATGTCATTGACCATCTTTTGGGTTTCAAGCTATGTTTATTTTTGAGTCGATAATGTTCTCTGCTTTCGATATTGTCAAATCAAGTTCGAATTTATCGAGCTGAATTGAAGGTATATTTATTTTCGAACGGAGTTTATCTCGATATATATTCGAGGCTTTCGAGCTGAGCTCGAACTCTCTTGAATTAATCAAACCGAATTCGAATTCGACTTTTTTATGGCTCGATCGAGTTCTGTATTTATATTATTGGGCCGGGTTTGAGTTTGAGGAGTGTTCGTTATGGTCTCAGTCCATTTTCAACGAAAGAGGCTACAATCACATTCATGAGAGATTAAGTCGATTTTTTCATTTTACGAAATTTTTTTCATACATTTTTACGAAATAGTAACTCCCTCCTATTCTTTTACGAAAAATTTTCGTAATAGGCCTAGAGGCTTTGTAAAAATATACGGGCTTTTACGAAATTTTGAAATAGGCTTTGTAAAATGGTACAAATGCAAACATTATAATTTCGTAAAATATAAAATTTTTTAGTTTTACGAAAAATTTTCGTTACAAAATTATTACTATCAACGCTTGTAGATTTTTACGAACCCATTTCAAAATTTCGGAAAAGCCCATATATTTTTATGAAGTTTTTAGAAGCCTCTAGGCTCATTACGAAAATCTTTCGTAAAAAAATGGAGGGAGTTATTGTTCCTTATGAACGGTTAATAAATAGAGCCAGCGGTTCGTAAATATATAGTAATTTATGAAAAAATTTCCTAAAAATGTACGAAAATTTTTCATAAATTTTCAGATTTTCATAATTTCTCTGCTTTGGAGTCCGATTCGAAAATTTCGAAAATTTAAGAAAATATTTTGTACATTTTTACAAAAAAAATTTTGTAAATGAACCCAATCACTGTTTATTAACTAATATCTTTTTGTAATTTACGAAAATATAATTATTTTAGTTTGTATATTTTTAAGAAGCCCATTATAAATTTTTGAAAAGCCCGTATATTTTTATGAACCCATTACGAAAATGTTTCCGTAAAATTAATAAAATTCATATTTTATGAAATTGTTACGGTTTGAGTTTGTAAATTTCTACAAAGTTTATTTCAAAATTTAGAAAATTTAGCATATTTTTACGAAGTCTCAAGATTCATTACGAAAATCTTTTGTAAGAAAAGGAGGGAGTTACTGTTTCATAAAAATGTACGAAAATACTTCGTAAAATGCAAAAAAACAACTAAATCTCCGCGATGGTTGGGATTTTAGCCGCTTCCATTTTCAACCCTACGTGTGGTTATGGTTTAGATTTTCTTTGTGTAATATTCGGGTGGGATTTTAGCCGCTTCCATTTTCAACCCTACATGTGGTTATGGTTTAGATTTTCTGTGTAATAATATTCGGGTGGGTAAAACGACGCCGGACTTAGTTGGGCCCTTGGTAGATATAGATGGGCCAACCTAGGGTTTGCGCAGAGTGAGCCCATATAATCATCTGGACCCACCCGTCTAAATAACACGCGTCCCCTCCATTATTTTTCCATATATTTTCTCTTTGTCCGTTTTCCATCCGTCACAATTATTACGACGTCCAAAGTCGAACAAATTTTGGAAAAAGGGATCGGTCGGTCGGTCCGTAGATACACGATCGTGACAACAAGAAACATAAGCAGAGACCCCTTTTTAAAAATGAAATTCCTCCCTCCCCTACTCAAAGTTACAATCACTCGCCACCTTTTGGACTTGAAAAAGAAGATGTCGCTACTTTTGTTGTCGCCGACTACGCATCGCAAACTCACGTGCCAATTTATGTTATTCAAAGAAATCGGCGCCTAGTTGTCTCTTTGCCGCCGCCCCCGAGGCGCATTTAAATAAAAAAAAAAGGAAAAAAAAGAGAATGATATAAAACAAAGACCGTCGCCCGTCGTACTTTATATAATTTTCACTAATACACGAACAATCGCATACTTCGCTTGCTGTTGCGTAGGTTGCCATTATTAAAATATAAACGGTTTGACAGACAGTTTTGGTTCTATTAGGGCTTTTGATAACATTAATAAAAAGCTTTTCGTTAGCCACCCCCAAAGTCATATTTAATTAATTAGTCATGATAACCATTGGTACAGGTGTAGTCGAGAGTGGTCAGTGCTGAGTTTTGGGCTAAGGCATTACGGCTTTGGCAGTTAAGAACTGTCTTCGCTATGTTGTTGCGCGTAGGATTCTCATTTTTGTCCGAATGGCTTGCTTTAGTAGGGTTAATGTCTTTATTTTGCTCATTATTTATCATTTGTTTTTTTTAAAGAAAATAAATTATTACTTTTTTTAACATTTTTAGGGAATAATTCAGCCGACAAGGGGGTTTGGGAGTTTGAAACATTTCTCTCCCTCCCAGCGTTGTCAGAAACACAAAATCAAATGAAAGTTAAAAAAGGGTTTGATATACAGCGAACTCAGTTCCATATTGGACAGATAAATGAGTTCGGTTTAGTATATATAGTATAACGGGCTATTCTCTTCGTAATTAATTGGTTTTAAAGTAGAATTTCACTAAACTTGTATGTTGAACTTTGTATGTGAGCTGATCCGATATTCTAACAGGGTATCAGAGCTTAGTTAAGTCTTTTATTTTATTATCGTGATTCTTCTTATTTAATCGGGCATTAGAGTAATTAATTATATTAAACATAGATTCTATAAAAAAAATCAGACACTTAACTCGTAGCCCGAGAAGGAATTAAACTATGGTAAAATTTCGGGAGTGGGTTTGGGTGGAATTCTTAGGATACAATCTATTGGTAGGTTTCAAAGTCAATAAAAGGAGTGGGAGCAGGTAATATTTATTCTTATTCCCCTCTGTGCTGCTCATCGTGGCACGTAAACTTATATGCCAAGGTAAGCGAGAACTACGTTGGTTAAATAAAATTTTCAAAAACATTTTTAAAAAACTAAGGAAAAATTATTAGCTCAATCTTCTATCAATTCGGTCACTATGCATTAACTTTAGCCTCGAGTCTTCGCGAGCCTAAATGAAGGAAAAATCTCGCCTGATTAACTAACTTTGAAAAGAAAAAGCAGAACTTACTAATCTATCGATACGACCATAATTTATCACGAGTTAGTGATGACTAACTTTATTGATCAAGTTGAGCCCGTAATTTACTAATCCGAATCGTTTGAAATTAGTCACGACACGAACAAGCTTTTTCAAATGAACAAACTAAGTATATTACAGGAACCAGTAATTTCCTACCCGTAAAATGAAATTCACGATGCCCCTAGAAGAGCCCCACGTCTGTCGAGGACCACGGCAAAGTTTTTGCGGTAAGCCGAACGAACTCCCGGGGTTCGAGCTGACGACCATGGGGCGAAGGTACATTCAGTTCAAACTTGATGATGTTGTCGTGTCTATTTGTTTCCTCGCACGCGAGAGGACCTTCTGATTTGGTTTTGATACACAGATTCGTCACCAGAAAATTCCTAATCCCAACTACCTGGGGGCATCATCGGGTTTGGTTGGGGATGATCTTCGCGGAAACCAGCGGCGGCACCGGCCTCGCACCCACAGCTGGCCACGTCTTGTTCACTCAGGAACCTAGTAATCGTTAGTTTTCATCACATACATAATTAAACGGACCGTTGAACTAATCTTTTAGCCATGTATTCGAGGTTTCTTCACTAGCTCGCTCGTATTCTAACCAAAACCTCAACAGAGAAAATAAACGCATGCTGATAATACGACAAGATTCTTCCCTCCTCCTTGTCTACCCGATTAGAAAAGGAAAAACAATATATTCGTCGTCATGCATGGATGGCTCCAAAACTTCTGTTCGAGTCATAGCGATGTGATATCGTCATGTTAAATATTTTAACCTCCCCCCAACCTTTCTTTTATTATTCTTTTTTGACCCCCTTTTCAAGATTAGGGAGGAAAAAGCGGTTCAAATATAGCCAAGAGGAGTGCCCTTTTTCTCCCTCCTATTCCTAACCTTCTTTCCTGGGTGGATGAGTTGCTTTTAGTCAAAAGGGGTGAAGAATAAAGAAAAAGCCGGAGAGGGCGGCCAGTTTGAGATTATAAAGGCAGGAAAGAAAAGGGAGGCTTTCGTTTCGTTATTAAAGAACAACATTCGTACTAGACAAGCCAAAAAATAAATTCTCCCCCAATTTAAAGTTAATTATCTAGTCAAAATAATAATAAAAAAAGCACGCACATGTTGTGATGATGTGAAACAATTAAATTTTTTTTTTTTTAAAGACCAAACGGATCTCTTCTCTTCGACTCTGCAGTTCATTGGGGGGGGGGGGGGGTTTCATGAACCACCCCACGTGCAAAAGACCCGCCCGCACGTGCTCCCTTGTCCGTACGCTTTTATAAAATTGCCGGAGTGCATCAAGGGATCATAAAACAAGTTTTATATATATATAGTGTTTTTTCAAGAAGTGTTATTGTTTAAGAGAAACGAAGGAAATAAGAATAATAATAAAGAGGCATTAATTGATGAAGTAAAGAGAAAGGGGGGTGCAAAAAAGGGAAAGGGGGGGGGGGGGGGAGGAAGGGGGAGAGATCGCCTTTGTCTGATGATGCGTTACCGATGATAATGACGAAACCCAAAACTAGGAAAAAAGCAAGCTGTTGGTGGTGCTTTCGCAATAAGGAGGATAAATAAAAGGGAGAGGAGGGGAAGCGGCTAATGTGCCGTGAACGGCATCTTACGTGAGGTGTACTAATTTCGACCCCGATTTAGTACAATGTACTAACTCGGTTAGTACATTTTGAAATTACTAATGATGTACTAACACTGTAGTTAGTACAGTGTACTAAGTGGTACTGTTCTTGTACTAGTAATGATTAGTACAGTGTACTAATAGGAACTGTTCTTGTACTAGTAATGTACAAGTGTACTAGTTGGTACGAAACAGGAACAGTAATAGTTAGTACAATGTACATATGTACACTGTACTAGTGTACTAGTTGGTACGAAACAGGAACAATAATCGTTAGTACAGTGTACATATATACACTGTGCTAGTGTACTAGTTGGTACGAAACAGGAACAGTAAATATTAGTACAGTGTACATATGTACAGTGTACAAGTGTACTAGTTGGTACGAAACAGGAACAGTAATCGTTAGTACACTGTACATATGTACACTGTACTAGTGTACTAGTTGGTACGAAACATGATCAGTAACTATTAGTACAGTGTACATATGTACACTGTACTAGTGTACTAGTTGGTACGAAACAGGAACAGTAATCGTTAGTACACTGTACATATGTACACTGTACTAGTGTACTAGTTGGTACGAAACAGGAACAGTAATCGTTAGTACACTGTACATATGTACACTGTACTAGTGTACTAGTTGGTACGAAACAGGAACAGTAACTATTAGTACAGTGTACATATGTACAGTGTACTAGTGTACTAGTTGGTACGAAACAGGAACAGTAATCGTTAGTACACTGTACATATGTACACTGTACTAGTGTACTAGTTGGTACGAAACAGGAACAGTAATCGTTAGTACACTGTACATATGTACACTGTACTAGTGTACTAGTTGGTACGAAACAGGAACAGTAATCGTTAGTACACTGTACTAGTGTACTAGTTGGTACGAAACAGGAACAGTAACTATTAGTACAGTGTACATATGTACAGTGTACTAGTGTACTAGTTGGTACGAAACAGGAACAGTAAGTGTTCGTACAGTGTACATATGTACAGTGTACTAGTGTACTAGTTGGTACGAAACAAGAACAGTAACTATTAGTACAGTGTACATATGTACAGTGTACTATTGTACTAGTTGGTACGAAGCAGGAATAGAAACATGTACTAACACTGTCGATGGTACACCATTAGTAATTAGTAGTTACGGAAATTATCGGTGTGTACTAATGTAACTGGTTCATTTGGTAGTTCAATACTAATACAACCAAGCCAAAAACCGAACCTAATGTTGGGTGTGAATTTACCATTTAGGATACTACCATCCGACTTTTTTCTCGTTGTCTTCCTATCGAAGCCTCGTCACAATCTTGCAGATACAAGTCCCCGAAGTGAAGAGTTATCCAAACCTTGGAGGTGGAATCCCGTCCGCGCTTTCAGTGTCGTTGCTCCCCCGGTCGGCTGAAAGGTAAGTTGATGGGTTTTTCGGGGAAGGGAAAGCGATCGAAATGGGTTCAAAGGGATGGGTTTAGGGTCGTTAGGGTTTGACAGGTTTGGCTTATTTGATTTAGGGTTTATGTGACCCGTTTGTTGAGATGGGTAATAGGTTTGTGGTGGGGGGTTTTCCGTCGGGTTTGTCTGGCTTTTCGGTCGGGTTTGTCCGGCCCCGTTGTCCCGGGGGTTACGGGTTGGGTGTCCCGCGTCGTCACTGCTCACCGTGCCTGATTCCCTTTGCTGGTTTGGGTTTGTCTCGTCACAATCTCGCAGATACAACTCCCCGAAGTGAAGAGTTATCCAAACCTTGGAGGTGGAATCCCGTCCGCGCTTTCGGTGTCGTTGCTCCCCCTGTCGGCTGAAAGGTAAGTTGGTGGGTTTTTCGGGGGAGGGAAAGCGATCAGAATGGGTTCAACGGGATGGGTTTAGGGTCGTTAGGGTTTGACAGGTTTGGCTTCTTTGATTTAGGGTTTATGTGACCCGTTTGTTGAGATGGGTAATGGGTTTGTGGTGGGGGGTTTTCGGTCGGTTTGTCTGGCCCCCGTTGTCCCGGGGGTTACGGCTTGGGTGTCCCGCGTCGTCACTGCTCACCGTGCCTGATTCCCTTTGCTGGTTTGGGTTTGTCAGTAATGGAAGTGGATGACCTAGAGATTCGCGAGGATTTTGACAAGGAAGACTTCGGAGGCGATGCGACGCCTCCGTCAGATAGTAAACGTCCGAAGTCATCACCTCCCCAGGATAAGGTGAGGTCCCGCTCACTCTCAGTAAGCCCGGGTGTTAGAGTAGCCTTAATGTTTATTGCTAACCCCGTATGGTATTGTGTTAGGAATACATTTTCACCCGCTGCAGCCCGAAGAAGCTGTGGGCTTTGTTCAGTTCATTCGACGAACAGCGGAAGGCAGTTGTCACGGAGATGGGCTTCGAGGGGCTGCTTCACTTGGCAAGCCGGAACATGAATCACCGGGCTTTGCGACAATGCTTGAGAACGTTCGACTCGGCAAGGCGTGTCATGGTGATCGACGAGGTGGAGCACAAGTTCAGACCTGCCGATGTTGAAGCGATACTGGGAGTCCGCTGTACCGGACGCCCCGTGCCAATGAAAGGGTCTCTGGAGAATGTTCACCCCGAGCTACGCGAGCACATAAAACTCGGAAGAATTTCCATGAAGTCTGTGGAGGACAAGTTGCGCGACAGGCAGGACACGGACGAACTGTTCAAAGCGGAGTTAGTACTATTCATACTGGGATGCTACCTTTGCCCGGGCACAGCCTTTGACATCCCAAGGGGATATCTACTGGCAACGAGTGATACAGGTACAATCATAACCTTCGATTGGGCGACCCACGTGTTAGACACGTTGTGCGAAAGTGTGAGGACATTCCAGGGGAAAAGAGCGGCGCGTTACATAGGCGGTTGCGTGCACCTGCTTACTGTGAGTGAATCTGCTTCTCTGTTGAATATTGCTTTGTAATTAGTTGGAGTTTGAGTTATGTCTCGATGATCTGTATCGGTGTCGTTGCAGTTATTTTATGCGTGCAAGGTATCGAAGCCTGGATCACCGCTGTGACCGATGTAGAAGCCAGTGTCCTTCAACATCTCATCCCACTCTTGCTCGACATCGTCACTCAAATTTGAGTTGTACATGAATGAACAAATCTTTCGACGCAGCGCAGGATCGTGAACCCGACGGACAATATTCCGACTCATATGCCAAAGGCAGAGACGATGCCTTGCTGTTGGACAAGTTTCTCGCACCGCCGCGATCATCGCTCTATCTGCGTCGGTGACAACACTGATTGGTATCTTGGATCCCATCACCTCGGAATGAGTACGTAACAGCCACCTGTAATCCTCCGCCGTCTCCGATAGCATTAGTGCCGCCCCGAAGACAATAGTCTGATGATGGTGGTTCACGCCGACAAGGACGACCATCTGCATCCCATAAGAGTTTGTCTTGAATGTCGAATCGAGAGCGACGACGTCGCCGAATGTTCCGTAATCCAGCTTCGATTTCGAGTCCGACCAGTACATACGAACGATTTCGCTGGCCTCCACGGATGTCACCAATGACATGCCTTCATCACACCCCTGCCTGGACAGTAGGTAAGCATATCCTGTTTCAAACCATCCGCAATTGTCAGCCCCTTCATCCCTTAGCTTACGATTATTCAGGTCCTTAAGCAAGAAGCCGACGCGATCGTGCCCTCCAGAAGCGTAAACCAGCAGCCGCATTATTTCGCACTGCCTGAAGCCCACGCTTAACATTCTCTTCACGACAGCCATGTCCTCGTCCGTCACGGATCGACGCTCGCGCATGAAACATGACAGAGCCCCAGGTACCAACTCATGATTGTGGTTCAAATTCGCTGCCACGATGCTCCATCGGCCATTACAGTCTAGAGTGGTTCTAACTCCACATTGGCAGCCCGTCCTCGTCGACGCCCTAACCCGCGATGGCAGATTCGTCGTGGACCTACGACGCGGAAGGCCCTCGCGCGAGCAAACCCAGCTATGCATTACAGACTCCCCGTCTCGCCTACGTCTTCTGTCCCTTTTCCGAGTAGAAAATCCGTGAACTAACCCGTACATCCTAAAAAGTTCTCCCACCTCCGCTGCAGAATGGAAGGTCGACTCCATAAGCTTTTCCTCTGTCATACCCGAAATGATCATCAAAAACTCCGTCGTATCGTCGTCGGATGCCTTATCTGAGAAACCCCAAGGGTATATTGGCCGGCCACAGGATCAGGCACCTGCACGTTTTCCTGCGAATGCTGGTGAGGATAACAAGGGTTTCTGCATCAAACGCAAAACCAATCAAATAAAAAATTTACGATCAATGGCAAAACCAACCGGAACTTACTACACTACGGGGAGTTATATCACAATCAATACAGTGGGACTTACTGCACTACGGAAGCACATCTTATCCGCCCCCAGGAGTTTAAACTTTAATATTCCCCACCAACCACATCGAAAGAACATGGGGGGACGTCAACCGCTCTGATGGCATTAACTTCCCGGCTGAAAACCTTCCATATTAATCCTGGCCAGGCATTAACTTCCCGGGTGAAGACCTTCAGACCCAATCTCGCCGTGATTCGCCAACATACCAGCCGGCCATGGGGGAAATAGGGCGAAAGGAGATGATGCTGTGTGGCCGTGAAAGGAGAAGAAAAATGGATTTACTATGGAAGCCGTCGTTAGGGGCAAATTGATAATATCACTATCATGGCAGGTTCGGAACGAGGCACGGATGGAGTAAACAGTACTTGTTAGTACATTTCGCAATTACTAGTAATGTACAAACACTGTAGTTAGTACAATGTACTATCAATATCTGTTTTTCCACTAGTACACTAGTACAGTGTACATATGTACAGTGTACTAATAGTTACTGTTCCTGTTTCGTACCAACTAGTACACTGTACATATGTACACTGTACTAACGATTACTGTTCCTGTTTCGTACCAACTAGTACACTAGTACACTGTACATATGTACACTGTACTAATAGTTACTGTTCCTGTTTCGTACCAACTAGTACACTAGTACAGTGTACATATGTACAGTGTACTAACGATTACTGTTCCTGTTTCGTACCAACTAGTACACTAGTACAGTGTACATATGTACAGTGTACTAACGATTACTGTTCCTGTTTCGTACCAACTAGTACACTAGTACAGTGTACATATGTACAGTGTACTAACGATTACTGTTCCTGTTTCGTACCAACTAGTACACTAGTACACTGTACATATGTACACTGTACTAATAGTTACTGTTCCTGTTTCGTACCAACTAGTACACTAGTACAGTGTACATATGTACAGTGTACTAACGATTACTGTTCCTGTTTCGTACCAACTAGTACACTAGTACAGTGTACATATGTACAGTGTACTAACGATTACTGTTCCTGTTTCGTACCAACTAGTACACTAGTACAGTGTACATATGTACAGTGTACTAACGATTACTGTTCCTGTTTCGTACCAACTAGTACACTAGTACAGTGTACATATGTACAGTGTACTAACGATTACTGTTTCTGATTCGTACCTACTAGTACACTAGTACACTGTACATATGTACACTGTACTAATATTTACTGTTCCTGTTTCGTACCAACTAGTACACTAGCACAGTGTATATATGTACACTGTACTAACGATTATTGTTCCTGTTTCGTACCAACTAGTACACTAGTACATTGTACATATGTACACTGTACTAATAGTTACTGTTCCTGTTTCGTACTAATTAGTACACTAGTACACTGTACATATGTACAGTGTACTAACGATTACTGTTCCTGTTTCGTACCAACTAGTACACTAGTACACTGTACATATGTACACTGTGCTAATGATTACTGTTCATGTTTCGTACCAACTAGTACACTTGTACATTACTAGTACAAGAACAGTTCCCATTAATACACTGTACTAATCATTACTAGTACAAGAACAGTACCACTTAGTACACTGTACTAACTACAGTGTTAGTACATCATTAGTAATTTCAAAATGTACTAACCGAGTTAGTACATTGTACTAAATCGGGGTCGAAATTAGTACACCTCACGTAAGATGCCGTTCACGGCACATTAGCCGCTTCCGAGAGGAGGAGGAAGAGTTTCGTTACTGTTACATTACACGGAAAACCAGAACTCACCTTCCCCCTTTGCCCACGTGCGATGTGGTAACTCTGTTTCTTCATCCTTAAATCTTTTAAAACCGTCGTTAGAACGGGGAGATGGACAGCGTGTTATTATTAAATTATATTTCATTTAATAACTTAAAGTTTTTATCATGGCCCTACCCGACGGTAAAAAGAGTATTTTATTTTAATTTATAACTCTTTTTTAAGAAGGGCTTGGATTTGTCCCTTTAAACAGATAATGTCGGAGAGTAATCGTGGTCGTCGTTTGCACTTTGTGTTTTTTAGTCAATAACAAAAGCCAGTCGTTGACGTTTGGGACGTGATAAAAGTCTAGGAAGGCTTTCAACCAACGTGCATGGAACTGAGAAATTGTCGGGAAGCGGATAACGGTACGTGCACGTGAGACTTACGTAGTTTACTAATTAATACTAAAATTAGTAGTAAATTTTACTAAAAGTTGACCGTTACTACTCAAGTCAACGTAAAAGTAGTAAAAAAAGTAGTAAATTTTACTACTTTTTGGTCTTCTTTTAGTAAAGTCAACGAAAATGTAGTATAAAATGTCGTAAATTTTACTACTTCTGAACTGTTCACCGCAGTGCAATTTTACTACTTTTACGCTGACTTTACTAAAACCTCATTTTTAGTAAAGTCAACGGAGAAGTAGTAAAAAAAGTAGTAAAATTTACTACATTTTCGTTGACTTTACTAAGAAAACCACACTTTTAGTAAAGTCAGCGAAGATGTAGTAAAAAAAGTAGTAAATTTTACTACTTTTTTTACTACTTCTCCGTTGACTTTACTAAATTTCTCCTTTTTAGTAAAGTCAGCGTAAAAGTAGTATAAAAAGTAGTAAAATTTACTACTTTTAACTGTACAAATTATGTCGATAAGTAGTAATTGTTTACTACTTTCGTTGTGATTTTTAGTAAAATTGTGTTTGAGTTGGTAAAATTGGTAGTAAATAGGTAGGGTTTGTCGTAAATGTTTACTACTTTAAGCATGTTTTTACTAAAATAAGTAGTAAACTGTTACTATTTTGTAGGAGTTGACTAAGAAATTTTACTACTTTGAACAGTGTTTCCGAACCTAACTCCGAACCTAATTTTTCTAAATTTTGATGTGAAATGACTATTTTACCCCGGTTACTAGTATTATTACTACTTTACTGAAAATATTAGTAAATGTGTTCGTAAATATTACCCCGTCTTAACTTTTTTACTAACTTTATTAGTAATAATGCAGTGTAGTTTTGTAATCTTGACTAAGTTTGACCCAAAGCTACCCATTTAGAGCTGGCTGCATCATAGCGTCTGTAGTTGGAGTAGGAGTTGTTGCAGCAGGACGAGCTGCCGGACCACCTGGTGGACGATTCGTTGCTCCTGGAGGCAGACTTCCTGCAAGATCTTCGGCTGCAGGTGGAGTGTCCAAGATCTTCGGCTGCAGGTGGACATCCTCCCTCCTTTTCGGCTACAGGTGGATTGTGAGGAGTGTGAGGAGTGTCAGTTTGATCTTATTCGGGTGCAGGTGCAGGTCGAGTGAAGGGCTGATATTCGTTTGCTGCAGCTGGTCCTTCACCTTCTTCCTGTTAATCTGCAGGTGGAGTCCAGGCTTTCCCCGTCGGTGGCCTTAAGAAATGGAAAGTGTACTGAATGAAGATCGGCCCAGATTTGTGAAGACATGCTTCCTCCCTTATTGTTGCATTTGTAAGATGTAGAATCATATTTGTGATGTTGGTAAGCTGGACAGAAGTTGGAAATGGAGAAAACAAATAGTAGCGTTGATGTTATGGTTCGACGAGAAGTCGAAATAAGTGTTTACCAACACCATTTTCCAAATATATTGATAGCATAGTGTTTTGCTTAATGTCAATGTAGGTGACCGGGATGTTCAGCGCTTCTTCAATATAGTCACTGATATGAATGAAGAACATATTTTGAATATGTCATTTACCACTGCCGAAGAAGTTGAAGAGTTCATTAAAATGTATGCGAGTGTTTATGGGTTTTTAGTTAGGAGAAGAGATCGGCAAAAAATAAGAAACGGTGATTGTGTCATGAGAAAGTGGGTTTGTTCAAGGGAAGGCGAGTGTTCTGATCCAACTGTGTTGACGGCCAGAAGTCGGGTTAGAGCATCTGTGAAGAGAGGTTGCAACTGTTTCTTCAAAGCGAGAGTGGAGGTTAATGGACAATGGAACTTCGTTGCAGTACAGTTGGAACACAATCATGAGATGGTGAGTGAAGGTTTGTCTTATTTCATGCGAGAAAGGCGACAAATTTCGGACGAAGATATCACTTTTATCTGTCGAATGCTTGACGTTGGATTTAGACAGTGTGATATTATGCGACTAGTTGTACACGCATCTGGAGGACACTCACGTGCCGGTTTCCTAATAAAGGACCTGAATAATCGGAAGCTTAAGGAAGAGTCTGCCGGGGTCGTTAGTCGTTGTGATTCCGTCATTGCATATCTCCTGTCTAGGAGGAATAGTGACACTGGTATGGCCTTTGAAACATTTATGGAAAATAATGAAGTGAGTCGCATATATTGGGCAGACAGTACCTCAATCACTGATTATGAGGCATTCAGCGATGTCGTAGCACTAGATTCCACGTTCAAGACAAACAAGTATGGAATGCAAATGGTGATTATCGTCAGTGTCAATCATCATCATCGAACTACTGTCTTTGGGTCTGTGTTGATGAGTAATGAAACTATTGCTGACTACACTTGGCTCATGCGGACTCATACACAGATCATGGGCGGCAAACATCCGCTTAGCGTGGTCACAGACGCCGACAAAGCGATGATTGCATCTGTGAGAGAAGTATGGCCAATGTTAAGGCATAGGTTATGTCTTTGGCATTTTAGTCGGAACATAAACTGTCGTGTACAGGATCCTACCTGACGATCTCGTATTTCGTCATTCATGTATAACAGTAGACCAAGTGAAGAAGTCGAACAGGAGTGGTATGCTTTAATGACCCATACAGGCTCCATATCCGTTAGATGGCTACAACAGATATATGCATGCCGGCATATGTGGTGGCAGACATATCTTCAGGGTCATTTTTGGGCAGAGCTTAGAAGTACTCAACGCTGCGAACGAATGCACAGATATATGAAGGGATATGTAAACAGCAAACATAGACTGTATGATTTCGTACATAATTTGGAGCGTGTTGTAGCTGATCTACGTCACAAGGAGTACGAGGAGGATTTTAAGTCATTGCATAAGGAGATAAGGCCAATTACGATGTTGCGCAGACTTGAGGAGGATGCTAGTCGACTGTACACCATGAGTTCTTTTCGTAAAGTTCAGTCCGAAATCATGAAGGAGTCGCGATTTTACATGGAACAGAGAGTTGATGGGAATATTGCGAGGATATACACTCTTTCGTGTTATGACGGTGAACATGGGTGCATACAAGTGTCATCAGCCAAGGCACTTGTCCAATTCAGCTGCAGCTGCTTACATTTTGAGACATTTGGTTTTCCATGTGCCCACCTATTCCATGTAGCCAAAGTTGAAGGTTTCTTGTCAATATCAAAGCATCTGGTAAACAAAAGGTGGACAAAAGCAGCAAAGAGTAATACTTATGAATGTCTCTCTAATCGTGAATACGGGGTTGATCGAGCTGATCTACGGCAGGGTATTCTAATGGCCGCATGCCGTATGTGTTTTTTGGCATCCCGATCTGACAACGCATCTCGGAAGCTCCAGAAAAGCATTCAATCATTGACGTTGGAGTTGGAGAAGAGTATTGTCGAAGATGAAGGTGGAAGAAAGTTCCATGATCGAGTCGCGTTTAATTTTGCTGACGAGATTCGTCGCGAGTTCGTCATTCATGGAAGCAAGGAAGATTTTGGTATAGGCCCATCTCAACGACAGCCATCTCGTCGGATCAATGCGGACAATGAAGGTAACGTATGTACTGATTCTTCTTCTGATTCAGAAGGTAATGTCTGCTATGAAGATAACTCAGTGTATAGAGAGCAAAATATGTACACTTAATTATAAATTTTCGTCAACATTTCGGCAGAAACTGGACCATACATCCGCCTGTACATTCCGTGTTGCATTATCCCCTATCTGCTATTGGGTTCTATTACAGTACATGACCTTACAGAGTCTGCCAAAAAGGAACCACAACAGTCCAGCAAAACGTTGTGCAGCATCTGGGGAAGATGTTATGGCTGCACACCACGCAAAAATTGCGTCACCTGGTCAGGAAATGCATTATGGACACCGAAGTTGCTAAACAATTGCAGGAATCCATGTTGGTACAGCACTGCTCTCCGGGGGTTTGATCTTTTTGTTGACATCATCCTTAACTTTCTGCTGAATTCTTTTCCTGACGTCATTCCCAGGCCATTTTATCATGCTTACAACCAGCCTCAACCTATCAGCAACTCCCACAACCTAATTCACAATGATGAATGGCTGTCAGCAACAGGTTCGTAACAGGGCAATGGCTACTCCGTGAATTGAGAACGGCTTTGACAGTATTGCATGGAAAAAAAATGGCCATACCACTTCGTCAGCACCTTCCGGGGGTTCAGCCAATGTCATGAATTTCATGACATATATTCCACAGTCGTTTCTATACAATAAAAATTCATAGGATGTTTACCAATTGCCGACATTGAATAAGTTCAACAAGATATAGGAGAAGTTGAGGGACGTACTCATTTCCGGCAGCCATTTGGTCTGGCACGTTCGTTGGATAAGTTATTTTCCAGTTGCAAATGTCTGGTACTTGAGACCCTTTAACCTTAGATTTTACCTTATTCTCATCCAACACGACACTCAACAGCTTTAACACACGATGATGAAGGTCACCTCTTCCTCCAATGTTGGACAATTTGTTATGGATTGTGTCCATAATGATGACTTCCTGTGTCCTGAATGAAATTATCTGTAACGCCCAATGTGATTCAGCTAGGCAAACCGGAATAAATATCTGCATAGAAGAATATCAAAAGTCCAGTAAAGACATTACAAGACATCCATGTAAATAGTTGGAACATATTACTACCTTTTCATATGCAGATGTAGTAAATTGTGGGGATGCTTACCAATTGCATTTCATGGTTTTTGCCAATGTGATTCTTGAAGTGCGCATACAAGGAAGCGGCATTTCCTTTGCTTATGACGGGCATTTTCGTTGCACTATACTAATAGGCTGCAAGATTCTGTGATCGCGTTCTCGGTTAGCATCCTGTACATCACATGTACCATGGATAAACCTTTGTAATCACTTACCCCTAACCAAGTGGGAAGGTACCAAATCCTTTTCTTTTCAGGATCCACTCTACTCTGTAGCATAATGGCATGGAAATCTATAACCTGCATCATATAAATGTTACTCATATACAAGTCAGGCTTACGTGTCAATAATGAAAGCAACTAATATATTATGCAATCTTACATCATTACATATCCATCTGTTTGGTAAAAGAGAAAGCATGGCCTGCCTATTAAGGTGAGCGGAATCCGTCATACATAGACATTCGTTGCATCATATAAACCAGTGTAGCCATTTGAACAAAGTAAAATAATATCCCAATACATAAAGACCGAGGACAGTGACACAAACCTATGATCGTGGTCCTCATTCCAAGCATACTCAATGATATTCCATTGAGCCGTTGTAAAGTTTTTCAGCACACTTACTGGCAAATCCACTGGGAAGAATTTTTGTAGTGCCTAAGAATAAAAAATTACAACCATGGATTAACACTGTAATCCCGTCTTTCTTCAATGCTGCTTCATGATATGATTCCATGCTGGCAAGTTGTTATACCTCAGGGATAGCTGTCCTAACACGCTTCCTGGCCCTTGTAACCGGCTTTGGGGGGACAAACGGGGAGCTCTTGAACGCCGACGGTTTCCGCTCAGCCGTACGTCGTGTGGTCTTTCTGAAGAGGACAGCTGTGGTCGATGATCCACTTTCCTGTCGTGAGTACGATAATGTAATTCAATTTGCATTCACTGTTGCAGCCATTTACACAATGCAATGTAATGATACTTCACCTTCAAATGAACTTCAGCCTCCTCGCCAATCCTCTTCACCTCTTCCATGTCTTGAACAACTTCCGGATCAGCATCTATGGGATCCCCTGTCTTAACATCTTCCTTATATATGGGAACATCTTCCTCTTCTGGCTGAGATGCTTTTGCTGTCTTAACATCTTCGTTATATGTGGGAACATCTACCCCTGTGTTAACATCTTCATCAACCATCTTTTCCTTTCCTTTATTCCCAAACAGGAAATACTTCACACCTTCCTCAGATGGTGTCAAGCCGAGGTCAGATAGAGTGTCAACTTTTCCATTAACAGCCTCCGAAGTACCAAAGAATGCGCATAGTTTATTGAGACCTCGAGCAAGTTGTAACGCACGAGGGTCGGAATAATCGTCTGAACCTTCGGGCAATTTATCTTGCATCTGAGGAGGATGGACCGGCACCAAGCTTCTCTCCGAAATCATAGTTGACCCAACCTCAACTTCAGGTACATTGAAGGCCGTGTCCCGTTCACGTGGGTGAGTATGTGGAGATTGTACCTGCTCGACATTGTCATCAGCATTTGGTGGTGCGACTCCTTCAGGCTCTTCTTCCTGCCCTCCATCATGTCCAGCTGTGGTCTTTTGATTCACAGGTTCGCCTGCTCGCCCTCTTTCTCTTCTAACTTCAGCGAGAATGTAATTCAATTTTCGGATGATGTGCTCATTACTGGCATGGAGTCTCATAACAGAAAGTTCCACGGTCTGGTAATGAAGTCAAACATACAACGCCAATGTTAAAATTAAACTTCAAATCCAAATTATAAACAAACACAGAACTAAGCTTACCTTCAGACGACGCATAACAATTGCCATCTTGCCAGAATCGCTCGCAGGATCAACTTCTTCCTCTGGATTAGTTTCGACATCACCTTCTTCCTGTTAATTACATTTTGACACAATTTCTCATCGTATAGTAATAAATACACAAGTACGTGCATTACAAGGTGGACAAAACTTACAAGATCGACAACTTCAGCATAGGCAACTATGAAAATGGCTTTCAGCCGCTCATCATCCCAATCTTGACACCGAAGCATTGTCCTACTGGTGTTTCTTGAGCTGCTGTCCTCAACAGACTTTTTGCAAGCAGAAAACAACTGGATGTAATAATAGAACCAAACATTAACAATGTTTTGTATAGAGTAAACCCTTCACTCTAAACTCAATAAATAAGCTAAACAAACACTTCACTATAAGTTCTCACCAGCAGTAGATGAACGCAACCTCCTATATACTTTCCCTGATGACCTTTGAATGCCCTCACTTGACTACAAAGATTATCAAGCACGTGAGTGGCCCAGTCAAACTTACAAATTGCCGCGACATCCCGTGTGGCTAGTAGGTACTCCTTGTCAATATCGAAGGCAGTTGTCGGGCACAGATAGTATCCTAGTATGAAAAGTACGACCTCCGCCTTCCAAAGGTCATCGGGAAAATCTCTTCCCATCATTGTACTTTCAACGGACTTCAGAGATATCTTCCCTCTCTTCAGGTGAAGTTTAAGTTCATCCCGAACGGTCTCCATGTGACCACTAAATGGGACACCGACTTTCGTAGCAGGTAAGCCAATCAGGGCCTCAACATCAGCAGACTGCATTCGGTGTTCCACACCGTCAATTACCATTACCCTCTTAACGGGGTCGAACAACTTAAGACAACACTTCAACGCCTTGTGATGAACTTGCCTACTTGCCAAATGCAATAGCCCATGAAATCCTAAGTCAGAAAGGGCTGCCCGCTTCGCATCATTAAATGTATTCAGGACAGAAAACAACTTCCGCGGACTACACCTTGTATAAAGGTACTCCTGAGTAAACACACGAAGACTACCTCAATACTAGAATCATAATGACTCACAACAATGATGGTTCAACATTTACCTTGTCTTTACGCAGCCACTTCGCCTTCTCCTTTTTAGAAGAAGCAGAAGCAGGTGTGTTGCCTTCGTTAGGAGCTTCTGGAGGGTGATCACCGAATGCCTCGGGTGAATTTTCTCCTGGCAATTCTGCAAATTCTTCTTCCATATCTGCACTTTCGAAGAAATAACTAAAAAGGAAATCAACTAAAGATCACAAACCGAATCAACGAAAACCATATCAAACCGAATCAACTTCACATTACACCCCACTCAAACCAAACAAAATTCAAACCGAACCCCAAATCACCCACGAAACCCACTCCATCACCCAGTACATCACCCAGTCACACCTAATCACACACGAAACCACGAAATCGAACACCCACTCCATCACCTAGTCCCACTCGAACCACTATCAAACCGAAACCCAAATCTGTCACGAAACCTTAAACGACTACACACCCTCATTGTAAAACTCGACCGACTCAACTAAACCAATAACGAAACCACAATGCAGAAAAAAACCCAACTTACCGCGTCGGACGACCACCTGATGTCCTACCCATTCCGGCCCTAAACCATAATGGCAGAAGAAAATGGTCGAGAAAGGGAGAGGACGACCACCTGATGTCCTTGTCGTCCAAACCAGGAGACCCGCCTCGACTTCCACAGCAACGGCAAACCAAACGGACGGAATGGGTTCGGAGAGGAAACGAAGACGATCGGCGGGAAGGACAAAGTGTTCGAACGAAATGGAGGAAGCATTCAGTAAAGTAGTAATAATACTAGTAACCGGGGTAAAATAGTCATTTCACATCAAAATTTAGAAAAATTAGGTTCGGAAACACTGTTCAAAGTAGTAAAATTTCTTAGTCAACTCCTACAAAATAGTAACAGTTTACTACTTATTTTAGTAAAAACATGCTTAAACTAGTAAACATTTACGACAAACCCTACCTATTTACTACCAATTTTACCAACTCAAACACAATTTTACTAAAAATCACAACGAAAGTAGTAAACAATTACTACTTATCGACATAATTTGTACAGTTAAAAGTAGTAAATTTTACTACTTTTTATACTACTTTTACGCTGACTTTACTAAAAATGAGAAATTTAGTAAAGTCAACGGAGAAGTAGTAAAAAAAATAGTAAAATTTACTACTTTTTTTTTACTACATCTTCCCTGACTTTACTAAAAGTGTGGTTTTCTTAGTAAAGTCAACGAAAATGTAGTAAAAAAAGTAGTAAATTTACTACTTTTTTTACTACTTCTCCGTTGACTTTACTAAAAATAAGGTTTTAGTAAAGTCAGCGTAAAAGTAGTAAAATTGTACTGCGGTGAACAGTTCAGAAGTAGTAAAATTTACGACGTTTTATACTACATTTTCGTTGACTTTACTAAAAGAAGACCAAAAAGTAGTAAAATTTACTACTTTTTTTACTACTTTTACGTTGATTTGAGTAGTAACGGTCAACTTTTAGTAAAATTTACTTCTAATTTTAGTATTAATTAGTAAATTACGTAAGTCTTATGTACACGTACCGTTAGCCGCTTCCAAGTTGTCGTTTGCATGTGTTTCAGAGATAGTGAGAGAGAGCTCTTTTCTTCGTCTTCTTCTTTTGAATACGGGTTCAGAGTAGGGTTGGATGGGAGGAGAGGTGTTATTTCCTGGTAATTTACCTGAGACTGCAAAGGTCTTAGGAAACCCTAAAAAATGTCTGAAATGTTTGAAACCGGGTCAAACAATTTGTGCCACATATTTTATTACAAGTTTAGGGGTTTGCATGGGAAGCGCTGCAATCCGCTTACACCCATACCCTAACGCTAACTCCTCCCTCCCGTCAAGCTCTCCCTCCTACTTTTGGAGGATATAAAATGTGGGGCTTGTTACTTTTTTTAACGTTGGGACAAAAAAAATTAAAAATAATGTTTTAAAATTCGATTTGATAAATAAAAAAACAAAAGGAAGTCTAACTTGACTTGAAGGGGGGGGGGGGGGGTTTAAAACTATCAAAAGAATTTTCCTGCCTAACTTGTAACATAACTAGTAAACATGGAATTAATTTTTCCATAACGTGGGAACTATGAAATCTTACATGATGTTGCCTTCATAATAGTTCACAAAACTCAATTATGTTACACACAAAGGGAGAGGGGGACGATTATTGGATAGTATCATGCCCGCCAAACACAAATGGTGTTTCGACAAAGTAATGAAAATATACTTACAAAAAAAAAGTAATGAAAAAATAAAAGAGGACGGAAAGTAAATATATTATCTTTGAAAAAGAAATTGTCTAGTAGTGATTTGGTTTTTGCCGTGGCCGGACACGAACCGCTCGATCGTTGTAGTTTCGTCCCAACTCATGTTTAAACTTTCAATACGTAAACCCGGTTTCCAGAACTCTTTCAACACTCGTCACTGTTCCCCAACCAAAGAACAAAACCGAAGCACGAACAATTTTCAAAACTAAGTGAAAAAAATAAACCCGAAATCAGACGAAACGAGATTCTTGGCTTTCTTTCTTCCTCTTTTGCTTTCTCGCCCATAAAAAGACTCGCTAGATTGGAAAAAGAGCATCAGGAAAAGATCCTTTCGACGAAGGAAAGCCAAAAACAATGTGGGTTAAAAAAAACACACTTACCCAAGAGAAAGAGGATAGAAAAAACAACAAAAGGACAAAAGAGGAGTTGTTCGAGGTTCGTTCCTCTCTCCACACACGCACGAGCGGGTGTCGTCTCCCCCACTCCTTCCCATGCAATCCCTCCATTGTCTTACTCCCCAAGTTTTGTTTTTCCATAATTACATCTCCGAGAAGGATAACTCAAAACACTAAAGTGTCGGTTGTTTTACAGATATTTAATGCGTTTATAAGGATTAATACGTTAATCTAAAAATAAAAATAAATGAATATATTAATTACATCGTGCAATTGGGCATGGTTACCTTACTCCTAACATTAATGAACCTAACTTACTACGACTACTTGGTTATATGAAGAAGAAGTCCCCAGTTGAAGGGAGAAGAGGACAAAGGTTGCACGGATGCAAGAATCGTGTGATTTAATTCTGTCACACGTACTGTCCCCCCCCCCCCATCTCATTACATCCCTTGCCGCAGAAAACTTGCGTGTATTATTAAAAGTGATTTTTATTTTTTAATCTTAGTCAGTTATTTTCATTATTACAACTAAAGTAATTTAGTTCCGGCACTGCTGACTGTTTCCCTAATTCCTAAAATCATTGATTTAATAAAATTATATTATTACACAAACGATCACACCCATCAAATAATATATTTCTTCCGTTAGACCAACCCCCCGGTTATATACTCTCTCATCTTTCCCCTGCCCTTTCTTCCATCTCCTCAAACCATATATGATCTCTTCTTCTCCTTCTCTTGAAGGTCCGACATGGGAAGTTACTGTGCTTACAAGACAGTGGAGTTCCTTCCTCCCGTGAATGCCGACATGGGTCCTCGCCAAACCCACAAGCCGGGGCTTGACTTGAATCTCGGGGAGGAGTCGTTTGGGGGGATGCAAGTGTCGGCTGAATCGGGGAAGGCCAAACGGGTTGGTGGTAATGTCTGCTCCAGAGGGCACTGGCGGCCCGCCGAGGACGCCAGGCTGATGGAGCTCGTCGCGAGATTCGGGCCTCAGAATTGGAACTTGATCGCCAGGCACCTCCATGGCAGATCCGGTAAGCGAGGCCCTTCATTCTTTGCTCGGATACTCGCTTGCCTTTTTATTTGAAAGCCGGTTAAAGATGGGTCGTTCTGGTGTGTTCTTGGGGGTGGTTTATTGCAGGGAAGAGTTGCAGGCTAAGGTGGTTCAACCAGCTGGACCCGAGGATCAACAAGAAGGCCTTCACGGAGGAGGAAGAGGAGCGTCTCCAGTCTGCCCATCGAGTATATGGGAACAAGTGGGCGGTGATTGCGAGGCTCTTTCCGGGGAGGACCGACAATGCGGTTAAGAACCACTGGCATGTATCGATGGCACGGAAGCACAGGGAGCAGTCCTCGGTTTACCGGGGGAGGAGATTGGCTCCTCCCGACGTCCTCACTCCCCATAACGACAACGTTAGGATCGGGAGCGACTCCCCATCGTCCATGTCGAGCAACAGGGGTGGGTCCGCCTCGACCTGCACAGACCCCTCCCTAACACAATCATCGGCAAGGCCTCCAACTCTGTTCTCCGGTGAGCGTTCTACGCACTCCTTTCTCCCTTCCTTACCTCGCATCACCCGCATTAAAATTGAATACTTATCGTTGGGAAATTGCAATTTAAAAAAAAAAAAATAGGTGCATCCGACAAGGAGACAAAGGTTAAGCTTTCATCGGACAATAACACGGGTCCATCGGGAAAGTCCCCTGCCTCCGCCATCGAATCAGTATGCACCAACCGGGACAGAGTTTCCCATTTCGGGCAAGGCCTAGGTGGAGGAGGAGTTAACGATCGCCCGGGTTTCATCGATTTCCTCGGGGTGGGAGCCGCGTGATAGAGATTAAAGGACATCGATAGGAAAAGTTCAAATTGGGGAGGGGTTGGGGGTTGCAGGGTTTCTTTTCTTTCTCACTTCCCCTGTTTACTGTCGTTTTCTCCCCTGATCTTTTGGGGGCTTCGGTGATAGTTAAGGGTTCGGGGGAGCAGTTAATTATTACCGCTGGTGGTGATGTGATTGGGAGGGGGAGGATCATCAGGTCATCGTGCTTCTGTAACTTGTGGTGGGGGTTGGTGGAATTACGAAACAGGGTAATGGAATTCGCCAGAAATGTGCTTGACTAAGACAACTCGGTACCCTTCTGACCCGTTTTGGCATTCCCCCATAAATTTCTCCCCGACTGCAGTCTTTCAGTTTCAGGCAATCAGGCAATATTTTTTCTTTGGACATCTCTTCTGTTCCTTTGACTGGACAACCCACCTCAATTTAGGACTCTACACTAAATGGTCTCTGCAAAATTATCCACACGGACTCAAAGGCTAAAGCAGATGTGTGGGTTTTAGGTGTCGTGTTGGGGTTGTTTTTCATCAGCAGAGGGCACCATGTCGGGGGTTTTTGGAGTTCTGGGTTAACCCTTTTCATTACATTGTCTTGTCAAGGTGTCCTGAACCCTACCCGTTTCAGGGGAGGAGTCTCTACATGCTTCGAGATCGGAAAATGTGCCTGGGCCTTCTGTTCTGGGTTTATAGTCCTTTTCTGACGAGACCCAAGTATTGCTCTTGTGAATTTAGTCCTCCTTGATGTGATGAATTCAAGGTCAGTAGATAGTAGGGGAGGTGGGGCGGTGGCGTGCAAAGTACCTCGTCCGACTCTTGGGATCTTTCATCGCCTTTCATTTCAATTTTCCTTTCTGATGTGTGACATTTTTAGGCCTCATCGCTTTTCCCTTCTTCCCCCCCTCATTTAATTCCTTTGTTGGACTTTTGCTCCCTCCTCCAACTGACATGAAGTTGGTCATGATTACCGCCTGTTTCCAGGGGCTCAAGGAAGATGACAGAAAACAAACCCCTACCCAGAAAAGCTTTAGGGGAGTTAGTGACTGTGGTCAAATGTCATCCCGGAAAAAGAACCCGTGTTCTTAATTTTCCTTTTGCCCATTTCCCCCCTTAACCGGGGATTAACTTTTCTGGGGCATCATGATCCGGTTACGACCAACAAACCCTTTAGTTGGGCTCTAATTCTGTGTTTGATCCTGTTTTAAGCCCATGGCTCCGCGAGTGAAGAATGAAATGCCATGCTAATGATGAAATCACCTGCACTTACACTTGCAAGAAACTTGGACAAACAAACCAGACAATCCCATGATTCACTAGATGTTGCCCATCTCCTCCATGCAAAATTAGGGAAGTAAACTGTTAGCTTAAGCAATTATAATCACTTCAGCCTTTGGGTTGAGCACCATGAAGTACTCCGAGCACGTACCTCGGAAGTAGGCCGGTCTATCCATACACCCATAATGACACGGCAATCAGATCACGGTCGACGGGCCATCCATACCTGAGTTTCGCTTCTCAGGGACCGACCTATTCAGGGTTGCTACTTACAACGGCAGTCCATGGGCGAAGGTTGGGTTGGTCGTTCAGGTTGCTGACTTTCAAAGCCCTGGGAGCGTGAAGTCGACCCTCGGCGTCCTTGTAATCAAAGCCGGCATCTCTGGGATGCTTCCCGAGGGCCGAATGATTGGGAGACGAACCATTCTGGAGACAGGATGGTGCGATGAACCCTTGGGAAGCAGCTTCTATTGATATACACCCCATGTATGGAGCTGCCACTATTTGCAACGGGATCGTCTGAGGGGGAAAGCCGGGTACTGCGAGCATCGGTCCCGCCACATATTGAATTCCGAGTGAGGCGGGTTTCCAAAGTTGGTTCAAAGGGACAAAACATGCCGGGACAGAGCCACTACATGAGCTGTGTGTTGAATCGTCGTTGTTACATGTGTTCGGCTGCCCATCTTTGGGAGTACGACCTCGAACTCCATTAACCGTGATGGAAGAACCACAGGAGGCAGACTCTTCTTTATTGTCAGCAGCAGCGAGCAGGGTCTCTATTGACTTGGACATCGATGTCTCAGGAGCAAACTTCAACACACCAGGCGACGACTCTTTGATGGAGCAAAGCATCTGATTTGCAGACTCGGGGGTAGCAGATGCAACCATCTGGCAGTATTGGAAGGGCAGCTGCTTGTTTTTCCGCCGACCTGCTCCCACTGGAACATTTCTCATTGTTCCACCAGCAGTCCAGTATCTCTGGCAGTTCCTGCAGAAGTGCCTGGGTTGATTCACATTGTAGTTGTTGAAGTAACAGAACTTTGTCTCCAGGCTATTGCATCTCGGACAAGGGATGATCTTGTCAGGCTTCTTAAAGTTCTTGGCCTGTTCGTGATCAATTGCCTCGGCTTCACTGTTTTCTCCGGAAGGAACATCACGTCTCCCTCGGACTTCCAAGGATCGACATGCATGCCGGGTGATGCCACTTTCCACATCACGGATTCCACTAAATCCTTGCTGAAAGGTGCCAGAACATGCCATCAGCTTAACATCTCAACAAAGAGAGACTGCTTCAAAGCACTTTTATGTCTCCAAACCCAACTAAAATTGCAATTCAACAACAGGATAGAGCGAGACACAACTACAAGAGAAAATCAAAAGCCGACAGTTTCCCCAATCACCTAACATCAACACTCAGAAAACAAGGTAGAATCGGCATTCTAACCATCTAATCCTCTACTCTTTGTCCCTGATGCAATTGACAGAACATTCCACCAACTTCAAACAACGAAGCAATCAGCCAGAAAAGAACACCCCCAAAAAATGCAGGCGACACAGCACTGCCGCAGTAGAACGAGGAAGAACCAGGGGGTGCGTACCGCAATAGTGACAACGGGTTGAGCCGGAACCCGACGCTCCGGCGGCGCCCGGATCCTACAACCGAACAACTTGATACCGGAATCCGCGGCAGCCTCACGAGAGAAACGCCCGGTCTTCATCTTGAGTTCCCGATCCCGATCGTCGGCTCCGAGTGGCAAAACCATGAGCCCCCCCCCCCCAACGATCCAAATGCTAATGCCCAAAATATATCCAAACCGCAAAAAGTAGAAAAAAAAAGGAAAAGGAGAAAAAAGGAGCAAAAGTGGTCGTTCAGAGAAAGACCCCTCCCCCCCCCCCCCCCAACCAAAAGAAAGGCGACGACTTTAAAAACACCCAGAAAGAAAAACAAAAGGAAAAGCTTAAAAATCCCACCTAAAAGTAAATTTAAAAAGGAAAAAGACGAACATCGGAGGAGTTTGGGAGACTCCCCTAAAAAGGAGACTAGAAAAAGACACCAACTTTGTTTTCTTACATCCTTTTTATGCTCCGAAAAGGTGGCCCTTTTCCTTTCCCTTTCCCTCCCTCAGCTTTCATGGGTCCCCCTTCCTTTTCCTCATCTGCGCTTTTGCGCTTTTTCCATGTAAATCTGTGTTGAGGTGGGAGGAAAAAAGGAAACCAGAAAAGGGGGATGGCCAGAAAAAGCGACGGTCGGATTTATCAGAAAGAGATGGAATTTAAAAGTGTATATATATATATAAAATAAATACTACTTTAACCTATCCCATACAAACACGCCCTATCGTTATAGCCAAGTACTTTACTAACTCCATTTATCCATTTTTTTAATTAATTAATATTAAATTCATACATATAGAATTCGAATTCTTTGTCACCTACTTTTATCATACACGTATTAAGAAAAAGGGGTTCCTGCTTTTCCCGTGAAGACTTTGAGGATGACGTCACAAAGTGGTCAGTTCTTCCCTTGCTATACATAATTTTCAATTCCATTGGAAATAATTAATTATCGGCATAGCATATAGCCAACTGATTGCAACCCAGAAAACAGAAGGTTTCTCTAATTATTATATAGTCCTTTTTATTACTAATAAAAGGAAAGGAAAACATGTATTTCGTGAAAATTCCCCAAAGCGATTACACCCATGTATAAAAAAGCCAAGTGGGTGGGAGTGATGATGATAAAAGAAAAAAAAGATTCGTATTTTTGTTTTTTGACGCCGCCTCCGTTGCTTTTCATTTTTGGTCGGGTGGGGTCATTTTTTCTTTCTTTCCGAGAACCTTTTACATGTCCCCCCGCTCGGACAAAATTAGTGTTTGTGTTGTGGCTCTCTTCTCTTCTCTGGGGTTATTGTTTTAAGGTTTCCTATGGCCAAGGGTTTCCTTTCTGACCCCCCTCATTTTGACTCCCGCATCCTTGATGGGCGCAGGGGAGGCGGTCCTTTAGAGTAGTACCTGATGGATGGGTTAGAATAGAAGTAGAAGTCTGTTTCGAGGTCGTTGTTGATTCATGTAGTAGTGTGATTTTGTGCATGAGATGACGATGATGATGGTAAGAACAGGGGGGGAGGGGTGTGAAGTTGAAAGGAGGTGGGCCAAAAGTAGACCAAAGCCCAAAGTGAGAAAGAAACGCCACTCCTTGACGACTCCCCTTCCCCATCCTTTCGCTCTTTCCCCGCCGTGATTTCATTTCAATAAAATGTCAAGAGCAGGGCCCCCAACTCCACCGCCCAGCCTTAAGTGGCCCATTATGTTTTGGGCCGAATGACCGAAGCCCGTTCTAATTGGGCCGGAAGGGGAAGCCCGTTTATGGTTGCCGTATTTAGTCGTAGTCAACGCTCCCTTTTTTCCTTAAACCCGCAATTATTATTGTTATTCCAATTACAGTAATTAATTCAAAATCTAATCGCCTTTGTTTAGGGATGATGATGATTACCCTTTGTTTCTTCTTAGATAGTGTGTGCGTACCAAATTATTCGTACCCCAATTTTAAGGTTTTGGTAATATTGGTACGTCGTGTAAAAATTAAATACATAGCGGGGAATATTTATAAGGTTCAGGTGGTTCAACCAATGGTACTAAGAAAATTGATGGGGAGAGGGGTGGTTGTTGATCTGGAAATAATAAATAAAGGTCACGAGGGTCAAACAGGGAACTAGCAAACGAACCACCATCCAACACTCGACACTCCCTCCCTTTCTTTCCTTTTCTTCCTTCCTCCGACCAATGGCCAATCGCCCTCCCCCCGCGCCGTCGTCGTTCCAGGTCAATGGTGACCGGATTCATTCCCAGGTGAGTTCAATTCCTTGGCCTTTGGTGTTTTCTTTAGGATTTTTTTTTTTTTGAATGTCGATTGCATGCGATGGCGTGAGGGGCACGGAAAACGAGGTTTTCTTGGTGAGGGTCTCGAGGCGGGTAAATTGATCAGAAGTTGCTTCGTGATCGCGTTTTCGAGGATCCCGGGGCATTTTAATGGTTTCCGGAATCCGAGGACGAGGATGGATAGCCGTCCTCTATCTTGATTGGGGATTTATTTATTTATTCTTTTTTTTTTGTTTCTTTGATATGGAAGCAATGTTCGCGGAGTGAGTCCTGTCTGTTTTTGATGGGCAGATGTGGGCACAGGTGGGAGGGCAGCCTGTCTCGCTGTTTGATACTAGCTCGTCGGCCACGCGATTCTCCCGCAGACTCTTTGAGGCGATGTTCTACGTTCATGTCTTTGCCGTGGCGGCCCTGGCGGTCTATCTCACGGTTTGGGGCTTCTTCTCTGGCAATGCTCGCCATTTCCGCCCTTTGAAGTTGTTCCCTTCGCTCCTTGCCGCGACTGGCTCTGGCGTCGTGACCGCTTTGGCGTGGCACTGCTTCATCCGATGCAGTCCTATTAAGGCGGTGAAGGCAGTCTTTTGGCTCAGTCCTCTGATGACGTTTGCGACCGGCATCCTGTTCGTGCTAATACAATTGGCATCGAGTTTAGGGATCGGGATCGTTGCGATTGTTTCGAGCATTGCACAATTCTTCTACTACGCCTGGGTGAAGACTCGAGTGGATTACTGTACCAAGATTGTGTCCGTCTCCATTGCTGAGTCGCCTGCTTGCACGGCACCGGCAACGCTCCTCGCGATATTAGCTGCAACCTTTTACTCTTCTCTACTGGTGTCCGGGATCGGAGGGGCGATGACCGTCGGAACCCGCTGGGACATCCTCTTCATATCCATCATGATCTTAAGCCTGACTTGGACGCTGCACACCATCAAGAGCGTGCTGCAAACCACTGTAGCTCGCATCAAGTACCTGAATTTCGCTGGCGGGGAGAGCATCCACACCTGTCAGGCATTGTGTGACACCCTCAAGTACTTGGTCGGCAGCATCGCCCTAGGCTCGGCAATGATCCCGGTCTTCTCATTCCTTCGAGGGTCGGCTCGGGCAGTGATTTTTGTAGCAGGGGGATCGGACGAGTTCATGTGCTCCTTCGCGGACAGCTACCTCAGAGTTTCGACAAAGCTCACAAGCTACGGGAACCGATATGGATTCGTTTATCTCGGGGTCTACAACAAAGGAATCGTACAAGCATCAAGGGACGCCTGGGAGTTATTCCGACGATCTGGGATCGATGAGCTGATCGTCTCAGACCTGACCGGCCTGTTCTGCTTCTTTGCTGGTGTTACCGGAGGGGCAGTTTCTGCGCTGGTTAGCGGCTCCTGGATGCTCGCCACTAATCAGGACTACGCCACGCAAGCCGCGGTTTATTCTCTAGTGATCGGCTACTTGATGGCAAGAACTAACCCTATCCTAAAACATCGCCTTTCGCTGTTTCAATACGCTGACGCTTGTCCTGGTCATTCCTCAGGTTCGAATCGGAACAGCATGGGCACAAGCTTCCGTTTCCGCATACTACATCGCCTACGGAGAGAATCCACAGAGCGCGCACTTTGACGCCACCATCCCTTCTCGCCTGGAGGTGATGAACCGAGAGCGGGAGCTGCGTCATCGGCAGGCCTTAACATAGGGAAGGCAGAACCTGAAAATCTTACATTCTTTTCAAATTCCTAAAGTGTAAATATGACAAATCGGGACAGAACACACACACACAGAGGCAGGCGGGAGGGCGATTGTTAGGCACTGGAAAGAGTTACTAATTCGCGGAAAACAACAGCTTTGAACACATCGATATTGCCTCGATCTTTTACTCCACCATGAATCAGGGGTTGATACGACATAGATAATTCGAATTCCATTTGAAAACACAAAATGGGCCGGAGGAATCAAATTGGGCCTGTAGCCCATTTATCGAAAAACGGGTCGGGTCAATTGATCCGACTTTTGGCCCGCTACAACTCGTAGAAATCAAATTAGACCACGGCTTCCTTCCTTCATCTTCTCCCTGGGAGGAATCCCTAATTTGTTCTTGCTGTTGTCACATCTCGATCGAAAGGTATGTAATTTTTATGGATTCCATGGAGTAATCCTTCTTGAAATCTATGGATTGATGTCTTCGAGCGGTTGATCTGGTATTCCGTCCTTGATTTCGAAGGGATTTGGGTCGCTAGGGTTTTCGGAAGCTCGGGAGGTTGATATAGTTGGAAAAGATGTCGGTGACGGCAGGAGTTAGCGACACAGTGATCGCGATAAGGGATAAGCTTAGGGGTAAGATAGGCCAGACGAAGGTCAAGAGGTATTGGCCCGGGAAAGCCCCCGAGTGGGCTGACGATGCGGACGAGGATGGGGACATCAGGATGGCGAGGGCTGCCACACTGGAGAAGGCTTTCCCATCGCGGGACAACTCAGGCGTCGTCCAGAAGGACGATCCCAGGCTTCGGCGTCTGGCCGAGAGCAGGATCGACAATCGGGATGAGGTAAGGGCGGATCATCGGCGTATACGGCAGGCGGAGATTGTTTCTACACTCGAGGAGGAGAGCGGGAGGCAGGAAGGGCTGGAAGCCGAGGAGGAGGACGAGGAGGCTTTGGAGGAGAGGAGGAGGAGGATTAAGGAGAGGAATCTGCTGAGGCAACAGGAGGAGGTTCCTCTGCTTCCCGAGGTGGAGGAGGAAGAAGAGGAAGAGGAAGAGGAGGAGTCCGAGTACGAGACTGACTCGGATGAAGATGCTCCGGGCATTGCTATGGTGAAGCCTGTTTTTGTGCCTAAGTCAGAGAGGGATACGATTGCCGAGCGGGAGCGGCTTGAAGCGGAAGAACGGGCACTTGAGGAGCTCGTAAAGAAGAGACAGGCCGAGAGAAAGATAGAGACTAAGCAGATTGTGGTCGAGGAAATCAGGAAAGATGAGGAGATCCAGAAGAACATGGAGTCGGAGGCAAATGTTGCTGATGTTGAGACTGACGACGAGCTCAATGAGGCTGAGGAGTATGAGGCCTGGAAGGTGAGGGAGATTGCGAGGATTAAGAGAGACCGTGATGATCGCGAAGCAATATTGAAGGAGAGGGAGGAGATTGAAAAGGTAAATTTTAGGGTTCCGATTCCCCCCTAGTTTTGTTTGATATGCTGATCTCAATTACAGTCGGATAAGCCACTAATTGCTTGCATTTTATTTAGGTGAGAAACATGACAGAAGAAGAAAGGAGAGAGTGGGAGAGAAAGAATCCAAAACCAGGGGCACAACCCAAGCAGAAGTGGAGGTTCATGCAGAAATACTACCACAAAGGTGCTTTCTTCCAGTCCGATGCTGATGATCGTGCTGGAACTGCCGGAACTGATGGCATCTATGGTCAAGACTTCTCTGCTCCAACTGGAGAAGATAAGATGGATAAAACAATTTTGCCTAAGGTTATGCAAGTCAAACACTTTGGTCGCAGTGGAAGGACTAAATGGACTCACCTCGTCAATGAGGATACCACTGACTGGAACAATCCGTAAGTCGATCGGCTTCATCCTTTATTGAAACTTGCTTTGAATTGTCTATGCTTCCTTGCCGTAGACTCTCACCTCGTCGTTTGTTGGAGAGTATCATTCTTATAACAATGCACGATGATGATTGGAATTGTTTTATAATTGACTTGTTGCTTGTTTGATTTTGCAGTTGGACGTACAACGACCCTCTCAGAGCCAAGTATAATGCGAAGATGGCAGGGATGAATGCCCCCGTTACCAAACCGAAAGGAAGCAAAAAGTTGAAGGATTGGGATTCTCGCTAAATTGCTCGCTACTTCTGAGTGTAAAATACATCCAAGATCTCCTGGCAGTCCCGCCACCCCTCGAGCACTGGCATTCTCTAACTTCTCAGAAGTTGCATCCATGTGGAATCAGGCGTTGCCTACCACGAGTGGCATTTCAATTAGAGTTCCGGGAATAGTTTGTTAGTTGTCCTCAGGGGCTTCTCTTTTAGCAGTGGGAATCTTCTTAATATAGATGAATGACTGGTGGCTCCTTTGGCTCGGAAGCGCAGTTTCAGATGTTCGTTCAACTTCACCATTGTTGTTCGTGTAGATCCTCTGGCCGCAAAGTACGAGAGCACGTTGCTTGCGGCATTTATGCTACTTATTCCATGACCGAAATGCACGCTCAAGAGCTGATACTAACAAAAAATGTGTTCATTTCTGTTGCATCATGCTTGCCAAACCCACACCTGCGGAAATCTGGAACCAAGCAGCACGGAACAAGAAAGACAAGCGCAGTTACAAAATCAGATACAAACTTTTTCTTCAGACTTTACATCCCTGAAAATGCAGGGGGGAGTCAAAAGTTGAATTCTGCCTAGGGATCAGCTATAAAAACTATACAACAACAGGTGAAGGAATTTTAACAAAACAAGCATCTTGTTATTAGTACTCCAAGGTCTAAAACGTCAAATATATGAAACACAGGAATCATCTAAAGGACAACACAAATGAGGAGGAAATGAGGGCAGCCTCATCCAGGAACTTCCCCGTACCCATTATCATCCTTCTGTACAGATTCTTCCTATGATTATTTCCACAACGGAAATGTTCCCCTTCTTCAGTTTTCTCTCCGGGATTCCAACTGCTAGTCGTGTCACTGCCTGCCTTGATGTGGTCCCACAAAGTCTGAGATCTTACGTTTTAAGTTCGCCCAGAACTGTGGGTTTACAGTCTGATTGGTTGTGCCGCTAGAGAATTGGGGGCACACGTCTTGACTCTTTCCTCCTCCACTAACTTCTTCGTCACAGCCTGCCAATGCCTTTAAGATCTCTGACTGTAGGGATGGGCATTTCTCCTTCAAGTATTCAAACCCATCAGAGCGCATCACGGCTGCAATAAGAGCAAAAGTTAAGTATCGCAACTCAAAGAGACACCAGCACTGAACTCCGGGGTAAGAGAAGTATCTTCTTAATTTCATTGCTGTGATTTTGCAGCTTTAGGCCACCCACATGCAGCATCCATGGACAAGTTTCACGTTCATGACTGTGGATATTGGTGAATAACCATTCAATGAAGCACACAATTAATACCGCTCCAGAAGATAATTGGTCAAAATGCTTTTACAAGAAAACATCATTGGATACCACATTTTCCTATCCCAATACATTCTTGAGCAACAACCAATTTTCTCCAAATGTACAGAATATGGGACTGGAACAACCAAATATGCGTGTTGATAGACAAGAAAATAGTCCAAGGGAAAAGCAAGAGACGATGACGACATTAACAAATAAATCACACGAGACTTCCACCATACCACGTTTCAGTTTATCCCTCTAGTCAGAAAACAAAGTGCATCAGCTGTCACAATTACGGTTCTGGCGGACTTGAGGATGGCATTGTGCAATAGCGACTTAATACAATGAAGTCAGACCCCATTTACTTACACCAATATTTCAATCTACAATACCCTCCGAATCAGTGACCTTCTCCCAAAAGAACTGCTCAACTTTTCAGGACAGTTTATCCCATCTACTCAGAAATCAACTCAGACCATCATTTTTTTCAACAAGCACAAGTTTTTATCTTGTCCTCCCCAAATCGCCCATAATGTAGAAGAGGGAAGGAAAACAAAGGTCCTTTGACAAAATGTGGACTGGAGATGTTTACCAACAGGGTTCTCTACGGCAAACTTCAGACAGATGAATTTTAGATCCTCAGCATGATGGCGATTGGCGAGGGCCAAAATCATCTGAATCCACAGCTATATCCTTACATAGAATTGATTCGCATATTAGCTTCAGCCTAGGTAAGCAGTATCTGTCAGTGGCTGCCAGAAGCTTTGAGGTCAATGTTTCTGGTTCAGTCGATGAACAGTAAGAAGACTTAGGTGTCACTCCTCATCCTCATCCAAATTGTCTCTATAGATGAAATGCAACAAGGCCTGATCAACCAACGCACGGGAATGGTCAATCAAGGAAGAACATTTCACATTCCGGAAGACGCTGCACAACTAAAAATTACCTTAAACACTCTAGGTTCCATGTCTTCAACAATTACTTCTTGGTCATCCTCCTCCATTCCAGTTAAGAATTCGGATTCGAACACGGCTGATCTCGCAGATAATAGTAGCTTGTTCACTCTAAATTTCTCCCCGGAAACATTAAAGGTCACATCCGAACCTTCCTCATTGTCCAATAAAAATAAAAAAATGTGCACCTATGTCCGATTCAGTAACCTGCATAGAATCTAATCTCGGGCAATCAGTCTCAGAGACTGCAACCCCTACAGTGCAGTTGATTTTCAAACAGTCATCTTTGAGAAAATCAGATGTTTCAAGCATAGTCCGTCAGTAGAAGCGCTTGTAGCCCCTAGAATGAAAGAAAAACAACACGGAATAATCAAAGGATGGAGTAGTCCTGCATCGGTACAAGGCCATCAGGTAAATTGGGTAAAAGACAGGGTAAGCAACACAGCAAAATTCCAAAGAAAGAAGCTACGACCACTAACGAAAAACACGGAGCCCCTTACCACATGCTGCCGCGACACTAAAGTGCATAAGGCCCGCTCTCAAGCGACCGGTCGAAGTGACTGTGAACCTTATGCTTCCCCTTCCCGCTCTGATCGAACAGGGTAAGCACGAACAGCGCCCTAACGTCGGTACCCTCGCTGGCCAGGGCGATGAACACAGCCACGTACGCGGAGTTGTCCTCGGGGTTCTTCCCGTCGGGGTAGAAGTAAATCGCCCAATGGTAACCCCGGACGATGAAATTCTCGCTGGCGATGTGCTTCCCGACGCCCATGCCCTTGGCGAGGGAGTATCCCTGGATCACGAAGCTGTGGGAACCATTGACGGTCTTCGTTAGGGATTGGGATGAGGTCGGAGAGATTCCGGAGCTAAGGTGGCCCAAATCGGACTCCGGTGGGTGATCCATCGATCCGACTGAAGGGAGCTGGAGAGGGGGAATTATCGAAGAATATGGACGGGAGATGGAAATGTGCAGGCTGGGAAGATTTCGTTGTTTAATGGGGTTTCTGACAATTGGCGTGGAAGGTTAAAAGAGAGCTGAATTAGGGATTTTGACTGTGATACGCCCTTGGTCGGTTTATTTCGTTGAACGTGACTTCAATTTGTAACGTCCGAGCCGAAGCCAGGGATGGTTGGACCAGATCAAAACTACTATTAGGCGGGTAGGTTCGCCACAAGTAAGCCTCTTACTAAAGAATTGGGTAGGGGCCGCGCGTACGCAGGCCCCCGCTGCCACAAATTATGACGTAGGTTCTGCCACTAAGGACAGACCTTAGGCGTGCACCCCTCCGCAATGTGCAATGGAGGTCACAAGCCTAGACCACAGGCCTTGTTGATCGCCCGTTGACCCCGTCCAGGTAAGTATGTTCCAATGACACCCGAGCTTCGTTTATATAGATAGGAGCCCCCTTCCCATTCTATTTTCCAACCGGTGAGGGACAAAAGATCCTCCCCCCCCCCTCCCAAAAAAAAGAAAAGACATCTGTATGTACAGGTTTTCAGCAAAAGTCTTGATCTCAGTTCCACCATGATACATCAAAATTGACATCAATGGAATGATCAAGTCGATTAATCTGAGTCTTAGGTTCGAACGAAAAATTGGATGATGGATGACAAGAGAACTAAACTGAAGAGAAGGCAGGCGGGCTCCCACTAGATGAGGGGAATCTATGCTATCAGATGAAATTCAGTGGCGACGGAAGTCGGCTGCGAAGGCAGATGGGATCCGGCTCTCTGACTCTTCCTCCTCCTTGTCCCTCGGGGAGAAGTGGAGGCTTTCCAGGTTGTGTGAGGAGGATGCTGCCGCCGGGACATCGAACCCAGGCGCAAAGCTCCCCATGTTGACTATGTTGGAGGTTGCAGAGGAGTTGTTGGAGTATGCTGGCTGCATGGTTATGGGGGTGTTGAGATGGCGGTGTGAGGACGGATGAAGCTGCTGGTGGTGATGCTGCTGAGCCGACCCCGGGACTGCAGCATAGTGGTTGTTCATCAGCTGGGCTTGCACGAGGGCTAGCTCAGTTCTCACGGCTGCCACCTGCAGAAGAATATCATGAGAGTGCCATGGCTTGGGATTTTGATGCATCGATAGTTACATGCCCACTTGCTGATAATTAATAAAAGATCTTTCTAGGTTCCGGGGTATTAAGTTGGGAGAAAACCACCCCTAAGGAACAAGAATAGACAAGCAAAAACCTGTTGTTGCAGCGCAAGGATGGTGGACGCGCATCCGTAAACAGGATCAGTGAGCCTCGCCTGAGCCTCGTAGCTTATGGTCATCACCGCGTCTTGCCTCCTGGAAACTGGGATGTGCAGCAGGAGCTTCGAGGCGTTACTGGCGCCAAACACCTTATGCACCGCAGCAAACTTTGCGGCACCCTGATCTGTCCCAAAGTATGGTGCGAATATGCAGCCGCTCACGCACTTCCTCCTGAGGAACTTGCATGCCCCGCAAGGCACAGTCTGTGGCGCCGCACATCCATCAATCTCCCCTGAGCCCTTGCTACAGGAAGAAGAGGAACCGTTCTTTGAAGATGATGATGACGAGGGAGGCCCCTTCCGTCGCCCCTCCGATGGGCCAGAACTCGCGCCATTACCATGATACTCGTCCATGGGCTGGTAGGGGGGGAAGAGTTTCAGATTCGGAGAATTCGCCATTACAGCCGTGACTTTATATGGGGGAGAAGGTTGGAGGGGGCACGTTGGTTGCGTGATGGGGTAGGGGGCGGGGAGGGTGTGGAGTTTGGCAAGACAAAGAGAGAGACGTCTACATGTTTTGTAAGAAACAAGAAGAAGATCCAGATTAACTGATTTTTTTCCACTTGGGGTGGTTTGGTTTTTGCCTGCAATCAACAAGAAAAAGGTGATTTGATCATGTCCGTTCCAGAATGATCATCAACTGCGAGGGGCTGCGCAAGAAATGTGTTTTTCTTGTGGCCCCTTGAAGAAAGGCGTGCATTCATGCCATGCCATAACGTTCCATCCAATCTCCTTTTGGTTTTTTGCCTCTTTTTTTACTGCAGTAACTGATTTCACAGATAGAGATCAGTAAACGTGGTTTGCAGACTTCGTGGTCTTATTCTAGCCGAAGGTGATGTGTATGGGAGGGACTTGTGAAGGAGACCTGGGGAGACCCGTCACTGCTCTGATAGTCGCCCCCACATGCTTCCTTCATCTGAGGGGCAAACTGCAAGTTCCATATCACATCCTCTATGGCCAGTCTTTCAGTGGGTTTGATGTTCAGGCATCTCGTCTAGATCTCGGTCATTGTCCGAATTGATTGGTCAGTGCATGTACTTTCATTAGAGGGGTCGATCATTCCCCTTCGAGCAGCTTTGTTGCTTCCCACAATCAGGGATTGCAGCAGTAGCCGGCAAAATAAGGGACAAGAAGACTTAAGTCATTGTCCTTAACCGAATTATCTAAAACTTAGAACTTGCCTGATCCCTGTGAGATCAACATCCCTCGTCGATTGGAAGGGCATTTTAGTTACAATCTCAAGCAAGATCATTCCAAAGTCGTAGATGTCGATCTGCCATTCCTTTCACTGAACACAGAACGTAGGAGGAAATTCAGTTTTCGAAATCCCACATCGATCCTCAAATAATAAGCAATAACATGACTGAAACGGATTTTTCACCTCAACATTATCCTTTGATCCACCGGAAATCAACTTGTTGCCATCCTACGTGAAGCCCCACAGAATGCTATTGTCAATGGGCAAAATAACAGATAAAGTAATCTTAAAGAAGTACCCTAACTATATTGGACCACACCTTTGCCTTCACCAATTCATCGGCCAGCAGAGAGAGATTATAGCTGCTAATCTCCGCTAGATCCAAGATAACATCAGTTGTTTTCAGTTTGTTCGAATATAAACCCGGGACTATCCCGGTATGCAGATACTGGATCCCCCTAGCGGCCTCAATTGCGGCAGTGATCCTCTGAAACCATGTGAGAAGTGATATGATCTCCTTTCTGTTTGTTTGATTTAATGACGGTTCCTCGTACAGTGACCCGGGAAGACTTATGTGCGCGTGTTGTTCGAAAGAGCATCTTATGCCATAGGTCATACATTTTTGTTGATGTTCAAGCTCTCGTAGCAAAATCTAATATCATCTTGCAAATGGCAAATTCATGTTCCTTTACACAAGATCTGAATACATCCAACAACAAAGCACTGGAATCACAACCAGTCACAACAACAACAGATCGTCGATTTATTCGGCCATACCACACCACAGGCCGTCACACATGTAAGCCTTAATCGATTCGCCGATGATACAGAACGATAATACTAAGCTGCCGGTCACCCATGAAGTTGATGATCGATTCGCCAGTGACGCACAATCAACCTAAGCTGCATGGGTGAGCAACAGGGTCGGGGCGGACGGCACCTGAGCACCCGCCTTTTTCTTCCTTTCTTCCTCCTCCTCTATCTCCTGTATCCTCTTCAAGATGAAGAGCTTCTTCTCCTGAAGAGACCCAATCTTCCAGTCAATCTTCTCGATCTTGTGCTTCAGCTTCCCGATGAACTTGGAGTTCCAACCGCCCTCGTCCCCCTTCTTAATCTTCCCGCCGCACATCTCCATCCTCTTCTTCTCCAGCTTCTCCCACTTCCCCTTGTGATGATGGTGACCGTGATGGAGATGATGGAGAGGATGACTGTGACGATGCCCATGCCCATGACCGTGACCGTGACCATGAGGATGATGAAGGTGGTGGCGGCGGTGGTGGTGATGACACCTCTCCTTCCAGAAACTCTGCCTCTCCTCTGCCTCCTTATCCTGCTTCACCTCAACCTCAACCTCCCTGTTTTCCGCCAACTCCATCGCGGCAACCTCGTCGCTCAACTTCCCCTCGGCTCCCCCCGGGATCGAGACTGTTTCCTCGAACCTCTCCTGCATCCTTCCTTGTATGTTACCGATTCACAACTACAGCCGATGATGATGATTGAATTCAAGGGGAAGATAATGAATCGAGTCATTTATAGGGGATTTGGCCACTTTTATATGTCTTGATCAGCAAGGAAATTACTTGGGGGGGAGGGGGTTTAGGTCGGTTTCTGATTATGGGGTGGTTGGTCGGTGGCAATAATTCAGTCCCATGCTCGTCTCAATCCCAATCCCTTAGTGGCTGAGGAAATTACCAAGTCAAAACGTTTAGACCATGTCATGTAAAACCGACATGATGCAGCCATGTGGTCTTAAAAGAGCCGAGCCGACATCTTTGTCGGCAAAGAAGAAGAGATGGAGGGGGAGATTTGGGAGGCCCATTACTTCAAGGCTTCTCTTTTTGGTGGCCTTCGTGAAGAAATCGGAGTTTGGTGGAGTCCAACATTTGACATTTTTTTAGTTCCAAGTATATAATTCCATGATTCATACAGCGATGTTTCTTCCATTGGAATGTTTGGTTCGAGTGGGTATGCTTTCCTCTTCCACAACATGGGAGACCTCATCCACCTCCTTACCCTCTCTTTTTGTCTTTTACCCTTCTCCCTTCTCATGTCATCCGCCATACCGGTACCAAACTATTCTTCTACCAGCAAAAGAAAAATCGACCATTCAATGTTGTGCATGATGGCATGACCCGGCGTCGAGCCCCCCACCCCTGGTTGTCCCCGAGGCTTTGTTCGGGCGGGGAGGTAGGGAGGGACAGAGGAAGGAGACGGCTCGCGACCCTGTATCTCAACCTCTTCTTAGTTCATTCCAACGGTTTTGCCTCCTTCCTCAAGGTAAGTTTCCCGGAATTTACTCATTGCTTGTGCGGTCCTTCCGAAAAGAGAAGATGTGTTGCAAGTACTACGATCCATATACGACTCTCTTACCACGCGTTCTGGTCCTTGTACTTTTACCAAGTTTGGCCGATTTAGTTTGGGTTGTGAAGAAAGTTAGTTCATTTGAAACAACCATAGTAGCTGTCACAGGGCTACTTTCGCACTATCAAGTAAACTACCCTGTGGGCGTCGTGTCTCGCCCTTGAGCACGACCAGCCACCCAAAACACACAACTCAGCGGAAGCCTTTCATTTATCTCACGTTCCCTTTCAAGTAAACCCAACCCTTTATTAGAACAAAGAATTTACAACTCTCAATGCTTGGCTTCGTCCCTTTACAAGCCTTCTTATAGGGGTCGTAGTTATTCACAAAAATATACAACCGTTCCCAAAGGGGTATGACAAGTAATCGCCCCCTTCATGCCTATTGGGGTAGCACCCTTTCTAATCTACGTGCCCCTTACAAGTGTTGTGGCTGTCCAAGGGGAACCCACCCAAGGAACACATCCTTTCACCAACACCACCCTCTCAAGGGTCATATCCTTTCATCGGAAAAATAATTCGAAAACGATTCCGAAACCGTATATGTAAATCAGATAGTAACACACATTAAATAAATCATCCTTCATTATTGTAAAACACTTAAGTTCGTTTCGAAATCGTCTTCAAGAATTTCAAACGTGACTCTTATAGAAATGACCTCCACGTACTATACACGACCCTTCGATTTATTTCTGATGCCTTATTCTTTCGGCCTATCTCACATTCAAAAAATTTTACAACCTACCTCACTCACTACATGGCCGATCTCCACTTTGCTTTGATGGTTGATTTAAGTTAACAAAATTAATACACTATTTATGCATAAGAATTTTGAGAAGATTTTGTCTCTCAGAAAAAATCGATGAGTTTTGATTGGAGGGTGAAAATTTTGGATTATCGACCTTTGACTGTGGTCACTCAATCGAGAAGTATCTCAAGAAAATATTTACGATCAGAAAAGAAAATAAATTATTGATTGAAAGAAGAGATATGCGTAGGCTAATTGGAGAGAGAGAAGAACGATATTGATAAATAAAAAATAGAAATGTTGATCGGGGGGGAGCTTATTATCTCTAAAACTTATGATGAGGAGAAGACGAAAAATTGAGAAGTCTCTTCGAGAATGGTTTCAAGCAACCCACGACCTTCGTCCACAACCACTACCCATGACTTCTGACAGTTTCCTCACATCACACACTATCTGTGACGGTTACTCCCGAAGATTTTAGGTATTTGTCTTGTATAAATAGGCCATTTTTATTGTAAAACAAAATTTCGATATTATTTGTCATCACTAAATTAATTATTTTACTTGATTTCTAAGATATAATAAATCTTAACTTTAATGATAAACATTCATCAGAATTTAAAATAACTAATATATCAATAAAGTGGCCAACTCACTAATCAAAGAGAGTAATACATCCTATTATGACTTGACACTATATTCTATATGTTTTGCTATATACCCAATAACCACATTATTCACAATCCGATTATAGATGCTTTTAATGACATCAAAGTACATAGCTCTATGCATAGAATAAATAAGTGTCTTCATTCAAGAGATAAATTTACACTCTTTTAATAAGAGAAGTGACCAATACGTTCAACACGTGTTCTTATGTATAAACAAGTCGAGCCTATTATACTATTAAACTCAGGCACCCAGAAGAATAATTTGAAATTTCATTCATCAGTCTAATTCAGCCCAATTTACACTCGATTAAGGATAATTTTAGATTGATATATAACTTTAATTAACGTACGAGACTTTATCGTAAATTAATTATGAGACGAAAAATAATTAATAAATAGTAAATAGTTGCATTTATTAGCACAATTCACCTGTTTTACAAAGTATCTTGACACGCAAGTCCACATGTTAACATGTGCCAAGCTGAAGTGCTCCCCTGTGAAGAAAGCTTTTGTTCAATCACTCCCCTTCAAGCAAAATTTATGAGGACATGTTTGCACTTCCAAGAGCGTATCTATCACGTTTCGATGTGGCTATTTGTTATCGATGCATGTCACCTGCCTTTGCTGATATTTCCACGCAAATCATTTATTACTCTTTCACGATATGTTATACCTGAATCGACCCATTAGGCCTTTTAATTTATGATATTGAATATATAGATTAGAACACATTTTTTGAAAGAATTTTTACATAACTATGCGACACGCACAACGATCTTATCTGACCAACAGAGTCGGTCGAGTCAAGTGAAGAGTTCATTTACTTATCGATCCATATTTTTTTGGGGTGCAGTGTTTCCTGTTTTTCCAGTTCATGAATCGGTCAGTACTTCCATTGTTCTCTCTCACACACAGCCAAAACCACATTTTACAGATAAAACACAGGAGTTTCTTACAAACAACCGTTAATCAACCAAGCCAAGTCGCGGAATCAGGCGAACCATCTATCTAGTTCATTCGTATTTGTCACGTGCTCTTCCATGCTGGTTGCACATATCCAACGATTGCCTCCTCCTCAGCTGCATTCCTCAGCTGCCAAAGTGCGTACTCGTCATCGTTCATCAGAGAATCCAAGAAGGAGGATAACACGTCTTCTTTGCCATTCTCGAGAGTATTCTTCAAGCTCTCGTGTTGAGCCTGCAAGTGCAGGTTGCTGTGGTCGGTTACGGCGGAGGTAGTTGCTCCGTCATTGCCTCCGGAATCATTGTTTCCTATGGAAGTAGGATTAGGGTTCTGCCCATGGCTTGGCAACAAAGTCGAGCTCGATCCCCCGGTGGCATAGTCACTGGGGCTACTGTTCCAGTTCTCCAGTGGCTTGTGGGTCCTCGGATCGATCCCTTGGCTAATAAGCTTCTTGCTCAGGTGTGTGTTCCAGTAGTTCTTGATCTCATTATCCGTCCTCCCAGGAATCCTCCCCGCGATTAAAGCCCACCTATACAAACATATTTGGAAACGAAAAGGAGAACAGTAAAGGGATCAACGCCATGGTGAACTAAAATGACTAAGCCATGACTAGGGTTTCGGCAAAAAGAGAAGGATATACATAACCTGTTCCCGAGCAGGCGGTGAAGCCTCAGGATGAGGTCTTCCTCATCTGGTGCGATGAAACCCCTCTTGATCGAGGGGCGCAGGTAGTTCATCCAGCGGAGACGGCAGCTCTTCCCGCAGCGGAGCAGCCCGGCCCTCTTCGGCAAGCTACTCCACTTCCCTACTCCTTCCTTGCTCACGTAGTTGGCCAGGATCTTGTCCTCCTCGGGGATCCACGGCCCTCGTTTCACCCCGATCTTGCCGCGGCGAGGCGTTTTAGTCATGTTAGATGAAGAAGCACCTGCATCGATCATCTTCGATGGATTCCTCATCTGGACTTAATATCCGGAAACCTTCTCCTTTCGCAAATGAAGAGGAGTACAGAGTACAAAGGAGATAAGGAGGGTTTGGTGGCGATGGTATCTGGGGTGGGTCGACGATTCCTTGATTGAGTTTGATTTGAAGATTGAAGAAAAAAAAAAGGCAAGTGGGAGAGGAAGACACCTGTGTGCCGATCAGCCTTCAGAAGGACAGAAGAAGAATACGACGAGATAAGCGTGGGAAAAAGACGCAGGAGGTCGTTTTCTTACGTCTCATCTCTCCGACATATAATATGATTTGAGCATACTTTCTTGTTTTCCCAAACACGAAATATACGATTCAAGTTTGATTTAAAAGTAATCGACGATTTGAAAATGAAAGTATGTTAAAAATATGTATGAATTTATTTATTGATATAATTATTCATAAAAAAGAAATATTTGAGTCCGCATCAAACTTACAATGCATGGATTTGCATTCCAATATTGTGGATATGAGATGATTTGATTGGACTACCATTTGGATGAATGACGGGATGAACGACCTCCGATAGAATTCATTCCGAAGGTGTAACAACATAAGATCAGAAAAAGGCAAGAGCAAAAGTCTCTCCTTGCCCTTTGATGATGTTTTTGTAGCAATGGAAAGAAAAGGGAAACCCTAGTTTGTTCATGTACCCCCGAAAGGTTAATCAAACTGATAACTTTGCAAAGCAAGGTGGAGCTTTCGCAATGTCCTAAAATTTCACCATTTCCTAATAAAGGTGTTGTAATACGGTCCTCTAGTTCGGAATGAAGTTGTTTACGGGAAAAATCACTGGATTCGATTTCGGATTTGGAGCACGGTCGCCATTCGTAAATAAAAAAAAGAAAAGAAATACATTCTTCAAAAATCAAGCAAACTTACGTCACGGTAATTTCTCCAAACTGCCTTCCTGTTTTTTCTTCATGTTCGCCACATATTTCTCCCGATCAAACTTCAAAAATCAATTCTCTACTTGTCGACCAGAGTGTAGAATTACTCCTTAATCGACCCGTAGAAAATCCATATCTATCCAATCAAAAGATTTAGTTAGTTCATCCTCGATCGAGGGTCCAAAATTTACATGAAGGAATCGTGGCGGCGGCCGCGATTGTATATGGAAAGGCCCAACTGCTGGCTGTTGATAACGAGCCGATCATTTCCTGGGTTTGCCATGGTCGCCTTGAAAACAGCTTGACGGCCTGGTTGGGAAGAAAAAGGAAAAGGGTTAGTGGAAACATAGAGTGGCACAGAAAGAAAGGGTGGTTCAAATAACCAATATTTCTCCATAACATCTTTTTAAGCCAATCTTTATTCTTCACTTAGAACGTTAGGTTGGACGCTTACTACCACGTGAATCACTCCGAAACCATCTCGGCCTCCCCATCCCACAAAATTATTCCTTGCATAGTTCGCTCGCATGTGCCGCGATCGAACATACTTAGATGTCGTTCCATATAATGCTTCAATTATGCTCTCTCATTTACATCTAGGGAATACTAGTTAATCTGTTCGATTCAACGCTTCCCGTTGAGGATAAAAGGATTATCAGCCTCAATCTGCACGCCAAACTTGAGCTTGTGGTCGCTTTGCATCCGCGAAAGCACATGAATCCTAGATAGAACCCTAAGATCCTAATGCCCCAAGTAATCCTGTAAATTGAACGAGCTGGAACCGGAGGAAAATCAGGATGTCGGGATCGAGGATTCAACTGATTCCTCCGAACAACTTGATGCACACCTCTGCCGGCCATCACATAGTCAGCAGCACGAGGGTTGCAATTGCAAAAGACTCTCCTGTTTCGCGAAAGAGATGTAGTCATAGTCTGTTATTCAGCAAGACGGATGTCCAATAGTGAAGTATCCTTTCGAATCTAGATACATCAACATCCTCGTGGTTAGCTGTTGGCTCCTCCGATCTTATCTAATTCCACCCGTTAAATTCAGTTTACCACCAACGTGACAGGATCAAAGTGGATAGTTGTCCACATATTCTTCCAGGCAACAGGGCTGATCCGACAACAGTTGATAATTTACACGTGTATCAAGTAGTTACAATCAGTTTTGCGATGAAACTATGTGCCACTGCATTATAATCCTCCCTGGGAAGTCCTCTTTTTTCTTTTATCTGGATAAACACATCGCAAGCGGTTCACGCAGTGTGGGAGCCTGTGAATACCATCAGATCCATTAGGAATCACAAGAACAAAGTTCCGCCATAAACATGTACTAAATGTATACATCCACAGATCTATCGGATTAATGAAATAACAGATCGACAACGATAGATGGCCTTCATGGAGTGAGGTTTCTTTCCTACAGTGACAACTAACATTTTCAATACCGTGAACCAGAAGAAGTGATTGCAGATTGTGGCACTTCATATCTGTAAAGTCAACTTTACCCAAAGAAAGGTCACTACTTACTTCAACTAGCCTTTGCAGCTTGCAACATTTCCACTATCAGAGTTTTTACATCCCTGAAAATTTCAAATAAACTTTGTATGTAGCAATCAAAACAATAGGCCAAATTATAGCTTAGAGAAAAAGCACTCTGACAGCAAAAGCATTCATGGTAAAGATATCTCACTTTCTATCTTCAGCTGGACGGGGAAAAGGAACTCGGACCTTAAACGTAGTCCCCTGGCAAGTTGCCTGGTGCTCAAAGAAAACTTTGTCAGGAGCGACATTCAGAAAAATTATGTTGAGCAGGCAGAGCAGGAGAAAATCAGTTGGTTCTTTAGCCCCTTTGCACGACCCACTAAAAAATGAACCTAGTCCACACCAATGGCTTTAGCAGACTAAAATACATTCTACTTTCTTCCAACAACTTAAGGTAATATTGGTTAGATGGCTAAATCACATGAAACTATATGAACTTAGACAAGTTCTAAGGATCTATTGGCAGGAAACAGAACCCCCATTAACCAAATAAATGGAACAACTCTTAGCATTACCTTAACACTGAATCCCAGAGAATCCAAATCCAGCATATAAGCAGTGTCCACCTGCAAAAAACAATAAATCCTTGCTCCATCGGTAGATACAGGAGAGCATATCTTTACAAAGACAAAATTTAAAGGTGATCGAAAATTGAAGCCAGAAAACCTATCTCAAATACAAGATTTATACACATAGATAAGCATACTAGTCATCAGCCATCAAATAATTTGGATAAGGGCTCGTTGTAGTGCAGATTGTGATTACCGGAATTGAAGTCCAGTGTCTAACAATAAGCTTGGTATCCTCAGCATGATCTCTGTTCATGTGAGACTGTCAGGAGAAGTTTTATTAGACAAGCAATTGTTACTGTCAATTTACTGATGTTAGATCACTGACTCCTCACCCCGACAGGCTTTGAAAACTGAGCAATGGGGTCAACCTTTGCCGTCCCATATTCTTCCTTAAGAAACTCTAACAGAGAATAGGCAAAACAACTAATTAGAATCACCAACGTATACCATGACCCGATTTAAGACAATAAATATTTGGAAAACTAAATTTAAAGAAAATGTGGAAAAAATTAAAATATACATCCTTCTTCCTAAAAAGGAAACAATATCACCCTATCATCTAGCACTGACCTCCAGAGCGTAATAAAGCTGTTGCAACACCGGACACATAGCGCACAACCTTCGGTTCGATGCGAATGAATTGGAAATCACCAAAATCAACCTTCACAGACATAAGAATTGCAATTATTGGTTGTCGAAAGATCTCCTCGGAATATTGTCAATAAGAAAAACACAGAATTGACATCATTACCCAGAATGCATTTGGGTGCTTTGATAAATATGTGGCACGAACTGCTTCTCTATCTTTCTCTTCCACCTGTGTAATGAGTAATTCAGCTACCCCAATAAAATAAAGAGTGAGCAACACCTGCAGAGGACACAACAACAAACTCACGGGTATGGCATCACCATGCAGAGTGATCACTAGATCTGTCCGGTCCTCTGGATCTCTAGCGACAAGAAGCGAGCATTTATGATTAGCGGAGAGGTCCTGCAGCCCAGTCAACACAAAGAAATCAACACTTATTGTAGCTATGTCAAACTAACCTTAGACAAAGAAATAACAATATCCAGCTGCTTTCCATTGCATAATAAACATCTACATAACTTAAATCTTGATTTTGGACAATCACAACCCAAATTGGTCCTTAGTAATACAATTAACACGAAAGAAAGAAAAACAAACCAACAGATTCCCACGTGGCTAATCACGAATTTCTGTTTGAAAACATGAATGAACCTTCGAGTGGAATGCAAGGCTGCTTGTCGCCAAAATCGCAGATCCATCCACATCACAGGCGAAGTCTACCATCGTACCTGAAGGATATCCATCATATTTCTGCAAAGTCAAACATGAAATTTGCGAAAGTTCAGTATGGAGAATGTACAATTTTACATCTTAAGAATCCCCTTCAGATCCCCCACTGCCAATTCCAATCCTATGTTTTTGCTAAATCCACGGCAAGCCAACCCAAGCCAATTGCAAATCTCCACCAAATGGTCAATATAGCAAACAGCTGCTTACATGAGAGAAGGTAGATAACATGCCTCGGACGCTCTGATCAAGCACAGTACGGACCTCCTCAACAGGAGGCAGCCTTGCCGCTTTAGCCTACGATCACAACAAAAGAAGCAGTGATAAAACAACCACGACCAACACCTGCCAATTATAACACACTCAACACCAACGATCCATCGAGATCAGGCCGATCACATGGAACACAACAAAGCAAAACGACATCGGAGAGCGGAACCTAACTCACGTTATGAGACTGAACTAACTGGAAGACGTCGTTGAACTCATGGTTGACTCCTCCGGGCGCCTGTACCGGTGCCGTCTGCTGCCACCACAGAATCCATAACAACGGACCAGTCAAACGAAACTAACAATCAAACAAGAAAAAAAGCAAATAAGTCGATTTACCGGCGTACCTGAGAGGGAGAAGCGGCGGCCATGGAGAACCGAGTTGAGGAGGAAAGTTTGTTGGTGGGACGGAGAAACGGGGAGAAAGGAGGGGAAACAGGCGGGGATGCGTGGAGGATGGGAGGTATAAATAAGCGGGGAGTTGGCGAAGAAACCGAGGCCATCCCGATGCCGCCGACGACGACGCTTCTCATCTCACGCCCGTCAATTTCCGTTACCCTACGCAATCACCTGCTCCCGCTTCCAATAAAACTAATTCTTAATTAAAAAAAAATCAGTAGAAGAAAAACTCCCATCTTTCTTTGCTTTCACTACAGGCCAAAAATCGTCCTTGAACCAGAAAAAAAATCTCGAGATGAAATTGAACCGCCCGTGGGTTGAGTGATTCAGACTGCGGAATCCATTCCCCCCCTTCCCCCCCGTTCGTGATTGGGAAGTGGAAGAATGCAAGCCCACTTGCTGGCTGGCCCCGGTTCGGTCCGTTCCATCAGCCACCCCCGGAGAACCCACCACCACAGCCGCCGTCGCCATTGCCGCCCCGTCGCGGCTTCTTCATCGTGGAGGGGGACATCCGCGGCTGTCGGATCGGAGCAGAATCACTACGACGTTCTCGGCGTCGCCCGATCTGCTACCCCCGTCGAAATCAAGCGAGCTTATCGTCTCCTCGCTCGCAAGGTAACCCTGGGATTGCCTGTAGGGGGGATATTGATGATTGTTGATTCCGCTGGATTGGGACCAGCTGCCTGAGCTTGCTAAAGAGTGTGAAACTGTGGGTATTGTCGGAAGATCCGTTGATGGATCGATGGTGTTTCATCGGCTTCTGTTGTGAACTGAGTTGAACATTTTATCTTTAGTTTGAAGTTTGCAGCTTCGTTTTGTGATGATGACAGTATCATCCCGACGTGAGCAAGGAACTGCGAGCTGGGGAGATCTTCAAGAGCATCCGCCGAGCATATGAAGTGAGGATCTTCTCATACATCCTCTTGATTAATTCTCCGGTTGTAGCGATAAAGTCAGCTTAATCATTTGGTGGTAGCCGGTTGCCATGGAGTTATGCAGCGAAGTGGCTTAGTAAAATCATTCAGAGATTCCAAGGATTCTTGATCTTTCCCCTGCTGTTCAGTCTATGCTAATCAAATGATGTTATTTTTCCTTTCTGAGTTCTGAACCTGTTCGGTCCTCTGGCTGAAATTCCGCAAATTGGTTAATTTTTTTGGGTAGGTACTGTCGAACGAATCTTCTAGGTTTCAGTATGATAAGGCACTTCAAATTCACGAGGGCACTGGCAGACAATACAGGGGCCGACGGGGTTATGGTTCCGAAGATTATGACGAGTTCAGGATTTACAAGTGGGCTAAGCTCAGGCAAAAGATGCAGGAGATGAAATATTGGGATGAGTTCGATGCTGACAAAGATGAATCTTTTTCTTACCACGAAACGGATGATGAGGCCGAAGTGGAAAATGCCGGAGAACAAAGGGAATCCTTCATGAAGGTGCTTGGGTCCACCTTCCTGCTGATTTTCATGATGCAAACGCTTGGCTGCTGGGTATCTCTGACCTGTAGTAGCTTAACGGCATTTCTGGACAAGAAATTGGATGCTGGGTACAAGATTGGCTACCTAATCGCTTGGATTTTGGGCGGGAGGGGTGGAATCTTGCTGACTTTGTGCCTCTCGTTTGCAAGTTGGGTTTGTGGGAAAACCAGCAGTAGTGTAGTAGCCCTTGTGGTTGTTGCCATGTGGGTCGGATCGAATCTTGCAAGATATGCACCACTTCCACAAGGGGCCCTTCTAACCTTGCTTTACATGTCCATCAAGTTGCAGGTTGATCTTAATTGAACTATTATTGACTCCTATGTTAGAACTAGAGGTAACAAAGGGCTGTTAGTCAGAAGATGTATATCATATTGTCGGGGTAGTTACAACTGCAATGAGATTGAATCCAAGTTCTTGCTTAAGTCCATGCTGTAAATGGGTAAGTTTTCCGACAGATCATCGGCATTTGGCTTTGTTTATGTCAGCTTGTTTATCAGCGATCGTCTTCTTCAGCTACATGACATGAAGATGCAACCTTTTGGAAAATGCACAAGAGAAAATGCCTTTTGAGAAGCTAGCACATTACAGTCATTCAGATAAATACTGGAAAACCTTCAATTCATAAGCCCAAGGAGAACAACGGATTAGGATTGTATCTAAGAGGGTAACAGCTGAGAATAGTGTTTAAGTTGCTTTCATCGACACAAATGACAACACCAAATGAGAAGAGCATGGTAATCAGTGCAGCAAGGCAGCCTATGATCTTCCTCTGCCCCTGAAACCACTGAAGCGTCCCCCACCCCTAGGAGGGCCACCTCTACCCCGGGGACCACCTCGTCCCCGGAAACTGCCACCACGACCAGGGCCTCCTCTCCCTCTGCCTCCCCCACGACCGCCCCCTCTAGCTGCAGCTGACTGTCCCCTACAGATTACAAACAAATGAATAGAAACTTGGCACATTTTCACGTGCAACGAGAAATGACGCAAACAGGCAAAAATCCGGATTAAGGGTTAAAAGTGACTCTGATTCAACAGCAGAATTATTTACAAATATTCTAAGAAAGGAGAATTCCTCAAACCCAAAACCAAACACTTAGACGTGCTCAGAGGATTAACAAAAGACAGGCACTGAGAACAACATCCAATTGCATTGTTACCATTGTTCTGTACCTAATAAATATTTGAACTTTGAGGCAGATCAACTACTTCCTTCTCCATTGGTCCAATTTTACTTTCTTTAAGTCAACAATTTAACATCCAGGATATTCATCCACAAACACAAGAAATAGCAACCAGGCCGTAACTGAAACATAATATAATGCACACATGTCCAAATAAAACTTATGCTGTTTCAATCTGTCGGTTGATTGCTTCAGTGGAACTAGGATATAAAGCTCATACAATAAAAAAAATCGGTGGAGAGGCACACATACTTGGGCTGTGGAAGGAATCTCGCAAGAGGTAAAAGCTTTGCCGGGTCTATAAAGAATTTGTCCCCAAGTGCATATGATGTAGCAACAATACCTTCCATCATTTTAATTGAGAAACACTGCAACAGAGAGCAAATGAGACAGAAAACAGCGTGATACACGCGTGGTAGAATCAAAAGAAAATCACTGTATATTCATGTACTCACAGATTCATTGATCGGGCCGAAAATCTCGTCAACTTTCCCAATCTGAGTCTTGTTCTGCAAGAAGATAGGGGCGTTGAAGTAGGGAATCTTCTCATTAGTGAGTTTAGTCACAGCATCTCCCTCACAAGCATGTAGAAATGTCGAAACCTCTGCACAAACACTACAACAATAATCAGTAATAAACGGCCAAACTAACTATCCTAACTCTCTCCACAACTCGCAAATCGAACGTCCAGATTACAATCCAGAAGCAGCCTTTGAACACTATCTCTGGCACATCACGTGATAATAACGACGCGCAAAAGAACCGAACAACTGACCAACTACTTCGCTGGGAGGTCCTTCGTCTCGGAATCCACCGCCTCCGCCACGGCCGCCGAAACGCCCGCCACGACCGCCGAAACGCCCGCCATCGCGGCCACCCCTGAAACCACCGCCGTCGCGGCCGCCCCTGAAGCCACCGCCGTCGCGTCCACCCCTGAACCCGCCTCCCCTTGGAGCCCTCATGCCGTCGAAACAACCGGTCGGGGAGGAAGTTCGGAGTGACGAAGAACGGCTGAAGTGGTCGCGAGTGAGGTTTAGGGTTTTACCCTCACTCTTTTTATGCACGTCTCTGAAATTACCTAGAGGACCTCTAATTTTTAGCCTATTTACAGGATAGCCACTCTTAAACCCTTAAACGTCCCTAACGCTTCACCTTTTACATGAGTAGTTTCAGTCTCAATTAATTTAATTTATTAGAATCACACTTTGGTTTGTCTATCGAAGGAATAAGAGAAAACCTAAAACTCTTATTTTAGATTAAAAATACGATAGATTAATAAAAAAAATATATTAAATATTTTCTTGAATCTTACAAGCAAGCAGGCAGTTGGTCTAAAAAGTACCAATAAGGATGGACATCATATTAGTGTTAGTTTGGAAATTAGTTCGTCGGTCAATGTTTGAAAAATTCTTGATTTATTAAAAGGACATTTAACAACAACTTTCATTTATTAAAAGGACGATACCTCGAACAACAACATTAATAAAATTCTAATTTTATAAAATCACGGTTCGAAATCACGACTTTCTTCCATTGAACACCTCTTGCTCGTCCGCAATCAAAGTTACTTCGCCGACCTCCACTCAAGATTCGAACATACTGACGCTCAAGTTTCTGATGATCCGCCTTATGAGCTTCTCGAGGACATTTGCCCAACTTATTTGTGGGCAGGTGCAAATTAAGAGTGTGATGGTACTATTTCGACAGTCACTTCCTCAAATTGGGACAGACCATACATACCATTGAGCTCCCTTGCTCTGCTGCAAATATCAGTGAGAATTTCTACACTTATTTGTAGTATGTGTGGAATCCAAATGCCACCAGCAAGACGTTTCCCAATCTCTCAAATAGGACATTTCAAAATCTGCTTATGGATGAACCGATTGTAGAGGTTGCTGGCAATGATAGCTTCTTTCTCATGATTTCCTGTTATTTAAGCATGACATCAGTTTCAGTATATAATGCCACAATAGCTTCTTCTTGAATATCACGTTCAATACATTTATTTTCTCAATCCAAATCAAACATGTGTATCACCACAGGTTTATCCTCGAACAATTTATCATCTAAATCTATGCATTCATTAACTTCAGCAAAACGCAATTCAATCAAATCTCGTATCAGATTTATAAAATGTACGTCCTCGTGAGTTGTGTGTAAAAGTTCCATGTCATTTATAATATTTCTTTTTCTTTTCTTTCTTATTCTTGAAACATTATGCCCGAGCTTTAACACAATTTGATCTATTAGATGAAGCCAATCGAAAATTTTTTCCATCTGCTCAAGATCGAATGAAAATATTATTCTCATCATTATATTTCTTTATGCGAAGCTCAAGCTTTGGTGTTCTTTCACATACTGTTGGTTATCCTTTCACAAATTCAGCTGCATCGACTTCTACCCATGACAATTCTATTTCGTAGTTCCTAGCATAACGTGATTCCTCAAGGAGAAGGTGATGATCCCTCCGAGACAAGTCGTGGAAATATCTAAATTTCTCGTTGAGAGTTTATTCCTTTAATTCGAGGGATTCTGAGCTAACTTGAGTCGGTCTTACATATAAGAAGATATTTCTTAAATTTCATGAGAAAGGTTAATGGGTTTTCTCCGGGTACTTTTTTTAACGCCAATAGCCTTTCGGAAATTTGAGTTTGCATCTCAACCCAACTTGAGATATAATTAGGAGGAATTCTTGAATACCAAATAAAGGCATCCCTTATTAAGAAATTAGAGAAAAGTTTAGGCTTAATGAACTTATTGTTAGATAATTACCCAATGAACTTAAGAAATAGAGCATTATGCTCAAGCTTAAGCTAATAACTTGATCTTTAAGCTTAATGAATTGAAGCCATCTCGTCATCTTAATGAACTTGAAATTTCTATTTCACGATCTATGAACTGGGTGGGTGATGTGAGTCTGATACGTACAAATTTCATCTCCAGTCGAGACCCCTGGAACCATCTACTCTTATCACGTTTGGCAATCTGATTTCTTAAATTTGGCAAGCTGAATTTTTTTTTTAATCTCGAACAAAACTAATCTTTCCAGATGTGTGTTTAGTCGTCCTGCTAAACACGCATATTTTATTGAAAAACAAATTAATTTAATATAAAATTGGTCTTTATCTAAATTTAATTTCTACGGCACACGAGTAATTGGAATGGAAGAACAGAAATATCTTTGAATGACTATCACAAAGTAAGTCCTCACGGTTAGGAAATGGATAAGGCCGATGAAACCTGATGATCATGGCATTGGCAATGGCAATGGCTTCCCTCTCCTTCACACAACCCCCGCTCTGCTCCTACTCCTCCCCGCCATCCCCTTCCCCTCTCCTCTTCGACCGCCGACTCCCCGTCGCTTCGCTTCTTCGGAAGAGGAGCTTGTCCCTTCCCTCCTGCAGGGTCACCTGGTTCCCCCTCCCTTTCCCTCAGACGGCCGACGAAGGCTCGGACTCAGACTCAGACTCAGAGTCGGGCTTGGCCTCGGCCTCGGAATATCTCTCCGAGGAGTTTGGCGGCCATGGTGTCAGCTTTAAGTCGGTCGGCGACACGTGCCACGTGGCCAAGATGGTGTTAGACAATGGGAGCACAGCAGTGCTAATGTTGCCTCATGGACTGGTGGTTTCCTACAAGGTGCCGATGTGGCATGGGGAGAGGATGGAGACCCTGAGGAGCTTTGTGGTGGAGGGAGATGCCGGGGAAGGTGTGGTGCGTGGCGGGATGTTCTTGGACCTGGCGTTCGAGGATGAGGATGGGTTTAGCTGGAGATTGAATACTAAGGGTTGGACTATTAGAGATGTTAGAGGCGACCCGGGGGAGTTCATCGAGGTAGAACTGATGAACAGCAATCAAGCGGGCATGGTGGATGTGAAGTATGTTTTGACTCTCTGCGAACAAAGCCTGACTGCTATGGTCGATGTCTCAAATCAGAGATCAACGCCGCTGAAGATGACGGGGACTGTCCTTAGCCATCTTAACATATGTACACCAGATGGAGCGTATGCTGTCGGGCTGGAAGGCTCGAATTTCTACGAGAGACGGCCAGTTATGTCGGAACATCGAATAAACCCAGACGATGATCTGAAAAGTAGTAGGAGAAACAGTTGGCAAGTAAACGGGAAAGAAGAGGACGTACAAGAGGACCTGGAAGGAGAAGAAACTGCAAACTACAAGCAATTGACAGATGAAATGAGCCTGATATACACGAGTGCTCCGAGGAACTTCACGATCATTGACAGGGTGAGCTTTTGATTCTGTAAGCTCAGAACTTCTACCTGATTTCAAGCCAGTTCAGCATTTCTGTATTGTCAATCAAACAGGGCAGGAGGCATTCGCTGATACTAGGAAGACACGGGTTCGACGAGTACTACGTTTACAGCCCTGGTTCCCGACATGAAGAATACGGCAATTATGCGTATGTGTGTGTAGGACCTACGGCTCAACTGAAGCCTATAATGATTGGCCCCAAACAAATCTGGGAAGGTGCACACCGGTTATCCAATCCAAACCTTTGATGTAAATCGGCTGTTCTTCCTACATTTATACAAGACTAGCTTTACGAGCTGCTAGGTGCTGCAAATCATTATGGAAAGTGATTTGATCGATGAAAGTGATATGAGTTTGTAACAGTACAGGCACCAAACACTTCCGGGCAGCATTCGAATAGATATGTGCTAGAAGTACTTCTGCATCTTCTGCGGTTATTTTGTAAGACAACAGAATGGCTACACCATAGTTTTACGAAATCCGTAACATGGAATGAGTTCCGATAGTCGGGACCAAACGGTCGGAGTCATATGAGACCACTGCAGAGAAGCTCTCTCAACGCCAACATGATTAAAAAGATAGCCCAAAAAACTGTACTAAAGTATGGTTTTCAGCCAGAATGCCTCTTGCAATCAATTCCAGTTCAGAGTCTTCTATGTTGTTCAGCTTGTTTCTGCAAGTCGGCAGAACCTCTGAATTCGTACTTTCGGCAATTTATCATTCATTTAATCGGGACTGGAACTTCAACTGCATTAACGAGACGACCAGAGTTCGTCCTCCCAGAAAACATAGACGGCGATCGATTTCAGCACCACCACAGCTAAACGCAATCAGTCGACCATGTTAGTCCCCAAAAAGATTAAATCAACGAGACAGGGAAAGAAACCCAAAAACCCATTTCGATCTCGCGGAGATCAAAACGACAGGAGCATTTTGACCCAGTATTACCCGATTAGGGTGGTCTAAAAAGTTTCAGACTTTGGCATCAACAAGAAAGATCAAGAACACGACCCATAAGGTTATTTAGTAGGGATGAGTTAGGTGAAGTGACTGATTAGTACCGGACTAATCGTTACTAGTACAAGAACAGTACCACTTAGTACAATATACTAACTACAGTATTAGTACATCATTAATAATTTCAAAATGTACTAATCGAGTTAGTACATTGTATTAAATCGAAGTCGAAATTAGTGTGAACATTAAAAGTTTGTCAAGAACGATACATTGGGTTTTATAGCTACAATGGGTTATAATCCCAATTATTAAAAGTGGGCTTGAAATACAAATGGATTATATATTCAAATCCATGAAATAATATGTTATGACCTCATAAAAGCCATAAGCCCAATCCAAACAAAGCCATAAGCCCAATCCAAACAAAGCCATAAGCCCAATCCAAACAAAAGTGTTTTGGGCAGAAATAAGCCCAAATTCAATTCCGGCCCATGGCCCGTTACATAGGCTACCTAATATGGAATGACCAACTTCCTAATATAAATCGGCCTTGGAGGCCTATAAATAGAGCCATTCTCACACAACATACAATACAGATTGGTGGAGAGAAGACTCTTGGATATCGAAGACTCTCGCCGCCACCCGTTCGCTGAAGCCCTACCGACGTCCATCGCCTCGATGTCCTTCTGCAACGCGCCCTGAGGTTCTACCGGATCACGCCCAAAGGCCCCGACGACTTCATCAAGATATCGAAGCTCTGCCGGATCACGCCCATAGGCCCCGACGGCTTCGTTAATATTTCATCCTGAAGTTCTGCTGAAATTCTGCCGGATCTCAGGATCATCACCCATCAACCGTTGTTCTTCGAAGATCGAATCAGAGGAATCACGTGTTTCATCCGTGACTAGAGACAGAACCCGCTGCATATTTTCATACGACAATTTGTACGCTGATATTTTCCCTGCGAAATTTTAGTGTTCACAAATTTCTGGCACGCCCAGTGGGACGATTTCCACCTCTCATCTCTTTACTTTGAGGAATTCACATGGCACCCAAGATGATTAACGTCAAGAATGCGATCGCATACAATCGACTTGCTGCTTTTCCTTCGCTCTCATCCGGGGGCTCTTCATCTGCTGAGTTTCCGAGGTTGGTCAAGGCTAGGACCATTGCTGAACTATATAAGGAGACTGAGGAATTACTCAAGTCCGTCTCCCCCAAGGCATCCGCATCTTCCACGGATGTCACTGAAAAGAATATTCTTAATGATGGAGACTCTCCGAAATGGACTTATGCCCAGTCTGTCGCCATGACGCGCAAACAGGCGGAAGAGATAGAAGAAATGCTCAAGTCTATCTCCCCTAAGGCTTTCCCATCTTACAAGGATGTTCTCAAAGAAGGAGGCTCTCCAAAGTGGACATATGCCCAATCTGTGGCCAAAACTCGTAAACAAACCAAAGAAATTGAAGAAATGCTTAGAGCAATTTCCCCTAAGTCATCTCAACCAACTGCTGGTGACAATTCCTTCGACAAGGTTCTGATGTCTCCTATGCCGCGGATAAATTTTGAAAATATCTCGTCAAGTGACTCTCCGTCGGATTCCTCCCCAGAAGCAGATTCAACTAAAGGCTTCGAAGTCATGCCAGTGATGATGGCGGATACTCCTTCACTTGAAGATCAGGTTTTAGCTCTCACAAAGACTATGGATGCTATGATGCTTTTTATGAAAGAAAGAGAGCAGCAAATGGACTACATTGTCAAAAAACTGGAGAGTAAAGAAGCTGACAAAACGTATATGGAGGAGAGTTCGCGCACCCAAGTTGATAAGGGAAAGGGGGTCATGAATGTCGATGATTCGGCAAAACACATGGCCAGTGCTGAAGATCCTATTTCAGCAAAAGCGATGCTGGAATTAATAAAAGAGACAGTGAAGAGTGAGCTTGAGGGCAAATCATCATCATCTTCGGCATATTATAAGCCTTACAGTCGGAGAATTGAAGGCCTCAAGATGCCCGTGGGATATCAGCCTCCATACTTCCAACAGTTCGATGAGAAGGGTAATTCACGTCAACATGTGGCCCATTTCGTTGAAACTTGCAACAATGCAGGCACAGATAGAGATTGGATGGTTAAGCAGTTTGTTCGCTCTCTGAAGGGAAACGCTTTTGATTGGTACATTGACCTCAAGCCAGGCACCATTGACAGTTGAGAACAATTGGAAAGGGAATTTTTGAATCGCTTCTACAGCACGCGACGCGTGGTGAGTATGATTGAACTAACTAATACTCGCCAATGGGAGGAAGAACCCGTCGTCGACTACATCCAACGATGGAGAAATCTAAGTTTAAATTGTAGAGATCGTCTATTAGAGGAAACGTCTATCGACATGTGTATTCAAGGCATGCTCTGGAGGATTCGGTACATTCTGCAAGGGCTCAAACCACGATCATTCGAGGAGTTGGCGACAAAGGCTCATGACATGGAGTTAAGCTTTGTTGGGGCCAACGTAAGTAACATCCCCATACCTGAGCCGCCTCGAGGGACAGGAAGACCAGGAAACAGAACTGGGGGCAAGCCTGCTATCAAGGACGCCAAGAAACAGGTAATGACTACAGATGCAGCTCCTATCAAAGTGCCAGTTACAAAAGGAAAAGTTCCGCCAGATGGACAATCACTTACAGAAGCACCTAGGATGGAGAGGCAACGCCCAACTCTTAAGGAAAGGAAAAACAAGAAATATTCTTTTCTCGATGAAGATGTTGCAAAAATATTTGACTATCTGTTGTCTTCTAAAATGATCGAGCTTCCGCCATCAAAGCGACCGAACCAAGCGAATCTAGCTGACAATCCCAACTTCTACAAGTACCATCGTGTTTTAGGCCATCCAATTGAGAGATGTTTCGTCTTCAAGGAGAAGGTCATGGAGCTTGTACGCAACAACAAGATCGATTTAGGAGCCTATATTGCACCTTCAAATATGATCAGTGTCGCAAACAATGATACTCCAAACATCATATTCGGGACTATTGATCACGCTGAGATAATTGGCCTACGAAGCCTGGGGATAATGCATCAATATATGACCAAGATGTCAAGTTGTGTGGTTAGCTCTGAAGAAGCGTCAAGCGAAGAAGGCTGGACTTTGGTGACTCATAAAAGGAACCGGAAGAAGTCTTCTAAGCCCTTGAAGAAAGCACTTCCTATGCAAGCAAAGATTGCGATGAGGTCACCAATAAAAAAGGATTCCATGAAGATAGTGAAAGAAGAGAGTTCGTTAGATATCCTGTTCGTGAAGAAGCCAACCCCGACTATGTTATGGGATTTCTTTCCGAAATGTTTTCGAAAACTTGCAGATTTGCCTAGGAGCTGTCACCATATTGATGCAAACAAAGAAGTGGTGGTCGCGAAGGTCGACACACCGGAAGAGCCCACCATGATGAATGTTGTGAAATCACGAGAAGATGGCGCAACAATTATGTTTTCTGATGAAGATCTCCTTATAGGACACAAATCTCACAATCGGCCGCTATTCGTATCAGGATATGCTTATGGCACGAAGGTCAATCGCATATTGGTCGACCCAGGTTCAGCAGTCAATATTTTGTCATTGAAATCCCTAAAAGAGATTGGGCTAGGGGTTGACGATTTATCAAGTAGCCGGCTGATAATCCAAGGATTCAACCAGGGCGGAGAACGAGCCGTGGGAAAGATTTGTCTCACTCTCACAATAGGAGATATGGAAGCTGGAGCGACATTCTATGTCATCGATTCCAACACCACCTATAATATGTTGTTGGGTCGATCATGGTTACATGAATATGGAGTTGTTGCATCCACGCTCCATCAATGCTTTAAATTTATGAAAGATGGGGTAACCCACACAGTATGGGCAGATGCAAAACCCTTTACGGAAGCGGAGTCATACTTTGCCGATGCCAAATTTTACTTTAATAAGGGTACTAATGCTGAAGAAAAAGCCCCAAAGCCTGTACCGATTGTGAGGGATATCGCGAAGAAATCGGACGTAGAAGTCTTACCTATTCAACAAGAGGTACCTTCAGTTAATCCGACAATCGAAAATGAAAAGACAGACGATAAGAATGTGCCGATCTTGCGCTATATTCCAAGAGCCCTTCGAAAAGCTGGAGAACCACCTTTTGTGAGTAGCCATGCTGAAGACATAGTGGCGACAAAAGAACTCAACTGGCCGGTGACAAAAATGACGACAATAGCTCAAACGAGTACGCCTTTGAAAGGTTTTGTTCGACCTAAACATGGGGCAATTATCTATCCAGATTCATTACCTAACAGGCGCACCAACGGGTTTGATCCAAATGCATTTAGGTTAATCTCCGCAGCTGGCTACACTGAGGACTTGAAGACACTTGGGGATGCCTCAAAAGAAACAAATCCAAGAAGTGATAATCAGAAATCGAAATTTGGTCTTGGATATGTCACTCTTAAGCCCGTTAACCCTCCGGCAAAGAATGTTTCGATTCAATACATTGAAGCTGATGATGAAAGTACGGCCAAATCAACTAGAACTTCAGTGTTTGATCGACTTGGAGTCCCGTCTAAGCGAAGGTCAGTATTTGATAGACTTGGCACTCGGAAAGAAGAGATTAATGCCCAAAGGTCGACACGATTAAAATTGGGTCAAGCTCCAAAAAGTCGGATGATGTGGAAGAGAGTTGATAAAAAGGAGGATATCCCAATTATCATAGGAGATACAAAAGATCTTCGTAGCAAAGTTCCCTCTCGAATGAAGCGTCGAATGGTTATTGAAGTAACTATCGGCGAAATACTGAAAATGAAGACAAAAACATGGGTATCCACCAATAGCAAAGGGGAATTGTCTCACGGTGATAATGAAAATGATGTTGTCGCTTCCCACCACGTCACAATTACTGAAGTTGATGAAAACACTTCTCCTAAAGAGGATGATGCGGAAGAGGCTCCAGAAGTATTCGAGGACCGAAAAAGGTCTACCGTTGACGAATTGAAAGAAGTCGATCTTGGGGAGGAAGGGGATCATCGCCCTACATTCCTTAGCGCGAGTTTAACCCCTGATGAAGAAGAGTTGTATGCCCAACTATTGAAGGAATACAAAGATGTCTTCGCATGGACCTACAAGGAAATGCCCGGCCTTGACCCGAAGATAGCGGTTCATAAGTTAGCTGTTAAGCACGGAGTTCGACCAATAAAGCAAGCTCAACGACGTTTTCGCCCAGAGCTGATCCCATTGATAGAAGCCGAAGTCAATAAGCTTATCGAAGCTGGATTTATTCGGGAGGTGAAATATCCAACATGGATTGCAAATATAGTACCTGTTAAGAAGAAGAACGGTCAACTCCGAGTTTGCGTTGATTTTCGTGATCTCAATAATGTGTGTCCCAAGGACGATTTTCCTCTTCCGATCACTGAGATAATGGTAGACGCGACCACTGGCTATGAGGCCCTCAGTTTTATGGATGGATCATCGGGATATAATCAAATCCGAATGGATCCAAAGGATGAGGAAATGACGGCTTTTCGTACTCCAAAAAGTATATATTGTTATAAGGTAATGCCTTTTGGGTTGAAGAATGCGGGAGCGACTTATCAACGGGCCATGCAACGGATCTTTGATGATATTCTACACAAAAACGTAGAGTGTTACGTGGATGATCTAGTTGTCAAATCCAGAAAAAGGCGCGATCATATTAACGACCTTAGAAAAGTATTTGACAGACTGCGCAAATACCAACTGAAAATGAACCCATTGAAGTGTGCATTTGGGGTCACTTCGGGAAAGTTCCTTGGATTCATCGTTCGACATCGAGGCATTGAAGTCGATCAATCAAAGATAGATGCGATTATGAAGATGCCAGGGCCAAGAAATATACATGAGTTGAAGAGCCTTCAAGGGAAGCTTGCATACATTCGAAGGTTTATATCAAACTTGGCCGGACGATGCCATCCCTTTCATAGATTGATGAAGAAAGGTACTCCATTTGAGGGGGACGAAGCATGTGAAAATGCATTCAACAGCATAAAGGCGTATTTGTCAAAGCCACCGGTCCTAAATGCTCCAATCCAAGGAAGACCCCTCATACTTTATATAGCAGCACAAGAAGCTTCGCTAGGAGTTCTGTTAGCTCAGGAGAACGATAATGGAAAAGAAAATGCCTTGTATTATTTGAGCAGGACTTTCACCGGAGCGGAATTAAATTACTCTCCAATTGAGAAGACATGTCTTGCTTTAATGTTTGCCATTCAAAAGCTACGACATTATTTGCAGGCACATTCTGTTCGTCTCATATCACGGGCAGATCCTCTCAAGTATATAATGTCGAGGCCGGTTCTATTTGGTCGTCTCGCAAAATGGGCACTTATGCTCTAAGAGTTTGAGATCTTGTATGTTCCTCAAAAGGCTGTGAAGGGACAAGCTTTGGCTGACTTCTTGGTAGATCATCCTATACCAGATAATTGGAAAATATCGGAAGAACTGCCCGATGAGGAAGTAATGTTGGTTGATGTTCATCCTCCATGGAAAATGTTCTTTGATGGTTCAGCTACACAAAGAGGCGTAGGAGCTGCAATTGTCTTCATCACATCCGAAGAGGATGTCATCCCTTACGCATATACCCTCACCCAGTTATGCTCAAACAATATGGCTGAGCATCAGGCTCTCATACTCGGGCTAGACATGGCCATGGATAATAAAGTACATAGTTTAAGAGTATATGGATACTCCAAGCTTGTGATTAATCAACTTCTATCCACATACGAGGTTCGCAAGCCAGAGCCTTATCATGATTATGCAGTTAAACTCGCAGGGTGGTTTCCGGATATTACAATAAGTCATATACTGAGAAAAGAAAATGCACAGGCAGATGCCTTGGCGAGTCTTGCTTCTGCTCTTACTTCGGTAGATAGGGAGGTCAGCATTAGATTATGTCAAGCATGGGCGACTCCACCGGTCCCTGACAAGGAGGAAACAAACGAAATAAATCTCATATCCGTTTGTAACATAGATGACCAAGATTGGAGACAACCACTCATCGACTTTCTCGAGCACGGAAAACTGCCTAACGACCCACGACAAAAAGTAGATGTAAGGAGAAGAGCACCTCGATTCATATATTTTAAAAATACTCTTTATCGGCGATCCTTTGAAGGAGTATTCTTACGATGCCTTGGAGTGGAAGAAGCCACCAAAGCACTAGAGGAGGCGCATTCTGGAATTTGTGGAGCTCATCAATCAGGCCCTAAACTTCACTTCCAATTGAAAAGAATGGGCTACTATTGGCCAACAATGGTAAAAGATTGTATGGAATATGCAAAGAAGTGTCAAGCTTGTCAGTTTCACGCCAACTTCATCCATCAATCGCCCGAGCCACTTCATCCAACTGTAGCATCTTGGCCGTTTGAAGCCTGGGGCTTAGATGTTGTAGGGCCCATAACTCCTAAATCGTCCGGGGGCCATTCGTATATATTGGCAGCGACAGACTATTTTTCAAAATGGGCGGAAGCTGCATCCTTTCGGGAAGTGAAGAAGGAAACCGTGATCACCTTCATTAAGAATAATATCATTTTTCGTTATGGCGTGCCTCACTATATCATTACTGATAATGGCCGAAATTTCTCTAATAAGGCCATGGATAAATTTTGCGAGCAATTTGGTTTTAAACAGTATAACTCTTCCATGTATTATGCGGCCGCAAACGGGTTAGCAGAGGCGTTCAATAAAACGTTGTGCAATCTCTTAAAGAAGGTGGTCGATAAAGCTAGAAGAGATTGGCATGAACGAGTCGGAGAAGCTCTATGGGCGTATCGTACGACGTACAGGACTGCGACTCAAATGACCCCATACTCATTGGTCTACGGTGTTGAAGCAGTCCTTCCACTTGAAAGACAAATACCGTCGCTGCGAATAGCCATACAAGAGGGACTTTGTCAAGAGGATAATGCGCGACTACGCTTGCAGGAACTAGAAGCTTTGGATGAGAAACGTCTTGAAGCCCAGCAGCGGATTGAATGCTATCAGGCAAGGATGTCGAAGTCTTTTAACAAAAAAGTACGGCCTCGCTCCTTTCAAGTCGGTGACCTTGTTTTGGCAGTGCGAAGACCCATAATCGTCACGCACAAGACCGGGAGTAAATTCACATCCAAGTGGGATGGTCCATACGTAGTCCAAGAGGCTTACACCGGGGGCGCCTACAAGATAGTTGATCAAGACGGGGTTTGAGTCGGACCGATCAACGGAAAGTTCTTGAAGCGGTACTATGCCTGAATAATAACGCTCCATGTCGCATGAGCCTAAACTGCACGACATAAAAAAAAACAAACAAAAAAAAGAAACCCAAAAAAAAAAGAAAAAAAAAAGAAAAAATAAATAAATAAATAAAATGTAATACTCCTGGCCCGCACGAGTATAAACTGTGAACGGCTAAATAAAATGTAATACTCCTGGCCCGCACGAGTATAAACTGTGAACGGCTTAATAAAAAAAATAATTATATTTCTCTACTAGTTTCGCAAGGATGAACATCTGAACACCAGCCAAAAAGGTTAACGAAGTAACGTGATGAAGATATCCGCGGTGGTCTTTATACAAGCAGACAATGATTTTTATCTTCTCGTCTCTAGAAGCTTTATGAGGATTTTTTCCCTTTGGTCTAAAATTGATGATGTTGCTACACTTTTATCTCATGAGCATTTTATCGACATGCGATGGACATCGATCTCCAGTCTTTACGTGAATGACCCTCGAAAGATTGTGAGGGAACTCGGTGTTGAAACACAAATGACCATTTCGATATGCAAATTTGATCCCTTAAAAAAAAAATCAGAGAGTTGTGGCAGCCCACTGTAGTCTCATTCTCATTAATATATCGAATTCTTCAGGGAGTATGTGTCGGTGGATATTATTTTGACAAAGAATAAGCATTCCGCATGGCGTTGAGTTAGTTCGGTTGTGCCTCGATTCTGAAGAAGAGATACCGTTTACATGTTTAAATATGATGACCTTCATTAGAAGCAGAGACCATACTATGAGAAGGAGTCATGAGAATCGAAACGCCATCCTATTAATTTTGTAATGCTCGCCGTGGCACATTAGTTCTGGTTGCTCCACTCCTGAAGAGATGACATGATTATTTGAGTAAACAGGTTGAAGTCTGAATTAGACGAGCAAGTCACTAATGGAAAAGTATTCATACAAGGCAAATCAGAAAATTCGGCATGATTGATTGCTTTGAGAGAGTTAACTTGTCCAACCCTAGCAACGACGAAAAGAGGACTCTTCACTCTGTTGTAAAATCACAAGACAGAAGATAATTGCGTCAAGAAGTGGCAATTCTCCTCAACATCGAGAATATTGAATCTCCTCAACATCGAGAATATTGAAACCCATTATTGATTTAAATAATGGCAACCACGAGATAGTCATGGTGCACCACGAGGTCCTCTTTTCCGTAAAGATGAAACCCGTTATTGGTTCGGTGATGGACTTGTTTATTTTTGCATCAATTCTTATGTACTTTGTCTCCTGGAAACGAATGTCCATGTTTTCTGGACCAACCAGACAACACCCTGTTTATTAGACAGATTTACCATAAATAACTAGGCAATACCCCTTTTCAAGGCAAAAGCAGAAAGAGATGTAATGCAATTGCCGACCGTACAAAATTTCTTTTTATTATGGAACCTTTCATGTGTACCTCCTGCTTGTCCAGCCTTGGATGGGACGAAGCTTCCTGAATGTTAGTGCGTGGGTGTTCTAGTTTTCAGGATTGCTGAAGAGAATCATGAGGATGGCAAATGGGTAGTTAGAGTCTTAGAGATTTCTTAATCTCTTTTAGTACCCCCATACAAATGAAAGACGAAGACCAGGAATGCTAGACTTGGTGCCCGTATGATATTTTCTTTATATGGATATGAGCATTTCTAGTAGCATCCGGATAAGGCAACAGCAATGTCCTTGTGGAGATTGGAAGTGTTATATTAATTATGAAGGTGTTGGCTAAGCCTTCTATGAATCCTCAGGCTGGAAAAGATACGACAACTTCAGCGACGGAAGCCATCTTCCCTCCATATGTCGGTCAGATTTTCAGAATCGATGACGACGCTTTTGATTACTACAGTAAATTCGCTCGTAAAAACGGGTTTTCTATTAGGAAGGCTCGATCAACGGGGAGCCAAAAAAAAAAAAATTGGGTGTTTATAGAAGAGATTTTGTTTGTTATCGCTCTGGATTCAAACAACCAAGAAAGAAGGCTGATGTGGAGCACCCACGAGATCGGAAATCTGTGCGACGTGGCTGCGATGCTAAACTGTACTTGACAAAGGAAATCGTGGATGGATCGGTCAAGTGGTTTGTTTCCCAGTTTAGTAATGTTCATAATGAGTTGTTAAAGAACGATGAGGTTCGTCTTCTCCCAGCTTACAGAAAGATAAAAGAGGCTGATCAGGAGCGAATCCTTTTGCTTGCAAAAGCTGGGTTTCCAGTTAAGTGGATCATTAAGCTGTTAGAACTCGAGAAAGGTGTACAGACTGGTCAGTTGCATTTCATCGAAAAAGACGTGAGGAAATAATCCGGCGGTGGTCCTATATGTACGGGGAAGGCCGAGGGAATATCCGACGATGGTCCCATTTATACGGGAAGGCCGAGGGAATATCCAACGGTGGTCCCATATGTACGGGGAAGGCCGAGGGAAATCCGGCGGCGGTCCCATTTGTACGGGAAGACCGAGAGAATATCCGGCGGCGGTCCCATATGTACGGGGAAGGCCGAGGGAATAATCTGGCGACGGTCCCATATGTACGGGGAAGGCCGAGGGAATAATCCGGCGGCGGTCCCATTTGTACGGGGAGGCCGGGGAAATAATCCGGCGACGGTCCCATTTGTACGGGGAAGGTCGGGGGAATAATCTGGAGGCGGTCCCATTTGTACGAGGAGGCCAGAGAGATATCCGACGACGATTTGTATGTACCTGAAAAAAAAGGGTACCCTTACGAAATGATCTTGATGCTATGAGTTACCCCGGAGAAAGCCAAAGAGAAGAGAGTGGATTAGAACATGATATTGCTCCAATAAAATAAGTTTTTGGGACAATGAAACTCTAGTGCATGAAAACTGATGAAATATAAACCTGCTACGACGAGCAATGAGGATGTCGACGACAAGATGAAGAAAAGAGGATGACAGAAGAGCTTGCTCGTAAGAATATGAGGAGTGGGATATGAAATCATGAGCTCCTCGCACCTCTATTTATAGGGCCATGGGGGATGAATTTGGACGTCCGTTGATTATGGAAATCAATCAAAATCGCTAATCACGGATATTATTTTCCTCGAATAATAAATAGATGAGATAATAACGAATGTGGATGGAAAACGTTATCAGTGACACACGTTTCCTTCGATATGATTCGTAATACGGAAAACCTGTCGTTTCTTTGTTTCCTGAATTGTGTTGAATATGTATATGGGAATTTCAATTATTAATTATACCTTACGAGATGAAGAGGAAAAGCGGGGGGACTGGCGTCTGCAAATAAATTTTCCAAAATATAAATACATTTCAAGGAGAGAGGACAGTGAAGGCTGTTCTTATCATAAGCTCTGGCTATGTTCACCCGAATACCGACAAAGGGCAACCAGTCTTGCCTCTAATTGCGGCTAAATCATGGCTTTGATTTACTCATCGTACAACTGTCCGTTACTATTATAAAGCTCATGTCCCAAAGATTTGAGGCTATCAACCTATCGTTTTATATTGATGAGTGCTGCGGATTCATCCTCAACTCTTGCTTCCTTGACCAAGCTAGAGATGACTTGCAACGGTCAGACATTGTAGGAGAATATATAAAAAATACTATAATATTGCAGAATGTGTGGAACTCATATGATAGCCCGATCTCAGGGATTGGAAATAGTAGCAGTTAGGTTGTTTGTGCCACGAAAAGACTTCGTGGATGTGCTATTTCAGGAAGCGATAATTTAAGGACCGCTAATTCCACGACATGTGCAGAAGTAGTGTTTTCGCTTGGAATAAAGAGAAACGTGTGATCCTAGGAGGGGGACGCATATGGTGATCTTAACCTAGTTAATCTGCGGATTATAATTTTAATTTCTCCTAGATCCCCAGACTTGAACGCCGATATGGACAAGCTTCATAATGGCTGTGACATATGCCTCTTGGAAAGCATATACATTGGACGCAAACGGGCTCACTGTCATTATAGATTTCCAATCTGTGAAAGGAGAGGATTCCTAGACATCAATCTGTGAAGGGAAGATTTATGGGTGGGTATAAAATTACGTGTGGTATGAAAGGCGGAACGCTGACGAACCTGTTATGGTGTTTTGTCCGCATACATGCAATCTTAAAGGAGATCTTTTCTGAAATCACACATGTATTTCGAAGTTGCAAAGCATGATTGCTTTCCAAGACCGGCTGGGGACGACCAAAAGTTTTTTATTCCAAATTTAGATCTAACCGATGTTTTGAAAGGAAAGAGGATTATTTCTAAGATGATAAAGTAGTATACCCCATCCATAGGCGTGAAGCAAACAGAAGACACAGGGTTGCTTTAACATGTCAAAGCAAGGTGAGAGCTCAAGAAAAAGAAAGGGGAAGGAACTATGTGATAAAAAAAAGGGAATGCCCCAAAATTACGGAGCGGCTGTTCGAATGGGGTGATGATATAATCCCCAAGAAGACTCCAGAAGAAGTCGAACTAGAGTCTTTGTGGAAGGAATTCGACCAATGCCTCGAAGACGTCGAAGCGGAAAGAAAGAGCATTGAGGATATCAACCGAGAGAAAGGAAAAGTCACCGACGAGGAGTACCAATCTGATCCGTGTCGCCGCGGAGTCCACGATGGGAGATTAGACGAAGAAATTGGGATTAGATGTATCCATTGCGACTTCATTATACAAGAAATTCGGGACGTGTGCGCACCGTTCTTACATCCGTAGGTGATATGTATAAGGTGATCAAATAATAAAATCGGTGGTTTTATGTTGCAATAATTAAGTGTTTGTTAGAAGGGGCGAAGAAAGAAGCGGACAGGATGAAGGCGACGACCTTCGGCTACATCGATCACTTGAGCCTTCTTACCAACAAAGAAAAAAAAAACTACTTCAATGAGAATTCCCTAACCTAGGCAGCAAATGCCAAACACAGAGGTGCGAAAAAATAGGTGAAATCGTGTTGTTCGCAGCATTGTCGCTGGGTGCCCACATCACTTCTTAGTTAACACGACCTTGAAGAGAAAAGTCAGTCGAAACATCCACTTGACGATGACCAGCAAGATTACAACTTTGTTATCACCGGACTGATGAGGAAACCAACGATAACATTAATTGCAGGAAGTATCAGATGGAAAATTCGCATACATAGGATTCATATTCCCAAGTTGAACATTTGACGTGGACAAAGACGAGTACTTCATACTACGAAATTCTTCGCCCGTCGAGCAACTGTCTTTGTCTCATCTATTCATATGAACAATGGCATGCAAGCCGAAAGCTTGTGCCTTCACCATCAGAAATTGTCCACTTCTTAGAATTAATCATGCCTATAACGACATGACGGCACACCAACATCTGAAAAGAAACACAAAGGAAGCAGGGCTGACGCTTCAAAAGGGAAATGCACTGGATTGAGAACAACTCCTGTAGGTTCCCACATATATGCACACACGCATATATATATATTGAAAATGCCAACAGCTACAAGCATCCATAAGGTTTTTGTCCAAAGAGCTTCTGCTGGGTGTGCATTCATTGAATGCAGATGTGGCAGAAGTGCCCAAAGGAGAAATAGGATCACCATATTCTTCCCACTCCGTCTTACAAATGTTAGGGCAAGAACTGCTCATATCGCCAGGAGTCGTAGTTCAAAAGAAAATACTTTAATTCTATCCTCTCGCATCATATAGTGCACATGAGGAACGAATTAAAGTGGGGGCATTTGTGAACATTAAAAGTTTGTCAAGAACGATACATTGGGTTTTATAGCTACAATGGGTTATAATCCCAATTATTAAAAGTGGGCTTGATATACAAATGGATTATATATTCAAATCCATGAAATAATATGTTATGACCTCATAAAAGCCATAAGCTCAATCCAAACAAAGCCATAAGCCCAATCCAAACAAAAGTGTTTTGGGCAGAAATAAGCCCAAATTCAAGCCCGGTCCATAGCCCGATACATAAAAAGTTACCTAATATGAAATGACCAACTTCCTAATATAAATCGGCCTTGGAGGCCTATAAATAGAGCCATTCTCACACAACATACAATACAGATTGGTGGAGAGAAGACTCTTGGATATCGAAGACTCTCGCCGCCTCCCGTTCGCTGAAGCCCTATCGACGTCCATCGCCCCGGTGTCCTTCTGCAACGCGCCCTGAGGTTCTGTCAGATCACGCCCAAAGACCCCCGACGACTTCATCAAGCTACTGAAGCTCTGCCGGATCACGCCCATAGGCTCCGACGACTTCATCAAAATTTTATCCCGAAGTTATGCTGAAATTCTGCCGGATCTCAGGATCATCACCCATCAACCGTTATTCTTCGAAGATCAAATCAGAGGAATCACGTGTTTCATCCGTGACTAGAGACAGAACCCGCTATATTTTTTATACGACAATTTGTACGCTGATATTTCCACGCGAAATTTTAGTGTTCACAATTAGTACACCTCACACGTAAGATGCCGTTCACGGTACATTAGCCGACTCCGGGAAGCATCGGTTTGGGCGTTGGGATTTTATAGGTTTTGGGAAGTGGGAAGGGTTCAATGGCAGAAGCAAAGACGGTGAGAAGCGGAGAGTTGTACAAAAATATTGCTTTAAAATTTTAAAAATTACGAATTTATCACTTATACGGGATTGGATTTTGAAAAAATCGTTTCGAAAAAAATCTTTGACTTTACGAAAAAAAAATTTGAAGTTTAAAAAATTACACATTTGTTATTCTTTACAGGTTAAGGAGACACATTTGACCAATTATGTTATCTGAATGTCTGTTGTCTAAGTGTTCCAAATGCAAGTTTTCAAAATCAGTTTCTTCCATATTTTTTTATGGAAGATTAATTTTTAAAACCCGTCTTTTAGTTAGGTGAAGGTAAAGAAACACGTTTTTGAACGTTTTTTTTTTTTTTGTAAAATTACGGATTTTAATCGTCGTACAAAATTAAATACTTAATTTTTGAAACTTCTATATGGTATTTATGTACATCACAAGGTTACTCTTGCTTATATGATTTGTAATGACACGAAGAGAACGAAAATGAATATTTCGTAATAACATTACTTCGTAAAATAATTTATAAAATAAGTCGATCACGTTCATAATTTATTAATTAATGCTAAAAATGGTTGATTCCGAGTTTAGTTTTGGAATAACTCTCTCGTTTTAAAAAGGAGTAAAAGACACGAAAGTAAAAAGAAAAGGAAAGAAAGTAGGTGGAAAGAGAGGTAACGGAAATTTTTTATACGATTAAACAAATTTTACTTTGTAACAGTTTCCGAACGACGTCCGTTTGTTGTCGGTTGCGGATAAGGCTGAGGGCAAAATCGTCAAAATGGGCATACGTCGCAGTGCAGATAATTTTCGAGAATCGAGAATTTTGATGTGATTTTGGAGTAGGGATTGGATTAAGACATCTCCTAAGACAATATAAAATACCATGAAAGATGACGGCTGACTGGTAACAGGGCCATTCCGACATCTTAGGATAATGTATCTCATTCAATGATTTTGTTGATGATGAGGTAGGGATCACTATATGGTTATGGCCCAGTTAGCTGCTCAGGGGGTGAGCTTGAATCCGAAGCTTATGTTCGACGAGTCGAATCGGTTACGGAAGCAAAGAATGCTTCTGAGGGTTTCTGGGTATAGCTGCGGTGGAGTGGAAAGCAGGGGCTGTGAGAGAAAGTTCCGGTTTTTGAGGGTTAATGGTTGCTTGGGGAATGATGGGTATGAGTTCGAGTACCAAGGGGGAGATGAACTGGCATGCTTCAAAGGGTTGGTTCTGGATCTGGCTTACAGGTTAGTGGTGGGCATTTACTCCTAGATGTAGATGACGTATGCCACTGGGTTTAGTTCAATTGATGAAATCCCGAGTTGTGTTCTCTATATGACTCTTCAACTGTTGCCCTTCTCCAGGCCTGTGAATGTTGTCTGCTGGAAACGTGCCATATGCCTGGAGTGCATGGAGAAGGTAAAGATTTCCTCATGTATAAATTTGGATGACTTGAGTTTCAGAGTGGCATTTGCTGGCCTGTGACCTCATGAATCATTATCCAGGCCGATGTCCTGGAATACTATGATCAGACTGTGAACTCCCCAAGTGGCTTTTTCAACATACCTGCCGTTTTGAGGGTAATTTCCATCATTATGATATGGCGATGTGATGCAGGTCCTCTAGGAGGATTTGGGGTCCTTTTGCTGCTGATCTGCAAAGTTATTATCCTTTCCTTGGCCTATGTACCTCATTATGCTGCAGGTTCCAGACTTTTTGCAAGTTATTAAAAGGAGAAGAATTAGAAGCACTCTCAATCGTAAAAACATTCTTTATCGCGATAACTATTCATGCCAGTAAGCGTTTCCCTCTACATGGGCTGAACTGTCATAAACTTGTATATGTGCAATGCTTTTGCAGCTATTTTCCCTGGTTATTGCCTAACAGAAGCTACTGTATGACGTACGAGCATTTTGTAGGTATTGTAGGTCCCGAGAAAATTTGACGGTTGATCATGTTCTTCCAGTAGCCCGTGGTGGGGAATGGAAGTGGGAAAACCTGGTAAAGCCCATATCCTAGTCAATCAACAAATTACTGTCCATGCAACGACAATCATCCAGTGATTATTATGATAAAGGATATCTTCTTATGGATATTAGTTGCATGTTCAACTCTTGTTGATAATGGTGGTGAATAGTGACCCGTAGGGGAGTCTTACTTTAGTCAACAGCTGATGTGTCTAATGATTTTCTTTCATTACATTTGTTGGCAATATGGATTGCATATTCCTAGGGAAACTTGTTGTTGTGTGATGGTCATCTGAGGACAATTACTGAGAATGGGGACTACTCATGCAGGTCGCTGCTTGTGCCAGGTGCAACTCGAGAAAAGGCCAGAAAACAATTGAAGAAGCCCATATGAAACTAGTTAATATTCCCAAGGTATAAAAATAGCCATGGCTATTCCTTTCCGCTCTTTTAGAAGCCATTCTTGTGTATCTTGAACTAACCCGGAAAAAATACACTTGTCACAGGCTCCAAAAGACTATGATCTTCTGGCCATACCATTAACAGGCGAAGCCATTAGGATGCTTAGATCGAGGAAGGGAACTCCAGAAGAATGGCATCAATATCTGGCGAAACCTTATTCAGGAAAATGAGGTATATCACGTTTCCCATTTGGTTTCCTGTTTCTACAATCTGACAACAACTTTAAAACTTCACTAACCCTGGCATGAGATGTTTGATCGCCCATACATTTTTGGGATTCTGCTTTTCTGAATAACTTTAGATTTCCTTCCTTTACTGCAAAATTATTGTGGATGTGAGCCGTAATCCGTTTCTTCAGACACGCCACTTTTTCTCAGCAGGTAACATTATCAAACTAAGGATTCAGCCTGGACTATGCAATGTGGCAAGCATGAGTTAACATTTTCACCGGAGGACCCAGTGATTTTCCCTGACAGGTAAATGTAAACGGATAGGATGTAATGTTAATATCCCCTTTAGCATTGTGATGCAGGCTGAGGAATTTTATAGTGTCGCTTGCAAAGCTGATGACGTTAATCGGAAAGCCGTATTCATGTTTTTTACCAAATATTCCTTCCAAATTCCCATCAATCAACAAGCAGAGAGGAAAATCTGATCTTTTGGAAGCACCCGATGGGTGCAAAGAATCACAGAGGTTATGAAGCAACGAAACGAATGAAATACAGGTATCTTCTGTCTACTAGGAAATCACAACAAAAGGAGAGCAAAAAGGATTTAAATCAACAGGATGCTGGAGGCCAGGGTGAGGGCCAAGATCTTGAGAGAGGGCCAGACCGTTGTGGAAGAAGAATAAACAATCTGAATGGTGAAGTTGCAGTTGGCCTGTGAAATGTTGCTGGTGGTGATCTTAGCCAAGCCCTGGAAATTACAACTCTGGGGGTTCTGGTTCTGGATCTGATAGTATGAGTTAAAAGCGTAGGAACCACTCGCATGTGCATCCAGACCACTACATGACGACCCGGGCGTGAGTGCCGTGCAATCAGCACGTGTACACGCATAGTTGATGTTGTCATCGAGCTTCGGCACATCCTTTGCATCGGGATTGAGCATGCACCATGTCAGGGGTTGGTACGTCACGTTCTGAGCAGGAACCAATGACTTGTTATCCCCCTTGCCGGGGAGATCGATCGGGAGTTTTGGCTGCCCATCATATCTGAAGAGGCCCCAGTGCCTCTCGAAGTTCCTTGGCAAGATGCTCTTGGCATCCTCGTCAAGGAGACCAAACAGGTAGACTTCAATATATCCCGGTCGGAGAGGTGTGCCTTGGTTTGCCGCAAGTTTCTTCATTAGCCCGTTGTAGAATCTAGTAGCATATGCCGAATTGGCGTTCTTGTCACCGTCGGTAGGCCACCCAACCTCGCCAACAAAAATCGGCATGTCCTCGTGCCCAATCGCTTTCAAAGCTGATACCAGCGTATCAAAATTAGCATCGAAGACATTGGTGTACTTCGTCCTATTATCGATAAGCGGGCTTGCGCCGTCAAAGAAGGCATAGTCCCTGGGGAAGTTGGCGCTCAAGTAAAGACTCAGGAATGAATAAATGTTAACCGAGAAAGGAGCTTTGTTCTCTGCCAAGAAATCGACAATCAGCTGCATTTACACGATCACGTCGCTGCGGAACCTACCGGAAGAAGGGACAGGATTGTCGACGGGAGAGTTATATACATCGGCATTGAAAGGAACAGTCGCCTTTACTATATCGCCGAGACCTGCTTCGTTGAGGGCTCTCTGGATGTTATGTAGAGCCGGGAAGATGGTATTAAGATATGTCCCGTTTTATGCACTGAGGAACGGTTCGTTCCCGATGGCGACATATCTGCAAGTGACATCCAAATAGAGGCCTAATCAACCAATTCGTCTAATATGAAAGAAGAAGGCAGTGTCAGGCATCGCTGATCACATTTGCGGATAATCCCTCACCTGATGTCGACTCCGCCAGTGAAGTTATAAGCTGTGACGTTCTTCTTCACCCACTCCACAGCCTTATCGTAATTATTCATGGTCTCGAGCATCTCATTCGGGACAGCAACCATGACCTCGATCCCGCTCCCTGCAAGCCCCTTCAACACGGTCCTGTCCGCGTCGAACAACTTCACCTGCCCAATCCCATTATCTTTCAACATCTGTACAACCGTTCGGGGAGGCAACCTGTGAATGGCGATTGTCCCCCAGTTCACGCCTAGGCATTCGACACCGCCAACAAACAGAGGGAGAGGATCGTCATCGTTGAATGGCGGCACGTCTCCATTTTCGTTCCTTTCTCCCCCGAGGGATGGTGGGACTCCATGAAACGTCAAAAAAGCTCGGGCTGTACTCTGCCTTCTCTTCTTCCTCTTGTTACCGGGCAGATCTAACGAGGGGCAGGCAACAATGCTGTAGCGGTTAATGTGTACCGGGGGGGGGGGGGGTGTTGGCCTTGGATGCGTTTTCGCTGGTCCGAGGTTGTTATGGACCGGACGAGGACGTGCATGGTGTGAGTGAAAACAGACAAAAGGAAAATTACAAGAAAATGGGAGCGGAGAATGGTTCAGAGGAAAATCAAATTTTGGGGTGAGTTTTTGACGGATAATTCGCTACGTTGACATCATGGCGTCTCTAACGTGCCATTTCACACGTCAGCACATCCTCTAATCTTCGTCCTCCTCGAATTCGGAGTCCTCCGTCGCCTTCACGCTGTCCGAGTCGTCGCTCACCACATACCTCGTCTGCTTGCGGCTAGCCCTCCGTGGCCTCACGCTCGAGGCTTCAGATGTGCCGGGGCCTTCCGTTTGGAGGACCGAACTGCTCTTCTTGTGGAAGGGAGATGCCCTCGTCTTCCTCACCTTCTTCTCCGGGGAAATCCCCGTGCTCTCGGCCGGCTTCAGTTTGTCGGTCAAGACCATCTGCTTTGAATCGGCTTTCTTCGCCGGGCCCCTCTTCTTGGATGCTGCCGCGGCTGCCCGAGGTTTCCTCCCTGCCTTTGCCGGAGCCTCGCCTGGGGATATGTCATAGGCATCATCACTCACTGCCTCATCGGCCTCTTCCTCGGATGTGTCCGAAAGTCTGATGGTTGGCTTCTTCCTTGGGGCAGCCCTCCTCGGTTCTCTAGTCTTGGCTGGTCTGGCGGCATTACCATTCTGTGGCACTGTAGAGTCAACACCAAATGAATTAAGCAGGATAGCTCAATGGAAAGAGCAGCTAGGTGTTGATGGGCTGTGGGTCGCTCGAGGCTTGCCTGCTTGATTTTCTGGGGAAGATTCCAGGTTATATGCGGCTAAACGGTCCTTTAGTTCAAGCACTTCGTCGTCGTGCAAAAAAAAAATTCAGAAAGCAGATTCACAAGCGCAATGGGAAAAGAAGAAACTGGAATGAACTCAAAAGACCTTAGAAGCAGGAGTTTTCTTTGCAGCTGCTCGTCCTCGGGGATTTGCGACCTTGCCTGCATTTGCTGATCATTACATGCCAAATTTGTGAAGCCAGTTTTAAACAAAACAAAAGTAGCTAGGCAAATAATCTTTTGCTCGAGGACCTATATCGGCAGCCATTGTAGTTGATGAAGGTTGGGCAGCGTCAGGTTGAGCCTTGGCGACTTTTCCGGTGTTTTTCCAGGCATTTTTTCCTGCCTGCCTTGGGGCATTAGTCCCAGCCCCATTGCCAACATACGTCTTCTGCTTCCTTTCTTTTTCGAATTCGGCAGCCTCTTTTTCAAGCTCCTGCAGTCAGCCGCAGAAGGTGTACAGAAATACCACGTTGTTAACACAAAGATTTTTAAAAAAAATCATGTACTGTCAACGAAAAGAGAGAGAACAATACACCGAGTTGCTCCTCGAGTGCTTCAAGGTCCTTCAGCCACAACTTCTCCGGAGTTGCTTTTCTCAGCTCATCGACCTCACCGACAAGCCTCTCCTTGTTAGCACATAGTTGCTGAACCTTTTCCAAAGTCAAAGTACCGATAGCCAGCGAGAGGAGGTATTCATAGTCGCTGGCCCGCAAATCTCCTCCAGGGAGTGCCTGTGTCTCTGAGTTTTCCTCTACATCCTCTACCTGATCTGTGGCCCCAGCAACTGCCATATCGTCAGTATTGTACTTCTTCCTGTAGGGAGTGAAGCCTTTTGCCTGCAACTCCATGAATAAATCTGCCCTCTTCCGATTGTTGACGATGATTTCTCCTCTGACTACCCCGAGAATGAACCTGACTTTGTTGTCGAGTATTAGCAAGTCAAACTCAAGGTTGTCCAGTTGAACTTTCTGCCACAGACAACATTTCTCAAGGATGAGAAAGGAGAAGAACATTGGCATCGATTTTAAATAGATAAAGTTATATTACCTTTCTCTTTACGAAGTATTCTAGCCTCAAGTGGAAAAACTCTTCGAGAACTGCATAAAAAGCTGTCAATTTGATTTAGGAAAAAAAGCTGTCAGATGATATAAAAAGCATAAAAACTTACTTTGTTCCGGGCGGTTGTTGGCATGGCAAAATCTCGGGCCTTATTATGAAAAACCCACAAACTCATTTCGTCGACCCATATCAAATCTACCAAGACCTTGACATAAATTTTGGGCTCATTTTATAAAGGGCAAAATATACGATAATATCAAATACTATATCGAAACTTTCTGTTTTGTCACTTTCTTTTTTTGCTATACGATATTATCAAAAACTATAGGGTTGTAATTTTTTTTAGCCATTCTCCGACGGAATCCGTCTAATGGCTGATGTGGCTTGACGGTTTTCGTCCAGTCAGCTAATTTATTCCACGTAGTTGCCTTGAGGGTTAAATCTCCAAGTCCAGCAAGTCCCCATTCGCGAATCAACTCCGAGAGAAATCCCAATTTGTAACCCTAAATCAACCCCATTCCCCACATTCCATGTAGATCGCATCCCAGAATCCCCATTCCGTTTTCGAACCCTATCGTCCCAGGAAGAGAACGTCCGGAAATCATCCCGGGAAGAGAACGTCCGAGGGCAGAAGCAACCAAATCAACGAGTGGTCAAAAGGGGGCTAGGGCGAAGAAGGTAAGCTTATTTTCCCATCAACTGAGAATGGACGGAGAAGAGTGCAGCGAAACTTCAGTCCGATCTGGCTGTCGAGCTCGATTATTGGCGGGCGTGTTTGTCTCCACGGAAGGAGGGTGGTTTTGTACACCTCCTGGAGCAAAAGGAATCCAGGTCGTCGGTTCATGCGATGTTCTTCATGGAAGGTAGTATTGAAAGTCCTTTATTTTGCTGAATTGAATGTCTGACTGTTAATGGATGGTGTGTGTTCTATCAGGAGGATGACTGTGGCTATTTCGAATGGATGGATGAGGACTTTCCTGATCGGCCAAAAGAAGTCATCTTACGGCTCGTTGAATCGAAGACTACGTCGGAGGACAATATAAAATTGCTGAAGGACAAGTTGGAATTTAAAGAAGAGCAAAGTAAGAAGGTGGAAGTGAAGATTGAGAAGATGAAAGTTAAAATCCATGAGCATCAAGATATTGAACTGAAGATGGCTAAGATAAAGGCTGAATTGTTTGCCTTGCACACTGTCGTTGTAGTGTTGGGGTTTATACTGTGCTATTGGAGTTCTGCGTAGGGTGAATTATGTTGGTTCAATAGGAATTTAGTTTACATTTTGCGTGTCATGTTGGATTCAATGTAATTTAGTTTAGATCCAATGTGATTGGAATTTCCCAGTGAACAACAAGTTCCCAGTAACCAAAAGGTCATGAGTTCATTCTAAGTTCATAACCAGTCTGTACAACATATAATAAGTTCATAACAAGTTCCTGATCAGCATCCCTAACTATGTACATAATATCCGAATACATAAGAAAAGCATGCTCCTAGAGCATCTGCTCAAAATTATGCCTGCTATATCCATGTGCAAGTCATCATTTCCTCAGTTGTGCTACAGGCTCCTCAGGTCATAACAACTTCCTGATCAGGTGCTTCGACAGCCTCCTCAGCAGGCTGTGATGTCTTGTTTCTACGTGCGCACGTCCTCTTGTTGTGACCTTGTTGCCCACACTGTCTACATGTCACTTGTGTACGTATACCTGAAACAATGCAAGAAGCTGTTAGTCAAATGGAATAATAATGCACTTATTGCAATGACAAACCTTTCATACTTGATTCTTGAGATAGAGGAACCTCCTGCTGCTGCGAAGATCCTTCTCCCTTGCATGTCCTTTTGTTGTGTCCACACGCACCACAGGAGGAACACTTCATTTCAACTCCTCGTTTTGACATCTTTGACAACTGTGGCTGGGATGAAACTTTAGGGTCTTCCTCCTTGCTTTTTTTCCTATTGTGCTTCTTTGGCCTTCCAGGAAGTTTTCTGTATGGCGGCGGCTTGATCGAAGGCAAATCATCTCGTGGACAGAATTTAACGCCTTCAAGAGGCTTCAAGATATGTCCATAGGCTTTCTTATACGACTCTATCTTGCAACAATCATCTAAATAGTCCTCTACTTGCCTTTTCATGTAGTTTACACAAGCAATAATATGCAGGCAAGGAAAACAACATAGGTCCCAAAAGTTGCATGAACATGACCTTCTACCAACATCGCCCAGGTACCTATCTTTGTCATAAGAAGCCAGGGATACCTCAAAGCGTTCAGCCAGCGAAGGTTGCACCACATACTGACCTGAATTGTCTTTAAGCGCTTCAATTTCCTTCCGGATGTTTGGCAGCAATGCATCATGGCTTCCACTGGCTATTCTCTTTTTCTGAACTTGACGTACCATCAACAAACGGCGAATTCTTTCCAGCATATCAATGATAGGCAATCTTCGGGCAGCAATTATATAAGAATTGAAGGTCTCACACATGTTGTTCGTAACAGTTGAACACTTACTTGATTTTCGGAAAAATGCCTTACAGAAATGCTCTGGGCCTTGTTTCAAGAAATTATCCACAGCCTCAACTGATCTAGGCATCCCATCACGGCCTTCTCTCATTTCCCTAAGAGCATTTTCATAATCTTTCTCATTAGTGCTCTTGACAGCCTTCTAAAATAAGTTTTGAGGAATAATCCCCTGTGTTTGACCTTCCAATGCTGGTATATGTGCCTCGCACAATTTCTGTGCTCAGCATTTGGCGCCAGATTAGCAATAGCATTAAGCAAACCCTGTACAAATAGAAAACAACATTCTGTTAGTATTAGCTCAGCAAGCAAACCAATTAATCAGCAAGCAAATCATACCTTCTGCTGGTCGCTTATGAATGTCCATCCGTCACCAAGACCAACCTCAAGCAATCTGAACAATATCTCCAGAAACCATGTCCATGAATCATTGTTCGCCCCTTCAACCACAGCCCATGCTATGGGAAACATCCCTTCATTCCCATCACGCCCAACAGCACTTAACACAACCCCACCACACTTATGCTTAACAAATGTTCCATCAAATCAATAAAAGGTCTACACCCTTTTATGAAACCAATCCGCAAAGCATCAAAGCAAACAAACAACCTTTTGAACGTTGTGTACAAGCCAGTGGACAGAGTCAAGTCACAGACGAGTTCAAATGTAGACTGAGGGTATTTCAGCTTCAAAGCATTAATGTAGGGTCGGATATCCCTATAATGATCATCTAGGCTGCCATTTTCTAATTTTTCTGTCAACCAACTTGCTTTGTATATTATAAGGGGATTTCTAGGCTATGCTTCTCCATTAATTCCTGCTGAATCTCACGGGCCTTCAAACCAGCCCTACGAATGCTCCCGTCCATTAAACAACTAGCAATCCACTTTCTTGTTGCTTGACGGTTACTCAAACTACGACAACATTTGTGCACGTTGTAAACATAACGAACCACGAAGTTGTCGTCCTTACCAATAAAAGACCCGCATAACCTCCAAGGACAACCCTTAACACAAATGGCTTCCTTTCTATCTTTTGTGCTTCTTTTCCATCTAAGGTTAAAACCATTCGCAATTGCATACTGTTAGACAGCCCGATGCATCTGCCTAGGTGTTTCAAAACATATCCCAGCTTTCCATTCTAGACTCTTGTGATCACAGTTTGGATTGTACACACTAAACTCTTGTTTCAATTTCTTTCTTCTTTCCCCTATTGTTAAACCATCATCCTCACCATCGGCAATATCTTCATCGCTATTATCATATTCAAACTCAACCTCATCCACAGTCATGACAGTTTCTTCCCTAAATTCGGACTCTTCTGTCTGACCAACCTCATCCTCCGCCTCATTACTTCTATCCCCTTCAACCTCTACATGCTCATCTCCTACCCCAGCTACTTCACCCCTACATTCTGGTTCATCCTCAACCAATTCAGCCGGATCAACTTCATAACTAGATTCTGGCTCATTACCAGCAAAATCACCAACGCAACTTTCCCCGCCTTCATATAAATATCTACTTCAGCACATTTACATTCAGAAATCATGTTCATCACGTCCTTATCGTCACGAATGTTGCTGGCCAATGACAAACTGGTTCCCGGATATACATACCACATTCTGTCAACCTTACTAAGCCCATATTCTTTTCCAAAGGCAACTAATGTGAAGTATCCTAGAAGATCAGTGTCAACATCAGGTACGTTTACTACCCTACCCCCATCATACGAGCCCATACCGTCTAAACGCATGCTCCCCCCCAAATGCAGATTGAACGAAATGCGATTTGTCGTCATAACTGTTAGAAAACGAACCCGATAACTTTTAACAGAACCTCTACAAACACTATAATGAGGTTACGGTTACGAGTCGCCATACCTTGTTGCCGAACCACCTCCTTCCCTTCTTCCACCTTTCTTTCTAGCTGTTCTGTGCAAGGCCTTCACTACCACACCGTCCTAGCCACCACGCCACCCTAGCTCCTCGTTGATTTGCGAAGTTGGGAAATCGGCCAGTCGATTTAGGGTTAGGGTTAGAAATTTGGGATTTTTCTCAAGGTTTTGGAAGTCGGGCAGTTGATTCGCGAATGGGGACTTGCTGAACTTGGGGATTTAACCCTCAAGGCAACTACGTGGAATAAATTAGCTGACTGGACGGACTCCGTCAAGCCACATCAACCATTTGACGGATTCCGTCGGAGAATGGCTAAAAAAAATTACAACCCTATAGTTTTTGATAATATCGTATAGCAAAAAAACGAAATTGACAAAACAGAAAGTTTCGGTATAGTATTTGATATTATCGTATATTTTGCCTTTTATAAAGCCCATAAGTCCAGGGGTCTTTAAGAGTGTTTACAAGGCCAAAGAAGTACTAAGTCTACAAAGGACTGGCGGGGTCAGAGTCTACGGGGATCAGAGTCTACGAGGGTCAGAGTCTACGAGGATTAGAAAAGATCTTAGCTCCGAGATTTTTGGAAAGAGGATTATGAGACCACGTTCCCATGAAAAGATCTTCAGCTGGAGAGAATCTAGGAATAAGACTCTAATTCTTTAATTTAATATAAGAAAAAGAAGCAGTTAAGTTTACGACGTGGATAAGACCCACGTCTACCAGGATCAGTTTGTTACCAAGATTCTAGGAAATGGATTGAGGGGGCCACGACCTGGCAAAATATCTAACGTGGCATACATTGTCTACGGTCCATATTTACGGCCCATGTCTACGGGCCATGTCTACGGCCAAAATTTGGGATCAAACCGATTCCGAGATTTCTGGAGGTCGTTTGAGAGAGCCACGACCTGGAGAGATTTTTTGAGAATGTGTCAAACACCCCAGACGCCACAAGATTTAATATAAAAAGGGGGAAGATTTTCCTTAAAAGATGACGATCGATCAAAACACAAAAGATTTGTTTTGCTCGTCACCCCTTAGATTGTTAGGATTCCCCGACCTAGGAGAAACCCTTAAGGTTTCATTGGTCTTCACTTCCACCATCAGAGTGAGCAACCGTAGCTCCGACAACCAAATTCCGCCTTCGTTCCGCCACCAGGGTAAGCAACCGTAGCCTTGGTATCCACATCCGCCTCTACCTTCTTCGTCCACACTCTGTCCACCAAACCCCAGTGACCAGATTCCACCATCCAAGTTCGCAAGTCTACAGCATCCAGCAGCAAGTCTACGACGTCACCACCATCCGCACCATTATTTTTACTTTATTTCTATGGCTGTAAGCTTTTATTTTCTATTATAAGACTTCGTTCGATCAATTTAATTCATATTTTTACTTACTGGCGACCACATCCGAATCCCTGTGAGTACACATTGCCAAATATTTCCGACGTAATCCGTTTTCTATGCGAACAGCAGTCAAATTTCTTAATCACTCCCTTCGAGTCAAACAGGTGCATGTTGCTCGTGCTGATTAAGGAAGTCAACTTGAATTTCTTCATCAGGCCCTCTTGTCTGGCCAATATCATGTTCTCCTCAGTTAAGGAGACTTCGAAATTTACTGTAACATCGTCGTTGTATTGCTTATCCTCCTGGAGAAGTTGGTGATGTGAGTAAACATGCAAAGGAATCAATAGGGTCGATGACAATAATTTTTAACCAAATCATACCTTCACAAGTGGCTCTTTCATCTTGTCCTTATCTCCACCACTCAATGCATCAAGGAACTCCCTGTAGTCTTGTGTCCACTTACGGATTGGAAGCTCAGTGACCCTAAAGGTGGTTTCATCAACTTCTTCAATCAGTCCCAAGACTGTGTAGCTCACACCGGCTTCCTTGGTGCTGTTTTCTCGATGGCGCCGTTGAATCCTCTATACCAAGGATCCATTGGCTCCATCAATTCACCATTAAGCAGACGTCTTAAGTTGGCAACGATGTCCCTGGGGTTGTAGTTTGGGACATAATAACTCCAATCTGTTCCAATTCCTTCTCTACCATTCACTAGAACCATAGGTATGACTGGAATATACCTGTGTAATGGAATAGCCAGAGAGCTCGTAACTACACACGGACAAAAAGATGGAAAAATAGCTCGTGTTGCTGGGATTGTTACCAGATTGGTTCGATAGATTGTCCATCCTCCTGTAGATAGTCCAAAAGCTTGTCATCATCCTTGGGGAACAAGAAACGGATGATAGTTTCAAGCTTTGTGAATAAGTATCTGGGGCTTGCATGATCTTTCCCACCCTGCAAGAACAATGGGAAGCTCATTTGTCAGACTTTGTACCGTAACAAGCAACCACACATTTATCCAGGCTAAAATTTAAGTGCAATGCTAACCATGTTGCGAGTGCCAAACTGGACTTTTGGTGTAAAAAGGTTGATGTTGTTGCTGCCTACAAAATCTTGTGCCATGCCAATGATGGTGCTAGCAAGACTCTGTTCCCCATGGTGATAAGCAGAATGTTCAGAGACAACCAGAAAACTGGGAAACTTTGGCTTCCTTCACAAAATTCCTCTTGAATGAGCAGAACAGGATCTTTCTTTGACCAGGTTTTAGGCCATCGATGACTGAAGGAATCAACCTCTGGAGATCTGCCATCGAAAATAAGATGAGCTCCTTGTTGACAAAATCACTGTACTTTATCAGCTTTGCCTTCTGATCAAGATAGGTGCCAGGCTGCAAAAAGACAATGCAATGCCTGTAATTCACTTGCTTCATTACAGAGCCCAATATCCGTAAAAATTTTCCTTACCTCAAATTGTCTAAGCCAATTCTTTCTTGCTTCAATTTTTTTCTTGCTAAAAGCAAGCTCAATGGCTTCACCGTCCTGATCATCAACCCAAATGAAATCCTTTTTATGCTTTTCAAGATCTTTGAAGTACTGCTTCCCTTCCTGGGAGGTATTTGTGCCCAGACCTGCAACAGAAAGCAAGATTCACTAGGCATGTTGACAACTCCAGACTATCATCAAATCTAGTTTTTCTTTTCAATACTGCCAGGGAAGCAGACCTTATAATACTTTATTGTCCACCCATTTAAATTGCCATTCAAACTCTCCTTCCATGAATTATATTCCGGCATGGTATAAAAGCTAATTTCCCCACCCCTTTTGTTTGTTGCCTGCACGCAGAAAAAATTAGAACTCAAACCCTCTCTATGCTGCCCAAGAATAGTGTGTGTTAAGTCCGATCTTTATTACCTTCACAATTGGGGTAATGAATTCTAATAAAAAGGATGGAACTTTTAGCAAGGATGGCCAGAATGGATGAATAAAATTAATCAGGAGTCCTTTGATGTGAGACCCATCATGATCCTCTGAGGGGTACGAGAAGAGAGAGCACATTGGTACAGCAGCACTGACAATACATAATAAAGGAATAGAAACATGCAAAAACATTAACCAGAACTGCACCTGATCCGTCATGATCATGAGATGACCATATCTCAAAGACTTGACATTGTCATAGTCCTTGATGTTCTGAATTTCTTTGTTCTCCAGAATTTGGGTGTGGGTGGCTTCCCTCACATTGAGAAGTTTACCTCTCAATGGAAACATGCCATAATGATCTCTACCAACAACAGACAGCCCAGCCATCTGTACAAAAATAAAGTTGTCAGGTTGATTTAAAATAAAAAATTTCCCATTAGTGTAACGAGAACATTGGACTTGCTGCAAGGGCCTTGGCCGAATCTCCTTCAGTCAAAATCAATGTGCACTTATCAGAGTTTTTTCCTCCAGCATCGTTGGCGTCTTCAAGCTTGGGAATCCCACGAATGCTCCCTTTTTTTGAACCATCAGTTTTCTTAAAATCTTTACCCTGCTGGACATTTGCCCAAGCCAGCAGAGACTCCATAATTCCAGATTTTGCCACTGCAATCCCAAATCAAAAGAAATAGTAAGGCAAGAGTAAACGCGACAATAGCACTTCTCCTTCATTGACAAACGCCAACCTTTCTGAAGAAATTTTTCGGAGAACACGCAGGAGCATTGACAAATACCCACAAATGACCCTTCACATTATGAGCTTTGTAGTTAACATTCTTCGTCTTCTTTTTCAGAACATTCATCAGATAGTTGGTTATCTGGTTGGCGATGTAATCCACATGGCTACCTCCCTTGATAGTAGCAATGGAATTCACGAAGCTGACCTGATCATTCCACATATTTCTGATGTCATGAACTAGAAAATGCTGCTCTGATAATTCATCGACAAGAACTACTATCTCATATTACCTGTTGAAATTGCCCATCACTAAGGCTAACACAAACGTCCCACCGGTCATTTACCACCTCCTCAATCCTACACAGATTAAGCAAAACAAACCATCTTATCAACTACCCCAGTCTAATCGATGCCTCACTTGCGAAGGTTGAGTTAGAACACCAACCTTGGGAGGGTTAAATCGGGTTTCTCTTCAGATGCAGAGCTCAGGTATATACCAACATATTTGGAGAACGTTTTCACAGAAACACGTTTCCCATTGAGCTCAACCTTCACCGGCTTCCCGAGGCAACCGGCCATATCCACCACACGCTTCTTCATCAGAGCAACCACAACATCCTCGAGATGTGTCATGCTGAACTTCCCCAAGTCTGGCTTGAAGGTGACCTTGGTCCAGTTCTCACCATCCTTGCACTTCGTTATCACTGGATTCGACTTCTCCCCCATATTCTTTGAGAAGACCTATTAAAACCAATGATCAGAAGCCGCCTAAGCAAATTCTCTGAACTAATTCATCATCATCAATGGTGGAAAACTATGGGAAAACGATGTAGCCACCTGCTTGTATTTGCGCTGGCGCTTGCCGTCCGCAGTCTCGATAACAAACTCCGTCGAGAAAATATTAGCAAGCTTTGCGCCGTAACCGTTCCTTCCACCGGTCGTCTTCTTAACCGTGTCATCATAGTTACTACTAGTCAGAAGATGCCCGAAGATCAACTCCGGCACATACATCTTCTCCTCCTGGTGAATTTCCACGGGAACTCCATCCCCATTATTATAAACGCTTATCGAGTTATCCTCTACATCAATCACGACCTTCACAGAGTCCATACTAGGATCCCGTTGCTTGTTGTCGGCTGCATTAACGAGGATATCATCAAAGATCTTGTACAGCCTGGAACATAAGTCACCTGGCGGTGAACCATCTTCCCATTCTCGTAAACCCAAAGCATGTGAGTATGCTTCTCGACGGAGCCAATGTAGGTGTCGGAACGAAGGAGTATGTGCTCGAGCTGCGACTTTTTCCGGTAAGTCTCCTCGATCGTCTTCTTGGGGGGGATGTTGATGTTGTTGCTCGATCGTAGAGGGACAGCAGGAGCGACCTCCATTTTCTTGGTGACAACGATCGACCCCGAGGGAGCGTCGGATCGGGAGAAAGAGACGAGGGACGGGTATAATCGGGATTGGGGACGTTAGGGTTCAGCGGGAAGAAGGTGTCGATTTCAAACGGCTTGCGATTTGAAATTTGAGTTTCGGCTTGACCCGGGGGAAAAGAATTAGATGGGCTTTTCCAAGCCCATGAACGACCCCGTATATCAGAATGAGCCTGTACTTCGTCTCCATTGGGCTTTACATTGTATAATTTTCCGTCCTCTTTAAGACTGATTAAAAATTTTTAACCTCCATTAACGCAGAATAAACTTCCCAATGGGATTTATTTCAAGTGACTGGTAATGCATATGACTGCACAATCCATTATCCTAGACCAACATTCAACATTCCTTGCATGGGAAACAAAAAAAAGTATGCCGACAATTTTGCAGAGAATAGCTGAACTTAAATGTGTAACCCAAGGAAATAGAGGATTTCTAGGATGCAACTAGAACCAGGGTGATTTTAAAAACAGGAAGGCGAAAGGGGAACCAAGAAACATGGCATGCAAAGGTCGAGAATGAGATTTACAGCGCTAAAAGTCGGATACGTTCAGAAGATGGTTCTGCGCGGCAGTCATTTCACGAGGATGATATTTACCGTCTGCACTGCTTCTCCATGCTGTTCATACCATCAACTCATCTTCCAGGTAACTGTACTCAAACTTGAACTCGGTCTTAATCCTCTGACACCTGCGACATCACGAGCAAATGAGGTCCGACATTGTTTGACCCCAAAGGAAGTTATAACAAAATTAGTGTTGCCGAATACAATTTACACACTTACCATCCGTTCTGCAGTTCATCATTCGTCATGTTGAAGTCAAAGTAAACGTAAGTCCCTTGTTCATACTCATCGGTAGCAACTTTCGGCTCCTCATGACGCTGAAACCAGGTGTGATATTTCTTGTGGTATCTCCAGGATTGCTTCTTGAGCTCCTTTGCAGCCAAGTATTGCTGGTAAGTGTTCTGCAGAGAGAGATCAGACAGTAAACAAGGGGGTCACAGAGAAAGACATTGCTACAAGGCCAGAGGCGAACAAAGAGACCCAGAAGTACCTGCTGAAAGTAAAATGCAAAGAAAAGGGTGTCTGCTGAGTGAGGCTCGAGTCCCATCCGTTCCCAAAAAGCAGGGTTATATACCATTGGTGCCTGTACCTGAGGGTAGCTGCTAGGCGTGACTACTGGGTGCCTCTGCATAGAAAAGCACAGAATACTATTAGCGTCGACATGTAGAAATGGACACAGACTGCCACAAGCTATCAGTACCGGTGTAAAGGTCCTGGCCCTCTCAGAGTCTTTTGGTTGGGGAAGTCTATGAAATCCAGCCTCAAGCATTTGCATGTTATAGAGTTGATCATGTACAGGTCCCGGAGTGACAGATGATACACTAAAACTGTCGCCAACAGCGCCTAAGTCAGCAACGCTCCTTCGTCCAATCACCCCGAGACTTCCTGAAGACTGTGTGTTAAGTATAGGCTGTCCAGGGGATAAATCAATCTCTTTTGTGACCGAGATAGGTTCGCTCAGTGAACCAGATACTCCCGCCTAGAAACATGAAAGAAAGCAAACTATTGGTTAACCGGTCTCAAACCAGATGAAAATGAGAACCTGTTGATCTGTAGGATTCAGACGAACATCTAATGAGTGCGGCGATTTCAAATCATCCTCATTCATTGTATTCTTGCTAATGCTAGAGCTATTGGTTAACCGGTCTCAAACCAGATGGAAATGAGAACCTGTTGATCTGTAGGATTCAGACGAACATCTAATGAGTGCGGCGATTTCAAATCATCCTCATTCATTGTATTCTTGCTAATGCTAGAGCGAAGAACAGAATCCCCGCTCGAATCCTCGGGGGCAATCTGCTCCGTCTGATGCTCCTCAATTTTCCCATGGCCCAGCTCTGAAACAAAAGCAAGATAAAGAGGGATTCTCATTGATCTTGGAATATTTGAATAATGGTGCAGTAGCATGCAAATGGGAGATTTTGACAAGCATTCCAGAAATTATCCAATGCTAATGTAGTCAAATTTGAAGAACAAAAGAACACGCTCCATAAATCAAGCTGCCATGACCATTTGGATTGCGAAATTTCCATGTGAATGTGAGGAAAGAGTCTATACTCATTCGTAAATCTCAAAAAAGAGATTAAAGAAGCAGTATAACAGATAAGCCCAAAAACACAAGATGGGATAGAATGCTGGAGAAAGTTAATTTCAATTCTTTTGTATGCAGGCCGTTGTTCAGATAAACTGTCTATAACATGTGAAAATCTCCATACCAGCATCTTTAGGACCAGTGTTTGTAAGTCCTTGGTGACTGAACTGTTGAGGTATGGAACTTGGTTGCTGGACAGCGGCAGACGCTAAAGTATTTCCGGTCTGCAATCCAAGACTAATGCCGGCTTGCGGGGAAACAGATGAGCTTTGGGAATTAAACTGTAAGACCAAGAAACCAAGTTCAAGTCATGGACTAAGCTGATTGCATCACACAGCTACAAAGACAAACAAGTAAACCAATACTCCACCAAATTTAAAAAAAAAAAAAATTCCCCGTGGGAATAAGCACCTGCTGCAGTAAAGGGTTTTGCTGTGCCACAGAAAATTGCTTTGCTCCACCCAAAGGAGGCATACCGAGAAGATTACTGTGTCCTTGTTGCTGTACTTGCTGCAAACGTTGCAGAAACTTTTCCCGCTGATCAGGTGCTATTTCAGTTCTGCCTCGGAATTGTCCCTGAAAGAATAGAGTAGATAAAAGATGTGTCAGCGACCACAATTCATCTCTTCTTTGGAACTATTTCAATGATCATTGTTTAAAAGAATGCAAAATCCAAATCACACAGAAAAAAAACATGCAGACAGTCCAATAAAGGAAGATCCCATCACTCAGAAAACATATATAAGGAGAATTTTGCCAAAACTATAGAGTTCAACTAAACCACCTCTTGAATGGAGCTAATCTAATCATACGCTCTTTTTGCAGATTGGAATGGAATGAAATAAAGAAATTCCATTATAACCCATTCCAGCCAGAATGAGAAGGAATAAGTGATAGTTCAAAATCTCTGATTCCATTCCCGAACAAAACACGTGGCCAGAATAACTAAGAAATGTGACAGGATATAACACAAATCACAAATCTCAGTCAGAAGGCTGGTTTCTATAGCATCTTTGAGCCCCAGTAAAATTTCGCTCTAATTGAGCTAACCAGCCATCTTTTGCCCACAGAGAAAAAGAGATGATAAATCTTGGAAAACAGAGAACCAAATCAAATAAAAATATATAGAAAAGAATAGTGTAGCCATACCGCTTCATTCTGATTAAAAGAACTTCCAGGCCTCCACTGCAAGCCTGAAACAACAGGAGGAGAAAACACTCTGCCAGCAATTGCGTTGTCGCTATTACTACCAGAGTCGGTGATTCCAGCTCCATCAGTAGACTTGACACTCTGCGGCAAAACAATTCTACTACTCAAGGGAGATACAAGAGGCTGGGCATTGCTGCCACTACCAATTTTGTCATCCAAACCCACAGCATTCCTCTTTATTATGTCGGAGGCAGAAGGGACAGCCCCTATGGTCCCGCTACTTGTCATTGTGTTCACTGGGGGCAGAGTAGTAGATGTTTGGTTGGAGACTGCACTCCTCCCTAGCCCCCTTACCATGGCAGCAACACTGATGGAAGTAGATGGTCTACGGCCAGGAAGACTGACATTATCTTCTTCCTTGCCCAAGGATGAAACAACCGTGGATGGAGAACTAGCAACTGCAGAGCTCTCTGGGACAACACGTGCTGATGTAGGGCCTGGAAGGATGCTTGACAATGTGGGCACACCAGAGGGGCTTTCACTTAAAAGATTTGATGATATGGAAGCCACGGCAGGTGTAGAAGCTACAGAGGTAATTGCAATGGCCTTGGAAGGAGTTTCTGCTGCAACATCTGCATTGGCATTACGTGGACTAGACTCTTCAGCTGGCTCTGGGACTGATGCGACTTGCTGGTGACCGGAGATAGTAGGAGCCTGCAGAGAATCGACGAGACCTCAAAATGATGATACTAGCTCACTCAAAATACTCAAGAAGCAGCAGAGAAATCTTGCCATAAAAAATCTCCAATAGAACTCATTTACATATTGATACTTTATTTCTGTTAGAGAAAAAAAGGAAGGCAAAGGAAAAGGAGGGAATTGCATGGAAGTTTTGAATAATGATAATTTAGAGTTGCCTTGGGTTTCGTGTTTCCTTATCCATTGCCTTTCAAAACAACACCACCCTAATCACTAAAGGAGAAGGCATACGGTAATTTGAGTTGCTGCCATCACTGAAGAACTCTTTAAACTATGTACTGGTGTCCCCTGAAACAAGATGCAATTCCATAACTCAATTGCCAGAAAAGAAAAAACAATCCCTGACAACTAAATGCATATAATTGTTTACATAAGAAAGGGAGATTCAATCGCAGGGAAACAATTCACCTTCAAAAGACCAGGAGCACCAACGGTGACCAATTCTTCAAGCGACTCCACTTTATCCAATGGTAGAGAGTTATAAAGATCATCAACATCACTAAATTCATCAAAATCTTCCTGCAAAAATGTTCTCAGTGAACATGACCTATGCCCAGGCACATTACAGCATATAACAGTTATATTAAATACTAAGAGCCAAAATCAGTAAATTGCACTGCATACAACTCGCCCATATGGATTCGATGGACTAATAACACAGTAATTATTGCATCAAAGAGAGGAAAATTAGCAAGCACACAAGAAAATCATACCAGAAGGCATGCCAATTTCAAACAACAACCATCATTGACAAGAAAGAAACACATCGAAGTTAGAATAAAGGAAATCCACAACAAAGGGTCTTAAATAAGGTCATATAGGCAGATAAACCAACCCAAATGAAAAGACCATCCAACATAAAGGTGAAATCCTTCTAAATAATTGAAAAAACAAATTACCTGGTTACGTTCCACATAGTCATCCAAAAAGTCTTTCACGTCATTTACTTGTTCGGGACTCAATTCATCATTATCTAAAAGCCTCAAAATCAACTCTAGCTTCATTATGTGAGCCTTATGCCTAGCGATAGATGTCTCCAAATGAGTCTGCGAAGAAAAATAACAGTAACAGTCATCAAGAGAAAAGGGTGGAAACACAATTGCAAATCTAGCAAGTTTCTTGTGCTGTCCTACCAGTCTTGGGGGCCTATTCTTTCCTTTCTTCACAGAAAGCCCCTCAATTTCTGCTTCAAATATGTCGATCTGGGTGTCCAATTCCCCAACCTTCTCAAGGAAGAAGAAATTTTTAAGGCAGTACAGTTGGCCAGAAACAAATCAGATCAACACACTTACCACATTGTTAATCCAATCTCTTGTCTCTGACTTTGCTTTCTCCTTTGGATCCTGTTGGAAAACATTAAGCAGTTAAAACAACAGGAGAACTAGTTAAAAGGTAGATGCAGAAGAACTGGACGAAGATTACCAACCCAGCCAACCTTTCATGACAAGCACGGAAAAAAATGTACTTTTTTTGTAGCTTACAGTTTTAGGCTGTTGTCCCAACCCTTCTTTAGAAAAGGCTTTTGTCTTTGTTTCCTTTTCACAAATCTTAAATCTCTCCATCTCTCGCTCGATCTGCTTTCGAGCATCCAATAGGCACTGCTCATAAGAGGCACTAACCTACACCCATGAAGAAATGAAAACTCATGCCAACAGACAATAGAAAGGTCTGGCAAACAATAACACGTGATACAGAAGTCAAATCCAAACAAAAGAAAGGAAATAAAAGAACATAAGGACTACAGATGCAGCAAAATAACAACATTCCGAAGAATAAATTTTCAGGGCAGGCCACTAGTTAATGGTTCTCTCAAATTGGAACAAGAGGAAAAAGTCATAGAGATGCCAAGCATTCTTCATTTCTTAAACAACGGGTGACAATAAGGCCATTGAGAAAGTAGTTGACCAGAAGATTATGTCTTGTACAATTTTACTGGAAAAACTGAAATAATCAGCAATTGGGGTTATATCATATGCCTGTTATCCATCAGGGGCATCAAAGGGTAATTACTTATCAATTCTTTCAGTGCCTAAAAACCTATGCGAAAGATGAAGAATAGGCACGAGTAAACCCAACACAACTACACATCAAACTTTGTAAAGAAGACTGAGGATGTGAGACAAGGGAGATAGACCTTCTTATCCTTGATCTCACTGGACTGAATCCAAGTCTTGATCTGGTCGCGATACCTCTGCAACTTCTTAATCTCCTTCTTCAAGTCCGCCTCGAACTTCTCCTTCTGGTTCGCATTATCCGTATCGTACACCTAAAACCAACCAATGAAAAAAAACACACACACACAAACTCGATCAACTACCACAAAACCAACCAAGAACCAAAGAAACACGCCGATCAAGCCCGAGACCAACCAAGAAACCACCCAAATCCACGACAAAACCGACCTTGTTCCAGATGCTATCGAACACGTCGACGCCTTCCTGGACCTTCTTGAGCACACGATCGATCTCTCCCTGCAGCTTACGACTCGCTCCCATGGCTAAAGATGACTCCGGATTAGGGTTTCGGATTCGATTCGGGTGCCCGTGGGAGAATTAGGGTTTTCCTTTCGCAACGATTTAGGGGGTGGGAATGCGCGCAGTGAGGAGGGACTGAGACCGGATTTTCGCTTGGACGACGTTGACGGGACGTGACGAGCCGACGCGGATCCAGAAAATGGGCCGATATGGGTCGGACCTGAGCCCATATTTATAGCCGACATTTGCTACGAGTCGGAGAAGACCCGTCGTTAATTATAGGTTGAGTAAAAATTCCTTTTACTTGAGGAAGAGTCATTTCGGTTGATAAAATGATTTTGTGTTACACTTCAATTCGACGGGGGCGATTCAAAACAAGGGCACTGCGAATTTATTAGCTGAACTCCCTTCCCTCCGTCCACCTTTCCGCGGCCAAGGTCGCCAGTCGCGATAGATGTCATTCGAACAGTGATGGGAGTTGTGTAGATATATATATATATTCAAATTGCCTTTCATCAGCTCCAGCTGAAGCCGTTCAAGTCGTACTGCTTGCGTCTGGCATCCATGTTGTTTCCGTCCAGAGCATTGAGGTCCAGTTTTGCTTCGAGATAACATCCCATGTTCCTGTATGCCCGCTGATCTGTTTCCATCCTGATGGAATTCGATCTTGTTTCTGGTCGGTTGCTGAGAATTGTGGTGTCGTCTTGCTTAGTCTTAGTGCTTCCGTCAGGACAACCGCTGCTGCATCCATGTCCGATGCTCATCGGCAAGTGGCTCAGCTGGAGGAAGTCTCTGATCTTGTCCTTGATGACAGGCGATGGGAAACTTCTCTCACAGGTAGTTTCCCCGCCCCACTTCAATTCAACCTTGTCGGTCCCGGCATCGGTGGTCTTCGGTTCCAGGAAGATTCCACCATCACAAGGCCTTAGGGCGATTGCGTTCTCGTGGAACTCCATGTCCTTCTGAGATACCTCGCAAGATGTCAGGCAGCTGTCCATCGAGCAATCGGTGGGTTGGTTCGCCTGCAACTGCTGTGTGACCGCGCACAGACTCCCTTGTTCCTTCAGGTCCAGAAATGCAGAGTTCATCCCCTGAGTAGAAACTTTGGAGGACAGCTCCGAGATTTGAATTTTGGCTGCCTCGAGGCCAGCTGATCCCAAGTTCTGTCTCCCTAAAGTCTCTTGAGCTTTCTCGAGCACCATCTGCAAGTCCTTCCCCTGCGCCTCTATGCGGAGTTGCAAGTGCCGCTGTACCTCTAACTGTTCGTGAAGCCTTCTCTGGACTTCGATTTGCATCTGTAGTGCTTCGCCAAAATGCATGCACCTGCAATACAAAATGCAGAAAAGTAAGATTTCCACAAACACCACGCACTGACAAAGGGAAATAGAATTTTTAACTTCTCTTACTGGTTCGCTTGTGGTCCAATGCTCAAAATGGCTAACGGAGGTTTGTTCGGTTCTGGCGTCTGGTCTTCCAAAACAGGGGCTGAACCTGCATCAGATGTCAATATTTTCACTTCCATCTGATAGGACGGATGCTTTTCGTCAGTAGAATGCTCATAGAGATTCGCACTTACAGATTTTGTGATTAGCTTTGTTCGCTTGACAGTGAAGATTCTTGCTCAATCTGTATTTCTGTCAAATCGAAGATTACGAAATTTAGCACGAGAATGCAATTTCATTGAATTATCTTGCTCGAGACAATGACGTTATGACGAATTTACCTGCAGGTGACTCTTGAGGTGGTACAGCGTGAGTCCCGGGATGCCCATAAGCTTCATTACCGTCTTTGGAATCTGTTGACATGGCAAATAATTTTGGGCCTGGGATTAGAACAGAAACCCAGTAATCACTCAAGTCACACTCCGAGTCGGCCCAAGATACAGTAGTCTAGGCCGACTCACGACGAAGTCGATTAGGTCGACCCATGACGAAGTCGACTAAGTCGATTTTGTGAACGGAGTCGACTAGGTCGACTCACGACGAATGAATATGGTAATCAAAGTCAACCAAGATGACTCAACAGTAGCTAAGTCTACTAGTAGGGTCAAGTCGACGGAATTCTGGATAAGTCGACCAAGTCGGTCGTAGTCCGTACAGATCAGTCAAGTCGACAAGGTTGGAATAAATTTATTCATTTTCAATCACGTTTGTTAAGGATCGTAACTGATCCTAATATCCAGGAACGTGATCCCATATATCAAGGAGGTTGTTGAGACACTCCCACGATATTAGGGATCACGATCTATAACACGATCTGCAACACGATCTATCTGTTACGTGTTAAACACGTACAAGTCCTCTATAAATAGCAGAGGAATTTTTCAAGACAAGACACGACCATACACAGCCAAAGCTCTGAAGTTTGTTCGTCAACCTTAGGAATTAGATACCTTGACCCGATTTATAGGTCAACTCCCCTTCCACCGACAGAGTGAGCTCGTAGGGCCTTTGCCGTCAACCCCCCGCCAGCGACACCACCGACGGAGTGAGCTCGTAGGGCCTTCGTCACAGCCTCCCGCCAGCGACCGCCACCGACGGAGCGAGCTTCCAAGGCCTTCGTCACAAGTTCTCCGCCGTCACAGGATTCCACATCGTTGTCACCACTTGTCCCTTTTCGTTTTTTTTATGGTTGTAAGCCCCTGTTCTTAATTCGTCAAGATTGTAAGACTTGCATTCTGTTTGAATAAAATTATGCATCTTCTTACTGGCGACCACAATCTAATTCCTGTGAGTCATTTGCCAAATATTTCCGACGTGATCCGTTCTATACGCGAACACGTTTTTTGGCGACCACAGTTGGAGAAGAGAAAAAAAAAATCTTAGTCTCAAATGCCGAGAAATACTCGAAGTACTATTGGCCGTGAGCCTCAGAATCCCCTAGATGGGGAAGACCAGGAACTTCCTCCGGGAATGGACTTGGAAGCGCCGGCCCTAGGAGGCCAAGCAGCTACAAACCAGTCCACTTTTGATTCACATGCCCCGTCCGAATTTATTTCGAGACTGGAGTTCTACAAGAAATTGGGGGATGTGCGTCAGGAGTTGACTGATATGAAGGGTATTCTAATGGATGTCCAAACTCTAATAGGGCGTCTTTCTGGCCCGAGAGACGAGGAAAGAGTGAGACCTCGTATGAGAGAGGCCCCCTTTAGGGAGTCTACGTTCATGGCAGACGCTCGTCGGACTGCTCAAGGGCCACGTAACGTGACTTTTGAGCAATCTGAGATAAGGACGAATGCTCTCTTTGAACCCGGGAATCTGGTTCCCCCTGGTCGACCCTCTTCTTCACGTAATCGACCAGCGAATACGTATTGGAATGAGGCAGAGGACTTCCAAGAGGAAACAGATCGGGGGGAGGATTTTATTCCGTCTCGTCGCCCTGGAAAAGAGCCAATGGTCGACGCAGTTAGAGATCCCTTTGAGCCTGGACCCCGGAGTAGTAATCATCGTGAGGAGCCTTCATTTTATGTACGGGATCCAACGAGCCAAACAATGGGAGAAAGGCCTCCGTATAGCCCGTTAAGGCTAACTCGACTCGTAGGGCAAGGGCCGATAGGCGGTGTACCCCTAGACTTAAGAGAGGCCATAACTCAGGTTATAGAGCAAGTCGTCCCCGGAATAGCTCGGCGAGATGACACCTATTTATACAGGTCTCCTTATCCTGCGTACATTGATAGGGATTTCCCTTTACCTAGAGGTTATAGGGTGCCCGACTTCACTCGCTTCTCGGGCGAAGATGAAATGACTCCACTTGAGCATATTGCTCGCTTCACTCATCAACTTGGCGAGGCGGCCGGGAATGACTTCTGGAAACTAAAGCTCTTCCCGAACTCATTAACCGGGGATGCCTTTACCTGGTATGCAAGTTTGCCGTCGGGGTCAGTAGCTTCATGGACTCAGATGCAGTCCATGTTTGTTAAAACCTTTGCTCGACTCGATACCCCTATGTCGATGTTTGAGGTTATGCGTCTTAGGCAGGCTAATGGGGAACACCCGGGGCAGTTTTTAATGAAACTTAGAAAGGCCTTATTACGGTGTAGGCCTCCCATACCGGAGAAAGACCAGTTGCTCCTCGTATTAAATGCGTTGTCCATTCCTTTCCGGAAAAAGCTACAAGGGGAGCGCTTTGCCGATCTATATGATTTGGCAAGGAGAGCCACTGAGTACTATCAGCTCCTAACAGAAGAGGCCAAGCTGACTCAAGCCTACCAAGTCGATACTTATGAAGTCGACGTGGCCGAGTTTGTTAAGGGAGAGTCGACTATATGTGACCCCTTGACTAGGAAAAATTCTAAAGCTAAAGCCTCCCAGAAAAATGCCAAGGAAAGGAAATACTCCTTCGACACAAATAAAGTCGACGCCATTTTTGATTGGCTTTATCAAAAGAAAAGGATCAGGCTTAAACCTGGTCATCGAGTCCCTCAGACAGAAAGGGAAAAAAGTAGGAATTATTGCAAGTGGCATGGTTCCTTCACCCATACTACCAAGGACTGCCTGTCCTTTGGAAATATAATTCAGGATTTAATAGAGTCTAAAGAGCTCTGTTTTCCTGAAGTCGATGAAGTCGCCATGGTGGATGATAATCCATTTGGCGACGAAGTCGCCATTCATACATTTGATATATTTGACACTGAGGTTAACCTTGTAGAAGTCATTAACGACTCTGCTATACCCTCGCAGGATTTGCAAGCAACTGGCGAGACCTTGGTGGCTAATGCCCTGATGAAGCGACTGGCTGAACGTGGGGTTTTCATCCTGCCGAAGGGAAGGGACAAGTGGCTTTGCCACTGGCACCTGAACGACACTGACACGACGGACCAATGCCACACATTTAAGAAGTACCTGTTGGACAGTAAGACAGAAGACTGATATGACCTGACCCCTTTCGAGGAAGCAGCAATGTCGTTGACTACCCCCCGAGGACCTTCTCACGTCCTCAAAAGTCCTCCTAGTGTGGATCGCCGACTGGCTTCGCGAGGAGGAAGAGGAGGTTCCCAGGGGCATAGGGGGAATGGAGAGGCAGCCGCCCGGGGTACGGAACGCCCGGCACGACGACTTGAGTTTATGGACTCGTCTGGCCAGAGAGTCGTCAAGCAGGGGTACACTAGGACTACCCCTGTCAAGGAGATAAGACCTGTGGAAGAGTATAAGGGAGTAGACCGACCCCAACAGGCTGCAAGTCGCAGGCCTCGATAAGCGTCACAGACAGTCGACCCCCAGGAATTGCGGAGGGGACCTCCTATCGCCCAATTCTTGGACGAGAAGCTACTGTGCCAGAAATGCAAGCTGATCGCCCACAATCGGATACTTATTACCCAGCTCTGCACTGCATGCTGCCTCAACTATTTCTTGCGGCTGGTCGACTTGTCCACAAAAGGGGAGATGCTGGTGAAAGCGGTCTGCCCCGAGGGTACAGGTAATTCGAACCCTAGCAAACCTTCCTCGAATGGACCAGAAAATACTCTAGTGCAGGTGGGATATGACCCAGTCGACGGCAGATTCGTGGAGGTAAGCCGACTCCCTTTTGGTTCTAAGAAACCAAAATTCGTCAAAGCCCTTAACACTTCGTCTCAATGGCAGAAGGTAGAAAGGAAGGTTGCACCCCCCTTAAGGGCTCAAAAGAGAAAGGAAAGGCGTCTAAGTCACGCCCAAAAAAGACCTAGGATGACCCCTGCGATGGCACCCTCGGAAGGGAACCAAGCCGCAGAGAAACAAGTCGCTGGGCCTGAACGGGTCGAGTCTACTGATTACTCGGAAAACCCGGGCTCAAGCTTCGACTACACTCCTCTACGAGGAGACAGGCCCCGCGACTTCAATGAAGAACAAGGGCCCCTTGTGAGCTGTAACGCTCTCACCTTTCCTGCGGAGTTCGCCTGCAACGACAAGTCGGAGGCGCCGAAAGGTAAAACCCTGGACTCTAAGGTAACTTCTTTTCCATCTGGCTTCCCTCTGCACTGGCTGAGGAAACCATCGGATCGCATGAAACAACACATGCACTCGTTATACATCGCAGCCACCTTTGACGGTGTTTTGATGGGTCGAGTCTTAATAGACAACGGCGCCACCGTCAATGTTCTCCCACTCACCAAGTTTAGACTACTTAGGTACAAGCCTAGCGAGTTGGTGCGAACCGACGTAGCTGTAAGCGGCTTTAATGGGAGGAAGTCCGAATGCCTGGGGATATGCTCTGTGCATTTAGGCGTTGGAAGACACGAGCAGGAAACTGCTTTCTTCGTAATTGACATAGCCCCTTCGTTTAATGCGCTTTTGGGACGCGATTGGCTTCATAAAGCCGCCGCGATCCCATCGACTTTGCATAGGGAGTTGATTTTATGGCTTGACTCTGAAATAGAGACTATTAGGGCTGATGAATACTCCTGTTGTGACAAGGGCATTTTACATGCAGAAACATGCAAGACGATCAAAGACCTCACCCTGGATCAACGCTACAAGCTAGGAGACCCTACTGTCGGACCCCTAGGTGAACCCTCCGGGAAGTTCGACTTCATTGTGAGCTATGGCACCTCTCACCCCAAGCCTGATGAGGGATCAATCATGCCGACAGGATGGGGGCCCGACTTCACGGACAATGACATAGATGAGGTCCTGTAGGAAGTAGTCCCGACCAAGGATGGAGGCGAGACAGACAACAGTCCTAATGGCGACAAGGGGGAGGCGCCTAAGAGCCAAGAAAGTGCTGCGACGGAGTTGGAGCCCGATAGACTCCTGCACGAAGGGGTGTATGGACAGTGACGAAGGAAGAGGCTATGCAGTCGCTGATATCCTCCAGCGACTTCAGGAGTATGTTAGGAAGTCTAGGAAATTAGGTTGCCAAATAAGCAATGTAAATGCTGAGGCTAGCTTATCTAAGTCCATTGATACCGACTTAGGCGGTGTCCAGGGTCACGAGTCACTTATGATGCCATGTGACCCGCTTGTAAGTATCAATTTAGGCGAGGAATCTAGCCCTCGGATCGTTTTCGTTAGTTCTTCAATGAATAAAGAACTTTTCAATTCTATTAAGGCTACTCTTGAAGAATTCAAGGACTGTTTCGCCTGGGACTATACTGAAATGCCTGGCCTAGATCGCCGACTTGTAGAACATAAGTTGCCAATCAAAGCAGGATTTAAACCAGTCCAACAGGCACCAAGGAGAATGACTCATGAAGTCACTCAGGCAGTATTCGAAGAAGTCAAGAAGCTCTTTAAAGCTGGGTATATAAGAATATCAAGGTACACCGAGTGGATATCCAGCATAGTCCCTGTCATAAAAAAGAATGGCAAGATTAGAGTCTGCATCGACTTCAGAGACCTAAATCGTGCCGATGACTCTCCTTTATATAGGGTATGATTTCTGCTGAGTCAGCATAGTCAACCCAGCATAAAAGGGGGGCTTATGTTGACATGGCAAATAATTTTGGGCCTGGGCTTAGAACATAAACCCAGTAGTCACTCAAGTCACACTCCGAGTCGGCCCAAGATACAGTCGTCTAGGCCGACTCACGACGAAGTCGATTAGGTCGACCCATGACGAAGTCGACTAGGTCGACTTATGACGAAGTCGACTAAGTCGATTTATGAACCTAGTCGACCTAGTCGACCTAGTCGACCTAGTCACGACGAAGGAATATGGTAATCAAAGTCAACCAAGATGACTCAACAGTAGCTAAGTCTACTAGTAGGGTCAAGTCGACGAAATTCTGGATAAGTCGACCAAGTCGGTCGTGGTCTGTACAGATCAGTCAAGTCGACAAGGTTGGAATAAATTTATTCATTTTCAATCACGTTTGTTAAGGATCGTAACTGATCCTAATATCCAGGAACGTGATCCCATATATCAAGGAGGTTGTTGAGACACTCCCACGATATTAGGGATCACGATCTATAACACGATCTGCAACACGATCTATCTGTTACGTGTTAAACACGTACAAGTCCTCTATAAATAGCAGAGGAATTTTTCAAGACAAGACACGACCATACACAGCCAAAGCTCTGAAGTTTGTTCGTCAACCTTAGGAATTAGATACCTTGACCCGATTTATAGGTCAACTCCCCTTCCACCGACAGAGTGAGCTCGTAGGGCCTTTGCCGTCAACCCCCCGCCAGCGACACCACCGACGGAGTGAGCTCGTAGGGCCTTCGTCACAGCCTCCCGCCAGCGACCGCCACCGACGGAGCGAGCTTCCAAGGCCTTCGTCACAAGTTCTCCGCCGTCACAGGATTCCACATCGTTGTCACCACTTGCTCCCTTTTCGTTTTTTTTATGGCTGTAAACCCCTGTTCTTAATTCGTCAAGATTGTAAGACTTGCATTCTGTTTGAATAAAATTGTGCATCTTCTTACTGGCGACCACAATCCAATTCCTGTGAGTCCTTTGCCAAATATTTCCGACGTGATCCGTTCTATACGCGAACAGAATCGCCTCTGCAAAGCCATAAAAGCAAGACAGTAATTTGTTAGCGATCAATCAGGAAATGAACTCCACGAATTGTAACTCAGAGTTTTCATCACTTACTGTCCGCTCCTCCCAGCTGATTGACAGCTTCGACGAACCTTTCATGGAGATCTGGTGACCATTTCAGCCTATGCTTTGCGTCCGTGGACAGGACGAGCCCCGCATCTCCCAAGCCATTATCTCCCTGAAGAAGCAGTTGCTGGTCGCCTGGAATCTGCTTCATTGATGCCGCTTGGACATTCCTTCCTTGGTGTCGGTACATACTTTCTTCGCTTAATCACTCGAACAAGAGTAGAAACAAGCTTATCCTATGCTTAAAGAACAAGTCTTCCCCAAAATGGAATAATGTGCGTGCGTGCGTGCTTGCTTGCTTGCATGTAGTGGTGGTTGTTGGTCCGGTTATCGTTCCTTGACGACAGAAAGTTCTCTCAGTAGCTCGGGTTATATAAGTGGCCGACTCAGGGTATGGAAGGAAAGAAAAAGGGAAGACAAAGAATTTGGACCCGATTCAACATTCACACATTAGACAATCACAAAAGAGATATTGTGTTACACTAAAAATGGGCGAATTATTCTTAAAGTCCAATCAAAGATTTTTAACGTCTTTTCAAACAAACCCCTCAACGGAAGAAAGCTCGTAGAGACATGTTTCTGTAAGAAAGAACGTACGAATGTGATTGCGATTTGTTTGATGGACGCAAGACTTTTATAATGGTTCGACAACTTGCCTACATCCACTCTTTACCCAGATTTTGGATGGTTATTACTCAGACTTAATGTAATAGCGATTACATAAGGTGATACGCGATCGACCTTTTATAGCACATACAAAAAAGTTCTACACCACATATGACTGAGTTGCATAGCAATGACCAGAAGATTCTGTACCAAATGTGTCAACCCTCTACGGCACAGACCAGAAGTTTCTGTATCAAAAGTATCAACCCTCTATGGCACAGACCAGAAAGTTCTGTATCATAGGTAACTGATTTTCACAGCACAGACCAAAAGGTTCTGTACCACAGTGACTCGGTGCACGCGTTAGCGTGACTAACAAAAGTAACTTGTCGGACTTTTCTCTCAGGTGGTGTCATCCACCTGCAAAGCAACCCGCTACGACTTTCATATGAATTTTAACTCTGGCGGTGTCTCCACCCACACAGCATCGAGCTGCGACTTCGCTTGCGCGATCCCTCAAGATAGCGACTAAGTAGACACAAAACCCATGTCCAAGGTTCACATGCGTGGTCCCTCGAGACTATGGCTAAGCATACACAATACCCCTGCCCAAGATTTCCTGCACACATAGAACATTACACCACAGAAGCTGGTTAGTCCCTCACCTTATGTTCCTAAGGTATCTGCCCTTCTCTCCGGCCCACTGCACGTTGGCCATGCCAGCAACCTGTCGCACGCCTCCACCAACATCTCCTACAGCTTCCAACCAAGAGTCCATCGTGGCCCCTGTGTCACTTTCCCAGAAGACTTCACCAACGATGCAGCCTTCTACAGCTTCGTCTCTCGTGTGTGTCTAACAAAGCAAAAACGAACATATTACAAAAACTCTCAGCACACTCTCTGCATTTTCACATATAATACAACAATGACCGTCCGAGAAGTGTGGCCGAATAGTCCTAGTTATACAAAATAATCTAGGTTAAACGTATAAGGTAATCTTGACAAATGAGCCTTCCGCAAACAAAGATAATAAAAGATTAGAAAATCTTACAATATAATATTTACAAAAATGTCACTCCCAAGTATTCTTTAGGTAATCATATCATATTAATAGGATTATGTCTTGATAATATTCCCATGAATACTACGATATAGAAGGTTCTGGCTTTGGCAACCTTCTGCAAATGGAAATAATCTAATATTAACTTTCATAATCATCAAAACCGATATCATTTTGTCTGAGACATATAATTGAATGAATCTCGACAGATGACATGGATAAACATCATAAATAACAGTTCATTGGTGGTCGGATCGATCCATAGAAAATGGAAGACGACCATAACCTTACCATAAATAGGTGATATATTTCGAAAATATAATTCTTATTGTGATGATTTGGAAACTAATCTATTGATTTTGATCATATTAACATCTCAATCAAATCCTTTTATTTTCGTAATTAAACAATTACTAAACAATCACTTAATTATAAAAATATTTCATACAGAAAGTTCTCAACGTGAGTAGCTTTTATAGTGTAGATGTTTGATTTCTGTTTTAGGGAAGGTGAAGGCTCATCATCAAAACCTATTCAACTTGTTGTCCTTCCTAGATTAGTCATAAGTCTTGAATTCAAAATCAGACACCTCCCTCTTCTTCTGCCGCGCTACAAACACCGAATCTATCCGCCCAGAATGTGTGTTGCTCGGCTTTACCTATAATGGGGATTTGTTAATCTTTTGTCATACTGGCAAAGGCAAGAATCCAATTCCAGTATTTCCGGGGGCCCTTTTCGTGGGATTCTCGGAACTCATGCCTTTTTGTCCTCAAGCTAGTGTTTACTTTCCGGTAATCCGATTAATTCGCAGAGATTTTATGGCATAAGAGAATGCCTTCAAGCTCAATCTTGTGCTCGCACGTACGGGTTTATATCTGACAAAACACATGATATTCTGTTGACTGGAAGTGTTTTAGAAGCATTGGCAGGAAAAGGATTTGAGTTTGTGCCTGTAAATGGACAAGAGTTTAGGAAATGGCAATGAGATGCTCTTTTCCTTTTTTGGAGCGTTCAAAAACCAAATGGAATTAGGAATGAGGAATACATTCCACGCTCACTGTCAGAAGTTTGGTACTTATTTAGGATGATCGCGTTTTTGTTTGTTCGGAAGGGTGATGGGGTGGTCCGGAATCCTTTCCGTTCTCCAACTGGAACGGGCACAGATGGTCCATCGGAAAAAGAATTGGGTAGGAGAATCGGAGTGAGTATCTCGGACGGAAAATGGCCTGTTTCGGGAAATTATTTTACTGGCTTCCCATGATTTGCAGTTGATAAGAGGCAGGACAGTCTTTTGGTCTGGATGGTGCTAGAATTGGCCCGAGAGTTCACATGCTTGATGAACCATTCTCTTCGCCAAAATTTGTTCCAGCCTTCGTTTTAGGTGATGCTGTTCCAAACTCTTCGCATTGCAGTTTCCGATGTTTCTGTCCGAGCACACTGTCGTTTTATTTCTTATATTCGGGCTTGTGTCTGGCCGAAAATCTTGTAAATATCAGTGTGTACAATGTTTTGCAAATGCCGGCCCTCTTCTCCAAAATGTTAAATTTTGCGAGCATAAATTATAACAAAAGATGAAGTTCCCAAACACAGCCTTAGTTCAACACAACATATATGGGATCAGCCTAGTCATTTTTTGTTACAATTGATGATCAAGGAATGTCATTCCCTTGTGGAAGAAAGAAAAAAGAGAAGGAAAATGTTTGTCCTGCGGTCAGATTCTTGGGAGGGGATGGAATTGGAAGTTTAGATGACAAGTGGGGGGAGTATTCTCAACTCAAACAATAAGAGATTATTCTCTTCTACCCAAAACCACAAGAAATGGGTTCTCTTACCTTTATTCATTCCATTGATTAACCTAATTAAAAACGATCAGATCAGCTTCAAGGCACCTGATCAGGGACCATGTTCCCTGCCAAGACCTCCACATTTTTTATGCATAACGGATAACAAATGCCTCCCCGATGTGACCCCGCAATTCGTCCGCAGTGGCGTGGCTCGCGCATGGACCAAAGGGGGTGATAGTACCTGGACAAGGAGGTCCTCGACGAAGCGAGCCGATACTGGGGGCTTGTTTAGACGGAACGTTTGGGACCGAACACCAAGTACTTATTCTCCCCCTTATGTTATTCGGATTACTAGAGAAAAGGCGGGAAATAAAAGAGGGGATGATGCCATTTTTTAGGAAGTGTGTTTGTTTGTTGTTGCCTTCTAATTTTAGAGGAAGTGAGGGTTGGAACAAATGCTATAATAAGAAAAGGGTAAGAATAATATTAAGGAAAGTGGAGGAGGATGGAATAATAATTAGGCAAAATATGGCCCAATAAATTTGTCAACTTTACGTTTTGGCATATCGTTTCAAAAGTTTTCAATTTTACTTTTTAATTTGGCCCTTCGATTTCGCCGTTAGCGTTAATATGTGTCATTTGTTTTTCCTACGTGGTAATGATAATGAAATAAATCAAGGGCAAAATATCGATATTTGGCCCAATGAATTTTCCAACTTTACATTTTTGGCATCACGTTTTAAAAGTTTTCAATTTGGCCTTAAATCAATTTTAATTCGAGGAGGAATTTAATGAACATGAATAAAAAACCCATGAAAGCATGAGTCTTCCTAAGTGACAACTGGGCTATCATCACCTCGTCTTGTTTCGGCTTTGCTTCTCTATTCACCTTTGTCGATGTTGGCTGAGATCTGTGTCATTAAGTTCAATTTCGACTCGTGTAATGACACAAGGGATTTACTTTTGGGTCGTGTGCAGTCTGCTTTTGCTTTAGTCCTCGCTTTTTCTTCTCTTCTCAATGAACACGTCTTGAGGCATCGCTCCCTTCCCTTGTTCCGTGAGGGAAACCAAGTCGTTAGTAGAATAAGAGCATGTGGGTCAATCATTCAGTACTGGATGGATACCCTTTGCCCATAGTCGGCGTATAAATCAATAGTCCAGTTGTCACTGAGGTAGACTCATGCTTTTCTGAGTTTCTGGTTCCTGTTCTTCGAATTTCTCCTCGAATTAAAATTGATTTAAGGTTAACTTGAAAACTTTTAAAATTTTAGGTTAAGTTAGCAAATTCATTAGGCCGAATATCGATATTTTGACCTTAATTTATTTCATTATCATTGCCACGTAGGAAAAACAAATGACACGTATTAAAACCGTTACGAATAGGGTTAAATTGAAAAGTAAAATTAAAATAATGTCAAATTAAAAATTTTTGAAACTATATGCTAAAGCATAAAGTTGATAAATTAATTAGGCCAAATTAATAATTACTCAATCGTTTCGTTCAAAGGTTTGGTAAAATTTGATGGGAGTACAAATTGGCCTTATGTGCGAGAGGCAGTGCAGGCTTTTGTTACTCCCTCTCGACCTTTTTCTAATTTGGCAAAATCCGACGACTCCAAAAAAAAAACACCCAAATTACAATATGTCCCATAGAGTACATATCTGTTAACTTCGACGAGTTTTGTTATAACGTGAAGTTAGTTAGCAAAATATTTTACAAAATAAATCAGTTAAATTTGTATTTTTTTTACTAATATAAAAAATTCCCCAATTTCTTACCCCTAATTTTTAGTTGAAAATGCATTTTGAACGCCTAATTTCACAAAATATTTTACCGTCTTTAACTTCAAGTGGCGAATCAGGAACATAAATTAATTATGATCGTCCCGTGGAAATAATATCGATATTCGAATATAATGCAGTGTTATTCATATTTATATTTTCCTTGCTCTGTAAACACGGATGAGGACATCATGACGTCATGCTCACACCAGACGCAGCCTCCTGACCCCTACATCCCCTTCCTCTTCTCCCTTCCCGATTCTTCCCGGGTCGGTCTGAGAAATTCCTCCGGCGATCAATTCCCCCAAGGCTCGACTTTGATCGTCGATCAGGGGCAGCCGACGCTATCGATCTACCCTTACGCCGGATCAGTCGAGGAGGAAGATGCCTGTGAGAGTGGTGGAAAGCGCGGCCCCTTCGCAAGTTTCAGGTGCAGCCCTACAGTAATCGATTTCTTCGCTGCAGTTCTCGTCAATGTGATTATCTGCGATCTATTCAATTACGTTTCTTTGGTAGTGTGTTTGCTGATCTCTGTTTTTTTTTTGGTTTTTCGCTTCTCGTCGGCCGCGCTGGCACGAAATTAGGTTCTGGCTGACTTAGTCCCAGTTTTAGTGTGCGCAGTGTTCGTGATTTGATCGCATGCCACGGGCGACGCTTTTCTCTGCCACCCGTTGATGATTTGCCTCTGTCGCTGGTGTTAGAATGAGTGTGGTGGTGCATTTTTGTCTCCCTTTGTCAGCCCTTTAAGATGATGGTAGAGGATTCGGGATTCGAAATGTACCACAGCTTAAATACTATGAATGTACTTTCACATGCATTGGTTTATCTTTGTTTTTATTTGTTTCAAGTGTTATCGAGGTTTGTTAGGTTTGGGTTTAATATGTTCAATCTGTCAAAATCGGAGTTTTTAGGGTTTCTCACTCTTATAGGCTACAATTCATTTTGAGTTTCGCTGTTCAGCAGCGTATCACTTTTACTGCCATGAACTCTTCATTTGCCTTTTCATTAGAAATCAGTATTTCCTGTTAGCGTGTTGCTTGTAGTAACTTACTTCGTCTATTTTTCAGAAGGAGCAAGTTCTGGAAACACCGGGCCACCATTTTGTTCTCTCTTAAGTGTCGGACAGGTTATATTATTGTGTTAACGTTGTCCGGTCTGCCATCAATATTTCTGGCCAACCCTCTAGTTGGTCTCATAATGTCTAGTTCATATGTGCTGCGGTTGCTTACAGTCCTTTTCTTGGTCAAATAATTTCTTTCAGACATTTTCGGGAACTCAAAACGTATCTAGTCAGCAGAACGAGAAGGATGAAGCATGGAAGGTTAACGTATGTATTCAGGGTTGTGACCTTGATCACGGGTATCTGTGTGGTACTATGGAAGCTCTCAATGTTCCTATGGCAGATACTCCCGTAAGATGCATCTCATTAGTGTGTTAGTACTGCTTTGTTGTGCAAATGGTTGATTTATATACCCTTAGCTGGAGTTGTTGCTACTGCTTGCTGTGTTGTTAACCTGGACCAAAAAGCGATTAATTGTCCGAAACATTTGCTTGTCTATATTTGCAAGTGCGATGAAGGCGCTTGTTATGTCACCGTCATATCATTAATTCAATTATTTTATTTTTCATTCATTAAACCGAGGATGTTTTAAACAGGATCATGTTTATGATGTGTTCAGGTAGTCACATTCTGGGAAGGAGAAATTGTGGACAACAGAAATTATACTTTCTTCACCGGCCAATGGGAAGCAACGTAATGCCTTCTTTTGTCATCTTTTGGCAGTCATAAAATTTACTCATGAATTCATGTGAACACGGTGGAAATTAGAAAGAAACATTAGCATTTATGACTGAATAGTCAGGCTCCAAGATCACCCTGTCATGGGACTAAATAGGAAGCTCTTTTTGTAGGCGAGAGGATGATATTCGGCACTGGACAAAGTTCCCGTCTTTCGCACCTCTTCTGGTGAGTTTTTCATGCTCTGAATATCCTTGCTTCATTATCAGTCAGCCAATTATGAGCGATGAGTACTCATTCTCGTGTCAGAGCTATGTTGAAGCCGATGGTGGGAAATCCCTGGACCTTAGTAGTTCCCAGTACATATTTATGGTAATGAGCATCTGCAGAACTATTCCTTACATGATGGAAAGGACTCACATTTATTCAAGCTTTGTTTTCTGATGCAGAGGTGGAAAGAACAATACTTTGTGAACGTAGGAGATGACTGTGGCCTGACCATAGCAGGCTTTTACTATGTTTGTTTCTCATGCGTGGATGGCTCAATTAATGGATTCTACTATGACCCCAAAAGCAGGTAACCAACCATCTGCCAGTTATTTTTGCCCAATACCCGTTACGGGTTGCAATTTTTTTAATTTTTTTTTGTTGAGGGGGGGTGAAATTTGATTGCCTTAAAACTGATTGCAGCCCATATCAGAAGCTCGAGCTGAAATCAACTAATTATGGGGGATCAGGTTTCATCTTCCCCGCATATGAGCTACAATGAAGTCGTGCTTTTTTAGTCTCAGAAGTGGTCGATTTAGGGAGGTCGTTGATTGATGGGGGACCTTACTTGCCCCTGTAGCGCACGCATTTATCTGGTTTCTGATGGAAACATCAGATGTTTGTATGCAAGTAATTTATAATGACAATGAAGGCTTGCTTTCTGTTTATTGTGGTTACATATTTTCGCGTAGCTAAATCTTTGGAGTGCTGCCGCCATGTGTTTTCATTATCTCAAAACGTAAAGAATGACCAGTCAAATTCTCATGTTTAAGTGTGCATCTGGGTTTGAATTAAATCAGATCGAGTTTTTCTATTCAGAATTCGAACTTTATAGATCAATTCACAGATCGGATTCTAAATCACTTGGCTGACCATTCCCAACAGCATAGTTCTCTATGAAGGCACCATGTGTGTGTTCTGTGCACTGAGTTCTTGCGCCATGAGTGTGTTCTGTGCATTTTACCGGCGGGTCATCCTTGGCTACATGCTTCTCGCTGCTCCTTAGGTTCTGGGCCTTTATGACGTGCCGTACTGTGACATAAGAATGGGTTCTCTATGCCTCCTCTTGCTGAACTAAACATTTATCTCCAATGGTAACTTTTGCTGCTGCGACTATCGCTCGTTGTTATGTTTGTTTATTCGTACAATACTCTGGATTATGTGTTACACATACTCGATGTACATATTTTCTGCAGATATGATGACCAATGTAGTTAAATTCTATGTACTCGTCCAGCATCGAAAATATCATTAGTGTGATAAATGTTGTGTTGGGACCTGGACATGCTTGTCTGGATGTAGTTATACTGCCTGACAATGTTTAATTCATTGATCATCAATTGGGGAGGAGACAGAGAATAAACAGTCCAGAGCAGTTGGAATATGCCTGGCGATAAATGAGTAGGTTACAGATTTTCTGATATCACCGAGTTATGTGGTTTGAGCACTTTCTATCAATCTGCATCAAGAAGAAGGGTAATTTCCTTCCTCCAATGGTTTTAACTTTTTAAGATCCTTCCCCAATTCATCAGTTAAGCAAGAGACCACTAATCCAAATGTTGCTGAGGGCGAGCATTCGGCTCAAAAGAAAGCAATCTCATCCACCAGTTCAGAACGAAAAAAGGTAAGTCAGAGGATGCCGAATTTATCACGTGAAAGTAGCATCTCCCAAGTCCAGAAAACATGACAGAAAGGATCTATCCACAATGCTCCCTCGCAGTAGGGATCTGTGCAACTTGACTATCGTCAATTCTGTACATATTGCAGGCCAGATAAAAAAACCCTGACCGAAAAACATGCCCAGAAGCCTCAGAGCATATACAACAACCCGAAAAGGAAGAAGATATTTGCACATATACGCATGTACAAGGTGATGGCCGGGTACCCTGATTGAGTCATCTTCCAATTGTAAAACAAGCGGGTCTTGGGTTGAATTCTGCAGAGACCTTGTGTTTGCCGAAGGAAGAGGAAGATCCGAAGGAACATGAGATGGCACCGATCTGTAATGACTCCGGCATGTTCCCCATCCAAAGAAGGCGATAAATTTGATTAAACCAAACACCACCATAAACAAAAGGAAAAAAAAAAAAAAAAAGGGAGACGAACTGAGAGAGTAAAAGACTATTATAAAAAACATATACATCTAACATTAATAAATATAAGTTAATGATACTATATTTAAATGCTTAACAAGGCAAGATCCCGTTTGATTTTTATTTTAGAATCATTTTACCAACTTTTTTCGATAAAAGTTTCATTTTTTAATCACGTTCTCATTTGGATAACATAAGAAATATAAATTTCACGAAATTGAAATCAATTTACGTCGGACTTCCCCTCACTCTTGGCATATCTCTATTTAGCAATGAAAATTCTATGCCACAAATCTCGGTACAATATGTGGATTAATGATCTAGAATACGGGCTCGAAACGTATAAGGTCTCTTAGTGAGGTAGTTAAGGAAATACGCCAGGTGAAGGCTTGTGGGCGAAACGGCTACCGAGCGACAGAGGTTTCCAAGCGACGCGAGAGGATGAAACGACAGTCTGTTGGGCCTCTACGACGAAGGTTAGTGGGCGTTAAGGTCGATCAGTGGCTGTGATGAGAAGATTTGGACGATCTCGATACATGGAAGGAAATAGTTGCCTAGAACACCCGGATGGAAACGGTATATTTCATGAAGACCGATAACATGGCTATTAAATATATGTACAATATTTTATTTTCCTATTAAGATACTATAAATAGTTTTTCTTACCTAGGCAATTAAGATACATCATCATGACATCTCTATAGATAGACAAATACCATGGATTTCCGACGTGCTCGGATCCGATTGTCTCAGTGGTCACCTTCGGAGGGAATGATTGAATAAATCGATTAAATTCATGTTTCAGATATTCATGTCAATAACTCGATTTTTGCAATATTTGGTGAAACAATTAAGAAAATCAGATATAATGCTAAGTTATCAGCTTCACGGAGAAACAAAAGGAAGAATAATTATTATTAGGTAACCAAAGCGACACTAGAGAAACGGTGCGGGGGCCTGTTGATCTTATCCCCATTAGCCTCAAGGCCCCGTTAATCTCCGGCCCATTTGGCCCACTATTTCCCGGCGGAAACCTCGGACGGAAACGATTGCCCAAGTTGCTTGTTTGTCGTGGAATGTGATTGTGTGGGAGGAAGGGGGGGGGGGGGGGGGGGGGTTTGATATGATATGATTTATCTGATGAAATTTGGTACCGATCTAATTTTGAGTGAAGGCACAGTCTTTGTGGGACCTTGCTTTCACTTCAATTGCCCCCCATTTTTTTCCCTGGCAATCACAGCTAACATTGTCTCTAATCCCGAATAACAATGATTACATGATGATGGCATGCCTTTCACATCTGTATTGAGTAAGTTCAAGCAACGTAATCGAAGGCAGCGATTTATGGGAATCATACATATATATATCATGGACCGTTGACAAACACTCACCCGAGTAAGAAGATCATATGAATGTTGTTTCCATGATGACATAATGATTGAGGCCAATAAGAGAATACAATTAGGCAGTCGGTCGTTTTCGAGTAGGTAACCGAATGGGACTAACCCGTTGTTTCTATTCGACCACAGTCCTCTGCACGTATGGTATACAAATCCTGTAATTGGTAATAATCGAAGGACCATTTTGGGGGTGGGGAGTTGAAGTTCCATTCCTTGATATCTCTGTTGTCATAAAACCCGAAAACGTTTTGACGTACCATCTGTAAAAAAAAAAGGTTTTCAAACTGGGGAATGCAACTTCACATGCCAGCTACGAGATTCCCCACGTTTTTCTCGAGTTCATTTTTTTTTCTTCAAATTGCGCCCCTTTCTTGCCTTTGGTCCATGATCAAAATGCACTCCTGCGCCCACCTTATTTTCTTGCACAAATCAGGGGCTACTCCTCTTCCTTCACATTAAACAACACCTTCTCCTGCGATTGACGTAATATCATTCCCTGGACTAATTCAATTCCGGCAACGTTTATCAGAACACAGTTTTTTATTTCTCCCTTCCTTTCTTTGAATAGCAATTTCTCTCCCTCTTTCTCTTTTCGGATAAACGGAATTAGTTCATCCTTCTTGCAACCCAGAAATGATGTGTCATGACTTGCATCATCTCTTAGTTGTCATGCAATAATCCTTCCCCCCCACCCCACGGACCGACGACCAAGTCGTTGTTTTAACCGGTCTTTAGTTTCATTACATCACCAGCAAAAGACCAAAAAAAATATGGGACTACGCCGGTTAACATCATAAATAATAGCATTTGATGGCGGTGCGATTCATTTCATGTGTGTTCAATCTTTTTATTTATTTTCCAGGTTACGTGAACTTTTCATGTGAATTCATTTTGCCTCAATCGTTTAATGTTGCCAAGTCTTGAAATTACTTCTTCCCGTTTCTTCATTCATCGGGATTGGATGAATTGTACTTAAAATATTTTTCAATCCATCTATGAATGAACATACGATAAATGAGTTATATCTCACAACTCATGACTCATGTATTCGTATTTAGCACCCAAAGAAGAAAATTACATTGACAAAGAGGGTTATGCAATACATCTGATCTAAGTCGTAATCATGCTATATACTAAGCGATTCAATAATTCCTAATCCCATGAATATTCGGAGATGTCCGAGATCGGATCAACCGACGGCCGCTCCGTGTCCTCGTACGCGTAGTAGCTGCTGTTCGTATGGCTTTGATACCCCGACATGGCGGAGGAAGTAATCTCCCCGTTTGCGTCGGCGCTTGCCACGGTGTCCTGTGAGGGGCTGACCATCGACAAGAACTGCTCCGCCGCTGGTCCTTCCGTGATCGCAAGGTGGTGGTCATCGGTTGCTTGATAGCCGACGAAGTAGCCGGGGTCCGGTGGATGTGACATGTATGATGAGGATGGGTCACCACTCGAAGGGTATTTGTACATTGGGAACTGAGGGGCGATGAACACGGCGTCGACGCTGCCGCTTCCGTAGCTAGCGTCTATTGCCGCGGCTGAGGGAATGACGTATTGGTTCCCGATTCCCTTGTCTCTGTCATGATCGTCCTCGACATATGCAAAGCTTGAGCTCGGTCCTGAGATGTTGATGCCAGGTCCTGGGAAATCACCCGCTTTCGGAATGGGGTTGCTCCTAATTCCGGTGTTCTTGTGGAACACCCTACAGACGACCCATTCATCCTGAAACAAACGCAAAACATGAGAATTTTAATAACTTCAAATGAAATCCTTTCTTAAAGAAGCCAGGAAGAAGGTCGGGGGGGGGGGGGGGGGGGAGTTGATGTACCTTAGAGGGATTAGAGAAGTGGTAGTACGCGAGCTCGCCCTCAAGCCGGTACTCGTGCATAACCCAGTTCGACTTCATGCCCTTGGGCGCCCTCCCCTTGTAGAAGACGAGGGTCTTCTTCATGCCGACGAGGAAGGTCTTCCCCCGGAATATCTCCTTGTCTTTGCCGGTTGCCTTCCAATAGCCGCTCCCAGTCGCCCGGTTGGTCCTCATCCCAGTCGGATACTTCCTATCCTTCTGGCAGAAGAAGTACCACTCCTTCTCCCCCATCTTCGCCATCTCTAACCCCCATCCCAAAAAGAAAACAGAACCATCACAACCATAAATGACCAGATACGGCAACATCAAAAGCACAGTTTCGTAGAACTTACCGGGGAGATCCCAGGGCTCGCACTTGTTGAGATCGGCCTCTCCGATGGCGCAAGAGGAGAAGCAGGGGTCAACGACCTTCTTGGCGAGGTAGTGGGAGATGATCTCCTCATCGGTGGGGTGGAACCTGAACCCAGGGGGCAGGTCGATGAGGCTGTCGCTGTCGTCCCCAGCATAGCCCGCCTCCATTATTATTAGTCAAGAAGCAAAGCAAACAAACGAAAGAGGGAGGGGACTGAGATGGATTTAATAAGTTTGGTTGGGGAAGAAAAGACGGAAAAGGAAAAAACGGAAGGGGGGGGGGGAATAGAAAAAGAGGATGGGAAGAAGAGAGGCAGGATAAATATATAGATTTGAACAACGAATTAGGTAAACGAAGAAACAGGAGGAGGAAGAAAGGGGCGAGAGAGGCAGGCCACTAATCTTCCCTCCACAATACCCTCCCACTAAATAATAAGGATTTTATTAAAAATCAATTTTAATATATTTTAAAAATAAAAACATATTAAATATATGAGAACAAAAATTACAAAATAAACTACTAAATTTAAATTATATTAATTACTCCTTAACGGATGTTTATAGGACACTCGTTAACAAAATCCTACGCTATCTATCATGGATTAAAACAAATACAGGTATATTACATTTGGTTATCATAAAAATTTATCAAGTTTATATATTGGTTATTAAATAAATCGATCACTTGGGCATCAAATTGATATGAAATTGCTTTAGGGAGATTTGATTCGGGGGCATCTGCGTGGCCCTCGTGGCGTTTTTATTCTTTATTATTATTTTTTTTTTAAATTTAAGAGGGGGAGCTGATGGCGATGGTGCAAATCAGTAAACAATAATAAAATCTTCTTCTTCTTCTTCTTTTAAAACTCTCCCTTGCCAGATATCAAGGGAGGAGTAACATATCCCTTTCGCTTCCCATCTCCTTTCTCCAACTCCTACTTTCAGACCTCTTGCTTGACCCGTCTGGGGATCCATTTTACCTCCTTCGTCTCGGTCGGTTTATGAATTCATTTCATCACTTTTGGATTGATCTTCACGTGATGTTAATTTTGACCAAGAGATGATGAACACCCTGTATTCAAATGAAGCCAATTAACAACAACTACAGAAGAATTCACCCGAAGAATCAAAAGCTTAGTAGTAGTCGCGTGTATTATTAATTCCAACCAAACCATTTGCCCCCAAACAGTAAATATCAACCCCCCCCCCTCCCTCCCCCATACCACAAATACATTCCCCCAAGCAATTAAATACCCAATTGATATACATTCCCCATCAACCCTTCTTTTTTCTTCCCTCTTGGGCCCCCCCCCCCTCTCCCTCACCTAATTAATCACCCCTTTCCCAATAATATTAATATAATCTCACAACCAGTTTATTCCTATTTGTTCCCATTCTATCATCAACCCAGTAGCAACCAATCGGATTAATCTATGTATAGAATACCAATGACACAGTTCAAGGGTATGCATATAGTTTAGCTCCGAGGAGACCGGCCTACACGTTCCAAAGGCGAGCGGCTTCTTCCGGCCAACAACGGGGCATGGACACGTCGATGCAGACCGAATCGAGGGCACTAACAGACATGTTGTACACTAATGTGGTGGAGTGGCTTTGTGCTTTTTGTGCGTATATTTCCCATTTCATTACAAGCCTGATATATAACAAGAAAGAGTTATTGAATTGACCCCATAATATGAACTCACCCTTAAAATACATGTATCAAGATCTCAGAAGTGGAGTGGGTCCCAAAGTAAAATCCAAGCTCACGTGTTGTGGTTTCTTTTTTGGCCTGAGCCAATTTTCTGAGGCAACCACCAGAAAAAAAGAAGGCTGGACGTTTTTCCTCCATGGGGTTATCGAATCCCTCGCACCAACCTATTTGTCACGATGCGATTATTCTTATTCTCATCGTTATTTTAATTTATCATCTTTACCGTGATGTTTTTGGAGACACGTAGGCGTGGAGTTAATCCCTTGGCCGAGATTTTCCCACATCTTCCTCTCTTAAACAAGTTCTATCAAACTCATTGACTTGTGATTTGTTTTGTTTTCGATGCTCAAAAGTTTGGATAATGAGGTCGACGTGGAACGCACGTGTCGCCTTTTGTTCTTGTAATAAGTATTATATTTTTTTTTGCAGCTAATTTGAAAGAGGGAGGGGGAACGATGCCAGCCAAAGTAATTATAATTCACTAGTCAATTTTCATCTCCCATGACTTTATTGGCAAACAAATATGGTTTTACGTGTATTAAAATTTACGACCGAGTTGTTAGATATGATGACACTTCCCTCTTCTAAGCTTATAAAAATATTATCCCCTCTATTGGATGACGATGTTACGATGATTCGTTGCGTTTTGTCTGTTATTCTAATCTTGATCTGTTCATCTCCGACAATCAACTCGTAACATCTAAAACCCCAACTTGTGTTCAGGAAATGCAAAAACTAATCGAAAAGAAAACTAATAGAACTCTTAGGAATATTCCATCGGAAAAACGACAACCACTTTTGATTTTCATGGTGGGTTTGCCCCCCTTTGCCCCCACAAATTTCCAAACATAAACCCAAGAATTTGGGCAAGAGATTTCCTTCTTTCTTTTTCCTCTTTTTTTTTTTTTTACTGAGATCACGTCATGTGTTTCGAGATATGAGACAGCCTGCGAAGGTGTAGACATATGATCGGATCATTTATTTGAGTCGATCGTATAACTTGAGTTAAAAGAAAGGGGAACCTTGGGAGGGCTACAAGGGAAGAAGGGAGGGGGGGGGGGCGGAGTAGATCATCTTAAAAAATTCGTATGTGTACTTGGGAAAGGGGGCGACACTTTTTTTCTCCCAAACCCAACAGTATTATTCAGTGATTAGGATTTAAATTAAGACTTAAGTACAAACGACTTTGGATCGGTTGTAAGTCATTGTCCTTGACTTTGTTAACCACCAAAACATCCGGGTTTGGCGGGTCTTCCTGTTTTTATCTGTGAGCTGTGCAGACCCCCGTCTCATCAACCCTTCCTGTCCAAAATTTGGAGCCAACCCTTCTAATTACGAGCAGACGAACAAAGCAATAGTCAAAAGTATATAGTTCCTCTAAGAAGAGCTCTGTTTGGATTTGTTCGCGTAGGAAACGGTTCATGCCGGAAATATTTGACAATAAGACTCACATGGATTTGTAGATGTGGTCCCCAGTAAGTAATTGAAGAGATTGATTGAATGCAAATAGTTTTTACATGAAGTAAAGAAAGCTTACAGCCATAAAAGTAAAAATAAGGACGGTGGTAAGATTGTAGACTAGCTACAGTGCTCCGTCGACTTGGGGCGTTGTCGTAGACTTGATGGCAGAGCGCTGTAGACTTGTGCTCCTCGGGCAGCAGGACTTAGCTGCTGGACTTGATGGACTGAATGCGGTCGGATGCTGAGGCGGACGTGGACACCAAGGCTGCGGTGGCTGACTCTAGCGGAGGCGTCGAAGGCGGAGATGTGTACCGGGACTACGGTGGCTTATCCTGGCGTTGGAGTCGAAGGCGAAGGTGCGTACCGGGACTACGGTGGCTCGTCCTGGCGTTGGAGTCGAAGGCGGAGGTGCGTACCGGGACTACGGTGGCTCGTCCTGGCGTTGGAGTCGAAGGCGGAGGTGCGTACCGGGACTACGGTGGCTCGTCCTGGCGTTGGAGTCGAAGGCGGAGCTGTGTACCGGGACTACGGTGGCTCGTCCTGGCATTGGAGTCGAAGGCGGAGGTGTGTACCGGGACTACGGTGGCTCGTCCTGGCGTTGGAGTCGAAGGCGGAGGTGCGTACCGGGACTACGGTGGCTCGTCCTGGCATTGGAGTCGAAGGCGGGAGGCTGTTACCAGAGCTACGGTTGCTCACTCTGGTGATGGAAGTGAAGGCGGGGATTTGTTGCCCGAGCTACGGTTGCTCACTCTGAGGTGGAAGGAAGACCAATAAAACTTTAAGAGTTTCGCCCAGGTCGGGGAATCATAACAACTAAAAACTAAGGGGTGACGAGCAAGATAAGCTTCTGTTGGCTGATTTGTTCGTGAATTTCTTTGAGGGAGATCCTCTCCCTTTTATACCCGGTCTGTTACGACCTTCCGAAGATTTTCCAGACTCGATTCTCCCCAAGAATCTCGAAGCTAACTAACTTCCACTCTTTTGATTGTGGATCGTAAACTCCTCTGACTTCGGGTTTAATTGGTCATTTTTTTAAGACGTGTGTTGATATAAGCGTGGGTAACAAGTCCCATTTATCTCGGGACTGTGGAACCGTTTTCCTTTGACACGTGTCTTTTGCAGGCGCAGGCCTGTAGACTTTTTATCATTTGCAGGCGCAAACCTGTAAACTTTGTGTCAAGGCGCAGGCTTGTAGACTTCCCTTGATTACAAGGTTATTACCCTGCCTCTGTAGACTTTTTTTGCTACATAGTCCATGTAGACTGTGGGCGTAGGCTTGGTATGTTTACCTTAGTTATAGGCCTCAATGGGCCTTTACGAGCTTTGTCAGAAATAGGCCCAAGATTATCAGCACGTCAATCGCATGTCAACAGGATTGAAGAGATTCGATGGAGATGGATTTTGGAAGGATTGGTCGATGTTCGTGCGTGTTTACTAGGACATGTTTTAGGTTTTCATACCACATAAAACCCATTTTAATTTTTTACATTTTGAATGAATGCTGAATGGTATTTTAATACAAAGGTTTTATGGGCAGTTTTCTTTCCCCGAGTTGAATAAAGTAAATCAAATTCATTCTTTCCCTAGTTTATAAGCTTAATGGAAGTGTGACATCGAGAATGATCCAATTTTCTTAGAGATCCTTCCGACAAGCAAGGAAAAAAAAAGAAAAGATGGGCCCCTAAGTTTTCCTTTGTTTTTTTTTTTAAACTCCCCAGGAAGAAAACCCTAACTTCGCCATCCATGATATAATCAGGGGAGTCGTGGAAGCCTCCCTGATCTCGTCGAATCCCGTCACTCGTCACCACGGCAATATTCCGAGAAATCTCCGGCGGGGGTGAGGGGGGATTGATTAAGCAAATAGATATGTGGATGATTCAAGTAAACGATGCCATCTGTTTCCGCTGCTTCCATTGCTTGCGGCCGCTGGCCCTTTTTTTTATTGTGTGCGCGAAGGGAAACTGTCGCGAAAGCACGTCAAATGGGGATTGCTTCCAAACTTGGAAATGATAATGATTTTGTTGGCCGGGGTTGAAGAAAATTAATGGACCGGCCTTCATCCACGGGGACTTGCATTTCACTTCAAATTTCCAGAAATTGACGACCTTTTTTTTGGCTTTAACGACGCACACGAGTGCTTTTTGCCTGGACACTAACTTCCGGACAAACGCGATATAATCAGCTAGCTTGGCATGAGTTGTATATGATGTATCACCCACGGTCATTAACACCTCATCAAAATGGTAAGGCAACGGTCCATGTTTGTTTGCTTAATGATAAATCCACCAAATATCTATCGTGTCATCTGCCTCGTAAGAGATGCTCGAAGCCTGTGTTTTCTTGAATTCATTGTATGACCAAATCGGCCAAAATAAAAATAAAAAAAATAAAATAAAAGTCCCGATGAGAATGTTTTGGTACTTCGATTTACTTTCTTTCGCTTTTTCTAATAAATTTTGGCAAAATATCGATTTATGGCCTCAACTTTGAGTTAACTTTTTCTTTTTATCATTAATATATTTTGTTATATAATTTTTTCACCAACTTTTATTTTCATTTTGATTTTAGCCAATCTTGAATTTTATCGAGCGTAAGACAAACAAACATTAATAGACAATTTTCATTTATCGACTAAAAGAGAAAAAAATTAAAAAAAAAGGGAAATAATATTGAAACATTTCATATGTTTTTCTATTTAAAAATTTTGATGGACAAATAAAGTGAATTGAAAGCCGAAGTTGGACGATAATTGTTGATGCTGTAAAAATATACCAAAATCGATAAAGTGGATTGTGAGGTAAATGAATGAGAGGTTGAAATTCCACTATTTTAGGGCAAGGGTCATACTATATTAAAGCCTTTTTTTACTTTCGCTAAAAGAAATTTAAGATTGGCCAAAATCAAAATAAAATAAAAGCTGATGATAAAATTATATAGCAAACTAAGTTGATGACAAGACAGAAAGATTGCTTAAAGTTGATGCCATAAACATATTTTTTGGTTTTGTTAACTTCATAACATGCTCGTTAAACATTTATTTTTAAAATTATTTAATATAATTTATAATACAATAATTAAGACGTAATAAATACAAAATCATCACTATAAAGCATAATGAGTGCCCGGTACATTGAAAATGCGGCTTAACTCACAATTTTTTTGGAAGCCATGCCATTCTTTTTTTCAGTAGCCGGAATTATGGGCCGGCCCACAACCGGCGTATACTAAGGCCCAACTAAGTAAAGGTAAGGAGGCCCACAATCGAGCCCAAAGATATGGCCCAATAATATCCCCCCCGGCCTCGAGACGATGCACGATGAGAGAGATATGCTTGGCCACCAACAATTTCCCGTATGAAGGAAAAGAAAAAAAGAAAAAGACAGAAAAGGACACCACGAAAGTATTATCCTATGCCCCCAACTCCTCCTCTCCCCAATATTATTCAACAATTGAGGTTAATAATTGATTTTTCAAACACAGTTGTATTTATATAAATCATTATCTGTTTAAGCACTAGAACAGTCGGTCCTTTAATTTACTTCTCTAGGCTTATGTATTACTGGATCGGTTGTTTTGTTTATCTAGTCTGGTCCTAAATGTATAACAACAATAGATAGAAGGAAAGGCCGTCCTCTCCTAGTGCAATGTATGCTGTTGTATTGAACAAGATAGGCCAGGCCAAGCTCTTATTGTACACCATCACTTGATCTTGCCATGTAAATAACTGCAGGAACGAATGCTTCTTGCTGGATATGGCTGAACTAAGGACATTACCAGCTTTGGCTCGACAACAGTGGGTCCTCATCAGTCGAGTCAGTGTAATGACGTTGTGGTTGCCATAATGACATCCTTCCACTGTGCTGTTGTTTCCTTGATTTTGCAGAGCTCCGGAGGGAAAATTGGTTCTCCTGATGTCTTCCAGCTGAGCTTACATCTTTCATCGTCGGTCGATTCCGGCCATGCAAGTGCAGGCACCTCTTTGCGAGACAGGCAACCCTGACTATTTCCTCTTGTCCACCTTGCTTCATCCCCTGAGGGTCAATGATGTCGAACAGCCGGCCTTCCTCCATGGAAATTATGAAGTAAGTTGCGAGGCTTCTCCCTTCTCAGCTCTAGCCAAGGAAACTGGCTTTTCTCCTGTCAGGAGCTTGACAAGCACCACCTCGAAGCTACAGACATCACTTTTGTCTGTGTATTGGCTGGACTGGAAGTATTCTGGGTCAAAGTAACCGAATGTTCCTTGAATCAGTGTTGTCACGTGGGTTTTGGTCTATGGAAACTGATTTCGACATTCCAAAGTCTGTTACTTTTGCCCGATACTTCTCGTCATGGAGGATGTTGGTGGACTTGATGAACCTGTGATAGATCGGTATGGATGCGGCCGGGAGTAAGTAGGATAGTTCCCCTGCAACTTCTGCCGCAATATGCAGACGCCTCCCAGGTCACCAGAAACTCCTCGTTGGGATTGTGCAGGAACTGGAAAATTGTCCCGTTGGGGATGTACTCGGAGAGGAACCTCGGTTGGGGATGAACTCGTATACCAGGAGAGGAACCTCGGTTTCAGGACAACATCCCTGTAAGTTGACGACGTTCCGGTGATTGATCTGCAACAGGATGATAACTTCGTTGATGAATTGTTCAAGCTTGTTGTTGGTGATTGGATCAAGCCTGATAGGAAATATCTTTTTGTTATTAGTTTGCAAAATAAGTTTATCTTATCTCTAGAAATTAGGAAGGATGGATATCATGATCTTCCTAATTTAGATTGTTGTTTTCCTTTAAGTGTGTTGTCCGTTCGGGTCATTTTGTAGTTCTCTCCGTATTTTGTTTGATCGGAGAAATCAGGGATTTCCTTCAGAGAGTTGTGTGTGCTTTATTTCGTACGAGTTCACTAGCAGATGAGAGGTTTTTCTGTGAAGAAGTAAGGTTTTATTATAACCTGTCTTGTTTATATTGTTAGTTCTGTCACTGTTTCAGGTTTGGTTCCTACACCGGGAACACCTACAATTCGTATCAGAGTGTTTGTGATCTTTCAGGAGCTGTGGAAGTCTTGTGAAGGATTTGGGATTTTTGTTTTTCATCCAAAAGAAGGAGATGGATGCAAGTGCAAGCAGTTTTTCTTCTACTACGCCACCTATGTTTGATGGAGAGAATTATCAAGCTTGGACGGTGAAGATGAACGCTTTCATGGAGGGTAGCGATTTGTGGGAAGCAGTGGAAGGTGACTACACCATGGATGCACTCCCCGACAACAACCCTACCATCAACCAGATTCGGTATCACAAGGAAAGAGTCACGAAGGGAGCAAGGGCGAAGTCGTGTTTCTATGCTACAATATCGCCTACAATATTCACGAGGATCGTGAAGTTCCAAATCGCGAAGGAGATTTAGAATTTCTTGAAGGAGTAGTATGAAGGTGACGAGAAGATAAGGGGCATGAAGGCTTTGAATTTGATGAGGGAATTTGAGGGGCAACAGATGAAGGAGGATGAAGCTGTGAAGGATTTCTCTGACAGGTTGATAAATCTGACCAACAGAATGAGAGTTATGGGCACAAATATAAAGGATGAGAGGATTGAGCAGAAGGTCTTGGTGTTGCTGCCAAAACATTTTAAAGCTACGATTGCTTCGTTGGAGAATACGAGAGATCTGTCTGACATAAAGCTGGCGGAGTTGTTGAGTGCGTTGCAGGCTCAGGAACAGAGAAGGCTGATGAGACGGGAAGTTCAAGTTCCCACGGAGGTAGCCTTACCAACAAGGTCGAAGATGACGGATTTTGGAAAGGGAAAGAAGTTGTGGAACCAACAGAATGAGATTGCAGAAGATTCAGACAGAAACAACGATACTGTTGTTCTTCTGAGAATGGTCCTTCATATCAAAGAGAAAGGCTGGATCCGTGCAAAAACTGGAGAGACAGAAATCGTCCACATTATTAAGTGTTGGAGGAGACCAGACGTGAAGTGTTATAATTGTCAGAAGTTGGGACATATTGCAAGGTTTTGTCAGGAGAAATATTCTCAGTAAGGTGCTGCAGAAGCTACTGCGAATCATGAGGTAGAGTATGTATTTACAGAATTTTGTTTTGGTACAGGTTTGACTCGTAGAAGCTGGCTGGTGGATAGCGGATGTACCCACCACATGACGTATGATAAGAGGTCATTTGTAAGTCTAGATAGAAGCTTATGTGCTCGAGTAAGGATCGGGAATGATGATTACATTGACGTTGAAGGGAAAAGAGATGTACTCATTGATGGTCCAGAAGGTGCGAGGCTTATCAGTGATGTTTTGTATGTACCTAAGATTGAACAGAACTTGTTGAGTGTAGGTCAACTTGTGGGGAAAGGGTACAGAGTGACGTTTGAAGAAGGGTTCTGGTCGATAGCAGATTCTTCTATAAAGGAAACACTTAAGATACAGATGAAGGAAAAGTGTTTTTCGTTTGATCCTGCGTCACAGAGTTAGCAAGCTGTGACGGCTCAGGTTAAAGAAGTCGTGCAGACTTTGCACGAGTCACGGAAGTTGAATGTGAAGAAACAGAATGTTGACCAACAATTCAATTCTAAAGAGCAGATTGATGATCTACCGGGAAGAGGTATGAGATCATTGACTAAGGCTTATGGAAAATGCAATGTGCCAGTGTTAGAACATGCTAGTTTTGAGAATGCAAAGGAGGACAGAAAGTGGTCAGTTGCAATGTAGGAGAAGATTTCTGTAGAGCAGCCAGAAGGTTTTTGTGTTGGAGAACCTGAACAGAAGATGTACAGGATGAAGAAGACTCTGGATGGGTTAAAACAACCTCCTAGAGCTTGGTATAAGAAAATTGATGATTATTTGATTGAGTTGGGCTTTGAAAGAAGTCGAAGTGAACACAGTCCGTATGTCAGGAAGGCTGATCTGAGTGTGATTGTGATTTCCTTGTAAATAGATTATCTTTTGATTACAGGAAATGATCAAAAGCTCATGTAGAAGCTAAAGCATAAACTAATGGAGATTTTTGAGAATGATTGATTCGAGCGAAGATTGGCGTGTCTATCATCTATTAATACAAGGAGGAGTTTGTTGGTGATTGGATCAAGGCTAATAGAAAATATCTTTTATTATTAGTTTCCAAAATAAGTTGATCTTATCTATAAAAATTAGGAAGGATGGATATTGTGATCTTCCTAATTTAGATTGTTGTTTTCCTGTCGTACGTTCGGGTCATTTTGTAACTCTCTACATATTTTGTTTGATCAGAGAAATCAAATATTTCCCTCAAAGAGTTGTATATGTTTTATTTCGTATGAGTTCAGTAGCAGACGAGAGATTCTGCTGTGAAGAAGTAAGGTTTTGTTATAACCCGTCCTACTTCTGTTGTCGGCTTTGTCGTTGTTTCAAGTTTAGTTCCCAAACACCTACACTTGTTCTCCTCCACCCCAGTCGACTTCTTGATTGCAACTATTCGACCGTCCGTCAGCATCCCTTTGTACACGGTGGTCACTAAAATCGCCTGTCACTAAAATTGGGGTGGTCTCTAGAAACCGAGGTTCCGCTTCTGGTTTATGAGTTCATACCGAGCAGGACACTTTGCCACTATCTCCATGATCCCAACGAAGAGCTCTGGGGTGACATGGGAGACATGTCTTCGGATTACTGCCGAAATTACGGGGCTCCTTGGTATCTCTACACTCTGCAGCGTCCATATAGATTTACCTCCGGGACATCAAGTCCACGAACATCCTCCTAATGCCAGGGCTAAGGAAGATTCTGTTCTATATAGTTTAGTCCCACAACCCGGTGATCACATCTCGAAAACATTGATCACGAGCAGGACCAAGAAGTATGTTTGAAGAAATATTAATTACAAAATGAATTCTAAATTATTAATATAACAGTTTCTATATTAAATTCAAAAAATATATATTTTCATTATTTTTATCAAATAGTTATGATATATTTACGTGAAAAGAATTCGTCAACGTAATAATGTCGTAACTATCAAATTATAATTAAAATTGCTAATACTAAACTTCAGTGGCCGCAAAATATTTTAAGAAATATTTCAGTCAAATGAAAAAAAAATTGAGTTTCCCTCTAAAAGAAAGAAATTGGTTTTACAAACACTGAATTATTAATGTTATAAAATATGAGTTTGAGCGTGCCAAATTTTGTAGTAACTAAGGTGATAAAGGAACACAGCTGTGGCTGGTGGCTCTTCGCAGTCCCCCAAACACAAACCGAAATTTAAAAAAATAATGCTCGAGCCCAACGAGGGGGGAGGAAACATTAAAAAAATAATTGCCCAGAAGTCCCAGTCGCACATGACTGGCACTACCGTATTTTAATATGTTCACGAAAGAAGACACATAGGTTTGGGGCGTTTTGATCGGGTCTCCCATACACACTGGTCGGTGGTGGAGAATGATTGATCTTCTTTGTTGTTGTCGTTGTTGTTTTAACTTATCCTACTCCTACCTTTTCACTAGGAAGCATCCTCGCAGATGCTAAGGAAAGGCCAGCCGAAAGCTCACTATAAGATCTCGCGATCCCGTGGTTCGATCCGATTGTCCTTTCGCCAGGAGAAAAAAAAAAGTGTTCTCCTATGATGATTCTCAGTATTCTAGCTAAGCTTCTGTTTCTGCTTCTGCTCCCCATGGGATTTTTGCTACCGATCCACGTACAAGGATCGGTGCCGTCTGCGTCCACCACCTCGGTGCTTCTCAACTGCAAGGATCAATGTGGAGGAATCCACATCCCGTACCCATTTGGCATCGGACGCGGTGGCTTCCTCGATGAATGGTTCGAGATAGAATGCCAAAGCAGTGCTGCTTCTCCTGTGTCTACAGTCCCGGTCCTAAAGAAGGCTGGACTTGAAGTCCTCAACATCACTTTTGCCGCACTTGATAAGTATCTGAGCATGTTAACCGTCAAGTACCCTGTAATTTCAGATGCAGGCTGCATGGGGAATGGAACCATGAGCCCTCTTAGCTTGAGAGATAGCCCCTTCACCTTCGCCACCGCCAATCTAATAGCATTTGGGTGCAACTCTCATGCCTTGCTGATTACTCCAGAGAACGAAGAGCACGGTTGCTGGACCGGAGACTATGTTGACGTCGGCCACAATCGTACTTGCAATTCCAATACGAGTTCAGGTCAAGTGATAATAGAATCCGTTTTCCAGGAATTCAAAATGGAATTCACAGGGAGGGGGGAGACGAAGTGCATCTATGCATTCTTCGCTGATCCGGACTGGTTGCAAGAGAAGAGCTTAGAATACATCTCGACACAAAAATTTTCTCGCATGGTGCTCTATTGGGGTATTCCTACAAATTCTTCCCTTGCATCCCAAATGATTCCAGCCCATCCAGCTTCCGTTAAGAGAAAGGATCACAGCTACTTCTGCGAACACAGAAGAACTAATAACCTGGATGTGCAAATGGACTGTGGGTGCAGCCCTGGCTACCGCGGTAATCCTTATTTAAAAAATTGCACAGGTGATCACCGATTTCCCATTTTCGATCCATTTTCAGTTTCCTCTGGACCAAATAAGAAGATCGAAGTGAGGCAACAGCTTCTTCTCTTTACAGATATAGATGAATGTAGAGAGCATCCTGACAACAAGCCGCCTTGCCCAAACAGCCTTAAGTGTGTGAACAAACCCGGTGGACATCATTGTGTCGATAATTGGAGAATAACTAAGTTCGTGCTGTTAGGTAATGTATTAATGGGCACATCTTCTGCATGTTTTTATCACGAATAACCCGTTTTTATTGTTTTTCTACTTGCAACAGGAATTGGCTCTGCAGTCGGGGCATTGCTGGGGCTGTTCGTGATATGGAAACTGCTGAAGTTCATCATCAAGAGGAAGGAGTTAAAGCTCAGGGAGAAGTTCTTCAAACGGAATGGCGGGCTCCTTCTACAACAGCAGCTGAACTCCCCTGATGGGGGTTTGGAGAAAGGTAGAATCTTCACTGTGAATGATCTAGCAGCCGCCACAGACAATTTCAATCAAATCAGAGTGCTTGGTCGCGGCGGCCAAGGAACCGTCTACAAGGGGATGTTGGCGGATGGCCAGATTGTGGCGATCAAGAAATCCATGGTTGTTGATGAGGCAATGCTCGAGCAGTTCATCAACGAAGTGGCCATTCTATCACAGATAAACCACCGGAACATCGTGAAATTGCTGGGATGCTGTTTGGAGACTGAAGTTCCCCTTCTTGTTTACGAGTACGTACCTAATGGGACTCTTTTTGAGTATATTCATGATGCCGAGGAAGAGCTCCCTGTGACATGGAGACACGTCTCCGCATAGCCATTGAAATCGCAGGGTCTCTGGCATATTTACATTCCGCAGCATCCATACCGATATACCACCGAGATATCAAGTCCAAAAACATCCTTCTGGACGCGAAATACAGAGCAAAAGTTGCAGATTTTGGCACGTCCAAGTCTGTATCCCTTGAGCAGACCCATGTGACCACATTGGTGCAGGGAACTTTGGGGTACTTAGACCCTGAATACTTCCATACGAGCCAGTTCACCGACAAGAGCGATGTGTACAGCTTTCGGGTGGTGCTGATCGAGCTCTTAACAGGACAGAGGCCCATCTGCTCATCGAGGGCAGAAGATGGAAGGAACCTGGCAACATACTTCATAATATCCATGGAGGAGAACAAGTTGTTTAATATCCTCCACCCCCAGGTAACAGAGCAGGCCACACAAGAAGAGATCTCCAGGGTCGCTAATCTGGCAATGAGGTGCTTGCACCTACATGGCAGGAACCGTCCCACGATGAAAGAAGTAGCTGCAGAATTGGAAGAAATCAGACAAATCAAGTTTCCTTCAGGGATCTTGCAGAATCATATAAACGACTCCATCAAAGACCTTGCCAATGGTTTCAGGCCTAGCACGACGAAAGCTGATGCCTGGACACCCGCATCGCAGGATGAGCAAGAGCGGCAACTGGTAGTGGTTACGACGAGCTGGTGAAGTATGAAGGCCATTCAAATCTGAGACACTTGCCGCTGCCCAGAGCTAGTTTCTGAGTTTCTCATTTCTCTTCCATGTGTCTGCTCTCAAGGAAGTTTGTTTCTTCCATTTTCTTGTGTTAAATCTTGATTCTTGGCCTCCTCTCGACTGAAGCATCACCAATGGCAGCATTCCCCACGTCAAGATCTTGTCTCTCTCTTGAAAGAACCACCCCATTTCGATGTATTGACACACTCAAATCCTCACGAAATAACTAAAGCAGACATGAACTGCAAGCATACCTAGAAATGAAACACCAAGTCTTGCGGCATAGGAAGCACTGGAAAGCAACAGAGATAAAACCTCTCAAATGATTCTCCCCGAGTACAAGGGCCCTTGAACATAAACTTGGGGAGATATCCGGAGGAATTGGTGTCCTGAACATAGAAGCGGAAGACAACGATTGACAACTGAACATATTGCTAATGCAAATTAAACAGGATGCTTTCCTCCAAGCATGACTCCTGGGGAGTAATCTGTGCAATTTTAAGATGAGAGTTCCAAATAGTAACTTTTGGAAGGCAACTGCACTGAGATATCTCCCATCCTCGAGGAATGTTCGTCCGTACCATTGGTTTTAGAGGATAACTAATCCAACAGGTACTATTTATGTGACGTTAGAGGATATTTAACTTTTTTTTTTTCATGTTGTTCTTCACACAGGTCGCCGCCATGCATCTTGGTATCATCATCGCATAGTGAATCCAACCCTGAAGCAGCTAGAACACCGTCTAACGGTAAAAATGTTTCGATACATCAACCAGAACTAATGTTTGATGGACTTGCACTCGAGGCCGACTCACTCATCTAAGCATAACTCTCGCTCACAACAAAGACAAGGGATCAAATGAATAATCTATTGGATCGAGAACGATATCACTCCCAAGTAGTTAGTGGCGAAGGGTCATTGTTGTTGACCGAAGTTTTAACACCAAATTTGGTTGGATCGTGTGAGACCACAAAATTCACGGGTCGGACTTTTGGTATCATTAATCTTATTATTATTTCTCCTCCTCCATTTTGATGAATGGATGAACCTATCGACGACATTGCAGGCTTCATTTACAGTATTCAAATCAATCAAAATGGGGGAAGAATGCCACTCCAAAGTAATAGTAACAAGAAAGACAGCCATTACCGTATATGGGAAACATTCAAACCGTGTAAGGAGTTTTATATATGGGAATGGACACCGTAATTGACCAGAGGTGGGAAGAACAGGTACCGGTCCGAAAGGTACTTCTCCTCCTAGGACCCACCTTGTTTTGTCTGTGGAAATTTAGAGCTCTTGATGTTTGTCCGAACATCCGAATCCTTCGGCGAGAAGCATCCTCATGTAGTAGATGCAAGGAACATCGAACAGGGTAGAAAAGACTTAAGATTCGGAGATTGTTCAGATCAGACAAAAGGCCATCGATCTGAGCGTTGTTTGCTCCAGTGGCTTCTAGGGACTGGAAAATGGATGTCAAAGGTACGTTCTACTGCGGTAAGTCGCCGGGCAGGAGGACTCGCCCCGAAGATGAAAGAAGTCCGCAGCCCAGATTGGTGGAAGTAAGAGGACAGTAGATTCTCTTCGCGTATCCAGACGCCAGGGTAACCACATCATCGAAGCAGCAGCCATCATACAACACATGATTGTTTTTTTTTTTTTGAACTTTCACAGACAATACGACTCTTTATTTCATCATTAATGGTTAAAAATACCTCATAAACAGAACAACAAAGAAAATATAATTACAAATTTATGAGATCATTTTAAGGATATAATTTTATTTTTAAAAAATTATTCATTAAAAACAGTTTTTTATTTTAAATATATTTTCAGAAAAAAAAAACATAAATAAATAAGAATAAATATACATATGTTGAAATAATCAGTTATTTTTTTATTTATTAACGTTGGTGTAGTCATCCTAATTAAAGAACGAGGGATCTTGTTGTTATATTGAGTCGTACCCATTGCTCGCATATACAAGGAAAGGCGACCGCCCCCTCGCAATAAGACCTCACCTTCCTGCCGTTCCAATCGTCTTTTCATCGAAAGAAATTACGATGATTCTTCGTATCCTTGCTGACCTTCTGCTATCCTAGGGATTGTCTCTAGTGATCAGCATGGAGGGTTCGGTGCTGGCGGCATCCTCCTCTCTGCCAAATCCTAACTGCATGACGATATGCGGAATAATCGACATCCTATACCCGTTTGGAATAGGACTGGGATGCTTCCTCGAGGAGTGGTTCGAGATAGAATGCCAAAGTAGTGCTACTTCCCCCGTGATATCGGTTCCGGTCTTAAAGAAGGCCAAAGCAGTGCTACTTCCCCCGTGATATCGGTTCCGGTCTTAAAGAAGGCCAAAGCAGTGCTACTTCCCCCGTGATATCGGTTCCGGTCTTAAAGAAGGCCAAACTGGAAGTAATCAACATCTCCATTCTCCAACGTGGAGGTATGTCCTTCTTAAATGTCCACTATCATATTATTTCAGACCCCAGCTCTACGGGCAACCAGACCGGGAGCCCCGTGAGCTTGAGAGGTAGCCCCTTCTCCTACACAAACACCATCTTAATCACGGTCGGTTGCAATGCTCATGCCTTACTGACTACTAGCGAGAAGCAAGAGTACGGTTGCAGAACCGAAGACTTCAACAATGCCAGCCGAAATGGTTCTTGCCTTAACGGTACCAGCTCCTGCTTTACTAGCATCCCATCTATTTCCGAGGAATTCAAGGTGGAACTCATCGGAGGGGCCGAAGGGAAATGCACCTATGCCCTGTTGACTAATTGGGGGTGGTCGCCATTGCGAAACTTACAATCCATCTCGGCCCAAAAATTTTCTTCCGAGGCTTAGTTGGTGGATCCCTTCAAATACACCCCTTGCATCTCGGATGAATGCGTACAATCTAACTTACACCCGAAATGATGCGCATAACTACTACTGCGAAGGTGATGGTCGGATGGAATCTTTAAGCTGCATCTGTAATTACGGCTTCCGTGGCAATCCTTATTTAGAAACTTGTGAAGGTAAATCTCCGATATCCCATCTTTTTCCCTCTTCGGATTCCCCTGGTGCTGACTTTTGATGGCCAGAGAAATGGAAACTTTCAGCTGGAGTGGTCTTAAGGGAGTTAACCATTTCTCATCTTCTCAGATATTGATGAATGTAAAGAGCAGGATGAAGACTATCACTTATGCGACCGTCTCAAGTGTGTGAATACCAAAGGTGGATATGATTGCATCGATAGTTTGGAGGAAAGCTAAGTTCATGCTGATAGGTATTGCACTTGTTGAGTCGATTCTCTTCCCTGGGCATAAACCATGCCGACATCATCTGTTCCTGGCTGTGCCTGAATCTAGTTACCCACTGTTACAGGAATTGGATCGGCGCTCGGAGCTTTGCTGTTTCTGTTCATGATATGGAGATTGCTTAAGTTCATCAAGAAGAGGAAGGAAATAAAGCTCAGGAAGAAGTTCTTCGAAAGGAATGGAGGTCTCCTGCTACAACAGCAGCTGAACTCCCCCGAAGGGGGATTGGAGAAAGGGAGAATCTTCACTGCGATGGATCTGGCTGTTGCCACCGACAACTTCAACAAAAGCAGGGTTCTTGGCCATGGTGGCCAAGGCGCCGTCTACAAAGGGATGCTGATCGACGGACGGATCATGGCGATCAAGAAATCCAGAGCAGTAGACGAGAGCATGCTGGAGCAGTTCATCAATGAGGTTCTTATTCTATCTCAACTAAACCATAGGAACATCGTGAAACTTCTTGGATGCTGTTTGGAAACCGAAGTGCCTCTTCTCGTTTACGAGTTTATACCTAATGGGACTCTTTTCGAATACCTTCATGATGCCAACGAAGAGCTCTCCGTGACCTGGTAGACCCGTCTCCGCATTGCCACAGAAATGTCAGGGGCCTTATCATATTTACATTCAACAGCGTCCATACCGATCTACCACAGGGACATCAAGTCCACTAATATCCTCCTGGACAATAAATATCGTGCTAAAGTGGCTGATTTCGGCACAACCAAATCCGTCTCCCTTGAGCAGAACATGTGACCACATTGGTGCGGGCACTTTCGGATACTTAGACCCCGAATACTTCCAGACAAGCCAGTTCACCGACAAGAGCGACGTATACAGCTTCGGGGTGGTGCTGGTCGAGGTCTTGACTGGACAGAAGCCCATCTCCTCATCCAGGACAGATGAGGGAAGAAGCCTCGCGACATACTTCTTAATATCCATGGAGGAGAACCAGTTGCCCGATATCCGTCTCCCTCAGGTCATAGAGCAGGCCACACGAGAAGAAATAAACAGGGTTGCTGATCTAGCCAAGAGGTACTTACACTTGCACGGCAGGAACCGCCCCACAATGAAAGAAGTCGCTGCCGAACTGGAAGAAGTCAGAAACATGTCATTCCCTTCAGGGATTCTGCATAATCAAAAAATTGATGCTGCAGTCAAAGAGCACGCGCCTGGTTTTGGACATAGCAAGACGGAAGGTGATAATGGAGCATTTGCGTTGTAGGATGATCAGCCGTTATTAGTTACAACGAGCTAGTGATGATTTTCGATGCTTCCATTTTCCTGTCGCTTTCATGTGTATCAGAACGAAAGTTTTACTCTCGACGTAACGATGGCTGACCAAGCCTTGGAGGCGGAACACGCTGCCATGAGAGGTAGAGGTGGTGGGGATGATGTCGAGAGAATTTCTCAAGGTCGTCAATACAACCAGCAGGATAGCAAGTCTAATGAGGATTACTCATCAAATGAGGAGGTCGACCAGATCTATGGCGGAAGAAACCCTAACCCTAGAGGATATCGACAAAGTCGGCAGGACGAATTTCGTTTGAAGGTGGATATTCCTCCTTTCAAAGGGAATTTGGGCATCGAGGTGTTCCTCGACTTCTCGGAGATTTCTGAGGATAAACAGGTGAAATTGATCACGTACCGATTGAAGGGCGGAGCGTCATCGTAGTGGGAGCAGGTTCAGGCTCAACGACGGCGTTTGGGAAAACAACCAGTTTGACTTTGGCCAAAGATGAAGAAGATGCTGGTGGCCAGGTTTCTCCCTCCAGATTATGATCGGTTCTTATTCCATCAATACCAGATGCTGATACAAGGGCAAAAATCTTTAGCCGATTATACTGCATATTTCTTAAGGTTGTTGTCATGCAATAACTTGATGGAGACCGAAGGACAACAGGTGGCGAGATATCTTTACGGGTTGTGGCCGACAATCCGTGATAAAATTGGTTGTCAAGACATCTTAACCCTCGGCGACGCGCAGACTATGGCACTTCGTGCAGAATTAATTGAGGCTAGAAGTTACTATAGGAGGGAAGATATTCGTAGGGCTGTGACTGAATCACCCAGACTAAGCCATCAACCAATCCTTGGATATATATCTGATACTGGGAAGAGAGGTATGATAGAAAAGGGGAAGGAGAAGGAGGTAGTGAACAAACAGTCATATAATCCTTATGCGAAACCGACTGCAGATAAGTGTTATAGATGCAGAGAACCGGGGCATAAATCAAATACTTGCCCCAAGCGTTGCCAAGTGAATATGACTGATTATGAAGAAGGTGAGAATGAGGAGGAGGAAGAAGAAGTAGGAGTTTGTGAGTCCGTTGGGGGTGACGATGATGTGCAGCAGACTTTTGCGTCCGAAAGGTCTTGCTGGCTCCCCGACAAGATGATTCCTAGCGTAATGCCTTGTTTCGTACCATATGCACTATTTCTAATCGTATTTTTGAGGTGATAATTGATAATGGCAGTTGCGAAATATTATACCTTGAAGCCTCGTTAACACGTTGAAATTACCTGTGGAAAAATATCCTGATCCTTACAGCATTATTTATATTACGAATGGTGAGGGAATTAAAGTGAAGAAAAGGTATCGTGTGCCGTTATCGATTGAAAAATATTATAAGGATGAGGTTATATGCTATGTGGTGGGCATAGACGCTTGTCAATTATTGTTTGGTAGGCCGTGGCAGTTTGATCTTGGTACTATGCATGACGGACGGAAGAATGTTTACTAGTTCACGAAAGATGGGAGGAAGATTATGTTGCTACCTTTGGGGTTTAAACACAAAACTGACCCTCAGAGGATGGGAAATCTCTTGACAATTACTCGGTCCGAGTCGGAGTCGATGGGCATATCTCGCACATTCAATGTGACGGACTTGCCGCGCTATTTTCCTCCGGAGCCTTCTTGTTATTCGGATCACTCGGGGTCGGGTTCGTTTCAAGTGGGGAAGACTGATGTAGAACATGTGGAGGACGAGTTTTGGGCTTCAAATGATTGTTCGAAGGGTGTTCGTCGGAAAAAGTCAAAATGAGCGTAACTATTGACATTTGGGCTTGGAATCGCTATTATAATACGTTTGCAGCTCATTTAGCCTTTTATTTATTTTTAGTATTTTATAATTCATTTCTTTATTAGTTTTCTTTTTTGTTTAGGGTTCAGGATCTTTATACGCCTCCAAACATTATTTAAGAATAATTTAGACTTTTTATTTGAAAATAAACCCAATTTTCTTTCGTGAGAAGTACGTTTGTCTTCTACGCGTTTATCTTCCCATGTTAAGAGCACTTCTCTGAGAACTTCCCTTTTATCTTCTTCCTCGATTCCTCATACATGTATCCATCGCTTCGTCGGCAATGGAATTTGTTTCTCATGTAATAACAATGGTTACTCATCGAGGCCTTCCTTATTCATTACAACGATCAACACGCCCGAGTGGCACTAAGAGTTGCCTTTCAGAGCACATGGAATGTGCTCGAATCCCTCTTGCAGGAACTATTACTGAAAATTAAAAAAAAAACAGGAACCTTAAATCGAAAGAAAAAACATTTAAAAGTTGTTTCATGACAGCATCGGAGTTATCCTAAGCACATAAAGAATTCAAACCTGAAGCATGGGTACAAACTAAACATAAGCCCGAGTGCATTATTGACTCTGTAGTAAAAAAAAAAAGTGTGGAATGGGGGCAACATAAAAGATCACCAGCTCATTGTGACCGATAGTGTCACCGTGTCGACATTCTTTGTTTCTCACTTCTCCCAACTTCGTAGCTACTCCTTTCATTGATGGACGGTTCCGGCCACTGTCGTCCATGCTTCGTGACTTCAGGGTCCGACAATCGGTTATCCTCCATTGAATCTTTGAAGCATGCCACAAGACTTCTACCCTCATGTTCCTCAGTCAAAGATACAGGTTTTTGTCCCGTTAAGAGCTCCACAAGCACAAGTCCAAAACTGTACGCGTCAGTTTTATCGGTAAATTTGCTCGACTGGAAGTATTCCGGGTCCAAGTAGCCTAATGGTCCCTGCGCCAGAGTGGTAACATGGGTTTGATCAAGGGAAACAGACTTTGAGGTGCCAAAATCTGCTATCTCCGCTCAATATTTCTCGTCCAAAAGGACATTGCTGGGCTTGATGTCTCGATAAAAATCGGCAGGGATGCTCCAAGTGTAAAAATTGCTAATGTCCCCGCGACCTCAGTTGCAATACAGAGACGTAACTCCCAAGTAAATGGAAATTCCTCATTTGGGTCATGGAGATAGAGTGAAGTGTCCCAATTGGTATGAACTCGTAGACCAGGAGAGGAACGACGGCACCCCAGCAAATTGACCAATGTTTTCGTGATTTATTAGATAAATGATGTCACTGCACAGTTCATATATTTAAGTACGTTTCGTACATGTAGGCCTAAGTCTCGTACATGTAGCTCGGGATTTGTCCATGTCAGTTATTTGTTCATACATGTTATTAAATTATTCATATATGTAACACTTATATTTGTATATGTCATTGAATTGTTCATACACGTAACCCTTGTTTTCATGCATATTATTTAATTGTTCATACATGCAGACATTAAATCCGTACATTTATAAACGCTAGAGCAGCGTTCAGCTCACTTTAAGCAGATGTTTTAATTAATGTATTCAGAGGGAAGTGGAGGGGTTATTTCGACGATTTTGGTCTGCGTTCTTGAGACGTGACCTTTTTTAGTACAAGTACATGCACAAACCCGCATTCCAAACCCCCGGTTGTTAGTTCACTTTTAGCATACGTTTTAATTAGTGGTTCCACAGGGAAGCAGAATAGTGTGGAAGCAGAAGAATTACTCTGACAGTTTTGAAAGTTATTCCAAAGGTGAAACCTTTGTTATTTCATTATTTATTATCATCAAACTCTTCACATGTCACAATCTAGGAGTTGGATCGTCTAACAGTTTCTCAATATGGACCATAGGTTGAAAGTAATGACTTAGAATTAAATCAAGTCTTGAATTAACATCGTTTTAGAAATAAATTATTCGAAAACTTTCACAAGACTTGAGGGACAATATTTGTTATTCAATATGAGTTGGATCCATTTGTTATGTGAAAGCGCCACAACAGTTTGAAAGCACATACTTCACTGTCAATTAAACAACCTATGTCATAAGGATTTTATTTCCTATATATGTTATCTACACTGACAACTCATAACCTCATTGTATTTAGGCAAAATATCAATTACGGTCACAACTTTGAGCCAACTTTCTGTTTTATCATTAATTTAGTTTCTTATATAATTTTATCACCAATTGTCGTTTCTATTTTGATTTTAACTAATCTTGAATTTTTTCGTGCGAAAGCCAAACAGGCGTAATACATAGTTTGACTAAAAAAGAAAAAAAAAATTAAAAAAATGGTATATAATATTGAAACCTCTCAAATTTTACTTTATTTTAAAAATTTTGATGATCAGATCAAGTGAGTTGAAAGCCGAAGTTGGACAATAATTGTTGATGCTGTAAAAAATACACAAAATTGATAAAGGTCGAATGATTGTTTTATTGGGAGGCCACTGCTACGGGTAAAGTGGATTATGAGGTGAAAGAATGAGGGGTTGGAACTCCACTATTATAAGACACGGGTCAGACTATATTAAGGCCTTGATTGACTTTCGCTAGAAGAAATTCAAGGTTCGCCAAAATCAATATGAAAGTAAAAGTTGGTGACAAAATTGTATGACAAACTAAAATAATGACAAAATGAAAAGTTGGCTCAAAGTTGAGGTCATATATGTATATTTTGCCTTGTATTTATGCCCAAAGGATCGAATGATAAAAGAGTACCTAGGTAGACTGTAGAGAAAACATGCTTTGGACATTTATATTTTTTAGTAATGATTTTGAGGTGATGGACCTGTCACCCTCGATAACACCGTTGTGACATATTTTTTGTAGGCATCTATGGTGAAGTTGGGTTACATTTTGACCAGCGTGAATCTTCGTGTCATCTAAACCGCAGTTCATGTCTGCGAGGTCACCAAAAAGGCGCATACAATGATACATAGTTGCCGCCCTCACAGAAGATGTTGATCTACAAAAACCATCTATCTATGAAGAAGCACCAAAGAAAACATAAGGTGTAGCGAGACGTAATGCGTGAAGAGATCTGAACCCTGGGAGAAAACCAAACATGGGGTGGTACTAAAACCTGGTGAAATTAGATCAATATCCTACAAAACCTGTGGAAAACATTGCCGTCTAGATTCAGCTCGGATAAAAGCGTGTCCTGGAATAGTAACGATCAAAATGTTAAGTGACCCACCCTATGTCCCACTTCAAAGACTCCGGAAGTCAATCTGGGGCCGGCGGCTTCTTGCTTTACCATAGGCCCCGGCCCCATGCACTATTAGTTACTCAGCGTCAAGCAGTTCCCAGTTTCTCACGGCGCCATGGAACCTGCCGCGAAATTACAAGCTGGAAGCTGGGAGTCGAAAACACGGCAATTCCGTCGGTATCAAAGGTAGAGTCAATTTTCATGAAAAGACGAATATATTGAGTGGATTGAGGGAGCTCTGTCACACTTGGTTTTCTTAATCACTTTTATTAATCAATGACTAGTGAATGTCCCTGGTCATGAAGTACTTTAAGCAAAACTAATTCTTTTTATTAATCTTTATTAATCATACTCCTCATCGTGATTGACCAATATTGTCACGTCACATTACTTAGTCACAGATTCACATCTATTGCAGTTAATTAGGAATAATTGTGAAAACATAAAACTTTATAAGTTAAATGCTTAACATTTTAGGAGTAAACATCTAAGCTTATTCTTCTCAATGTGCTCGGTTAACAAGTACTGATCATTGTAACTTATAGCTTCACAAGTATCCACCTTACTCTTGGTGAACAATGGGGTGGTGTGTATCAAATTCATGACTATCTACACATTCTTTGCAGTTCCACTTTTTGTGTGTGTAATGTGACATCCAAACATTTACGCGTTTGTTTTTTTTGATGATGCTTAGGTGTGTGTCGTTCACACCTCGGATTCTAACCTTACCCTCAACGTTTGCATCTCCGTAACGTGCGCATCGTCATCCAAAGGGAGACCGGTAGCTAGAAGTGGGGCATTTGAGGCAATCGCGTCACCCAACAAATGAGTAAAATACCCGCTGCATTTGGAACTGAGTATCGACCTTTAAAGACAGTGCGTACATTTAACAGCTTCTTCAAGGCAACAAAGAAGTTATTCCAAGCATGAAAACAAGCCGAAGATTGGATATGATGGAAATAGAAGTGCGAGTTCCTATTGAGACATCTTGAAGGATCATCACCAGCTAGTTGTTACCGGGAGTGTCTCCTTGTTGACCGACTGTTCGATTTCCCCAGAATCAAAACCTGTCCCGTCGGCTGAGAAATTATCTCGGTATTCAGTGACCGCACTCATATTGCTTCCCTGGTTCTGCAGCACGATCGAAGGAAATGTGATGCGTGTCACCTCTTCCAACTCGGCGGCTACTTCTTTCATGGATGGGCGGTTCCGCCCATTCAGTTTCAAGCACCGTTCCGCAAGAAGTGCGACTCTCTTAATACTTTCTTTTCCATCATGCTTCATAACTTCTGGGTCAAGAATCTCCAACAACTGGTTCTCCTCCATTGAATCTATGAAGTATGTTACAAGGCTTCTTCCCTCGCGTTCCCCTGTCAAAGAGACCGGCTTTTGCCCGGTTAATAACTCAACCAGCACAACCCCAAAACTGTACACGTCGCTTTTATCAGTAAATTGGCTCGACTGGAAGTATTCCGGGTCCAAGTACCCAAATGTTCCCTGCACCAGAGTGGTCACATGAGTTTGATCTAGGGAAACGGACTTAGAGGTGCCGAAATCTGCTATCTTCGCTCGATATTTCTCATCCAAAAGGATATTACTGGACTTGATGTCTCGATGAAAAATCGGCATGGATGCTGCCGAGTGTAAATACGCTACGGCCCCGGCAACTTCAGTTGCGATACGAAGACGTATCTCCCAAGTTACAATGAATTCCTCGTTTGGGCCATGGAGATATCGGTAAAGTGTCCCATTAGGTATGAACTCGTAAACAAGGAGAGGAACTTTGGTCTCGAGACAACATCCCAGTAAATTGACGATGTTCCTGTGATTTATTAGCGAAAGGATGAAGACTTCGTTGATAAACTGCTCTAGCTTCCCTTCGTCTACCGCCGTCGATCTCTTAATCGCCACTATTCGACCGTCGGTTAGCATACCCTTGTACACGGTTCCTTGTCCTCCACGACCGAGAATTCTACTCTTATTGAAGTTCTCGGTTGCAATCTGTAATTCTGTGGAGGTGAATATTTTGCTCTTCTCGACGCTTCCCTCGGGCGAATTCAGTTGCTGTTCCAGCAGGAGGCCACCGTTGCGTTTGAAGTTCTTCTTCTTGATCATCAGATCCCTCCATTTCCGAATGAACTTGAACAGCCACCAGACGCAGGATAAGAACAGTATCCCCCCAAGTGCTGAGCCGATTGCTGGAACCATTGGAAAAACACTCGCATAAGAGCGATTGCAAGAGCATCTCGTTCAACCACTATCGTTTCCTGACCACGCCTCCGAGTAACAGCTACGATAATTGAATCATATAGAAAAACAGGACAGTTCTAAATGAACAAAAAGCAAAGACTTCCCACCTATAACCGGCTTAGCCCATTTACTCTTTCCATGGATGTAATAGCAATTTCCAACGCTGCATACATCTGAAATTCTGAAATTAGTTTTGCTTCACCTATAAATGAATTATCAAGCTAGAGCAGAGATTGAGCAATGTAGACTTACCTAGGCAACCGCCTTTCAGAAAAGGGTTACCCTTGCCGTAGTAGCAGCAACAAGTGAAAAGACCAGGGAGGCTGAGATTGTTGCACGTGAAGTAGTCACCTCTTTCTAGATATATGTAACCGGGATAAACAACAGATGTTCCCAGCAGAACAACGGATTGATTCGCGGGTATCCCCCAGGAGAGTCTAACAGACTTATGGGCGAAGACGTCTCCTAAGCTTTCATACTGCAACGACTGTTCACCCCCGATCAGTGCGTAGGAACAATTACCTCCCCCACCGTCCTTGAAATCCACCTTAAATTCCTGGAGGTAAGAGGGGATGTTGATCTGGCAAGTGCCATTTTGTATGGAGGAGTAATCTTCACCACATCCGCTCGTACAACCATATTGTTTGCTTTCACTAGTACTTACTAACGCACCAACATTGCATCCAACCACTGTTAAAGAAATATTATAGAAGTAAAACGGGCTCCCGATCAAGCTGACGTGGTCGACAGTTCCATTCCCTGTGCAGCTGGAATTTGATATTATGGGGTAATCGACTTGAATAACACCAGCCAGAGGCCCAGCCTCAGCAGCTGTCCAAAAATTGAGAGGAAGTGATATCTCCAGGACCTTTAGGTTGGTCTTCTTCAGGACAGGCAAGGACGAATTCGAGCTCTCTGGGCAATCAATCTCATACCATTCATCCAAGAAGCAGCCAGCTCCTATCCCGAATGGGAAAGGGATGGTGACATCCCCACAAGTTTCCGCACAGTCGGACTTCGCCATAGGGATAACTGCCGATGCCGGAACGCTTAGAAGTAAACCCAGAATAAGCATCACTGCACAGATATGGATAGCCATCAGAGAGAAAGGGAAACCCTCGTAATAAAATTAACTCCCCACGCCGTAAATATATACGGCTAAAGATGATACTCGCAGCCTGCAACACTCATCCAGGATGCTTCCTGGGAAGAACTCGCTTCCACGACTTCTCCTTTCCACGAGACGGAAAGGTATGCGCACCAATAGCACACGTCCAGACGATTCAATGATAGAGTCTCCGCCATTCAAGTATAGCCAACAAAATATCCAGCCCGACTGATTGGACTATATGGATCGAGCATAACAGATTATCAATGTGTTGAAGTCCCAAAGTCAACATTAGATGGATCTTGAACAGACCATGGCCATTATTAAAAAAAAAACAACCCCCTAAACAGAAGACCCAGTCTTCCCTTCGTTGATGAATTGTTCTAAGCCACAAAATAAATACGTCTCAAATAAGCCATGGGAAAAAAAAGAAAACATTAATGTAATTTCTCAAAAAAATAATCGAATATCACCGGTTCATATTCCCCCGCGGCGCCAGCTCCTCCCTGCTGTAGTACAAGGAAAACTTACCTTGCCGCGCATAAATTACCGCTTGAATTAAATACTTAGATGGATCTCGCTAGTTGAAGTAACGATTATAGTTGTTCCGGATGTGTTACACTAAGAGGGGGGGTGAATTAGTGTTAAAGTCCAATTAAGGATATTTAACTCCTTTTCGATTAACCCCGCAGCGGAAGAAAGCTTCTGTGCCACAGAACCTTAGAGATAGGTTTCTGTAAAACAGAACGTTGGATTGTGATTGCGATTTGTTTTAAGTACGCAAGACTTTTATAGTGGTTCGGCAAATCGCCTACTCCACTCTTCACCCAGAAACTTGGATGGTTTCCACTCAATTGTATCTCAATACAGATTACACAATCAATAGCAAATAGAGCTGATCAGAAAGTTCTTCACTGTAGAAGTCTGAGTGGCAGAGCACAGACCAGAAGGTTCTGTACCGTAGAACTTGTTACACAGCACAAACCAGAAGGTTCTGTACCGTAGAACTCTGAGTGAAAGATCACAGACCAGAAGGTTCTGTGTTGTAAATGTCAATCCACTATAGACCAGAAGGTTCTATGTAGGAAGGGACTTGATAAGTACAGACCGTAAGATTCTGCACTGAAGTAGATTCACAGACCCGAAGGTTCTGCACTATAGTAGGTTGTACAGACCCGAAGGTTCTGCACTATAGTAACTCAATGCACACGTTGATGTGACTAACAAAGTAACCAATGCGCAATCCTCTCAAGGACAACGACTTCGTGGCGTACCCCACGCGAGCACGTAGCGGACCCTACGCAAGCGAACAGCAACCCCTGTTCAAGGATGGATTTTCCCTCCGGCGGCTCCACACGACCTGCACGATCTCCTCGAGATAGCGACTATGTGGCGTACCTCACACAAGCACGTAGCATACCCTACGCAAGCACGCAGCAGACCCTGCGCAAGCACGCGGCAAACCCCACGCAAGCAGACGGCAACCTCCGTCCTAGGTACCTGCACACACAGAACGTTGCACTACAGAAGCTGGTTAGTCCCTCACCTTCTGTGCTCCCGAGGTATCTGCCCTTCTCTCCGGCCCACCGCACGTTGGCACACGACACCCAGCCATGCTATCCACCAACGTCTCCTACAGCTTCCAACCGAGTCCCTCGTGGCCCCCGAGTCACTCTCCCAGAAGACTTCACCAACGATGCAGCCTTCTGCAGGTAGCGTCCCTTGTGCGTGACTAACAAAACTCGAAACTTACGCTCTCAGAATACAAGAAGATTCGTTGCAGTTCTGTCTAGGTATTCTATGTTCTCTGAAAGCATGAACTAATGTCCTATTTGTACACAAAGACAAAAATGCTAAGTGTAGAAGGTAATCTGACGAATCAGCCTTCTGCAGAACAAGGAAAGTAAAAGGTTAGAATATAATACAATATTTAATTTACAAATACGTCACACTAGGCATATATTCTTTAGGTAAACGTATCAAATCAAATTAATAATAATTTGATGATTGTTTCCACGAATATTGCATTACAGAAGGTTCTGGTTTGTCGACAGCCTTCTACAAACGGAAATAATCAAAGATTAACTTCCTTAATGGTTTAATTCGATTCATTCTGTTCAAGATACTTAAGTGAATGTATCTAGACAGATGACGTGGATAAACATCCTAGATAACGGGTCTTGGTGATCGGATGGATTCACAGAAGGTTGAAACAACCTTGTAGAATGTTACCATAAATAGAAGATTATATTTCCTCCAATGGAAATATATTATTCTATTTTATTTCTTTGGCAATGATTTCGATCAGATAATTAACCTGATCATATTGGATAATTCCAAAGGAATATTCCCACTTAATTTCGTAATTAATTATTAATTACAAAAATATTTCCTTACAGAAGGTTCCTGTCAGGATTAGCTTCTGTCGTGTAGAGGGTTGACTTCTGCTTTGCAGAAGGTCATTGCTTATCATCAAAACACCTCAACAATCTCCCCCTTTTTGATGATGACAAAACATTCATCGTTGAGGGAAATATTTTTGCAAGTAACTCCCCCTGACTCCCCCTAAATAGGTGCGAGTACGAGTCTTGCATTTCACAGAACCATGTGGTTTCTGTCGAACAGAGCATATAAGCTTCTGTTATAGAAAAAGCTATTCATATAGCACAAAGCTTCTATAATGTACAGAGCATGAAGCTTCTGTATTTAGCCCGACAAAAATGATGAGTTTTCACTTTTGCACTCCCAGCAAAGGTGACTATACAAGATCACTATTCGCCTTCCCAGCAGAAGGGTGAATATGAGCTTTGATACCCATAGCCTTCTACACCCATTTAGTTATTGAAAATCAAGGATTTTTCAATAACCATCATACAGAGCGAAGTACATAAAGTACTTAGTTCTATGTACTCCCCCTCAACATAATTTCTCCCCCTTTTTGTCACATCAAAAAGAAATAAGGAGAACAGAACGTTATAACGGAGAAGCATAAGCTGCAGATGAATTATTCAAACTCAAATGCGAAAGTGTGTCCATAAATGGCACTTATTACATCAAACCATGAGGCCAAGAGAATCAGTTTTTGGCCAAAGGTACTGATAAAGCAAAGCAACAAAAGAAGTGCATTATGCTTCATCCACAGAAGGTGCATCAGCAAGGTTATCGCGCAGAAGCTTGTCCTGGCGTTCCACTGTGCGAGTAAGGTCTAGCACCATACGCTGGAGCACGCGAATATCTTCCCCATTCTCCACAGCTTGCTGCTTGAGATCATTGAGGAGTGTGCGGAGATCCGAGGGAAGTAAGACGTCCTCAGATAGTCCAGCTGCTTTCTGTGCAGCAGAGGCTGAAGCAGTAGAAGGTGTTGCAGTAGCAGCCTTCTTCACAGCTCTGGGGGCTGGAGGTTTCTCCTCAGCAGCAGGGGATGATTCTGTAGACTTCCCTTTGAGAGTCCAAGTCGAACCCGACTTCACATAGTGCATGCTGGTGATGATTTGGTTCCCGAAGGTTCCAACCTTCCACTTCTCTTGCATAGCAGATGCATTAGAAGAAATTCCAGCAAGTTTCAAGAGGCCGGCAATTACCTGGCCGTACGGGAGAGCTTTCCCGGTGGTGTTGCAGCACCTTTTCATGTGCTGAAAGACTAGAAGTCCAAGGTTGAAGGGGATCCCTTTCAGAATGTGCGCCATGACCAACGCATCATTTGGAGTAATGGTGTCAATGCTCCCACTACGCGGTAGAAGGCAGAATAGCACAGCCCTGTGTAGAATTCTGCATTTGATGTCCAGCCTCGTGGACTCAAGATACCTCGGCACTTGTGCCTTCTTTCCAAGGATGATGCTGTAAGAAGCAGTCCGGCCAAGCTCAGACAGTGGGTCGTGCTCCTCACATCCAAACATTTGGTTTACATCGTGAGCGGAGAAGACAAGAGTGATCCCGTCCACAACCGTCTTGATGAACTTCACAAGTGGACCATCCTCATGAAACGTGATGTTGGCGTAGAATTCTCTCAATTTCACTACGGGCAACTCAGCATACGTTTCGCAGAAGGATTTCAATCCAAGTTTCTCAAAGAGAGGAGCTATATCGAGATCATTAGCGGCAAACCAATTGAAATCAATACGCTTGAAGGTAGCAATCTGCCTACCCATAGCATCATAACTAGGCAGCCTAGTGTCAGCAAGAACATCATCAATCTCCTTTTGTGAGACAAGAGATGTTACCGAAGGAGTGAAGCCTTTGATGACCTCGATGGTAGAAACGTCCGTGAGAGAGACCTTTGCCGGTGACTTAGGTTTCTTCACGTCGATCTTTGTCATTGATGAGCTCACGGTCTCAGGAACTTTCCTTTTCTGCCGAGTGCGAGAAGCAATAGCTCCTGGCTTCATAGCGTCATGGAGAAGTTTGGCCTTTGGAGAAGTCGTCTGTATAAGAGACGCCTGAGATGCAGAGGCTTTGCCCTTCTGCTTGCGATCCGGCATGGAGAGTACTTGAGAGATGGGCTCAACCTCAAGAATCTCATCATCAGCCTCATCATCGGTAGAGGGTTGCTTTTCCTTGTCAGAAACAGCATTCTCGACATCATCATCGTTGGGCGAATCATCGTCTCCAACAGGAGGGGTTTCCTCAACAGAGGGCTGGACGACAGGAGGTTCCTCTGTCGCAGTGGGTGGAATTGCATCCGTGTCTTCCAAATCCTCTTGGAGCTAGACTGTAGGAAGCCCTAGATCCTCGGAGATGGTGTCCTCATCGGCTGAGTGTTCAGCAACGATGGCAGCAGGTGTTTCCTTCAGGGGAGATGGAGATTTCTCCGATGAAGAGGGTGTGGCGGCAGCAAGAGACTTTTTCCGGAGAAATTTGGTCTTGGGTGCCATGGTTTTTGAGAGAATCGGAGAATGGAATGCTAGGGTTTCGTGTTTTCTTCTAGTGAAGACGAAACAGAGACCTCCGATTGAGTTTAAGTAAGTAAAGCTTCTTAGTGAAATTAGGAAAAAATTTTATTTCCTAAAATTCAATATATTGGAAAGAAGATATTTTCTTCCATTATAAATATTTCATGAATGATTTCTTTAGATGGAAAATCTTGTTCCACCTAAGATATTCAGAAACAATATCTTTTTGGAGATTTTCACACGTAATTGGTTTTAATCTCCAAGATTTTGTTTAACGAACTGCAGAAGGTCCGCACTTTGGGTGGCTTCTGCTTGACAGAAGGATTCCTTCTGTAGATGCTTTCGATTTTGGAAAGCTAATTTTTGCTCGAATCATTTTGCAGATATATTTTCACAATATATCTTCTGCTTTAAACTTCCAATTTTATTTTTGGAAATTTTCAATTCGAGTTGTGTTTATTAAGGTATACACTTGTTATACCTTCTGTAGTATAGAAGGAAGTACCTTCTATAGTATAGTTTCTATATTGCATAGAAGAGCGAGATATAATGGATAATTATATCCAAATATAAATTATTAGGATTATTAATTTCCTAATAGACAAGATATTGATCAGAACAAATATTTTATTTGATTCTGATTATATCTAAATATTTTAGTGGATGATAATTGATATCTCCAAACGTAAACTTGGAAATTACCAAAGCTAGATTTAAGGTATACATGTCGTTATACCTTCTGTAAGATAGATGGTGAAATTCAACCTTCTATGGTATAGAAAGCTAAATATTCTACCTTCTATTGTGAAGAGTACAAACATGTACCTTCTGTAGCGTAGAAACAGAGGATTATACCTTCTGTAATGAAGTGTACGAATGTGTACCTTCTGTAGTGTAGAAACAGAGGATTATACCTTCTGTATTGACGGATTCTAATAACCAGAACCGTATTGAAGAAAACATCTATTGACGTCTTCTATAACTTGGTTAATAGGATGTCTTGTCTGTACATCACTATTAATAACCGAACGTCTTATTTGTACACCACTATTGATGTCACCAATGACTTGATCAATAGGATGTCGTTTCTGATATAGAGCAGGTGCCCTAAAATCATTTTGATTATTCTGAGATGATTCTTCAGAATTATCAATTGTTTGTTCAGGATCTTTTTGAGAATCATGAACAGAGGGTTCACCTTCCTCTTTCACAGAGGGTAGAGGTTCTACAACATCTTCTGTAGGTTCTTGAGATATAACATCTCTTGTAATAATAGTAGGAAGGTCATTAATTTTTACATTAATAGACTCCTCTATAGTAGAAGTTCTTTTGTTTAGAACTCTATAAGCTTTGCTAGACAAAGAGTATCCGAGAAAGATGCCCTCATCTGTCTTAGCTTCGAACTTTCCTAAATTGTCCTTAGAAGGTCTCAAGATAAAACAAGGACTTCCAAAGGAGTAGAAATAGGAGATGTTCGGTTTTCTCCCCCTGTATAGTTGATAGGGAGTTTTCTCAAGTATGGGTCTAAGTAGAACCCTGTTTGATATGTAGCAGGCTGTATTAACAGCTTCTGCCCATAGGTTCTGTGGAGCGTTGCTCTCACATATCATGGTTCTAGCCATGTCTATAAGCGTCCGATTTTTCCTTTCTGCTACTCCATTCTGTTGAGGAGTATATGGTGCAGAAAAATTGTGATCGATACCTTGTTCGTCACAGAAAGTAGCGAAGTCATGGTTTTCAAACTCAGTACCATGATCCGTTCTTATAGCTTTTACAGAAGATCCAGTTTCATTCTGTAATTTCTTAGCTAGCTTAATGAAAGTTTCAAAAGCATCACTTTTGTGAGTTAGAAATTTAACCCACGTGTATCTAGAGTAGTCATCGACCACAACTAGACAGTATCTTTTACCGCCGACACTCTGAACTCTAGTAGGTCCAAATAGATCCATATGTAGAAGTTCAAGTGACTGTGTAGTAGAGACTTCATTCTTAGATTTGAATGAAGACTTAGTTTGTTTTCCAAGAGAACATGCTTCACAGAAGTTGTCATGCTCAAAACGGATATTGGGTAATCCCTTAACCAAATCCTTTTTCACAAGCTTGGATAACAATTTGAAGTTGGAATGTCCCAACCTTCTATGCCATAGATGGCTCTCATCTTTAACGGACAGAAGGCAGTTTTCTGTAATACAGAAGCTCTCCTATGTCAAGGTATAGATGTTCCTTTTCCGATTTCCAATGAAGCAAACTTCATTGTCTAGGATACCAGAACACTTGTCTTGATCAAAAGTTATTTTATAACCTTTGTCACAAAGCTGGCTAATGCTCAGCAAATTATGCTTGAGTTCTGTAACCAACAGAACCTCATCTATGACCATGGAGTCAGGACTTCCGATGGTACCTTTTCCAATGACAGAGCCTTTGCTATTGTCACCAAATTTCACAGACCCTCCATTATGTAGAGTCAATTGTGAAAATTTTGAAGGATCTCCGGTCATATGCCTGGAGCATCCGCTATCCAGATACCATTCACTTTCAACAGCTTCTGTTTGAAAGCAGGTATGCATTTCATTTTGAGTTTCTGTGTGAGCGGTGAGACACATTAGTGCTTCTTCATCCTCAACATCAGAATCATCAAGATCTGCCCAAGCAGCAATTGCTTTCCTGGACTTAGATTGTGTAGAAGGTTTTTCCTTCTCTTTAAGTAAAGGACATTCTGTCTTATAGTGTCCTTTCTTTTTACATTCAAAACAAGTGACCAATCTTGGATCAAATTGCTTTTCACGATTTTGGCTTCTTTTATTGAAGCGTTTCTTGGTGGCGAACCGCAGAAGACGTTTAGCTATCATTGCGAGTTCATCATCCGAGTCAGCTTCTGCTTCATCATCAGAACCTTCTGTAGGTTCTTCCGATGCTCTGAAAGCTATTGCTCTCTTTGTATCAGATTGAGAGGATCTTTCCATCTCATATGATATTAAGGAGCTCATCAACTGATCTAGTCGAAGAGTAGAAAGATCTTTAGCTTCCTCTATAGCTGTTTTCTTAGCTTCCCAAGATTTGGGTAGAGTATGCAGAACCTTTCGAACTATCTCAGAATTTGTATAGATTTTGCCTAAATGTGTTAAGGCATCAACTAGGAGGTTGAGTCTCTGGAACATCTGTTCTACAGATTCATCGGCCTTCATAGTAAAATTTTCATATTGATGAATTAGAAAATTCATCTTAGTTTCTCTAATCTGGTCTGTCCCAACATACATGGTGACAAGCTTATCCCAGATTTCCTTGCCCGAAGTGCAAGTAGAAACTTTCACGAATTCACTTTCAGACATAGCACTAAACATTAGATACTTTGCCGTCTTAGTGAGTCGTTTGATCTTGAGATATTCCCGTGTAGGACGACCATCTCGATCATTTTGTTGGTTCTCTAGTATAGAAGGTGGACCATCTTCTATATAGGACCATAAGTCGTCGTCAATAGCATCGACGAATGCACTCATTCGAATTTTCCAATAGGCAAAATTCTTACCATCAAATATGGGAGGATTCCCAACATGTGGTTTTGGTATATGATAGTTATCAGCCATTAGTTCAATTCGTATAGAGTATCAGACTTCTATAGAACAGAACGTTGACGATTACTGCGTAGAACCTCAACAAGCTGAAAGCTTCTGTTGGGTAGAAGACAGTTATCAAACCGACCGTAAGGTCTCTAGTAATTAGAGAATGAATGTCAATATGACAAATCTGAATTGTCTTTTTCGATATCAGATGTCAAATTCTTGCAGAGCAATAGGCTTCTGCAGAACAGAACCAAGATGCAAATCGCAAAAGAGTATTTAAGTGGTAGAGTCTTTGTAAGATCACAGCAGGACAATTAGCCTCTGTTTGACCAGAACTCTTATATCAATTTTTGTATTTTAACAGAGTGTAAGCTTCTGTTGAAATATAATTCTGATAGAGCGTAGGCTTCTACAGAGTAGAGACGGATAACTTTTCACAGAACTTAAAGCTTCTGTGGAAGTAAATCTGATTCCTTTGATAATCAAGTTCTAGATAGTCAGAACAAGAGTACTGAACAGAGCAATCCAAACAGAAACAAATTTTGATCTGTTTAGATGATAATCGCAGAGTCAGAGGCTTCTGCAGCGTAGAGTGTGTAGCTGGCACGAGCTTCTGTGGATCTACAACAAGCGGTTAAGCTTCTGTTGGAACCCGCTCTGATACCAATTGTTACACTAAGAGGGGGGGTGAATTAGTGTTAAAGTCCAATTAAGGATATTTAACTCCTTTTCGATTAACCCCGCAGCGGAAGAAAGCTTCTGTGCCACAGAACCTTAGAGATAGGTTTCTGTAAAACAGAACGTTGGATTGTGACTGTGATTTGTTTTAAGTACGCAAGACTTTTATAGTGGTTCGGCAAATCGCCTACTCCACTCTTCACCCAGAAACTTGGATGGTTTCCACTCAATTGTATCTCAATACAGATTACACAATCGATAGCAAATAGAGCTGATCAGAAAGTTCTTCACTGTAGAAGTCTGAGTGGCAGAGCACAGACCAGAAGGTTCTGTACCGTAGAACTTGTTACACAGCACAAACCAGAAGGTTCTGTACCGTAGAACTCTGAGTGAAAGATCACAGACCAGAAGGTTCTGTGTTGTAAATGTCAATCCACTATAGACCAGAAGGTTCTATGTAGGAAGTGACTTGATAAGTACAGACCGTAAGGTTCTGCACTGAAGTAGATTCACAGACCCGAAGGTTCTGCACTATAGTAGGTTGTACAGACCCGAAGGTTCTGCACTATAGTAACTCAATGCACACGTTGATGTGACTAACAAAGTAACCAATGCGCAATCCTCTCAAGGACAACGACTTCGTGGCGTACCCCACGCGAGCACGTAGCGGACCCTACGCAAGCGAACAGCAACCCCTGTTCAAGGATGGATTTTCCCTCCGGCGGCTCCACACGACCTGCACGATCTCCTCGAGATAGCGACTATGTGGCGTACCCCACACAAGCACGTAGCATACCCTACGCAAGCACGCAGCAGACCCTGCGCAAGCACGCGGCAAACCCCACGCAAGCAGACGGCAACCTCCGTCCTAGGTACCTGCACACACAGAACGTTACACTACAGAAGCTGGTTAGTCCCTCACCTTCTGTGCTCCCGGGGTATCTGCCCTTCTCTCCGGCCCACCGCACGTTGGCACACGACACCCAGCCGTGCTATCCACCAACGTCTCCTGCACCTTCCAACCGAGTCCCTCGTGGCCCCCGAGTTACTCTCCCAGAAGACTTCACCAACGATGCAGCCTTCTGCAGGTAGCGTCCCTCGTGCGTGACTAACAAAACTCGAAACTTACGCTATCAGAATACAAGAAGATTCGTTGCAGTTCTGTCTAGGTATTCTATGTTCTCTGAAAGCATGAACTAATGTCCTATTTGTACACAAAGACAAAAACGCTAAGTGTAGAAGGTAATCTGACGAATCAGCCTTCTGCAGAACAAGGAAAGTAAAAGGTTAGAATATAATACAATATTTAATTTACAAATACGTCACACTAGGCATATATTCTTTAGGTAAACGTATCAAATCAAATTAATAATAATTTGATGATTGTTTCCACGAATATTGCATTACAGAAGGTTCTGGTTTGTCGACAGCCTTCTACAAACGGAAATAATCAAAGATTAACTTCCTTAATGGTTTAATTCGATTCATTCTGTTCAAGATACTTAAGTGAATGTATCTAGACAGATGACGTGGATAAACATCCTAGATAACGGGTCTTGGTGATCGGATGGATTCACAGAAGGTTGAAACAACCTTGTAGAATGTTACCATAAATAGAAGATTATATTTCCTCCAATGGAAATATATTATTCTATTTTATTTCTTTGGCAATGATTTCGATCAGATAATTAACCTGATCATATTGGATAATTCCAAAGGAATATTCCCACTTAATTTCGTAATTAATTATTAATTACAAAAATATTTCCTTACAGAAGGTTCCTGTCAGGATTAGCTTCTGTCGTGTAGAGGGTTGACTTCTGCTTTGCAGAAGGTCATTGCTTATCATCAAAACACCTCAACAGGATGAAATTTAAGTAACGATTTCATTTGATAAAAAAGAATTCACTACTTCAACTAACGAACTCTTTTTTAGAAAAGAATTGACATTAAGGTTTTCTCTTTACTTTTATCACTTTCCTTTAACTAGAAGTTACATGAATTTAGGGAGCTTTGTCACACTTGTTATCTTTATTGCTCATTCTTAAGCATTAACCACATTCATTATTTTTATTAACCATTCTTAATCGTACTCCTCATCATGATTGACCAATAACCAATTGTCACTCACATTACATTAGTCACAGATTCACATCAATTGCATTTAATTATGAATAATTTTGAAAGCATAAAGTTTTATAAATTAAACGATGAACTAAATGGTCTAAGAATGAATTAACAATTTAAAAAATTATTAAAAAAGCTTATCATTTTTATCCTCAAATTTATTGATATTCACTTGTTTCCCTCCAAACACTCGGACAAATATTTTGGCCACCAACTCCATCCATTTTCTTTAAAGACATTCTCACTCAGATTCCGACCTCGATGCATCCCTTGTTCCTCCTAGGATTTCAGCAAAACTAGCCAGATTCTCTTCCTCTTGTAACCCTTTATTCCCATATCATCCTCTCGCTCACACACACAAGATAGCAAACATACTCCACGAGCCAGCCTAAATGCGCAAGCCACTCCTCCAAGTCCGAGAGACATTCCTTTGTCAGCTGAAAATGCTCCGCGCGAGACAATAATCCTTGAACCAATGACTCATCGGGTTTTACTCAGACTGCAATCTAACATCCCTTTGCTTATGTTGCTTTCTCTTGCTGCCCCCCACTGGGAACACCTCCAATAGTGGGGCGAGACTTCCCCAAAGCAGGACAAGATTTCCTTGGTCTCCCTCCCCATGCACATGGCGCACTTGCTGTGCAGGTAAGTCTCGCTCGAACCTGTTGTTTCTCGTGGCATTATGATCGTTTTAATAAATTGTGTGCATGATTCGCTTGAGTATAGGCCGATATACAACCAATTAGCTCGAGTACCTGCATGCTTGAAAGGCCATAAAACTATCCATCTTGAGTGTTGGTATATGTTATTAATTGCTATAACTGAAATCGTGAACAAGTGCCTTCTTTCCTTAGCTTTTACCGATTGTCTTTGTGTCCCTTCGGATGGTACTTACAATTAAGTATACATGCGTTTCCGTCACGTGTTTTGCTTCAAGCGTTTAAGTACACAAGCTGTCCGATCTTTTCTGATTTGCTTCAAGCGCAATTTCTTGCAATTTCTGAGTTCCGAAAAACTCACGTGTTCTTTGTTTTTGTGTTCGTGCCATATTTGTGCACCGTAAATTACAAGTTCTACCTCCCCATCATCCTCCTTTTCTTGCTTAGATTCAGTTGTAGAACTATATGCTTCTAAAGCAGGGGTGAACAACTGTGATTGTGCAGTAAACTTATTTATCTCGATGCACTCGTTAAAATGTATTAATCATAAGTTTTACTTGTTAAACTATATAATATAAAACAAGTCTCATTTAACCGTTTAAACTTTTGAGCCAAAGGTTTCTAATTATAAAACTATATACTATAAACCACAACTTAAGATTTTAGATTAAATGGTGAAGTTTTTTACGTTACCTTCCCAATGTCCACCTTACTCTTGGTGACAGGGTAAACATAGCCAGCCGCATTTTCCTTTTATAATCGAGGGTGAACAATGGGTGGTGTTTAGTAAACTTACGATTATCGACACATTCTTTGCGGTACACGCTCACTTCCTCTTTCTGTGCGGTATTGTGACATCCAAACATTCACATGATTGTTTGTTTTGATGATGATTAAGTACATGCCATTCATGCCACGCATTCTAACCTAACACTTAACGCCTATAATACCCAACTAAACTGAGGAAGCTTCGCATCTCTATTACTGTCGTAGGGCGAGGCCAGTTCAGAACAGTTTCAACCTTGGCCGGGTCTATTGCAATACCCTCAGTGGATACGACATGACCCAGAAAGCTAACGCTTCTCATCAAGAACTCGCACTTACTTAGTTTGGCATACAGCTGGTTCTGTCGTAATACCTCCAAGGCTAATAACCTCAGGTGCTCAGCATGCTCTTAGAATATACTAGGATATCATCTATAAACACTACCACAAACTGATCCAAATAAGGTCTGAAGATACGGTTCATCAACTCCATAAAGGCTGCCGGAGCGTTAGATAAACCGAAAGACATTACCAGAAATTCGTAGTGTCCATAACGAGTGCGGAAAGCCGTTTTCATGACATCGGAATCTTATACTCTGAAAAGGGTTACCCACGTAGCTGGGAAAGCAGGAACAAGTGATAAGACCAGGGAGGCTGAGATTGTTGCACTCGAAGATCATATCTCAGAGACTTGACATTGTCATAGTTTCCAAAAATAAGTTTATCTTATCTCTAGAAATTAGGAAGGATGAATATCATGATTTCGGACGAGTTCAGTAGAAGAGGAGAGGTTCTGCTATGGAGAAGTAAGGTTTTGCTATAACCCGTCCTACTTCTATTGTTGGTTCTGTCATTGTTTTAGGTTTGGTTCCTATACCGGGAACACTTACATTTGTTCTCCTCCACCCCAGTCGACTTCTTGATTGCAACTATTCGACTGTCCGTCAGCATCCCTTTGTACACGGTTCCTTGCCTGCCCTTGCCGAGAACTCTGCTCTCACTAAAATCGCCTGTCACTAAAATTGGGGTGGTCTCTAGAAACCGAGGTTCCGGTTCTGGTTTATGAGTTCGTAACGAGCAGGACTCTTTGCCACTATCTCCATGATCCCAACGAAGAGCTCTGGGGTGACATGGGAGACGTCTTCGGATTACTGCCGAAATTACGGGGCTCCTTGGTATCTCTACACTCTGCAGCGTCCATATAGATTTACCTCCGGGACATCAAGTCCACGAACATCCTCCTAATGCCAGGGCTAAGGAAGATTCTGTTCTATATAGTTTAGTCCCACAACCCGGTGATCACATCTCGAAAACATTGATCACGAGCAGGACCAAGAAGTATGTTTGAAGAAATATTAATTACAAAATGAATTCTAAATTATTAATATAACAGTTTCTATATTAAATTCAAAAAATATATATTTTCATTATTTTTATCAAATAGTTATGATATATTTACGTGAAAAGAATTCGTCAACGTAATAATGTCGTAACTATCAAATTATAATTAAAATTGCTAATACTAAACTTCAGTGGCCGCAAAATATTTTAAGAAATATTTCAGTCAAATGAAAAAAAAATTGAGTTTCCCTCTAAAAGAAAGAAATTGGTTTTACAAACACTGAATTATTAATGTTATAAAATATGAGTTTGAGCGTGCCAAATTTTGTAGTAACTAAGGTGATAAAGGAACACACAGCTGTGGCTGGTGGCTCTTCGCAGTCCCCCACACACAAACCGAAATTTAAAAAATAGTGCTCGAGCCCAACGAGGGGGGAGGAAACATAAAAAAATAATTGCCCACAAGTCCCAGTCGCACATGACTGGCACTACCGTATTTTAATATGTACACGAAAGAAGAAACATAAATTTGGAGCGTTTTGGTCGGGTCTCCCATACACACTGGTCGGTGGTGGAGAATGATTGATCTTCTTTGTTGTTGTTGTTTTAACTTATCCTACTCCTACCTTTTCACAAGGAAGCATCCTCGCAAGATGCATAGGAAAGGCCAGCCGAAAGCTCACTATAAGATCTCGCGATCCATTGGTTCGATCCGATCGTCCTGTCGCCGGGAGAAAAAAAGTGTTCTCCTATGATGATTCTCAGTATTCTAGCTAAGCTTCTGTTTCTGCTTTTGCTTCTGCTCCCCATGGGATTTTTGCTACCGATCCACGTACAAGGATCGGTGCCGTCTGCGTCCACCACCTCGGTGCTTCTCAACTGCAAGGATCAATGTGGAGGAATCCACATCCCGTACCCATTTGGCATCGGACGCGGTTGTTTCCTCGATGAATGGTTCGAGATAGAATGCCAAAGCAGTGCTGCTTCTCCTATGTCTACAGTCCCGATCCTAAAGAAAGCTGGACTTGAAGTCCTCAACATCACTTTTGCCGCGCTTGATAAGTATATGAGCATGTTAACCATCAAATACCCTGTAATTTCAGATGCAGGCTGCATGGGGAATGGAACCATGAGCCCTCTTAGCTTGAGAGATAGCCCCTTCACCTTCGCCACAGCTAATCTAATAGCGTTTGGGTGCAACTCTCATGCCTTGCTGATTACTCCAGAGAACGAAGAGCACGGTTGCTGGACCGGAGACTATGTTGACGTCGGCCACAATCGTACTTGCAATTCCAATACGAGTTCATGTCAAGTGATAATAGAATCTGTTTTCCAGGAATTCAAAATGGAATTCACAGGGAGGGGGGAGACGAAGTGCATCTATGCATTCTTCGCTGATCCGGACTGGTTGCAAGAGAAGAGCTTAGAATACATCTCGACACAAAAATTTTCTCGCATGGTGCTCTATTGGGGTATTCCTACAAATTCTTCCCTTGCATCCCAAATGATTCCAGCCCATCCAGCTTCCGTTAAGAGAAAGGATCACAGCTACTTCTGCGAACACAGAAGAACTAATAACCTGGATGTGCAAATGGACTGCGGGTGCAGCCCTGGCTACCGCGGTAATCCTTATTTAAAAAATTGCACAGGTGATCACCGATTTCCCATTTTCGATCCATTTTCAGTTTCCTCTGGACCAAGTAAGAAGATCGAAGTGAGGCAACAGCTTCTTCTCTTTACAGATACAGATGAATGTAGAGAGCATCCTGACAACAAGCCGCCTTGCCCAAACGGCCTTAAGTGTGTGAACAAACCCGGTGGACATCACTGTGTCGATAATTGGAGAATAACTAAGTTCGTGCTGTTAGGTAATGTATTAATGGGCACATCTTCTGCATGTTTTTACACGAATAACCCGTTTTTATTGTTTTTCTACTTGCAACAGGAATTGGCTCTGCAGTCGGGGCATTGCTGGGGCTGTTCTTGATATGGAAACTGCTGAAGTTCATCATCAAGAGGAAGGAGTTAAAGCTCAGGGAGAAGTTCTTCAAACGGAATGGCGGGCTCCTTCTACAACAGCAGCTGAACTCCCCTGATGGGGGTTTGGAGAAAGGTAGAATCTTCACTGTGAATGATCTAGCAGCCGCCACAGACAATTTCAATCAAATCAGAGTGCTTGGTCGCGGCGGCCAAGGAACTGTCTACAAGGGGATGTTGGCTGATGGCCAGATTGTGGCGATCAAGAAATCCATGGTTGTTGATGAGGCAATGCTCGAGCAGTTCATCAACGAAGTGGCCATTCTATCACAGATAAACCACCGGAACATCGTGAAATTGCTGGGATGCTGTTTGGAGACTGAAGTTCCCCTTCTTGTTTACGAGTACGTACCTAATGGGACTCTTTTTGAGTATATTCATGATGCCGAGGAAGAGCTCCCTGTGACATGGGAGACACGTCTCCGCATAGCCATTGAAATCGCAGGGTCTCTGGCATATTTACATTCCGCAGCATCCATACCGATATACCACCGAGATATCAAGTCCAAAAACATCCTTCTGGACGCGAAATACAGAGCAAAAGTTGCAGATTTTGGCACGTCCAAGTCTGTATCCCTTGAGCAGACCCATGTGACCACATTGGTGCAGGGAACTTTGGGGTACTTAGACCCTGAATACTTCCAGACGAGCCAGTTCACCGACAAGAGCGATGTGTACAGCTTTGGGGTGGTGCTGGTCGAGCTCTTAACAGGACAGAAGCCCATCTGCTCATCGAGGGCAGAAGATGGAAGGAACCTGGCAACATACTTCATAATATCCATGGAGGAGAACAAGTTGTTTGATATCCTACACCCTCAGGTAACAGAGCAGGCCACACAAGAAGAGATCTCCAGGGTCGCTAATCTGGCAATGAGGTGCTTGCACCTACATGGCAGGAACCGTCCCACGATGAAAGAAGTAGCTGCAGAATTGGAAGAAATCAGACAAATCAAGTTTCCTTCAGGGATTTTGCAGAATCATATAAACGACTCCATCAAAGACCTTGCCAATGGTTTCAGGCCTAGCACGACGAACCCCCATTCCTGGACACCCGCCTCGCAGGATGAGCAAGAGCGGCAACTGGTAGTGGTTACGACGAGCTGGTGAAGTATGAAGGCCATTCAAATCTGTGACACTTGCCGCTGCCCAGAGCTAGTTTCTGAGTTTCTCATTTCTCTTCCACGTGTCTGCTCTCAAGGAAGTTTGTATCTTCCATTTTCTTGTGTTAAATCTTGATTCTTGGCCTCTTCTCGACTGAAGCATCAACAATGGCAGCATTCCTCACGTCAAGATCTTGTCTCTCTCTTGAAAGAACCACCCCATTTCGATGCATTGATACGCTCAAATCCTCACGAAATAACTAAAGCAGACATGAACTGCAAGCATACCTAGAAACGAAACACCGAGTCTTGCGGCATTGGAAGCACGGGAAAGCAACAGAGATAAAAACTCTCAAATGATTCTTCCCGAGTACAAGGGCCCTTGAACATAAACACGGGGAGATTTCCGGAGGAATTGGTGTCCTGAACATACAAGCGGAAGACAACGATTGACAACTGAACATATTGCTAATGCAAATTAAACAGGATGCTTTCCTCCAAGCAGGACTCCTGGGGAGTAATCTGTGCAAGTTTAAGATGAGAGTTTCAATAGTAACTTTTGGAAGGCAACTGCACTGAGATATCTCCCATCCTTGAGGAATGTTCGTCCGTACCATTGGTTTTAGAGGATAACTACTCCAACAGGTACTTTTTTTCATGTTATTCTTCTCACAGGTCGCCGCCATGCATCTTGGTATCATCATCGCATAGTGAATCCAACCCTGAAGCAGCTAGAACACCGTCTAATGGTAAAAATGTTTCGATACATCAACCAGAACTAATGTTTGATGGACTTGCACTCGAGGCCGACTCACTCATCTAAGCATAACTCTCGCTCACAACAAAGACAAGGGATCAAATGAATAATCTATTGGATCGAGAACGATATCACTCCCAAGTAGTTAGTGGCGAAAGGTCATTGTTGTTGACCGAAGTTTTAACACCAAATTTGGTTGGATCATGTGAGACCACAAAATTCACAGGTCGGACTTTTGGTATCATTAATCCTCCTCCATTTTGATGAATGGATGAACCAATGGACGACATTTCAGGCTTCATTTACAGTATTCAAATCAATCAAAATGGGGGAAGAATGCCATTCCAAAGTAATAGTAATAAGAACGACAGCCATTATCGTACATGGGAAACATTCAAACCGTGTAAGGAGTTTTATATATGGGAATGGACACCGTAATTGACCAGAGGTGGGAAGAACTGGTACCGGTCCGAAAGGTACTTTCTCCTCCTAGCGACCCACCTTTTTTTGTCTGTGGAAATTTAGAGCTCTTGATGTTTGTCCAAACATCCGAATCCTTCGGCGAGAAGCATCCTCGTGTAGTAGATGCAAGGAACATCGAACAGGGTAGAAAAGACTCGGATCAGACAAAACGCCATCGATCTGAGCATTGTTCGCTCCAGTGGCTTCTAGGGACTGGAAAATGGATGTCAAAGGTACGTTCTACTGCGGTAAGTCGCCGGGCAGGAGGGCTCGCCCCGAAGATGAAAGAAGTCCACAGCCCAGATTGGTGGAAGTAAGAGGACAGTAGATTCTCTTCGCGTATCCAGACGCCAGGGTAATCGCATCATCGAAGCAGCAGCCATCATACAACACATGATTGTTTTTTTTTTTTTGAACTTTCACAGACAATACGACTCTTTGTTTCATCGCTACTGGTTAAAAATACCTACTAAACAGAACAACAAAGAAAATATAATTACAAATTTATGAGATCATTTTAAGGATATAATTTTATTTTTTATTTTTTATTTATTAACGTTGGTGTAGTCATCTTAATTAAAGAACGAGGGATCTTATTGTTATATTGAGTTGTACCCATTGCTCGCATATACAAGGAAAGGCGACCGCCCCTCGCAATAAGGCCTCACCTTCCTGCCATTCCAATCGTGTTTTCAACGAAAGAAAATATGATGATTCTTCGTGTCCTTGCTGACCTTCTACTTCTGCTATCCTTGGGATTGTCTCTAGTGATCGGCATAGAGGGTTCGGTGCTGGCGGCTTCCTCCTCTCTGCCAAATCCTAACTGCACGACGATATGCGGAATAATCGACATTCCATGCCCGTTTGGCATAGGACCGGGATGCCTCCTCGAGGAGTGGTTCGAGGTAGAATGCCAAAGCAGTGCTTCTTCCCCCATGATATCGGTTCCGGTCTTAAAGAAGGCCAAACTGGAAGTAATCAACATCTCCATTCTCCATCGTGGAGGTATGTCCTTCTTAAATGTCCGCTATCATGTTATTTCAGACCCCAGCTGCACGGGCAACTAGACCGGGAGCCCCGTGAGCTTGAGAGGTAGCCCCTTCTCCTACACAGACACCATCTTAATCACGGTCGGTTGCAATGCTCATGCCTTACTGACTACTAGCTAGAACCAAGAGTACGGTTGCAGAACCAAAGACTTCAACAACACCAGCCGAAATGGTTCTTGCCTTAATGGTACCAGCTCCTGCTTCACTGGCATCCCATCCATTTCCGAGGAATTCAAGGTGGAACTCATCGGAGGGGCGGAAGGGAAATGTACCTATGCCCTGTTGACTAATGGGGGGTGGTCGCCATTGCGAAACTTACAATCCATCTCGGCCCAGAAATTTTCTTCCCTGACGCTTAGTTGGTGGATCCCTTCAAATACACCCCTTGCATCTCGGATGAATGCGTACAATCTAACTTACACCCGAAATGATGCGCATAACTACTACTGCGAAGGTGATATCTGTTAGGAATATGATCCGAAGTTGAAATCTTGGAGAATCTGACGTAAGATTTCGTGTTATATTATGGGATATCGGAAAGATATTGTCCTAGATTTTATTGTCTATTATAAATAGACGGATTATCCAAAGCTTCGAGGAGGAGAGTCAGATATGTGAGATCCACGGGTTAGTGCAATGTAGACTCTGTAACTAGGGTAAGGGAGGCGACGGGTTGTCGTGCTCCGTGGTCTTCGGTGAGTCGTTTACTTGTAACGGGTGATACACGGTAAGCGGTGAGAATGTTCGGAGAATCGCGTAGAGGGCTTTCTACGGGGACTCTGGGTGAAACTTTTTTGAGGCTTGTAATCGTGTAACTCGTTGGTTATAGTAGAATCGCAGGGAGGACCTCCCCGTGGACGTAGGCCGTTTTGGGCCGAACCACGTAAATCTGTGCGTCGAACATCGTTTCCAGTTATGCTTTCTGCCTTCGTCCTCAGTGCCGGCGGTTCCCGTCTCAAACAATATCTTTAAGCTGCATGTGTAATTACGGCTTCCGTGGCAATCCTTATTTAGAAACTTGTGAAGGTAAATCTCCGATATCCCATCTTTTTCCCTCTTCGGATTCCCCTGGTGCTGACTTTTGATGGCCAGAGAAATGGAAACTTTCAGCTGGAGTGGTCTTAAGGGAGTTAACCATTTCTCATCTTCTCAGATATTGATGAATGTAAAGAGCAGGATGAAGACTATCACTTATGCGACCGTCTCAAGTGTGTGAATACCAAAGGTGGATATGATTGCATCGATAGTTTGGAGGAAAGCTAAGTTCATGCTGATAGGTATTGCACTTGTTGAGTCGATTCTCTTCCCTGGGCATAAACCATGCCGACATCATCTGTTCCTGGCTGTGCCTGAATCTAGTTACCCACTGTTACAGGAATTGGATCGGCGGTAGGAGCTTTGCTGTTTATGTTCATGATATGGAGATTGCTTAAGTTCATCAAGAAGAGGAAGGAAATAAAGCTCAGGAAGAAGTTCTTCAAGAGGAGTGAAGGTCTCCTGCTACAACAGCACCTGAACTCCCCCGAAGGGGGATTGGAGAAAGGGAGAATCTTCACTGCGATGGTTCTGGCTGTTGCCACCTACAACTTCAACAAAAGCAGAGTTCTTGGCCATGGTGGCCAAGGCGCCGTCTACAAAGGGATGCTGATCGACGGACGGATCGTGGCGATCAAGAAATCCAGAGCAGTAGACGAGAGAATGCTGGAGCAGTTGATCAATGAGGTTCTTATTCTATCTCATCTAAACCATAGGAACATCGTGAAACTTCTTGGATGCTGTTTGGAAACCGAAGTGCCTCTTCTCGTTTACGAGTTTATACCTAATGGGACTCTTTTCGAGTACCTTCATGATGCCTACGAAGAGTCTCCGTGACCTGGTAGACGCGTCTCCGCATTGCCGCAGAAATGTCAGGGGCCTTATCATATTTACATTCAGCAGCGTCTATACCGATCTACCACAGGGACATCAAGTCCACTAATATCCTCCTGGACAATAAATATCGTGCAAAAGTGGCTGATTTTGGCACAACCAAATCCGTCTCCCTTGAGCAGACCCATGTGACCACATTGGTGCCGGCACTTTCGGATACTTAGACCCCGAATACTTCCAGACGAGCCAGTTCACCGACAAGAGCGACGTATACAGCTTTGGGGTGGTGCTAGTCGGGCTCTTGACTGGACAGAAGCCCATCTCCTCATCCAGGACAGATGAGGGAAGAAGCCTTGCGACATACTTCTTAATATCCATGGAGGAGAACCAGTTGCCCGATATCCTTCACCCTTAGGTCATAGAGCAGGCCACACGAGAAGAAATAAACAGGGCTGCTGATCTATCCAAGAGGTACTTACACTTGCACGGCAGGAACCGCCTCACAATGAAAGAAGTCGCGGCCGAACTGGAAGAAGTCAGAAACTTGATGTTCCCTTCAGGGATTCTGCATAATCAAAAAATTGATGCTGCAGTCAAAGAGCACGCGCCTGGTTTTGGACATAGCAAGACGGAAGGTGATAATGGAGCATTTGCGTTGTAGGATGATCAGCCGTTATTAGTTACAACGAGCTAGTGATGATTTTCGATGCTTCCATTTTCCTGTCGCTTTCATGTGTACCGTCAAGTAAGTCTGTGCGTCCCATTTTCTTCTTAATCCTCTCTTGTCTAAAGGTTGGGGCCTCTGAATTGGTCTTCTTGATTTTGTACATCAATATCCTCCGGTTCTTCCGGTTGGGCTTGTGGAGTTGACATGTAACATGTGGAGGAGAAGTCTTGGGCTGCCAAGGATTGTTCGAAGGGTGTTCGTCGGCAAAATTCAAAAATAGCGTAACTTTTTGCATTTGGGCTTGGAATCGCTATTATAATACGTTTGCATCCCATTTTGGCCTTTTATTTATTTTTAGTATTTTATAATTCATTTCTTTATTAGTTTTCTATTTCGTTTAGGGTTCAGGATCTTTATATACGCCTCCAAGGCATTGTTTAAGAATAATTCAGACTTTTTATTAGAGAATAAACCCAGTTTACTTTCGTTAGAAGTACGTTTGTCTTCTACGCGTGTCTCGTGTTAGGTGGCACCAGAGCGAAGGTTTTACCCTCGACTTAACGATGATTTATCAAACCGGTGCGAATATTAATCTCACTCACGTGCCCAGAAAAATCAGAAATTTATCCACAGCGGTGCAGGCGCAATGCGTGGAGCGATTGGAGGCGGAGCGCGCTGCCATGGGAGACGGAGGTGGTGGAGATGATGCCGAGAGAATTGCTCAAGGTCGTCAACACAACCAATAGGATAGCAAGTCTAACGAGGATTACTCGTCAGATGAGGAGGTCAACCAGATTTATGGTGGAGAATCCCTAACCCTAGAGGATATCGACAAAATCGGCAGGACGAATTTCGTTTGAAGGTGGTTATTCCCCCTTTTAACGGGAATTTGGGCATCGAGGAGTTCCTAGTTTGGGTGTGGCTGAAGTAGAGAGGTTTTTCGACTTCTCGGAGATTTCTGAGGATAAACAGGTGACATTGGTCATCTACCGATTGGAGGGCGGAGCGTCATCGTGGTGGGAGCAGGTTCAGGCTCAACGACGGCGTTTGGGAAAACAACCAGTTCAAATTTGGTCAAAGATGAAGAAGATGCTGGTGGCCAGGTTTTTCCCTCCAGATTATGACCAATTCTTATTCCATCAATACCAGATGCTGATACAGGGGCAAAAATCTGTAGACAATTATACTGCATATTTCTTGAAGTTGTTGTCATGCAATAACTTGATGGAGACCGAAAGAAAACAGGTGGCGAGATAACTTCACGGGTTGCGGCCGACAATCCGTGATAAAATTGGTTGTCAAGACATCTTAACCCTCGGTGTCGCGCAGACTATGGCACTTCGTGCAAAATTAATGGAGGCTAGAAGTTACTACGGGAGGGAAAATACTCATAGGGCTGTGACTGAATCAGACTAAGCCATCAACCACGCCTGGGATATATGTCTGATAATGGGAAGAGAGGTATGATAGAAAAGGGGAAGGAGAAGGAAGTGGTGAACAAACAATCATATAATCATTATGCGAAACCGACTGGAGATAAGCGTTATAGATGCAGAGAACTGGGGCATAAATCAAATACTTGCCCCAAGCGTCGACAAGTGAATATGACTAATTATGAAGAAGGTGAGAATGAGGAGGAAGAAGAAGAAGGAGTTTGTGAGCCCGGTGGGGGTGACAATGATGTGCAGTAGACTTTTGTCGTCCAAAATGTCTTGTTGGCTCCCCGACAAGACGATTCCCAGCTTAATGCCTTGTTTTGTACCAGGTGCACTATTTCTAATCGTATTTTTGAGGTGATAATTGATAATGGCAGTTGCGAAAATATTATACCTCGAAGCCTGGTTAACACGTTGAAATTATCTGTGGAAAAACGTCCTGAGCCTTACAACATTATTTGGATTACGAATTGTGTGGGAATTAAGGTGAAGGAAAGGTGTCGTGTGTCGCTATCGATAGGAAAATATTATAAGGATGAGGTTATGTGCTATGTGGTGGACATGGACGCTTGTCAATTATTGTTTGGCAGGCCGTGGCAGTTTGATCTTGGTACTACACATGATGGACGGAAGAATGTTTACCAGTTCACGAAAGATGGGAGGAAGATTATGTTACTACCTTTGGGGTTTAAACACAAAACTTACCCTCAGAGGATGAGAAATCTCTTGACAATTACTCGGTCTGAGTCGGAGTCGATGGGCATAGCTCGCACATTCAATGTGGCGGACTTGTCGCTCTATTTTCCTCCGGAGCCTTCTTGTTATCCGGATCACTCGGGGTCGAGTATATTTCAAGTGGAGAAGACTGATGTGGAACATGTGGAGGACGAGTTTTGGGCTTCAAATGATTGTTCGAAGGGTGTTCGTCGACAAAAGTCAAAATGAGCGTAACTATTGGCATTTGGGCTTGAAATCGCTATTATAATACGTTTGCAGCTCATTTAGCCTTTTATTTACTTTTAGTATTTTATAATTCATTTCTTTATTAGTTTTCTATTTCGTTTTGGGTTCATGATGTTTATATACGCCACCAAACTTGTTTAAGAATAATTCAGACTTTTTCTTCGAGAATAAACCCAGTTTTCTTTCGTTAGAAGTACATTTGTCTTCTACGCGTGTCTCGTGTTAGGTGGTAACAGAGCGAAGGTTTTACCCTCGACTTAAAGATGATTTACCAAACCGGTGCGAATATTAATCTCACTCACGTGCCCAGAAAAATCAGAAATTTATCCACAGCGGTGCAGGCACAACGCGTGGAGCGATTGGAGGTGGAGCGCGCTGCCATGGGAGACGGAGGTGGTAGAGATGATGCCGAGACAATTGCTCAAGGTCGTCAACACAACCAATGGGATAGCAAGTCTAACGAGGATTACTCGTCAGATGAGGAGGTCAACCAGATTTATGGTGGAGAATCCCTAACCCTAGAGGATATCGACAAAATCGGCAAGACGAATTTCGTTTGAAGGTGGTTATTCCCCCTTTAACGGGAATTTGGGCATCGAGGAGTTCCTAGTTTGGGTGTGGCTGAAGTAGAGAGGTTTTTCGACTTCTCGAAGATTTCTGAGGATAAACAGGTGACATTGGTCATCTACCGATTTGAGGGCGGAGCGTCATCGTGATGGGAGCAGGTTCAGGCTCAACGACGACGTTTGGGGAAACAACCAGTTCAAATTTGGTCAAATATGAAGAAGATGCTGGTGGCCAGGTTTTTCCCTCCAGATTATGACCAATTCTTATTCCATCAATACCAGATGCTGATACAGGGGCAAAAATCTGTAGACAATTATACTGCATATTTCTTGAAGTTGTTGTCATGCAATAACTTGATGTAGACCGAAGGAAAACAGGTGGCGAGATAACTTCACGGGTTGCGGCCGACAATCCGTGATAAAATTGGTTGTCAAGACATCTTAACCCTCGGTGACGCGCAGACTATGGCACTTCGTGCAAAATTAATGGAGGCTAGAAGTTACTACGGGAGGGAAAATATTCGTAGGGCTGTGACTGAATCAGACTAAGCCATCAACCACGCCTGGGATATATGTATGATACTGGGAAGAGAGGTATGATAGAAAAGGGGAAGGAGAAGGAGGTGGTGAACAAACAATCATATAATCATTATGCGAAATCGACTGGAGATAAGCGTTATAGATGCAGAGAACTGGGGCATAAATCAAATACTTGCCCCAAGCGTCAACAAGTGAATATGACTGATTATGAAGAAGGTGAGAATGAGGAGGAAGAAGAAGAAGGAGTTTGTGAGCCCGGTGGGGGTGACAATGATGTGCAGTAGACTTTTGTCGTCCAAAATGTCTTGTTGGCTCCCCGACAAGACGATTCCCAGCTTAATGCCTTGTTTTGTACCAGGTGCACTATTTCTAATCGTATTTTTGAGGTGATAATTGATAATGGCAGTTGCGAAAATATTATACCTCGAAGCCTGGTTAACACGTTGAAATTATCTGTGGAAAAACGTCCTGAGCCTTACAACATTATTTGGATTACGAATTGTGTGGGAATTAAGGTGAAGGAAAGGTGTCGTGCGCCGCTATTGATAGGAAAATATTATAAGGATGAGGTGATGTGCTATGTGGTGGACATTGACGCTTATCAATTATTGTTTGGCAGGCCGTGGCAGTTTGATCTTGGTACTACGCATGATGAACGGAAGAATGTTTACCAGTTCACGAAAGATGGGAGGAAGATTATGTTGCTACCTTTGGGGTTTAAACACAAAACTTACCCTCAGAGGATGAGAAATCTCTTGACAATTACTCGGTCCGAGTCGGAGTCGATGGGCATATCTCGCACATTCAATGTGACGGACTTGCCGCGCTATTTTCCTCCGGAGCCTTCTTGTTATCCGGATCACTCGGGGTCGAGTTCGTTTCAAGTGGGGAAGACTGATGTAGAACATGTGGAGGACTAGTTTTGGGCTTCAAATGATTGTTCGAAGGGTGTTCGTCGGCAAAAGTCAAAATGAGCGTAACTATTGGCATTTGGGATTGGAATCGCTATTATAATACGTTTGCAGCTCATTTAGCCTTTTATTTATTTTTAGTATTTTATAATTCATTTCTTTATTAGTTTTCTATTTCGTTTTGGGTTCATGATTTTTATATACACCTCCAAACATTGTTTAAGAATAATTCAGACTTTTTCTTCGAGAATAAACCCAGTTTTCTTTCGTTAGAAGTACGTTTGTCTTCTACGCGTTTATCGTCCCGTATTAAGAACACTTCCCTGAGAACTTCCCTTTTATCTTCTTCCTCGATTCCTCATACATGTATCCATCGCTTCCTCGGCAATGGAATTTGCTTCTCATGTAATAACAATGGTTACTCATTGAGGCCTACCTTATTCATTACAACGATCAACATGCCCGAGTGGTACTAAGAGTTGCCTTTCAGAGCACATGGAATGAGCTCGAATCCCTCTTGCAGGAACTATTACTGAAAATTAAAAAAAAAACAGGAACCTTAAATCGAAAGAAAAAACATTTAAAAGTTGTTTCATGACAGCATCGGAGTTATCCTAAGCACATAAAGAATTCAAACCTGAAGCATGGGTACAAACTTTACATAAGCCCGAGTGCATTATTGACCGAGCAAATTCTGTAGTAAAAAAAAAGTGTGGAATGGGGGCAACATAAAGGATCACCAGCTCATTGTGTCCGATAGTGTCACCGTGTCGAAATGCTTTGTTTCTCACTTCTCCCAACTTCGTAGCTACTCCTTTCATTGATGGACGGTTCCGGTTCTGGCCATTCAGGTACAAGCATCATTTGGCAACAGTTGCAACTGTCGTCCATGCTCCCGGACTTCAAGGTCCGACAATCGGTTATCCTCCATTGACTCTATGAAGCATGTCACAAGCCTTCTACCCTCATGTTCCTCAGTCAAAGATACAGGTTTTTGTCCCGTTAAGAGCTCCACAAGCACAAGTCCAAAACTGTACGCGTCAGTTTTATCGGTAAATTTGCTCGACTGGAAGTATTCCGGGTCCAAGTAGCCTAATGGTCCCTGCGCCAGAGTGGTAACATGGGTTTGATCAAGGGAAACAGACTTTGAGGTGCCAAAATCTGCTATCTCCGCTCAATATTTCTCGTCCAAACGGACATTGCTGGGCTTGATGTCTCGATGAAAAATCGGCAGGAATGCTCCGAATGTAAAAATTGCTAATGTCCCCGTGACCTCAGTTGCAATACGGAGAGTATCTCCCAAGTAAATGGAAATTCCTCATAAGTGTCCCATTTGGTATGAACTCGTAGACCAGGAGAGGAACATCCTTTTTGAGACGGCACCCCAGCAAATTGACCAATGTTTTCGTGATTTATTAGATAAATGATGTCACTGCACAGTTCATATATTTAAGTACGTTTCGTACATGTAGGCCTAAGTCTCGTACATGTAGCTCGGGATTTGTCCATGTCAGTTATTTGTTCATACATGTTATTAAATTATTCATATATGTAACACTTATATTTGTATATGTCATTGAATTGTTCATACACGTAACCCTTGTTTTCATGCATATTATTTAATTGTTCATACATGTCGACATCAAATCCGTACATTTCTAAACGCTCAGCGTTTAGCTCACTTTAAGCAGATGTTTTATTTAATGTATTCACAGGGAAGCGGAGCGGTTATTTCGACGATTTTGGTCTGCGTTCTTGAGACGTGACCTTTTTTAGTACAAATACATGCACAAACCCGCATTCCGAACCCCCGGTTGTTAGTTCACTTTTAGCATATGTTTTAATTAGTGGTTCCATGGGGCAGCGGAATAGTGCGGAAGCAGAAGAATTACTCTGACAGTTTTGAAAGTTATTCCAAAGGTGAAACCTTTGTTATTTCATTATTTATTATCATCAAACTCTTCACATGTCACAATCTAGGAGTTGGATCGTCTAACAGTTTCTCAATATGGACCATAGGTTGAAAGTAATGACTTAGAATTAAATCAAGTCTTGAATTAACATCGTTTTAGAAATAAATTATTCGAAAACTTTCACAAGACTTGAGGGACAATATTTGTTATTCAATATGAGTTGGATCCATTTGTTATGTGAAAGCGCCACAACAGTTTGAAAGCACATACTTCACTGTCAATTAAACAACCTATGTCATAAGGATTTTATTTCCTATATATGTTATCTACACTGACAACTCATAACCTCATTGTATTTAGGCAAAATATCAATTACGGTCACAACTTTGAGCCAACTTTCTGTTGTATCATTAATTTAGTCGCTTATAATTTTATCACCAATTTTGGTTTCTATTTTGATTTTAGCTAATCTTGAATTTTTTTCGTGCGAAAGCCAAACAGGCGTAATACATAGTTTGACTAAAAATGAAAAAAAAAATTATTGAAACCTCTTAAATTTTACTTTATTTTAAAATTTTGATGGTCAGATCATGTGAGTTGGAAGCCGATGCTGTAAAAAATACACAAAATTGATAAAGGTCGAATGATTGTTTTATTGGGAGGCCACTGCTACGGGTAAAGTGGATTATGAGGTGAAAGAATGAGGGGTTGGAACTCCACTATTATAAGACACGGGTCAGACTATATTAAGGCCTTGATTGACTTTCGCTAGAAGAAATTCAAGGTTCGCCAAAATCAATATGAAAGCAAAAGTTGGTGACAAAATTGTATAACAAACTAAAATAATGAAAAAAATGAAAAGTTGGCTTAAAGTTGAACTCATAAATGCATATTTTGCCTTGTATTTATGGCTAAAGGATCGAATGGTAAAAGAGTACCTGTAGACATTGAAATTTTATTGATGTCAAAATAATGTCATTCGGCCCAAACCATATAATATGGCTGAATATGATTGATTGTCTTTATATTATAAGGCATCACGATGTGAAATATTTTGCACTTATATCTTAGTGTAAATATAATACACGGGCCTGATATTATAAAAAAGTTCAAGCCCAACCCATTTATTATTGGATTTTAAAATTGTGGTTCAGCCCATATGCGAGCCCAATAAGCCTAACCCAATTATAAAATGAACTGGGCCTAGTCCATATATCGGCCCATTCAAACTTCGGCCCAATCCAAATGTCGGCCCAATAATCTTAAGGCCACATGCATTTGTCCCACATCGGAAAGAAACATTACCTAAGGACTTCTCAATTCCTATATAAAGGGAGTCCCTCCCCCTTATTTTGGACACAAAAAATTTTTCTATTCTCTCTTATTCTCTTAGGCCCCATTGGGTTATAAAGATATTCTAGTTATTTTTGAAGACCCCTCTGCGGGTAGTGCGGCGAAGGCTCCTCGGCGGCTGGTGCGGCGGCGAAGGCCCTCTAACAGGTTCTCCGAAGGCCCCTCTAGCGGGGTTCTCCGATTCTAGCGGGTTCTCCGAATGCCCCTCTTGCGGGTATATCTCCGAAGGCCCCTCTTGCGGGTTTATCTCCGAAGGGCCCTCTAGCGGATTTATCTCCGAAGACCCCTCTAGCGGGTTTTTCTCCGAAGGCCCCTCTACGGATACATCTCCGAAGGCCCCTCTACGGATACATCTCCGAAGGCCTCATAGCGGGTTTATCTCCGAAGGCTCCTCTACGGGTTTATCTCTGAAGGTCCCATAGCAGGACGACGGGATTCTCGTGGTGGTATATTATCCTTGGAGTTAGATTTTCCCAGCCGTCATATTCTACACACAACAATATTTTTCCCGACGGCGGCTATATTCATCTGTCGACAACATCTCTCCCTCAAGTTCTGTTGGATAAAATCCACAGGCCACGATAACTTTAAGAGTGAGGAGCTCCTTCGATAGCAAAGTTTTCGAGTACCTTTTCCTCACTTGATCGACGACGGAGTACTCTAGATCAAGCTTCTACACCAGCCCTGGTGTTCCTCGCCCATCCTCAGAAGATTCTCCAAATCCAGCTTATACAGCCTTGGAGATCTTCGCCATTTCTGAAGACTCGTCGAATTAAGCTCTGCAGCTCCAGCGTCTTCATCAACCTAAAGCTCCAGCAGATATTTGTTAGAGCCTTAGCCCATCTATATTTTGGATATCTTACGAGTATAGAATCAGAGGACTCACGTGCTTTGTCCGTGACTAGAGATTGAACCTGCTATTTCTCAATACGATAATTTGTACGTTGCTTCCGGTCTATATACGGACCATGAGATTTTTTACGTCAACAAATTTCTGGCACGCCCAGTGGACCATCTCTATCTCTCATCTCTTTACGTCTAAGCATCCAGATGGCTTCAAAGATGATCATGCTGAATGCTGTGAATAATCAGCTAGTGGGTTTCCCTTCTCACTTGTCTGAAGGCTCTTCATCGCTTGGTTCCAGAAACTTCACCAAGACCAGACCGATTGCTGATATATATAAGGAGACAGAAGAGATTCTAAGATCCATCTCTCCAAAGTCATCTCCATCCTATAAGGAGGTTACTGAAAAAGGCCTTCTCAGCAAGAGTTCCATATCACTGATTCATTTGGGTAGTTTCTGCAATAGCTCATCAAGTGTCTCTCCTCTTGAGGATTCTTCATCAGACTGCACTCCGAAATGGAGCTTTGCTGAATCAAGGGCCAAAACGCGCAAGCAAATGGAGGAGATAGAAGACATTCTTCGATCTATTTCATCCTGCAAGGAGATTGCTGAAAAGACGCCATTGAATAAGAGCAATATGTCGTCAGTTCCTCTGCCAAGTTTCCATGATAGTTTATCAGAGGACTCTTCACCAAATCAGTCTCGAAGCATCAGTAAGGTTGATCTAGCCGAAAAGTTAGATGAAATCATGCCAGTTATGATGGCTGACACCCTATCGTTGGAAGACCAAGTTGCATCTCTTGCCAAAGCAGTTGAGGCAATGACGAAATCAATGAGGGATAGGGATCAACAACTTGAGGATGTCATAACCAGGCTCGAGAATAAAGAGTCTGGAAGAACATCTAATGAGGAAGGTTCTCATATACGCAAGGATAAAGGTAAGAATGTGCTGAATGTGGATGATTCACCGAAGCCTGTATCTGCCCCCGTTGATGCTCCGGTCTCAACTAGAGCAATGAAAGAACTAATACAAGAGGCTCTGAAGGATGAACTTGAGGGAAAGTATGCAACATCTTTGGCGTACAATAAGCCATACAACCAAAGAATCGAAAGTATGAGCATGCCAATGGGTTATCAGCCCCCATACTTCCAACAATTTGATGGGAATGGGAATCCAAGGCAACATGTGGCTCATTTTTTCGAGACTTGTAACAATTCTGGTACAGATGGAGACTTGATGGTTAAACAGTTTGTCCGCTCCTTGAAGGGAAATGCCTTTGACTGGTATATCGACATAAAACCAGGAATTATTGACAGTTGGGAGCAGTTAGAAAGGGAATTCTTGAACCGCTTTTATAGCATGAGACGTGTGGTGAGAATGATAGAACTTACTAACACACGTCAATGGGAAGGCGAGCCCGTCGTTGATTATATACAACGTTGGAGAAACCTCAGTCTAAACTGTAGGGATCGCTTATCTAAGGCGATGTCAATAGATATGTGCATTCAATGAATGCTCTGGAGGATTCGCTATATCCTACAAGGGATCAAACCTCGGTCTTTTGAGGAATTAGCTACAAGAGCACATGATATGGAGTTGAGCTTTGTAGGAGTTGGTGTGAGAGATATTCCGGTACCTAAGCCATCCAAGGGAACGGGAAGACCAATTAATAGAATCGGGGGCAAGCCTGCCTTCATGGATAGCAAGAAACAAGTGATGGCTACCAATGTTGTTCCTGTCAAGGTCCCGAATGCGAAGGAGAAAGGGCAATCGAGCACTTCAACCTATGCTCCAGCAACTCCTCATATAGCAAAGAGGCGACCGACTTTGGAGGAGAGACAAAATAAGCAATATCATTTCCCAGATTTAGATGTTGCGGATATATTTGAATTTCTTTTGTCTGTCAAAATGATTGAACTCCCCCGTCAAAACGCCCACAACAAGCGAGTCGAGCGGGAGATCCAAACTTTTGTAAGTATCACCATGTTCTGGGCCATCCTCTTGAGAAGTGTTTTGTCTTCAAGGAGAAGGTTATGGAACTTCCTGAGATAACAAAATTGACTTATGGTCGATGGTTTCTTCGAATCTGGTGGACGTAGCAAGTTTGGACGTATCCAATATTATCTTCGGGTCGTTTAGCTCTGATGAAATGGCTGCTTTCTTGTGTTCGAAAGTGAAACCAGATGATAGACAAGACATTAAGATGTCAAGCTGTGCAATTGGCTATGAGGCGGTTCATGATGACTTTGGTGACGTATAGAAGGAACCGAAGAAAGACTTTGAAGCCTCAAGAGAAGAAACCCCCTGTTCGAACAAAAGTGTTTAAAGGAGGATATAAGAAAGCAAACTTCACGGAGGTTGTAGAAGTTGAAGGTAACCTTGAAAAGGCCATCTCCATTCACGGTGTGGGATTTCTTCCCCGAGAGGTTTCAAAGGCTTGCGACTTTGTCCAGAAGTTGTCACCATGTTAACACGAATAAAGAGTAGTCCAATTCAAAGGTTTGCATCCTGAAAGTTCTACAACGATGTCAGTCGAAAAGGTCAAGGAAAATTGTTCGATTATCACGTTTTCTGATGAAGATCTTCTTGTGGGCCATAAGTCCCACAATCGACCATTATTTGTGTCTGGATATACATATGGCACAAAGGTTAATCGGATCCTGATTGACCCAGGTTCAGCAGTTAATATCATTTCATCAAAAGCCTTGAAGGATATTGGCTTGGGAGTGGATGATCTCTCAAGTAGTCGATTGATAATTCAGGGATTTAACCAGGGTGGAGAACAAGCCATTGGAAAAATTTGCCTTTCTCTCACGATAGGTGACATGGAATCTTGCACGACATTCTATGTGATTGATTCAAGGACGACCTATAATATGTTGCTAGGTCGACCATGGATGCACGAATACGGAGTCGTTGCATCAACACTTCATCAATGCTTTAAGTTTATTAAAGATGGAGCGTCGTGTACAGTATGGGCGGATGCTAAGCCCTTCACAGAGGAGGAGTCATACTTTGCTGATGCAAAGTTTTACTTTAATAAGGGTACTGATTCCGAAGAAAAAGTCTTGAAGCTTATTCCGGTTGTAAAGGATATCACGAAGAAGTCGGATGTAGAAATTTCACCTATTCAAAAAGAGGTACCTTCAGTTAATTCGATAGTTAAAAATGAAACGATAGATTATAAGTCTAAATAGAAAGTGCCAATACTGCGCTATGTCCCAAGAGCCTTCCGAAAAGCCGGGGAACCACCTTTCGTGAGTAACCACGCTCAAGAAATAATGGTGCCAAAGGAACTCAACTGGCCAGTGACGAAAATGACGACAATTGCTCAAACGAGTATGCCTTTAAAAGGTTTTATCCGGCCTAAGAAGGGGGCAATCATCTATCCAGATTCATTGCCTGACAGGAACACCAACGGATTTGATCCAAATGCATTCAGGATAATCTCTACGACCGGCTACACAGAAGACTTGAAGGCGCTTGGGGCTGCTTCAAAAGAGGCCAATCTAGGAGGTGATACTCGAAAGTCAAAACTTGGTCTTGGGTATGATACTCCTAAGCCCGCCAAAGCGGTGAAGAAGGCTTCAACTCAATACATTGAGGCTGATGATAAAACTACAACTGAATCAACGAGAACTTCGGTATTTGATTGTCTTGGAGCCCCGTCTGAGCGAAGGTCGGTATTTGATAGACTTGGCACTCAGAAAGAAGAAATTAAGGTTCGAAGATCGGCGCGATCAAGATTGAGTCAAGCTCCAAGAAGTCGAATGGTGTGGAAGAGAGTTGATAAAAAAGACGATACCCCAATTATCATAGAATGAAGCAAAGTTCCCTCTCGAATGAAGCGTCAAATGGTTGTTGGAGTAACTACCAGCGATGTACTGAAAATGTGCACGAAGACATGGGTATCTACCAATAGCAATGAAGAATCGTCTCATGGTGATAGCGAAAATGATGTTGTCGCTTCCCACCACGTCACAATTACTGAGGCTGAGGGAAACACTTCCCCTAAAGAGGATGATGCAGAAGAGGCTCCAGAAGTGTTCGAGGACAAAAAGAAGTCTACTGTTGACGAATTGAAAGAAGTCGATCTTGGGGGGGAAGGGGATCATCGTCCTACATTCCTTAGCGCAAGTTTAACCCCTGAAGAAGAGGAGTTATACATCCAATTATTGAAGGAATACAAAGATGTCTTCGCATGGAGCTATAAAGAAATGCCCGGCCTTGATCCAAAGATAACAGTCCATAAGTTAGCTGTTAAGCATGGAGTTCGACCCATAAAGCAAGAAGCTCAACGACGTTTTCGCCTAGAGCTGATCCCATTGATTGAGGCCGAAGTCAATAAGCTTATTGAAGCTGGATTTATTCGGGAGGTGAAATATCCAACATGGATTGCGAATATTGTACCTGTTAGGAAGAAGAATGGTCAACTCCGAGTTTGCGTTGATTTTTCGATCTCAATAATGCATGTCCCAAAGACGATTTTCCTCTTCCGATTACTGAGATAATGGTAGATGCGACCACTGGCTATAAAGCCCTTAGTTTTATGGATGGATCATCAGGATACAATCAAATCCGAATGGATCCGAAGGATGAAGAAATGACAGCTTTTCGTACACCAAAAGGAATATATTGTTATAAGGTGATGCCTTTTGGGTTGAAGAATGTGGGAGCAACTTATCAGCGGGCCATGCAACGAATCTTTGATGATATTCTCCACAAGAATGTAGAGTGTTACGTGGATGATCTAGTTGTCAAATCCAGACAAAAGCGCGATCATATCAACGACCTTAGAAAAATATTTGACAGATTGCGCAAATATCAATTAAAGATGAATCCATTGAAGTGTGCCTTCGGGGTTACTTCGGGAAAGTTCCTTGGATTTGTTGTTCGACATTAAGGCATCGAAGTCGATCAATCAAAGATAGATGCGATTATGAAGATGCCAGGACCAAGGAATATACATGAGTTGAAAAGCCTTCAAGGAAAACTTGCATACATTCGAAGGTTTATATCAAACTTGGCTAGACAATGCCATCCCTTTCATAGATTGATGAAGAAAGGTAATCCTTTTGAGTGGGACGAAGCATGTGAAAATACATTCAACAGCATAAAGGCATATTTGTCAAAGCCACCAGTCCTTAATGCACCTATTTGCACCTATTCAAGGGAGACCCCTCATACTTTATATAGCAGCACAAGAAACTTCATTGGGTGTTCTATTAGCTCAGGAAAATGATAATGGAAAAGAAAATGCCCTGTATTATTTAAGCAGGACTTTAACCGGAGCGAAATTGAATTACTCTCCAATTGAGAAGACATGTCTTTCTTTAATGTTCGCCATTCAAAAGTTATGACATTATCTGTAGGCACACTCTGTTCGTCTCATATCACGAGCAGATCCTCTCAAATATATAATATCGAGGCCAATTCTGCTTGACCGTCTCGCGAAATGGGCACTTATGCTCCAAGAGTTTGAGATCTTGTCTGTTCCTCAAAAGGCTGTGAAGGGACAAGCTTTGGCTGACTTCTTGGCAGATCATCCTGTACCAGATAATTGGAAAGTATCGGAAGAATTGCCCAATGAGGAAGTAATGTTGGTTGATACCCCTTCTCCATGAAAAATGTTCTTTGATGGGTCAGCTACACAAAGAGGCGCGGGAGCTGGAGTTGTCTTCATCACATCCGTTGGGGATATTATCCCTTATGCATATACCCTCACTCAGTTATGCTTAAATAATATGGCGGAGTATCAGGCTCTCATACTCGGGTTAGAAATGGCCATGGATAACAAAGTGCATAGTTTGAGGGTATATGGAGACTCCAAGCTTGTGATTAACCAACTTCTATCCACATATGAGGTTCGCAAACCAGAGCTTTTGCCTTATCATGACTATGCGGTTAAACTCGTAGGGTGGTTTCCGGATATTACAATAAGTCATATACCCAGAAAGGAAAATGCACAAGCAGATGCCTTGGCAAGTCTTGCTTCTGCACTCACTTCAGTAAATAGGGAGGTCGGCATCAGATTATGTCAAGCATGAGCGGCTCCACCGATCCTCGACAAGGAGGAAGCAAACGAGGTTAATCTCATATCCGTCTATAACATAGAGGATCAAGATTGGAGACAACCACTCATCGACTTCCTCGAACATGGAAAGTTACCTAACGACCCGCGACAAATAGTAAATGTGAGGAGGAGAGCGCCTCGATTCATATATTTTAAGAATACTCTCTATCGACGATCCTTCGAAGGAGTATTCTTCCGATGCCTTGGAGTGGAAGAAGCTACCAAAGCACTAGAGGTTGCGCATTCTGGAGTTTCTGGGGCTCATCAATCTGGTCCTAAGCTTCATTTCCAATTGAAGAGAATGGGTTATTATTGGTCGACAATGGAAAAGGATTGTATGGAATATGCAAAGAAGTGCCAAGCATGTCAATTTCACGCTAACTTCATCCATCAATCACCCGAGCCACTTCATCTAACTATAGCATCTTGGCCGTTTGAAGCCTAGGGGCTAGATGTCGTAGGGCCCATAACACCCAAATCATCAGGGGGTCACTCATATATTCTTGCAGCAACTGACTATTTTTCAAAATGGGCAGAAGCTGCACCTTTTCGGGAAGTGAAGAAGGAAACAATGATCACCTTCATCAAGAATAATATTATTTTTCGTTATGGTGTGCCTCGCCATATAATCACAGATAATGGCCGGAATTTCTCTAATAAGGCCATGGATAAATTTTGCGAGCAATTTGGTTTCAAACAATATAACTCTTCCATGTATTATGCAGCCGCAAACGGGTTGGCAGAGGCGTTCAATAAAACGCTATGCAATCTTCTAAAGAAGGTGGTCGATAAAGCTAGAAAAGATTAGCATGAACGAGTCGGGGAAGCTCTATGGGCGTATCGCACGATGTATAGAACTGCGACTCAAATGACGCCATACTCGTTGGTCTATGGTGTTGAAGCGGTCCTAATACTTGAACGACAAATACCGTCGCTGCGAATAGCTATACAAGAGGGACTTTGTCAAGAGGATAATGCGCGGTTACGCTTACAGGAACTGGAAGCTTTGGATGAGAAACGTCTTGAAGCCCAGCAACGGATTAAATGCTATCAGGCAAGGATGTCGAAGTCTTTTAACAAGAGAGTACGACCTCGCTCCTTTCAAGTAGGTGACCTTGTTTTGGCGGTGCGAAGACCCATAATCGTCACGCCTAAGACCGGAAGCAAATTCACATCAAAGTGGGATGGCCCATACGTCGTCCAAGAAGCCCGGTGCCTACAAGATAGTTGATCAAGATGGAGTACGTGTCGGACCAATCAATGGAAAGTTTCTGAAGCGATACTATGCCTGAAGAGCACCGCTCCATGTTGCATGAGCCTAAACTGCACAAAAAAAAAGAAAAACAAAAAAAAAAGCAAAAAAAAAAATAAAAAAGAAAAAGATCTAAATGTAATACTTCTGGCCCGCATGAGGATAAACTGTGAACGGCTAAACAAAAAGTAATACTTCTGGCCCGCATGAGTATAAACTGTGAACGGCTTGATAAAAAGATAATGTGATACTCCTTTCCACACGACTATAAACTGTTACTAAAATAATCTTCATATAATACTCCTGGCCCGCACGAGTATAAACTATGAACGGCTAAACAAAATGTAATACTCCTGGCCCGCACGAGTATAAACTGTGAACGGCTTAAAAAATATATATATTAAAGTCGTGGTTCTACGAGTATAAGATATGAACGACTTTGAAAAGAAAGGACTTTTTATTCGAAGAAATGATAGTCCTACAAAGAAGGAAAGTCCTATTCTGAGCCTAAACAAGCTAGAAGGGTGAAATCAAGCTTCCCAGGTAAATTGGACAATCTCTTCACGAGTCCTCTTCAGCTGCTCTCGAAGTTCATTGAAGGACAAACGATCTTCATCACGGACTATCAAGGCATTCTTAAAAGTAGACATGGCCCTTTCAATCTTGATAGGTCCTCATATGCCTTCTTAGCATTGGCAACGGTCTACTCTAAAGAATCCTCTAAGGTCGCTTTAGCCCCAATACAGTTAGACAATTGTTTTAACGGCGGCTAGTTATTCTTCTGTTATTGTCCCTTTAACGATGGGCAATAGATCTGAATATTTTGTCGATCCTTCCATATATTCTTCCACCGAGGCATAGATAGGAGCCCATTCCAAATGCTCACTTTCATTGATGAGATCGAGAATATTCTCCAACTCCTCAGTAAGTGTGTGACCCTAACTAAAGGGAGTTTTGAAAATCATCTCCTTGATGTCTTCCCATATATAAGCTCGAGAAGCCGCAGCTGGGTCACTCAAGTCAGGGTCGACAGAAGCGTCATCAACTTCTTTATTCCCTTCGAATTGAGCAATCCTTTCTAGAATTCAAGCCGCCATTGATGATTATCCCGCAACTCCAGAAAATACCCTTCCCAACAAGATTCGCCAAATGTAAGCGCAGGTTTTGGCTCGGCATAGGACATCGTGGATGGAGACAATAAAGACCAGACCTTGAGGCGATAAGAATCATATGGATCTCCTTCGATCAGTGATGGATATCAAGCTTGATGTGCGAAGCACAATGGCCCATTTTGGATGGAAGACATGGTAACTTCAGCGTATCTTCTTCTTGTGGGTTCTCGTCCTTCACAAGACACAGATACCGTTGTCTTCTTAAAATAAACCACGGTTCTAATTAGTGAAATACACATCATGTGTCTTACGGATCCCACTCCAATATTTACGTATTTTAATTCTAATCTTTATGCAATATATATACACATACGAGATACGAATTAAAGTGGAGGCATTTGTAGACATTGAAATTTTATTGATGTCAAAATAATGTCATTCGGCCCAAACCATATATTATGGCTGAATATGATTGATTGTCTTTATATTATAAGACATCACGATGTGAAATATTTGGCACTTATATCTTAGTGCAAATATAATACACGGGCCTGATATTATAAAAAAGTTCAAGCCCAACCCATTTATTATTGGGTTTTAAAATTGTGGTTCAGCCTATATGCTAGCCCAATAAGTCTAACCCAATTATAAAATGAACTAGGCCTCGCCCATATATCGGCCCATTCAAACTTCGGCCCAATCCAAATGTCGGCCCAATAATCTTAAGCCGACATGCATTTGTCCCACATCGGAAAGAAACAATACCTAAGGACTTCTCAATTCCTATATAAAGGGAGTCCCCCCCCTTATTTGGGACACAAAAAAATTTCTCTCTTCTCTCTTATTCTCTTAAGCCCCATTGGGTTATAAAGAGATTCTAGTTATTTTTGAAGACCCCTCTGCGGGTAGTGCGGCGAAGGCTCCTCGGCGGCTGGTGCGGCGGCGAAGGCCCTCTAACAGGTTCTCCGAAGGCCCCTCTAGCGGGTTTATCTCCGAAGGTCCCTCTAGCGGGTTTATCTCCGAATGCCCCTCTACGGGTACATCTCCGAAGGCCCCTCTTGCCGGTTTATCTCCGAAGGCCCCTCTTACGGGTACATCTCCGAAGGCCCCATAGCTGGTTTATCTCCGAAGGCCTCATAGCTAGTTTATCTCCGAAGGCTCCTCTGCGGGTTTATCTCTGAAGGTCCCATAGCAGGACGACGAGATTCTCGTGGTGGTATATTATCCTTGGAGTTACATTTTCCCAGCGGTCATATTCTACACACAACAATATTTTTCCCGACGGCGGCTATATTCCTCTGTCGACAACATTTCTCCCTCAAGGTCTGTTGGATAAAATCCACAGGCCTCGATAACTTCAAGAGTGAGGAGTTCCTTCAATAGCAAAGTTTTCGAGTACCTTTTTCCTCACTTGATCGACGACGGAGTACTCCAGATCAAGTATTCTACAACAGCCCTGGTGTTCTTCGCCCATCCTCAGAAGATTCTCCAGATCCAGCTTATACAGCCTGGGAGATCTTCGCCATTTCTGAAAACTCGTCGGATCAAGCTCTGCAGATCCAGCGTCTTCATCAACATATTTCCCTAAAGCTCCAGCGGATATTTGCCAGAGCCTTAACCCATCTATATTTTGGATATCTTACGAGTACAGAATCGGAGGACTCACGTGTTTTGCTTGTGGTAGAGATTGAACCTGCTATTTCTCAATACGACAATTTATACGTTGCTTCCGATCTATATACGGACCGTGAGATTTTTTACGTCAACAGTACCTGGGTAGACTGTAGAGAAAACATGCTTGGGACATTTATATTTTTTAGTAATGATTTTGAGGTGATGGACCTGTCACCCTCAATAACCCCGTTGTGACATATTTTTTGTAGGCCTTTATGTGAAGTTGGGTTACATTTTGAACGGTGTGAATCTTCGTGTCATCTAAACCGCAGAGCAGGTCTGCAAGGTCACGAAAGAGGCGCATACAATTATACATAGCCGCCCTCACAGAAGATGTTGATCTACAAAAACCATCTATCTATGAAGAAGCACCAAAGAAAACATAAGGTGTAGCGAGACGTAATGCGTGAAGAGATCTGAACCCTGGGAGAAAACCAAACATGGGGTGGTACTAAAACCTGGTGAAATTAGATCAATATCCTACAAAACCTGTGGAAAACATTGCCGTCTAGATTCAGCTCAGATAATAGCATGTCCTGGAATAGTAACGATCAAAATGTTAAGCAAACCACCCTATGTCCCACTTCAAAGACTCTCGAAGTCAATCTGGGGCCGGCAGCTTCTTTCTTTACCATAGGCCCAGCCCCCATGCACTATTAGTTACTCAGCGTCAAGCAGTTCCCGTACGGCGACATGGAACCTGCCGCGAAATTACTAGCTGGACGCTGTAAGTCGAAAACATGGCAATGCCGTCGGTATCAAAGGTAGAGTCAATTTTCATGAAAAGACGAATATATTGAGTGGATTGAGGGAGCTCTGTCACACTTGGTTTTCTTAATCACTTTTATTAATCAATGACTAGTGAATGTCCCTGGTCATGAAGTACTTTAAGCAAAACTAATTCTTTTTATTAATCTTTATTAATCATACTCCTCATCGTGATTGACCAATATTGTCACGTCACATTACTTAGTCACAGATTCACATCTATTGCAGTTAATTAGGAATAATTGTGAAAACATAAAACTTTATAAGTTAAATGCTTAACATTTTAGGAGTAAACATCTAAGCTTATTCTTCTCAATGTGCTCGGTTAACAAGTACTGATCATTGTTAGTTATAGCTGCACAAATATCCACCATACTCTTGGTGAACAATGGGGTGGTGTGTATCAAATTCATGACTATCTACACATTCTTTGCAGTTCCTCTTTTTGTGGGTGTACGTGACATCCAAACATTTACGCGTTTGTTTTTTTTGATGATGCTTAGGTGTGTGTCGTTCACACCTCGGATTCTAACCTTACCCTCAACGTTTGCATCTCCGTAACGTGCGCATCGTCATCCAAAGGGAGACCGCTAGCTAGAAGTGGGGCATTTGAGGCAATCGCGTCACCCAACAAATGAGTAAAATACCAGCAGCATTTGGAACAGAGTATCGACCTTTAAAGACAGTGCGTACATTTAATAGCTTCTTCAAGGCAACAAAGAAGTTATTCCAAGCATGAAAACAAGCCGAAGATTGGGTATGATGGAAATAGAAGTGCGAGTTCGTATTGAGACATCTTGAAGGATCGTCACCAGCTAGTTGTTACCGGGAGTGCCTCCTTGTTGACTGACTGTTCGATTTCCCCAGAATCAGAACCTGTCCCGTCGGCTGAGAAATTATCTTGGTATTCAGTGACCGCACTCATATTGCTTCCCTGGTTCTGCAGCACGATCGAAGGAAATGTGATGCGTCTCACCTCTTCCAACTCGGCGGCTACTTCTTTCATTGATGGACGGTTCCGCCCTGTTAGAAATCGTGTCGGGTTACCCCTTCACCTAAAAGCTAGCAATTAGGTGAAGGGTCCCTACTCTATTTAAGGCATTGGCCCAGGCCTTTTCTATCCGGTGTGGGACTATTTCCCAACACGCCCGATCAGTTTCAAGCACCGTACTGCAAGAAGTGCGACTCTCTTAATACTTTCTTTTCCATCATGCTTCATAACTTCTGGGTCAAGAATCTCCAACAACTGGTTCTCCTCCATTGAATCTATGAAGTATGTTACAAGGCTTCTTCCCTCGCGTTCCCCTGTCAAAGAGACTGGCTTTTGCCCGGTTAATAACTCAACCAGCACAACCCCAAAACTGTACACGTCGCTTTTATCAGTAAATTGGCTCGACTGGAAGTATTCCGGGTCCAAGTACCCGAATGTTCCCTGCACCAGAGTGGTAACATGAGTTTGATCTAGGGAAACGGACTTAGAGGTGCCGAAATCTGCTACCTTCGCTCGATATTTCTCATCCAAAAGGATATTACTGGACTTGATGTCTCGATGAAAAATCGGCATGGATGCTGCCGAGTGTAAATACGCTACGGCCCCGGCAACTTCAGTTGCAATACGAAGACGTATCTCCCAAGTTACAATGAATTCCTCGTTCGGGCCATGGATATATCGGTAAAGTGTCCCATTAGGTATGAACTCGTAAACAAGGAGAGGAACTTTGGTCTCGAGACAACACCCCAGTAAATTGACGATGTTCCTGTGATTTATTAGCGAAAGGATGAAGACTTCGTTGATGAACTGCTCTAGCTTCCCTTCGTCTACCGCCGTCGATCTCTTAATTGCCACTATTCGACCGTCGGTTAGCATACCCTTGTACACGGTTCCTTGTCCTCCACGACCGAGAATTCTACTCTTATTGAAGTTGTCGGTTGCAATCTGTAATTCTGTGGAGGTGAATATTTTGCTCTTCTCGACGCTTCCCTCGGGCGAATTCAGTTGCTGTGCCATCAGGAGGCCCAGCCCATTCACTGTCCAAAAACGGTGAGGAAGTGATATCTCCAGGACCTTTAGGTTGGTCTTCTTCAGGACAGGCAGGGACGAATTCGAGCTCTTTGGGCAATCAATCTCATACCATTCATCTTAGCCAGCTCCTATCCCGAATGGGAAAGGGATGGTGACATCCCCGCAAGTTTCCGCACAGCCGGACTTTGCCACAGGGGCTTCTATAACTGCCTGTCCTGATGCCGGAACGCTTAGAAGTAACCCAGGAAGAAGCATCACAGCACAGATATGGATCGCCATCACAAAGAGAGGGAAATCCTAGCAATAGAGGTCAACTCCCCTCGCTGTAAATATCTACGGCCAAAACTGATGCTCCCAGCCTGCAACACGACTTCTACTTTCCACGAGACAAAAGGCATGCGCACCGAGGATCCGCCATTCAGGTAAAAAGCTCCCAAAATTTCCAACCCGACTGATAGGATCGGGCATAAATGATTGTCAATGTTTTGAAGTCCCAAAAGTCAACATTCGATGAGCGTGATCAGAACGTGTCCATTATAAAAAAAAAAAAAAAATAAACAAAAAACAAAACACACCCAGAAACAGAAGACCGAGTCTTCCCGGCATAAACGGAAGAGACAATCAACAAAACTCTTAGTACGTGAAAGAAAACCATTATGTAATAGGGGGAAAAAGAAAAGAAAACATAGACCCGAAACCCACTCTGTCGTACCCTTGGAGGTTCAAAACTAGCTCTATAATTGTTTTATAAACAAACTGGTCCATCTAGATAGTTTTAAAATTGTTTAACCTTTGCTTTTATATATCTAATATGTCCAGCGCGAATTACAATGTCAAGGTTGAGGACCGTGCTAGATTTATTGAGTGTCGTGGTCTGATTGTTTGTATTTTGAGCGTCGCAGTCTACTACCGTAATATGTGAACGATAATTTTGGGTATTTTTTAAATTAAAACCTTCGTTCACAAATTTCTTTTAAAACTAAACATACGTGCCTTCCTTGGTGCTAACAATCGTTTTCTAAGAAAAAATCTCTTGACCGTTTATGGGTAAAGGGGTCAGTGATGCGTCGACAATATTCCGCACAAACCTGCTTCGCCATGGGGGACTCGTGCCTGTCCCGATACCTCTGCAATGAGAAGTAGTAACCAGAAAAGGCATTACAGCAAGGACAAGGAACACCATCAGTTGGATCCTTAGTAAAAGAATTAACTGCCGTCCGAGCACATCGCCGTCCTTTTGTAATGTGCGTTCGAGAAACAGTGGACGGCTACTTCCCATTGCTAGCGGCATGCCCATTCCTACGACTCTTCACGAGGAAAACACATCCTCTAGTTTCCACTAAGATAAAAGCACGTCCTGGAGTAGGATCAATCCAAATGCTCTAACAACCCAATGTCACATATAAAAAAGAACTCTCGGTTCTAGAAGTCAATCTGTAGTGAACTTCTTCTTTCTTTATTCATAGGCCCTTCCCACGCATTATTAATACTTAGCGGAACACGGTCCCCAGTTTCTCGCGGCGTTGAATGCCATGGAACCTGCCGCGAAACTTACAAAGTCAACATTCTGAGGCAAAAGGATTGAGAAGTTCCCCAATTGATAGGGTCTACAGAAAGCATTCATTTCTGAAGTTAGTTGAATTACAAACATGTTAAACTGACAGTGAGGAAAACATCCAATATGCGATCAAACAACAAGATTTGGGAAAAGAAAACCTTTCAAACGATTTGGCCACGGTTGATCGCGGCATGGACTACACGAAGCTTACAGGGAAAAGAACTCTTATATCATCCAATATCATGAAACATTGCGAGAGCTTCATGGTAACTGAGTACACGGCAACATTTGTTGTAAATCTTCATCGGAGAAATCACTTAAAACAACCAAGGACTCCCCCATTTCCTTTCATAGTAGGAAATCGGGCTTCCTTTCAAGCTCACTGGGACAGCAGTTCCATTCCCTGTGCAGCTAGCATTAGAAATTATGGGGTAATCGACTTTGATATAACCAGGCCATGACAAATCGTCGGAAAATGAGATACGCAGAACCTGAGCCATTTTGGGTAAAAAATACTAATTTTTTTGATTTTTTTCAAATAAACTTATTGCTTTAAATAACCAAACTCGAACATTATTTAACAAATTTTAAAAAATTATACTTGAAAATTTTTGAACTTTCTAAGAGAAGACACGTGTCCCAATCACGTCGCGAGTAGTAGTGCTCGCGTGGGCATTCGGCATCATCGTATTTTCCCTCCCATTCGCCGGCAATTCAAGAACAAAACGGCAACCATTTTTTCACCCCTCTCCCGATTCAATTCTTCGAGTGGAGAGCGGCCTGACCTACACCTCGCAACCGCCCCCGGCCAACTATTTTTTCTACGTTGGGACCGATCAGGGGCGAGTCGATGTCATGCGAGCTTCTCTCCCGTGTGCTGCGTTTCTTCTGCCAGAGGATTCTCAGGTTGCTCTTCCGGTCCTTTCCGTCTGTCATGGGCTGCTTCTTCGTCTGCCTACGCTTCAAGGATGACCACGGCCGTGATAAGGAATCCGTGGGTGTACAGATCCTTCTTTTTGTTTCCTGGAAGTAACCCGGTCGTTTTGTATCAAGATTGCCTGGGATTAGGCTCGACGTGGTGGCGACGAGGGATTCTGTTTCTTTCAGATGATATTGATAGCGATGTTCCGTTCTGCAAAAACTTTTTCTTGATGACGTTCTGTTACGGGACTGTGGGCAGGATGCAGCTGTTTACCGGAATTGCCTGTCATCTTTCCTTGCAGTTGAAGGTTAGTATGCCATCGGCAGGCTTAAGTCTGACAAATCCGAACCAGTGATGCAATATTTCCAAGATTATTAGTTCAATACGATGGCCACTGTTGTTTTTGTGCTTTTCTTTGTTAATGTTCACATTTATTGACGAGGGAACTGCATTTTCTTTGCTAGAAAGTGAAGATAGGACGGCCAATCCTGAATGTAATTGGGGTTCCGGATCTCCTCGTTTCCGCAAAGAGATTCAAGATGAGGTATACATGCACCCTTGGAATACGTTTAATCAGTAAAACCTGTGTTTCCCGTTGTTATCTGTTTCTTTATATGTTCTGCTGAATTTGTTAATTGTTCTTTAGGCCAAGAGCATGGTAGGATTCTGTTCAGGGTATGTATAGTAGCACAGGTGCTATGAAAGCATGCTAGATTAATCTATCATTACGGGCTTTAGTCCTGCTTGTGATACTTGATTTTTGGGCTTCTGAAGAACTTTTGCTAGCAGTATAAGCATGAGTGAAGTTATGTAACAGGCCAGGTTTCTTAAAGCTTGCGGAACTATACCCAAGACTCCTGTTGAAATTCGAAAAACCGGAGAAAAGATGCGACGGTCCTCTCCTTCGGAGGACCGTTCTGTTACTCCGAAGTTCCATTCGTGGATGCCCAATGCGTCTCTCAGGAAACATTTTACGGACAAGGAACCTTTAAAACTTTCAGAAGGATTTGAAATTGATGTAGAATCTCCAGAGCATACAATGATCAGGTCAAATTTTTTATGTATTTCTCATTGGAATTAAACATATTCCAGATGCCACAGAGCAGAAAGATCCTATCCCTCGTAGACTCTACACTCTAGCTAATTATCCGTCTAGACAGGACTTCTCTTCCTAACTGGTCAATTCATCGGGCCAGGGAAGATGCCTTTATGACAAGTTCATTGTCTCTCTTTTGTGTGGCAGCTGTGTATCCAGTGTCGATAGCTCCACTGAAGGTGCAGCCTCTGGAAAATTGATTTCGGCATTCAAGGTCATTGATGAAGAAATTGTCAGCATGACCTCTCCTTTTACGCCATGGCCGACCGGGATAAAGACCCAGGGAGGAAGCAAATCTGTTCAGTTTCAAGGTGACATCAATAAATGTCCATCTGATGATTATCAACCTGAAAACACAAGTAGAGGCTTCAAAACTGGGGGGGGGGGGAGAGGAGATAAAGACAGATCTCTGAATTTTATGCCCCCTCCAACCCCACTGAAGCTGACAGACGAGATGCAGACACCTGGAACTGTTTTTCCTGCAGACATGGATCTTGTACAAAAAGGAAAAGTAGGCATCAGGTCTCAATATGTCTATTCAATTGCAAATCACCCCACGGATGCTTTACAACTGAAAGTACATGATGAAGAGATCTCACAGCACAACCAACTTCTAGGTGAGCTCAGTTTTAATCCTCTACAATCTGCAGTCGCTACCATTCTGACGGGCATGGAAAATGGTTCTTACAGATCATCAGGAGGCAAAGTTCGAAGCAACCTTGTCTAATTGGCTGAAGCCTCCAACTGATGATGGTAAAAGCTTTCAGCCTGTACATAACAAGCAAGCACAATTTGGAAGAACTTATGAGGACAGGCCTATCCCTGGCGTTGTTTCTACTCAGTGGAATGAAGAGGAACAATCGCACGTCATTCCCAAGTGGTGGGGCGGAAATGCCATTCCTAATTCAACGAGTAAATATCAGGAGGTATCTCACTATTTGCGTTTTCTCCTCAAAAGAATAAAACTGTGATACATTTAGGATGCAGAAGTATGGCTTTATTCTTTGATATCTTATCATCAGGTTCAGAAAGTCAGTTGGCATGCCACACAATTTGAGGAAAGACTAGAAAAAGCTCTGTCAGAGGAGAACTCCTTCAGCAACAGGTTTTCACTGTTATGTTTCAATGTCATTATCATGTATGTCTTGAAACTGTGCGAAGGAAAAAGACCCTGTTTCTGAAAATGCTAAGCAATGGCCTGTCATCATCACACCTTTCCTTTGTCAAGAACCCGCTTCCGGAAACTCACATCGTCGTTTGCTGCTAGGAATAATTTTTTGTGTCTTTTCCTCGACAGGAGCCACGTCAGTGGATCTCCGATGACCCTGGAGGAGGATACTGATAGTGCCACTTACCAGCTTCTGTCTGAGAAGACGTTGGTTTCGTGCTGAGTGCAGATTGCATACATCAGTGCTTGCTTTACGCATAGCTGGCAGGTTGTTGGAGCTTTGGCGGCATAACAAACAATTCAGGTTATGTTGTGGTCATCACATCCAGATTTGCTCAATTCAACCTAGAGGGCTGCTAGTTCATAGAGAAGGGGTTATGAACTTCTGGAAAAAAAACTTGGATGGTTCCTGGTTGATCAGCAGAAAACTAATTCTCAAGAGCACTATGACCTTATGATGCACAATAAAGATATGGAATTGACATATAGAGACTGAGAATTTTACAAGACTGATTCTAATGATTGTCAGATGGCTTTCAATCAGAATTCCCCTGTTTGGCCTCTCCCATCAATAGAGCTTCGTTTCCTTGAATGCTGTGTTTAATGGGAATCCTTAGTTTTACTGGTTGGAATTCGATTCTATTGGTGTGGCTCCTGGTTAAGTAAGCTTTCAGTGGCAGGTTATGCTGCGGCTTTGGTCCGAGGAAAGCCTTCGCCTTGCTCCCCTTTTAACTCACATTGTTTCACGTCAAACTTCGAGTTTATTCATCGGAGCTTCGTTGCGTTCCAGTATGTTTTATCTTGTATCAATACCTCGACCTTACTTAACAAACAATACATATACATGTCATGAGATCAATCCAGTCCATACCCTTCTTTGATTTTCTCCAACCTCCTTGTTTTCTACAAATATCGGACAAGATTTTCCTACCTGACATGGTTTCTTGCATTGAGAAGCATATTGGTGGCAGCTTGGAGGCATCTTGCCTGCAAAGTCAGGATTCTCGGTGTCCTGCTTGCCTCTAAACGAAATCATAAACCCAAGTGATGTGAATTTTCCACCATGAAGAAAGCGAAAGGACCAAAAATCGTCTTAAGTTGATCTTTTACCTCAAGATCAATATGCCACTTAAACATCAGCAACAGCAGCCCCATAAAAGATTGAACAGCAATCCCTTTCGTGGGCCATTTGTTTTAGTAAAGAGGTTGTTGATGTTTCTAGAATGGTTGGTTACACCTAAAGCCAATCAAAGAGGTTCTCTTTGGGCCGTAGATAGTCAATTATTTGTTCAAGAAAAATCTTGCCCTTGTGTAAGAAAATGATATGCTGCCTAAATTCATTAGTGTTATTCTACGTCAGTTTATAATATAATATATATTCAGTGTTGGATGGATCTTGGAATCCATATATAATAAACCCTGCATCCCATAAGTTTCAACCAGGGTCATATCTGCTTGAAGGGAATAGAAACAGGTGAGGAAGAAGATGGTGGTGAAGGTGTACGGCACGGCTTTCACGTCCCCTAAACGGGTCCTGCTCTGCCTGATCGAAAAGGGCATTGAGTTCGAGACTGTCCCGGTTGATCTGTTCAAGGGCGAGCACAAGAGCCCCGAGTACCTGAAGCTTCAGGTTAGTTCCTCCTTTCACTTATGCTAATTCCTCACAAGCAACATTCCAAGCTTATCTCGTCGACTGATAGAATCAATTTGATTCTTGCCGCAAATGATTTTGACCGGTGTAGCCTTTCGGATCCGTCCCTGTGGTGAAAGATGGTGATTATACTCTTTATGGTAAGCAAACTTATGAAGAAATGTGGATTCTCGATCCGATTGGTCTGTGATATTGTCATGGGATGATATTTTCATCATATGTGCAGAATCCCGGGCGATAATCAGGTACTACGCCGAGAAATACAGGCACCAAGGGACCGAACTGCTCGGTCAGACCATTGAGGAGAGGGGCCTGGTAGAACAGTGGCTCGAGGTGGAGGGGCAGAGCTATCATCCACCGCTGTACCAGCTTGTCATGCAGATCGTGTTCAACCCCCTCATCGGCGTGCCTCGAGATGAGAAGGCAATCAAGGAGTGTGAGGCGAAGCTGGCAAGCGTCCTGGACATCTACGAAGAGAGGCTGTCTAAGAGCAAGTACCTGGCTGGGGATTTCTTCAGCCTGGCGGACCTGAGCCACATCCCGTTCACAGAACTTCTGGTGACGAAGGTCGGGAAGGAGTACATGATCCGGGACAGGAAGCACGTGAGCGCGTGGTGGGACGAGATCAGCAGCCGGCCATCGTGGAAGAAGGTCACGGAGATGTAACACGGCCCCACATCGTTGCCGGAATATACTAAGGTTATGGTTCTGAGAAGGGGAGTTGAGGGAGTTACAGTTGTGTCTTGCTAGAGTGGTGGGATTTGGAATACCATTACCACCTAGTACTACTTCTGTTATCACTGCAATAAGATTGATTGGGAAAGACAAATACTGCATATGCTAAGACAGCACAATCGATTAAATAAATCATATCTCCATCAGACATTAGACGCTTTGTAAGAGTGTCACAGCCAATCAAGTAGGTCCACTCGTTAGTTTACTTAAATCATTTGAACTTTCTCACAGTGTGATTGTGGGTCCAGTTCCCATTATAAGAGGGCTGCTCTTGCAGAACTAGTCAAAAAGTGTGCCATCATGAAATTAGTGATGATGTCTCTGTAATGATTCTGTCTGATGTTTCCTTGGTCCATTGATTAGGTGGGACCCAAATGGAAAAGAGGATTCAGTTCTTGGGGATGTTTCCGGGACATCATCAAAACCCACGAGCTACACATGCCTCTCTTGAACCGAAGATGTTCTGACCATGCATTTCTGTCGTGTGTGTCGATAAGATAAAACCCGGCATTCATCCGGGAAAGGCAGCAAGCTCGCGAGCGCTAGTGACTTGACTGGTGCGGCTGACTGACGACAGGGATGTCCATGCTGCTACTATCAACACCCGTCTCCTGTGTGATCTCCCTCACGTCTTCTATGCTCGACTCTGTCGCTTGGATGTCACTCCAGTCTCCATTCGTGAAACTCGCGTGATCTACCGGCAAGTGGAAGACGCTCTCGTCGGAGATGGGTATCGCTCTAGTCATGCTTAGACACGCTTTGTCCACGTTTTCGTCGGACAAGTCCACGTGTTTCGTAAGGGGAAGCGATTCGCGACTGTCTGAACAAGATTCAGACTTCTCCTCGATTACGTGTTTCGGGTCAATGTGATGCCTGCAAAATGAACATGTAATTAAGGAAACAAAACTAACTTACATAATCACCAGACAAATGAGCACCTTTGTAGTTGCGCTTGCAGTGCATTCGCATATGCCACGAGCTCCTGTCTGTCATTTGCAGCTGCTGCTTCTTTCTCCGCAGCCTCCTTTTTTTTGGATTCAGCATCAGCTTCTGCAACTCTTGCCTTCTCTTCTGCCCTGATGACTGCCGCTTCTAGAATTACAGCATGCTCTCGAGCCTTTGCCAGCTCAGAACGCCATAGATGAGCCTCCTGAAGAGCAGAGTTCCTTTGTTTGACCATTTGATCCCTCCCCGGTTAAAGCTGCTGCCCTCTGTTCCAATTCTTTCAGCTGTAAATTGGAATGACATGTCAAGTAGCCATACTGAAAGATCAGCAGATGTCGAGGGAATATCGAATGATTTCCTACCACTTCCACAATTCTTAAAGTAAGGTCGACTAAACCCGTAGGGATGAATTACAGAAACTTAAACTGCCATCAATGATAGCTCCTATCTTCTCTTAATCACACCCTAGTTTATGGTTAAATTATCAACAGATGAAGCAAAGCATATTGCAGTCATTCCTACCCACCAAGTTGAAAGAGCATATTCCTTTCATAATCGGCATCATTTAACAATAGAACAACGAAACTTGGCAGACTGTAAAATAACTAAAATAACAATGATTATCATCTGTTATTACCTTCTGCTTCAGTGACTCCACCTGCTTCTCATACTCTCTAGTCAACCGCTCAAATTCTTCAGTAGCTTTTCTCCTCTGTTCATCGATCAGATGAGCAGCAGATGCTGCAGCCTCGGCAGCATCAGCAGTCTCTGAGAGCTTCTCAGCTATGTCTTTGATAGTCGAATCCCGAGCACGTATGTCTCTAGCCAACTTTTGCAGCTCCTCATCCTTAACTCTGAGCGTTTCCTGCAAAGAAACACCAACTGAAGCTAGCCGAAGCTGGAAAAACAACCATATGGACTTTATTTCCAGCAACCATTTATTAACTATGAAAAACTTCACATAGCCATTTTAATGCGCAGCAGTTTGCAAATGATGGAAAATTCTGCAATATAGGAATCAATGATTGTCACCGTCAAAACCTCAATGCGGAAAATCTAATTAGAAGAAGAATTCTGATTAGAAGAAGAATATCATCCCAATCCTCATGGAGCTACAGAATTGAAACTTTCCGGGTACTCCCGTGAACAGTTCAGGCCAACGGTTAAGACAACACACAGTACCTTCATAATAGAGAAATCATCCATGGGACCGTCAATATTTCTGCTTGTCAGCACTCCAAGGGCATTCCTCATGGAAACCTGCATGGCTGCTTCAATCTCTTTCGAGCATTCCAGAGCAGTTGAATTGGCCGCTGCGACAGCGGCAGCAACTGTCCCCAATTTTGTAGAACCATTACCACTCAAAGAATTGACAGCATCCTTGTGCCCCCTCAAAACAAGCTGTGTTGCCCTGATTTACGAAAATAAGAGATTTGGCGTGAAATTAATAAAGCAGATGTTTTCAAGAATCAAGATAGTGTATTTCACGGATAATGATCCCCAAGAATAAGTAGTGGCAGTGCAAGCAACTTATCATAAGCAAGGAAAAATAATACATAGATCCATTCATAACTACTCCAACAAAGTTGCAGCGGGCTTTTCTTATACATTGGTAGAATATACAGGTCAAGTTTCTTCCTCATAATTTACTAAGAAGCACCACAAATCATACACAGCAAAGAACAACATCCTCCAAATAAAAAGGAAGATGTCAGATAGCTGACATTTCTCGGTCTTTTCTAAAGTTTCAGTCAATCCATTCCTACAGTTTTTACTTTGTAAGTGCATACGTAAGTCAACAAGAGTAAATAACTAAAAGTAAATGGGTCATATACTATAATCACAACATAAACCATACACAATACTCTGCCACATAAAATGGTCATATTATACTCACAAAATAAAGTGGGCTTTCAGTAAGAGAGAATTTGAGGTAACTTACTGCAGAGTAGATACCCATGCTCTTGCTGCACTAGGAGTTTCAGCACAAAAAAAGTAGTCTTTCCTTGAAGGAACCCCAATATCTAGGTAAAGTTAAGAAAAATATAATAGCAAGATAAACATAAAAAGAGACATGAAAGAGAAGAGAATTTGCAAGAAATTGCTGAACAGAAGTAAAGATTGGGAAGAGGATACAGAAACAGCAGCCGTCATACTTCGGCAGTCCACTGAGACAATGATAAGGGATCAGCCAACAATTTTCAAACAATAAGGCAACACTGATTCTTTTCAATGTTAAGAAAGATAAGATTTCATACTTAAGTTAGAGTAATCTTACTGGAAGTTAACTGGAGATACAGTAATGGTGCTATTCGCATCGAAGGTAATGGTTCCTCTAATAGACGGCTCATTTCGACGGATCCTAGATAACATAAATGAACAAACAATCAGTCAAGGTCCACATCAGTTATCCCATCAGACAAAGAAAATTGACAGAAAGTCACATACTTATATTCCATCCTCCCGGTTGTGGGGTCAAGGATAACCCATCGCTCATTCCATTTCCTCAGCTGTTGACCACATGAAATAGCCAGAGAATCCATAAATCAAAGAATTAAAAAAAAAGGTATTTTCACCAATTTTCCCACATTATAAGGACTATGCACGCCATTCAACCTCGGCAACTCAACCCATTATCACATTCTAGTCATTAAAAGTTCAGCCACCAGAGATAACTCATACTTCCCCTACTCTCAGTGACATTAAGAACATGTAGCAAAACTCATTTTATGATCTTTTGATCTTAATGGAAATCCAATACAGCAAAACATCTCGTTCACAAATCACAAGCATGGACCACTATCTGAAAAAGCGAACGTCTTATGCATACACAGTAAGAATGCACAGGGTCTCCAATCCAATTTGGTCTATTATCAAACGACATGAATCATCTGGAATAGTAACTTATAAAGTTGGTTGATTCGATATTCCACTTTCCATAAACCTTAATCGCCCCAGTCAGATTAAATAACAAGACAATTCTCGGTGGAAGAACCATTACCCGCAAGCATCCAGAAACCTAAAAATGGAAAATTCATGGGGTCGTAGAAAAAGACGGCCAGAAAGAGAAGAAGAGGAAGGGGGTGAGTACAGTTTCGGAACGCTTGAGGAGTGGGCCCTGCAACAAGCACTTCCCGGAAGCAGAAGCCAATTTCCGTTTGATCTTCTCCAAGCTGTTCTCCGCAGCATCTCTCTGTAACACATCGCCCACAACAACCATCAAAACCCAAACATTCCAGAAAAGGAAAACCCCTATAAAACCCACCAAATCTAATCCACGATCACAAGAAACAGAACAACAACGGAAGAAAGAAAAAACGCGAGGCGCAAGGGAGGGGGAGGTGTGGGTAGCTGACCGTGGTGGAAGTGCCGTTGGGTGAGGAGGCCATGGATGACGGGATCATCACAAGCAGCGCCGGCGATTGCCCGAAATGCCGTCAACGCCGAGCAACAGAAGCAGCAGAAACAACGTCAATCATCAATCAAGACGAACAATATCTTCCCCTCCCAACCTCTTCTTACAACCTGCTGCAGGAGAGATACACCCCCCTGAATGGAATGGACTGGTAGTTGGGAAATGGCGGAAGGATTTTCGCGTGTTCCGCTGGGGAGGTGATCTTCCCCAAGATCTCGTCCGGGCTCGTGTTGGGGCTCTAGGCCCAATCTTAATCGGGCTTCGTTTATAGCCCATAAATAGCATGGATAGTATGAAGGCCTAGAATAAGAACGGGCTCAATAAGGAGCCCAACATTCCGATTCAAGTATTCGGCCCAAGGGCGGGAACATTCGAGACTCCGAGAAGCATCTCTTTCTAGAAGACTTTTTGGTTTTTGCGCCTAATGTTGTAATTCTTGGCCCCACTTTTCCCACGTTATGACAAATTGGGGGTATTCGACATCGTCCATAGAGAGAGAGAGAGAGAGCCCTACTTTCCAAGATTTATTGGCCGCATGGTTTATGTTTAGGTGGCCTCTGGAGAGAGAGACTCGTGGGGACAAGGGGTTCGTAGATCCGACGAGCATTGTGTTTTTCTGACTTGGACGTGGGGAGTGAACGAGTTTTCTTCTTGCATGCATTGTGTCCTCTTTTTCTTTCTCTCCACAGAAACCGAGTTAGGAATTTCATCCATCCGAATTCATGGCGTCGGAATCGGTGCGAATAATCCCACAAACATACCACCAGGGGAGAATCCCATTAAAAAGGGGTTGGACATACACGTCTGTCTGTCTTCGCCAGTTGGGTTGGGGTGGTGGTGACGCTGATGTGACTTCAAATAAACAATGTGTGTCGTGCACGAAATACGGAAGTGGCAAACGGTACGTGTACGTAACGGTTACGTAGTTTACCAATTAATACTAACGAAAAGTAGTAAAATTTACTAAAAGTTGACCGTTACTAACGAAGTCAACGCATATTTAGTAAAAAATGTAGTAAAATTTACTACTTTTCGGTCAACTTTTAGTAAAGTCAACGCAAACTTAGTAAAAAAGTATGTAAATTTTACTATTTTTTTACTGTTCATTCCGGGTCAAGTTTACTAATTTTGCGCTGACTTTACTAAAACATTTCCATTAGTAACGTCAACGCAGACTTAGTAAAAAAAGTAGTAAAATTTACTCATTTTTTTACAAATTTTGCGTTGACTTTACTTAATTTTTTCGTATTTTAGTAAAGTCAAACCAGTTTTAGTAAAAAAATGAGTAAAATTTACTACTTTTTTTACTAATTCTGCGTTGACGTTACTAACGGAAATGTTTTAGTAAAGTCAGCGCAAGGTTAGTAAAAAAGGTAGTAAATTTTACTACTTTTTACAGTACGAATTATGCCGATAATTAGTAACTGTTTACTAATTCTGGTGTTTTTTTTAGTAAAAAACTCTTCCTCTTAGTAAATTTTACTAATTTTGAGTTGTTTTTACTAAAAAAAGTAGTAAACTGTTACTAAAAAATGAAGGCGTTTACTAACAAATTTACTAATTAGAACAGTGTTTCCGAACCTAACTCCGAACCTATTTATGTTGTGAAATTACCTCTCTACCCTGGTTACTAAACTTATTACTAATTTCGGAGGACCGAAGTCGTCATTCTGTTCGTAGCGTTGGTAACTCCCGGCGATCGTCCCCTTGGTGGTCCGCTTTCCTTTCCGGCCGCCGTGTGTGGTGTTGCTGATCAACTTCGACGGCGGCTCTTCTGCAAGTTCCCCCGCTTCCGTTTTGCAGTACTTCTTTTCCCGTGTGATTAGGGTTTGGGTCGGTGGTGGGCGTCCTCATTTGGTTGGGTGTGGGTCGTGGTTGTTGTTGGTAGTCCTCCTGAGTTGTTGTATGTCGGTCCTCCTCCTGATTTGGGTCATGCTTGGGTTTTACTTGGACTCGTCATTTTGTTCGTATCGTTGTTAACTCCCGGCCATCGTCCCTTTCGTGCTCCGCTTTCCTTTCCGGCCGCCGTGTGTGGTATTGCGGATGAACTTCGCGGACGGCTCTTCTGCAAGTTCCCCCGCTTCCGTTTTGCAGTTTGTCTTTTCGGGTTTGATTAGGGTTTGGGTCGGTGGTGGGCGTCCTCATTTGTTTGGGTGTGGGTCTTGGTTGTCCTTGGGTGTCCTCCTGAGTTGTTGTTTGTCGGTACTCCCCCTGATTTGGCTCATGCTTGGGTTTTACTTGGTCTGGGTCTGTGCTGTTAAGCGTTTACCTGGGACCCAGAACGGTTTGGTTGTTTTGGTTTAATTTGGTGAAAGCACAATCAGGTTTGAGTTGGTTGGGTTTTGATCTAGTTTGGCTTTGGCTTTTGGTTTTGTTATGGTTTCGATTTGGTTTGTTTTCAGGGCATCTGGTTGGAGTGGGGTCCGATCTTCATTTCGTTTTATGTTAATTTGATATGGATTTGTGAGGGGCTGTGAACCGTCAATGATTTCGTGTTTATTTATATGTTGGAAAGTGCAGATATGGAAGATGATTTTGCATATTTGGTCGGAGAATATTCACAGGAGGCAGCCGGTTATGACCCTCCAGAAGCTGGAATTGAAGTCAACACACCTGGTTCTTCTCGAAAGGAGAAGGCGAAGGTTGTGCGAAAATCCAAGGTAACGATGATTTCCATCTTTTGTGAGTGTTGGCAGTATTCCTGATTGTAGTATTGAGGTATTCGCGATGTATATTGTTACATGATTACCTTTATACGCGGTGTAGTCCGCGAAAGTTATTGGTGGTGCTGAATACATTTAACGAAGCCAAGAAGGCTGCCCTTTCTGACCTAGGATTTGAAGGGCTACTACATCTGACAAGTCGGCAAGTTCATCACAACGCCTTGAAGTGTCTTCTCAAGTTGTTCGACCTCGTTAAGAGGGTTATGGTCATCGACGGTGTGGAACACCGGATGCTCTCTTCGGATGTTGAGGTGCTGATTGGCATTCCGGCTACCAAAGTCGGTGTCCCGTTTAGCGGACACATGGACACCGTCCATGACGAGCTGAAGATGCATTTGAAGAGGGGTAAGATTTCTCTCAAGTCCGTGGAAAGTAGCATGATGAGAAGAGAAATGCCGGACGACATATGGAAAGTGGAAGTAGTATTATTCATACTAGGAAGCTATTTGTGTCCGACGACGGCATTCGACATCGACAAGGAGTACCTGCTCGCGACACGTGACGTCGCCTCCATTTGTAAGTTTGACTGGGCCACTCACATGGTCGATACTCTATGCAGCCAAGTGAGGGCCTTCAAAGGTCATCACGCAAAGTATATAGGAGGCTGTGTCCTTGTATTGCTGGTGAGAATGTATAGTACAGTGTGTGTGTTGCTTATTGATTGTATTTTGATTGAATTTATTAATGTGAACTACTCATTGTTAATGTGTTGGAATTGTGAATCCACCAGATGTTTTACGCTTTCAAGAAGTCAATGGAGGAGACCACATCAAGAAGTACGAGCAGGAGTACGCCTTTGTGCCAGGATTGGGATGATGACCGGCTGAAAGCCATTTTCAGAGTTGCAAATGCTGATCTTGCTGAACTCGTAGGTTTTGCCCTTCTTGTAATGCCTAGTAACGTATTTTTAACATGTCGCCAGGTGATATTCTTAGTAACTCCATTTATAGGAATCCCGCGAGGTCGAATGTAACGCAGAGGAAGAAGTGGACCCTACGACCCAAAATGGGCAGATGGATGTGGTGATGCGTCGTCTGATGGTATGCTTCATTTCGTGTGCTGGTCTGTATGTGTTTGTCATTTGGTTTATGTAGCTGATTTGCAAATCCTGATTATACGCATTATGGCATAAGCAGAACGTGGAACTTTCTGTTCTGAGACTCCATGCTACTAATGAGCACATCGTCTGCAAATTGGGATTGATTCTCAGAGAACTGAAAAGAAAAAGACCTCGACAAGGCCATCCCGTTATGCAACAAGAGCGTGGTAAGTCTCACGAGAGGTTGTTGGAGGCGAAGAGGAAGATCATGCAGCCGAGGGTGTTCAGGAAGGAGTGACACAAGGAACGGCTGATGTCAACCCGGCTGGTAAGGTGTGTGAGCCTATTTCTCCGCTAGAGGACTCCGGTCTGCCGGACAAGGGCTTCAGTATTCCTATAGTCGATGTAGGCTCCAGTATGATGTCGGAGAAGAGCCTGGTCCCGTATGATCCTCCTCAGATGCAACAGAATTTGCCAGAAGGTTCCGATGATTATTCCGACCCGCGTGAGAAACAACTTGCGTGGGCTCTGAATAAACTATCTGCAATGCTTGGTACTTCGGATGCTGTTAGGTATAACATTGAGAGTGAATCTGAGTTGAGCCTAACTAAATCCGAGGAGGGTCTGAAGTCGCTGCTGCATTCGAGCAAAGGAAAGCAAAAGGTACTGCCTGAAGTCGCAGTGCATGAGGAAGGCGTCGGTACCCCCCACAGCAAGAGCAAAGGAGAAGGATGTTATAGGAGATGAACGTGGTGTAGAATTTGAAGAGGTTCCCACCACTAAAGTAGATGACGACGCAGAGCATCCCATGGATGGTGATCCGGAAGTGGGGAAAGGGGTGACGAAAACTGCAGAAGAGGTTGAAGTGCATTTGAAGGTGACGTGCATTCACATTTCTATGATTAAGTATGTTGAACATCACTGATATTAAAGTTCGCTACACTATGATTCACAGGAAAGTGGATCATCGACAACGGCTGTCTTCAATAGAAAGACCACTCGTCGTACGGCCGAGAGGAAGCTATCCTCATTTAACCGCAGTCCATTTGTCCCGCCTAAGCCGGTAACAAGGACAAGAAAGCGTGGACGGTCCTCCATCCCTGAGGTATAAATGAACTGCAGCATACGCACTCGTCGTGCCTCGACTGTGACGATCATGAGGATTAATAGGTTTATCCATTGTTGTAATTTGTCATGGTTAGGCACTGCAAAAATACGTCCCAGTGGATGTGCCCGTTAGTGAGCTCAAAACATTTACACCGGCTCAATGGTGTGTCATTGAGTATGCTTGGAATGAGGACCGAGACAATAGGTTAGTGTCACTGTCTTCGGATATTGGGATATTGGAATATTGTTTTTTGTTCAACCTGTTCGCATGGATATAATTTGTTGCAGTGAATGTCTTTGTATGACCGAGTCTGCACACGTCAATAAGCATGTCATGCTATCTCTTATGCCACGAAGATGGATAGACAGCGATGTAAGGTTACCTCTTTAATTACTAACCTTAACTGCTGATTGACCCATGTGTGTGTATATGCCACTCATCGTTGTTGCATATTATAGACTTCCACGCCGTGATGCTACAAAGTAGCATGGATCCCGAAAAGCGAAGGATTTGGTACCTTCCAAGTTGGTTAGGGGTAAGTGATGATTTACATGACTTTCCAAAACCTCCTAAAGATAGCCTAAACTAATCACCTTACATCGCATTCAGAATCTTGCATCGACGCAATATAGTGCAGCCAAAATGCCCGTCATAAGCAAAGCAAATGCCGCAGCCTTATATGCGCACTTCAAGTCTCACATTGGGAAGAACCACGAAGTGCAATGGGTAAGCATCCAGTCCATGTAAATGTCTTCGTGCCTATCTCCAGCTACTTATATTTTTGTAATGTACGACCTTTGCCATGTTCTTTGTTTAGTAAACTGAATGCTATGCCAGTTTGCAGATTTTTATTCCGCTTTGTGTCGCGGAATCACATTGGGCATTACAGATTGTGTCATTCAGGACAGAAGAAGTCCTCATAATGGACACAATGTACAAAAAACTATCCAACGTCGGAGGTAGAGCGGAGCTTCATCATCGTGTCTTAAAGCTTCTAACCGTCGTTATGGAAGAGAATCGGGTGAAATCAAAGGCAAAAGAGAATCAATTACCAGACATTTCCACCTGAAAAATAAAATATCCGACGAACGTCCCCGACCAGATGGCTGCCGTGAATGAGTATGTCGACTAATATTAACCGATTTTATTTTCAACATATTGAATGTAACTATTGCTGTTTCTGCAGGAGCGAATGTGGAATATATGTCATGAAATTCATGACTTTGGCTGAACCCCCATTACGTGCTGAGGAAGTGGTAAGTTCATTAACTCATTCCTAGCATTACTGTCAAACACTTACATTGATAGCTGGATGTATGTGCGGGTTAGACCGTAGGCATTGCTGATAGGTTGAGACTCGCCGTTAGCATGATCAAATGGCCTGGTAATGAGGTCAAGAAAAGAATACAGCAGAAAGTTAAAGATGATGCCAATAAGAAGAGTAAGAGACCGGAGAGCAGTGACGCTTCAACATGGGATGCAGGTCGATAGACAGTTGATTGACCAGAACAATCCTGTACATTCTTGGAGCAAGAAAACACATCCTGATCTAGCAGATGTAGCCGTCAACTTTAGGCAGTCTTTGTGTAGCCCTTTCTTGTAATAGCTGGCAACCTGCAGGTCGAAGTTGCAATATTGGAATATGTAAATTTACTGTTGGAACAGTCTCTGTGTACGTAGCTAACCTTTTGTAACTGAATGAATAGGTTGGCGTTTTGTCACAATACTGCCGTTATGCTGTCGAAATTTTCAATTAAGGGTACATATTTAACTGTCCATAAACGGAGTTATCTTCTCAGCGCACATCCTGGAATATTTCAGAACTACTTTCACTACAGAGGTTCCGCAGTTTCTCGTTATTGAGCCCACCATCATAAAACCGTTGAGAGGGACCCATGGTCGTTTCTTCCTATGTACCGTGAATGACATACTCTTTAATCTGGTTACCAATATTATACGCGACGCGATCATCAACCTTGTTACACCTCCATTCTCCACACTACTACTCTCCAACTCCAACGTCAATGATTGAATTTTTTTCTGAACCTTCCGAAATGCGTTGTCAGATCTTCCAGCAAGAAAACGCATCCGTCGGTAGGCGGTCATGAGGATACCCTGTTGTAAACCATTGATGTCGACACCGTATTCACGGCAAGATAGAACTTCAGAACTTGCACTTTTAGCTAACTTTGTCCACCTTTTATTGACCAGATGCTTTGGTATGGTCAAGAATTCTTCAATTTTCGCAACATGGAAGAGGTGAGCACACAGAAAACCAAATGTCTCAAAATGTAAGCAGCTGTAACTGAGTTGGACATTTTGTTTGCCAGATGACACTTGCACGCATATATGCTCACCGTCATAACACGAAAGACTGTATACCCTCGCTATATTCCCTTCAACTATATCTTCCACATAAAATCGTGCTTCCTTTTTCATTTCGGACTGAACTCTACGAAAAGAACTCAGGGTGTACAATTGACTTGCATCCTCCTCAAGTCGGCGCAACATCGTAGTTAGCTTGAATGTCTTATGCATTGATTTGAAGTCCTCTTCGTATTCCTTGTGACGAAGATCAGCAACTGCGCGCTCGAAATTGTTAACGAAATCATGCAGTTTATGTTTGCTGTCGACATATCCCTTCATGTAACGATGCATTCGTTCACATCGTTGAGTCCTTCTAAGTTCTGCCCAGAAATGACCATGCAGATATGTTTGCCACCACATATGTCGGCATGCATAAATTTGTTGTAGTCATCTAATGCTTATGGATCTTGTATGGCTCATTAAAGACTCCCACTCCTCTTCAACTTCTTCACTTGGTCTACTGTTGTACATGAATGACGAAATACGAGCTCGCATACCTAGGTCCTGTATACGACAATTGATATTCCTACTAAAATGCCAAAGACATAACCTATGCCTTGACAATGGCCAAGGCATCTGTGGCCAAAGCAATCATCGCTTTGTCGGCGTCTGTGACCACGCTTAGCGGATGTTTGCCTCCCATGATCTGTGCATGAGTACGTAGGAGCCAAGTGTAGTCTGCAGTGGTTTCATAACTCATCAAGGCAGACCCAAACACGGTAGTTTGATGGTGATGATTGACACCGACAATGATCATCATTGTCATTCCATAATTGTTTGTCTTGAACGTTAAGTCTAGTGCTACGACATCGCCGAATGCTTGGTAATCAGTGATTGAGGTACTGTCCGCCCAATATATGCGTGTCACTTCATTATTTTCCACATGTGATTCGAACGCCATACCACTCTCACTGTTCCTCCTAGACAGAAGATATGCAAAGACTGAATCACAACGACCAGCCACCCCAGTAGACTCTTCCTTCAACTTGCGTTATTGAGGTCCTTCATTAGGAAAACGGCACGTGAGTGTCCACCAGATGCGTGTACTACAAGTCGCATGATATCACACTATCTAAACCCAACGTCAAGCATTCGACGGACAAAGGTCATATCTTCGTCGCCTACTTGCCGGCTTTCTCGCATGAAATATGACAGACGTTCGCTAACCATATCATGATTGTGTTTCAACTTAACTGCAACCAAATTCCACTGCCCATTAACCTCCACTCTCGCTTTAAAGAAACAGTTGCAACCGTTCTTGACAGATGCTCTAACCCGACTTCTCGCTGTCAACACAGGGACATCGGAACGCTCGCCTTCCCTTGAACAAACCCACTTTCTCATGACGCATTCACCATTTATTAATTTCTGCTGATCTCTTTTGCGAACTGAAAATCCATGAACCATTGCATACATTTTAATGAACTCTTTAACTTCTTCGGCCGTACCAAATGACATATTCAACATCTGTTCTTCATTCATATCACTGAGTATATTGAAGAAGTGGTGAACATCCTGGTCACCTACATTCACATTAATGATGAAAGGTTATCAATAGATTAGGGATGATGAATAATAATTGCAGGATCAACATCATGTTCTTCACCGAATCTTGACTTTTCCGCATTCAATACACTTTCCATGACGTCAGGCCAACGACGATGCAAACCTGAAATCCAACACAATCCGAACAAGATGAACCCGTCACTCCGCCTGCAGCCGAACAACACTCCCCTGTTGGACCAGCTGCAGCCGAAGAAGACCTGGGAAACTCCACCTGCGGCCGAAGAGGAGGGACGATGCCCTCCAGCCGAAGATCTCGGAGGATGACCTACAGAATGTGTGTGAGTTGAAGACGACGGCCAGCCGAAGATCTGGGATGAAGCCAACCTACAGCAGGAACTCGGGGACGACGTGCAGCCAGGAAACCCAAATCCAACGACAAACGCTTTACCAATATTATATTAAATGTGGATCTGTGTGTTAAAAAGTTAGTAAATTTTACGACACTAGACCTCATTATTAGTAATTAAGTTAGTAATATTTACACAGTTGAACTAAATGCAAACAAAATTAGTAATATGTTTCGTAAATTAGTAATAAGTTTAGTAACCAGGGTAGAGAGGTAATTTCACAACATAAATAGGTTCGGAGTTAGGTTCGGAAACACTGTTCTAATTAGTAAATTTGTTAGTAAACGCCTTCATTTTTTAGTAACAGTTTACTACTTTTTTTAGTAAAAACAACTCAAAATTAGTAAAATTTACTAAGAGGAAGAGTTTTTTACTAAAAAAAACACCAGAATTAGTAAACAGTTACTAATTATCGGCATAATTCGTACAGTAAAAAGTAGTAAAATTTACTACCTTTTTTACTAACCTTGCGCTGACTTTACTAAAACATTTCCGTTAGTAACGTCAACGCAGAATTAGTAATAAAAGTAGTAAATTTTACTCCTTTTTTTACTAAAACTGGTTTGACTTTACTGAAATACGAAAAAATTTAGTAAAGTCAAAGAAAAATTTGTAAAAAAAGGAGTAAATTTTAGTACTTTTTTTACTAATTCTGCGTTGACGTTACTAACGGAAATGTTTTAGTAAAGTCAGCGCAAAAGTAGTAAACTTCAACTGGAATGAACAGTGAAAAAGTAGTAAAATTTCCATACTTTTTTACTAAGTTTGCGTTGACTTTACTAAAAGTTGACCGAAAAGTAGTAAAATTTATTACATTTTTTACTACTTTTGCGTTGACTTCGTTAGTAACAGTCAACTTTTAGTAAAATTTACTACTTTTCGTTAGAATTAATTAGTAAACTACGTAACCGTTACGTGCACGTAGTATTAATTAGTAAACTACGTAAACGTTACGTGCACGTACCGTTAGCCGCTTCCACGAAATACTCGTACATTTCTGAATAAAGACGACATCGGGACAATGTACAGTTTAGCATTATTAGCCTTAGTTTCTTGAAAGACGCGTTACATGGTAAGAAGGGAAATAAGACCAATTACCACTTCCAAAGTAATTAAAAAATAATAATCTTAATGCGGTCCAAATCCAAATCCACAAAGCTATTGGTTTTGTTTTTTGTTTAGTTGAACTTATTTTGGAGGCGGGAAGTCAAATGCTAAAATGGAGTTCAGGTTGTGTGTGTTGATGTTGTTCCTTCCGTTCGCTGTTTGTTTTGGCCGTACGATATCCACCGCACACCGCCTTGCCGCTATCGAATTTCCGAAAGGTACGGGGTTAGGTACCGATATGAGCTGTGGCCTCTTGTAAGTAGTTGGGGGACGGGGGAGGGCGCGTCTAATACCCTACATTTTCCGACATTTTTCTTTTAAGATTTTTCAAATAAAATCTAATCGTTAAACATCTCTTTGTCACCTTTAAACCTCCATATTTTTGCATCTTAAATTATTCACCTTATTAAGATTCAATTCCCTCTATCACTCCCTCAACAAATATTTCATTCCCCATTAAAAAATAATATATTTTACTTTCTTTGTACCATCAGAGTATGAACCTAGACACAATTTCTCTAACCCTTCCCACATTCTTATCACCTTTCATACGATCCTCACAAAAAAAAAATAAAAAGTTATCCATCCCATTGGAGACCATTATCAGATAATCAGGACAATCAGACGTCCTTCTCCTCCAAGACTCTCCACCCCCTCTGGGAATCGGAGGTCAACTCCTCCTCCCTATACATCAATGCTGGAGGCCGACTCCTCCCGACGTACACACAGAAACCGGAACCAATGACTCCCCCTATCCAGTGCTGACGAGGCAAAGCCTCCCGACCAGCCAACCAGCCGACGTCTTTCTCTCCGACGACACCGCCTCCTGCCACAGCCACAATCCTTCAAGGACTCCTCTCCGACGACACCGCCTCCTGCTGCTCCAAGGCAGCCTTTTAACGGACTCTCCGACATCCTTCTTCCTTCCCGGGCAATCCCGGGACGAGGCAACCCCTCCGTGAGTTTTCAGTCTTTTTACTAATAAACATGCAGTCACTCTTTCACCTTAGAACATGGCTGACCACCTTTCGTTTTTTTAAACTTGTTGTATGTGACATGTGAACATGAAACCGAGTTCCAAAGGAGCAAGACAACCTCGGCCAGAATGCAGAGGAAGTATTCGATGGTCATAACTTTCCCGTCTGGTGTCGGATCGATGTAAAATCAGGTGGTATCTCTTTTTTACTTGATATGCATCTTTTCCAATTTGTTTGAAGTCATTTGGAGTTTCGTAGACTGAAAATCGTGCTTAGGACCGGTGGAGAAACTTCGAATTTCCTTGATCCGCCGTCTCCCAGCATTGCCGGTCGAAAGGGGGTTCATTTCGAAGGGGTTATGCTTATCGGCTAATCCCGGTAGATTCGAATTCGAATCGATGAACAGAACACATGTGGGGTTGTACCTTTTATACGTCGCAATCCCATTCTTGATGAGATCACAATTGATCTCACCTTTAGATCGTCAGCAAGCTTGACAGACATGTTTGTCATTTGAATATGATCATTTAGACGTATTGTGCGTATTTTAATCTTATACACACGTTACTTTTTCTATTTTTCTTTGAGGTGTTAATTCGAAGTAAATAAAGAAGTCTACGTGAATGTCCGACTTTCATATCGCACTTTTTCTTGTTTCCGTTGCATGAAAATCCGACATTATTTCAATGATTCGACAAGACGGATCTCGGAGATGGAGTCCAAGATTGGAGACGCGCGAGGGGAACCCGTGGAGGAGCCACGCCACCAAAGCGGCCCCAACTGATGAAGCCTTAGCCGATGACATGCCATCTCGGCGGGCCTCGGGTACATGAGGGAGGTGCGGGCCTCCCGATTTTCTTTATTTCCACATGTAACGGGCCGTGGGCCCAAGTGCATAGGCCCACGGTCGCCATCCTTCCCTGCCCCCTTTGATCTCAATAATTGTCTGTGTTTGTTCGCATGCCTTGGCTCATAGGTTTATTGTCACATTTTGTTTGCTATCAACAAATATGAGTTCGGGCCCAAAAGCCGGAATCGGGTCCAACGCTCGTTAATAGAAACATTTTGAGAGCAACGCCACTGTATGTGTGTGTATGAGTTGGTAAATAGGAACCCTCGAACCAACGGTTTTTCCGACTTGAACCGTTTCTATAAATAAGTCGGAGACGACTTCGTATAGTTTACCGAAGTTAAACGATAATATATTTTCAACGGAGTCATCATGGATGGATGAAGGCAACGCGAGTCGCTTCGATTTCTCCCGAAAGTTCCTTCTTCGGATCTTGCTCCACCTTTCGCCTGCCTCCTCATAGGAAAACGGAGATGGTCAGCGAGGGCCCGAGCATGCCCAATTAGGAACCCAGGGAGGGATCATCCTAGCTTCCTCCGTAACGTCTGGCGCTCAAATCGTAACGTCGACCGGTCGGGCCTTGGGGAAGTGGACACGGATCCTCGGGTCGTCCGAACCGCCCCGCGCGTGCTAGGCCGGAAGACGCGCGTATAGGGCGGTTCGAGAGCCTGTTAAGGTTCAGCTTAGGAGGCGGTAGATTGAAGGTCGCGAGGGGTACGCGGCGGAGTTCGAGGTGAGGGACATGATCAGTATTGCAGCTGCGGGACGACAAGGAGAAAGAGAGGTTGAAGGCTGCGCCGGGGAAGCAGGAAGCGCGTGTGCCGTCTCCCCAGTCGGAGCTCCCCGGTGGTACTGCCAGCAGATGATGGCGACCCTAGCCTCCGAGGTGCTCGGACATGTTCATCGGCACGCCGCCGAAGCACTTTTCCTTCATACTCGACACCGGGAGCGACCTCAATTGGATCCAATGTGCCCCTTGCTATGCCTGCTTTGAGCAGAACGGGCCGTACTATGACCCCGGGGACTCTTCAAGGTACAGGAACATCACCTGCCACGACCCTCACTGCCAGCTGGTGTCGTCTCCCAATCCCCAGCAGCCGCGTGAGGAGGAGAACCAGTCTTGCCCATTTTTCTTCTGGTACGGCGACAGCTCCAATACAACAGGTGACTTTGCGCTAGAGACGTTCACGGTTAACCTTACCTCACGAGATGGGAAGTCTGAGTACCGGCACGTTGAGAATGTGATGTTCGGCTGCGGCCACAGGAACATGGGGCTATTCCAGGGGGCTGCAGGGCTACTGGGATTGGGAAGAGGGGCGCTGTCCTTTCCATCGCAGTTGCAATCGCTTTACGGTCATTCTTTTTCATACTGCCTGATGGACCGGAACAGTGACAGCAGCGTGAGGAGCAAGCTAATCTTCGGCGAGGACAAGGACCTGTTGAGCCACCCGAACATGAACTTCACGTCTTTCGTTGAAGGGAAGGAGAATCCGATCGAAACGTTCTATTACATCCAGGTCAAGTCAATCTTGATCGGCGGGGTGGACCTCAAAATCCCGGAAGAGACGTGGAAGTTAGGTTCAGACTGCTCCGGCGGAACAATCATCGATTCCGGCACGACCCTCAGCTACTTCGCCGAGCCAGCTTACAGTATCATCCGGGAAGCCTTCCTGGGCCAAATAAAAAGCTATCCCCTCATCAAGGACATCGAGATCCTGAACCAATGCTACAACATCTCCGGGTCGAGAACGTGGAGCTGCCGGAATTCACGATCCTCTTCGCCGATGGAGCGGTGTGCGATTTCCCAGCCGAGAACTACTTCATCACGCTAATCCCGAACGAACTGGTCTGCCTAGCCGTCCTGGGGACGCCACTCTCCGCATTATCAATAATCGGGAACTACCAGCAGCAAAACTTCCACGTACTATACGAAACGAAGAGGTCGCGGCTGGGATATGCTCCGATGCGATGCACTGACGCCTGAACTTGAAAAGGCAAGCCGAGCAAGCGCAAAACAAAATCATTTGGTCTAGGAGGAAGAACACTAAGTAGCGTAAACTGACTAGCTATTTTAGTTTAGCTTTCAAAATTCAGTTCTCTTACAACACTGCACGACCGAGGTTTATGTGGTCGGTCTGAAGGTTGGTGGGCTTCGTCGGAGAAATTAATGTAGTTATTCGTCACAATCAATGGGAAATGCACAGATCAGGGGAAAACCACTTGAGAATGGTCAACTTGGGAGTGCTCCAGTTTGAATTGAAAAAAATGACTCGGTTTTGTGATTATTTTTCCTGATTGGTGGTGTTTTGTTATCCTCCCACCAAAGTTTTGAATTGTGAATGTGGTATTAAAGTATGGCAGTGTGGGGGTAGATTTGTCTGGTTCATATTTCTTTTATAGTTTTATCATCATCTAGCCATTTAATGATTTTCCCCGGTAAAAAAGGGTGTCATTCAAAAAGAAAAATGTTGTAAATTTAAAGACAACTTAATCAGCAAACTTTGGCATAGAAGAACTACAACTTAATGTAGTTAGGGATTTATATTATAAATATAAGGACAAGGCTAAAGTGTCGTGAGTGTTGATAACTTTTTAATACTTTACACGAAAACATTTTCCTAAAATACGAAACTAATTTTGTAAAGTAAGAAACCTCAAAAGAACTTTGTAAAATTTTACTAGCCATTTAGGATTTTCTTATTATACGAAAAAATTGTCATTAAATTTTATGAAAATTTTTCCGTACTTTACTATAGCTCCTTTTTATGAAATAATTTTGTAAAGGATGAAAATTTTTTTGTACATACTGAATTTTTTTCGTAAAATGTGAAATATTGTAATTGGCCTTCGTAAAATTTAACGAAACTCGTATAAATTCTTTCGTAAAATATAAATATTTTTTTTTACATACGGATTTTTTTGTAAAATACGAAATGTTGCAACTGAGCTTCGTAAAATTTAATGAAGCTCGTATTAGTTCTTTCGTATTGTACGAATAAATTTTTCTTAAATTTAATGAAACTTATTTCATAAAGTATGAAACGTGTGTTTTACGAAAAAACTTTCGGAAAGTATGAAAAATTCTAAATATGCTCGTAAAATTTTACTAAGCCTATTTGGAATTTTTCGTACTTTAATAAAGTTTCATAAAGTACGAAAAAATTTTCGTAACGCACAAAACGTGTTGCCCATGGGACTTCAGTCGTAAAATTTTACGAATAAAATTTCATACATTACGAAAAAATTACTTTACGCTTCGTAAAATTTAACGAGCCCATTAGGTAATTTTTCGTAAAGTACGAAATAATTTGCATTCATAAAATTAAGTAAAAATTTTCGTAAAGTACGAAAAATCGTACATGGGGTCGTAAAATTTAACGAGCCCATTAGACAACTTTCATAAATTATGAAATAATTTTCATTTCGTAAAGTACGTAAATTTCATAGTAAAATTTTACAATTAATTTTTCGTAAACTACGAAAAAGCGTAAATGGGCTCGTAAAATTTTACGAAGCTTTTTTTATTTTTAGTATTTTACGAAAACATTTTCATACTTTAATAATATTTTTCGTAGTTTACGAAATTTTTTTAGTAAAGTACGAAAAAGTTATCAACTCACGGCACTATCCATCCACGACACTTTAGTCTTGTCTATAAATATAATTATTCGGTGATTATAATTATGAATTTTGATTTCCTTTGATTAAACACTGTTTTTATTCTGACAACCAATTCTGAACTTGTGAAAATATTTTCGGCCCGGTTTGTGGATGACCGTTGGCTTAAGTGAAAACAAAGCAAATTCTTGGTTTTCGGAATGAAAAAACTAAAATAATGTTTGTCTTCTCTTTCATGTAAATACGATTTACTTTTGTGGTGTGTTGGAATTGGTTATAATTGAAAAGAGATCTCCAATCATAATATTGGATTTTTTGTTTTTTTGTACTTTGGAATTGAATTTTAATTTCTATCTGGAATTCCAAATTCATGCAAAGTGGGAAATGATTTCCACACTTAAATATCCTCTCCCAATCTCATTTTAAACAAGATTACCTGTTTACTCTCTTTATGAATTATAAAAATTGTGTCCACTTTATTTCGAAGGTTTAAAATTATTTGAAATATTACCATCAATTAGAAATATATTTCTAAATAATACCAAACAAAAGAATTAAAAATTTCATTTATGTTCCAATATATTTATAATTCTATTTCGAAACTTTTCGTTCCCACGTACGAAACGTCGGATTAGTGAAATCAGAAAACATATCATTCGGCCCGGCCCATTTATTATTCATTGGGCCTCATTTAAGCCCAACGTAGCGGACTAAAATTCATGGGCTTAATTTAGGGTTGGGGGATGGGGGAGTAGGGTTTTGTCCACGCCGTCGTCCTTCTTCGGACAAATTACCCTTTCCACCGCCAGGGCGGAAGTAGAAAGGCGGCGAAGGAGGAGGAGGAGAAGGATCGTCGATCGCGAGGATGGTGACATTCAAGGTAAGTTCTGACGTGTTCCGCGTGGTTGTCCGTTCTGATGCGTCGGGATGTGCGTGATTAATTGAGCATGTGTTTGATGGCGGTGTTGTTGTTTTGCGGGCATAGTTTCATCAGTACCAGGTGGTCGGGAGGGCGTTGCCGACGGAGGCAGATGAGCATCCCAAGATCTACAGGATGAAGTTGTGGGCCACTAATGAGGTCCGTGCCAAGTCCAAGTTCTGGTACGGCTGATCATCTGGCATTTCGATCTTTTTGTTGTTTGGGGAATGGATTGGTGTGAGTAATGTCGAAAGTCGTGATTGATGTTTATTTTTTATGAAAGAAATTTAAATTGTTCTCTCAGTTTCGATTTGATTGCGTAGTTGTTGGATCGTGCGTCGTCATTGTTGTGATTCATGGAGTTTTTTGGCTGAAGGTACTTCTTGAGGAAGCTGAAGAAGGTGAAGAAGAGCAATGGGCAGGTTCTCGCCATCAATGAGGTAATCACCACCTGAGGAACTTGATCTGGAACCTAGTTACTTTGTAAATGTATCTTGTTAGCCTGTTGGGGAACGGGTATTTTGATTATGGGGGACTTCTCCCGTGTTGTCATTCCTTTTTCATTTTTTCTCTTCATCTTTGACGCCTTTGTGATACACAAAAATCTATGCCACTATGCTACCAGGAGATTTAGAATTTGCTACCCATGTGCTGGCCTCTGGTATGAGTCGAAAAGGCATTCAAATTAGCTTGGTCGTGCATTAAAGAGTTTTTCCCATCATCACTTGGTCTTCTTTTCAGTTTTGGTTTTGAATTTTTAATCTGCAGATCTTTGAGAAGAACCCGACTAAAATCAAGAACTATGGTATCTGGCTGAGGTACCAGAGCCGGACTGGATATCACAACATGTACAAGGAATACCGGGATATAACCCTGAATGGCGCAGTCGAGCAAATGTACAATGAGATGGCGTCTCGTCACAGGGTCAGATTTCCGTGCATCCAGATCATCAAGACAGCCACAGTTCCTGCCAAACTTTGCAAGAGGGAGAGCACCAAGCAATTCCACAACTCAAAAATCAAGTTCCCATTGGTCTTCAGGAAGGTCAGGCCCCCGACCAGGAAGCTGAAGACCACATACAAGGCATCGAGGCCGAACCTATTCATGTGATCTATTCCGTGATGCCCCTTCTATCATGAAGGTCTTAAAATATCAAGGTGTTCTCGGTTGAAGTTCCTTACGATGATCATTTTTTGTTTTTTGGAACAGCTGGTTTCTCTAGAGTTTTGACATTGATGGGTGTTGGTTTAGACAAGGATGCTGTGTACTGCAGTTTGTTTTTGGATCAATGTTTAGAGATTGGAAATACAGTTAGGTGCATCTGTTGGATGCCGGGAATGTTTACTCAAGTTTGAATGCCCGAAATTCTCAAGCGGAAACTGAACATGCCCTACCATCGATTTAACCGATTTTATAACTTATGACTAACTCGTGAAAAAGAAACTGGGTTAGGTAGGGGGATTGATTCCCCTTCTGTCTCAAGTATATTGACGAGTAGAGTGCGTTAGGTGGGATTAGCCGATCACGTCTCCAACCGTCACATCCCCTGTCCGAAAGAGCACAGAACTGTCCGAAGCTCCCACACCTACCCGCCATCCGAACTGCTTTGTTAATCGACCCACTTCATTAGAATTCGCCCGCCGCACCAACCAACTTTCTCTACCCCTTCAACCATCCCTTGGATCGAAAATTTGGCTTGTCCCGCGAGTTGGGTACTGGCGATCTTTCCTCAATTAGCAACTTTCTTGAATAAAGTTATCATCTTGAGTGGTGTGGTGTTCTTTTTCTGGTCTCTTGGGTCGTCATTCTTTGGGTATTGATTTGTTTTCTGCAGCTGGTCTCGATGGCGGAGGAAATTGGTTCCCGGGATGGAGAGGTGAGCAGTTTGGCACTCTCTTTTGTGTTCCTTTGGTGGGAGTGGTGTCGAGAGAGTGTCATGATGATGAATTGTTCTGGTCGAGAAGGTTGTTCTCGGAGAAGAAGTTGGCATTGCAAGGATCATCACCTTGAACCGACCTCGTCAGTTGAATGTCATCTCATCAGGAGTGGTATGCTTCGGTTCCCGTGAGTGTTGGCCTTGTGTGTGGTTCAGTTGCTCATCATCTCTATGGGATTCAGGTTTCGTTGCTTGCGGAGTACTTGGAGAAGTGGGAAAAAGACGAGAAGGCAGAAGTTGTAATCTTCAAGGTCAGTTCATATATCCCTTCAATTTCCATACTGCTGAGTGATCTCGGTCTCGTTATCTAGCAGATTTGTTAGGCACTAAAATAACGAAACATTCAAGTCATGCAGCTTGATACTTGTTTGCATTTATGTAGCTGCTTTGAATATTAAAGTTTATTTTGTCGCAATGATGATCAAGGGGGCTGGTCGCGCTTTCTCTGCCGGTGGAGATTTGAAGATGTTTTATGATGGCAAGAAATCAAGTAAGAGAGTAAAATCCACAAAAGACTTCTTTTACATCGTGGCTGGGTCATTTGTATAATTCGAAGTCTCTGCAACTCATTTTCACAGGGGATGCCTGTCTTGAAGTTGTCTATAGAATGTATTGGCTCTTGTATCACATCCACACCTATATGAAAATCTCGGTATTGTTCCATGCCCTGATTTAGATGTTACGAGGTGTTGTCCTTTAGTATTCTGTGATATAATTGTGAGATTCTCATTGTTGAAAGGTTGCTCTTGTCAATGGGATATCAATGGGTGGAGGCGCATCTCTCATGGTCCCCCTGAAGTTCTCCGTCGTAACAGAGAAAACTGTATGTTTAAACTCGAGCTTAGTAAGAATCTGCCTTTTGTGGCATCTTGTGATACATTGCCATATGTTATTGTAGATCTTTGCCACTCCAGAAGCAGGCATTGGATTTCACACAGATTGCAGCTTCTCATATATCCATTCTCGCCTTCCTGGACGATTGGGTAAATGCATTAAGCATGAACTTGTGCTTCTACCCTCATTCTGGACAACACATGTTGAATGAAACACGATCCATCTCTCCTCATTGATCAATCATTTGGTTATACTTCTACTTACTAACCTTTTCTATGGTTCCATTCCATATGCAGGAGAATTCTTGGCTTTGACGGGTGCGAGGTTGAATGGGAAGGAATTGATTGCAGCTGGAATGGCAACTCACTTTGTCCCTTCTGAGGTTAGTTTAGTTGATGACTGGTAGGCATTAAGTCATAACTTGGTTTTCTATTTAGCTGAGCTGGTATTATGATTTTTTTTTTCACATTGCAATTACGTTTATGTCGATAAGGTACTGATGCATCAACGTGCTTCATCTTGAGCTGTGTACTATGAAGCATGTTCTGTAAATGTGCTTTTTTTTTTTTTTTTTGGGGGGGGGGGGGTACCTTTTTCTTATAAGTAGGGGGTACCTTTTAGTTTTATCATAATTGCAGGTACTAATTTAGTACGTTATTATTTATGACCTTTTTTATGCCAAGTCATGGTTATAGCTACCAATGATCTTTCGTTTCTGGCAGAAAATTGCAGAGCTGGAAAAACGTCTCGTGGAGTTGAAATCTGCAGACTATGATGTTGTGAAGTCAACCATCGAAGAATTCTCTGTAGAAGTTCAGCTTGATGAGGACAGCATTCTGAACAAGTAAGTGGCCATGGGGATATCAATTACTTGTTGCTTAAATGGTCTAGAAGCCAACTTTTCTATGATCATTTCAGGAAGGCCCTGATCGACGATTGCTTTTCTGAGGAGACTGTTGCTGATATTATAGCTTCACTGGTAAGCCCTGTCCTCAGGAACATTTTCGTCTCGCCAATGGATTTCAGAGAGGCTTTCAATGCTTTGCCTTGAATGGCTCCATGTTTCTTCAGGAACACGAGTCAAGCAAAGAAGGAAATGGGTGGATCGGACCGGTGGTTAAGGGTCTGAAGAGAGCATCGCCCACAGGATTGAAAATAACCTTGAGATCGGTGGCCAACTAATCCCATCATCCGTAAACATTTTGTACAGTTCATTGTGCTTCTAACCCATCGAATATTTGTTATACCAGATCCGCGAAGGCCGGAAGCAGACGCTGGCTGAATGTTTGAAGAAGGAATTCAGACTGACGATGAACATTCTCCGAGCAATGATCACCGAGGATGTATACGAGGGCATCAGGGCTCTCACTATAGACAAGGACAATGCTCCAAAGGTATCCTCTCCTTAGCTTTCTTCGTTGACCCTTGATCTTTAATATATGTCTGTATAGATGTTGAGATCTTCGATAATTACTTGCTTCCTTCAGTGGAATCCACGCACTCTCAACGAAGTAGAAGATGAAAGGGTCGGTCTGGTGTTTCAGCCATTCAAGGAGGAGCTTGAGCTCCAAATCCCAGAGAAGGAAGAACATAGGCAAGTCTTCCTGTCCCCCCCCCCCCCCCCAACAATACTACGCCATTTGGCTGAAAAACAACTCTGATCCCTGAGTTTATCCTTTCCGGAGCAGGTGGTTTGGGAAATTCGAACAGTCACCCTATCCAGCTCTGAAAGGAGCAACCAGTGGAGGAGCCCTCTGAAAGCTTCTCATACGCAGAAAGAACCCGTGAAGCTTTGACTCAGTTATATACAACAACGCAGGCTATTCCGACATCCGCAGAAACACTAGTTCTACATCTTGCTTATGTACCATGGAGCCCTAGAAATAACAAACATTATGTTCCTCCTTGAATCTTAGTTCAAATGTTTGAGTTGAGGCGTCCATTTTTCTCGCATGCTCGCATCGTTCAAACTCCAGTCCCAGTATTCGGTTCATGGCATGCGCTTCTGCCGGCACGCTACCGACTCAGGCACCTGCCTAGGTGAACGCGTAAACGTCCTTTCCGTCACGCCTGACAAGTCAATGGGAAGGGAGGGATAATTCAGACATTTCACACATCCCACGATCCTCAAATGGAAAATTTGACCGTTGTAACCACTGATCATTGAAAATTTCCTTTTTGTCATTTCAAAATGAAGAGATCGAAACCGTTTCAGACCCGCATTCGAATTACAACCCAACTTTGAACATCCAAATAAATCCCACGGTGGAGCGAACGATCGCCTCTCCATATATTCGTGATGGGGGAAGAAGTAGTAGTAGTGGCCGTCGGCGAGCGGAGAGGTATGGAGAAGAAGGGGGTCTTGGAAGAAATTATGGTGGAGGAGAAATCCCTGGAGACAGAGGAGGAAGAAGCGAGGAAGGTCGAGTCGGAAAAGGCGGAGTCTCATCCTTACGCGTTCCATGTTTCGGGCCCCCGCAATGTCTCGTCTCCGAACTGGAGAGACCTCATCAGCTCTAGTTGGTCAGTCGGTCCACCGTTCCCTCTGTGTGTGTGTGTTTTTTTTTTAGAACTGGTGAAGTTGAAATTTGGTCTAAAGTTGGAAGTTTTCTCTCGGTCGGGAGGGCATTCTTCGGATTGAAACATCGGAGGGATGGGGTCTTCCTCATGGGAAAGTTTGTGCAATCGGATGTTATCTTCCTTGATTTTCTGGCTTCTTTTGCTAAATTCATTTGTTGTTGTCAACATCGGGGGTGACTGAGCAGTTCGTTGTACCTGTTGCGTTCAGGAAGGATGAGAATTACAAGAGGACTGTTATGGCCTGCTTCATTCAAGGCGTATACTTGCTCGAATTGGACCGACAGGAAAACAGGATGGGGGCGGACGTGCTCGCCCCCAAATGGTGGCTGCCCTTTAAGTACAAGCTGTCCCGGACCTTGGTGGATGAGCGAGACGGCTCGATATTCGGAGCTTTGCTCGAATGGGACAGGTCAGCGGCACTAGCTGACCTCGTGCTCATCAGACCGAGCGGTGCACCGAGAGCTGTCTTGGCTCTAAGGGGAACCCTGTTGAAAAGCCCGACAATTCGCAGGGATATCCAGGACGACCTTCGGTTCCTGGCCTGGGAAAGCCTGAAAGGTTCGGCCAGATTTGGCCTCGCCTTGGAAGCGCTGAGATCGGTCGCCGAAAGCTATGGCAGCAACAACGTGTGCATAGCGGGGCACTCCCTTGGGGCCGGGTTCGCCTTGCAGGTGGGGAAGGCTTTGGCCAAGGAGGGGTTGTTCGTGGACGCACATTTGTTCAATCCACCCTCGGTATCCATTGCAATGAGCCTCAGAAGCATGGGAGAGAAGGCTGGGATAGCTTGGCAAAGGGTCAGATCCATGTTTCCCCAGAAGGACGAGGGTCAATCCCTCAAGGACCCCGCTCCAGGGGAAATGGGACTGATGAATTGGCTGCCGAGGTTGCATTGGAACAAGGCTCCCAACTCGGGGCTGAGGAAATGGGTACCACATCTGTACGTGAACGACAGTGACTACATCTGTTGCCATTACAGTCAGGCAGACCAACAAAGCGAAGCTCCTGCTGGGGTTGACCACGGGAAGGAGAACTTTCGGCCAGGGAACAACGGGCAGGTGGCGGCGAAGCTGTTCGTGACATCGAAGGGGAAGCAGAGGTTTATGGAGGCGCACGGATTGGAGCAGTGGTGGTCGGAAGGTTTGCAGCTCCAGATGGCTTTGAATAACAGCAGGCTCATCAACAGGCAGCTAAAGTCCCTCTACCCAGACAACGTCAACAACAACAAATGAGTCGATCCTCTCTGTTTTTTTTTTTGTTTGTTTGTTCGTTTCAAGTTCAAAGTGTTCAACCCCTGGATAGAAAGAACGATTCTCATTTTCGAAATAATTGGAGACGACCCGGAATCTCTTCTCTGGTTCCTTAGCCCACAGAGCGTTGTCCATTGAGGACTTTGCCAATTGGAAGATGCTGATCCCTGGACGAATGATCCTCCTCTTAAATGTGATCTCGAATCGAAATTTGAAGTGTCCTATGAATGAAAAATCCATGTGGTTCGAAATGTCCGATTATATCTACATTTTCATCCCGGCTTCGAAGTTCGAACAGTACATGTAGCGCAAAGGAATCGTGTTTATAAACAATTGACTTCGGCAGAAGTATTTTCTATGTACATCTTATTTGCAGCAGATCCCAACGAAGAGGTGTGTTCGACAGGATGTCTTTAAGCTACTCTTTTTGTCCTTCATATAAGTCTCCCATTACGTAGTCGAAGATGCTGATCTCCTGAGCGTAGCTCTCGTAATAGGGCACCGCCGAGTTGCTTTCCAAAAGCCAAGACTCGACCTCCCCGAGACTCAACGTTTGCTGCTCGTAGACAGAAACTGGTTGCGGATAATACAGGGACGGATCCCTCCTAAAACAGTCGCTCGCATTACCTTCCCGTCCCGTAACCTCTTCGAAATCGTACAGGACATGACCCCCGTCGCTCCTCCTCGAAACAGTGTCGCTATCAATCGAAGGCGTGGGGGAAGACGAGGTGCAGGGGGATGGGCTACAGTTGCCGGTGAGATCCTGAACGAGCCGCCTGAAATCGGCGACTTCCGTAATGACCACCCTAGGCCTTGGCGGCACCTTGGCCAAGCAACTACTACCTCTCGTCATCGCCCCCCTGGTCTTCTTTCTGCACTTCCTGGCGATCCTCGCCGAAGCACCGTTCATCGTCGCTGGCTTCCCCATATAACTTTACTATGCGTTTCTTTTTTTTTTTTTTTTCCCTTTTGTCTTCGGGTTGGGGGAGCAAATTAGACGAAAGTGTGTATATGCTGCTCGTGCTTGAGGCGATGTGTTGTTTCCTCTGGTGAGACAAGTGATATTTATGTGTGCCTGGGAGACTGAATCCAAACAGCGAAGAGGGACCAAATCCGAGGATATTTTCTCTGTTCTTTCAGGGAAGACCCGTAGTAGAACGACGTTTGAAAATTTGGTTATCCGGTCGTTATTCAAAAGAGTGCCCCGGTCATCACACTTAAAAAACAGCATCTTTTTATTTATTTGTTCTTTTATGTCCAAGCATTCTTGGGTGATTTAGTATAATAAAATCTCAACTCATTATAGATAAAAAAAAGTAATAGATTTATGCATTTATAATTACTAATTTTATAATTTTAATATTCTAAAAGAAGAAAAAATAATAACTTAGCACATTAAATGTTAAATTACTAAACTTAAATTAATTGAGTCTACCCAACAAAATCCTATTTATTTATAGGCCAGCTGCGTGGAAATCCCACGTCATAAATCAATGTAATTATAAAAGCCGGGCCATTTACAGCCCTACTTAAAAGCGCATCAAATAGGGAATATGCCTCCCCGCATATTCCCTATTTGATGCGCTTTTAAGTAGGGCTGTAAATGGTCCGGTTCGGATTGAGTTGTGTATATTTTGTACTCGAACCATTGTTATCGGGTTCATAACTTTCGACCCAAACCGTTAACCCAAACCAAAATATTTTTTTCAAAACCGAACCGATTTTTGGGGTTCGGTTCGGGATCCGATAAAATCATAAAACATAAATCATTTTATAAAAATTTTGACTTATAATTCTGAAGTTCAAAAATTTTGACATACAATAGTTCCCAGATTTAAAAACAAAGAAGGGTAATTACAAAAAGTCTAATTTCATGTAACTTTGAAATTTCAGCCCAGTTTAACATACAAAATTCACGTGGACTTGTGCGACAATATCTTCCACTTGCATAACCTATATTCGTTGAAAAGAAAAATATTAATTATATAAGATATGATTATAAAAAATCAATACTATTATACTTACATTGAATAAATCTCTTCAAATTATTCCTCAATGTTGTAATAAGAATCGGCATTTTCAGACAAATCTAAAATAGAGAGAAGATAATTGTATTATCAGTTAATATAAACTGAAAAAGAATAAAAGCATTTGAATATATGAAAGTTACCATACTTACCCGTTTCAAAAGCTTTTAATTCTTCAGAATATTCATCAATCGAAAACAATCCAGCTTGTCTATTTCGCAGCCAATTTTGAGCACATATAAGAGCTTCCACTGTCTTAGGAGACAACGAACTACGAAATACATTGATGACTCGTCTTCCTGTACTAAAAGCAGACTCGGAAGCAACGGTCGAAACAGGAATTGCTAAAACATCTTGTACCATCACAGATAAAACTTGATATCTAGAAGAGTTTAATTTCCACCAATCCAAAATGCTAAAATCTAAGCCAAAAGAAGTTTCACAGGCCTTGGCCAAATACTTCTCTAACTCAGATTTTTCTTTAACATTTTTCATTTCCTGCTTGTCTCAAATACATGGCAGTCATTATATCTAAAGATGTATCAATGGATGTTTCACTTAAGTCTAGGTTATTTTGTGTATGCGAAATAGATTTGTTAAGAATATTGTTATAGTGATCAAATAATGATCCAAGTGTCGCTTCTATTTTCTGTAACAACTCTTTTGCTTTTTCTTCTTCATAGAAAATACCAACAGCCCATTTAACATATTTCAATTTATGCCTAGGATCTAATATTATAGCTATGAACAACATAATATTAATGTTGTTCACATTACCCCAATATTTTTCAAACTTGAGCTTCATCCTTTTAGCCATTGAAAGTAGACCCATATTTTCATCCGAACAATATTTATTAATCATCATGCCAATACCAAAAATCTCATTCATATAATAGTTAGTAGTTACATAAGATGAACCAGAAATTTTTAAAGTAGCATTATAAAACAACTCAAGAAATAACAGAATATCACGAGCATACTTCCAATCATCATAAGTAGGGACTCCTTTTATTTTATTAAGTTCGTCAACGAACTTGTTTTCATGAATCTCCATTATGTCAAAAACCTTTTGAAACTTCAAAGCAGAATCAATCATCATATAAGTAGAATTCCATCTTGTCTCAACATCCAAGCATAACAAACCTTTATGCTCCACTTTCTCGCTTTTAACATATGTCATAAACTTAGCGAATCGTGAGGGAGAAGACCTTACATAACGAACTGCACTCCGAATTCTTATAATAGCATCATCTATTTCCTTTAACCCATCTTTAACAATCAAACTAAAAATGTGAGCGCAACATCTCATATGAAGATATTCGCCTTTCAAAATAAGTGTATCTCGATGTTGAAACCTTCTTTTCAAATATTGAATACAAAGATCATTCGAGCTAGCATTATCAACAGTTAAACAAAAGATTTTACTAATACCCCAACTAGCCAAACATGACTCAATAGCTTTACCAATTATTTCTCCCGAATGACCAGAAATCGGACAAAAATTTAATATTTTCTTTTGTAAAATCCAATTAGCATCAATAAAATGAGCTGTCAAACACATATAATTTAAATTTTGACATGATGTCCATATATCTGTTGTAAGACTAACCCTCTTTGGCATTTCAGAAAAATATTTTTTCAATTTTGTCTTTTCATCCGAATAAATATTGATAATGTCATTTTTCAAGGTATTTCGACAAGGAGCAATAAATTCAGGTTGTACAGAGGCCATAAATTGTCTAAATCCTTCATTCTCTACATGCTTAAAAGGTAATTCATCCAATATAAACATTAAAGCAAGGGCTCTTCTACTTGCAGTTTGGTCAAACTTCCATATTTTATTATTAGAACAACTTTTAATAGATGGGAAAGATATGCTAGTTTGACTTTTTTCTTTATTATTAGGGTTCTTCTTACATCTACCAAGATGTGCATGAAGCGTGCTAGTTCCAATTGTACTATTTGCACAAAAATCTTTTGAACAATATCGACATTTAGCACGCTGATTATTATGTTCATCGGAATGCAATATATCAAAATGTTCCCAAACAGATGACCTTTTTTTTCTCTTAGTATGACTAACTGGTTGGCCTTGTTCCAGAGGAATATGGGTTGATTGCACCGAAGCGGGTTGACAAGTAGCATCGACACCACATCCATCATCACCCCGATGTGAATTGATTTCTACATTCGACATAAACAAAAAATTTTCACAAATTCAAATTTAAAATCGAATCTCAGTTCAAAATATGCTCTAATCAAAAGTTTGAAATGATCTCGGGTTCGTGCTCGTACCTTGATCACGACTTCCAATGGAGTGATTCATCGAAACTTAGGGCTAAAAGGAACTTGAAGAAATTGGTGTGGCTGAATTCGAAAAAGTGGGTGTGTGACTGTGTGTAGCTTGGCTGCGCAATTGGGAGAAGGGGGCGGAGGCGGAAGGGATGAAAAAAAGTAGGGTTTTTTCCCCTTATATAGTCATTACTTACAATGACAAAAATAACCCTGGTTATTGGGTTTTTCGGGTCAAACCGAACCCATTAAACTATAATGAGAAAAACCGAAAAAAAAAACCGAATCGAAATTAAAATATTAAAACCAAACCAATAAAATTAAAAAACAAAAAATCCGAAATTATCGGTTTGGTTTGGTTCGATTCGGTTTGGATTATCGGGTTATCGGATTTTATTTTCTCCCCTACTTTTAAGGGTGTTGCTATTGCGTGTGGACTTAGTTCACTTAATACTAATTAATTGAGTTTGTGATCGATGATGCGATAAAAATAAAAATAAAAAAAATTGAAAGATATAAAGGGGACAAGCGCATTTAAGACATCGATAGAATCAAGGGGAGATTTGGGATTTTTTTTTTTTTTTTTTACATTACATTTAGCAAAAAATGGTGAAGGGTGTTGATTGGGCTTCACATGGGCTTTCTTGCTAGCATTTAGGGTGCCCCCATTCAACAGTTTCCATCCGTTCTCCCCTTTAATATCTAACGCCTTTCAAAAAAATAAAAATAAAAAAAGGAAAAAGACCTACCGTCCGTCACCCACCTTGTCTGTATCATTTCTTAAAATAAATTTTTGACGTCCCTTTCTTCTTGGTTACCGTTAAAGTTACTCCGCAAAAATAATTTCCTACTTAAAACACAAGTTGATAAATCGTTGTTACAAATAATAAGTTTAATTTACAAAATAATTCGATATTCCAACTCAAATTTCAGGGTCATATTTGGATTTTTGTTTTTTTTTTGTTTTAAAAGGGAACCCATCGTTAACATCGAGTTTTTTTTTTAGAAATGAAAATTTTGCAAAGGTGAATTTTCAATCATATATAAAAAATTTTAAAACTCGGTGTCATATTGAGAAAAAACTTTTGTGGACTAATAATGGAACAAAAGTTCCAGTTTTTATTACCCTTTGTTCGTTCTCCAATTTCGAGAAAACGTGGAAAGCGGCTAGCGGTACGTACACGTAACCGTTATATTATTTAATAAAATCGACATTTTTTTTGTAAACTTTACTAAAAATCGACTATTTTTAGTAAAAATTAGTATAGTGTTTAGTAAAGTTTACTAATTTTTCACTGTTCACAGTTAGTAAGGTTTACTAATTTGCGTTTAGTAAAATCACCCGACCATTTCCAGATTATTTTAGTAACCGTTTACGAAAACTATCAGTGATTTCCACATTTTTTTTTAGTAACTTTTACTAAAATATCACTGTTCAAGTTTGATAAATGGTTACTAAACTTTTTAGGAAATTTGTCATCCGATTTACTACTCGTAGTTTAGTAACTTTTACTAATTTTTTACTGTTGATTTTTAGTAAATTTTACTAATTTTATTTAGTAAAATTTCAATGTTTGGTAATTTTTCCGGCTTTCGAACAAAATTATAAATGATTTACTAATTTTTTTAAGGAAAATTAGCAAAATATTGTTGAATATAGTAAAATCGTTTGTAAATTACTAAAACTGATTTTTTTTTTCGTAATGTTTTATTAATTTTTAAGCGAAATTTTCATAAAAATTTAGTAAACAGTTACTAAATTTTTTAGTAATTTACTAACCTAAAAAGTACATTCCGAATATAGCTATTAACTTAGGGTCACTGTGAAATTACTATTTTACAAAAACCTTGAAATGTCGATTAGGTCGGCACGTCGCAACGGCCCGCGGGGGTAAACATATACAAATTTGAAAGGTAAAGTTGAAAGGTATTTTGAGAAACAACCGCATATACAAATTTCACTGTCATGATAAAACTTATATTCAAATAGGCTACTAGATCCATGAATACAACAAGAAATTTTACCAAATTAAAAAGAAAAAAGAGCGTGAAAAGACACAAAGTCCGTTTTACTTATAATTTTGAGTAAGATGTCAATTGCAAGGCTGCTCGACTGAATTCCTTCAACGCCGACTTCTTGACGGTCGACTGCTCAAACTGACCATTGTTCGATCAGCTTGCATAGTCGACCGGCGACCGAGCTCCTTCCGGACTTGAATCGAGTTGGGTTCGCCTATACCAAATCCCGCGTCATGGAAAAATATTGGCCCATCATAATTATTTTTTCGTGTCTCATCCATCCATCATCATATAATCCGGATTCAGGTAAAAAAAAAAAAAAAGAAAAAGAAGGCTAGAAGCAGCTAGTTGGCATCCACGATCGATTCGTGTGTTCGAGAGTTTTCTTTTTCTTTTTGCTTTTCGGTGAAAGGGACACTACACTCTTTTTATTTATACATTTCTTTTTATTATGGAAGTTTAGGTTTGGTTAGATTAGATAAGAAGGATTAAAAAGAAAAAAATAATAATGGAGGATTATTATGGGAAGGGGCCCGACATTTCGCAATCGATGACAACCAAACACCCCCCAACCACGCCATGGCCAACTCATCAAACTTCATCGCCCCCCTCCCCTGTCCCGTGACAATTTCCCCTATTCCATGGCAAGTTCTCATCATTTTGGACATAATATCTCCCATGCAATAATTTCCTTATAAAAGGTAAATTGGTATTGGTATGGTATGGTCGGGGCGAGGGGGTCATAGCTGGATATGGCGGCTGCCCCACCAATTAATAAACTCGTTCGTTCCTTGTGTATGTGCTTTTTTTTTTTAAGGTTTCTATCGGAGACAACTGTGTTTTCATCTTCCTTGGGACCATTGAGTTTGTCTGGACCGGACCCATCGGCCGCCCTCTTGTTCTCTAATCCTTTCCTGCTGTTTTGACGATGTGGTGGAAGAATGGTCGTGTAGTTTTGTGAGTAGATTTTGTTGTCTTTATGTTTTTGACTCCCCATGTCGCCGTTCTTCCCCCACTCCTCTTTTTTTTTTTTTTTAAGATATTGTTGTTTGTTGTCTTTATCTTAACAATGTAATAAATACAAAGGAACTGCGACTGTTTGTTTTGTCCCTCTGACACCCCTCCATTTGCGAAGAAAAGCAAAAGTTCCTTTCCCACCTTTCTAATCAAAGACTTCAAGCCCACCCCAACTTTTCTCATCCACGGGTTTCTGCATTTTCTTCCCCGCTTTCTTGCGAAGGACAGGACAGTCCTGTCCGAACTGGGTTATTTCCTTTCGGCTTCTTTGTTGCTGTTGCTGTAGTGGGTCGGACGGTGGTGCTGTGGCTTGTCTATGCTGATTGAGCCCTTGATTGGTAGTATCAAGGATGGGAATGACGACCATTTCCTCATCTGGGCACCCAAGGAAGAAGATCGGGGTGGTTAGCAATTGAGAGATAGAGATAGAGAGATATCTTCTTTTCACCATCTCAATTTGGGTAGTTTTTCCTTCTTCATGTGTTTTTCTCTTTTTGTTTTGGTTCGTGGATGGAAATCGTTCTGGTTACTCACATTACCCCCATTTCCCTTGCTTTGATCCGAAGTGATCCTTTCAGTGACAATAGTATTGGAAGTGTTTCTTTTCTTTCTGTTTTGGTCCATACTGTGAAATGGGTTCTGCAGATTATTTCCTTTTGTTGGGGCGTTTTTTTGGACCCTGGAGTTCATTTGCATTGCTGTTCTAACCAGAAATTATTGTGTGATTGTTATGGTCTTGTCTGCTTGTTTGGATTGGCCTGGTTTTTTTTTTTTTGGTTGATTGAATTCCTGGTGCTGACTGATTGTTTCTTTGTGGTTTCTATCTTTTGGTTTCGAACTTATGGATGTTGCTGGCTTTCTGCAGTTTGATCGGAGTTCTCCCTGATTCTGCCGCCTTTGGTTTCTGTAAACTCGACTAGCTGAAGAAATGCCTTCTCAAGATTCTCTGAATTCCCAGTTGTCAAGGAAGACGTCCATCCTTGGGCTGAAGCTATGGGTTTTGATCTGTCTCTGCGTTGTTGGGTTCATCGTTTTTATCCTCGGAGTATCGTCTCTGTGGATCACATTGAGGCGAAGACCGAAGAAAACAGTTGACAAGCTTCCTCTCTCTCAAATGACCGATATCCCAAAGGACATCAAGGTCGACAGAATTGGAGGCCAGACTGGTGGTGGTGGTGGTCATGATTACCCGGAAAGCCTTTTCCTCGCAATGAATGAGAAGTCGGTGGATAAGAACTCGGAGTCGACATTAGGTCATCTGGGTAAGAGCAGATCAAGTGATCCAGATAACATTAGTCAATGCAGCTCGATGTATCAGCAGGAGAGAGGGGTAGGTTCCAATTCTGGAGAAGAAGGAAGCTCGGGAACCGTAAAGAAACATCGTTCATCCCTATCATGGGGTGGACTCGTGACTGCTTCTCCTCTGGTCGGTCTACCTGAGATTTCTCACCTCGGATGGGGCCACTGGTTTACCCTTAGAGAACTTGAGACTGCAACGAATCGTTTCTCCCCAGAGAATGTGATCGGCGAGGGTGGGTATGGAGTTGTATACAAGGGAAAGCTGATTAATGGGACAAATGTTGCTGTCAAGAAAATTCTCAATAACCTGTATGGGTCTTGTATCAACGCATTCTTTGGAACGTTTAACTGCTTTCATGTCATTGTTGTATGGTCGTTGGATGTAGGGGACAGGCTGAGAAAGAATTCAGGGTCGAAGTGGAGGCTATTGGTCATGTGCGACACAAGAATCTCGTACGGCTCCTGGGATATTGCATCGAGGGAGTTCACAGGTAAGGGCTAACATCAGTCTTTCTTTAAAACATTACGTGTTAGTAGTCTAGTGACGTGTCCATCTTTTCCAGTGATGACGGAGCTGATTTCTGTCTTTGGCTACTTGTTGCAGGATGCTGGTGTATGAGTATGTGAATAATGGAAATTTGGAACAATGGCTGCACGGGGCTACGGAGCAAAACAGGGGACTTACTTGGGAGCAACGAATGAAGATTATGCTAGGAACCGCGAAAGCGTAAGTTCCCTTCATGTATCACTGATCATAACTGTTCTGGAAGTTTGTTTGTAATGAAATGGGTGTGTAATGCAGGCTTGCGTATCTGCATGAGTCTATAGAACCCAAAGTCGTTCATCGGGATATCAAGTCAAGTAATATCCTGATCGATCGAGACTTTAATGCCATGATATCTGATTTTGGATTAGCTAAGCTGCTGGGTTCAGACGAGAGTCACATCGCAACACGAGTGATGGGCACATTCGGGTAAACAAACATTTCAGTTTCTCCTTCCCTAGGGTGTATGTGAAATCGTCTTAATGCTGATTGTACTGCATATCAATTTCAGTTACGTGGCACCAGAATATGCTAATACCGGTCTTCTCAACGAGAAGAGTGATGTCTATAGTTTCGGCATTCTCTTGCTCGAATCAGTGACTGGAAGAGACCCAGTGGACTACAGTCGACCCGCAAATGAGGTGTGATGGTCACGATGCTCGCTCTCATGATCTGAATCATAAAGAGAGCCAACTTTTGCTTAGGTGTTCGTGTTCATGATGCAGGTGAATCTGGTCGAATGGCTAAAGAACATGGTTGGGTCGAGGAGAGTGGAGGAGGTTGTCGACCCCAACCTCGAAGTTAAGCCGACGTTACGCGACATAAAACGCGCCGTTTTGGTGGCCTTAAGATGTATCGACCCCGAATCGGTTAAGAGACCGAAGATGACTCAGGTCGTTCGTATGCTCGAAACCGACGAGTTTCCTTCTCGAGAGGTAGAGTTAAAAGAAAGAAGTTTCGTTCTCAGAGTCCGAACCTAATTATCTCCAGGTGTATATATCTCTGATGCCTTGTGTTTGTCCGTTATGGTAGGAACGGCGGAACAGAAGGAGCAGGACAATGAGCATGGAGATCGAAGCTGTGAAGGAAGTCGACGGATCCACCGGGTGCAACAAAGATGATGACAAAAAGGAGGATATAGAAAACCACTGATGTGTGCAGCAGTGCAGCGGTTGTTGCACCGACATACATCACTGGAGTCGCGGCCATTTTGACCGTGCAGAGGATTTATCCTTTCAGAGTGCACAAACTTGAGGATTCATATACATCATGCTCATGCATCTGCTTAGGTTTAACCTTAATCGGATTTAGAGATGGATGATAGTCGTGTTCCAAGGAGAAAGCAGGGTGGGCAGCCGAGGGTTCTCGCAGGCTGCAGATAATATAGTTTGCTCTATTAGTTCGATTAACTGGAAACATGTGATTTTGTGTTACTTCTACGCCTTCTTTTTCTGATTTGTGGTCATTTGGGGCAAGTTGAGAAATTGTAGTGAAATTTTCTGAGTGCTGGAATACTAAAATTTTCTGCCATAATCTATACAAATTAATCCAGTTATCATTTTGAATTAATCGTCCTTTTGTTTGGGAGGATTAAGAAAATTATCATACACGGTTACACACGATTAAAAATGACTTTTTATCAATTAAATAAAAAAATGTGTAAGTTTTTCTAATATGATTCTCCTAAAGTTTGGTTTTGCTATAACTTTTGAAAAAACTGTAATTCAAAATTGCATAAATAATCAATAGTTAAACTTTTGAAGGAAGGATATTTTAATAATTAAATTTTATAAATAATTAATATATTTAATATATGTAATTTGAAGGAAGGATATTTTAAATTCTTATGTACTCGAGTTTTGTATTATATAGTTAAAGATTTACAAGAGCAATTTCCTAAAGTTTAAAGTAAATTTTTTTAAAAAAGTTTGTATTTTTAATGATTTTAGATAATTTATACTTTATTAAAGATGAACTAAAGAAATTTAATAAACTCGAAAATAAAAGAGTAAAGATTTTAGATAAGGGAAGCTTGGTACAAATATAATAAACAGTCGTAAAAAGATTATCCAATTTGAGTAAATTGTATGTCATTAATTTGGGTGAGATTAAAAAACAAATGATGTTTGTTTAATGCCTTCACTTTAACTAAAAAATATCGTAAACATATAAAATGAAAAATCACAACTTTTGAGAAAGCAACATAATTTAATCATTTTTTTAACAAATTCCAAATATAAATTGGGTATGTAATCCCTTATTACCTTGCTGAATAGAATTCCGGAACGGAAGAAAAAAAAAAGTATAGTAATTAAGAAATGAATTAATTAAAAAAATAGTATGGTTAGTTCAAGAATAAAGATAAAGAAAAAAAAAAGTGAATGAATGAAGAAGAAAACGTGCATTCCCTATAAATGAGCAATGCAATTCAATGCACATTCATTCTATTTCCATTCAAAATTAAGTAGATGAAATGAAACGAAGAAAATAAATTAAATAGAAGAAGATAGAAAAGCGAAAATAAGCTCTTGTTGTTTAAAACATTTTGACTTTTTAACTAGATAAATTATAAAAAATTAGCACCGACTTATTTTGTAAAATTGGCCTATATAAAAAATAATTATTAGCTCATATATGTAAAATTTGTATTTGTTAAAAATATCGAACCGGTCCAAATACCAAGCCTAATTTATACGTTAGGTAATTTTTGTGGACAATACACGGAGAATCCACAAAAGATCTATATACTCTTTTTCGTGCGATTTTGGGATAGCCCCGTTTATATATCGCAACCCTTTTCAACCATGTCGACCCTGAGTAATGTCACATGATTATTGGGATCGGACCCGACCCAACCTGGTATTCCTGAGTCAAACGTATATGTAAGTCATAGAATCGAACAACCCATCACAAACACCTTCTGAAAGAGAAAAAAGAACAGGGAAGATGACAGCTTCACTTGGCTCGAAATGACCTCCGTTTGCGAGCTTTAACAGTGGAGCCTGAGAGGCCACCCCTCCGAGCTCTGGATTTGAGTGTACCCCGGTCCTCCCCAAATCCTCGACGGCATACCCACTCTAAGGGTCCGAAGGCTGATTTCGTCCTATCTAAGCAACCCCTGCAACTTCACAATGATTTCCTTGTACAACAAGGAAATCAATATCCCAAACAGCATGACTATCTTGGACGAACTTCTCTCGATTTCTGTTGAGATAGGTAAAAGGAACCTCAGAGGCATCTGGAACTTCCCAAATCCTGGTGTGGTCAGCCACAATGAGATTTTGGAGATGTACAAGGACTACATTGACCCAGACTTGAAGTGGGTTAACTTCACCTTGGAAGAGCAGGCTAAGATGATTGTTGCCCCTCGAATTAACATATTGAGATGGATGCTTCGAAGTTGCAGAACGAGTGCCCTGAACTCTTGTCGATCAAAGATTCGCTCATAAAGTATGTCTTCTAACCCAACAAGAAGACTTCTTTTGATGGAGCCGCAAACTAGACCGATCGGCTCCTCATGGTAGGCTGGTTTTTGTACGGACAGAGATGGTGTCATTACAGAAGCCCCACATCTGTTGGTAAGTTTTTTAGTACTGTATGTATCCTTTTGCATTCGTATTGTTTCTCATCGATGTTGTCTGCCTATGATCTTATTACATACATTAGTCAGTTGCACATCCACACCACAGCTTAGCCACACCTTGATTTTGATTATTTTCCCATGAACTGCGTGATGGGTTACATTACACCATGGTATTTTCTTCTTTGTTTTACAGTTTTGTGCTTATATTTGTGTAGTGAGACCAATAATTCCTGGAGGAATAAAAGTTATAATGACATCAGTCGTAGCATGCTCTGCTCTAGATTAATTGAGGAAACGGGACCATGACTCACAAGCATATGACATAATGTTCAAGCATAATAAGAATCTTGCTATATGACTGTCTCGACGTAGCATGAATGACCATTAACTCAGGCAACTGTCCAGGACCGGGCAATTCATGGCGTCCGTCCTTTTGCGACTTCACATTACCTGAATGGAATGAGAAGAAATTCATAACACCAGTCTTACGAATAGGTAAAGGAGAACAAGAATGCTGGGGAAAATGGAATGTTGCTTACATCAGTTGGAGAGCGGTGTGGTTCGAATTGGAATACTGGTGGCTCGGTTCCAAGAGATTCACTGGCAGAAAATTCCTGTCGTAAGGTTGAGATTGCATGGAGGTCTGGTACATCGGCCCGGATATCAACCCTGGGTTGTGCTGCTGTTGCTCACGCGCTCTTTCATTTTCGGCAATCTAACACCAATAAAACAAAGGATACAGCTTATAATCCAATTATTACTCCCAGTAAATGGGCGATCACATCCAGTCAGCACTGGTGAAGGAGAACTTACCTTTGCTCTCAAGAACATGTTGTTATTCTGCAGCTCGATTTCCTGTAAAATTCCTTGTCCGAATCAGGCCACATGACCAGAGAATGCTATCGGGAATGCAGAATTATGACATCAGATTAAGTTGAAAACATGCCTAATTTATTCTGCTAATGTCAAGATTTCAATGAAATGATAAAGCTACTTAGATGTCTTCTATACTCATCTTCTCCAAGCCCGAACTAATCATTTCTACATTCAACTCCTTTAATCAAAATGCCAACGTCCCATGTTGCATCGTTAATCCAAAGATACGAGTAGAGAAAACCCTAATTCAGATAGCAACCGATGAAATCGTAGCGTAACAGGCAACCCAGAATCGATTTATACTAAGTCAAAAGTAAGTGCACTTACCCTCTTCTGCATGTACCCTATCTCAGCGAACAGCATCTCATTCTGACAACAAAGACATGTCGAGGATAAGCCAAACAACCACAACTAAAGTAACAATTCAAAATGAGAAAAAGTTTGGACATCATACAGAAACCTACCTTCTTTGAGCGAACACGGCTGACTGCTTTCTCCAACCTCCCTTCCAAGTTCTTGAGCTCCTTGAAGTTCAAAGAACTTAGCGACTCCCCGAGAATATGCCTGCATAAACATTTATTTAGAGTGGCAGCCTAGCGCTACTTGAATACACGCAAATATCAGTGTGTAGGGCAGGTTACCTGTTTGAATTCTGAATTTCTTTGATCTGTCTCCTCAACTTAGATGTTTCCTGCTGGTAGAACTGCGATCAAAAGAGAATCACAGAATCATCTAGTTTTTCTTTCATGATCCACAAAAACATGTTTGAAAGCCAAAAAGAATCTTGTTCAAGTGCCAGCATCATTGAAAGAATTAGATCGGCATGAGTTGTGTCCATTTCAACAATGAGAGTAGGGTGTCCATACTAGAATCTTGTCATGATATCTTATCCATAAAGACTTCGGTATGAAATTACTAGACATATGCGATAAAAGAAGATGATCTAACCAACAATGGTAAACCTCAGGTGATAGGCCTAGGAATCGTACAGTGTTTAATGAGTACATACAAAAAAACACATGGTGTATTGCCTTTTGCATCAGGAGAGTCGAATTCCAACTTCAAGAAACTTTTCTTATGTGGAAGTCGAGAAACCCTCATATGCATATGCATTCAGTGGACTAGTGAAATCCAAAGCCCAGTCGACAGCATAGAAGTTATAGTGGATCTCAGAATACAGCCTAATATAAAGAGAGGTGTATAAAGGGCACCTGGGTATTGATCTCGGAGGCGGAACGTTGAATCACGGTGTCACTGGTTGCTTTCTTGTACCTATCAATTGTTCCCCGCACACTGCAAACACAACGCCCCACAGCCGATTTAAACTCCGTCCATTAATTGGCATGACCTTTTACTAACCCGACACAAGTGAGAACACAGGAATGCAAGCCAAAATTTCCCAAACCAAGCATAGAAAACAGGCTCATTATAGAGAGTTTTGCTCCAGGGCCCTCCACCTAAAAGCTAGCAATTAGAGAAAAGGTCTCAACTCTATATATGCACTTGACTTAGGCCTTGTTTATTCGGCGTGAGATTATTTCCCAACAATTATAATATCTTTCACTAAATATTTTATCAATACGACAATAATTTTTAGAATTCTTAAAATAAGATTAAGAAATCGTTATTGTAAATATTGATTTGTAAAGAACTCTATTTGCAACAGTAATCTCTATTTTGTAGATAAAAAATTCAAATAAGAATCAAAATACAACAAATTTCAAAATTTAGTTAAAAATTTACATAAAAAATAAACGAGTTCCAAAATCTAGTTGTAAATTCGTTGTTTTTAATAACAATATTTTGACCTATTTGAAAAATTTTAAAATATCATGTTCTATTGAATACTAAAGTTAATGGTTAACAGCCATTAGAGTAGTCTCGCGTTCCACTCCATTTCATCGTATCACTGCAACCTGGAACAAACCCGAACTAAATACGTAGAAAGAAATAACACTTTCTGGAATCCGAGGTTTCTCTTTTCACGTCTTGTCTTTCGGTCTGAATTTATTACACAACCTGCCCACATGACTGAACACAGTAGTGGTGGGCAACAAAACTGCAGAAGTAAATATATAAATATAAAGAAGAATCTGCAGACTTGGATCTCTCTGATATTGATTGATCGATTGGTCACCCACCTCCCTTCCTTCTTTGGTTTGTGAGGGGGGTGTGAGGGGGAGAAGGGAGAACTCCCCACGCATCCCTAACCTCTTGACCAAGTTTGGAAAATGTCACATGGCCAAGAAACATGGTCAATGTGTCAAAAATGGGCTGTTTTCATGTTTAATCTTGGGGATTTTCGGGGAATCAACCCCATCGAATCATATAATTATTCCCTTCTGGGCAAACAATCAAACAAGTACATCCTACACCCATATACTACCTCCCTCCGCTTCTTTTTCTACCAAGTTATAATTTTGCTTGTTATTTTTGGGTTATTTTGCTTTTCAGAGTTGTCATAAAAGACTTTTAAATGTGCATCTAGTGTAGGAGGTTAATTTTTGTCCCCCGGGGGATCAAATACAACTACAACTACTACACACAGAGAAGAACAGAACAGAGATGACAGCAAGAGCAATTTAAAGTTTTCATTCCCCCCCACCATCTTTATTTTTTTCCCCCAGATATCACAAACAAACGACAATTTGGTATCCCAAATCCCATAGGGAAAATTACAAAGAGTTGGGGTGATAGTTTCTGTCCTGGTAATCTCATAATCATCTCTAAAGAAAAGCAAAAAACATCTGAAAACTATAATGTTGTCTAAACGAGAGTCATGCTTTTGAAGGAGTCAATTATTGTAAAATTCCCAATTCCAACCAAAGAAACAAAACAAAATTGTCCAGATCCTTCTTCACTAGTGTTGTATGGATTAACCATATTTCTATTGGAGATGTAACAAAACTAGTAATACTACACATTTCCTTTTGTTCTTTTAGTGTCAACTAAAATCTGCTTCCATGAAATCTTACACAAAAATTACTTAAAATTGTTTCAAAGAGACCCTGCAAATGGAAATAACCCCCCCCCCCCAAAAAAAAAACAAAGACTTAAAATTGGAGGAAATAAATCTTTGACATCAATATGTCCCAAGAATTATGAACATAACTTCTTGTTTATTAAAACCAATGTTAACAAAAAAGAAATAACCTTTTCACCCAAACTGAAAAGGGAACCAAAAGGTGAGAAAAAACAATTGCAAAATTTGTTTCTGGGTGAACCAAGTGGAGCTTGTGAATCTAATATCAAACCCTTTTAATGTACCCAAGAAGTTCCCTTAAAAATGAAAGCGACCCACTCTGCCAAATTTTTTGTTCATTTTATTTTTAATTTTTGACAGCCTCACAAGCAAAAAAAGAAAAATAAATAAATAAAAGCTAGCGGGGCCACTTTTACCTTTCTTTGCCCCAATTTCTTATTTTTCTTTTGGGGGTTCATTTTTTTTTTTTTGAAGTACTCCCCCATGGAGAAGTCAGTCACGTCAAAAGAACAAAAAAGAAAACACAGCTAACCACAAGCAAAATAAGTACCCAAAGAAAACCCTCTTCAAAAATCCTTTAGGAAGTACTTTAAAACCTAATTTTGTTAAAATCCTTGGCAAAAAAGTAATCCTTTGGCTTATGGTTATTATTACTTTGGTTTCATTTTTTGTTTTGTAGTGTTGTTGGTGTTTGTTCCCTTTTAGACTCTCCTCTGCCTCCATCCAATGGAATGATGACACAAAACACAACTGAAAGATCACCACTGACGAGACCAAAAGATTCGTGACGTTTCCTCTTTCTCAACCCCAAGCTCCGTTCTATTTCTTAGCACATGTCATAACTTCCCCCAAACACCAATTAGACAAAATAAATGTAAAAAACATTGTCGGGACGACAAACTTGTAGTTGGGATTTGCGAGGGAGGGGGGGAGATCTGAGAGGTTTTGGATTGTTTATTTATCTTCAAGAAGAAGAAGAAGAAGAAGAAAATCCCTAGATGGGGTGTGCGTCTACCTCCTGCATCAAACTTCCTCCTCCAATTCCAGCTGGTTGTTTTTTTTTTTTATTACTAGACAAACAACAAAAAGAAAGTGAGGGTTTTGTCGGGGAAGGGGCTCGTCATCATCAAGTTCAGTTCGTACATCATTTGTGGTGGCGGTGGTGTTTTAGAGAGAGATCAGGATTGAGATTGAGAGGACATGTTATTGAGGAAACGTCAGAAAGAGAGATGGGTACGATTTAAGCCTCTCCGCTTTTGCTTTGGCTTTGGCTGATTGCCGCTTTCTTCCCTCATCACTCAATCAAACCTACCACACACACACACACTCACTCACGCAGAGAGTAAAAAAGAAAGCCTGACAACACGTTTTCGAAATGAAAATAATGGAGACCCAAGAAAGAGATGAGGAGAGGAAAGACAGTTTCCAGCCCCATCGGTTCGAGTTTTTGCTTAACCCTAAATTAAACTTTTTAATGCTTAGTAAATAATAGTAGGCTAAGGAGATGACAGAGTTTGGGTTTCAGAAGGTATGATAAGAATTTTTTTTAGATCTACAAGAGAAAGGATTTCTAGGTCAGAGGAGAAGAGGTTAGTTTCGTTTTCTTGAAAAAATCATACAAAAATAAAGCATGTACCTGTTGTTGGCATACTCGTAGAGTCTGCCGCGGCTGGAGAAGACGACGAGGGCAACCTCCACGTCACACAGCACCGACAGCTCGTACGCCTTCTTCAGCAGCCCGTTCCTCCTCTTGCAGAAGGTAACCTGCCTGTTCGTCGGGTTCTCTATCCTCTTTATCTCTATCTTCCCCCTCCCAACCCCTCCGCCACCCCCGCCTCCACTGCTGCTGCCGCTCATCCTCTTGTCGGAAGCCGAAGCTTCCTCGGAGAATTGGCTCGCAAACTCCGTCTTTGAAAGTCCTACAAAACCGAAACCAGAGCCAAATACCCTAAAGCCATCATAGACGAGACCGGGGAACGAAAACTTGGTAAGGAATTCGGAGGCAGATGGTTCGGGGAACCCGAACCTTTGAATACAATTAGTTTTGGGTCTTGATTGAGTGGAAGTAGGAGGAGGTGAGGGATGGTGGGCAAGAAGAAGGTTGAGGTGGGGTGGGATATATCAGCGAAAGGCAGTGGTGTTTCTTTACGGAAAATGAAATTGACTCCACAACCAGATTATTAAAAACTCACGCAGCAGGAGGAAAGGGAATTTGTGAGGTGGGGAATCGATGTGAAGGAAACGTGTTGGATGAATAAACAATGGACAAACGTGTAGATACCCAAATAGGTATTGAGCAAGGAATTCAAGACGATCCATCCAGCGACCACCCCGAAATATGATACTTTTATATAATTCGGTAGTCCTATATTAAATGGAGATCGAGTTTGAAAATCACACTTTTAAATCACTTTTTAATGAATGTAATTGAGTTTAATAATTCAATCACCTATGAAATTTGATAGGAGCATTTTAAATCGTCGTTAAACATGATTTGGTTGAATTAAGGGTTAATTATATTTAATCCATGATTAAACTCATTTTAAACATTTTATCATTTTAATTGTTCGAATCAAGCCCAAGCACAAACATATAAACTTGGGCCTTCAGATACATCAATCAAATACCTAAAGTTGATTTATAAGTTCATTATATATAATATACTTAATCCTTCAAATATGGTATAAAAATTGCCAAAGGCTCAATTAAGATTTTTCTGGTTAGGGCATAAATTGTTTTTAAGTCCGTTTTAACACTTTTAATAATCTAAATTCGATCCCAAATGCATGTATACGTACTTGGCTCCCAAATACTTCGCGATAATAAACGTAGCTCACCAAATCAGTGGCCTCAAAACGCATTCTTTTTTCTTATTCCTTGACCGACTTAGAGCAAGTCTAAGCATTCTTACATAACTTTTAGCTTGTTCACTCTTCGATTCCGGGCTCACATCTTGAGCTCCAAGTATCGAGAATGAATTCAGGTGCGAGTGTTCCATCATTGCCACACAACGGTCAGACTCAACTTGGCATCAACGATCGACTGCAACACACTTAGGGGAGGAGCCCTTAAAGATGACGCTCAAGACTCTTGGCGCGCGGGGAACCACGTAAGAAACGCTTCACTAAATTGGCATCAATGAAATTTTCCTGCTTTAACTTCCCAATTCCTTGTCCACTTGTGATGGGCCTGGGCCTAGTTGTATAAGCACACGGTCACTATCATTTTCAATTCCCTTTTATCTATATACTTGATTGTGATCGTGCTTGTGTGATATAATGTCATTACCTCACTGCATATCGCATTTTAAATAAAGTAGTTGGCGACTCTGTATAATTTTCATTGATAAAGCAACAACTCGTTTTCTATGAAGTCATCTTGAAGGATGAGGGCACGTACGAGCCGCTCGATTCTCCTCTACATTCCTTTATGGATCATGTTTCTCCTTCCGCATGTCATCTTTGACTCCTTCATGGGAGTTGAAGAAGATCAAGTGAGGGCCCTGACAGGCAGGGTTAATAATCAAGGGATGATCAAACTCGATACTTCCGCAGTTCCCTGATGATCAAGTTGAGATTGATCGAATGACATCAAGGAAACATTCTCGGATTCTCGTATTGCTAACCCGTACACGTATCGAGGGCCGGATAAGCATAAAGTGGTCCTTACTCCCATTAAACATCATCCATTTCTTCTTTCATTGTATTGATGGAAAGGGATGTTTTTTTTTTTTATTTGAGAGTCGCTGTTGGATGCCCTGCTTAAAGTTTTCCCTTTCCCATATCAATTGTCAACTCAACCGATCCAATGCCTAGGGCCACGAGAACGACTGTGTCGAGAGATTTCCATAGTTACGTCCTGTTGGGGGGTGATGGAACGTATGGTTTGTCCTTCTGGGTAGACACTTCTTTTCTGCTACCGAAGTTGTCACAAAGTACAGGGATCTGATCGATCCAACGTGAGGTTGCGGTCGCCCTGTATCTTATGTGAGGTAGCTCTCTTGACATGCTTTCCTTGGTTTACTACGACGAACATGGTTACATCGTAATGGACTAGGATATAGTACGACTACTATGCGACCACTTAGCGTCAATGAATCAATTGGATTTACGTTAGTAAGATTGTACGCATGAGCAATCCCATTGGAGCATGATCCGAATACGGGTTTTAAGGAAATTTTCAGATTGGTGATGAGTGAGGCCATAAGCTTATAAAACTCCTTGTCTTTGGCATGTGTTGACTTTCAACAAGTTTTATGCTGTCATAAGAGAGGGAGGAGGCGTAAACTTTTTTTCAAAAAAAAAATTTATGTTATTTTGATGAAAGAGAAAGACACCTTGAAATAATGTATAAAAAATGGAGAATATGTGTTTACGGTAAACTAATTATTCCAAAAGGATCTAAGGCCATAAATCGTTTCAGGTGAATATGCTGCGACTGAAAAGACTATTTCAGAACTGCAGTCAAAGGTCGAGAGGTAAAAGACTAGTAGTCGACGGTTGAAGAATGAAGGTTGATAATCGAAGATCGTTGGTTGGAGGTTGACAGTTGAAGTTCGATAATTGAAGCAATCGAAGGAGGACGACTTGTGATCGGCTGAAGGCTAGGAAAAAGTAGTACTTGAATGTTTAGACCATGGTTAGGATGTGTGTGATTATTGATGGTTGCCATGAAGACTGACGACGATTGTTCTCCTTAGAGCGGTTATTGGCAAGTTTACTTTATATTTAAACACACTCTCGCGGTTATCATTAGTGTAATTGTATAATAGAACAATCGTGTAAAGGACAATCATTTACATCCAAGACGGGCATTTCGGTTGTCTTTTCACTCTCAATTTGCTCTCAGTGATTATGTAGTTCTCTTCATACTATTGTAAATTGTCTTTACGAATGGATGGAAGTAAGGATCCTTTTCACTTGTTTCTTGATTGTTGTGTTCTTCATTGTTCGTTCTTAAATTTTACGATGACCGCATTACTCTACGAACTCTTTCATGTCGAGATCGCGATTTCTGGCTTTCAAAATTGTAGATCGGATGTCACGAATATTTTACTCCCACGACGTGAAGTCTTCTTCCCCTTCATCGTCTTTCTCTTCAAATAATAACATCCATCGTCATTTTTTGTAAAGAAAAGGAAAAGAAATAAATGGTGCAGGGTTTGTGTTTTTTGCAGGTTTGTCAAAACCCTTATTTTTTACTCTCTTTTATTTTCTATAGCTAAAACGAGATTCAAATTCATAACAGAAATTTATGTGACTTTCGTTCTCCAGAGAATCCATTCCACCGGTACCATGACGAAATATTTTCATGAAACCTAAACTAAGCTTAAGACCCTTTCGTGCTGGCAAGATGTTGTTACAGTCATGGAATCGATGTGGTGTTCAAAACACGAAGACCAAAACGCGTGAGCCGGATTCGAGAGTTCGTCAAAAAGAGCTAATCGCCTTGATGTTTACCCCCAGTTTCTGTGAATTAGGTCGCGCTTACATGCTTTACCAATGTAATGAAATGATAAGTCGCGCGCTAAACAAGTTCAGTTTTAGGCAAGCTACGAACCTCGACTTAGCCGTATTAAGCATAGACCCTCCAGTGTATCTTTTCGAAGCTGATATCCTCTTCATGGCCTTTTAACTTATATATGCCAAGAGGTAATGATCATCACAGGGATTATACGAAATCCATGGAATGACGATATGGATTCAGATCCGATCATGATTGGATGTATCAATCAGAAAATGGGGCCGATTCCGAAATGATTGAAGCATGAGATGGGAACTACTTTTGATAAGGGGGAAGGAGAAGCTAATGTGACAGAGTAGGGGCCAGCCAACTCAAGTACTACTTCCATTAATCTCTGAGCAGGGCCGATCCCGATAAGCAAAGCAAATCGTTAAGCCAAGCCGCCCGTGATTCGACCAAAAAATGCAGACACTCGGGTACTGAGAGTTTGCTTGCAGCAGTTGAACATATCCAGCAGAAACAATGCTGGGAAGAAATCCGGCAGCCAAAATGTGCAAGGGAGGCAAAGGAAGAATTCGCGAAATATGCAAATGCCAACAGCATCATCAGGGTGTGTTAGACACTATGGTGAAGGGACTCCTCCCAACTCTCCCAATTGAGGGTATGAAATTATGCCAGAAAATTGAATGATATTACCTAACACCATAAAAGTGTATAGCCACCAACTTGTCATCATTATCACCATATGACAAGAATAGAAAAAGAAACACCCCAAATTGCTCATGTTCAGAGCTCTATGGCGAAGACTGTTGTAAAGGTGCTTTGCTTTCAAACCAGGACCAACAGAGGCGAAACTCCCAACCACCCCAGAGATTAGGTCAGAGGTAGGAGGAGAAGGCTCGGAACCACATGATATGATCTAATTCCTCCGCCAGAAATAGATGCAGTAAGTGCTACCGAAAGCGTACCTGTACAGATAGATACTAACTCTCTAGCTCGCTCTGAATCCAATCTTGAGAACACATCAGAGCCTGCAACACCACTGGACTCAGCGAACAACGATCGCGATCCAGCACTCTGCCACCCATGTCGAACACTGACTCAGATGTGAGATTCGACATGGGAATTGCCAATATGTTGCGGGCCATCATGGATAGTACAGGATATCGAGGAGTATGTACTTTCCACCAATTGAGAACATTAAACTCAACATTTCGAGGAAACAGGGGTTCCTCCAAGTACTTGTCCAGATCAGCTTTGATGCCATCATTCTGGGATGTTTCGTGGAGGTATTTATCGAACCCCATCAACCTATCGTTCGTGTCAAGACCCGTGCTGCTCCCAACTTGCCATGTTGTGCCTTGCTCACAGGAAGCTACAGGGCTTCCGAGGGAATGTTCATCATAAAGCACCCTGATTTGGTGAAATATGCTGTCAACATGTTCTTGCGCACTGGAACCATAAATCTGGGGGAAGTAATACTCGGCCAGCTTCATCTTGAATCTGGGATCCAGGAATGCCGCAATGGCCAACCCCAAATTGCACCTCCCCCAATAGTTGTCGAACTTGCTTTTCATCTTCAACGCCAGGGAGCTGATGTCGCTATCCGAACTCTTACACCAACCGATCAACTTCAAATGGACATCGCACACCAAAGCGAAGAAGATATTCGCTGTGGTATATTTGCTTCTGCTGAAGTCACTGGAAACCTCCAGAAAGACATTTAGGAACCCTGTGAGGGCTCCTGCTCTTTCCCAATCCATGTCCGTAGGCCATTCGGTGAAAGTCAAGTCTTGTCCTCTTAAAACAGAAAATGCACCCTTATAGTCAAGAGCAACCTCCAGCATTTTATAAGTTGAGTTCCATCTAATTCTGTTGTCCAAACATAAGCTTTTCGCAGAATCGATCCCTTCTTCCAGAGCCACCTTCTGAAACTTCTCTTCCAACGCTAGTGAACTTTTGACGTATCGAATGCTTTCCCGAATCTTACGAATCACTTCACCAGCTTCTTCCAAAGCATCCTCGACCATCTCATTGATAACACTCGCGACGCACTGGATATGAAAAAGTTGACCATTAGCAAAGAGAACCTGAGTTTCTGAGAGACATTCTCGGATCCTCGTGATGATATTGCTACTTGAAGATCCATCGCATGTCATGGAGAACAACTTCTGATCAATGCGCCAATCCACGAGTGATAAAATTACTGCATGTGCTTGCATGTCTTCGGTATGAGAAGAATCAACTGCCGTGAAGCATAACAACTTCTTCCTAATCTGCCAGGTTTCATCTATAAAATGACCTGCTAGACAAAAGTATTTCGAATCATTTTCTTTACTGTCCCACATTTCGATGCTAAGACATATCCTGCCCGGCAATCTTTCCAATACCTCAGCAACTTTCTGCTTCTCCTTGTAGTAAATTTCCAAGCAATCGGCCTCGAGCTTATTCAGAGTTACAAGCTCGAAAAGTGGCTGCAGATTCTTGACAAATACTTTGAAGCCAACGTGCTCGACCATATTCAACGGATAACCGTGCAAGATGATCATACGGGCAAGATCAAACTGGCTTCTCCTTGGATCAAAGCCACCACTCGCTGCATTCACAGTTTCTTCCTTTATTTGGTCCGACTCGAACTTTATGTTCACAAGGCTCAACCCATCCTCCCTCTTCGCTTCCTGGTTGAAACCATGATTCGTGACGGCAAGGGACCGATCAGCTCGCTCCCTCTTCCTTTCCCTATTCTGCACATACTGAGAAACATCTCGGCCGGACCGCCTCTGACACCTAATCAGATGGTTCCGCAAATGGGACGTCCCGCTGGTGCTCGACCCGTTCAACTTCTTCTTGCAATGCCGGCAGACGGCCACACACACGTCACCTTTCTTCACCTTATCGAATTCGGTCCACACGACAGACTTCAACCTGGTGGAGTTGATCACGACCGCATCCGACAAGTCCATCGTTATAGCTCCCAGGGCTCGAACTCAGGCGAATAAAACCTTTCCAAGGAACGGAACAAATCCATGAACGTTGATTCCCTCACAAAATGCTAAGATCACATCAAAACGAGAGCAAATAACAACTCAAGAACCAATCTTTACGCGGAGCTTGCCGCATTATGATTAACATCACGAATAACTGCGACTTAAGAATCAATCCATCGAGACTGAATCTTTTCAACTAAAAAACAACCCGACACGGAATTAGACCGCAAACCAACCTGAAATCGGGTCGCGGGTCGGGTTTCGGATACGGAGCGGGTTCGGGTAAGTATCCGGACCCGGTTGGGGGGGGGGAGGAGGGAAGACGACGACGACGACGATGAGGAAGAATTTTCCAGTTAGATCCGGGGGAGAAGGGGATTAGGGTTTCCTTGAGAGGGTAAGAATCTTTTGTGGGGAGAAAGAAAGGGGGGAATTTTTTTGGGATAGACGATTTTGGGTGGGGTTTTGACAATCGGGTCGGGAGGTAGCCCCGATTGGGTCTTGTTTCATTCTTCCAATCACCCAAAAGATTTGATCTTTTTGTGGGTCTATCGGAGCCCATGAATCAAAATGAACTGCTGTTTGTTCTGGCCCAAGAAACGAACGCTGTTCTGTTGGTGCTTGTTGTTTCCCCCGGCAAGACTAGAGGGTTCCAGTTTCACCCTTTTGCCAGCTCCTCGCCATCCAGTGATCGAACTGACGGTTCGTCTCGTCTGGACGCCATTTCAATGCGTTTGCTTTGATGGTCCGCTGAGGTTTGTTTGCACTCAGTGATGCATCGTGCAATCTCTTTTTCGCTTTGGTTTTGGTTTCTGGGTTTGTGGTTGTGAATTATGAGTTTTTTGTGGGTGATTTGATTCGGGACGAGATCTTGAGTGCCCTGTTCCTGGGTTTGATGCAAGTTATGATGATGGCGGCTGGGTGTTTTGCAAGTTTTGTTCTTGGGTTTAGGAATTACAGCACTAAGTACGCTGGAAGTTATTGGAAATGGAAGAATTTCAGAGTGATACCCAGGTCGTCTTGGCCGGGGTATACCCCTGGTCCTAGAGGTAGGACATCTAGTCCTAAGGTTGTTTGGTCCGAGGATCAATTGCGGATCATAGATGCTGTTTCAGCTGGGAAGTCGGTGTTCATCTCTGGGCCTGCCGGCACAGGGAAGACTCGTCTGGTACAACATCTTATAAAGTTGTTGCGAAAGATGTGGGGCCAATCTAATGTTTACATCACTGCCTCAACGGGGATTGCTTCTTGCGCCATCAAAGGGCAGACGCTACACTCATTCGCAGGATTGAAGGACGTTGCTGCAGATTGGGATAGTTTGCTGTCCGGGGTTACTAGAGATAAGAGGGCTGTATATAGGTGGAAGAAAGCCAAGGTGGTGATTTTGGACGAGATCAGTATGATCGATGGTGAGTTGTTTGAGAATCTGGAACGTGTTGCCAGAGAGTTACGGAAGATTGACAAGCCTTGGGGAGGCATCCAGCTTGTCGTTGCTGGGGATTTCTTTCAATTACCACCTGTTTCTAAAGGGAAGGACAAGGCATTCGCATTCCAGGCCAAGTGTTGGAATACAAGCTTTGATTTGCAAGTCGAGCTGACCAGGGTCTTCCGACAGTCAGATGAGAGACTGATTAGAGTTCTTCACAGTGTTCGGAAAGGCGAGGTCAAGGACGAGGACTTGGAGTTATTGGAACAGAGTTGCTGTAACAGCGAGCCGGATAGCTCGGTCGTCCGATTGTTTCCGAGAAATAACCAGGTCAATGCTGTAAATCAGCAAAGGATCGAGGAGTTGGGCAATCACTGCTATCAGTTTTTGGCGGTTGATTCCGGGGAGGAAAGTTGGAAGAAGCAACTAGAGAAGATGATAGCACCAAATGAAATTGCCCTCTGCAAAGGAGCGAGGGTGATGCTTATCAAGAACATGAGCACGTGGAAAGGACTCGTGAACGGTGCAGTCGGAACTATAGTTGGGTTCATCGATTCCGTGGACGTGTCAGATGTTTGCCCTGATGGAGTATTACCGAATGTGCAATTCGACTCAGGAAAGAAACTCGTGATTCCACTTGAGACCTGGTGTGTCATGGATGGAGATAAAGTGGTGGCTCATCGGAAGCAGATACCGCTCTTGTTGGCATGGGCTCTGAGCATCCACAAATGCCAAGGGATGACTCTGGATAGACTTCAGACAGATCTGTCAGAGGCTTTCGGTTATGGGATGGTGTACGTTGCCCTGTCTCGGATACGAAACATGAGTGGCCTTAACTTGTCTGGCTTCGACCGCACGAAGATAAAGGCTCATCCAAAAGTGCTCGAGTTTTATGCCAATTTAGCCAACAGACAGCATGAAGAATCCAAAACCATTGGCGAAACAGTGCAAGACAGGGACAATGGCAGCAAGTCCAAGGACCTGCCTTCTGGCAGATCAGACATGGTAACCAAGAATCTTCGTTTCTCTCTATCGGAGTTTCTTAGTTCCACAGGCCGGTGATTGCATCTTCGCATGAAAATAAACATTCATCAATAATTGATAAATGTAGTAAGAATAATTTTGCCCCAACATGTAGAGATCATCTTGCAATTCATTATATTGACACATTGGAGATAATACATTCACAAGACTCTGGGACAAAAGATCTACGGGACATCACAAATGCAAGCAACGTATAGCTGCTGGAAAGAACGCCCACCACAGTTTGGTAAATCTATGAAAGAGCTGGAAATGAGTTGCACTCCGAAAATGCTTGAGATCATTACGCCCATCAGACTTTGGTTGGAATCCACAAGACGGACAAAAGACATGACATCTTGGACTATCAAAAAGAAGTATCAAGTTACCAGCCAAAGTTTACTGGATCACAAGATCTGTAGATACAAGAACGTAGGACTTGCTCCAAGCACTTGAGCAATGTCGGCCCACTTTGTTGCGACCACGACATTGCGACATTGCCATACTTCATTCACAAATCAGTGGAGCCAAATCAGAACTCTAGAAGGGTAATCCTGCGCACTATATGTTTAGATGGTGTTTGAGCATGAGGAACGCGTGCTTGGATTTAAACGGTCTCTTTTGAAGATGAACCCGAAACTTTCAAAACATTTGAATGGTCTCTGCATTAAACAACAAAATATGGAGTTAAAGAAACAACATGAATCAACTCGCGAAATTACTTATCCCTAAACATTACCAAGTCTACCTACTCCTAAGCAGGACTCATGGAGATCTAGAAGAGTAATCACAGCCAAATGATCTAAGTGTGCTACAACATGAAAGGGGTAAGTTCACGAGCCCAAGTGAGAGAGAGGAAGAGAGAGACCTTCCAATTTTGATAATGAGAAAGAAGTTCATGAATATGATCTAGCCTTTTGATGATGTGGCTGAACGTTGGTCTCTTGTAGGGCTCCTCTTGCCAACATTCTTCTATCAACCTAACATAATAAGATTAGGCTGTCAGAAAGGATCTACGATGTGCTCCCACCTGAAGCATGTACCTACCAATTACTTTTATTGAAAAAAACAGCAAGCATATTACTGAATATCCTAATAAGCACTGAGCTTGCTGAATGTCATAGAAAAATGAACTTACTCTTTCAAACCATAAGCATAGCACTTTGATGGAGCTTTGAAGGGTGGACGTTCATTTGCAACATAAGCTTTGGGAACTTCATATTCTGGTCTTGAATAGAATGGTACAGAGCCTTCAATCATCTAAGTAGAAAAACCAGATGAGTGATCTTGTTGAATATGTCTGAATCTGAACCTTTTCACCAAACAGGAAATAATTTTGACCAATCTTTGGACAAATGATAATCTGACGAGAAAATCAATCAATTGTGGATCCAAGATGCAAGTAATTTTGGACCCCTTAGGGAGAGTGGCATTTACCTCCTGTAATATTAAAGCAAATGAAAACACATCCACCTTTGTATCATACTCTTCATTCCTATAGACTTCTGGAGCCACATATCGCCCTAGCATTAGAAAACTTGTCAGTATACAGAAACACGGAAACTATACCGAGGCAAAATCGTTCGACCATAGTTTTCAAGATGAATTAGTATGATTTTTTTTTTTACAATTCCCCATAAGCAATGAGGACAGCGAAAAGGGACTTTAACAAAAATGGAAGCTCACTGTACCACGTAAAATTCAAGATTATAGTGAGTGTCCATTAATAATATTACACAAAGATACAGGAAGCAAACATGAGCCATAGAAAAGGAAATGAACCACAAGGAAGAGCGTACAAGAAGTATCTTGACTTGACAGTGAAATGTCCTCTTTCACAGTTTTTGCAACTTTAAGTAGCTTGCTGACTCCAAAGTCTGCAACTTTTAGATGCCCCGAATCATCCCGCAATACATTTCTGTTGTCTTGTTCAAGAAGAAACAAAAGAAGTCAACAATTTTAAGCCATACCAAAGCACACCCATATAAAAGCATGATATAGTAACAATGCTACAATTTTCAAATATGTCTCCATCACATTCCAATTTGTTCAGGCCAGTTCATCAAAACACACACAAGTAATTGTAAGGTGGACGTAAGCAAGCAAAAAAAATGAGCAGTTTTTGCAAAAGATATGAGATGAGAACATACGAAGGCTCAAGATCTCGGTGTATTATCGCTTCAGGTTTATGCTCATGCAGGTAATTCATTCCCCTGCCCAAAGATAGTGAAATCAGTGCACCATCATTAATACTTCCCATATGAATCCATTCAATGAAAAACCTGGTCCAAGCTTCAGTAAGCAAATATGCATGAGTGGATAAATAAATGACTGTAGAATCCCAACTCCCCTATATCTAACAAGGGCTATAATGATATTACTGCACATGCAAACCACTGACAATAAAGTGGAAGATGGTTAAACAGAAATTTCTCATTTATCTCAGTCCGTACATCTCCTGGGCTCCAGATAAAATTTACGAGAGGAATCTAAGAAAAAATGAATCCAAACCATAAGCCTAACCTGGAAATGTCGAGTGCAAATTTCACAGCTTTAATAGGCTTCAATGGACCTTTTTGCTTCAAATATGCACGCAGATCTCCCTAAAATAAGAACAGAGAGAAAAAAAAAAGTAAATACTTCATTATACAATCTGTAATTACAAACTTACCCAAAAAACCAGCAAAAAGGGGTTAAATTCATTGCTTTCCAGATGATTATAAAAGGATCCCACACATGAAGGACACCATAGTATTGTGAACATTCTTAAGTTGCATTTTTTTTTTTAATTTTGTAAAGATTTCAAGTATTGTGCAATAGCGATTTCATTCCTTGTTGTGCTAATCAATAACAACAGAAAGACCATATAATTTCTAACATGATAAATATTCAAAAGTACCCTTTCCTATTATTGCTTCAAGGAAATGGATGAATCATCACAAGCAATGATAAAAAGAGAAAAGTTATTACCTTCGGCAGATACTCAGTGACGATCATCATTGGACTACACTGTGTTACAGCTCCTAGAAATTGCACAATATTTGGATGGCGCAACTTCTGAAGCAGAGCAAGCTCATCCCTGAATGCGTTTCTGACAAAAAATTTACATCATCAAAACAACTGTCAACCCTGAGATAGGATATAACCTTAACAATTGATGCCACTTACATTTTATCCTCCTTGGTGAACACCTCCTCGCCAAGAGTTTTAACTGCAACTCGAATCCCACGCCAAACCGCACTGCAGAAGGTACCCTACCGATTGTTTCATACAAACCACCGTTCAAAAACAGTTTGAAGTAAAATACCCAGCGAAATTTCACTGTAGAAACACCAGGCAACCCACTTGCCTTTGTAATATTGACACTATCTGAAAAATCAATCTCGTTGGGATTAATTTCATATTCTGGCACTTCTCTGGCATTCTGGACGTGCATTGGTGCCACCTAAAAATCTCAAGAAAACGAAACACTCAGCCTTTTCCTGCAAAAGATCTCGAATCACAGAAACAATCATGATAGGCTCAAAAATTCATCCATACGGGCAGTTGCGCCCCATGCTTCTCCAAGAGCTTTATCACGTCCTGGTTTTTATAAAACACAGCATCCGCCAGAGGCTGTCAACAAAACCAATAAAAACAGACATGATCAGAGAAAAAGCCTTCACAGCTTCCATCCCGATCCTTACAGTTACTCCCTACGGCCGCTCAACGATAGGCGGTTCTACGTCCCAATCAATCCAAACAAGATCAGCTGAAAAAATATACCGTGCTGCCCCACCGGTCCTTCCGATCCACCTCCGCGCCGGAATCGAGCAACAGCTGGACGACGTCCGTCCTGCCCTGGCAAGCCGCGACGTGGAGGGAGGTCCTGCCGTCGATGTCAATGAAGTTGACATTGGTTCCGGAGTTCAAGAGATCCCTGATGGCGTCGAGGTCGCCCTCGTTGGCGGAGTACATGAGGCGGACACCGGGCTCGACAAACTCGAAGGAGGAGTCTGTATCCTCCCCATCAGCGTCGCCTGTGGAGGGGACGGCATCGCCTTCGTTGGCGGCGTCGCGGTGGGGATTGAGGGACGACTGCTTGCCGAGGGTGAAGCGGGTCTGGGGCTTGGAGGAGTCCATTTCTGTTTGCAGCACGCCTCGGATGGATTTGACTCCCCACCACCCTTTGGTTTGGACTTAAAAGATACACGTGTCCTCCTCGTCATCATCGTTTCTAACATCATACTAAAAACAATTATAAATTTTTATTAATATCAACGGTTAGATCTTATCATATTTTTTTATTATTTATGTGATAAAATAGGCATTGGCTGGATATTGTTTATTGAGTTAGAATGGTCATTAGTAAAATCATCCATAAATATTATATTCTGATATATAAATCATAAACACAAATCCAATTGGAAATGACTTAGTTTATCGTTTAACCCATGATTTATGGACTGGTCATACTTCAGTTTAATCTAAAATTCAGTTCAACAGGATATTAAATTATGTGCAATTGTCACAACACATGAGTGGAGAAAGCACATAAGAGTCGTATTTCCTATCTATCTCATGTGAGACACAACCGTAGAAGATGAACTCCTCAATATAGAGAAGCTTTTGATTTGAACACTCCATACTCATGTTCACCCCCAGAGCATCAATATATCCAAATTCTAGATATCATATGCCAGTATAGATTACATACAACCACGATCATACTCTCGCTGCACCCACCGACCGAGTTTTTTGTGTTCACACATGCTTTTCCATACGAGTGGAGGAGGATAACATAAAATAATCTTCATGCCACTCGCCCAATTCGTATGAAGGAAAAAATAAATTTAGAATAAATCTTATCTGGATCTCAATTGTCCGTGTTGTAATGATGGAATTGGTAGGCGGGCATGGAATGGAATACCATCCTTTTTCCTGTGATTGATCCTTTTTCTAAAGCAGGTGCGCCAGCCAAAAAAGAAAAAAAAAATATTACAAATTTAATGAAATTAGAAAGAAAAAGCAGCCCAACAACTTTTGTGAGGAATTAATTATGCATTCCACTTGAATTTGTAAAAAAAGAAAAAATTAGGTTGCAGTTTTCTTTTACCTGCTTGCTCGTTTGTTGTCATCTGGATTCGCCTGCATCGGCTTTCTTTCGCTGCTATTTCTGCGAGCTCCATGTTCGAGAGGCCCTTGCTTGACGGCATTATGGAGTAGCCGTCCGGCAGCTTATTGCACGCTTCCATCCCCATTTCTCCATAAAGAATGCGATGAGGTGATGGCCGCCATAAGGGAAGGACTAGCCAAGGAACAAACTACTACCCGTCAGGGTTTAGTCAAGACTAGTAGTATCGCAGACTCTGTGCAAGTATTTGCATGCTTTCTCCCGGGAAATTCAACAATGTGTCGCATCTCCCGCAAGAACAGAGACTTCTAAAGTCATTTAGTAAAAATGAATTCCACCATCACAATGGAACAGTTATCAGTAGACAGCGACCGCAAACCCCGGAACCATCCTATCATCCCCTTTGTCAAACAGCAGAGCCGTGATCATCCCATCAATAACCTCAAATTCAATCAGGAATATCGAATCCTCCAGGCCAAGCTTATCGATGTCAACCTAAACCCACCGCGTGTAACAAAAATCTAGAACCAAAAAAAGAAGAAGCAACCAACACTTACCTACCTCAGTCCTGACAGCATCATCCGTCAGGGTGACATTAGCCCCCAATTTCACTGCTAGCAAACCAGGCAAAGCAGCCCCTGCACCCACCTAATGGCGATCACCAAAGAGATTAACCAACAACAACCACCATAGACATCTACGAGCACAATGAATCGAGAAATCGTTACTCTATCACCTCAAAGAAGCTAAGTTCGATTGTCCACAACAGTTGGAGTTTGAGAAACACCCCCAGCAAGTCGAGTTTGAGAAATGCTTCTAGAAAGTTGAATTCAATCGGCCACGGCAACTTGAGTTCGAGATGCAGTTAATTGAGTTCAATCATCTTAGACAATTTGAGCTGGAGAACCTTCCGAACCCACATTCTTGGAAGTTATTACTACTTTGCACCCACGGGGCAGTGTCAGAAGCAAACACTGGTAAAAAAAGAGAGAAATGTTTTCCTTTTGACAAAAAGGACAACTAACTCGGACACTTCTCTTTTTCCCACACTATCTTCCCTTTCACCAAGTTCTTTTTGTACTTTCTTATTTCCTCGGTAGCAAGATAACGGCAATAAGTTTTATTCTCTAAGTTAATGAAAGCAGTCAGTTTATGTTTTGTTATTTACTTTTTACTGGCGACCACATTTCACCGTATTTTCCCGCACCCGTTGAGTACTCCAACAGCCCTCATTTTTGTGTACGAAACAAATATCGATCGCTAGTGTTTTGCAGACTGGCGAGTTCTGACCCGGGGACAAACAACTTGGCTTAACTCCGCGTTACTACAGGTGTGGCACATTGTCTTTCGCCATCCCAAACTTCCCGGAGGTGGAAGAGTTCATGCAGCTTTGTTGACATTAACTTGGACATGAACAAGATTTTCCTGTGAGTTGGACGAGGAAGGCTGGAATCTCATTGAAACGGAAGCAGGTGATGAAATTATGCCCTAGAAACAGCGAAGAAGTCGCCCTGAAACTAACAGACCAGGAAAGGAAGATGTCACGCATAACCACGGTTGCCACCAAGACACCGATGAAGCTCAAACTCCAGGGAGCAACAGTCTCACCCCACATCCAAAAGGCCAAGAGAGTAAGATGATCAGAGTGCTTCTACACTCAACTTGAAATTGTTGCATTCTCGGGCTTTAGATAAAATTATGATTGGGATTAATTTGAAAAAATGTAGTTCCCTTCCCTTCCTGTTTCTTGTTGTGTGTTCCGAATAGAAAGCTTGGAACTACAACTAGAAGATTATTACTCAAAAATGGAAATCACTACTTGTCATGAACAAGCATTGCTTCCTGAAGCCTGGGAATCCATCAGCCAAATACCACCAACGCCGAAGAAGGATTTCTCATTCCTGCCAATCTTTGTTACCCTCTTGGTTCGCCTCAAGGCACATAATTGACGTTTTAAGGGCACGCTGAACTTTCAAATTTTGTAATTTTAATGTCTACCATTGGAATGCGACCTCATCCCGGAAAACTGGAGGGACAAATCTGCAACCGTCAAGAGTCTGCTCAAAGATGTGTCCAACTTTGAGGATCTTTTCCTGAAGCAGAAGGCGATTTAAGATAAGAAAGTCCATATCATAGGGAGACAGAGACAAAAAGAAATGCTCAAACCTCATCAAATGCTGCACCAATCATTTGAAGGCCAACTGGAAGACCACTGGATCCTCCATCAACAAATCCCGATGGGACTACTAGAGCAGGTAGACCGGCCAAGTTAACATTGACCTACCAAACGAAACATGTAATGAATAAATGACCAAGTCATCTTCTCAGACGTCCTTTATATTGGATGAGTTGCAGGATTGCTTACAGTCGTGACATCCCCAGCATACATAGCCAAAGGATCGTTTTTCTTTTCACCTGGGAAGGGATACATATTATGAAAACAGTAAAAATTTGTTATATGATTTTTATCAATGTACCAGTAGGTCACAATACCTATTTTATAAGCAGCAGAAGGGGTAGCTGGTGAAATTAGAATGTCATTCTCATCCAAAGCAGCCTTGAAGCTCTTCTGAATAATCGTCCTGACCTGAAAAAGGTTCCATTTCAAATCATCGAAAGTGTTGATTGCTCAAAATTATTAGATTCACAGCAGAACTTCAGTAGCCAATGACTGATAGACAAACCCTCCATAAAACTTAATGAAGTTGTATTCTGTTACCAATAGACCGACAGATAATTTTACCTGCTGAGCACGCTTATAGTAAGCATCATAATAACCAGCAGAGAGAGCATATGTTCCCATCAGAATTCTCATCTTTACCTGTCAAATGACAAAAGAATGGGCATCGGCTGAGACCTCAAAGCCGAAAGAAAATGTGATCAAAATATCTGGATCTGCTTAACAACACTGCTGCCTCAAGTTAAGTTTACCTCAGATCCCAATCCCTTAGCTCGAGAATCCCCATAAAGTGCATTAAGATCATCTGCAACAGCCTGGCTGCCATACCTAAATACCAAGCAAGCTAAATTTGACCCCTCCCAAGGCAACAAGAATAGCCAGAAAAGTCTGACATCTCTCTCGGAATCATATTTACCTGACACCATCATAACGTGATAAGTTTGATGACGACTCGCTCGAGGCAAGGATATAGTATGCTGGCAATCCAAGGGCAAAAGAGGGCAACGACACCTAACAAGAATGATTTCACTCCTAGTCATAAAACACAAGCCAAACATAGAGAATCTCATTTTATACAAGTGATAAAAAGATCAAGGATACCTCATTTACAATGCATCCCAGGTCTTCCAAATGGGAAGCAGCATTTTTTATCACACCAACAACTGCAGGATCTACACCACCATCAAGAGTCTCCCTGATTATTCCAACACGCAGTCCTTCCAAGGGTTTAGCTCCCAAGATGCTCACGGGATTTAATTCACTTGTAAAGTCAGGTACACCCTGGAGTGTGATGTGTATCAACACCCAAAAATATGGCGTGAAGATTAACTCAAACATAACCATTGATGTTAAAAACAAGTATAAGCACAAGAAATCGATAAAACATATAATGGCAACTGACCATATGATATCATTGAGTTGATAAAGAACAAAAAAGAAAAAGACCTTACTCTCTTGCTGCTGGTGGCATCAAGTCTATCAAACCCCGAAATAGCACCGAGAAGAATGGCAGTATCCAAAACCGACGAACCGAAACACCCAATAACATCCAACGACGAGGCATATGCCATAAGCCCATATCTGGATACACGACCATAAGTGGGCTTCAACCCTACAACACCACAAAAGGATGCCGGCTGCCTTACACTTCCCCCAGTATCACTTCCGAGCGCAACGACACACTGCCTAGCCGAAACAGCAGCTGCAGAGCCACCAGATGATCCTCCTGGCACACGAGATACATCCCAAGGGTTTGCAGTCACCTAAAGCGATAAACAACGTCTAAGTAAACCCATTACAATCACACATTGTATGATAACACACGATCAATAAACACCACGCGATCAGTTAAAGTGTCCAACCTGATAACCAGAACCCTCAGTGGTGCTGCCCATCCCAAACTCATCCAAATTCGTCTTTCCAACCACAATTCCGCCCAATTCCCTTATCTTTCTTACTGCCGTGGCGTCGTACGCTACCCTATACCCCTCTAGTATCCTCGAACCACCGGTGGACGGCATATCGGCGGTGCATATATTATCCTTGACCCCGACAAAGACCCCAGCTAGGGGTCCGAGGCTCTCCCCATTCTCAATCCTGCGGTCGAGGAGCCGGGCCTCCTCGAGGACGTGGGACTCCGCTACGTGGAGGAAAGAACGGAGAACGGGCTCGGTTAGGCGAACGCGGTCGAGGAAGGACTCGGCGAGCTGGACGGCGGTGAACTGGCGGGAGGTGAGTGAGTGGCGGAGAGAGAGGATTTGGGAGCTGGGAGGGCAGGGCGAAGTGGCTGTGGAGGTCGGAGGGGAGTGGTCGGCGACAGAGGAAGAGGATACGGAGGTAGTTACGGTGGTGAGGGTGCGGAGGGGGCGGAAGCGGGTGGGTTGAATGGTGGAGAGCATCTTTTGCGGTGGTGGGTTTGGAGACTTTCTGGGGATAAGGAAGTTACAGGGAGGTTTTGAGAGGGATTGCCCTTGTACGGAAGTCCGCGGGAGAAATTTATTAATCTCATGGGGTAATTAACTATAATATTCGGAATAATTTGTAAAATTAAAATTATATATAACTTTATTATTTAATCTTCACCAAATATAAAAAAATAACGACTAATTTCAAATTATTATAACTAATTATATATTTATGATTAGTGGTGAGAATATGTTTTGGGTAAAACCGGGAACCGATCGGAACTGGTACTATAGTGTCGGTATCAGTACAGGTTCTAAAATAGATCGGTAGGTTCTAGGTTCTAAATTTTTAAAAACCAGCGATACTAAGTACGGTTTTAGGTTTTTCCTGAAACATAACCTAAATTTTATTCAAGTTCCAGGTTCTTAAATTTTATCTAACCCGTTCCTAAATTTTACTTTATCCAACCCAGTTCTCCCTCTATCTCGGCGCAATCGCTCCCGACAAAGGGAACATGTCGGGAATTTGGGTGCCTCTGTGTCTGCTCCGGTTGAAGGCCCGGCCCTAGTTCCCAACTATTTTGCACAACTCGAGGAACCCAAACAAGAGGTTCAAGTCATCGTCTGAGAAGAGTCAGATGCTCAAAACCACTCACCCGATCGTCCTCGTTGATTCGCAGGAAAACGACGTGTGGCTCGTGCACATGTTCATGGCCTGTGCACACTGGCCGAAGCTTAGTTCAACAGATCGGAGTGTTAGCCGCCACTCAGGCCAGGGCCATGGGGAAGGTGGCAACCTACTTTGCGGATGCGCTCGCCAGATGGATATACGGGATCCAACCTCAGGGCCCTGTTAATGACCCTACTTTGCAGGACATGTACCGGAATCGGAACCAGAGCCGATATCAGAACCGGCGAGTTGGTTCTTAGATGATTCTTTAATCCACATGGTAGGTTCTAAGTTCTAAAAATAAGAAACCGGCCATTACAGGATAGGTTCCGGATTCAACGTCCGGAACCTGCACACCCCTGTTTATGATATCTACTAATAAGGGGGCTTTTAATACTTAAATCGGCATAGTACATGTGAAGCGGAATCAATATGCCAACGTTGTTATACAAATTAGGATAAGCATGAGGTTCTTAAAATGCCTGAATGTATAAAGGGAAAAACAAACTCTATAAGAACTCGAGAAGGTCTTCACTGTTCTCCAGGTCCCAAATCACAATATTACCATCAACACCTGTTATCCCACTCAGAATCATTCATATCATAAGTTTTTATACAGGATACTAGATAAAACAAGGAACGGGGAAAACTAGTTCACCGACCTGAAGTGCTGAAGCGTCTCGTGGAAGAACTACCCAACTCCCCGAGCGATACTATACAACTGGTACAACACCCAATCCTCGTTAGCACAGAGAGAGAGAGAGAGAGAGAGAGAGAGAACCTAGGGAGGTTGTGACAAATCACAAGGGTCATGGGCTTTTTTGAGTCTTACGTTATGCAGTTCTCATGGACACTTCCGAGGTGTCTGGAGTTTTCACCTCCGTCGTTGCTCGTCCCTTGCCTTGACTGGCCATAGAACTTCCCAAATGCTTCGGAAAACTGTCCGTAACAGATAAAAAGGGACTCATCAACTGGTTACTTCTTTGATTAGAATGCAGTAGCTTTAAGAACAGGTTCCAGCCAATGCTTCCAGAAAATCTGAGTCACGAGGAAGAAAGAACTAGCAACCAGAATGTGTTTCTTGAGAGGAACACTAATGGGAGTCAACTGCAGCAACATTACAGAGAAAAAAACTTGGCCCCTCAGAATGGGGGCAGGCAGACTTAAAAATATGGAAAAGACAAACCTGTGAACCATATTTTGAACAAGAAGATGATGATGTCTTCCTCTCTCCAAGAAATCTTATAAAATTCCTACAAAAATGTACAACAGAGATATCCTGGTGATTATCACGAAGAGCTCCTGAATGTCATCTCGTGTCAATTTTTTAATTCTTTCATATCAAGACCCAACCAGGAATGGCTTTCAGATTAGAAAAGTAAACCAGTCAAGCAATGGAATGCTTGGCTGGAACCAACGGCAGTGTAACGTGTAGCCAATTCTGAAATATGTTTTATGCCATATATTTAATGTACCATATTCCACTGTCATCTGCAGCAAATACCATCGGGTTGCAGTCAAACCCCACCCCAACAGCCATTCTCTCAGATAAAAATAAAACCTGAGGAAAATGAAATATCCAGAAATCAAAATTCAAGCCATAATGCAACAAATGCCTTGAATATAAATAAAAACGAAAGATTTATTAACATTAATGAATGCCGACCCACATCACGCAGAGGCAAGCCACGGAGCAAGACATTCTGGGCCAAAGGTGAAGGGCCAACATCGTCAACAAAGTATATCATTGAATTGTGTCCTGCAATAAGAGGATGGACATAAGTAGCTAATCTAGTAGCATCTGGCTTCATAAAGGAGAAAGAAGAAATTGCATCTGCATGCAAAATTATACAGGCATGAACAACCTGAAAGAGTCAAACAATGCAAATAGAAGAGAACAAGGAAAGAATAATTGCATTCTACTGTCAATGACTTGAGGAAGATAGGAATAACATGGAAGCATAGAAAAAATAAAGAATGTTCTAAGCAAGAAAAAATCATTTTAAGTTAAGATCATCAAGGGAAGTTACAAAGGAATCAGAATGTTGCTGACCTACATAGGCTAATGTATTGCCTCTGGGCGACCACTTAACCCCAAACGCCCAGGAGTGGGAAAGGTCAAGTTGAAGAATTTGCTGTTTCCACACACAATTAATCATTAAAGAGGCAAAAAACAATTGCAATATGCAAGTTCCGGGAGTTGCAATTAGCTTTGGCACTATAAGGCATTTACCTCCCCGAATTTCGCATCCACAGATGCGCCAGCTTCTGAATCCCTGGACAAGTCAAATCACTTGTGGAGTTCAGTAATGCTAATTGCAATGCACACAAGTTACTAACCAACAGAAAAGATAGTCAAAAAGTAAGTTCGACAAGAGAATGGAAAACCTTGTATCAACTCCTTTGATGAAAGTAGAAAATACACGACACTTTCCATCCGTTGATGTTGTTGCTAACAAAATCTGCAACAACAGACATATATGTGAAGTCTTTTGTGATGTCAATAGAAAAAGAAAATGGATTAAACATTTGCAACCCATTTATTAGGAGCCAATAAACAAAAACCAAAATAACAGTTCATAAAGGCAGACGGGTAGCTCCTCTTAGACAGGCTAATACAACAAATCATGCATAAAATCATCAGAAGGGATTATCTATAAGTGCATAAAGGCCTACATATTCCCATCCATTTCGAAAATACTTGTGAACAGATTTCAAAAAAGAGAGAATCGTTTATCGGTTACAAGAATGTGAAGATTACTTACATTATTAGGGTGCCATGCAACACTCGTCACAGAAGAATTGTGTCTCTTTCTAATAAGTTTGCTCACCCACCTGGAGAAAAATAATCCACCATGTGATCAGACCGCAGGAAGCTAAATAATATCAAGCCACATATAAGTAGCAAGAAAGTTAAAAAAGATGTAATCCTATAGAAATTGTAATAGTAAGCAGCTAATTGAAGTTTCATGGTCATTCTTATATGGAGAACGAAGTTGGTATACTACGTATGATCAGTCCAAACTAAGGTCATGTCAATCTCAATGCCATCCACATCTACTTCTTAACAATTCTGGCCATCCTTATTTCTAAATCTTTACCTCATGGTTCATTGATAACATTATTTTAACAACTTAGATAACATAAGTAGCCAAACTGAAGTATCAAAGAGGGAAAGGCTAGTTACTTTACGTAGGAACAAATTGATCAATGAGGAAGTAACAAATAATGGAGCAATTGTGCAAAACTAAGATTATCAGACAGTAAGTGCTTCACAAGTTGATCAAGACATAATAAGATCAGACATGACCGAACACAATGAAGAAAATTATATTATAAAGGTAAAGAGATTAGTGTAAAGGATGAAACCAGTTATTTTCAGGCTCGTAATAGCATATGCAAACTGTCTTTGCGCCACTCCCAACAGCAAATTTATTTTCTGTGAGAGAATTAAACATTACGTAAATCCAAATTTAGAATTTTCAAACTAAATGTCAAAATGAATACCTTGTGGGCTCCATTGCACGCACAATGCAGCTCGATTTAGCCGAAGGATAACTAAGGTGGGTACCCATTCCGATCCTTCCATGTTCCATACATAGCTAGAAAAGCTCGCCACTATACCAGATCAGTAAGGCAAACACAGAATTTTGGTGCATTCATCTCATATCCACCAAACGGAACATGTGAATAACAAATTAAATAGTACTCACGAGTTTCGATCATGTGAAACTGTGACTATTCTGTTTGATCTAGCACTCCAGTCTATACCAGATACAATTTGGTCGTGCTGTAAAAAAGGAGAAGCAATTACCAATAGTAATATCATCAAGCAGATAATTCATTGGATAGACTGAAGGTGAGGTAAAACCATAATACTAACAGAATTATGCACTGGGTGCTACAGATGATAGGATGAAGTCCTTCAATTAGCTAAAAGAACTACATATGCTCCATTTACCATCTTTCTAAAAACTTCAAGTAATAATTAGGAAACAAGAACTAATCAGAGATTATGAGCCATGAGGGTAAATAAATAGGCAAAGAAATATATGACCATGCAAACAACTATCCATGACTCAAAAATGGCAAATATACTAATGGAAAATGCAATTAAAAGCGTTAAGTCACATGTGTGAGATATTGACCTTTTGAAGAACACAAGCCCTCTCCCATTTGTCCTCAGACAATCTGTATATGTGGACTTCGTTACTATTCGGGCAGAAAGCAACCACTACAAAAAGGAGAGAAATTTGCATACACAGATGAAATGTCCGAATCTTTCGAATAACACTATAGTAAAAAATCGCAAGTACTAAAATGAGTAAGTGAGACTGATTGCAAGACCACAAACTATTCATCGTGAAACTATCAATTGGGCAAAACAGATCGTAGTGGTGTACCAAAATCATCAACACTTTGCTATCAGAGATGCAAATAGTGCATCCCTTGGAGCATTGCAAACTGTCATATTTCTTTAGTTTCAGCGAACGCTATCCCTCACGGTTCAGATAATAAGTTTGATTAGAGGTCTACGTCGAATATAATACAGGTAAAGTAACAACTAAGATATATCGTTAACCTAATAACTGAAACTATGTCAGATCTGAAATAGAAGAAGGATTCAATTCAGCGACTAGGAAATCTAAATTAAACTCATGTACCGAAACGAACTCGAAGGCATGTCTCACTTCAACCACCAAGACTCACACGTCCTTCCAAAAATCACCGCCGGAGTTCAACCAAATCCAACAATAGACCCCGTGGTGTATCCGCAAACCCTAAAAACTATCAAGAAAATGTCAAAACCCCGGGCATGACAGAGATCGGAATACTCACTCGATCGATCAGGACTCCATGAGTGGCAAGTTATGCAGGAAGCGAACCGGTGGACTGAGATCGCCGCCATCACCGCCACCTCAGAGAAGAAAACCTTCGGTGTCTTACCACACGACCCTTCACCGGGTGTCCTACTACGGTGAATTACTGCTCCGACGACGGGTCCCAGACGGCGGTCGAGCAGGAGATCATGGAATCGCGCCGCCGCCTAACGTCTAGCGACGATATCTCCGCGACAGCAGTAGTGTGGATTGCAACGGTCCAGGATTCGTAAATTCCTCCGGCGAGATCCTGATGAGATCGCCGTCTGCGTCGACGATGGACGATATCCGCGGGTAAAGAGAGTTCGCTTTAGGATCGCCTGTGCTCGCCAGAGAGAGAGAGAGAGAGGCACTGGTTATATTTTAAGTTTTGTAAACAATGAGTATTTTATATGATACTTAAGCAAAAAATATGTGTATTCATGGTTTTGGCCGAATTTCCTTTACCTAATATTTAAAAACTTTTGATAAATTATAAGACGTGGCTTATATATAATAGGCATGACTCGTAGAAAATTCTTGTAAATGGCTTCTAATAGGCATAGAAGAAGTTTATTCGGAAGAAAGGAACTACCAGTCTTCCCACCCCTTTTTCACTTGCATGCGCTTTTCTTTTCCTTCCGAGTATCCTGAAATCCTCTACCCTGTCCAGTCCCGTCCCTGGCGATATATGCAGGAGGTCTCCATCAGAAGTGGTTGCCGTAGATGAGTAAACTGTTCCATATCTGTACGAGCAAACTATACGTTCTTCACTGCTTCATCGTTTAAGTTCTTACAGCGTCCGCATTTTTTAAAAAACTAACCTTTGTCGCACAATTCCATACGTGTTGTTCCCGGAGAGATCGCGGGGCTGAAGGGAATGACAATTCTGCAATGACCCGAGGATGTTCATGGAGAGTCTGAAGGAGGAAAGCTAGATGTACATGACCCGGATCTCGTTGAAGTTGATTCAGCCGTTGAGGAAGCAGATGTTGAAAGTGAAGATGTTAGAGAAGCTCCAGAATGAGAGTTAGCCCCTAGAGTCCGTCATGGAGGACTTAATCCCTTCCGGGCATATGACGTCGTCCTCGACGATGAGGACATGACGGGGAAGGAGGAGGATAAGGAAATAAGCGACTGGGAGGGGAATGGAGAGAGGGATCTTCATCACTGGGAAGGATTGAAGAGTGAGTAGAGAGCTAAAGAGTCGATCTTGGGGGTAACGAGTATTTAGGATAGAAAGGGGTGGAGAGGCGGCCATACTCCAAAGCTAGGGAAGAAGATAGTTTAGAAGGAAGACGAAGATGTAAGAGGTACTTACCAAAAAAAAAAAAAAAAATGTAAGAGGTAGGAAAATTTATTTTTCCAATTAAATAAAGATAAAATATTAGTCCCGTTATTTTTTTAATCTTATATCAATATTTTAGATTTCCAATGACCTTATTTTAATAATTTACCGATTTAAAAAAAAACACTTATAGTAGTAAAAAAAGTTTTTAAAGGTTACGTAAAAAATATCTGATTTTAAGTGAAAATATTATAATCAATTAACAAAATATATGTCTCAACTTTGAGTCAACTCTATGTTTTGTCATTACATTAGTTTGTTGTATAATTTTGTCACCAACTTTTGTTTTATTTTGATTTAGGCTGATCTTAAATTTTTTTAGTGAAAATCAAACAAGACATTAATATAGTGTGACACGTGTCCTATGATAGTAGAATTTCAATATCTGATTCATTCACCTCATAATCCACTCTACCCGTAGTAGCAGCCTCTAATAGAACATCATCCGACCTTTATCTTTTGACAGCACCAGCAACTATCGTCCATATTCGGCTTCCAATTTACATGATTTCTCCATCAAAATTTTAAAATAAAAAAATATATGAGAGCTTTTAATATTATTTCCTATTTTTTTTATATTTTTTTTCCTTTTTAGTCAATAAATGAAAATTATATATTAAAGTCTGTTTGGCTTAAGTGCGATAAAATTCAAAATTGACCAACATCAAAATAATAATAAAAGTTGATGATAAATTTATATAACAAGTGTCGGACCCAATGGGGTCATGGCCCTAGTTTTCTTAAAAAATTTAAAATTGAATTTATCTTTTATTGATTTATGCTGTGTTTGAAATCATAAGAAATGATAGAAAAAGAAAAGAAAATTGGAACAAAAAATATCAGCTTTAAATTACTTAAATACCTTTAATTGAAGTACTGATTTATAAAAACTCTCCTTACTATTTGTCAGAAAATTTTTTTTATTAAGTTTCCCACGTTTTCGTTTCTTTTCTCACGTTTTTTACAAACATGGCCTTAGTCTCGAAAAAATTTAAATAGTTTAAGTTGGCCCTTTTCAAAGTTACTTGTGTTCAATTGACCAATTTTTATTAATTTTTCGATCTTCGTCACTGTTTTTGCTCATGCTTGGACACGTGCCCGTTCGTTTCCTTTTCCATTTCGGTTTTCCAAATCTTTAAATACGTTGAAAAAGTAGAATAATTAACATGATTCGAATTAAATAAATTTGTAATAGTTAATTGTATTCAAATAATTAAATAGGAGAAGGAAAACAACAATTGTTCTCTTCAAACGAGCTTTCTCTAAATTATAGCATCATATAGGAGGACGTTCCATGTATCCGGAACTCCAGGCAAGCACCAATGGCTGCAATCAGGCACCCTGTGCCCGCCGTTCCCGTAGAACGAGGGGTGGCCGTCCTTCCTCAACTGCGACAAGGTGGTCACCCGGAGCAAGTGGACGGGCTTCTTCATCTTGCTCAGCAACTTCTCCAGTACGACCTCGGCCGGGTGCGGCCCTCCAGGGTACATCGAGCCGAGAATTGGATCCGTTTCCCCTATGCAGGATGTCTTCGGCGGTTTCCCCCAGTACGTCCCGCTGGTTTTTTCACATAACATGCATAATTAGACAGAAACAATATTTAACCAGCCGCGGCAGACTTTTCATTCAGGCTAATTCGTGGCTAATCCCCACTGTCGAACTTACTTGGAATGGTCGGGGGAGAGTCCTTGGAAGAAGATGGTTGTTTTTCTGGGGTCGACGGCCGCATCGACCCAGTTAGCCCATGTATGCAGTGCCTTCTCATAGGCGACCATTCTATCCAAATCCTTGTAGATCTTCCCATCGTCAATGATGTAATCCCATCTACGGCATTTATATATATGACAGCCAATGTTCCTTATTAAGATGAGAAGTAGGGGCGTAAAACAAGAGGTTGGGGGCTTGCTTACGGCTGCTTCCTTCCTGTGTGTAGCCACCAGTGCCACGAGTCGAATATCAGGACGTCGGCCCCTGCCCAGAACTTGGCGCTCGAAATAGATCCCAGCTTGAGGGCTCGGCCGGTCGACGTGCTCACAATGTCAACCAGGAAAGCGTTCCGGGAGAACAAGAACTCCGCATTGTACTCCTGTTTGAACAACTTAACCCTATATCAGAACCAACATCGTCAAGCAAGAAACGTTGGCTGGTTTTGACACTGTTGCCGAAATGTCAGTACCGGAAACGTAAACACGGAGACGTCGCGGACCCGAGTGAGAACGTATATAGCGGCAGGCACCGCAACGTGGATCATGCAGGTGAGGGACTGCCACTGGTTCAGGCTCAGCGAGTCCCCCACGAACATCAGCTTCTTCCCCCTCATCCTGTTCAGGAAATCCCCACCGTCGAACCTATGCCACAAACAAGACGCACGTGTCAGATCCGACCGCTTAAGAAATGCCACGTCTTAATTTAAGAAGATTATGTGGTGTCATTATAAATCTTTATATTGGTTTTGGAATTTGGAACCAACCTATCAAGTCCAATCAATCTCGCAACCTTTCTGAGTTAATAATTTTTGGTTTCGTGTCATTTCGTGGTAGATGGGCTCATCGGTTGAGAAATCATTTTCTCTTGATAAAGACAGAATAGTTTAGATACATGGGCGTGTCTCTGCTAAGGCACACTAAATCCATGCAATAAAAATGTTATTATCCGTCCATCTTTCTTTCGTGTTTAACTTTTTCAGGGAACTTACAAATTTGGAACATGGCGATAACGCGAGAGATTTTTAATATTTTTACTTGTACCCGTAAATAGATATTCATTTCAAAATGGTGATGAAAAGAAAGCTCATTTTCGGACAAATCTTGTAATAGTTTTTAGCCCAATGAAACGTCGATGCATAAAAGAAAAAAAAAAAAACTGACTTTGTCGCGTTTCGATACGCCTTAAATGAATAATCTGGACGTATTCTCCTAAACTTCAGAAATATGAAACGGCGAAGAAACCATTGCCTACCTCGACAAGTTACGCCCCGACGGCTGCCAACGATAACGGAGGTAGTCGCGGTCGGGCCGGCCGTTCCCTTGGCAATCGAACTCCTTCTCGATGAAAGGGCAGCTCGTCGCTTCGTAAAGAGGGTACCCTGGATCGACAACCCAGGAGCCAAGGGAGACGTCGCACGACTGGCGACTCCTACTACCAGGACTGCTCCGCCAGAGGGTGCATCCGGTCGCGGCTCCGCTGACGAGTAACACAGAAACGAGCGCGACCTGCGAGAGACCGTGGACGAGGAAGTCGTCCACGACCATTTTTCGTGAAGAAGGATAGGAGCAATGCACAAAACTAAGGAAAAAATTGGAAGAAGAAGAAGAAGACGGAAGAGGCTAATTGGGGGTCGGGGGGGGGGACGATTAATTAATTGAAAGCATTAATATGGCGGATATTTTAATGGATTCTGGACAATTTGGATTCAATTATTTTCTAATATTTTGCTGGTGGGGCGGATTAATGTAGAATGACCAAAAGAGGAGGGAAAGAAGGGAATAGGAGAATAGGAGTTATAGTTACATTGGAAGAAGGGGGCACCTGTGGGGACGTCACCGACTGATGAACCATTTCAATAGTACGAGTGCGGCCTTGCCACCACTACTCACGACCATGGAAGTAATGAGAAATAAAAAGTTACGTAGTTGGACTATCTGCTCTATCCGGGTTCGAGTTTTGCTGCTCTAGAGAAGATGATACATTAAAGAAAGTGTTCGCAATGCATACCAATGGATACCAATGTTGCCCACCATTAACGACTAGTTCGAACACCAACAGCAGTATGATCATAACTAACACGTTGTGATAATTGTTTTGCACTGAAAAATCTTAGATCATAGATCTCATAGACAAAAAATAGGCCGATGGATAGGCTCAGATCGGTACACGAAGATACCAATGTATCGTCTGGTTCTACCTACCACAACCTGTTGTCATCGCTAAATGGATGTTGAGTTTCTCCTCGTCTCCCAAAAAGTGGTGGATTCCAATCCTCTATTGGTTGAGGTGAGCTTTTTTTTTTTATGTTTATTTGCTTGGCCTATTGAGGCGCATTCTGGAGTTTGTGGGGCTCATCAATCTGGTCCTAAACTTCACTTCCAATTGAAGAGAATGAGTTATTATTGGCCGACAATGGTAAAGGATTGTATGGAATATGCAAAGAAGTGTCAAGCATGTCAATTTCACGCTAACTTCATCCATCAATCGCCCGATCACTTCATCCAACTATAATATCTTGGTCGTTTGAAGCCTGGGGGCTAGATGTCGTAGGGCCCATCATCAGGAGGCCACTCATATATCCTGGCGGCAACTGACTACTTCTCTAAATGGGCAAAAGCTGCATCATTCCGGGAAGTGAAGAAGGAAATGTTGATCACCTTCATTAAGAATAACATCATTTCTCGTTATGATGTGCCTCGCTATATCATTAAAGATAATGGTCGAAATTTCTCTAATAAGGCCATTGATAACTTCTGTGAGCAAATTGGCTTCAAATAGTATAACTCTTCCATGTATTATGCGGCTGCGAATGAGTTGGCAGAGGCGTTCAATAAAACACTATGCAATCTCCTGAAGAAGGTGGTCGATAAAGCTAGAAGAGATTGGCATGAACGAGTCGGAGAAGCTCTATGGGCGTACCGTACGACGTACAGAACTGCGACTCAAATGACGCCATACTCATTGTTCTATGGCATTGAAGAGGTCCTTCCACTTGAACGACAAATACCGAAGCGGTCCTTTCACTTGAACGACAAATACCGTCGCTGCGAATAGCTATACAAGAGGGACTTTGTCAAGAGGATAATGCGCGATTACGCTTACAAGAACTAGAAGCTTTGGATGAAAAGCGTCTTGAAGCCCAACAGCGAATTGAGTGTTACCAGGCAAGGATGTCGAAATCGTTTAACAAGAAAGTAAGACCACGCTCCTTTAAGAGGGCTTGATGAAATAACATGATGAAGATATTCGCGGCTTCAGAGTCTAATGGCTTTAATACATAGTAGATACAATGATTTTCCATCCGCTCGTCTCTAGAAGATTTATGAGGATTTTCCTTTTGGTCTAAAACTGTGTGATGTCGTCCCACTTTTATCTCATGGGCATTTTCTCAGCATGCGATGGACATCGACCTTCAGTTTTTACGTGAATGACCCTCGAAAGATTATGAGAGAACTTGGTGTTGAAACACAAATGACAATTTCGGTGTATGAATTTAATCCTGTCAAAATCAGAGAGTTGTTGCAGCCCACTATAGTCTCATCCTCATAGTATATCGAATTCCTCAGGGACTATTTATCGGTAAATATTATTGTGCTCTCTAAGGTTAAGAATAAGCATTCCACTTGTCGATGGGTTTGTTTAGTTACACCACGACTCTGAAGTAGAGACATCGTTTACATTTTTTAATATGGTGGCCTTCATTGGAAGCAGAGACCATACTGCGAAGGGGAGGTATTGCTACAACCTGAAAGGTGAGAATGGCTACGGAAGCACATACGAGCTGGAGGCACATACAGCCTCAGACCACGCTTATGCCGTGAATGAGGACAGTTTTGACACACAAGTTCGATACCATGAAAGAGTATTACAAGAAGCAGGGTATCCGCAAGACCAGGGAGTTTATGTTCCTTGAGCAATCAGTCCAAATACAGATAAAAAAACGAATTGGGCGTGAATTGAAAGGAAAAAAAATCATTTTCATATATATAAACCAGTGTCTTGTAACAATAGCAACCACCTGCCAAACGTTTGTTTGTGGCTATATATATATATACAGATAAAGACTATGTCCCCTATTCTACAACATACATGGTCTGAGTTGAGGCCACAAGAGCTAACCGATTAATGGAGCCTTCCTTTCCCTTCTCTTATAGTCACGAAGCACTTCCTCCCGTTCAGAGACAGTTGCGGATGGCACCCATCGGCTGAATTCAAGCTCCCCCATGTTGCAAAATTCAGCTATGTGCTTGAAAATGACCTTTTTCAATTCTGAAGTCGAAGGGATGTCTCGTCGCTTAAAAGCATCAGGGACTTGCGGCCGTGTATCACCATGGTGGACTGTTGCTTTAGAAAATCGGAGTCCACGACAGCCATTAAATATGTCTTCATTGTGATGAGCATAGACAATACCTAAACAGACGAGGATATGTTTGATCAGATTACACAAATGACAACTAACACAATCGATGATCCGAAGGTTAAATGATCTCACCAATATCATTAAAATTTGGGTTTCCAGCCGTATCTCCTCTCTATTACTGAGATTGACCAGTAGCAGTTGGTCATTTGAAAGACCCGGAATATCACCACAACCAAGTTCGGCAGAGCCCTTTGGTGAAGAGAAAGTTGCTTCCTATAATGGTACCGACTTTTCATTCAATTGAACAACTTCACTGGTGAAGAGTTTTCTCGGACAGGTCTCGGAATAAGTTGCAGATTTCGGAGAATTCGCCTTGAAATTCCTTGCAATCCTGCAGAAATGAGAAACGAAAAAAAAAACAAATTATGATGTCTTGATAACTATAACCATCACAAACTAGGGAAGCTCGAGAAGCGCTGCAGAACTTCGTCTGTTGATGGGGTTACTCTTTCGGAGAAAACGCAGGGCGACCCTCTTTGCAGGATCAGATACTATCCTGTTCATGTCATGCTGGTCGCCGAAATGTGTAAAACCCAGGAAATCATTGGAGTTGTTCAAGGATGCATTAAGCGCATGGGGACTGATAATGTGAGGTCATGCTTGACGTTGGATTGCTTGCTCGGCCTCCGAGTCACTCCGAGAACACCTCCCATTCGATTCCTGTACATGGCCACCTCCAACATCGCAAGTTCGTTCCCGGGGCACAGGCGGCTGCCCAGTCTAAAGGGCATGAATGTCCCAGCTTTCGGAGTGAAATTTTGTTCAAGAGAAAACCTTAGCAAGAAGAGTAGTACAGGCATCATCGGCAACGGTGGACAATTTACGCAAGTATACTTACATCCCATCTCTACGGATCAAACTTCTTTGGATTAGGATAATATTCTGGATTCAAATGAAAGGATCTGAACCACACCAACACTCTCCAGCCCTTAGGAATAATGTAATATGAAAATTCGAGAGAATACAACGTCAGTTTCGACAAAATCTATGAACCGTATGCTGCAAAGTCCCTGACTAACCGCTTATGGTGACATCAGTTTTGGCTTCTCGGAAGACCGCTAGGGAGAACGTGATCAGGCGGAGAGTCTCGTTGATAACCTTAGAGAGATAATGCATCTGCCGATACTCGTTCAAGGTCATTCCCTGTTGCGATTGAGGCCTTCGTCTCAAAATCTCTTCTTGCTCCCCCAGTCATCGGATGTGATTGAATTCCTTTGTTAGCCTTTTGATTGAATTAATGCATCAACTTCAAGTTAAAAGTTACATACCCTGGCCTTCTCGAGGAACTGTGCGTGTTCTTGCAAGAAAATGGTCGTCCACATCGTGATGTGTCCGGAAGATTCATGACCCGCGTTAAGGTACATCAGCAAAAGGTCTATGATTTCCTCGTCGTCCAGCCTACGACCATTCTCGTCCTCAACTTCTAGGAGAGCATCCACCACATGTCCCTCCTCTTATGTGAAAAGTCTTTATCTCTCTGCCTTCTCCTCTCATCCACGATGGACTGAAACATCGCCACGAGATTTTTCCAAGCCTGAAATCATGCGAAAAAAAAACACACTGGGGTCACCGTCGGGGATGAGATCTTGTCCAATTTTAAGATTCTCATAATGCTGTCCACAGTCGGGTCGCTAATGTCCATGAATCTCACACCAAACTTTGGAAGGAAAACAACAGGAAGCAAATCACGATGCAAGGAGCAATACCCAATAATGGAAGGGGAAAACGTGAAAGGAATTTATTCAAAGGATGTGGTGAATGTTCATTACAAAAGAAATGTGTAATGAAAAAAGAGAGCAACGACAAATCTTCATCAGTCGGGCATGAGACTATTGAGATGACAAGGATTTGGCTTCGTTGACTGCTTTCGTCCCCTCAATAGTTGATACGATTTCACTCAAGTTGAGAATTTCAACCTTGGCTTCATCGACTTGGTTGATACACTCGCGGAATAAAGTCTTCAGTAATGATTTAGCTTCGATACACTCGGCGAGCTCTTTTCGAAGTTCGGAGATTTTGTCTCTAACATCTGTCATTTGTTCAGACAAAGTAGCCCTATGTGCAATAACAGATTTGACACTTTCCTTAGCTTGGGTAAGACGAGCTTCCGCCAACGAAATCTCCTCGACAGCATTTGGGAGCGTTTTTTCATCGGTTATTATTAAATCATGAGAGCCGGAAACTTCCTCTATATACTTCATGAATTATGCACGGGCATGTGAAGTGTCCGCTGAGATAAGTCCGTCAAAAAGGTTGAGCACCTCCTTTACTTCGGCAATAATTGTCTCACCCTTCTCAAGTGGCGTTTGGGCAATCATCTACTTGACTTCCTCCCACATATTAATAGCACATTTCTGATGAACGCGAGATGCCGTGCGAGTAGAAGAGTCTGGTTGTCCTTCACAAGCTAAGTTGTCCTGCTTCAAAGGCATCTTGTCCTTATCTTTTATCTCAAGTGGTGGAGACTGTTAAAAAAAAGAAAAAGCAGAAGTAACAATTTTGAAAGAGACTAAATAAAATTAAATATTTACCGATTGTTTGGAAGTCGCCGTAACATCGTCGGATATATCTTGACAACGTCTTTTCCGTTTGAAATAAGTTTCATTTGACCCCCCGGAGAAATCTTCTAAAAAAAAGAGGGAAAGAAGAAACCTTGATTATAGAGTAATAATAACAATAAAAAAGGAAGAAGTGAGAGTAGACTTCATATACCGAGTGCCACTAGTCCTTTTGGCGAAGCTACGTGAATAGACTCCGTCTGAATTGACATCTCATGAGTACCGCAGTCTGTTTGTGGGCGAGGACGATTTTCGATAACGAGTACTTCAAGCCCACATAAGTGATAGTCAACATGATTTATTTCCAGCATTCTTGGAATTGCATGGTCATGTAACTCCACAGTTTGTTGGGTGCCGTAGGGATATAGAGTTGGGAGCTGTTTCTGAATTGCGCATAATGATTCCAAAGAGCCAGGCCTTCTTCTAGGGAAAAGGATCGAATGTTATCTTTGGGGACGTGAGGCATGTCTTGACAGAAGCCAAACTGACGACTAAAGTTAGCAGGATTATATGGTTCAGCAATAAAATGATCTTCGCGGCGTAATGCTAGGTAACAAAAGCGAACACTTAGAAAAAAATTCAGGACTGGATCGTTTAACTCATAGTCGTCTCTTAATAGAAGATCGCCCTTCTTGGTGAGGAGATTGCTGCGCCAATGGATATTTGCTTCACTATGAATATATTTTCGAGCTTCCCGCTTGTTATAACAACGTGTGCGGCATTCGCCAGAGTATCTCACCATGGGAGATCCAGGAGGTAAATCGGGAACTGAATGATGAGTTCAGAAGTAGAGTGCTAACCATGCATATAAATAGTGAATTGGAAGGCATACTTTAGAAGTATCAGCCTTCTTGGAGATTTCATTTAAACCCCGATATAGAGTTGCTAGTACGGGAATCGCCATGATGAAACATTTTCCGGTGGCTATTAAGCTGGATACCTTGAATGTCTCGGAACGTATGAGTGTGTCTTTGTTCGGGAATATGAAAGTGCATAGCCAACAAGAAATAAGGGCAGCAAGGTATATGGAGGACAATTCTTCGACCTCAATTTTTAAGTCTTCACATACCCCCTGTGTGACATCGCCCCACGGAGACGCTTCCGAAATTGGCCCTTTTGGATTTCGAGTGGTTTATCATAAGACTGCTTTTTAGACGAACGCTTCAGCTGACAATATCTTATAGCGCCCCTATACCAGAAGTTAATCCAAGTCATGGCTCGCACAATCTTTTTACCATTCTTTGATTCGTGGAGATGCAAAAATACCATAAATAGATGTTGACAGGTCTTAGGGAGAGTCTTGAATTCGTCCAAGGCTGGAATTACTTCTTCGTAGCATTCTCCATAAACAGCCAATCCACTAAGCCTGTATAAATCCCATAAAGAAATCGAAATAGTGCCACGGGATGTTTCTAAGGCATTCAATTCTGGATTCCATGTCTCAATAAAGGTGTGAATTATATCTGGATCCTGATCATAACTGTAACGTGAACAATAAAGGGAATTAAAAATTCTGGCTTCCACGAGCGTAGCCTTATAGCGAGATAGAACATCCTCGAGCCCCTCCCAATATTTAGAGATGTGAGTTGCTTCGCCGCACACACGGGATATGGAGCTCCAATATGATTTCCCTGCAATAATATTTCTGCCCAGCGATAGAGGAATGGACGTTGGGGGACGCAAATATGAAGGCGGTTTTAGCATCCAGGCGTTTGATAGAGTAGAATCTGCAGGGACTTTTCTCTGATAGTTGGCTTGGACGATCTCGACACTCGATAAATTTAAGCCGTGCGGGGACATAAGTTTGAATCGATCGAAGCAACAATATCTGTAGTGTGCCCTCGTCACAGTTGTCCTTATACTCCGAGATGCAGAGAAATCTGCAATTGGAGATGATTTTCTCTGAGAAGTGAACCATACCCTTCGGAGAAAAGCAATGGAGAGTATTATTATGAGAAACATATTATACAGGTTGCAAAAGTGATTTTTAAAGTACACGAAGGATACTTTTGAACGAAATTGTGAAATAATAATGTGAATCATGCTAAAAACCACATACGGAGCACCAGGACATGAGCAATATTGCTTTAATTGATGGAGTTCCAATCTTGCCAGGCGATGCCCAACGCGCTATAAAAAAATGGAGTTCAATGTTTTACAGGAAGCTGCAAAGGGTGAGATCGCTCAAATAAAAAGTTACGACAGATAAAAAAGGCAGCAGTTTTGTCGTATTGGTCTCCTACCGTTCCAAACCTCTTGTTCACGGAGAATGAGTTGTGTTTTCAGAAAACTTTTTGAGGATGAAATCAGACTTGGATTCGGTGGCCCCGAAACCTACGAAAAAGAAAAAAAAAGATGCAGACTGAAAGAGTCAGAAAGAAGAAATCTTCAAATGTAATGGAAGAGGTTGTAAAAAAAAAAGAAAAAAAATGAGCCGCAAACACACGAGGAAAGGAAAGATGCTTTGAACACTCCAAGCGATGCTTCTGCATGAAGTATAATGGGGGCTTGCACAGTTTCACTGTTAAAAAAAAGGAAACGTAAAAATCTGCCAAATATGAAAAGGAATAGAAATAGAGAAAAGAAAAGATGAGCAAAGGAGCAAAAACAGACAGTAATAACATACCATCTCACTTTTATTTATGATGCTTCGTAAGCGATATATATTGGAAGGTTTTAATTGTGGTAATCAATCACAATTATTCATTCCTAAATATAGAGTTTCCTCAAATTTGGCTTTGACTACTTACGGCCAAGATTTCAAGAAGATTGAAGATAATGCCTGGATTATTAATATTTTAGTGGTTTGGTTTGTTTGTGAGTCAACAATTTGCCGTTTCTTCTCTTGTCCTTATCAGAGGACTCTTCGGACATACCCAACAAAGACTTTCGCCAACCCAACCGCATCAAACTCATTGCTCTAATCGACGGTGTTGCCTGCGCTGCCCATGAATTAAAAACTGGACTGGACCCAACAATCGTCAGCTCCAGGCAAACACCAAACACGACATGGGCGAACGTGATCCTTGGGATGCCCCGAAACTGCCCATCTTCTCTTTGTTTTAACGATCTTATCCTGAAAGATTAGAAAGAAAAGGAAAGAGGAATATGCTCGGAATATTAAGTTGCCGCCTTTAAGGTTTAGATATGAATTGGACGTGGAAAGATTCCGTACAATACAAATATCTTGTATGAAAGTTTCTCGATTTTCATCCAAAAGCATCTTAAAGGAAGAACGATTGATTTATTTCCTTTCCAATTAAAATTTAGAATAGGAGGTCGAGGATATTATTTGGGAAAAGTGGCATAAAATTGGCTACGAATTTCTTTATAATTGGGAATAAAACAAAATTGGAGATACGAGGGTGCCCTACGATTATTCTGACAAAGGGGTAGATATTGTCCGGAGAAAATAAAATAAATTCATTAAGGAATATAACCTTGTTTTGGGAAAACAAATAAAAAGACAGAGAAGGGGAGATATCTATTCCAGCCAAATATCAATGCAGGCTTCAAAAAGAAAATTATATTATATATATGTACATAAGTGTGTGGAACACATGTACGCATGAAATACGCCGAGGTTAGCAAGGACTAAGGGGAGAAAACAGGGAAAGGCAAAGTATCGAGAAGGGGAAGAAGGGAGAAATTCGTCCTAAGGAAGAACAAAGTCGCCCCAAGATCACAAATCGGTTGTTCGAATGGAGAGACGACATAGCTCCCGAAAAAAGTCTGGAAGAACTTGAGTTGGAAAGTCTTTGGAGAGAGTTCGCCAATTGTCGCAAAGATTTTGAAGAAGAAATTAAGGATGCCGATGATCTTAATAATGCTACAAGGAAGGTCGAAAGTGAAAAGTACGAGCAGGATCCGTGTCATCGCGGAGACCACGATGGGAGATTAGATGAAGAAATTGAGATTAAATGTATCCGTTGCGACTACATTATACAGGAAATTCGGGATGTGTACGCATCGTTCTTATATTCGTAGGTGATAAGGTGATCAGATAATAAAATTGGTGGCTTTACGTCGGTAGAATTAAATTCGGGATCACCCACGATGTCCAAAATCTGTATCAGATGAATGTTTTGTCTGGATCTCGTGAAATTAAAATTGATTTCTCACATTTTTTAAAAAAAAACAGGAAAGCAGATTTGCCCGACAGCAGACATTCTTCAAGGAGAAGACAGTGTAGTGTTCAAACAGGCAATCTAGAATGTCACGTGGGACTTTCACCGTTGCAATACTCCTTCACCATCAAATGCTCAGGAATCGGGAGGGAAAAGGCAATAACCACTTTAGTGACAACATTTTTTTTTTAAATTGGAAAAATCGACCGGCCATATAATTTTAGACAAATGAAAGGTGGCTTTGCTAAGAAAATTAAAAAAAAGCGAGCGTTTTCTGGTGACCGTGAATAATGGCACGAGAGGGCCATCACCAGAATACATACAAATGACTTGTCGGAGATGTCGACTAGCCACATGTCCAGAGGAAGAGCGACAGACTTCAAGCTCCGCAGGCGGCCATGTGACCGCATACACAAACCTTACCAAAGCCAGAGGTGTAAGAGTATTATGCCTCCTTGTGCTGATAAATTTGCCTTGGGTTGCAACTCACTTGGTGCATGAGCTACCTGCTCACTCTCATCCTAACAACTTGCCTATGGCGAAATGCATATCACGAACTTGTTGAGGTTTGCCTGACGTTGCTCTCTAATAAATGAAGGTTTCTCCATCTTTTCAAAACGAAGCACACAAAATAAACTAATACTTTCGCCTCAGCGGCAAGTAAAAGAAATTATGCCTTCCCATATAACCTCTAGCTGTTCATCTTTCTCCCAATATATGCCGTCCTAGAGTCTCAGGCAGCAAGAGATACATTCATAAATTTGTAACGATTACAGAAGACCCTTTAATAGCACAGACCAAAAGGTTCTGTATTACAGAATACTGAGTGGCAAAGCACAGACTAGAAGATTCTAAACTAGAGTGAGTAAGTTTCACAGCACAGACCAGAAATTTTTGTAACGAATGTGTCAACCCTCTATAGTACAGATCAAAAGATTATGTACCAAATGTGTCAACCCTCTATAGCACAGACTTAAAAGGTTCTGTAACAAAGATGAATTGGTTTCAAAGCACAGACCATAAGGTTCTATACCGAAGATGTCAATCCTCTACAGACCAGAAGGTTATGTATAAGAGATGACTAATTTCACAGCACAGACCGTAAGATTCTGTACCAAAGATGTCGACCTTCTATAGCACAGACCGTAAGGTTCTGTACCACAGGTAACTGGATTTTAAAATACAGACTGTAAGGTTCTGTACTGCATTGACTAACAAATGTAACCGGTTGTCGGACGTTTCCCTCAGGCAGTGTCCTCTCCTGCACAGCGACTTGCCGTGACTTCCTCCGAGACTTTTCACTCCGGAGACGTCTTCACCTGCACAACACCCAGCTGCGACTTCCCGTGCGTGATCCCTCGAGATCTCGACTGAACAAACGCCAAGCCCTTGCCCAAGGCTCTCCTGCGTGGTCCCTCGAGACTACGGCTTAGCAAACACAAAACCATTGCCCAAGGCTAACCTGTACACAGAACGTTACGCCATAGAAGCTGGTTAGTCCCTCACCTTTTGTGCTCCCGGGGTTCTGCCCTTCTCTCCGGCCCACTACATGTTGGCCACAAAGCCTCCAGCCATGCTTCCGACCAACGTCTCCTCCAGCTTCCAACCGAGTCCCACGTGGCCCCCGAGTCACTCTCCCAGAAGATTTCACCAACGATGCAACCTTCTACAGCTAACGCTCCTCGTGTTACTAACTCAAACTCGAACGAACAGGATACAAACTCTCAGCACACGCTCTCAGAAATAATGAAAAAGTTACACTAAAGATTCGTGGCTGAGTGCCTTTATTTATACAAGAATTGTCTAAGTGAAAGAATAAAGAATTGCACAATAAGTCTTCTGCAAAACAAGAAACTGAGCAATCAAATAAAATAAAATAAATAATTAACAAAAACGTCATTCCCAAGCATATATACGTTTAGATAATCAAATCATATCAATTAAGATTTAGATATGATAGAATTCCCATGTATACTGCACTACAGAAGGTTCTGGCTGAATCTGGTCAGCAACCTTCTGTAAATGGAAATAATCAAAGATTAACTTCCATATGACTTAAAATCGAAAGCATTCTGTTCAGCACACTCAAATGAATGTATTTAGACAGATGGTAATGATCGGCATCCCAAATAACGGTCATATGGTGGTCGTATAACACCACAGAAGGTTGTAGACAACCTTACAGAACCTTTCCATATATAGAAGATTATATTTCCTTTTATGGGAAATATTATCCCTAATGGGGTTATTTGGAAACGTAATATATTTAATTTGATCAAACTAATATCTTGATCAAATCAATTTTATTTCGTAATTAAAGAATTATTAAACAATTATTTAATTGCAAAAATATTTCTTACAACAAGGCCTCAACATAAGAAGCTTCTGTAGAGTAGATGTTTGACTTCTGTTAAACAGAAGGTCAAGGCTTATCATCAAAACTTATATTCAACAATCTCTCCCTTTTTTATGATGACAAAACATTCATCATTGAGGAAAAATTTTTGCAAGTAACTCCCCCTAACTGCCCCTAGATAGGTGAGAGTACGAGTCTTGCACCTTACAGAACCATGTGGTTTCTGTTTAACAGAGCATAAAAGCTTATGTTATAAAGAAAAGTTATTCACAGAGCACAAAGCTTCTGTGATATGTACAGAGCGTGGAACTTTTGTATTTTAGCCTGACAAAAATGATGAGTTTTCATTTTTGCACTCCCAACAAAGGTGACTATATAAGATCACGATTCGCATACCCTGTTGAAGGTTGATTATGAGTTATATAAGTCTCATAGCCTTCTACACCCAAGAAGATATAGAAAATCAAAGATTTTTCTATAACTCAATACAGAGCGAGGTAACTCCCCCTCAACACAATTTCTCCCTCTTTTTGTCACATCAAAAAGATAAGTGAGAGAAAAATGATAGAGAAGAGTTAATTTCTGCAGAAGGTGTGACTATACGTTCAAAACCGTTGTGCAGAAGGTAGAGTTATATAGTGTAGATGGTAAGACAGATTTTCAAAACCATACTACAGAAGATGTGTCCACCAAACTGGCACTTATTACAATTCATTAGACCATTGAAAATTAGTTTTTTGGTCTAACCAGAAGTGCAAAAAAGTAGAGAAGTCAGGCAACATAAGAGTTTATTCCTCCTCCTCAGAGGGGTCCTCTTCAAGTTTGTTGCACAGATACTCTCCCTGGCATTCCATCTCGCGAGTCAGGTCAGTGACCATTCGCTGAAGGACGCGGATGTCTTCCCTATTTGCTATAGTTTTTTGCTGAAGATCCTTGAGGAGAATAGTGTGTTCCAGGAGGATAGACATCTCAGCAGAGGACTTGGATTGTCTCCGTGCTGGAGGGGCCTTTGCTGCATAAGAGGTAACAGAAACAGAAGGTGTAACAACATCCTTTCTGGAGGTTCTGGCAGCGAGAGGCTTATCCTCATCATCCTGAGGAGAGTCATGTGACTTCTCTTTCAGAGTCTAAGTGGTTCCCTTCCTCACGTAATGCATACTGGCGATGATCTGGTTCTCGGAGGTTCCAACCTTCCATTTCTCTTGGAAAGTAGATGTAGTAGGGACACGGATAAGTTTGAGAAGGCTGGTGATTACCTACCCATAAGGCAGAGCCTTTCCTATTTTGTGGCAGCACCTTTTCATGTGTTGGAAAACCATCAAGCCAAGATTGAAGGGGATCCCTTTCATGATATGGCCATCAACAGCGCATCATTGGAGGTGATTGTGTCAATGCTTCTAGTCCTTAGCAGAAGGCAAAACAACACGGTGCGATGCAAGATGCGGGTCTTGAGTTCCAACTTCATGGACTCCAGGTGTCGCTTGGACCTTCTCTCTCATGATAATGCTATAGGATTCATCCTTCCCAACGCCAGACAGAGGGTCGTGCTCCTCGCATCTGAACAATTGGTTCACATCATGAGCATAGAAAACTAGGGGCACTCCTTCGATCACTGTTTTGATGAACTTGATAAGAGGTCCTTTATCATGAAATGTAATGTTTCCATAGAATTCTCTCAGACGGGCAACGGACAGCTCTGCATAGGTCTTACAGGTTTTCAAACCAATCCTTTCAAACAGAGGTGCAATGTCAAGATCATTTGCCGCAAACCAGTTAAAATCGATGCGCTTGAAAGTAGCAATCTGGTCTACCAACAGCATCACATCGAGGCATTCTAGTATCGGCAATCACGACGTCTATCTCATTTCTAGAGACTAGAGGGTTTACCGGAAGAATGAAGGTATCCACTCCCTCTTCGAATGTGTCCTCGGGAATCACTTCCTCCGGAGACTTAGTTTTCTTGGCAGCTACTTTTACAATTGACCGTCTCAGGTTTTTTCCATTTCAGCCTGGTCCGAGAGGATACACCTCCTGACTTCATGGCATCATGGAGAAGCTTTGTTCTAGAGGTTGTTGCAGACTTCTGGGCAGCCTTCTTGGAAGCAGAGGCCACCGCCTTCTGCTTCTGATCAGGGGAGATCGAGACAATGGGAGCCGAAACTTCCACAAGTGTTTCCTTCGGTGCGTCATCAACAAGGGGCACTTCCACCTCCTCATCAGCCTCATCATTCTCCTCTGAAGTGGCGACATTTGATGCATCAACGTCATTAGCCACAAGGGAACCCTTGACAGAGGGTTCAGAAACATGGGTCTCGACCATCGCAGAGATCGAGGGTACCTTCGAGGGTTTCTCTTCCACTTGGATTTGGACTTTTGCAAGTCCCTTGTCCTTGGAGAGCGGTTGCATGTCGTCGAGGGTTTCAACAACAACAGGGGGTTGTTCCTTCGAAGATGAGGATTTCTCCGAGGGGACAAGAGATGGTGAATCTTTCACAGGAGAGACAGGCTTCTCCGATGAAGAGGGGCGGTGCTTTTTCTTGACGGCCGTAGTCTTTTTCCTTAGCGATTTCGCCTTGGGTGCCATGGATGGTGAAGAATCGAAGGTTTGGGAGGTTAGGGCAAAGAGAGGTTTTCGAAAGGCTGAAAGGGGGAGTAAAGAAGGCTGAAAATGGTTATGGATTTTATCAAGGCACCGTGAGAGTTTTTGGAGAATAAAATATTCTCCCGCCAAGACATTCTGACAAGAATTTTCAATTTGAAATTCTTTTAATATTTTATATCCTGAATTGACATAATTCGGAAGGCATAGGAAATATTTTATTTCCTTATTTTGATTCATAATATAGAAAATCTGATTCATCTGTGAAGTAGAAGGTTCATTCGTAACCTTCTGTTGCATGCTTCTTTGAAACAGAAGAGCGAAGTCTTATGGATATATTTGTATCCAAAAATAGATTATTAGGATTATAAAATTCATAACATAGATGTTTCCAATCAGAGCAAAAAATTATTCGTTTCTAATTGTAACAAAAGATTTTCTTAGATAATATATTATATTTCCAGATGTAATCATTCAAATAAATGAAAGTTATTTTGAACTAAGGTTTAGATTGAGGTATACATTTCGTTATACCTTCTGTTGAGTTGAAAGCTGAAATCAACCTTCTATTGTGAAGTGTACAGGTGTGTACCTTCTGTTGTGTAGGGTACAGATGTTTGTCCCTTCTGTAATGAAGTATATAGATATTTGTACCTTCTGTAGTGATGTGTAAAGATGTTTGTACCTTACTTTCTTTTGTCTTATGGAAGACATTATAAGGGATGGTCGATTCCTAATTCACTTCTGAAAAAGAAAAACATTTTCTTTATCCAGAGGTTTAGTAAAGATATCAGCCAATTGATGTTATGTGTTGACGGATTCTACGTAATAGAACCGTATTGGAAAAAGCATCTATTGATGTCTCCAATGACTTGGTTAATAGGATGTCTTGTATGTACACCACTATTAATAACAGAACGTCTTGTCTGTACACCACCATTGATGTCTCCTATGACTTGGTCAATAGGATGCCGTTTTTTATATAGAGCAGGTGCTCTAAAATCATTTTGATTATTCTGATAAGTTTCTTCAGAATTATCATTTGTTTGTTCAGGATAATTTTTAGATTCATGAACAACGGGTTCACCCATCTCTTTCATAGAGGGTTTGCATTCTATAGAAATTTCTATAGGTTCAAAAGATATTATAGGTTTTGTAGTATTTTCTGTGGGTGAGTCGTTAATTTTTACATTAGTGGACTCCTCTATAGTAGTTGTCCTTTTGTTTAGAACTCTATATGCTTTGCTAGACAAAGAGTATCCAGGAAAAATACCCTCAGCTGTCTTAGCTTCGAATTTTTCTAGATTGTCCTTAAAAGGTCTTAAGATAAAACATGGACTTCCAAAGGCATGAAAATAGGAAATGTTTGGTTTCATCCCCCTGTATAGTTGATAGGGAGTTTTCTCTAGTATGGGTCTAAGTAGAACCCTATTATAGATGTAGCAGGCTGTATTAACAGCTTCTGCCCAAAGGTTCTGTGGAGCATTGCTCTCACAAATCATGGTTCTAACCATGTCTATAAGTGTTCTATTTTTCCTTTCTGCTACTCCATTATGTTGAGGAGTATACGTGCGGAAAAATTGTGATCGATACCATGTTCGTCACAGAAGGTAGCGAAGTCATGGTTTTCAAACTTAGTACCATGATTCGTCCTTATGGCTTTTATAGAAGATCCAATTTCATTCTGTAATTTCTTAGCTAGCTTTATGAAACTTTCATAAGCATCGCTTTTGTGAGTTAGAAATTTAACCCACGTAAATCTAGAATAGTCATCTACTACAACTAGACGGTATCTTCTACCACCAATACTTTGAACTCTAGTAGGTCTGAATAGATCCATATGTAGAAGTTCAAGTGGCTGTGTAGTAGAAACTTCATTCTTAGACTTGAATGAAGATTTGGTTTGTTTTCCAAGAGAACATGCTTCACAGAAGCTGTCTTGCTCGAATCTGATGTCATTTAAACCTTTCACCAACTCTTTTCTTGCAAGTTTGGATAACAATTTAAAGTTGGAGTGTCCCAACCTTCTATGCCACAGATAGCTCTCATCTTTGACAGTCATAAGACAATTTTCTGTAATATAGAAACTCTTCTGTGTTAAGATATAGATGTTTATTCTTCGATTTCCAATGAAGCGAACTTCATTGTCTAGGATACCAGAACACTTATTTTGATCAAAAGTTATTGTATAACCTTTGTCACAAAGCTGGCTAATGCTCGCAAATTATGCTTGAGTTTTGTGACTAATAGAGCCTCATGTATGACCATGGAGTCGGGACTTCCAATGGTACCTTTACCGATGATAGAGCTTTTGCTATTGTCACAAATTTAACAGACCCTCCATTCAGTAGAATCAGTTGAGAGAATTTGGATGGATCTCCGGTCATGTGCCTGGAGCATCCACTATCCAGATACCTTTCACTTTCAACAGCTTCTGTTTAAAAGCAGGTATGAATTTCATTTTGAGTTTCTGTGTGAGCAGTAAGACACATCAGTGCTTCTTCTTCTTCATCACAAGAATCATCAAGGTCTACCCAAGTAGCCATTGCTTTCTTGGACTTATACTGTGGAGAAGGTTTCTCCTTTTCTTTAAGTAAGGGACAATATGTTCTATAATGCTCTTTCTTTTTGCATTCAAAGCATATGACCAACTTTGAATCAATTTGCTTACCACGATTTTGGCTTATCTTATTGAAGCGTTTCTTGGAGGCGAACCGCAGTAGACGCTTAGCTATCATAGCAAGTTCAGTATCCGAGTCAGCTTCTCCTTCATCATTAGAACCTTCTGTTGGTTCTTCTGATGCTCTGAAAGCTATTGCTCTCTTTGTATCAAGCTGAGAGGATTTTTCCATCTCATATGATACTAAGGAGCTCATTAACTGGTCTAGTCGAAGAGTAAAGAGGTCTTTAGATTCCTCTATAGCCGTTTTCTTGGTTTCCCAAGATTTGAGTAAAGTACGCAGAACCTTTCGAACTAGTTCTGAATTTTTATTGTATTTGCCTAAATGTGTTAAGGCATCAACTATGAGATTGAGTCTTTACAACATATGTTCTACATATTCATCAGCCTTCATAGTAAAATTTTCGAATTGATGAATTAAAAAATTTACCTTAAGTTCTCTTATCTGGTCTGTCCCAACGTACATGGTGACAAGCTTATCCGAGATTTCCTTGCCCGAAGTGCAAGTAGAAATTTTCACGAATTCACTTTCCGACATAGCGCTAAACATTAGATACTTTGCCATCTTAGTGAGTCGTTTGATCTTGAGGTATTCCCGTGTGGAACAACCATCTCGATCATTTTGTTCTTTCCTTGTTATAGAAGGTGGACCAGCTTCTATATAGGACCATAAGTCATCGTCAAGAGCATCTACGAATGCACTCATTCGAATTTTCCAATAGGCAAAATTCTTACCATCAAAAAATGGGAGGATTCCCAACATGTGGTTTTGTTACATTGTATTTAGCAGCCATTAGTTCAATTCGTATAGAGTGTTATGCTTCTATAGAACAAAACGGTGACGATTATAATATAGAACCTCAACAAGCAAAAACGCTTTTGTCGGGTAGAAATCAGTTGTCAAGCCAACAATCAAGCCCCAGTTAACCAGAGCACCAGTGTCAATATGAAAAATCAGAAGTTTTTCTTTTGGTAGCAGTTGTTAAATTCTAGCAGAGCAACAGGCTTCTGCAGAAGAGAACTAAAATGCCAACCGTGGAGAAGAGACTGGAAGATAAAAGCTTCTGTAAGATCACAACAGGCAATTACGTTTCTATTGGACAGAAACCTTATATCGGACGTTGTATTCAAACAAAGCGTAAGCTTCTGTTGAATAACAATTTGATTTTGATAGAGCATAAGCTTCTATAAAATAGTAGCAAATGAATTATCACAGAGCTTAAAACTTCTGTGTAATAGCAACTGAATTCTGATATAGCGTAAGCTTCTACAGAATAGTAGCAAATGATTTTTCAACGTACGAATGTGATTATACTATTTGTTTGATGCACACAAGACTTTTTATAGTGGTTCAACAATTTGCTTACGTCCACTCTTCACCCAGAATTTGGATGATATTCGCTCAAAACTTTGTAATGATTACAAAAGATGATCAATAAAAGACCCTTTTATAGCACAGACCAAAAGGTTCTGTACCACGGAAGATTGAGTGGCAAAGCTCATACCAGAAGGTTCTGTACTATAGTAAGTTGCACAGCACAGACCAGAAGGTTCTGTACCGAATGTGTCAACCTCTATAGCAGAGATCAAAAGATTCTGTACCAAATGTATCAACCCTCTATAGCACAGACCTAAAAGGTTCTGCACCAGAGATGACTTGATGATGACAAAACATTTATCGTTGAGGGAAATATTTTTGCAAGTAACTCCCCCTAACTCCCTATATATAGGTGAGAGTACGAGTCTTGCACCTTACAGAACCATGTGGTTTCTGTTTAACAGAGCATAAAAGCTTCTATTATAAAGACAAGTTGTTCACAGAGTACAAAGCTTCTGTGATATGTACAGAGCGTAAGCTTCTGTATTTTAGCCCGAAAAAAATACATTGTCGTGATGTATTTCATTCTTTGATATATATAGAGCGTGAAGCTTCTGTATTTCATCATCCATATTGAGAAAATGGGAAAAATGACAAGGTCGTATGTAATCATTGTGGATCATGTACTTGTTCTATCGTTTTGTTTAATCTTGTTGATGTATTTGATTTTTTTTTTCTGCTGATGTATTAACTTTTTTTTTTAATTATGGTTACTTAGTAATATTTTCTTTTATATTTTTGTTAATAAATGTGTGACTAAATAAAAAGAAAAGAAAAGAAGAACGTAAGAATCATTCCTTTTACAAGTAAACATAATTAAGTTTTACACAATTTATCACCAATCAAATTTCGAAAGTTGTTATAAAATGAAATTTTGTAAAAGTAAATTATTCAATTGATTTCTTAGTATATTAGTTTGAATTTATATCTTATCATATTTTACTTCTTACCATATATATTATGTGTCAACAAATTTAATATACGTATCAATAAAATGAATTTTTTCTAGCTTTGAAGAAATTTTTTTAAGAAAGCCTGTGAAAAAAAAGAAATTATTATTAAGGAATTGTTAAGGTTAAAACCCACGACCTTTTAAGCATAAGACTATCACCTTAACCACTCGACTGAAATAAAGCTTAATTATTATCATTATTATCATCATTACTATCATCATTATTATCATCATTATCATCATTATTATCATCATTATTATCATCATTACTGTTATTATTATTACTATTATTATTATTTGCTTATATATTTTAAATCTTAATATTTTTATTTCATTTCATGAAGAAAATGAAGGTTCGCCGAAGCGAATTCTCGACAAATGAAAAATGCACTTGTCTTATAGACAGCGCATCAACGCATGTTATTTTGAAAAGCAAGAAATCATTTACCGTCTCGGTAATGAACGAAACAGGTGTCAATACGATATCTGAAAGTACAAAAATCATATAAGGTTCCGGAAGAGCAAATATCTTATTACCCAGAGGAACAAATATTTGTGTCGATAATGCGTTGTACTCTTCTAAGTCTCAGAGAAATTTGTTGAGTTTTGGATATATCCGCAGAAATGGATATCACGTTGAGACTTCAAGTGAAAATGACAAAGAATATTTGAGTATTACGAGTATCATCTCGGATAAGAAATGCATACTAGAAAAATTACTCATAGTTTCCTTTGGACTATATTTCACAAATATAAGTGTTGGTGAAGTACATGTTGTTACAAACCAGAAGTTTGTTGACCAAAATAATTTTATTACATGGCATGATCGATTGGGGCATCCTGGAACTATAATGATACGAAGAATAATTAATCATTCGTGTGGGCATTCAAAACCAGAAGATTTTTGTCCTCAATGAATTTTCATACGCCGCTTGTTCCCAAAGAAAGTTAATAATAAGCCATCATCATTGAAAATTAGGGCTGAACCCTTGAAATTTCTTGAAAGAATGCAAGGTGATATATGTGGGCCTATTCATCCACCATTTGGCCATTTAGGTACTTTATGGTATTAATTGACGCATCAACAAGATGGTCACATGTGTGTTTATTGTTAACTCGTAATCAAGCATTTGCAAGATTGCTTGCTCAAATTATCAAATTACGAGCTCATTTTCCGGATTATCTAATAAAATGTATTCGTCTTGATAATGCCGGAGAATTTACTTCTCAAGCTTTTAATGATCACTGTATGTCAATTAAGATAAGTGTTGAACATCCAGTAGCACATGTTGACACACAAAATGACCTTGTAGAGTCATTAATAAAACGTCTTCAATTAATTGCAAAACCATTGCTTATGATAACAAAACTCCCGGTTCATATTTAGGGACATGCTATTTTGCACGCGGCACCATTAATTCGCATCAGACCTACAAATTATAATGAGGTCTCCCCTTTAGAAATGATTTTTAGTCAGGAACATAATATTTCCCATCTAAGAATTTTTGGGTGTGCGATATATGTGCCAATTGCTCCACCACAACGCACAAAGTTGGGACCTTAAAGGAAATTGGGGATATATGCTGGATATGAATCACTATCTATAATTAAATATCTTGAGCCATTGACGGGTGATTTATTTACGACATGATTTGCCGATTTTCATTTTAATGAAATGATATTTCCAACATTAAAAGGGGAAAATAAGCAATCGGAAAAGGAAATAATATGGTGTGAGTTATCATTGGCTCACTATGATCCTCGTACAAAGCAATCTGAACTCGAAGTTTAGAAAATTATTCACTTGTAAAATATAGAAAATCAATTGTCACATGCTTTCACTGGCCCTAAGAAAGTGACAAAGTCTTGTATTCCAGCTCCAAATGCTCCAATAAGAATTGATGTCCCTGAAGGACAACCTAGTATTGCTAATGAGCCTAAAATGCAAGTGAAACGTGGTAGGCCAATCGGTTTCAAAGACAAAAATCCTCGAAAAAGAAAGGAAGTAAATGCTCAAACTGAGTAAACAATTACTCCAGAAGAGCATCCAGTCATTGAGAAAATAATTCCAGAAGAATCACATGTACCTGAAAATGAAGAGATCTCTATCAATTATGTTTTGACTGGAAAGAGATGGAATTAAGATAAAATCGACGTTCGATGAAAATTTTGCATATGCTATAGCATGCGATATTGTAAATGAAGATGAGGATCTTGAACCAAAGTCTGTTAAAGAATGCAAACAAAGAAATGATTGGCCAAAATGGAAAGATGTGATTGAAGCAGAATTAAAATCACTCGCAAAACATAAAGTTTTTGGACCTGTAATCCGTACACCTGAAGGAGTAAAACCGATAGGTTATAAATGAGTATTTGTAAGAAAAATAAATTAGAAAAATGACATTTTCAGATATAAGGCACGACTTGTTGTCCAGGAATTCTCGCAGAGACCTGGTATTAATTATGAGGAGACATATTCTCCCATGGTGGATACAACTACATTTAGATATCTGATAAGTTTATCAATTCATAAGAAATTGGATATGCGATTGATGGATGTCGTTACAACATACTTATATGGCTCTCTTGAGAACGATATATACATGAAACTCCCTGAAGGATTCAAAATGTCAGAAGCATATAATTCAGATCATCGAAACCTTTACGCTGTCAAATTATGTAGATCTCTATATGGATTGAAACAATCTGGACGTATGTGGTATGAACGTCTTAATGAATATTTATTGCAAAATGGATATCAAAATGATCCAATATGTTCATATGTGTTTATTAAGAGATCTGGATCACAATTTGTAATAATTGCGATTTATTTTGACGATCAGAATATCATTGGAACTAATGATGAACTACCTGAAACAATTGATTACCTCAAGAAAGAATTTGAGATAAAAGATCTCCGGAAAACAAAGTTATTTCTTGGCTTGCAGATTGAGCATTTAGAAAATAGAATTTTTGTCCATCAATCTGCTTATCAAAATTGTTAAAAAGATTTTATATGGATAAAGCACATCCCTTGAGTAGTCCAATGGTCGTGAGATCGCTTGATGTAAATAAAGACCTATTTCAACCTCGAATGAATGATGAAGAACTAATTGGTCCTGAAGTACCATATCTTAAGGCTATTGGGGCACTGATGTATCTTGCTAGTCATATTAGACCTAATATATCATTTGTAGTAAATTTATTAGCAAAATATAGTTCTTCGCCGACGATGAGACATTGGAATGGAATTAAGCATATTTTTCAGTATCTTCGAGGAACTATGGACATGGGATTATATTATCCGTAGTAGAATTGATTGGATACGCAGATGCAGAATACTTATCCGACCATCATAATGGTAAATCTCAACAGAGTATTTATTTACATGTGGTGGTACCACTATATCATGGAGATATATGAAACAAACAATTACTGTCACATCATCTAACCATTATGAGATTATTGCAATTCATGAAGCCAGTAGAGAATGTGTATGGTTGAGATCAGTTATACATCACATTCGAGGGTTATGCGGCTTATCCGTAAATAAGAACTCCCCATTAATTTTATATGAGGAATGCTCATTGCATTGCTCAACTATAAGGAGGATATATCAAATGTAATCGAACGAAACATATATCATCGAAATTCTTTTTCACTCATGACCTCAAAAAGAGTGGTGATATTGATGTTTCAATAAATACGTTCATCAGAAAATCTGGCAGATTTATTCACAAAGGCTTTCCCTACAACAATTTTTGAAATGCTGGTACATAAAATTGAAATGCGCAAACTTGGAGGTTTAAAGTGATGTTACTAAGAGGGGGAGTAAATGTACTCTTTTTTCTTTTACCATGTTTTTTTTTCCACAGAGTTTTTCATGAAAAGGTTTTTAACGAGGCATTATCATACTGGACATTCAAGAGGGAGTGTTGTAAATATATTTATTGTGAATGTCCATTATGACTCTCATTTACCTCTAATTAATTCTTCAATTACGATTGTAATTTAATTTCATTGCTTTGTAAGTGTCCTATAAATAAAAAAAATATTTATTATATACGTACGATTTGAAAATAAACCAGATTTTCTTCTCCTCTCTTCAGTCTTCGGTGTATTCTTTTATCTTCTCTTTCCTCGTCCCCTTTCTTTGTTTTACAATACTGTCATTTTCCAGCTCCAACTATTCTTTATATATAAGAGATCGTGCGAGTCCAATTTGATCGTGATTGTGTATAAAGGAATTACCTAATACAGCAGATAATCGCTGCTAAAAGAATGATTTGATATAGAAGAGCGATTTTCTTCACGGCCACCGCGTTCCCAAACGGGACATAAGTCAGAGCATCATATAGGAGGGTGTTCCATGTATCCGGGACTCCTGGCAGGCACCAGTGGCTGCAATCGGCCGCAGCGTGGCCTCCCAGCCCGTAAAACGACGGGTGCCCATCCTTCCTTAACTGGGAAAGGGTGGTCACACGCAGCAAGCGAACTGGCTTCCTCATCTTGCTCAGCACCTTCTCCAGTACTACCTCGGCCGGGTGTGGCCCCCCCACATACGTTGACCCATGGATCGGCGTCGTTTCCCCTATACAGGATGTCTTCGGTGGTTTCCCCCAGTTCATCCCGCTGGTTTGTCAAGTGCGTACATGGACATGGATAGACATGGAAACAATTACGAAACAGCTGGCAGGTTCGCTGGGCTTTGTGTGAGGATCTGATCCGGAGTTGTTAGAGCCTTACTTGGAATGATCAGGGGAGACTCCTTGGAAGAAGATGGTGGTTTTCTGGGGGGGGTCGACTGCCGCATCGACCCAGTTGGCCCACATATTCAGTGCCTTCTCATAGGCGACCGTTCTATTCATATCCTTGTAGATCTTCCCGCTATCAACGATGTAATCCCATCTGCAACAATTATCGGATAGTTCTATCACATATCACAGCCGAATGTTCCAATTCCGTCGAAATGGGGAAGTAAAATGAGAGGGGGCGCATGCTCGCTTACGGCTGCTTCCTCCCGGTGTGTAGCCACCAGTGCCACGAGTCAAATATCAGGACATCAGCCCCTGCCCAGAACTTGGAGCTCGAGATAGAATCCAGCTCAAGGGCTCGGCCAGTTGATGTTCTCACAATATCCACCAGCAACGCGTTCCGGTAGAATGAGAATTCCGCGTCATACTCCTGCATCAACAGTGGAAATACGGTTTCAGAACACGGAACATCAAGCAGGAAATGTAGTGAACCTCGTGGTCGTGGCGTGTCGCGATGAATGCTAGTACCGGGAATCTGAACATGGAGAGGTCGTCGACCCGGGTGAGGACGTATGTAGCGGAAGGAACGGCGGCGTGGATCATGCAGGTGAGGGACTGCCATTGGTTCAAGCTCAGCGAGTCCCCAACGAACATCAGCTTCTTCCCCCTCATCCTGTTCAAGAAATCCCCACCGTCGAACCTGCAACCAGCAACATCTCACGTTGTCAGATCCGACGGCTTAAAAGAGCCGAGAATTAATTTTAAAATTCGAATATGATTAAATGGAAACAATTTCTTACATTATTATTTTTAGAGTTACGTCGCGGTCGGGTCTTGCGTTGAGAAATCATTTTCTCTTATAAATGAAAACAACTCACTATTTTAAAATAAGACAAAATATATATACATGTTCAGTAAGTGTGAAAGAATCAGGACGTATGATGGATGCTCCGGATGGTTAAAAAGAAATTCCGGCAACAATACGCCGCGACGACGAAGCCGATGCCGCAGAGAAACCGTTTTACGAACCTCGACAAGTTACAACCCAACGGCTGCCAACGATAGCGGAGGTAATCGCGGTCGGGCCGTCCGTTTCCCTGGCAATCGAACTCCTTATAGATGAAAGGGCAGCTGGTGGCTTCGTAGAGAGGGTAGCCCAGATCAACTACCCAGGAGCCAAGGGAGACATCGCAGGAGTCGTTCCTGATCGTACTACTGCTCCGCAGGAGGGCACATCCATAGGCAGCCTCGCTTATGATTAACGGGGGAACCAGGGCGAGGCATATGAGGCAGAGGACGAGGAAGTCGTCGTCGCCCATTTTTGGGAGAAGAAGAAGGAGGGCGCATTAATTTGGGGAGTGAGAAATGTTGATTGGACTCTGAAAAATGTCGTGGATTCCATTTATTTATATCTTTGAATATTTTTTCGGATTTTAAAAAAAAAAAAATTAGATTGGGGGATTGAATTCTCCCAAATGGACTGTATTTTTTTTTTTGTTTTTGGTGGTGAAATGGACTGACTGTACTTACAATTGGTGAAATACCCGGATTATGTCCTCTATCTGCTTCTGCCTTGGAGGATTAGTCTATCCCCGTCGGCTATCAATCCCATCTCGTTTCCCATGGATCCCGTGGTTAGTAGGCCCACGGTTTCTGCAGTAACGACTCCGGCGAGTCTTCTCCGACCTCCTCTGATGGTTTGGTCCGCCAATTGGGACCATCCGGCTGGGAATCAATGCGAGCCTGCAGTTATCTGAAGGAAGAGGTGCGGCTTTGACGCCTGCTGATGGTTATGTCGCCTGACCAACGAGTTCGGCCGGTGAATCCATGGCAGCCTGAACATGATGGTATGGCAGTGGGGTCAATCACCGAACGGACGGTCTGGTGCTCGGTCAGAGACTGAGGGTGGGACAGAAACCAGCGCTGAGCGTTTTCCAGCGAATTTGACTGCAGATGGGTTGATTTGCCTTTTCTTGAGGCCCAGAGGTATGTTTGCTCGGATGGAGGCTATTCCTCCTAGGGTACTCTACCTGTTCGTTTCTATTTCCCCGACACCGGCAATGAGACGAACTACGTTCGGTTTCAGAACAGATAGCTCTGGCTGCTCATGAAACCTTCGAGAAATAGTTCCCTGGTTATGGGCATTCCTTTAAATGCACAATTCTTGATTTTAGATTTCGATGGGCATTTGCGGGCGTATGCTTGGGTCAGTCATGGCTGGACTGTTGTGATTATGGGGAGGATGGTTATCTGATGGTTTACGGAAGATACGGAATCTGTTCTTCGAAGGGACAATGTTCAATTGGTGGGACAACCTACTTCGATCAAATTGGATATAATCAGCCTAAACTTGGGTTTTCCATGTAATGGCCTGTCTTGTAGATCTTCGGAAAATCATCATGAGTTGCTTTACCTATAGCACAGATCTCGCCCAATGACACTGTCTTTGAAGCATCTCCTGTCCCAACCGAAGTTAGTTCCAGTCTTGGGGCAGCCATGGCTCTGATTGCCGCTGCTGTTGTTCCCAATTTTTTTTTTTTTGGAACAGATGGGACATGGGTTCACACAAAAATCAAGGATATATAACTCGATCTAATACCCGGGATGGCTACAAGATTCAGGTAAGGGAATCAGAAAGCACTTACAGGAGACTTCTAGGTGAATCCACGAAGAGGCCTTCAATGTTGAGGGTGATCAAGGTGTTGGATGGAGTGTTGGAAGTCCTGGACAATCTGTAACATAACTACTCCCCCTTTTCATAGTCGGAGATGACAAAAGGAGAATTGGTTCCAAGGAATAGAGGACATGACAATTTGTCCCCGCTGTTACCCTCGATTTTATCAGATCCAAGGTAATATGCTAAGTCTGTTACATAGATTTGTCTATGTAAAATAACCAGCCATCATGTAGCTGGCCTCAAATTTGCCGAGTCGCAAGCAGACAGCGAGATTGTTTCATATCCTTGTTTCAAGAAGTTAGAGACATTTGCACTTGTAGTTTTTCTTTGCCAGTTTGAATTTTCTGATGGAATCTTGTTGCATTTTCGCAATTGTGCTCATTTACGGATGGCCAGACACATCAGCCTGGTTGGCAAAATAATCGCCTCGACGAATTTGACAACCAGAGTATATACCTTTGATGTGTTGTCTCAGTAGCAGTGTCAGCACTGGATGTCTCACCAGGCTATACAGACAAGAGGAGAGGAGATGAACTTAGAAGAGCATCTATAATTCCTTCTTGTTCGGTATCTGCAGCCTCAATAGTGACGTGCATCGGATAACCAGCCAACTTGCATCGGTATGTCAAACTTACTTTAGATTAACAGCTCCATTGCTTCACATTTTCCTCACGCTCTTCATCCCTTGTGCACCGGTTCCATTGTTTTGGCTGATATCTGTTGTCCACGGGAATAATTACCCGCCAACAATATTTTTTAAGTCATTATCTGAGTTTGTTCTTCCTTCTTCTTTTTATGTTTTTTCACTGGATAATTGGACACACAGTCTCCAACAGCAAGCCTTCGACTACCTGGTGCTGGTGGTTGAACCAATCAAACAGCTATAACTTTCATTTTGAAAGTGAGAGCACTGCACGAGTGATCCTTATTTAAGAAGTCGGAATGATGAGGTATGCCTTCGGATTCTACTGCATCGCCAAATGCGACAGGCCTGATTCTAGTTATTTGTTATCTGTGATCATACCGGTCTGCTCTTGACTGACTCCTCGGCGAGTAACAAAGCTAACTTAAATATTCTAAATTCCATATCATAATTGTTAAAGTGCAAAGCGCACAAAAATACGGAACTCCCAAATCGCTTTAAGCGCAAAATAATAATAATAAAATGACAAAATGACGATACAATGATAATAAATTAAACAATTCAAATTGCTTCGGCCCGAATAAATATAAAGATAAATTATTATTAGGCAAAATATACGTATGTGTCCCCCTAACTATTGACGAATTTTCTTTTCTGTCAACATCTTCTTTCCATATACAAAAATGTCACTAACTATGTTATCAACCTTTTTTTTTGCCAATCTTAGACGACGTTAGGCAAATTGCCGACGTGGATATAACGGAAGTATTACGTGGAAAAGACCAGGGACGTCCTATGTGAAAGGGTCCTCGGTCCTCCTAGCTTCAAATAGAAATCAACAAAATCTGTTGGAACCCTAATTCGCCCAGAACCGTTGACGAAATCGGAGGCGAAGAGGAAGGCGAAGGCGAAGGCGAAAGGCGAAAGGCGAAGGGGAAGGGGAAAGGCGAAGAGTAAGACAAAAGCGAAGGCGACCGTAATCGGAGGCATGCTTTGAAAGTGAGGTGACCCGGTGTGTGACTCGCTTGAACCGGGTATGTTGTCCAACCCTTTTGTCTCCACTATTCGCTCTCGTGATTAGGTAGGTTAAAGTTTAAGTAGGTAATTAGGGTTCCAACAGATTTTGTTGATTTCAATTTGGGGCTAAGAGGACCGAAGACCCCTCCACGTAGGACGGTGTCCACGTCGACATAACGTCATTTAAGATTAGTCATAAAAAAGATTGATAATATAGTTAGTGACATTTTTATATATAAAAAAAAGACGTTGACGGAAAAAAAAAAAATCATCAATGGTTAGGATATATACGTATATTTTATCTTATTTTTATTAAATTGAAGAAAGACAAAAATACCCAAGGAATGGAGAAACTTACCTCATTCGGTCGAGGGAAGAAGGATGAAGACGACTTCTTTGGTAAGAGGAATCCGGTGTGGTCACAGAAGGAAGGAAGCTTCGTCGCTCAGGATTGTCGCCTCTCAGATCTGGCCGTGATGAAAGCGGTCAGGACAGGCCGACCACAGTGGGACGACTCCAGATCCCTTTAACGCCGGAATAATCGAGATTGAGGAGGTGCACCCTTAGATCTAGCCTCGGGGTGGCGGCGGCGGCGGCCGCGACTCCATCAGGTTCGGGACAAGGTCGTCGGGTGATAATGGCTCCAGGTCTTGTAGATTTGGACGTCAATCCCCAGGAGCGGTCGCCTAGATCCAGGACATGGCAGGATTGGCTAAGTTGAGGTACCCTGCATCCTTGTTAGCGAGGTCCAATCTGGTCGGTGGGTTTGAGCCCGTGGTCGTCGAAGTCCGGATGCTTTTGATTCAGCCAAGGCGAAGTGGCTAGGGCTCCGCCAATCTCAAGGCATGGTTGTCGGGGCCGGGGAGCTCGAGATCTGCGGCCTTGGCGCATGACTAATTGTGCCGTCGGTATGGGAGAGGCAGAGCTGAGCGATGGAGGTAGGAGTACAACTTTGTTTTGCGAGGTTAAGGTAAACGCCGAGGGAAGGTGGGCTGGCTTCAAGGGAGGCTTTGGTCCTCCTGCGTGTAGCCGAGAAAGATCTACAGTCGCTGTCTTTGAAGAGCAGCTCGTTGGAGCTGAAGCAGGCTCTGGCTTCCCCTTGCTCCACCTCTTTTGCAGCTAATTAAAATAAGAGGGGGGAAAGATGGTCTCTCCCTAATGTTGCCGTCGAGATAGCTGCTACAGGATTTTCATGATGATTTTACATGTCGGGGGCGGGCTCTCCGGGGCGAGACTCGATGATGGTCTTCAAGACATCACATCGTGGGGAAAGAGCAACAGATCGTCTTTGGCGCCCCTGCTGTGAAGGGCCGTCGTTCGAGGCAATGGGGTGAGTGCCTCCTAGGTCGGTCTGCATGGCTGCTGAAGGACACTTGATAGATGTAGCTATTTACATGCCAAATTCGCGTGACATTTCTCTAATGTTAGATGGGGATCATTTTTTCATTTTTTTTTTGTTAAATCCGATCGTTTTGTCATATGTGAAATGATGGGTTATGATTAATTAATTGATTTGTTTCTATTGCTTGTGTTTGAGCCCTTCGCTGATATGCTCCTCCTAGTTGATCATGTGCTTTTTATCGGCTTTCCTTCATGGCGCATTGACATACTCGTGTCGTCGAGGCCACGTGCGCACAAGGGCCCAATTCCATCGAGTAGATCCATCTTGCCGAAGATTTTGCATTCTTTCATTCCCTGGTAAACAAACTTTGCTTCGTCCTAATTTTCTGTCTTTCTACACTGTGCGTTTGAAGGGATTTCCTTCCTATCAACCCGGCCGCTTAGATTCATGATATCCGTGAAATTTTCATAGCATGGTGTTTTCATACTTGTTTTCGATGGAAGGGGAAGATTCGATGATTCTTCATATACTGGAATTCGGGCCGACGGTTGATGCTCCAAGGACGGTACTTGTCCCCAGATTCCGATACCTGTGGAGGTCTCTTCCCACCTTTCATTCTGCCAGTGTGACGTACTGGGGAATGATCAGACGGAATTCCAACAAGAATTCATCGATTTCGTCAATGTGTGTTGATTCTTCACGATCACTATATCTCAGTGTGGAGTTTTGTTTCGAAGAGACAGGGATGGAGATGGTCAATGGGGATAACATAATTACTCCACAGAGGGTGTCAAACATGACAGGTCAGTGGATTCGTTTCGCTTTACAGAAGAAGCTTAGGATCCTGATTTTGGACTTCACGGGATGTTGTTACGATACGGAGCTTGAAGTTCCCAAATCTAGCTACTATGTTTTGCTGAGCATCGTTCTTAGGAGTACAAGTTCGATGGTGCTATACTCCCCGTTGGCCTAGTCGGCCAGTTGTAATCCGGATCCCATGTTTGATGCCGAGGATTTCTGGCATTTGCTTGGGGGTGAAAACTTTGACTGTCTCAAACACCATCTTAATGACGTTACCATACAAGAACACATCACGGAGCCTTACATCGTGGACCTCATAGTGCTCCTACTTGGGATGCACTCGTGTTGGAGAAGACGGTGATATCCAGCAGGAGGCCACCAGAGAGGTATAGATACAGGTACTCTGATGCAACTAGTCTGGTGAAGAATCCCATACTGCCTGTTCACAGCTGATGTCTTGCTTCCCCAAAGTGTCCGCATGAGCTGAGGTGTGCCTGACCTGTTTCATCTTCTGTTTCTTGGGAAAGCACATCTTTGGGTCAATGTAAGCTGCCGTAGTGATTGAATATCAGACGATATAGTTGGGGTGACAGTTTGTTCTCGTTCCAATGGACAATTGGTGTGCGATCTAACCATTTCAGCATACTTCTCATTTGTACATCAAAGTACAGAATGTCCCTAAACGTAGTAGTGGATGGTAGAGATCTTAAGGCTTCGCAAATATAGTCGGCGGCAATGGAAGACTTTGGACAAATTTGAAAACAAAGAAAACATTGATTGGCGGCTTATTTGAAAAGTAAAATTAGTTTCCCAAATGAATGCCTAAAGGAACATCGATAGGGTCATTTGGGGATTGACAAAGCAGCCCTAGTCCAGTTTTCAGCTGGAAGTGCGCGCGGCCACTGTTCTCGGCTGTGGATCATCCATGGGATAACCAGAATCCTAAGGATCATCACTCCTTTCCTGGAGAGCCTTGCCAGATATGCTTTCTCGTGTAGTGGACATGGTAATATTTTTCCAGAACAATTAATCGGTTAGTCCGGTTTACATTCCTGTAATTGGCAGAATCCATCGTGTCTGATCCGGATACTGCTTTTGCTTTAAAATTCTTTCAGCTTGAGAACTTGGAGGTCGATCATTTTGATGCCAGAAACCAGTGACGAACACTTAAACCAACACACACCATTAGGGTTTAGGGTGGGGGCAATACTTTTGATCAGGAAGGTCCAGTGACAACATAACAGTTGAGTCCTCAAACGATCAGTTAAGATAACTGGGAGGCGGCGTTCGCATTGGAGGAAGATGACTTATTTCAAATGTCGAGGTAAGTCCGGAGGTCCAACTTGATTCTGAGGTGGTCCGGCCGGGGGATTGGGAATTTGGAAATTAGATTTATTTATTTTTTAGAACGAATTCGATTTATACAATCTTAGGTGTCAACAAGATTTCGTTACTAAAAGAATATAAATATTTTTTTTATTTTTCTAAAAGTTTAAGCCAGAAGCACTTAGCCGACATTCTAAATGATGACAGTTGTGTGATTGAGGTGAGAGTGGCAAAAGGAGAAAAAGAGCCACCTCCCCAACCCCCATACCATACATTACTTAAATTATTATTCAATAATAATGTGATAATAATAACAATTTATCCGGAACCCTCGCCCAAGATCGTCAGATTCTTTTACCCCCCTAAATCCCGCGACAAACGTCTCTCCTCTCCGTCAAATTCCCCCATTTTTCCTTCTTTCAAAATCCAGAGTCATAATCCAATCCCCCCCCCTCCCCTCCCCCACCTCCTCTCGTCTTTAGCAGCTGAGTTTGTTATGGCGGGTTACAAGGCCGACGACGAGTACGATTACCTGTTCAAGCTCGTCCTGATCGGCGACTCTGGCGTCGGCAAATCCAACCTCCTCTCCAGGTTCACCAGGAACGAGTTCAACCTCGAGTCTAAGTCCACCATAGGCGTCGAGTTCGCTACCAAGAGCTTGCGCGTCGAGGGCAAGGTCATCAAGGCCCAGATTTGGGACACCGCCGGCCAGGAGAGGTCCCCTCCCCCTCTTGCTTTGCTGATGATTTTCTCCCTCCCTCTCTCTCTCTCTCTCTCTCTGTGTTGTTGTTTGCCTGTTGTGATCGGGATCTGGAGTTTTGTGATGTTTCTCTGCGCGAGGCCTCTCCTCTTCTTTCTTTTCTGAAACTTCCTTTCAATTACGTCTTACTTGGGAATGGTTAGTGTTTGGTATTTCTTTTGTTACTGGAACGGGAAATGAATTTCCGGCCAAATTATGAGGCAAACGAATCGCCAGACTGAGTTGGATTTATTTTGCTAGGGAAATAATTTCTTTGTTCTTCATTGTCTTTCTGATTCGATTCTAATGGCTATGAGGCGCACAGATAAATCGGCCGATCTTGCTTCTATTGATGATTTATGTGTGATTTTTATCTGTTCGGGAAACTTCGATTATGGAAGGAACGCCGAATCCCGAGATCTAGTGAATAATGTCAGTTAACTCTAGGCCAACTATTCGAGAATAAGATGTCTTAGATCATGGAGAAGAAGTCGGATTTTTTTTCGGAAGCTTGGCATCAACTGTGACAACCAGCTGAAGGGGATGTTTATTTTACTTTATGTAACATGTGAAGACGATTGAATGCCTTTATACTTCTTTCGAGTGGTTGAGTGATCAGTCTAGTCGCTCCGGCCAGCAAGTTTTCGGATAATCAAAATAATGTTTTGTTCCTAAGATGTTTTGGCTTTTTTGCGATGTTTCTGTTCTGTTAGCTCATACTCATGTTAGAGGCCTTTTCTTCTTTTAGAAATGTTGATCCCTGATGGTCCCATGTTTTGGTGTTGCATGGAAATTTCTCTCGTGTCCTCTCGCCTGGGTTCTTGGCTTGTTACTGATGTGAACCTTGATGGAGAATGAGCGGCTTGTGCACATGTTTGAGGTTTTGGGAATGTTGTGTAGCTGCAGAACTACTCTAGACGTTATTACTGTTTATGAGTGAAGTCAGTTTAACTGGGGGAAAGATCTGGGCTTGGATTGTTTGTGACTTAATAACAATGGCCAAAGGCACATTTCTTTTGGTAAAATCTTTTATGGCATAACCTAGGACTTATCTTGTTTTCTGGTACTTCCACTTGTGAAATAAAAACTTGAGAAGATATGTCCAAGGTGTGTTTGTTGGTAAATGTCAATCGACAAGGAAACTCTCTGAAGCTGACATTAGATATTAAGAAAATCCTCGTTCCTTATACATTGCTCACCATGAAGGAGGTAGCTATATAATTTTTGTTCCATGCTGGTTCCATTTCATTTTTTCTAATGGTCTTACTGTGCCACAGATACCGTGCTATCACCAGTGCGTACTACAGGGGAGCTGTCGGCGCTCTGCTCGTGTACGATGTCACCCGACACTCGACCTTTGAGAACGTGGGAAGGTGGTTGAAGGAGCTGCGGGACCACACCGACCCAAACATCGTGGTCATGCTCATCGGCAACAAGTGCGACCTGCGGCACCTAGTAGCGGTCCGCACGGAGGACGGGAGGTCCTTCGCTGAGAACGAATCCCTCTACTTCATGGAGACTTCTGCCTTGGACTCCACGAACGTGGAGGCGGCCTTCGCCGAAGTCCTGACCCAGATCCATCGCATCGTGAGCAAGAAGTCGGTGGAAGCGGGGGACGAGGGGAGCGCGTCTGCGGCCCCATCCAAGGGGCAGACCATTGACATCAAGGAAGATGGGTCTGTCCTGAAGAGGATGGGGTGTTGTTCCAGCTAGGTGGGGTGGGATCTCTTGGTGTGAGCTTGTGGCTTTCGATTAGTTTCTGCCCCCCTACCACGTCTGTGTACATTTTGCACCTTCTCAAAAACACAACAAGAAACCGATAGTAAGATTTGATACTCCTGAATCCTGATTGATTTGCTTTTAGCTTCTGTCTTGGTTTTCAATGCATCCACCAAACAGCTGATTACTTTCCCCCGTTTAGAATATCTCGAAATCAAACGACACCAAATGAAACGACGCCGTATCGAGCTAAGTCCTCAAAACATTGTGACGTCACTATGTACCGTTGGGGCGAGGGGCGATCGGGCCCTGCCGCGCGACCCTACCCTATACGGCGTTGCCGATGCAGGGGACGGGGCCGATGCCGCAACGCCGATCCGTCTCCACTGGTTCGGCCGTCTTGGCTAGCCGAAACACCAGCGAGCACTCCGGCAACTCGCCTAGGTCGCCGAACAAGGACTCTTCCTCCTCCCCCATGCTGAAGGCCGCCGCGGAGTATTCGCTCCCCTCGTAGATGGGCCGGGGGGGGTACGAGATCGCCGAAGACGAAGCCGCCGCCTCGGCCAGCCAGTGGAAGTCCGGATCGCCTATCAGCGAGTCCTCGCCGATTTCCGTGACAATGAATCCGTTGGCGGAGGCGGTCTCTTCTTCAGGCTCGGACTTGGTGGAGGCGGGGGGCTGTTGTCGTTGTTGATGGTGGTGGTTTCTGGCGGCGGGGACGGGGTGGTTGTGGTCGGAGGAGTAGGTGACGAGGAGCATGGTGGGGTCCGATCGGCTCCGTTCCACTTGCTTCCTGGCGGGGCAGCCCTTGGAGCTGCTGCATCGGTAGTAACCCCTGGAGGGAAAAAAAAACAGGTGACGTCATCTTCCCCCTCCTCCTCCCTTATTTAATTGATTAGGTTAAAAAGATAAGATTAAGCAATGAAGCAGTTGATTATTTGTTTTTCATTAATTACAACTAAGCAATCCTCTGATGACCCACGCGAGAAAGCGTTTTTCAGTCTCATTCTTCCTCTGCAGAAGAAAACGTGTGTGGCCTACCAATTCAAAGTTAGAACTGTTTGTGATTGGGTGGGTGGCTTTAGTTCTTCCACAACCCATTTAAGTAAAAGATTCCTAGAACCAAGTCCAGAACTCAGCCAAAAGTTCCATATTTGTCTATCTCATTCTTACCCTGTTTCTATTTCTAAGGGGACTTGGTGTTGTGTTGTAGCCTCCTCACTTCTGTTGCCGGGTTGTGCTAATCACATCTACCCACATCCCCACCTAACCCGAACGAACCGCAACCCTCTCTCGATTCCACGGCTAATAGTGCCGAATCAAGAGCCCTTGTGTGTGTGCTAGTGCTCGGGGCTTGGACCACAGCCGGCCGAGCACGCGTGTGCATCACCCCCCACTGCCTCTACATGGCGCGTAGTGCCTTTTGATGGGCCTAGAATTCTTACACAACAAAATCTTTAAAACATCAGTCACCACCCCTGATTTTCATAGAAACAGCCGCCTCCACCCTGAACTAATCTAGACCGCCAATCCCCCGGTTTGGCCGCCCTGCCCTATCATCGCGGCTAACAATGATCAAGGATGCTTTTGTGTTTTGTATACTTGCTTTTTCTTGAAGTTGGGTGGATGAATTGAATAAAGCATGAACTAAAAGACCAGTTTGTGGGATGCTTTTTTTAAAAAAAAATTTATTTAATAATGGCGGGTGATTGGCTGAATGGATGGAGGTATTGGAAAGAGTACCTGGGGTAAGGTGATCCCTTGATGGGTTTCTGCCCATACTTCCTCCATGCCCATGAATCTGAGGGTGGGAATGATGATCCTTCCCCTTTCATCCTGTTTGATCCACCCTCTCCTTGATGATCACCTCCTCCCGTGATCGGCACTGATATCACCCTCTTCTGCAGCCCCTTCCTGACCAAATCAACTTTCAATTTACATATAAACAGACGAAAATACATGGAGAATTGTGGAGCGAGCCTCGTGCCGTGGCATCTTACCTTTTCTTAGGGGAAGGTGCAGAGGGAGCCGTCCTGGCCTCGTCCCCGGACGAAGGCGAATCAGGACCGTTCTCCGGCAAAGAGTCTGAGTCATCCTCCTCTTGGTCGTGCACAAACTGTTTGGCGTGCCTGCTTGGTCCCATATGGCGTGCTGTGATGATGAGGCGGGCAAGGATGATGGCTCTATCTCTCTCTCTCTCTCTCTTCCTGGTCTCTGCTCTTGCTATATGAGACAACAACAAGAACAACAACTACCACTACCCCTGATGGTTGTCCTTATTCCTGTGACTTTATATGATGATGGTGGTGATGGTGGTGGTGTTTGGTTTATATGGGATTTTTCTCGTTGGGTAGCCGGCAGGGGATCACAGGATTCGCCGGGAAAATTGGTGGGTGTGAACCTGATTGGACAAGCAATGTTTTTATGTTGCTGTTGTTGTTGAAGAGGGAAAAGGGGAGATAGAGAAATAAGGGAGTATTAATTTATGCGATAATGTGGGTGTTATAAGCACGGAGAGTGGGAGAGGAGGAGATTGGCAGCTAGCATTTGTTTAATTAAATCTTCTTTTTTCTTTTAGTGTTTTTTTTTGTTTTTATATGAATAGTTTATTTGGGAGGTGCAAGCCTATACGCAATTTCCTAATACTAGTTTTCCCCCTTATTTTATATATTTGATTTGGGGGGAGTAGGAGGGGTTAGACATGATGATTCGATGGAAAATATTTAAGTAATTGTTGTGGTGTGTGTGTGTGGGGGGGGGGGGGGTATTCCATGGAGGTGAGTCCATGATAACATTAGAATGTGTGTTATTTTAGGGGAATTGGTGGGGTTGTTGGATAAGTGGGACATGTAGGACAAGAGGAATGGGATGCTTAATTGTTATTAAATAATATGAATTTGTTAGAGATGATTGGGTTGGGGGTTAGATGGAGTAATCCATCCATGGAAGAGAAGACGAGACGAGACGAGACACCCACGTGAAAATCCTTGGGAGCCTCGCTACATTTCTCTCTGTTTTTTTTTCTCCATTTTCTAATGAGGAAGATTAGTTTCTTTCTTGTTGGAGTTGTCCGTTGGTGTTAATATAATATGAAAATAAACGTAAATTAACGATGTATGGTGGAAAAAGGCCTAGTGTTCCCATGGGCCGGGCTCCAGATGAACCTATTTGGTCCACATTCTTTCCAATGGGCCCTCACGGGTGTCGTCACCTCACTTAAACCCCGCTGACGGAACCTTACAATCGTGACTTTTCTATTCCTGCCGTAATGAATGAATACGTTCCTTTCTGGGCGTCGAGACAGTGCCAGAGATGGAAGAGGCTAAAATTTCTCCGTTTATGTCGTTTTTTGTATTTCACGGATTTTTTTCGTGTTTTATTAAATTTTACTATCAGAGTTTGTATATTTTTATGAAAACCATTTTAAAATTTCGTAAACCCTCTATATTTCTACGCTGCTCGCATCTATGCCCATTCAAAATTTTTTCCATAAAAAGTAATATTATTTATGAATAATTAATAAACACTCAAGAAATTCGTAAATTCATTGTAATTTTACGAAAAATTTTTGTAAAAAAGTATGAAACTTTTTTAGAGATTTTCTTAAATTCTCCCGATCGGAGCCCAATTAGGAAATTATGAAAATTTGAAAATTTACAAAAAAAAAATTCGTACATTTTTACGAAATTTTAGCATAAATTAAGGTAAATTTACGAACCTGATCACTATTTATTTGTTCATAAGGATTTTTCGTAATTTATGAAAAAAATATTTTTTCAAATTTTATATTCTTACGAAGCTCGTTACGAAATTTCGTAAAAGTCTGAGCATTTTTACGCACCTATTAGGAAAATTATTCGGCCCATTGTGAGAAATTTATAAAGCTAAAAATTTTCGTATTTTACGACATTTTTTCTATTAGAATTTGTACATTTTTACGAAATTAATTTCAAAATATCATAAAAGCTCGTATTTTTTTACGAAGCTTTTAGCATAAAAGTATTTTCCGTAAAAAATATTGTTCATTATGAATAGTTAATAAAGAGTGAAGGTGATTCGTAAATTTATAGTAATTTACGAAAAATTCGTAAAAATGTACTAAAATTTTTTGTAATTTCTCTCCTTCGAAGCCCGATTCGTAAATTACAAAAATTCTTCGTACATTTTTTTTATGAAATTTTTTCATAAATTAATATAAATTTATGAAATTATTCTCGTAGAATGATTTAAAAATGGGATTTTAGCCGCTTATGAGAGAGTTGGGCAAATTGCATCATCATTTTGTGTATTATATTTAGCAAATGGGGGGCATTTTGAATGGGGTCGTCTTGTCTTTTTAAATTAGTAAAATATTAATTTATAGCCTTAATTTTTAGTCAACTTTCTATTTTATCATTAACTTAGTTTGTTATATAGTTTTGTGAGTAACTTTTATTTCTATTTTGATTTTAACCAATTTTAAATTTTATCGCGCGTAAGCCAAACAGAACTTAATAAACAATTTTCATTTATCGACTAGAAAAGAAAAAAATTAAAAAAATGTGAAATACTATTGAAACCTCTTATATATTTTTTTATTTTAAAATTTTGATGGACAAATAATATGAATTGGAAGTCGAAGTTGGACGATAGTTGTTGATGCTGTAAAAAAATACGCAAAATCGATGAAGGTCGGATGATGTTCTATTAGGGGCTGTTACTACGGGTAAAGTGTATTATGAATCGAATGAATGAGAGGTCTACTATAGAACACATGCCAGACTATATTAAGGCCTTTTTTGCTTTCGAATAAAAAAATTCAAGATTTACCAAATTCAAAATAAAACTAAAAGTTAATGATAAAATTATATAACAAACTAAGTTAACGACAACACGTAAAGTTTACTCAAAATTGATGCTATAAACTTATATTTTACCATTTAAATTTGTCCATCCCAATAGGAAGAGAGGTCTTGGTCGGCACCACCACATGACCTAACCTTTACCTAAACCCTAAAACCCCTATTTTCTAGTTTTATAATCAATCATGCCCCTTTAAAAAACACGTGAGACATCATCATCCTTCTCATTTGCAATTGTCCACCCCCTCCAATGAGTGGCATTGGCCTTTTTCAATCAGGACAACCCACCCTCAATCCCCTCCACTTTCTCAAATTTTCAAATTAAAGTTACCTATATTGATTTTTTTTTTTGTGTTAATCGAGTCAAACTCGATGTTTTTTTTGTTTGTTGTTTGACCCCATTTTTGTCTGTGAACCAGTCTACACTTAAACACTAACATCTCATCTTCCATTCTTCTCTAAATAAACAAGTAAAAAAGGTTTGCTCAAAACTTTCCCTAATTAATTAATTAATTAATCTCGACCCCACTTGAAATGGCGACAACTTTTAACATTGTATAAAAACTCTCCCAATAACCAAATAACAACAACCAATATAGCAAGAAGCCACTTCTTAGCTCTGACCACCGTCCAGACACAGAAACTCAGGAAGAAAACCTCCGCAGATGTCCGAACAAACACCCCATCATCATCAACAACAACCAGATCTCCCCCACCTCCTCGACATCTTCGATTCCTTCTGGTCCCAACTCCCCATCTTCAGCACCAGACCCCCTCCCCTGACCATCCCCCATGATACCAACCTCCAACTTGTCACCGAAACTTCCAGGACTGGCCTCCAAGTCCGGTCCATGAGCGAGACTGACCTCGCGACACCCTCTGCTTCTCACGTCTCTCCCGACTCTGTTCTCTCCGTGACTCCGAAGCTCGAGACTGTCGTGTCTGGGAAAGAGGCCGCGGGCCTGTTTAGCGATGGGGGATTTAAGGGTGGGAAGGAGATGGATAGACCCGGAAGCAGGAAGAGGACGAAGGCAGGGAAGAAGAGGAGGGGGATCGCTAGGACGAGCAGCAGGAGCCTGTCGGAGCTAGAGTTCGAGGAGCTTAAAGGTTTCATGGACCTGGGGTTCGTGTTCTCGGAGCGGGACAGGGATTCGGCCGACCTGGTGTCCATAATTCCCGGGCTGCAGAGGCTCGGGATGGCGGGTGAGGCCAGGACAACGGAGTCTGCGACATCAGGGGGAGTATCACGGCCCTACCTGTCGGAGGCGTGGGGGGCTTCCGAGGGACAGAGGAAGGTCTTGCCAGGGACAAGATGGAGGATACCGGAGATAGGGAACAAAGATGAGAGGGTGATGAAGGATCAGCTGAAGTTCTGGGCTCAGGCGGTGGCGTCAGCAGTTAGATAACGCTTTAATCCGTTTGGTCCTTTGGTTTGTGTTAACCTGTCCGAAGGAAAAGCCTTCTGACAAAAAATCATTTGAACATTATCGCAGCCGCCTATGTTTTCGTGAAATTCAGACATTTAGAGATGAGTACGTGGATTTAGAGGGGAGGAATCATGAACCCAAACAATGACAGAAGAAGAAAAGGGTCCCCCCCCCCCCAACCTAACCCAACTCCAAGTGTGAGATTCTTTCCACAACTTGCCCTGAAATATCTCCGATGAGATGAAGTGGAGGACAGACCACATCCAACCCAAACAACCAACGAAAAACAAGACAGATTGGGATTGGGATCGGTTTCTGACGTTGCCACTTCATCTGCTTTTTGATGTTATGAATATAACGAGCTTTTGTTTCCATTCTTCTTCCGGGAAGTGTAGTAAAGAAAATATCCATAAGCAACATTCTCATAACCAAACGAAGCCATCATCTGCATTAACGACGTCTGAACAGTCCACGGTTCTGGGATACGTTTTGTAAATTCTGATGTATCGTATCAGCCTTGTTCGTATAAGTATGTCTATTGGAAGTATTTGTCCGGGAAATGAAAAGGGCTATTCACGCGAACTAACCCTATCAGGAGTCATTTCTCAGTGTTTGACACTGCCTCGGGTAGCTTAAAGGTAGGAGGCTTGTCGACTCCCCTCCTCGAGTATTCCCTCCATCTCCTGGCGGCTGCTGCGGCTCTCCTCGCCCTTTCCTTCGCTTCTTCATCTGCATTCACTTGCAGAACAAACAATTGGCTTCATCGATGCAGAAACTTTTTTGGAACAAATCCAGTCGAACATACGTTGGTCAAATGACAGACGGTGCGGATTCGCGAAAAACTAGCACAAACTGTAAAATGACTTCTTGTAGCCTGGAGATTCAATTGAGGAAAAGAGAAGGGATACCTGAGTTCCTACGATCTTTTGATTGCCCCCAAAGGTTGTTCCAGAATATGTTAGATTTGTCGTCACTCCCCTTCTGCTTCATCATTCTAATCTTGGCCTCCCCCTGGAAGTTGTGAAGAATCCGGAGAAACATATTGTAATTCTATTAAAAACCATCCAGGTCTTCTGCAGAAATATAAAATATGAGAGTAATGTGAAAATCTTACCAACACCTTTGCCTGCCTCTTCTCCCATCGAGTACTCGCCTGCAAGAATATCATCGGGTCATCATCTATAATGTTCTGTAAGTGTGATCGGTGTGTGTACCGTTTAGGCTACTGTCAAAAGCGCATAAACAAATATAAGGATATCGTTCCCACCATTTTGAAGACGTCTACCCCGCCGGATCCCATTCCGGAGAGCATGAATGCTACCTGAAAAGGTTTGAGAAAAAATTTCAGGGAGATTGTAAACCAGATCAAATTATATGTGATGATAATAAGATCATGTTAAGCCTTACATTTACTCTTTCCACTCGTCGCATCTCATCCTCAAGAAGAGACAGTTGAGCAGCAGATGTCCAATGGATGCAATCCACTGGGCTGAACCACGTCAGGCGATTAGATCGAGACTCAAGAAGACAGGAAAGAATACTGTAAACCAGTGCATAACAGGCCAATACCAGCTATCAATTGCCTGCTGCACCAAATCGGGTTCTCCGCACTGACTATATGCTCTTGCCCTCCCATAGTCGTCCTCGATCGCAAAAACATCCGAGGAAACATTTGCGCAATTCTTGCAACCTGGGCAAAAGCAATAATGGAAATGTGTGACGATACACTTCAAATTCATCAGAAAGAACAAATGATATGCAATCATCCATGATAGGATGATTTGTCATCCATCAGCATCACGACAGTAGGGCAAAGTTCTACCTATACAGCTAAATTCGTCAACAAACACGTGATCCTTGGGGCAGGAATCGTCCAGAAACGGGTTGATGGCCGTCAGTGCGTAACCGTGTATCTCGTCATAAATGATTCGTTGCAACGGGTCACTGAGCACCTGCAGTGCAATCGAATCACCAAAGAAGAAGACACAACAACACAAGGAGACTGGCACAGCATGCGTTTCGATGATTGCCGTTCCATCGGAAACGAAACCTCGAAAGGGAAACCCACCGCGTAGACTTCGTTGATGAACATGCAGAAGTTCGTGGTCTCCGGATCATTTCCACTCAAATCCGGATGACAAGCCTTCATGCAATTGTAGTAAGCTTTCTTTATCTGCGCCGGCGTGGCATCCGGAAGCTTTTTTTTTTTAACAAATTCATCCAACCAAACAGTAAGAAACACGTCATCATCATCATCATCCAACAGTATCCACTTCATATCTTAAAAAAAATCACACTACAACCCCAGTTCAGCTCTAGCTTGCACTAACATCTCACCAGTCCAAGAACTGCGTAATAGTCATCCGCAACGGCGTCCGACGAAGACGGAGACACCCCCGTGGTGGCCTTGACCCCAGGGAATCCTCTTCTCAGGCGGCCTCCGCTTGTCCTGGAGGACAACGCCCTGCATGTACTGGACGAATTCGGATGAGTCACGCCGGGAAAATCCTGGAATCGGAGGGCATCTGTGCACACCGGGGACAACAATTGAGCCATCCCCAGAAAAAAAAAATATCCCCCGAGCGTGAAAAAATCAAACGGAAAGAAAACAAAAATATCGGAAGCAGCGAGGGGGGGGGGGAGGAGGAGATAAATACAGAGGCGATAGTTTTGGGGTATGACATTGCGCGAGGGGAAGGGGTGTGGGGCCATCTTGGCGAAGAAGGAAAGGGAGCGATGCTGACATGGCGGCTTTACAGCCATGCGCCCGTGCAAGAATCTGCTCGTTCCTTCCCTCCCACGGTCGGGCCGAAGAATCTCGGTGCCGTGCTGAGGGCGCACGTGGTTGACACGTGCCAAGCAGACGAGCCTGACATTCGTGAACGTAAAAATAATTTCAAATTACTCCTCCACTTTCTTTCTCAAATCAGCGCAAAGGAGGATGAGAAGCCGAGAGATAATGCCAGAAAGCATGATTAGTCCAACAGTCAATGCAGCGAACATAGCACACGAGGAAACTATATGACCCCGCTTGATGCTAGTTTCTCATAACAATGGTGCCCTGTGTTCGTCGTAAAGCTTGAGAAAAGAAAACGAAAAAGAGAACACGAGGTTTCCAAAACATGGTCCAACAGGTGGAGGGATTTCAGCCTGTGATATTCTGAGACTTGTTAAGGATGACGCCCTCGTACTTAACCTGGAACCATTTCATCGCGTCCTCCTTGGTGACCCTGTGCTGGATTCCCACGCGGGACTTGCATCGACGGCGCCGGCCAACTCTGTAGCCGGCACGCTCCAACACTACATAGAAGTCCATCCCATAGATGCCGGTTGAAGGATCATACCTTCAGAATAAGCAACATGTGATGGTAAGCAAGATGTTATCGGCAGGGCGCATCAAACAGCCAGCTTCCTAAACTAGGTCAAATCAAAAAATATAAAAGAGACAGAGGCAGAAGAGGAGAAACAACAGGCAGGTATTTCATCAGCCCTGGTCATCCCAAGACCCATAGTCGTCAAAATAGGAAGAAGCACAGTGGCAAGATAAGCCACCAGACAACATCCGATGTATCCAAAATGCAGAACGGAGAGGAAAAGATTAAGAACATACTTGATGCCAAGATCAATGTGCTCCTGAATACCAAAGCCAAAACAGCCGGTATCGCTGAAGTTCCTTCGCAGAAGCTCGTATTCCTTAACCTTCAAGCCGCTCTCCAGAAGCTGCATGGCCTTATCTCCTCTGACAGTGACATAGCAGGCAATCTTCTCATTACGTCGAATCCCAAAGGACCGAACGGTGTACCTGGCTGTGGTTAGAAGGCCATTCCAATGAGTGAAACAAAACATGGTCGTCACATACGAAATTCTTGTTTGATCATCCAAGGCACTACTTTCATACAGAATAAACAGCCACGACTGCTGGAGATAGGGTGAAGGAGACACCATAAAGTAAATTGACTAGTGATAATGAGCCAAAGAGAACTAACACCACAGAAGGGCCCAGCCAAAAATATGCAGATCAAGAACATCCACAGATATCAATCTATACATTCTCATTTTCCTAAAAATATCACCACACAAAACGAAACAAGACCGACCTTTTGAGAATACTGGAGATTGGCCGCTCAGCTGCTCCAACACCTATGGAATGAGACGAAAAATGCACGGAAACTAAGCTCTAGACCACCAAAACAAACACAAATCAACGCCAAATCCGCCAATCACACGACCAAGCAGACAAACCTTGGCGGCTCTAGTGAGTCGATCGCCGCTCTCGCCGACGGAGATGTTCAGAACGAGCTTCTGCACCTTGATTTCCCTCATCGGGTTCGACAGCTTCTTCTCCGATGCCTAAACCAGAACCAATTCGTAGAAATCGTAACCACTAGTTCCCCATCTTCAAAAAATGCAACAACCGCGACGGAAAAGGAAAGCATAAAACGAGCGCACGCTGGAGTACCATTTCCGATCAGGGCCCGATACCGGCGAAGGGGAAGGCTAGCGGCGGCGGTGTACGCGGACGTATCGAGACGAAAGAAAACCCTAATGCCCGTAAAGGCGAAAGGAAGCAGGGTTTCGAGGACATGCCATTTTGGGCCGCACTATTTAAGGCCCAATTATGATTTTGGGGCTCATTTTAGTGGGCTTTATCGGATGGTCCATAAGGACCATTAGTGCCCAAGTGTTACAGCGTAGTAAGTCAAACGAGGTTACTCCCGCAGTCAACACTAACTAAAACCCTAAACGGAAATTCCCACCCCCACACAAACGCAACCCGCACCCCGCCGCTGACCAGGCGGCGGACGTCGCCGGCCGCCTCCATTGTTGGGCTTGGACGATATGATACAGCGTCTAACTTCGTCCACGCTGCTCGCCTATGAGTCGTAGGCTCGGAGCCCGGATAGAATGGTCAAGAGGTTGTCAACCAGGCTGCTCAACGTGTCTCTGTCTTCCCTCTGCAAGACCAAGAGTTTGGATAAGGCCGAGGCTGTCATCGTCGACGGAATTAGGTTGGGAGTGATGCCAGATGTGGTAACGTATAACATCCTCATCGATGGCTACTGCAGACATGTAGGGTTGGAGCACGGGTACGCCGTTTTGGATCGGATGAAGGAAGCCAACATAAGCCCGAACGTGGTGACTTATAATACTTTGATTGCTAGTGCTACGAGGAAGAGGTTGTTGTCGACCACCCTCGACCTGTTCGACGAAATGCTTGGCAAGGGGATCTGTCCCGATCTGTGGAGTTACAATACTCTGATGCATTGTTTCTTCAAGTTAGGCGAGCCCGACAGGGCTTATCGGGTTTTTATGGATATTATAACCTGCGAGTTTCAACCTGCGAAGGATACGTTTAATATTATCATGAATGGTCTGTGCAAGAATGGGTTTGCGGGGAACGCCGTAAAGTTGTTTGGGGTCTTGAAGAGGAACGGCATGATGCCGGAGTTATTAACTTATAACCTCTTGATTGATGGTCTTTCGAAGGGCAGAAGGGTTGTGGCGGCTAGTAGGATGATGAGCGACCTCTTGGAGTCGGAGCAAAAGCCGAACGAGATAACGTACACAACCCTAATGAAGTGTTGCATTAAGTGTAACAAATACGAGGATGGATTCGAGATATTTGAGACAATGAAGGACCAGGGTTACTCATATGATGGATTTGGATACTGCTCTGCCGTTAGTGCATCTGTTAAGGTGGGGCGGGTGGATGATGCAGACCAGTTGATGGCTCGCATGATAAAGTATGGAATTCACTTTGATCTAGTGACATACAATACGCTTATCTATTTACATTGTAAAGCTGGAAGATTGGAGGATGCGTACAACTTGCTGTCTGATCTGGAGGAGGATGCTCTGGAATGTGATGTGTACACTCATACTATTATATTGGACGGTTTGTTCCAGGTTGGTGATGTAGATAGGGCGAGGCGTCATTTCAAGTTCATGGAAGATCTTGGTTTGGGGACAAACCTGGTTACTGTAAATTGCATGATTGACAGACTGTGTAAAGCCGGTTATATGGATGATGCTTTTGACTTATTCAAATCTATGGAGAGAAAAGATGATTTTACTTACGCCTCTTTGGTGCACGGTCTTTGTAAGATGGGAAGTTATAGTCACGCCGCCGGGTTGCTGCTTTCATGGGCAAACAGTGGAATAAAAGTACTTAAGTCTGCATCGCGGGCTGTTCTTTATGGCCTTCGTAAAGCAAAACTGTATAGCGAAGCCAGTAACCTCCAATCAAAACTTTGGATGGCAAGGCTGAACAGTCGACGATAATCACTTACCATCAGCAAACAATTCAATGCATGATTCTTCGCTGAACAAGGAGTATCACCTTTGTCTGGATGGTTGCATCTTCTCAGATGACTTAACTGGTCATGGTCAAGCTTCTCAACCAGAGGTTGGTTTCATCTTCTGATAGTTCTGATGGCTGCAATCAATGTAAGTAAACAGGCTCTTCTTCATGTTTGATTTTCGTTGTTTAGATATCCTATTTGTAGTTTTTAAACTGAGAAATCCATCCAACTTGTTTAGTCAACATGAATACATATTTCAACTCATATGAAGTCCATTGTTTTAAATTAGTTTCATGTTCTAAGTATCCCTCTTTTATTACTGCAAATATTTTTGTCCAAGCACACTGTGTTTTCCCAGGAATTGCTGTCCTAACTCCTATCCATTGTATTCCATGAGTAGGTGTCGTAAGTCGGTGAAATGCTTTAGATATTAGTACTTATACTAAATTCTTGGTGGCAGATGAAACAACCAGGCACATGACTTTTCGTCTTGTTTCCTTTCTGTATTTGGGACATTCTTGGCAAAATCTCCAGGGAGGTTCCTTTGGTATTGACCTCCGAATGCTTCTTGGGTATATGCTTTGGTCAATGCAAACTTCTCCTGCTGGAATAATTGCGAAACTGCAGATGTATTATCAATAGGCTGGATTTAAAAGGTAAAGGGATGGCCTCTAAAGACAGTTCATGAAGATATATATGCATCTTATACAATATCTTGTGATCTGACAGGAGAGTGAGAAAGGAGTGGGAAAGATGATGGGTATGCCCTTCACTGAAGGGACTTAAGTGGCACCAACTAGCATTATCAACCTGATTTGGTGGAGAGTTTTCGGCCCCCGAATCACAGCACGAGGAAACTGTACATACTGTATTTAAACCCCCCCCCCCACCCAGACGTGTTAATCTTCCAATCAGGATTGTTGTCATTATATGTAATCAACAATAAATTGAGTTTGGAGCTGATGATGAGTCCTAATGTTATCGGGCTGTCTGGCTTTGACGACGAGGTCATTCATAAATGCTATAAGATGCAGGGAGGTGTTAGGTTTATCATCGATCACTAGATCATAGGGAAAGAGTTGCATTGGGAGCTGTCTGTATTGTTATATAGATCCCCAGGATTTTGCAGCATTAAAGGGCATTAACATAACATTTTCCAGGCTATGCCAAAAGATAATAAGCAAATTTAGCAGCCAGAGGCATGACCATAAAGGTATACACTTAAGCAGAATGATAAAAAACTGCAGGATGCAAATGATAGAAAACTGCAGGATGCAAATACTGAATACTCAACCCCTTCTGCTCCCATCAATTTTACGATGCCCGGCAGCAGCATGATGAATGATTGAAGCTGTTTGATCTTCGCAGATGTTCAGGGATCAACCTTAGGATTAGGGAGAATATTTCAGCACAACTAATTACTCAAAATGATGAATCACGAATTCTAAACTTTAACCTGGATAATCTCCGAAAGTTGATCAACGGTATTTTCTCCACGAAACAGTGGCTACAGATCCAAACAGCACGATGAGAATGTCTAGATAGAAAACAATGGACGACAATGTCAGGTAACTCAACCACAATCTCCAGAAAAATCATCAACTTGGCCAAGGAGAATTTCTGCAAGAACGCAACCAGCTGACCATATGTCTATGGATGTCGTATATTCAGTTGCATCAAACATAAGCTCAGGTGCCTGGTAATATGCGACCATATGTATGATATGTTAGCCTCCCCTCTGACCTGGATATATAAAGGCAACTCACTCAAGGCGCAAGCCAATTAATGCTCTTATGAGGACAAGAACAACAACATACCAGAATTTTGGCTCTGCCAAAGTCACAGATCTTCACCTGGTGGGTAACAGGATTAACCTACAGAAGTAGATTAATAGTCCATTTCAACCAATGTTTGTCATCCGCAAATAAAGCAAAACCCCTTAAAACAAAGAGTAGCGAGTATCCAAACTACATTGGGAATTAAGCTACAATACCAAAACGTTTTGCGGCTTGACATCTCTTTGACAAACACCAGGAACAGTGTGAATATATGAAAGGCCTCGAAAGATCTATGTTATAAGTGGGCGTATCATCATTGTCAGCTACATAATGACAAAAATTAGCCAAAAGGGAAATAAATGGCACCCAATGAACTCAAACCTGATGTGTATAGCTTAACATATATAAGGGGCATCCTTTGATTCATACTGTTATAATGCTCCAGAACTTGGTAGAGGGTTTGAGGGATAGGATAAACCCTAAACCCTATTCCATCACCAAATTCAAATAGACGTCGTCTCCACTACTAGTCGAGCAGAAGCAATGCCTTAAAGAAACGACATTTAGGATGATCCATTAAACACATCAGCTCAAGCTCACGATCTATATATCGTCTGTCCTTGAGGACCTTCTCTATTGCAACAGTCTCTTGGGTTTCTAAGCACCTTGCCTAGATAACATAAATATATGTCAAATGCTGGCACGAACTCCATGACTCGATGGAGAAATCTTAGGTCAATGATTCGAGAACGCTTATTTTTACATGGAAAAACATTGGCAGAAATATCCAACTAGAGAATTTTAAAAAAAAAAACTCGATATTCAGAAGGGATGGCAGTGGCTATAAGCAAGAATGGATGACTTCATGTCAGCATCAAATGTATACAAGTGGTCTGTCACCTGCTTTGGTCCAACATTATTTCCGCCTATGGTTGTGGATATAATGTGACTACCGACCGCATTTGTACTTTCAAAAGCAATCCTGTTACTACAGCCCCGGGGTTAGCAAAAATTTGGGGATATCGATTTTAATTCCGATTTTTTAAAATTTCGGGAATTCGAGATTGGTATTTCGGTATTTGGGATCGGATTTGAAAGTACATTTTTTTTTTAAAACGGTATTAGATCGATAGCGGAAAAATAAAATTTGGTTTTTATCGAATACTGAATTTTTACCGGACTGGCCCCCCCATTTAAAAAAAACCCAAAGCCGACCCAACAATTACCTGTTGTCAACCCTATCGTTTCGAAGCAAGGGGCCTCGGGACAGGAATCATCACACAATTCACTCACAGTTCCTTACGCACCCGTCACCGCCTCCTCAAGCTTTCGTCTGCGAGTATGGGCATGGGGTGCTCCTCTATTACAACTACTCCGCAGTCACCGACTTAAACGACCAGGTCTCCTTCTACGAATACAGCTGTCGCTCCCTCTCCCTCCTCGGCCGCGTCCGCATCTCCCCTCGCGGCGTCAACATCACTGTCCGTTCGTCCCGCTTCTTTGATACCCTTCATCTGCTTTTACTAGAACCGCGCTGAAAGATCTTTTCCTTTTGGCTGAAAAATGATTCTTGGGGTGTAATTAGGTTGGTGGGAAGCTTTCGTCTGCGAGTATGGGGTGCTCCTCTACTACCACTACTCCGCCGTCACCGACCTAAACGACCAGGTCTCCTTCTATGAACGCAGCTGCCGCTCCCTCTCCCTCCTCGGCCGCGTCCGCATCTCCCCTCGCGGCGTCAACGTCACTGTCCGTTCGTCCCGTTTGCATTAAAAAAATTCGGTAAGTTGGTATTTACCGAAATACAGAATTAAAATTTGCTAATTTATCGAAATACCGAATTTTAAATTCGGAATCGGAATCGGAATCTAAAATTTTTAAGGTTATTAAAAATCGGTATTTTGATATTCGGTATTTCGAAATTCCGAAATACAGAACGCTCACCCCTGCTACAACCACACACAAAATGTTTTCAGATAGAGACGTTAAGAAAATGTGTGGTAATCAACCATGTTTTTCCAAATGTTTTACATGTGACCACCAAAATAAAATTGCCGGGAAGCCTCCATCTTAGATAACGTGCACATAACTACGTAAATCAATTAATTGCGTTTGGGTTCTCTAATAAGGATTAATAGCATCAAAGTAACTGACGCAGAAACCGGGAAATTTTAAGGGAGCCAAGTAACAAACTCAATCGCATTATCAGCACTGCCAATTGATGATTAATTATCAAATCTGCCATGGAAACACTATAACGATTCAATCAACAACTCAAATTGCAACACTTGGTAAAATCGGTATGCTTTGATTAACAGCCACCAAGTTTTCCCATTAAAAGCAATATCTGAGCAGTTGCATGAACAAACAAATACAGAATAGGGAGTGATTCATATGCTCACTTACTTCACTCTCCTTAAGTCCTTACTGATCACCATGACCAATTATACCAACTGACTTGAAGAGGGAGAGAGAGTAGATTAAAGAGAGTGCATGAAGCAAATTCCATTCTCAGAGGTCGATGACGGTCTGTGTTGAGATAGGAGGAGATTACCCTATTTGCAAAGTGGGCATCTTCAAACATGGAATATGAGACCACCGGGCGAATATAGGAGCAAAGGCATAAGAGTCGAATAAAAACCCGACAAAAATGGGTCCTGTATGATTGGGTTTGTGTTTGTGAAAAAGATATGGAGGGAAAAGAACTCTTGAGATATTTAAGGTCGCCAAAATAAACAAATGTAACCTTGAGCTGACAGACTAATTCCCTGGGAAAAACTGTTGCTCGAACGAATGAGTATTAACAAAGCAAAAGCATCAAGATACGGAGATACATGCTTGCTTGGAGAAGCAAAGAATTGTTTTTGGGGAAAATTTCGGGGGAAAGGAATCTGAGAGCGAACGACCAAACAGATTACACACAAGTATCCGACACCCAGAATTAGTAACATACTACCTCCCTTGCAATCCATTACGGTTCTTGTCCAATTTGTACACAAAAAGGAAAGAACGACGTCCCAGAAACACCTGGGAATGGAAACTCAGTCAAAATTAAATGAGCCAATTGACAACCGATGGCCAAAAGTCAGGACAAGAGAGAACCAGAGTTTGATCGAAACAAAGGGACTAAGAGGAGACGGTCGGAATCCCGGTCGGACAAGCAACAAATGGAGGACACAGAAAGGAGTAGTAGTTGGGAGCAGTAAGTAGGTAATGGAGAAGGGGGGGGGGGACCTTGGTATCCATTTGAGCAGAGGGCGGAGGCCGATCTTCTTCTTCTTTCTCTTATTCTTCGTGGGTTCAACTGCTGCTGCTGCTTGCCTGCTTGTTGTTGGTCGTCCAAATGGTGATCATCCATTAAAATACCCGGTAGGCAGGCAGGCAAAGAAAGGGGAAGAAGAATAAAGTCAAACGGCGACCACAAAGTCCAGACTTTTTAATATATATATATATATATACATAGATAGAGCTTACGCGGCGACGGGAAGAGGTGTAAGTTAGAAAAAAACACTCTAAAATTTGAAATATGTGTAAGTAAAGATTGGTCATTATTCGCTCCGAAAGTGACCGCATGAATAGTCCGAAATCAAATACATCGAAAATTTCTGGCCCAAAAAACGGGCAAATTCAGGCACTCGACATCCCCTTAAAAAAGGATAGTCTCTGTCAATGTTGTCGGGGTAAGTAGCTCGATAGAGTTCAACCTTATTCATGTCGTTTGCCCCAGGTATCGTTTACGCAACTAGTCGGGCTACGTAATCCCTTATTTCGGGTATGAAACCCGGTGGAGCTATCGCCTTGTGCACTGCCACTCCTCTTCCGCGTACGTGCTGAGGGATGTACTAAGAGTGTCGATGATCTTCAAGAGGACAAAAAGATTCGTTCTCTACTGGCCTATAGAGATCTTCCCTCCTGTGAAACGGTGGTTGATACGCAGCCTGAAGATCCTATTGCATAGTTGTTCTGCTCTCATTTATCACGAGTGGTGTGCAGACCTTCTAGGGCATGTAGGGATAATAGGAATGTCCTCCACGTCAACCTTTTTCTTCCCTTCGGCTATTGACGCCCTATGAGCATCATGGTCGAGCTGGTATTTAGTAGTCGATTCGCCCTTCTCCTTACTAGGGTTGTTTATGGGTACCTCTGATATGGTTTCTAGGTTTTGGACGATAACATCCATCTTAGAGCCAATTTTCTCCTTAAAGGCGTCGTGCTTCTGATCGATAGCATCGACCCTCTCCATTAAGAGTTGGAGAATACTCATGATGGCAAACAGCTCTCTAGCTGTGGCTGGGTCCGAGTTGTTTATCGCTGTTATTTCCCCCTGTCGGAGTAATTATTCCCGAGGTTGTTTGACTCAGCACCATGTCTGGTTGTCGGCATTATTGACCTAGTCTCCCACTATGGTCGCCAAAAGCGTGTTCGCTCCGAAAGTGACCGCTGGACAAGCCGGATCCAAACATGTTGGAAATCTCTGGCACTACGAGCAACTGGTACTCGGAGGTTCGTTGTGTGGTCGCAGTATGAATGAAGAAAGAGAGGAGAATGCAGCGGACAAACACCCTTAAGTGGAAGCACTTACGGATGCCATCGACGATGCCTTCGGAAGGAAGCAGGAACGCATGAGCGCAGGATGCTTAAACACCGGAATGCTTGAAGATAATAAAGACAATATGTCCGTCTGTAGAGAGGTGTCTGTATACAATGCATAAGAACAACTATTTATACTAAGCTAGGCCTATAATATACGAAAATGAAATATTTTATATATATTACGCATCCTTGTTGCTAGCCTTCATGGAATATCTCATTTTCATTTGAGCAATCTTAGCAACAATTCTTCCACGTCTTGAGATCGTCTGAAATCTTCCCATAAAAACTACTGATCGACCAGATCGCCCACTCGCCTTCGCTGCAGAGTTTTCCCGCTCGTCCAGTTGAGTGTCGCTTGATCACCTCGTTGACCCTTGTCGCCTGGTAGCCCCGTCGCTTGATAAGTGCTTCGTCCGTAAGCCTTCGTCCGGTGTGTTTTCACAACTGCCTCCTTATTGGGCTTCTCACACTTCGGGTATACATTCTGGAAAATTGATCCACAGATGGTGCCCAGATCTGTGACCCAGAATTTTTGTTGCTAAACAGCCTCAATGATTAGGTCCGTCGTCCCCCTAACCCTCTCTTCCCTTTTTCACTTAGTTGCCAAGCTGAATGCTTGAGATGAAAAGCTACCGGAGTTAGTCCCGTTGAGAAGATGAATATTCTTGGCTTTTCCATATTCTGTTCTTAGGACCTCGGAAAGCGGTATATGCACGTTAGGATAAGCCTGCTGTGTGGCTCCAGTGCCTTGTTTTGGTTGAGTTTGCGAACTCTTTGTCTTTAAGGACGCAAGAAATCTTGGTTTACAAGGCAAGGAGGAAAAGAATACTCTATCCATGAGCGAGTCACCATGACAGCACGGAGCAAGAAGAACGAGAGTGCAGTCAATTATCAACAGTCCAGCTGATTTGTTTCGACGAACCACATCGTATAGACTTGGCATGTCTGTCAACATTTTCCCAATTGATTTTGATAAATCACCAAGGGAAAAGGATTTCCAGCTTTAGGTCCATCTGCAAGGCGAACATCATAGTCAAGGGAACTGTAGATTTTATATTTTAACATGGCAGCCAAGTGGTAAAGAGAATGAGCAGTAAGTATAGCACCGGGAGGACTGTCTTCGCCATCAAACGAGCTACCTCTACTCAGCAGAACCATTCCTTGACTTCGAGAATTCTCATTGAAAGTGGATAAGTACGCTTCAGAAACAAATCCTTCTAACGGCAAGTTAAATGATATTGGTGAAATTGGGCACATGATACAAGGAAAGTGGCGTACAGAAACAGCAAACTCTAATCCTACAGAATCTGGATGACCAATAATGTGATTTTTAAAGCCCCCCGTTTGGTTAGAGGAGCCGTTTACATGGCAAACGACATTTTGGGCTTCTGCGACGGGCTTTGATGGATGCTAGGGTCGATGCCCTCTGCGAGATCTTCAATCGACATGACAAGGCAAATATCGATACTCCAGTCAGGAATTTGTCGAGCAGGGCAGTTCGATAGAAAGGGTGCTCGAAGGTAAAAGCTTCATCGAATGACTTTACTTTCGACGCTGGATATGAAGAACCGAAGCCATGGCTCGCGAAGCATCGACGATGGAATAGTCTTAATAGATAAGTAGCAGTCAGTCTTGGGATGTTTAGCACGTGTTAAATGTGTGCCGGTTGACGGTTATTAGTTAGTGGTCTATAAATAAGTCAGCTCTGGTCGATTGTAAGGGCACGACAATCACTCTATGACTCGGAAGGGCTGCTTGATTGTCAACCTATCTGTTCGTCTCAAGTGTTGTTGTATGATGGCTGTAAGTTTTTTCTTTTGTGCTTAGTGGATCTTTGTTCGTTCTTTATTTACTTTTATTGGCGACCACATTTTCTTTCAACGCTTTGAATCCCCGATATATCGCGACGTGTTTTGACACGCGAACGGGAACTTCCACAAGGGACCCATAAATCTTCGACAGCAGTTAACTCAGGCCATCCTTCGAAATTCGTATGCTTCTGTGGGATTACTCATGTTGGTATCTAGCCCTTCAAAATCCTGAACAAGCAGAGCCTCACATTCACGAAAAGCATCAGATCCCACAGGAGAATCAGAGTAAGCCGAGTGGGCGATCCGCAAAAAAAAAGAATGGAAATTAAACATCATTCAAAGAGCAAACACAATAATGTCTGGGGACAACATGTACAGCTTCTATGAAGCATATCAAATCTAAGGATAAGGGGAAAAATATCTAGAGCTCTCTCTCTCTCTCTTTAGACTAGTAAACATGACCTTAACTGCAAAGGCGTGCGTTCGTGCAGTCTCTTTCATACATCAGCAAAGAGGTTCGTAATGCAGCCATAAACAATGACATAAGACGAACAAAAAGGAAGCTAAAGCCAAAGCAGGTGGATGGAACTGATAAAGCACCCTCTGAGACTATATAGCACCACAGAGGCGATGGGGGTGGTGAAGTTCATGGGCCTGGACCAATACTTATCGAGATTCTACAGGCCCAATATAAAATGGAGGATTGACAGCCCAATAGGAAACTAAAATTAGTTCTAGCTAATACGATTATAAACTAAATTCAATCTAAGGGGGACACCTTATAGACGAAGATTTACTTAAGTCCGACCGCCAAGGCCACCTTTGCAACGCTTCCTTTCGCCTTCTCAGTGGTCACGCAGAAGAATAGCATTACAGGCGACAAGATTACCGACACCACCACCAGGAGCTTCGCAAGGAAATGACCCGCCATCGCCATGACAGATCTCTTATTGGTTTACATCTCGCAACGAATTTTGGACAAGAACTTATCATTGTTATTGCAAACAACTCTGGCTATTAACAGAGCCGATTTAGCAACATCGTGTTCACTTATTACTTCATGGAGACATTTATGCCCAAAGAGAATGAACAAAAGATACAACGGACAAATAAGAGGAATGTTCATCGACAACGTTTGTCAGTAAAATAATTTGTGAAAAAAGTCGATTAAATAAAAAATTCGTCAACTAATGCCCAGAGTTACTAATTCCGAATTCACTAGACTTGTGAATCGGGGTAAACTTCCTTAGTGAACTCGAAGTTATTAGTTTACAAATTTTAGGTTTGACCGACTTATTTTACAAATTATTTTACGGACTAACTTGTTTACGGACAAAGCTCATGCCAATGTACAAGGTAAAAGAAGAAGAGGCAAGAACAATGTACAGTTAGTGGCTACCTCAATGCTCCCCCGTGCAGCTTTCCGGGACAGGAGCGAGTAATTCCTGGTTTGAAGTGGGATACGCTGGCGTAAGTAGTTGTGGCAACATGAGAAAGTAAGGGGGGAATCAAAAGCGAGATGAAATTCGATTACCTCTGAGAACCTCAGGTGGCCGCGGTCCACGTTTGCTGATTTTACGACGGTTTCCCATTTGGGATCAACAGGGGCCGACTTTGCAGCAAGGTGGACTTTGCTGAGAGCATTCACGCCAAAACTCAGGGTTTTTCCCGAGTTCTTGGACAGCATGGAGGGAAGTGTACGTGACAGCCAGGAGTCCACGGGGGATTTCGGCAGAGGCGGGGGAATAGGGAAGTCCGTGTAGATTCCGGGGATGACCAATGGGTCACCCGGTTTCGGATTAATCTCGCCTTCCAAATCGATCTTGCCATCAATGATAGGGCTTATTTCAGGGCCGTCCTTTCCACCATCAATCGAGGTTGCCTCTGCTTCAGGTAGTTTAGGTGAAATCACTTCGTGTTTCAATCCACCGACCACATCAGCAGTTATTTCACTGTCACTGCCCCCTCCCTTTGAAGCAGGTAATGGCCATGATTCAGCAGACCTGGTGGTATCAGCTGATGGTGGTGTGTCTTTCTGGGTTATGTTCGAACTCGTCTTTTCCACCGAGGAAGAGAGAGCGGAAGAGTCATCATTGACGCTCTTCCTCATCACACAATTCTTTTCTTCGTCATATTCATCACTTGCAGACTCTGTAACAGCCCTCGAGTCCGAGGCACTTGTGCCTGAGTTTCGGGATTCGACCACCTGGACGGCATTGACGTAAACGGTTTTCTCAGCTACAGTGACCTTTGAACCTGATTCCCATTCAGAACCCTCACTAGCCAGTAACTGTCTAAAGTTCATGCACCGTCTACCTTGTGGCTTACTATGCTCCTCGTTCTTGGAGTTTTCCACTATGACCGCATCGTTTACTGAGTTGTCTGCCAATATATGCTTAGTTAGCAGAGAATTATCCCGGCGCTTGGCTGCCTCTCCGCTCTGCATGAGTTTGTAGAGGGAGGTGGCCTCCAAAATCTTACCATCTCCTTCGGAAATAGGACGGCCAGACACGGCTTTTGGTTCTGATTTATCTGCTAAGAAATTCCCGTCCGATTTCCGTACCCTTGAAAAGTCACCATCCTGCCGAAGCACATATATATATCGAAAACATCAAAAAAGAATGAATTAACTAAATTAACAAGAATAAAAGGGGAAGTCCAAGCAGATATTACGCACCTTGCACCAATTCTCCCCTTGACGCTGTGCATATGATGACTTAACCTGAAGCCTGCGCAGAGAATAGGTCGACCTGGCAGAGGGAACAGTGATGCTTGATATGGCATTCGACTGGCAAAACCGAGGAAGTAATCCACACATTTTGGTTGATGGATTTTCATATTCATCAAAGTCAGCTTCACTGTCTTCTCCGAACCCGTACCGGTCATTGACAAAGTGTACATTGTACTTGCGTTGATATCGTTGTGTGTTATTATTACCCTCAGTTACAGAATTCGCCAGATGTCTCGGCGGATCCTTTTGTGCTTGTGGCTTTCGAATGACATTTGCAGGTGCTTCAGAAGCCATTGCCTTTGCAGCAGGCAAGAAGCGGCCCATCATGAAATCTCGGGCGGGCTGTTCTTTGGAGAACCTTCCAGATAATCTTGAGTCCACGGCATCCACTCCACTGAGGCCACTCAGACTGCAACTCAAGTACTGTGACTCGGACCGTGAAAACGTCTCGAGTGCATCTAAGAAAGTCTCATCATCAATTTCAGAACTCTCCTCCAAGGCATCGTCGACTCTTTTGCATTTGAGAGCAATTTCATCCTCTGCTGTAGAGTTCTTCTCTTTATCAGACTCGACCTCTTGATTTATTTTGTTCAACTCCCGCCGTTTAGAATGCTTCCCAGGAGGAGGCTTCTGGGGGACAACATGAGCCTTGGGGATAGGATTTAACGATTTTCCTTCGTCCTTTGGCCTTCCTGGGGTCTGTTCCCAGACGAATGGCACAGTGCCAGGATTCCTAACTGGACCTGATTTCAGATCAGACTTGTACCTCGGAAGAGGAGGCAAATTGGCAGTTGTCCGATCAACTCTCCTGTTTTCCCGAGTCTCCGGTGGGACTATTGCGGGTGAGAACCTCCTCACAGTGAGAAGAGGCTGACTAAAATCCAGTTGGTTGTCTCCCAACTCCATCGTATTTCCGTTCCAATCAAACAGCACGAGACAGTGCAGTTCCACGCCTACAGAAAATGAAGAAGTCATGTCAAACTTCAAAATTCTTCGCCAAGTGACAGAACAAGAGCACTTCAAACTTCAAAAATATCAAGAATTCGAGACAAGAGGAGAGGATATTCCAATAGATAGTCCTAGTCTCGGTAGCAGCCATTAACTTATGGGTGGGACTTACCGGCCGCCATCAGCCGCTTAGGATCTCGCTCTACTTAACGCAGACAGACAACCTACCAAACAAACGTCACTACTCCCTTGTTGATTCCAGCCAACGAAAGTTTCAGTCGCTATCCCCGAGTATGACCTGCTAGTGCTAACCCTTCCCATCTATAATTCAAAGAATTCTAAAGGGTAAAGGTACAACGCGTAGTTCCCGAAGGTGAAAAAACCGAAAACTTCCCAGACCAGCATTACTTTCAGTTCCATTGAACTTAATACTTGATTCGAATTCCTCGGCATGAACAGAGCAATCACACCTATCACTAGCAAATGCATAAGTACCGAGCTTTCGGAAACATATCGAAAAGACTCGCCCCCAAATCTGGACATTAAGCAGTAGACGCTTTCTCCCAAGGAATCAAAGAAGGACCAAAGAAGGAACAAGAAACAAACTTGGGCTTTGAACGCGTGATCCGGAGAGAAACAATTGCACTCAAAGATCCGACAGCTCCATCGATTCTCTCCACCAGCGGGGATCAATTCCGAAGAAGCAGAGCAAACCAAGAATTTCCCTCGAGAACTGGACACAAAAAAAGCCCGGGGGGAAGGGAATTTGCCCCAGAAGAACCACCCCGTCGCCAACGCAGGCCGAAACACGCAAGAACCGAGACCAAGAACAAGATCAAGAAAACACCAACGACATGCACGGCCAACGGCCGGAAAGGAGGGAACTTTGCCTCGTGTTCAGCGAGAGGATGGAATGGGAACCCAATAATTGTCCCTGCCCGACAGGCGTCTGGGACAAAGGAGAAATGGGAGGAAGGTGGACAGGGTGGAAGAGGTGGTGATGGTGGTGGTGGTGGTGGGGAAGGAGGAGGTCTCTGGATAATCTGACTCTGACTCCCTTGACTTGTGAGAGAGACCCCAAAACGAAAGGAAAAAGACAAAAAACAAAACCAACCAACCCATCCATAATTAATTACACTTAAACAAAGCCAGTTTTTTTGCATTGTTTTCTTTTTTTAGAAAAAAAAAAGTTTAAATGAAATTTTAAATTTATTATAAGACATCTGATAAGTGCCTTTCATTTCAATTCCCTCGGGACAAGCAGTGGTAGTACTACTAGTGGGAGGGAGGGAATTGGTGTATTATTAGAGGGGGGGGCACGTGGTGGGGGAGTGTAAAAGAGGGGAGCGTAGCTTTTTCTTAATTTTCCTAACATTCGATGTTGATGGGACGAGAAGACACAGTTCTCAAAGGGATCATCATCATCAACAACAACCAAGACAAGGTTGGGAATTTGAAAGTATTGGGATCCTCATCCTCATTACTAATTTTGCTTTAGGAGGAATAAATAATTTGGATAGGATCATGGGTCATAATAAAAAAACCCACCTTTATATCATTCCCCCATCGGCGGATATCATTCATCATCCAAATATAAATAATCAATCATCACCTAATTCAGAAAAAGAAAACACGAAATCCCATCAGCATTGTCCCAGTCATGGCTCCTATTCTTATTGTAATTTAGCCAATGGAAGTAATTTGGTAGTAAAAAACAAAAAAAACAGACAAAAGAAATCATATTCCGAGACGGAGAAGGAAGGGTGGGGGAGTGAGTTGAAATTAAGGAAGTCACACGTTTGTGTCAGCGTCACGAGTTTAATGATTAGACATCCCTCCCCCCCGCCTTGCCTTGTCGGTGGATTGCCCTTAGGCCGTGTTTGGTAGGGGCGGGACAATGTTTTTTTTGTTTATTTTATTTTTAGAAAAAAATTTACAATTTCACTACAGTTGTTCTTCTCATGGATTCTTCTTGGTCATAAATTTAAAATTCACTCCCAAATCTCATTAAACAATTATCTTAATACCAATGAGTCGATACCCAAAACCAAGTTTGGTTGGATTTTTTCTTAATAAAAAAAAACATGTAGACACAAATTTTCGATATAAATTTGACCGACCCGAAGAAAAGGGAGCTTTGTTCAAAATTAGTGTTTGATACGAAAATATTTTATAATTTAAGACACTTACTTTTAAAATTAATGAAATAGTGTTAGAACTCGACTCTTATAAAGTCAAGTTCATCTTCTTTGAATTTTTATTATTTTAAGGAACTTTACTTTTTAAAAGTCTAAATTAAGATTAGCTAAAAGTTTTTGAAGTTTTTTACCGAAAAAAGTCGAGTTCCTTGACGCAATAAGTATTCAAAGAATGCGTACACACAGCTTTATAAAAGTCGAGTAGTGGAATTTAAGGTATTATTTACGAAATTTTAAAAATAAATATTGTTTAAAAATATATAAAAAAAAGAAACAAAATAGGGAGGAGATCATAATCTTTATTTTAGGCTCGTGCGCCATATTACCTCTCCGATGACACCGACACCGACACCGACACCGACAGACCAACGTCAACGCCGCGTCCTTGAAAGAAAACACATGCCCAAGTCGCAGTCTCATTAAATAAGTAATCTTCCTTTAAACTGGGCCGGCCCAATTACAATGGACCCAAAACCCGCATCCTCCATGAAATAAATCGTTTTAACCTTCCCACGAAGGACCGAAGTGTAAAATCCCAACCTACGACTACGACGATCCGTCGTTTAGGGTTTACGAAATATAATAAGCCACAGAAAGTGTTAGGACAGCACCGCCGACTCCCCTTCGACCTTCCTCCGTCCAGTGATCAGGTTTCTCTTAACCTTCCCCCGTACCCGTTGATCTCTTCGTGTTAGCTAATACTTCCTGATCTCGATGATTGTGTGGTTTCATGCCTTGGGAACATGCCTTTCGATTCGTGGGTCTGGGTTATGATTCGGTTTCTGCTCCGGCTATCCATGGAAGAAGTTTCCTTTTTTTTTTTCTTTTGCCTGATTCATTTCTTTTTGGGGTGTTGAAATTGAGCTGCAGTGGGTTTGATTATTATTGTTCGTGTTGTCCTTTGTGTATGTTTTTTTTTCATTAGTAAGGGAAGAGAAGATGTCTAAGGGAACCGCGGCTGGAACTAAGGGAAAGAAGAAGGGCGTTACCTTCACCATCGACTGCGCTAAGCCCGTCGACGACAAGATCATGGACATTGCTTCCTTCGAGAAGTTCTTGCAGGAGAAAATCAAGGTCGACGGAAAGGCCGGAGCCCTCGGCGACACCGTTACTGTTACCCGGGACAAGACCAAGATTACCGTCACCTCCGACAGTAACTTCTCCAAGCGGTAAATAATTTTGTTTGTTTGGATGTGCATAATTGTTTGTCCTCCTGTGACGGCGATGATGAAGTCTGTTTTCTGAAACCTCAATTCATCTGATTTTTTTGACTGTGGTGGCTATCCGGACTGTGTGTAGAAGAATGCCTTGGTCGTTTTAGGTTGCGGCAGTAGTTGTTATGGGAGTTGAAAATGCAAAAAGCGAGAGTCATGTTGGTGGTTATAAACTCATGGATACATAAGAAATTGGTTGAAGATAAATGTCGGAGGATTTCCACGTTTTGCATCATTCATGCTCACTTTAGCGTAATCATGGTAACAGCACAATCGACTTACTGGCAAGTCGATAATATTCCTTCACTTCTGTTCACAGCGTTTGTTTGTGATTTGCAGTACCTAATGATCTAGACTTTTGATACACCACTTCGTGCTTTCATGCTATTTCCTAACCCAAATCGTCTGGACAGTTACTTGAAGTACCTGACGAAGAAATACTTGAAGAAGCACAATGTCCGGGATTGGCTGAGAGTGATCGCTTCGAACAAGGATCGGAGCGTCTACGAGGTCAGATACTTCAACATTGCTGAGAATGAAGGCGAGGAGGAAGACTAGAGATTGGTTTTCATTGGGAGACCATCCCTTTTTGTTCCTGGTTATGCTTGAATGGTTCACCTTTCTTAGGACCAAGAACATCCCTGCTCTTGATTTTGTTGGGTTTTGTTTACTACGAGTGGATAACCAAAGTTCTAAACACTGCTTCAATCCAACCTCCATAGAATCATTAGTTCACTTTACTTATATTTAATTATTTGGGTAACATTGTTAATGTCTATCTCTAGCCAGACTGCCGGGTGGGCGACCGCCTCTGGCTTCACACTTCCTTCCTCGCCCATGGAAAAAGACGGTTGAACCTGCCAAATCTTCCCAAAAGATGGGATCTCTAATTTCCCCCTCCGATTCTCGTTTCCTTCATTCATCAATGGCTCTAGGAACCGGACGTTCGGTGGCTAATCCTGGTTGTTTTTTGTTTCTTTAGGCTTCTGTTAGATTTAATCTCTATTCAGCTTCCTTTGGGTTTGATTCTTGAGGAGGAGTTTCTGCTTCCTTAAACAATGGATTTGACAACTGTTATTGATGGGTGCATTTTTGGCTGATGGCATGATTGGGATTGCCAAAACTGCAGGTTTGAAGAGATGCCTTCTGGTTTTTAAAGCAATTTGCTGAGCACAACTTTCTGCATACTCATCATCAGATAAAAAAAATGGTCATGTTTGTTCTGGGTCGGGATTGTGAAAGGAAGCTGTCCCTGTTTCTTAGTCTGTGCAACTGTTCAACTGGAATTACCTCACAACTGCAGCAAAGATGGAAATTGCTGTCGAATTTTAACTATTACCAGGGAGTACTCGAGAAAGGGTTTGCGATTGGATGACCGGGACAGATTTCTGGCTAAACGATGCCTTTTGCTATCCTTGGTTGTGCATGATCAGAATATCCTACAACCACACCGAATCTTGGTTGCATAACCCGTGTTTTCAGTGATCTCCCTTTGCCTTTTTATCGATCATTCAACCTACTTCTGCCCCATTAGACACCATTGTAAAAGCTTGTGCTTTTCCTGCACTCGCAACTGAAAAGCCTTGGTCCATTACTTGATGAAATACCTTGGTTTGTTGTTCCGTGACAATAACTTAAAAATTGAGTTTTGTTTCTAAATAACATTGGTCCAAAAAAATTCGTCAAATAAGGTTGGAAGTTTGGAATTTCGTCAACTAATGTGGCGAAATCGGTCTTACAAAGACCGACTTCCTTCGGCCAATTTTGCCATAGGCGAAGCGAAGTCGGCCTTACAAAAGTCGACTTAATGCCATCCTTATTTGCCGCATGAAGTCGACCTTTATAAGGCTGACTTCTCAAGACTTAGCAAAAAAAAAACTTAACTTCAGTGAAGTCGGCCTTACAGTTAACTTAAAAAAAAGATTTTAAGGAAGTCGGCCTTCCATGAAAGTCGACCTTTCCTACTTCGCTCAGAGACCAGAGTTGCTGAAGGAAGTCGGCCTTACAATGAAGTGTGAAGGAAGTCGACCTTACAAAGACCGACTTCCATAAGGCGTGAAAGAAGTCGGCCTTGGTGTTAAAAAAATTAAATTAAATTTCGATACCAACCTGTATGCATACATAACGCAGTAATCCAGTCTTTCTACACATAACTCAGTAATCTAACTAGTGTCTTAAAAGTTAACATCAAAACTAGAGTACTACAATCGTTAACAACCATGAGTGATACAAATTAATCAATCTAATGTCCTCGCCTGCTTTTGCGCGAGTAGAAGCGCCCAAACCTTTGAGAGGCCATTTGCCTGAGCTGAGAAATCTGCGAGTTATCCGCATTACCTAGGGCTAGCCGATGGTTCCTGGTCTTCCTTGGAGCCACTGGAGTGGACGACGTAGAGGCATGTGCTAATCGAGTCCGAAAGGCATCCAGGGGAGTCGGATCAATCACAAGAGACGGATACACCTCATCCTCCTGCGACTGCATAATAAACTAATCAACATCAAACATTACCCGCTCCTCCTCTTAGCCCTTCACACCGGCCATACAAACGCATCGGGCAAACTCTCTCAAGAAGCTATGGCCCTTGCGAGAAATACGAGTGATGTGTTGCAATTCCGAAGGGCCACCTCTCTCGGATCGAACAGAAATCTCGGCAATTTGTTGCGTCTGTGAAGAAATTATATCAATACAATAATTATATCAATACTTACCACAATGCTCAATTATATCAATTATATCAAAACTTACCAATATGCTCAACATGACGCCTGTGTGCGATGGGTAAAGACAGGAGTGGTGCATGTACCATGTATTAGTCCTCGTCCTGTTCCCAACGCAAAGGAACGATGTGGCTACCTCGGTGATGCCACATCTCAATGTACTTGGCGTGAATGTGCATCCAATTGTCGAGCTGCTTTCCTCGCATGTCAATCCTATGAAGGCGTGCTTCGGTATCGCAGGTACCGAGTATTAGTTGCTCGTCTCCAAATTGGCGAATGATTCTGTCTGGAAAGTGCCATTCAACCACGAAAAAGCAAATGAGTGGAACACGTACTCACCAGCTTTCTTGACCCTCCAAGCTGTAATACGATAATCTGGCACGTATATCATCCGTATATAGATGCCAAAAACCTGAAAAACAACCCAACATAAACATCCAACCAATATACGACAATCAAAACTTTAAGTAACATAAAGTCGAAGAAAAAAAACATATGGAGGACTTTGTCTGTCCAATGCTTCTCTAATAACTGATAAAACATGGGTGGCGACAGTTCTCGTGTCGAGATCTGCTCACCATCGATACGTCAAAGGCATTCCCTACCTTTGCCTGCTCCGGCATCTAAGGGGAGACAAATGGGAAAATCTATCCCACACCCACGTCTGTAGAAACACCAAACAACCCGCCACCTGGGATGCCTGCTTGTCTGAGGCTCTACATAGTTGCCTATACAACCACACCAAACAAGCTGATCCCCAACTGTAACTACCACAAACGTCAAAGTCCTCTTGTAATGGCAGCCACATGAGATGAACCAGGCTGCCTGACTTGTCGGGGAAGAGCATGGACCCACCTATCAGTTGTAGTAGGTATGCCCTGGTATGCATACATACCTGCTCATCCGGTGCTTGGGGATGTAGCACGTCAAAACGGAAAGCCAACCAATTCATCTTAACCCTTCCCGCCTTCATGTAAGCTCTACCAGGAACCTCCCCAAGTAAATGCGTGCATACGGCTGCAAAATCGAAACTGCTGAAGCCAATGACAGGATCCCCTTCAATCGGCAATCCGAGCTGAATGGCCACATCTTCCAAAGTCACGGTCATCTCTCCATTGGTCATATGGAAAGTATGAGTCTCGGGCCTCCATCTCTCAACTAATGCAGTGATGAGAGCATGATCTAATTGAATGAACGGCAGCTTCGCAACTACGAAAAATCCGGCCTGTCGGAGGTACAAATCCATACGATGGTCTCGCCGTATCTTCTTCACGCTGCTTTTCTGGTGGCGACATTTCAAAACATTGTTCTGACAAAAAAAAGAAATGTCCAAGGATTAGTAACGAAATCCAAAATAAACGAAATGATAAGTATGATAAAGATAACTCTTCATATGATGAATCCCAAACAGCGGAAGAACGATGTTGATCCTGGAAGTGCAATACGGTCGTTACGAGTGATCCTGGCTCCATAGTACAACCTGCAAAGAAAAATTGGAATTATAGATACATCTACAAGCGTTTATAAAAAATGTTACTAAGCAAACAAATAATTGATATGAATAATCCTTACAAGTTCACTTATTTAGACAACTTCGCATATTATGTCCTTCTCTTTTACATAGACCACAAGTCAACTTAGTTTTGCATTCTCTCACATCTATTTCATTGTGGATGTGAGAGGATCTTGGTCTCCCTTTTGGTCATGCCCTTTCAGGGTTCGGAACGACAGTTGTGAATGAATACTCATCCCAATCTTCTTTACAATCAAATGATGCCCATTTAGATGAGTATATGGCCTTTTGATTAGCCCAACTGTAAATATTGTGAATACTATCCGACCTATCCACGTTCACAAATGCGAAACAAGCAAGGGCGTGTGAACATGATATCCGATAGGTTTGCCATTTTTTGCAAGAGCACCTCTTGTGTCGCAAGAAGACGTTTTTTGTCTTATGATTCTCTCTGGTTGTGACAACAAACGTACCTTCACCGCAATCTATAAGGTTGAATTGGTGATTTCGAGCCCTTCTTTATTCCCTTATTGAAACGGTCCATGGCAACTTTACTAAATTTTTCTGCCTCATCTCTTCTATTATTCCAATATGCGACACAATTGTAAAACGTCTTCCTCACAAAAGCAGAGACCGGAAGCGATCGTACACCCGTCAGAATAGCATTGTAGCTCTCGCTTAAATTCGTAGTCATTATCCCCTAATGGTAGTTCCCATCGAAACTTAGAGTCCATTAGCTCTTATCCATTTCATCAAAGAAATCTGCTGACTCTGGAATAGTTTTCAAAATATGACGCAAATATTGCTTCATCTTTGGCGTCATACATTTCCTTGCAGTTATAACTAGCATTTTTTTGCCATAGAGATTCTTGTATCTCGTGTTGAAGTTGATAGCTACATGACGTATGTAGAACCTCCAATGTGCAAAAGACGGCATCCAACCTACTTCGACATCATTTATTGCCACTAGAATACCGGAATGCCTATTTGAAATCAAACAGATGCCTTGACACTCATCGCCAATGACGTAACGTCTATAGCATTTGAGAAACCATCCCCACATTTGATAGCTTTCTTCATAGACGATAGCAAATGCGAGAGGAACTATATGATTGTTGTCATCCAAACTACAAGCAATTAATAATTTTTTCATGTATTTACCTACAGGAAAGTTCCGTCAATACTGACTACATGGCGACAATAATGAAATGTTGTCACTGCAGGACCAAAACACCAGAATACCCTATGAAAAACAAACTGTTAATCGCCAACCGTGTATGAACCTCCTCAATCAACGCAAGTATTGGGGTTAGAAGCACTAATCGCGTTCAACAAATGAGGCAAATCATTATATGATTCAACCCAATCGCCATATATCTTAGAAATCGCCTTTCTTTTGGCATCCCACACCCTTCTCCTAGGGACTTCACATCCATATTGCTCCTTAACAACATTATGAAGGTGCACAACTTTTACTTCCGGAGTGTCACTTACAAACCCCCCTGAATAACGGATCCATGAAATTCGAATCCAATCGAACATGATCACGCGATAAAACGGGATTGACGCAACTATGAGGTTGTCCGACTATTGTCACCTCAAACTCGTCATCATATGCTCTTTGCATCGCCCTTAATCTTCACTTACATCCCTTGTCGGATTCAGAACAACATATATTCCATAATTTCTTCGTGGATTCAATAACCTCATAATTGCAGTGCCTTAAAAATTGGTCACAGCATGGATGAGTTGTTTCTTATTGTCGAACCTCATTCCCTTGCAAAATTCATCAATAAGGTCAGTTGAATCGATAAGTGGGTGGAAATCCCAGTCCTCAACTCTCTCGTGTACGTTTTCGAGATATTCATTATAAAATGGTAGAGCTTTTTCCCTTCGTGCACTAGACCCTTCACCCGTTTCCATAAGCATGATCATCTGATTGTCGACATTCTCATCATCTGACATCTCATTGCCAGCATTCACGTCGTTGAACAACTCCGCATCAGTGTCGACATCTACATCAGAATTCATGATGTCATCATGGATATTACGTTCATCTCCCACTGGAGCATTAGAACATCCTCCAACCGGATAACACCTCTCTACTTTAACCAACACAATTTTATTTTCAACTACATCATCCATATGATGATCAACTTCTCTAACGAAACAGTAGAACATTCTCCGACCGGATAACACCTCTCCACTTCCGCCTCAACATTTTCAATTTGCCACCCAACGTCCATATTAGGCTTTACTTCCACCATTCTAGTCGCACATATTGACATTGTATGTTGCACATCATGCGGCACCGTTACATCAGATATTGCCAAAACATATACTTGTTGTGTATGTCTTGGATTTGTAAGAGCAAACTTCATCAGCAATCTCACATCTTTGTCCGTTTGAATAGCCACCATAAAATATTTGACATCAACATTATTAATCTCCGTAACCGGATACCTATGCACAATCTGTAATGAAATTGCTGATTGCAACCCGATAGCCTCCCATATAAAGCGTTCAAAACTATTGTAATTCATGAATTGGGGGACTTCTATTCTTGTTATTGAACATTTATCATAACCAACACCGTCTAGTCCATTAACAATATTTTCATTTGAAAAGACCAATAGCTCAATTGACGACATTGAAACACGATACCTGTTACAATTGAGCTACCAAATTAGATCATCACATGTAGTTTCACAATTGATTTAACAATATTTCAAAATTATAACAATCTAGCTGATAGGGGTTCGACGTGTTATTTAGCTTAATGATATTTTACATAGCTTAATTAGATGCTATTAAGAGTAATTAAATGTTAATTAATTAAATCGGGTGTAATTAACGAAATTACATTTTACTTTTGTTAATTATATATTAATTAGCCTGAATTAGACGTTGATTAGCTTATTTACGATCATTTTTACAAAATTAGTTCAATTCCTAAAACATTAATCAAATAAACACTAATTATTAAAAAACCCTAAATAACCACAATCCTAACTAACCAAATCACTAATTAACCAAAACCATAAAAGTTTACCTTACGGAAACTGGGCGTCGTGTCGAGATCGGGGTGTCGGAGTTGAAAACGGGCTAGCCGGGGACGGGGCGTCGGGATCGGGTAGACGAGGTTGATATCGGAGGCGTCTGGTCGAGATCGGAGTTGGGCTCGTTGGGAACGGGCCATCCAGGGTCGGAATTGCCGACAGCCACTGGTTCAGGAGCGTCAGGGGCGTCGGGGTTCGGGAGCGTCGGGGTTCTGGGCGTTGGGGTTCGGGGGGCTTCGGCTGTTAGTCCCCCGAATGAACATTTTTTTTTAAATCCCGAGGGAGTTGGCCTTTGTAAGGACGACTTCCTTCAACGACTCTGGTCTCTGAGCGAAGTCGGCCTTGAGTCGGCGTTTGTAAGGCCGACTTCCATGGGCGTGAAGGAAGTCGGCCTTGTTCCTCGAAATCTTTTTTTTTTTAAGTTAACTTTGTAAGGCTGACTTAAGTGAAGTTAAGTTTTTTGTGTGCTAAGTCTTGAAAAGTCGGCCTTTGTACGGCCGACTTCGCTTCGCCCATGGCAAAGTCGACCTTACAAAGACCGATTTCGCCACATTAGTTGACGAAATTCTAAACTTACGACCTTATTTGGTGAATTTTTTTCTGGACCAAAGTTATTTAGAAATAAAACTCCTTAAAAATTAGTATTAAGTACACAACAATAGCTGCTATTTGGCCCAAGTGGTATAAAGTGTTGCTATTTGGTTCTAAAAGGGACATCCAAGTGATATAAGGGGGTGTTGGTTCGTTATTGGCCCAAGTTCGATCCCAAATTACAATATATTCTTGAAATAATAAAGTGCTAATGAGTGATGACTAATAAAAATTCAAGATCCTCATACCTGTGATTTTCCCGGATCAAGTGGGTTACATGGTTTTGCTTGGGACCGGGTGGCGGATGTTATATGAAGCACTTGAGAGCTCATATTGAGCTCTTACATTTATTGTCACGACAGGCGGATCTGTAGTTTCATGGGACAACTGCCTTCAGACCACCGGGATGACAATGCAGCCCTCATCAGGCGATGAATGCACGGAAGCACCCCAAGATTTGTGTACATCACTTTCTGAGCTCATGGTAAAGAAATTCTAAAACGTGGAAGACAGAGTAGCTCCCTTGCATTCAACTAGATTCACATCGCTCCACTACTCCACTATGGGAGAGATTCTCCCGAGTGGCTTTGAGAAAGCAAAGCCAGATTCCTCAGCTCTCAAGCGTCAGTTACCTTCCAAGAGATACAAAAAAGAGAAGAAAAGAAGGTAGTCGGAACAAAACTGGTCCCCGGAAACATATGCCGATAGTCAACTCCTTGACCCCTGGTTGAAGGGGAAGGATTTCCCCCTGGTCAGGTGGCTTCAGTCGGGGATGACGCGCTGATTCAACTTTTCCTCAAACCGGCTGCAGGAATCCACCCTCATCTCCGTACTCATATCATTCTCCGGTGCTGGGTAATAATCTGCTCTCAGCTGTGCGTCTCTCAGACTCGGTATTTTGAGTAAGAAGTTCATGAAATGCTCGTGCGCTGTCCCGTGAATGAATATTTTCCTCAGGGCTTGACTTTCCGACAGCAGCCCGACTGCAGGCAGTGACAGGCTCCTCTGGTTGACGTCCGGATCCTGGGGAGGCCAGTAATCTAGCGTGTTTATGGAAAGATCTGCAATCCCATTCAAAAAGAATCTTTCCCAAAGGGTCAAGTCCATCTGCCCTGACGGCGCCGTGAGGGCGTAGCCGAGCACCTCGCCGCAATCCAGCTGTAGCTTCGTCAGCGCGGGATAACCTACGAGATAGTTCAATCCGAATGCGGGAACAGGTGGCTTGTTCATTCCTCGGCAGTCTCCTTCGACCTTTATTCGTATTTCCTCTAAATTAGGGCAATCATCGAGACCTAACTCGAGCAGTGGAGCCAAAAGCTCACCAATGCTGATCCATAGAGACAGGTAGCTCAGTCGGTCCCATCTCTCGCCCAAGATCCCATTTGCGTTCCCATTAGTCTGGTAATGAGAATACTGTCCATGAGCATCCAGGTCGACCATGTATTTACACTTCTTATGCCTACCTCCTGTATCCTCATAATCAGTATTCCTGGCACAGGGCATGAACTCGTCGTGCTGTTGAGTGGAGGTGCTTGCATCGGCAACCTCATTGAGATCAAAGGTAAGACTGCCACCGTCATTCGCAAATTCCTCACTATCCCAGACACAGTCAATGTGGAGCCGCTGGATCCGATGGCGGATTGGCTCGACCGATTTCAGGGAAGTGGTCGCACCGAGGTTCTTGCAACAAGAAATGCTAATGTCTATCAGGCTCCGCCTCAGCAAACAAGTTAGCGTCCTCATACCCTTCCAGGTGACATTCTTACACCCCTGAATCTCGAATTTCGCAAGCTTGGAACATCCCCTGGCTATCTCGATCAACCCCTCGTCCGTCAGATCACCCGAATTCTTGATCGACAGCGATACGAGCCCATGGCACCTTGCCAAACCATCCAGGCGGGAATCGATAGGCATCACCACCTCGTGAAATTGGCCCAATTTAAGAAGCTTCAGGTTTGGGCACTTCGAATTCAGCACCTCCAGAGCCATCCCGCTGTGCCTCACATTCTTACAAACATCTAGAACTAGTTCCTCCAACAAACCGAGCCGAGAGAAGAACTCCAACATCGTGGCATGGGAAATACTGGCATCCTCCGACGTGAACCCATCATCCTCCGGGTCGCCACGTATGTTGAGGAGCGACGATGTGTCCACAAGGTGAAGGAGGCTAAGTTTGGGGCAATTCACTGCAATGTCAAGCAAAGCCTCATCACCAACGTACCCGTTGTACCTCGTGTCGAAAGTGCAAGCCAGGAGGAGCTCCTTCAAGTTCCCGCAGGCGGAGGTGATGGCCTTGATCTCCTGACTCTTGAACCCCTCGCTAAACGAAACTGTCAGCAGATCCAGCTTCGTGAGCGAACCCGTGGCCAGCGGGTACTCCTGAAGAACCGGGTGGAGATCCTCCGTGTAGTAATAGAAGCTGGAGACATCGAGGGTGAGGAGAGACCTGCAGTGAGCAAAGACGGCGGCGAAGTCGGCCCCAAGGGGGTTTTGGGGCCGCTGGTGCCAGCGGACAAGCTTGACATGGCGGAGGAGGGGCCAGCGAGGGAGAAGAAAGAGGAGGGTGAAAGGGGATCGGACGTACACGGTGAGGGAGTTGACGAGGGGGAAGGAGTGAGCGAAGCCGTCGGCGAGGAGGCAGGGATCGGAGACGGCGGACAAAAGGTCGTGGCCCCAGGGGGAGAGGAGGGATAGGTCGAGGGAAGTGACGCTTCGGAAGCCGGTGGGGATACGGTAGAGGTCCTTGACGTTGCCGCGGAGGGAGAGGGAGGTGCGGGTGGCTCGCTCCAGGGCGCAGTACTTGCGGCAGACAAGGGAGAGGGAGTTGCGGGAGCGGGTGTCGGTCAAGAGGGAGAAGATGTTAGATAGGATGACGTCGGGGAGGTCGTTGAGGGCGGTTGCTGAGGCAGAGTCGGCGGGGCATGGTGATTTCGACATCTGGGAGGGTGGCGGGGGCGGCGGCGTCGCCGAGGGCAGGGGATAACGAGGGAGGGAGGTTGGGAAGAGTAAATAATAAACAGTGTTGGGGGGGCTTGAGTGGATGGGAAATGCAGGTGAGCTTGTCGTGGGATGGCGACCCACGTGATTACTCGGGGGGGACCTCCATGCGGAAGCTACTCATCCACGCGGTATACATCAGCGCGTGTGGCAGGGAGGGAGAGGAAGAGGGTGGATCTTCTGGTGGAAATCCAGTCCAACCAAAAAGGAGTAAAATTACACGTTTTTCATATTCCTTTTTTAAAGTGAAAATTGAGCAATGATTTTGATTTTAGCTCTCTTGTGAGGAATGTTTGGGGAATAGATAAGGTTGTGGTCGGTCACGCAAGGGAAAGGGGGTATGGTAATTTTGTCAAGGACAGAATGATGATATGATTTCTGGTTTTTTGTAGCCAACCACTTCAACCCGCCCCCCCGATTGATGGGGGTACGTGAATTTTATTTGGGGAGGCGGGACGGGGGGGGTTGTTGAATATGATTTCGAATTCTGAATGTGATAACAACTTTTATTTATTTATTAAACAATTGTAAAACCAATAATGAAAACACCAATTTCAAAATTTGCACAGTCAGTCAGAATGTTTATTTATGAAAAATAGATATTATAATACTATAAATGAGTCGGGAGATTTGGAATGCATTTTACAGCGTCATGAAATTATATTTATAAGACTCAATTCTTAAAATCTTTAAATTGCAGTCCCCGTTTTCCTCGCTTTACAGATAGATTAATTGAGGGACGTGGGGTTGGTGGGTCTGTAGGCCTTCCTCGTAGTTTTTTTTTTTTACTTTCAATATTTTTATACCAGCTTGAATTTTCTGGATCATCTCGCTTGACTTTCCTATATTTAACTCGTTCGGCCACTCACTTTGAGTTCTTGCTTCCCTCTAAGGAAACTCAATGAGTTGGACATTGATGCTTATCTTTATACTAAGGTTTGTTCCGCTGCCCTTAATTCACTCGCATGGAACTATACAAGTGTTTTCTCAAAGCTTTATTACTTGAATTAAGTAGCGAGGCTGTCTCTTTGGAAATTAAGAAATTAAATGGAAGATACTAGTTTTTATGGTCTGATTGACTGACATCTCCACAAAGATCATGGTCTATATTACCTTATTAATTAATTTTTTTGGAATTATGTGGTGAATCGTTTCTATTATCCCTATTAATGAAACAAAGGGTTCATTTCTCGTTGATTCATTGTCCCAACGGTCTTAAGTTTAAATAGCATGACCACCCATTTGAATATCTTTAATGGGCAATATTATGTACATATTTTTCGTCTATGAAAATCTGGTTATACGACGAATAACTATCCACATATGTGATATGGTGTCATGATGTCTTGTTAATTAGATCGTCATGTTATTCATCTTTTAGGATTGTTTTATTTAGGACTCTGAAATCCACACACTCTTTTTCGTTCTTCCTTATTACAGGTACTATACTATAGAAACTCATTTGTTATACTCCAAATTTCTAATATATCATGCGTTGAAAAGCTTTCCCATTTCCTCGAACATCAAGCGGGTCGCTTCCCTTAACATCCTTCTTGGAGATTAATTCATTAGTTTTACTTTTGGTTGAGTTCACAACTTATGTTCTAGTAAGCTTCTATTGAGACTTGAAATTTCTGTGTGATTCCATGCGAAATAATCTTTGTACTCGTTTAGCAATGTAACAATATATTAGAACAAAGCTTCATTTATAGATAAGCTTACAAAATTAAGTCTTGGTAAATCATCATACCCTAAATTAACTTCTACTAATAGATCAGGCGTCGTCATCACGAACTTCAATCCTTGCCATCACCCCACGAATTGTTTACTGCATTGCACTTCACTCATAACAAGGACTACGTACCAACACTTTGACCTCACTAAATCCAAACAATTCATAAGCTTGTAAATGCTGGATCGTGTCAGTTACTGCCTCAACTAAGGCTTCCTTCGTCATTTACTGGTCGTTGGCAAGGAGTTTATCGGGCACCCACTCTGGTTTTTCTCCTTGGTTCTCCGAGGCTCCTAACATATCATCTAAATTTGCGAATGCTTTCTAAGATTTTCCCCCATCTAGTGGCTATTTTACATTTGCAGAATTTGTAGTAACCCTTTTGGTCATTACGAACAATATCCACTCTCACCATGATCACCAAAAGTTCTACGCAAAAACACGTCAGGAATATTTGACCACGAACGAGATGAGTTTGATTTTGAGTTTTGACTATAGTCACGAAACTTTTGTAAAAGAAATGTAAAAATGATAATGAAAACACTAAATCGAAAATTCACACGTACAAAGGAAACGAAGTAACAATACTACAAAAATAGTGGGGAGGAATAAAGATGTGAATAATCTAAGGCTTCAAAACTCTTGGAATACTCGGTGTGTCTTTTACATCGCCCTGAAATTTTTTATACTAAGACTCATTCGTAACTCTCAAATTACAAAGCTTCATATCGTGATCTACGTTTTCCTCGTTTTACGGGCTAATGGAGGGAGGGACATGGGCATTGTGGGTGTTCAAGCCTGCTCGTAACTTTTATTGTACTCGGGTTTGGACAATCTTTTAATTTTCGCTTGATTACTTCTTTTGTCATTGATATCCTCGTCGTCACTTGACTTTTTCGGAGTCTAATGGCCTACCATATCGTACTCGCTTGGGACTCATTTACCTCGATAATAGACTTCTTCACGTAAAAACCCGACTTTCTAACTATTTTTCTCACCTTAATATCTTAAATTTGCTCGTTCTAGAACCTATTTATTTGCTCTTCACCTCATGTGAAATTGACTCAGTTGCCTCAATTATGGACTTTGAAGCCCTACGCCCTTCTTTTTCTTGCCAACACTAATACTACCACTTATATTTCGATCATTTATGGATTTATTTTTACCTTTTTGTTTTTTTTTGACTTTCACGTGTGGGAAAAAAAAGTCCCTAATAAAAATGCTGGTGAAGTTCCCGTTCCGACTACCAAAACTCCAGATTTGTCCATTTCTAAAAATCACACGTCCCCCCCATACACGCAATGTTTGCTTCCCCATTCCGGCCTTTTTCATTTTATCTTCTTAAAGTTGTGGGAAAAAAAGGAACAGATTCGAATTTTTATTCTACTGGAAAAAAAAAGGAAAATTGAATATGGGTTAGATTTTCGTTTTATAAAAAAATAAATAAATAAAGGACAAGGGAATCCGCCTTTCTCTCTCTCTCCGTGGCCCGGAAGTCAAAAAGTCTTTTTTTTTTTTTTAGGCTTAAGAAAAAAATCCACCTCTTTTTGAAAAAGACAACCGCCCGAGTAAGTCCCGTCATCCTCAGTTATCATCATCATCAAATCATCATATCTATCTATCTCTCTACTTGAACCTATTTTCTATTACACAAAATAATAATAATTATTTTTTTAAAAAGGAGATATTGTCTGATTTTGGGCCACCAAAACTCTAAATTAGAGAGCTTTCTCTCTTTTCGTGCCAATTTTTCAGAAAATTGATAAAAATGTTTTGACAATTCTTGTACTATTTTTGCAAATTAAGTTTTAATGTTGAAATAGTAAGACGAATCACATTCCAATTCCCAGACAATTTTTGTTTTTTGCAGCGTTAGAGAGACTCGGGGCAAATGCAACAACACCTCAAAAATATCCAAAGACTTTCACAGATGAGTGTACCGAACACAAGCCGAAGCACAGCATGACATAGAGCTAACACTGCAAAAATCCACCCATAAGATCGAATTGGATACGATACTTTTTTAAAACGCGCTTTAACGCACTCGGGTAGCAGACGAGCCTGGCCCTTCTGCACGTGCTCAGTTCCCGGATTGCCGCAGCTCGGGACGGACGAAATCCGCGTCCGGGGGCACGGAGATGTCGACAGTGGGTCTCAACTGGGCACAGACATTGATCGCCCCGTGAACTGGGTCGGACAGGAAGTTGCTGATGAGGTCCCTGTTGATTGGTGTGCTGTTGTCAACGGCCACCAAGGCTTGCTGGGTGAGGATGTAGTCGAACCTGGGGGCCCATTTCCGAGAACCTAGGCGAGCTGTGGTTGAACAGTTGTCGACCATGAAAGAGACCCCACGGGCATGCATGAAAGGGTTCAGAGAATCGACTGCCTCGATGACACTTTCGTTGATGATCTCGGAATAGGAGTGTCCCTTCTTTCTCAGGATCTCAATCTGAAATAAATTGATTTTATCAAGCCAGGAAATACCGAAAGCGCCAATAGACCAGGCAGCATCGCCAACTCAGCAATGAGACCCACAAATGTCAACATTAGTGATTCGAAAATCAGAAGCAAGAGAAATTTTCGATTCTCATGGTTGATGGGCGCATCACCTTCTCGAAAAATTCGAGATAATTCCTTGGTTGATGGTGCATTCACATTAACTGTGATTCAAGGCTCTGGTAATACCATTTTAGCAAGCAGATACGGCAAATTCTGAGTTAACAGATCACTTAACCACCATTACCAGAAAGTAGAGAAGTTTTACCTGAGCCATCATCAATGCCACAAAGACTCCGGCAGTGAAAGGGTAGAGGGGGCCAAGGTCTCCAGCAGGTCTCGTGGATCGGACACGCTCACCAACCTTCCACATGCGTGTCTGGTCGATCTTACCCATTGGAAAAGCAGGGAGACCATCCTTTTCCTGGACAGAAAATGAAGCCACGATAAGCCTAGAATATATACCCTGGAGGGTTAATGGGAAACCCAATATAAAGAAGTTGCTGCATTCTTTGGAAAGAAAGGACTACTGACATAAAAGCGACGCCCGGCCAATACAACACTGCGGATCTCACTGCCAGATGCAACATCTTCATAGCACTCATACAGAATATCCATGCAAGGGTAGTAAGATGCACTGTACGCTGTCTCAAATTCCTTCTTGCCTTCTTCAGAAAGCGAATTGTACACAGCCAACATTCCCTGTTGTGTTTGTTTAGAAAAGAAGAAAGCCTTCATTGTCAGATGCTAATTCCAGCTCCGGAATTATTTCCCTCTCTTTGATAATCATACACAGGACAAGTGAGAGGATGACAGAAAACGGAAGGAAAGATTAAAGGATAAAAACAACCTGGGTCGATATGGTTCGCGAAACAATTCCAGTAATACACTCGACCGTGTTTTTGTAAGCAAGATCCTCACTCATTCCGTTCTCAGTGTACCTTCTGAATAAGGACTCGACAACCCCATGAACAGCACCAAGTAATATTCCTAAAACCGAGCCACAAAGCCAAGAAGCACAAACAGTAAGAACTATTTTAAAGAGCCGCTTATATCAATGGCAAAGAACACCAATTGCGAGGAAGATCTCACCGCGCTCTCCAAAGATGTCACTCTTGTACTCCTGCTCCAAACTAGTCGCAAAAGTGAATGGAGAACCCAGGGCCACAGACCATCCAAGAGCAACATCGGTGGCCCTTCCATCAATATCCTGCAGAGCAAAACAGTGAGTAATGAACAGGAAATGCATGACGCCTAAACTGCACATGCTTCATTCCTATTATCTGCCAAATCAAAAGTTTCATTCTCTTCAATCTCACCTGGTGAACTGCAAAACTGGAATTGATTCCAGCACCATTTATCTCTTTCCCTTGTACATACAGTCTCCTCACTGAAGGACCCATTCCCTTAGGACAAACTGCCACAACACTAATGGATTTGGGGAAGTCTAGTCCCATTGACTGGAGATGGCCTAGAAGAAATCCATGAGAAAGCCCCAGAATACTCTTGGGTTTCATGTGAGAAAACACCTCCTCATAACTGTCGGCCTGAAATAAATTGTAAAAAGAGAAGAACAATAAAAGTTAGAAATACAGTTATGAGATGAGGCAAAAGGTGGTTGGAGAACAGATTTCTCCACAACTAACCTGAGCAGCATCGGAGATCAGCAGCAGCACCAGATCACTTCCAGAAATTGTTTCCCATATATCACCAAGAGTACCACTTTCCTCTGTAAAACCAGCAGCACGAGCTTCAGCAAAAGAACGGGAACCCTTTCTGAGTCCAATCTGCAAAAATAAGTACCCAGTACGCAAATTACGATTTGAATGTTATATACATATATATATGAAGGATTTGAGTGTGCAGGCAAACTAAGGACCTTAACAACGATATCAGACTTGACTTCGGCCAGGGAATCCCTCAGATTTTGAGCTTGAGCAGGTCCCTGAAAAAGGCGAGATTAGAGCGCCCTAACTACTACAAACATATTTCCTTTTCCACACACAACAAAAAATTAATTTCGCTGCAGTACCATAAACTCAACAGGGTACGAGAAAAAGCATAGTAGGAGCGAATAACCGCAAACTATCAATCAAGCCGCAAACATCGCATAATTAGTTCAATAAAGGAAACAACAGCGTGATATCTTGGATGAAACAAAAGGGAAAGAACGTACCTGAGAGCCCCAACCAATGACACCGATCTGCTTAATGCCCTTAAAAGCATCGGGGAGCAGCGGGAACAAATCCCTCCCACCTCTCACGATATACTGCCATTTCCAAAACGACCATCAATCATCCCAAAAGCTTCAACCTTTCACATTACCCACGACCTCAAAAACAAACAAACACGAGGAAACATGAAGTTTAACCTCATCGTGACCGGCGAGGTTAATCTTCTCCTTCTTGAAGACGGCGGTCTTGAAATCCAACGACTCAATAGGCTTGATGGTCTTCGGCACGGACACCATCATCCTCGTCCCGAGAGAGGAGGAGGACGACTCATTCCCCCACTTGGACACGAAGGAGGGAGCTCTGAGGGATTTGAGGGAGGAAAAGCAGGAGGACAAGGAGAGGAACCCCACGTTGATGGAGGAAGGTTTACGGGCCTTGGGTAAGGAGGAAGAAGAGGGCGCAGGTGCCGCCGTGGAGGAGAAGGAAGTGCCAGCCGCCGCGGCCATTGCGAGAGAAAGAGAGAGAGAGTAGTGGGAGTGCGAAGGAGGAGGTCGTGTAACGACGGGACGGCGGCGGTAAGAGGAGGAAAAAGGGTTTCTATCTTTAGTAGTTGAGGACAATTTGGGGATTTCACACTTTATTACACTTTGCAGGAGAATCTCAATTTTGTTGCTTTTATTTTATATTTTATTATATCATATCAGTCTCATCCCATCGTTGTTCACGTGAAGTTTCGAAGATATATAGACAATGTAATGAATTTCAGTAGCCTCCCCAAAAAAGGCAGAATTAAAAAAAAAAAAAAAAAAAACAGCGAAGACGTGTGCGGTTTGATCTCGATTTCTTGAGGCTATATAATTCATTCTATTCAACGGAGGACAATGCCCCTTGGGAATTAATAATAATAATAAAAGTAGCTTTGGGCCCAATGTTCTCTACGAGCCTTTTCAAACATTGGCCGGCTATTAAGCCCAACTATCCCCTCCAGCAAAGAGGTGTTGGGTTGGGCCTAACGCCACGTGTCCTGGACAGCAACGTGTCGCAACCCCATTCGCAACCTCGGGAACAGAACAGCAACAATGGCTGCCGCATTCTCAGGGGCTTCATTTTCATCGCTCTCCTGGAGATAGGGCCCTCAAGGGAAGGATCGACCGGAGGCCTGCAATGACGGCCGTGCGGACGACGGCCACTTCAGATACTGCCGTTCCCGGGCTCGAGGAAGGGGAGCTGGCTCGGCCCAAGTGGGGCGGGGGAGACCCCTCTGTCTCGCCTCGTCGGGGCAATCATCTCCTTCAGGCCTTTCTACTCTGTCCGCATGCTCGGCGCCAGGAATGTCCTCAGCAGGTGTCCTTCCCAATCCAAGTTTATTCTCGCGACTTCCGCTCGTGTTGTTAATCGGGTTCGTCTCGTTTGGTTTGTTAATCTGTTTCGGCGGTTTTCGAGAAAACACGGCGGGGAAGAATGACTTCCCGTGGAGGGAGATGACGAGAGAGGTACTGGAATCGGATGTGTATGCAGAGCTGGGCAGAATTCGGAACCCGTCGTTAGTTTATCCCGACTGTCAGTTCCACTTCTGAAACATCGGTATCCAGGTTCAAGTAAATGATTCTAGTTTGGGTAGTTTCTCTGGTCATTCAAGGAGACGGATTCCTTTTCGTTTGACGGATTATTTGAGACCTTTTCATGCATACGATGACGGAAACCTCTCGTGGTTGGTTAGTCTGCGGTCAGTCCTCCCATTTGTGGTATCGGTTTGCTAGGACATCTCTTTATACTACTGTGTTCAAGGCCGCGGGGGGAGGCTGAGGCCGCGACATTGTCGATGCACATGAGAGCCATCCCTGAGGCTTATTCTGAAGTAAGAGGCGACCCGGGTGGTGAAGGGGAACTGGGTGAAGGCGATTCAACAGCACCATCAACAGCATTCCAGGAATTTGCCTATAAAGGACATCCTTGATATCGGATGCTCCATTGGGTTCAGCACCATGTATCTCTCCAGTGCTTGTCCTTCTGCCCAAGCCACCGGGAGGACCAGAATCTTAGTCTTATATAGTCGGGCCATCGATTGCTTTCACATACATGACTGTTTCTCTAATGGTGTGGCCTCAGTATCATCGCATCAAAAACATCTCGTCCATGCTTTGTTATAGAGACAGCAGCTCTTCACTAACTAGAATCATGATTCACAGCTTCACGAGTGTCCTGCTAGAGCAACTGTAAACATCATGAATGAATCGCTCAGGCTTCTCCGACCAGTTGCCACCCTCATGATCATGGATCAAGCTGTTAGTTTAGCATGCCTTCAGTTTTGCGACAGGAAAAATCTCCAAAACACCGAACTGAATCGCCACTCATTGATCTTTTTATTTTACAGCTGGAGTTGAGGTGATTCAGGTACATTTTTATGTAGAAAGCATCCGTTTTCTCGACCAACTTTTCGCTCCTCTCTGTCACTAACACTTTCTGTTACCTTCGCAGGAATTGTCCCCCGTGCTCTTCATGTCAATGAAGAGTACTGAGCCATTCCTCAACAAGTCCTACCATCTTGGTTTGAAGATTACGATCGAGGATGCGGGTTTCATTGACGTAAATTTGTTTCTCACTGATCCAAGGCACTGAACCGCAATTGCAACCACGCCTTATCAACTGCATCATCAGATTTCGCCAGAGAGACATCTGCAGAGACAGTAACTGTTAGCCTCGAGGAATGTTTGCTGTACTTTGAACAAAATATACATCCCTTCCATTCTAGCTGCTCCCAGTTTGAAGCACTCAGATCATTTTGGTTGTTGATGTATACATTTAATCATGTAACCATTGGTGGAAGTACTCTGTATCCATGTTGCCTTCCCACTGGAGCCACCGTAAATTTGCTGTTTGTTGAGCTTCACCAAAACACCTCGGTTTTTTTAATCAAATATTAATAGTATCCATCCATACCCACCATCATCCTCTCATTACCCAAAAGTCAACGCCGGCCAGCTACTCGTTTATCATCATCACTAGTTTCCCAGTTCCCCGAGGAGGAGGAGGAGGCATATGGGCATCATGTCAAAGCTGTCAAGAGTCTGTTCGTTCCTCATGGCCTTCCTCTTCGCATACTCGGCATCCGTCCAGCTAAACGATCCTGGTCTGTATCCCCTTCCGCTCCTTCCCATCCATCCCTCTTTGCTCCTCGTAATGGAATTTTGTGCCTGATGTTATCAGATTGGTACTTGTGGTTGCCTCTCTACTCCCTGGCTTGCCTTGTCAACCTGATCGACAACACCTCTCTCAAGTCCAAGGTGGTGAGAGTGATGGGCAGGGCTTCCCTCTGGCTTGGACTGTTCCTGTACATCAGAGTGGTCGTGGAGGACTACAGGCACGGGATTGCTGGGTTCTGGTCGGTTGACTTGAGGGAGAGGGTTGTGAGGGAGAAAATAGGAAGTGGGTTGGTCGTGTCCTCAATGATGCTGCAACTGGTGGCATCAAAACCAGTGAGGAAGAAACCATCGGCTCCAGCTGCCGGGAACACTGCACTCGTGGACGTTGGTGAGTCTGCATTTTTCAATGGCTTTAGGGTGAAAATTTTTGTGACCTTGATCAGTATTTCTAGTGATTTGAGTTACGTATTTGCAGGAATGGTGGCCCTGGTGGGCATGAGCTATGGTTTCTCCTTCATCTTCTTTGCCTATCACAAGGACGAGATGAAGACATGAACCTTTGGATCTGGCAGACCTTTTATCACATGAAGAAGAAACTCCCACATAGATATTTACCCAGATTTTGCTCCTCTTGTCTTCCTCGGCAATGTAGAACGACGTGATCCAAAAACAATGTCAATCGGTGCAGTATTTAGTCCCCATCTTTCCAATCGATCCGTTTCATTCTTTTGGATAACCATGATTACATTTCGGACAAGATGGGCATCCAGACCAGTTATTGTTCTTACAAATGGTGCTCGACCTTTCTCAAGGAAGACACGTGTCCGAACGCCTCCGTCTGACTCACCCACAACCGCCATCGACCATTCGCCACCGCATCACGCGTCTCCTCCCATGCAGAACCACACCTCCCCCTTCCATGTCCTCTTTTAAGCCAAGCCTTTCGGTTTGATCTCTATCACCAACTTGTTTACCATTCCTTGAAACACTAGGAACATTTGTCTTTTGGAAAAACAATGGCTTCCCAGCAGGTCTTCCGGAGAGACTCCGTTGACGTTGACGAAGAGAAAGAGCCTGTCGTTGAGATCACGACTGTGCCCGGTGGTGCCACTTTCATGTCTCTGCAAACCGGGCGTGACGTGGAGAGTAAGCAGAGAGATGATGAGCGGGAGACGGCGACAAAGGACGAGCAGTGGTATGAGTCTCTCTCTGGGAAGGTGAAGGGGATGGATGTTGTACAGTCGAAGGAGAAGGTGATGAGCGGTGTTGGTAGCAAAGGATCGCAGAAGTATGAGGGACGTGAAGAGTCAATGGAGAAGCCCGAGTCTACTGCCGAGAAAGCAGGGGCAAAGGACGTAGGGGCAGGCAAGCATGATGCTGGGATTGGGGAGAGTACGGGGCAAGAGGATGAGTCCCAGCTGACGCTAGAAGAGATATCGAAGCTGAGGGGCTCTGCTCAGCAGAATTCGATGGAGATTCTGAGGGCTGCGGAGGAGAAATATAACCAGGCGAAGAAGAAGGCGAACCAAGGTCTTGGCATGGCGTCTGAGAAGGCGGCGGGGGCTAAGGAGAAGGCTGCTGCTGGTGCACAAGTTGCAAAGGAATATGCTGCTGAGAAGGGAAGTCAAGCAGCACAGAAGGCTGCAGAGGCGAAGGAGCAGGCTGCTGCCTGCACACAAGTTGCGAAAGAATATGCTGCTGAGAAGGGAAGTCAGGCGGCGCAGAAGGCTGCAGAGGCAAAGGATAAGGTTGCCGAGGATGCTCAAATGATGAAGGAATATGCTACTGAGAAGGGAAGGAAAGCGGCGGAAAAGGCTACGGAGACGAAGGATAAGGTTGCCAAGGGTGCTGAAGCTGCAAAGGAATATGCCTCGGAGACAGGTAACCAAGCTGCACATATGACTACGGAAGCAAAAGACAATGTCATTGGAAGCACATATTCGACGGCCCACTATGCGGCGGATAAGGGTGTTGTGGCCAAGGACACGGTGCTGGCGAAGGGACAGCAAGGTCTTGCCAACACGAAGGACACGGTTGTGAGTGCAACGACAACGGCAAAGGATTACACTGTACCAAAAGTGACGGAGGTGAAGGACAAGACCGTAGAAACCACTAAAGGAGTGGTAGGATATGCAGGAGAGAAGGTGACGCATGCCAAGGATTACACAATGGAAAAGGCAGGGATGGCCAAAGAGAAGACGGTAGAGACGGGGAAGCATGCGGTCGAGTATGCAGGGAAGGTTGTCACAGATGTAAAAGAGAAGGCTGTGGTGGTTGGATGGGAAGCCGCACATTATACAACCGAGAATACCGTGGAGGGGACGAAGGCAGCTGCGGGGATTGTGAAGGGAGCGGCCGAGAAGGCAGGGGAGACTGTGGTTGGCGTAGGACATAAGGCTGTGGAGGTTGTGGCGAAGCCATTTGTAGCTGCGAAGGATATGACAGCTGCAACAGCAGAGAAAGCGAAGGAGTACACAGCACGGAAGAAGGAAGAGGCCGAAAGGGAGTATGAAGCCAAGAAACACGCTGAGGGGGAGGTATGTAATTACACTCGGTACATCGATTAACCACGTACCTTCTATTAACACATTTCTGTGACTTGTCGCGGAAACTACAACAAAGGAAACTGCCGATCAGACCAGCGAAACAATGGACCAAGACCAAGGGATCGAGTCAAAGGCGAAAGAGGTGGTCGGGAAGGCCAAAGAGACTATCCAAGGGATGTCGACAGGATTGACTGATGAGCAGGAGAGCAAGGAGGAGAACGGCGCCAATCAGGACATCACTCCAGGTGCCGGAGTCTTGGGCGTGATAGGTGAAACCCTGGTCGAGATTGGAGAAACCGCCAAGCAGATCGTCATTGGCCGGGATGAGCCAGCAGAGGGAGAGAAGGCCCGTACCCCTCATACCGGCTCAGCAGGCACAGGTCGCAGCACTGACGATCACGATCCGAAACTGTGACCACATTTTACACCTTTGTCCCCTGTAAATAGCTCGTGGCTTTGGTTTCTCGGACAATAACTCGAATTTCCCAGGAGCATAATCGATGAATCGCGTCTGAGTGGTGTGAGCAATGTTATTACATGTATGTTGAATCTGGTAATAATGAACTGAAAGGAAGAACAATGTGGATGGGGACTTTTGATCTCCATCATCTCCTCTGTATTACATTCAACCTAAAACTAGAGGCGGCACTCAAATCATCAATCGCTCATACCTTCAAACTGAACGGTCTGCACAAAGCATTCACGGAATCTACCAAAGTCTAACAGGGGATTTGGGAAGTGAACCACACCATGACATGAATCGGGGCCTTCACCAGCTCAAGGGCCAGCTCCACCAACACCGTTACGCACAAGCAGCAAGGACAGATCAAAGTCAACAGCAGCCTGCCATCCAAATTAACCCAGAATCCCAAAAGTCAATATCATCCCAACTCAAAAGTTCCGATCTTTACAACAAGAATCCAGAAACCCACAAACCCCAGCACCAAAACAGAACCGGGGGGGGGGAGTGGGGGATTTTACCCGACAGTCCACACGAAGACGCCGACAATAGATACGACGAGGGAAAGGAAGGCGAAGGGAAGACCCAACAGGAACCCGAGCGGCCTGCAATCGTCGCAGCACATTGTCTTTCGACAGGCCTTAGTTTTCTTGTGCGGGGTAGGCAGGCGGGGAGAAACGACGCCGGTGTAATAATTTCAGCAAACCGGTCGGGGCGGGAGGATAAAGATCTGGGCCTTTGGGGTGGACGTTTATTGCAGGCGGTCGTGACGGGGACGTGCGTAATGCAATGAAATGGGTTGCATCTGCATGCGGGGGAGTGGAGTGGACCTCATGGCTTTTCCCCATACAGACGTGGAGAGAGAGAGAGGTTGACGATGCGTAGTCATTACCCCATTTGCTGTTTCTTGTAACAATATTTTAGGTGGGCCGCTGAATCATCGGGATGATGGCTATATTTAGTCGACCAGAAAGGCCCCGTTTTGGAGTGGACTAACCTTGGGTTTTGCGTCACGCCATGTTTATCGAAAGTTATATACTAATCTGTCCATGACTCGGAGAGTTTGAGCTATATAGTTAATGAGTAATTTGCTTGTATGAGAACTAGCACAGCTAAGCAGGGCAGATGATGGATTTGCATTCTGAGAAGAACAGGGACAGATGGACACAGCTCATGAATGGTGGAGATTCCCCAGATCGACACAAGCAAAGACCTCACTGCATTTTCTTTCTCTGGCAATTGGAACTGGAGTTGCTTCAGTGATGCTGGGAATTGGATGATCTTGGATTTGGTTTTCTAATCCGAGGGGGGTCATGGGGTTTGCTATTTGGGACTTGAGAATTCTCACACTCCATGGCAATTATCCGAGCCAGCCTTTCGTGGACCTGTCACGGACAACCATAAAACCGTCTTTTGCTCAGTTCAAAGTATTTACACATGTTCAGGAAACAGCTTGTGTTGATGTGTATTATTATTACCTCCGTGAGCTGCTGCAGCTGCTCCTCCTTGTTCTGTGTGGCTGTTGAAGAAGATGGGTCATACCTGGTCAACAAACAGTTAACAACCTCAGAGCATCGATATCGGCTCATTTCCCATATTGGGTTGAAGCCGGAATGTCAATGGATTTTAGCGGGTGGGCGGTGATGTGTGTCCATACCAGTCTCGGGGGATACCGGCCTTTTCTCTAGCTGAATGGTTGAATGGCCCCTTCACCTCCACATTATACTCCCTCAACAATCCTGCACCCGATGGAATTCCTCCGTTGATGATCTGTACTGTAATAGATGCATGGCAAATGATCATGCCAAACGATGCCTTTTACCTTTGAAGGTCGAGGAAGGAGGAAGGCTCATCCTCCGACAAAGGGCAATAAACCAATCGACGCCAACTGATACATGCGCTGTTTCTTCCTCTGCTATCTGGGCAACGATCTTGGATGTCTTATTGTCACCGAAACCAACCAACCTCTGCACCAGCCGAGGCCCCGCATCAAGTCCTCTCGCTTCCTGAACAGTTGATAAGTACCAAAAATAATTCAACGGCTAAAATATCTATGGATGCATCCAAGAAAGACAAGATTGACTGGATTGGGTTGATTTTCAAAATTGTAGATTATAAACACAATCCCAGCTATACAGATCCTGTACATACAGCACCAATCAAGTCTTGATTTGCTAGGTAAGCTGGTCGCCAAGAATCTGAAAGTCATACACAGAAACTCTTCATGGTTTTACCTATTTAAGCACAAATTGTAGAAATTGATTCCTGTTCCTCACTCACAGACTCCGAGGCAAACGCATGATTCTTCTTTCAAACTATGCTGTACTTCACTCATATGATCATGCAAGGGAAAAATATTGACTAGTCTGTTGAGCCACTGGCCAATCAAGAATAAGAATTCATTATCCAAAGGACAAAACTGGACTCGTCATTTCCATTGCACGCGACTCTTATTATTGATCTTGCAGCCTTCAAGGAAACTACGCCATGTCAGAGAATTTGGAGGGAAAGGCATGCTCTTAATTATTTCTTCTGCTTCCTTAAAACATCCACTTCTTGCCAATAAGTTTACTACACAGTTATAGTGATCTATTTCAAGTTCAACATCACTAGAGGCCCGCATTTGGTGAAACAACTCCAATGCTTCTCCTACTAACCCCCCATGTCTGCATGCCATTAGAACAGCAGAGATGCAAACACCATCGGCTTTAAAGCCAAGCAACTCCATCTCCTTGAACCTTTCTAAGGCCTCACAAGCATAACCATTCACACCGAGAGAACTAATCAGTATGGTCCATGAGAAAAGATTTTTCTTGATCATTCTCTCAAAGATTTTGATTGTGCTTCTAATGCATCCACATTTCCCATACATATCCATCAAAATATTGCACAACCGCATGTCATGCCTGCTGAAATTGGTCTTTATCATCAAACCATGAACTGAACCTCCAAATCCGAGGTCGGAAATTTTACTGCAGACATTCAAAAGGCTAACAAAAGTGAACTCATCAGATTGCATTCCACACCTAGTCATGTCCTTGAACACTTGGATGGCTTCTGCATAATTACCATTGCGAGCAAGGGCCTCGATTACAATGTTCCATGAGACAAGGTCAGGTTCTCCAAGTTGAGAAAGCAAATTAATAGTTGCATGAAATTGACCACTTTGATTATATATTCCCGCTATGACATTAGCAGGAACAACAGAAAGTATTTCATCAGAGGCAGCGACAAAAGCCAATGCATCTGAAGTAAGACCATTTCTGGCATACGAGATGATTAAAGAGCTCAAAACATATTCATTGTCCTCATAACCCATTTTTATACTGGTAGAGTGAAGTTGCCTGGTCTGAAGACCAGTTGATGCTTTTAGAGCAGCTGATAAAGAGGACTCGTCAGATTTAAAACCCAATTCTAGCATCTCTCGCAATAATTTCACCGAAGTAGATGAGCCTTTAGAACTATAACCAGATATCAATGCATTCCATGAAACTACATTCTTGGCACGAATGTTATCAAAACATCGATGGGCTTCTTCCAATCTGTTAAACTTTGCGTAGAAGTCAACCAAAGAACTACCAACGAAAACATCAGTCTCTAATGAGGTCTTAATCAGCTTCCCATGTACATACTCACCATATTGTGGGATTTCAAAACCAATACTAGCATTCACAGAACTTGCAAAGGTTGTCTGGTTAGGCTTCAATCCATTTAGGGACATTTTATAGAGGTTGGACAATGCATTTTCAGGTGTCTTGCTTTTGCCCCAAGCACCAATCATCATATTCCAGGAAGCAATATCAGGGATATCAAGATCTTCAAACATTCTTTCTGCCAGTAACACATTACCGCATTTATCATACATATTAATAAGTGCATTTAAGACATGAGTTGAATACCAACCACTTTTAACCACTAAACCATGAAACTGCTCCCCCATTTCAAAGTCTGTCTTCCATTGACAACCAGACAGGACACCTATAAAAGTACCTTCAGACATCTCAGGACAGCTCTTCACTAGAATTTTATACAACATGATGCAGTTGCTTAGAAAACCAAGTTTTCCAAACCAGGTTATGGCAGAATTCCAGGTAATCAAACTTCTCGAAGGCATATCTTCAAAAATTTTATTAACTTCATCCAAGAACCCATACTTACCATACAAATTCAACAATGAGGTGCCAACAAAAGGACCACCGGAAAGGGATCCATTCTTCCAAATTAATCCTTGAAGCTGAATTGCACAAGATATATCTAACTCTTTGGAAGACAACAGCGCTGAAAGTGTATGCTGGGTTGGGCTAAACCCATGTAGTCTCATGACACGGAAAATGTGAAAAGCTTCATTCACATATCCGGATCGACTATACGCACAAATAATGCTATTATACGATACAACATTTCTGTCAGGCATGTTGTGGAAAACCATTTGTGCTGTTTCTAAATTGTCAAGATCCACATAAAAAGAAATGATGTTGTTGTACAGGAAGATTGGTTGCGGAGAATATCCGCCAACCATGATGACAAGAGCATGCAGAAGCTTTGTGCTGGATAGAGAAATGATTCTGCTGCACTTTTGGAGCAAACAGAGAAGGCGGTCGACATGTTCCAGAGAAATCTGATGATTGCATATAGTGGAGGGGACATCTTTAAACATTGGTCTATGCAACCCTTGCACATGGCTAAGCCAATGAAATCCTACTGTGACATGTTCAGAGTCCTCATCAACAATCCTGGTCAACAATTCCCGTGTTCTTATGTCACCAATGCTACCCAACTCATGCATTGGACCATGACCAGCATTTAGTCTTCTTACTTCCTAAATCCATTAAATATTCTTGATGAGATGAGAATAGTTAACCTAAATTAACGGTCAGAGGTTCAACCAACGAGAATAACAGAAATCCACTAATTTTAGAATCTGAAAGGAGCGCAACACAATAACCAGTCGTTCTACTACAATCTCTGCACATCATGTCTCATGCAACTTTTAACTAACTCAGCACACAATTTTAATGGACATGATGGAAATGATGGAAATAGAGCATTCTCATTTATGTATAAATGGACATGATGGAAATAGAACTGCTCAGTTTACAAACAAAGTAAATGAATATTTCAAAATAAATGGCATTACTCTTAGAGGGAGATCTACAGAATACACAGCCTTATAAAAGTAAGGTTATGGCTTACTTACCTGAACCATTGGAATCACGGCCAGACGTGCAGACACATCATCAGAGGATTTCTCACACTCCTTCCATAGCATGTTATGGGCAGGCATATCCCCATATCTGATTATATCAGCAATAACAAGAAAGATGAGTTGACATCATTGTCCTAGTGTCACATTATCAATGAAGAGATTTTACACACAGAAGAACACCCCAGACCTGAACCCAAGCTCCATCAGCCTTTGGGAGCACCACCCAAAGTGCCTGCTTTCATCATCTGCCACGTGCGCAAAGTCTGCAAAGAAGCCCTCCCCAAGCTCTTCTAGAAAGGGTGAAAACCGGACGACGGTATCCCATGCCAAATCAATAGCATTTAGCTCAACGTGTGCAAGGTTATGAAGCATGTAGGCATTAAGAGGCAGACCCGATTCCTTCGGAGCCGGTATCTTTTTGGGTGAAACCTTCAATTCACATAACAAAGTGGATTAGAAACTGAAACTGCAACTGCAACCCTTAGCCCTGACTAAAAAACCAACCACAAGTATCAACCTCAGTCCTGACTAAAAAACCAATGTCAAACCACAAGTATCAGGTGCAAATATAGTTGCTTTCCCCAATCATGCACAGGACGTGAGAATTACTCAGACCAATTTTTAACTATCCTATGGAACAAGGCAAGGAAGACTAGGAATGGACAAAAGCAGCCGAACCAGACGAGGCTTGGTAGGCCTGGCGGGCTTATCAGGAGGCTCCCAAACTCCGACAGGTAAACCCTCCGAACGCCACCGGGAGAACGCTATGTGGGAAAGCTGAGACTTCAACACGGGGTCGCTCGTCGAGAGAACGACCGCACCCATCTCCGCGAGCGACGAAGCCGTCGCGATGGCAGTCTCGCCCGGGACTGGGGGTGGTAGCCGAGACCTGGGCAGAGGCTGGGGTCCGTGCGGTCCCCAGAACCTGTCTTCGTTGACAGGACTCTCTCGCCATGACTGGAGACCCGACCATGGCTCGTACTCTATCGAAACTCTGTTGGTCGACGATGACAGCTGAGAAGGGGACGAACGACCGGAGAAGCAAAACGAAAGGAACAATCTTGGGGCGAGCCCTGATGGTGCGAGCGCGTAAAAGGGAGGAACAAGGAATGGCTTGAGCCTGAGGAGTGGCATTCGAGCGCAGCAGCGTAGGAGGCTGTTTCGAGTTGCTGTCTTTTTGGACAGCCGGCGGCGGCGGAGATAGAGCTTCGGTTTCGGTTTCGAGTAATTCCCCAACTGGCTTGAATTTTTCACTTGGATTCATATACGTCCTTCTGATTGCGACTCCTTGCTTGATTCGATCGAAAGACTAGCTAATCGAATGTAAATCATGAACGAAAATGTTTGGGATCTACAATGCCCTACTTGATCAGAATTAGTGGCGTAAATGAGTCGTACTGGTTGTCATTAGCTAGGCAGAGTGTGTAATACTGGATACCACACTATTACTCGAATGACACCGTACGAAGCTCTTTATGGTTGGTTATTCGGCACCGATTCATATACCTTATATTCCACAGGACAGCGTAGTAGCTGCGGAAGATCAACAGCGAGGAGATCGAGAGAACATGTATTGAGGTTTTAATCATGGTTGTTAAAGTGCAAAGCTCACAAAAAAAGCAAACCTCCCAAATCGCTTTAAGCGCAAAGTGTAAAGTGCAAAGCGCGCTTTTGACATGTAGGCAAAGGCATCAATATTAATATCTTTTCCAAGATTTGTCCGATGAATCCATTCCTAATATCAGTCCCGACAAACGTCACAAGATTGATCAGAAATCAAAGAAATCGAAACCAACATAAATCGAAACCCACGTATATTTGAAAAGAGACAAATTGAGCTGAGAGTGGGAGCTAAGTATGATCAACCCCAGAAATCAGCACCACATAAATCAATCCCATAGAAATCAAAACGCTAACCCACATAAATCAACCCCACAGAAATCAAAACCCACATATGCAAGAGATAAGAAATCAGAAATCACAACAAGGGAGGGAGGGTTTGGGTTGGGGTCCGATAGGGGAACGGGGTCCGGCGGGGCGACGGAGTCCGGCGAGGCGATGGGAAGGAAGGCTTCTGGGAGGGAGGGAGGGCTTCTGGCGCTGGGACGAAGGGCTTCTAGGAGGGAGGTCTTTCGTCTGACGCCGGAAGGGAATGCTTTAGACAGAAAAAAAAAAAGAAAAATAGGGTTTAATATAGGGACCGTTGCGCCTTTGTCGCTTCGACCGCGCTTTGCGCCTCACGCTTAAAGCCCGAAGAGCATCCTAAGCACACGCTTTATGCGGGCCGCTTCAGAGTTTAGGAGCAAAGCGCTGGGGATGCGCCTCGCTGCGCTTTGTGTTTTTGACAACACTGGTTTTAATTAGATAGAACTCAACTCTGAATGCATCAAACATGCGAACGAGCAACATAGGTCGAAGAGAAAGAGTTTGACATTGGAAAATATAGTGTACGTTAATTTCAACCTCAACATTTCAGGTCGCTAAGCTAAGAAGGGGAATATCCAACTTGGCAAGTGTCACAACTCAACTGCTTCAATAGGAAAAGTATGATTGAAGCCGGTACGCTTGACATGGGACAATACTATTATGGTCTTAAATAGAGAATTGTGACATGACGAGACAATGGTTGAAGCCGGTTGGAAGGAAGAGTGATTGCCGCCCAAGCCCAATGTTAGCCGACGGTCACTGTAACATCTGTAACCTCGGATATGGAGGGAGAAGGAAGGCAATGAGTGATTGGTGATTGGGGGTTGGAAGTTCCGCCTAAATTTCGAGCTTGAAATGGGTTCACACCAAAAAGGGGTAAACCCAAAGTCCACATCGGATAATTTATAGAGTTCGATCTAGTATATAAGCCTAAACGAGCTACTCCATTTATAATCAATTGATTTTAGAGTGGAATCCGTTGAGTTTGTATATTGGGATCGGTATATGAACCGATATTCTAACAAGCCTCTTCTCTTGTAGACAAGGGGTCCACTCTTGGAAGCCATACGAGCTTGCCGCTACGAATTTCAAACCTACCTCCACTCTATATAGCGGATGATTATTGGGCCTAGTACCACTCAGGACGGCCCGTTGGGCCATAAACGATCATGATATTGGACCCGATCCATTTTACTTGTAGCAGTGTCCTTTCAATAAAGCCATCATCCGACATTCATCAATTTTGCATATTTTTTATAGTATCAGCAATTATCGTTCAACTTCGACTTCCAACTCACTTGAAAATTTTAAAATAAAATAACACGCGAGTGGTTTCAATATTTTTTTTATTTTATTTTTTAATCAATAAATGAAAACCGTCTATTAAGGCGTTGTTTGCCTTTCGATAAAAAAAAATTCAAGATTGACGAAAATCAATATGAAAGCAAAATTAGTGGCAAAATTATATAACAAACTAAAATAATGACAAAACAGAAAGTTGGATGAAGCCATAAACTTATATTTGGCCTTAAAAAAATAAAATCAATACGATAAGAGTTTTTTTTACCCTTTATAAGTTGGGAAGAGACGGAGAAGAGAAGGGATTGTTGTCGTCGTTCGTCCAATTTCAACGTCTAAAACTGATTAGCATGGTCCTCCTATTTGTTTTCTTCCACTTATCCCAAAAGGAAAAATAAAAGATATTGAATAATTATCAAGTGTGCCTTTTGGTTATTTACTCATCTTTCCTTTAAAATTTCATCAACCGAAAGGAAGGGCGTGGGATTGGATTGGATTGGATTGGCTTGTTTTGGTTTGGTTTCCTTTTGGAGGTACGAATCGATAACTTAAAAAGAAGGGAAACGCACGCGCAATCATGTCACAAATAATAGAGAGAGGGAGACGGAGGATGGGACAGGGAATTTAAAAGAGTCCAAACTTTTCTTTCCCCTTGCGTTAGAGATTTGACGAGTTTGTTTGTTTGTTGGTTTTGTTGCTCATTCTCACCAACACACACACAAACACAAGAAGAGTCTCTTCGTCCCAATGTCATTTATCACCCAAAACCCATCTCGACCACGGCGTTCTCGACCATCTTTTAGCCCGACGTTGTGAGGCAACGTAGCGGTCATCGTTACGCGCCGATCCACTTTAGAAAGAACCAGCGTTTGGGACCCAGGGAACTACTCCTTTCCCCTTGGAAGTTTCCTTTGTTAGGACATGATTGTGCACTTCTGTTCCAATGTGCCAATGTTCATCACTTACTGGTCCGAACCCGTGACATTACGGAAAAATCAATGTCATATATTTTCTTTTCCCTCCTCCTCCTCCCTCTAAAGTCCTTCCAACTTGCCCTGTGCATCGGCATTTTTGCTGTCAACCCTGTGATCCCTTAACCTGCCGACCTACAAACCATTCGTCCCTGCTGAGAAGATAATAAGAAACCCTAAACGATCTTGGATCGGGAGCCTCTCCCCCTCCCCCCTGAATTGTGGCTTTCATGTGACACGTAAATGAAATTGAATGTGTATAGTCAGATTAGGATCAGTCCATCGGCAGCAGCTGCAGACATTTAAAGCGCACATCAATTCTCACACACACATCGTTAAACAATAACTCAAAAGGCAACTGCCCCTCTTCTTACAGGAATATAGTTGGTACATAGTAGTAAGAAAGAAAAACAGAAAAACAAAAGGGGTGTTTCGATAGGAAAGTGATAAATCTCGATCGCCTCCAAGCCAAGATGCTGCCTGTTTTTCTCCTCATACCAATGTGATTGTTAATCATTACCTCCTTTAACGTATAAAGTTGATGATCTCATATTTCTCTATTTCTAAAAACCTGACAGAGAAAGAAAGAAAAGAAAGGGTATAGAGGGGGGCCAACATGATTGGCATAACTATTAAGTATTACGACATAAATGTTACGCACGCCTACTTTCCCCACCCTCACAAACAATTCTGACAGCCCCACCCTCTCCCAACAACAACAACAACAACAACAACAAAACTAAAACACCCGATTTGCCTTTTGTAAGAGTCAGGATGGATGTTACAGGGACAAAAAGATAACATAAAATAACATCTTTGTAGTGATATTATATTCTTCGATACACTTTGTCTGTCTTAATTAATAGCTACAAGGCTTGGGGAGTGGGAGTGTTTCCCAAGTCCCCAACTGAGAGGCAGCAGGCCAAGGTGGTACAATCCCTACTTTTCAAAGAAGGGGATTAGCATCTGAATTGTTTGTACAAAATAGAATACTAGGGTTTACAGAACAGGATCCAACCCACTCTCCCAAATGGGTGGGTGTTAATCGAGTTTTGGGAGGAGGAGGGGAATGTTAATAGATTTGGGTACATGTTGGGAGGTTGTGGGGAAGTGGTCCAAACAAAGCACAACTCACGACCCCTTCCTTTGCCTTTTGCATAAGACTAGTTGATGATGAGGGGAAACAAATGGAAGCTTCAAAAGGAGAAAGCTTTTTGGAGATGCCTAAGAGATCGCATCGCAAGTCTAAAGATAAAAAAAAAAAAAAAAAGCAATCGCATCTCAAACGACTCGTTGCAAGTTGCTTCTCATCCCCCTCCTCCTCCAGTCTTAGAAATATCATTAAAGAAGAAAAAAAAAAGGAATTTTCCTCCACAGAAAAAGGGGATTTGAGAGAATCGGGGTTGTCTTGTAGTTACTCCTTGCTAGTTTAGTAGGAATTACTCCAGCTAGCTTCCTCTGAGCTGCAAGAGGTTTTCAGACGGGCTAACAGGGAGACAGAGAAGGGGGAGGGAGGGGGGGGGGGGGAGATACAATTCCTAGGGATCTGAGACACAGGACAGACCAGGCAACAACAAGCCAGGAGCAGCAGAAGACAAGGAAACCTCCCTCTCTCTCTCTTTTCCCTCCCTCCTCGAGCTCTTTTCAGGATCAGGATCAGAAACAGGTGGAACCGTGATAAATTTACAAAGAGGCGAGTAATTTCCCAAACCTTATTGTTTTCTGACAAGACAACTTTCCACGGTAACCCTAGGAAGAGAGGGTTGAATTATTGAGCATGTTTATTTCCTCTTATGCAACAGTTTGTTTGTGGATGAGGAACGCTGGGATCTGGTAAGGCCCCTTGAGAAGGAAGTGACCCCAGAAAAAGGAGGGGCCGGCCATCTTCTCTTTCCTTACATGGGGTTAATGAAGGGGAGTAGTGGGGATGGAGTCGGTTGTTATGGAGGGGAGATAGTTCAGGTCCAGGGAGGCCACATCATCAGGGGGACTGGGCGCAAGGACCGTCACAGCAAGGTGTACACCTCCAAGGGCCCTCGTGACCGCCGTGTTAGGCTTTCCGCCCACACAGCCATACAGTTCTACGACGTCCAGGACCGGCTAGGGTTCGACCGCCCCAGCAAGGCCGTCGACTGGCTCATCAAGAAGGCCAAGTCCTCCATCGACAAGCTCGCTGAGCTCCCCCACTGGGAGCCACCCAGCGCGGCCTCCCTCGCCGCTGCATCACGTCCTCCTCGGTCATCCAGGGTTTCCCTGCAAACGGACGGTAACGTGGACTCGACCGCTGCTCTTGGAGAAGGACGAGGGTCCGAGTCTCCGGATGACGGGTACGATTTTCCGATCCACAGGGAGGCGGGGCTCGACTCGAGGAGCATGGCCGCATCGTGCTCCTCCTCGCTGTTGCCTTCCCAGATGGACACCACGCCATTCTTCACTGTGAGCTCTGCAATGGCCGCCTCGTCGTCAATCAACTTCGACGACTACAGCTCCTCGAACGACCGGGATCTCGGGCTCTCCCTCCACCCTTTCCAAGCCCCAAACTTCATACAGCAACACGGGGATCATATCCACCCGGCCTCGATCTTCCCAATGACGGCGACCGACTACCCTCGGTTCATGTTCAACCCTCCCCCGCTCCTGAATCAGCCTCTCTTCCTCGGCCAAACTCAGAGCTCGGCGGGATTCTTACAAAGGGGTACCCTTCAGTCCAGTCTCGCGCCCTCGTTCCGCTCTTATGAAGAGTTTCACCTCATCGATTCATCCTCCGCAGCCCATCATCATCAGCATCATCAGCATTCCAGTCTGCCGGGATTTCTCGTTCATCCACAAATGCAGCAGGGTGAAGGGCACGGGAGCACAATTATCTCCGGGCGACCAGCGTTATCTCCTCCTTCTCCACGTTCCTGCGACTGAAACGTCGCCGGATCTCATCATCGCCTTTCGGGTTCTTATCGAAGATGCCAAGAAGATCCACATGCGAAACAATAATGTTATGCCATTTGAATTTCATTTATCAATTCCAGTTCCGCACACATTGCTGTTTGGTTGATAGTAGGAATTAATGAAGGATTTGGAAGGAACAAAAAGATTGACATTTTGGGAGGAGAAAGAAATGTATGTTCGATCGAAGTGCTTTGAATTTTGATTTGGTTTTTATGCTCAATTACTTTGGTAGACCAAATCGATTCATAACATGACCTGCTTTTTCCCATTGAATATTGATCTATTCTACGTGAATATCATGTTTTCATATGTATAAGCAGCAAGACCTACCCATATAACATATTCTATTATGGATAAATATTTTCTCATCGTCTAAAATTTCTGCATGTTTTCTTTTATGCTTAACGATTCGAATTCATCCATCTTTCCATTTAGTATTATCACTATATAATAATTCCAGGAAAAAATGGGCCTAATCCTTCCGGCCCATTACGTTATGGGCTCAGCCCATTGGACCTACAAATGCCCCACTCTGGCATGATCCCGTCCGTAATTAATTAGCCCATTTGAAGGCTCATAGCTTCTACTTAATTCGATAAAATTCCAACTGTTTGGTCTATTATTAAAGGATGGATGGCAGGCTTGGCAAGTCAACGTAGAGAGGAGTCACCCCATTTCGGGAAAACGAAAGCTTTTACGATTTTATTTCCGAGTATAGACATTAAAAAGGTTGCTCTGTTTCTCTCCCCTGTTTCTTCTGTCCGGGCCTTCCGTCATGAGCAACCGTGGCATTAACGAGGGGCGATGGCTGATGACGGAACTAGTCACCCAATTGTATTCACAGAAGCCGAACCTCCTCCAAAGGTCTAAACAACAACCCAAACAACGACAATTCCCAACAACACAACCCAAATTCACACTCAACACCTCGTACAACCACTCCTAACATAAAGACGCCAAAAGATGCCAGCTTCCATCCCGACGGCCGCTCTTCTTCCTTCTTCCCGACCCCATTCTTCTTCTTTTTTCTTCTTTTTTTTCTTTCCTCCTCTGCTCTGTCCTTTATAACCAACCTCCCCTCCTGCCGTGCTGTCCGCGACGTTGTTTGTTGCAACCACCTGGGAATTCCCCATTCGTCCTCAACTTCATCTATTCGTGCAAGTCCGTCCCCAGCTCCATCTTCTGATTTGGGCTCTGATGGGCTGCGTTGCCCCCGCCCAACGTGGCCGACTCCTGGGCGATACCCTGACCCACGATGCCTTCAATGACTTTAACTGTCTCCTGTTCCCCTTCCTTTCCCTTTTCTTCTGCCACCATCTCCATAACCTGCATCAATACCCTCATCTCGAAATCACCCTTGTCCTCAAGTGTGATATGCGGATACTTCTCCTGCAAGTCATACAGAAACTCCCATGTGGCCTCCGATTCAGGCTGATCACACCATTTTACTAAAACCTGTGTCGCCGCCCTATGTCCGCGCTTCACCATTTTGCGCTGCAAAATGTACTCAGGCAGCGGTGGCGCTGCTGTAGAAGGGAAAGGCAACTGAGTACTAGTCACATGGCCCTTGGCGGATTTCTTAATGCGAGAAACATGAAAGGTCGGATGAATCATGGACTGTGGAGGGAGATCCACTTTATAAGCCACTGCTCCAATCTTTTCCAAAATCCTGTAGGGACCAAAATAAAGAGGGGACAGCTTGGTACCATGCCTTCCTTCCACAGAGCTTTGGCGACAAGGTTGAAGGCGGACATATACTAAAATCACCCACAGCAAAAGACCTTTCAGAGCGGTTTTTATCAGCTAACTGTTTCATGCGGTATTGAGCCCGACCAATATGGAAGCGCAACAGACGGATCATTGCTTCTCTGTCAGATAAATCCCGGTCCACTGCTCTGTTAGTGGCTGTCCCTCGGATATAAGGAAGATGAATGGGTGGCTCGTACCCAAACAGAGCTTGGAAGGGAGACATGGTAATGGCGGAATGGTGATTGGTGTTATACCACCATTCGGCCAACGGAAGCCATTTAGCCCACATAGAAGGGCAATCACCGCACATACATCGCAAATAGATTTCCAAACAACGGTTTACCACTTCTGATTGCCCGTCCGTCTGAGGATGGTAGGCGGAAGATCGCTTAAGCTCGACCCCTTGCAGGGAAAACAGATTTTGCCAGAATTCGCTGAGGAAAATTGGGTCCCGATCACTAACAATAGATTCAGGCAGCCCGTGCAGTTTAAAAACATGGCTAAGGAAAGCCTCTGCTGCCATTTGAGCCGTGACAGGGTACTTGAGAGCGATGAAATGGCCGAATTTGGTCAACCGGTCCACTACCACCATAATGACCTCCTTTCCAAATGACTTGGGCAAACCAATGATAAAATCCATTGTAATCTCCGACCAGACCGAAAGCGGAATGGGCAAGGGCTGCAACAAGCCAGGGGAAGCAGCATTGTCGTACTTATTACGCTGGCAAATGTCACAATTACGAATGTAAGACCGGATGTCTCTCTCTAATCCCTTCCAATAGCAGCAACTTGCGATTCTCTTTAAGGTAGCCTGGACCCCCGAATGGCCGCCAACCGCTGAAGCATGGAATGTGCTGATAATTAACAGCCGTAACTGCGGGTCATTACCCACCACTAGTTTACCTCGCCTGGTGAGCAACTGGTGCTTAAATTCAAAAGGCGGAACCGGACCCTGCTGCAATTGTTGCAGAACAGATTTCAGGTGAGTATCAGTATTCCAACTTGCTTTAATGTCATCTAACAAGGTCCCTTCATCCATTGTTAAGACCACAACCATAACTTCAGCTCCCGGAACACGAGAAAGAGCATCCGCCACTAGGTTGTCCTTTCCTTTTTTGTATGTAATGTCATAATCGTATCCCGCCAATTTAGCTAACCACTTGACTTGCATGTCATTGTGAACTCGCTGCTCCATCAAGTATTTGAGGCTTTGGTGGTCAGTTTTCAACACAAAATGCCGCCCAATCAGGTAATGACGCCACTTATCTACTGCATATACCACTGACAAGAGCTTTTTGTCATAAACCGAAAGGCCAATGTGTCGCGGTGCTAGTGCCTTGCTAATGAAAGCGATGGGATGACCACCCTGCATTAAGACTGCTCCTATACCGGTTGAGCTTGCATCAGTTTCTATAACCAATTCCTTAGAAAAATCTGGAAGAGCCAAATGGTCAAAGCTGTTTTTAAAGCATCAAATGCGACCTGAGCATCTTCATTCCAAGAGAAAGCATCCTTCTTCAAGAGCTGAGTCAAGGGCTTGCTTATAATGCCGTAATTCCGCACAAACCGACGATAATAACCCGCAAGACCAAGAAATCCCCGCAACTGAGTGATCGATGAAGGCCGAGGCCACTCTTGTATAGCCTGTATTTTTCTGGGATCCGTGGAAACACCCCCCTTCTCGATGAAATGACTCAGATATTCCAATTTTCGTTTGGCAAAGGAACATTTGCTGAATTTAGCAAAAAGTGAATGCTGCTGCAACACTTCCAAGACTGCGGACAAGTGGGCAAGATGCTGTTCCAATGTAGCACTATAAATGAGAATATCGTCAAAGAAAACAAGCACAAACTTACGGAGGAATGGCCTTAGCATCTCATTCATGAAGCTCTGGAAAGTGGAAGGGGCGTTCGTAAGGCCAAATGGCATAACTAAGAATTCTAATGCCCTTCATGCGTCCGAAACACTGTCTTGTGTATATCCTCCTCTTTGACTCGAATTTGGTGGTATCCGGATCGTAAATCCAATTTAGAAAACCAGCTTGCCCCGTATAATTCATCAAGCAATTCTTCAATGATAGGAATAGGAAATTTATCTTTAACCGTTCGAGCATTGAGCTCTCTGTAATCTATGCACAAGCGCCAGGAGTTGTCCTTCTTCTTCACTAGTACCACCGGGGATGAATAAGGGCTGGTGCTGTGACGAATAATTCCCGAATGCAACATTTCCTGAACCAGTTTCTCGATGATGTCCTTCTGAACACTAGAATAGCGATAGGGCCGCAAAGATAACCCTTGAACTCCATCCAACAGAGGTATTGCATGGTCATGAGTCCGCCTGGGAGGGAGACCGGAAGGTTCTGCAAAAACTGCAGAGAAACGGTCCAAAAGAGTTTGCACCTCTGGAGGAATGGATTCACCTTCTCCATTTGACAAGTGTTGCAATTGGTTTGGGACAATCAACAGTCCCATCTCTTCATTATTTAGAGAATATAGCCCCAAGGACACCCGAGCAAACTCCTTGCTTCCTGCTGTTAGTGTGATCTCCTTACCCTGTTTAGAGAAACGCATGGTCAAATTTGCAAAATCCAGAGCACAGTACCTAATGTAATTAGCCACTCCATTCCCAGAATCATGTCGCACCCCTTGATGGGCATGAGCAGCATGTTTGCTGTGTAAATCTCTCCTTGCATCTCCCAACTGAAAGAAGATACCATAGAATCACAATTCATTTTATCTCCATTGGCGACTACCACCCCTCTTCGTGGAATCGGCTGGATCAATTGCCCAGCTTGTTTGGCCACTTTAGAATCCAAAAAATTATGTGTGCTACCCGAGTCCACCAATATCACCAACTTCATCCGTTTGTAATACCCCACAATCTTCATGGATCTATTATGAGAATTGAGGGGTATACCATGCAAGGCATATAAAGATACCAAAGGTGGCGATTCCTCTGCATCCAACTCCTCCTTCTGCAGTTTATCATCTTCATTTGCCTCCTCATCTTCGGGGTCTAATGTAATAGCAAAAGATCTCCTATTAGCACACTTGCGACCTCCGGTATAACGCTCATCGCACCAAAAGCATAATCCCTTTTGCCTCTTGTCTTCCATTTCCGCTGGAGAGAGCCGTTTATGTGGAGGTTGGTATGGGGGGCCTCTCTGTGCAAAGGGTACGGAAACTTTTTGAACTCCTTCCACTCCTCTATTTCCCACTGGCCATCTGGGTAGTGTTCTGTTAGTTGGAAGCATCAATTGTCCTTTATGAGATGGATTTGGTTCCCAACGCCCACCCCTGGGGTATAAGTCTCGTCCCCTTCCTGACACCCCGTCGTCCTCGTTAGATAAAGCTTTGCTCAACGAAATAGCCTTCTGTAACGTACGAGGCTCTAACACCGTAAGCATTTTCCTGGTATCCTTCTTGAGACCACTAATAAACATGGCCACTTGATCCTCCATACATAAATCCACCTTCGTCACCAAGGAAACAAACGCATTAACATATTTAGTAAGGCTGTGTTCCTCTTTCAATTCCTTAAGTGCAGCGATTGGTCTTGTCATCTCATGAGGACCAAAACACATGAGCATGGCAGCCCCGTATTCCTCCCAACTAATGGGTCCGACAATTCCTCTGCCTTTGACAAACGCATAGTGCCACTCGACCGCTAATCCTGTCAAGTGGATGGAGGCAACGCTCACCTTCAACTCCGGGGGGGTGCCGTCCAATTCGAAAAATCGCTTGCTTCGAAATATCCATTCCTGGACTTCCGTCCCATCGAAAGTCGGAAACTCGATTTTAGCTTGCCTGCTTAATCTTTCATTAGGCCAGGAAATAGGAGTCGCTTCCCTCCCTCTCGGTCCAAGCCCCGCTGACGCCAAAATCTCCGATGATCCTCCTTGAGTCTTTTCTCTAACCACCTCTTCCAACGTCATAATCTTGTCGTTCATCATTTCCATCTTCTTCATCATCTCTTGAAGCAAATCTTTGACAGAGTCGTTCTCCATTCTTACTCCCTTGGATCTTGTTCTATCGGCTACGTGCATCACCAACACATCGAGGCTGAGCTTCTTGGGGCTCTGATACCAATTGATGACGGAACTAGTCACCCAATTGTATTCACAGAAGCCGAACCTCCTCCAAAGGTCTAAACAACAACCCAAACAACGACAATTCCCAACAACACAACCCAAATTCACACTCAACACCTCGTACAACCACTCCTAACATAAAGACGCCAAAAGATGCCAGCTTCCATCCCGACGGCCGCTCTTCTTCCTCCTTCCCGACCCCATTCTTCTTCTTTTTTCTTCTTTTTTTTTCTTTCCTCCTCTGCTCTGCCCTTTATAACCAACCTCCCCTCCTGCCGTGCTGTCCGCGACGTTGTTTGTTGCAACCACCTGGGAATTCCCCATTCATCCTCAACTTCATCTATTCGTACAAGTCCGTCCCCAGCTCCATCTTCTGATTTGGGCTCTGATGGGCTGCGTTGCCCCCGCCCAACGTGGCCGACTCCTGGGCGATACCCTGACCCACGATGCCTCCAACGACTTTAACTATCTCCTGTTCCCCTTCCTTTCCCTTTTCTTCTGCCACCATCTCCATAACCTGCATCAATGCCTCTGTCCGAGGAGTAATGCATACGAGTGACAACAGTGCCAACTACCTCAACGGCAAGGTCATGGTTGCGGCAGTAGTCTCGCTGCCGGTCGTTGTTGTCCTTGTGGCCCTACTCCATCTATTTGCCAGGTACGTCATCCGTCGGCAGGCTCGGCACCTGGCCGCCACTCGAGAGCCGGGTTTGCTGAATGTCATTCAGTGGCAGGCTTCGGCTGAGCCTCCCAAGAGAGGGCTGGAACTGTCGGTTCTTGATGCATTTCCTGTGTATGCCTATAGGCAAGTCGAAGGAGAAAATGAATGGGAGTCTAGTGTGGCGGAAGAATGCATCGTGTGCTTGGGCTTACTAGAAGAGGGGGAGCTGACAAGGATCCTGCCGAACTGCCAACATGTTTTCCACGTGGAATGTATTGACCGGTGGCTTGGGTCTCACACAATCTGTCAAGTGTGCCGCACCAAGGTGGAGCCCCGAGCCCAGCCCGAGCCGGAAGAGACGGCTAATGATGCGGAATCAACTACAGCCCCGCCCCCGGAAGGGATCTCAGGAGGAGGAATCAATCCCTTGTCCAGGATTAGTGGATCGAGTTCGCGGTTAAGTTCATTCAGGAGAATGCTCAACCGGGATAGGTTGTCAAAAAGAATGACTTCTTGCAGTCTGCCAGGTGATGCTGCTGAAGATTTTGAAAGGCCATGACTTGTTAGATGTTTCTGCACAAAGAGAAAAAGATGATATGATAAACAGTGCTCTTCGACGACACAAATTCCACTGCATTAGGCACTGATTCTTCCTAGTTTTGTTCAATGTTTTGCTTCAGACAGTGCCAGAGGTTTGGTAACCTAAAATAGTAGAGAGGACAGATTCCTTGGGCATTAGGTGATGTCCATGTGGAAGTTAAGTTTCATGGTTGTCAAAAAGAATATTGCAGAGATTATGCATTGGCTGTGGGCTTCATCCAGGATTTAACAAATGGGGCTCAAACACTACAACAACAACATAATTACCTCTGCATCACATTGAGATCACCATTGCTGAGTTAAGATCCACAATAGAGGGGAAATGGGAAAAAGAAAGATCAAAGATCCGGTTTTCCCAAGAAAATTTCCCTCTTTTTGAAATCCAACATCCCTAGTCGAGTACTCTGGAGGTACTAATCGCGTTGCCTCATTATCAACCCGTGTCAATTGATTGATCCATTCAGCAGCAGAAAGGAGCACAGAGCCAAGGCCTGCAATTCCAGTTAGCCATTTGAATGCAGAAAGATCTACTTTGGTCCAGCACACTTTGCCCACATTCCGTAGATTAAAAAATCCAATCTAAAAGGGAATTCGGATTGGGAAGGGAGTAGTTCGCTAGGCTTGTATATTAGGTTGAATTCAGATGCTGTTTTTCATATGAAATTCCACTCCCTCTATACCATATGATAAACCGGGGGGTGGCTTGGGGTTTCAGAAGCACTGAAACGCCTAAATAACAAATATCCCTCTATACCATATCTATCACATCATTATTTTATATAATTGATGTTTCTTCTTTTTTTTTTATCCAATTTAGTTTTAGTTTTATGTAGACGAGATTAGGCTTTTGAGAGGGGGGGGGGGAGGGGGAAACGACTGCCTCTGGGCAACTTCCTCTTCCAGAGGGACATCACAAACTGGAATATCTGATATCTGCTCTTTTTGGGAAGGATTGATTGTCTGATTAATTTAGTGTTTCTCTGAAGTCCAGTGAGGAGGAAGATAAGGGCATCTCAACACATTGCTGCAAGAATCGGATGTTAAGAGCCGACGATGTGTCCAGCGGATGCACGGGCACGCCTTCGTTTGCCTTTTGGGTGCCGGCGACACAAGCAGAGTACCAAGAGCAGGAAAATGAGGACCACTTGCAACATGATGACTGTCTGGAGTCCTGAAAAAACACGTCAAAGGTTACAACACATATCTTCCAGTCTGCGAATGACAGAAGAGAGTAGAGTACTTTTCACTTTTAGAAGGAAGTCCGCGGATTTCGATGCAACCTCCTTTTCCTTTCTGCCCTTTAGTGAAGTTTGAGTATGCAGATCGTGGCTCTCCAACGTGTACTCAACATTTCCTCCCATTATGCAGGTATTGGGACATCTAATACCCCCACCATATTCATCGGACCCATCACAGCAATCTGTCGTCTCCTCACAATAGGAATGACAAGGTCCAAAACATCCAAATATCAACCCTGTATCATGATTATCTCATGCAATCGTCACCTCATATAATCATCCACAAAACAATAGACTGTTTAGTCCGTCCCCCCAACTGTTGAGTAGACAACTGAACTAGCCTAGCTCATAGTTGTGTGAGACAGAGATTCCAATGCATAACATGACCATAGGAAGGAGTACAATTACCACAAACATGGTCCTTCACGTGAGTTGATGGTATAAACTTGGGCATACTCCCCAGGTTCTTACAGTAAAACTTCCCCAAAGGACAAGCTGCTGTCCCTGAAAAGCAACCACCAGTGATTACAATAAAGAAGGGAAGGAAGTGCCATGCCGTGGGCACATTTCAAACGTAATGTAATGCGTCATCAAATGCCGAGAAAACCTTGTTGTAAAAATCTTTACCCACAACTAGTTTTACATTTTTAACCTCAACAATCAAACACATTTATTAACTCAGACTGGGAATATCCAGAACGAATCAATATTTCTTATATCTTGGTGCTAAAAATCAATGGGAATTGATGTCTTCACTGGTGGTCAAATGGTCGACACATATAAGGAGAATGCTAACGGCCTATGTTATGACAAATCGAATCCGATGGGAGTCGTGCATTTCTATCCGACCGACAAATACAACTCTTTTTTCACTATGTTCACACAAATCGTTCCTGAACATCCATAAACAATCACATAATGGTTAAGTTAAATAGGACCCAGACTGCTGTGGAAGTTTAATAAATGCAGAAAATGCAGAAAATGCAGAAACTTGACTAGAGGAGGAAGAAGAACAGAAGGAAAGGTGAAGAAGGTGAAAAAGGAGGAAGAAGGGGAGAATTCTCATTTCATCCGAAATTGGAAATATCTGTTTACACCCCACTATATAGCCACACCAACTTAGAGTAACAAATCATCGATAAAAGCAGAGAATCATCACACTCTGCTGCTGTAAGTTATAACTACTGTCGACGGGTGCTAATAACAACTTATGTCTTCTTCTTCAACTGACTATAATAAGACTATGGGCTCTTCTGCTGGTCCATATCATTCAATTAATATCACTCCATAATTCAACCTTCACTCGGCTCATTCATCAGCCCAACTCAAATTCTCATCTCAACACTTCCCGTCAATTCACACCCCTTGTAACTCTTGTATTTTCCTCTATTTTCTCCCGGCACCCAACATCTTCCAGTTTAATTACTGGTCCTGCATACGCTTCCTTCATCTGACTCTTCGCCTCCACTGCACTATTGTTATTATGGACCAGCTCAACACTTCCCGTCAATTCACACCCCTAACCAGAGGAAGGCCGGCTCATCACTATTAATTTGTTCCTTATAGGAAGAAAACGCTGAAGAGGTGTGACCTTTTTCAATGGATCTGCCAATTGGTCCGCACACGTTGAATCACCAAGGTTCCATCAAGAACCTTCTCTCGCAAAAACTAAAAAGTCAATCTCCACATGTTTAGTTCTAGCGTGGAGAATAAGATGAGCTGCAAGCTAAATAGTGCTGAGGTTATCACAAAACAATACAGAAAGAGTCTGTAAAGGAATGTGGAGTTCAAGGAGAAGTTTTTGAAGCCACAAAACCTCAGCAGCCCCATTAGCTAATGCCCGGAACTCCGCTTCAGTGATTGAACGGGATATCACTATCTGTTTTTGAGACGACCAAGACACAAATTGGGTCCGATAAAAGCACAGTAGGCAGCAGTGCTACGCCGATCATCTGGACAACTTGCCCAGTCTGCATTCGTATAGCAGGAGATGTTAAATGAATCAGCAGTTGTGATAGTAACAACATGAGAGCTGGTACCCTTCAAAAATCGAAGGATCCGTTTAACTGCCTTAAGATGAAGACTTGTTGGCTGTTGAAGAAACTGACAAGCTTTGCTTACTGCATAACTAATAACGGGCCTCGCATTAGTGCAATATTTTAACGCTCCTACCAAACTCCTATATTCGGTCGAATCTTTGAGTGGTTCACCATCATACTTAGATAAAACTCCAGTGGAAAACAGTGGTGAGGGTACTGGTTTACAGTCTTTCATCCCAGTACGCTCTAACAAATCATTTACATACTTCTCTTGACACAAATGAAGCATATTACCCTTGAGACAAGGAAGTAAGACAAATCGCCTAAGTCCTTGAGAGCAAATCGAGAATGCATCATGGGAAATAGACAACTAATCTCAGTCCGATCAGATCCTGTGACGATTATATCATCCAAATAAATCAACAGGATAACTACACCGCCTGGAGAGTGTTTATAGAAAAGAGAAGCATCAGACTTAGAATTTGTGTATCCCAACTTGTGAAGGCAATTGCTAAGCTTCATATACCAAGCTCGGGGACTTTGTTTGAGGCCATACAAAGCTTTCTTAAGTCTGCAAATATGCTTAGGATAGTCCCCGTAGCATATCCTGGAGGCTGATGCATAAAAACCGTCTCTTGAAGATCCCCATTGAGAAACACATTATGTACATCAAGCTGAGTCACTTTCCACCCACAGGAAACAACTAAACAGAGAACGACTTTAATTGTTTGATGCTTCACCACTGGGCTGAATGTCTCCTTAAAAACTATGCCAGGCGTTTGATGAAAGCCTTTCACCACTAGCTGAGCTTTGCACCTCTGAAGCTCTCCATTGGCCTTCAATTTCACCTTAAAAACCCACTTGCACCCGATAACTTTTCCTATACCAGTAAAAGGGACAAGATCCCTGGTATTATTCCTTTGCATTGCCTCAAGTTCCACTCTCATTGCTTCCTTCCAGAGAGGATTAGCCAAGGCGTCAGCCAAGGTAGTACGTTCAATAGGTAAGGTTGGGGAAGATACAGGTACAGATGGCGAGGCAGTTATTATCAGTGTTTTAGGCTTGAATATACCGGCCTTGGATCTGGTTATCATTGGATGGATATAATGCACATCTTGTGACGGATTTGAAACAGGCACACTTGGATTTACAGGATCACAGTTTGCATATTGCTCAGCATGGTTAACAGAAGGAGATGACTCAATGGAAGACACAGAAGGTGGTGGAGACTGTGAAGGTGGAACAGGAAGGTGTGAGGAAGAAGTGGGAACAGGGAAGAGTTGGATTTAACACAAAAGATGGACTGTGTAGTGTTTCAGAGGAATAGAGAGGAGTAACCATGGAGGATTTACAAGGAAAGTGATGCTCAACAAACTGGAGATGACGAGAAATGAATATTTTACCAGTGAAATGATCATAACATATATATCCCTTATGAAAGGAACTTCTCCCAAGAGACACACACGGTTTAGATCGAGGGTGCAGTTTATGTGAATTGAAAGGCCTAGTATAAGGAAAGCATAAACAGCCAAATACACGAAGCATAGCATAAGTAGGTAGAGTGTGAAAGAGAAGCTCTGTGGGTGTGATGTACTTTAGTAATTTCGAAGGAAGTTGGTTAATAAGAGTAACAGATTCATGAAAAGCATACGGCCAGAAGGAAAGGGGAACACATGAGTGGCAAAGAAGAGAAAGACCAACTTCAACCACATGCCTATTTTTCCTTTCAACTCTCCCATTTTGTTGGGGAGTGTAAGGACAAGAGATTTGATGGAGAATTCCATGGCTGAGAAGATAAGTGTGTAAAGGACGATATTCCCCACCCCAATCTGATCTGACCTTTATAATTGAAGTGTGAAATTGAGTTTTAATCATCGTGTGAAATTGAACAAATGCAGAAAGAGCCTGAGATTTCTGCTGGAGAAAGTATATCCAAGTGAATCTAGTGGCATCATCAATAAACATAACGAAATATAAAGCACCTGTCATTGACTGTACAGGGGAAGGCCCCCAAATATCTATGTGAATTAAATCAAAAGGAGTAGTAGAATGAGAGATAGAGTTTGAAAAAGGCTGTTTGTGAGATTTGCTCATAGCACAAGATGAGCACACATCTAAAACTGATGTCTGAGTTTGATTACATAGAGCTAAAACTTTCTTAAGAACATCACTATGAGGGTGACCTAATTTGCAATGCCACCATAAAGAGTCACTAGGATCAGATTTTGTATGAAGATCACTCGGAGACTGAGAACAGCTCGGATAAACAGTAGGAGTAACTTGCTAGTTGACATCTAGAACAGAGGAGGAAGTGTGTAAAGGCCCTGATGTACTTGTCCTTGAAGGATTATTTGCTTGGTCACCTTGTCCTTGACAAGAAAGAAGGTAGAGTGAAATTCAACATAGACATTGTTGTCATGACAGAGTTGAGACACACTAACTAGGCGCTGGGTAAGATCAGGTATATGAAGAACATGACTGGGACGAAGTGAAGTGACTGGAGATTGTAGATTGACCAACATGAGCAATATGAATCTTATGACCATTATCAACCATGACTGAAGCCTTACCCTGATAAGGATGTACGTTAGTGAGATCAATAAGAGTTGGAGTTACATGATGAGTAGCCCCCGATACAAATAACCACTCAATGGGTTCGAGCTGGGTAGGGATAGAGAGGCTGAATGTGGGATTCAACACGGACAGGAAAATGAGGTAAGACCGGGTCAAAGGTTGGGTGACGAAGGTTAGTATAGTGAGTGTGGTATTGGTGGGGGAGCAAATGAAGCTGTCACACGATGGTAACAGTTCTAGGCAGTGTGAATTTTATTGCAAATTTTGCATCTAGGCTTTGGTCTGATGAGGGGTCCGTCTCCCCATCTTGGTGTGAATGTAGATGAGAAAGGTCTAGGAGGAGGTTTACCAAGGACTCCTGGGTTATAGTGAGCAGAATGCTGGGAAGGTGGCCTGGGTCTGTATGTGTGGTAAGGTTGAGTAGGACTCTGGGAAGTGTATCCCCTCAATCGAAGGCTGATCAGGACAACTATATACTGCAGTAACCACTGGATCATATTCAGAGGGAAGCCCCTCTAGGAGATACCAACTATCAGAGGGAAGCCCCTCTAGGAGATACCAAATATCAAAGGGAAGCCCCTCTAAGAGATACCATATATAGTCCTTATACCGAACCTTCTCCCCAATAGCACTCAACTGGTTAGAGAACATTTTTACAGTATTAAGGCATTGTAGCATCGATTTTCCTTCTTTTCTCACTTGCTGCATCTGCATTCGCAGGTTAATCACTCTAATGGTTGAACTAGATTCAAATAGCTGCCTTAAACTCTCCCAAACTTCATATGAGGACCCACAACAAACTACTTGGCTAAGTGGTTCTTGTGTGAGAGACGAGCATAAAAAACTCATCACAGATTTATCAGTTCGTTGCCACAGCCTATACTCCGAATTTATCTCACTCAATTGTTCATCTACAAACTTAGGAGGCGGCTGAGTTTTCCCAAACACAAAATCTTCAAAACTCCCTGCAATAATGGCAGCCAAAACCTGTCATTTCCACAACGTATAGTTTCCCTCATCAAGTTTAAGCATAGTAGTGAAGAAACTTGATGGGATTTGGATTGGAGTAGGAATCTGAGAAGATCCACTCCCTATATTGTGTATTCCAGAAGCAGAAAAGGCTGACTGCATATTTTGCCCAGCTTCACGAAGTGATGCAGGTGTAGCTTGATTTCCTTCAGCCACAGGATCAACAGCCGTCATAAGACAATGGCTCCGATACCTTGTGGAAGTTTAATAAATGCAGAAAATGCAGAAAAGTGCAAAAACTTGACTAGAGGAGGAAGAAGAACAGAAGGAAAGGTGAAGAAGGTGAAGAAGGAGGAAGAAGGGGAAAATTCTCATTTCATCCGTAATTGGAAATATTTGTTTACACCCCACTATATAGCCACACCAACTTAGAGTAACAAATCATCGATAAAAGCAGAGAATCATCACACTCTGCTGCTGTAAGTTGTCACTACTATCGACGGGTGCTGATAACAACTTTTGTCTTCTTCAACTGACTATAATAAGACTATGTCTCTTCTGCTGGTCCATCATTCAATTAATATCAGTTCATAATTCAACCTTCACTCGGCTCATTCTTCAGCCCAACTCAAATTCTCAGCTCAACAACTGCCCTCAAGCCAAACCAGTGCTTCTTCAACAGACTATCGAAATGAGAAACACTAACCGGATGTGCCAAAATGAAAATGTTCATTTACAATGATGTTCCCAAAACCAAAGCAATGCATGACAAGAGGCCCAATGTTCATGATTCTGCGTAACCAACTAAAGACTAATCTAACACGAGAACAGCAGAAACCCAACAAAACATCCCCGTCACCAGCGAGATCGAAAACCAGAATCTTACCGGGTTCATCAGTTCCATCGAGGCAGTCGCAGAAATCATCGTTCAGACGATCTCTGGCAAAAGATCTCAACCCGTCCCTGCATTTGATCACCTCTCCTTCATAGTACTTTTCATCTACCAAAAAGCAAAACCTCTCCAACTCATCAACAAACAAAGAACCAAACTTTCCCAAAATCAGGGCACTACCACGTCACCCAGAAAAAACCCAAAATCCAATCTCATTACTGATCAAAACCCAGATACAAAACTACACGACAATCAAGAGAGGGAAGTACCCAGAGGATGAACCCCAAGCAAAGGCGAGAACGAAGCGTGGGCAGAGTACACCGACACGACTAGCATAAGAAGACTGATGGGTTTCATTATCCCGATTAGGAAATCTCCCCTCACCATCTTCAAGGAAGGACAGGATTCAGCGGACGTCGTCTGAGATTTTTCCCATTTCGGCTGGATTGACCGAGACTCGGTCAACATCCAAACGGATACGCCGCCATTGCAATCTTTCCCGCAAGAAGACAAAAGACAACCTCGGAAGAGCCGGAGAAAACATATTTCATTTTTGGTCCTTCTAGTTTTGATGTATTTATCATTTGATCCAATTGAGGGCAGTTGCGGCTCTCCTGAATCTCTAAAAAGAAACTACATGAACGGAAAAACAAAGGAATGATTTCTTTTTTCGTTTTTCGCCCGAAGGATTTGTTGTCCTAATCCCACTCGATGTGACCAGACTGCCAGAATATGTCCTCGTTGCCATTTTCGTTATTGCCGCCGCTTATTCCTTCTGTACTTGCCCCAAAACATGCACTTGAGTGGTTGAGCACATCAATGGGACCCGGTGTGGTGACCTCACGTTCTTGATTGTAATTGTCGATCCAGAGCTGATTCTGAACGTAGCTGGTACGGGGAATTTCATCGACCAACCACGAGACCTCACGTTTTCGATTGTAATCATCGATCCAGAGCTGATTCTGGACGTTGCTGGAATAGGGAGTCTTGTCCATCGACAATGACACCTCACGTTCTTGATCGTAGTTGTCGATCCAAAGCTGATTCTGGACGTTGCTGGTACACGGAACCTCGTCAATCATGCAGCTCTCACCTTCCCTCATGTAAGGTGTCCCACTATTGTCGTTAGTATGGATTGTAGTGACCCCGACCATTACCGGCCCTGCAATCCCCAGATTCTCCGCAGGAGTTTTCTCGTATTGCCCCTCGATGTGACTAGATGGCCCCGACGTGCTTGTATAGCCACTTCTGTCGTTTCCACCGATTCTTTCAGTATGCGCCCCAAAACTCATATATGAGAGGTTAAAGCCATCCTCGGAACCCGATGCGGTGGCAAATAATGAGACCTGATACCAGGAAAAAGAAGACAGGCAGAGGGAAGCGGCAGCGCGGGAAGAGGTGCCCTAGAAGAAGTGCCCATTGGTGCTATGACCGTTTGAAGAGAGGGCTTGGGCTGTCTGAAGACGAGCCTCAACAATTGGTGAAGGAATTCAGTGAGGAGGACGCGAAGGACACAATTGAAGGGAAGAGAAATGATAGAGGATTAAATGGAGAAATTGGTGGAAACCACCATCAACCTACAGCGACAGACTCGTCTGCGAGGGGAGGAAATAAAAAGGTGACTGAAGAAAGAGAAGAGGGGACTCAGATATTTTCTGGATGAGAAGGAGGAAGGAGGAATGGAGACGAAGTGGAGACGTGTGTGGAAGATGAAGAAGAAGAGCTGTGGAGTATAGAAGGATACTGGTGTTGGTTTAATTACTCTGTTTTGGTGTGTTTGTTGCTGTGTTCTGGTGTAGTGTGTACAGACTAAAGGTTATGACTATTTTTTAGTTGAATCTGAAGGAATCCAGCTTCGCTTGAGTCTTTAACCCATTTTCACGTATCAACCCAGTATCAGAGCGCGAATGCTCGATTCCCAGTTCGTGTAATGCCCGTTGCAGATTTTATGAGAGCTAGAAGAGTTGTTATGGAATCTGACTCAGTAAAGAAGATGATGCTGGGATGGGAGAACAAATCGCAGGTCTGTCAGAGAGGATGAACAATATGGAACGGAAGGGTCGAGGGAAGCAAAGGGAAACATCAGAGGAGTGACATTCTGGCGGGAGACATGACTATTATAGCCCGAGGCCGGATGACGGGATTACAAGGCAAGTGAAGGTCGAATTCCCATCCTTTAATGGAAACAATGTGCAGGAATGGGTCTCTAATTGTGAGCGTTACTTCGAGTTGGATGACACTCCGGCTGATATGAGGTTGAGTGTGGCTTCAATTCATTTGAACGGCCCTGCCATAGAGTGGCATGGTGCCTTCATTAGAAACAGAGAACTAAAAGGACCCATTAGTTGGGCGGAGTATTCGACGGGGATGCTGTTGAGGTTTGGACCAAATGAACTAATACGGCCGATTGTGATGCTTAAAGAGTTGAAAGAAGGGAATAGTTACTCGGAGTATGTGGAAGAATTTGTATCTTTGGTAACTAAGGTGGAACTCTCTCATGAAGATCAAGTGGCTATGTTTATTGGGGGGCTTAAGCGGGAGAACGGGAAGTTGATGATAGCATTCAACCCCAGAACATTGCAACACGCGATCGCTTTGGGAAAAACATTGTCCAGTGATGAGGAAGGAAGAGGTAGGGAAGGTTTTTCTAGAGGAAACAGGGGGAACAATGGCAAGGACAATCCAGAGGAATGCAGATACCTCCAATTAATAGGAACAATCAGAGATGGGCCACGGGAAGCAAACTCAATGACAATGGGGGAAGGGGTCTTGGAATAGGGGGAGGTAGACCTGCAGTTTATCAGTCCCCTCATAAGAGACTAACTCCAGCAGAAATGGAAGATAAGAGGTTAAAAGGCCTATGTTTTTCGTGTGATGAGAAGTATTCATTCAATCACAAATGCAACAGTAGGAGGATGTATGCAATCAAGCTGAAAGATGATGAGGACTTGAGGGACAAAGAAGTATTCGGACTATAGGAGAATTTTGCACTAAATGGAAGTTTTGTTGACACAAGTGTAGATCCCACAGGAACAAGAGAATCAAAGAAACAAGAGATTAAGGGGGTAGACGAGGAAGAAGGGATGCCAGTGATCTCTTTGCATGCATTACATGGAGTGGCTCTATCTCTTAAGAATAAAACTATAAAGGTGATTGGAAAGTACAAAAAGAGGAGGTTAACTATCTTGATTGACTCAGGAAGTACCCACAACTTCCTGGATGTGGGTGTGGCTAAGCAATTGGGGTGTAAGACAGAATCTATCCCTGGTAGAAAAGTTATGGTGGCAAATGGAGAAGAAATACAGTGTGCATCTATAGTACGGTCATTTAGTTGGGAAATGCAAGGGGAGAATTAAAAAACCAGGGTGTTGATAATGCCAATTAGAGGATGTGAGCTGATTTTGGGAATGGAGTGGTTGAGTTCCTTAGGAGTGGTGGTATGGGATTTCTTGAATCTAACCATGAATTATCAATGGGAAGGGAGAGAAGTGAGACTGACAGCTGGAGAAGAGGAATTTACAAGAGTGACAACTAGAGCATTTGTGGTTGACTCAAAGGATATGGGGTTGCTGATTATTCCTAAACAAAGTTCAATAGAAGTCACTGAGCCGAACCAGTCAGCTCCCATTCCTGGGCAGATTCAAGAAGTGTTGCAGAAATTCACAGTAGTGTTTGATGAGCCTAAAGGGCTACCACCCAAGAGAAGGCATGGTCACTGCATTCCATTGGAGGAGAGAGTGAATGGTTTGAATCTTAGACCTTATCGATACTCTAGCTCACAGAAGGATATTATAGAAAAGCTAGTACATGAAATGTTTGAATCAGGGGTAATCCGACACAGTACAAGTCCTTTCTCCTCACCTGTGGTCCTGGTAAAGAAGAAAGACAGTAGTTGAAGGTTATGTATTGAGTACAGGGAGCTCAACAAAAGGACAATTAATGACAAGTTCCCAATTCCGGTGATCGAAGAACTATTAGATGAGTTACATGGTGCAATTCTTTTCTCAAAACTGGACTTGAGATCCGGATACCACCAGATACGAGTAAAAGATGAAGACATTCCTAAAACTGCTTTCAAAACACACGAGGGCCATTATGAGTTCTTGGTTATGCCATTCGGGTTAACCAATGCACCTTCAACATTCCAAAGCTTGATGAATGAGGTATTTAGACCCTATTTAAGGAAGTTTGTGTCGGTTTTCTTTGATGATATATTGCTATATAGCCCAACTTTGGAAACCCATGTTGCTCATCTATTTGTGGTACTAGAATTGTTACAGAAAAACTGCCTATTTGCTAAGCTTAGCAAATGTTCCTTCGCCAAAGAAAGAGTGGAGTATTTAGGTCATTTTATAGAAGTTAGAGGGGTATCTACAGATCCTAAGAAGTTGGAGGCGTTCCAGAATTGGCCCGTACCAAGGAATGTTAAACAGTTACGGGGATTTTTGGGTCTGACTGGGTATTATAGAAGATTTGTGCAAGGATATGGCACCCTCAGTAAACCACTGACTCAACTGTTAAAGAAAGATTGCTTTAAGTGGTCACCGGAGGCTCAAGAGGCTTTTTCCAAGCTGAAGGAAGCAATGATAACGACACCCACATTGGCTTTGCCTGATTTTAACCAACAACTGGTGGTAGAAACGGATGCTAGCCAATATAGGATAGGGACAGTGTTGATGCAAAAGGGTCACCCACTTGCATTCATCAGCAAGGCCCTTGCCCCAAGACATCTGAGTTTGTCAGTATATGAGAAGGAGTTGTTGTCAATTGTTTATGCGGTGGAGAAGTGGCGACATTACCTAATGGGGAGAAGATTCGTAATCAAGACTGACCATCAGAGTTTGAAGTTTCTATTGGAGCAGAAATTGCATAATGAAATGCAATTTATATGGTTAACCAAGCTGTTGGGTTATGATTATGAGATTAGTTACAAAAAGGGTAAAGAGAATATTGTGGCTGATGCTCTTTTGCTGATTCCGGGGGCACAAGTAATGACTATTACACTTGATTTGCATCAGGGAACTTTATTGGATGCTATTAAGGATAGTTGGCTATAGGACAATCAGTTGCAACATATTATACAAAGGCTGCAGATAGGAGACTCTATGGCTTTTGAGTTAAAACAAGAGTTGCGAAATCAAATAATTAACACCTTTCATGCTTCTGCTACTGGGGGACATTCAGGTATTCATAGGACAACTAAAAGAATAGATAGTTTTTGCTATTGGAAAGGGTAGAACAGCATGTCCGGAGCTTTATTAGAGCTTGTGTTGTATGCCAACGATGTAAGTATGATTTGGCGGTAGCACCAGGGTTGCTGCAACCCATCCCAATTCCGTCTGCAATTTGGATAGATACTACCATGGATTTTATTGTGGGGTTACCTAAATATATGGGGAATGAAGTGATTATGGTGGTGGTAAATAGGTTAACAACATATGCTCATTTCATAGCCTGCAGCATCCCTATACGGCAGGTAAAGTGGCTGAAGTGTTCCTTAATTCTGTGTACAAGTTACATGGACTACCACACTCAATTATGATTGACAGGGATACGATATTCCTCAGTGACTTCTGGCAAGAATTATTTAAGCTACAGGGGGTGGATTTGAGGCTCTCAACAGCTTACCATCCTCAAACGGATGGATAAACCGAACTGGTAAACAGATGCCTTGAAACTTACTTACGATGTATGTGTGCTGATTGTCCTAATCTGTGGTGTAAATGGTGGCCTTTAGCGGAATGGTGGTATAATACCACTTATCACTCCACTATACATATGTCCCCTTTTGAAGCTCTCTTTGGTTACGAGCCCCCCATTCATTTACCTTATATCAGAGGGACTTCAACTCACAAGGCAGTGGATCAGGAGCTAACTAACAGGCAAGGAATGATTCAACTTTTGCGTTTTCATATTCATCGAGCACAGAATAGGATACAACAGTTGGCGAATAAGAGGAGGTCGGACAGACAATTCAAAGTAGGTGATTGGGTTTATGTTAAGCTACATCCACATAAACAGAGTTCGGTGGAGGGAAGACATCAGGGTAAGTTGATGTCATTGTACTTTGGCCCCTATAAGGTCCTTGACAAAATTGGTCAAGTAGCATACAAGTTGGATCTTCCAGCTTCAGCACATATTCATCCTACTTTCCATGTCTCAAGACTTAAACAAGCAGTAGGGCCTGGTGTACATACCTCTTTGCAACTCCCTATCTTGTCCGACGCACCCTCTGTTCCTAAGTATATTCTGCAGCGGAAAATAGTTAAGCGAGGGTATAGAGCAGCAACTCAAGTTCTCGTTAAGTGGACAAATAAACCAGAGGAAGAAGCATCATGGGAATACCTATACGAACTTCAGCAGCAGTATCCTCACCTCACCCTTGAGGACAAGGGTGATTTCAAGGGGAGGGCAGTGATACCAGGAAGAAGAAGACAGGCAGAGGGAAGCGGCAGCGTGGGAAGAGGTGCCCTAGAAGAAGTGCCCGTTGGTGCTATGACCGTTGGAGGAGGGGGCTTGGGCTGTTTGGAGGGGCTTGGGCTGTCTGAAGACGAGCCTCAACAATTGGTGAAGGAATTAAGTGAGGAGGACGCAGAGGACGCAATTGAAGGGAAGAGAAGGGATAGAGGATTAAATGGAGAAAGTGGGGAAAATCACTAACAACCTCCAGCAACAGACTCGTATGCGGGGGGAGGAAACAAAAAGGTGACTGAAGAAAGAGAAGAGGGGACTCAGATATTTTCTGGATGAGAAGAAGGAGGAAGGAGGAATGGAGACGAAGCGGAGACGTGTGTGGAAGATGAAGAAGAAGAGCTGTGGAGTATAGAAGGATACTGGTGTTAGTTTAATTACTCTATTTTGGTGTGTTTGTTGATGTGTTCTGGTGTAGTGTGTACAGACTAAAGGTTATGACTATTTTTGAGTTGAATCTGAAGGAATCCAGCTTCCTTGAGTCTTTAACCCATTTTCACGTATCAAGACCACAGGTTCTTGACTATGGTTATCGATCAGGGGCTGGTTCTGGATGTTGCTGGTGTAAGGTATGCTATCAATTATGCAGCTGCCGCTCTCCTCTACATTAGTCATTGGATTTTTGTTATTAGTACCGACTGGAGCGATCTCTACCTCGACCTGCCCTGCTCGGCCAAGATTTGCTGCGGGATTGCTCTCGCCATACCATGTGAGGGGATCGGATGGCCCTGGTGTGCTTTCGTTGCCGTATTCGTTATTTAAACTAATTCTTTCTATATGCGTTTGCATCTGGAGGATTTGAGCGGCTTTTTTTGTGCTATGTCCTTCCAGTAATGGAGCTCATGCGAAACCCTAGCATACTCGCCATACATCCCTAAGACAGGATGACTCTGCCGCGTGAACGCTTCCCTCACGAGCGACTCCACTAGCAAATTCCTGTCGATTTCGCTCATCCTTAGTATCATCCTCGTCATGTTGCTCGTCTTGAATACCCGGTGCACGACCAGGTATTCCCTTTCTCTCTCGGCTGGGAAGTACGGAGCGAGGATACAATACTCGTCGCACCTCGCCCTGGCATTCTTGCAAGCGGCACATGGCCGGCGGTTATAGGGTCGCCGAACGGTCATCCTACATAGTCCCAACAGATCAAACGCATTGAATCAAATTCTAGCAAGCATTTATCAATCATCTCGATTAGAAGAAATGATCACAAACCTTGAAGAATGGATTGGGGCAGTTCTTGCAGAAAATTGATGATTAGGGTTTAATAATATTGTTATCTATAGAAGAGCAAATGGATAAAGTAAAAAGATTACACCCAATAACGTATCAGTTGGATTGAGATTCTGTTATCATTTATTGTTTGAGTTTTCATGCTCGGTGAAATTTGATTTTCAAACATGAATAACTGAGTTCCTGAGTTTGAAACTCGGTATGGCGTGCCTAAACTGAGTTATAGCTCCTGCGTTTGATGCGTTTAAGTTCTAGCCATGGATGATTGGTAAGCACGGAGGCTTGCGGTCCACAACCCCAGAATCAGAGGGATTGTCGAACGTATTCACATCTTCGTGCGTCTGTTTGAATGTAGAAAGACATTGCCAAAATGCAGGCCAGAGAAGAAAATGGGAAGGAGGATCAAAGGAAGAAGATATTGTGGTTCCTGCGACAGCAATGTCATCGAGGAAGCTTACATCTAGCGACAACCATGAACCCGTGTTAGGCGAAAAATCAGAGTTAAAGTAGGAAAGTATAGGTTATAACGCCAAAAAGGACTCAGGAAACCATGGATTGCATCATCCATCGAACAGAGATCCTAACAGACTGTACACGCACCCTCCGGCCTAGCACACGCGCTGCAGTACGGAAGACACGAGAATTCGGGCCCGCTCCCCCAAGGCCCATTCCGGTCGGCATCGCGACTCGAACGTCGGATGCTACGGAAGGAAATCGGGTTGGGGCCTCCCTTGGTTCCCGAATGGGCCTGCGGGGCATTTCGCCAACCGTCTCCAGTTCCTTGAAGGTGACAGGCGAAAGACTGCGTTAAGGTCGTTCGTGAATTTTAAGGAGGACTCGGGGAGCGGCTCGTGTCGCCGTTACCTCATCCGTAAAAATGTTGTTATTGCTTAACTTAGGTAAGCTATTACGGAGTCGCCACCGACTTATTTTAAAACTGTTTAAGTCGGGAAAACAATTGGTTCGGGGATTCATATTTACTAACTCTTACATTCTAACATGCGAAGAGAAGGTGGCGTTGGCTCCAAAAGTTTGCTTTTGGTTAACGGGTGTTAGACCCGATCCAGGCATGACTCCGGACTCATGTCACTGTTTTATGGGCATTGCCCTCGATTCGGGCTTTGGACCCAAACTCATGTTTGTTCAATTTTAAAACAACACAACATAAATCCTATGGCCTAGATCATGCGTGTAAATCACAAACAATTATTGAGATCAAAGAGACGGGGAAGGGCGGTAACTGCGGGCCTATGCACTTGGACCCGCAGCCCGTTACAGGTGGATTCAAAATAATTTCGGGGAGGCCCGCACCTCCCCTTTTGTAGCCTAGATGAAGGTCGGGGCCGCTTTATTGTCTTGACATCGCGGAAAGATCCACGCTGTATGATACACGCGCCTTCAAGTAAATCTTCGAAACAATTGGAGTCAATCCTTACGAAATTGCACGCTCAGTGTACATGCAAAACAAAATACATTAAATATCCTAAACCCTAAGTAAATATCCAACCATACATTAAATAAATAGATTAATGACAAGCATGTTTGTCAAATATCACACAAATCTAATGATGAAATTACGATTTATGCGGCTGCAGAGTAAAACGAGTATGCTGATGCAAATGCGGCGTACACAGGTCTGGAAAACAGACCATAACTTCACCTAGGATTGTCCGATCAAAGTGAAATTAAAAACCTCATATTTGGATCTTAATGAGTAATTCGCATGTGAATTTCACCAAAATCCAACGGTGGAACCTCTTGAGATCAAGGGTGAAACGCGGCTGTTCGCAGGAACAGGACAGCCCTCATTCGCAACATTTTTCCTATTATATCTCAGTCATTGGTCATCTGATTAGAATAAAAAATGACTTCGCGGTTTATGAAATAAAGAAGCTACATATCAAGTTTCAGCCAAATCCAACGGTGGATTCCCGACTTATGCAAGCGCAAAGTCGGGCACCCATGCAGGTTTCCTCGATTCCTGCAAATAAAGGCTTTAAATAAAAATGTGAAACACGACGTACGTATAAGATAAAAATACGCACAGTATGTCATAATGACCATGCTTAAAAGATGGACATGTCCATCAAATTTGACGATGATCTAACGGTGAAATCGTTCAGCATCTCGCAAAGAACGGGGTTGTAACTTACAGCAAGTTCAGCTTTGCAGGTGCTATATTCATCAGTTCGTGTTCAAATTAACCAGAAGCTTCGACGGTCAAAATATACATGTATACGACCTTCTTTAACTCTAGTTTGTTTTTGGAAAGTTGTAGATGATCCAACAGTTGGATCTCTTGAGATTCCCTTCGAAGCGAGACTGACTGCACGTACGTCCTTCGCTTCGAGGGTCCTATCTCAGTCCTTGATCGCCGTAAAAAGATGATAAATTATGTCAAGACCGTCACCCATTGAGGATCATTTGGTCTGCGGAGTCGAGGTCAGCCAACGTGCATAGCCCCTTCGAAAAGTCTGCTCTTTGGAGCTGTAATGACAACGGACGGCGAAATGAGAGACCAGAGGGTTCTCCGCCGTTTCCATGCCATACACAGGCCCGAAATCGGCCCTCCAAGCTATAGTATAAGCTTTGGGGCTTAGGGAAAAGATGGGCACATGTTTTTAAAGTGTTTTGGACAGTAAATAAGGACTATGCATGAGCGGCAAACGAGTCTCAACCGCAAACAACGTTTATGACTTTGATGCATACACATGCCTACGAGAATGAACGTTTCTCAGCCTACAAGACTCCAAATGACCTCAAACTAACTTCAAAAGATGCATATCGAAGTAAGGAAGAGATATTACCACAATCCGATGCCGAACGAAAAAGTTACACTCCGTCGACTGACCCTCCTGCAGTCTGGCCGAGGCTGTTCCACTCCGTATGCGTTTGATTGCTCGTTCCATGTCACATGTGACAAGTTAAGCACGGAGGGAATGTGGATTAGCCACTTTCTAAGCAAGAGAAGGGGGTGAGCGTGTAGGGAAAAGAGGTGGAAAACTCACCGAGGGAGTCGCCTCGCCCCGGGGTTGCCCTAGGAAGAATCAAGGAGACTTTGGATCCTTCGAGGTATGGAGGCTGCTGGTCGTCAAAGCTTGCTGCAGCTGGTGCGTTCAGTCACATTAAAGGCCATCCCGTTTGCTGTTGCCGCTGCCACCTCCAGTCATGGTTGACAGCCACCGGGTTTGAGTTGGTAATGAGGGGGAGGCTTCCGCGAGGTTGTTGAATCTACCTTGGGGTTCGTCGAGGAAGATCGAAAACAAAGGAGAGGAGTTCCGAAGACTTTCTCCCTCGGGAGGAGTTCCCCCCTTTTGTTTAAGGAGGAGATGTCTCCTCTTATTGCTGAAGACCTTCTCCATTCAAAGAGGGGGTCTCCCGCCCAAAGTTCTTCCTTTTTGTTGTCCGAGGCCCTGAAGCATGGGGAAGGGAAACTCATTGGTTTTCACCAAAACGAGCAGCTTCGGGAGGCGCAGTCGGACAGGAGCAGGGACTTCTTTTGGCCAAGACCATCGTGAATGGGGGCCAGGTCAAAGCTGTGAGACGAAAGGGGGAAAGGAAGGTCGTCTTCCTTCTTTGGTGATGGGGCAACCTACGAGGCAGCAGGGGATCGAATCCTCCCTTGGCAAACCCATGGGGAATGAGGATTTTGTCATTTATACCATCCCCCGTTCCGTTTAGCAGCAAAGGGGGAAAACAAATTATCGGCGATAGGACGAATCGATGTGTTGGCCCAACCGTCCGAGCACCCTTGGGAAATTCCGACTGGACAAGCGTGATGTTGTCAAAGCATGATGTTGCGACGCTTCTTGCTCACGTAAATCATCGTAGAGCGTGTGTTTTACGTGTTAAAAAAATCAGTTCAAGGCTAATCTTTCATGATTAAGACTTTACCGGGTCGGCGACCAATTTGGGGGGATCGACACCGACCACCTAATGACACCACCTCCCGTGCCCTTTCCCGAAACAGAAATTTTCTTCGAACCCCTACCTCAGCTACACTCCGCACGATCTCTCTGAGTCTGCATCCAGAATGTTTTCCACTCTAAGGTGCAACAAATCTTGGACGCCTACAATATTCAGAGAGCGCTACCGGTTGTTTCGAGTCATGGTGCAGTAGTAGCTGTTCGATCCCTGGGAATCAGGGGGAAGGTCTTCGTCTGTGCAGATTATAATAAGATAATGGAGTGGCTGTTGGGAAAACTGCTTCATGAACCGATGGGAAACAACAAGGGTGTACGCGATCTAGACAAACTAATATTAGCAAATACCTTCACCGCGCAAGTACACTCTCTTTAAGGAATTATTCGCCCCCATTATGACGTTGGAGGATCGACGTCAACGGGCCACACAACGCCCCCTTATCTTCCTACGTCACGGAGGATCGACATCAACGGGCCATACAACGCCCCCTTATCTTCCTACGTCACGGAGGATCGACATCAACGGGCCACACTACGCCCCCTTATCTTCCTACGTCACGGAGGATTGACATCAACGGGCTACACAATGCCCCGTGAGTATCATTCTCACTCACCCAGTCACTTCTAATTATTTGACATGTCTTAATTAGAATTTTCTGACCACCATTTTCTCCACTGCATTCTGGTTTGATTTGCATGAAAATCAACCGAGTTTCACGGGAATTCGACAAGACGAATTTTGAAGACTGAAGGCTTAAAGGCGCGTGTAACAAACCGCGTGGGTTAGTCTACCGCGGCCTAAAAACCGTCGGTTCGAAGTCAAGCTTTCTCATCTGTCATTTCTGGTACAAAGAGGAGGTGCAGGCCTCCCCGAAACAAATTACATATCCACCTGTAAAGGGCTACGGGCCCAAGTGCATAGGTCCGTAGTCACCCTCCTTCCCCGCCCCCTTTTATCTCAAAATTGTTTGTGCTTATACGTATGTCGTTAGGCAACTTAGGTTTATTATCGTATGTTGATGTAAATCAACAAACATGAGTTCGGGCCCAACGCCTGTAAAACAGTGACATGAGTTCGGAGTCATGCCCGGATCGGGTTCAATGCTCGTTAACCAAAAGCAATCTTTTAGAGCAAACGCCACTTCTTCGCATGTTTAGATGAAGAGCTAGCAAATAGGAATCCCTGAACCAAATTGTTTTTCCAACTTAAACAGTTTTAAAAAATAAGTCGGTGGCAACTCCGTAATTGCTTACCTAGGTTAAGCAACAACAATTTTTACGGAACCATCATGGATGAGGGAAGGCGACACAAGCCCCTCCCAATACTCCCGAAAATTCCTTCTGTGGATCTTGCTCCTCCTTTCGTCGTTCGCCTTCTCAAGGAGCATGTAGACGATCGGCGAGGTCTGAGCAGGCCCGGTTAGGAATCCAGGGAGGATCGACCCCGGTTTCCTTCGCAGCGCCTAGACATTTGAGTCTTGGCATCGATCGGAGGGCACCAGGGGGAGTGGGTCCGAATCCTCGTGTCGTCCATACAGCAGCGCGCGCGCTAGGCCAAAGGGCGTGCGTACAACGGCCGTAGAAGACAAGTTCAGGCAATTTGCTTTGTTCAAGGTCACTGGAATGTTCAACCATCTGTTTTCTCCCAAGCTCTCTGTTCAGGGCTTATTGTGGTGAGCCAATGAGTTGATTTACCTCACATTAATCTGTTTACAAGGTAAAATGGCATTTTTTGCAAGGTCAAGCCTAATATCGACGAGACCATGCGTAACGGCAAGCCTAGAGAGAAAAGCCATCGATGATGGAGACTCCATGGTTCGTCGATGGACATCATTGACAGCATCGACGGCTGGCGTAGAAGCGGCACAATCGACGGCTGGCGTAGAAGCGGCACAATCGACGGCTGGCGTAGAAGCAGCTCAATCGACGGATGGCGTAGAAACAGCTCCATCAAAGGATAGCGTAGAAGCAGCTCCATCGACGCCTGGCGTAGAAGCAGCTCCATCGACTGCTGGCATAAAAGCAGGTGGCATTGACGGCTGGCGTAGAAGTAGGTGCCATCGATGGGTGTCGTCGCAGCAATTGTTCCTGCCTTAGAAGCACTTTGACGTTATCGCAGCAGGAGCATTTTGACGTTGTCGCAGCAGGAGCACTTTGACGTTGTCGCAAACGCTATGATGACAATTTAAGTGTAGTAGCACGTTTTTAATATGTTTTGGTCGACATTTACTTAGATTATATCTATAAATAAGTCGTCCCTGGTCAATTATATAAGACACCAGACAACCTTTTTATAACCCCGAAGGGCTGCTTGATTGTCAACTTGACTGTCATTTTAAGTGTTGTGGAATGGCCGTAAGTTTTATCCTTTATACTTAGTGAGATTCTGATTGTTTTTTTATTCATTTATTTTATTGGCTATAAAAAAGAAACTGCATCGAAGAGATATGTGTTCAGATAAATTACATATCTGACAAGGGAATGTTTTTTTTTTTTTGTAGATTTGAAAAGTTCAAGCTGCTAATAACTTTTTCAATAAAATAAAGGTTCTATTTCAATAAAAAAACAATGGTTGCTTCCATTGCTTCCATTGGAAACAAGTTGCCGAGGTCAACGGACATGACTCGTCCCCTTCGTTCCAATCCCACCAGAGACAGAGGACATAATCTATCCGCAGGCACGCAACTGAAGGACAATGACTTTCCATTTCTCGAGAACCAATTAAAAAGTGGGTTAAAGAGCTTTAAACCTTTATTTAATGCTTTTGGTGGATGAATCACATCCCAGAATCAGAGCAAGATCATTGCAAAGGAAAAGTCGTGTCCCGTAGAATAATGATTAGTATCATCTCCTCGATGACAGTGCAGGAAACTTCAAATCCCAGCGCCAACCAGACCTTTTTCTAACGAGTGCTAAAACCTCCTTGTTTACATTGTAAACGACATTTTGAGTTTTTAGTGATGTACTTTGGTGGACATTAAGATCGACAGAGGTATTCGCCAGGATAAAGATCGATGCTAGAGGGAGTGCTGATCGACGAACAGCGTGATCGAAGAAAAAGTTCCATCGACCGCCTTCAGTATCGACAAGGGACCTCAACATCTAGAGACGGTGTATTCGAAGCATTGATAGTGGCGTCGTAGTAGTAGTCAATCGATAGGTAGTTTTAGGGTAATCACCACGTGGTAAATATGCGTCGGGACGACGGTTATTTATTAGTGTCCTATAAATAAGCCAGCCCCGATTCGTTGTAGGCACACGACAATCATTTCATGACCCCGAAGGGCTGTTTGATTGTCAACTTATCTGTACGCAATTGTTTTAGGCATTCTGTAATGGCTGTAAGTTGTTTTCTTGATACTTAGTGAATTCTCTTTTGTTCCTTTTGTCTGTTTACTTTATTGGCGACCACATTCTTTTCAACACTTTGAGTCCCCATTATATCGCGACATGTTTTGCCATGCGAACACCCCTCGTCCCCCTATCTTCCCTTCTCAATCTCAATATCTAATCTTAGTTTTCTTTCCTTCTTCTTCTTCCCTCTTTCCTGTAATTACGACCCGCATGGATCGCACCGCCGGCGGCGCGTCCTGAACAACCAATATTGCTATCGGTGCAACTTCGTGGCAGCATCTCTAATCGTTGATGAAGATTATTTCTATGAATTGATGATAGGTTCGGGGTATTGAGACAGTTACAACTTACGATTCTAGAACTGGAGAGTTCATCGTTAACACGCCGTGCGAATCTGCACAGAAGTACTGGATAGGAGGGACAGCCAGTGTGAGGGTTTTTCAGAAGAATAGCCTCATCGAATTTGGGTTATTATATGAAGGTGTTGGTGTTATGCTTCATCGTAGTGATGAACCTCATGTGTTTTCTTCCAGCATGCAACAACACACACGTTGCATTTTCTCAGCTCATTATTAACGGGGTTAACCAATGCGTCCATGCATTTATCGTCCTAATTAGAGATGCTGATGGAAATATTTGTCCCAATATATGGATTGCTGATTGTGGTCATAAAAAATTGGTCTCAATGGGGTTGACAATGGTCGAATTTGGTATGCCTTTGCTATGTTCTCTACAAGTAATTTCCACTCATTCATATAAGTTTGTTATGTATGGATTTCTGTCTTCAATTTTGTTGATCTTTTGGTTAGGTTTGACAATGTTCGGATACCGCGTGAGAACTTGCTGAATTCGGTGGTCGATGTCAACCCAGATGGCTAGTATGTCAGCGCAATAAAGGACCAAGATCAAGTAACTCTCTTTTGTTTGTTCAAAGTTGGACAGTTGAAGTATCTTCATTCTTCATGTTCGATTAATGGTTCTCACAGTGGATTGTCTTTCTCTGCATTTCAGAGATTTGCAGCATTTCTTGCCCCTTTAACATCTGGACGTGTCAATATTGCTATCGGTGCAATTTACTCTGATGCGTGCTGTCTCTCTTGGCCGATTGTTTACTTATTGTATGATCGACGCACCTGTGGAATTTTCCATTTTCATGGCGTGCTGTGTGCTTACATCTTTTGTTATGTTTCTACCTGTGTTTCAGATTGGTCACGCAACTGCAGTAAGGTACACTTTGGCGAGGCGTGCATTTTCGACAGCTCCGAATGAATGTGAGGTGCTGCGGATCGATTATCCAAGCCATCAAAGAAGACTGTTGCCTCTTCTTGCAAAGCCGTGAGTCATTTAATTGATTGGTCTAAATAGGACATCCTGTTTCCTGTGTGAATCTGTTTGGTTTTCATTATCTGCTTCTAAGGTATCGTTTGCTGTTCCTGATCAGATATGCCATGACTTTTACAGGCATCCACTTGAAGCAGGTTTACATGAACAGGACACCTGAATCAAACAAGACCGTTCATATTCTGTCGAGCGTTTTTAAGGCTACGTTTATATGGCATAACATGCGAACTCTCCAGGTTCTTTGCTGGGCATGGTTAAGTTAAATCCGTTCTAACGGAGACTTTTCTTAAATTTGCTTGCTAAACCTATCAGGAATGTCGCGAAGCATGTGGAGGACAAGGCCTGAAAACCGAAAATCGTGTCGGACATTTAAAGGGTGAATTCGACATGCAATCAACATTTGAAGGGAATAACAACGTTCCAATGCAAGAGGTTCCTCTGTTGACTTGTTGTTCATCCTCCGGTTATTCTTGAGATGATCTTCTGCGTGACATTTTTATCTTGTCTCTTTCTTTTAGATTAGCAAGGCGGTATTTGCAGAGTATCTGGCAGCTCGGAAAAGGAAAGCATTCAAGGGGTTAAGGTTTGTTGACATAATCTAGTTTTGATAATGACAAATGTTATGTATTGCTAATGTGCTATTTAAGTATACAGAAGAACATGTCTTCAGGTGTAGAAGCTGGTTTCTGTTATCTGTGCAATATGTAAAAGAGTTATGTGGAGGACTTTAACGGAGGAAACGATCCAGCCATCAGAAATGGTGTTCTGAGGACAAGATCTACTATCGAGTCCACTATCTCTGTTATAGAGATAAGCATCTGTGTCACAGTTGTTATAACTCTCATTGCTGGAGTACTTACAACGGTTTACAGAATGGTATTTCTGTTAATGACGATTTCCTTATTGGAGATTGTTCTATATGCGAGCACGTGAGATATTTATCTCATACATCCTTAGGTTAATTCTTATTGAATTAACTGTGGCGTCACGTCTCGGTTCATTCTTTGGACCTTGAGTTTTTTTGGAAAGAATTATTTCCTAAACTAATGTGATCCTATAATTATGGGATTTGGCAGCAATCTAATCAGGTTGAAACCTCCCTTATATGGTGAGGATATTTTACAACGGGAATGTTTTTATATTATGGAAACTTATCAATCCCAATGCAAAATTCGTATAAGGAAAAGTGCTGATTCTGTTGTTGTAGAAAGTAACTTCTGAGCGGAAGACATTATCTTTTGTTGGGTGATTAATTCGGTTTATTATTATCAGATATTACTTAGGATAATGTTTTGTGTATTTGGAAGTTTTCCGACAGGATCAAATCAAGGAGAAAATGGCAAGTGGTTCAACTAGCCGTTGGTGATTGATTGGGAAACTTCATTCTGCGGACAAGCTTAAATGCAAGAGTGAAGCAACATTTTGAAATTGTCGTTCTACCAAAAAGCTTACCAGAAATCTTTGAGCTTCACCGTTGCAAAAGCTGAGAGTGTCCGTCGAGCATTCACCGAGCCGATCACCGCTGAGAGAGAGCGTCTTGTGTCTGCAGACTGTTGCTGCTGTAGTTGCTAATTCTGTTTTGTGCAGGTTGTTAGTTACACAGGTTGTGTGCAGGGGCAGGTGGTAGCCGTTAAGCCACGTTGGTAGGTGGTAGTCGTCAAGCCACGAGGGCAGGTGGTAGCCATCAAGCCACGGGCTTAGTGAGGAGCCGGAGTCAGACACGTCGGTTGCGTGCGGGTTGAGTTAGTCACGTATGTACGTACAAGTTGTTAGTCACATTTCTGACAGAAGTGTGCATCTGTAAAGTCCACTTATCATCATATAGTGAATACGCTCTAATTGGGGTGAACGCTGGGAGAGTGGACTATGCAGTATTTGCGGAATCACTATAAATCTTTATGTCGCTTACACATAAGATACCTTATTTCAGAACTGAGAATCTGTCCAGCAGATCCAGTTTCTGTAATCTGACAGAACCACGCTTCTGTGATCGAAAAAGTGCAAAATTCTTAAGGCACTAATTCAACCCCTCCTCTTAGTGCAATCCTATACCAACAGGGTTGAAACACATGAACAAATCATGCCTCACGATCCCGAGCCACATGTCCAGTTCTGTCCTCATGATTGCCCAGTTCCAGGTTTGTACAAATGCAGCCTCGCAGTTCTTTTTGGGTTAATGATAGGATTTGGAGCTGTTTAGTTCACAATATGCTATTTTGATACGAAACGTTAGGCCGACACTTTCCGATTGAGAGAGAGATTTGTTAAATCGATTTGCAGAAGAAATTCTGCAACACCAAGCAAATGGAGAGAGCAAGGAGTATGCATTCATGTCGGTGAGTAAACTTACTGCAGAGATTTTAATTGTCTAGATGCTTGCATGCCCTCTCACTCGAGTTGTTGCTTGTCTTTCGATGTCAGAGTTACTCTCTAGCAGAAGACTTGGGTAGGGCTTCTCCGAACGATTCATTCTGCAGCAGTTTCTAGAGGTGGAAGAAACTTTATTAGCTGGCCTAATGAAGGTACGTTGGTTTAGCCTCTCGGATGGGTATGATGTGGGGAAGTCGGTTCCAAAATTGTTAATGTTATACGAAATTGAATAGAATATGCATGAGATTATTTCTCATTGCATCGCAGGGCTTCTTATCGCTGATCAGGACAATGTACTCTTTAGTAAGCGTGGAGGAAGATGCTGCCTTTCTTCGATATGGGTACTTATCGACAGACAATGCTGCATCCGTGAGGCAGGAAGTATCCAAACTCTGCAGCGAATTGAGACCGCATGTTCTTGTGCTGGTGAACTCCCTCGGCATCCCTGATGCTTTCCTGGGCCTTATAGCTTTTGACTGGGTGGCCACCAATTCTTGGTCCTCGGTTCAACAATAAAAAAAAGCCTTGGACGGGGGATGCTCCTCCGCAGCCAGCAAGTGCTCATAATAAGGGGCAGGCTGATGCCAGACACCCAGTGCACCACTGCAATTGAAATGTTATTTGTTGATCTGTTGTATGCCTGTTTGTTGATCTGTTATATGCCTGTAACATGCCTTAGGAAGTAGAATTTCTTGTCTTGGATCCAACAAGACCTAATAATTTCTGTGGCATAATTCCCATATAGCATTATTCATGTGTTTGTTCTTATTGCCTAGGTATCTCCTGCTATTTATCCTTGTCACAACCAATAAGCCAGTTCCAGCGAAACGTTGGAGGGCGCTCGTTGCAATTTACTGGAAAAATCGGCAGACTCACCGGGAAAAGTGTTAGGCTCTCTGAGAAAACAATCTGATAATTTTTTGGGGAAAACTCACTGCAACACTCTGTTTTTTCAAATCAACATTACAAAGGAATTTAAAGGGCAAATCCCCGGACTATTCATCTGCCCAAATTAAAACAAATCTACGTTATCAAATACTACAATAACAATCACTTAATCTACCCCATTAAATACATCTTAAATTCAAGATTAAAACTCTCAACATAAATTATATTAAATTAATTTTATTTTCAACACTCCCCCTTAAAATTGATTTTCTTTATGACTCCAAGCATGCTCCTCATCTTGCTGAAAACATCCACTCCAAGAGGTATCGTAAAAATATCCGCAACTTGATCGATAGAGTTTACATATTCAAGCTTGATCTCCTTCTTCGTAACACTTTCTTGGATGAAGTGATAGCGCGGATCGATGTATTATTTCGATAATGAAAAACAGGATTCCTCGCCAATGCTTGAGCAGATTTGTTGTCGACAAAGATTGTGGTTGCTTCATTCTCTGTCAAGCCTATCTCCTTCAGCATTCTCCTTAGCCAGATTGCGTGACAAGCGTGCGTGACAAGCGCATATCGCGACATATTCAGCCTCACAAGAAGATAGCGTGACGATCGCCTGTTTCTTCGAACTCCACAAAATCGCATTAGACCCCATAAAAAACACAAATCCAGTTGTACTTTTCCGATCATTTAAGTTTCCGGCAAAATAACTGTCATAATATCCAACAAGTTGAAATTCCTTGGACGACGAATAAAACAATCCAAAATAAATGATACCTTTCAAGTACCTCAAAATCCTCTTCGCCGCCATCATGTGTTTCGTCGTGGGCACCTCCATGAATCGGTTAATAATTCCCATACTAAAAAGAATATCCGGCCGAGTACATATCAAGTACCTTAGACATCCCACAAGACTTTTGAACAGTGTCGGATCCACCTTTTCTCCATCGTCAATTTTGCACAATTTAGCTCCGACCTCCATTGGGGTAGACACTAGTTTGCTATTCGACATATTGAATCTGTCAAGAACCTCATTCACATATGCTTGTTGACAAACAAAAATTCCATCATCCGATTGACGCACTTCTAATACTAGGTAAAATGACATTAGGCCAATATCTGTCATATCGAATTCTCGGGCCATATCATTCTTGAAATCTTCAAAGAGACTCGGATTATTTCTTGTAAAAATAAGATCGTCCACGTAGAGTTATACGAATAAACAATATCCATTTTTATCCATCTTCACATAAAGTGCATACTCATGAAGACATCTCGCAAAACCTTTCTCCCGAAAGTAGGCATCAATCCGACTATACCATGCTCGAGGTGCTTGCTTGAGTCCGTACAAAGCCCTCTTCAACTTCAAAACCTTTTCTTCTTGTCTTTTCACCACATAACCTTTCGGTTGCTCCACAAAGACATCTTCCTCAAGGAATCCGTTAAAAAACGCCGACTTCACGTCCAATTGAAAAATTTTTCAGTTGCTTTGTGCCGCAAAAGAAATAAAAAATCTGATTGTTTCTAAATGAGCAACCGGAGCAAATACCTCCTCATAGTCTACTCCATGTCGTTGCACATCCTTTGGCGACAAGTTTCGGTTATATTTGTCTACGACACCTTCGGCATTCTATTTCTCCTTGAATATCCACTTCACACCAATCGATTTTTGACCCGCAGGAAGAGAAGCAAGTTCCCACGTGTCGTTCCTTTTAATGGGTCGAATCTCCTCGTCCATGGCTTGTCTCCATTTCTTCTCTTTACTAGCTTCTTAAAAAATCAAAGGTGTCGTTTTAGTGAAAAGACAAAACATAGAGACATCATCGATTACCTCCATATTTTCGTAAAGATCTTGAATAGTTTTCATCATCCGCGATCCTTCGTTAGAGCTTATTTGATGAAGATGCACTAGGAGATGTGTTCGGCGTCGTTGGATGTACTACGGGCTGCCATGTTTCTTCTCCTTGAATTTCCTCATCGAAGAATGGAAAAAATCCGTCGACAACATCTTCTTGTGCTTCCCAATTCCAAGAAGCATCTTCATCAAACTCCACATCACGACTCACAACAATCTTCCCGTTGATAGGATTGTACAGCTTGTACCCTTTTGATTTTCCGTCATAGCCAATGAACACAAATTTCTCGCTTTTATCGTCAAGCTTCGTCATCTCTTGATCCGGCACATGCTTGTAATCAATACTCCCAAAGATCCTTAAGTGAGATACATCCGGCTTCTTTCCGCTCCATGCTTCAATGGGTGTTTGATCTATTACGCTTTTGGTTAGACAACGATTGATGAGATACACCACACAAGCCACTGCTTCCGCCCAAAACTCCTTAGGCATCTTCTTATTTTTCATGATCATCCGCGCCATATTGAGGATGTTCCGGTTCTTTCTTTCAGCCACTTCGTTTTGTTGCAGTGATCTTGAAATCATGAGGAAGTGCCTAATACCGTGTTCTTCCCAAAAACGGTTAAAAGCACCAGAAATAAACTCTCACGCTCTATCGGTTCTCAACGCCCGAATAACATAATCACTTTCCCTCTCGACGAAAGCCTTAAAATTCTTAAAAACTTCAAACCACTCATATTTTTCTTTCAAGAAATAAACCCAAGTCTTCCAGCTAAGATCGTCGATGAAAAGTAAAAAATAATTACTTTTACCATAAGACGACGGCTTGATCGGTCCACAAACATCGGCATGAATTAATTCGAGCGGCTTCGTCGCTCTTGACGTTGCTTCTTTCGGAAAGCTTTACCTTGCGTGTTTTCCGAGAAGACACGCTTCACATAGTTTATCCCGATGATCGATCAAAGGCATCCCCTTCACTATCTTCTTTTCGGACATCATTTCAGGCCGCTAAAATTGAGATGTCCCATCCTAATATGCCAATACCACGCTGGATCCTTCACACACACTTGCAAGCAATTCGTCTCTTCGGTTTATATAGGGAGAGAAAACATCCTATTCTTCGACATCGTCACCTTCACAATCAAGTTAGCATTCCCGTCCCGTAGCCAAAGATTACGATCCTTCATCAGAATCTCATAGCCCCTTTCCATGAGTGCCCCAAACTCAAAATAAACTTGAGTACCATCCTTCAACCGAATCAAAATGGTACATTTGCCTTCAATTTGAATTTTTGAAGTATCTCCAAACGTGACACTCCTGGTTGCCCTTTTTTCCAGCTCCACAAATTTTGATTTGTCACCACAGATGTGGTTACTCGCACCGTTGTCGAGATATCATTGGCTTCTTTCTCCATCAACGTCTTGGTTGAGCGCTAATGATAACATCGAGTCTTCCGCTTCTTTCTCCTCGACCAGATTGACTTCTTCTTTTGCGTCCTACCCGTACTAGCAATTACGGGCATAGTGACCCATTTTATGACAATTATAACACTCCACCCGGGATTTGTCATACCCCCTCTCGTATACGTCTCTTCCTCGTCCTCGTCCGCATTCTCTTTCTCTTCCTCTACCACGGCCTCTCGGATTTTCTCAAGGCTTTTCATCGTTCTTTTTCTCGACTTCTTGATTTCAGCCGCGACATCGACCGCCACCAAAGAATAACAACGACCTCGACCGCGACCACAACCTCGATAAAATGCGTTCCCCTTTTCGCCAAACGAATGCTTGACTTGAAGGGCTTGCTCCAATGGCTCTTTCTTCTGCTTGTTCATCCGCTCCTCGTGCACCCGTAGCGATCCGCTTAATTCATCAATGGACAGATTCTCCAAATCTTCGTTCTCCTCGATTGCAACCACAACATGATCAAATCTTTGATGTAGAGAGCATAAAATTTTCTCGATCACTCGAACGTCTTCTATATTTTTACCGTTTCTCTTCATTTGGTTGACGGTGGACAAGACCTGCGTGGAATAGTCTGAAACAGACTCTGACGCTTCCTAACGAAGAGCTTCAAATTCTTCCCGTAAGATATGAAGCCGTACATTCTTTACCTTATCGACTCATTTGTCAGAATTTTTGAGAATTCCTCACGCCTCCTTCGAAGTTGAGGCATTTGTTACTTTATCAAAACCGGCATCATCTAAACACTGGTGGATGATTGATGAAGCATGCTGGTCCTTCTTTTTGTTCTTCTCGAACTTTTGAATAAGGGCAAACTCCGCATCCTCGTCGGGTTCGGCAAACCCATCGCTGACGATTGATCACGCTTGTCGAAGGCGGCAAATTAAATACTCTAGCAAACCTAACTAACTTGTAGATAGGGTAAGTAGAGGTCGATCCCACAGAGAATCAACAGAGAAAGAAATTCCTAGCGGTCGCACGTTTAACAATATTGAGGTCAAGTCAAACAAGATGAATGATAATAAAAGAGAGAAATAAAATGCAAATAAACGGTAGTTCAATCAAATATTAAAAGCCTAGGACTATCAATTTCCCCTAACGAATTATCTAACTCGTTCCTTCCTTTCTCCAGTTATCAAATTCTCAAGTTACTAACCTAGGGTTCGATTATCTCCTTACGCCTCTTCCGAAAGCTCTAAGGACGTATTCCCTGTATCGAGCTAATCACTCTATTCCTAGGCAATTAACTAGTGGGAACCCATTATGCAACAACCCTAAATGGCTACCTAAGGCGATTCGGTATATTCCTATCCCTTTCGCTAATTAGCTCCGTTTTCCAACGAGACGCTAACTTAGGCTATTCAATCCACGGCTTAACCTAAACAACTTTTCCAAGCCCGAATAGGTCTCCAGTTCAAATTAATTGGTGATCAGGCAATTAACCGCATTAAGATCAAGATTTGAATAAGTAACAACACGAATTTGAATAACACGGAGAAAAGGAATTCACTCGTTAAATAAAATCGCTAAGTTCAAAAGAAAACAATAACGACATAGAAATCAACGGGAAAGATAGAAAAGAGAAACGCCATCCCGATCTTCCGATCCGAGAAGTAGTAGCCTCGTCCCGATCTCCGCTTCAACCCTAGCCGTCACCTCTTCCTCTCTCCTGAGTCGAACGTCTCATGTCCTCCTCTTCCCCTCAGAATAAATCCCCCTAAAATTCTCTAAAACAGAATATCTCATTTCCCTCCTAGAAAGATTTCCTAATATTCTCCAAATCTAGATAATATCTCTAGGGAGAATAAAATAAAATAAATTAAAGTACCAAATAAATGCCTAGTTGATCCTCTATGTCTTCATAATGTAGTCTTCGGAAGATTTGAAGACTCTTTGAGCGATTTGGAAAGAGGTTCGTCGGGTGGTCACTTGAATCCACAGAACCTCCAAGGACGCGTCCCTGAGAACTGAAGGACGCGTCCTTCTGCTCTCTAGACAATTCCTGCTCATATGCACTTCACTTCGTTCCAGCTTCATAATTTCCTTCATTTTCCTACATTAAAACATGACAAACCAAGAGGCATCAACCAAATAAAAGATTCAACTCAAAATAGATTCAAAAACTACGAAAATAACAAAGAACGACTTAAATTAAAACTAAACTTTTTAAATTAAAACTAAACTAAAAAAATACTCAAATCCTACCAAATTCCTATCAATACTCGTACGACTAACCACATAAATCGTCATTAGAGATACGAAATAACCCTACTTTCATAGAGTTATCAACGATTTCCCACACACCTTGGCAACCGTGGGTGACATCTTTTGATCTGTGCTATAGAGGGTTGACACATTCGATACATAACCTTCTGGTCTGTATTGTGCAACTCAGTCACTCTAATACAAAACCTGGTCTGTGCTTTACCACTCAGTCTTCTGTGGTGCAGAACCTTCTGGTCTGTGCTAACCTGGTCTGTGCTTTACCACTCAGTCTTCTGTGGTGCAGAACCTTCTGGTCTGTGCTATAAAAGGTTTATTATTGATCACCTTCTGTAATTGTTATGAAGTTAATTTTGAGTGAAAACCATCCAAATTCTAGGTGAAGGGTGGATGTAAGCAGGTTACTGAACCACTATAAAAGTCTTACGTACATCAAACTGCAATCACATTCATACGTTCTATCTTACAGAAACCTGTCTACGGTTCTATTTTACAGAAGCTTTCTTCCGCTACGGGGTTTGTTGAAAAAGACTTAAAAATTCTTAATTGGGCTTTAACACTAATTCACCCCCTGTTGAATATAGGTTTTGATGATGAGCCTTGACCTTCTGTGTAGCAGAGTCAAACATCTATTATACAGAAGCTACTCACGTTGAGAACTTTTTGTAAAAATATTTTTGTAATTAAATAATTGGTTAATGATTAATTAATCACGAAATGATTAGGATTTGATCAAGATATTATCTGATCAATTTAAACAGCTTACGTTTCCAAATAACCCCATTAGGGATTATAATTTTCATAGAAGGAAATATAATCTTCTATTTATGGCAAGGTTCTGTAAGGTTGTCTACAACCTTCTGTGGTGTTATACGACCACCATATGACCGTTATTTGGGATGTCAATCATTACCATCTGTCTAGATACATTCATTTGAGTGTGCTGAACAGAATGGTTTCGGTTTCAATTCATATGGAAGTTAGTCTTTGATTATTTCCATTTATAGAAGGTTGTTGACCAGCCACAACCTTCTGTAACGTAGTATTAATGGGAATTATATCATATATTGATCTTATTTGATATGATTGATTACCTAAACGAATATATGCTATGGAGTGACAAATTTGTTAATTATTTATTGTATTATAATCTGATTATTTATTTTCCATGTTTGCAGAAGGCTGATCGTTCAAATTACCTTCTATGATTAAGCCTAGACTATTTTGTATAAATAGGGACATTCTGCCACGCTTCTAAGAAAACTTTAAAAAAAACTAATCCTTGTGTATTATTTTCCAGAGAGCGTGAGTTGTGAGATTGTATTCTTTCGTTCGTTTTTGAGTTAGTCACACGATGAGCGCTAGCTGCAGAATGCTGCATTATTGGTGAAATCTTCTGGGTGAGTGACTCGGGGGCCATAGGGATACGGTTGGAAGCTGCAGGAGACGTTGGTGGAGGCGTGCGTGTTGCTGGAGACTGGTGTGGACAACGTGCAGTGGACCAGAGAGAAGGGCAGAACCCCGGGAACACAGAAGGTGAGGGATTAACCATCTTCTTTGGTGTAGCGTTCTGTGTGTAGGAACCTAGGACAGAGGCTACTGTCTGCTTGCGTGGGGTTTGTCGCGTGCTTGCGTAGGGTTTGCTGCGTGCTTGCATGGAGTTCGCCACGTAGTCGCTATCTCGAAGAGATCGTGCAGGTCGTGTGGAGCCGCCGAAGGGAAAATCCATCCTTGGACAGGGGACACTGTCTGCTTGCGTATGGTTCGCTACGTGCTCGTGTGGGGTACGCCACGAAGTCGTTGTCCTTGAGGGGATTGCGTAGTGGTTACCTTGTTAGTCACACTAACGTGTGCACTCTATCACTGTAGTACAGAACCTTACGGTCTGTACTTTGAAATTTAGTCACCTGTAGTACAGAACCTTACGGTCTGTGCAGTGGAGGGTTGACATCTGTAGTACAGAACCTTACGGTCTGTGCAGTGGAGGGTTGACATCTGTAGTACAGAACCTTACGGTTTGTGCTTTGAAAATCAGTCACCTTTGGTACAGAACCTTACGGTCTGTACAGCAGAGGGTTTACATCTTTGGTACATAACCTTACGGTCTGTGCTTTAAACCGCATAACCTCCTGTTGCTGCAGGAGCATGAATTTCAACAACGGGAAGGTCCCAGAAGGTCCTCTAGGAGGGGCTGTGTCCGCTTTGCTCCAGTTGGGGGTGTTAGGCAGCATCGGCTTGTACACTGCCGCGAACAATCTTTACAATGTCAAGGGCGGGCACCGGGCTATCATGTTTAACCACTTTAGTGGTATCAAGGACAAGTCCTCCCCCAGCACTTCATCATACCGTGCCAGTGCTCTGTTGATTGGCTGCAGCTGGAATATAGGGTGCCTTATGTCTAATTTAAGCTTAAACATGGCCATCAGGGAATTCTGGAAGCAATGGCAAGCTTGTTCTACGATGACTGTTGGTGCTCATTGAGCCTGAGATTAATTTAGTTTTAGTCGAGGACATAATCTCTGTCTTGATTATAATGTGGTGCTCTGTGTTTTGGGACTTCATTTTCGCGGTGTTCCCTTTCGAAGAGAGAAGGCTGGGGGAGAAAGACTTTTGCGTCTGATTGCGGGGTCGGGCATCTACTGCTGCAATCTTCTTCTAGGTTTATCCTGAAGGGACATTCACATAACCACTCCCTGGTTCGAGAGGCCGACTATTTATGACCTTCATATGGTAATTCTTGTTACCGAGTTCCCTATCAACGTCTGGTACGAATTAGGAATCGTCTAGGGATAGGATAAAATTAAATTTAGAATTATTAGTATGTTTAATTATTTTTTATTACTATTTTTTATGAGTTGTCACCGGATCTGGATCCAATGTCTTGAAATTGTGAAAACTCAAGGGGATCTCTCCAATAGGGCAAGCATGATTTCCAAGAGGGAGTAATGATACTAATCAGGAAGAATTAAATTTATTGTTATGTTTAATTGTAATGATACTAATCAGGAAGAATTAAATTTATTGTTATGTTTAATTATCTTTTATTATTATCTTATTACTGTTGGGGGGTTATGTGTGTAGGATTGGATAGGAAGGGAGAAGGTGCTAGCAGAACGTAGGTTCTGTACTGCCGACGACCTTCTGTAGGATAGAGGAAACCTTCTGTAGAGCTGCTGCACCTACGAGGAGTGTTTTGGCTACAATTTCTCTTTGTTTTAAACTTTCTCTTTTTCCCATCATCATACAAGAAATGTCTACACGTCCCTTTATATATAGGGAGGAGTAGGAAAACCAAAAGACAATAGAAACCGACATATTTAATGACAGATTTAATAGCCTGCTTAAATGACCCACTTAAATGACTTTTCCGTTACTAAATTCAATACCCATTAATATTGATCATAAATTACCTTCAACATCCCCTCTTAATTTATGATCTTCAAGAAGTCTTTGAATGTCTTGAACTTCTCAGAAGACACCGCCTTTGTAAGAACGTCTGCGGGTTGATCATGGGTGCTGATGAACTCTAGAAGAATCTCCTTCTGCGAAACCATCTCTCTGATGAAATGATGACGAAGTTCTATGTGCTTCGATCTTGCATGGAAAACTGGATTCTTGGTCATAGCAATTGCAGATTGGTTATCACAGAAGATTGTTGTTGGCTCGTCCACCTTCTATTGTAATTCTAGAAGTAACCTTCTGAGCCAGACAGCTTCTCTTGTTGCTTCATTTGCTGCGATGTACTCAGCTTCTGCAGATGAGAGTGCAACAGTGTTTTGCTTCTTTGAACTCCATGAAATGGGCTTTGTTCCAATACAGAACAAGTATCCTGATGTGCTTCTACGATCATCCAAGCTTCCTGCCCAATCACTATCTACATAACCCACTAAATCATCCTTCTGCTCTTTTGTATACTTTAGTCCGACCTTCTGTGTGCCTTTTAGATAGCGTAGAACTCTTTTTGCTGCTGTGAAATGAGTTCTGCTGGGGTTGCTCATGAATCTAGATAGCAAACTCACAGAATGAACAATGTCAGTCCTAGTATGAGTGAGATAAATAAGAGAACCAACCAGGCTTCTGTAGATCTTCGAATCAAAGCCTTCTGTAGAATCCTCCTTCTGTAACTTCTCATTGAGTGACATTGGTGTAGAAATTGGCTTTGCATTCTCCATACGGAATTTCTTCAATAGATCTGCTATGTACTTTTCTTGAGAAATGAAAATCTCTCCTTTCTTCTGCTTCACTTGAAGTCCGAGAAAGTACTTCATCAAGCCAAGATCTGTCATCTCAAATTCTTCCATCATAGCTTCCTTGAACTTCTGCAGCAAGCTTCTGTTGGTGCTAGTGTAGATCAAGTCATCTACATAAAGACATGCTATTAGAAAATTAGGACCAACCTTCTGTATGTATAACGAAGGTTCTACTGAGCTTCTGGAGAATCCTTTCTTTTGTAGATAGGAATCAATTCTGCAATTCCACGCCCTTGGTGCTTGCTTCAAACCATATAGAGCCTTATGCAGTCTGTAGACTTTGTCTTCTGTGCCTTTCATCACGAATCCTTGTGGTTGTTCTACGTAGACTTCTTCTTCTAGTACTCCATTAAGAAATGCTGACTTGACATCAAGCTGGAATACTTCAAGCTCCTTCTGTGCTGCAATGGCTAGAACAGCACGGATTGTCTCCATCCTTGCTACAGGAGCAAAAGTTTCTGTAAAATCAACTCCAGGCTTCTGTGAATAGCCTTTTGCTACGATGCGAGCTTTATGCTTCTGCACACTTCCATCTTCATTATACTTGGTCTTGTAGACCCACTTTAATCCGACAGCTTCTTTTCCTTCTGGTAGATCGACCAATGACCACGTGTCATTCTTCTCTATAGAAGTCATCTCCTCCTTCATGGCATTTCTCCATTTTTCTTCTTCTGCTGCCTCCTCAAAGTTCTGTGGCTCAAATGCAGCAAGAGCAAACTTAGTTTGCTCATAAATTTCAGTGAATGATCGATACCTCCTCGGTGGTGTATCTCCAATAGGACCCTTAGCGTTTGGAATGGTGCTAAATGAACTAGCTTCTGCTGTTTCAGTGGGATTCTGTACGATAACTTCTTTTATTGCTTCTGTTGTTCTGATAGGGTTCTATACAGATGCTTCTGCTACTGCTTCTATAAACTGGTACATCTGAGTCATAGAAGACTCCTCCTGCTACTTCCAATCTGTATGTTCATCAAAGATAACATCTCTTGACAGAATTAACTTGTCAGTATTCGGATTATAAAGACGATATCCTTTCGATTCATCACTATATCCGATAAAAATCAACTTCTCACCTTTCTCGTCAAACTTTTCTCTTCCTTGAGAAGGTGTAAGTGCATATCCAATACACTCAAATACTTTCAAATGATTTACCACGGGCTTCCTTCTGTGCCACGCTTCATGTGGTGTCTTGTCCCTAATTGCTTTTGTAGGGGATCTGTTCAAAAGGTAGGCAGATGTGTTGACAGCTTCTGCCCAGAACTTGTTGGGTAGACCTTTGCCCTTTAGCATGCTTCTGGCCATCTCCACTATGGTTCTGTTCTTTCTTTCTGCGACTCCATTTTGCTGAGGAGAATACTGCACAGTTAACTGCCTTTGTATCCCCTTCTGTTGACAATAATCCAAGAATGGTCATGACAAAAACTCTCTTGCGCGATCTGTCCTCAAGGTCTTAATATTGTATCCACTTTGATTCTCTGCAAGTGCTTTGAACTTCATAAAGGTGGTGAAAGCATCTGATTTCCTCTCAAGAAAATAAATCCAAATCATTCTAGTATAGTCATCTACGAACAACAGAAAGTATCTTCTGTTACCGAGAGACGGAGTCTGAGTCGGTCCACAAATATCCGCATGAACCAGCTCGAGAGGGGCTTGAGCTCTCCATGATGTGTTTGGGAATGGAAGACGATGATGCTTTCCGAAGACACATCCTTCACAGACGTCACCTTCTGCAGCTTGTATAGAAGGTAGTCCTACCACCATATTCTTCTGCTTTAGTAAAGCTAGACCTTTCCTATTCAAATGTCCATACCTGAGATGCCAAAGACGAGAATCATCTACAACCTCAGTTTTGAGAACCACATTGCTGCAAGGAGCCATCTTTAACGGGAACAAATTGTTGGACGTCATCTTCACGATCGCAACCTTCTGTCCGTTTCTGTCTGTTATCTCACATTGACCTTCTGCAAAAACCAACTTGTAGCCATTTTTCATCATCTGTCCCACACTTAGTAGGTTCTGTGCGATTTCTGGAGTGTAGAAGACATCGTGCATCCTCTTTTGTTGACCTTCTGCACTGAAAACTGAAACAACACATTTACCTTCTATTTTTAACTTCTTGCTATCTCCAAGTTCCAAGAGAGAGTTGTATTTCTCATCAAGCTCCACAAAGTTCTTCTTGATTCCTGTGACATGGTTACTACACCCACTATCGAGGAACCATATCTCATTCATATCTTGCACGGTGTTAGAGGAAGAATAGAAAACTTTAGAAGGTTCATCTTCCTTAGAGAAATTTATCGAGCTTCTGTCCTCATTCTTCTGTTCATTCTTCTGCTCTTTATCTTTGTACCAGCAATCACGATCTGAATGAGTTGGGAACTTGCATCTCCTGCATCGAAAACGATAATTTTTTGTTTCATGATTATTCTTTCTGCAGATGCGGCATCCTGCTTCTGCTTCTTCATGACCGCTTCTGTGCTGACCTTCTGGTCGTCCTTCTGCATAGCCTCTGCCTCTGCCACGAGACCTGCCTCCACGTCCTCTGCCATAGGACCTTCTGTTGTTTCCAGAACGTTCTTGCTTCTGCTCAGAAACATTCAATTTTGCTTGAAATGCTTGCTCCACGGGGGTTTTGTACTTGCTTACCCGTTTCTCATGGGCTTCTAGGGAACCCATCAATTCATAGATGGAAACTTCTGCGAGATCCGTCATCTCTTCAATCACGGTTACCACATGCTCAAACTTCTGTGGCAAGCTTCTGAGGATTTTCTCCACGACTTTTCTATCTGGGACGACTTCTCCGTAACTCTTCAATTGATTGAGGATCTCCACGATCCTTGAGAAGTAATCTTTGACGGTTTCTATGTCTTTCATGGCTAGATTGTCGAAGTCTCTCAAGTGGTTCTACAGCTTTGTAGAGATCACCTTCTGTGACCCTTTGAACTCCTCCTTTATGAACTCCCACGCTTCATTCACCTTTTTCAGGCCGAATATCCTTGGGTCAATGGTCTTGCTCACGGATTGTTGCAGAAGCCGCAGAGCCATGGCATTCTTCATGATGTTCTCCTTGTACGCTGTTTGATCATCTTCTATGGGGTTGATGACACCTTCTGCGGAAGTGTTGTCACTTTTTGGGAGAGAGATTCCTTCTGGAACTTCTTCGTAGGCTTCCCCCACAAGTTTCCATAGATCTTGCTAAAGGAAAATGGTCTCCATTTGATAACTCCAATAGTCGAAGTACTCACCGTCAAAGATGGGAATTTGGTTGGGAGAAAAAGTGAAGAACATGTTGCCAGCGGATGTAGACATGACCTTCTGCGCTCTGATACCAAATTTGTTGGGGGGTTATGTGTGTAGGATTGGATAGGAAGGGAGAAGGTGCTAGCAGAACGTAGGTTCTGTACTGCCGACGACCTTCTGTAGGATAGAGGAAACCTTCTGTAGAGCTGCTGCACCTACGAGGAGTGTTTTGGCTACAATTTCTCTTTGTTTTAAACTTTCTCTTTTTCCCATCATCATACAAGAAATGTCTACACGTCCCTTTATATATAGGGAGGAGTAGGAAAACCAAAAGACAATAGAAACCGACATATTTAATGACAGATTTAATAGCCTGCTTAAATGACCCACTTAAATGACTTTTCCGTTACTAAATTCAATACCCATTAATATTGATCATAAATTACCTTCAACAATTACCATATCGTTTTGTGAGGAGTTTCTTGGATTGATGGTCACCGGCGTGGTTTGTTCTTTCTTGGCTGCTTCATGCATGCTTTTATGGTTATTTCTCATGAGACAACTCCTTTCTAGGCCCTAGCACCAACCAAGAATTCAGATTAATCTAAATGATCCTTTTGTTCTTTGCAGTCCGTCGTCAGCTGAGACATAAGGAAGATACTTACTGATAGGGCTGCAAACTTCAATATTGCTTTAGAGGATGTGTTTACCAGTCTTACTTTTGGTAGAGAATTTACTGCTGCGATTGAGGCAAGACAACTGGCTGCTCAGGAAGCTGAAAGGGCTAAGTTTGTGGTGGAAAAGGCCAAAGAATACAAGAAGAGTGCCGCCATCAGAGTGCGCAAACGTCGTTATTGGACGGATGTAATGCTGAAGTCGATCAAAATTATGGACTGGGAAACTATCCCCTGTGATTGTTTGTTCATGGGAGCAGTTAATCGAATTATCACTGCTTTTAGTTTTAATGAGCTACTCTACATTTGGCAGAGTGAGGCTACTAGTGCTCAGCTGGTCGGTCAGGCAACCCGGCCTTCATCACCTTGAGGAGGATAGGAGGGTCGAGGGAAATCGCCCATACCATCTCGAACTCGGCCAACTGGGTTTTCTTGAACTCCGACCAGAAGGAACCCGGGGAGCTGGACAGTGCAGGAGGAAATTGCCCATACCATCTCATCTTTTACATCACGGTGTCATCACCACCACCTCCATGAACATCCCAATTTGGGAATGTGTGGAGACTGAGGCCATTTCCTTCTGCTGAATCAAAGGTACGCATGATTGCAAGACACCCAATTCGTTAATCATCCGATGGGTAGTAGCAGAGAGTCAGAAAGTATACAGCAGCAGGGCCCATCCAACATGTTATCTCTGCTAGCTGTTTACGGATTGTCATCCATCATCACATATTTTCTCTATATATTTTTCTCCCTTGAAGGACAAGGGCACTCACAAGAAAAAGGCTCTAGATAGTGTGATAGTTTGACAAAACGAGATGGCGATTTTAAAGTCCAAGGTGCTGATTTAGATGTGCATGTGCCAGTGGGCCGCTGCCTACGTCATCCTCGACGTAAGCCGTCGATTTATGACACGGCCGGTACAAACGGGGAAAAGGAAGACTTTGATGGCGTGGTCCGAATGTCGGCCGTCCCCCACCCAACACGCATTATCTCGTGACGTTGCCTTTCTCTGCATGAAATCCACGGGATGGTATTGGCTGACGTCACGTGAAAAAAAAAAGAAAGAAAGAGAGATTTCGATCTCTTATCGCTTCTTCTCATACGTGTCTCCGCCATATCATTGTTGCTTCCTCCGATGGAATTCTCTAACGTGGAAACGCGTCATGAAAGGTAGTTCACACGTATTAGTTATATCTAATTTAGCAAAGATAAGGACCGACTCCTAATCTAACCCCTTTCCCCACCTGACATCATTGCACATGATGTCCACCTAATTATACAATCTTTTAAATTTAATTTAAATTCGAGCGGTCAAGTTACGAACGAAAACGTCGCCCCCCCCCCCGCCCAACCACACGTCATCAGAGGAGCCTTTGACGTCAACCCCGTCGACCCATTTCACGAACGATGACGTCATCCCTGAGCGCGTCCCATCCCCCCATTCCCTTTCTTTATATATTCCCTCCCTCCCCCATTTTAGACTTCCCCAACGAACATCGTCTTCTTCAACGAACTAACAATGATGCAGCAAGCAGCCGCGATCCCCTTCGGTTACACCGAATTCCTCCCCACCCGGCCATCCACTCCTTTCTCGGATTCATCGGCCTTCCCTGCAGATGCCGCCGACGACGTCCAACGCCTCGTTAAGGAGAATGCAGTTATCGTCTTCGGGAAGCGAGGATGCTGCATGATCCACGTCGTCAAGAGGCTGCTGCTCTGCCTCGGGGTTAATCCCGCGGTACACGAGATCGGGGAGGGGGAGGAGTCGGCCGTCTTCCAGGAGCTGGGGAGGGTACCTAACGGTGGGGCGAGCACGGGAGAGGTCCAGTTTCCCGTGGTTTTCATAGGAGGGAAGCACTTCGGCGGGCTGGACAGAGTGATGGCGACGCACATCACAGGGGAGCTCGTTCCCCTGTTGAAGGAGGCCCGCGCCTTGTGGCTATGATGGCGGAGGCATTTTTGTTTCTTTCCCCCCTTTTTCCTGAGTTGTAAGAATTGTTGAATCCACGAGGGTGGAATGCTTCTTATTTTTATTTTCAAAGACTGATGCAACATCGGATCAATTCATATGTTAAATTTAACATATAAGACCAATTGACTGTAAAAAGTGGATCGTTATTTCTTTCGGATACGAGATTATGTTTTCTCCATTTCGATGACAGCCCTTTTCAACATATGTAAAAGCAAAAACAAAGACAGGGGAATCGAATTGAACAGGGGGCAACGGGGTTTTTCATTCCTACATGTCAATCACGTGCAATGCACATGATTAACTTTGACGTCAGTCTCCAAATTATTTATGGCGTTGAGCCTGCGAGATTCATGTGTTCACATAGGAGTGGGCATAGGTTCCGGGTAAAATCGGGAATCGAAATCATAGGGACTGTTGGTGGACGAAACACGTCGCGATATATCGAGGACGAGGTGTTGAATGTGGTCGCCAATAAAGAAAGTGACAGAATGATTAGAATTCACTAAGCACAAAGAGAAAGACTTACAACCATCTTGCAACAACACTTAAGACGATTACGTACAGTCAGGTTGACAATCAAGTAGCCCTTCGGGGTCATAGAATGATTGTCATGTGTTTACAATTGACTAGGGCTGACTTATTTATAGACACTAACTAATAATTGTCGACCGATGCACGTTGGACACGTGCTAATTGTTCTAAAATTAACTACCATCTAACTAGTGAGACGACTCGATCGTCGATACTTCATGAACATCGTCCCTTCGAGCATCGACCTTAATCCTTGCAGTCCCTCTTCATCATTGAAGATCTTCGATGAAGTGTTACCATCGGCCTTCGCTTCGTTGCGATACTCCTGAATTAGCATTGATCCTTGACAGCTACCTCTGACATTGCATCGTCGATCAAACATCTTCCAAGCAACATCGATCTTGGTTTTCTCCAAAGCCCATCACAGGAGGCCCAAAATGACGTTTATCGTGTAAACATTTGGCCCCCCCTTCCTTCGACACGTCTGTTTATCTCCAGATTCCTCTATATAACTCTTGACATCTCATTGTCTGCCTTCGTTCAAAACTCTTATCCTCATTGTGCCGCCCGCTACTAATTTTCTATCTTTTCAGCAAAATCTCTCTACCCATGGCTCCCCAGTCATTCTACAATCACACTGCTGAAGGGGTCTGGCGTTTATTTCAAAGACTTCAGAAGCCTGGCAACTGATGTTGTGACCAGTAAGACTAGCGACTTCACCGACGAAGAGGAGAGGTTGAAAGGACAAATTACTCTGGGTCCCTTTTTCAGGGGCGGCCGCTTCAACCCCGTGTCAGAGGACAAACATGTGCCGTTCGATTACTTCCTTCCCGATCCTGAGGTCATACCGATCTACAGGCCCAACTTCATCGATCTAGGTAATTGGTGTCGACCCTCTGACAAGAGTCGATCATTTGACAAGAGTCGATCCTCTGACCCCGGGGATTCAATTAATGCCAATCAAGTATTGCATGGATTCCCCACTACGGGCATAGATAGATTCCCTGAGTGGATAATGTTGTGGACCAAACTTCGTCGTGAGTAATGGGAGAAGATAGGGATCTATCATTTGATTAGAGTGTCGACAGAGCCGATGAGATGTAACCATCGATCAGTCGCATCACTTCTTTCTCTGTGGAATGTTTCTACTAACTGTTTCTATCTCCGGGAAGGTTCCATGACTGTGACCATTCCCGACGTAACCTTCTTAACAGGATGTTACTCTGTCAGGGAACCTGTTAGGTTGGTCGAGAAGGAGGACGATTTTAAGTTTGAAAAAGGATAACGTCTTAGTTCCATCATCGAAGCACATCTGTAGAAGAATCCAAAAAACTGGGGCGATGAAGCGGAGTTCCAATTTATGATCGAATGGCTTGCGAAGTACATCTATTGCAGTCGCAGCAAACAATCACTGAAATACATGGCGTCAGTGGCGAACTCTATAATGAAAGCGACAAAGCCAGTAGCGATGGCTCCATTCATCCTCAACTTGATTTACCAAGCTCATTTCGAAGCTGTTGCAGTCGGTTCAAAGAATCCAGGAGCGTTCCCTACTAAACCAACATCGGGCCCTTTGTGGATTACTTGCGCATGGGCGCACCTATACTTTCCTAGAATGCACCATTTTAAACTGCTGACAAGTAATGTCTCATCAGGTCTCAAAGGTCTAGAGATCATTCGCTTCTTCCGTTATGAAAACTGGGGAAAAGAATCTGCTACGGGATATCTCAATCGACTCCTAAATTTGGGCAAACCCCGTTGGCAATCTTAACTTGAAAGCATTGAATTTTGTAGGCTTCGCCGATCCTTAGAGCCCCACCCATTCTGGGACTAGGTATTAACATCGAGAGACTTGGTCGGTAGCGATTTTAAAGGATTTTTCGTCGAAGTCTACGATCCTCAGTTCGTGGCGCGACAGCTAGTATTTGCTCAGAGCTGTTATTTCCCTCTCATCGAATCTTTCAATACCAACTTAGAAGAACGCGTCAGCATCGACGTTTCATATTCTAGCAAGGTAAGACTAGTGATATATAACCAATTACGCTATCAATCAACAATTAATTTGCCTTACTACTGCAGCTGTTAACTACTCTGGATCGATCATGTTTTCTGAAAACTTAGGAGGATGTAGCGTAACCAAGGTGTTCGATTATTGCTGAAAGAGGATCTTCAAAAAGATAGTAGCGAAGGCTAAGTTTCCTAGAAAAGGAGCGCAATCGCTAATGGAAAAGGAAGATTTCCATTGCGGCCTCATTGGAAAGCAAGAGAGATCGATGATGCCAGGTATTATTCGTGAACTCCTGCTATTAATTTTTATCGATTCTGACAAAGATCGATGTTCACAGGTGCACTGGACAATGTAATGTCTGCGGCGACTACTGAAAAAGGAAGACTGAAAAGAAAGCGGGCGCCGCCAGTGGCTGTATCAAAGAAACCCAATACTCGGGCCTCTTCGACAAGCAGAGGCGAGTCATCCGAAGAAGCCGCATAAGAAGAAGACGTGGGTCTCCAACGGCACCCCAAAAAGGACATACCTGCTCCAATTCCGAAGAAAAATCTTCAGCACGAGGAAGATGTAACCGAAATCGATCCTCCAATAGCCAAACCTTCAAATGCTTGTCCGTCAATCGTCACCGAAGAAAAAGTCCCTCCAGAATCAAGGGAGAAAGATCAAGCGTTCGACATGGTAAAATCAAAATTGCTGTTCTAATGATTACAAGTTCGGATTCTAACACGCGTTGTACGCATAGGTCGAATATGAAGATTTGTTCAAACCCCCGTCACCTCCAGCAGAAGATATTCCTCCCATCGTCGAAGGTATGACTGAAGACACAGCGAAGAATATTTCCGAAAAGTGTTCGACTGACGGAGCTGATGAAAATGCCGAAGAAATTGCCCCCTCAAATGCGAATCTAATGCGAGATGTAGAGGTATATCCCTTGAACTTACATCAAGCAACTCTAGATTTTACTTGACTTTTCGCATACGCAGGTCGTTTCACTCTCTTCTGACCTGACCGTCGAGGAATCTATTCCTGAGCAAACTCATCACGCCACATCCTTCGAATGTGACGATGTTCCTGTTAACTCATATCTGGAAGTGCCTTTGCAGGTGGAAGTTCCTTCCCCGACAGACATAATACCTCCTCCCCCAAATGTAGTACCCCCTGAGAACATCGAAGCAGAGTGTCGAACACCAGAAGCGACTAGAGGAGTGGAAGATTCCGCTTTAGTCAAGTTATTTGACCAGCTTCGGGTAATGAGTTTCGCTGTGTGTTTTACTTCAGAAAATGTAAACTAAAATATGTATTATTTCGAACATCAAAACTTAGAATTGTCGCCAATGAAGGTCCCAGCGAGTGCCAGTCATGCTACTTCATCAAGCAACGTGAACCAAGTGAGTGTCGATCAAAGCGACCCTGCTTCGCTCGCTTTGATGCTGCTTGAGGTACTACGTCGCGAAGAACCATCGAAATCCAACTTCGATGAGATTATGCAAGCTATCGAAGCCATAGAGAGACATGCCAAGGCAACCATCACCCTGCTAGGCATTTGTCAATGCTTCAAGGAAACATTTTAGAATCTTGGGAAGATTGGGAGAAGGTTCTTGCAGACGACAGGCAGTGGAAGGATTTCTCCACGAAGCTGAATGATTTTGAGTCTACTCAGCATAAAGTGATGGCAATTACTATTGAGCATCGTCGTTTGATCGAAGAGAATCAACGACTGAAGACTGAAATAGCATAGTTGTCGTCGAAGCTGGAAAAGGGTGAAGCTGAGGTGATTGTTCGTGAGAGGGAATTAGCAGAGGCTCAGAACAGAAGTCGAAGCAAATTGTATTCCCACATACGAGATAAACAACGTAATATCATTCCGAAAGGCTATGAATATGCTCAATGTGAAGAACAACACTCGAGCCTACTTCACCGATTTTCTAGCTGGACTTCTCTTTACCTCATAACCGTGATCATTATCGATGTTGAATTATCGATGCATTTGTCTTTTTTCTTTGTTTCCCTTCGTTCGATGTATTTTGGATCGAATGAATAGTATATTCGGATGATTTCTCATCGAATGACTCGTAGCTCTAAACTCCCAATCGACACAAATTTAAGTTAATTAAATGCCACGATCGGGAATATAACTCAGTTTAATGAGATTGTTGAGATTCTCCGGGAACTGTTAAGATTTTCTAAGACTGTTGAGATCCTTTATGATCGATGTAGCCTAATACTTCTGCCTATAAATAGCAGAATCACGGGACCACAAGCTCACATATTAGCAAACAATCCCCAATACAATGTCCCTTCGAGAAGCCTTCTTTCCAAACCTATCAGTTTCCCCTCAAACCACAGTGCCTAGGTCATCAACCGTAAACCCCATGAAAGCCTAAGTCATCAACCTTAGGTAGAGGGTTCACTTCCATCGCCTGTCACCATGGCTCAAATATAAGCTTGAGCCAAGCGACATAAAGTTTGCCCAGGTTGCAAACATCGCTTCGTGGTGTCGGGCCATGAGGCCTTCCTGGCCTCCTCGAATATCCTTTCTAAATATTGCTTGCTGTCAAAGCCGCAATACTGGTGGACTTTCGAGGTAGGTCTGGAGCAAATGAAGCAGGGGACATTGATAACAACCCTACGCGCGGATGCTCTCCAAACGAAGGAAGACTGGAGCGACAACTCCAGTGACTGCAACAATCGATCTTAGTGTCGGCAACAGTGCCTGCAACAATCAACGATCGACGTGCTTAATATCGAAGGAATGTATAGCTTTATTTTATTTCATATGTATCGATCCACTTGTATTTGTAATGTTTCATAATGAATCGACTTTGTTTATCGATCAAGTATTTTCTGTAATGTCGACTATCCCTATTAATTGTGACCATAATTCGGGACATCGAGGCTGAATTTCTTTGGAATGTAAATCCCATAATGTTGGTCGATGGAGTTTCAAATGCTTACCATTAACCTTCAAGGCATGTGGTTCGCCATTTAAGTATGATAAGTGATAAGCGTTTTAGGATAAGCTTCATCGACCCTAAAAGGACCATCCCAAATAGGAGATCATTTGCCTAGGAAATAATCTCTTTTCCCAATCGGGAGGATTATTTTCCAAAATAAGTCTCCTTTCTTGAAGGATTTTAAGACGACCTTCTTAATATAACTTCGAGCGAGCCTTTCTTTTTTATCCTCGATTCGATTCAGTGTTTGAAAGCGTATCGCCTCTAAGTTTTCTAATTCAATCAGGATCGATTCGTTATAATCGACAGGACGATCTTCGTGATGGGCTAAAAATCTCATCAATTTATAACGAACTCCGATGGGTAGGATGGCGTCATGTCCATAGACTAAACTGTATGGAGTTTGTCCAATGCTTTCTCGTTTGGTAACACGCAATGCCCAAAGCACATCCAACAACAAAGTATGCCAAGATCGAGGGTTATCATCGATCATCTTCTGATAGCGTTTGTTATAATCTTATTGGTAGATTCAGCTTGCCCGTTCGACTGTGCATAGTAAGGAGAGGAATTTGTTAAAACAAATCTGAATTCACAAGCAAACTCTTTAATCAAGTTGCCATTGAAAACAATAGCATTATCGACCACGATATTTTGAGGAATGACATATCTATAAATAAGGTCGGATCGAAGGAAATCAATCACTTCGTTTTGGGTAATATTCTTATAAGCCTTTGCTTCGACCCACTTTGTAAAGTAATCGGTGGCTACAAGGATATAAGAATCTCCGTTACTTGAGCTTGGTCTTATTTCTCCTATAATATTCATAGCCCAAGATCGAAATGGCCAAGGTTTAACCACAAGATGTAAATGAGTTGTAGGTGCATGTGATATGGGTCCATGCTTCTAACATTTTTTACTTCCTTTGGCCATGTTGATCCAATCTTTTATCATCGAGCCAGAAGAAACCATGCCTCTTGATCGATCAGCACATATTCGGTCCGGAATGATGAAGATCACAAAGGCCTTGGTGTGCTTCTAACATAATAGGGATTGCTTCATCCATATCGACACACCTTAAGAGAACACCATGAGTCTGTTTTCGATAAAGTACGTCATCGAATACGGTGTAAAACCGTGCCGACAATTTGACTTGGCGGGTTGCCCCTTTCCAGGATTGGAGAAGAATTCCATGAATGGTGTTCTCCAATCAATTGTCGATCAGAAAATACTGATGGCATTTACTTGTGGAGAATCGTTGCGCAAAGCAGAATGTATTGTTTGTATTTGTCCTCCAATTTCTTGCATCAATCGATGACTTATTTTAAAACCAGAAGCATGTTGTGCTAATTCACTTGCTATGGTATTGTCTTCCCTAGGAATGTATTCAAAATGAACTTCCTTAAAGGAAAAAGACAGCTCATGGACTTTATCCAAGTATCGCTGGAGGTGGTCGAAGGTACACATACTCAAACCTTTGACATGACTGATGACGAGCTGCGAATCCCCTCAAACTGTTGCATATGACACTTGAAGATCGATCAAGGTCTGCAGAGCAATGATCAAAGCCTCATATTCAACAGAATTGTTTGTCAACATATCGTCGATCCGATAAGCTATTTTGTATTTTACTTTCAAATGATATATCCTTTGAAATTCTTATACCAACCCTTTCGTTGGAAGCAGATCCATCAAACCAAACTTTCCAAAATTCTTTCAAATCTTGAGAACTGGTTAATCTAGAATCTGTATATTGGGCTAAGAAGTCGGTTAAAATCTGCCATTTGATCGATGGTTGTGATCTATATTGAAGGTTAAATGGAGACAAAATAAGGCTCCACTTACTAATCCTACCTGATAACATGGGACTATCGAATAACATTTTTAATACAGGAGCATTTGATACTACATACACTGTGTCACGCCCAATGTAATGTCGAACTTTCATGATCGCATAATATAATGATAAGCATAGCTTCTTATTATTAGTATATATATATTCGATGGGAGTAAGGATTCGGGATAAGTAACAAATGACTCGTTCCTTATGTTGGTTATCTTCTTACACCAACATCGATCCAATAACCTTATCATCCATAGCGATATACAGCAAAAAGGGTCGATCTTGCCTTGGAGAAACTAGAACAGGTGGATTGATGAGGTATTTCTTAATAGCTTCGAAGAATTCCTGATGACTATCAGTCCATTCAAAACTATCTTGTCCTCTCAAGTTAGAGAATGCCGTTGTTCGACCGGCAATATTTCCTATAAATCGTCGTAAGTAATTAACTCTTCTCAAGAAAGCTTGAAGATGTTTCTTAGTCGATGAGGAGGTAGATCACGAATAGCTTTGATCTTGCCCGGATCAATTTCTATCCCTCAATGATGAACTAGAAATCCCAAAAATTGTCCGGCATGAACACCGAAGGCACACTTCATGGGATTCAACTTCAAGTGATGCTTTCTCATTTGAAGAAAAGCTTTTCTAAGATCATCAACATGGCAATGATCTACCAATGATTTTACCACGATATCATCGACATAGACTTCGACCGACGATCCAATCAATGGGTTAAAGATAAGGTTCATTGCCCTTCGATAAGTTGCGCCAGAGTTCCAAAAGGCATGACAACCCATTCAAAAATTCTAAACGGACAACGAAATGTTGTATTATGTATATCATTCTCAGCAATGAAGATCTGGTTATATCCAGAATAGCCATCCATAAAAGACATAATTTTATGTCCAGACGTCTTATCGATGAGTTCATCTGCTATTGGCATCGGATATTTGTCCTTTGAAGTCGCTTTATTGAGATCTCTAAAATCAAAACAAATTCGAATTTTTCTGTTTTTCTTTTTTACGGGAACAATGGAAGAAATCCATTCTGTGTATCGAGATGTTCTTATATATCCAGCATCGAACAACTTCTTTACTTCTTCAAAGTCTTATTGTCTATGTTCGCTTGGTAATCGTCGTGGAGCCTGTTTCACAGGTTTGAAATCTAGCTTAGTAGGCAAGGTATGTTCGATTAATCGCCAATCCAAGCCAGGCATTTCAGTATAGTCTCATGCAAAATAGTCTTTGAATTCCTTTAAAAGTGTTAAAATCAATTAGAAGAGATCTTTGTCAATCGAACCACTTATAAAGGTTGGTCGCTGAGTCGTGTCGTCGCTTAAATTTACAGTTACAAGAGGATCACGAGGCATAAGTAATGTGCATCGATCCTCTGGGGATTTAGCTATAGACTTATCACAAAACATTGTTTTATTCATAGTAGGATGAGATACAATACCAGTCGAATCTATACACATTTTCAAACCAAGATTCGACCCATCCTCTTCAGCACGCTAGTCGGGACTATCTACGTCCAGCGAACTGGTTACAAGACACATTTCAAGACTAACTCTAGGTCTAGTTAGCCTATACACTCGTAGTCGCTCTAAGACATCAGCGGCTACGTCTTCCTGATCGACATCAAGCATCTTCCCCCTCCCGGAGGAGTCTCTCGGCAAAGCATAAGTTCTCGATGAAGAGTAGAAGGGATTACTGCTGCCTTATGCAGCCAATCTCGACCTAAAAGAGCAGTAAATATCGTATCGACATCGACTATAAAGAAAGCAGTATTCATCGTAGATCTCCCAACTTTCAATTTGATCGGGAAAATTCTCACACACTTCGACATAAGGCCATTGAACCCTGTTATGCCAACATCGGTGTTGGTAATATCGGCCTTATCATACCTTAAATATTTGAGGGTACGTAAAGGCGTCACATTAACCGTCGCACCATTGTCGACTAATACTTTCTTCAGACGGACTCCGTTAAAATCTGCTTCGATGTATAAGGAGTGCATACGAGATTGCATCGAAGGGGTAGATTTAACAAACCAATTTACCGGAAAGCCTATAGGACAACGAACGACCCGAGGAGTCGAGGTTCTAAGGATACCTGAAATAGGCTGAGGAATTGTAGGTCCCGCAAACTATGTGGGTAAAATAATAACGTTACACTCTACATTGTTTTCAGGAGCATCGAACTGGACTGGATTGTAGTCTGAATCATCGAAGACATCTTTGAAATCATCATCCGCAGCAAGTTTTTCCATATTCTTATGAGGATCCCGGAGAACCGAGTCATCGACCATTAATAGGTCACCATGATCGATCTTCTCCCCCTCGACCATTGCAGGGTCAACGGATTTTTGGTGAAATCCTCTGGGGACTTCCCTTTCCAGTGGATTCCTATCAGCTTCCTCGTCGAAGGTAGGTAAGTCCCTAGGGACATCACCGAAAAGATTCCTCCTTGGGAGTTGACCTTCTGCAGGTGGTCCGCGGACAAGGTTGTTGATAGTGGATCACTTATAATGGCTCTCCCTTCGATGATGAGGAGATGCATATGCCTGTGGCCGAAAGGGATCCTGCACATCATCATCAATACCGATGAACTCATTATAGCGATTCAATCGATCAGGCGTGACAAAATCGCCTCGATCGTCGAAGACAAAACGTGACCTACTTGGCTCAGGCCGTCGATAGTTCTGAGTTAAATGGACAGGATCGTGGGTGGTCTCATGATCGAAACTTACCCCGTGCTTCCATCTCAAATAGCAGCCCTTCTAGCCGCAGTATTGAGGGAATATTCAACATCGATCCTGGCAGTTAATCCTTGGAGTTGTTTTTGTAACTCCAAGAATTTTTCTTGATACTTGGCCTGCATTTGTAGAAACACGTCCAAGGGAACTGTCTCTGATACATTTGGCAGGACGTTCGACACAGGGGATGTCCCTCGCTCCTGCGTCTGGACATTTTGTTGTCCAATGTTCTGGGCATTTTGTTGCCCATTCCGACGACTCTGGCCATTGTTAACAGTTTGGCCTTACCCAAAATTGGTCTCCGAATCAACAAGAGTATCAACCATTCTGTTAGTCGCACTTCGGGTTGTTGGCATTCCGTGTAATTGCACAAAACTCACTTTCCCACTGTGGTCGCCAAAAATGTGTTTGCGGGCGAAACGCGTCGCGATATATCGGGGACTAAGTGTTGAATGTGGTCGCCAATAAAGAAAGTAACAAAGAACAATCAGAAATCAATAAGCACAAAGAGAAAGACTTACAGCCATCTTGCAACAACACTTAAGACGATTACGTATAGTCAGGTTGACAATCAAGCAGCCCTTCGGGGTCATAGAATGATTGTCATGTGTTTACAATTAACTAGGGCTGACTTATTTATAGACACTAACTAAAAACTGTCGACCGATGCACGTTGAACACGTGCTAATTATTCTAAAACTAACTACCATCTAACTAGTGAGACGACTCGATCGTCGATACTTCATGAACATCGGCCCTTCGAGCATCGACCTTAATCCTTGTCGTCTCTCTTCATCACTGAAGATCTCCGATGAAGTGTTACCATCGGCCTTTGCTTCGTCAAGATACTCCCGAATTAGCATCAATCCTTGACAGCTACCTCTGGTATTGCATCATCGATCAAACATCTTCCAAGCAACATCGATCTTGGTTTTCTCCAAAGCCCATCGCAGGATACCTAAAATGACGTTTATCGTGTAAACAGGGTCCGTGTCAGTACAGATTCTCGAATAGATCGGGTAAGCTCTAGGTTCTAAATTTTGAAAACTGATGCTACCAAGTATGGTTCCAGGTTCTCCCCTCGGAACCAACCCGGAGAACCTGAGACCAAACCTATTTTACCCAAGATAATCGTCACCAAGTAATATCGGGGTTGAGGGTATGGTAAAAAATTGGCCACCACACCCGATGGGACATAATTTAGACTAAATAAGTAAATAAATTATGGGGATAAAGGGGAGACCGAAGAAAAGGGGGTTTCCATTCTTCACTTTTTTCATCCCAGTTCATTTCTTTGTATGCACAAAAGAGAGGGGACGAAGGGAGGAGCACGGCGGGTGATCCGAACTTGGGAAGGAAGGACAGCGTGGAAGCTCGGCGGGCGACATGGACTTGGAGAGGAAGCACAATGCTAGAGCTGAAGAGTATTTATTTGCAGATCAGGACAAGGCCAAGGTACGGTTCACTTTCCCTTGAAGACCTGTGCTTGCTCACTGATTTGGGAACTAGGGGTGAACTCATGTATAGACGTGTGTATTATACACCATGGATGATCGATCTCGGATGGAAAGCATGGGTTTGTGTGTGAACGTTGGGGGTCGGAGGCTAGCGGGGAACGATAGGAGCCGGAGTGAAAGAAAAGTTACCTCATTTCATCCCCAAACGATCGAGACGCTAAATGAGGCATTTTATATCTAAGTTAGGACAAAAAGGAAACAACTTTCTTACCGGGTAATATTGGGTCGAGTACGCCACTCCTCTTCCCTGCCCCGGTTCTAGGCTATGGCGCAAATGTGGTGATAGAAACTGAACAAACCATAGGATTAAGAGGGCGACGACGATTGCGGGGCGAAAGTTAAGTCCTACTAAGGCAGAACCCGAACCCCATGAACATAGGGAGTGGACGGACGAATTGGGTGTGAAGTAATCTACTTCTCTTAAAACGCTGCTAATAGACCCTTGGGAGGTTGGTTATGTGATATTGGACGAACGCTGGTTATGTGATTTAATGATCTATGGTTTGATTTGTTAAGTTATCCGAATTAGAAGATAAATCCCGGTTCTGACATTGACAACAATGAGGCTAAAATAACCGGTATTCAAGGAACTTTGGCTTCAACAGTGGCCAATCTTCCTACTCCTCCTAAGCTTAAGCCTTAAGCTTAAGGTATTCAATGCATATTGATTTTGCTTGTATGATTTCGTTTCTTTTCTAGCAAGGATATAGTACAAAGCACATGTATCCAAATGATTTTGAGTTTTTTTATTGATCAGAGTAATTTAATGAATTTGATGTGGAAGTGTGGACATGGTACCGGAACCGGCGGGTTGGTTCTTGAGTGGTTCTTTAAGGATATATTCTATGTTCTAAAAATAAAGAACCGGCCATTACAGAGTAGTTTCCACGTCCGGAACCTACCCACGCTGGAACCTGCTCACCCCTATGTTCACGCCCGCTAATTCTTTCTGAAGTACGGAGGGGATGGATTTCCCACGTTGCTCCGCCCATGTAGCTTGAAAATGCGAATTTACTATAATTTATTAAAATAGTAATTTTTTAAAATTTTAATTTCACGGGTTAAAAGCTAATAAATTAGAAATTTTTTAAAATTGAAATATATTGAACTAATTAGGCAAGTACAAACCTCCAATAATATGACCACAGTGACGTCTCCATGGAATGGACAGGGCAAACAATTCATGACTCCTAATGAAAAACGAACAGACGACCGCACCGCAACACTGAGCACGTCCAAGGAAGTGCATCATTGAGAGAAAACACGGCATCAGAACTCCCCGAATCAGATACTGACACTGCGACTTGGACTCCTCAACCAAGTACCTGTAATCCGCATCCTTACTTTTTGGCACGGGAAAGTAGGACGCCTCGACCTTGCCGCTAACACTCCTATTACCGGGGCTAGTACCCTTGATGAGTTCAGTCCCTTCGTTGTCCTCATACCCGACCCAATTAGTGGGGAGACCCGGGACGGCCCCGGATTTCGTCGCTGGAGCTTCTGCGTTGCTGTTCCAAGGTTAGCTGCATCGCCAGATTGGGAAGAATGCGGCATTGATTTAGGGTTCGGATTGTGCCTCCAACTGAGGTCCCGAGATTGCACTCTCTTCGATTTCGCCAACGACTTGGCATCCATCCCCCGACGCTAAGCACTAGTCGCTCAAAATCTAATTGGGAAATCGGTTGCGATTGGGGCGATCGATCTGTGCAGGCGTTCTGGGCCTGGCCTTGTAATGGGCCTGGGCCTAAGCCTAAATTTTGGGCCTTAATTACATGGAAACTGATGCTACGTTCTTCGCGGTGAACTTGAGTGAATATTCGTCACATGAGTTGTAAGCATGATTTTTTATCCATAAAAATCAATCGGATCGTAAACGCAGAGATTGGAATTCTAACCATGATAAATGTGATGTCGAGATTAGCTCACGACATTAACGCGTGATTTGTCCACAATCTACGAGGATCGAGGCCACCAAAACCAGACGTGAACGAAACTAGTCTATAATTATGTGATATCTAGGCTCCAATTTCAAACCACGTGACTAAAGGATGATGTTGGACCGGTTTATAGTCGACGATAATGTTGCAGTTGATTTATTTCTAATACATGAGCCCATGTTACAATACTTATATCGAAGAAAAGGTATTATCTTGAGTGATGCGATGATGATGATATAGATGAAGCAAAGTATCAATCACATCACAGGTGGTGTAAAAAGCATAATCCTACAAAGCTAGGACAATCTTATTTCTCCAAAAAGATATCATCATCATTCTCTTGTGCACATTTTTATTCGAGAGGACAAAAAAATGAGTTTTAAGTTTTATATGTTTTTTTCGGCATTGTACGAAACAAAAGCAAAGGCATAACATTTCAATAAGAAACCAAAATAGACGACGCAAAATATACGTGTACTTAGATCAACAATTTGTTTTGTCTTTAATTTAATTTGTTATATAATTTTATCATCAGTTTTGAATTTTGTCGAGAAAAATCAAACAAAACCTTAACTTATTTTGACATGTGTCCTATAACAGTTGGCCTCTCGGTGTTGTGTTCTTCCACCCCGTCCTTCGCCTTATCCCTAAGCAGTAACCCTCGTAACTAACACAGCATCCGACATCCATCGATTTTGCACATTCTTAGCAACATCAACACCTACCCTCGAGAGCTTCAGCTTTTAACCCACTTGATTTGACTTTCATAATTTTAAAGTATAAAATACTACGATGAACGCAATAATATTATTCCCCTTTTTATTTTTTATTTTATTTTTCGTCGATAAATGACATTGTCTATTAAGGTCTTGTTTGGCTTCTGCACGATGAAATTCAATGTTAGCTAAAATTAATATAAAAAATAAAAATTGGTAAAACAAATCACATAACAAAATATCTAAATTAATGCAAAAAAAAAGTTGCCCTCCATGCCTTCATATTTTGCAAATAGATAAAAATGAAACGCCCTACCACAATCTCAAAAGTTGGTGAACTTGTTCTACTAAGAACTTATATTTGACATGATTCCTCCACCTACTAAGGTTATTATTCATTAATTATTTGGGTACCCAAATCTTTTGGACCCTTTTTTGCTAATAATCATCACTCATCTTCTCGGCTTGTCTTATCATGGCACGAAGGAAGAGCCGCCATGGGCGGTCGCGAAATGGGGAATCATAGAATTCCCTCTGCCTTCTTGTCTACCATGTTCAAATGATATGTAAGAAGAAGATGATTTGTAATAATCAACTAGGGTGGCCGGGTTACTGTGTCTCGGGTTTTTACTCATCGGTTGATGGTCTCGGCGATCGATTTGCCCGTTTTTCGCCACGACCAGCTGCCTCGACGTGCCGCATTGCCTTGGTTGAGTCTGATAGAAGACTTTTGAGACCACCAGCTCGCCTTCCTTCTCTTCCTCGTTGTCTCCGAGGTGGTACTGGTGCATGACCCAGTTGGTCTTCTCTGGCTTCTTCTGCTTCCCGTAGTTAGTGTAGAGGACGAGTATCTTCTTGTACCCCTTAATCTGGCTTTTGACAAAGACCGGCCGTGTTTTCCCCGTTTTGTGCCACCTTGTCTCTCCGTCGTCGTCATTGGTTCGCACTTTCCTCCTCTTCCTGTTCCCCGTGGTGTACGCTTTCGAGGGTCGATGGAAGAAGTGGCGGATTTGTCCGCTCTTTGTCACTCCTGCAATCAGGCGAAGCGTTTGTCATTACTAACCCTAATCCTTCTTCCTTCACTTTTTTTTTTTTACCCGATCTCATGTACAATATTCCGATCGTGTACCAACCAGGCAACTTCTCGGGATGAGTATAGCAAATCCCGTTCTCTCCTTCTAGTATGGGGATGAACTCATCGATGAGACGATGCGGCTTGCGCAGATCTGGCCGCACCTTCCCTTCCAAGTGCTCGAGCAGCTCCTGATCCGTCGGATCGAACTTCACTCCCGCCGGCAACCCCGGCAGTTCCTTAATCCCACCCTGTCCATGTCCAAGCTTCACGATGCATGCAGATAAACAAATCAAATTTCCTAACGATGTAGTTGGAAAACCAAATCCACCGAATGAGATTATGTGCACATACCCGCTGATCTTGGCATTCGATCTCGTGCCCACAAGAGGGACAAACCCTCCTTTTCTTATCGTCTCCTCCATCGCCGCACCTAGTCATGATCTCCTGCACTTCACTCCGATGCCCCCTCCCCCAGTCCCGAAACAGTAGATCAGCGGTTGCCCACCACTGGCGAAGACAAGGGTGAAGCGAAATCACTTGGAGGCAGAGAGGAGAAAGTGATAGACACGGAAAAAGAAAAGTCTAAAAAGCAACTGAAAAAAATTCTTTGCTGCCGCAGGTCATAAGCTGTGTGGGGGAGAAATTTAGGAGCAAGAAATACTTCGGCTTGATGCTTCCCCCCCGGGCCTAACTTTTCCTTCAATGATTGATCAAATTTTTCTTACACACCACACACTGTTCCATAGCTCAAACGGGAGAGCAAAGACATAGAGATGGAGATGGAGACAGTTGGGGGAGAGATGAAGTTATCCACCCCCACCACCTAAACATAGAAAAGCTTTTGATGCGGAAGACAATGAAAAGGGTAATATAAACAAAATGCAAGTCCCCCCACCAACAACACTACTAAATCAAGGTGGGGTTGAAATTTAGGAATGCCTTGCTCCAGTCTCAAGTTAAGTCCTCCTCCTCCTCCTCATGTCGAATGTCGATACACCCGACTATGTAATGAGTTTTGTTTCTCATTTGGGATAAGCCTTTTTTTTCCCATGGTCGTTTTTACGCTGGAGAATAAATGTAGGTCTTGTGGGTGGTAAAGAAAGCCTTGTGAAGCCTTTCTCTTTCGCTCATAAAAGAGATTGAGTGGGGATGGGGCAACCTGTTTTCTTTTGTTAGAAAGATAATGATAATAGTAAAAGAACACACCCGGATAGAAAAGTGGGGAGCTTTCAAAAGAGAAGAAGAAGAAGAAAGGGAGCAGTTCCAATGTCATTCTAACGTGTGTAAAAAGCTAAACGAGCAAGAGAGACAGTGAGAGAGAGGGAAATAAAAATAAATGCTTGTATTGTGATTGGCCACCAGTTAATCCCATTCCTTCACGTAGACTTCTCATGCATTCGCAAGTTATCTTCCACCGCACCATCCCCACCTCCTCCTCCTCCTCCTCCTCCTCCTTACTTTCTTTCTTTTGAATTATTATACCGTGATGTAGTCTCGGTAAACAACCAGTGTGACATCCTACAATGCTCTCCCACTCCCATTGGAGGGGGAATAAATGTGAATCTCTGTGGACCTACTTCTCACGCTCAACTACTTACTCGGGAACATAAAATAATAAAAATAGAAAAGGTGACTCACAAGGGTTTTGGTGTGATGCGCGTTTCATGCAAGTACGGAGAAGATTCTTGTTTCTAGAGGAAGTGCAGTGGATATAGATGGAGTCCACCAAAACGTAGTTTAAGGGTTTGGGCTTTCAGCCCATATTGTCAGATATTATGGGCTCATAACGCAACCCAATTCGTAAGGCCCCATTAGAAACCAAAGAGATGAGGCTAAGGTGTCCTAAATTCATAGAAAATCGCGGGCCGGCTAAGCCGAGTGTACAAGTTCAACCGTATTCACTCTAAAACGAATTGACCCGGGTATATATATAAATACTTTTAACACGTCCCTTCGAACACAAGCCCACGTGTACATGCGGGATCCTAATTGTATTGCAACCCTTTTCAAACAAAAATGCACTAAAAATATGTTTGATGAAAGACTCTTGGTATCAATCTAACCAAACAAGTCCGTGCATTTTTAAGGATTTGCTGAGATGAGTTTTCTGCCTACACAACAGGAACGGAACGCCGACTGAGGCCGGCATCATCAGCGCCACCCTCGTACATGTAAGGAGTTAGCTTCCCATCCTTCTTTGGATTCCTAGGCCTGTTCCCCACACCTCCGCTTGCCTCCACGAGCAGCTTCACCACCTTCCTCATCGCCGGCCGGGACACTGGCGCCGTCTGAGTGCACAAGAGTCCGATCTCCAGTACCCGCCTGATCTCGTCCTTGTATGCAGGATCGAGACAGGGGTCGACGACTTGTTCCATGCCTTTCTTGTCTAATGCCGTTCTCACCCACTTGACTAGTTCCTTCTCCACGAAAGCGGGGTCAATGGGGCTACGTCCCGTGACTAGCTCCAGGATCACCACGCCAAAGCTGTAGATGTCGCTCTTCTCGTTCACCCGTAGAGTGTAGGCGTATTCTGCGCACAGAGTTATGGAAGCAATCAGGTATGGGTGCATTCAAATGATCGAATTGAATTAACATTACCTGGTGCTATGTAACCATAAGACCCTGCGACCACGGACATTGATTCATCGCCTTTGCCGGCCATGATGATCTTCGCAAGCCCGAAATCGGCGACTTTAGCGCAGTACTCACCATCCAAGAGTATATTGTTTGACTTTACGTCCCTATGTACAATTGGGGGGACGCAATCGTGATGCAAGTACGAGAGCCCCTCCGCTGCATCAAGGGCGATCTTGAGTCTCATCCGCCAGTCCAATGTGCCGGCTTTTCTCCCGTGCAAGACATCACCCAAGCTTCCGTTAGGCATGTACTCGTATACGAGCATCTTGCAATCTCCGCTGTTGAAGCAGCACCACAACCTCACAATATTTTTGTGCCGAATCTTCCCCAACATCTCGACTTCGACCTGGAAGCTGTCTTTCCCCGGCTCAGGGACCGTGGCATTCTTCTTTTGGTTCACCCATAGTTTCTTCACTGCGACGACCTCACCGTTGCTTAGCTCAACCTTGTAGACTTTCCCAGAAGCTCCTCTTCCTATGACATTGTCTTCCTTGAAGCTCTCGGTGATCTCAAGCTCGCTAAAACCGAGCTTGTGGAAGGATCTCCATTTAGATAAGGCCATTCCTCCATTCGACTTCTTGAAATTCCGGTACTTGCAGTAAAACCAGGCGATGCCAACGACAAGAATGACTAGTGCCAGTACGAAGATCAAGCTGAGCAACCACAAGTACTTCAAACCCCCTCTTCCTTCATTTGTAGTCGAGCATGAGCCAGTCTGATCACGACACAACCCTGGATTGCCGAGGAAGCTGTTCCTATACATATCATTTGCATACACCTCGGGGATGTCTCCGGAAAGCTGGTTGTACGATAAGTTGAGAAAGTTCAACCGCAGATTCTGTAGCTGAAGTGGGATCCCCTCGTTCAAGGAATTCATTGAGAGATCGAGGTAGTTGAGCACAGCCAAGCTCCCGATCTCAGAAGGTATCCTGCCTGAAAGCCTGTTGTTCGCCAAATTAAGCTCATTGAGCTTACTTAAGGCGCTAATACCTTCAGGAATTGGGCCAGACAATTCATTGTCATGGAGATCCAGAGTACTCAACATGCTGAGATCCACAATATTTCCAGGAATTTGCCCGGTGAAGTTGTTAGTGCCTGCAAAGAGTTCGACGAGGCTAGACAATGACCCGATTCCATCAGGAATATCCCCAGAGAACATGTTCTGGGAAACATCCAGTCTCGACAGATTCTTGGCGCTCCGGATCCCATCGGGCACTTCCCCAGAAAACTGGTTGTCTCCGAGATCAAGCAAGTAGAGATGCGGCACTCCCCACAATCCTTCAGGAATGATTCCGCTAAGCTGGTTGTTCCTCAGCCTTGCTCGGATCAAACTCTTGCAACCCCCGAGACTTGGTGGGATTACGCCTGAGAACTTGTTGGATATCAAGATGAGCTCCTCCAGGGAACCCTTTGCACAAAGATTCGGAGGAATCTCCCCATAAAAATGGTTGAAGGACACATCAAGGTTACGTAATGGCGAGTTGCTGCCGAGATTGTTCGGCAAGGTTCCCGTCAGCGAGTTGTTGTATACTTTAAGCTCATACAAGTTACTTGAATTGGCTATGTTCTCTGGTATAGTCCCCTCGAACCTGTTCTCCATCAAGTTGAGAGAACTCAGCTGCAGTTCGCATAGCTCGGGAGGAATAATCCCTGCCAATTGGTTTTGTGAGACGTCAAGCCTCCGCAAGGTCGTCAGATTGCCCAATTCGACCGGTAACCCACCGTGCAATGAGTTATTGAACAGCTCGATCTGGTAAATGCGCGGTAACCTGGCCAGCGAAGCAGGGATCACCCCGGAGAGTCTGTTGGAGGAGAGATCCAAGCTCGTCAGCTTCTCCAAGTTCCCAAAGCTATCCGGAATCTCTCCAAACAGCCCGCAACCGCTCAGCCAAAGCTCCTTGACATTCGTCAGGTTCCCGAGCTCGGCCGGCAACTTACTGGGCACAAACGAATTGTAAGCTAGCTGAAGATGCCTCAGGCTCGTTATGTTTCCGAGGAACCCTGGGATGGTCCCATTCAGAAAGTTACAGACCACCGAGAAGAACTCAAGGCTTGCAAACCGCGCAAACTCGTCGGGGAACCCGCCGGACAGGCTGTTGTAAGAGAGGTCGAGGAGGCGAAGCCCGGGGATGTTCGCGAGAGAACCTGGGATCGGCCCGGAGAGGAGATTCTCGGTGAGGTTGAGGGAGACGAGGGCGAGGCAGGCGTCGATGCCGGAGGGGAGGGTGGAGTTGATGGAGTTGTTGGAGAGGTCGAGGGAGGAGAGGGAGGGGAGGTTGCAGAGGGGGAGGGGGAAGGGGCCGGAGAGGTCAGCATTGGAGAGGTCGAGGGAGGTGACGCGGGGGACAGCGGAGGAGGAGGAGCAGGAGACGCGGGGCCAGCTGCAGGGGTTGGGGTCGAGGGGGTTCCAGGAGGACAGCGGGGAGGAAGAGGGGTAGGAGAGGAGGGAGCGGGATTCTAGAAGGAAGAGTCCGTCTTGGGTGAGGGAGTGAAGGCGTTGGGGGAGACAGAGCAGCAGCGGTAGCACGAGTACGAGGAGGTTCATCGTCGGAAAGAGGAGTTTGGCCGGGTGGTGGTCGGGGGGAAGTCCGCCTCATATAAAACTGAAATGATGAGGAGGAAGATGATGAACGTCCCAGAACGAGTAAAGAAAAAAAAAATCTGCAGACCTAACTTCAACTCGACCCGCGTGATTGGACTGCTTGTCGGAATGAATTCAGGTCTTATGGGGTCGGGTCTGGGATGTCCCACCCCTAATAAATGAACGTGCATGGGAAGGATGCGATTGGTTTTGACTTTTGTGGTCTGATTTAGAACTCACCTTTTTGACTTCGAAGAGTTTTTTCCCTATAATTTCGTTCGACGAGTGGTCAAGATTCCAAGGGAGGGAGGATTGAAGGAATCCAGGGAAAACATGCCACAATGATTAATAGGGTTGGAATGTCATTGAAGTTTGAAGGCGTGGTTGGGTTGGGATGACTACGTTAAGAACTTTGAACGTGGACTTGTGTCCTGGAAATGAAAACCAAAAGACAAACCCACCCTAACAATAGAAATGGGGAATCCAAATAGTTAAGCCCCGATTGGATGGATACAGTAATGGCGGAAATGTTAGTTACATCACAAAGACAATTGGGGGGGGGGGGGGCCCATCAACAGTCGGTCTTAAACTTAATTAATTATATTAAAAAGATAGAAACAAAGACGGAGGACCACTACGACACCCCGGTCGGCAACGTAAGATTAAGACAACTCCCTCCCTCTCCGGGGGGTGTTTAGTGATCGGCCTGCCATGGAAAAGGGATTTAGTTAAAGCAATTGATGATTGGGACGTGAAATGGGCCAGGCCAACATCCTCTCGTTCGTTCCTGAGCTTTTGCCCTGTGCCCCCTGGTTGGAATCTCCTTTTGGTCATGTGTCTATCTATCACCTACCTTATTTAAATAATTTCCCCTGGTCCCCAAAACACAATTTAACTAATACGATGGCCGTCGTATGGATGACGCACCCATCCCCCTCTCTCGTCCCCTTCGTTACTTTCTTTATAATATATTTTATCCGATCAACGCTAATGACTAAAGCTAAAAATAGCGTGTCATCTTGTGCCGGCCTTATCTTCAAAGAATATTGTGAAACGGGATTTTACATTCCAGACGGACATTACCAATGGACGGTATTACCCTTTGGACTTAAGACTGCCCCGTCATTATTCCAGAAAGCTATGACTATAATCTTTTGGCCTATTCAGGACTCTGCCTTGATATACATAGATGACATATTACTGTTCAGTCCTGATAAAGATTCACATGAACTTTTGCTGAGACAATTTGCAGACCTTGTGCAAAAGTATGGTATAATGCTTTCTGAGAGGAAAATGAAATTGTTTGAAAACAACATTGAATTCTTGGGAATGAGAATTGCAGATGGACAGTACCAACCAGGACCTCACATAGCCCAAGAACTTCTGAAGTTCCCGGACTCTAAATTGGCCATAAACAACTCAGAAGAAGTTTCCAGTCTTCCTTTCTCCCTTGCACATGACAACTATGCAAGTTTCACAGACAGGGAAATGGCGATCACGGACAAGGAATTTCTGAAGCAGAAACTCTACACAGAAAATGGAGTTCACTATGCAGACCCAGATGAAGTACTTCAAGCCAAGATCCAAAACACAGATCCAAACCATGTCTACAGGCTTATGTGTGCACTTCACCTGTACAATCAACATGGACTACATTGGGACGAAATAGCCCAAAGCTTTTTGACGAAAGTAGATTTAGGCCCAGGATCACCAAGCTCAAGATCAGGCCCAGGATCATCATAAGCGTGACCATCCTCCACTCACAAAAGGAATGATAATTCTCCGCAGGACCTGCGAGGCAAAAGGCCAAAGCACTAGCCGCCAATCTGAAGATAAGATTTTCAAGATAAGGTCGGCAAGCCAAGACAAAAGACTTTTTGACAAACGTGTCACCAGATTCTTTGAAGATAAGGCCGGCACGAGATAACACGCAAACTTTAGCTTTAGTCATTTTCATCTTTCGTCTTTTTGACTAAAAATAGTTTAAGGCCTCGTGGCTTAACCACAGCCAAGCTCTTTTAGCTTAGCTTGTATTATAAATAGCCACTCCCATCTATGGAGTTCAAGCAGAGAGCGAAACACAGAAAACTTAATACACAATCTTTAGTGTTTTCCTATCCATGGCTTTCTAAGCTTCTCAAAGGTGTTATCCAAAAGTGGTAGTCTCTTAGGAATCAAACTCTCATGAATCCCCTCGCTTTCGAAAAACCCAAAAACATTTCAGAAAATCCAGAAAACCTTTCAAAAACATTCAGAAAACCCAGAAAACCAAAAAACTTCAAGTTTATCTATTCTCACCATTTAGGTGATATTCTTGCATTTTAGGTGATACTCATGCATCTTAGTGTACCTTCTTAATCTGTCTGGTTATCCTCAGTCATCCTTTCATGTTTTGTTATCCTCAGTCATCCTCTCATGTCCCGTCTCACCTTGTTTCTTATCTGTCTTATGCTCCTTAGTCATCTCATACTTAAAGAATTCCAAGCGTTTCTCTTTTCTAACTCCTAATCTCAGGTAATAGCTTTGTTATAAGTCTACACTCTTTGGTTAAAGGTGTTTGTCGCAGGAGTCTATCTTCTAGGCCAAGTAACATCTGAGTGACCGTAAAGCTACCGCAATCGCCCTCGAGGACCACTTGCCGCTTAAGCTAGGAGAGCTGTCAGGCACCGGTCGTGGCTTGACAGTGGTAGTAGGGAAAGGATGAGACATCCACCTAGAAGAAGATGCCTCTGCAGACCCCGTTTTCCAAATAGTTGGAGACTCTATAACCATTTTATTACTCGTCTTAGTAACAGGGAAAGAGAACAGCCTCCTTGGAAATGTCCAACCCACCTCAAGCGTATTCAATTCTACATCCGGTGGATAGATGACTACATAAAGCGTAAGACTATTAAGTGTGTTCTTAAGAGGGTCCAGGCACACATTGCCTATGATAGCTCAGATGACCCAGACAAAAACTGGTACCTCTACCCATATGATGAACCTCGCATGCGATGCCTGAACAAACTTAAATACCATGTCCAGTATCGTAGGTTTCTCACTTGGTACCAGAAAAACTATCTGTATTGGAACTCATCATAAAGTTCCATCTGTTATCTTCCGCTGTATTTTCCAACTCTTTGTTTATAAAATTTCCTATCAGTTTGTCTGATTTACGCATCCATTAGCTTTCCTATTCCTGGTCCTTTCACCAACCCTGTACATCTTTCGAGTTGTATTGTTCTGGTGGTCGAAACTTCCATCTTGTACAACTTCTTTTGTCTTGTGTTTTGTCTAGAATTTGTCTTATGTACTCCATTGTCCATATGCTTCCTTAAGTTGTTCGTGATAGTCGTACCCCTGGTCATTGGCATGACAATTTTTTATTTTTTTCCCTGAATTAAATAAACGGGTCCAAGTTGTGTCTGGCGAGTGACCACGAGATCAGCAATCAGCCCATCCAGGCCCGATTTAGCCCAAATGTAGCTCGCGCGCAACGCCCGTGTAATCGGATAGGGATAGGCCCAATGAGTGGGCCCATTAAGGAGTGGGCTTTCCTAAAGGGTATTATTCCACATCTTTTATTACATGATTTTCTTTCCTTATTTCAAGGGCTACATAAGCATGAAAACTGAAATCGAGCCGTTGAGGAAAACTATGGAATCCAAGTCAAAACTCGGACATTGCAACTGTAATTGGGCCCGATGGCCCAATAACTCAGGCCACGTTTCACACGGGAGGGGCGCGTGGATCCTTGTCCCTGATGCTTTTCGGCTTCATAATCCGGTTCCGGACAGCAGCAACTCCCTGGGGATCATCGTACGTTTGAAACCAGAAGAAAAATAACGGTCAGGATCTCACTCCGACCTCATCCAACTCCCCTTCCCCCCCCCCACACCACCAATCAAAATTAAATATAATCCATTTATTTTTGTTATTACAGTTGTTCTTGACAATGAATAGAGAGATAAACAAAAAGACAAGATGGGAGGGATAGGGGGAGGGGGATAAGGAGATTTCTCCAATCCAATTCTTAAATTCTCCTCCCCACCCCACCCACCCAAAATTCCCTTTGGAAAGGTTTTTGGATTTTGATTGATTGTCTCGATTCTCGGAGAGAAAACCCACGAACCCAAAAACAGAAAGAGAGGAAGTCCTTCCTGAGTCCACCACCCCTTTTTTTCTCTTTAGTATTACCCCATCATCCAATCCGACACACCTACCCTCTCTTCTGCTGTGATTTAATTTTTATTAAAGGAAAGGAAAAATCTTTTTTCCCTTTTCTTTTTAACCTTGTTATGGCTAAAGATCAAAGAAAGTTTGGGACTGTTGCTGCTGCTGATGCTCGTGTTGTTGTTGTTCCATTCGTTCGGCTCGTTATCCTTTCTTTTATTTTTCCCTTCTTCTTCTTCTTCTTCTTCCCCTTTTTATTACTACAACTGTCTCAATCATATTTTGTCCGGTTCTTTTCGTACCCCTTGCCCTTTTTCCTCCTCCTCGGCTATTGCTTTTATTACTGCGTTGCGATTGATGATGTTGATGTGGACGTTGATGGTGTTTTGGTATCGCGTGATTCCGACCGCACATCATCACCCCAATTCAATTCCCGGAAGACTTTGCTTCAGCGGTTTGCGAGTTGTTTTTTTCCCGTGGGGAGGGAGTTTTTTTTGTTCTTCTTGTTGTTTTTGTTGTTGGGTGTTGAATTTATATTCCCAACATTTGTGCCTTTTGTCAAAGCAAAGTCTTTCTTGAGAGAGACGGAGACGGGTGGAGAAGTAGAGAGGTAGAGAGAGAAAGGGTTTGTCTCGATTTCTAGGGTTCGTTCCTTTTCTTATAGGGGGGAGGAGGTGAGGGTCTTCTTGATTCTGGGTAGACCGAATTTAGTATCTTTGGCGCTTCCTGGTTTTGTTGGGGGGGGGGATAGGAAGTGATTTTGGGATGTGGGTTTTTTATTTTTTGGGTGTGATTCATTAGATTTTGTTGCTTCTGGGTTGTTGGGGTTGAAGCAATGGAAGTTGGTTCTGCTTCTGCTGTTTCTGATGGGGGAAATGATATGGTTAATGGTGGGAGTGTACCCGAGTTGGATAATAAGAAACTGGTTGAAGGGGAGATCAAGTCAAAGCGTAAGATGAAGACTGCTTCCCAGTTGGAGACTCTGGAGAAAACTTATGCCGGTAATTTGTATTCGTCCTTCGCTTCCTGTTAATCTCTGTTGCTACTGGTTCGGTGTGGATTATTGCCGTCATTTTTGGGGATGGGTTGTAATGTGACGCTGGATTGGTTATGTAGTGGAGCAATACCCGTCCGAGACGATACGGGCTGAGCTTTCGGTTCAGTTGGGTCTTTCGGATAGGCAATTGCAAATGTGGTTTTGTCACCGGAGATTGAAGGATCGAAAGGGGTCATCGAACAAGCGGGTTCGTCAGGATTCTCCAGTCGTTGCTGTCTCTATGGAGGCTTCTTTGCATGCTGATGTACCAAATGAGCATGGCCATGGCTCTGTTGGGGGTCAAATCTCGGTATCCCATCAAACAATGGAATCATGGCACGAGGCGCGGCCGGTTGTGACCGATGTCACAGGGATTCCGGGAGATTATCCGGTCACGAGGAGGTATTTTGAGCCAGAGCAGTCAATATCCGTGCGTCGTGTGATGGCCTTCGTGGAAGCTCAGCTTGGTGAGTTAATAAGGAATGATGGACCAATTCTTGGGATGGAGTTTGATCCCTTGCCCCCTGATGCATTTGGCCGGCCTATCAGTAAGTCAGCCGTGCTATTTTGGTTGCTCCTTTGAGAATGGATGCCTCTTCAACTAGCATAATGACTAGATTTGATACCTGTGTCCTGCTCTTTTGAGGAAGATTATTCTTAATTATACGATGGAGTTCATGCGTGGTAATGTTGGTAAGTTGCATCTACTGTAGGAGGAGCAGCATTTGCATGCACCATGCAGTCGGGACGTGGTTTTGAGATGAAGTATGAGAACAGGGTGAGTCTTACATGTTTGTATGTAGTTCTATATTACTTTATGAGCTAGGATAGCACCTAAAAAAAGATGGAGTTGTAGTGCTCGGACCTTGATGGATATAATTTTATGTCGTAACGAACTTTCTATTTTCTGTTAGGATATTGCTCGGCCTGTCCATGAGTACCAGTTTCTTCCGGAGAAACCTACTGTTCGAGCTGAGGGACATGAAAGAATCGCTTCATCTTACCAACATTGTTCGGCATTAGAAAATACGAATGCTGGGATTCCTTCTATTTCTTCGGGCCATCAACTTTTCGACGTGACAGATATGACTTCTGGATATGGTCACCCGTCTCAGATTCCCACATTGAGCCTATTGCCTCCTTCAAGAAGCAAGAGTCAAAACTTGGCTTCTGCTGCAGAAGATTATCACATAGATCCGCAGAAGAACTCCACTTTAACCTTAGAAATTGAAAATGGTCTCGGCGTTCATCCAGTCGATGCAATGGAGGATCATGTCTTGCCCTCTGACAGGTGGTTTGTTCACAAGGAGGAAATTCTGCGAGTGGAGAAGAAACGGAAGGTAAGTGTTCATCTGTGTCAGATAGACCTTTGTAAATTGCTGCTAGATTCTCTATAAAAAATGTCTAAATCAGGGTCACTGTTTTGTCACTGTGCTGCCTTTGCAGAGCGAGGAGGCGAGGATGGCACGGGAAGTTGAAGCTCATGAAAAAAGGATTAGAAAAGAGCTTAAAAGGCAAGATGCATTAAGAAGAAAGGTATGGTGCATATACTTGCATGCTTCTTTCACATTTTAAGTGGGAAAGGGCTTTTAGCTAATAAGTCTCATTCTCATGGACTATATTAGCAAGAGGAACTGACGAGAAAGGAAATGGAGAGATACAACCGTGAAAGACAAAGAGAAGAAGAAAGACTTCTCCGAGAAAGGCAGCGAGAGGTTGAAAGACATGAAAGGGAGCAACGGCGTGAACTGGAGAAGAGGGAGAAGTTTTTGCAGAAGCAATCAATTAGAGTAAGGACGATACGCTTCACTTCATCTTCCATCGAATTTGGAAAAGAAGTTTTCTGGCTAAATATGGTTAGCGTCATGTAGGCTGAAAAGATGAGGGCTAAGGAAGAACTTCGTAAAGAAAGGGAAGCTGCGAGGCTTAAAGCTGCTAGTCAGAGAGCGATTGCTCGAAGAATTGTGAAAGAATCTGTGGAACTGATTGAGGATGAGAAGCTGGAACTTATGGAGCTTGCTGCTTCGAGCAACGGCTTGTCCTCTATTGTCCATCTTGATATCGACATGCTGCAGAACCTCGAATCATTTAGAGGTAAGTTAGTTATTCTCACCCTTGACTGATTTTAGCAAGTGTTCCTCGGCCGATCTTGTTTCATCCTTTGAATTAACAGTTATCACACTTCCTCGCAGATTCATTGGTTGCATTTCCGCCTCAATCGGTGCAACTGAAAAAGCCTTTTTCCATCCAGCCTTGGTGTCCTTCTGAGGAGAACATCGGGAATCTCCTCATGGTAAGCTTGGCCAATTCTTCACCCTAAGGAAATTCTGTCTTCAGGGGTTAAATCATAGTAACTCACGACAACATATATGTTGTAGATAGCTCTGTTTATGGCATAATGTCAGGGGTAGTCAGGTTTTTGAGGCCTCTTCTTAGTATAATATGTGGAGTGATATGTTACTGTTGCATTTCTAATATTCTTGATCTTAATTATGGAGAGAAGAAAACACTGATGCAAGATGTAACGACTATGAAGTATGGATTTTCCATGCCTAGCACTTATCTTTTTGAAAATGTTGATGTCCTTATTTTCAGGCTTGGAGATTCTTGATTGGCTTTGCCGATGTTCTTAATCTATGGCCATTTACCCTGGACGAATTTGTTCAAGCGCTGCATGACTACGTAAGTTGTATGATTTTTGTAATGATTCATTTTCGGTTATGGGTCTAGTTGGATTTTTCTTGTGCAAAACCATGAGGTGATTTATTATGCCACAGGACTCTAGGTTATTGGGTGAAATACATGTCTCTCTTCTAAGATCTATCCTCAAGGATATCGAAAATGTGGGAACAGTGCCCACTGCCACTGTTGGAGCAAGTGGCAATTCTGTTGCTAATCCAGGTTGTGGTCATCTACAGATAGTTGAAGGGGTGAGCTGCATTTGTTTTCCGTTTATTCTTTTTCAGTCTCCAATGCCACGACCATTCTTTGTAATTGAGCCTCACAACTTCTCTTGGGTAGCCATAAATCATGGCTAATCAGGGCCATGTCATGAGACAAGCCCCAGGAAATGTGGTTCCCCAATTTTTTTTCATCAAATCTCTCAGTTTTTCATGGTTCCTTTTGGAATGTTATGAAGTTTTTAAGACAATCATTTGTTAGATTGTATGTGGTTGGAAATTTTGTTAGGCATGTGCTTGGGGTTTTGATATACAGAGCTGGCACCGCAACTTAAATCAATCGACATGGCCTGAAATATTACGTCAATTGGCCCTGTCTGCTGGATTTGGGCCAAAAATCAAGAAGAGGAACACAGATCAACCATATTTGCCTGATGATAATGATGAGGTACGTGCTATCTGGATTTTGAGATCAATTATGTCCGTTATGTTAGTAGAGGCTATTGGTTATCTGCATGCTGGGTTGGGTGAAGAGCCTGCGCTTCAACCCCATTATCAGAAACGGAAGTCGTGATTAAGCGGGACTTCTGGTCTTGTCATTAAATTGTACTTCTTATACTTCAATTGCTAGGACAGGTTGATGATGGTCGACATGTTATCTCTACTCTACGTAATGGGGTAGCTGCTGAAAATGCTTTTGCAAAAATGCAAGAAAGGGGATTGTCTAGTTTACGAAGATCAAGGCATCGTTTGACTCCAGGAACGGTGAAGTTTGCTGCTTTTCATGTCCTTTCACTGGAGGGGGATGAGGGCCTATCAATACTGGAAGTTGCAGACAGGATTCAGGTGCGACAATGTCCCATCATATGTGTTTTCCATTCGTGGTCAAAGGTTGATTAGTGGTTGCTTTTTGTAGAAATATGGGCTTCGCGATCTAACCACAAGCAAGACACCAGAAGCATCAGTCGCTGCTGCTCTGTCGAGGGATACAAAGCTTTTTGAGAGGACTGCTCCATCAACATACTGTGTTCGTCCTGCTTACAGAAAGGATCCTGCTGATGCTGAAACTTTACTTTCTGCTGCTAAGGAAAGGATTCGGGAATTCAAAAGTGGCGTTGTGGAAGGAGAAGAAGGGGATGTTGCTGAGAGAGATGATGACTCCGAAAGTGATAGCTTGGAGAATCCAGATGTTAATGATTTAATTACAGAGTTAAATTCAAATACAAAAGTATCCACAGAGGAGTCAGGCAAACCAAACTCAGAATCCCCAGCCAATGGGAACAATGACGATGAGAAACTGAAACTGGACCAGAATGGTAATGAGAGGGGGAATGCATGTTTTTCTTCTACTCATTCTGAAGCATTGCCTCTCAGTCCAAGTACTCGAGCTGTTGATCAGTCATCTGACAGCTTTAGCATCTTGGATAAAGTAGATGGTCTTCAGGACACAGATCTAGAGGAAAGAGATCTTGGGGAGCCCTGGGTTCTTGGTCTTATGGAAGGAGAATATGCGAACCTTAGTGTTCAAGAACGTCTTGATGCCCTCATTTCTTTAATTGATGTCGCAATCGAAGGAATCTCTATTCATAATGTTCTTGAGGTACTGTCAAGTGCTATAGTGTTGATCCTGTTCTTTATGAAATTGTTGTTCTTTTGTGATACCCATCTGATTTTCAAGTTTGCGTCTAGGAACGATTGGAAGCAGCCAATGCGATGAAGAAGCAAATGTGGGCTGAGGGACAGATTGATAAACGGAGGATGAGGGAAGACTTTGTTACAAGGGTGCATTATTCGCCGAACCTGGGTAATAAAACCGAAACTAACGTCAGCTGTTTACCAGTGGAGGGGCAAAGCCTTATGCCTGTCATCGATGACGGCAATAATCATATGCCAGCAGGTTCTGTTGTCCAGCAAGAGCTTACGACTGATCAGCGGAAGTGTAGTCCTTCTCTGATTAGCTTCTCGGTAGATACCAACCTCCAACCACAGCATTTCACTGTTAACGGCACCGAAAACCTTCCCTTGCTGCAAGCTGGATTCGCCATGGAGATGTCTCAGTCATGCTTGAAGTCATACATAAGTTACAAGGCCGAACAAATGTACGTGTACAGATCACTGCCTCTTGGTCGGGATCGCCGGCGTAACCGATACTGGCAATTTGTCACATCCGCTTCGTGTAATGATCCTGGCAGCGGCAGGATCTTTGTTGAGCTGCACGATGGTCGGTGGAGGCTTATTGATACTGAAGAGGTACTACCATTTCCCTTCGTTGTTGTGTTAAGACTAGCAACAGTATTCCGCCGCCTGTTTTCATTTACTCTGAGCTGTGTAGTATTATTTGGAGTGAGATGCCAACGTTGCCCCACTGTATCAGACAATACTTGAATATCATAAAAACTTGTTTTTCATACACATGTTGACAGCTTCTTCTGTGGGGAACGTCATTGCAGGGTTTCGATTCTTTGGTAGCTGCTTTGGACGTGCGAGGAAGCAGGGAATCCTTTTTATATTGTATGTTGCTTAAGATAGAGGGCTCCTTTAAAGAGACGCTTAGGAAATATCCACCCACTAATGTTTGCAAGAGACATACGACTGAAGGACCTGAATCTGGAACGAGTACTGCGAGTCCTAGCAGCTTCCTAGATGTGGCAGACTCTGAAGAGTCGGAGGCCTCCACTTCTTTTAGAATTGAAGTTGGGAGGAAACCCCGCGAGAAAAATAACGCCTTGAGGAGGTATCAGGATTTTGAGAATTGGATGCTAAAGGAGTGTTTGAGCACTTCTAAGCTCAGGGCCATCACCCATCAGAATAAAAGATGCAAGCAATTTCTCGATGTTTGCAATTGGTGTCTTAACATAAACTTCACCGATATCGATCAGTGTCCGCTATGCGGTAACCTTGTTTTGCCGGAGACTTCTGCTCAGGGTAAGGGTATGTTGCCGAGTATGAGTCCCTCCACTCGGGAGGGTGTGGACTTTTCTCCGATGAGGATCAAAGTACTTAAAATGCAACTCAGTCTGATTGAGGCAAGTCAGACTATCTAAATTTTGCTTGTTTCTTTCTGTTTGAGTCAATCCTTCCGATCTGTTGCTTGTCTGTTTCTAGTAGTTAAATGGTTCCCTTGGCAGGCATCTATTCCCCCAGAAGCCCTTGGAGCAATCTGGACTGACGAGTACCGCAGATACTGGGCAGTGAAACTCTACTCAGCATCCTCGCCGGAAGAACTTCTCCAGGTCTTCCCATTATGCTTTATGAAATCTGTGCCGTAAAGTTTGTTCGTCAATTGGTCTAAACCATTATAAATTGGAGAAGACATAATACCTGTCAGGAATATGAAACGTCAATGTTATGGATAGAAATCTCAAGCTATCGTGAAGTTTTTCTTTCGGCTCATTTGTGTATGTTCTCTGAGTAAATGGCTCTTTTCGTACAGGCACTGACTTTGTTAGAGAGTGCCATTCAAAGGGACTATCTGTCCTTGACTTTCGAGACAACCAATGATTTATTGAGAATTCCCACAAGCCCAAGCTCGAGCCCTGGCATCTTGGCTAATTTCGAAGATGTGCCAATACTTCCGTGGATACCGAAAACAACAGCTGCAGTTGCTCTGAGAGTCTTGCAGTTGGACTCGGCCATTACCTACTCGCCTAATCAAGAACTCGATGACGTGGCTGACGACAGATCTGAAGGGGTTGGTGTGAGTTTATTTTCCATGGATCACTTGCTGATATTCTTTTGTTTAGTAGAACTGCGGATCAACCTTTGCCTATTCGTGATGTCTGCTTATTCTCTTGGATGACGGACGTGTTTCTTGGCTTTCTGTAGATGTCTTCCAAATGTGAAGTTGAGCAAAACAGGCCCAGCCAGGTTGGTAACGGTGGTTTGGAGGATAACCGGGTCGATCCAGGGGGGATGCTTAACAAATCTGGCCGTGGTGGACGAGGAGGACGTGGAAGGGGCATAAGCGGTCCCCGTAGTGTGAGACCACAGAGGAAGAGAACTAGTTCGAGGTTTGGATATGGCAGGGAAGTATCTGTAGTAACTAATGGTGAGAAATCCCGACAGGCACCCACCAGAGGGCGGCCCCGTACAAGAAGCGGAAGGAGACGAGCTCAACGAAGCAGTAGAAATAGGCAAAAGGTGGTAGTGAAGATGACGGCTGCTGATATCAAAGCAAGATACCCAGAGAAGGAAGAAATGGCCGGGGAACCATCCAGAGTCTGGGGTGAGGGTAATCTAATTGGTGGTGATGAAAATAGGGAGTTGCCTTTAGAGGAGGATGAAAATGATAGCAGCTCTGAGAGGTCCGATTTTGAGGATGAGGATGGTCGAACTGCGAGGTATGGATACGAAGTTGCCGAAGAGGATGACGCCGAGGATCGTAGTCGGAAGTCTGATGACTTGTTCGGAAGAAGAGTTTATAAGGATGACGATGGATATGAAGACGATGATAATGATGATAACGGGGATGAGGATGATGAAGAAGAAGATTATGCTTACGTTGACTTATGCACGAACGAGGAATCAGATGCAGACGACCTGAGGGATGATGACGGTGTTGGGTTTCGAAAGCTGGATCCAGACGAAGGCTTGGGATCAACGTCGTCCGAGTCCAGCTGACTGATCACAGCATTCGAGCTGGATGATGTTAGCGCACAACTGTAGGAATAATGTTGCAGATGATTATGCGTTTGATCTGTAATGTGCGTAGCCCTAACACAACCGCATAGTCGTTCACTTAAAAAAAAAAAAAAACCACAACAGCCGGTGGACAGCACCAGATCTCTGGGTAATACAAATCGCTCGGCTTCATAGACGCAGTCCTGTACGAGAGCTCCTACAATTCCCGTACAGAGATGATGATGATGCGTGAGAGTTAAGAAAAGGAGGGGATTGTTTTTTTAAAAAATAGGAAATAATATTGAAACCTTTCATTTGTTTTTTTATTATAAAATTTTGATGAACAAATCAAGTGAATTGAAAGCTGAAGTTAACGATAGTTGCTAATATTGTCAAAAAATATAAAAAATCGATGAATATCGGATGACGTTCTATTAGGAGGCGACTAGTACGGATAAAGTGGATTATGAGAAGAATGAATGAGATGTCAAAACTCCACTATTATAAGACACATGCTAGACTATATTAAGGCCTTGTTTGGCTTTCGCTAGAAGAAATTCATGATTGGCCAAAATAGAAATAAAAACAAAAGTTGGTGACAAAATTATATAACAAACTAAGTTAACGACAAAATAGAAAGTTGGCTTAAAGTTGAGGTCATAAACGTATATTTTGCCTTTTTTTAAAGAAATGACAAAAATCAGTTTGGTTTTTTTATTTTTAAATTATTGTAATAAATTATAAATAAAAGATGTATTTAGAATTTTTGGAATGAATAATTATAATTTCTGTACTTTTTCTCCACTAAAGACACTTGTTGTTGATAATCATAAGAACAGGATTAACCCACACGTATCGAGAAAATCCAAAGACCTGGGTAGTTTAGTTGCAATGCCTGCACTGTTCCAAAGGATATACACTACGAGGAAAATAAATAAGAGTGAAAAGAAATGTAAATACAATTATCAAGTTCACGAGAGGCAGTCGTCCTCGTCCGGTCTGTCATGATTTTTCAGGCAGAGACAAAAAAAAAAAAAACTGCCCCCCTTCCCTCTTAAAAAACTTTCATCCACATAAATCATTCAATTTATTTAAATATTTTACTCGGTACGACAGCGACAGATGATGAGACCACCCAACAATTGCAAAACAAAAAACAAGAAAAGAATCTTTTTCTTTTTTATTTTAAAAAATCTCACCACCCCAAACTTGTGGCGGAGGTGAGAGCTAACAACACCTCTTATTATTTAAACATTATTTAAAAAAAAAAAGAAAAATTTATAAAACAAAAAGATTGTCAAGTAGCAAAAGCAAAAATGTAAAACAAGAAGAATTAGGAGTTTTAACGAGAAAGGAAGCTATCTATCTAAAGTCATGCTCCCGCTTTCGCCGTCGGAGGATGATGTCCATCTCCACGTCGACGTCGTCGTTGCTGATGACGGCAAGTTGCTGCTCGACGTTCCCCACGGCATGCCGGATGTCGACTTCCCCGACTCCTCCCACTACGACTTCCTGGACACCATCGACTTCGACGACATCTTCAACGCCCCTGACGACGTCCTCCCATGTTTGGAGGCCGTTGTCCCTGAGTTGTCCCTCTCACGGGCTGACAACGTTAATAGCCATTCCTCCAGCGGCGGGGAGGGGAGGGACGGGATGACTGCAAAGTCCGGGAGGAGGAAGTCGTCTTCCAAGGATAGGTCCAAGGGTGGTGGTAGTCCTCCTCAAGAAGGGAAACGTAAAGTCAAGGTAATATATTAGTGTAGCTGAGTCGCATTGGATATCGTCGGCCGAGTGCGGTGCGGAGTGCTTCTTGTTGTTGTCAGCCGTTTGAGTGTTTACGGGTGGGGGCTTAACGCTTGTGGTTTTTTTCCGCAGGTGGATTGGACGCCGGAGCTACACAAGAAGTTTGTGGAGGCGGTTGAGAAACTGGGGGTGGATAAGGCCGTGCCGTCGAGGATTTTGGAGGTGATGGGCGCTCGATCCCTCACTCGTCATAACGTCGCCAGCCACCTACAAGTAAGTCCTTGCTTTCTCGAAATGGATACCTTCAAGAGTACGGAACTGGCGACTACTCTCAAGGTTTCCCAGTTACGACCGGGGATGCCCTTAAGTCCTTGTGTCTGCTCTTGGGTCTAGTTCGGTGAGCAGCGTTAGTGAAATCGATTTCCCGTCTATTGTTTCCGTGACGGTTGCAGAAGTACCGTTCGCATAGGAAGCATTTGTTGGCCCGGGAAGCCGAGGCAGCAAGCTGGAACCAAAGACGGCGAATGTATGCTGCCCCTCATTTAGGGAGCACGAGGGATGCCCGGGCGTTAGCTCCCTGGGTGGCGGCACCTGCCATGGGCTTCCCCTCGGCTGCTCCACCTCAACATCATTACAGACCTTTGCACGTGTGGGGGCATCCGACAATGAACCGGCCAATAATTCGGCCGTGGCCTAGCCCGAACCTCGTCCCTAATCCTCCACCGTTGCCAATGCCATGGGCTGCAACTACCATGAACCCTCCCTATTGGACGCACCCTCAACACCACCAGGCAATCGATCATCTTAAGACTCCATACATCAACTCTCCATATATCAACTGTTGATCTCAAGATTTTCGATGTTCCAGGCAGCGATTGTGCCACCTCTTCCGGCACAGTTCTTCACACAACCTATGGTCGAATCGGGAACGGTACTTACTCCGCAACCACAATGGGTACTTTGGACAGCCCAGTACTCAACGCTTAACTCTCTGGAAATCCACGTGATTATGCAGGGATTTGTCCCGCCTCCACCGGTTCCAGGCGTCCCGCCACCCACCATGTTCGAAACAGATCGGAGGGCCGGCACCGCTCCGCAGCCACCCGAATTTTATCCAGTAAGGGAATAAGAACTTTATTGCATCAAGACAATCAAGTAGAATCACGCAGGCTGAAACGCATTTTTATGTCAGTCAAAGGAGACCATAGATGCGGCCATCGGAGAGGTCCTGACAAACCAGACGTTACCGCTTCCGCTGGGACTGAAGCCTCCATCGATGGAGGGCGTCATCGGGGAGTTGCAGAGGCAAGGATTGACTAAAATCCCACCACCCTCTCCCTCTCTCCTCGAGGACGATCATCGATCCTTGTCAACAACATCGACGACAACTACAATCACGTGACGGGATGGAACGGAAAAACACCTCCCAATTCGACGACACTTCATCATCGTTTCCGGCCACAACATTCTTCTCTTTATGTTTGGAGGAATTTCTCCCCTGTAAAAATCTACCCTTCCACCATGAAGAAAAATGGAGAGTATTTCATCGACTGATAAATTGTAAGAACAGCGATGCACCGTAGGCTGTAAGCAAGGCCCATATATTTATTGGGCTAAACATTTAGGCCCGTCATATGGCCCAATTAATTACGACCAAGGGAGACGCTTACCACCTTGCTGAGAATCTATCGTTTTCGGCGACTTTTTAGTACGATAGAAGATGAAACTCATTCCCAACCCGCCAAGCCAGTCTGACGTTAAATAAACAATTGGGGAAAGAGGGCATGATGTTTATCGTACTAGAGTTCAAGGAGTGTCATCCATGGATGTCTTCTTCAGTCACCTGGATGATCCGCGACATCGTGGGGACAGCATTATCCTTAAGGGCGACGCCTGCGGTCATCTTCTTCTTCTTCCTCGTCTGAATCGCCACTTTCACGGAATCGTGGATTCTTTTCCTGAAGATCACACAAAAAAGGGATGTGATGATGAATGCTAGTTGGGTACATAATAATGCGCCAATCTCGCAGATTATAGAAACATTAAGCATTGTAAGGAAGACGGATGGCGTGTTGCATACCGGTCTGGAATCAGGATCGGAGTTCCGATGGGAATCATAGTCAGCACTTCTCTTGGAAGATTTGTGTGTCTGACGATCATCCTCTCGGTACCGCTTACGATTATAATCTGCATTTCAATGAAAAGCAAGCCCACATTGATATAACGAAGGTTGCAGGGCAGGCATTTGCCGAGTTTAGATGACAACGCTACCTCTATTGTTCCAGTACGAGCCCCCATATCCCCGATTTCCACCTTGACCGCCATCTGCAAAATCAGTCAGTTACACCGACAGAAGAAAGGGGATGGTCAGTGCCTGCTACGTCACATCAACAAACCAATCCCGAGTCTCATTCACTGGTTTGAAATCAAAAGAGACCGTCTAAAGACCAACTATGGATAACTCACATGAAGGTGGTAGCACAACTGGTGGGAATGACTCCAATGAGCCGGTACCATAATCTACAAGTTGTCTTTGAGCTTCTAATTCCTTTTGAACCAGCTTTCCGTAGCCACCTCTACGTAAGATAGTCAAGGAAACTTGAAAGGTAGGAAGACCACTGCTAGATAAGTGAATCATGGCTCACGACTATGCATGTAATGCAAGTTCAAATGCACTTCAGGGTTGGCATAACTGCATTCAGTGAATAAAAGACTTCTGAAAATACAAAAGAAAACAGTTGTCGGCTAAATACAGAGCAATCTAAATATTCAAGCGAACAAAGGATATCTGGATCATAGTCAGTACGATACTCATCTCGTACCTGCAACCGCAAGATGAAAAAATAAATAAAGATCATTATCAGCTTGAATACACTAAAAAACACGGATTAGCCATCCTTTCTTCCGGACAAGGAGTTTCAGAGTCTCTTACTTGTCCACCACTTCGACCACGACCCCACTGCCTGCCTTCTTGAAAACCCCAGTCAAAGTCCACACGTATTGGACGATCATCAAGAATGGTGCCGCTTATGTACTTGACAGCATCTTCGGTATCTTCTCTGGAATAATACCTAATCACAAAGTAAATCTAAATCATGATCCTGACACTTCTCCGACCAACATGAGCACACCTAAACGCCCAAGGATAAGCTCTAGAGAATCATCAACCGCCAAATATCTCTATGCATTTACAGATCCAAACAAAACAAATGCATGAGGCGGTTCCATAAGTTTCAAGTTCATTACAGGCGATAAAGGAACGACGACATCAAAGCTCTTCAAAATCAAAACTTAACAAGGCACAACAGCAGCAAGAAAGCCATCAATCGTACCGGGTAAAACCACAACAACAGACCCACAAAGAAAACGGCGAGAAGGGGACGTACAGGACGAAGCAAAAGCCGCAAGGGGTCTTGGTATTCTTATCCAAACCCATGATGATCTTCTTGATCTCACCAGCCCGGGAGAAGAGCTCGTAAACCTGCTCCTCGGTGGTATAGAAAGACATGTTCCCGACATAAAGAGTGGTGGAAGAGGAAAGTGCTAGCTCGAACTCCTCCTGCGTTCCAGCAAACCTCCTGTCCCTATATGCCGAGAGCTTGCTTTGTTCCTATATTCCCCGTTCCAACCCCCAAAACATATCAACAACAGAAGAGAGATCGGAGAAGACACGATCTTCACCAGTTCCATCTCCTACCTTGAACAGAGAAGCCATAGCCCCGGATGATCGAAGCAGCGCAAACCCTAATTTTGGGAATGGTTGAGCCGGCACGGCGGCTCCGATTCGTCGGCTTCCGGAGTTCAGCCGAGCGCCCCAGGCCATTGGGAGACGGCCCATTAAGGCCCACAATTGGGCCCGTATCCTTTTACCTTCTGATCCAGAGCCGAATCACTCCAGCCGTGGTGTCAGTCCGCAAAAGGTCGTAGTTTTCCACTCGCTACATGCGAATCGTGTTGAAAGAAAGAGTATGCATAGAGAAGGGCGTACAGTTTATTTTCCCGGAATTCGGTTAAATTGTGAAATAAAATAGAATAGCACAACTTATGCATCAAGGAATAGTCTCAGTTAAAACAGACAGAATTTTCCTTGGGGCAGCTCGACATCATATCAAGCACAGGGGATTCTTATTCCTTAAGAATGATTACAGTGATAAATCCTATTCACAAGCCCCAGATGAACTTGCGTCCTTAAGCAACGAGACCTGAGATATTATCACCGCGGAAAGCATGAAATGGCCAGGAGATATACTTCGCCAAAATACGGAAACTGTTCACAATGCATCGAGTCCTTGTCAGGATAGGAAAACAGTCATAGCCAGTTGAACCCCTTGATCAAATAAACATTAACACTCGATTAAACATCGATTTCCCTTAAACCTAGCATAACAACACTGTAAACCCCACCCCCACCAAAATAACCGAATTGCTTCTTCATGATATCCATAAACTATCCACGCCTTACCCGAGACTCGATCGACAGCACCAGGCCACCAGCTTACGATCACTCCATCAGAAGCGCAACTCTCCCAACAAGCCAAATCATTCTTCTGTAACATTCACGAGCTCATATTCCACTAGAGACAGGTTGTTGTCCTCCTTGACTTCAAACTTTGCAGGTTCAGTGACTTCAACACGGCCCCATTTATCAACCGCCAGCCTCATTGTCCCCTTGAACATGTCGATCTTGGCATTGCGCAGAATCACAGTGGCACCAGGACTCATGATATCAACTGCAGCAAAAGCAAGTGCAATGTTCTTAGCCACAGAGAAAACACAAGTATTACAGAAAGAAGATTCCTTGACGTTTCACAACAAGGAAAGCAATTAAAGTGTGGTAAACCCAATTCACACTGGCATCGACTAATGAAACTTATATTATAATTAATTATCTCAAAAGAAAAATGTTATAACACCCTGCCACCAGATAGAATACGCCCCCAAGGGACCAAATTGGCCAATGTCTGGAAAGAAACGTGTTTAACATCATTGCCCGCATCACCAATATTAAAGGGAAAATTGTTCAGAATGGGTCAGGGAAGGGTAAAACAAAAGCCACAATGACTACCACCCTCCATGGCTCATCATCATTCCACAAACAGCAAGCTTATGAGAGGCTTCACACACCAAGGACCCACCAGAGGCTCACGCCAATTAGAACATCAGGATCAACAACAACCGATTCTCATCAGAACAAGGCCAGGAAAGACAAACACGGCATCCTCTAAACCGTACTATCAATCAATAATCGACAGGCCAATAATCATCGACAGGCTAACGAAACAAACAAGACGAAGAGAAGGACAGACAGCATCCCCCCCCCCCCCTTGCCTTGATCGTGGCGAGCGGTGAAAATGATGGAACCGGTCTCATCCCCGACGAGGCACTCGGAGATCCTCGTGTTCCTCGGGGGAGGCCGAGACATGACCGACCTTCCGCCACCGCGGTTGTTATTGACGGGGACGTTCTTAGAGCTAACGACCTTGACGGTGAGGTTGTGGCCATTCGTCCCGGGCTGAAGCTTATCCACCTTGGTGAACACCGGCTTCTTCTTCTCTGTGACCGTCGGGGCCTGTGCCCCGCCGCCGCTGGCGGGCTTCGACGTCGACCTGGTAGCCATTGGGTGGGGTAGATCGCGTGTACCGTGAGGGTTAGGGTTTTGGGCGGAGGGGTCGATTTTGAGAGGGTCGCGTCTGCGGTCGTGCGGAAGGATGAATTTTGGGGCTACGAAGCGGCGGCGAGATGGCGCAAGTAAATGGGAATTGGGAGAGGATTGCATTTGCGCTGTGAAACATGTGAGTCTCCTATTGGCTATAATGAATGGGCCCATTGGGCCAGTAAGGCCTGGAATTTCTGGGCCTCACCGTGTTTTCGGCTTGCTGGGTCCTTCCTTACCCACGTTTGGTTGGATGGATGGAATGGGCGTGAACGGAAAGAGGAAACCATATTTTGTCATTATATAATATATCAAACTAATTATTATGGAAATAGAGCATTTGAAATTAATCAATATCCTAGAGACCCAGACATCGACCCACAAGTTCCTAAATTTACTGGAACTTTAAGTGAATTCAAGCATCGGATCGTTAGTATAACTAAATTGTGAAAATCCAAACAGATATTTGTAAAAATAATAACGTAATTTAAAAAAAAAAGACCAAGAAAGGAAAATCAACCAATACTACTAAAAAACGCCTATGCATGTAAAATTGACATCGAGAACGTATAGGGACAATGCCCAAATTCATCTAACCCCGGACACGCGAAGGGGGTAGGTGCAGTAACATGCGGACGTGACTGAATGGTTACTAGTTCAAAAGGAAATTATCGTAAAAGGTAAAAAAAAAAAAAAAAATGCCCCGATCACAACGAGATTTATCAGCGTTGTATCACGACTCACCAGGGCATCCTCACGCCAATAAATCGAGCAGGAGGAAAAGCTCGGAATCCAGCACAGGAATCGATTAACAACAAGGTCAACTCGATACATATACCCAACGCAAACAGAAACTTCTAAGAGAAGAAGAAAATGAACCCCGTCGACCTTGAGCGTCAGCCAGCCCGACATCAGAAGGGCGCGCCCATTTTTTCAGCATACTGGGCAGGCAGTCAGTGGCACGATCGTCATTCCCTCAACTCACCAAGGGCAAGAACGTCATCCAGAAAAAACCCTAGCCTTCTTTATAATATTCGAGCCATTCCCCCCCCCCCACCAATCTGCATTTTCCCCCTGAAGTCTAGGCGGCGCCGGGGGTTCCCTCGTCCGACCTATCGCCGATCCCTTCCCTCTTCGCGGCGACCTTCCTTTGGAGGTAAGTGACGTGACTACTTCCGTTTTCTTGATTTCGACTCGGATCGATCGGATCTGATCTGTGGAATCAGTGAGTAGGCTTTGATGGGCCACTTGAGGGGTGCCAATTTCTTGGATCTGCTAGGAATTGCATCTTTTGTTTTTGCTCCAATCGACGGTTGTGCGATCTACGGTGGTTAGTTGAAAGTAGAGAATGGGATTTGACAGGATGAGATAAATCGCTATGTTTGTTGTTGATTTGGTTTGATGGTATTATCAGCTGGTTTTGAGTCCAATTTTCCTTACTGCCTCTGCTTTTTGAGTGGATTTTCAGTGGTTATGGTATCCGAATTGTTTTGTGTGTAGGACTTGAATTGGCATGTTGTGGAGTCTGGATTCTGGAGGAATCTGTTTGACAAACAACAGTATACTGTTTGGCAGGTCACTTGCTAATGGTGGAGATGGCTGACGGATGGCAGCACCCATCCATAATGCAAAAGGTTGCTGGCAAGTCGTACCTCATCTCTAGGCTTTCCTCTACTGCAAGCCAGCCAACCTACTATTCTCAGAACCTCAACCTTGGATTTAACAATGGCGTGGGACAGAGCTTTCTTCACCCTGCATTCTGGGCTTCTGGGCTTGAGCTTGTTTCGCCAGTCTTTGTTCATGCTCCTGCGGAGAAAAGCAAGGGCAATTTTATGGTTGATTTCCTAATGGGTGGAGTTTCTGCTGCTGTATCCAAGACTGCTGCTGCCCCAATTGAGCGTGTCAAGCTCCTAATACAAAATCAGGACGAAATGATCAAGGCGGGTAGACTGTCAGAACCCTATAAGGGGATTTCTGATTGCTTTGCTAGAACCATGAAAGATGAAGGTGTCATTGCTCTCTGGAGAGGCAACACTGCTAATGTTATCAGATACTTCCCAACGCAGGTTAATGTCCTTTATGTTCATGCACTTGGTCTCATTCTGCTATAGGATTTTCTATTCGCATTGTCTCCCTGATATTGTCGTTGGTATGCTGCTCTGTTTCTTTCAGGCTCTCAATTTTGCATTCAAAGATTACTTCAAGAGGTTATTCAACTTCAAAAAGGATAAGGATGGCTACTGGAAGTGGTTTGCTGGTAATCTGGCTTCTGGAGGGGCTGCGGGTGCTTCATCTCTTCTGTTTGTTTATTCCCTGGATTATGCCCGAACCCGCCTGGCTAATGATGCTAAGGCTGCTAAAAAGGGTGGTGAGAGGCAGTTTAACGGCTTACTAGATGTTTACAAGAAAACCATCCAATCTGATGGCGTTGCTGGACTGTACCGTGGATTCAATATCTCTTGTGTTGGCATCATTGTGTACCGAGGACTGTACTTTGGGATGTATGATTCTTTGAAGCCTGTTGTGCTTGTCGAAGATCTGCAGGTATGTCAAATTACTATAGTTTTCTCTTGTCCCTTTGTATTGACAATCTTTTACAGCGCGCATGGTTATAAACATTGCCTGTGAACTGAGCATGTTGAACAGTGGAACTGGCCTGCAGTTCCAGTTCCTCTGGATAACAAAGTTGCAACCCCTTATCTTTAGCATCAAAAGTATGTCTAATGCATGTGCTGTTTACTCTTCACAGGATAGTTTCCTGGCCAGTTTCTTGTTGGGATGGGGAATTACTATCGGTGCTGGACTTGCATCCTATCCTATTGATACGGTGCGCAGAAGAATGATGATGACATCTGGAGAAGCTGTGAAGTACAAGAGTTCCCTTGATGCGTTCAGCCAGATTGTCAAAAATGAAGGAACTAAGTCACTCTTCAAGGGTGCTGGTGCAAATATCCTTCGTGCTGTTGCTGGTGCTGGTGTGTTGGCTGGTTATGACAAGCTGCAGCTGATCATGTTCGGCAAGAAGTATGGATCCGGCGGAGGCGGCTAATTTCTGCTCAAGGAACTGGATAACGACGATTAAGGGTATGATGTTTTAGCCGGGGATTTGAATAAATCAATGAGGAAACTATTTTTAGAACCCCCCCCCCCCCCAATTTGGTTTTCTACTTTTTAATTTTTATTTTGGAGACCTGCGTAGTTGCCATTGTATTGGGGTGATTTTCGTTGAGGGGCTGATACATGGATCCGTAGCTGTCAAAAGTAGCCCTGAACTAGTAGTAATACTTTATCTCATGGATCGTTCCATTGTTATGGGGTTGGACTGACCTTGGTGATTAATGTTCACACGTAGTGGTGTTTTTTGTTTACCATACCGATTTCTGTTTGGCCTTCATTACTCATAATGCAAGCTTGAGTTCAATAATACCCACGTAATTTCCTTATTGATTCATTGTACTCTCAGTTGTTCTCCAATGTGATATCCATCTGATCTCTTTGCTGGAGCGTCTGGCTTATAATTGTAAGGAATTCCATCTTCATGTCCATCCACCGTAGTAAACAACCAGGGTGGAAGTAATGGTCGCAAAGGACCAAAGGCGTTACCTGCCATAACGCAGAGCCAATGGCGAAATCATACAGAGCCTTGGAAGAATATGTAGTGGGGTAATCAAATGCTGTCAAAAATACAAAACATGCAGTCGCTCAGATAGCGACTTAGATTAACAGCGGTCATGCAAATCATGCAGTCCGTCAAAACGAGTCATGTCCCGACTGAGACTTTTATGGTAGATATATTTCTCTGGTAAAATCTGTGAATCACAGGGCAGCACAAGAACGGCAGAAGAAGAAGAAATAATTCAGATGTTTTGAATGCCAGTTGTACCTGAAATGGAATGAAACATCTCGCTCTAAGATAATGCTGGAGGAGGAGAACGAAAGCTTGGACTCCAAGGAAGGAACACCACTTGTCGGGCTCATTTTGCCTGAAGTTAGACGTGTTGGAATTTTTATAAATATTTTATTTTATTTTATTTCTTTTATTTCAAAAAAATTCATTTGGGCTATAATTAATTATTTTATTTATTTTATAAAAAACGGGCTGTATGTTAATTACGGGACAATGCATGATAGCCCCTTTTTGGTTTGGGTGATCTATGGGTTTTTGTAGCATCTCAATTATTTGTTATTGATGTGGGCTGGACGGCTCGGTGTAGGCCTAATGTTGACATAAGCCCGTGATGGAAGGGCCTGTCACGTTTATAATAGCGCTAGGTCCCCCCCTCTCCCACTGATGAATTAATCAGATAGTTCCATCGGCCGTCTTGTCAGGAGGGAGGGGAAGACCTAGGGCACTTTCTTGATTGTTCTTGTAGATCGTACTCACGGATCTTGGCTTCCGCTTTTGTATTGGGGATTATGGCGCAAACAGGTAAGCTTCTGTTTTCTCTCCCTTTTGGTGTTCCAAATCGACTGCGGATATCTTGGGTTAGCGATTAATTCGCTTACATGTGGTATCAGAGCGACCGTACGTCGATTTGGGATCGATTTTCTGAAATTAATTTATCGTTCCGATTTAGGGTTTTACAATTTTAGGGTTCGTCGTTTGTGATTGCCTCCAATCTCACGGGTTTATAAATCCTAGATTGGATATGGCTTACAATTTCAATTATTTATTAAACAAAAAAAAAATCAATCGACGCTAAAGTTGAAATCCAGATTGTCTGTCCATTGTGGGATCACAGACATAATATTTAAGTTATTAAAAATAATAATAATTATTATTATAATTATTATTATTATAAAATAATAATAAAAAAAAAGGAAAAAGGAATGGGGAATCATGCCTGGACGGAAAGGACGGAAAGTAAAAAAAAAAAGGGATTCCTCATACCCACGTAAAGGGCTGTGGGTTTGTAAACTTAAATTTAAAATAATAATAAAATAATCTAGAGAGTTTCCTATGGGTTTACTATCATTAATATTTTAATGTTTATGAAATTTATGCCTATTTCACGGTTCTATAATTATTTCTTTAATGCATCGTGTTTGTTCCTTAGTGATTTTGAAATTAGATGCATTGTGTGTAGAAATAGGTGGTGATTTTAACTGTCTGCCGTTTGTGGATAAACTATGCTGAGTTGCTTTCTAATTCTAGTGACTGAGCAACGTATTATTTGATGTGAGTGAACAAGTGGGGCAACTTCATATTTGTGCTGTAAATGTTTGGCTGCCAAAGTGGCTCGTTTACAGTGACAGGTGAGTTGTCTCACAGGCATGTGCATTTAGGGTAAGTGGCTTTTGGATTTGTGCTTTGGTTGTTTGGTTGCCAAAGCGACTCGACCTGAGTGACAGCCGGAGTTTCTTACAATCGCACGTGTTCTCATTAAGTGAGATGTCTCACATTTGTGCTTTGAGTGCTTGGCTGCCAAAGTGGCCCACTCGAAGTGACAGGTGGGATTTTCTAGGACTTATTGAGGGTTATTAGAGTGTCTTGGCTTTGCTGGTGTGGGGTCCTTCTGCCCAAAGGTGTTGGATTTTCTACATTTGGCGTTGTTTGAGATTCTCTAGTTGATAGTCCATGTAATTGACTATTATATTTTTGTTCACTCATGTATTGTTGCCTTTTGTTTTCAGTCACTCTTGCTTTGAACAATGCTGGTGTTGGTGTTGTTGAGGTCCTGAATGGATCAAATTATAATAAATTGAAGGACGAACTTCTGTACGCCCTGGGATTCGTCAATCTAGATCGTGCTTTGCGTGTGGATCGCCCTGCTCCACTTACAGAGGCTAGCACTCCAATGGAAAGGGAGTATTTTAGCAAGTGGGAGCATTCAAATTATATGAGCCTTCTAGCCATGAGGAGATCTATCTCAGAACATCTGTTGAGTGGGCTGCCCGAAACTACTACTGCTAGGGAGTTGGTCACTGCTCTTGGAGAAAGGTACCTTGTACCCGATATGGCTGAATCTAGTGTCCTTCTGAAGGAGTTGATGAGTATGTCTTATGATAATGTGGGTGGAGTGAGATACTACATCCTGAAAATGATTTCCCTCCAATCCAAACTGAAAAGCCTTGAAATTCCTCTGCCAGATAAGTTCATTATTCTTCATGCTCTCAATTCCTTGCCTCCGAATTTCTCGCAAATCAAAACAGCTTTTATCTCCCAAAATGAGAGTTGGACTGTCAATGATCTGATTAGCAAGTGTATGGCGGAGGAGGAGAAACTTAAGAGGGAGAAGACTGAGAGTGCTTTCCTTGTGTCTTCCTCTAGACCTACTTTTGTAAAGGGTAAGAAGCATTCTAAGCGTTTTCACCCTAGTGCTTCTAAAAGTAAGGGCTTTAAGAGGCATGGCCATGATCAGAGTGAGGGAGGTCCTAGAGCTCCTTTTAAGAAAGATGTCAAATGCTTCTATTGTCAAAAACTGGGGCATCTAAAGAAAGATTGCTTTAAGCTAAAGGCTCGACTTGAGCAAAATAAGTCCGGAGGTAACTCATCTGTTTTTGTCTGTTTTGAGTCAAAACTAGTTGATGTCTCGCCTAGCTCTTGGTGGATTGATAGTGGTGCTTCTGCGCATGTTACTATGACATTGCAGGGGTTCAAGAGCATAAGGAAACCAAGTGAGACGGAGTCAAAGCTTAAAGTGGGAAACGATGTTGAAGCCAAAGTCGAGTCCATAGGAGTTGTCCATCTTGTTCTAAAGTCAAATCATGTTCTCATATTGAGAAATGTCTTTTATGTTCCCACTATTAGACGAAACTTGATTTCTATTTCAACTTTGAACTCCAGCGGTTACTCTTTTCTTTTTGAACGAGGTTCAGTCCAGTTGTCTTTGAATTCCCAGGTTGTTGGTTCTGGAATTTTAAATAATGGATTGTTCCAACTGCTTTTGACTCCTACTCCTTTTCAAAACTTTTCTGTTGAGTCGAGTTCCTCCAAGAGACCCTTGTCTATTGAAAGTTCTTGTCTACTGTGGCATAAACGCTTAGGTCATATATCAAGAGAAAGGATTCAAAGATTAGTTAAAAGTGAAATTCTACCTTCTCTTGATTTCAGTGACCTAGATATTTGTGTTGATTGTATTAAAGGCAAATTCACTAAGTTTAAGAAGAAAGGATCTACTCGTAGCTCAGAGCTTTTAGAAATCATTCATACAGATATCTCTGGACCTTACCCTACTACATTGTGTGGAAATAAATATTTTATAACATTCATAGATGATTTCTCTCGATATGGCTATCTCTATTTCATTAAAGAGAAGTCAGAAGCTCTTGACAAATTTAAAGTCTTTAAGACCGAAGTCGAGAAGCAGTTAGAGAAAGTCATTAAGGTAGTACGATTTGATCGTGGTAGTGAGTACTATGGTAGACATGATGGTTCTGGATAACAAATGGGACCGTTTGCTAAGTACTTACAGGAATGTGGGATTGTTCCACAGTATGCCATGCCTTATACGCCCGAACAAAATGGTGTGGCCGAAAGGCGGAATCGCACCCTTATGGACATGATGAGAAGCATGATGAATAGGTCTAACCTACCGAGTTTATTGTGGGGTGAAGCGCTTAGATCTGCTTTGTACATCCTTAACCGTGTTCCTTCAAAATCTGTGTCTAAAACTCCTTTCGAAATTTGGACCGGTCGTAAACCTAGCCTTAATCATCATCGTGTGTGGGGCTGTCCTGCTGAGGTGAAAATTTTCAATCCCAATATGAGTAAAATTGATCCAAAGACTACTCGTTGCTTTTTCATTGGATATCCTGATAGGTCTAAAGGGTACAGGTTCTATTGTCCTAGTCGTGGGAGGACAGTGATTGACTCCATGAATGCAAAGTTCTTGGAGTTTGATTTTGCTGATGATATTAGCACTGGTGTTGATGGTGCTGACACTTTTGAACAGAATGAGAGAGTGTTTTTTCCTATCCCTATCCCACGTAATGATGTGTCTATTGTACCCAGTGACGTTGTTGAACATCCTATTGTTGATGGTTCCTCTGCACGGCCTACATCCTCTTCACATGACACTTCTCATGAGGTTCCTGTTAGAAGGTCTGTTAGACAAAGACGGCCCGCTATCGGTGATGATTATGTTATTTATCTTGGGGAGTCTGATGTTAATTTGACAGATCCTTTAAATTATCAAGAGGCTGTTGCTGATTCCCACAAAAGTATGTGGCTTGATGCTATGCGAGATGAAATGTTTTCTATGTCACAGAATGGTGTGTGGGAGCTTGTGGATTTACCCGATGGTCATCGTCCAGTTGGGTGTAAATGGGTGTTCAAAACTAAGCGGGATGCCAATGGAAAGGTGGATCGCTATAAGGCGAGATTAGTGGCGAAAGGGTTTACCCAGCAACTAGGAGTTGATTATACCGAGACCTTCTCTCCCGTTTCTTCTAAGGACGGTTTTCGTATTATTATGGCTTTGGTTGCACATTATGATCTTGAACTACATCAGATGGATGTTAAGACTGCTTTTCTAAATGGTAGTCTTGAAGAGGATGTTTATATGGAGCAGCCAGAGGGTTTTGAGGAAATTGGTAAGGAGAACATGGTCTGTAAACTTAAGAAGTCCATCTATGGTCTGAAACAGGCATCTCGTCAGTGGTACTTGAAATTTGATGAAGTAGTGACTTCTTTTGGTTTCGTGGAGAATAAGGTAGATCATTGTATCTATCTAAAGACCAGTGGTAGCAAGTACATATTTCTGGTCTTGTATGTAGATGATATCCTTCTTGCTAGTAGTGATGTTAGTTTGCTACATGACACTAAATTGATGTTAACAACGTCTTTCGATATGAAAGATCTTGGAGAGGCATCTTTTGTTCTCGGGATAGATATACATCGAGATAGATCTCGTGGGCTATTGAGACTTTCTCAAAGAGCATACATTGATCGAGTGCTTAAGCGTTTTGAGATGGAAGGTTGTAAGCCAAGTGTTGCTCCTGTACAAAAAGGGGACAAATTCAGTAAAAATCAATGTCCCAAGAATGACTTCGAAAAGAAGTTAATGGTGAATGTACCTTATGCTAGTGCCGTTGGGAGTTTAATGTATGCACAAGTATGCACTAGGCCGGATATTGCATTTGCAGTGAGTGTTCTTGGCAGATATCAGTCTAATCCAGGCCCCGAGCATTGGATGGCTGCCAAGAAAGTCATGAGACATTTGAAGGGGACACGTGATTATATGCTTGTGTACAGGCGCTTAGACAATCTTGAAGTAGTGGGTTATACTGATTCTGATTTTGGGACATGTCCAGATGATAGAAAATCTACTTCAGGATATATATTCATGATGGCTGGAGGCGCAATTTCTTGGAAAAGTGTGAAACAAACTCTCAGCTTCCTCCACTATGCAAGCAGAGTTTGTGGCGTGTTATGGAGCGGTGACGCACACTATCTGACTTAAAAACTTCATATCAGGACTTATGATTGTTGATTCTATATGCAGACCACTTAGGATATTTTGTGATAACAGCGCGGCTGTGATGTTCTCAAAGAACAATAAGAGTTCTAGTGGTTCGAAACATATAGAGATCAAATATCTCGCTGCCAGGGATCATGTAAAGAAAGGGGATGTTGAGATAGAGCACATCCGCACCGACGCGATGATAACAGACCCATTAACCAAGGGACTACCACCTGGTATTTTTCGGGGTCATATTACTAGCATGGGGGTGGTAGAGTCTTTTGATATACTTGGTTAGTGGGAGTCTTTACTTTAATGGTTTTGAACATCGATGTTGATGTATGACTTGAGACATTTGATGGTTTTAATGTTATATGATGATCATCTGTTATTCATTTTGTTGAATGTTACATGTGCACATGTTTGAAAGTCTCAAGATCTGGTGTTTATCTTGAGGATGACGGTTTTGTCAAATTAGTATGTCTCTGATGATACCATTGAGGTTCTCGCGAGTTTTATTTTTGAGACATATGGTGGTATTAGTGCCAGTTTATTTCATCCGGCTTCTCTGAAGCATTAAGGTTACGGATGGGTACTCTGATTTCGTTGAAGTATGCAGGTTACAGAGGTTTTCTCTGACTTCAGTGAAATATAAAGGTTACAGAGATATTTTCCTGACTTCTGTGAAGTATAAAGGTTACAGGAAAATTTATAGGACCGACCGAAAATAGCATCGTTATGATCACCATTGAGAGATGTTGTTTTCGGCTACACCGCCACATTGACCTATTGACGTTGGAGTTGTGGATGCTCGTGATCATGGTTGTCCAATATCGTTAAATGATGCGACGACGACCATGGTTCGGTGTTAGCGACTTTAATGGTCGAGGTTGTTTTGAGATGTTGTCCCGTATATTATTCAATATGATATGGCCATATCTGTGTACAGCCCGAGAGTCGTTTTAAAACTAAAGGTTTTGAACTTTTGAAATTAATCATAGCCCAGTGGGAGAATGTTGGAATTTTTATAAATATTTTATTTTATTTTATTTCTTTTATTTCAAAAAAATTCCTTTGGGCTATAATTAATTATTTTGTTTATTTTATAAAAAACGGGTTGTATGTTAATTACGGGACAATGCATGATAGCCCCTTTTTGGTTTGGGTGATCTATGGGTTTTTGTGGCATCTCAATTATTTGTTATTGATGTGGGATGGACGGCAACTCGGTGTAGGCATAATGTTGACATAAGCCCGTGATGGAAGGGCCTGTCACGTTTATAATAGCGTTAGGTCCCCTCTCCCACTGATGAATTAATTAGATAGTTCCATCGGCCGTCTTGTCAGGAGGGAGGGGAAGACCTAGGGCACTTTCTTGATTGTTCTTGTAGATCGTACTCACGGATCTTGGCTTCCGCTTTTGTATTGGGGATTATGGCGCAAACAGGTACGCTTCTGTTTTATCTCCCTTTTGGTGTTCCAAATCGACTGCGGAGATCTTGGGTTAGCGATTAATTCGCTTACAAGACGGGCAACTGAATGCATACGGTAATCGTGGGATGGTCATGCCTAATACACAGTGAGGATGCGCTGGTTATCTCATATCTCGAATTACATTATGGACAATTTGAGGTATTATCCAAAAGGAGTATATCAGAAGAAGAATAGGCCGGATGGAGTTTTGGAACTCGTACGCCTCCCCCGAAAGGATTCCATCTGCAAGGGAATAAAAAGTAGAGGCAAATCGATACAGGCTACTGTATCTGATTTAATAGGAAATGGGATACAAATACGATCGACATTAGTGCGTAGTTCACTGCCCTGACATTCAGAGGTAACACTCAGCAGCAATGGGGATAAACATTCCGCGTCATCATCATCTTCATCTTCTGTTGGGCTTTCCACTGTGACAGTGATTGTCCCCTCCATCTACAAAATAAAAATGTACACCGGCACTTTGAATCAGCAATATGCATAGTAAGCACGCTGACGGCATGGAGCAACAAAAGGTGTTGTCCGCCTTAAAGCGTTTGTCTTTCCTCGGATTTCGATTTGGCCCCTGTCGTCGAATTCTTCTTAATCTCAACCTCGCAAACAATTAACAAAAATCCGAAAAAAAAAAGAAAAAGAAAAGAAATTCATAGTCCCTTGGCGTGAAAATCGGTGGAATATTAATTTTCGAGAAGCATTAAATTATTTGCTACATTTTTTTTTTTGGGAAATGCCGATAGTTGTTTATTTTATAAATTAAAATGGATTATTTAATCAGTTGTGCAAGTTTGATTAGATTAGAAGAAGAAGAAGAAGGAGATTTTTATTAATGCTCTGACCAAGGAAAAATAACTTGTTGTGTGCATTAATTAATTCGGAGGGGTTAATTGTTTGGTAAAAGGATTGAAATAAATTGATAAAACGGTCGGTCAAATCTCCTTAGTTTTTTATTTTGACATCTTAATGCGCTGAACCTTTGCCCTTGATTAATTGCCACATCAGTTACATAATCCTGATATTTTTTTATAGGAAATAAAAACGCTGGCATTTATGTTTATGGAGTTAGCATTACGACAAACCCAATTTCAATCTGACCCTTTTTTTTTAAAACCCAATAATAATAATTGGGCCTCTGTAGCTAATTTCCAATAATCGAAATCAAATTTGATTTTGGGGAGAATTAAATTTTCTTTTTAATGACATTGCTGTTGGAAATCCCTAAAACTAAATTCTTCTCTCCGTCCCATGCAGATTATGACCGAGCAGGTAACCGTTGGATCCGTCCTGAAGCGACACGTGTAACGATCCTACAGGCCGACTGTCCAAAGAAAAAAAACACTTTAGAGAAAATGCATAAATATTTTATAAAAGCCGTATTAATAAAATAAATCACGTTTTGTCCTCGATAGTATCAGATTTTACTGTTATTATTATTATTATTCATTTAGTTTCTTCAAAGAGCATTGCGTCCTGCGTGCTAAGCAGCAGGCCACAACTACACTCGAACGGTCACGCCCCTTCCTTTTGTTGTATATAAATCCCCACCGTCCCCCCGCTTCCTTTGTCCTTGCATTTCTCCCCCTGCACCTGCATTCATTCGACCAACCTCCTCTCCCGTCCTCCATCCTCGTACATCCGTTTCCCTCGGCATGGATTTCGGAAGGCCGATCTCCATCCTTCTGCTGATCGGGACAGTGGTTCTGATCATGTCGCCCTGCGACGCCCTTGAGTTCGTGGTCGGAGGCAAGGACGGGTGGGTGCTGCATCCCTCTGAGGGTTACAACCATTGGGCCGAGCGGAACCGGTTTCAAGTCAACGACACGCTATGTAAGCATGGATTGTATCCTTACGTCTTGTTTTCGCTGCATATGCTGATTGATTCACCTGATAATATGTAAATATATATATATGCTGGTGTAGATTTCAAGTACAAGAGAGGGAACGACTCGGTGCTGGTTGTGTCGAGCGAAGACTACAACTCCTGCACCACCGTCAAGCCCATCCAGTCCCTCTCCGATGGCAATTCGACCTTCAAGTTTGACCGGTCCGGCCCCTTCTTCTTCATCAGCGGGATCGCGGACCGCTGCAACGCGGGCCAACGACTCATAGTCGTTGTCCTGGCCGTCCGGCCCAAGGTTGCCCCGCCTGCCCCGGGCGCTCTTCCCCCGACCCCGGCTCCAGCTACGACGCCGACATCACCCTCCCTAGCTCCCGGGACGTCGGCACCCGGAACCCCGGTTCCGGCCCCATCGTGTCCGACATCGGGGTCGGCTAGGCAATGGAAGTTGGGTGGGGGGCTGGTGGGTGTCATGGTTATGACCCTGGGACATGTTATCGTTGGCTTAATCTAGAAAATCATTCGCTTCGAGGCTCACAACGTTGTTTGGATGAATTATGTCTCTACTACTAGAACATTTTTAAAAGGAAGATTAGCTGGTTTAATGTTGGTTCTTAACCATGGCAATTGATGCTGTTTCCTCCATACTCGCCATTTGCATAACTCCATTCTTTCTTTTCTTTTTTTGTTTCTTGGTTACCGGTTAATTCCGGCAATCAGGCAGGAATTTGTAATAAAACCGCACTGTTGGCGTGAGATGACTTTACTGATTTCGTGACCTCCGTAAAACATTAATTGAAAGAAAATTAAGAAACTTCTTGGATTCTGTGGTCAGTAAATGTTTTTTTTTTTTTTAAATTAAATAAACTAAAATTGGGCCTAAGTCCGAAATAGATTGTAGCTGAAGCCCAAATCCATTGGAAGTTGAGGGCTGAGCCCAAGTCCATCTCGGGGTTTTTCTTTCTTTTTTTTTTGGGGTGGCGGCGAACGATCTCGTTTCGTTGGGCAGAGAACGGAGACGCAACGTCCCCTCCGCCGTCGCGTGTTTCGCCCGGTTATTTCCTCGAGGGTTGCTGACCACCTGTTTGTGTTTTTGCCTGTGAGGAGGGAGGAGTTCACAAGTCGTTGACTACAGGAAGGCTGAATCTGAGAGCGGTAAGGTCTGGCTGATGCTTTTTCTGCTTCTTCCTCCTTTTTGCTTTGGATTGTTTGGGACTAGGATAGTTTGTTCCGAAGTCGTGGTCATGCGTGAGCCGCAAGTTTCAGTTCTGGCGATGTTCGATGTGAATTCTTGGAGCATTTTCCTGTCAGGGGATTTTCTGTGTAAGCGGAAAGTGATGTTTCTTGGTATGTTTTCTCTGCTTTTTTTTTTTTGGAAATGTGCGTTATTGCCATGTATGAAGGCTAATAGCTTGGGGATGATGGTGAAGTTGCATCGATTATAGTGGAAGTATTCGAGCAGAAACAGATCACAAACGATAAGATATGGAGATAACAATAACCCAAGCGGATGATTGGCACCTTCACCTTCGTGATGGGATCCTGCTGCAAGCTGTTGCGCCGCATAGGTCGATCCATTTTCAATAATTTCTAGTCCTGATAAAGTATGTTATGTGTGATCCTCTTCCGTTGACATGGCGACATTACCGTACTATTTGTTCTTCCTGGGCAGTGCGAGTCATTTTCAAAGGGCTATTGTGATGCCGAATCTGAAGCATCCGTGGTGGCTTATAATGTCAAGAAACAAAGAAGTTTCTCCCAGCTGTACCAGCAGAAGGAATGCAGGAAGCAGGGCTGTCAACTGATAAAAGAAAAGCAAAGGAAGTTGGGCTTAAGTAAAGAGGCCGAGGCTTATTACATTGTAAATATGGGACAAAAGCCCAAGGTTGTAATGCAGTGTGTTATAACAAATACTAAACTCGCACATGGTCCATTGAACCGAATAACAAACTTTTCCCTCTCTCTCACTCTCTCTTCGTTCTCTGTTTCCTGTTTTTCTCCGATGAGATGATCGGAGTTGTAGGCCGGAGTTCCTGGTGTTGACATATAAGGAATCTATATTGAAGGCCTTGCCAGCAGGTAGCACCTTTGATCCCTCTCATGACGCTGTATCTGATAGACACCACGAAGCCCGAGGAGATGAAACTTGCACGTAAGCTTGGAACCCTTTCTCCTTTTAATCCGTCTTGGTTGAGGAGATATCAATTGTCGAGCCCCTGTGAAAAATGATAATGTTCCTTCTTCGACTGTCATTATTTCCTTTGTTTCTGTAATATAACAATGATTGATTTTGCCCGAGCAGGGAAAAGTGGTGTGGTTTATGCTGTGAAGCTGTATCCTGCTGGTGCCACTACGAATTCTCAGGATGGCGTTACTGATCTTTTTGGAAGGTGCCTTCCTGTGCTTGAGGAGATGGTTGAGCAGGAAATGCCTTTGCTGGTAACTCAATTGTCACTTAAAAACTGTTTCGAATCAATATCCTTGATATCACGAGCTTGTCTGAAACGCCTGGGTTCACTTGTGAAAGTAATATTTCTTGCAGCAAAAGTTACACGATGGCTTGTAATTAAATGAAAAGATGTTCTTTATTGTCATCAGTTCATTCTCTATGAAATGAAGCTTGAAAACTCATACACAATGCTTGCAGGTCCACAAGGAGGTCACAAATCACGATGTGGATATATTTGACCGTGAAAAGGTCGTCATTGACACTATTTTGCGGCCACTAATTGAAAGACTGCCACGTCTCAAGGTTGTGATGGAACATATCACGACATCAGAAGCTGTGAAATTTGTGGAGTCTTGCAGAGAAGGTGCTTCTGGCTGCTTTTGAGCTTCTCAATCATTTGATGTTCTTGATTTTATTGATCTCAGAGTAATCATTCTTGAGTTTGATAGTTGACCCGTGTTGGATGCCTTTCAGGTTATGTGGCTGCGACAGTTACACCCCAGCATCTCCTTTTCAGTAGGAATTCTCTGTTCCAAGGGGGATTGCAACCTCATAATTTCTGCTTCCCAATTCTTAAGCGAGAAACCCACAGTATGTGTGCTTCTTTGTGTTAATTTTTCCTGGTATTTTATCCTTGTTTGCAGCTTCTGATTTGCACATGCTTTCCCAAATGGAACTCTGAGCTTACCCAGCAATGTACATAAAATGCCTTGTAATTACTCAATCTCGTCTCAAGGAACTGTTTTGGGAAACATATTTGAATATGTTCTCATTGTAAAATGAACAGAAAAGGATTTTAAGTATCTAAAAATTGAATCTAATGTGATCTTGAATGACATTTAGGACAAGCTATTGCATCCGACCTGACTAGCGGAGGAAAGGATTTTTGTTATCTAATAATTGAATCTAATGTGATCTTGAATGACATGCAGGACAGGCTATTGTATCCGCCGTGACTAGCGGAAGCAGGAGATTTTTCTTAGGAACTGATAGTGCTCCTCATGAGAAACGGACAAAGGAATGTCCTTGTGGTTGCGCTGGAATTTACAATTCTCCAGTTGCCTTATCTCTTTATGCCAAGGTGTTTGAAGAGGTATCTTCCCCTTCTTGCTCTTCCGGTTTCAGGATGCATCCTTGTAGGTTGTTTTCCCATTTGGAGTCGAGCTTTTATTTGTCTCTTTCTTGTTATAGGCCGGCGCCATTGATAAGCTGGAGGCTTTTACAAGCTTCAACGGTTATGGGCTTCCCAGGAATGAAGCAAAGATTACTCTTAGAAAGAATCCATGGGTGGTGCCACAGTCCTTCTCTTACACTCTTGGTGATATAATTCCAATGTTTGCTGGACAGACATTGGAATGGCAGCCTGTTGCTTGACTTTAAAAGGATATCATGCAAGCTTGAGTTGCTTATCCAGTCACTTAACTGCATGTTGTTGTTTGACGATTGAAAAATCAGCTTTAAGTTGGAAGATCGATCTATTTATCTGATCATTTCAGTTTAGTTTTCCTATACTTGGCGGGAACTAATGATTCAGGTATATTATTGCCCTTACAAACTTCTGAAAGGGGGAGGGCGCAGCTCCATTTCGCATTTCTCACCTTGGAGCAAGATTTTCAATTAATACTTTTCATTCACCGTGTGCCCTACTCAATTTCAGGTATCCTTCATTATCTCAGTTTCACTGTTCGACTGTCGAACGGTGGGAACCCGAGTTGGGAGGTCCCATAAGAGCCCCAGAAGGGAGACTGTATACACGGGTGGTCATCCCGAAGGAAGACGTCGAACGGATTTGGAATCAGAATCTTCAGGAGGTTACAGTTCTAGCGATATTGTAGGTTCACCCACGATGCTGCATAATGTCCGAGGTTGGGTGGGTGTATTCAGGACAAGGAGAAGGACATGCCGACAATGTCCGAGGTTGCTAGAATCCTGGAGGGTAACTTAGAATCTATGATCCGCCCATGCCATTGTTCTTCCAGGAAATCTCAGCAGATGAAGGTTAGGTTTGCGGACAAAATGTCCTCGTAGAATTATCGAAAGCACTCCTCGTTGGTTCTCTCAAAACTTTTTTCTTGCATAAACACTCTCTACAAAACTCAAAGATTTCAAACCTCTCAAAACTTAGGAAAACCTCAGAGATTTCAAACCTCTCAAAACTTAGGACAACCTCAGATCAGACAACTGAAAATGGAACGACTTCTTCAGATAACCTTGACAGCAGTTCTGCACTGGATCCCAGGAATCATGTCAACCAAGTCGTAGGTCAACATGGAGGCCCTCTGCTTTGGCCGCGGCCGTTCTGAGGCCGAGGAGGGCAATGCCCCTGCAGACCCCTCCTGCACCGACCCGAGCCACTTTGCCTGCATATACTTGTGCTTCCTCCATGGTCCCATGTGGATGTTCCTCTCCTTCATGCACCTCTTAGAGGCGGCGCATATTATCTTGATCAACGCCCTCAGCCTCTCGGCCTTCCCCACAAAGACTGCTGGCAGCTTTCCTATCAGGCGGTTGTACTCTTCGCTCGCCTTTGCCATCTCGAATTCTGCCCGGAAATTCAGCTCGACGATCACCCTTACCGTGGCTCTCTTGGGGTTCGATCCGTCCGACACCTCCAGGTACGTGTGCTCCCCAGATGGAATATCCGATGAACTCCTCCACTTCGATCTGCGTAGGACGCAGTCGAATCCCTCGCGTTGGAGCCGGTCGCAGACCTCCTTCCGTGAGCAGCCCCTGCAGCCGCGTAGCAATTCCTTCCCACAACCGCATTTGGAGTCCCCCGACTCCAATTCCCTCAGGAAATCTTTCGTCGCCTGTCGGATCCTGGTCTCGATCGAACTTGTCCGGCATAACGTCGCCTGAACAACACGTACGAGTAAAAATAAGCGTCGGCCATTTGGGGAGAAGAATAAGTATCGCAATTCACCCAAACCGAACCAAACAGCCTTCTGCTAGACAGAGAAACAAGCGAGCACAGATACCTGGAGGAGTTGCTCCTGGGATTCCCAGAACTCCCTCTTCTTCTGGGCATCACACGGATCCTGTTCCCTGAGGTCCTCTCCGTCGTATTCCTTAACATCAGGGAAGCTATCCCCAGGGGATGGGAGGGGCCCATCCAGGAACTCGAAGAACGTGTCCAGCAGAGTCTCATTGTCGCCTAGGAGCTCGACGCTCTCAGGGTAAGCGACCATCTTGCCGGGTACGGGTTTAGTGAGGGTGAAGGGTACCCTGGAATGCATCTTTGTGTCGTTTCGATTTCGAGCAGCCTCGGAATTGATATATATATTAGGGAGGGAAAGGTTGGGCCTTTCTTTAATAACAGAGGTAGCTGCTGGGAGAAAGACCCACCACCTCCCGAGGAAGTCGGTCCATCCCATTCCGACGTGGCACTTTGATCCGATCCAAATAAATAAAATAAAGCCAACAACGGGTGTGGGCGCGTTTAAAGTGTGAGTAAAATATTTTTTTGGGGATCAAGTTTAACAAGTGGGGGTTGGAATAGGATAAAGGGGTCAGTCTCAATCATTCAATTCAAGACGCCGAGGCAAACAAAACCAAAACACGTGTTTGGGGGTGTTGTATACGTATGTATGTGGGTAGGTATGTGTTGTTATGTAGTAAATTTAATCATGACAATATTTTAAATAATTGGGTTGGGTTGGGGTTGACGATGTGCTCTTTATCCATCCACACAACTCTTTACTCTTTTTGTTAAGGAACTGCCAAGTCTCCAAGTGATAGTAGTAGAAAGTAGTAGTAGGTGAGGTAGGCTTCCTGCAAAACGAAAACGCGTGCAGATAATTAATTATAAACCTTACTTTTTTATTGCAAAAGTTTCACGTTGATAAAATTACCTAAATTAAAAAGGAAATGCGTTTTGTCACTTTGTAATGGTTGATTGAATGAACAAAACAAGCTGATGGAGCGGCATCCGATCGCCGAGTCCAGAAATTTTTTTTGGGGGGGGGATAAACGTGTGGGATTGTGCTCCCCCCTCCCCCCATGAGGATGGCCCCCACCTGTCTCGTCGTCCCTGTCCGCGCCCAAATAGACAGATATCTGTCAACTGGGAACACGATTGTCGAGTTCGTACAATAATTTATGAAATGAATCAATTAAATTTATAATTTCTGGAGTAATGTCGCCAACTATAAAAATCTTCACGTCAAGTCTCAAGACGATTATGAGTTTAGAGTATAGAGTTTGACAAAATACGTTTGAGTTTGTAATTTGGAATTTTTTAAAGAGCTTTTAGCTTAATTTACTTAGGAGGTGACGTGGCCGTGACTAGGTTTTTCACAACTGGAATGATTGGTACGATTGTGTCCGTCCGTCTGTCCGCCCACTCATCCATTTGTCCCAAGAACCCGAGTACATATCTCCTCTCAGCACTATCCCATTGCATATTTTTTTGGATGTTTCTCTAATGGATAACTCCTAACATCTGGATATTATCTTTAACTAATGCTTCCCCTAATCCTTTTTATTATTTTTTTAAACTTAATCAACACAATTAATCATATTCCCCCACCCCCACCATCACCAATTTAACATAAATAATGCTTTATATACATATATATATGTTGGACCCCATTTGGAAAAAGACACAGCACTAAAGTGAATAAATGCTTCATCACCATCATCATGGGACCTCCATTAATCCTTGAATAAATCATCAAGGCATACCAAGCGCATATTCCCAAGCATCCTTGATTGTATTCCATTCCTGCCACTGTATTGAGAATCAGTCACGGGATGTTTCCACGACAATAAGGATACTTTCAGAAAATAATTAATTACGAACATCATTATCAATTCATTATTCCAGAAAGATTTAAAAAAAATGAAAAAAATGGTAATTTTTTCGATTCTAATCCGCGTTTTTCTCTAACTGAAGTGCGTATTTGAATAGTTTTTATCCAAACGTGTTTCTCATTATTATTTTACATGTTCATCCTCATCATCATCATGGCGAAGAACCTGGCTGTAAACGTCGACAACCATTGAAATCACAATCACAAAAACACAATGACAACAGTAAGAAAACAATTAAACAATCATAAAGATCAGATAAAAATGCAGAGGACCTCAAGATGTTCCTAAGGGGCAAGCAAGTAAGAGGAAGTGATGCTCAGAGATGGCTAGTAAAGAGTAATTAGGTTCGATTCTGCCAGCGTTTCCTCTTCAACTTTCATTCTCAGAAGAGGGAGCTTGGTCTCCTCATCGCAAAACACTTCCTCCACACATAATCTTCCCCAGAGTATGAAAACCGCACCATGATAGTATAGAAAGACAAACACAACCATATGAGAAAAAGCATGAAATCATAGACCCATATGATGTCGGTCACTCAGGGAAGGCCACTTGGGTTCGATTCTACCGGCAATCCGAAGGAGCTTGTTAATCTACGGCTTGTTAATCTACGACTTAAAATAAGAAACAAAACAATTCCTTGTTATTCTACGGCTTAAACAATCAGGGTATGAACGATGCAAAATCAGTCGATGGTCGTCAGAATGGAATGTTCTTCTCATCCACGGCGTAACCTACGCCGTGTAGGAAGGTGTCCTAAGATTAATTTTTTCCCGAGATTCATCACACGATTACCATCAACACTATCACGGGGCTACAACACCAAACAAACACACCGAGTGCAAAAACAAAGGCACGGAGACTTGGATTCAGAAGCAAATAATGGGGGTTCCTCAATCGATTGCATAACAATCTCAGATCAAGTGTTGGATTATATTCATTCAGCTTCATCCCCATCCTCATCCTCCGACAGAAACTCGGAATCAAGCAACAATGCAACCACGCGGAAACTCAACATATCAAAAACCGACATCGATTCGAGAAGTCCGAGGAGAGGAAATAAAACAAGACGAAACAAAACAAATAATAAGAGGAATCGCAGGCGAGGAAACGGGAGAGATCTAAGTCAGAAGCGGCCGCGACAGGGAAGGAAATGGCCTCCCCCCCGGGTTTTCTTTTATGGTTAGGGTTTTCGGAAGGGGTAGACGGAGATTTGGGGTGGCGGCTAGGTTTTCCCCTGTCATACGGGGGCCCAATGCACAATGGGCCGACCCACATGTACGGGGATTAGGGAGGCCTTCTAGAACTTTGTGGAACAACACCGAACTTTTCGGATGGGGTGGTCCCCTAGGAGGAGGACCATATCAACGAAATTATAAATTGGTATATAGTCGAGAGAAACATATCATTATATATTAGGCGATTGTACGAATTTCATACATGGACACGATCCGATACGATTTAAAGTGGGTTCGGGTTTAACTAAATTTGTCTTCGGATTTTAAAATTTGACAAACCTGTATAGATAAAATAATAATTTTTAAATTATTTTATTTTATAGTTTGTTTCACATTAAATTGATGTAGCCCAAACAAATAAATACATTATCATTTTGTTCTCCTCAATCTTTCAATTATTTTCTTGTCGTCGTCTCGCAAAAAAATTAAGACAAAATATACGTGTATTGTCTCAACTTTGAGCCAACATTTTGTTTTGTCATTAACTTAGTTTGTTATATAATTGGCCAATCTTAAATTTTATCGAGCGTAAGCCAAATAGACATTCATAGACAATTTTTATCTATTGACTAAAACAATGAAAAAAAATAAAAAAAAATGGAAAATATTGAAACCTTTAATGTGTTTTTTTTTTAAAATTTTGATGGACAAATCAAATGAATTGGAAGGCAAAGTTAAAATAAAAATAAAAGTTTGTGACAAAATTATATAACAAACTAAGTTAATGACAAAATAGAAAGTTGGTTCAAAGTTGAGGCCATAAATTAGCATTTGGCCAAAAATCAAAGTGTTGTAAATCGTATGTATGTAGTATAATTTCGATTTTTATTTTTGAGTGACTAGGTTGATGGTATTTGACATCGTTTTAGCAATTTTCGTATTTATTTAAAATTTAACAGATTAAAATGTTTATTAATTGACACGATTAGTTAGATTAACATGTTTATTAATTCACACGATTAGTTAAACATGTCGTATTCCGTATTTAAAGTTTCGAGACACGAACCCACAAAAGACACGACCCTTTTACGACCTGTACAACAAGAATTGTCACCCTAGGCGATTGATAAATATTATTCGTCTATCTATCGGAGAAAGTACTCGCAAACTTCTCCACCCAACTCCCCCGCCAATTTTCTCATCAACCTTAGTTGATTTTACGGGAAGTTGGTTGGATCGCATCCATGCCAAGGACGACGAGGGCATAGATTCTCGTATCGGGGTCGCATTCCTACTGATTCTCCATGCCCCGTCGAATAGTTTCGTCACGGCCTTGACGGTGGCGGTGCCTGCCATTATGGTAGCGTGGATCGCCGTGGTCATGGTCGTGGGGTCCTGGCCTTCCCTTGGAAGCCCAATCTCGACCCAAGACAAGAATCATAAGGTAATCCATCCATCCACAAGAGGACATGATGGTTCAGTAAGCCCCAACAAACAAAAGTCATTCAACAAATCCGAGTAATTACAACAGCACGGATATCACCAAACCAAACAAAACCAATCATTGGTGGACATCAACCGGAGGGCACCACCCGCTCTATCTGTATGCTTTATCCTACAATGTGTAAAGTAACAATCATCCTTTCCGAAATCCAGTTCGATCAAGCCTGTGAATCAAAGAAGGTAGATCAACGGTTATTCCCACTTGGAAAAGCCTATGGCGAGGAACAAAACAACTACTATCAAATTAGAAAGCATTCAAGAAGAGACGACGAGCAGGATACCCACCTAAACACGACAAATTAAGAACTTACGCCGAGAAAGAAAACAAGATGCAGTTTAGAGCTCCCAAGGATCTACAGGTATTATTACCTCATATCACAAGTTAACTTTTGATTTTTTTCCCAGCAACAATCTGGAATATCCGGAGGCCTCTGGTAAAGGCGTCATTGAACAAGATCCTGGTCTGCATTGACTGGAACCCAGGCATCCAAGATAGAAATGCTACCGGTGTCATGACAATCACTCCAAAAATAATGTCATAGACCCGGGCCAAAGCAACGATGCTATTCCAGAGGCGAACTCTCTGCAGGGTTTTTCTAATCACCTGAGCAATTGACACTATCCCCCATCCCGTTGGAATAAATGCCAACATGCTGGTGAATATATCGATAAACTTGAAATTGGTGAACTCCAGTAGAGCGATTATTAGCAGTATCCCAAGAATAATGACAAGGAATTGGACGAGCCGGTAATAGATGTGATCTCTAGCTGCATACTTATCGCGGGCGTAGGATATGACCGCATAGACTGCAAAGACGACGGCCACAACAACCCAAGACAGAAGGTAGACAGCTATGCTGGTGCTCCCGGAAGCAATACTCAGCTGGTAAACGATGCCATATTGAAAGAAAAAGAACCGAAGGTCCAAAATAACCTCCATAATCCTCCCCCAGAGGCCAGTCGTTCTAAGATGATCCTGCTCCTCATACCACCATCTTTCCCAGCTTTCCTCAGCTTTTACAAAAATCCCTCCTCGGTACCATATCCAACTCATGAACTCATCAAAATCGTAGACAGTTTTCAGCCAGTCAAAACCCGAGGGATTGAACACAAAAGGAGCCATAATCCAAGAGAGAACTAGGAACCAACTGGAGATTGTCAGGGCTATATAGACGAATGAGTCCTTGGCAATAGGACTGTGAGATGCATAAACTATCAGTATGAGGCCAAGTTCGATTGCTTTAACGAAATGGCTTCTAGCGTACAGCCGGTAATTCTCGGCAAAACTCTTGTGCTGAACGACAAAACCACGACCAGTGGCACGATACTTGGCTCCACCATGAAGGATGGTTCGGCCAAAGAAGTGAGTACGAGTTCCCATGGAGAAGGTATAGAAAACGGATGATAGCTGAAGCTGCATCGTTATGAAATCCCATATGGCCTGAAGAAACCCATGCTCAAGGGAATTCTCAATAATCATTGGAAGCGCCGTGAAGAGGCCAAGCTGGATTATGAACTGCTGATTCAGAATAGTACTTAGTCCCCGATTGTTATTGCTTTTAGCAACATAAGCCTCAATGCCACTCAAGGCCAGATATAATCGGCCCCATAGAAATGCATATACAGTCAAAATGACCATCATTGTGTTGAAGAAGAACCCAACAGTGGTATAGAAAAAGGACAGCATCCGAAAGAAGTCCAAACGGTGCCCTAGCCTGTACACGTCTCTGCTAAGGACTTGCTCGCCATTGCCACTGGCTACCTTAGCTTCAAACATAGATATCTGGTTCAATCCAACATCCCTTCCTTTGCCCACTTGAATATACTCGTGGTGTGTAACATTGCCTCCTCTCAAGGTGCAGTTGAATCCAGCAAAGATGTCCTCACTGATGTTGATAACTCTAGATGCCTTGCTGATCCCCCCTCGAGTCAGGATCCAGAACCGATCAAAAACATCAGGGTGGCCATAATGCATTCGAACTTTCAGAGGATTCGCTAAAACACGCTGACCCAGTGTGACAAAACTTGTCGCTTGGGCAGACATGAACCAAGCTAGAGATGAAACAGATCCGGTGAAAATATGCTCCCGGACACCCAAAATAGTAGGCTTACGAACGCCATAGTAAGCACTGAACTCTTCCAGTAAATTCCTTACCTTGAGCGCCTCCTCAAAATAATTATCTTGATTCATGTCTATGGTTTGAACTGCATCGCCACGGGTGAAAATGAAAGCATGGTTCTGGTTCTCGGGTTTCCCCTCCCCAAGCTTCACAGGACCAGGCAACTTGACCCTGTAAATCTCGACTTCTGACTCCAACTTCTGATCATACTTGACAAGAACAGAGTAAAACGCCTTCTCATCCCTGCCGGTGGAAACTTCATCCACATATGCAACCCGCAACGCTTCATTATTTTTCATAAGGTCGAGTATCTCCACAGCATGGGGATCCTTCTTTGCCTTCTGGGCCCCGTATATCTGGCAGGCAACGACATAGATGTACTTCATCAATGCAGTTCCATACTCGTGGCCTTTGTAAAGATTTGTCAATGAGCTGCTGGTCCTACTCAAGCTCTTTGAAGACAGCACTCTTTCTGGCCCTAACCCTTCAATCGTGATACTTCCATCCCCCCTCATCGAGCCAAGCTCTACGGAATCTTCCCTAATGTCCATCTCCGAAGCTGAATCCAGGAAAACCAACATCTTTAGGGCCCTGTAGTAGTACATCATCCCCCTCACCGTTCGGCCAAGTGTCTGCCCCCGGTAAGAAGCCCACATCCTGAGATCACTCAACTTGGTCGTCCATATCTCACTGTCGCTTGCCATACCCTCACGCCGCATCCTCTCAAGGAAATTCCTCCACTCATCATCATATATAGTCTGCAGATAGTACAAGATGGATATACCATCTTCATTCTCGTTCCTTAGCTGCTCTTTGCTGTACAACACTTCCTCATTGTAATAAGGAGTCAACACACTGAAGGCCCTCATCTTCTCCACTTGAGGGGCATGAGGCATGTTCATGAAGAGGGAATTACTGAAAAATGCAATGCGCCGCCTCGCCTCAATATTAATCGGGACAGAGTGCATGGAATCTCGTGATGTCAGAATCGTGTGCAATCTGCGGACTTGGCGATAGAACTTCTCGTTGTCAGGATCAGGCAGTAGAACAGCATTTTCAAAAAGCAAACCTGCAGCGGAAGAAGAATTACGAGGAGCCAAACCGTCCGCAATCAACTCATCTGCATTCCTCTTCACCTTGAGCAAGTCCCTGATCGCTATCTCATAAAGAGCCTGCAGGGCATTCACAACCTGTTGCACATCTTTCTTGGGCTTGTTCAGCAGCTGCAGCAGCCTAATAAGCTGATCATGGAGCTTAGGAAGTCCATTCATTTTGTACTCCCTGGTAAACGACCCAGTCTCAATGGCGTGATCAATCTCTTGGAAGTACACATTGACTATTGAATGCTCCTCGGAGTTTATTTTAATGATCTTAAGCAGCAAGTGCTTCACACAGTCATAAGTTTCGATGACGGCACAACGCCTATACTCGTTCCTGCAGATATTAGACCACAACCACTTATCTGGGGCATCCACGAGCTCCTTTGCTTGACTTAGAGCAAGCAACAGTTCATTGCACAAAAGGAAGCAGGGCCACCTCACGACCCTAACATTCCAAGAATTAGGCGGCAATTCCAACAACTCAACCTCTCGGTCGGAGATGATATCTTCCTCCCTGAAGATGGTAATTATCTCATTCCATATCAGAGCAAATTTATGTGCCTCTATTTGATTCGACTCGAGCTTCTTATAAGGCCTGCCTAATCCATATCTCAGCTTCAATCGGCGAATAGCATCATTGAACTTACTTCTCAGCGTTCCTTGTGCATTGAGTAGCTGCTCCTCAGGCATGAGATTGAACTGGATGGCACTGGCAAAGAACTGGAACCTCAGCCGCAGCTGCTGCATATTACGAATCTCACCTAAGTGCTCAAACAGCCCGACAGCTGCACCTACTATTGACGAATAAATCGAGTACCAAATCTGGATATCCATGAGGTATATCAAAAGGACCGGAAGCCAAAGTAACCCGACGGCGAATCTATTGCTATTACCATAAAACTGATGCCACTCGTATGTCACATTTTTGAGATTTAACATCTCCTTTGTTGGGTTCACCATAGGTTTGATCTGCATGAAATAACTGAATGTGAACTTTGTCACAAGCAGCACTATCCAGAACAGACTATACTTCACATTATCAACTAATCCCTCCCTCAAACCACGACCCACGAAAATCCTACTCTGGAACCACCAAGTAAACAGATGGAAAATCCTCCAATTCGTCCCCTCCAGAAAGTTCCGGATCCAAGGAATAATGAACAGTGCCAAAGCCAACAACTCCGGAACTATGAACACCAAGGCAACCTCGAGAAAGTTTATCACCCTGTCATTCGCCGCCTTGGACCACCCCCTGTCGGCGTTCTTCTGTGTCCAGATCCTCACATAAAACACGGAGAAAACTACAATCCACAGAGCAGCAACAATCGTCTTCAACACCATCCTAATGGTTAGTCCAACCGTCTCCCTTGAAATCAATTTCAACTGCATTCCAAAATCCAGCAAAGACTGCACAAACCGCATCGCGCTCCAAGTAAAGAATACAGTCAAAACCCTAACCTGAACTTCCCTACTCCCCAGGGACTTCCAAGGGACCTTATCTTCCCATGCGACGATAATGGCTGCCTGCAGAAACAGCACAAGCATCACCCACAACCTGTCGAAACTCCTCAACAAATTCAGAAACGATCGTTGCTCGACGAACCCCGTCTTGCCGACCTTCTTCCCCCTCCCCCCCGAGACAAAGAAATTACTGCCCAGGTCGATCGGCCACCTAAACTTATCAAAACACCTCCTACTCCAGAAGTACTCGTTCAAGTCGTCGTAGTTCCGCCATGCCCTGTGGGGGGCCATCCCATTCAAACTCCCCTCCACTTCCCTCCGGGCGGCCTCGTAAATGGGCTTCACGACCCTCTCCAGGAACGCGTTCCTCTCGCCAGAGCACAGCCACGGGTCCACCTGCTGTCCAGTATTCTCATCAATGTAATCCTCCAGGATCTTGTTCAAATCCATGGCCATGTTATGGAAAATGTAGCAGAGGCACTCGGGCATGAACCTAAGGTTGGCGGCCTCCCCCCAGATCAAGAGAAACAGGGACACATAGAGAAGCTCGCGGCGGGGGTCGGGTCGGCGATCGGAGAGCCAGAGGGAGGAACGGATGCCGAGGAAGGAGCACCAGGAGGAGTAGTTCTTGAGTAGGGAGGAGCGGAACTTGCGGACGACGGAGGGCTCGAGGGAGTCGATGGAGTCCGGGGGAGGGGAGAGGCGCATCTGGAGGTTGGAGAGGTGGAGGACGAGGTGCTCCCTCTGGTTGCGGACGTTGTCGGGCTGGAAGCCGAAGAAGACGGCGAGCCAGTCGAGGAGGTCGTAGTCATCGGGGTGGGGCATCCAGCGGGGGGAGAAGGGGGGCCTGCGGAGGGAGCCGACAGCGCGGATGCCATTGACGGCGGCGCGGACCTCGGGGAAGCGGAGGGAGGGGTGGTCGGAGAGTAGGTTGTGGATGGGGATGATGTTGTAGGGGTGGTGGTCGGCGTCGGGAGGGGGTGGCCGACGGCTCATCAGAGTAAGGGGGTGATCTGGTGAGGTGGGGCCGGGTAAGATCTGGTCTTTGTCAAGTCTCGTCTCCCTCTGTTCTTGTTTTTTTTTGGGGGGGGGGGCGGGGGGGTTGGTAACAAAAGAAGGACGCGCCGTCTAACGTTTAATTTGATGGGCGTCAGTCATTTTCCATGAATGTAATTGGTATTAAGACAAGGATGATTATTATTATCTGTCATGAACTTTTTTTCTTATTGTCAGGATCCGATTATTATTGCTCAATTAAAACGCCAGTTGATGACGTCATCCACTGTATGAAACGAATGATCGACGAGGGAATGACTGGAACTTGTCCTTTTGCCCCCCCCCCCCCCCCCCTTTTTTGGATTGGGATTCTTCTTCTTCTTGTTCTACCTCCTTTTAAATAAACGCAAGGCGTTCGGTCTTGGTTGACTATTAATTAAAATTTTCAGATTTAGTTTAGATACACAGATAGAGACAGAATAAAATGACTAGGTTTTTTAAACATCCTATTTTAATTTTGGTTTGACTCGGCCGACGGCGTTAAGTTTCTTCTGTTGGATATAAAAAGCTTCTTCCATTTACCCTTTTTTGGATTACTTTTTGTTGTATCGCGTGGGTTAGGGTGGGGCCCACATGTTAATATATAAAAGTGTATGAATGACCGATTTATACTTTATATCAGTTAGTGATTAGGGCATTGGCATTCACTAGAGAATTTATTACTTGTAAAAATACTTTTTTTTTTTACCGGTTAATTTTAAAAAAAATTTACGAAATACGATTCGTATTTCGTAAAATACGGACTTACTGCCAAAGCCCCATAGAGGCGCGTTTTGAAAACGCACGCCCTTTGTTCATTTATTTAGGGGGCGGGTTTTCAAAAAGCGCCCCTTATTCATCTAGTAAAGGGGGCGGGTTTCGGACACCGAGTCCGTCTAAGTGCTGACATCGAGAAATTATAAGTATTAAAGGAAAACTTGCCTCTTGAAAGACGCGTTTGGAAAACTCGCATCTCGAAAGTTGCATTTTGAAAACTCGTCTTTGCCGCCTCTTGTTATTTTGCTCGAGGAAAACATACCCCTTTGACGGTAAATTAGTATTTTACTAAACACGAACCGTGTTTCGCAATTATTTTTTAAACTAACCGTATTTTCGTACAAAACTCGTAAAAACACTCGTACATCCTTGTCCGTTTCATGTTTTCAGCACGCCTGAGATATGATAACGAGAAGTTGAGAAGATGTTTAAAAAATGAGTACTTTAAATAAATGGGGGTAGTGGTTTAGTAAACCCTAAACCCTAGACGTCTTCACCATCCTATCAATGACATCAATGAAAAAAATAATCATCAGGTTCACTAGGGTGGGTGTTTGATAGCACGGTGAATATTTAGGTTTACCTCATCATTCTCAACCCTTATATTTAACTCTCCATTTTAAACATCAATTAAAGTGTTCTACACATGGCTGCTGGGAATGGTCTCTTACTATGATGGTCTGTATCTAACGATCTTTCTCAAAGCTTGGGCTTGTCCATGCCTTATCATATCATTAAATGGACCTTTATGTTGACTGGGAGATTGTCTCGAGGTCGCACTTCTATTACCTGTCCGACTTGAGCCTCCAAAGTAAAAAAATAAAGTGAAGCCTACTGATCCTGCAAAAATGTTTGATTTAAATATATTTAACAAAGAGCCTCCAAACCACCACGTAATAGCTGGTTTTGCAAAGTGTGTGTCATTTAAATATATATTAACAATACCTGGCAATTTTTTATTGTGCTGGATTCGTCGACGTATAACTTTAGATAATGAACGATTCCATGGTCGAGTGTTCTTTTATTTAATTTCTTAATCGTTGACGTAAATTTATAACAAGCTACTCAAATTTAATCTGATATCTCATGTTATTATAACAAGCCGCAGCTCACCTGCCAAACCTATCAACCCCGCCAAAATACTCCTCGCCCAATCCACCCTGAACGGTCACTGGTCGGGGAAACCTATAAAACCTCGGCATCCAGCCGCACACTCCAACGGTCGGGGAAACCTCTAAGGATGAACTCACCAGTCGAGGTCCTCGCCGACGACAGAGCTCGATCGTGTCTAGGGGAATCGAACCACGGCTGCTACCCTGGTTCGCAGCCTTCCCAGCCTTGGATCGAAGTTCCAAGGTCGGATTAAGAATCCTCGTGACGAAACAGGTGGGATCAACCCATCCATCGCAACCAAAACGTCGTCGGAATGTCACCTAAATCTGCCAGTTCGCCCAGGCTATTTCTGCCGTCGGAGTTGTTGTTGTCACCTCTGCCGGTCGTCACTGCCGCTGCCGATCGCCGTCACACAACCTTTACGGTAGTTAGCTTTCACTAAACTAGTTTTAGCTAATAACAATCATTTACTTTTTTTTTTAAATAAAAATTTGTCATATATAATTTTTTTGGCCCACCAGATTTTCCAAATTTGCATTCCCCGTTGAGTCCTAACCGCGGAAATAATTAATTCATAACGTTTGACACACATTTGTATTTCAAATATCTTTAAACACGCTTAATTTTCAGAACTACGCCGCAGGGTTAGTCGAGGAAAAAATTTACGAAATACGGTTCGAATTTCCAAAATTATCTGAATATTGCCCCTAAATTGTTTCAAACTGCGACTTTGAATTTACAAAGAAGTCGCGATTTGAAATAATGACTTTGGTCAAAATTGGCAAAGTCGCTGTTCCAAATAACGACTTTGCCCTAAGCGCCAAAAGTCTAAAAATTCCCTAGTAACGTATAGTGACTGTTTGGGACAGCGACTTTGCGAATTTCAACCAAAATCGCTGTTTTAAATCGCGAGTTATTTGTAAATTCAAAGTCGCGATTTAAAACATCGACTTATGGATAATATTCAGGTAATTTTAGAAATTCGAATAATATTTTATAAAATTTTTTTTAACTAACCATAATTAGGTATGAAATTTTCGTCTTTTTAAAGGGAATTAATTTTAAAAAATAAAATAACCTGTCAAAACAAAAGGGAAAGAGACGGGAGGTCGGTGGGGGTGTTTTAAGATGGGACCAACTTGTCAGCCACGTGTTACACATGCCATCAGGATTTTCAATGTCAATGATTAGATTTCGTAAACCCAGAAGTCCGATTTTAAAATTTAAATTCGGGATTTTTATGTTCACGTGATGGGAATTTCACTGACCCTATTTGCAATGTCACGGGCTTTATCCTAAATTTTAATAATAAATAAATACATTAGAAAAGAAAAGAAAACTTGCCCCTGAGAACTAATTCCCCGCTACTACTATACCACGCAACCCACGCTGCAACCTCCAATAGAAAACATACCCCACGCTAAGATACAACGGAGACTAAAGTGTAGAATGTAATATGATCGCTAGTAATATAAAAAAACGAAAAATAGTCAAAAGAATTTACTAACACGTGGAAAGAACACTTATAGCCATCTTACAATACTTGACACGATATCTAACAGTCAGGTTGACAACCAAACAGCCATTCGGGGTCATAGAATGATTGTCTGCGTGTTACAATTGACTAAGGACGACTTATTTATAGACATAATCTAAGTAACTGTCGACTGAAACACATTAAAAATGTATTAATTACTCTAACGCTGACCATCGACCAACTGTTGGGATAATCCCGTCATCGACGAACTCCACCGTCGATCCTCGCAACATCGACAAACTCCCGAATTAGCGTCGACTTTGTGCCTTGATGACCCATCTTTGACGCGGAAAACATTCTTAAAATGCTTTTAAGAGAGGGTTTTCTTGAAAACGTGAGAACATACTACATATTATATTCTTTTTTGCCAGAGGCCTACTCTTTTTTGAATCCTATCTACCTTCGATGCAGCATCAACCTTCAAAGCCCAGCATGCAAGGCCTAAAATGATGTTTATCATGTAAACATTTTGCCCTCTTCTTTCGACGCACCAGTTCATCTTCCCTATCTTCCCCTATAAAACCCTTGTCGTCTTCTTACTTGCCACATTTACTCTCTTTCTCTTCATCGCTCTGTCCGTTTCTCTCTCCTCTTGCAAAGCGAAGCTATCCTATCGCATCCAGTCATGGCCCCTCAAGTGTTTTACAATCACACGCCGCTGAACGGGTCTGGGGTTTACTTCAAGAGGTTCACAAGTCAAGCGACGGATTCCTTGGCCAAAAAGACTTTCGATTTCGCCGAAGAAGATGCGAGAAAGAATAGGCATATCACACTGGGTCCCTTTTGCAGAGGCGGTTCCTTTAATCATCTACTGGACAACAAGCAGACGTCCGTCGATTACCTCCTCCCTGACCCTACAGTCATCCAGATCTGTAGAGATAATTTTCTCGACCCAGATAATTGGTGTCGATCCCCTGACTCCGGCGATTCAACTCTGCACAGCTTACCCACTACGGGTGTAGATAAGTTCGTTGAATGGATAAAGTTGTGGACCGAGCATCGACGCAACAAGTGGGAAACCATAGGAATTTATCACTTGATTAAAGTTTCGACGGAGCCAATGATATGCAATCATTGTTCAATCGCAACACTTTTATCCTTATGGAATGTGTCGACCAACTGCTTTTATCTCCGAGAAGGACCTATGACAGTGACCATCCCCGACGTAGCTTTCTTAACAGGATGCTATCCTTACAGAACACCTGTTAGATCGTTAGAGGCGAATGATGATTTCAAATTTGAAAAGAAACAACGCCTTGGGACAGTCATCGAAGCTCATCTATCGAATGATCCAAAGGACTGGGGTAAGGAAGAAGAATATTAGTTCACGATCGAATGGCTCTCGAAGTACATCTATTGCAGTCGCAGCAAGGAATCGCTAAAACACATGGAACCAATGGTGAGTTTCATGGTGAAAGCAACAGAACCAGTGGCGATGGCTCCGTTCCTCCTTAGTCTGGTCTATCGTGCCCACTTCGAAGCAGTCGCAATCGATCAACCCAGGATGCTTCCCTTCGAGACCAGCAGCAGGCCCCTTGTGGATTACCGCAGTATGGGCACACTTGTACTTCCCTCGTTTGTACAACTTCGAGCTGTCTACGAATAACAGTCCATCCGCATTCTATGGATTAGAAATTATTCGCTTCTTTCGATATGAGAATTGGGAGAGAGATACCGCCTCGGGATACCTTCACCGACTCCTGCACACCGACAAGCCCTGTTGGCAACACTTTCCTCAAAATGACAAGGTGTATGAGCTTCGACGCTCCTTGAAGTCACACTCCTTTTGGGATCATGTGCTAACTCCCAGAGACTTGATTGCCAGTGATACCAAAGGCTTTTTCGTTGGAGTGTACAATCATCAGTTCGTGGCACGACAGCTGGGGTTCGCTCAGAGTTGCCCTTTTTCTTTCATCGACTCTTTCAACACAAACTTAGAGGAGCGTGTCAGCATCGACTTTGGTTATGCTAGCAGGGTAAGCTTAGCTATGATGAAATATTTTATTATTTAACTAGTAATAACATTCTCATGTTCACGCAGTTATACGCTGTCTTGGATCGAACGATTTCGTCCATAGCCTTCCCTGACACCTCAAAAGGATGTAGTTCGACGAGGGCGTTCGATTGCTGTTAGAAAAGGGCCTTCAACAAAATTATGTCGAAGACTCATTTCCTAAGAAAGCCAATGAGGCGATGCTGCAGCTAGAGAACTACCGCAAAATTTCTCATTGCCTGGCAAGAGAAAGCACTGATGCCAGGTATTAATATTGAATTCTCATCTTAACGTTTACTATCGATTTTGACAAATCGATGTTTACAGGGGCATTGGACTCTGTAGCACCACCAGTTCCCACGAAAAAAGGAAGAGTAAAAGGAAAGAGGACACTTTCAGTGATCGTGTCGAAGAAACATATTACTCGGACAACTTCAACAAGTAGAGGTGAATCATCTGATGAGGTTGTAGAAGATGAAAGCACGGATCTTCGTCGACGACCCAGGAAGGCTAGGCCCGCTTTGATCCCAGAAGAATATACGGGGAACGAGGATGACGTGCTTATGAGCAATCCTCCAGCTGCCACTGGGAAAGAGGCTCCTCCGGCATCGAAAGAGAAAGCTCAGGCTTCCGATGAGGTAAGCTTAAAATCAGTTTTAAATGTAACATGTTAATGTTCTAACCATGTATACATACATAGGTAGAATACGATGACCTGTTCACACCCCCATTCCTCCAGCAGAGATCCTTCCTCCTAACGTCGAAGCTGTGACCGAGGTACAAATCAATCCTCCAATGGTGAACGTTTCTGAGGAAGGTTCGACAGAGGGGATCAATGAAATTGTCGAGGCGGTCGTTTCGCAAGGAGCGAAGTATGTTTTGAACGTATAGGTGCGTTCTTTGAATTCATATCAAGCAAATTTAGATATTACTTAACTTCTCACGTACTCAGGTCGCTATCCTCTCTTCAGATAGTCTAGCAACTACTAGTGACCCAACCATCGAAGAATCCATTCTCGATCAAACTAATCAAGTCACGACCTTCCAACATGACGGTACTCATGTTGACTCATATCCAGAAATACCTTCACAGGTCGATGTTCCACTTCCGACAGATGCGACACTTCCAGTCAACGTCGATGTAGAGTGTCTTACATTAGAGGCATCTAAAGGACTGGATGATGCTGGGTTTACTTAGATGCTTGACCAACTTCGAGTAATAAATTTTATCATAGGATTTTCTCTAAGAATATGAACTAACACGTTTTTATTTATTTATTTTGATAAGCAAAACTTTGAGCTATCACCACCAAAAGTTTCGACAAGGCTTGTTCACATAGCCTCCTCAAGCAACCTGGCTCAAGTGAACATTGACTCAAGTGACCCGATGGCGGTTGCCCAAATGCTGCTAGAAGTACTTTGAAGCGAGGAACCGTCAACATCCAACTTCGATGAGATGGTTCGAAACATATAAGCTATAGAGAGACATGTTAAGGCTCCCATCAACTTGCTCAGCATCTCCTAAGAAATCATTCTGGAAATCTTGGGAGGACTAGGAGAGAGCTATGAAAAATGTTGAGCAATGGAAAGAAATTTCCTCGAAGTTGATTAATCGTGACGCTGCCCAAAGCAAAGCGATGGCAATATCCTCTAAGCATCGACGTCCGATTGAAGAACGGGATCACCTGGAGGCCAAAATAACTGAACTGTCGTCGAAGTTGGATAAGTGTAAGGCCGAGATGGCTGTTCGGGAAAGAGAATTAATCGAGGCTGAACTGGAAGTTGTAGCAAACTGTATACCTGTACACGAGACAAGCAGCCTAATCGCCTTTTTAGAAAGTCGTGAACGACCTTACCATTAAGAACAACGTTCGAACTTATCTGGCTGACTTGCTAGCAGGACACTTGATGTTCATGGACCATGATTCCGTCGATGATGTACCATCGACATCAAACACTTGTGTTTTTTGTTTCTTGTTTAATGAACTTTGTTAATCCTGAACTGTATCCAACCCGCATCATCGGTTCACTTGATTTGGCTAAAATTTCTAATCGACGCAATCATAAGATTTTTCTAGTATTGCTAGGTGGAATATCTAATTTAATGAAGCCGTTACGATTCCCAATGAACTGTTAAGATCTTCTGGAGACTGTTGAGATCTTTTGCAGTCAATGCAATATTATATCACTGCCTATAAATAGCAAATGAATGGGCAGTCAATAGTTCACACACATTGATTTCCAATACTCAGCCATAATGTCCCGTCGAGAGGCTGCCTTTCTAAACCCATCTTTCTACCCCATAGACCCTAGGTTCACAACCTTAGACCCCATGAAAGCCTAGCTTCACAACCTTAGGCGGGGAAAGGCTTTCGTTGTCCGGCGCCATGGCTGAAATACCAGGTTCAGTCAAGGGAACAAATGTTCACGCGGGATGACAAACATCAACCCGTGGTAACGGACAACGGTACCGTTTTGGTCTTCTCGGATTGTCTGCACAAGTGTTGCTTGCCATGAAGGCTGCAACACTAGTGGACTTTCTAAGTACGCCGGAGCAAACGAAGCAGGAAAAGATTCCTGGGATGCAAGTGCTGCGCAAACCCTTACGGAGAAGGCCAATAAAGAGAAGGGATGGAGCTTCATAACGGTCATGCCAGTGGCTGCGACAATCGATTTTCGTGCCACAACAGTTGCTGCGACAATCGAAGATCGAAAGTGCTTAGTTTCGATGGAATGACTGTAGTTTATACATAGTGATCAACTTGTAATTTTTTATTAATACATAATGAATCGATTTACTTCTCTATCGACTAAGTTTTTCCTGTAACCTCAACTTTCCCAATTAACTGTGACCACAACTCAGGACTCCGTCGATGATGTACCATCGACATCAAACACTTGTGTTTTTTGTTTCTTGTTTAATGAACTTTGTTAATCATGAACTGTATCCAACCCGCATCATCGGTTTAACTTGATTTGGCTAAAATTTCTAATCGACGCGTTCATAAGATTTTTCTAGTATTGCTAGGTGGAATATCTAATTTAATGAAGCCGTTACGATTCCCAATGAACTGTTAAGATCTTCTAGAGACTGTTGAGATCTTTTGCAGTTGATGCAGTATTATATCACTGCCTATAAATAGCAAATGAATGGGCAGTCAATAGTTCACACACATTGATTTCCAATACTTAGCCATAATTTCCTGTCGAGAGGCTGTCTTTCTAAACCCTCTTTCTACCCCATAGACCCTAGGTTCACAACCTTAGACCCCATGAAAGCCTAGCTTCACAACCTTAGGCGAGAAAAGGCTTTCGTTGTCCGGCGCCATGGCTGAAATACCAGTTCAGTCATGGGAACAAATGTTCACGCGGGATGACAAACATCAACCCGTGGTATCGGACGACGGTACCGTTTAGGTCTTCTCGGATTGTCTGCACAAGTGTTGCTTGCCATGAATGCTGCAACACTAGTGGACTTTCTAAGTACGCTGGAGCAAACGAAGCAGGAAAAGATTCCTGGGATGCAAGTGCTGTGCAAACCCTTATGGAGAAGACCAATAAAGAGAAGGGATGGAGCTTCACAACGGTCATGCCAGTGGCTGCGACAATCGATTTTCGTGTCCACAGCAGTTGCTGCGATAAGCGAAGATCGAAAGTGCTTAGTTTCGATGGAATGACTGTATTTTATACATAGTGATCCACTTGTAATTTTTTATTAATACATAATGAATCGATTTACTTCTCTATCGACTAAGTTTCTCCTGTAACATCAACTTTCCCAATTAACTGTGACCACAACTCAGGACTCCCTCGATGATGTACCATCGACATCAAACACTTGTGTTTTTTGTTTCTTGTTTAATAAACTTTTTTAATCATGAACTGTCTCCAACCGGCATCGTCGGTTCACTTGATTTGGCTAAATTTCTAATCGACGCGTTAATAAGATTTTTCTAGTATTGCTAGCTGGAATATCTAATTTAATGAAGCCGTTACGATTCCCAATGAACTGTTAAGATCTTCTGGAGACTGTTGAGATCTTTTGCAGTCGATGCAATATTGTATCACTGCCTATAAATAGCAAAAGAATGGGCAGTCAATAGTTCACACACATTGATTTCCAATACTCAGCCATAATGTCCCGTCGAGAGGCTGTTTTTCTAAACTCCTCTTTCTACCCCATAGACCCTAGGTTCACAACCTTAGCCCCATGAAAGCCTAGCTTCACAACCTTAGGCGGGGAAAGGCTTTCGTTGTCCGGCGCCATGGCTGAAATACCAGGTTCAGTCATGGGAACAAATGTTCACGCCGGATGACAAGCATCAACCCGTGGTATCGGACGACGGTACCGTTTAGGTCTTCTCGGATTGTCTGCACAAGTGTTGCTTGCCATGAAGGCTGCAACACTAGTAGACTTTCTAAGTACGCCGGAGCAAACGAAGCAGGAAAAGATTCCTGGGATGCAAGTGCTGCGCAAATCCTTATGGGGAAGACTAATAAAGAGAAGGGATGGAGCTTCACAACGGTCATGCCAGTGGATGCGACAATAGATTTTCGTGTCCACAACAGTTGCTGCGACAATCGAAGATCGAAAGTGCTTAGTTTCGATGGAATGACTGTATTTTATACATAGTGATCCACTTGTAATTTTTTATTAATACATAATGAATCGATTTACTTCTCTATCGACTAAGTTTCTCCTGTAACATCCACTTTCCCAATTAACTGTGACCACAACTAAGGACTCCGTCGATGATGTACCATCGACATCAAACACTTGTGTTTTTTGTTTCTTGTTTAATGAACTTTGTTAATCATGAACTGTATCCAACCCGCATCATCGGTTAACTTGATTTGGCTAAAATTTCTAATCGACGCGTTCATAAGATTTTCTAGTATTGCTAGTTGGAATATCTAATTTAATGAAGCCGTTACGATTCCCAATGAACTGTTAAGATCTTCTGGAGACTGTTGAGATCTTTTGCAGTCGATGCAATATTATATCACTGCCTATAAATAGCAAATGAATGGGCAGTCAATAGTTCACACACATTGATTTCCAATACTCAGCCATAATGTCCCGTCGAGAGGCTGCCTTTCTAAACCCATCTTTCTACCCCATAGACCCTAGGTTCACAACCTTAGACCCCATGAAAGCCTAGCTTCACAACCTTAGGCGGGGAAAGGCTTTCGTTGTCCGGCGCCATGGCTGAAATACCAGGTTCAGTCATGGGAACAAATGTTCACTCGGATGACAAGCATCAACCCGTGGTATCGGAAGACGGTACCGTTTAGGTCTTCTCGGATTGTCTGCACAAGTGTTGCTTGCCATGAAGGCTGCAATACTAGTAGACTTTCTAAGTACGCCGGAGCAAACGAAGCAGGAAAAGATTCCTGGGATGCAAGTGCTGCGCAAACCCTTATGGGGAAGACCAATAAAGAGAAGGGATGGAGCTTCACAACGGTCATTCCAGTGGATGCGACAATAGATTTTCGTGTCCACAACAGTTGCTGCGACAATCGAAGATCGAAAGTGCTTAGTTTCGATGGAATGACTGTATTTTATACATAGTGATCCACTTGTAATTATTTATTAATACATAATGAATCGATTTACTTCTCTATCGAATAAGTTTCTCCTGTAACATCCACTTTCCCAATTAACTGTGACCACAACTCAGGACTCCGTCGATGATGTACCATCGACATCAAACACTTGTGTTTTTTGTTTCTTGTTTAATGAACTTTGTTAATCCTGAACTGTATCCAACCCGCATCATCGGTTCACTTGATTTGGCTAAAATTTCTAATCGACGCAATCATAAGATTTTTCTAGTATTGCTAGGTGGAATATCTAATTTAATGAAGCCGTTACGATTCCCAATGAACTGTTAAGATCTTCTGGAGACTGTTGAGATCTTTTGCAGTCAATGCAATATTATATCACTGCCTATAAATAGCAAATGAATGGGCAGTCAATAGTTCACACACATTGATTTCCAATACTCAGCCATAATGTCCCGTCGAGAGGCTGCCTTTCTAAACCCATCTTTCTACCCCATAGACCCTAGGTTCACAACCTTAGACCCCATGAAAGCCTAGCTTCACAACCTTAGGCGGGGAAAGGCTTTCGTTGTCCGGCGCCATGGCTGAAATACCAGGTTCAGTCATGGGAACAAATGTTCACGCCGGATGACAAGCATCAACCCGTGGTATCGGAAGACGGTACCGTTTAGGTCTTCTCGGATTGTCTGCACAAGTGTTGCTTGCCATGAAGGCTGCAATACTAGTAGACTTTCTAAGTACGCCGGAGCAAACGAAGCAGGAAAAGATTCCTGGGATGCAAGTGCTGCGCAAACCCTTATGGGGAAGACCAATAAAGAGAAGGGATGGAGCTTCACAACGGTCATTCCAGTGGATGCGACAATAGATTTTCGTGTCCACAACAGTTGCTGCGACAATCGAAGATCGAAAGTGCTTAGTTTCGATGGAATGACTGTATTTTATACATAGTGATCCACTTGTAATTTTTTATTAATACATAATGAATCGATTTACTTCTCTATCGACTAAGTTTCTCCTGTAACCTCGACTTTCCCAATTAACTGTGACCCCAACTCAGGACTCCGTCGACCCCAACTCAGGACTCCGTCGATGATGTACCATCGACATCAAACACTTGTGTTTTTTGTTTCTTGTTTAATGAACTTTGTTAATCATGAACTGTATCCAACCTGCATCGTCGGTTCACTTGATTTGGCTAAAATTTCTAATCGACGCGTTCATAAGATTTTTCTAGTATTGCTAGCTGGAATATCTAATTTAATGAAGCCATTACGATTCCCAATGAACTGTTAAGATCTTCTGGAGACAGTTGAGATCTTTTGCAGTCGATGCAATATTAGATCACTGCCTATAAATAGCAAATGAATGGGCAGTCAATAGTTCACACACATTTGATTTCCAAAACTCAGCCATAATTTCCCGTCGAGAGGCTGTCTTTCTAAACCCATCTTTCTACCATATAGACCCTAGGTTCACCACCAAAGACCCGTGAAAGCCTAGCATCACAACCATAGGCAGGCAAAGGCTTTCGTTGTCCGGCGCCATGGCTGAAATACCAGGTTCAGTCGTGGGAACACATGTTCACGCGGGATGACAAACTTCAACCCGTGGTATCGGACAACGGTAACGTTTAAGTCTTCTCGGATTGTCTGCACAAGTGTTGCTTGCCATGAAGGCTGCACCACTAGTGGACTTTCTAAGTACGCCGGAGCAAACGTAGTAGGAAAGGATTCCTGGGCTGCAAGTCCTGCGCAAACCCTTATGGAGAAGACCAATAAAAAGAAGGGATGGAGCTTCACAACGGTCATGCCCGTGGCTGCGACAATAGATTTTCGTGTCCACAACAGTTGCTGCGACAATCGAAGATCGAAAGTGCTTAGTTTCGATGGAATGACTGTATTTTATACATAGTGATCCACTTGTAATTTTTTATTAATACATAACGAATCGATTTACTTCTGTATCGACTAAGTTTCTCCTGTAACCTCGACTTTCCCAATTAACTATGACCACAACTCAGGACTCCGTCGATGATGTACCATCGACATCAAACACTTGTGTTTTTTGTTTCTTGTTTAATGAACTTTGTTAATCATGAACTGTATCCAACGTGCATCATCGGTTCGCTTGATTTGTCTAAAATTTCTAATCGACGCGTTCATAAGACTTTTCTAGTATTGCTAGCTGGAATATCTAAATTAAGGAAGCCGTTACGATTCCCAATGAACTGTTAAGATCTTCTGGAGACTCTTGAGATCTTTTGCAGTCGATGCAATATTATATCACTGCCTATAAATAGCAAATGAATACGCAGTCAATAGTTCACACACATTGATTTCCAATACTCAGCCATAATTTCCCGTCGAGAGGCTGTCTTTCTAAACCCATCTTTCTACCCCATAGGCCCTAGGTTCACCACCATAGACCCCATGAAAGCCTAGCATCACAACCTTAGGCAGGCAAAGGCTTTCGTTGTCCGGCGCCATGGATGAAATACCAGGTTCAGTCATGGGAACACACGTTCACGTGGGATGACAAACTTCAACCCGTGGTATCGGACAACGGTAACGTTTAGGTCTGCTCGGATTGTCTGCACAAGTGTTGCTTGCCATGTTGGATGCAACACTAGTGGACTTTCTAAGTACGCCGGAGCAAACGAAGCAGGAAAGGATTCCTGGGATGCAAGTGCTGCGCAAACCCTTATGGAGAAGACCAATAAAGAGAAGCGATGGAGCTTCACAACGGTCATGCCCGTGGCTGCGACAATCGATTTTCGTGTCCAAAACAGTTGCTGCGACAATCGAAGATCGAAAGTGCTTAGTTTCGATGGAATGACTGTATTTTATACATAGTGATCCACTTGTAATTTTTTATTAATACATAATGAATCGATTTACTTCTCTATCGAATAAGTTTCTCCTGTAACATCTACTTTCCCAATTAACTGTGACCACAACTCAGGACTCCGTCGATGATGTACCATCGACATCAAACACTTGTGTTTTTTGTTTCTTGTTTAATGAACTTTGTTAATCATGAACTGTATCCAACGTGCATCATCGGTTCGCTTGATTTGTCTAAAATTTCTAATCGACGCGTTCATAAGACTTTTCTAGTATTGCTAGCTGGAATATCTAAATTAAGGAAGCCGTTACGATTCCCAATGAACTGTTAAGATCTTCTGGAGACTCTTGAGATCTTTTGCAGTCGATGCAATATTATATCACTGCCTATAAATAGCAAATGAATAGGCAGTCAATAGTTCACACACATTGATTTCCAATACTCAGCCATAATTTCCCGTCGAGAGGCTGTCTTTCTAAACCCATCTTTCTACCCCATAGGCCCTAGGTTCACCACCATAGACCCCATGAAAGCCTAGCATCACAACCTTAGGCAGGCAAAGGCTTTCGTTGTCCGGCGCCATGGCTGAAATACCAGGTTCAGTCATGGGAACACACGTTCATGTGGGATGACAAACTTCAACCCGTGGTATCGGACAACGGTAACGTTTAGGTCTGCTCGGATTGTCTGCACAAGTGTTGCTTGCCATGTTGGATGCAACACTAGTGGACTTTCTAAGTACGCCGGAGCAAACGAAGCAGGAAAGGATTCCTGGGATGCAAGTGCTGCGCAAACCCTTATGGAGAAGACCAATAAAGAGAAGCGATGGAGCTTCACAACGGTCATGCCCGTGGCTGCGACAATCGATTTTCGTGTCCAAAACAGTTGCTGCGACAATCGAAGATCGAAAGTGCTTAGTTTCGATGGAATGACTGTATTTTATACATAGTGATCCACTTGTAATTTTTTATTAATACATAATGAATCGACTTACTTCTCTATCGACTAAGTTTCTCCTGTAACCTCCACTTTCCCAATTAACTGTGACCACAACTCAGGACTATGTCGATGATATACCATCGACATCAAACACTTGTGTTTTTTATTTCTTGTTTAATGAACTTTGTTATTCATGAACTGTATCCAACCCGCATCATCGGTTCACTTGATTTGGCTAAAATTTCTAATAGACGCGTTCATAAGATTTTTCTAGTATTGCTAGCTGGAATATCTAATTTAATGAAGCCGTTACGATTCCCAATGAACTGTTAAGATCTTCTGGAGATTGTTGAGTTCTTTTGCAGTCGATGCAATATTATATCACTGCCTATAAATAGCAAATGAATGGGCAGTCAATAGTTCACACACATTGATTTCCAATACCCAGCCATAATGTCCCGTCGAGAGGCTGTCTTTCTAAATTCCTCTTTCTACCCCATAGACCCTAGGTTCACAACCTTAGGCCCCATGAAAGCCTAGCTTCACAACCTTAGGCGGGGAAAGGCTTTCGTTGTCCGGCGCCATGGCTGAAATACCAGGTTCAGTCATGGGAACAAATGTTCACGCCGGATGACAAGCATCAACCCGTGGTATCGGAGAACGGTACCGTTTAGGTCTTCTCGGATTGTCTGCACAAGTGTTGCTTGCCATGAAGGCTGCAACACTAGTAGACTTTCTAAGTACGCCGGAGCAAACGAAGCAGGAAAAGATTCCTGGGATGCAAGTGCTGCGCAAACCCTTATGGGGAAGACCAATAATGAGAAGGGATGGAGCTTCACAACGGTCATGCCCGTGGCTGCGACAATCGATTTTCGTGTCCACAACAGTTGCTGCGACAATCGAAGATCGAAAGTGCCTAGTTTCGATGGAATGACTGTATTTTATACATAGTGATCCACTTGTAATTTTTTATTAATACATAATGAATCGATTTACTTCTCTATCGACTAAGTTTCTCCTGTAACATCCACTTTCCCATTTGACTCTGACCACAACTCAGGACTCCGTCGACGATGTACCATCGACATCAAACACTTGTGTTTTTTGTTTCTTGTTTAATAAACTTTGTTAATCATGAACTGTATCCAACCCGCATCATCGGTTAACTTGATTTGGCTAAAATTTCTAATCGACGCATTCATAAGACTTTTCTAGTATTGCTAGCTGGAATATCTAATTTAATGAAGCCGTTACGATTCCCAGTGAACTGTGAAGATCTTCTGGAGACTGTTGAGATCTTTTGCAGTCGATGCAATATTATATCACTGCCTATAAATAGCAAATGAATGGGCAGTCAATAGTTCACACACATTGATTTCCAATACTCAGCCATAATGTCCCGTCGAGAGGCTGTCTTTCTAAACTCCTCTTTCTACCCCATAGACCCTAGGTTCACAACCTTAGACCCCATGAAAGCCTAGCTTCACAACCTTAGGCGGGGAAAGGCTTTCATTGTCCGGCGCCATGGCTGAAATACCAGGTTCAGTCATGGGAACAAATGTTCACGCCGGATGACAAGCATCAACCCGTGGTATCGGACGACGGTACCGTTTAGGTCTTCTCGGATTGTCTGCACAAGTGTTGCTTGCCATGAAGGCTGCAACACTAGTAGACTTTCTAAGTACGCCGGAGCAAACGAAGCAGGAAAAGATTCCTGGGATGCAAGTGCTGCGCAAACCCTTATGGGGAAGACCAATAAAGAGAAGGGATGGAGCTTCACAATGGTCATGCCAGTGGATGCGACTATAGATTTTCGTGTCCACAACAGTTGCTGCGACAATCGAAGATCGAAAGTGCTTAGTTTCGATGGAATGACTGTATTTTATACATAGTGATCCACTTGTAATTTTTTATTAATACATAATGAATCGATTTACTTCTCTATCGACTAAGTTTCTCCTGTAACCTCGACTTTCCCAATTAACTGTGACCACAACGCTGGACATCGGAACTAAATTTCTTTAGAAGGCAAATCCCATAATGTTGGTTGATGAAGCTTCAAGTGTTTTTAGGGTATACTTCATCGACTCTAAAAGGACAGTCCCAGGTAGGAGACCATTTTCCCAAAAAACAATCTCTTCTCCCAATTGGGAAGACATCTTCTAGACTAAATCTCCATTTTTAAAAGATTTTAAGACAACCTTCTTATTGTAACTTCGAGAGACCCTTTCTTTTTAAACTTGGATTCGATTCAGTGCTTGAAAGCGTGTCAACTGTAAATATTAAAATTCGATGTGCATCAATTCTTCGTAATCGATCAGGTGATCATCTTGATGGGCCAAGAATCTCATCGATTTATAACTAACTTCGATAGGAAGGATCGCATCATGTCCATAAACTAAGCTATATGGAACTTGACCAATGCTTTCTCGTTTAGTACACTTAAAGCCCAAAGTAAATCCAACAATAATGTATGCCAAGATCGAGGATTATCATCGATCATCTTCAGAATGACGTTTTTTATAATCTTATTATTAGATTCAGCTTGTCCATTCGATTGAACATAATAGGGCGAAGAATTTGTCAACACAAATCCAAACTCAGATTCAAAGTCCTTAATTAGACTGCTATTAAAAACAATAGCATTATCGACCACTACATTATGAGGAATGCCAAATCAATAATTGATGTCTGATCGAAGAAAACCTATCACATCATTTTGAGTAATAATAGTCTGTGGCCACAAGGATATAAGAATCTTCGTTATGCGAATTTGGTCTTATTTCTCCAATTATATCCATAGCCCATGATCGAAATGGCCACGGTTTGACTACATGATGTAAATGAGTTGTAGGTGCATGTGATATTGGCCCATGTTTTGACACTTTTCACACCCTTTAGCCATACTTATACAATCTTTCATCATCGAAGGCCAATAGAAACCATACCTTGATCGACCAGCACATATTCGGCCTAGAATGATGAAGGCCACGCAATCCCTGATGTGCTTCTAACATTATGGGAATTACTTCATCCATATCGACACATCTTAAAAGGACACCGTCATTTTGCTTTCGATACAACATGTCATCGATTAACGTATAAAATCGTGCCGACAATTTCCCTTGGCGAGTTGCCCCCTTCCCAGGATTGGAGAAAATTTCCATGAATGATTTTCTCCAATCAGTTGTCCAACGAAAAATACTTATGACGTTTACATGTGTGGTGTGTCATTAGTTAATACAGAAGGTAATGATTGTACATGCCCTCCAATCTCTTGCAATAATTGAGAGCTAACTCGAAATCCAGAAGCATGTTGTGCCAATTTATTTGCCACGGAGTTTTCTTCTCTGGGGATATGCTCGAAACGATTTTCCTTAAAAAAGGCTGACAACTCGTGTACTTTGTCCAAGTATCGCCGAAGATAATCGAAGGTACACATGCTCAAACCAAGGACATGATTGATGACAAGTTGTGAATCTCCTCGCACCACTGCATACAGTACTTGAAGATCAATCATGGTTTTCAAAGTGAGGATTAAAGCCTCATACTCAACGAAATTGTTTGTTAACATATCATTGATTCTATATGTTACTTTGTGCCTTATTCTCAAAGGTGATACAACATAGATCCCTACTCCAACTCCTTCGCTTGACACGAATCCATCGAACCGAGCTTCCCAAAATTCTCTTTGATCTTGGGAATCGGTTAGTCTGGAATCAGTGTATTGGGCTATGAAGTCAGCTAAGATCTGCCCTTTAATTGTCGTTTGCGATCGATATTGAAGATCGAAAGAATAAGGCTCCATTTACTCAGCCTACAGGCAAATAGGGCTATCAAATAACATTTTTAGTACAAGAGCATTCGATACTACATACACTGTACTGCTTCCAATATAATGTGGAACCTTCATGACAACATAATACAACGAAAGGCATAGCTTCTCATTGTTAGTATACTTATATTTGATTGGAGAAAGTATTCGAGACAAGTAACAAATAACTCGCTCCTTTCATTGGTCATCCTCTTGTACCAACATCGATCCAAGTACCCATTCTCCCCCAGCGATATATAGCGAAAAGGGGCGATCATATTTTGGAGGAACCAAAACGGGTGGGTTGGTGAGATACTTCTTAATAGCGTCGAAGAATTCTTGATGACTATCAATCCACTCAAAACTGTTATGTCCTTGCAACAAATTCGAAAATACCGCTGTTCGGCAGGCGAGATTACCGATAAACCTTCGTAAATAATTTACTCTTCCTAAGAAGGCTTGAAGCTGTTCTTTTGTCGATGGAGGAGGCAAATCCCGTATTGCTTTAATTTTTCGTGGATCTATCTCTATCCCTCGATTGTGAACTAAAAACCCAAAAAATTGCCCGACGCGAACACCGAAAGCGCATTTCATGGGATTCAATTTCAAGTTGTGTTTCCTCATTTGAAGGAAAGCCTTTCGAAGATCACCGACATGGCTGTCATTTGTCAAAGATTTCACAACGACGTTGTCGATGTAAACTCCGACTGTCGACCCAATTAATGGGTTGAAGATGAGATTCATTGCCCTTTGATAGGTCAGAATTTTTGAGACCGAAAGGCATGCCAACTCATTCAAAGATTCCGAAAGGACAATGAAAAGTTGTCTTATGTATATCATCTTCAGCGATAAAGATCTGATTATATCCAGAATAACCATCTATAAAAGACCATTTTATTTCCAGATGTTTTATAGATGAGCTCGTCCGCTATTGGCATAAGATATTCATCATTTGGAATTGCTTTGTTAAGGTCTCTGAAATTGATGCACACTCTTATCTTACCATTCTTTTTCTTCACAAGTACAATGGAAGAAATCCATTCCGTGTACCGAGAAATCCCAATATACCCTGCATCGAACAACTTCTTTACTTCTTCATAGACTTGTTGTCGATGTTCAGTTGGAAGTCGGCGTGAAGCTTATTTCACGGGTTTAAAGTCTGTCTTGGTAGATAAAGTGTGCTCGACTAATCGTCGATCCAAACCAGACATTTCGGTATAATCCCATGCGAAGCAGTCTTTAAACTCCTTTAACAATGTCAATATCGATTGTAAAAGATTGACGTCAATCGGGCGGTTTTAAGACACAATTCAAGACTAACTCTTGGTCTAGTTAGTCTATACACTCGTAGTCGCTCCATAACATCGGCGACTACGCCTTCCTTATCTAGATCAAGCATCTTCGTCCTCCCGAAGGAGTCTATCGGGCTCCAATTCCGGATTACCAGGGTCAGCAATTTTCTCCTCATCGACAAGGTCATGGACCAATCCGGCAGCCTCCTTAATAAAATGGAGAATATCAGAAAGTTATGCCTCCCTTTTGGCTTGAGCCTTAGCTTTGACTGCCGGAGGTACTTTGTCAGAATGCCATTCGAATGCAGGATCGACGATTGGATGTGGAGGACCCCTTATTTCACAAGGTATTCAAACTTTCCAACCGATTCACCCAAAGGTCCGACATTCGGATCTCCCAGGGCATACATATTCTTCAGACTCGTATCGTTGACCAAGTCAATAACATTTTCTCTGCAAATTTCGACAGGGTTAATATATGTATTAATAGTTGAGTAAGCCTTAACAACATTAGCTTCAGAATCAAGCCACAACATAAGTTCTCGATGAAGAGTATAAGGGATCACTGTTGCCTTATGCGGCCAATCCCGACCCAAAAGAGCACTAAATGTCGTATCTACGTCGACAATAAAGAAAGCAGTATTCATCTAAGATCTTCCAACTTTCAATATTTCCACACAATTCGACATAGGACCATTAAAGCCTGCTATGCCAACATCGGTGTTAGTAACATTCACTTTATCACCATCCAACTTTCAACTTGAGCGGGAATATTCCCACACACGTCGCACCATTACATTAACGTCGTACCATTACGTATCTAAGGGTGTGTAAATGCATTACATTAATCATCGCACCATTATGGACTAGTACCTTCTTCAAAGGAATACCATTAAATTTTGCTTCGATATACAGTGAATGCATCTGCGACTGCATTGAAGAACTAGACTTAATAAACCAATTTACTGGAAAGCCTATAGGGCAACGAACAAGTCGAGGAGTCGAAGTTTTAAGGATACCTGGAACATACCGATCGATAGTAGGTTCCGCAAACTTTGTAGGTAACATTATGACGTTACATTCTACAGGGTTCTTAGGAACGTCGAATCGGACTGGATTAGTCCGAATCATCGAAGGTATATTCGAAATTATCATCCATAGTTGGTATCTCCTTTACCTTAAGAGGATTGTCATGGGAGACAGAGTCATTGACCACAGGTGGATCATTGCGATCGACTCTCTGTACCTCGACTGTTGTAGGGTCAACAGATTTCTGTCATTTTTCCTCTGCCCTCCTACGACGTCTCTCTTTCCTTTTCTTACTGCTCTTAGATGGAAGCTGGGATCGTTGGTTTATTACTTGTCTCCATTCACCATCATTAGAACAAGAGTCGTCGAGTCGACGTAGAGATGATTGATAATATTCAGGATATACTTGAACAAATTGCCCTTCTTGAGGATCGTACCCATCCACTTGTCCAACACCCTTTTTCTGAACAAAAATAGGCATGCAATACAATGAATTTGTTTCGATCATACCTCGAATCGCATCGTCGATGGCGACAATATCAAACTTGTGCGCAGAGGACATTACAATCAGCTTCTACAGGTAATTGTACGAGCAAAGGTGGCATAGCTGAGAGATCAGTATCTTGTTCCTTAAGATAGGCATGCATCGACTCAAGTGTCACCTTTCTCAATAAATTGTACAATAGGAGGTCCATCCTTGATAGCCTGTTCATCGAGGCGGGGAGGGGTCGAAGCCTGTCCTTGACGTCGCCTCTTTTTGTGGTCTCATTCGACAGATCACTTGATTTGGCAGAAGATTCTGCGTCACTGTTACCAGTTGATAGAACCAGTTGCGTATCGAGGCAACGAGACACTGCCTTTGGTTTTTGAACGGTATGCCCCTTATCAGGTAAAATCTTGTGAACATCAGAAGATCCCCTGCCTTTGGGGTGTCGATTGAATGCCTTCGAAGATTCTTTGCGAAAGATCCCAATTGCAGTCCTTTCAACTGGAGTTAGATCGAACCATTCCTCTGTCTAATGAGACTGAATAAACTTTCTAAAAGTGAACCACTTATCAGTGGTGTGGGTTTCATCCATATGCCACTAGCAAACTTCATTCTTCAGCATCGATGTGATCACAAGACAAGAAATGATCCATTATCCAAGAGTCTCTTGAAGAGTTTGTTGGCCACATAAGTCTCTCCGAAAACATGGGACTCCTGAAAAACACAATGAACAACATCAACTACGTTAATATCGAACGTTTCACAATCAACAAAAGGTTTCTGATCGACAGAAGATGATTTTTCAGACTCTATAAAACATAAAATTTTGGCTTCGATAAGATCCTGAATAAGATTTCCAAAAGTTAGACAATCACGTGTGGCATGAGTAAAAGACCCATGCCATTTACAGTAACTTTTCTTCTTCTCCCTATCAGTCTGGGGAAGTCGATGACTAGGTTTCAGCTTAATTCGATCTCGCTTATGGAGCCAATCAAAGGTTTCATCAGCCCTTTCAACATCGAATGAGTACTTCCGCTTTTCATTTGACTTCTGAGATGCCTTAGCTTTGAAATTCTTTTTCGACAGCGGGTCACAGATGGTTGCTTCTCCTTTCACAAATACTGCCATATCGACCTCAACGATCGTAGGTTCGACCTGATATGGTGTGCGGTCCCTCGACTTTTCTCTGAGTAGATTTTCATACTTAGTAGCTCTCAGCGCGAGTTCGTAGAGGTCTCTGACTTTTCTCACTATATTTTCTTCATAATACGAATATCCAGAGCATCCTGGGCTAAGTTAACCACCTCGTCTTCACTGGCTGATGTTTTGCACCTAAGCCGAACCTTCCAAAACCTCTGCAGAAATGTTGTTGCAAGTTCCCCGGGCTGCTGTCGCATCTTAGTCAACTTGATCAGGGAAATGGTCGAATCAAGAATAGCGAAGTCCTGCATGAACTGAGTTTGCATGTCCTGTCAATTCTGCACTGAATTAGGCCGAAGATGAATATACCAAGTAAATACAGGTCCGATGAGCGAATTGGGAAAGAGTCGAAGCTTCCGGTGACCATTATTCGATACCTCTCATGTTTGGTGAGTGAATCAAGCTATATGTTCCATCAGTGTCATCTCATCTTCGCCAGAAAAGCGTGTGAAATTGGGGATCTTATAACCCCTAGGATAAGGATAATCCCGGTCGATGAACTCAGGGTAAGGTATCCTGTAAAGGTTAACCTCTTCCCTACATACAGCCCCTGGGACCATCTGTTCTACTATTCGCGCAATCATATCTCTGTAACCAACAACGTCGACGAGCATCATAGGAACCCTAGGGACTTCTCTTTCCAAGGGATTCCTATCAACTTCCTGGTCGAAGATAGGCCTATTCCTAGGAGCTTCGCCGAAAAGGTTCCTCCTTGGGAGTTGACCTTCTGCCGGTAGTCTATGGACGGGATTCTCAACTGTGGAGCTTGTGTAGTGACTCTCCTTCGACGATGAGGAGGCGCGTACGCTTGTGGCCTGTACTGATCTTGTCTAGACAAAATCGTTATAATGATATGATCGATCAGATGTAACAAAATCGCCTCGATCATCGGGAAGAACACGTGACCTGCTTGGTTCAGCTTGTCGACAATCTTGAGTTAAATGAACAGGATCCTGAGTGGTCTCATGATCGAAACTCACCCTGCGCTTCCCGTCGCGAATTGCCGCTCTCCTGGCTGCGGTCTCAGGGGAATATGCAATATCGATCTTGGCAGTCAGCCCTTGGACTTGTTTATGCAACTCCAAGAAGTTCTCCTGGTACTTAGCTTGAATCTGTAGAAACGTGTCTAAAGGGAGAGTCTCTGACGCAGTTGGCAAAACATTCGACACAGGGGAATTTTCTCGCTCCTGCACCTGGGCTCTTTGTCCCAGATTTTGGGCATTATGTTGCCCATTTCGACGATTCTGGCCGTTGTTAATATTCTGGCCTTGTCCGGAATTTGTCTCCGAGTCACCACGAGTATCAGCCATTCTGTTAGTCGCACTTCGAGTGGTTGGCATTTTGTGTTACCACACGAAACTCGTTTATGTTCTCCCACTGTGGTCGCCAAAAACGTGTTTGCGGGCGAAACACGTCGCGATATAACGGGGACTAAAGTGTAGATTATAATGTGATCGCCAATGATGCAAAAGAATAGAAAAATAGTCAAAAGAATTCACTAACACAGGGAAAGAACACTTACAGCCATCATACAACACTTGACACGTTTTTTAATAGTCAGGTTGACAACCAAGCAGTTCTTCGGGATCATAGAATGATTGGTTGTGTATTACAATTGACTAAGGACGACTTATTTATAGACACAATCTAAGTAACTGTCGACTGAAACACATTAAAACATGTTAATTACTCTAACGTCGACCATCGACCAACTGCTAGGATAATCCCGTCGTCGACGAACTCCACCATCGAGAAGCTCCCGAGTTAGCATCGACTTTATACCTTGATGATCATCTTTGACACAACATCGATACTGAACACCTTCGACACAGCATCAACCTTCGAAGTCTAACATACAAAGCCCAAAATATCGTTTATCCTGTAAACACCCCTAACCCTGTTTCTTCACGTCGACGCCATCGTTAGACGAAACGAAAACGATAATAATAAAATGAACGTAGCTTTTTCCCTTCTCCCACATCCACACTCCAACCCCCGGCGAAATTACCTTTATAACCTCCCCCACCCCCTCCCAACCTCCTACGCCCCGTCGTCGATCTTCTTTTTCTTCATATCCGGAGCTTCCTCGAAGTTGATTCCTTTCGTTTGTTTCCCTCGGCGTTGGATTTTCTGCTTCGTTTCCGCAACGCGACGATGGCTTCCGGGTCTTCGGGTCGGGTCAACCCTGGTTCCAAGGGGTTCGATTTCGCCTCCGATGATATCCTCTGCTCCTACGAGGATTACGGCAACCAGGAGAATTCCAACGGGAGCCACTCCGATCCCGGGGTTACCCCCAGCAAGGTGAGGAAGGGTGGGTTTTCCGGTGGTTTTGTCAGGGTTCTTCTTCTTTCTCGTGATTTCTTTGATGGTCGGATGAGGGAGAGAGGCGGCGGGGATTTAGGGTGAAGCGGACTTGAATTGGCTGGTTCCTTGCGTCACTGCTTCGATTAGCTATCTATGAATTTTCATTGGTCGGGTGTATTTGGTAGTTTTTGCTCCGTGCTTAGTTCCGTGGTTTAATCCGTTTTGGTTATTGGGCAGGACTTCCACAAAAGTAGGCTAACACGGCCTGCGGTGTACTCAGCTCCTGCGTATAGCCAGCCGGAGGATTCTTTCAGCCAGGATCTTATTGGTTCTGTTGAGATCACCATGAAGAAGTATACGGACAATCTGATGCGGTTCCTCGAAGGAATAAGTTCGAGGATGTCGCAGCTAGAACTTTACTGTTACAATCTCGATAAGTCCATTGGTGAGATGAGATCTGAGCTGACCCGGGATCATGGGGACGCTGATACCAAGCTTAAGTCTATTGAGAAACATCTTCAAGAGGTGAGTTTTTTTTTTATCCTATCAGAAATATTGCTCCATGGAATCTAGTTTTCTTCGCGTGTCACATGGAATTGGGAGTGGTCGACAGACTTGGATGATTATTTTCGTCTACGGATGGATTGTTTTCATGTAGCAGAAGAGCAGCTTATCTAAAGATTTCGATTGCAGGTTCATCGGTCAGTGCAGATATTGAGGGACAAGCAGGAGCTTGCCGAAACTCAGAAAGAGTTAGCCAAGCTTCAGACATCACAGAAAGAGTCTTCCTCCGCTCATTCTCAATCGAAAGAGGATAGAGCTGCATCACCTGCACCTGCGGAAAAGAAGCCTGAAAACTCATCGGATGCATCCAATAAGCAGTTAGCTTTAGCCCTGCCACATCAAGTGATACCCCAGCAGCAAACGACACCACTGCCTGTACAAACCCCTGTTCAGGGCGTCTCCCAGCAGCATGCCTATTATGTGCAGCCCGTGCAAATGCCTGCTCCACCTGGCAGCCAGTACTTGCCAGTCGATCCTCAAGCCAGGATGACACAACTCCAAGCAGTCACAGCACCTCAGCCTTTGCAGCCTTTGGCAAATCAATCTCCTGCGATGCATCCCTACCCTCAACATCAGCAGCAGCAGTGGGCTCGACAACCTACTCAACAACTTTCTCAACTACCTGTACAACAGTCAGCCGTGCAATCTCAAATGAGGCCTGCCCCTGGAGGTGCTGTTTATCCGCCTTACCCTCAAGGCCAACCCACAAATCCTCCTCCAGAAGCACTCCCTAGTAGCATGGCCATGCAGCTGCCGTATTCTGGACTTCCACCTACTGCATCTAGTCGTGCTGATACAATCCCTTATGGGTACAGTGGGCTGGGTGGAACAGGCCCTCAGCAGTCTCTGCCTCAGACTATTCCCGGAAGTTATGGTGGTTCCCAGGGACAGGGAGATGCTTATGGTACTGGTGGGCCCCATGCAGCTGTCCCTCCTCGCGGTGGGTATATTATTTATGATAGAGAAGGGGGACGAGTGCAGCATCCACAACAGCAGCCTCACTTTCCGCATGGTGGCACATATCCTCCGAGTAATGTAGCTCCCCAGAGTCAGCCACCACCTAACCCAGTTGTTCGTACTCCTAGCCATTCGCAGTACCCACGCAACCATCCCTACAGCGACTTGATCGAGAAGCTGATGAACATGGGTTTCCGTGGAGATCATGTGGCCTCAGTGATTCAGAGGATGGAGGAGAGTGGACAGCCGGTGGACTTTAACTCCGTGCTCGACAGGTTGAATGTGCACTCTACCGGAGGTCCTCGGAGAGGATGGTCTGGTTGAGAGTTTCTCTCATGAAAACGGCTACATATACGTCTTGCATGCTTCAGATCAATAAAATGGTTGACGACATGTTGGCGATTTCCCTTGTGCTTGTTTGTAAGAGGAATGCTTAGAATGTAAGATCTGTTTAATACCATTGTGAGCTTTTGGTCCTTTGGTATTTTGTCAATACCGTGGAATTACTCTCGAGTTTGTGGTCATGTACTGCATTCATTTACAGTTATATATGCAATAATCATTCTAAAAGATTGCAAAACTTGTATTGGGTGCATTTTGCAAGATTGTTACTATTTCATCCTAAACTCCAGCAATGTTTCCTGATTTACCGTTCATTTTTCTCCTCAATCAATGATGCCTTGTATGGCAAACAATAGGATGAGATAACGAATTGTTTTAAGTTGCTTTTGATAAGGACCTGGAGACTGTATTATGTTAATGGGACTGCTCGATCTTCCTATATATTATTTACCTCGTTTTTCTTGCCAATTTGGCAAATGGTTATGATGACATATTTTTCAGATTGAACAGTTGACCTTGTCCTTATTGCTGTTCTCTTGCCATCGGTTGGAGGAGGTTGCAGGCAAGCTTCAGGCTGCGAGGCAGTTGATTCAGAAGGGGTGTGAAGAATGTCCTAAGAACGAAGATGTTTGGATCGAGGCTTGTAGATTAGCAAGTCCAGATGAGGCAAAGGCAGTGATTGCAAGAGGAGTGAAATTAATTCTCAATTCTGTTAAGCCGTGGATGTAGGAAGCAAAGCTGAAGCATGATGAATTGAACAAGAGTAGGATGTGGAGGAAGGGTTGGAAAATATACCTGATTCTGTTAGGCTGTGGAAGCTGTGGTTGAGCTTGCAAACGAGGAGGATGCAAGAATGTTGCCACATCGTGCAGTAGAGTGCTGTCCCCTGCATGTTGAGCTGTGGATGGCATTAGCAAGGTTGGAGACGTATGATAATGCAAAGAAGGTTCTAAATAAAGCCAGGGAGAAGTTTCTTAAGAAGCCTGCCATTTGTATCACTGCTGCTAAGTGGGAGGTGGCAAATGAGAAACTTTGATGGTTGGGAAGATTATTGAGAGAGGTCTAAGGGTTTTGCAGAGGGAGGGTGTTGTTGTTGATAGGGAAGTATGGATGAAGGAGGCTGAGGCTGCAGAAAGGGCAGGATCAGTTGCTACATGCCAGGCCATCATCCGGAATACTATTGGGGTTGGTGTGGAGGAAGAGGACTTGGGTTGCTGATGTGGAGGAATGCAAGAAGAGAGGTTCAATTAAGACTGCTAGACGCACTTTCTTTGATGGTATTTTTGGCGAAGAAGAGCATTTGGTTGAAGGCTGCACAGCTTGAGAAAAGTTATGGCACAAGGGAGTCACTTGATGAATCGCTTTGAAAGGCTGTCATTTATAGGCCGCAGGCCGAGGTGTTGTGGTTGATGGGCGCAAAGGAGAAGTGGCTCGCTGGGGATGTTCCTGCTGCCCGAGCAATTCTTCAAGAAGCATATGCTGCAATCCCAAAATTCTGAGGAGATATGGCTCTCTGCTTTCAAGCTGGAGTTCGAAAATCATGAGCCTGAGAGGGCAAGAATGCTTCTGGCCAAATCAAGGGAAATCAGCTATGGTTGAGAGGGAAGCTGGGGAACACTAACGAGGAGATAAGGATGCTTGATGAAGGCTTGCAGCGCTTCCCATCCTCCGTTGAGCTGTGGTTAATGCTCGGTCAACTGGAGGAACGGCTGAACAACCTTGAGAGAGCTAAGGATGCTTATGAGTCGGCTGAAACATTGTCCCAATTGTATACCTTTAAGGCATATGAATAAGAAGGAAGCTGATGTTTTGATGGCAAAGGCATTGCTAGAGTGCCCAAATAGTGGCATTCTCTGGGCTGCATCGATTGAGATGGCTTCTTGTCCGCGACGTAAATCAAAGAGTGCTGATGTGCATAAGAATTGCAGCCATGACCCACATGTCCTCGCAGCTGTTGCCAAGTTATTCTGGCAAGACAGAAAGGTAGATCAAGCGAGGACCTGGCTGAACAAGGCGGTGACTCTTGCCCCCGATATTGGGGACTTTTGGGCTTGTTACTACAAGTTTGAGCTTCAACATGGGGATGATGATAAGCAAAAGGACATGCTGAAGAGATGCTTGGCTGCGAAACCAAAGCACGGAGAGAAATGGCAAGCAATTGCCAAGGCAGTGGAGAATTCTCATTAGGCTACTGAAGCCATTCTTAGGAAAGTACTTACTGCTCTTGGCAGAGAGGAGGCTGAGAATAACAGGCAATAGGATATTTGTGTTTTTCTTTGGCTTTTCTAGGATTTCATTGTCGAACTCCCACTTAACTAGAGGAATGGTCTGGAGGGGAATGTTGGAGGCCGATCCTCCAGGCTGGAACTTCTTTTTGACATCTAGGAAGTGATTGAAGGATCTGTGACTTTCTATTGCTTAGTATTTCCTTTGATAAAGTTAAAATTGATTCAGATCGCCACAGGTTTAATTTTCCTTAATTCTTTCTTCTCTGGAGTTGTACAACATGAATGTTGAATACCATGCTGTCTGCTAGTCATATGAGATCTGAATTCTGTTGCCTTTTGCTTTTCTCGCTTCATCTCATAGTGCAATTGGTGATCGTGCTGCTACTTTGTTATAGTAGGATTACCTCTCTGATTGCAACCGAGCTTACTGCTATTCCTTTCTAAGCATTATAAGCCATCTCTTTTTCTGATACCATTAAATTTGATCGTGAAAGGATTCAGTGGATGATTGATTTTCTTTCTTTTGGTGATCTGCTATCGAGGTGTCTGTTCTTTATTTTTTTTTCTTCCTGTTTCTTTTTCTAGCAAAGTAAAGGAAATTGAGGTTGCTCCTGTTCAATCTATAATGTTAATCATTTAAAGTATCGAAAACTAAGGAAGCAAAATATGTGAATCTACTCATTGTTGTTGTATATGGCCTTTATCAACTTGGACTTGGAACAATTTGGAGGCAGCATCAAGGGACTTTACTATGTTGCCACTTATGGATTACATAATGATTCCTCCATGCTTGTAGGTATTAGACATTTTTAACCGTTTTAACTATAGAAGGGGTCTTGGGTCAGAACTCAAAAGGAACTGCGACATGCCATAAGAAGGGCTTGGGTGAAATCTCATGGGTGAGCCAAGTCTTTTTATACTTACATCATCAGGGTATATTCATCCCTCCTCTTCTACTTCAATGGTTTTCCTGAATCGCCTCCTAATGTTGGTATTTTGGCTAAATGAATAGCTTACTGCATTGACGTTCTGTGTATTGGGCCTCGCATGGAATCTGTTTTCCACTGTGTATATATATAGTAGGTAAGTAGGTACCTGCACGTGCAAATTTAGTTGTGACTGAACCAAACCAATTACTAATGCAGAGTAAGACAGCTGGGATGAACAGTAGATTAGGAATTTTGTTATCTGGGGTAGATGGGCTTCTTATGGATTCTTCTGGGTAGTTACTGCAATCCCATGTGGAAGATGGCTAGTTTATTCCTGCAACTTGCATCATTCATGGTAACAGGCGGTTCCTTTCTGTGAGACCTCCTTTGGATGATGCCTCCAATAATAGAGGGGTGGTTGATAAGAGATTAGTTAAGTTGCATGGAAACAAAAGAGCTTTTCATTTTTTTCCCTTAATCTCCCAAGAACTTACCTCATACAAGTCAAAATTTGATAATGTAAGAAAATTCTGGGCACCAAATCATGAAGAAATGGTCGGTAAGGTTCTGATGTTGACTAAACAATTTGTATATTGCAGATGGTTACTAGATTGCTGGGGACCAACGATAAACTAAGAGGGCTAGATGAGGTTGTAACGAGATTGCTGTCATCAGTTGTTTGTCGTAGACTCGATTGTGGCGGTAGATTAATCCTAATGATTCAACTTTTGAGGGCAGTTGAACATTTCCTGTGATTGCAGTACATGAATGAGGATCACAAGATGTGTGACATGTACGGCGAAAAAGGTCTATTTTATTATGCAGTTAACCCCACCACCATGAATCCAAATTTGTCTGTACTGAAGCATGGATTTTAGTGGCTTGTTTACTTTGAAGATATTTTTCAGTGATTTTTGTGTATTATTTCAGATCCCGTCTAACAGCCAGGACTGATGCTACTGATTCAATGGAAAGGGTAATTGCCATAAATATCCTATCATCATCATCATCATCTGTTCATAATGGTACTGTCACAGGTAAGAAAATTAATATCGTCCGCACTAGGCCGGCTACTCGTAGGCCCCATGCCTATCCTTGTTATACTAACTCCATCCTCTAGGTTTCTTCTGAAGTGGGGTTGTTGATGTTAACAGTAAATTTTCCCTCGAGCTCATCCAGTTCTTGATTAGAGTAGAATTTATACACAACTGACTGAAGAGAGGTTTTCTGGGTTTACTAAACCTAAAATTTATGACTGCCATTGGATGAGTTATATCCTTGATGTTCATCCTGAAATGGATTTAGTTATGATGTTTCGAGTGTCTGTTATTTAAAAATGAATGCCTGTATGAGGTTATCTGGGTTTACAAAACCGAAAATTTGGGACTGCCATTGGATGGGTTATATCCTTGATGTTCATCCTGAAATGGGTTTATACAGATGGATCTAGTTATGATATTTCGAGTGTCTGTTTTTTAAGAATGAATTCTTGTAGGAATCACATAGGTGGCTAGAAAGGTATAAGTTTAAGGGCTCCTCGTTTTTTATCTTTACTAGTTGTGAGCTAAATTAATGACAGGTGGGATCGCTTACAAAAACAAAGTAGGACAAAGATTAATCATTACACGGTAGTAGTACTCCATTTAGGCACACTGCATTACAATGCTTGAGAAGTAAAATACTAAGGGGTTCCACTTCCACCATAGCTCAAAAACAATGCTGGTGATGGATGGGCCCCTCTGTATCAGAGGATATAACAAAACTGTCTCCTCCACTTTCTTATGTTCAAACACTAAGCTATGTTCTTTTTTGCAGATAATCCTGAAAACACGGCTAAAATATAGAGCCTTGACCCACGACATCAATCTTCTCTGACTTGTGTCCTGCCTGGTTTCTGCTAATGATTCTCCCCCATATCAGGACAATGCTTCGGAAAAACATGAAGCCTTTGTTTCTGTCCCACTGGTGGATTGGATGAAGTAAAGGAGAAGAAAACATCATGCGGGAAATGCAGAAAGGGATGTGGACTATGATGCTTTAAATATCAGCATGATGCAAGGAGATATTTGAGAGTGCAAAAGAAGAAAGGAAATCCTAGAATCCCCTTTTTGTGGGTTGCTTTCTCCAGAATCTGCAACCTGGTTGAAAATGGACATGGTTTGAAAGAAGAAAAGGACTTGAGCATGAGAAATCCGAAAACGATGCTTCAAGGAAAAGGGAAAAAAATAGTTTTCCAAGAAGAAAAAATGTCATGGCCCGTTTGAAATAGTCAACGGGTGATGACTGGCGTGATCCAGAAAAACCGACCCGAGATAGGGAGAAGAAGTGTTGGATCAGTCATGTTCTTTCCTGAAGAAGGGTTTTGCTGGGCAAAAGGAGGATGAAGAGGTGGTTGAGTCCAAGTTCGGCTGCTGCTGCTGCAGCCTTAGGAACTCAGTCTCGTTGAGTTCTATCCGATTCGGGTCAGCAAAGGAAATCTGTGATTGCAACAGGAAGCTGTTGGCTGCATCCACGTCATCCCAAACCGGACTTCCTGGTCCCCAACCGGCTGGAATCGCATTGAACCATGCCTCGGCCATTTCTCTCCACACCATTTCTTGCGCAAGCGGCACTCCTTCCGCTGCTGCAGTAACCTCAGTTTTCTCAGACTCCACTTCCATCCTGACATTGTCATCCCAAGACATAGGAACTGGCGCAGGCATATTTTCCTCCGGATTCTTTTTACCTTTGGAAAACGGTCGGCTTGCTGAACTGTCCTCTGCAGCTGAAGGTGAAGAAGAGGACGAGCCAACGACTGCTGAATATGTAGGGTCCTCCTTATTTAAGAAATGCTCTGGAAAATTGAGCCTGGCATTCTCTCCTCTCAGTTTATATGCCTCCCTGTCATATGCCATGGCCGCGTCCTCAGCTGTGTCAAACGTCCCGAGCCAAAGCCGAGTCCGGTTCTTTGGTAGGCGAATCTCTGCTACCCATTTACCCCAATGCCTCTGCCTCACCCCACGGTAAAGCTTAGTGGTGTGAAGGGGCTGCGGAGGGCGGAAGATTGGTCGGCCATCTGGGCCTAGCCTGCTCATCATCATCAACCTTCCCCTGGGGCTAAGATTCAGTGCATCGCTCCAGTGCTGCAGGAGCTGCTGTTGCTGCTGAACAGATGCGAGCTCGCCCAGGAAGTGTCCAGGGTATGGTGGCTGGTGTTGGGAAGCAAAGGATATCATCTGCTGCTGATTCTGGTTTGCGTGTTGGAGCTGAATTGGTGGTTGGAAGGTATTGTACAGAGGATATTGAGTCTGATGCTGCTGCTGCTCTGCATGGTCGAATGCAAAGGGAAACGCCAATCTCAAGGACTGTGGGTTATTTGGGGATGGATATGGGGATGGGAAACTCGAGCTCGGCATGGGAAAAGGCATTTGACTTTGATTCGAGAATTCAGGAGGCAACTGAATTTGCATATCCTGTTGCCTGTCGGGGCTCCTGATCTTCTTACCGGGCCTCTGTGTAGACATCGAAGCTCCGTCATCAAACAGAGGCTTCCCTTCTCGCCTATTCGACTCCTTCACCTCCTCGACGTCATCGACTCCCTTTCTCAGTTTACCCTTGTTCCTTGCAGCTGCCATCAGGTGCCTGTGGGAAGAATCAGCTCGCTCTCTCAATCTCAAGTAAGATATGCTAAGCAGGCAAGCAGGGCTCAGCACTAGTTATCTTTGTGGGACAAAGAAGATTCCGATAGGATGGAATGAGAAGAAAAATGTTCAGTGGTGATGGAGAAAAGGATCTCGGGAAGGAAAGGAAGAAGGATCCGAGATTTGGTCGGGGAATACAATAGGGAAGAACCGAATATCGGAATCAGACAGGGCGAGCTGATCCGATCAGAGGAAAAACAACAGAATCGGATTCCCACAGGTCACGCTTATGGAAGAAGAAGCCATCTCAGGGCCGATAAAAGGGATTCAAAGGGGGAAGCCGGAGATGGGAGAGAGAGAGCGAGAGCGCGCGGGAGCTTGGTTGCCGAGGAGGTTGAAGGCAGGTGGGAGTATGAGTGTTGAGATATTTGGGGGGTGGGTGGTGGTTGTTTATATATGGAGGGAAGACAAAGGGAGAATTCTTACAAGAGTTGTGGTTGGTCGATTGATCCCTTTGATCTGGCACTCAGAAATACATGTTTTTGATTTTGTTTGGGCTCCACACGTCACATAATTTCATCCTCTTTTTTCCGCCGTACCAAATTTCGCATGGGTGGTAAAATTCGACCCGTTGTTTTAGTGTCTCAGTTAATCGAACCCCTAAGTGGGTCCACTTAACTTTTACATTATAAAAAATAACTCAAAATTTATATGAATCTTGTAATTGTTTATTCTCCCTACTTTTGCAAATTTATTGGCCTAACATGAAATATGCTCTTATATTCGGTCTTCAAATCGTATCTGGACACGAACATAATCGGTTATCCGTATTGCCGCCACCACTAGGGAGGACCCTCATAGCCCGTTGACCCCTTTGTCCAGACAGAACGTTGTGGCGTGACCACGGGGGGTCGGTGAGGGGTCGGCCCAAAGGAGCATAGACAGCCGCGTTCAGACTGTTCGTCGTGTATCACCTGGGGGCGTAGGGGCCAGGAAGAAGCAATAATCCCGGTGGAAGCGTGTCCAACATTCAAATCTTCATTTGTAAAAGGATTACAACAAAATCTTGTAGACCCAAAAGTGGGAGGGGAGGGGAGGGGATGAAATTGGTTTGTAAACATAACTTTCGGTGCATGAGGAGAGGAACACACTCGAAGGCACAGTCAGTCATTGAGTGAGTCAGTCGGTCAATGTAACCAATAATTGTAGATCGTTTTCCAACAGGAGGGAGAAGTCAAAAGAGGAAGGGCCATAACAGCATAAAGGTCGGTGGTGATAGGCACGTGTCGGTGGACCGACCCCTTTCGGAGGATCTACACGCTGTTCATACCCAAAATAACTCTCGTGTCTGATTTCGGATCGGGTTCAGGTTTTTCCTTCTGCAAGAAAAACATTGGAATGGTAAAGAAACCCTTTTGGCTTTATTACGTGTCCTGCTCTACTTTTTTCTGGTGTTTTATCACAAAATAACTCCATCAACACATAACGATCAGACAACTTGATTCTGAATGCCTAGAGATGGATAAGAAGTTCTTGGCAAAAGCTCATGTGACCTAACATGACAGTGAATCCACAAATTGTAAAGTTCTTAGCGTCGCGATTTACAAAAAAATACATTTGAAAAATTGCTTCGCTGAAAGTAAAGTAATTCTGAAAATAATTCCCTAGCAGTGGCGTCAAAAACTTGTTCGATGGTTTGAGTCCCGCAAGTGTCGGGTCGCACAAGTAATAGAGTAGTGAGTAAAAGTCGTTCTCATGGATAATTATTTTAGAAATATCCTAGCGATCAGCGGTAAACAATCGCGATGTAGTCAAATCAAATAAAACAAGGATTTAGGAAAATAAACTAACAAGAAACTAAAAAGCAGAAAATACGAGAATTAATCAAATGAGAAAAACCTAGCATCACGACATCCCCCAATACTTCACCAAATCACTCAACCCCCACTTTATCATTAAATTGTCCAAAACCTGTTTACTAAACTAAGATTCTCAGCCACTCTTATGCATCTTCCGACCTACACAAGAGAAATACCTAACCCAGCCAAACCCCCTATATTCCTATAGGAATTAATAGTTGAGTCAAGTTCATTAAGTTCCAATCTTAATCTGGCTGTCTAAGACAAGCACGTATATTTCTATAGTACTCGTTAAATTAACTCGATTCCTCGACGTTAACTTAGGCTATTTTATCCTCCTTCTAAACCTAAAATTCCCCTCCTGAGTTCAGATAGGTTAAGGAATCAATACAGATTGTTGATCAGGCAACCGCAAGCATTAAGCATAGAATAAAATAAGTAAACGAAGTCTTAAACGCATTAACTCAAAGAGAGTCGAAAGTAATCCGGCTACATATCGGGTTCCATCATAACCCTAGAACAAAAACTTAGTTCATCACAAGATTGACAAAAAACCAGAAAAGAAAAGTACAACTCATCCTAAACGAAAACTAAGAAACTAGAACTCCCTTCCCGACGGCCCTCCTCCAGTCCTCCTTTCTTTAACTCTCGTTCAAGCCCTTTTATAAGCAGGGTGAATCTCGAAAGATTAGGAAATATTCTATAAAATATTCCAGGAAGTCTTCTCGCCTCGTGTGGGCTACACGAAACATTCTGTAGTAGGCTGCTTCACTCGTGTGGCCGCACAGGATTCTCAGTGGCCGCACGAAACATTCTTCCCAAGTCCGCGCCTTTCGTGTGGCCGCATCAAGTTTTCGTGTGGCCACTCGAATGTTCCCGTCCAATACTTCCCTTAGCAGCTTCTCATCCCGATATTCTTTGCCTTCCTCCATCAAGCTACCTTCTTACACACGATTTCCGCATCATTTCGACCCCTTCACCTCTATTGAAAACCACAAAATCCGAAGGTGCCCATGCAAACGACTAAATCGAAAATAACATGCAAAATAACTATAAATGTAAATAAGTATTGGATACTAACACAAATCAGGCTAAAAAATGAGACATATAGCTTTAATTTCTTAGATTTAACACGCCCCCAAACTTAACTTTTGCTAGCCCCGAGCAAAACAGAAAAAATTCTTCTAAACCAAACTAAGCCAAGGTCATCAGAGTTGTTTATAAAACTCATTGTTCTCAGATATCGGCTACACACAACCAGCGTAGTTAGACTCTTGCCCTTTTTCAACTCGTGTTTTGGCAACCTCATGTTCCTATCTCCCACCACATTTTCAATAAACATTCATTCAGCTTAATCTCAACAAGTTCATCACTCAAATAACACACTTCAGAAAGCAAATTCGTAAAACCACCATAACACCTCGGTCTGCTTACCCCAGGTTTCACATCATTCCAACTCGTATATTTTTTTTCTCTTGCTCGACTCTAAATATTTTATCAATAATAGCAGAGACTATGTAACGAGCTTTCGACCAATGATTCCCGAACCAGTTGGTCCAAGACATTAGGTGATAAAGCACCCATCGGATCTAATAACTCGAGCCATCACCATCATTGACTCACACCACAAGTACTTATTCAGGCATTTTAATGATTTTTCGTACTTTTTTTTACTTTTTTTTATTTTCCTTTTCTTTCCGCCTGAACGTTGGTACTCAGAACCTTGACAAAATGTTTTTTTTCTTCTATCTTTTTTTATATGCATTCCACCTGAAAGTTCACCTCACAAGGATATCAAGGTAGTTCTACTCCTAGGCCACCTCCATGTGCTCTAAGAGTTCTGGACCCATTTTAGCTATAAAACAACTTCACCCCTAGTTTCATACAGGAACAATTCCACACTAGTTGAGTAACCGATTAAACACATCATTAAACTCAATTGTACCAACTCTGACTCCAAAAAAAAATGACAAATTGACACAATATGACGTCAACTAAACTAACTAAAAAAAAAAAAAATGCAAACGAAAAAAATGCAAATGCAAATGGACTCAATTACCCCCCAAACCTAGTTCAAGCATCGTCCTGATAATAGGAACAAAAGAAATAAAGGAAAAGGGAAACGTTACGCGCCTTAATCTTCGTTATTTAGCTTGGGTGATACGTCTCGATTGCTCGGTTGATCTCGAGGATAAGGCATCGCTATGGGTGAGTGCAATTTGAATTAGAGCCTAAAAGGACAAGAAAAAAGTGGATTCAAACATAAGAGAAAGGGAAAAAAAATATGCACGATATGTTTTTTTTAAGTAAACGCGGTGTGGCCACACGAAAGTGTGGTGTGGCTGCACGAAACATTCTGTGGTGGGTCTTCTAGTCTGTGCGGCCACACGGAACTTCTGTCCACCACCTACTAAAACTGCATGTCACCATGTTAAACTTAAAGAACAAGCCAAATGAAAAGTAAATAATTCCTAAAATGAAAAAGAATTGGGTTGCCTCCTAAAAAGCGCTTGATTTAACATCGTCGGCTTGACGATCCTGATTTATTACGTTTCGCCGACCGTAATTGTCGACTGTTGACGATCAACTTTTCCGCCCTCGTAATGCTTCAACCGACTGTCATTTACTTTAAATCTTCGTTGAGCATTTATATCTTCCACTTCAATCGCTCCATGAGGGAAGACTTGGGTAACTTTGAATGGCCCGGACCACCTAGACTTTAATTTACCAGGAAATAACTTGAGTCTAGAATTAAACAATAAAACTAACTGACCTGGTTCGAAGTGGCGATCCTTGATCTTTTGATCGTGCCAGCGCTTCGTCTTTTCTTTGTATATCCTTGAGTTCTCATATACTTCAAGACGAAACTCTTCCATCTCATTGAGCTGATAAAGACGCTTTTCGCCTGCGGGCTTCAAATCAAAATTAAGCTTTTGCACAGCCCAAAATGCCTTGTGTTCGAGTTCTACCGTGAGATGACAAGCCTTCCCAAAGACTAATTTATATGGAGATGTCCCGATGGGTGTCTTGTATGCTGTTCAATATGCCCAAAGTGCATCATCTAACTTGCTTGACCAATCCTTACGATTTGGGCTTAGCGTTTTCTCAAGAATCCTTTTTATTTCTGGATTGGAGACTTCAACTTGACTACTTGTCTGCGGATGGTATGCCAATGCGACTTTATGCTTTACTCTATACTTTTTCATTAGTGTGTTGAATTTCGAGTTGCAAACGTGAGAACCCTGATCACTCATGATTGCACTTAGTGTTCCAAATCGAGTGAAAATCTGCTTTAAAAATCTAACAATACTCTGTGCATCATTAGTAGGTAGTGCAATTGCTTCTACCCATTTTGAAACATAATCAATGGCAACTAGGATATAACGATTTCGTGCAGACTCGATAAAAGGTCCCATGAAGCCAATGTCCCACAAATCAAATATTTCTATTTCTAGGATATTTTGCAAAGGCATCTCATTCTTTCGAGAAATATTGCCGACTCTTTGACAACTATCACATCGAACGGCAAAGTTATGAGCATCTTTAAAAAGTGTTGGCCAGAAAAAACCTGATTGAAGCACTTTTGCGGCTATTTTCTTATCACCGAAATGTCCACCATAAGGAGAAGCGTGACAATGTTGAAGAATAGATGTTACTTCTTCTTCGGGTACACATTTTCGTATGATTTGATCTACACATTTCTTAAACAAAAGAGGTTCATCCCACATATAAAATTTTACATCATGTAGGAACCTTTTTCTTTGCTGGCTTGTCAAATCTGGAGGCAAGACATTAGCAACAATATAATTCACATAATCGGCATACCATGGTAAATTTGATTCGACCATAAATAATTGTTCATCGGGAAACGAATCATTTATATGAGTTGGATCAAGGGATGAACTTCCACTTTCTAACCTTGAGAGATTATCTACAACTTGATTATCCGCTCCTTTCCTGTCAACAATTTCCAAATCGAATTCTTGCAACAAGAGAATTCATCTTATTAACCACGGTTTTGCATCCTTCTTTGAAATCAAATATTTAATCGCAGAATGGTCAGTATGAACAATCACTTTCGACCCAATTAAATATGATCTAAACTTATCAAATGCATAAACCACTGCTAGCATTTCTTTCTCCGTAGTGGTGTAATTCACTTGTGCATCATCCAATGTTTTACTCGTGTAATAGATTGAATAAATTTTTTTTTTTGGTCCTAAAACTGCTCCAACAGCAAAATCACTAGCGTCGCACATCAATTCAAAAGGAATAGACCAATCCAGAGCAACCATTATTGGGGTGGAGACTAACTTCTTTTTTAACTCCAGAAACTCTTCCAAACACTTACCATCGAAGATGAAGGCTGCGTCTTTCTCCAAGAGATTGCACAACGGTTTTGTGATTTTTGAAAAATCCTTGGTAAAACGCATATAGAATCCTGCGTGTCCAAGGAAACTTCGAACTCCTTTAACTGATGTAGGAGGTGGTAGTTTTTCAATTGTTTCCACCTTAGCTCTATCTACCTCAATTCCATTTCTTGAGACCTTGTGACCCAATACAATACCCTCTCTAACCATAAAATGACACTTTTCCCAATTCAAAACAAGGTTAGTCTCCTCACAATGATTAAGCACAATTGATAAATTCTCAAGGCAATTATCAAAAGAAAGTCTAAAGACTTAAAAGTCATCCATAAATACCTCGATGCATTGCTCAATCATGTCTGAGAAGATTGCCATCATACATCTTTGAAATGTGGCTTGGGCATTACATAAACCAAAAGGCATACGTCGAAACGCAAACGTACCGTATGGACATGTGAAAGTGGTCTTCTCCTGATCTTCCGGTGAAATAGCTATCTGATTATAACCAGAACACCCATCAAGAAAGCAATAAAAATCCTTACCTGCTAGCCTATCGAGCATATGATCAATGAAAGGTAAAGGGAAATGATCTTTGCATGTGGCGGCGTTCAGCTTGCGGTAGTCCATGCAAACTCGCCATCCCGTGACTTACCTTGTCGGTATAAGTTCGTTCTTTTCATTCTCGATCACTGTCATTCCGCCTTTCTTTGGTACACATTGGATCGGGCTTACCCACGAGCTATCGAAAATTGGGTAAATAATTCATGCATCAAGCCATTTAATGATTTATTTTCTCACTACCTTTTTCATGTTCAGATTCAATCTTCTTTGCTGCTCAATTGATGCCTTGTGATTCTCTTCTAGAAGAATTTTGTGCATGCATATTGATGGGTTGATTCCTCGGATGTCGGCGATTGTCCACCCAATGGCTCTCTTGCGTAACACTTGAAGTAGCATCTCCTCATGTTCGTTAGTCAATGATGCAGAAATAATTACAAGAAGGGTACTTGACGTACCAAGAAACGAGTACCTCAAATATTCCGGTAATGGCTTCAAGTCCAATTTGGGTGGCTCTTCGATTGATGGTTTAGCTGAGGAGATTGGCCGCTCTAAATATTCAATCTTTGGCATGTGTCGCATATATGATACTTCATATGCACTCTTTTCTTCATCTTTTGTCACGTCGAATGTCGATGCTTCTTCCAGCGAGATACTTGAATACAAATCCAGTAAATCCTCATATGGAATTTCATCAATGACATCAAGAAAATTACACCGGTCAGGATTGTTAGGCATATTGAAGACATTATAAGTGTTAAACTTTACCTCCTGATCGTGAACCCTCATAGTCAACTCACCTTTCTGCACGTCGATAAGAGTTCTCCCTGTAGCAAGAAATGGTCTACCAAGAATGATAGGGATCTCGCGATCCTCCTCATAATTCAATATCACAAAGTCAGTGGGAAAAATGAATTTATCAACCTTAACAAGCACATCTTCTACGACACCCCTAGGATATGTGTATGATCTATCAGTAAGTTACAAGGTCACAGAAGTTGGCTTTACCTCTCCAATGTTGAGCTTTTCATAGACCGAATATGGCATAAGGTTGAATATAGCTCTCCAATGTTGAGCATGTCCAGAAAATTGTGTCCCAATAGTACACGGGATTGTGAACTTACTGGGATCGTTCAACTTCGGAGGTAGCTTCTTTTGCAATATTGCATTGCACTCCTCGGTCAAAGAGATGGTCTCGTGCTCACCAATCCGCCTCTTCTTTGATAGAACATCCTTCATGAATTTCACATAGCTTGGCATCTGTTCCAGCGCTTCTGCAAACGGAATGTTAATCTACAACTTTTTAAACACATCTAGAAATTTTTTAAATTGTTGCTCATCATTTTTCTAAAACGTTGCGGAAAAGGTATAGGAAGAATTATCGAAGATGAAGTAGCACTTACCATTGGTAATTCAACAGTATCACTACGGTGATGCTCACTATGTTTCTTACTTACCTCACTTACCTTGTTGTTTCGACGATGTTCTCGAGCTTGCTCTTTTTCCTGTTCCATCCTTTCAAAGGCATCCTCGAAGTTACGTCCATTGCGCAAGGTAACGAAACTGCATTGTTCTCTCTTTGGATTTATCTTAGTGTCGCTTGGTAGTGCTCCATGTGGTCTGTTGTTCAACGAAATTGCGATTTGACCAATTTGGACCTCTAACTGCTTAATTGAGGTGGCATGATCCTTCAACACCTCCTCTTGATTCGCAATGAGCTGCTTTAAGAGATCATCCACATTTGACTTGTTTTCGCCAACGTTTGCACGTGATGACATTATAGGTCCTTGAGGTTGGTTTAATCTCGGTGGTGGTGCTGGTGCTGGTGCTCCTTGATTATTACTCCATGAGAAGTTTGGATGATTCCTCCATCCGAGATTGTACGAGTTGGATTAGGGGTTGTTCCGAGAATTGCTCCCCACATAGATAACTTCATTGTGCTCCACATATGGATCCATCAACTGAAATTCATAATTTAGAGCATGAGGCTTATTAGTAAATTGATTCAAAGTTCGGAGCGCGGCTACTTCCCTGGTTAATGTTTCCATCTAGGCACTCAAGGATGACAATTGGTCGACCGAATGCATCCCAGCTACCCCTTGGGTTGACGTCCTTCTTTGACCGTTGTTGGCAATCTGCTCAAATAATTCAAGTGCTTCCTCTGGAGACTTGTTCATCAATGTCCCTCCTACGACTGAATCGATCTTCGATTGAATTGGTTCCGGTAAGCCATCATAGAAACTTTGAACTAACATCCACATCGGAATCTCATGATGAGGGCATAATCTTTGTAATTCCTTCAACCTTTCTCATGCCTCATACATAGACTCGGTGCTTTGTTGACGGAAAGAGGTGATCTCGTTCCTCAGCCTCACAGTCCTACTTGGTGGGTAATACTTGGCTAAAAATTGCCTTGACAGCTCATCCCACGTGTTGATGGAATCTCCTGGCAATGAGTAAAGCCATGCCCTCGCCTTGTCAGAGAAAGGGAACATCCTTAATCGTACAGCTTCGGGCGACACTCCGTTGTACCTGAAAGTATCACATAAATCCTCAAAACGAGTTAGATGCCAATGTGGATCCTCGTTCGGTAGCCCGCCAAAGCTTGAATTTTCAATCATGTTGAGTATGGCTGGTTTTGATCTCAAAGCTGTTCGCCTGGATAGCTGGCCTAAGGAATCTTGTCGGCTCGTATGGTGTTGGTTGATCAAAATTTCGCATTGTCCTCCGTTGAGGTGGATTTGCGATTTGATTATTGTTTCCATTGTTCATATTGTCGTCCGCCATCACTCGTCGCTGCTCTCTTAATCTGGCACGAGAGGTTCGCTAGATTTCTAGATCAAATTCGAATGTTTCTTCGTTGCGCGATCGATGTATACACTTGCAAAGGCACGAATACGAAAACTAAAAATAAAAGGACTTGATCTACAAAAATTGCTTTCCTGAAAGTAAAGTAATTCTGAAAATAATTCCCCGGCAGCGGCGCCAAAAACTTGTTCGATGGTTTGAGTCCCGCCAGTGCACGGGTGCACAAGTAATAGAGTAGTGAATAAAAGTCATTCCCACGGAGAATTATTTTAGAAATATCCTATCGATCAGCAGTAAACAATCACGATGTAGTCAAATCAAGTAAATTAAGGATTTAGGAAAATAAACTAACAAGAAACTAAAAAGCAAAAAATACGAGAATTAGTCAAATGAGAAAAACCTAGGATCATGACTTCCCCCGATACTTCACCAAATCACTCAACCCCCTCTTTATCATTAAATTGTCCAAAACCTGTTTACTAACCTAAGATTCTCAGCCACTCTTATGCATCTTCCAACCTATACAAAAGAAATACCTAACCCAGCCAAACCCCCTATATTCCTATGGGAATTAATAGTTGAGTCAAGTTCATCAAGTTCTACTCTTAATCTGGCTACCTAAGACAAGCACGTATTTCTATAGTACTCGTTAAATTAACTCGATTCCTCGACGTTAACTTAGGTTATTTTATCCTCCTTCTAAACCTAAAATTCCCTGCCCAAGTTCAGATAGGTTAAGGAATCAATACGAATTGTTGATCAGAGAACCGCAAGCATTAAGCATAGAATAAAATAAGTAAACGAAGTCTTAAATGCGTTAACTCAAAGAGAGTCGAAAGTAATCCGGCTACATATCGGGTTCCGTCAAAAACTTAGTTCATCGCAAGATTGACGAAAAACCAGAAAATAAAAGTAAAACTCATCCTAAACGAAAACTAAGAAAACTAGAACTCTCTTCCCGACGGCTCTCCTTCGGTCCTCCTTTCTTTAACTCACGTTCAAGCCCTTTTATAGGTAGGATAAATCTCGAAAGATTAGGAAATATTCTATAAAATATTCCAGGAAATCTTCTCGCCTCGTGTGGCCGCACGAAACATTATGTAGTGGGCTGCTCCGCTCGTGGGGCCACACAGGATTCTCGTGTGGCCGCACGAAGCATTCTGCCCAAGTCTGTGCCTTTCGTGTGGCCGCATCAAGTCTTCATATGGCCACACGAATGTTCCCGTCCAATGCTTCCCTTAACAGCTTCTCATCCTGATCTTCTTTGCCTTCCATCAAGCTACCTTTTTACGCACGATTTCCACTTCGTTTCGACCCCTTCACCTACATTGAAAACCACAAAATCCGAAAGTACCCATGCAACACAACTAAATCGAAAATAACATGCAAAATAATTATAAATGTAAATAAGTATCGGATATTTAACACAAATCAGGCTAATAAATGAGACATATAACTCTAATTTCTTAGAGTTAACACATACGGCCCAAATTTCCCAGCCATAAAGGCTGAATATTAAGTAATTCGGACAGATTTCCTTGTCCCAACTTTCCAGCCATAGGATCCCAACCTAAAAACCATTCGGGATGAATCCCTCTCCGTAAATCCTTTCCTTATCATGGCCTTTTCCATCACTTCTAAGGGTAATCGCATCATTTTCGGGCTTTCTCCCTCCCTCAACTCCTCTTTTTTAGAAGTATTCTATTGCATTTACGAGATCAAGTATCCACAATTCATTTGCTTAGACTTTCAGTCACTGGTTCACCATTTTCCGGCCTACTCATAATTAACTCGCACAACAGCATTCTTACCCGCTGCCCATACACCAAGCATTCAATCGAGTACCATTCGTTAAACTCATGAAGGGCACTCGACTAGTCGGGGATCCGGGGAGTCACCGCCTCAACATGCAAGGGCTAACTATCCTCTTCACCCCAAGAGTTGAGACGCCCCGTCCTCTCATTGCAAGCACTGGTCGTCCCTCCTCTTCTTAGTTGATCATAACCAAAACACCAAATCGACATCAACGTTGTTAAAAAATGCCCGGGCGCTTGAGCGGCGCTAGGCGAGGCCTTGGCACTTAAGCCCGGCCGGGGCAAGCGCTATTATTGAAGTGCTATAAGGCGAGCGCTTTGGCCCGGGGCGCCCAGGCGCTGGAGCGATTAAAAAGCGTTTAGGCGCTCTACTCTCCCCCCCAAACAACCCTAATCAGTCTGCCTCCCTCCCTTATTCTGTTGCCCCTCCCTCTTTCATTGTCGTCTTGTCTACTACCTCCCAACACCAAGCGCCTCGTCCCTCGCTACCTGCCTCCTCCTCCCCTGTCGACCCAGCTAAGTCCCTCCCTCTCTTTGTCCCTCCCTCATCTCGTCCCTCCCTCTCTGATTTGTCCCTGGTTGTCTTCCCCTGTTTTGTGTGGCCTTCTTTCCCGTTAGGGATGATAGCTTCCCCCTTTTCTTAGACCGCTCCCCAAAGGGTCCTTCTTTTGCTTGTGACGATAGCTGTGGTGGCTGTTTATTTGGGATCAAATTCTTTTTTTTCTGCTATTGTGGTGAGTATTTGTTTAGGATGAATCAGTATTGTGGTGGCTTTTTTTAGGATGATATCAACGATGTCATGGCTGTTTGTTTAGGAATTTCTCCGATGAATTTCTTTTTTACTATTGTTGCAGCTTTTTGCTTTGCTTTGATGAATTAAACTGCGAGATTTATCGAACTAAGCAACTTCAAATCGGGATGTACAAAAATGCGAAGTCTTGTAGAAAGTGCCGTCCGGAGGTAAGGATGAGCTGAGAAGTCAAATAGAGGGCATAAAATGTACGCGAATGGAAACAATTTGGAGTTGATGTTGATGTAGTTGGTGTTGATGATGAGAATGAAAATTCCTTCGTTCGGCCGTCGAAAAGAGGCATGCCATCGAGCAATGAAGTGAGTCAAAGGTGTAGTGTCAGGTTTGAAGTTAGTCGAAGTACTAAGGAAAAGGGTCTATGGATCTTTGTGTTTATGGAAAAGGGGAAGAAGAAAGAGAAACAACAAAATATTATTGATACATGTGACAAGAAAACACGTAACATGACCATATAGAAAGTAGCCAGATGGCTTTATAAGGAAAACATAACTTTTCAGGCTGTAAATTCTATCGGAAGGATGCTAGAAGTAGTGAGAAGATATGGTCCAGGTTTAAAGCCCCCAAGTTATCATGAGATGTGTGTTACACTTCTTAATAGGGAGGTTGAGTATATGAAGGACTTGAAGAAAGATCATGTTGAAAGTTGGTCTTTGTATAAATGTTCCATAATGTCATATGGATGAACAAATAGAAGATTTCGGAGTTTGATTAACTTTTTTGTGCATACCTCGAAAGGAGTAATGTTCATTAAATTAGTGAATGCTTCTGCTTATGCGAAGACTGAGGAAAAATTGCTTGAGTTGCTTGATGCCGTCGTGGAAGAAATTAGGGAGGATAAGGTCATTCAAGTGATCACAGACAATGGTAGTAATTATGTGTTAGCAGGTAAGATGTTCATCTCACTATACCTTTTTTTATTCGTCACTAGTGAGCATGAAACTTATTGTCTATTTGAATGTTATATAGGAAAATTACTTCAAGCCAAGAGAAAACATTTGTGTTGGACACCCTGTGTGATGCATTGTATTGATTTAATGTTAGAAGATATTGGGAATATTCAGAATGTCAAGCAGACTATCGACCATGCAATCTTCTTAGTGGGTTTCATTTATAATCACAACAGTGTGCTGAACACTATGAGAAGTTTTGCGGAGAAGAAGGAGTTGCTTAGATATGGTGTTATCAGATTCACAACGAGCATTCTCATGTTAAAAAGATTGCATATCCTGAAAAGTAATTTGAGGAGGATGTTCTGATCAAGAAGTGGGAGGATAACAAATTATCGAAGACGGCAAAAGGGAAGCGCGCTTATGGAATTGTGTTAAGACAATCGTTTTGGAATAGTGTTTTGTATGTACTGAAGGTGATGTGGCCGCTGGTATCTGTTCTTCGTCTTGTTGATAATGAGAAGAAACCGACCATGGGTTACATATATGAGGCGATGGACAAGGCGAAAGAGACCATCCAAAGGTCATTTCAGGGAAAGTCGGAGAAGTATGCGAATGTTTTCAAAATCACTGATGACCGATGGAATTGTCAGCTTCATCAGCCCTTACATGCAGCAACACACTTCTTGAATCTAGAATATTTTGATGAAAGCTCATCTATCTTGTCAGATTATGTATTGACAAATGGTTTGTTCGCTTGTATTAAGAAGTTATCTCGAAGCTTTGAGCAAACTGATAAAATCACCAGTGAAATTTCTTACTACAAACGAGGAGAATGGAAGTTTGGTATGCCATTAGTCATACGATCGAGGAAGACTAGATCTCCAGGTATCTCTTGTTTAACAATTTTGTTAATCTTTAATCATGCATTCATAACTAATGATTATATATTCTCATTTTTAGTGGATTGGTGGAGCTTGTTCGGAGGTGATACTCCGAACCTACAAAAATTTACGGTCAAAAATCTTGGGTTTGACTTGTAGCGTAAGTGGATATGAGCGCAATTGGAGCACATTCGAGCATGTAAGCAATTTAATATAATCAATGTTTCATTTCTTACGCAAAATTTTATTTTCGATTAATATTAAATTAGCTTCGTACCTTTTCTATGTATAATTCAAAAAAGTGAAATCGCCTTGAACACCACAAGTTGCTTGATCTAGTGTATGTCAAGTATAACCAGAAGCTCAAAGATAGATATGATGCTCGAGATGTAGTGGACCCTTGAGTCTTAATACCATTGATTATTGTAATGAATGCTTGATTGGAGAAATGGTGGATGATGGAGATGAATTGGTCTTTAGTGATGATGACTTGACATATGGACAAGTGGAGAGAGCATTGGGAGTTGGTGAACCGATTATGAACACCAGACAACATGCTAGTTCAAGTCATTCTAGATTCATGCTTAGGGATGATGCATATTCGGAAGTGGAAGAGGAGGTTGAAGGGGGCTTTCATGATGACGAGTTACATGAGGATAATAGTGACTTTGTTAATGAGGACGACGATGAAGAGGATGACGATGATTGTTGATTACTATGATGGAAATTTATGGGATTGTTGATGACTTTGATGCATTTTGGTGGGATTGTTGATCACTTTGATGGATTTTGGTGGGATTATTGATGACTTTGATGGTTATGTTGACGACTTTGTCATTTCTTTGAATTATGATGAATGGTAACTTTGATATTTGGGGATATATAAATCAAGTATAAGAAATATTATGTACACGGCGCCTTGATCGCCTTTTTAGCGCTTCTTTAACGCCTTAGAGCTTTAGGCGATAGGAGACCTTGTCGCCTTGGGGGCGCCTTGGCACCTTAACAACACTGACCGACATCAAATCACACATGCAACTATGGCGTCAAGTATATGGCCGAGTTTAAGGGAGAATCCAAAGGGAAAAGGATGGAAATCATACCTTCCTTCTTCTCTCTGACAAAGCTCCTCGAGTTCCTTCCGCCTTCGGATGATTTCACCTTGAGACAAGCTCTTCCATGCACCTTGCTTCCTTCTCAATTGCTCCACCTTGCTGTCCCCGATTTCATCTCTTCTTTCCCCTTCTTTCTTCCCTTTTTTTTCTCTTTCTCCTTTCCCCTTTCGATCGAATTTGGTCATTGGTTCCTTTCGTGTAACCACGCTAATCCTTTGTGTGGCCACACCGGAACTTTTGTCCATGGACGTTCCTCTCGTGTGGCCACACGGGACCTTCTGTCTATGGATGTTCCTCTCATGTAGCCACATGGTCGTGTGGCACACCGGGCGTCTTTGTCACATTTTTTGGGTTCACCTTAACGCGTGGGGTTGGACTCCCATTAAAAGTGCATGGTCAAGGCGTATCCTCTCTTGGCTAGATTCACACCATGCCTCCAAGGTGTTTGTTTAACTCCAATTGAGTGCATCCAGCCAACCACGAAGTTGAGAGAGACGAGAGCTTCTATGAGAATCCACAACCATTTTTCACACTTCCATATGAATATTCATTAATTTAGACACTTGATAACATTCACAAGTCATACTTACACACTTTGAATTTACAAAAGATATGGGTCGTTACACAAATCCCTTTCCTCATTCTATCGAGTCATATCCTTTCGGATATCAATATCCAACGCACACCTTGCAAGCCTCCTCTATGTGTGATATCCTCTGATAAGCTCATGGGTCACCATGATATTGTCTTGAATATGAACAATGACTACTCAAATCGAATAAGCCTGAGAAGCACCTTCTCGACTCGCATCGCCAATATACAAGTAATGCACGTATACACACCTATTTAATATATCCAGCTCATGGATGTGATTATTTTATTTTAATTCAACGGTAATTGATATTACACTTTTTACAATAAAAAATTCTTTTATTTTTATTTCACTTTTAATATTCTACCGATATTAATATCCTAATAAACATATACCCCAAACCATGAACCGTAAAACTTATATGTTTGTTGACACATGAATTCAAGCCCCTTTTTTGTGTTTGAATCTCAATACAGAGAATGCCAAGAGATGCACGAATATCTTCTTGAGCCAAGACTCAAAAGATTATCAAGAAAGAGTAACTCGAGAGAGTAGTTGAGTCTATGGCTGATCTCGAGATCGGAACCCTTGCATTCTATTTCTCGACTTTGGACAGGCCATAATACATCCAAGACGACTTCAAATCAAAAAGTACAAACCATAAAAGTTGTAGCTCGATACGAAAGAGAACTAACCCAACTTGTATCGAGTTAATCCGACTTATTTAGCAAAATGATCAAAATACCGAATGAGTGTTCTGATCTCGAGATCATAACAGTAGCGACTTTAATAGGCCAAAACTCATCTAAGACGACCATGAATAAAAAACCTCAAAACATCAAACTTGTAGAGAAGTCAGAAAGGAAACTATCTCAGGTGATCTGAGTTAATCCGATCTCTGTAGCCAAAGTTATGATGAAAATACTGGAAGAGTGTTGTTGTTCTCGAGACCAGAACTCGAGAACAGAGGAGTTCTGAATTTGACCTGTTAAAAATCGACATAGATTATCTCGAATGAGAAAACTCAAAACATGAAAATTGTAAAAGAGCCAGACAGGAACTATCCCAACTAATCTCGAGCAAATTGAGGCTTTGTGGCCAATGTTATGCTCAGTCGACTGAAACGACATTTCATCTCGAGTACGAAAATAATGTGTTCTGTATTTTAACTATATCTCGTTTTACACACGCTCGATTCAGATGTACAACCTATCCACATGACTGAAAGAGAATAAAGAAAATGATGAATCTGACGTCGCTCAAGTCCGTCCGGGGACGGAAGCGTACTGCCCCCAGGAGTGGACTGCCAACGCCCCGCTTCATCCTCCCGGCCTTCGGTCGTCCTGAGCTCGTGGGTAAGCATATATTCATGTATATTCACACCCAAGAAAATAGAGGCATCTTGAATCCACAATCTATAACAATTAACATCCTTTGACCACATCTTTTGATAGTTTTCTTGTGTTCCTCACTATCTGGGGTAGTTACCTACGATGTCTGATAAATTTATTATAAATAGGTATTATTCCGTTCATTGAATGGCACAATCAATCACTAAGTCCAAACTGGCCGATTGATCTACAACTTTTGCTCTCTTTTCCCGTGTCTTGAAGCTGTCCAGAAAAGCGTCCTGAACTATGTCCTAAAATCGCCCTTCGCCATCTTCCACGCTAGTGGAGGCCGTATTTGCTCCATTAATGGAGGCTACACAATTAACCACACACAAAACCCATAATTTGTCTAAGCTAGTCTACAGCTTTTGCTCTCCCCACAGCGTCCTAAACAGTGCCCCAAAATCACCATCACTTCACTACATCCGACCACCGATACACCAAGGTAGATTCTATTAAAGGGATCTATCGTAGCCGCCGATCGTCGTGAAGCACCTCGCAGTCGATCTCAAGTCCTTTCGATTGTTTTTCCCATTTGCATCATGTTTGTAAGTGTTGTAAAGGCCCAAATTCTATAATTCGACGTTTTTTAATTATTTACTTTACGGTGACTACAGTTCTTCTATAAAATTCGATACGTGTTGCGGAATACAATTCCACGCCAACAGTGTTAAACCTACGCCCTAAACCCTTAGAGATTAAAAAGTAAAAGCCACGAACACTAAATCTTAAATGATAAATAATAAATTGTATATCCTAAACCATAAACTATAAACCATACACGTTAAACCGCGAAACCCTAAATCACAAAGTCTAAATACTAAATTATAAAAATATTAGGTGTTTTAAAAAGTTGGTGGTTGGTTGGGGGCTCATTTAAAAGAAAACTCTCCCTCAAAAAGCTCTCACATCTCTCCCTTGAGCCTTCGGGCTCCGCCGACGCCGATTCGGCTGCCGGCCGGCTGCTTCCTCGCACACCAAACGAGCCCTCGTTCCCATCCCCACACACTGAACTCAGCGTCGGCAAGCCACTACTCCCTGCACACCCAACGAATCCTCGTTCCCACCCCCACCCGTCGAAGCTTGTCATCCACCCTACCCACAATCCTAGCTTCCCATTCCAAAACGCCCACCTAGGGACCCCTCATCCCTCTTTCCCACCCTAACCTCCTAGGATACCATCGTCTTCCCCCACCCCACCCACCCACCTCCCCCTCCCTACCTGAAACGTCCTACAAAATTTTTCCAAATTAATCAAAATAGTCATCCGTCATTTGATGGTTAAACTGCGGAAGAGACAATTTATACCTCCACCGTGGCAACCTCTACAGTTTTATCTCGCCATTCTGTGCCATGTGTTTTCCCTTTCATCTTCCCTCTGCAACACTAAAAATAATTCACCAATTGGGGTCAGCGATAAATAGCCGAGTACGCCTCACCCTATGCACATACGAAACATGAGACCCCTAACCTTTCCTAACGTGTAATCTTTATAAAAGGTTTCTTTATACAGCCTACGGATTGTACAATAAGCAATACCATTCAACATATAAGCAGAAATCGGAAACAAATCCAATAACGCTCACAACTCTCAAACGACTCACTCATTCTCTCGTTTCTCGTATATCAACACTTCGTTCGGTGCTAGGACCCTCACAGTACGTCCCACCCTCTCCTCCGGGAGTGCCCGGGTAATGGCAGCAGGCACGATCACGAGTGGATGTCGCCTCCCCGTTCTCCTCCGACACACGGTCGGGGATCACATTTCCGTCGCCCAACAGTAACGAAACCAGCCTCATACTCGACCAGGACCTCATCACGGCAGAAGATTGAATTATAACCCAAGGTAGCGGCTATCCAACATAGCCTCCACTACCGCAGCATGATACAAAATCTCTCCGATAACAAGGCACAGAACAGAACAGTCAACTCCCCCACCGTCCAAGCGGTTCCGTTGTAGAATCGAGAGTATTCCTGCTACCCCGGGGGCGGAGTTGTCGGTTCTGTCTCGATTGATTCATGCTTCCCTCTACTGACACTCATTCTCTTTTCTTTACCGCAGCAATTTAATTGAGGCAGAAGGGACGGTCAGTCTGTAAAGGTGCAACCAATAAAGAATGCTCCAAAAACAAAGACAGGGGCAACAACTTGGTGGAGCAATTCACCCACCTACACGACAATTCTCAAAGCATAGCAAGGTGCTGTCGCACACAATATTAGCTACCGAGTCCACCAAGCATAACGAAGGCCCGAACGCCCGCAATTCGCAGGACGTTGTCCCCATCGATTCATCAGACCAAGGCTGAATCAATACATTCCATGAGTAGCTCACGGCCGCAACAAGAAGGCGACAAGCTCTCGGCACCCCAACTACGACACAGGGGAGCGAGGAGAATACAGGGCTCACACCAATTCAACGAAGGCGTGCGAGGATGAAACGGAGAAGGGTAAAGGTACCTCTCGGCCTCCTCCAACCGCACCCATGGACAGTTTCGGGGGTACCCACTAAAGCTGGACGACTTCATACTCGACGAGCCACACGGTGAGCTAAAAAGGGAAGACGCACTTTCCACAACCCATCGACTCAGACACAAGTAAACCTACCTACCCGACCTACCCACCTCCCCATCGCCCTACCCACAGGATCCGCAAACCGGGACAACAAGCAAGCAAGAAGAAGACAGACGAGGTGTGGGGGTGAGAACGTACATATTCGAAGCCTCCAACTACACGGTCCTCTCCCAACCTTCGTTTGCTCCCTGCAAGAGTGGGTCGACCGTCAAACACTCGGCGAGCGCACCTCCAGGACCCTGATCTTTACTTTCGGTGAAAAGGGAGGACCGAATGTCAGGTTCGCCCCGTGTTTCTAATGGGTTCCTCATATCCTATCCTCTTTTCTGATAAGTAATCGACGGAGGGGATAGGAGTGTAATCCTTCCCCAAACCCATCGAACGCTTGGGGTGTGGATGAGAAATTCCCCTTTTTGCTCACTGACCCACGTTCTGTGTATTTTTTTATTTTTTTATTATTCCTCTTACCAACAGGGGACAGGGGCATGGATCTCTTTAATTTAATATGTTGTGATTTCACCAATAATCCTAATACCATTAGGTGCCTCCGATCAAAATTTATCGGTCAGGATCCTCTCCGTTAATACAAGTATTATCGCTATCCGAATCCGTTGTTCTATATATACATTCTTACGCTCGTGACTTTGTCCACATAACTAATCATTAATTAAACTTAATACGGTCAAAATCCGCGACGTTAAACGAATCTTATCGCTACCTAAATTCGATTCCGTTTAGGTCCAGGCGTCCCCTTTCCCGTGTGACGTAATCACACGAAATCGAATTTAAAGTTTCGATAATATTTGATATTAACATCATTGGCGACGAAAGAATTAAACTCCCGCGCCACGTCTGATTTTGACTCGGTCAAACGTCCTAATACCGGTCAACATACTGGTCCAAATAACATATTTCCATTGACGAAATTCTGGGTCGTTACAATCTACCCCCCTTAATTTAAATTTCGTCCCCGAAATTTCATTGTACATATTACTCTCACTCAAATAAGTACGGATACATCTCTTTCATCTTGCATTCTGTTTCCCAAGTGAACTCCCCAATATTCCCATGTTACCAACGTACTCGCACCATAGGAACCACTCGATGCGGAGCTGTTTCTCCATCCTATCAACTATCTCCACAGGCTCCGTAGTAACCTGTAAGTTCGGAGCCACCTCAATCTGCTCATCATGCAGCACATGTCGAGGATCTGGGAGACGTTATGAATATCTGCCAATCTGGGGGGTAAGGCTAACCTGTAGGCCACATTCCCGATCCTCTCCAAGATCTCATAAGGCCCTATATATCTCGGGCTTAATTTGCCTTTAAGCCCAAATCTGAGATTCATTTTAGTAGGAGATACTTTCAGAAAGACGTAATCTCCTACCTCGAACTCAAGAGGCCTGCGCCGCCTGTCTGCATAACTCTTTTGTCTACTCTGAGCGGCGCGAAGACGATCCTGTATAAGCCTAATAATCTCAGTAGTCTCACGGACAATCTCAGGTCCTAACTCAGACTGCTCTCCACTATCGTTCCAACATAGAGGAGTTCTACACGGGCGACCATACAGAGCTTCAAAGGGAGCCATCTGAATGCTCTGTTGGTAACTGTTGTTGTACGAGAACTCCACCAATGGTAGCTGATATACCCACGAGCCTTCCAGATCTAAAGCACAAGCTCTCAACATATCCTCAAGTATCTAGATGATGCGCTCGGTCTGACCATCTGTCTGAGGGTGGAAGGCAGTGCTCATATTCAATCTCGTGCCCAATGACCGCTGTATATTGCTCCAGAACCGAGAAGTAAACCTCGCATCCCTGTCAGAAACTATAACACTAGGAACACCGTGAAGGCGAATGACTTCCTTCACATACAACTTGGCCAATTTGACAACCGAGTATTTCACACTAATGGGGATGAAGTAAGCAGATTTAGTCAATCTATCCACTATCACCCAAACAGAATCAAAACCCTGTGCTGCCTTGGGCAGGTTAGTCACAAAATCCATGGCGATCTCATCCCATTTCCATTCGGGAATTGGCAACGGCTGAAGTTCTCCACCCGGTCTGCGATGCTCAATCTTGACCCGCTGACAGGTCAAGCAGCGGCTCACGTACTGAGCCACATCTCTTTTCATACCTGGCCACCAGTATTGTTTCCTTAGATTCTGGTACATTTTGGTGACCCCGGGGTTGATACTATACGCACTCAAATGAGCCTCATCCATGATCAACTTCCGTAGATCCTCTTGAGCAGGTATGCAGATGCGCCCCAGATACCGCAATAAATCATCATCATACACACTAAACTTGGTATCTGCCTGATCTTGCAACTTGGATCGCTCCTCCATCAGGTATGGATCTTGGAGTTGGGCCGCGCGAATCAAATCCATCAACTGAGACCCAATGATCATGGTAGCGAGTAGAGGACCACTGCCATTGAATCCAACCCTAACACCGATCTCATTTACCTGCTCGCGTAGTCGCCATTCCTCTACCTCAATACTGGCTAGGGAGGCAGTCTTTCTGCTCAATGCATCGGCAACCACGTTTGCTCTGCCTGGATGGTAAGAGATCGTGCAGTCGTAATCTTTGATCAGTTCCATCCACCGCCTTTGCCTCATGTTCAGCTCATCATGAGAGAACAGATACTTTAAGCTCTTATGGTCGGTGAATATCTCGAAAGTCTCGCCATACAGATAATGGCGCCAGATTTTTAATGCGAAGACTACTGCAGCAAGCTCCAAGTCGTGGGTAGGGTAGTTCTGTTCGTGAACTTTAAGCTGTCTGGAAGCATAAGCTACTACCCTGCCGTGCTGCATCAGCACAGCCCCCAATCCGAAATAAGAAGCATCACAGTAGACTGCGAATCCTCCGCTGCCACTGGGCAATACCAATACTGGTGCAGAAGTCAATCTGTTCCTTAACTCGAGGAAGCTCTCCTCACAACCATGAGTCCACTCGAACGCCGTACCCTTTTTTAGTAGCTGGGTCAGAGGTCTAGCGATCTGAGAGAATCCCTCTATAAAGCGCCTGTAAAATCCAGCTAAGCCTAGGAAACTCCGCATCTCTGTAACAGTAGTAGGTCTGGGCCAATTAAGAGCTGCTTCGACTTTGGATGGATCCACTGCAATACCCTCTGCGGATACAATATGGCCCAAGAAGCTCACGCTGCTCATCCAGAACTCGCACTTACTTAGCTTGGCATACAACTGATTCTGTCATAGCACTTGTAAAACCAATCTCAGATGATCCCGTGTTCCTCCATATTTTTAGAATATACCAGAATATCATCTATGAACACCACAACAAACTGGTCAAGGTAGGGTCTGAAAATGCGGTTCATCAACTCCATGAAAGCTGTTGGAGCGTTAGTAAGTCCAAAAGACATCACAAGAAATTCGTAGTGTCCATATCTGGTGCGAAAGGCTGTTTTCATAACATCAGAATCCCGCACCCTGATCTGATGATACCCTGATCTTAAATCGATTTTAGAGTAAACCACGGATCCCTGAAGCTGATAAAAAAGATCATCAATTCGCGGCAAAGGATACCGGTTCTTGATGGTGGCTTTATTCAACATACGATAGTCAATACACATTCTCATCGCACCGTCTTTATTTTTCACAAACAACACAGGTGCACCCCACGGAGACACATTGGGGCGTATAAAGCCCTTATCTAATAACTCCTGAAGTTGTACCTTCAACTCTCTTAACTCGGCGAACCCCATACGATACGGGGCTCGGGAAATAGGTTCCGTACCTGGAACAACATCAATCACAAAATCTACTTCTCTTGATGGTGGTAATCCAGGAAGTTCCTCCGGGAATACGTCCTCGTAATCCCGTACTACGGGGATGTCCTGCAAACTCGGAAGTTCCTCCTTCAGATTCAGCACCACTGCCAGAAAAGCTTCGCCACCATCACGCAAAATCCGCTGGGCCTCCATCGCCACTATCAAGGGAATCCCGTCACACTGGTACTCCTGTCCGGAGTATGCACAGACTGGCTGACCTGGAACTTTGAATAAAATCTTTCGTCTGACGCAATCCACCATGGCGTGGCACGTCATCAACCAGTCCATTCCCAGTATGACATCAAACTCCCTGATCTGAAAGACAACCAAATCAATACGTGACTGGAGAAAGTTCGCCGTTATCTCGCAATTCCTGCATACTGATCGCATCGGCATGCTCTCCCCATTGGGCATCCATACCCGTAGAGGGCTACCTCCCAAATCCATAACGAAGCCGTATCTATTCACGAAACTCTGAGAAATGAAGGAATGGGTGGCGCCCGTATCAAAAAGTGCCGTGGCGTCCCACCCGTTGACAAGAATCATACCTGACATAGCGTTGCTGGAGGGACCCGCTCGTCCTCGGCCTACAGCGCTGACACGGCCATATCCTGCCGGTTGGTTAATCGAGCCCTTGGATGCGCTTCTGCCAGACATGGAACGAGACCTGGTAGATGAGGGACCAGCACCACCAATATGGCTCCTAGTCAGCTGTGGACAGTGGTTCCGAATGTGGCCTCGCTCACCACACTGGAAACAAGTGACTCCAATAGTTGGGCATGCCAATCCTCCATGGGATCGTCCGCAGCGAGAACAGGTAGGTGAATGGGCTGGGCGAGCACCCCGGTCGTAGCCATTAGGCTTGGATATCCCACTAGAATCGGGCCTCCTGCTTCCCCCAAAGAAACGGCTCACTCCCCTAAAGAGTCCTACAGATTTCCTTGATGATCCAGCCTCCTCTTTCCCTTTACATGCTTTCAGCGCTTCTTTATCCTTCAGCGCTCTCTCTATGGCCTGAGCTCGATGGTAGAGCTCCTCAAAGGTTTGTGACGAAAGCGGCACCAGTTTGGAACGGATCCTTGGATGCAGGCCCATCAGATACCTATGAGCCATCTGTTCCGGCGTAGCTACCTGGCCTGGAGCATACCTAGCGAGCTCGGTGAACTTGCGCTCGTGTTCGTCAACTGTCATGTCCCCTTGCTCGAGCAACTCGAACTCTCTGATCTTATCAAGTCTCATGGTGGCCGGGAAATACTTATCCAGGAAGGCTTGGCGGAACTGTTCCCACACTGTGCCCTGGTAGTGTGCACGAACAGCCACCATGGAAGAGGTCCACCACAAATCAGCACCCTCTTGCAAATAATACTCGACCACCGCCAGTTTCTCAGCATCAGTATACTCCAAATACTTGAAGATCTTGTTCCAGCTCTGGAGGAAAGACTGGGCCTTTTCAGGCCCTTCGTTACCCTCAAACGTAGGTGGGTTCATTTTCCCAACCTCCCTAATGATCTTCAGCCGGCGGCGGTTAGTTGGTGCCGCCCCAGCTGCACCAGAACTCCCAGCAGCGTTGCTCCCAGCATCGTCGGCCATCTGAATATTCACAGAGAAGATTGAGTAGAACGTTGGGAAGTAGGAAAAGTTCAACTGAAGGGTTTAGTACTCAAGATTGGCGTGGTTCAAACTGAAGAATCCACTACCTTCTTTATACTATCAAGATTCAAGGTCCATTAATTCACGATTTATTAAAAACTGACACTCGTACATGCAGGGTTACTATTCGCCTGCAACTTGTCGATCACATGGTAACAGTACCAGAATGACCATTCACATACTCTGACAAGATTCTCACTCACACACGACGATTACACTCAGTTCACACACCAGTCTGAGTTCAATTCTGGGGACCACGCGCGTAGTCTGTTACTGCAACCTCAAGCTCCCTACGGGCAGCCTCAAAGAGTCCTAGATGGAAGTCCTCTACACGTCGGTCCAGTCCGGGGATACTATTCACAAGGTCCCGAAATTGTCGGCATTTCGCAAGACGGTAGATGGGAACGTCCTCATCCTCAATCGCTGCAAGGTCTGCTATCAGACGCCTCAACTGTGAGAGGATAAGCTCTGGTAGGTGTGATCCATGGTATACGCCGGTCAAGAATCCTGTGAGAAGGTTCAAGCACTCCGTAACGGTGACAAAGGGCGGTTGGAACTCATCACCTAGGGCCAAGTTCGGAGCGTTTCCGGCTTCTGGAATCTCTGGAGCTTCACCCTCTGGATCACCACTGGGGCCTGTCTTGCCTTTGAGTAGTTCAGGCATGCGTCCTGGGTATCGACCTTCGCCGCGATTTGCCATACAACTGGGTTCACTAGGGGTATTACTTGTGATTTTTCTGGCTAGGGTGTGATTTTTCACTGACTGCTCCTCAGTCGTATTTATAGTAAGTATTCGTTTGTCATCAAGCCATCCGTGTAGTCTTTTCAATTCATGGATACGCCTACTGTACCCTGTCAAGTCTATTCTCACTCAGAAAGATTCCCCTGACAAAGGTGAGTGCGTCTGTGTCTATCTTTTATTTTACTTTGCCAGACTCTGTCAAGTCTTATCATTCACGGGTAAGTTTACTATTCTTTTTCATTTAAACTAAAAGCGCATACTAATCCACCTTATTACTCCAACTAACTGCGCTCTGATACCAACTGAAACGTCTTACATAATTTTTCCAAATTAATCAAAATAGTCATCCGTCATTTGACGGTCAAACTGCGGAAGCGACAATTTATACCTCCACCGTGGCAACCTCTACAGTTTTATCTCGCCATTCTGTGCCACGTGTTTTCCCTTTCATCTACCCTCTGCAACACTAAAAATAATTCCCCAATTGGGGTCAGCGATAAATCGCCGAGTACGCCTCACCCTATGCACATACGAAACATGAGACCCCTAACCTTTCCTAACGTGTAATCTTTATAAAAGGTTTCTTTATACAGCATACGGATTGTACAATGAGCAATACCATTCAACATATAAGCAGAAATCGGAAACAAATCCAATAACGCTCACAACTCTCAAACGACTCCCTCATTCTCTCGTTTCTCGTATATCAACACTTCGTTCGGTGCCAGGACCCTCACAGTACGTCCCCACCCTCTCCTCCGGGAGCGCCCGGGTAACGGCAGCAGGCAAGATCGCGAGTGGACGTCGCCTCCCCATTCTCCTCCGACACACGGTCGGGGATCACATTTCCGTCGCCCAACAGTAACGAAACCAGCCTCATACTCGACCAGGACCTCATCACGGCAGAAGATTGAATTATAACCCAAGGTAGCGGCTATCCAACATAGCCTCCACTACAGCAGCATGATACAAAATCTCTCCGATAACAAGGCACAGAACAGAACAGTCAACTCCCCCACCGTCCAAGCGGTTCCATTGTAGAATCGAGAGTATTACTGCCACCCCGGGGGCGGAGTTGTCGGTTCTGTCTCGATTGATTCATGCTTCCCTCTACTGACACTCATTCTCTTTTCTTTACCGCAGTAATTTAATTGAGGCAGAAGGGACGGTCAGTCTGTAAAGGTGCGACCAATAAAGAATGCTCCAAAAACAAAGACAGGGGCAACAACTTGGTGGAGCAATTCACCCACCTACACGACAATTCTCAGAGCATAGCAAGGTGCTGTCGCACACAATATTAGCTACCGAGTCCACCAAGCATAACGAAGGCCCGAACGCCCGCAATTCGCAGGACGTTGTCCCCATCAATTCATCAGACCAAGGCTAAATCAATACATTCCATGAGTAGCTCACGGCTGCAACAAGAAGGCGACAAGCTCTCGGCACCCCAACTACGACGCAGGGGAGCGAGGAGAATACAGGGCTCACACCAATTCAACGAAGGCGTGCGAGAATGAAACGGAGAAGGGTAAACGTACCTCTCGGCCTCCTCCAACCGCACCCATGGACAGTTTCGGGGGTACCCACTAAAGCTGGACGAGTTCATACTCGATGAGCCACACGGTGAGCTAAAAAGGGAAGACGCACTTTCCACAACCCATCGACTCAGACACAAGTAAACCTACCTACCCGACCTACCCACCTCCCCATCGCCCTACCCACACGATCCGCAAACCGGGACAACAAGCAAGCAAGAAGAAGACAGACGAGGGGTGGGGGTGAGAACGTACAGTTAGCAAAGATTGGTAAGGTAGAACTGCCACTAGAAGATATGATGCTCTGTGTGATGGAACGTTTGTTAGACTTACCTAGTGCGATGCATCCGACGACCCTGTTCCCGGAGCATCACGTGAAGTTGTTGAGACCTTTGGATGTGGATACTCGAAACCAACAGCAAGGGATGTTCGTGTTGGATAGATATAGGTGTTTGGATGAAGACCCAAGAACCTCGCAGTTCGTCGTAGAAGATAACAACAGTCAGTTGATAAAGAAACCTTATGCTCTTGTGTTGAACTACAAGGATGTACCGCTTAAGATGGCCTCAAGACCATTGGCACACAAACAAGTACAACTTGATGATAAGGGCATGTTAGTAATCCCCGAGGCAGTTGGAGCCAAGGGAGTCTCCGCATGGTAGAACTGTGTTGTTGGAATTGTTCTGGCAAAACGGATTCCATTCCAAGTACTTAGGAAGTATGCAACAAAGTTGTGGGGTCCCAAGGGACTCATGGGGGTTATAGACCTGGGTATGGGAAAATTTCTGTTGTGATTTGAAGATGGAGTGCAAATTGAATACATCCTTCAGCGAGCAGATTGACACATCATCGGCTGCCCTGTTCTACTTCAAAACTGGTCGACAGGCCTCCTATTGGATAAATTGGAGCTGAAGTCCCTTCCGCTTTGGGTAAGGCTAAAAAAATGTCTCGCTTGAACTACTGCATACGGAGGGCATCGAGTACATTGCTAGTGGCCTTGGCAAGCCCATCTGCATGGGGTCCAAGCTTGAACTACTGCATACGGAGGGCATCGAGTACATTGCTAGTGGCCTTGGCAAGCCCATCTGCATGGGGTCCAAGCTTGAGGCTGGGGGACGCACGGTAAGAGTTCAGGTTGAGATAGATGCTGCTAGACTATTGACAAACCGTTTGGAGGTTATTTGTGGTGGGAGTGTTATTATGGAAATTGAGGTAGAATACGAATATTGCCCTCCTTAAGGTGTACGATGTGGGGTTTTTGTCCACGTGGAGGCTGATTGCATCTACAAATCACAAGCATCTGTGGATCCGGCTGCTATTGCTCATCCCCCACCAGATAATGTGAAGAAGCAAGTTATTCTTGATCAGGGCACATCTCCTAAAGGCAGCATACCCTCCGACAACCCGGAAGACCTACCGGAGCAGGTTGAGGAAGCTGACCCCTTATTTTGCTGCGAGACCAGGGAAGACTCCGTCGCACAACACTCAACTGGACGCATCGGAAACACTCCAGGTCACCACTACATGGACATAGACTATATGATCATGAGGTCACAAGCATTAATTGAGAAGCAGCAGCCACCATCGCCGCAGCTACAACAACTCAAATTGCATCATTAGCAAGTCAACTCTAAGCAGCAGTCGCCACAACGCCACCAGTTGTCGTTCCCGGCGCCAATCTTAATCAGCCATATGCTGGATACGAATAAGGACTTAAGCGATTCCCCAACCAGTCGAGGCTCGTCCCTAGCAATAGCCAGAGAAGCTGCCTCCTTGGAAACATGTCACGTGGCTCTAGAGGCTTCTATCCCTTCTAACCCCTCCCTGCAAGTGGATGATTCAGACCAGGAATCAGTAACTGAGGTTGAGGATTACTCTGGCGAGCACAACACCGCCCACTACAGCCCGCCATGGACGCGTAGCAGACAATTGGGGAAATCCTGGAGAGATGGACCACTCCGAGTGAAGAAGGGACGCAGGGGAAGATAGTGAGAATGAATGCATTTGAGAGTTGGTTTTGATAAACTATTTGAGCACGGTTATTTTCTTGCATGATTTATCCTACATTGGAGGCTTCCATGTTTCCTTAGATGCATTATGTGATTTTGTCTTTCATGGTCTAATAGGATTCATGTTAGTTAGACCATGCAGGTTGCGTACTTGATACTTTGGATAGGCCCGTTGTAACTCTTGCTTCGGCCCTTTTTCTTTTATAAAAATTTAACTTAACAAAAAAAAATCATAAAATATTAGACCACAAACCATAATTGATTTATTTTGGTATTAAAGTAATTATAGAATATTAATAAGAAAGATGAATTATTTAAAAGAGAATGGGTAGATCATTGAAAGTTTGAGCTTGAGTAATAAAATTAGTGCCTTAGTTAGAATGTTTGTGTTGTTCAGTTATAATCCTTGTGTTTGTATGGATCTCTTATGAGCGTGTCTTTTACCCTTAGTAGAGTCATTCGAATGTGAGCGAGAATAATACACGAAAGTATATGAACAAAATATTGTACTTACTAACGCATACCAATACCACTACCATTACCCATACCATATTGGCATGCAAATGAAATGACCAAAAGTAAAAAAAAAAAGTATGGATCTCACAAATAATGTCGGCGGGCCATCCAATTATGTGGATTACCAAAAATATCTCATCTCCAATATTGGTAATCATTCCTTTCAATATATTATTATTATTGTTGTTGTTGTTGTTGTTATTATATGTAATTGGGCTTTGGCTAGGCCCAAACCAAATGAAGCCCAAATAATCAACCAGGAAAAAATAGTTCTCCCCAAATTAATCCAAGAAGCCCCATTTGCAAAAGAATGAAATCGTTAACTAGAAAACTTTGGTCCAACATACTTAAAGCTAATTGTGGCGTAATCAATCTAATTTCTCTCAGACGTAATTCTGGGTTTTAGACATTTAAACGTGAAGTTTGGGATGTTGTTTATTTTTGGTGCAGTTTCCGAGGAACTCTTTCTTGAGCTCGGAGAATTTAGCGGCCAGCTCATCGTAATCCGGCAACTTGGGGTGGACGTGGTTCGGTTGCTGTCCCAAGGGGCTGGAATTTGACCTTGGGATTTTCCCTTCGGGTCGCGACGTCTGCCTCTTCAGGGGCATCGTCATGGCTCGTACGTAACTGGGGAAGAGACCTTCCTCTCCAACGGGGCTGATTGAGCTCGAGGAATCTGTGTCGGAAAAATAGTCGGATGAGACAACCCGTTTGCCTCTGAACCCCTCGACGGGCCTGGCACGAGCATGGAGAACTTTGTGGTCTTCAGCTTTCCTGCACTCGCAGCAATTGCAATGTGACTCCTGTCGAGGAGAAGAGACCTTGCAGGGCTTCAAGGTAATCCCTCGACTGTGTATGTCTGTGGTCTGACTCTGCTTCAGATGTTTTCTTGGGTTATGTAGAGGTGCATTGTAGTACACAGCGTATTCCACGTCATCGATGATCTCGGTCTCTCGCGAAACTGACCTCCTGAATCTATTTCCAGATGGAAGTTTGCTTCCCCTCGAGACTCTTGGGGACATATTATCTTTTCCCGATGACTCAAACTGTTCGACATCCCCATCGGCCAATGTGTCTTCGGGAATTGCACTTTTTGGGACAACGGATTGCTTGAACTTGAAGAGCCTTTGGTCGAGGCCTTCTCTATCCCGCTTCGGGCCAGACTGAACTTCATCCACGCCATCAAGATACAGAACCTTCCCATCAGGGAACTGGGGCGAACTCTCCCCTGACAGCGAAGTCAATGTCCTCTCCACTGGTTTCAAAGCCTTGTCAAGCTTGCCACCGCCCTCCTTTTCTTCCGAAGTCGGAACTGTCGCATCGTGTTCATAAGGGGGAGGCATGAGCACAAAGCTATTGCCTTTAGGACTCACCGACTTCATCAGCAGTTGCATTTGCGAATGAGATTTTTCAACTGGAGGGCCATTTTCTGCTACAACAACCTCAAATTCTACAGTCTTCTTTGCTTCAGTCATCCCGATCTCTTTATGTTTTGAGTCAACAACAACGGCAGGACTGATCGGGACGATCTCCAGGACCACTGCCTGTCGCTCTGCCATCTCCTCTATCTGCATTATCGAAATCAAGGTCACCGACGCCTTGACGTCCGAAACGAGACCGCAATAAGCATAAAGTAACCGCTGCAGCATACCTTCTTATGGAGTTCCGATGCATATTCGATGGCCAAAGTCTCGGGCTGCGTTCCAGGTTGATCTCTGACGAATTCATCTGTGATCCTAATCTTGGAGTCATTGGAGATCGTCTTCATTGATAGTTGCTCTCTTATCTGTAACGAATCGAGAAAAATAACAAAAGCACAAATTAAACATTAACTTAGGAGTTGCGATGTGGGTGACCTTGGGGTTAACGAGGTTCCCGGGAAGCAGGTCAACAGCGACGAGTGCAAATTTTTCTCCATAACGATCCCTGAACAGTTCCCGGATTTGACGAAGCTCAGGCAGTTCCCCGCACCTCACGGAAGCGAAGATGAGGCTCGAAACCGCTTCATTGACGTCATTAGGACATTCCCTGCGAGAATCCAAATGAGACCAGAGGAAAATCGACCAAAAATCTGAAGAAGTGGTTGAGAGACATCGGCCGTCCTTGCCTGTGTCGACGAATGTGCGACATGTTGGTAATGACGAGTTCGCAGAAGCCATTCAGAAGATCATACATCTCCATCACGCTCTCGTCTTCGAGAAGCTGCTCCGCCTGATCAAAAGGATCGAAATCGAACTCACAACTCCCTTTTAAGAACACAAAGGGACAGAATATCCCAAACAGGACAGCGTCCGGCCATGGAAGTACCCTCTCAGTAGCAATTTCAAGGTACCCCATCTCGACGAGCCGGGACACATCATCGCGTAAGCTCCTGACGATCGAATCCCTCTTGTTCCTCAGGAGCCTGAGCCTGCGCTGGGCTCTCCTGATCAGCTTCTTGCTGCAGCCGAAAGCTCCCAACCAAGCAGTTAGAAAGACGAAAGCCTCAAAGGAGGGCGAAAAAACTACAAGAACAAAAAAAAAAAACCAGACCAGTTGGAGGTCTTCCTCCATCCCAACAACGCCTCGAACATGGTTGTTGATGGCCCGACCCGACCCGACTCTGACTCGTCGGAGGAATGTGAGTTATATTGGGGGGGGAGGGTGGTGGAGTTGTTTTGAGGGGGTGGGGGGTGGGGGTAGTGGGGTAGTTTTTGAGGTTCGGATAAGAAATTTGGACCCGGTTTCATCCCATTTTCTCTCTTCCTACAAATTCTGATCCCCACTACTTCTCCCACCTCCTCCTCCGACACATGTCGCCCACGACCACCTTAAAATTTCATGGTGGGATTAATGATTGTGAAGTGAGAAGGCTACGTTTACGTGTTTTTTTGATTCTCGGGGGTTTGTGGATAGGAATGGGGGATGCTTTTCCTTTTTTTCTAGAACGATGGAGGAACAATCTTCCCCTGGTGGTGGGTGGTTGGGGATTCAGCTGGTTGGATCATCATATATCACATGACTTGGTCCGGCTTGGTTAATGACTCTTGGAAAAGCCAATGCGGGTGGGTTTCTTTTGTTTTTGTTTGTTTCGAGTTCAGTTTCCATTGGTTGCATGGAAGTTTGTCGCTCAAATATGGTCGAGATGCTCCAAAAAGTCAAAAAGGAACATTTGGAAGTGTAATGACACGAGAGGACACGTCACATGAGTACGAACTGGGGAATGGAATTGTGGGATCGTTGTGATATCGAGCTGGTGAACCACCACCCTCGCGATAATGGAATTAGAGACAATAAGCAATGCATATATCCTTCAGCTCAATTGGGTGAGGGTTAGGTTGGGATGGGGACAACCTGAGTATGTTTTGTTGTCCATGGGCCCATCCTAGGTTGTCAGCCCATCAGAGAGACACGAACAATAAGCCCAATTCAAGATTGACGGGCCTGGCCCATATTGAAATACATAACCCCCACACACCACACGCACGACGATTAATGAAGAAGAAGAAGAAAGAAGCCTATGTTAATGATTGTCATAAATCTAAGGCCCTTCGGTGGCACAACATTATTGTGCCATGCACTTTGGGTCCTCACAAAGACGACGGTATCTCCACGTCCGGGGTGCAAACGTTGGATACTACGTTCGCCTTCTTATGCGGCGAGATGTTATCGACCACCAGGGCGCAGCCGACCAAGACCCTTATCTCGTTCAGCGGCAGCTCCCCAATCACAATGATGACCGGGACTTTGACCTTCACGGTCAGTGGGATCTGGCCCGTGTTGCGGTTCTCCATCAGGGCTTCCTGAAGCCCTGACCCGAACTCGCTCTTCCCCTTAAGGAGGATCTTGATTAGGGTAGTGTTCTTGTGGCCCTGCTCGAGGTACGGGACCTCGCCCTTGCAGAGGCTTGAGTTCGCGTACAGGACCTCGACGGAGCTTCCCTTCCCGTAAATGAAACTGATGTGCTCGTTGGGGTTAACCGCCTTGACGGTGACGAGGAACTCCGTGTAGAGGCTGAAGTCCTGGCCGACGTCGAAAGCGTTTGTCATGAAGCTGTCGACGGTGTATGACGGGACCTGGGGGGAGTACGTGGTATAGAAATAGAAGAGCAACCCTGCGATGGCGACAATGAGGAGGAAGAAGAAGCAACAGAGGCAACAGAGGCAGCGGAGGCAGCACCCGCAGGAGGAATGATGGCCCCTGGAATGGTAACGGGGGACGTTCCTGCGGTAATGCGGGGGAGGCATGCCATGCTGCTCCTCGAGCATCACGTACTTGGAGGGGGGGTATGGGGGAGCATTATGGTAATGCTGCGACATGGCCGGGGGGGTGTCGTCGATGTCGACCGGGTGTACCCTTTGGCGGGCATAGTCCATAACAAATTTTTGGGAGGTGAAGGAAGAAACCCCAAAAGGAGGATAGGAAAATGGAGGATTGGGAGTGGAAGAAGGGAGGATACATTCCCCATTTCCCCTTTCCCTCCCCCCAATTACCTAAATCAGGAAATTGAAATCAGATAACTCACCCCTTTGTTTTCCCTTTTTCTTTTTGTTTGTTGGAATTGTGAGAATACGGAGGATTTGGAAAATATTTTATAAAACAGGCTATGACATAAGACATTGCATGAAATCCCACCAAAGTATCGTGATCGCTAAGGTTATTGAAATATGTGCATCTCGTTTATTTGAAGTGATTTATGGCAGGGTGTATGCTGTTTTTATATCCTATGGTCTATTAATGGATAGGATCATCGGTTATACAGATTACAGTTATTTACGGATATATCCCTTCTCCTGTCCTTCAGACTTTTATATATTAAAGGGCAAAACTGACTTTTCATAATGAAACCTAATATTAGGTTTCCTGGGTTAATCACCCAGCCAGTTAGATTATCAGTTTTTTTTGCCTTTTCCATCGAGAGTAGTGGTACAAAAAAGAAAAGGGGAAGAAGATCTAGTCGCTCAGGTTTCAATCTTTAAATTTACGGTGTGGCGAACATAGTGAATACGGGTACGTTTTCTTTTTCCTTAATATTTATCGGTGACCGTAAACTTTCCACTGTTTTCTTTATTTATGGTTTACGTGATTGAGTGAATTTTCTCTCATCTGTCTTTGCTTAATTACTCCCCCCTTTTCCTTAATTTGGGAGGGTGTCTGCTTATAAAACAGTCCAAACTTCTTGAAGTGAGTTTGTTCACTTTTTTAATTAGAATTTGGAATTTGTCAAGTTAAGGTCATGTCGTATTATATACTAATAATAATAAACACGCATGTTAATGATATTAAATAATCTTTTTTTTTTACCGATTCTTCTGATTTAAGGAACACTGTCCCTTGATGTCTGTCTTCCCTGTTCTGGTGTTCGAACAAAGATCCGTCATGCAAGAGGCCACGACACCATCGACAATGGAAGATGAATCCGCCTTCAGTTCCCGACGTCAACATCCTACACGTTCCTCACATGCAATCGCAGTCCTCGCCTTATAATAGTTTTCTCGCTAAGGAGCTCATCGCAGCCGTAATTGCTTAGTACTCGAGAACAGAGTCAATGGCTAAGTTTGCGGCGGTTTCGCAGCTCTCCTCGCAGGCCTCCTGCTCACCACCCTCGTGACGGCCGCCACAGCCACTGTCACTTTCATTGAGATCGTCGACATTATGAGCACATCAGTCCCGCATAAGAGTGAAATAAATATTCAGAAGGATGTCGTTCTCTTCTACAGGCATAAAACATCAAAACTCGATTTATAAATTAGAAATTATTTTTAGTAATGGATTAATACAACACAATTATTTGCCCATGTATTGTGATTGAATGTTTCGTCGGTTAATGCGCGTACCCGAATACTAAAATAATTTTTTGATGATTACTACTTCATCAATCCCCCAATGGTTCATATTCCAACTCCAACCCTAGCTCTAAATCCCTCCTCAATCATTGCACATCGGCTTGATATTAACTATTTAGACAATAGAGTAGCGGATCTTCACGTTCTCGACTAATCGCGGAATCACCGAACTATTGACATTTAATTAGTAATTTAATCATTTGATTTCAAAATCGCCGTTGACTCTATCTCAATTAGGATCATTCTGAATACGTTTTCCCAAATGATGGACCTCTTGCGTCCTGTTCAATATTATAAGCATGTTCTGATTTTAAAGGTCCAAATTTTGTGACGTTCTCCTTAGGAAAAAGAAACCCCTTAAACTTTAATCCCTAAGACGATGACACGGATTTTATCGTAAACCGGACAAGATTCGCAATCAGAAAAAGACACCAGGGGTTCTTCGCGTCGATGCATGCAGAGAGAAACCGCTTCCAACATGACAAAAAACAAATTCCGACATCAACACCTTCCACGTACTTCCCATGCAAACCTCCAACTTACCCCTATAAATAACCCCCAACTCCACACTTCGAAGACCTCATCATTCAAACTCACATCCCCACAACCAAATATCAAGACCACCCAATGGCCAAGCCTGCAACCCTCGCTGCCCTCCTTGCCGGCCTGATGCTGGTCTCCCTCGCGGCTTCCTCCGCTGTGACCAAGGTCGAGGTCGACCTCGGTGAAGACGAGAACTTCTCCCGCAGATTCCGGGGAGGAGGCTGCCGGGAGCAGCTCGAGATGGTCGACGAGCTCCGCAGCTGCGAGGACTTCCTCAGGCAGCGGGCCCGGCAGGGAGGCCGACGCTTCGGCGGCGGCAGGTTCGGGTCGAGGAGGCTGCAGGACTGCTGCGAGGAGCTGAGGCAGGTGGACGACCACTGCAGGTGCCAGGGGTTGAGGGAGATCGTGAGGGATCAGCAGCAGATGAGAGGGTTTGGTGGGGAGAGGGAGCAGCTCGAGAGGATCGCGGAGGACCTGCCGCAGATGTGCGGGGTTGGGCCCGGGAGGTGCGACATTCGCAGGGGCGGGTACGGACGACGGGAGTAAAGGGTGTTCCTAAGCCGATGCTCAATGTAATAAAAGGACCACATTATCGTGTGGCATTTTGGGGCATCATGAAATAAAATCTTTGGAGGTCAACTCGTTATGAATATTTAGACACGTAATTCACGACTTAAATATGGTCCAGCGAACCAATGAGACGTTGCAAAGGGAAATTAGGAGAGAAGAGAGAAAAATTTCGGTATACCGATTCTAATTCGAATTTTTAAAATATCGGGAATTCGGGATCGAGATTGGGAATGAGATTTGATATGGGGATCGGTATTGGAAAAATAAAATTCGATATTTTACCGAATATCAAATTTTTACGGTGCGTCTCATTTAAAAAAAAAAACTAAGACCGAACCACTTGTTCTTTGCATGTTTCGTGTCCGCAATATAACACTAATGACTAAAAAAACTAATAGGCCGAACCCAACAATTACTTGTTCTTTGCATGTTCCGTGTCTGCAATATAACACTAATGACTAACTATTAGGTTGACGTTTTTATCGATTTTGTATCTAAAAACAATTTTTAAAATTTTTAATAAATTTCGACACTGCATGATCAAGTGTTGGTGAAAATTTTACAATTTAATGGTTTGAAATGTACAAGTGTTGGTGAAAATTTTACAATTTAATGGTTTGAAATGTACAGTAGATGTTTACTCTCATGCTTAAAGGTAATAAAAATTCGGTAATTTGGTAAAATACCGAATTACCGAAATAAAATTCGGTAATTTACCGAAATATCGAATTATAAATTCTAAATCGGGATCGGAATCTAAAATTTTGAGTTCTTTAAAATTCGGTATTTCGATAATCGGTATTTCGGTATTTTCGAAATACCGAATGCTCACCCCTGATTCCTACTGCAATAAAAGATACTTAACTGAGTTATACAACCAACCAAGAAGGCTAAATCCTATCCGATATGACTAAAGAGTCTTATTTGTTTTTTATGCTTTTGGATTCACACATAATTTGTTCCTTTTTATCGAAGTTTTTGGCAAGTGAAGCAAACCCAAGTTGAAAGAAAAAAAAAAGCCTACATGCATTAATATATTATGGTAAAATAATACATTTTTGTTAAGTTGTACGTGACAGAAAGTTAGAGACCATAAATAACAAAAGATTTGGACATAGATAGACATAGAATATTTTTCTATCAGTGATCATATTGGAGAAACGAGATAACGAAGAGGTTCTACAATGAACAGAGTCGTGGTTAAGTCTCGAGTTTGATTTGTCTTTTGATCTGCAAGGAGTAAGAACTTTTTCATAAAATATCTTCTTCCTCCTTTCCCTTTAAAAAGTTTCTCCCAAATGCCGTGTCTCTTTTTGAGTCTTTCTAAGGTTTCATCACCTGAATCAGAGCCTCCCACCTATGTGGCTTCATATTTAACTAGGCGGAGAACATCATCTCTCTCTTTAAATTGAACATTTTTCGTTTAGCTACAAGTCAGCTTACCTGGACCAACTATAAGTCCATCCAAAAATATATCTCATTTCACTTTCCATCAAAATTTCAAGGTTTTTTTTCATCAAAAGCTTAACAAATTAAAATAAAATTTAAAAAATATAAAAAAAACCTCAATAAAATATCCATGATTTCAAAATGATTCACAAAATTATTCTCTCTTGATAAATATAAATCACCATTTTAAAAAGATTATATGCTTCCTAGTAAAAATTGATTGATATTTTGTTGCCGTGTTATTGATAAGTGGAAATCAAATAAAAATATAGTCTTTCAGTGTGAGTTAAGTGATTAAAATATCTTTTAGATAATTATGAAATTTAAATGAAGTACACTTTTAATTGTATTTAATAAAGATAAAAAGAAATTGTTACCGAAGCATATAATGTGGAGAGCAATATCAGGTATATGCTATTGGAGAGCGATATCAGGTATCTAATAATGTGGAGATCACACACGTGTTGGAGATGATGAATGCTTTGGCTTACAAGGATTTTGCCAATGTGAGGGAGTACATTATGAGATGGGTGCTTGTGCAGTCTAAGCTGAGTGCCCACAAGATTGATTTGCTGGAGAATTACATTGTTCCTCGCATCCTCAGCTCTTTGCCTCCTGAGTTTGGAATGATCAAGATTGCTTTTAATACTCAAGGAGAGAGTTGGATAGTGAATTAGTTGATCACTCGTTGTGTTGCTGAGGAGGAGAAAATTAAGAAAGACACGGGGCCAAATGCTTTTGTAGTGACTGGTACTGGATCAAGTTTCCGTAAAGGGGAAAAGGATTTCAAAAGGAGTTCAAACCACGGAACAGTCAGGAACCTCAGAATTTTAAGAAGTTCGGTGTTGGACAAAGGCATGGCAAAACATTTCATAAGGATGCACCTGTGAGTGCTAAAGGTGGCGTTAAGTGTTTCTTTTGTGAGAAAATGAGACACTTGAAGAAAGACTGTTACCGGTACAAGAATTGGCTTGAGAAGCAAAAGAAGAAGAATGTGGGAGGTAAACCATCAGCTTTGGTTTGTTTCGATTCAAATCTTGCCGATGTGTCTTCGAATACTTAGTGGATAGATAGCGGTGCATCTGTTCATATTGCTATGACCTTGCAGGGATTCCAGAGGCAAAGGATGCCAAATGAATATGAAGGCAAGGTGAAAGTGGGGAATAACGTAGAAGCTGCCGTTGAATTTATAGGAGTTGTTAAACTTCCTTTATATTCAGGCTCTGAACTTGTTTTAGAGAACATTTTGTATATTCCCACTTTCAGGAGAAACTTGATCTCTGTTCCTATGTTGGACAAATTTAGATTCAGTTGTTTATTTCATAATGGCTTTATTCAGTTGTCGTTAAATTCAAAAGTTGTTGGTAATGTGACATTATCCAATGGCCTTTATCGATTGGATTTGGTACCTTCATATGATGTTGAATCCTTATGTGCTGAATTTTCAGCGCCTAAAAGAGTTTTGTCGAATGAGAAGTCTTCGATGTTGTGGCACAAACGTTTGGCCCATATATCTAAAGAGCGAGTGGAACGTCTTATAAAGGACAATTTGCTTCCCTCTCTTGATTTCAGTGACATGGAGACTTGTGTTGATTGTATCCGAGGAAAGTTGATGAAGACTCGGAAGAAGGGAGCCACATAGACGGCTATCAGTGGACCTCTTCAGACTACTTTATGTGGAAATAAGTATTTCATCACCTTCATAGACGATTTCTCTCGCTACGGCTACGTGTTTTTCACAAAAGAGAAGTCTGAGGCTTTGGAGAAATTTAAGGTCTTCAAGTTAGAAGTTGAGAATCAATTGGAGAAAACAATTAAGATTGTGAGATCGGATAGATGCGGTGAGTATTACGGTAGACATACAGGCTCCGGACAGCAGATAGGGCCCGTTTGCAAAATTTTTGCAAGAATGTGGGATCATACCACAATATATACTATGCCTCATACTCCTGAGCATAATGGCGTGGCAAAACGAAGGAACTGAACTCTGATAGATATGGTAAGGAGTATGATGGATAAGTCCAACTTGCCTAACTATCTATGGGGAGAGGCATTTAAGACAGCTGCATACATTCTCAATAGAGTTCCAGCAAGTCTATGCAGAAGACTCCATTTGAGTTGTGGACTGGGAGAAAACCTAGTCTTAATCATTTTCGTGTTTGGGGTTGTCCAGCTAAGGTGAGATTGTTCAATCCAGTCGAGAAGAAGACAGATCCCCGAACAATTTGTGCCTTCTTCATTGGATATCTGGAAAGATCTAAGGATTATAGATTTTATTGTCCATCGATGGAAAATAAAATAATGGAGTCTTTTACTGCGAAGTTTCTAGATAATGATATTGCAGATGTGCAAGATTTTCCTGCTACTTCATCTGATATTCAAAATTTTGTTGTCATTCCTGTGCCGCCTTCTACGGGAACTACTGTTGTAGCGGCTCCTATTGAAAATATTCATTCATCAGAGGGTGTAAATGGAGAGGAGCAGGATACGATTGTTGAAAATCCTCCGGTTGTTACAGAAATGGTTCCCATGAGGAGATCAACTAGAGTAAGGAGACCTGTTTTATCTGATGATTACATTGTCTTCCTTGAAGAAGATTGCAATGGATTAGTGAGTGATCCCATAAACTTTGACGAAGCAGTCGGCGGACCTCAAAGCAATGAATGGTTGTCTGCAATGAAAAATGAGTTGCAGCCTGTGGCGGCTAATGATGCGTGGGAGCTCTTGGAACTGCCTGATGGATAAAAGGTAGTTGGTTGTAAATGAGTCTTCAAGTCCAGGAAAGACGCCAAAGGTAACATTGAACGTCATAAGGCAAGGTTGGTGGCCAACGGATTCACTCAACGAGCCGGTGTTGACTACACGGAGACTTATTCTCCAGTTTCCTCTAAAGATGCATTCATAATTATGATGGCACTAGTTGCACATTTTGATCTAGAGTTACATCAGATGGATATAAAAACAGCTTTTCTGAATGGAAACCTCTTGGAGAGTGTTCATATGGAACAACCAGAGGGTTTTGTGGTAGAAGGATCTGAGCACATGATTTGTAAATTAAAGAAGTCCATTTATGGATTAAAGCAGGCTTCTCGACAATGGTATTTAAAGTTTGATGAGGTGGTATCGTCCTTTGGATTTATTGAGAATCTATTTGATCAGTGTGTTTATATGAGGACTAGTGGGAGTAGTTTCATTTTTTTTGTCCTCTATGTGGATGATATCCTTCTTGCAAGTAATGATTTAGCTGATTTAGCACTATTACACGAAATTAAGGAGATGTTGTCTAGATCATTTGATATAAAGGACTTGGGCAAGACTGCTTATGTGCTTGGAATTGAAATTTATCGAGACAGATCTCGAAATGTGCTGGGACTGAGCCAAAGAGGTTATATTGATAAGGTACTTGAGCAATTCGCTATGCAGTCTTGCAAACTTGGAAAAATACCAATATTAAAAGGAGATAAGTTCAGTAAAGATCAATGTCCCAAGAATGATATTGAGAAAGAGTCCATAAAAGACATACCTTATAGTAGTGCTTGGTAGCTTGATATATGCTCAGGTCTGTATTAGATCGGATCTTGCCTTTCCTGTCAGCGTTCTTGGTAGATATTTGTCTAATCCGGGAAGGGAGCATTCGACTACTGCTAAAAAGGTAATTATTTGCAACGAACTAAGGCTAACATGTTAGTCTATAAGAGAGTGGATAACCTTGAGATGGTCGGATATACAGATTCCGATTTTGCTGGTTGTTCTAATGACATGAAATCTACCTTAGGTTACATATTCATGTTGGCGGGAGGAGCTATTTCCTGGAAAAGTGTTAAACAGACTCTCATAGCTTCCTTGACATGCAGGCAGAGTTTGTTGCATGTTATGGGGCAACTTCTTATGCTGTTTAGCTCAGAAATTTTATTTCAGGCCTTAGAGTTGTTGACTTCATTGCTAGACCATTAGTGATCTATTGTGATAACAGTGTTGTGGTATTCTACTCCAAGAATAACCGAACTACGGGTAGTTCTAAACACATGGAGATTAAGTATCTTAAGGTTCACGAGCTAGTAAAGCAAGGCGATATTGTTGTTGAACATATCAGTATAGAGTCGATGTTAGCAGATCCACTGACTAAAAGACTTAGTCCCATAGCTTTTAAGAAACATGTTGTAGACATGGGTGTCTTAGAATCCTTTGATATTTTCGGTTAGTGGGAGCTTATGATACTCTTTGGTTGTATCCAACATTTCATTTTGTGAACTTTCAGTATCTTATTACCGACTATATATTTTTTTTGCATGCATGCAGTTACCTTTATGTCTTGTGCACATGACAGTTATTAAAGAAAATCTTGAGACTTGGTGCTTAGTCTCAAGTAGGATGGTATTGTCACTAAAGTTTGCGCGCATTCAGGTTTATGAGACATATAAAGGAGCTCAAAGGTCTTTTTGACTAATTAAGGGCGTAAGGTTACAGAAAGATTAGGACCGACTAAATTAGCATCAAATTTGATCACATAAGGGATGCTATTTCGGCTACACTGCCACATTGACCCGTGACGACTTGATTGCTTAGTATTGTGATTATGGTTGTCTTGTATCATTGAGTGATGCTCTGACGGTCATAGTTCGATGCTGGGTAATTTAGTTGGCCGGGGTTGTTTGAGATGTCTTTATATTGGCCATACAGATGTTACAGCCAGAGAATCATCTTTTAAAATATTTTTTGGGTATAATTAATGTTGCCCATGTGGAAGAATGTTAGAAATTTCTGATTTGGACTTTCATTAATTGTTTATTTTTACTTTACTTTTATTTATTTCATTTTACTTTATTAAAGTATATTTTATAAAACAGGCTGTAACATAAGACAGTGCATGAAATCCCACTAAAGTATCGTGATCGCTGAAGTTATTGGGATATGCACATCTTGTTTATTTGATGTGGTTTACGGCTGGGTGTAGGCTATTTTTATATCCTATGGTCTGTTGATGGATATGATCATAGGTTATACAGATTATGGTTATCTACGGCTAGGTCCCTTCCTGTATCCTTCAGACTTTATTTATTAAAGGGCAAAACTGATTTTTCATGATGAAACTCTATATTAGGTTTCCTGTATCTGGGTTAATCACCCAGCCAGGTAGATCGTCAGTTTCTTTGGCCTCCTCCATCCAGAGCAGCCGTACATAATTGAAAAGGGGAACAAGATCTAATCGCTCAGGTTTCAATGTTCAGGTTTACGGTATGGCGAACATGGCGAATGTGGGTACGTTTTTTTTCTTTAATCTTTCTCGGTAACCGTAAACCCGCGTAATCGATCCAGTTTTTCTTTGTTTTCTTTGTTTATGATTTCTGTGATTGTGTAAATTTCTATAGTTTGTATTTGGCCTTTTTATACAAAAGCTTCCTATATGTGTCCCTTTATGATCTCACAATACCATTCCGAGTACCGCGGTTATAGTTCATTCATATTTGTTGTCGCATCTGTGTTGAATGTGTAGTTATTAATAACATTAATTTCACAAAATAAATCATTGTTAATCGACAAAGCGTGTCGATGTAGGCATCCTCACGGTCGATTTGTTCGAGTGACGTGACGGTTCTTGTCAACCAAATTTTTGAAGCGTCATATGTTTTTGGATCACTCGTTATTCGTCGGGTTTCAGTGAGAACATGTTTTAGAGTGAGAACATGGATCGGACGCAAATTTTCTAAATCCCAACCTAATTATCTAGCCGCTTCTTCAAACTTCGATGAAAATTTTTAAAAACGTATGTTATTCCCGCATCCAACTCTTTGGAAGGCAATTTTCAAAGTCCCATTCGAATCTTTGTCGGGCGATCGAATAGTCCCTTTAGGGAATTGCATTTTTGAGACGCGTGTCGCAGAGGTTTGTCATTTGAAACATGCATGGGCCACCTAAAACATGTTGACGATTAATGCTCACCGAACCAAAAATGTGTTGAGGAAGAAGATCGTAATACTTCGCGATCATGGCATGATAAACCCATTGGGTTTAAAGGAAGTAAAGAAGAAAAACAACACAAATATTTTCATTACAATAAAGATGGAGTTACAAAACATAATACACACCTAGGACTAGACGCATTTGGTCAGAAGAAAATACGATAGAAAATATAGACAACCAAAATGCCCTATATGGAAAGCAGGTGATCGTCCATCTGTCTTATTTTGATTCTAACGAAGACTATTTATACTAAACATAAGACAATAACTAAAAAGCACGTGTGGAACTTGGAGCACAACCGTCCTTAATCACTAAGCATGTGCTGAAATTGGGCTCCAACTACCTTATATGCTTATAACCGTCGCTTAGCCAAAGGGAAGCGCTGCTCGACTATCTCGAGCTGCTCCCGACAGCCTCCTCCCCCGAATCGGTGGGAGTAGTTCTCATCCTCACCGAGGTCGACCTCGACCTTGGTCACGGCGGAGGCGGCCGCGAGGGAGACCAGCATGAGGCCGGCAAGGAGGGCAGCGAGGGTTGTAGGCTTGGCCCTTGGGTGGTCTTGGTATTTGGTTGTGGGGATGTGAGTTTGAATGATGAGGTCTTCGAAGTGTGGAGTTGGGGGTTATTTATAGGGGTAAGTCGGAGGTTTGCATGGGAAGTACGTGGAGGTGTAGATGTCGGAAGTGTTTTTTGTCATTTTGGAAGCGGTGGCCGTCTGCATGCATCGACGCGAAGAACCCCCGGTGCCTTAAGATGGTCTTGTCCGGTTGTTTCACTGAGATGGGGGGTTTGAAAATTTAGAATCGTAGAAAGGTGAACAGGGTGATCCTAATTGAGCTTTTTGAGTTAAGAATATGATAAGTTCATGAAAGTCGTGTTGTGATCAAAGGAGTTCCCGAGATCGGCAACATCTTCTTCCTCCCTCGGCTCTCCGTGCGTTGGACGAAGAAATCGCCCTACCCATCGACGAAACCAAGAAAATAAAAAAAATTATATTTTTTTATTCTTGTATCAAAAAGATATATATCGAAAATATTAAATGATGACATCGGCAGACCTATTATTTTAATTATTAATTTTTTTATTATTTTACTAAATAAATCAATTTATTTAATATATTTTTATTTTCCAATACTCCTTTTTATTTAATTACAACTGAAGGTTAACATTTTTATATTTTAATTAATATTTATCAAGCATAATTTTATTAATTTTTAATCAATGTGAAGAGTATATTATCGTAAAACTTGAAATTTAAAATACATTTAAGTAGGGGCGAGCATAGGTTCCGGGTAAAATCGGGAACCTGTCGGAACCGGCACCATAGGGTCGGTGTAAGTACAGGTTCTCGAATGGATCGGGTAGGTTCTAGGTTCTAAATTTTACAAAACCGGCGGTACCAAGTACGGTTCCAGGTTCTCCCCTCGGAACCAACTCGGAGAACCTGGAACCTAACCTAAATATTACCCAACCCAATATCCTACCCTAAATTTTACCCAACCCAATAACCTACCCTAAATTTTACCCAACCCAATAACCTAAATTAAACTTTACCCTACCCCAAACAATTGTCCCGGTTCCTAACCTTTCTATTCCCAGTCTCTCCCCCTCTTTACAACGTCTTCATCAAACGGTTCCAGGGGTTACGGTTTCTTACGGTAAGTCAGCTCCTAATATGCTTTTTCCCTTCTTCCCCGCCTTGCCTTGTCAATTTTTATTTACAATTCTTTCTGGGTTATGATTTTTTGGAGGATTTTAGGGATGTGTTAGGTTGATTGAGCCGTGGGTGATGAGAATACTTTCTTAAAAGTTCTTTTTTTCTGAATATAGCCGGTCAGGGGGTGATTCTGTGGGGTTTGGATTTTGATTTTGAAGTAATTTGAGGCGTTGGTGCTCTGGATCATCTGTTTAATGATCTATTGTTTGATTTGTTAGGTTGTTCGAATTAGAAGATGAATCCCGATTCTGACAACAATGAGGCTCAAACAACTAGTGTCAAGCGAACTTTAGCTTCAACAGCGGCCAATCTTCCTACTGCTCCTAAGGTAACAGGCAAACAAAACATAAAGTCTAACGTTTGGGATCATTTTGCGAAAATTCTGAATGAGAAGACTCATAAGGCAGAGAATGTGAAGTGCATTTACTGTAACAATGTGTACAAGTATAATCCTAATTAGGGCACTTCAATGATGTGGAAGCATATTAATAGTTGTCGAAGTTTCCTCATAATATGGATAAGCGACAAAAGATATTTACTAGCAGCAAATCGGAAGGATGCACAAGTCGTAATGTTATATCTACTTGGGTGTTTGATCAAGAACGTTGCAGAGATATGCTTGCTAGGATGATTATTGTCGATGAACAACCTTTTTCACTTGTCGAGCATGAAGGTTTTTGCGCGTTTGTTAATGTTCTACAGTCTGCTTTCAAGCCTGTTTCTCGATTCACTGTTGCTAGAGATTGCATGAATATTTTCATAAGTGAGAAGATAGTGCTCAAAACTTTTATTGGCTCTTTGAATTCTCGAGTGGCACTTATAACTGATACATGGACTTCCAATTAGAACTTGAACTATTTATGTCTTACTGCTCATTTTATTGACAATGAATGGAAGTTGCATAAACGCATATTGAGTTTTGTGGTTATGTCTAGCCATAAAGGGAAGGAAATTGGCAGAATGGTTGAGAAGTGCATTATTGATTGGGGAATACAACATCGTATTTCTACTGTGATAGTTGACAATGCAAGCTCTAATGATGTTGCAGTGAAATACTTGAAAGATAAGCTCATTGAAAGCAACTCCTTGATCTTAGGCGGTGAGTTTTTCACATGAGATGCACTACACATATCTTGAATTTAATTGTGAATTGTATCATATCTCCAATATGATTTGCCAAATAGTGAAGATTGGTCGAACTTGGAAGTGATAATTAAATTTCTGAAGAAGTTTTATGATACTACTAAGAGGTTGTCGGGTTCTTTGTATGTGACATCAAATTCCTATTTCGAAGAAGTTGTTAGTATATTGACTGCTCTAAATGATTGGGCAAAGATAGAAAGGGATGTTCAACTTCAAATTATGTCACGCAAGATGAGGGAAAAGTTTGACAAGTACTTTGGCAGTATGGAGAATTGTAATATGATGGTCTTAATTGCTGTTGTATTGGATCCACGCTACAAGTTGAATTTTGTCAAGTTTTGCTGCAAGAAAGTGTATCGTAATGATTCGGAAGTGATTAACTTGATAGTTGAAAGGCTGAAGTTTGTTTTACAACGGTTATTTGAGTATTATGAGCATTCTTCTGCCACATATATGCTTAAAAATGATGTGCTTTCTTGCAATAAAGTTGTGGAGCATATTGGATCAAGTAGTGGTTCTGCTTTGGATGATAGTTGTGAGATGTATGAGAATCTTCAAGATGGCTACACGAGATACATGGAGGAAGAGTTGAATGTAGGAGGTAAATCTAAATTGGAGCGATACTTGGAAGACAAATGTGAAGAGTGTAAGGCTAATTTTGATGTTTTAGGTTGGTGGAAAAGTAATGCCACAAAGTATTCCATTTTGCCTTGCATTGCGAGGGATATTTTAGCTATCCCCGTATCAACGGTTGCTTCTGAATCTGCTTTTAGTACGTCGGGCCGTGTGTTGGATTGCTACCGTAGTTCACTAACTCCTAAAGTTGTTGAGGTATTAATATGCGTTCAAGATTGGCTAAGATCCCCTTTATCTCCTATTAATATAGAGGAGAACCTGGAAAATGCCGAAAGATATGAACAAGGTATCTTAATTATTTCAATTTGAGTCATGATGTTTTTGTGTATCATTCGCTTACGTTTTGTTTACATGATTTGTTTATGCAGATTTTGCCGAAATTAATTCAGATATTACGAATGTTTGAAGGCTTTGAGCTTTGGAGACGTTGATCGGGATTGAGCTTTGGAGGCGTTGTCGGATTGTTCGTAGCTCATTTCTGTTATGCGAACTTGTCGAGTTGGTCTTCATTTTGGGATAATTGATTTGGTTTGTGGATATCTAGCATGTTTTTAGGACTTTTGGTTTGGCTAGTAGATACTTGGCATATTGGTACATAATTGGGATGAATCTCTGTATTCTCTGCTACTTTGGTATGCTAATTGAAAGTTCTAATAGAAGGCACTGGAACCGGAACCGATAGATTGGTTCCTGGGTAGTTCTTTAAACTACTGGGTACGTTCTAGGTTTTAAAATTAAGGAACCGGCCATTACATGGTAGGTTCCAGGTTCCACGTCCGGAACCTACCCACCCGGAACCTGCTCACCCCTACATTTAAGTTAAAAAATTCTACTTAAGTAATTTAAAATAGAATGAAAAGGTAATTGTAAAAGCTAAGTAGAAAAATGAACTGAGATTTAGAATTACGTTGGAATTACAATTCCAATTACAAATCTCAATCAATTTATTAGAATTTTTAATTATAATCCTCCCATTTCTAGATTCCAAATGGGAAGCCATATTTTTTAAAAAAAATTCCTATTTAAACTCTCTAAATTAGTCCTTACACCTCCTAAATGGGATTATTTATTTTAGTACTTCAAAAATATATCTCATTTCACTTTCCATCAAAATTTCAAGGTTTTTTTTCCATCAAAAGCTTAAACAAATTAAAATAAAATTTAAAAAATATAAGAAAAAACCTCAATAAAATATCCATGATTTCAAAATGATTCACAAAATTATTCTTTCTTTATATATATAAATCACCATTTTAAAAAGATTATATGCTTCCTAACAAAAATTGATTGCTATTTTATTGCCATGTTATTGATAAGTGGAAATCAAATAAAAATATAGTCTTTCAGTGTGAGTTAAGTAATTAAAATAACTTTTAGATAATTATGAAATTTAAATGAAGTACACTTTTAATTGTATTTAATAAAGATAAAAAGAAATTGTTACCGAAGCTTATAATAGACTTATAGTCCCGACTTTGAGAAAATATATAGTTGGTCCAGGTAAGCTGACTTGTAGCTAAACGAAAAATGTTCAATTTAAAGAGAGAGATGATGTTCTCCGCCTAGTTTAAATATGAAGCCACATAGGTGGGAGGCTCTGATTCCGGTGATGAAACCTTAGAAAGACTCAAAAAGAGACACGGCATTTAAGAGAAACTTTTCAAGGGGAAAGGAGGAAGAAGATATTTTATGAAAAAGTTCTTACTCCTAGTAGATCAAAAGACAAATCAAACTCGAGACTTAACCACGACTCTGTTCATTGTAGAACCTCTTCGCTATCTCGTTTCTCCAATATGATCACTGACAGAAAAATATTCTATGTCTATCTATGTCCAAATCTTTTGTTATTTATGGTCTCTAACTCCCTGTCACGTACAACTTAACAAAAATGTATTATTTTACCATAATATATTAATGCATGTAGGCTTTTTTTTTCTTTCAACTTGGGTTTGCTTCACTTGCCAAAAACTTCGATAAAAAGGAACAATGTGTGAATCAAAAAGCATAAAAAACAAATAAGACTCTTTAGTCATATCGGATAGGATTTAGCCTTCTTGTTTGGTTGTATAACTCAGTTAAGTATCTTTTATTGCAGTAGGAAATTCAGGGGTGAGCATTCGGTATTTCGGAAATACCGAAATACCGATTATCGAAATAACGAATTTTAAAGACCTCAAAATTTTAGATTCCGATCCCGATTTCGAATTTATAATTCGATATTTCGGTAAATTACCGAATTTTATTTCGGTAATTCGGTATTTACCAAATTACCGAATTTTTATTACCTTCAAGCATGAGAGTAAACATCTACTGTATATTTCAAACCATTAAATTGTAAAATTTTCACCAACACTTGATCATGCAGTGTCGAAATTTATTAAAAATTTTAAAAATTGTTTTTAGATACAAAATCGAAAAAAACGTCAACCTAATAGTTAGTCATTGGTGTTATATTGCAGACACGGAACATGCAAAGAACAAGTAATTGTTGGGTTCGGCCTATTAGTTTTTTTAGTCATCGGTGTTATCATTGGTGTTATATTGCGGACACGGAACATGCAAAGAACAAGTGGTTCGGTCTATTAGATCCCCATATCAAATTCCATTCCCAATCTCGATCCCGAATTCCCGATATTTTAAAAATTCAAATTAGAATCCCCGATATTTTAAAAATTCAAATTAGAATCGATATACCGAAATTTTTCTCAGTCCTCTCCTAATAGGAATTATCTATTTCCCTTTGCAACGTCTCATTGGTTCGCTGGACCATATTTAAGTCGTGAATTACGTGTCTAAATATTCATAACGAGTTGACCTCCAAAGATTTTATTTCAAGATGCGCCAAAATGCCACACGATAATGTGGTCCCTTTATTACATTGAGCATCGGCTTAGGAACACCCTTTACTCCCATCGTCCGTACCCTCCCCTGCGGATGTCGCACCTCCCGGGCCCAACCCCGCACATCCGCGGCAGGTCCTCCGCAATCCTCTCGAGCTGCTCCCTCTCCCCACCAAACCCTCTCATCTGCTGCTGATCCCTCACGATCTCCCTCAACCCCTGGCACCTGCAGTGGTCGTCCACCTGCCTCAGCTCCTCGCAGCAGTCCTGCAGCCTCCTCGACCCGAACCTGCCGCCGCCGAAGCGTCGGCCTCCCTGCCGGGCCTGCTGCCTGAGGAAGTCCTCGCAGCTGCGGAGCTCGTCGACCATCTCGAGCTGCTCCCGGCAGCCTCCTCCCCGGAATCTGCGGGAGAAGTTCTCGTCTTCACCGAGGTCGACCTCGACCTTGGTCACAGCGGAGGAAGCCGCGAGGGAGACCAGCATCAGGCCGGCAAGGAGGGCAGCGAGGGTTGCAGGATTGGCCATTGGGTGGTCTTGATATTTGGTTGTGGGGATGTGAGTTTGAATGATGAGGTCTTCGAAGTGTGGAGTTGTGGGTTATTTATAGGGGTAAGTCGGAGGTTTGCATGGGAAGTACGTGGGAGGTGTTGATGTCGGAATTTGTTTTTTGTCATGTTGGAAGCGGTGTCTCTCTGCATGCATCGACGCGAAGAACCCCCGGTGCCTTAAGATGGTCTTGTCCGGTTGTTTCACTGAGATGGGGGGTTTGAAAATTTAGAATCGTAGAAAGGTGAACAGGGTGATCCTAATTGAGCTTTTTGAGTTAAGAATATGATAAGTTCATGAAAGTCGTGTTGTGATCAAAGGAGTTCCCGAGATCGGCAACATCTTCTTCCTCCCTCGGCTCTCCGTGCGTTGGACGAAGAAATCGCCCTACCCATCGACGAAAGCAAGAAAATAAAAAAATTATACGTTGTCGTCGATTAGAAAATCTTTTTTTTTTATTCTTGTATCAAAAAGATATATATCGAAAATATTAAATGATGATATCGGCAGACCTATTATTAATTTTTTTTTTAATTTTATTATCTTTGTTTAATTATTTTACTAAATAAATCAATTTATTTAATATATTTTTATTTTCCAATACTCCTTTTTATTTAATTACAACTGAAGGTTAACATTTTTATATTTTTAAATTGTGCTATCACAATTTTATTAATTTTTAATCAATGTGAAGAGTATATTATCGTAAAACTTGAAATTGAAAATACATTTAAGTTAAAAAATTCTACTTAAGTAATTTAAAATAGAATGAAAAGGTAATTGTAAAAGCTAAGTAGAAAAATGAACTGAGATTTAGAATTACGTTGGAATTACAATTCCAATTCCAAATCTCAATCAATTTATTAGAATTTTTAATTCTAATCCTTCCCATTTCTAGATTCCAAATGGTTTTTTTTAAAATTCCTATTTAAACTCTCTAAATTAGTCCTTACACCTCCTAAATGGGATTATTTATTTTAGTACTTCAAAAATATATATCTCATTTCACTTTCCATCAAAATTTCAAGGTTTTTTTTTCATCAAAAGCTTAAACAAATTAAAATAAAAATTTTAAAAATATAATAAAACCTCAATAAAATATCCATGATTTCAAAATGATTCACAAAATTATTCTTTTTTGATAAATAGAAATCACCATTTTAAAAAGATTATATGCTTCCTAACAAAAATTAATTGATATTTTGTTGCCATGTTATTGATAAGTGGAAATCAAATAAAAATATAGTCTTTCAGGGTGAGTTAAGTGATTAAAATATCTTTTAGATAATTATGAAATTTAAATGAAGTACACTTTTTATTGTATTTAATAAAGATAAAAAGAAATTGTTACCAAAGCTTATAATGGACTTATAGCCCCGACTTTAAGAAAATATATAGTTGGTCCAGGTAAGCTGACTTGTAGCTAAACGAAAAATGTTCAATGTAAAGCGAGAGATGATGTTCTCCGCCTAGTTAAATATGAAGTCACATAGGTGGGAAGCTCTGATTCGTGTGATGAAACCTTAGAAAGACTCAAAAAGAGACACAGCATTTAGGAGAAACTTTTTAAAGGGAAAGGAGGAAGAAGATATTTTATGAAAAGTTCTTACTCCTTGCAGATCAAAAGACAAATCAAGCTCGAGACTTAACCACGACTCTGTTCATTGTAGAACCTATTCGTTATCTCGTTTCTCCAATATGATCACTGATAGAAAAATATTCTATGTCTATCTATGGCCAAATCTTTTATTATTTATGGTCTCTAACTCTCTGTTACGTACAACTTAACAAAAATGTATTATTTTACCATAATATATTAATGCATGTAGCCTTTTTTTTTTCTTTCAACTTGGGTTTGCTTCACTTGCCAAAAACTTCAATAAAAAGGAACAAATTCTGTGTGAATCAAAAAGCATAAAAAACAAATAAGACTCTTTAGTCATATCGGATAGGATTTAGCCTTCTTGTTTGGTTGTATAACTCAATTAAGCATCTTTTATTGCAGTAGGAATAAGGGGTGAGCATTCGGTATTTCGGAATACCGATTATCGAAATACCGAATTTTAACGACCTCAAAATTTTAGATTCCAATCTCGATTTCGAATTTATAATTCGATATTTCGGTAAATTACCGAATTTTATTTCGGTAATTCGGTATTTACCAAATTACCGAATTTTTATTACCTTCAAGCATGAGAGTAAACATCTACTGTATATTTCAAACCATTAAATTGTAAAATTTTCACCAACACTTGATCATGCAGTGTCGAAATTTATTAAAAATTTTAAAAATTGTTTTTAGATACAAAATCGAAAAAAACGTCAACCTAATAGTTAGTCATTGGTGTTATATTGCAGATACGGAACATGCAAAGAACAAGTAATTGTTGGGTTCGGCCTATTAGTTTTTTTAGTCATTGGTATTATCATTGGTGTTATATTACGGACACGGAACATGCAAAGAACAAGTGGTTCGGTCTATTAGATCCCCATATCAAATTCCATTCCCAATCTCGATCCCGAATTCCCGATGTTTTAAAAATTCAAATTAGAATCGATATACCGAAATTTTTCTCCGTCCTCTCCTAATAGGAATTATCTATTTCCCTTTGCAACGTCTCATTGGTTCGCTGGACCATATTTAAGTCGTGAATTACGTGTCTAAATATTCATAACGAGTTGACCTCCAAAGATTTTATTTCATGATGCCCCAAAATGCCACACGATAATGTGGTCCTTTTATTACATTGAGGATCGGCGGCTTAGGAACACCCTTTACTCCCATCGTCCGTACCCGCCCCTGCGAATGTCGCACCTCCCGGGCCCAACCCCGCACATCTGCGGCAGGTCCTCCGCAATCCTCTCGAGCTGCTCCCTCTCCCCACCAAACCCTCTCATCTGCTGCTGATCCCTCACGATCTCCCTCAACCCCTGGCACCTGCAGTGGTCGTCCACCTGCCTCAGCTCCTCGCAGCAGTCCTGCAGCCTCCTCGACCCGAACCTGCCGCCGCCGAAGCGTCGGCCTCCCTGCCGGGCCTGCTGCCTGAGGAAGTCCTCGCAGCTGCGGAGCTCGTCGACCATCTCGAGCTGCTCCCGGCAGCCTCCTCCCCGGAATCTGCGGGAGAAGTTCTCGTCTTCACCGAGGTCGACCTCGACCTTGGTCACAGCGGAGGAAGCCGCGAGGGAGACCAGCATCAGGCCGGCAAGGAGGGCAGCGAGGGTTGCAGGCTTGGCCATTGGGTGGTCTTGATATTTGGTTGTGGGGATGTGAGTTTGAATGATGAGGTCTTCGAAGTGTGGAGTTGGGGGTTATTTATAGGGGTAAGTCGGAGGTTTGCATGGGAAGTACGTGGAAGGTGTTGATGTCGGAATTTGTTTTTTGTCATGTTGGAAGCGGTGTCTCTCTGCATGCATCGACGCGAAGAACCCCCGGTGCCTTTTTCTGATTGCGAATCTTGTCTGGTTTCTTGGACAACCATTTTGATGCGATCGATGAAAATGGAATGTAATGGGATTTTATAGTTTTTTCTTGGGAGTCTTTAAATGCACGCAACAATATATTTATTATATAGTCGTAACTATTTTGTGATAAAAAACATTATTGTAATAATTCGAAGATGCCGGAGATTTTCTGTCGCCACATTATGTTATTGTTTACAATGATATTAACAAAAATATTTGTCGTCTACTTTATTTGAGGACTATAAATGTTTTCGTACAAAAATACAAGATGTCTCCCGTGATGAAGAAGAGAGATGGAATCGATTTTGTTAAACGACATTGATCTTATTTCGTGATGCTGTGATTGTAACTAAAATAAATTTATAAAACATAGTTAGTCATGTTTAATGAACATTAAAATTAATTTTAATTATTTATAAAGGATTACTAATCATGACTAAGAAATGAAATGCTAAAAATACTGGAAAATCGAAAATTAACTAAAATTAATTATATTTATAATATCAATAAAAGTAAAATTTTCCACTTTCGGAAAACCAAACCCGTCAAATACCTTTTCTGGGCCAACAACCAATTTTGATACCTACAAAGTCATCGAAGGTCAAGGCTCTCGCAGATTTCATAATTGATTATCCTGATAGTTTAGTGGAGGAGACAAATGATAAGGGGTGTCGAGCATGGTTTGATGGTTCTTCTAAGGGGCGGGAGTTGGAGTAGTGCTAGAGGGTTGGTGTGTTGTATGGGAAAACAAATTAACAAGTGTTGTGGACATGTTTTGACAAGGATGAAGCATGTTGCATCGTGTCGGAGATTCATGAAGGTTCTCACAAGGACATCATAGCTATCCTAAAGTGTAAATTCGGAATATTTTCAATAGATTTGTACCTTGAGATTTCATCAAGAAAATTGTTAATAATCGGTGAAATCTCGTGAAATACGGAGAGTAATCGAACACGTATGATTATGTTGCATACCATGAAACTTATTAAAATTTCTTCTAAGCGAGATTGAAGGACTTCTTGATTTCTTTCAGTGAGCACTTTCGTTTCGAAGGAGTATTTATATGGTTGTAATGTTGTTTTGGCATAGGGACTTTGATCGAGGTTCTAAATTTGTTGTTTGGATAAGCGAGTCAAAGGACCTCATTAGAAGCTATTTGTCCATCGTTTAAGCGAATTCTCCATCATTTCGACAGCCGGCTAGTCGAGGCATTCTGTTACTATTAGTGACCGTTCTTTCGTGATGGTTGTTGATCTGCTTTGGAAAATATTTTCTCTCGATTTGCTAGAGAAATAACACATTTGCTTTTACGGCCTTTCATATCGGCCCCGATGCTTTACTTTGGATCCTTCAATTTTGTCTTTTAAAACTTTGATCTTTGTGCTAACTTTGTTTTTTTTTTCTAAATCATGGAGATTTGCCTCATTTTTTTTTTTTGTTATTCCATTGACCATTTTTCTACCACAGGAATGACTCAGGAAATTGCATTGCTATTCACCTGGTAGGTGAGGAATTATCCTAGCCGTGTCTGTTTTAATAGCCGATTAGCAGATTCTTGATGCTTCTGCTAACTCTATTCCCTAGTGAAAGGCCATTGCTTCTGCTACGAGGCAGTTTGTGTTAGAAATTTCTTATTTGAGCTTCCATTAATTATTTATTTTTACTTTACTTTTATTTATTTCATTTTACTTTATTAAAGTATATTTTATAAAACAAACTGTGACATAAGACAGTGCATGAAATTCCACTAAAGTATCGCGATCGCTAAAGTTATTGGGATATGCGCATCTTGATGTGGTTTACGACTGGGTGTAGGTTATTTTTATATCATATGGTCTGTTGATGGATAGGATCATAAGTAATAGAGATTATGGTTAATGACGGCTAGGTTCCTTCCTCTGTCCTTCAGACTTTTATTTATTAAAGGGCAAAACTGACTTTTCATGAGGAAACCTTATATTAGGTTTCCTGTATCTGGGTTAATCACCCAGCCAGTCAAATCGTCAGTTTCTTTGGTCTCCTCCATCGAGAGCAGCTGTACAAGATGAAAAAGGGGAAGAAGTTCTAGTCGCTTAGGTTTCCATCTTCAGGTTTACGGTATGGCGAATGTACGCGCGCCTTCCGGCCTAGCACGCGCGTGGTGGTTCGAACGACCCGAGGATCCGGGCCCGCTCCCCAAGGCCCAACCGGTCGACGTCACGACTCGAGCGTCGGACGCTGCAGAAGGCAATTGGGTGATCCCTCCCTGGATTCCTAACTGGGCCTGCTCGGGCCCTCGCCGACCGTTTCTGTTTTCCTAAGAGGCGGCGGGCGAAAGGCGGAGCATGATCCGAAGAAGGAACTTCCGGGAGAAATCGGGAGCGGCTCGTGTCGCCATCACTCATCCAAAATGTCTCCGTAAAAAAAAGTACTATCGTTTTGAAAACTATACGGAGTCGCCACCGACTTAGTTTTGAAAACTGGTTTAAGTCGGAAAACTAGAGTAGGATTCGGGGATTCCTATTTACTAACTCTTACATTCTAACATACGAAAAAGGAAGTGACGTTCGCTCCAAAAGATTTGCTTTTGTTTAACGGGTGTTGGACCCCATCCGGGCATACTCCGGACTCATGTCAATGTTTTACCGGCGTTGGACCCGATTCGGGCTTTTGGGCCCGAACTCGTATTTGTTGATAGCAAACAACATGCGACAATAAACCTATGAGTCTAAGGCATGCGGCCAAACACAAACAATTATTTAGATCAAAAGGGACGGGGAAGGATGGTGACCGTGGGCCTATGCACTTGGGCCCACGGCCCGTTACATGTGGAAATAAAGAAAAACAGGAGGCCCGCACCTCCTTCATATACCTGAGGCCCGCCGGGATGGCTTTACATCGGTCGGGCTCGTCAGTTGAGGCAGCTTTCGAGATGTCCTTCTACCATGGTTTTCCTCGCGCGCCTCCAGTCTTCGAAATTCGTTTTGTCGAACTCCCGTGAAGCTCGATTGATTTTCATGCAAATCAAACTAGAAAGCGGTGGTAAGAAAATTCTAATTGAATATTTGAAATAATTAAAATTAACTATTGTAAGTCAGAGTGAGACTTACGGGGTGTTGTGTGGCCCATTGATGTCGAACTTCCTGTGCGCGCGCCCTTCCGGCCTAGCGGCGCGCAGCGGCGGTTCCGGCAAGCCCGAGGATCCGGGCCCGCTCCCCCGAAGCCCAGTCCGGTCGGCGTTACGGCTCGAACGCCGGACGCTGCGGAAAGGGGCCCCGGGTTGGGCCTTCCCTTGATTCGCGAACGGGTCTGCGGGGCGTTTCGCCAACCGTCTCCAGTTCCCTGGAGGCGGCGAGCGAAAGGCGGCGTTAAGGCCTCGCTCGCGAATTTCGGGGAGGGCCCAAGGAGCGGCTCGAGTAGCCGTCACCTCACCCCAAATGGCTCCGAAAAAAGGGTAGTGGGGTTTAGTTTAACTTTGGAAACGTTTGTTCGGAGTCGCCACCGACTTAGATTTAAAAAGTATGATTTAAGTCGGAAAATTAGAGTTCGGGTTCGGGGATTCCTATTTACTAACCTTAATATCCTACCGCATGCGAAAAGGGTGGCGATTTGTCCAAAAAAAAGTTTAACTTTTGGTTGACGGTTGTTGGGCCCGATCCGGGAGTGGGCCGGACTTTTATCGACGTTTTAACGGGCGTTGGACCCGAATTTAGGTTTGTTTGGTTAAAAATCAACATGCGACGAAATCCTAAAGCCTAAATCACGCGCACAATCACAAGCAAGTATTTAGATCAAAAGGGCGGGGAAGGGGCGGTGATTGCGGGCCTATGCACTTGGGCTCGCAACCCGTTACAAGTGGATTGAAAGTAAAATTCGGGGAAGCCCGCACTTCCCCTTTGTACCTGAAATGACGGTTGGGGCCGCTTTGTCTTCGAGCCCACGGTTTTTTAGACCGGGGTAGAACCGCGCGGTTTGATACACGCGCCTTCGAGTCGATCTTCGAAAGGCTGGAGTTGATCTCCCGAAATTGCATGCTCAGTGTACATGCGAAGAAAATATAAGAGTGGTTAGTTGACTTTCATTTTCAAAGCCCAAAACAACAATTCGAAATCAAAAAGACTAGCACAGGTTTCAACTAAATCAAAATATTTAAGATCCAACCGTACATTAAATAAACAGGTTAATAACAAGCATGTTTGTCAAATATCAGCCAAATCCAACGCTGGAATTGTGAATTATGCACACGCAAAGTCAGCCGTAGCATAGATGAGAATGCAGCATACGCAGGTTTGGAAATAAGAGCATAACTTCACTCAAGATCGTCCGATCTAAGTGAAATAAAAACCTATAGATCTGTATCTTGTTGAGGAATCAGAATATAAAATTTCAAACGAATCCAACGGTGGGATCTCATTCTACAAGGCAAAGAAAGTGATTCGGTCTCTTGCATAAGCAATCCTTGACCAGCAGACTGATGAGAAAAGAAAATTTCATAAATCTTTACTCGTTCGTCAAAAAATTATGAAATTTTGTCACATGCTAGATAACTCAATCATCATTTAGCATGAAAAATTTTAGGAAAAATGGATCTGTAGTCTGCTGTCAGCGTAGCGGAGAATCTAGACATTCGAATAGAATGTGTTTCAATCGGCCAGCATCGCAGATCAAGTTTGACCATGTTTGACTGTAGGATAAACTTGTTCAAAATAAAAAGTGTAAAACACAGAAATTGTAGTAAATTAAAAGATCTAACTCTCGGTTCAATTTTAATCCATTCAGAACTCAAATGAGTAAATTACGCTATCTGGTGCGCAAGATACTCATGCTGCCACAAAAGGGCAAGAGACATTAGAAGTCTTCGTCTTTTCTGAATGTTTAGAATAACCAGATGATCCCAAAAGCAAAAACTCAAAGAATAAGATTTGTAGAGGGCTCAAATATGGTTTCAAAAGCGCTAATTTTGTAAAATTTGGGCACATGATGAAAGAGATACGAATTTTTTCGTATACTAGTATGAATCTGCCCCGAAATGCGATAGCACATCTGTTCTATCTGCACTCCAACAGCGATTTGACCAGGATCTGTATGTTTAACAAAGAAGTGTATAACATAAAAGTTTTAGAAAACTTAAAGAGAAATCCGTTCCAACCAATTTCAGGTGAAACAGAGCTTTGATGTTCGAGTTATGTCCGAAAAACAGAGGTTGTTGTTCCACTCATACACAGAAACAGGCTGCCTTTTTCGAACAAACAAAACTCGATCAAGCAAGTGTCAAATGGAGAAGCTTAAAGCACGAAAGTTGTAGAATAGCCAAAAAGGAAATGAATCCAAGTAGCTTTAAGCAAATCCGAGCTGTACAGTCGAAACTAAGCCTGATGGAGTGCAGCTGCACGTTCCACGGATGCGCAGAACAGGGCAGCTGCATTCTCCAGCATACGAAGAGGAAAAACATTGGTAAAACACGTCTGTTTGAAAAAAATTTCAACAGAGAAGTTGTTCTCCATCGAGAAAGGAAGCCAAGGAGTGAAAAAACAGATCAATCCATGCACAGGACAAGGAGTTATGCTGGAAAACGTCAGGAACATGCGGCAGCGAACAACACTCCAATTTCAGCATGCATATATCCCAACAATCGCAGATAGTTCGAGCAGTTTACAGCACAAACAAGTCCCAGAAGCTATTGACGAAGTCACAGAGGAAGTAGGAAGGGAGTGGACCTGATTTCGCATAGTTTTGAGCTCGCTAGCTCCGGTTACGATGTCTCGAAGATGCCGCAGCGTGTATTCATGCAAACAAGAACAATAAATGAGGTTAGATTTGTCTAAGGGGTCTACAAAATGAATAGGAAGCAGCTGGTGCAGTGACTCACCGAGAATGGAGTTCGATCGACATGAATCCTGGAAATGTTCATGGGAGAAAGGGCGCTCGCGATGGGAAACAGCCCTCTCCACACCTCCCGAGCACGCACGCTCACGATGGGAGACTCGTGTGCGCGTCGGGAGGAACTCTCCGCTGAATATTTGCGAGGGACAGAAGACGGGCCACCTTGGGGCGAGATATAACAAGTATCATGGCACGAAGACGCCAGGGGATGAAGGAATTGTAGTAGCTGGATTTTGGTCCTCACGGCCGGGAGGGTAGAGCATCATGGAGCGGAGTTGACAGTGGAAGGTCTTCGTTGAAGAGTGTGGTCATGGCGGTTGGTCCGAGTTTGCTGCAAATACTTTCCCAGGAGAGCGACAACTCTGATGAAGACTCTAGTCTCCATGGCGAGCATCAGCACGAGGGCAGAAATCAGGCTTCCAGCTTCTCATCCAACCCATGAACCTGCATGTAAAAAAAAAAGAAAGAATGGTGAGAGTAAAAGCTCCTGGCGGCCAGAAGGTACAACTGTCCGTCGGGCTCAGGATGGGACGCCTCCGCCATCCTCATGAAGAGAAGCTTGCTCCTCGTCCTTGTCAGGGCAGGATGAGGTTGCAACGTCGTCGTCACCCACTGTTGTTATCTGATTTGAGCTAGTTGAGGGGTTTAAGCCATGGATTCTTCTTCACCCTTCGAGCTTGAGCTGGTCGAGGAGGGGTTCCTTACATTTGCCAACTCTTCATTACCTGGATTCGTGAGCGGATGGGATGAGAAACGATGACTGGAATCGCCTCCTTCCCCCGGGGTCTCCTCGCTGCTTCCTTTTTTTCTTTTTTTCTTTTTCTCCCCTCCTTTTTACCTCTAACGGCCTTCCCCCTCCTTTGTCTGATTCGGGTGTTGGGGGGATTCCCTTCCGGTGCTTCCTATGGGCCAATCCAAGGCCGCCACATGGCAAAATTTGTTAGCCTCCTAGAAGATTGTGTACCTCTCCCCCGACGTTGGCGTCTGTTCATACCGTTGGGGGAGTGGATAATCTCGAAGTAAAAAAAACGAAATTAATAATAATAATGTGATTGGGCTCAAGTTGGGTTCGAATAGAGCTTCGGATTGGGCTTTGAACTTTGACTTTAGACTTTGGTTGGGGTTGGACTTTTAAGAATGAATTGTGCTTCACGACCCACTTATAATTTAAGGCATTACAGTTTGCCCCTCCTTGTGAGAGAATTTGGAAAAATTTTCTCACAAGGATATAATAAATGCCTTAAATTAGATTTCAGGGTTGTCTTTGACCAACATGTATTTTGAGAGCTCACCAAGAGAATCATTAGCTATGACAATGATTTTATGAAGCAAGAAGTAATCAAGCTTGTATGATTACGACATCCTTGTATGCCTCGTTTTATTTATTGTATCATTTTATGAGATTTGTAAAATTGCTTTAGAGCGAGATCAAAGAAGGGCTTCTTATTTCTCTCGTATCTCATTGTCATTTCTAAAAAGCCATCTCAGTTGGATTTTAGAAGTCCCTTGATTTGGATGCTCATGTACCGGTCAAAGGAGTCTTTGCCTAGGCTGTAATGTGGCTTTGGCTTAAGGCCTTTAGACTAAAAGTTTAAATTCGTCATCTGAAGGAAAAGTTTAAGGACCTCATCGAAAGCTACTGGATTGTAGAGATTTCACCACCCAAGCAAATTCTTCATCTTTCAGGCAGCTCACCAGCTGACGTGTTTTGTTGGGGGATGAATAATTGGTTTGAAAAATCCACTTTGGGGAAAGCTTTATCTTTGAAGGGTGGCACCTTTGCTTTTGCGACCATCAATGTCGGCCCTGATGCTTTACTTTGCTCTTTTGATTTTTATTTTGCGCTTTCTTTTGCAGACCTTTGGTCTTTGCGCTAATTATTTCTTTTCTGAATTACGGGGATTTGCCCCGTTTTGCTTTCTAATATTTTCCTTTGGTATCTGTGTCTTTTTTGAGAAGTTCTTTGAGGAGTTCGGCCCCTGGGAACGACTCAACTGGTGGGCTTAACTGTCAATGATACCTCTTTGCTTGAATCTTAAGGAAGTGTAGCCTCTACAATCTGTTGCTTCCGGTTTCTAGCTACAAGATCTCCCTTTAATCCTCGATGTGAGGCGGTCCTTAAACTTCTTGGGTGTAGTGTGTACGAAAACTTCAACTTTGGCTCGAAAGGGGCTAGCAATGGGCGATGTTTCGTGTCTGGGATAGAGAAAAAAATGCTCGATCTCATCCCGGTTTAGAGCATCTTTTGTCAAAGGATTCGTTATCCGCCTGAAAACTCGTGTATGAATCCTTACAGTGTTTGCGCTCATCACCCTGGGAAAGTGTTTAGGAATAGGTTTGCCTTCTCCATTCTCGCTCAGAAGCATTTTTATTGAAGATAATTTTAAATTATATGCAAATGAGCACACGAATGTTTAAGAAATGAATGGGTTTAGATACTCAAACCTCTGTAGTGCTCTTGTGCACTTTCGAGGGTAGAGTGTTTGCACTTTCATGCCCCAGTCATGTTCTTTGAGATTAGGATCAAACGGCTTCCACCCGACTACCCACGCCGTTGCCTAGGAGTTTGTACCGTACTGTGTGAATGTCCATGTACCTACATAGTTGACAACGGACAGAGATGAAGTTAGTTCATGTACTTCGACTCTTGCTTGGGCAGTTAATGAAGTAAAATTCCGCTGGGGAGATGAGATGGATATGTCCGTCTCAATGATAATCGAGGAATGCGATGCATGTAATCAGCTTGAATGAAGGCAGGACTCCAGCTGGGGAAACGGAGATAAGACTCCACCTGAGGAAATATGAGAAATTTTGTTAAAGAGCAATGCAGATGATACTCCCTTTTGGTATGGTCATCTTTGGGTAACGACAAAGGCAATTTCGAAGCTTTGGTTCGAAATTTTCCACCCAACCACCCGCGCCTTTGTCCAAAATGTAGGATGCTCATGTATCTACACTAAGCAAAGGACAGACAACAAGTGAGCTCATGTAACTTGTTTACTTTTAAAGTAAGAATGAAGTTTGTTCATGCAACTTCATTTATACGAAAGGCGAAGTAGAGTTTTGATACTTCCCTTTTCTATGTGTTTCGTCATTGCATCTTTGTCCGTAGGAATCAAAGGATTGACGAGATAGTTACTCTTGCTTGACGTCTGTTGTGTAAGGAAGCTCATGTACCTATCAAACAGATGACGAGAAACAAGGGAGTTTATGCGACTTGTTCCTGTTAGAGTAAGAATGAAGTTTGCTCGTGTAACTTCATTTGTAAGAAAGGTGAAGTAGAGTTTTGGTACTTCCCTCTTATATGATTTCGTCATTGCGTCTTCGTCCGATGGAATCGAAGGTTTGACGAAATTGCTGCAGGACTTTGGCTTGAAGCTTTTCCGCCCTACCGCCCTCGCCTTTGTCATAGGAGTTTTGTGCCATTCGTGTGAGGAGCTCTTGTACCTGCCCACGAGACAAAGGACGTAAACGAAATAAGCTCATGTAATTTCGTTTAACTCTTGATAACGAGAGTGTTGTTTGTGTAATTCTCCCTTTTCATTTGCTAGCGTCTTTGCTCTAATCGACTCCCTGGGGATATATTGCTTTGGAGTTCTTGGCTTTGACGCTGCTTAGGTGTAATATCGTCGGAGAGCATCTGCGTTGATTGCTTGTGGCAGGTCTCCTCCGTCCATCTTTGTTAAGATGGTTGCTCCTCCTGAGAAGGCGTGCTTAACGACGAATGGTCCTTCGTAGTTTGGAGCGAACTTCCCTCGTGGATCCTTGACATTTGGTAGGATTCTTTTAAGAACGAGGTCACCTGGTCTGTATCTGATCGGCTTGACCTTTTTGTTGAATGCTCTAGACATGCGTTGTTGATAGCATTGCATGTGGTGAGCTGCAGCAAGTCGTTTCTCATCAATGAAGTCGAGGTGGGCGAGTTGATGGTCGACCTTCTCTTCTTCTGTCATGTTGCTTTGGGATGATATCCTGAGAGTCGGTAATTTGACTTCTGCTGGAATGACTGCTTGAGTGCCATAGACAAGCTCGAAGGGGGTTGCCCCAGTTGAAGTGCGCATTGTCGTTCTGTAGGCGAGTAACGCAAAAGGGAGCTTCTCGTGCCAGTCGCGATAGGTAATTGCTGTTTTCTGAAGAATCTTCTTCATGTTCTTGTTGGCGGCTTCGACTGCGCCGTTCATTTGTGGACGATATGGTGAAGAGTTGAGATGTTTGATCCGGAATTCTTCGCACAAGGATCCCATCAGTTTACTGTTGAAGTTTGAACCATTGTCTGTGACCAATAGCTCCGGAACTCCATATCTGGCGATGATGTTCGCCCTCGTAAAACGTACGACATTGTTTGCTGTAACTTCTTTGAAGGATTGGGCTTCAATCCACTTGGTGAAGTAATCGATTGCGACCAGCAAGAATCGGTGTCCGTTTGACGCTTTGGGATTGATTGGCCCGATTACGTCCATACCCCACATTGAGAATGGCCATGGCTCAAATAGCGGGTAGAGTCTTGTTGGAGGCACATGTGCCTTGTCGCTGTAAATTTGACACTTGTGACACGCTTTGACGTATTTGATGCAATCGGCTTCCATTGTGAGCCAATAGTACCCTTGTCGCATTATCTTCTGGGCGAGAGCGTATCCATTCATGTGTGGTCCGCAAATCCCTTCATGTACTTCGACAATAAGAGCATCAGCTTCTTGCTTGGTGACGCATCTCATGAGGGCCGTCGTGAAGGATTTCTTGTACAATGTATCCCCGTCCAGGAAATAGCTTTTTGTTATCCTCCGTATGAATTTGCGTTCTTTCCCTGTGCTACTTTGGGGAAATCCTCCTGATTGTAAATAATTCTTGATGTCCGTGAACCAAGGTAGAGCATCTTCTGGTTGACTTTGTTCAACGTGCATGCAGCTCGGATCATCAGCGATATTGATGCGTAGAGGCTCGATGTTCATTTCTCCAGCTAACGGAATCATCGATGCGAGCACTGCAAGAGCATCAGCAAATCGGTTATCAGTTCGTGGGAGGTAGTTGAATTCAATGTCAGTGAATTGTCGGATTAGCGTTTGTAGATAATCCTGATATGGAATGAGCTTTGGGTCTCGAGTGCGCCAAGCTCCATTCGTCTGGGAGATGATGAGTGCCGAATCTCCATGAACGTCCAGGAGTTTAACCCGCATGTCGATTGCGCGAAGTAGGCCGAGGATGCATGCTTCATACTCGGCAATATTGTTCGTGCATGGAAATGTGACTTTGGCCGCTGTCGGGTAATATTGTCCATCTGGGGAGATTACAACAGCTCCTATTCCTGATCCTGAGGAATTCACTGCACCGTCGAAGTACATCTTCCATCTTGATTCCTGTTCCATGAGCAGGATGTTCTCGTCCGGCAATCCGATTTCTAAAGAGGAATCATCCGTTCCTGGATATTCAGCAATATGGTCAGCGATCGTTCTCCCTTTCACTGACTTCGTGGAGTGGAATCGAATGTCGAACTCGGCAAGCTGTAATTGCCACTTAGAGACTCTTCCCATCAGTGTTGGCTTGTCGAAGAGATATTTGAGTGGATCATTTTCGGATACTAACAGGATCTCATAGTGCAGAGTATACTGTCGGAGTCGGTGAAGGACCCAAATGAGAGCACAACAAGTACGCTCGGAAGTTGTGTATCTCGACTCACAATCCGTAAATTTCTTGCTGAGGTAGTAGATCGCGTGTTCCTTGGCATCCGGCAATTGTTGGGCGAGCATGGCCCCAAATGATTCTTCTCTGACTGTGAGATAGAGTGTGAGAGGATGCCCCGGCTTTGGAGGGATGAGAACTGGTGGTTCTGTCAAGTATGTCTTGATTTGCTCAAATGCAATTTTGCAATCATCATCCCACTCAAACTTGACGTCTTTCCTCAGTTTCTTGAACAGAGGTTTGCATGTGTCGGCTAGGTTGGATATGAACCTTCCGATGTAGTTAACGCGACCCATGAAGCCACGGATCTCTTTGACTGACTTTGGAGCTGGGAGATCACGAATTGCTTTGATTTTATCAGGATCAATCTCAATGCCTTTATTGCTGACGACGAAACCGAGGAGTTTGCCTGAAGTTGCCCCAAACACGCATTTGGCGGGGTTGAGACGTAGCTTGTATTTACGAAGCCGCTCAAATAACTTTCGAAGAATGACAGTGTGGCTCTCATCTTGTTTGGACTTGGCGATCATGTCGTCGACGTAGACTTCAATCTCGCGATGCATCATATCGTGAAAAAGGACCACCATAGCACGCTGATAGGTTGCCCCAGCGTTCTTGAGCCCGAAGGGCATGACCCGATAGCAGAATGTGCCCCAGGGTGTCGTGAAGGTTGTCTTCTCTTTGTCTTCTTCGGCCATGCGAATCTGATTGTAACCAGAGAATCCATCCATGAAAGAGAATCTGTTGAATCCGGCGGTGTTGTCCACCAGTAAGTCGATGTGTGGGAGTGGGAAGTCGTCCTTGGGACTTGCTTTGTTGAGGTCGCGGTAATCGACGCAGACTCGGACCTTCCCGTTCTTCTTGATGACAGGGACTATGTTAGCGACCCACTGTGGATAGGTAGCCACCTCAATAAAGTTGACTTTCAGTAGTTTATCTACTTCTTCCTTGATGGCAAGGGCTAATTCAGGCTTGTATCGACGTTGCTTCTGCTTTATAGGGTGAATAGACGGGTCGGTAGGAATCTTGTGCTCCACAATCTCTGGATCTAGTCCCGGCATATCTGCATATGACCAAGCAAACACATTAGAGAATTCTTTAAGAAGGTTAACAATATCCTTGGCTTCATCATCTGATAAATCTACACCGATGAACAACTCCTTGGGGTCATCTTCAGTTCCGATGTTAATTGAAACTGTTTTTTGTAATGTAAGGTCTTTTGGTTCCTCATGTCGTTGAAGACCCTGCTCCAAACCGTAATACCCGTCTATAGATTTCGGGTCATTTATTGTTTCTCTGTCTTGTTCAGAGGTTTTCCCGGGTGTACCCGAAGCGCCATTCCTGAAAAGGAGAAGGAATTAGAGTGATGTATTCAAATGAGTTATTTGAAATATTCTTTCATGCAACAATTCATAATAAGGCATGCGCTTTTGACCCAAAGAAAATAATGTGGGATCAGGACTCAGCGGGTCCCTCATCATTTTATCGGATTCGCCCTGAACATCAGCGGCCCGATCCCATAAACGCCCTAGGTATTGCCTAGGGGTCGCGTTACATATAGACATCCTTGCTAGTCCGCAACCAGAATGTAGCAAGGAAACCTACTCTTGATTCTAAGTGCAGAAAAATAAAGATGGAAAGTTTCACCCGTCGAGAGGCATGTCTGGCTCGGCCGGGATCGACGCTTCCATCATACAGACTTCTTCTTCAGACTCTTGCGTCCCTGTCTGCTCATCTTGTTTCCCCTCCGCTACTTCGTTCGCAGTAGGGGAATCCACACGCCCATTCGGAGGCGGTACTTCAGTTCTTGGGGGAGTCGTGGGCAGCCTTGGTACCACTGGAGCTCGAAAGTACGGTGCCCCGGCTTGTCGGATGGCAATACTGGGAGGTACGAAATGGGCTCTCATGCGAGGTCGGCGCCCATGACCAAGCCCTAAATTCATTTGGACAACATTGATATGTTCGACAGTCGTCCGCTCACCATCAATTTCTCCGTCACTCCGGATCTTCACATTCTCCAGCTGCTCTGATAGGATTTCGCCTTCCATTGTCGCCGCAGATGAACGTACGAAACGGATGCCTGATTTGTTGCTGGTGTGATTGCCTTGATTGTGTCGTATTTTGCCCGTGAATCCAAGCCCACTAGTCCCTGCAGGAGCTGGAATAGTGATCGGATAAATCATCCCTTGTCCTCTGATTCCGAGTCCTTGGCCTGGTTGATATCCATGTCTGAGGAACTCTTTTGCGGCACTGATGTTGCCCCACGTCATCAAGGGATCTGATTTGTAATCGCGCCTCACCATGTTGACCACCTCCAAGGTCTGTGTTGTTGACGGTTCTTCGGTCGGCTCTCCCACGTATGGCATGTCAATCTCGTGGCAAAGCTCCATCGAATGTTCTCCCCGGACTGTGATGAGCTTGCCATCTGAAGAGAATCTGACCATCTGGTGCAGCGTCGAGGGAATTGCCCCGGCTTGATGAATCCAAGGACGCCCCAGTAGCATGTTGAAGGACCCTGCAGTCTCGAGGACTTGGAACTGAGTAGAGAAAAGCGTCGGTCCAACTCTAATCTCCAGCGTAACTTCTCCATGAGCCTGACGTTTTGCGCCATCGAAAGCGCGAATGGTTAAGTTGGACTGTGGGAGTTTTCCAATATTGATGCCGAGTTTTTGAGCTACAGCCACCGGAATTATATTAACTCCTGAACCGCCATCAATAAGAACTTTGGAGATGGTGGTTTCACGGCATTTGAGCGTGATGAAAAGCGCACTGTTATGATCCTGCCCCTGCTCCGGTAGATCATCCTCTGAAAAGGTAATCACGTTGCTTGCCAACATGCTACTCATGTATGCATCCAGTGCGGCGACTTCAACCTGCTCGGGCACATGCACCTCGGCTAGAAATTTCTCCAACATCTCCCTGTGCTTGTCGGAGGAGTGGATAAGGTCGAACAAAGAGATTTGAGCTGGTTGTTTTCTGAGCTGCTCAACTATGTCATAGTCGCTTCCCTTCACTGTATAAATCACCTTGTGGATTTGTTCGTTCGATGGCGCTTTGGGCTTCGAAGATTCAGCAGGGGATGAGGCTTCAAGGGCTGGCACTACTCTCCCAGAGCGGGTGATTAACTCAACTTCTGGGCTGAGGGGCGTGCAGGTGGGTCTCATCACGACCGGAATCCTTGGTTCCGTCACAGGCGACGATTCTGTCTGACACGCTTCAGATTGTGCTGATCCCAACGAAACGTAAACATACGGCGTCCTTGGCTGCCGATGGGGAACTAGTGTAAATCTATCCGGCAAGATAGTGGGCTGAACACTTCTGCTGGATTGAGGCGCACGACCTCTTCCCCTACCTCGGCTGCGGCCTCGACCTCGACCACGACCGGTGCTTACAACATTGACGCTCCTTGGTTGTGCGTAGTCGTATTCATACATGTTCACTTCCTCTTCATGTTCAGCCAAAACTGAGAAGAAGTTTGCCCCAATATAATTTACATGCTCCGGGAGAGGATTGTTCTTAACATTTGGGGCAGTCGCAGGCACGGAAAATGTAATTGCTCCTTCGTCTAACAGATTCTGAATCTTGAACTTCAAGGCAATGCAATCCTTGGTGTCATGCCCCATTGCTCCCGAGTGGTACTGACAAACCGCCTTGGGGTTGTATCCAAACGATGAGGGATTGGTGGCTTTGGCTTCAACGGGCTTGATAAAACCCATGTCCCCAATCGAACAAACATTACATCCAGGGGATCAGGCGTTGGAGTCAAGTCCTCCAGCCTTCGTCGTGGACGCTCCACTTGCGCAGGCCTTGGCTGCTGTTGTCCTGCCATATTAACGGGGGGTTTGAAACGAGTTGCTGCCGATGCTGGAGGCCTAAGCGCGGCTGCAACATATGTCCTTGGCGCGTACGAAGCCGGGGGTGGAGTTGCCCTCATCGATTGCCTATTCTGCTCAGCAGTTGCGATAAGCTCTTTGGGCCTGGGCTTCACTACCGGTTTTGCTGAAGGGGAAGGGATTAGCCCTTCTCGACTTACTCCGTCAAGTTTGTCTGCGTTGATGACTGCCTGAGCGAAGCTTGAAAATGTCTGCCCGATCATGTAGGGCATGTATTCACGTGGGAGCAACTGGAGGAATTCATCGATAAGCTCTCTCTCTCCGTAAGCGCCGGTTTGATCTGAGACGCAATGTGCCTGAACCGGTACGCAAACTGCTTAACGTCCTCGGCGCGGTATCTCCTCAATTTCCGCAGATCCGAGATTGTAGGCGCCATCTCCACATTAAAGCTGTAATAATTGAGGAAATCGAGGGCCAGGTCTTTGAACGTCGCGTATTGGCTAACATCCTTGGTGTAGTACCAATGCAATGCTGACTCTGCCAAGCTTTCTTGAAACATGGCGATACGGAATTTGTCGTCCGCCGGATACACAGCCATCTTGTGGCAGAAGTGTTTCAAATGTAGTTCCGGGCAGCCATTCCCGCGGAACTTCTCGAACTCGGGCATTTTGAACTTTGGTGGGACTTGTATTTGAGGGATTTGGTAGTTGGCGTACTCCCAGTTATGTGCCCGATACCCCTGGATAGCGTTTAGGCGCTCTTCCAGTTTCGCCATGCGGCGAGCCTCCTCCTGCTGCATTGAGGCAATCCTAGCCTCGAGCCTTGTCTCGAAGGCGCTAGCTTGTTGTTGTTCACCAAATAATTCATCGACGATTGCCGCATTGCGGGTTCGCGGGCTTGGTAATGTAGGTTCCACATGTGGAGCTGAAGGGGTGGCAATTGGCTGAGGAATTCTGAAGGTGGGAAGTGTAGAGGTTGTTTGAGGGTAAAGAGTTGGCCCAGGTGTTTGCATTTGGGTGTGGGGAGTTTGCCCGAACGACACTGGGAGGTAGGGAGTTGGCCCTTGGGATGTTGGCTGAGGGTAGTATGGAGGTAGATAAGGTTGTGGCATAGGAAGGGAGAGAGGTGGCCCACGCATGTATGGGTTATATAAGGGTGCTACGCTTGTGGAGGTAGCGGATCCGGGCATGACCGGGTTGTAAGGAGGTAGGGTGTTTGGTGGGTTATAAGAAGGTAAAGTGTTCGGTGGAGTGTTTAGGCTAGGACAGTATGGGTATGGTGGTGTTTGAGGTCCTGACATGACAGGAGGAAGGTGAGGGTTTTGGGAGATGGCAGGAGCAGGTGTGGCTGCCAATTGTCGCTGCAGGAGCTCAGCCATCATTATCTTTAGGGAGGAGAGTTCAGCCGTAAGAGACTCCACCTTGTCTCCCAGTGAAGAACTGCTTGCACCTTGGGCCGGCATGTTTATGTTAGGATTGAAGGGAGCTGCGGTCGATGGAGCAGCAGGGGATTGCACTGCTAGCGCGATCGAGGCGGCGAGTGGCGGTATGTACATCGGCGGCATTCCTCCGTCCAAGGATTGCCCAACAGCCAGTGTGGTCTGGGGCAACGGAGGGAACGCGGATGCTGGGAAATGCATGGCAGGTTCTGCTGGTGTTAGAAATTCGGCGGCGATGGGTGGAGGAATGGCGATGATGACTCCAGCAGTAGGTGCAGGTTCATCTCCCGTAGAGGCCTCAGCCATCACCGCTCGAAGGGAACGGAATTTTTGGCGTCTTCTGTAAGGAGCAATTGTTCGGTACCTTTGAGAAAAAGAACATTTGATCAATATCACATGATGAAATACTTTGGATGCGTGACATGTCATGATCCATGATTGCACGTCTAATGCAAGGATTGGATTGTGATTATAACAAATTCAATCCAAGTGAAAAGAAGTGCATTAGATAAAATCCCAAAAAGGTTCATTTCACAATACAGTTCTTTAAAATAAAAACGAAAGATAGGATGAGCTCGCAGGCCCAAGGATTGGGAGGAGATGTCCGCTATCAAATGCGATCCCATGGAGTTATCCGTTTCTTCTGGAATCGTGCGGATTGGGCGTCGATGTCAGCCTGATGTTCCATGCAAAGATCGTACTCCTCTTCTTTGAGATTTGCCCAGACCCGAGCGATATGTGTCATGACCCGTTGAACTACTCCCTTTGGTGGTTGGCTGTCCAAGTCGATTGGGTCAAATAATTTGCTCGGCGTTGGTTTAGCTCGTGGACTTCCTCCAAACTGATGCATCACCCTCGCTGGACAGTAATAGGATGTCCCAGTGATCCCAGCGATTGGGATGTAATCTCCGTCTGGGGAGCTTGTAATGGCCAGGTCCACGTCGAAGCATTTGGCCTTCTGATAGAAATCCTCTGGTTCCAGTGAGCGGAAGAGAGCCCTAACTCCCGCAAATGTGCGGGTTGGAAGCCGAGCGCGGTCTGATATGCGGTCGAGTAAGTCCGGAAACTGCTCCCGCCTGAACGACTCTCCGGTGATGCCAATGTGAGTGTAGAACCAGGCCTGGAGCAATGGAGGGCTGAAGGAGAAGTGATGGTTCCGGATTCCTTGTCTTGCTTTCCGCACTATCTTGGTAAGACTGTAGTTCATCTCACCAACTAGATTAGGGAGGAAGGGTTGTCCTTTGAGAATGGCCTTTGTCAGGTAAACCGCTCGTCCGTGAATCGATTCCTTTTTATAGGGATAAAGAACCGTTCCTGCGAACATAAGGATGAAAGCACGCACTGAACCTTGGCCGTCTCCTCCTTCCGGTACGTACGGTGTCAGTTGATACTTGCAGAGTTCCTTGATGCTGATGTGCCCCTCTGTCGTGAATAAAGCGGACACGTTCGCCGGAGAGATCTGAAGCAAGTTGGTGATGTATTCTTTAGGCTTGTCGAAATGAGGCAACGGTGATATTCCTGGGAGATGAGGAAGTCCGGAGAGGTGCCCGTATTCCTCGTATAGTGGTGCGAGCTCCAAGGTACCGAAATGGAAGGTGTACGTGTTCGGATTCCACCGGGCGATGAGGTGCTGTAGCATGAACCAATCGACTTCGAGTCTGATCAGATGGAGTAGACCTTTGAGCTTTAGCTTGACGAATTCCTGCTCTGAGGGTCTGAGTACTTTGAACCAATCTCGGAGTTTGTCATAGGATGGAGTATCCGAGCGCAGTGCGATTGAGTCCACTTGACAAACCTGCATGCTTGGACGTCATTCAGTTGTAATAACAATCCAATCCAACTCCTAACATGAGGTGAATTTGCATGCAAGTTTTCTCCTACTGGAACAATGAGAATATCTAACAAATGTAAAAGTTTGATTAACAAGCGTTCGTGTGAAATGGATGCAGATGAGTATGATGACATAAAGAAAAAGAGGTAGGGAAGGGAGAAAAGAAATTCGGAACCCCCCCTGTGACCAACCCAAACCTCTGCAAAACGAACAGGGTTAGTGCCACGATTATCGCATACAAAACGTACCTGAACCTGTCCCTGCACAAGTCACAGGCACTTAGTAACAGACAAATGCACGTGCGGCGTCTGGTACCTGTAGTGAGCAAGCAATTCTAGACTCGGAAGAGGTTTCTAGACCTCCCTCGGACTAAGGGAGGCGGGGCCCCGACCCAAAACCACACTGCAAAGAGCAGCACAGCTGGGCCTAACGGTGACCCCCCTAAGATCCTAGCCCCGGGTTCGGGCATACCTAGAAATGCCTAAAAAGCGGTAAACAAACACAAAGAGGAGATCAAGCAAAAGGCATCGAGCCAATCAATTACATGCGAAACCAAGTAACTCCTCTCCGCATGTGGTAAGAAAAGGTTTTCGGTAGGAATCCACATGCGGAGGTCCCCAGCGGAGTCGCCATCCGGGATGTGCGCGTGCCCTTCCGGCCTAACGGCGCGCGGCGACGGTTCCGGCAAGCCCGAGGATCCGGGCCCGCTCCCCCGAGGCCCAGTCCGGTCGGCGTTACGGCTCGAACGCCGGACGCTGCGGAAAGGGGCCCCGGGTTGGGCCTTCCCTTGATTCGCGAACGGGTCTGCGGGGCGTTTCGCCAACCGTCTCCAGTTCCCTGGAGGCGGCAGGCGAAAGGCTACGTTAAGGCCTCGCTCGCGAATTTCGGGGAGGGCCCAGGAGCGGCTCGAGTAGCCGTCACCTCACCCCAAATGGCTCCGAAAAAAGGGTAGTGGGGTTTAGTTTAACTTTGGAAACGTTTGTTCGGAGTCGCCACCGACTTAGATTTAAAAAGTATGATTTAAGTCGGAAAATTAGAGTTCGGGTTCGGGGATTCCTATTTACTAACCTTAATATCCTACCGCATGCGAAAAGGGTGGCGATTTGTCCAAAAAAAAGTTTAACTTTTGGTTGACGGTTGTTGGGCCCGATCCGGGAGTGGGCCGGACTTTTATCGACGTTTTAACGGGCGTTGGACCCGAATTTAGGTTTGTTTGGTTAAAAATCAACATGCGACGAAATCCTAAAGCCTAAATCACGCGCACAATCACAAGCAAGTATTTAGATCAAAAGGGCGGGGAAGGGGCGGTGATTGCGGGCCTATGCACTTGGGCTCGCAACCCGTTACAAGTGGATTGAAAGTAAAATTCGGGGAAGCCCGCACTTCCCCTTTGTACCTGAAATGACGGTTGGGGCCGCTTTGTCTTCGAGCCCACGGTTTTTTAGACCGGGGTAGAACCGCGCGGTTTGATACACGCGCCTTCGAGTCGATCTTCGAAAGGCTGGAGTTGATCTCCTGAAATTGCATGCTCAGTGTACATGCGAAGAAAATATAAGAGTGGTTAGTTGACTTTCATTTTCAAAGTCCAAAACAACAATTCGAAATCAAAAAGACGAACACAAGTTTCAACTAAATCAAAATATTTAAGATCCAACCGCACATTAAGTAAACAGGTTAATAACAAGCACGTTTGTCAAATATCAGCAAAATCCAACGGTGGAATTGTGAATTATACACACGCAAAGTCAGCCGTAGCATAGATGAGAATGCCGCATACGCAGGTTTGGAAATACGAGCATAACTTCACTCAAGTTCGTCCGATCAAAGTGAAATAACAACCTATAGATCTGTATCTTGTTGAGGAATCAGAATATAAAATTTCAAACGAATCCAACGGTGGGATCTCATTCTACAAGGCAAAGAAAGTGATTCGGTCTCTTGCATAAGCAATCCTTGACCAGCAGACTGATGAGAAAAGAAAATTTCATAAATCTTTACTCGTTCGTCAAAAAATTATGAAATTTTGTCACATGCTAGATAACTCAATCATCATTTAGCATGAAAAATTTTAGGAAAAATGGATCTGTAGTCTGCTGTCAGCGTAGCGGAGAATCTAGACATTCGAATAGAATGTGTTTCAATCGGCCAGCATCGCAGATCAAGTTTGACCATGTTTGACTGTAGGATAAACTTGTTCAAAATAAAAAGTGTAAAACACAGAAATTGTAGTAAATTAAAAGATCTAACTCTCGGTTCAATTTTAATCCATTCAGAACTCAAATGAGTAAATTACGCTATCTGGTGCGCAAGATACTCATGCTGCCACAAAAGGGCAAGAGACATTAGAAGTCTTCGTCTTTTCTGAATGTTTAGAATAACCAGATGATCCCAAAAGCAAAAACTCAAAGAATAAGATTTGTAGAGGGCTCAAATATGGTTTCAAAAGCGCTAATTTTGTAAAATTTGGGCACATGATGAAAGAGATACGAATTTTTTCGTATACTAGTATGAATCTGCCCCGAAATGCGATAGCACATCTGTTCTATCTGCACTCCAACAGCGATTTGACCAGGATCTGTATGTTTAACAAAGAAGTGTATAACATAAAAGTTTTAGAAAACTTAAAGAGAAATCCGTTCCAACCAATTTCAGGTGAAACAGAGCTTTGATGTTCGAGTTATGTCCGAAAAACAGAGGTTGTTGTTCCACTCATACACAGAAACAGGCTGCCTTTTTCGAACAAACAAAACTCGATCAAGCAAGTGTCAAATGGAGAAGCTTAAAGCACGAAAGTTGTAGAATAGCCAAAAAGGAAATGCAGCTTAAAGCACGAAAGTTGTACAGTCGAAACTAAGCCTGATGGAGTGCAGCTGCACGTTCCACGGATGCGCAGAACAGGGCAGCTGCATTCTCCAGCATACGAAGAGGAAAAACATTGGTAAAACACGTCTGTTTGAAAAAAATTTCAACAGAGAAGTTGTTCTCCATCGAGAAAGGAAGCCAAGGAGTGAAAAAACATATCAATCCATGCACAGGACAAGGAGTTATGCTGGAAAACGTCAGGAACATGCGGCAGCGAACAACATTCCAATTTCAGCATGCGTATATCCCAACAATCGCAGATAGTTCGAGCAGTTTACAGCACAAACAAGTCCCAGAAGCTATTGACGAAGTCACAGAGGAAGTAGGAAGGGAGTGGACCTGATTTCGCATAGTTTTGAGCTCGCTAGCTCCGGTTACGATGTCTCGAAGATGTCGCAGCGTGTGTTCATGCAAACAAGAACAATAAATGAGGTTAGATTTGTCTAAGGGGTCTACAAAATGAATAGGAAGCAGCTGGTGCAGTGACTCACCGAGAATGGAGTTCGATCGACATGAATCCTGGAAATGTTCATGGGAGAAAGGGCGCTCGCGATGGGAAACAGCCCTCTCCACACCTCCCGAGCACGCACGCTCACGATGGGAGACTCGTGTGCGCGTCGGGAGGAACTCTCCGCTGAATATTTGCGAGGGACAGAAGACGGGCCACCTTGGGGCGAGATATAACAAGTATCATGGCACGAAGACGCCAAGGGATGAAGGAATTGTAGTAGCTGGATTTTGGTCCTCACGGCCGGGAGGGTAGAGCATCATGGAGCGGAGTTGACAGTGGAAGGTCTTCGTTGAAGAGTGTGGTTATGGCGGTTGGTCCGAGTTTGCTGCAAATACTTTCCCAGGAGAGCGACGACTGTGATGAAGACTCTAGTCTCCATGGCGAGCATCAGCACGAGGGCAGAAATCAGGCTTCCAGCTTCTCATCCAACCCATGAACCTGCATGTAAAAAAAAAGAAAAAATGGTGAGAGTAAAAGCTCCCGGCGGCCAGAAGGTACAACTGTCCGTCGGGCTCAGGATGGGACGCCTCTGCCATCCTCATGAAGAGAAGCTTGCTCCTCGTCATTGTCAGGGCAGGATGAGGTTGCAACGTCGTCGTCACCCACTGTTGTTATCTGATTTGAGCTAGTTGAGGGGTTTAAGCCATGGATTCTTCTTCACCCTTCGAGCTTGAGCTTGTCGAGGAGGGGTTCCTTACATTTGCAAACTCTTCATTACCTGGGTTCGTGAGCGGATGGGATGAGAAACGATGACTGGAATCGCCTCCTTTTCCGGGGTCTCCTTGCTGCTTCCTTTTTTCTTTTTTCTTTTTCTTCCCCCCTTTTTACCTCTAACGGCCTTCCCCCTCCTTTGTCTCATTCGGGTGTTGGGGGGATTCCCTTCCGGTGCTTCCTATGGGCCAATCCAAGGCCGCCACATGGCAAAATTTGTTAGCCTCCTCGAAGATTGTGTACCTCTCCCACGACGTTGGCGTCTGTTCAAACCGTTGGGGTAGTGGATAATCTCGAAGTAAAAAAAACGAAATTAATAATAATAATGTGATTGGGCTCAAGTTGGGTTCGAATAGAGCTTCGGATTGGGCTTTGAACTTTGACTTTAGACTTTGGTTGGGGTTGGACTTTTAAGAATGAATTGGGCTTCACGACCCACTTATAATTTAAGGCATTACACTTCCGTGATGTCGAAAAATAACAGGGCATTGTGTGGCCCGTTGATATTGATCTTCAGTGACGTCGAAAAATGGATGACCCTTGGTGATGAATTCCTCATTATTTTACATGAAAAACAAAGGAAAGGAGAGCGATGTACAACGCCTTAATATCGATTAAATTTGAACGAAATTCAATCGAATTGGATAAGTTACGTATGACTTACCGGTTGAGGGTGAGGAATCGTGTCAACTTGTGATCTTTCGAGAAAACCCCAAATAAATAGCTAGAGAGGTTCCATGTCCGGTCCATTGATTCATACATGTTATGAATCCTACGAGAGTGAAGGAATATCGAAAGTAGAATGTTCGAAACATATGACTAAAGAGACAAACATAAGTAGTTACGTCGTCGAAAGAATAAGAAGCTAACCATTCATATAAGTAAAGAGATTAATGACAAGCACGTTTGTCAAATTTGACAAAAAATCTAAAGGTGGGATCCTATTCAAGGAGGCAAAGAAAAGTTTGGCTAATCTTCGAACGTTTACGCGAATTGTGACAAATGGACGATGGTTAAAAAAAAATTCATAATTTGCCGTAAACTTCTCCAAAATTTGTTAAATTTCACCAGAAACTAAAAAACTTAAATATAATTCATCATGTCAAAATTTAGGGAAAAATAACATGTGATGTGCCGCCAGTAAAGCAAAGAGTGGGGCTGCTCAAACTGGACATGTTCCAGTTGGACAGCTTACAGGGGTGAGATTGACCCCCGTTGACCGTGTACTTAAGTTACTCAAAATGAGAAATATAAAACACGAAAATTGTAAATAATTGAATTTTATAACTTTATATTCCAATTTTAGTTCATTCGGATTTTATATGTCCAAGTTATGACTTCCGGTGCACAGACTACTCATCCTGCCACTGGAAGGCAAGAGTCACGGGAGGGCTTTGTCTTCTCTGAATTTTTAGACCAACTAGATGGAACCGAATATAAAAACTCAAAGGAGGAAAATTGTAGAAAACTGAAATATTATTCTGGAAACACTAATTTCATAAAATTACCATGTGTGTTTTGAAAAATAAATAATTTTATTTCAGTAGTATTTGTCTGATGTAAGGTAAAATGACGTTTTTGTGTCCGCTGCACTCCGCTAATGATTTGACCAGATTTTGTTGCTTTAATGAAAATTTTCAAAACATGAAAGATTTGGAAAAATAAAATAGATATCTAATGCAACAAATTTCAGGTGAAATGGAGACTAAGTGTTAAAGTTGAGTCCAGAAAACCGAATCAGCCTTCCTGCTCGTGTGCAGACCGAGGCTAACTCACAGTCCAATTTTCAATGGACGAAACCCAACCAAAGAGACCTCGAATGAAAAAGTTCAAAACATGAAAGTTTTAGATAACTTAAGTGAGAAGTGATACTAAGTAATTTCATACAGATCCAAGCTGTACAGACAAAGTTATGTCCAACGGAGTGCGACTGCTGCCTCGTGGATGCACGAAACAGGTTAGTTTTATTCGTTGACGTTTAAGGATAAAAAAACGTCGGTTAAACATGTTTGTTTGGGAAAGTGATAAACATGAAAATTGTTTCTCATTAAGAAATAAATGTAAAGAGTCTAAAATTAGCTCAATCCATGTACTGAGAGAAGAGTTATGCATAAAATATAATGCAATGACAGCAGCGACGGGCTTCGCAAACTTCAGCATGCGTCCATCTAAAGAAACGGCCATAACTCAGGCTACAAATGTTCGATTTAGATGCATAAGTTATCCACACGGCCATGAGAGAGAGAGGAAGAGGGTAGACCTGTTAAGCTCAATTCCGTTGCTGGACGGAAGAGCAGCGCCTGCAGAAGTGCACTGCTGTCCCGGGTGATCCCGTTTCCGGTTCCATATAAAATGGATATCCTCCCCCGACGATAAGGCTTCGAATTTTGAAAACGTGTCGGAGTCGCCACTAACCTATTTTAAGTTCAGGTTAGAAAAACTATAGAGATTCGTTTAAGGTTCGGGAATTAGGGATTACTAAATCGCATACGTATAAAGAAAAAGAGGCATTAAAAATGCGTTTCTAAGCACCTGAATTTTTATAGTTCATTTTTTAATAAATCAAAGGAAACTCAAGGGAAAAAACGGGGTGGAAGATGAGCGGGATTTGTACCATTTCCCAGCTCCCTCATTGTACCTTTGTGCGGGATAGTTAGAAAACTATCCGGATGTTCCCCTCCTAGTCGTCTGTTCTTCCAAGCGTTTCCTTCTTCTCCTCTCCGTCTCCGAGTTCGGGTGTCTTTCGAGTGTTTTTTTTTATCTCTTCAGTGTCTTCCAAGGTCTAGCTATTTGTAGGAAGCATGTAGTGAATTTATTATTATTTTTTGTTAGATTTTTTATGATTTTGTTTGATTTTATTTGATTTTGCAAAGATTTTTGTGAATCTTTCTGATTTTCGATGATTTTATTGTGATTTTCTCTTATTTTACTGATTTTCGGTGATTTTATTATTTTTTTCTGATTTTCTCATGATTTTGTTATTTTATGATTTTCTCATGATTTTGTTCATGATTTTTTCTAACCTTATTGAAAAATTGGGTTATGACAGTTGCCCCTCTTTGTGAGAATATTTGGTAAAATTTTCGAACAAAGATTTAAGAAGAACCCAATTTTTTTTTAAGAGGAATGGTCAGGCATTGCGTTTGTTAATAAACGCTTGACCAAAAATGGCATCGCATTTGTTAGAAAATGCATAACCAAGAGTAGGAGAAAAGGGGTATCACGTTTGTATGAACGTTTAACCAAAAAGAAATGAAAACGGTGTTGCGTTTGTACGAATGTTCAACCAGGATGATCGAAAATGGTGTCGCGTTTGTACGAACGCTTCACCGAATTGAATATGACTTTGCGTTTGTTAGTAAACGCTTCGTCGAGTGGTATTGCATTTGTTAGTAAATGCTTAACCAAAACTGGAAAACTGAAAGTGGTGTCACGTCTGTTAGTAGACGCTTAACCGAAAAGAATTGAGAAATGGCATCACGCTTGTTAGTAAGCGTTTAACCGAATGAAAATGACGTCGTGTTTGTTAGTAAACACTCAGTCGAGCTGGAAGTGGCGTTGTCCTTGTTAGTAAGGGCTTAGCCGAACTGGAGGTGGTATCATGTTTGTCAGTAAACACTTAACCGACTGGAAGGTATTACGCTTGTTAGTAAGCGCTAAACCGAATGGTGTCGCATTTGTCAGTAAATGCTAACCAAATTGAAATGACGTAGCGTTTGTTAGTAAACGCTTAGTCGAATGGCGTCGCGTTTGTTAGTAAACGCTTAGCCGACTGGAAGTGGTATGACGTTTGTTAGTAAACGTTTAACCGACTGGAAGGTATCGCGCTTGTTAGTAAGCGCTTAACCGAAAAGAATGTGACGTAGCGTTTGTTAGTAAACGCTCAGTCAGATGGCGTCGCGTTTGTTAGTAAACGCTTAGCCGAACTGGAAGTGGTATAACGTTTGTTAGTAAACGTTTTACCGGATGGTATGACGTCGCGTTTGTTAGTAAACGCTCAGTCGAATGGTGTTGCATTTGTTTGTAAATGCTTAACCATAGTAGAAAAATGGTGTGGCGTTTGTTAGTAAACGCTTTAACCAAATTGTTGTTGACATCGCGTTTGTTAGTAAACGCTTAGTCGAGTGGCATCGCGTTTGTTAATAAACGTTTACCAAGTTGAATTGAAAAGTGGATAACTTGACTTGGACGTACTGTCACACCACAAGAGTGCTTAACAGTAGAGAAGAGGATCATACCTTAGCATAAAGGCTTGAGTTTTGAAATCATGAAGTATCCTTGGGATTGTTTGCATCTCCCATGTGACTTGCTGAATTTCTGACTGTGGATGATATGAAGGCAAAATACTCTATATGCATGCACAAAAAATTTCGTTTTCTTCTTCTTTTTTCTTCTTTTTTTTTTGTTTTTTAAAAACAGAAACTCTTGTGCGATAGAGAATAAAGAAAGGTCTTTCTTACATCTCTCAAGGCTCACTCAAATATGTTTCTATGCTATCAGAGTGGGAAGTTCTATTCCTTTGAAATGAATGCTCAAGGGCTAGTCGAAAGAGACTTTGATTCTGGTTGTAATGTAGGCTTGATGTAAGACCATATTTATAGAATGCTTGATCTTTAAGAAAGAAAGCAAGTCAGAGAATCTCATCAAATAAGACTCAAAATGCAAGGACGTCACCTTTAAGCATGGTTCTCCCAATGTGGACTTGCTCATCGACACAATACTCAAGGGTATGGTGGCATATGAAAGAGTAAGTTCGTGGAGAAATGTCGTAGAAAAATAATTTTCTCTATCTTTTTCTACGGGAAACGAGGCTTTTGAATTTAAAGCGGTTTGTCCCAGATTGGCAAATCGGGATCGGGATTCTAAAACTTTTGTCCCTTTTTCTTTTTGACACTTTGCTTTTGCGACCGTCTTTTGGCCCTTGTGTCTAAATTTGCTTTTTCTTTGAATAATATTAAAGGGTTCTCTCTTGACATTTTGCTTTTGCGACCGTCTTTTGGCCCTTGTGTCAAAATTTGCTTTTTCTTTGAATGATATTGAAGGGCTCTCTTTTCTTCTCTTTTTTTTTTGCTTGCCCCTGTCTCATTTTAAATTCTTCTTCTTTTGAATATCCCACAGACTCGGGTCTCTAGAATTGTTCATGGACGAAATGGATGAAAGATGGTAGAGTATTGTGTCGACTTGCAAGATCCATTAGGGATGTACTTCACACTCAAACTTGAGGAAGTGACGCATCTACATCCGAGTCTCATTTGGAAGTCTAGACAACATGAACTCCTTTTACCTCGATGTGAGGCAACTCTTTGACTTGAAAGGGAAATTGTGTTTTAAAAAATCTCCACTTTGGCTAGGAATGGCTAGCAATGGTAAAATATTTAGGGATAAGAAAGAATGCTCGATGTCATCCTAGCTAGAGCATTTTCCGTCAAAGGGATTTCCTTCCCACTCCGGTGCTATCATGTCTGGATTTCTCACAAGTGTTTGCACTCAACTCTCGAAAAGGGTATGTGTTTGGGGATAGGCTTGCCTTTCTATCTCTAGCACACAAGTGTTCCGCTAGGGAAAGTTATTCAAATTTTTGAATAAAATCGTTTAGCGAGAATGCATGACAAATGAACATAACACATGTTTTATGAAATGATAATTTTACCTGTGATGTTCGCCTCGACTTGATGCCCTGTAGGGAAAGAGAGGATGTACAATCAAGTTCAATGTGAGAAAAGTTTTAAACTTGGAACGATACTTTTCTTTACCGGTTCCCTGATGACGCGTGCCCGTTGCCCCAGTAAAGGCCTCTGCAAAAGAAATGAAACATTTATTAGTTTTTTTTTTTATTTTGTAATATATGAGCTGGAACGATACTTCCTTTAACCCGAGGCGATTGATCGTTGCCCCAGTTAAAGTATCTGCAAAGAAATGAAACATTGATTAGTTTTTGATTTTGTAATATATGAGCTGGAACGATGCTTCCTTCACCGGTTGCCCAACATCGGTCGATCGTTGCCCCAGTTGAAGCGTCGTTTATTTAGTATGGCTTGTGAGCCTCGTAAATTTTCATTGCTCCTAAAAAGATTTATTCTAAAAGCAAATATCATTGAAATGAATTGCTCAAATAAGGAAATAAAATGGGTACAATATTTCTTCTCAGGTGTAATAGCGTCGAAGTGAATCCGCGTTAATTGGCTGGGGTAGAACAGCCCCATCCATCTTCATTAAGATTAGGGCCCCTCCTGAAAAAGCTTGCTTGACGACATACGGGCCATCGTAATTAGGGGCGAATTTTCCACGAGGGTCTTTGACATTCGAAAGGATCCGTTTTAAAACCAAATCACCGGGCTTGTATGTCACTTGTCTAACCTTTTTGTTGAAAGCTCGGGAAACACGTTCTTGATAACATTGCATATGATGTGCAGCAGCGAGCCGTTTCTCATCTATGAGATCCAGGTGAGCTAGACGATGTTGCACATAATCGTCTTCGGCCATGTTTGCTTCCTGGAATACCCTAAGGGACGGGATCTGAACCTCGATTGGTAGAACTGCTTGTGTTCCATAGACAAGTTCGAAAGGAGTTGCCCCAGTTGAGGTACGTGTTGTTGTTCTGTAGGCAAGTAATGCATATGGGAGCTTTTCGTGCCAATCGCGGTATGTGACTGCCATCTTCCGGACTATATTCTTTATATTCTTGTTTGCAGCTTCCACGGCACCGTTCATCTGTGGACGATATGGTGAGGAATTGAGATGTTTGATTCGAAATTCCTCACACAATGAATCAATAATCTTGTTATTGAAGTTGGTGCCATTATCGGTCACGAGCAGCTCAGGCACTCCGTAGCGAGCAATTATATTGACGCGGATGAACCGGGCCACATTCTTTGCTGTAACTTCTTTGAATGATTGAGCTTCTATCCATTTGGTGAAATAGTCGATGGAGACTAGGATGAATCGATGACAATTCGAAGCTTTTGGATTGATTGGGCCGATGACGTCCATCCCCCACATTGAAAATGGCCATGGTTCAAATAACGGGTACAATCTAGTGGGAGGCACATGAACTTTGTCACTGTAAATCTGGCATTTATGGCACCGACGCACGTATGAAATGCAATCCGCTTCGATTGTCAGCCAGTAATACCCTTGTCGCATGATCTTTTGTGCCAGAGCATATCCATTCATATGCGGTCCACATACGCCTTCATGGATTTCAGTAATAAGTTCTTGTGCCTCGTGCGTATCAACACATCTCATAAGGGTCGCAGCAAATGACTTCTTGTATAACACATCTCCATCTAGAAAGTAATTGCGAGCAATCCGTCGTATGAATTTTTGCTCCTTTCCGCTGCAGCCTTGCGGGAAATTGCCGGTTTGTAAATAAACTTTGATATCGAAGTACCAAGGTCTGTTATCTGGTTCAACAATGATGGCAGCACAACTTGGGTTATGAGAGATGTCGATTTGCAGGGGCTCGATGTTCATTTGTCCAACCAATGGGATCATTGAGGCCAATGTTGCCAGTGCATCTGCGAAGCGATTCTCCGATCGAGGCAAGTAATTGAACTCAATATGACGGAAGCGTTTGATGATATCTTGAAGGTATTCATAATATGGGAGGAGCTTCGCATCACGAGTACGCCATTGTCCATTTGTTTGGGCGATAATAAGTGTCGAATCTCCGAAAACGTTGATGTCTTGTATTCGCAAATCAAGAGCATGCTGAAGACCGAGAATGCACGCCTCGTATTCTGCAATGTTGTTGGTACATGGAAAAACAACTTTCGATGCGACTGGATAATACTGACCGGTGGGGGATATCACAACGGCTCCAACACCCGACCCATTGAGGTTGACTGCTCCATCAAAGTACATAGTCCATCGTTGATCATCGTCTGTGACTAGGATATTCTCATCTGGCAACTCAACGTCCAAAGGAGACACGTTCGGTCCTGGGTGGTCAGCAATATAGTCTGCAATGCTTCGACCCTTGACAGACTTAGTGGCAACATATCGAATATTGAATTCAGCAAGTTGTAGTTGCCATTTGGAGATACGTCCCATTAGCGTAGGCCGACTGAAAAGGTATTTCAAAGGATCATTTTCCGATACCAGAAGAATCTCGTAGTGAAGGGTGTATTGCCTTAATCGATGGAGTACCCAAACCAATGCACAACATGTTCGTTCCAAAATCGTGTAACGGGCCTCACTAAGTGTGAACTTCTTGCTTAGGTAATAAATAGCATGTTCTTTGGCACCTTGTGGCTGTTGTGCCAAGAGGGCTCCTAAAGACTCGTCTTGAACAGTAAGGTAGAGTGTCAAGGGATGCCCCGGTGTTGGCGGGAGTAATACCGGAGGGTTCGACAGGTATCGCTTGATTTGTTCGAAGGCGGCTTGGCACTCGGTGTCCCACTCAATTGAGGTATCTTTCTTGAGAAGCTTGAATATTGGTTTACAGGTTTCTGACAGATTTGAGATAAAGCGAGCTATATAATTGAGCCGACCCATAAAACCTCTGACTTCTTTAGCCGTCTTCGGTGTTGGTAGATTCTGAATGGCTTCGACTTTGGCAGGATCAACTTCGACACCACGGTTGCTAACGACAAAACCAAGTAGCTTCCCGGATGTTGCTCCAAATACGCATTTTGTAGGATTCAATCGTAGCTTGAATTTTCTTAATCGCTGGAATAATTTTTGTAAGATGTTGACGTGATCTTCCCCTGCGCGCGACTTAGCAATCATGTCATCCACGTATACCTCGACTTCTTTGTGCATCATATCGTGGAATAGTGCTACCATGGCCCGTTGATAGGTTGCCCCAGCATTCTTTAATCCAAACGGCATTACTCGATAGCAGAACGTTCCCCAAGGGGTGGTGAAGGTGGTCTTTTCCTTATCTTCCTCCGCCATCCGAATTTGATTGTAACCGGAGAAGCCATCCATGAAAGAGAAGCGATTGAATCCTGCGGTGTTGTCTACCAGCACGTCGATATGTGGTAAAGGAAAATCGTCTTTAGGGCTAGCTTTGTTCAGGTCACGATAATCGACGCAAACGCGAACTTTTCCATTTTTCTTCATAACTGGTACAATATTTGCAACCCATTGAGGATAACGAGCGACCTCGATGAAGTTCACCTTTAATAATTTGTCTACTTCTTCCTTGATAGCGAGCACAAGTTCAGGTTTGTATCGGCGTTGCTTTTGCTTCTTAGGGGGCACCGATGGATCTGTAGGAATGTAGTGTTGTACAATGTCTATGTCGAGCCCGGGCATGTCCGCATAGCTCCATGCGAACACATCTGAATACTCTCGTAATAGGGAAATGAGTTGATCAGCTTCATCTTGAGGAAGATCCGAGCCAATGAACAATTCCTTTGACTCTTCGAGAGTTCCGACGTTAATGACCATTGGTTCACGGATTGTCACTTCTTTAGGCCCTTCATGACGTTTGAGTCCTTGTTCAAAGCCGTAGTAATCATCAAGCAACTTCTGGTCATGGATCGAGCCATCATGTTGTTCTTCATATGGATCTTCATCTCCGTCCGAAGCGCCATCCCTGTAAATCGCAATGATTCTTTCGTGAGTCCATGAAGATGTGTCAAAAAGTCGAAGTGAAGGGCGTTAGGTGTCGGGGAGCATGAATAGTTGTGAACCATTCTGGGAGTGAATGCTCATTTTCGTCATCCGTCTAACGTTGTTTCCCTCCACAATTCAACTCGAAAATTCCTAATATACCGTGTTTATTACATTTTTTTGACTTCCTTGCTAGTCCACGGTAGAAATATAGCAAGGTGACTCGATCTAAATGAGGACGCGTTCACATGTCTAAAAGCTGGTCATAACGAACCCTACACAAATTGAAATATTAAAAGTAAATGAGTAGAAAAGACTCGGAACGATTCACCCTTCGACGATGGAGAAGGATGGCGCTTCATTAATAGTGCAAATTGAAAGGTCTTCCAATGATAGGACAAGGTCAACCGGATCCTTCGGGGCCAAGATGAAAGTCTCTCGAAGCGGTGGGCAAATTAAAGATCCATTTCTGTCTCGATAGGGCTTCTGCCGACCGGGATATCTAAAGCCTAGACCGGTAGTCCCAGTTTGGCTCTTGATATGAAATGCGAGAGGTTCCGAACTTCCTTGTCCGTGAGTGCCCAGGCCCTTCCCAGTTTGATAGCCATAGTACACTAGCATCCGAGCTGCATTGAGTACGGGGAGCGGGATCTCCGGCTTACTTGCTTCTCTTCGCACCATGTGGATTATCTCGATCGATTGAGCGGTACTCGGCTCTTCTGCTGGTTCCGGTACATATGGAAGATCGATCTCGTTGCAAATAGGGACATCGCATTCCCCTTGGACAGTGATGAGCTTGTTTCCTACGACGAACTTAACCCTCTGGTGCACAGTAGAAGGAACAGCACCCGCCGCATGGATCCAAGGTCGCCCTAACAGCATGTTGAACGAACCTGCGGCATCGAGTACGTGAAAAGTTGTCTCGAATGTGGCTGGTCCTATACTGATGGCTAGGACAATTTCCCCCAACACTCTACGTTTTGCTCCGTCAAAGGCTCGAACAATAAGGTTACTGGTTCGGTATTCTGACTCTTCAATGTGAAGTTGCTTCAAAACAGTGACAGGGACAATGTTCACCCCAGATCCACCGTCAATCAATACTCGCGGAATCATCATTTCCCGACACTTGATTGTGATAAAAAGTGCCATATTGTGGACCTTCCCGGGTTCTGGCAAGTCTTCATCGGAGAAGATAATGGAGTCCCGAGAGAGAAGGCTTGACATGAATACATCAAGACAGTTAACTTCGATTTGCGCGGGCACGTGGACTTCCGTGAGAAACTTTTGTAACACATCGCGGTGCTTATCTGAGGAGTTGATGAGATCGAAAAGAGAGATCTGTGCTTGTTGCTTTCTTAATTGTTCAACAATGTCATACTCACTTGTTCTGATGTATTTCACAACTTTCTTAGCTTCTTCGAGTGGCACTTCGCTTATCTTCGGAGCCTCGATACTCTTTAACATCTCAGTTGCAGGAATAACTCGACCAGAACGAGTGATTATGTTTGTTTCCTTCTCATTTTCTCCTGATGGACTGGTGACTGAATTCGTCGAAGCATTAACCTGTGGTTTATAGATGAACGATCGAACCTTGACAGATGGTCGGTAAAGGAAGGTGGATGTTACAAGTGGCGTGTAAATAGCAGGCTTTCCATTCCGATCTCCTGGTTGCATTGAGTGCAGAACACATACGACTTCTTCGTGAATTGGACAGTCTGGTACTATAGAGGGAAAGAGAGGTGGCAGCTCTGCCTCGAAATTGTCAGCTACTATCATATTCACATGCTCGGGCAGTGGATTTTGCTGAATATTTGGATGGTTGGCTGGGGTGTCGAAGGCTATTATTTTGTCATCAAGCAGTGACTGTATCTTAAACCTAAGCGCAAAACAATTTCTTGTATCGTGGCCCACACCTCCTGAGTGATACAGACAAACTGCATTCGGGTTGTAACCGCGGGCTAATGGGTTGACTCGTGTTGGAGGAATCGGGGTGATGTAACCCATCTCATGCAGTCGTTGAAACATGATATCCAATGGATCGGGAAGGGGAGTCAGATCTTCGACTTTTCTACGTGGTTTATCATTCCGGTTGGTATTTTGCTCCGGCTTAGAGACTTGACCTTTCTCTTGCGAAGCAACACTCCTCCTATCTGGATGAGTAGTCAATGGCTGGTACGTCCTGGGATTCGCTGGAGCATGACTGTTGATATTTCGCTCAATACTTGCAGAAGTTTCGCTCTTTCCTTTTCCGCGAAGTGTTGATTTGACAGTCGAGTTAGCAACAATCCGACCATCCCTCATAGCATCTTCTAGCTGCTCCGCATTTAACACCACTTGACTAAATGAAGAGCCACGTTGTGTGAATAGAAATTGGTAGAAATCCCTTGGGAGGAGACGAAGAAATTCATCCACGAGTTCTCTCTCTTTAAGAGGAGGTTGGATCTGCAATGCCTTCTCACGTATTCGTCGAGCAAAATCCTTTATGGACTCGTTGCGGTACTTCTCTAGCTTACGCAAATCGGATATAGTGGGTGCCATCTCAATGTTGAAGCTGTAGTGGTTCAGAAAATCTTGCGCTAGCTCCTTAAATGATGCGTATACTGAGGTGTCCAAAGATAGATACCAGTGTAGTGCCGAACCAGCGAGACTTTCCTGAAACAGAGCTACTTGTAATAGTTCATCTTTGGGGTAAATGGACATTTTGTGGAGAAAGTGTTTCAAATGTATTTTCGGACAGCCGATCCCCTTGAACTTCTCAAAGTCTGGTAGCTTGAACTTATGAGGTACTGAAATCTGTGGGACTTTGATGTCATAGTCTTCAAGGGAGTATATATTATGCCCTTGGACTGTGTTTAGTCTTTCTTCGAGGCGGGCGAGGCGTTTCTGCTCAGTTTCTTGTAATGATGCGATCCTGGCTTCGACTCTGGCCTCAATGTCAACTTCTCCATCAGGTCGAGGGAATAACTCTTCAAGAGCCCCTGCATTTTGTTGTGTCGGCATTTCAGGGATAGTCTCGGTAATATGGACCTCTGGCAAGGCGGTAGGTGGAGGAAGAACTCCAGGATATTGAAACGGTTGTGCTGTCTTGGCATGGTGAAGGGGTGTCAATCCCGAAGTGGCGCCTTGTGACGAATGCAAACAAGGGATCGTTGGTGGGGTCATGGTTGATGACAATGGTGTTGTGGGCATTGGAGGAACAAAGGATGGAGTCGGAGGTGTTGTTGTTGAAGAACTCGCCTGTTGACTGTGAATCATGTTACTCAGCATGTTTTGTAGTCGGGCCATATTCTCACAAAGTTGATCCACTCGTGTCTCCAAACGAGTATTTACAGTGTGCTCGTGATCCCTATTTTCTGTCAGGGGGACCTGTGAGCTACTTAGAGAGACCCTCGATCCCAACTGATGGTCGTCAATCGGGCTGAAGGGAGCTGATGCGGCGGCTGACGCATATCTAGCTAAAGAGGAAGTGAAACTGGCAGACGTTTCTGGGTTGGGCATCGTCGTGTCAGACGGGGAGACTCCTGAGTTGGCCATGTGCACCGTCCGGTTTCGAAGCTCGAACGGGCGCGTCCTTGGGAGATTAATTTTGGTACCTTCGTTTAAAAACTGTATTAGTAAAAATAAATAAATGAGGATGATGCAAACAACGTGCTATGCAACACACAAATGAGCAACCATGCTTGACATGCCTTTCGGCCCAAGGGATTTCCCGTGAATTTTAAATGAAACTGTCTGAATCGTCGTCTACGCTCTGGATGTGTGAAGGGGCTGCAGGTATTCAATTGAAAAAGCTAACTAATTTCGACCGTCTCTAAAAACGAAGGAACTCTCAAGTTAGTGCCAGCAATCTAACTCGACATTGGTGAGTATGGACTAAAAGGAATTATATTTTGAGACTCGAGTTGGATGATTTTTGTCAGACCAAGGAATTCTAGATTGTCAGTATCACTTTCATTGGGCTCAAGTTTATATATGGAATGGGGAGTTCATATTCAGTTCTTACAGATTCCTCAGGTGACTTCGCGGAGAAATTCAACTGGCAAAACTTCACCTTGGAGATTTCAAGCGGGGGAAGGTTATATGCCAGTGAGAGCACGACAACAACCGGTCAAATTAGTGTTGTAAGATCAGAGGTAAGGAGAGTGAGTTTTCTGTGGTCTAAATCTCCTTGAAATGTGCCCAAATATTACAGGGAGAAGGCAAACTCATGATTTAATAGTCAGGTTCATCGTTGGCTCCTGACATGGTTCTGACCACGAAAATCAGCCCAGTTCGCGTGGTGAGCACCTTATGAAGAAAAGTTAAGGGACTGTAATGTCAAGTAACCCTCTAGGAACCTCAGAGTTGACCCCACAAGTCACCGCCACCAAACCTGGTATTTTCGTGAGAAGATCTGGATTGTTTAGTGTTTCTGGTGCCAGTGTTTCTCGAAACTTTTAACTTGACCGAGAATATGATGCAAGAGAAAGATCCAGCTCAAGCAACCCCTGTCCCTTTCCTCGCGTCGCCTTAACTCGGTTGTATTCAACAAGATTGGCGCCTTCGTATTGTTGGGGTTTCGGAACAGCTCATTGAGGGAGGTACAAATAGATGCAAGGCAGTGTACCGGATTTGGTGGTAGTCGGGTTGTTAATAACTTTCTTCGCATATGATAAGCCGAATCAATGTCGCATCCTCCTGTCATTACAAATTTGAATTGTTCGATACTTTTTCGTTGGAAAACACAAACACAGTCAGACTATTAGGGTAGTATTGCCACCATGTTGATGTTTGCTTAATATTTGGACTTCTATCCCTTGAAAGATGTTTAGACAAAGGATCGATCGAAAGCCGCGCTCTTTAATTCGTCACTTGACCGTGTCATTAGGGTTTGCTGATGACTGAAAAGAAACCTAACGGAAACGGGAAGAAACTTCCTACATGTACCCTTCTTTCATATTATTTCCTTGGTTGGCGGGCAAAGCGAAGAGTCCAAATCCTTCATTGTCGGTGATATTAGGTAGAGGTTCCTCCAAGAAGTCCGTGCATGGCACAGCGGAACCCTACTTGACTTTGAAAGAGAGAAGGAATCTCCGATGTTCTCGGCTCCTCGAGCAGCTCCTAGAGTTCTCTCCTCGTGAATATGGAATGTTGCGTAGAGAGAGTTTTATCACTTAGTAGACATACAAGAGATGAACTGGATCACATCTCCACGTTTAAAATGTGGCAAGTAAGGTCAAGTTTCATCCGTGCATTTAATTGGAAGTAGAGCGGTCATTCCCACATCTCGTCGCGAGATTCTTCACACTATCTTGCGTGTGTCCTGTGTACACTTGCCATGAATAGTCAAAATTCCTGGTGACGGAGGGGGTTTGCCAAGGAAATCAAACATCCCATCAGTTAAGCGGAAGTAAGTCGTAGGTCATGGACTTGGGCATAGAGGCAAAGAGACCAGGCCAGAAACGTGAGTTCGAACGTTCATGCCGTGACTATGAAATGTCTATATCGCAACTTTATCTCTTCGTATCACAACTTTAGCGGTTCGTCGTGTCTTTACAACGGTACACACGTAAAAAGCAAAAGGCTGGGAGAAGCCTTAATCAGGTAGGTTTGAAAGATTGATCCCTGTTCGATGAGTGCATATTGCTTGCGGCCGATTGCTTTCACAGTTCATGTTCTCCCGCATCTACCTTGTTTACCTGTCGTTCCCATGCACGTGGATGTATAGTGTTTAGTCGTGATTTTTTTTTCTTTCTCTAAGCTGCCCAGGTGGGTTTCCCTTGGTTACGTGCCCACAGAAGAAAGAAAATGGTGGGTGTCCTTTTTCGAAAAACGGGGGAGAAACGAAAGAGGCAATACAAGGAGTTAGTTTTATGGAACATGTCATACGATCGGTTGAAAAGAAACTTTCTTCGCTTCTGTTCTCTGAACAAGTGAAATGTCCACTTACTCTTACTTCTCCATCTCTGGTTTCTGAAGGAGATAAGGGGTGACCCCTCGAGAAAGCATTGAATTCACCATGCCTTTTGTTAGGTGGAGCCTCGCCCCGAGAAGAAGAAGACATTAACAAATGGAGGAACCAAAACCTTCGGATGATGAACAGATAAGAATCTGTGAGTGTTTGTGTGTGTGATTACGTTGAAAGAGAGAGAAAAATGAATATGAATGTCACGCCCACCATTAGATTCCTTCTGGTATTATTTTTTCGAAAGCATGCACAAACGCATAGTTTGCTGGCAGATTGGAGAGGGAAAAAGAGATCATCCCCATGACACACAAATTGTTTTTGTTTTCCCTTCAAAATAATTGAGATGGGAGGGGGGTGGCACATACGATTAATAGTGATTAGTTTACATGATCTTCCTATTCGTTTGATCAAATACATTATTTACTAGCTTTAGACAATCAATGGTAGGTCGTCCTTAGACTGAGCGTGAGGAGGATGGGAGGCTCCTTTCCAATGCTAGGCGTTGGTGCTTGAAGGTTGCAATCATGAGATCGTATTCGTCGAGGTCGATGATTGGACAAGTAAACTCGATGATCCGCGGCTGCTCCCACACTTTGACGATGTGTTTAACAGCACTCCCAAATCGAGCTTTATGAATTTGTAAGTCGTCCGCGTAGAAAGGCTTGTGAAGATGCTGATGTGGTGGGACTTTCGGGAATCCTCCAAATTGGTGCGCGACTCGGATGGGTACATAATAAGAACTCTCATGAAGACCGAGAATCGGTATATAGGCACTTCCCTTAGCTGCGAGCATGATCGGACCTGTCTTAAAATGTCGGGACATATGGAGAAAATGGTTACTCGTAAGACTTTCGAAGAAAGACTTCCAGTGTGTGAATCCTTTGGGAGGAAGGGATATGTGGCGAGAAAAGTGTCGCAATAAATCTTGATCATGAAGATATTTATAGGCACTAATCCCTAAGTGAGAAGAAAACCATGCCAAGAGAAGAGGCAAGCAAAACGTTATGTTGTGATTACGAACTCCTCCTCTAGCTTGGACATTGATCTTTGTGAGGCCGCTAAGTGTTTCGCCGAGGATAGTGGGGATGAAGGGTTTGCCCGATAATAATGCTCTTGTGATATGGACAGCCCGTGCATGAATTGAACGCTTGGTAAATGGAAAAATAACCATCCCGACGATGGCAAGAATGAAAGCTCGGGCAGACAATTGACCTTCTTCATTTTCAGCCACGTAAACACTTCTTTCACAGAGAAGAAGCTCTTCAATATTCACATGGCTATGAGAGGTAATTAGTGACGATGCTGCAGTCGGTGTAACATTGAGAACAATTGGAAGATCATTCTTTAATGAAGGAGTACGCTCTAGAGGCAGCAAACCAGGGATGTGGGGAAGTCGCGCAAGCTGGATATACTCTTCTAATGTTGGTAATAACTCAAAGTCTCCGAACTTGAACGAAAAAGTGTTCGAATCCCATTTTTCTAGTAGGTTACGTAGGAATCCTAAATCCAGTTCAATATCAATGAGATCAACAAGGCTTCCTAGCTTTGTCCGAACAAAATCTTTCTCAGACGGGTACAAATGTTTGAACCAATTTTTTAGCGCATGGCCGGATGAGAAATCATGTGTCAAGTTTATTATAGGCATCCTGAATTTAAAGAAATAGATTCGAAAGACATGTCAAGAATGTGCTTAAGATGCAAACGGAATAATGGATGCAAGCGCACAATGCATATTAAAAAATTTAGCAAGAGAAAAGAACAACTCCCTTCACCGAATCGAGCTAAATTAAACAAGACATAGAAAAGAAGGGGTTAGAGTAAGATAATCAATAATAAAAACATGAGTTATGAAACCATGCAAAGGGGAACCCATCAAATGATTCTATCTACCGTCAGGATGTGGCTTGGACCCGTTCATTAACCGTAAACGGAGAAATCCGAGTCTGGGTCCATTTTAAATGAAAGGACTCGGATATTCGTCCGGCGGTAAACAGGTGGGTACCCACCTAAAGGTAGAGGCAAACGGCCAATACCCGTCGGCATATGGTATACCCGAACTAATCCTATGGCGCCCTGGATGAAGGCTCATATAGCAGAGGAAAACCAAACAACAAGTAATATTGAAAACGAAAGAGCATCAAACAAATTTAAGCGCAAAACACATAAAATAAAGCCTTTTAAAAAAAACGAGTTTTCGACCCTAATTCTCTAAAAAAAAAGCCAAGTGTCCCCAGCGGAGTCGCCAAATCTGTCGCGGGTGATCCCGTTTCCGGTTCCATATAAAATGGATATCCTCCCCCGACGATAAGGCTTCGAATTTTGAAAACGTGTCGGAGTCGCCACTAACCTATTTTAAGTTCAGGTTAGAAAAACTATAGAGATTCGTTTAAGGTTCGGGAATTAGGGATTACTAAATCGCATACGTATAAAGAAAAAGAGGCATTAAAAATGCGTTTCTAAGCACCTGAATTTTTATAGTTCATTTTTTAATAAATCAAAGGAAACTCAAGGGAAAAAACGGGGTGGAAGATGAGCGGGATTTGTACCATTTCCCAGCTCCCTCATTGTACCTTTGTGCGGGATAGTTAGAAAACTATCCGGATGTTCCCCTCCTAGTCGTCTGTTCTTCCAAGCGTTTCCTTCTTCTCCTCTCCGTCTCCGAGTTCGGGTGTCTTTCGAGTGTTTTTTTTTATCTCTTCAGTGTCTTCCAAGGTCTAGCTATTTGTAGGAAGCATGTAGTGAATTTATTATTATTTTTTGTTAGATTTTTTATGATTTTGTTTGATTTTATTTGATTTTGCAAAGATTTTTGTGAATCTTTCTGATTTTCGATGATTTTATTGTGATTTTCTCTTATTTTACTGATTTTCGGTGATTTTATTATTTTTTTCTGATTTTCTCATGATTTTGTTATTTTATGATTTTCTCATGATTTTGTTCATGATTTTTTCTAACCTTATTGAAAAATTGGGTTATGACAACTGCGACATCATGCTTCGCGATTTCCAGCCTCCGACCATCCCGAACTCGCGAATAACAGTGTGTTCATGAAATTAACACCAAAACATTAGTAGACAGAATATGGTTAGTATAAGGGACGTCATGGGTGGTCATTTATTGAGTTGCACAATTGAGACTGAAAACTCACCGAGGGGTTGCCTCGCCCCGGGATTGCTCGGGGATAAAGAAGGACGTCGGGAGTCCGTTAGGGGGCTTCCTTTGAGCCAGTTCTTGTCCATACTTGGATCGTGGCTTTGACAGGAGGATGCCTGGAGAGGAGAGTATTGGCTAGAATAAGACGGTTGACGTTGGAAGGCCTTGCCTCGTCAGCAATGGAGGGGGAAAGTCCTTGGCTCCGATTTGTGTACGTCGGGGAGGAGTTAGCCTCCGGTTGCATGTGATGGAGGAGGAGTTGGCCTCCGATTCTCGGAGGAGTGGAACGTATGAGGGTCAGGGATGTCTCTCTGATTGGAGATTGTCTGATGGGGATGGGGAGGCTTTGGCTATTAGGATTTTAGAGATTATCTGATGGAGAATCTCTGATTTTTTTTATGTCTATTTGTCTGAAAAAGAAGGGGAGGATTTGTCTCCGAGGAAAGAGAGGATTTCAGAGATCTGATTGATTTTTTTTAACGTGTGATTATTGTCTAATTGGAGATTGTATGAAGGGTCAAAAAATGTCTAGGTTCCTCCTCTACTTGATGGGATACGATCGTTTCTTTCCCCAAACATCCACTTTTGATTTCCTTCCTTCTTTTTAATTTTGATGAATTAATTTTTTAATTTTTTTCTAATTGCCTTATTTATTATTTTTTCCAATTTGGGGTATTACAGTTGCCCCTCTTTGCGAGGGAATCTTGAAAGAATTTTCTTGCAAAGACTTCATTAATACCCCAAATTATGGATCAGGGTATCCTTGGTAGACCTGTTCTTTGGGGCTTCATCAAGAAACATATTAGTAATAAATATATCCCCGTGAAGTACGGAGTAATCAAACATGTATGATTAAGACATTCATGTATGCCATGCTTTGTTTTAACAAAGTCTATTTGAATGCTTCATAGCGAGGTTGGAGAAGGGCTTATGACTTTTCTCACGGCTCACTCTTATTTTTGAAAGCTGTCTGGGTGAGATTTCAGAATTCCTTTGACTTGGATGCTCATGTACCGGTCGAAGGAGTCTTTGTATGGTTGTAATGTGGGTTTGGCATAAGGCCTTTTGGTTGAGGTTCTAAATTCTTTGTTTTGAGAAACGAACCTGTTGACCTGGTTTTGATGATGAACTTAAGCGACATGGTACTGGTGGTAAGCGACATCTTACTGGTGGTCAGTAGTAATGTTTCACAAGTTATGTGGTCATTCTTAGTGATGAGCTTGAGCAATTCGTTGCTGAACCACAGCTAGTAACCGCTATATATTACTGCGTTCCAGTACACTGTTACTGTGATATTACGCATAGAAGTTGAAAATATGGAAACATATTTTTTAATAATCACGATTTATTCTAAGATTTATTTTAATCTATCTCAGATAATTATTCTGAGTGTCTAGGTTCATTTAACGTAGCCTAATGATCTTATCATAAGCACTTAGGCAACAAATAAAATGAGATTACCTTTCCAATTGTTATTTTTGGAAACAAAATATTTCTCTGATCTTCTACAGCAACGTCTCGCTGTAATGAGAGAAAATATCAAATTAAATATATTTAATTAAATATATTGATTAGATATGATGTTGGAGATTGGAAATAATCTATTTGATTGAGATGAGTAAAGGAAGTTACCGTTGGTGTCTTTCCTTTTATGGCACAGCAAACGTTGAGCAGACCGTTGCTGTGTCCTCGCTGCCAATTTTGGCAATAAATCTTGTTGATTGCCTAGACGATTTCCGTCCTCCTTCTTCTTTATAACCTGACCAGAGACGACAGAAAACAAGGCCTTTTTGTGCGTCTGTGTGAGCTTTGTGCATCGACAGAGAGCGGAAGGTGCTAAGTGTCTCCTGGTTCTTTCTCTTGCAAGCTGCATGTGAGAGTGTCAAGGGGCTGAGGTCAGATCCCTTGAATCGTCTGAGAGGGACTAGGTGTCCTCGGTGCCTTCAACGAGCAGCCGGCGAATCGTCTGAGGGAAGCTAAGTGAATACCTGCTCTGAATTCAGTAACCGGTTGCTGACCCATCGGCAAGAAGCCGTTCTTGTCGTGTCTTTTCGCAGGGAAGTCTCGAGCCTACGGAGTTTGAGCAGTTAGACACGCACTTGCGGGTGCGCGCCAGAAGTCTCGTGCCTGCAGGGTAGAGCAGGAGTTGGGAACGCCGCCGGAGTGGAAATAGTTCCTCCCGAGCACAGGGGTGCTGTGCAGAAGTCTTGAACACCTGATACAGAGGGTTAGTAAAGCAGGTTGCGTGGAAGCCAACGGATCGGAAAATTCCACCCTAGGCACTGGGTGTGCAGTGCAGTGAGTCACGGCTGTGGTAACCGTGCACGTCCGAACTGAGCGTAGGACGGATACCTTCTATGTGGCTTTGTGGTTTTCTTTGTGATCTTTGTGGTTCCTATCTTCGTGATCTTTGTGGTTCAACTTTGTGGTTGTCTCTTAAGCAAGTGCAGGCTTATCTTAAGGAGAGACAAGATCTGTGTGGAAATCCTCTGCTGAACGATAAAGTGCTGAAGCAATCATTCGCTGTGAAGCAGAAACGAGCTGCTCTCTGAGAATACATTCTTCACCGTAAGGAATTATCTGTGAGGATTTATACTCTAACATAACGTTGTCTGTGTTCTTTGATAAGTCAGGTTTATATTAAGCGATAAGGAGCTGTGTGGAATCCATTGAGCTACCAACTACTGAGGATAAGCATCATTCTGCTGGAAACGAGAAGACGTCCACTGTGTGAGGAGCTGACCGTTGCCAGGAGTGATCATCTATTGTACGGGATTCTAAATCTCACTTTGTGAGAGGAACATACGCCTAGTGCAAGGGCTTTTTGCACCCATTATTTTATATAGTGGAATCACCTTGTTGGAGGAAAGTGGACGTAGGTCAATTAAGGCCGAACCACTATAAATCACTGTGTCCATTATGATCGCGCAACACTCGTACAAAAACCTACTCGACAAAATCGTAACAGTTACAGTAAGGTATTTCTCATTCTGAGAAACGCTCTGCTGTGATACAGTACGTTTCCGCTTACACCGAGAAAGGGCGAAAAAGTGATAAACACTAATTCACCCCCCTCTTAGTGTACATAAACGATCCAACAGAACCTATGGACCTCATCTGGAGCTGTTGGACTACAGAAATTTCACCGTCCAAGCGAATTCTCCACCTTCCAGATGGCATGCCAGCTGAAATGCTCCGTTAGAGATTGATAAAGGTTTCACTGGTGACATTTGATGATCCACTTTGAGGATGCTTTTCTCCTTGATTTGCTTGAGAGATGTTTTTACTGGTGATTGCCAATGATCCGCTTTGGAGATGTTTTGCTTCCTCATATGTAGAAAACACTTGCTCTTGCGACTGTCTATATCGGCCATGGTACTTTATTTTTGTTATTTTGATTCTGCGCTTTGCTTTTTTAAAAACTTTGGTCTTTGCGCTGACTCTGCTTTTTCTTTACTAAACTATAAGGATTTGCCCCATTATCTTTCTCTCATTGATTTCGTGGGAGATGCTTTGGACTCCCTATGAAATTGTTTGAAGATGCTCTGTCCTTGGCGACTCGACTGGAGTGCATGTCCATTGATGGTGCCTCTTTGCTTGAACCTTGAGGCAGTGTCACCTCTGTGGTCCGCTGTTCCCAATTTCTGACTACATGATCTCTATTTACCTCACTGTGAGGCGGTCCTTAGACTCAGAGGGAGTAGTGTGTATAGAAACTTCGACTTTGGCTCGGAAGGGCTAGCAATGGTTAATGTTTTGTGTTTAGGGTAGAGAATGAATGCTCGATCTCATCCCAGTCTGAGCATCGTTTGTCAAAGGATTCTTTGTCCGTCCGGACGCTTGTTTGTATGAATCCTCTCGGTGTTTACACTTGTCTCTCTAGGGTGGGTGTTTGGGAGTAGGTTTGCCTTCTCCAATCCTCGCCCAAAAGTATTTTTATAATGCGGTGAATGATCATGCAAATGCTTAGGAAATGCATACCTTTGGGTATACAAACCTCTTTGGAGTTTGAACATGTTCAAGTTTTGTAGGGAAGGTGCATGTATTCTTATGCCCTCGTTAGCTTCTTCGAGGTTAGGGTCGAAAACGGCTTCCACCCGACCACCCTCGCCGTTGCCTTGGACTTTATACCATACTGTGGGGATGTTCATGTGCCTACACAGTTGACAACGAACGGAGACGAAGTTAGCTCATGTACTTCAACTCTCGCTTGGGGAGATTATAATAAAGTTGAGTATCCGCTGGGGAGATGAGATGGATATGTCCATCCTGATGGTTATTCTAGAAGAATATGCTTGTATGTGGTGTAATAGACTCCAATGTGGGGAAATGGAAGCATGGCTCCAGCTGGGGAAATGGGGGTGTGACTCCATCTGGGGAATAATAAGAGATTTTGCTAGAGAGCAGTGTAGATGATACTCTCTTTTGGTATGGTCATCTTTGGTGACGACAAAGGCAATTTCGAAGCTTTGGTTCGAAATCTTCCACCCGACCGCCCGCGCCTTTGTTCGTAATACAGGATGTTCATGTACCTACACTTGCCAAAGGGTGGACACACAAGTGAACTCTTGTAACTTGTTTCATAGAGAAAATGCTAGAATTGAATTAATGCAATCATCCTTGGTGATAAACAAAGGCAATCTCGAATTTTGATTCGAAATTTCCACCCAACCGCCCGCGCCTTTATTCATAATGCGAGGATGTTCATGTACATGCACTCGCCAAAGGGCGGACAACAAGTGAGCTCATGTAACTTGTTTCTTTTAAAGTAAGAATGAAGTTTGCTCATGTAACTTCATTTATATGAAAAGCGAAGTAGAGCTTTGATACTTCCCTTATTGTGTTTCGTCATTGCGTCTTTGTCCGTAGGAATCAAAGGATTGACGAAATCGTTACTCTTGCCTGATATCTGTTGTATAAAAATTGTCATGTACCTATCAAACAGATGGCGAGATACAAGTAAGTTCATGTGACTTGTTTCTGTTAGAGTAAGAATAAAGTTTGCTCATGTAACTTCATTTGTAAGAAAAGTGAAGTAGAGTTATCGTACTTCCCATTTGTATGGTTTCGTCTTTGCGTCTTCGTCCAATGGAATCGAAGGTTTGACGAAGTGGCTACTCTGGTTTTGTATCCGTTATATAAGGTTGCTCATGTACCTATCAAACAGATGACAAGAAAACAAGTGTCTTCGTGCAACTTGATTCTTTTAGAGTAGAAATGAAATTTGCTCATGTAATTTCATTTATAAGAAATGTGAAGTAGTGTAGGATTTTGGTACTTCCCTTTTGTAAGGTTTCGTCATTGCGTCTTCGTCCGATGGAATCGAAGGTTTGACGAAGTGGCCACTCTGATTTTGTATCTGTTGTATATGGTTGTTCATGTACCTATCAAACAGATGACAAGAAAACAAGTGTCTTTGTGCAACTTGATTCTTTTAGAGCGATGAAATTTGCTCATGTAATTTCATTTATAAGAAAGGTGAAGTGGAGCTTTGATACTTCCATTTGTATAATTTCGTCAGTGCATCTTCGTCCGTAGAAATCGAAGGATTTAACGAAATTGCAACAAGACTTTGACTGGAAGTTTTGCCACCCTGCCACCCTCGCCTTTGTCATAGGAGTTGTGTACCATTCGTGTGAGGAGCTCTTGTACCTGCCCACGAGACAAAGGACGTAAATGAAATCGGCTCATGTAATTTCATTTAGCTTGATGAAGAGAGTAATAATTGTGTCATACTCCCTTTTCATGTTTATTGTCAGTGTTCTTTGCCCTAGTTGACTCCCTGAGGATACAAAAGAAGTTTGCTAACGAAGATTGTTCTGAAGCTCCGGTTCAAAATTCGTTGATTGTCTTGATTGTCTTTCTAGGACACTCATGTACTCCTTTCATGTGATTCGTTGGTTTGTCAACGGAGAATTAACTAAGATTGCTCAGGACCGCTCGGAGATATGTCCATGATCACTTGGAGATTTGCCCCAGGATCGGTCGGGGATTTGCCCTACGACTGCTTGGAGATTTGCCCCAGGATCGGTTGGGGATTTGCCCCAGGATCGCTCGGAATTTGCCCCGGATTGTTCTCGTGTTGTCGTCGTTGTTGTTTTGCTAACGAAGGCTGTTTCGAAACTTTGGCTCGAAAACTTTTCCACCCTACCACCCTCGCCTTCGTCGTCTGCCTAGGATGTTCACGTACCTATGAGACAAGCCGAAGGGCAAAACAAGTAAGCTCATGTAACCTATTCTGCAGAGAAAGTATTAGTTGAGGAACGAATATTCCCTTTCATGTAGATCGTCGTTTTGTTGACAACGAAGGATATTTTGAAGCTTTGGCTCAAAACTGTTTCAAGGCTTTGGCTCGAAACTTTACCACCCTGCCACCCACGCCTTCGTCAACATGCGACAAGGGCTAAAATAAGTGAGCTCGTGTAACTTATTTTTCAAGGAAGTATTGATCAAGGAATAGATACTCCCTTTCATGTGTTGTAATATCGAAGAATACCTGCGATGAGTGCTTGTGACAGTTCTCTCCGTTAAGATGATTGATCTTCGGTTGAATGTCGTGAATGTGCAAAGTTGATAGAGCCATGCGGTGGGCTTGGGTGGGGATTGGCCACTCATGTAGTGGGCCGAGGTGCTTGTTTTTCGTCAATGAGTGATGCGGTGACTGACCTTCTCCTCTTTTCTTTGGTGAGAGTCGGTGGTTGACTACTGTCGGGATGACCGCTTGGGTGCCGTAGGGAATTCAAAGGGAATTGCCCCAGTCAAAGTATGCGTCGTCGTTTGGTAGACATCATGTTCTTTGGTATTGGTAAGCTATTGTGTGAGCCCCAAACGAGTCATCTTGTACCTGCGAGGTAAAATGGATGCCTTGGTGTTAGCAGTTTAAATATTGGTAAGTTCATCATGTATGTTTTGAACTGTTAGAAGGCGAATAGAGCGAATGGGGGCTTCTAATGCCAGTTGCGCTATGTGTTCGCCGTCGCTTGAAGAATCTGGTCCATGTTTTTGTCGTTGGGATGCTGTGGATCCGGCATTCGTCAAGTTCTTGTTGTCGGAGAAACGATGAGGTTGAATGAAGTGTTCGTATTTGGGGGTTGATTGCTCGCAGCTGTCCTGATCTCGCGATGCCGTTGTGAATGATGGGGTTTGCCCCTTGTGCTGGATTATGCCGTTGAGTTGTAAGCTGGGGAATTGCCCGTGTTTGGAATGATGTTTCTGTTGGTGCCAAAGTTGTGGCGATTGATAATTAGGGGCGTGATGTTCCCAACGTGTCTGATCTGAGCATGTCTGTGGATATGGGCTCGCCATTAGCTCCGATGTTGACTGATGTTGGCTGGTGAGATGTAACCTCCTTGGGGTATTCACGTTGTTGTAGATTCGACTTTGAACTTTTGTAGCCGTTGGGTGATCTTTGGTGTTCGTGTTTGGCTTTGTACTTTGGTAGCTGTTGATAACACTTTGGGCTCTTGTCGTTGGATACACAGCTTTGGACCTTAGTAGCCGTAATAGAAACTTTGGTCTTTAGGTGTTAGATGTTCGACTTAGGGCCTTGGTAATCGTCGATGAATCCTTGGCATTCCTGTGCTTGTAGATTTGTAATGTTACGCCTTATCCCACTCCCGTTCGAGGAGTCATGTTGGAGAATTAAACCTCGAAATGAAAGTAAAGAGAATGTTTGGATTAGTATCATGCAACAGTGTAATTGATGCATGATAAATTTGTGATGATATTTAATCGCACTCGTATATAAAGAAAAGTATGCATTCTTGTGCTTGTACTTAATCGCACTCGTAATGATGCAATGGAGCAGTTACTGTGAATGACATGATAATGTAACTACTGCAATCAAACAGATACTCATGTGATCATGCGAATGGATTAATGCAGTAAGCAGTAAAAATAGGTAAGGATAGGAGAAATAAAAGTTCTTGAAGCCCAGTGTAAAAAGTACCCAACTGCAAAACGAGCAACCTTAGTTTACAGTTTATTGCAGACAAGCATACCTAGTAGCTGTCCCTACACATGTAGCAGTCATTCAGTAACATAAAAATGCACGCGCGGCGTCTGATACCTGTAGTGAGCAATCAATGCTAGACTCGGATGAAGGCTTCTAAACCACCTTCGGACTAAGGGAGGCGGGGCCCCGGCCAAAAACCATACCGCAAAGAGCAGCAGGCTGGGCCTCTCGGTGACCCCCTAAAAATCCTAGCCCCGGGTTTGGGCACTCCTAGACATGCCTAGTAAGCGGTAAACAGACACAACCATGAGGGCAGACAAAGGGCACCGAGCCAAGCAATGACATGCGCAAATAAGAACTCATCTCCGCATGTGGATTAAAAATGTAAGAGCGTTCGAAAGGAATCCACATGCAGAGTCCCCAGCGGAGTCGCCATCCGGGATGTACGCGCGCCTTCCGGCCTAGCACGCGCGTGGTGGTTCGAACGACCCGAGGATCCGGGCCCGCTCCCCAAGGCCCAACCGGTCGACGTCATAACTCGAGCGTCGGACGCTGCGGAAGGGAATTGGGTGATCTCTCCCTGGGTTCCAAACTGGGCCTGCTCGGGCCCTCGCCGACCGTCTCTGTTTTCCTAAGAGGCGGCGGGCAAAAGGCGGAGCATGATCCGAAAAAGGAACTTTCGGGAAAAATCTTGAGCGGCTCGTGTCGCCATCACACATCCAAAATGGCTTCGTAAAAAAAAGTAGTATCGTTTAACCTAGGTAAACTATACGGAGTCGCCACCGACTTAGTTTTGAAAAGTGGTTTAAGTCGGAAAACTAGAGTAGGATTCGAGGATTCCTATTTACTAACTCTTACATTCTAACATGCGAAAAAGGAAGTGGCGTTTGCTCCAAAAGATTTGCTTTTGTTTAACGGGTGTTGGACCCGATCCGGGCATGACTCCGGACTCATGTCAATGTTTTATGTGCGTTGGACCCAATTCGGGCTTTTGGGCCCGAACTCGTATTTGTTGATAGCAAACAACATGCGACAATAAACCTATGAGTCTAAGGCATGCGGCCAAGCATAAACAATTATTTAGATCATAGGGGACGGGGAAGGATGGTGACCGTGGGCCTATGCACTTGGGCCCATGGCCCGTTACATGTGGAAATAATGAAAAACAGGAGGCCCGCACCTTCTTCATGTACCTGAGGCCCACCGGGATGGCTTTACATCGGTCAGGCTCGTCAGTTGAGGCAGCTTTCGAGATGTGCTTCCACCATGGGTTTCCTCGCGCGCCTCCAGTTTTGGAAATTCGTTTTGTCGAACTCCCGTGAAGCTCGATTGATTTTCATGCAAATCAAACCAGAAAGCGGTGGTAAGAAAATTCTAATTGAATATTTGAAACAATTAAAATTAACTATTGTAAGTCGGAGTGAGACTTACGGGGCGTTGCGTGGCCCGTTGATGTCAATCTTCTGTGATGTCGAAAGATAACAGGGGGTTGTGTGGTCCGTTGATATTGATCTTTAGTGACGTCAAAAAATGACGTCAAGACAAAGGAGAGGAGAGCGATGTACAAGGCCTTATTAGTATCGATTAAATTTGAACGAAATTCAATCGAATTGGATAAGTATGGTATGACTTACCGGTTGAGGGTGAGGAATCGAGTAAACTTATGATCTTTCGAGAAAACCCCAAATAAATAGCTAGAGAGGTTCCATGTCCGGTCCGTTGATTCATACATGTTATGAATCCTACGAGAGTGAAGGAATATCGAAAGTAGAATGTTCGAAACATATGACCAAAGAGACAAACATAAGTAGTTACGTCGTCGAAAGAATAAGAAGCTAACCATTCATATAAGTAAAGAGATTAATGACAACCACGTTTGTCAAATTTGACAAAAAAATCTAAAGGTGGGATCCTATTCAACGAGGCAAAGAAAAGTTTGGCTAATCTTCGAACGTTTACACGAACTGTGACGAATGGACGATGGTTAAAAAAAAATTCATAACTTGCCGTAAACTTCTCCAAAATTTGTGAACTTTTACCAGAAACTAAAAAAATTAAATATAATCCATCATATCAAAATTTAGGAAAAAATAACATGTGCTGTGCTGCCAGTAAAGCAAAGAGTGGGGCTGTTCAAACTGGACATGTTCCAGTTGTAAAGGATTAAATTTTATAACTTTATATTCCAATTTTGTTCATTCTGATTTTATATGAGCAAGTTATGCCTTCCGGTGCATAGACTACTCATCCTACCGCTGGAAGGCAAGAGTCAAGGGAGGGCTTTGTCTTCTCTAAATTTTTAGACCAATTAGATAGAACCGAATGTAAAAACTCAAAAGATAAAAGTTGTAGAAAACTAAAATATGGTTCTGAAAACACTAATTTCATAAAATTCCAATGTGTGTTTTGAAAAATAAATAATTTTCTTTCAGTAGTATTTGTCTAATGCAAGGTGAAATGACGTTTTTGTGTCCGCTGTAATCCGCTAATGATTTGACCAGATTTTGTTGCTTTAATGAAAATTTTCAAAACATGAAAGATTTAGACAAATAAAATAGGTATCTAATGCAACAAATTTCAGGTGAAATGGAGACTTGGTGTTAAAGTTGTATCCAGAAAACCGAATCAGCCTTCCTGCTCGTGTGCAGACCGAGGCTAACTCACAGTCCAATTTTCCATGGACGAAACCCAACCGAAGAGACCTCGAATGAAAAAGTTCAAAACATGAAAGTTTTAGATAACTTAAGTGAGAAGAGTTATGCATAAAATATGATGCAATGACAGCAGCGACGGGCTTCGCAAACTTCAGCATGCGTCCATCTAAAGAATCGGCCATAACTCAGGCTACACATGCTCGATTTAGATGCATAAGTTATCCACACGACCAGGAGAGAGAGAGGAAGATGATAGACCTGATTAAGCTTGATTCCGTTGCTGGATGGCAGAGCAGCGCCTGCAGAAGTGAACTGCGACATCATGCTTCGCGATTTCCAGCCTCCAACCATCCCAAACTCGCGAATAACAGTGTGTTCATGAAATTAACACCAAAACATGAGTAGGCAGAATACGGTTAGTATAACGGATGTCATGGGTGTTCATTTATTACGTTGCACAAGTGAGACTGAAAACTCACCGAGAGGTTGCCTCGCCCCAGGATTGCCCTGGGAGAAAGAAGGACGTCGGGAGTCCGTTAGGGGCTTCCTTTGAGCCAGTTCTTGTCCATACTTGGATCGTGGCTTTGACAGGAGGATGCCTGGAGAGGAGAGTATTGGCTGGAATAAGACGGTTGACGTTGGAAGGCCTTGGCTCGTCAGCAATGGAGGGGGAAAGTCCTTGGCTCCGATTTGTGTACGTCGGGGAAGAGTTGGCCTCCGGTTGCATGTGATGGAGGAGGAGTTGGCCTCCGATTCTCGGAGGGGTGGAGCGTATGAGGGTCAGGGACGTCTCTCTGATTAGAGATTGTCCTATGCGGATGGGAAGGCTTTGGCTCTTAGGATTTCAGAGATTATCTGATGGGGAATCTCTGATTTTTTTTACGTCTATGTGTCTGATTGTCTGAAAAAGAAGGGGAGGATTTGTCTCTGAGGAAGGAGAGGATTTCAGAGATCTGATTGATTTTTTTTAACATGTGATTATTGTCTAATTGGAGATTGTATGAAGGGTCAAAAAATGTCTAGGTTCCTACTCTACTTGAAGGGATACGATCGTTTCTTTCCCCAAACATCCACATTTGATTTCCTTCCTTCTTTTTAATTTTGATGAACTAATTTTTTTAATTTTTTTCAAATTACCCGATTTATTATTTTTTCCAATTTGGGGTATTACAGCGAACATGGCAAATAAGGGTACGTTTTCAATTTCCTGAGTCATTCCTGTGGTAGAAAAATGGTCAATGGAATAACAAAAAAAAAATGAGGCAAATCTCCATGATTTAGAAAAAAAAAACAAAGTTAGCACAAAGATCAAAGTTTTGAAAGACAAAATTGAAGGATCCAAAGTAAAGCATCGGGGCCGATATGAAAGGCCGTAAAAGCAAATGTGTTATTTCTCTAGCAAATCGAGAGAAAATATTTTCCAAAGCAGATCAACAACCATCACGAAAGAACAGTCACTAATAGTAACAGAATGCCTCGACTAGCCGGCTGTCGAAATGATGGAGAATTCGCTTAAACGATGGACAAATAGCTTCTAATGAGGTCCTTTGACTCGCTTATCCAAACAACAAATTTAGAACCTCGATCAAAGTCCCTATGCCAAAACAACATTACAACCATATAAATACTCCTTCGAAACGAAAGTGCTCACTGAAAGAAATCAAGAAGTCCTTCAATCTCGCTTAGAAGAAATTTTAATAAGTTTCATGGTATGCAACATAATCATACGTGTTCGATTACTCTCCGTATTTCACGAGATTTCACCGATTATTAACAATTTTCTTGATGAAATCTCAAGGTACAAATCTATTGAAAATATTCCGAATTTACACTTTAGGATAGCTATGATGTCCTTGTGAGAACCTTCATGAATCTCCGACACGATGCAACATGCTTCATCCTTGTCAAAACATGTCCACAACACTTGTTAATTTGTTTTCCCATACAACACACCAACCCTCTAGCACTACTCCAACTCCCGCCCCTTAGAAGAACCATCAAACCATGCTCGACACCCCTTATCATTTGTCTCCTCCACTAAACTATCAGGATAATCAATTATGAAATCTGCGAGAGCCTTGACCTTCGATGACTTTGTAGGTATCAAAATTGGTTGTTGGCCCAGAAAAGGTATTTGACGGGTTTGGTTTTCCGAAAGTGGAAAATTTTACTTTTATTGATATTATAAATATAATTAATTTTAGTTAATTTTCGATTTTCCAGTATTTTTAGCATTTCATTTCTTAGTCATGATTAGTAATCCTTTATAAATAATTAAAATTAATTTTAATGTTCATTAAACATGACTAACTATGTTTTATAAATTTATTTTAGTTACAATCACAGCATCACGAAATAAGATCAATGTCGTTTAACAAAATCGATTCCATCTCTCTTCTTCATCACGGGAGACATCTTGTATTTTTGTACGAAAACATTTATAGTCCTCAAATAAAGTAGACGACAAATATTTTTGTTAATATCATTGTAAACAATAACATAATGTGGCGACAGAAAATCTCCGGCATCTTCGAATTATTACAATAATGTTTTTTATCACAAAATAGTTACGACTATATAATAAATATATTGTTGCGTGCATTTAAAGACTCCCAAGAAAAAACTATAAAATCCCATTACATTCCATTTTCATCGATCGCATCAAAATGGTTGTCCAAGAAACCAGACAAGATTCGCAATCAGAAAAAGGCACCGGGGGTTCTTCGCGTCGATGCATGCAGAGAGACACCGCTTCCAACATGACAAAAAACAAATTCCGACATCAACACCTTCCACGTACTTCCCATGCAAACCTCCGACTTACCCCTATAAATAACCCCCAACTCCACACTTCGAAGACCTCATCATTCAAACTCACATCCCCACAACCAAATATCAAGACCACCCAATGGCCAAGCCTGCAACCCTCGCTGCCCTCCTTGCCGGCCTGATGCTGGTCTCCCTCGCGGCTTCCTCCGCTGTGACCAAGGTCGAGGTCGACCTCGGTGAAGACGAGAACTTCTCCCGCAGATTCCGGGGAGGAGGCTGCCGGGAGCAGCTCGAGATGGTCGACGAGCTCCGCAGCTGCGAGGACTTCCTCAGGCAGCAGGCCCGGCAGGGAGGCCGACGCTTCGGCGGCGGCAGGTTCGGGTCGAGGAGGCTGCAGGACTGCTGCGAGGAGCTGAGGCAGGTGGACGACCACTGCAGGTGCCAGGGTTGAGGGAGATCGTGAGGGATCAGCAGCAGATGAGAGGGTTTGGTGGGGAGAGGGAGCAGCTCGAGAGGATTGCGGAGGACCTGCCGCAGATGTGCGGGGTTGGGCCCGGGAGGTGCGACATTCGCAGGGGCGGGTACGGACGATGGGAGTAAAGGGTGTTCCTAAGCCGCCGATCCTCAATGTAATAAAAGGACCACATTATCGTGTGGCATTTTGGGGCATCATGAAATAAAATCTTTGGAGGTCAACTCGTTATGAATATTTAGACACGTAATTCACGACTTAAATATGGTCCAGCGAACCAATGAGACGTTGCAAAGGGAAATAGATAATTCCTATTAGGAGAGGACGGAGAAAAATTTCGGTATATCGATTCTAATTTGAATTTTTAAAACATCGGGAATTCGGGATCGAGATTGGGAATGGAATTTGATATGGGGATCTAATAGACCGAACCACTTGTTCTTTGCATGTTCCGTGTCCGTAATATAACACCAATGATAATACCAATGACTAAAAAAACTAATAGGCCGAACCCAACAATTACTTGTTCTTTGCATGTTCCGTATCTGCAATATAACACCAATGACTAACTATTAGGTTGACGTTTTTTTCGATTTTGTATCTAAAAACAATTTTTAAAATTTTTAATAAATTTCGACAATTTTTAATAAATTTCGACACTGCATGATCAAGTGTTGATGAAAATTTTACAATTTAATGGTTTGAAATGTACAGTAGATGTTTACTCTCATGCTTGAAGGTAATAAAAATTCGGTAATTTGGTAAATACCGAATTACCGAAATAAAATTCGGTAATTTACCGAAATATCGAATTATAAATTCGAAATCGAGATTGGAATCTAAAATTTTGAGGTCGTTAAAATTCGGTATTTCGATAATCGGTATTCCGAAATACCGAATGCTCACCCCTTATTCCTACTGCAATAAAAGATGCTTAATTGAGTTATACAACCAAACAAGAAGGCTAAATCCTATCCGATATGACTAAAGAGTCTTATTTGTTTTTTATGCTTTTTGATTCACACAGAATTTGTTCCTTTTTATTGAAGTTTTTGGCAAGTGAAGCAAACCCAAGTTGAAAGAAAAAAAAAAGGCTACATGCATTAATATATTATGGTAAAATAATACATTTTTGTTAAGTTGTACGTAACAGAGAGTTAGAGACCATAAATAATAAAAGATTTGGCCATAGATAGACATAGAATATTTTTCTATCAGTGATCATATTGGAGAAACGAGATAACGAATAGGTTCTACAATGAACAGAGTCGTGGTTAAGTCTCGAGCTTGATTTGTCTTTTGATCTGCAAGGAGTAAGAACTTTTCATAAAATATCTTCTTCCTCCTTTCCCTTTAAAAAGTTTCTCCTAAATGCTGTGTCTCTTTTTGAGTCTTTCTAAGGTTTCATCACACGAATCAGAGCTTCCCACCTATGTGACTTCATATTTAACTAGGCGGAGAACATCATCTCTCGCTTTAAATTGAACATTTTTCGTTTAGCTACAAGTCAGCTTACCTGGACCAACTATATATTTTCTTAAAGTCGGGGCTATAAGTCCATTATAAGCTTTGGTAACAATTTCTTTTTATCTTTATTAAATACAATAAAAAGTGTACTTCATTTAAATTTCATAATTATCTAAAAGATATTTTAATCACTTAACTCACCCTGAAAGACTATATTTTTATTTGATTTCCACTTATCAATAACATGGCAACAAAATATCAATTAATTTTTGTTAGGAAGCATATAATCTTTTTAAAATGGTGATTTCTATTTATCAAAAAAGAATAATTTTGTGAATCATTTTGAAATCATGGATATTTTATTGAGGTTTTATTATATTTTTAAAATTTTTATTTTAATTTGTTTAAGCTTTTGATGAAAAAAAAACCTTGAAATTTTGATGGAAAGTGAAATGAGATATATTTTTGAAGTACTAAAATAAATAATCCCATTTAGGAGGTGTAAGGACTAATTTAGAGAGTTTAAATAGGAATTTTAAAAAAAAACCATTTGGAATCTAGAAATGGGAAGGATTAGAATTAAAAATTCTAAAAAATTGATTGAGATTTGGAATTGGAATTGTAATTCCAACGTAATTCTAAATCTCAGTTCATTTTTCTACTTAGCTTTTACAATTACCTTTTCATTCTATTTTAAATTACTTAAGTAGAATTTTTTAACTTAAATGTATTTTCAATTTCAAGTTTTACGATAATATACTCTTCACATTGATTAAAAATTAATAAAATTGTGATAGCACAATTTAAAAATATAAAAATGTTAACCTTCAGTTGTAATTAAATAAAAAGGAGTATTGGAAAATAAAAATATATTAAATAAATTGATTTATTTAGTAAAATAATTAAACAAAGATAATAAAATTAAAAAAAAAATTAATAATAGGTCTGCCGATATCATCATTTAATATTTTCGATATATATCTTTTTGATACAAGAATAAAAAAAAAAGATTTTCTAATCGCCGACAACGTATAATTTTTTTATTTTCTTGCTTTCGTCGATGGGTAGGGCGATTTCTTCGTCCAACGCACGGAGAGCCGAGGGAGGAAGAAGATGTTGCCGATCTCGGGAACTCCTTTGATCACAACACGACTTTCATGAACTTATCATATTCTTAACTCAAAAAGCTCAATTAGGATCACCCTGTTCACCTTTCTACGATTCTAAATTTTCAAACCCCCCATCTCAGTGAAACAACCGGACAAGACCATCTTAAGGCACCGGGGGTTCTTCGCGTCGATGCATGCAGAGAGACACCGCTTCCAACATGACAAAAAACAAATTCCGACATCAACACCTCCCACGTACTTCCCATGCAAACCTCCGACTTACCCCTATAAATAACCCACAACTCCACACTTCGAAGACCTCATCATTCAAACTCACATCCCCACAACCAAATATCAAGACCACCCAATGGCCAATCCTGCAACCCTCGCTGCCCTCCTTGCCGGCCTGATGCTGGTCTCCCTCGCGGCTTCCTCCGCTGTGACCAAGGTCGAGGTCGACCTCGGTGAAGACGAGAACTTCTCCCGCAGATTCCGGGGAGGAGGCTGCCGGGAGCAGCTCGAGATGGTCGACGAGCTCCGCAGCTGCGAGGACTTCCTCAGGCAGCAGGCCCGGCAGGGAGGCCGACGCTTCGGCGGCGGCAGGTTCGGGTCGAGGAGGCTGCAGGACTGCTGCGAGGAGCTGAGGCAGGTGGACGACCACTGCAGGTGCCAGGGGTTGAGGGAGATCGTGAGGGATCAGCAGCAGATGAGAGGGTTTGGTGGGGAGAGGGAGCAGCTCGAGAGGATTGCGGAGGACCTGCCGCGGATGTGCGGGGTTGGGCCCGGGAGGTGCGACATCCGCAGGGGAGGGTACGGACGATGGGAGTAAAGGTGTTGATGAGCCGATGCTTAATGTAATAAAGGGACCACATTATCGTGTGGCATTTTGGCGCATCTTGAAATAAAATCTATCCTTAAAATAAATAAAACTTGGGTTCTGATCGAAAGAACTTGACTAGGTTAAATTTGTCAGAATGTTTTATGACGAAGATCACGATCTAAGATTATCTACATACATAATACATACATAACAAGAAAAAAGAGTTATGAACCTAAGAGGGGCATCTGCAGTGCGATCCGATTTAGCGACGGCGGATTCCAGTGAAGTAATTGAAATCATGGTGCTGGACCATCAGCTGTTTTAACCAAGAATCCGCCACGCTCAACAGCGACGCCAGCCTATCCTGCTCCCGGTTGCTTCCGCCTCCTCCACCGCCGCTCTTCTTGGAAACCCACACATTCCCTTGCATCTTGTACGTGGCCAGGCCGAACGGCTGCAGGGATGATCTCCCTTCCCCTTCTTTACTCTTGGCCTTACCCTTTCCACTGTCGATCTCGTCTTCAAGATCCATATCTAACGATATCATAGAAGCAAAGCAAATCAGAATGACTGCAAACGGCACATATCGAACCGATCCGATTCATTACGATGATTGGATATGAATGGGGGATACCTTGAAAGGATGAGGAGAGGGTGTGATAAGTGAGGAAGCATGTGGAAAGGTCCTTAATGGTTCTCCCCATTGGGATGTGATAAATTGGGTACCTGAGAGTTTGTTAATGTGAATCATCTGTTAGTACCATGGGGGCAAAGTTCGAGCAGCAGTTCACTTGAGTCCCGGCTGGAGGGAAGAAGGGGATAAGATTACCAAGCGACTGCCATCCAGCTCGCTGGCGAAAGATCTACACTCCTCAACGACTTCAATCCCGGGTATCTTCTAGTTAGTTCACTAATCTGGATTAATGCAAAGGCTGCATCAATCGAATGCTATACAACTTTTCGTTGAAGGCTCCATCAGATGATTTACCTTGTCCATCAATGGGACTCTGGTGTAAGGGGCAGCCTTCTCGAAGTACTGCAAATACAGATGACCCAATCTCTCATTCGGACGCCAAGTGTTGTGTTGCTCAAAACCCCCATCGTCAGAAGAGCACCAATCCGATCTCCACGACTTGTCGCTGTCGTTTCCCTCACTGTAGATGTCGCTCGAGGAGTCTCTCGTCTCGCACTCCCCCGCTTCCGCCTCTTCCCTGAGACACTCCCCAGCAATGCCCACAATTAAAATTTCATTGACTGATGAGCCAGAACACCCCCACATGTCCTGAGATAACATGGACTTTACCTCAATCGGTTCAACGATGAGATGCTTGTGAATATCTGGATTGCAGAGAGGTAAGGCACGTAGTACTGAACTAAGGTCTCCTCTTCGTTAATCACGATCGGGACCCCAGCACCATAAGCGCTCCATTGATCGAAACATTCCCACAGATCTTCCAGTCGGAAACATTCAACCTTTTCCTTCTCCCAGGGATGCCACAAACTGTTAAGATTCCTCACCTCACTCTACGACCCGGCAAAGAAAAGAACAGATGATCTCTTACAGACTTTCAAACAAAGCAACAAATTCGAGCATCGTCGCCGATAGACAAAAAAGGGGGAACTCACCTTGGGAAGGAGCTGCGAACGGACCACAGGCGTAATAATCTTGAGGAAGCAATCGAGGTTTGATGGGGCGCTCTTCTCGTCAAAGATCATGATTCCCAAATATCAGAAAGGGTTCTGCTCCACCTCGCCTCGCCAAACCCCCTGAGAAACAGGGGAAGAACAGGGGAGATGAATTTGAGGGAGGAGGATTATAGGGAGAAATTGGCCGGGTTTAGTTTGTCAATTCAAAGCAAAAAAAAAAAAAATATAGTTTTTTTTAATAATAAAAGAATAAGAGAGAGAGTCCAAAGCAATCCATCTGTTTAAGAAATCGCAAAGACTAAAATCTAAAATTAAGCTAAAGTTGTTAAAAACATTTAAAATATTAAATTTTAAGGCTCTCTCCTTCATTAACCTTCAAGGTAACCCTCTCTCCCTTACCTTTATTGATCACGAAAACATTTACTTTTTTTTTAACTACCCCTCGACAAGTCAAAGATCTCTGCCCACTGATATCTTCTTACAAAAAGATGTTTGTTGTGTAAGAAGATGAGAAGGATCGATGCACTTGCTTTGGAAACACAGAAAGAAAAGATGGGGGGTGGGGGGAGTTTGATTTGTTGGGATTTCTTCCCTTTTCGTTGTTGGGTAGTTTGTTCTAGAAAGAGCTTGAATGAGAAGCGAAGGAATTGATGCCGATCGATGAACTGCCGATCACCTGATTCTATGTTAGGATGTGTAGCTCGCCTTGCTCTGTTTCTTGAGTACCCCATGGGCGGCTACTGACATTGATCATTACATTAAGAATTTGTGATGCCTGGAATCGGCCTCGTGATCAGCACAAACTATTTCATTTACACCTGGGGCGGGGTCCTTGATTAAGGATTGTTCCTAGGTTTAGGAACGGACGGATTCGGGTCTTCGCGTCACGGCTCGCGGCCCTCGTGAAATTACTAGGTTTACATAATTTGACCATGTGCTGTTTTGTTTAAAAATGGATGACTGACATAATCAACGCCTAATCCCATGGCAAGTTGTCATAAAAGAAGAAGAAGCTCACATCAGATTAGCAAGTACAACCAACATGTACTAACACCCCCCCGTAGAACAAGTCCGAGGTTTGACCTCATCCCAAGAACGAGGAGAGATCTTCCTAGTTTCCCGGTGTCTTCTTCTTCCAAACTCTAAGAAAAAAAGTGCCCACCTGATTGCCTCTCTGTCCGGCCTCTGTTTGGGAAAAAGAATCTCTGCCTTCTCTCCTTGACTCTGTCAAGGAGGAGTAGCTGTAAGAATTGTCATTATGACAAATGACAAAGGTGAGATGGGGCATTGCTTTCCTTGACCGAATCTTTCTTCTTCTATCCGCTTGGGAAAGATGCGGAGAGAGAGATTGATGGGTTTTTGGGCATTGCTGTCGTTGCAAATGCAGCCACATAACCCAATCTTGCCTTACATCCCAAATCACCACGAATATACACTGATACGTGTCGAATTCTAATGAGTGGGTGTAAGCATCAAAAGGAATTGATACTTTTTTTATTTATGAGGAATACATTACTTGGGATCTCATTGCTGACAAAAAAGCATACGAGCTCTTTATGTAAGCCGAAAATGTGGGATATTACATAACCAAAAATAAAAAAGGTGAATTCATGATACCCTCTAGAGTTCTGTCATTTACAGTTTCATCCCTCGACCTCGAAACCTTCTTCATCTTCCCCTGAGGAGGGCCTTCTCCGCAGTGTCCATCTCCTCCAGGATCCTTGCCCTCCTCTTCGCAGGGATAGGCGCAGACGGCCCGAAGCTTATGTAATGTCCAGACACGGCGTTCAGGGCCGAGTAAATGTCCCTGAACGACGACCTCCCCAACAAGGCCTTCTCCCTACGGTACTTGGCCACCCACGAGTTGGATGTCTCGCGGAGCTCGGCCACAGCCGTCGCCACGTTCGGGTCGTTCTTGTCGAGCGTGATCGTCGTCCTCACCTTGCTGATGACCTCCTCCGTCTCCTTCACGTACTCCTCTTCTGAAGCGGCGTACGCGGGCGCCGCCGCCGCCGACAAATGTAATAAGGGGGCGGACAGGACCGCGGCGCAGAGGGGTAGAATATCGCGGCGGCGGGGTCGACCTGGCTTGGCATTATTGGCGGAGGCAGAGGGGGAGGAGAGTCTGGACCTGATGATGGGGAGGGAGGCTGGTTTGGTGGTGGGGGTGATCAAGGCAGGGGAGGATGCCATAATGTTGTGAGCGAGGCTTGGGGGGGGGGGAGGGGGGGAAGAGGAGAAAAGGGAAGGGTTTGGAAGTGTGGGAGTTTAGGACATAGAGATTGATGGGGGGAAATGGGTTTTGTGCCACGTGGGCTTATCACCTTATCCAATTCCTGAGTTCGGCGGATCAGGACACGACCAATTGGATGTCGGGACTTGTCCGACTTGTCATTTGTGGCCTGAGATGTTAGAAACCACTCCTCTCTCGAGCTTTAAAATATTGTAGCCACCTCGGGTAAGGCCCAAATGTGGCCTAAAGAGCCCATGGACAACATGATTCGGCCCAAAACTGTCTGAGATAGATAGAAGATGATAATGAGTGTTGACATATATGGAACTGGTCGCCTAACCTAGCTCCCATCGTTCACATGACATACGTGTAGGACAACAACAACTGCTATCACTTACTATATATGGACCACAACCTTCTTTCAGTTGGGAAGTCATCTACCCATTTACATTTTTAAGCCTAAGTCACATTTTTAACTTGTTGCTTGGTTTGAGGTAATAGTATGTATATCCATGCCCTTTTTCATTTCAGGACAGGATTTTCTTTATACATGAAAGAAACAGCAATGCCATGACAAATTTTGGAAATATGTATGATTCTATTTCTTCATTTCTTTCTCTGCAAGCAATGCATGTGATGTATCGGAGAAGTTGTATAAGTAATTGTGCCTAACATCGACACGAGGAATGGAAACGATTCCTGACCAGTCAACTTGGCATGGATTTGGACTCTCTAATCATTTTGGGCAATCTTTGTTAAAATAAAGTAAAAAGAAGCAATTTGATCCCAAACGAAAGGAAAAGGAGACCCAATCTTCTTGGATTTTTTTATATATATATTATCTTTGGGGGCCATAAGCTTTTTGATCCTAAGATCACCAATTCTGGATCTTCTTACCCTACCAAATAACCAGATAGTGGAATCCAAAAGCAATTTCCTTCTACACACGGGAAGAGAACAAGAAACAATCGACATGAAGTTCGGTCCGAAGTCTTTTGATCCTCGTCTGTCAGTCATTGTCTGTGTGTGTGTTTGTGTGTATGATGGACCTTGATCTTTTTATTTCTTCCTGGTCTGCAGTAAGCAGCAGGAATCAATGCATTCTACTTTCTCCCCTTCTTCACCCCAACTTTCAACTCAATACCCACACCATTTATTCATTCACAAGCAACTTCCTCCTCCCACAAAACTTTCCATCCCCTTCTTCTTCTTCTTCTTCACCGCCTTCCTGGTGACAACACGCCCCCCCCCCCCCCCCCATCAGAACAACAACGACTCCTTTCCCTCAACACGCTCACCGAAAAGGTGCAATCTTGATCACAAACCCATGTAACCGTTTCTTCATTGTTGGTTCAATTCGTCGTCTCCCCGATGCGTTCCATCTCGTTTGTTAACGCTCGTGTATTTCTCCTCCTTCCTTGCGGGCGGCAGGCCGTATCTCAGTTATCCTGGTTTCTTTAGGGTGGTTGTCATGTAGCTGGGCTGTTCTTTTTCTGGGAGTAAAATCTACGTGTTCGATATCCTCATTACCAACTTTGACCAAGAGGGCTAAGTGCCGCCAGCCTAGCCCATCATCATAGTAATAATGCTTTTTTGCCCTGCCCCCTCCACTTTCCTTTTTCCTTTCTTTCTTCACACCGGGGAAAAAAGAAAACCCCCCAAGAAAAAGTTCGTGTGTTGCCGGATTGAAGTTCAAAGGTTCATAGTATTTGAACTTCAAACCGGGGGATAGCGAAATCTGGGTGCAAAGAAACCATTTAGGCTGGAAAAGAAGAAAAAAAAATACTGGGTACTTGTCAGGTTAGGAACCAGAGAAAAAATGGTCGATTTCGTGTGGGGGGAATGGAAACGGGTTTACGGAAACATTCAAAAATGACTTCGCACTTGTTTCAAAGTTTCCTCTATGCTTTATTCCACTGGAGCTGTCTAGTTTGAATGTTTTCGGTCGGTCGCCGGGGAATCGATATTGACACCCCCCCCCCCCCCCCCCCCTTTTTAATACAGCTTAGATCCATTTCTTGGTGCGTTTGATTTGATCTCTTTTAGTTTGGGTTGTTTCACTTCTGTTTGTTTCTGGTGGATGTGAAGATGAGGGGTTTTGAAATTTCCGAGGTTAATTAATGTGAAAATATGAGAGTTGTTCCTTCTGTTAAAGAAAAATATCTTCTCGGGTTCTTGAATAGTTTATCTGGGAGTCATTGGATTTCTACAAGCATATGCTGAGTTATAGGAGTTTGACTTGGGGGGGTAACTGTGTCATGTGTATGGAGGACAAAGAGGGTTTGGACAACAAAGCCCAATCTCTTGCATTATTTTATTCCTGGATCACATGGACTATTGATTAAATCCATGCTGTTCCCTCATCGTACTCCTCTAATTGCTGCCATCGATGCATATTTTAGTGTTATTTGATTTCCATCGTTTTGTTGGCAGTTGTGTTAATCTGGTCAAGACTGTGAACACCGAAGCATCTGCATTTATTAGCTATGGCGTCATCGGTTGTGAAGGAATCTTTGGTCCGCGGTAAGTTTCAAGCTGGTTGACTATTTAGTTGCAGAGATCTTAGTGTGAGGAAAAAGGAGGAAACTTGGTGCCTTTTCGGATTTGGGGTGCGTTCTTGTGGGCGGATCCGATGGGTGGATGTGTGTCGAGTAGTAGCCGAAGCTCCTGTAGTAGCGGGAGCAATGGGGAAAGTGCACCTCCGCAATATGCCTGTGGGTTATGCAGAAAGAAGAGGACCAAGAGGACGTACTCGGAACGCCACGCCGCTTTGCAGCATTTGCCTTCTCTGCCGAATCGGATATTGATGAATGGGAAGAGCCGGAGCTCGTGCATATTTACACAGCAAGGAAGGAAGGGCATCAACCAGGATGCTATGATCGTGTGGGAAGTGAGTGGCCCTCATGATCTGTGGCGGTATGAGGTCTCTTTTACTTCCAAACTTGATATATTTTTTGGCTATATCTTGAAGGAATTCATGGAAGAAGATACGATCTTCTGCGGTGTGTTTGATGGCCACGGACCTTTTGGCCATCTTGTTGCCCGGAAAGTGAGGGATGTTCTTCCAATTAAGCTGCAAGCATCCTGGCGGTCCAGTCAATCAAGGCAAAAGGAGTCTGCAAGAGCTTGTTTCGACGGGAATGCGAGGATGCAGGAGACGTGCTGCTCCAATGAGGAAGAAGTGCTGGAAGCCCTACCAAACTCCTTAACCTTATGGAGAGAGGCCTTCCTCAAGTCATATAAGGCTATGGATAAAGAACTCAAATCCCACCCCAGGTTGGACTGTTTCTGCAGTGGCAGCACTGCTGTGACAATGGTCAAACAGGGTTCAAATCTATTCATGGGATACATCGGAGATTCTAGGGCTGTCCTTGGATCTAAGGACACCGGTGACTCGATGGTGGCAGTCCAGTTGTCTGTGGATATGAAGCCTGACCTGCCAAGTAGGCTATTTCATCTTTGAGTTTCAATGTGCTGTGCTTGTTTTTGTTTTGTCACTTCAGACATGACTATTGACCCCCTGCTTTTTGCAGGAGAAGCTGAACGGATCAAACGGTGTAAAGGAAGGGTGTTCGCTTTGCAAGATGAGCCTGAAGTCCCTAGAGTTTGGTTACCTTTTGACGATGCTCCTGGACTGGCCATGGCTAGAGCCTTTGGGGATTTTTGTCTGAAGGAGTATGGTGTTATATCTATTCCCGAGTTCTCTCATCGCGTACTGACTGACAAAGATCAGTTTGTTGTCCTCGCTTCAGACGGGGTAAGTAAAGTGCTTTCTTCATGATTCTTTCTACGCTGATATGTGGCTTATTCTGTTCTTGACTGCATGCAAGAGGCATAAGTAGGTCACTAAAATTGTCTCTCGTTGTTTCATATAACACGAAACAACAATGGGTTTCAGATGAGTCAACAGTCAGTCTTATCTGATGCATTAATAAGCTGCCCATTATTTTCAGCTGGGTTAGTGGAGCCTTCAAACACTTGAGAGATCTTGCCATAATCTGGGACTGATTTCTGTGTGGCCAGCAATTGGTCTTGACGAGATCATGGAAAATCTCCTTCACTCATGGAATCCGGTTCTTCTAATAGCTTAACTTAAAGAGGTGTGCTTAAGAATTGACTGGTTGTGCTTTTTGCAGGTTTGGGATGTGCTGAGCAATGAGGAGGTGGTTCAGATAGTTGCGTCAGCTCCAACACGGTCATCTGCCGCTCGTATACTCATAGAAGCAGCCGCACGGGAATGGAAGCTCAAATACCCAACATCAAAGATGGATGACTGTGCTGTGGTTTGCCTGTTCTTGGACGGAAAGATGGATTTGGAATCTGATAACGAAGAACAAGGGTATTGTTCTGCATCTATCCAGGCTAACGTCTGCAGCAACGCTCTGGAATCAGATGAGGGCCCTAAGTCCGAGCCAACTTTGCAGAGGAACTTCACTGTAAGGTCAGGGGATGAAGATGACGTGTATGGAAGGATATCGGGCGGGATGGAAGGGAGCGGTGTTGCCGCCATCGGGAAGGCTGACGATCAGGGTTGGTCTGGATTAGAAGGCGTGACGCGAGTGAATTCGCTCGTCCAGCTGCCGAGATTTCCTGAAGAAAGACATGATATGTAGACCTTGTACGGACAACCCTGTATCATATTTTATGCCTCCACGTCTCCTAGGAAGAGGGGAAAGAAAAAAGGGAAAACCTTTCCCAGATTGGTCCTTTGTGATGTGTTGGAGTAGGTTGTGCTTTTTTGTCTTTATGTTTCCCTTGTTGAGGAGTGCAAGTCCAAAGCTCCGTCTGTGATGATGTCTGTCTGGTAGTATAAACAGGTTTCGGATGGTGTCAAGAGTGTGAGCTCGATCGCACCTCTGTTTCTGATCATTCTTCTGGCCATGACAGATGATTAAAACAGGAAACAAGGCATAGCTAGGCGAATTTGAATTGGAAGGCATATGACAGATCAAGAGACGTCAATAATCTGACTACTAAGAACATGATCCAAACACAAGATATCACTTATCCTACAAGTATGAAGAAATATTGGAACAATCGCAGCTGCAATTCAAGCAATTCTCAAGCGACCCCCTCGTTACGGTATAACTTTCCAACATCAATTCTTCATCGACTCTATCTGCAGACTCAAACAGAGGTTAATTGGAGTTAGGGGGTGTTGACGAAAAAAATCTTACGGTCCGTATATAGACCGGAAGCAACGTACAAATTGTCGTATTGAAAAATAGCAGGTTCAATCTCTAGTCACGGAAAAAGCACGTGAGTCCTCTGATTCTATACTCGTAAGATATCCAAAATATAGATGGGCTAAGGCTCTGACAAATATCTGCTGGAGCTTTAGGGAAATATTTTGATGAAGACGCTGGAGCTGGCCTGATCCGACGAGTCTTCAAAAATGACGAAGATTTCCAAGGCTGTATAAGCTGGATCTGGAGAATCTTTTGAGGATGGGCGAAGAACACCAGGGCTGTTGTAGAAGCTTGATCTGGAGTACTCCGTCGTCGATCAAGTGAGGAAAAGATACTCGAAAACTTTACTATCGAATGAGCTCCTCACTCTTGAAGTTATCGAGGCCTGTGGATTTTATCCAACAGAACTTGAGGGAGAGATGTTGTCGACAGAGGAATTGTTGTGTGTAGAATATGACCGCTGGGAAAATGTAACTCCAAGGATAATATACCACCACGAGAATCTCGTCGTCCTGCTATGGGACCTTCAGAGATAAACCCGCAGAGGAGCATTCGGAGATAAACCCGCTATGAGGCCTTCGGAGATGTACCCGCAGAGGGGCCTTCGGAGATATACCCGCAAGAGGGGCCCTTGGAGAACCCGCTAGAGGGGCCTTCGCCGCCGCACCAGCCGCCGAGGAGCCTTCGCCGCACTACCCGCAGAGGGGTCTTCAAAAATATCTAGAATCTCTTTATAACCCAATGGGGCTTAAGAGAATAAGAGAGAAGAGATAAATTTTTTGTCTCCCAAATAAGGGGGAGGGACTCCCTTTATATAGGAATTGAGAAGTCCTTATGTAGTGTTTCTTTCCGATGTGGGACAAATGCATGTGGGCTTAAGATTATTGGGTCGACATTTGGATTGGGCCGAAGTTTGAATGGGCCGATATATGGGCTAGGTCCAGTTCATTTTATAATTAGGTTAGGCTTATTGGGCTAGCATATGGGCTGAACCACAATTTTAAAACCCAATAATAAATGGGTTGGGCTTGAACTTTTTTATAATATCAGGCCCGTGTATTATATTTACACTAAGATATAAGTGTAAAATATTTCACATCGTGATGTCTTATAATATAAAGACAATCAATCATATTCAGCCATAATATATGGTTTGGGCCGAATGACATTATTTTGACATCAATAAAATTTCAATGTCTACAGGGGGTAACAAAGGGAAACTGGTGATGATATCATACTGTAAAAACAGCAGCTGAAACACCCAGATCACGAGCGAGATCATTAACATCGGGATTGGAAGAAGATAGAATACATTGGATGCAAAACATCGACGCCTCACCGTTGCAAAATCGGTACGAAAGACTCGCAAAACAAAACAATGCGGAGGTAAGGGGTCGTAAAGAACCTAACCCATCCGTCAAAAACCGACCATCTTGAAGAGGATGAAGCAGATGAACCCAAAGAATACGAACAGGAAGAGGTAATCAACGAACACGAAGAACGCGGTGGAGCCGTGGCCCCTCTTCCTGTCAGCGACCCCATGATTCTTTCCTTTCCTCGGCTCGTCGTCGACGGGTTTCAGCGTCGCCATCGTTTGGGATCGATACGGATCTCGCGCTCTTCTGTTTCCAGTCTCTTTACGCCGATCTGACCGTTGTTTTTAAGGATTCGGTCGGGAAGGAAAGGGATCTGATCTGATCATGGGCCAACTCATCGAGTGGGCTGGCCCATTTGTAGGCCCATGTGATCCATTCGTCCCTCGTTTGCCCCACTGTCTGAAATGCGGGTGGAGAGGAGAGCTTTTGCATAAAAAAGAGACGAGAAGGGAAAAGAATGTGGCATTTAAGGTTGTAAAAAGGGCAGACCCAGGAAATGTAGTGGGGTTCAAGTGAGCCCCATTTTCACTTAAGAACATTTTCTACACCTTATTATATCAGTAGAAATTCTTTAGGATGACTTAAATATGCAATCAATTTAAGGAAAGTGAAGTAATTTTTTGGGATTAGTAATTAAAACAAAGGAAGTTATTACAAGTGGCTTTTCGTTGTTCCGAGGTGGTCCCCCTGGTTTTATTTTCCGAAGATCATGTGCTGTTCATGTTGTATATGTAAGGCAGCAACTCTCAGAATACCCAAAGCTTTTACTGAATGAAGGACGATTGTGATCTCCTTCCTACGCGACGCAGAAGCCACTGTTCTTTCTTCTACACTCGTAGCTGAAGCCGTTCCGATCCCCTTTACCGAGAGAGTTTCGATTGAGAGATTGGACCCCCATGGGCCCGGCACAACCCCCGGCTGCTGCAGCGACGATGCGGATCCCGGTTGACGATCGTTACTGGTCGAGCATAAATGACGACACGGTCAGGGCTGTGTCTTTTGGGTTGGTCACGACGGCGGCCCTCGTCTCCATGTTCCTAGTCATGGCCGTCTTCAAGAGGCTCTTCAGGAGAGTAGGTAGCGGCCACTCTTCGGCTTCGGGTCCCGGCGTTTGGGATGTTGAGGTGCGGCCTCAGTTCCAGGTGTTCGCGTGGCAAAACACGTCGCGATATAACGGGGACTTACAGTGTTGGATAGAATGCGGTCGCCAATGAAGTAAATAAACGAAGTAAAGAACAAGAATTTACTAAGCGTAAAGAGAAAAACTTAGTCATTGCACAACACTTGAAACGAACAAATAGGTTGACAATCAAACAGCCCTTCGGGGTTATGGAATGATTGTCGTGTGTCTACAATAGATCGGGGCTGGCTTATTTATAAGACACTAACTAATAACCGTCGCCCCGACGCACATTTACCAGGTGGTGATTATCCTAAAACTACATATCGATTGAGTACTACAACGACGCCACTATCGATGCTTCGAATACACCGGCTCTAGACGTTCAGGTCCATTGTTGATACTGAAGGCAGTCGATGGAACTCTATCTTCGATCACACTGTCCGTCAATCAGCACTCTCTTGGCCCGTTCCAACATCGATCCTTATCCTGGCGAATACCTTTGTCGATCTCAGTGTCCACCAAAGCCCATCGCTGGAGGACCAAAATGTCGTTTACTATGTAAACATTTGGCCCCCCTTCCTCCGAAGCGCCCCTTCATCTTACAGCCTTCTCTATATAACCCTCGCCTTTCACTCATCCGCTTCCTTTCATATCTTCTGTTTTTATTACGCCGCTTGCTCCCTCTTCCTCCTTCAGCCAAAAAATCTTATTATTCATGCCCTCCGTCGTTCTATCATCATGCGTCGTTGAAAGGTATCGGCACTTATTTCGATAGGTTCAGGAATCTGTCGACGTAGGAATTGGTCAGAAAGACAAACGACTTCGTCGATGAAAAGAAGAGGGTGAAGGGAGATATGACTTTAGGTCCTCTAATCAAGGCTACCCATATTGGCTCCACGGCAGACGAGACATATGTACCTGTAATACCTCAAATCCCCTTTTCCTATTTTACTTTATTTTCAAAAATATTTCTTTTGATTCCCTTAATTGCATTCATTAAGATTTCCTTCCTAAACGGGAGCACAAACACACGTTACGGAAGACACAGGGATAGATTGAAACACTTCACCTTTAGACGTTTCAATTTACAGACTTTACAACTTTCAAACGTTACTTTTACTTCCCTATAATAGAAGAGACAAAAACACAAAAAAAACTCCCCTTTCAAGCATTCTTCAAGCCTCCCCTTTCCTCCCGACGAGCTTCTCGACCAAGGTAAGCTCATGGAGCAACGGAGACCCCCCCGACCAGCCTAACCGCGGAGGACACGTTCCCGTTTCACAAGTCGACGGCTGTGGCAAGAAGAAACAACGGCAACCTCGGACAACCTCCGACGTCCTCCCTTCGCCGTCTCCATGCTCGAGGCCCTCTCTCCGGCATCTAGGATCTGCCCTCCCTCGTCTAGAGACGAGGAGGACTCAACTACCACATTTCGTAACCTTGAAGCTTCGCGGGAGGGCTCCCTTTTTGCTTTGACGTTTTCTTGTTTGCGCAGCCGCAAGGATTAAACAGCCGAGAATCAACTCATGAAGACATCTTGTGGTCGCCAAAATAGGCCAAGACTCTCACATTCCCTTCCCTTCATATGTCCTAGCGTGTTGGGATACGTTGCAGCCCTCCCATCAAGCCAAAATAGCTCGGTAAGTCCAAGCATATTTCGGATCAGTTTGCGCAACCTTCGGTTTTTGAGGTATATCTTTCTGTGTGCTTATCGGAATCATGCGAAACCACTTTTATTTGATTCCTAACTTAAATACGGTTTTAAGAACACCAACCAAGTTAAATTTGAGTCCCTAACCTACGAGTTTCGAATAAAATATTGAATTGATTACAAACAATCGAGTTTCGCACTTTTGGACATGACCGTTTGCATTTTTGCCATACGTCGAACTTCAAATATACTCTAGACATGTCACACTAATTGTATATGATGTTTCAAGCACAATTTTTTTAGTGGTTTTAAAATGACATGGCATTTATATATGAATGGAGTGTTTTCGAAGAATCCAAGGACTTCTAGGCTCGGATCTACATGTCGGCAGTCCACTCTTTTACTCATAACTTTCTTCCTGAAAATCGTATTGACCTAAAACTATGCCATTAGATGCCTGACTTCAAGAGCTTTATTTTGAGTATAAGTAAGCTTATTTTCGTGAACTGTGCTAAAAGTTATACACGTTTTTCTGAGAGGCAGAAAAACTGTCGGAGCTCGGATCTGCATGTGGATATCTCACTCTTTCGTTCATAACTTTCGTTACAGACCCTAGATTAACTTGAAACTTGCTCTATTGGATTATTGACTTAAAGAGCTTTCTTTCAAGTATAAATATGTGCGTTTTCATGAACTGAGCAGAAAATTATATATGTTTGTTTGAAAGGTACCGAAGCTACCGCGGTTGAGAATCTTTAATTACGCATGATTTTCCATCATGTCTTGAACTTGTTTGTTGTCATTGATATAATCCTCGCGTTTATCAAGTACATATTATTTACTAATCATTTTTCTATCTTGACGTTTTCGCATGTGAAAATGCAATCTCGGTAATTCGAGTGACGTTCGGGATATATTGAAGGTCGGCGGGTTCAAACACTTCACATCGTTTGCCTCCGTTTTCCAACTTCAAGATGATGCACGATGGACCATAGTGGAAATGCTCCAGGCGGCCCCAACCTTCATTAAAGGTACAAAGGGGAGGTGCGGGCCTCCCCGAATTTTTATTTAAGCCCACATGTAACGGGTCGTAGGCCCAAGTGCATAGGCCCACGATCACCACCTTTCCCCGCTCACTTTGATCTAAATAATTGTCTATGTCTGTCCGCATGCCTTAGGCCCATAGGTTTATCGTCGCATGCTGTTTGTAAAGCAAATAAACATGAGTTCGGGCCCAAAAGCCCGAATCGGGTCCAACGCCCGTAAAATCAGAAACATGAGTCCGGAGTGATGCCCGGATCGGGTCCAACACCCGTTAATCAAAAGCAAACTTTTTGGGAGCAAACGCCACCTTTTCGCATGTTTAGATGTAAGAGTTAGTAATTAGAAATCTCCGAATCTATTCTGGTTTTCCGACTTAAACCAAGCTTTTATAATTAAGTCGGTGGCGACTCCGTAATAGTTTACCTAGGTTAAACAACAACACATTTTTACGAAGTCATTTTGGATGAGGAACTGACGACACGAGCCTCTCTTGGAACCTCCTGAAGCTTCCTCCTCGGGCCATGCGCTTCTTTTCGCCCGTCGCCTCTTAAGAAGCATGGAGACGATCGGCGAAGAGTCTGGGCAGACCCGGTCAGGAATCGAAGGAGGGACCACCCTGGTCTTTTCCGCAGTGTTCGACACTCGAGTCGCGACGCCGACCGGAAGACTCTAGGGGAGCGGGCCCGGATCCTCGGGTCGTTCGAACCGCTGCGCGCGTGCTAGGCCGGAAGGCGCGCGTACATCCCGGATGGCGACTCCGCTGGGGAGATCTACATGTTGATTCCTTTCGAACGCTCTTACATTTTTAATCCACATGCGGAGAGGAGTTTTTGTTTGCGCATGTACTTGCTTGGCTCGGTGCCCTTTGTTTGCTCTCATGGTTGTGTTTGTTTACTACTTTCCTAGGCATATCTAGGTGTGCCCGAACCCGGGGCTAGGATTTTTAGGGGGGTCACCGAGAGGCTCAGCCTGCTGCTATTTGCGGTATGGTTTTTGGCCGGGGCCCCGCCTCCCTCAGTCCGAGGGAGGTTTAGAAGCCTTCATCCGAGAGTCTAGTATTGTTTGTCCACTACAGGTACCAGACGCCGCATATGCATTTGCTTGTTACTAAGTGACTGCTACCTGTGCAGGGACAGGTCTCAGGTATGTTTTGTTTGCAATAAATCGTAATAACTAATTTTGTTCATTTTACAGCAGTTTGGGTTGGTTGCGGGGGTTTCCTCAACTCTCTTTCTCCCTTCCCTATCTCCCCTATTTACATTACTGCATCCATTAACATTCATTCTGCATGAGTGCCTGCTATGCAAAAGTTGACGCATCAACACATTTATATTTGTTCAATACTCTTCAAACGTAAATAATTCGCATGCAAATTCACCTCATATTAGGATTTGGATTGGATTGTTGTTACAATTGAATGATGTCCAAGCTTGTAGGTTCATTTCATGGAGTCAATAGCGCTACGCAAGGGGATTCCATCTACGGATTTACTTCGACGGTGGCTCGATGTTCTCAGACCCTCAGAAAGGGAGTTCGTGCAACAAAAGCTTGGAGGTCTCTTTCATCTCATCCGCATGGAAGTCGACTGGTTCCTGCTTCAGCATCTCGTCGCTCGCTGAGATCCCGAGAGCTATACCTTCAGATTTGGAGCTTTAGAATTGACACCCACTTACGAAGAATATGGGGATCTATCTGCACTACCTCCTCACTCGGGAATCCTCCCCTTACCCTATGACGATAAGCCAAGGAACTACGTAGCTCGCCTCCTTCAAATCTCACCAGCAGTGGTACCCAGCTTGTTTACCGTGGAAGGACATATCAACGTCAACAAGCTCTTCGAGTTACGCAACACGCCGTATGAGCCACACATGGGAGACGGTCAAGGATCAGCAAGGGCCTTTATCCTCTTGTTCACAGGGACGATACTCTACCCATACAGTGAGGCATTGCTCAACAAGCGAACAGTCTACCTGACAAAAGCAATAATCGAAGGAAGACCGTTTCTTCCCAACCTGGTCGGCGAAATAAATTACAGCCTCACCCGGATTGCGCGCCGAGCTAGAGAGGGGGTGCAGAATCATAAGTTCACCTTCAGCCCGACACTACTTCAGGCATGGTTCTACATCCACGTCGGCATCACCGGAGAATCGTTCAGACGAGAACAATTTCCAGACTTGCTCGACCGCATATCGGGACGTGCTCGCCTTCCGACTCGTACCTTTGCTGGTGTCCGAGCTCTCTTCCTCTCTCTGGAGCCTGAGGACTTCTATCAGATGGCCAAATGCTTCGACGTGGACTGGGCCATCATAAGTTCCCTAGATGGAGATTACATCCCGATCGTTGGGATCACCGGGACGTCCTACTACTGTCCGGCACGGGTCATGCACCAGTTCGGAGGACTTCCGCGGATCAGAGCAGCACCAACTAAACGATTTGATCCGATCGACCTCGATAACCCACCACCAAGGGGCGTAATTCGGCGAGCAACGACACACTTCGCACGCGTGTGGATGACTCTCACAGAGAAAGAATTCGACCTTCCCCCAAGACATCAGAAGGACATCGACGCCCAGTCAGCCCGTTTCCAGAAGAAGCGCATTACTCCTTGGGATCGCATTTGAAGATCGACTCTATCATAACGAGCTTCAAATCCCATTTCATCTTTTATTCGTCAAACTTTTTAATACTATTTGTAATAAACTTAAGCTTAAACGTCGTTTCGCTGACTTGCTTTCTCTCTCTTGGATTGAATTCATTGTAAATACAATCCAATCCTTGCATTAGACATGATCATGCATCACTACATATCATGCATCCAAAGTATCACATCGCTCGATATTGATCCAACTCTTTGCTCCTTCAAGGTACCAAACGGCCAAGATTGATCCACACAGAAAACGTCCGAGAACCCGCTCCACCAGAGAAGCTATGGCAGCCACCTCTCCAAACCTCATCTCCACTTCTTCAACTACTTCCTCCGTCAATAACCCTCTTATGACTGCTGAGGCTATCCCAACTGCTCGTGCTGCTGTCTCGACTATCACTACCGCGGGATCGGTTCAAACATCAGCACCAGTTTCGCCTCTGGCTAGGTCCCCTGTTCTCGCCGAGCTATTCTCTAGGGCCCCAGTCTTCACCGTTGGGCCATCCACAGCTGGGGTCAGTGCTCCAGTTTTCATCCCACCGCTGACGGTTTTCACGACGCCGGCAATTGAATCATCAACTGCTCCACCAGTAGTATCACCACTCAACCTCAACATGTCTGAGGTGGCCCAAAGCGCCAACGATACTTCCCTGGGAGTTAAGGTGGAAACCCTCACAACCGAGCTGTCATCTCTCAAATCGATGATGGCTGATTTCTTCCAGCGGCAACCAACGGCTACACCTGCCATTTCTATTGTCTCTCAAAACCCCCATCTTCCTCCTATCATGCCTGGATCCACCACATCTACAATGCCACCTTACTTTCCACATATTCAACCAGGCCTAATCGCATCATCAAGCCTTCCATTCCCTCATAACCATGTTAACCCTGGATCTGCTATCTCCGCAAGTATAGCAGCACCTTTCTATAACCCACACATACGTGGAACGCCTTTTTCGTCAACCACAACACCACCATATCTCCCACCATATTACCCTCAACCTTCCGCACCAGGGCCAAATCCCTATCAATCATCGCCACTTGGGCCATCTCCCTATTTTGCTGTCGCCCCTACAACTGCCGGCTTTCCAGTACCCCGGGCTCCACATGTGGAATCAACTGTGCCAAACCCGACAAGTCGTAATGCGGCCATTGTCGATCAGTTATTTGGTGAACAACAGCAGGCCAATGCTTTTGAGACAAGGCTCGAAGCTAAGATTGTGACGATGCAAGAAGAGGAGGCGCGTCGTATGGCGAGAATGGAGGAACGCCTCAATGCCATTCAAGGGCACCAGGCTCACAACTGGGAATATGCCAACTACCATGTCCCCCAGATTCAGGTCCCGCCAAAGTTCAAAATGCCTGAGTTTGAGAAGTTTCGTGGAAATGGCTGCCCGGAGTTACATTTGAAGCACTTCTGCCACAAGATGGCTGTATACCCGGTTGATGACAAGTTTCGCATCGCCATGTTCCAGGAGAGCTTAGCGGAGTCGGCGTTGCACTGGTATTACACCAAGGATGTGAGACAGTACACAACATTCAAGGAGTTAGCCCTCGACTTTCTCAATTACTATAGTTTTAATGTAGAAATGGCACCAACAATATCGGACTTGCGGAAACTAAGAAGGTACCGCTCCGAGGACATCAAACAATTTGCTTATCGGTTCAGGGAGATGGCTTCGCAGATTAAGCCAGCTTTAAAAGAAAAAGAGCTGATAGATGAGTTCTTCCAACTCCTTCCACGCGAGTATTTGCCATACATGATTGGTCAGACCATCTCGACCTTCGCCCAAGCAGTCATCAACGCCGATAAGCTCGATGGGGCAAGCCGAGATGGGCTAATTCCTCCCCCTTCAGTAAAGCCAGCCATCAAACCAAAGCCCAAGGAGCTCGTCGCAGCTGCGGAGCACAATAAGGAAGCGGTACCGCTAACCTCATATGCGCCAAGGTCATACGCCGCAGTTTCCTTTAGACCCCCCGTAGCAGCCAATCTTAGACAGCCTGCTCCCATGTTGGTGCACCAGCAGCCAAAGCCTGCACGATAAGAGCGTCCCCGACGCAGATTGGAGGACCTGGTTCCGACTCCCGATCCATTAGACGTCATGTTCACCCGGCTGAGAGACATGGGCTTCATCTCACCCGTGGACCCAAAACCGACCAACCCTTCTTCTTTTGGCTACAATCCCAAGGCGAGTTGTCAATATCACTCTGGAGCACTAGGGCACGATACCAAGGATTGCATCGCGCTCAAATTTAAAATTCAGAACTTATTGGACGACGGCGTCATCACGTTTCCAACACCAGCCACAACTCCAAATGTCATGAGCAACCCGTTGCCCGAGCACGTCAACTATGTTGGGGCAAACCCTTTCGCACCGCTGACTGACCATGAAGAAGAGGTGCATTTACATGAGGTGGAGCAAGAGCTCGTTGAACATGCCAATATAACTGAGGTCAATCGAGGGCGAATCTGGAGACGCCGACCTCGCATGCGCACCCATTATATACCCCCCAGTGTGGCTGTACCCCTGAATCTCATGCCGGGATATATTAGACAGGCCAAGAAAACATGCTTCCGGGTTCCAATTGTTCCTCCTAGAATTGAAGTACAACTTCCGGAGGTCAAGACGCATGAGTCCGAAGGAGAAGAATATGCCAACATGATCAAGTCCAATCGTGGTCGAGGACGAGGCCGAGGACGTGGACGTGGACGTGGATCATATGGAGGAGATACACACCCTCAACAGATGCATGCCGCTATACCGAACATTTTTCCCCAAGTGCTCCCTCGAGCACCGTATGTCTACATCCCATTGGGTCCAGCGCAACCGGAGATGCCACCTCAAGCACCTGCACCGATACAGATAAAACCAAAGAGTCCAGTTGTCATTGGTCCAAGTGGCTTGACACCTAGCCCAGAAGTCGAGCTCATCACCCGTTCAGGAAGAGTGGTGCCGGCTCCAGAGCCCCAACTGCAGCCTGAGTCTTCAAAGCCCAAGGGGCCATCGAATGAGCAAATTCGTAAGGTGATCTACTCGGTGAAAGAAAGCGACTACAACATTGTCGAGCAACTGAAGAAGCAACCCGCCCATATCTCCCTCTTTGATTTGATCCATTCTTCCGACAAGCACAGGGAGATGTTGGAGAAGTTTCTGGCCGAAGTACACGTACCGGAAGAAATTGAGGTCAACGCGCTGGACTCGTACATGAACGGTATGCTGGCAAACAACGCCATCACCTTCTCGGAAGATGACCTCCCTGAAGGAGGACGGGACCACAACAGCGCTTTATTCATCACGCTCAAATGCCGTGATACTATTGTTTCCAAGGTGCTCATCGACGGAGGGTCCGGAGTCAACATCATCCCACTCGATGTGGCTCATAAGCTCGGCATCAACATAGAGAAACTCCCAGCTTCCAGCCTGACCATTCGAGCATTTGACGGCGCAAAACGGCAGGCCCACGGCGAGGTGACTCTAGAGATTAAAGTAGGGCCCACTCTCTTCTCCTCCGCATTCCAAATCCTTGAGACCGCCGGATCCTTCAACATGCTGCTAGGACGTCCGTGGATCCATCAAGCCGGGGCAATCCCTTCGACTCTGCACCAGATGGTCCGTTTTCCTTCCGATGGCAAGCTCATCACAGTTAAAGGGGAGTGTACCATGGAGTTGTGCCATGAAATTGACATGCCTTATGTCGGAGAACCAGTTGGCGAACCATCGACAGCTCAGGCGTTCGAGATGGTAAACATGGTCAGGAGAGACTTCAGGTCAGATCCCCTAATGGGCTGGGGCAACCGCAGCGCTGCTCGACAATTCATCAGATTCGAATACCAGCCTGGTCAAGGACTCGGAGCTCAAGGGCAAGGCATCCGACATCCGATTGACATACCTACCCAGTTGGGGACACGCACTCTCGGATCCAAAGGCAACGAACCGCGGAGGCCTAAACCAACGATCCAGGACATGCGCGCTGGAGGCAAGTCAGTTATCCCTTTTGTTCGTTCGTCAGCAACGACGATGGAAGGAGAGATCCTCTCCGAGCAGATGGAGGGTATGAAGATTGAGGCACAAGAGCCAGAAGAAGATATCAACATGATGGAAGCGTCGAACCCAACTGAGTCAGACATGCCGCTCGAAGGGTGAACCTTTCCAACTTTACTTTTTGCACTTAGAATAATTGAGTCTAGAATAAATTGCCTTGCTACATTCTGGTCGCGGACTAGCAAGGTTGTCCGTATGTAACGCGACTCTAGTTAGTGTCTGTGGGATCGGGACGCTGATGATAAAGGGTGAATCTGAGGAAACAACGAGGGCCCCGCTGAGGCCTGATCCCACAACGTTTTATTTATTTTTATTTTTATTTTTACTTTCTTTTAGAATGTTTAACTTATCATAGTTGTCATGTCGTATAATACTTCAAATTTCATGCAATTCAACTACAACCACGACATTGACTTGTTTCTTTCATGAAGGAACGGCGCTTCGGACATACCTGAAAATACCCTAGAACATGACGGAGTGGTCGTAGATAACCCGAGATCCCTCGAAGGCTACCATGGTCTCGAGTTCGGTCTCCAACGACATGAAGAACCAAAGGAGTTGACATTACAATAACCCAGATCAATCAACATTGGAACGAACGACGAGCCTAAGGAGCTACACATTGGAGCTGATCTCCCAACAGATGAGGCCGAGAGTATCATCAATCTACTCAGGGAATTTTCAGATATCTTCGCTTGGACGTATGCGGATATGCCAGGACTAGACCCGGAGATAGTGGAGCACAAAATCCCCACTGATCCACTAATTCGTCCCACCAAGCAGAAACAACGTCGGTACAAGCCCGAGCTAGCTCTTGCGATCAAGGAAGAGGTCGACAAACTCCTCAAGGTCAACTTCATCGAGGTAGCCAATTACCCACAATGGGTCGCCAACATCGTCCCCGTCATCAAGAAGAACGGGAAGGTCCGAGTCTGCGTCGATTATCGCGACCTTAACAAAGCAAGTCCCAAAGACGACTTCCCTCTGCCGCACATCGACCTGCTAGTGGACAATACCGCTGGTTTTAACAGATTTTCCTTCATGGATGGATTCTCCGGATACAATCAAATACGTATGGCTGAAGAAGATAAGGAGAAAACGACTTTCACAACGCCTTGGGGCACATTCTGTTACCGAGTCATGCCTTTCGGACTCAAGAACGCCGGGGCAACTTATCAACGCGCAATGGTGGTCCTGTTCCATGACATGATGCACCGAGAAATCGAAGTCTACGTCGACGATATGATCGCAAAATCCAGAGTAGAAGAAGACCACACTGTTGTTCTCCGCAAGCTATTTGAACGACTTCGCATGTACAAGCTTCGTCTCAATCCGGCCAAGTGCGTCTTCGGGGCAACGTCAGGCAAACTTCTAGGGTTCGTTGTCAGCAGCAAAGGCATCGAAATCGACCCCGACAAAATCAAGGCAATTCGCGATCTCCCAGCACCAAAGTCAGTCAAGGAGATTCGAGGCTTCATGGGTCGCGTCAACTACATTGGAAGGTTCATCTCCAACTTAGCAGATACGTGCAAACCGTTGTTCAAGAAACTAAGGAAAGATGTCAAGTTCGAATGGGACGATGACTGCAAAACCGCTTTTGAACAGATAAAAGCCTATTTAACAGAACCACCCGTTCTCATCCCGCCAAAGCCGGGGCACCCTCTCACGCTCTACCTCACAGTTCGAGAAGAGTCATTCGGAGCTATGCTTGCCCAACAACTGCCAGGCACAAAGGAACACACGGTGTATTACTTAAGCAAGAAATTCTCGGATTGCGAGTCTCGGTACATGGTGTCAGAACGTATCTGTTGTGCACTCGTCTGGGTGCTACATCGACTCCGGCAATACACCCTCCATTACGAGATTTTACTAGTTTCCGAGAGCGATCCCCTCAAATACCTCTTTGACAAGCCAACACTAATCGGAAGAGTCTCTAAATGGCAGTTGCAGCTAGCTGAATTCGACATCAGATTTCACTCAACGAAGTCAATTAAAGGAAGAACAATCGCTGATCACATTGCGGAATATCCAGGGACAGATAATTCGCCTTTGGAAATCAAATTGCCAGACGAAAACATCTTCCTTACCGAGCTACAACAAAGATGGACAATGTATTTTGACGGCGCTGTCAACTCTTCCGGTTCAGGCATCGGAGCAGTAGTGATATCCCCAGACGGACAATACTATCCAACAGCTGCTAAAGTCACTTTCCCTTGCACAAATAACATTGCTGAATACGAAGCATGCATCCTTGGCCTATTACGTGCACTCGACATGCGAGTCCGATTTCTTGACGTTCATGGAGATTCAGCACTCATCATCTCCCAAACAAACGGGGCATGGCGCACACGAGACCCAAAGCTCATCCCATATCAGGACTACCTACAAACACTAGTCCGCCAATTCGTCGATATTGAGTTCAATTACCTCCCACGGGCAGATAATCGTTTCGCTGATGCTCTTGCTATTCTTGCATCAATGATTCCATTAGCAGGAGAAATGGACATAGAGCCTCTTCGCATCGACATCGCCGAAGACCCAAGTTGCATGCATGTCGAGCCCTGCCAACCTGGGGACTCACCACCGTGGTTTACAGACATCAAAGCTTACCTAGGGACGAACACATTTCCCCAAGACAGCACAGGAAAGGAACGGAAATTCATCCGGAGGATTGCTAGGAACTACTTCCTCAATGGTGACGTGCTCTACAAGAAGTCATTCACGACAGCCCTCATGCGGTGCGTCACCGAACAAGAAGCTCAAGCCATCATCTTCGAAGTCCATGAAGGCGTTTGTGGACCACACATGAACGGTTATGCCCTCGCTCAAAAGATCATGCGTCAGGGATACTATTGGCTCACAATCGAGGCCGACTGTAACAAATACGTCAAAACCTGTCACAAATGTCAGATATACAGCAACAAGGTGCACGTCCCTCCAACAAGGCTCTACCCACTGTTCGAACCGTGGTCGTTCTCAATGTGGGGCATGGACGTCATCGGACCGATTAATCCTAAGGCATCAAACGGGCATCGGTTCATATTAGTCGCCATCGACTACTTTACTAAATGGATCGAAGCACAATCTTTCAAGGAAGTCACCGCGAATAACATCATACGTTTCACGCGGGCAAATATCATCGCCAGATACGGAGTTCCAGAACTGCTCGTCACCGACAACGGCACAAACTTCAACGGCAAACAGATGAATTCTCTATGCACTGAATTTCGAATCAAACACCTCAACTCTTTACCGTACCGTCCACAAATGAACGGTGCAGTCGAGGCCGCCAACAAAAACATGAAAAGAATCCTTCAGAAGACGGCGATCACATATCGCGATTGGCATGAGAAGCTCCCTTTCGCACTACTCGCCTATCGGACTACAATGCGCACTTCGACTGGGGCAACTCCCTTTGAACTTGTCTATGGCGCTCAAGCAGTTATTCCAGTTGAGGTCAAGCTACCTACTCTTCGGATTTTGTCCCAAAGCGCCTTGACTGAGGAAGAGAAGGCCAATCACCAGCTCGCGCACCTCGACTTCATCGATGAGAAACGACTTGCCGCAATAGACCACATGCAATGTTATCAACAACGCATGTCCAGGGCATTCAACAAAAAGGTCAAAGAGGTCAAGTACAAACCAGGAGACCTCGTCCTCAAACGGATCCTTCCAAATGCCAAAGATCCTAGGGGAAAATTTGCTCCAAACTACGAGGGACCATTCGTCGTCAAACACGCTTTCTCGGGAGGAGCTACTATCCTAACAAAGATGGATGGAGGAGAACTGTCACAACCAATCAATGCGGACGCTCTCCGACGTTATTACACTTAAGTGGGTAGCAAAACTTCAAACAAAAGACTTGCAGCAGTTTCGTCAATCCTTTGATTCCTTCGGACGAAGATGCAATGACGAAACACAAAAGGGGGAGTACCAAAACTCTACTTCGCCTTTCATATAAATGAAGTTACATAAACAAACTTCGTTTTAAGATAAACAAGTTACATGAGCTTACTTGTTATCCGCCCTTTGGCGAGTGTAGGCACATGAACATCCTGCATTACAGACAAAGGCGCGGGCGATCGGGTGGAAAATTTCGAGCCAAGGCTTCGAGATTGCCTTTGTCATCACCAAAGATGATCATACCAAAAGGGAGTATCATCTACACTGCTCTCTAACAAAATTTCTTATATTTCCCCAGATGGAGTCGTATCTCCGTTTCCCCAGCTGGAGTCCTGCTTCGTTCAAGCTGGAGTTGATTACATGCGTCGCGTTCCTCAATAAGGATCGAACATACAAGCATATTCCTCCAAAACTATCATTGAGACAGACATATCCACCTCATCTCCCCAGCGGATACTTCATTTCATTGTTATTCACCGAAACAAGAGGTGAAGTATATGAACTAACTCCGTCTCCGTTCGTTGTCAACTGTGTAGGCACATGGGCATCCGCACAATACGATACAGACTCCTGGCAACGTCGTAGGTGGTCTTGTGAAAGCCGTTTTAAGAACATGACTGGGACATGAAGGTACAAACACTTTCCTCGCGAAGCTTGCATAGGAACGTCACTTTAGTATGAAGTCTCCAAAGAGGGTTGCGTACTTGAACCTATTTAAGCATTTGTGTGCTCATTTGCATATAATTCGAAAAAATTTTTGGACAAAAAAAAAGAATGCTTCTGAGTGAGAACAGAGAAGGCAAACCTACTCCTAAACACCTACCCCTGAGTGATGAGTGCAAACACTATGAGGGTTCACACAGAAAGATCCGGGAGGACAACGAATCCTTTGACAAAAGATGCTCAAACTAGGATGAGATCGAGCATTTCTTCTCTATCCCCAAACACAGAACATCAACCATCGGTAACCTTTTTTCCGAGCCAAATTTGAAGTTTCTACATACACTAACTCCCACAGAGTCTAAGGACCGCCTCACATTGAGGTTAAAGGAGATCCTGTAGTTAGAAACCGGAAGCAACGGACCATAGAGGTAACACTTCCTCAAGGTTTAAGCAAAGAGGCACCATCAACGGTCGAGCTCGCCAGTTAAGTTGTCCCCAAGGATGGAATTTCTACAATAATAAATATAAATTCCCAAGGAGTCCAAAGCATCTTCTAGAGAAGATCAATAAACTGACAATCCTTATGATTCAACAAAGAAAAAGCAGAATTAGCGCAAAGACCGAACTCTTCAAAAGCAAAGCGCAAAGATGAAAGAGCATAATAAAGCACCAGGGCCGACATTAATGGTCGCAAAAGCAAAGGTGTCATATTCCCAAAGCGGATCATCAGTACTTACTAGTAAGCCAATCATTCATCCCTAACGGAATGCATAAACCGGCGAGCAGTCTAAACGATGGAGAATTTGTTTGAACAGTGAAAACTCTATGGTCAAGTAGCTTCCGATGAGGTCTTTAGACTCCTTCTTTCAAACAAGGAATTTAAAACTTTAGTCTAAAGGCCTTATGCCAAAACCACATTACAACCCAGGCAAAGTCTCATTTGACTGGTACATGAGCATCCAAGTCAAAGGAATTCTGCAAATCCACCTAGATACTTTTCAGAAGTAAGAATAAACTCTATGAGGAATCAAAAACTTCTTCTTCTATCTCATTCAGAAGCAAGTCTTTAGAGAGAAATCATAAACGTCGTAATCATACAAGCTTGATTACCTTGTGTCTCATGAAATCTTTATCATTGCAAATGATCTTTTTGATGAGCTCTCAGGATACATGTTAGCCAAAGATGATCCCGAAACATAATTTGAGGTATTCATGATATCCTCGTGAGAAAATCTCTTCAGATTTCCTCCCAATGAGGGGCAAACTGTAATACCTCAAATCCCCTTTTCCTATTTTACTTTATTTTCAACAATATTTCTTTTGATTCCCTTAATTGCATTCATTAAGATTTCCATCCTAAACGGGAGCACAAACACACGTTACGGAAGACACAGGGATAGATTGAAACACTTCACCTTTAGACGTTTCAATTTACAGACTTTACAACTTTCAAACGTTACTTTTACTTCCCTATAATAGAAGAGACAAAAACACAAAAAAAAACTCCCCTTTCAAGCATTCTTCAAGCCTCCCCTTTCCTCCCGACGAGCTTCTCGACCAAGGTAAGCTCATGGAGCAACGGAGACCCCCCCGACCAGCCTAACCGCGGAGGACACGTTCCCGTTTCACAAGTCGACGGCTGTGGCAAGAAGAAACAACGGCAACCTCGGACAACCTCCGACGTCCTCCTTTCGCCGTCTCCATGCTCGAGGCCCTCTCTCCGGCATCTAGGATCTGCCTTCCCTCGTCTAGAGACGAGGAGGACTCAACTACCACATTTCGTAACCTTGAAGCTTCGCGGGAGGGCTCCCTTTTTGCTTTGACGTTTTCTTGTTTGCGCAGCCGCAAGGATTAAACAGCCGAGAATCAACTCATGAAGACATCTTGTGGTCGCCAAAATAGGCCAAGACTCTCACATTCCCTTCCCTTCATATGTCCTAGCGTGTTGGGATACGTTGCAGCCCTCCCATCGAGCCAAAATAGCTCGGTAAGTCCAAGCATATTTTGGATCAGTTTGCGCAACCTTCGGTTTTTGAGGTATATCTTTCTGTGTGCTTATCGGAATCATACGAAACCACTTTCATTTGATTCCTAACTTAAATATGGTTTTAAGGACACCAACCAAGTTAAATTTGAGTCCCTAACCTAGGAGTTTCGAATAAAATATTGAATTGATTACAAACAATCGAGTTTCGCACTTTTGGACATGACCGTTTGCATTTTTGCCATACGTCGAACTTCAAATATACTCTAGACATGTCATACTAATTGTATATGATGTTTCAAGCACAATTTTTTTAGTGGTTTTAAAATGACATGGCATTTATATATGAATGGAGTGTTTTCGAAGAATCCAAGGACTTCTAGGCTCGGATCTACATGTCGGCAGTCCACTCTTTTACTCATAACTTTCTTCCTGAAAATCGTATTGACCTAAAACTATGCCATTAGATGCCTGACTTCAAGAGCTTTATTTTGAGTATAAGTAAGCTTATTTTCGTGAACTGTGCTAAAAGTTATACACGTTTTTCTGAGAGGCAGAAAAACTGTCGGAGCTCGGATCTGCATGTGGATATCTCACTCTTTCGTTCATAACTTTCGTTACAGACCCTAGATTAACTTGAAACTTGCTCTATTGGATTATTGACTTAAAGAGCTTTCCTTCAAGTAAAAATATGTGCGTTTTTATGAACTGAGCAGAAAATTATATATGTTTGTTTGAAAGGTACCGAAGCTACCGCGGTTGAGAATCTTTAATTACGCATGATTTTTCATCATGTCTTGAACTTGTTTGTTGTCATTGATATAATCCTCGCGTTTATCAAGTACATATTATTTACTAATCATTTTTCTATCTTGACGTTTTCGCATGTGAAAATGCAATCTCGGTAATTCGAGTGACGTTCGGGATATATTGAAGGTCGGCGGGTTCAAACACTTCACATTGTTTGCCTCCGTTTTCCAACTTCAAGATGATGCACGATGGACCATAGTGGAAATGCTCCAGGCGGCCCCAACCTTCATTAAAGGTACAAAGGGGAGGTGCGGGCCTCCCCGAATTTTTATTTTAGCCCACATGTAACGGGTCGTGGGCCCAAGTGCATAGGCCCACGATCACCACCCTTCCCCGCTCCCTTTGATCTCAATAATTGTTTGTGCCTGTCCGCATGCCTTAGGTCCATAGGTTTATCGTCGCATGCTGTTTGTAAAGCAAATAAACATGAGTTCGGGCCCAAAAGCTCGAATCGGGTCCAACACCCGTTAATCAAAAAGCAAACTTTTTGGGAGCAAACGCCACCTTTTCGCATGTTTAAATGTAAGAGTTAGTAATTAGGAATCCCCGAATCTACTCTGGTTTTCCGACTTAAACCAAGCTTTTATAATTAAGTCGGTGGCGACTCCGTAATAGTTTACCTAGGTTAAACAACAACACATTTTTACGAAGTCATTTTGGATGAGGAACTGACGACACGAGCCGCTCTTGGAACCTCCTGAAGCTTCCTCCTCGGGCCATGCGCTTCTTTTCGCCCGTCGCCTCTTAAGGAGCATGGAGACGATCGGCGAAGAGTCTGGGCAGACCCGGTCATGAATCGAAGGAGGGACCACCCTGGTCTTTTCCGCAGTGTTCGACGCTCGAGTCGCGACGCCGACCGGAAGACTCTAGGGGAGCGGGCCCGGATCCTCGGGTCGTTTGAACCGCTGCGCGCGTGCTAGGCCGGAAGGCGCGCGTACAGTACCCCACGACTACCTTCTCTCCGAGCCCACAATCCTACCGATATGTAGGGAGAGCTTCATCGATCCGGGCAACTGGAGTCATCCCCTTAAGAGGAATCGATCTTCTAACAAAAATCGATCTTCCAACAAAAATCAACCCTCCGAAAAGGATCGCCCTGCTGACAAGACCCGCTCTTCTGACAAAGGTCGATCTTCTGATCCCAACGACTCAACCAATGCCAGCAAAATCTTGCACGGATTCCCCACTACAGGTGTAGACAGGTTCCTCGAATGGATAAACGCGTGGACCGAGATTCGACGCAAGAAATGGGAGGAAATAGGGATCTACAATCTGGTCAAAGCGTCGACAGAGCCAATGAAATGCAACCATCGACCGATCGCCGCCCTTCTATCTCTGTGGAATGTGTCAACCAACTGCTTTTACCTTCCAGAAGGCTCCATGACCATCACCATCCCGGACGTGATCTGTTTGACAGGATGTCACTGCGTTGGGGAACCAGTCAGACTGATTGAAAGAATTGATGATTTCAAGTTCGAGAAGGGACAACGTCTGGGTTCGATCATCAATGATCACTTGAAGAAGAGCCCAGAGGAATGGGGTGACAAGGAAGAATACCAATTCATGATCGAATGGCTCGCGAAATACATTTATTGCAACCGCAGCAAATAGTTGCTACAACACATGGCACCAGTAGCGAATTGTTTGGTTAAAGCGGATGGGCCAGTAGCGATGGCTCAGTTCTTACTTGGCCTGAATTATTGAGCTCACGTCGAAGCTGTTGCAGTCGATTCAAAGAACCCAGGGGCATTTTCAGCTAGACCGGCATCGGGTCCATTGTGGATTACCTTAGCATGGGCGCCACCTGTATATCCCCGGTCTGCACAATTTGAAGCTTGTCATTCAGCATCTGTACAGCCGGTCACTGGAGAGTTGATAGAAGGGACATTGGATGTGGACGCAGTTAGTGGAGATTCCATAAGGCGTAGGTTTCTCGAGTTTTATGCATCCCGAGGCCACAAAGTCCTGCCGAGCTCGTCTCTGGTGCCGGACGATCCGACCGTCCTGCTCACCATCGCTGGGATGCTTCAATTCAAACCCATATTCCTTGGAAAGGTGAGGTTGATTGTTTTCAATCGCGAGTCTTCCTGAATTTCTCGTGGTCCAGTTTGATTGAGTTTGCCAATTGTCCTCGTAATTGTTGGTTATTTTGCCAAGGCTTCTAGGACAGTTGAACGCGCCACGACTTCACAAAGATGTATACGTACGAATGATGTGGAGAATGTTGGTCGGACAACTCGGCATCATACTTTTTTTGAGATGCTTGGGAACTTCAGTTTTGGGGATTACTTCAAGAAGGAGGCTATTAAATGGGCGTGGGAGCTTTCGACTGTTGAGTATGCACGTAATTTCATCACTGGTGCCCTCTCAAAATTGTCAATTATTGCTCTCACCCTTGGTCTGGTTCCGAGGTATGTCGAAGCTTTCCGAGATTCATGCTTCCAAGGTACAGTTGCCAGCAGGATTTACTGATCTTCAGGAGTCGATTAAGGTACCCTGTAGCAGATTCTCGTCCCCAGTTCTCGTATCGGAAGAAGCGAACGATTTCTAGCCCGTTGAAAGCCGTAGACGTGTTATCTGCTTTGGGATCAAGTGCTAACCCCACAAAACTTGCCCGGCTGCGACGTCAAGGGACTTTTTTTCTAAACTTACAATCATCAATTTGTGGCGAGACGGCTCGGATTCGCTCAGAGCTCCCCTTTCCCTTTCATCGACTCATATAACACCAATCTCGACGAACGCAACAACATCAGTCTTACATATATCGACCAAGTAAGACGAATAGCTCGATGACAAATCATACTATTGAATGGCAATCAACTCACTTTTCTTCTACAGATGCTTGCCACCCTGAATCGATCGATCTGCAAAGTCGTATTCGGCGAAAACGCAAAAGGATGCGACACAACTCAGGGATTTGATTGATGCTGGAAGAAGGTTTTCAACAAGTTACTGAGGAAGGCTAACTTTGCAAGGAAAGAGACAGAGCCATTAATAGAAAAAGACGACTTCCTCAGTGGTCTCATCAGGAAACATGAGAAATCACTGATGCAAGGTATTAGCTCTAAACTCCCTTGTATCGACTTTGATTGAAATCGATTTTGACCAAATCAACCCTTCCAGGAGTACTAGACAAGGCTTCTTCTTCGGTCCCTACTGGGAAGGGAAAACTGAAGAGGAAGCGAGTGTCGCCGGTAGTTTCATTGAGGAAGTGGAAGCAAATCTCGCCCGACGTCCCGAAAAGAACAAGCATGCTCCCATCTCTGAACAAAATCTTCCACAAGGGGATGACTCACTTGGAGAAGATCCCCAAGCGACCAAACCTTCGATCGCTGATCCTCCAATTACTGAGAAGGAAGGATCCGTCGAAGTAGTCCCACCAGTGATCGGTCCTTTGACAGTTGATACTTCGACCACTGACAAGAGCAGGATTCCTCCAAAGTGTCTGGAACGAAACCCAGAGTTTGACATGGTAAGACTGAAATCAACGCTTAAATCGAAAGTATGTTGGGATTTCAAAATTTGCTTTTCATGCACAGATCGATTATGAAGACCTATTTACGCCACCTTCGCCCGAAGCAGAAGATCCTTCAATTACTGTCGGAGGCGCCACTGAAGGAGTGACAAGAGATGTCTCCGAAGAGTGTTCGAATGAGAGGGCTAATAGGAACGTCAATACAAACATTCTCCAAGATACGAACCCTACGCGGGACGTAGAGGTATATATTTCAAATTCATCTTAAATAAATCTGAATTTTACTTGACTCTTCACCTATTCAGGTCTATTCGATCTCTTCTGATCTAACCATTGGCGAAACCATTCCCGATCGAACCACCGTAGTCACATCATTCGAATGTGACGCCACCCCTGTTAACTCTTATCCGGAAATACCTTCGCAGGTGAACGTCGCTCCCTTGACGGAAGCAGAACCTCCTAGGGACATTGTAGAAGAACAAGCTCCTCCTTCGGTAGATGCCATGCTTGCTCCAACAGGTACAATACCTATGGAGAACGTCGAAGGGGAATGTCGAACGTCGGAGGCGTCCAGGGAAATGGATGTCACTTTCTTCAAACTCTTTGAGAAAATGAAGGCAATGATCATCGTTGTCTATAGTGTTTCCAAAATTAGACAATGACTTAGAATTATCGCCAATGAAGGTCCCAACGAGTGTCAGACATGTGGTCTCATTGAGCACTGTGGATCGGGAGAATATCGATCCAAACGAACCTTCAAGGCATGCACTGAGATTGCTTGAAGCGTTGCGCCGCGAAGAACCGTCAAGGTCCAACTTCGATGAGATCTTCCAGATCATTGACGCCATTGAAAGACACGCCAAAGCACCAATACTCTGCTAGGCGTATGTCAAAACGTCAGGGAATTGTTTTGGAGATCCTGGGAAGACTGGGAGAAGGTTCTTTCGGACGATAAGCAATGGAGGGAATTTTCTTCAAAGTTGACCGATATCCAATCTGTCCAAGACAAGATGACAGCGATTATTACAGAACATCGACGTTTGGTCGAAGAAAACCAACGGCTGGGGGCCGAGATCGCAGAAATGTCAACGAAGTTGGAGAAAGGTGAGGCCAAGGTGGCCATTCGAGAAAGAGAAATGACAGCAATCCAAGTGGAAATTGGATCGAATCGCCTCCCCACATACGAGATTTGGGAGTTGGTCTCGTTACAAAAGGCTGAAGGCGCACTAGCTCTGAAGAACAATTCTCGAATCTGCTTAGTCAACTTACTGAGTGGACTCTTGCATGGTTCTGGACAGTGACCAATATCGATGTTAAACCATTGATTTAAACGTTCTTGTTGCTTTTTATTTTTTTTCTTTGGGTTGTGACTGAATCGAATGAGTAATGCATTCGACGATTGTTCTCAATCGAGTTTGTAGGTCCAAGTTCCCAATCGTCTCATTCAACACTAAATAAATGGACTCTTGGAAATATGAATTAATTAAATGAGGTTGTTGAGATTCTCCGGGATCTGTTAAGATTTCCCGGGACTGTTGGGATTCTTTGCAATCGACGTAACTCAATTCTTCTACCTATAAATAGCAAATTTTGGGGACCCCATCCTCTCATTCGTAAACACCTCAGCCATTATGTCTCGCCGAGGAGCGTTTCTTGATGACCTTTTCTTTCCCTCTCATCATAGAGCCTAAGTTCTTAACCTTAGACCCAATGAAAGCCTAAGTCCCCAATCTTAGGCAGAGGGTCAGCTCTGATTGCTCGGTGCCGTGAGGTGGCATAAGGTTTGCCCGGGTTGCAAACCTCATCTCATGGTATCGAGCCTTCAGAACTTCTTCGCCTCCTCGGAACTCCATTCCAAATATTGCTTGCTGTAAAAGCCGCAATACTAGTGGACTTCCGAGGCAGGTTCGGGAGCAAACGAGGCAGGGACATTGAAGGCAACCCTAGCCGTGGATGCTCTCCAAGCAAGGGAGGAAGTGGGGCAGAAACCCGGTTGCTGCGACAATCGACGTTCATGTCCCCGATGGTTCCTGCAACAATCGAATATCGAGAATAGGACTATTTAGTTTTCGATGGAATTAAGAACTTTATGTATATCGATCCACTTGTATTTTGTTTACTTTATAGTAAATCGACATCATCTCATCGATTAAGTATTATTCGAAACATCATCTATCCCTATTAATTGTGACCACAATTCGGGACATTGAAGTCTAATGTTTCCTTGGAATGTATATTCCACAAAGTCGGTCGATGGAGTTTCCAATGTTTCCCATTAACCTTCAAGGCGTACGGCTCGCCATTTAAGTATGACAAATGATATGCGTTTTTAGGGTACACTTCGTTGATCTTAAAGGGACCGTCCCAGGTAGGAGACCATTTGCCTAGAAAATAATCTCTCTTCCCAATCGGGAGGATCATCCAAACTAAGTCTCATTTCTTGAAGGAATTAAAAACAACCCTTTTATTATAACTGCGGGCGACCCTTTCCTTTTGAACTTGAATTTGATTCAAAGCTTGATAGCGTACTGCCTCTAGGTTTTCTAATTCAATATACATCGATTCTTCATAATCAATAGGGTTATTTTCCTGATGTGTTAAAAATTTTCTCGATTTATAGCGAACCTCGATCGGGAGGATGGCATCATGGCCATAAACTAAACTGTATGGAGTTTGTTCGATGCTTTTGCGTTTAGTGACACATAAAGCCCATAGTACATCCAACAACAAAGTATGCCACGATAGAGGGTTATCCACGATCATCTTTTGAACAGTGTTCTTGATGATCTTATTAGTCGATTCGGCTTGTCCATTCGACTGAGCATAGTAAGGGGAAGAATTTGTTAAAACAAACCCAAATTCCGCCGCAAAGTGTTTAGTCAAACTGCCATTGAAAACAATAGCATTATCGACCACCACGTTTTGAGGGATACCAAATCTATAAATAAGGCTCGATCGAAAGACTTCTATCACTTCGCTATGGGTAACGTTCTTATAAGCCTTCGCCTCGACCCACTTTGTGAAATAATATGTGGCCACAAGGATATAAGAATCTCGATTACTCGAACTCGGCCTTATTTCACCGATAATGTCCACTGCCCACGATCGAAATGGCCATAGATTGATCACAGGATGTAGATGGATTGTGGGTGCATGTGAAATTGGTCCATGTTTTTGACATTTTTCACATTCTTTAGCCATATTGATGCAATCTTTCATCATGGACGGCCAAAAGAAATCATGCCTCCTAATCGACCAGCACATATTCGGCCCAGCATGATGAAGACCACAAAGTCCTTGGTGTGTTTCCAGCATAATAGGGATCGCTTCATCCGTATCGACACCCTTAAAAGAATACCCTCGCTCTATTTTCGATAAAGTACATTATCAATAACTGTATAAAATCGCGCCGACAACTTTACTTGGCGGGTTGCCCCCTTCCCAGGATTGGAGAAGAATTCCGCGAATGGTTTTCTCCAATCAGTTGTCGATCTAAAAATACTAACAACGTTTACATTGTGCAGATTCATCGTCTAATACAGAATGGATGGTTTGTACTTGTCCTCCAATTTCTTGCATCAATCGATGACTTATTCTGAAACCAGAAGCATGTTGTGCCAATTCACTTGCCACTGCATTGTCCTCCCTAAGGGTATGTTCAAAATGAATTTCCTCAAAGAAAGAAGACAACTCATGGACTTTGTCTAAGCATCTCTGAAGGTGATCGAAAGTGCACATGCTTGATCCTTTGACATGATTGATAACAAGATGTGAATCTCCTCGAACTATCGCATAGGATACTTGAAGATCAGCAATGGTTTGTAAAGCGATTATGAGGGCCTCATACTCGACGTAATTGTTTGTTAACATGGCGTCGATTCTATAGGCTACTTTGTGCTTAATCTTCAAAGGAGATAGAATATAAATTCCTACTCCAACACCATCGCTGGACACAGAACTATCGAACCAAACTTCCCAAAATCCTTCAGGATTTTGAGAGCTTGTTAGTTTAGAATCTGTATATTGGGCTAAGAAATCAGCCAGCACTTGTCCTTTAATCGATGCCTGGGGTCGGTACTGAAGATCAAAAGGGGACAAAACAAAGCTCCATTTGCTAAGCCTTCCCGATAATACAGGGCTTTCGAACAACTTTTCTAACACAGGAGCATTCGACACTACATATACCGTATTACTTTCGTTATAATGTTGAACTTTCATGACAGAGTAGTATAACGAGATGCATAGTTTTTCATTGTTAGTATACATATATTCGACAGGAGTAAGAATCCGGGACAAGTAACAAATAACTCGTTCCTTCCGCTGGTTATCTTTCTGTACCAACATCGATCCTAAGACATTGTCATCGGCTGCGATGTACAGCGAAAATGGTCGATCTCGTTTCGGAGGAACTAAAATAGGCGAATTGATGAGGTATTTTTTAATAGCTTCGAAGGATTCCTGATGTGAATCAGTCCATTCAAAACTTCCTTGTTCTTTTGACAAGTTGGAGAATGCCGTTGTTCGACCGACGAGGTTGCCAATAAATCTTCTTAAATAATTCACTAGTCCTAGAAAAGCTTAGGGATGTTTCTTGGTCGATGGAGGTGGAAGATCCTGAATTGCTTTAATCTTGCCCGGATCGATCTCTATGCCTAGATGGTGGACCAAAAATCCCAAAAATTGACCAGCGCGAACGCCAAAGGCACATTTCATGGGATTCAGTTTCAGGTTGTGTTTTCTCATTTGGAGAAAGGCCTTTCAAAGATCATCAACATGACAATCATCTGCCAACGATTTTACGACAATATCATCAATGTAAACCTCGACCGTTGACCCAATCAATGGATTAAAGATGAGGCTCATCGCTTTTTGATAGGTCGCACCAGCATTCTTTAAGCCGAATAGCATAACAACCCATTCAAAAATACCAAAGGGACAACGAAAAGCAGTTTTATGAACGTCATCCTCAGCGACGAAGATCTGATTATATCCAGAATAACCATCCATGAAGGACATAATCTTAAGTCAATATGTCTTGTCGATGAGTTCATCCGCTATCGGCATCGGATATTCATCTTTTGGAGTTCCTTTGTTAAGATTTCTAAAATCGATACAAACTCGAATCTTTCCATTCTTCTTTTTTACAGGAATAATGGAAGAGATCCATTCTGTGTATCGAGATGTCCTTATGTATCCGACATCGAACAGCTTCTTTACTTCATCAAAGACTTGCTGTCTAAGTTCAGTTGCCAACCGGCGTGGGGCTTATTTTACGGGTTTGAAATCTGGCTTAATAGGTAAAGTTTGTTCGACTAATCGTCGATCCAAGCCAGGCATCTCAGTTTAATCCCATGCAAAACAATCTCTGAATTTTTTTAGAAGGTTTAATATGGATTGAAATAGATCTTTATCAATCGACCCACTTATGAAGGTAGGACGCTGGACCTCGTCGTCGCCTAAGTTTACTATTACCAAGGGATCTCGAGGCGTCATTAAAGTGCATCGATCCTCAGGAGATTCAACAATAGATTTATCACAATATGTTGTTTTATTCATAGTATGATGAATTACAACACCAATCGAATCTACACACACTTTCAAGTCAGGATTCGACTCATCCTCTTCAGCACGCTGGTCGGGACTATCTACATCCAGCGAACTGATTTCCAGACACATTTCTAGACTAACTACAGGCCTAGTTAACCTATACATCGTAGTCGATATAAGACATCAGCGACTACGTCTTCCTGATCTTTATCAAGCATCTTCAGTCTCCCGGAGGAGTGTTTCAGGCTCCAAGTCCGGGTCTTCACCATCAGCATCCTTCTCTTTATTGATGGAGCGAGGAGAAGTCTCTCCGTCGACGGGTTCGGCATTTTCCTCCTCGATAGTAGGGAGCAATCCAGCGGCTTCTTTAATAGAGTGGAGGATTCCAGCAAGTTCCGCTTCCTTCTTAGCCTGTGCTTCGGCTTCGACAATCGGTGGCACAACGTCAAAATCCCATCCAGAAGGGGCATCGACTATAGGATGAGGAGGACCTCCATACTTAACCAAGTACTCAAACTTTCCTGTCGATTCTCCCAGATATTCAACATTTGGATCTCCAAGAGAGTACCTCTTCTTCATAGTCATGTCATCGACAGCTCCGATGATATTTCTTGTATAGATCTCGACAGGATTAAAGCAAGTATTAATAGACGAATCAGTTTTAATAACATCAACCTCAGAATCAAGCCAAAGCATAAGTTCTCGATGAAGAGTAGAAGAAATCACTGCTGCTTTATGCAGCAAATCTCGACCTAAGAGAGCGATGAAAGTGGTATCGACATCTATTATAAAGAAAGCAGTATTCATCGTAGACCTCTCAACTTTCAACTTAAGTGGAAAAATGCCTACACATTTCGACATAAGGCCATTGAAACCCGTTATGGCTATATCGGTGTTAGCAACATCAGCCTTATCATACCCCAAGTATTTAAGGGTACGCAGAGGCATCACGTTGACCGTCGCACCACTATCGACCAAAACTTTCTCCAAAGAGACCTCATTGAACTCTGCTTCGATATACAGAGAATGCATTTGGGATTGTATCGAAGGAGTAGGATTGATAAATTTACAAGGAAGCCCGTAAGACAACGAACGACTCAAGGAGTCGAAGTTTTGAAAATATCAGGGATAGATTGATCGATCAATGGTCCTGCAAACTCTGTAGGTAACATAATCACGTTACGCTCTATCGGATTGTCTGGGACATCGAACTTTATCGAATTATAATCCAAATCATCGAAGGTTTCCTCGATGTCATCATCCTCAGATTCCTTCTCTTTTTTCTTAGAAGGATCATCATGACGAACATGATCATCAACTATAAAAATGTTATCACAATCGATTTCTCCTTCTTCTAATGCTGCAGGGTCAACGGACTTTCGTCGTTTCTCATCTGCTCTCCTTCGACGTCTCTCTTTTCTTTTCCTACTGCTCTTAGATGGAAGCGGAGGCCGTTGGTTATTCACCTGTCTCCACTCATCATCGTCAGAACGAGAAAAGTCAAGTCGACGTCAACATGATCGATAGTATTCAGGATACCTGAACAAACTCCCCTTTGTGAGGATTGTATCCTTGTACCTGCCCTTCCTCCTCTTCATGAACAAAAACAAGCATACAATCTAATGGATTAGTGTTGATCATACCTTGAGCTGGATTGTCGACCGGGATGATGTCGAACTTGTTCGCTGAAGACATGAAATCAGCTTCTGCAGGTAATTGTACGAGCACAAATTGCACAGCTGAGAGATTAATATCTTGTTCCTCCGGGTAGGACTGCATCGACAACATGTGTAAGCTTTCTCGAGAAACTGTGTTATAGGGGGTCCATCCCCGATGGCTTGCTCATCATGCGTGGAGGAGGTCGCAGTCGATCCTTCACATTTCCCCTCTTGACAGTCTCCTTGAATAAGTCATTGGACTTAGCAGAGGAATCCGCGTCGCTGATGACAGTCAGTGGGGCTACTTGTGCCTTGGGACAGCGAGGTGCTGCTTTTGTGTTCTGAACGACATGCCCCTTATCAAAAAAGACCTTGTGAGCGTCAGGTGTGGATCCTCTCCCCCTGGGGTTTCGATTGAACGCCTTCGAAGGCTCCCTACGAGAAATTCCTATCGCAACTTTCTCCACCGGTGTCAGATCGAACCAGTCTTCTGTCTGGTGTGATCGGGGGAACTTCTTGAAAATGAAACACTTATTACTGGTATGAGTCTCATCCATATGTCACCAGCAAACTTCGTTCTTCAGCTTCGAAGCAGCCACAGGGCAAGAGACGACCCCACTGTCGAGAAGCCTCTTGAACAGCTTGTTGACCAAATAAGTTTCTCTAGAAGCATTGGATTCCTGAAAAGCACGTCGAACAACATCAACCATGTTAATGTCGAATGTATGTACTTCACAATCAATAAAAGGTTTCTGATCAACAGAAGATAGCTCTTCCGACTCTTTGAAATAGAGAATCTTCGACTCAATAAGATGCTGAATTAAATTCTTAAAGATCAAGCAATCACAGGTGGCGTGGGTAAAAGACCCATGCCATTTGCAGTAGCTTTTCTTCTTCTCCCTATCAGTCTGAGGGAATCGATGGACAGGTTTCAGCTTGATTCGATCTCGCTGGTGTAACCAGTCGAAGATTTCGTCAGCCTTCTCAAAATCGAAAGAGTATTTTCTCTCTTCATTCGACTTCTGAGATACTTTTGCTTTGAAGTTTTTCTTTGACAGAGGGTCGCAAATAGTAGCTTCGCCTTTGACAAACTCAGCCATATCGAGCTCCACAAGCGTGGTTTCGACTTGATATGTCGTACGCTCCCTCGACTCTTTTCTGAGTAAATTTTCATATTTGGTGGCTCTCATGGCGAGTTCATAAAGATCCCTGAATTTTTCTCCATGAAATTTCTTTCGAATTCGTATATCGAGAGCTTCCTAAGCTACACCGACAACCTCATCTTCACTGATCGATGTATTACATCTGAGTCGAGCCTTGCTGAATCGCTGCAGGAAAGTCGCTGCAACTTCTCTAGGCTGCTGTCACATCTTAGCCAATTCAACCAGAGAGATTGTCGAATCAAGTGTGGCAAAGGCCGACATGAACGGTGTGTGCATGTCTTGCCAGTTATGCACTAAGTTCGGTAGAAGATTAATATACCAGGTAAACGCTAGTCTAGTGAGCGAATTAGGGAAGAGTCGAAGCTTCCAATAATCGTTGTTCGACGCTTCACCGGTCTGATGAGTAAATCGAGCTATGTGTTCCATCGGCGTCATCTCATTCTCGCCAGAGAGACGAGTTAAATCAGGGATCTTGAAGCCCCTCGGATATGGATAATCTCGATCGATGAACTCGGGGTAGGGCGTCTTGTAGAGGTTGATCTCCTCCCTGCGCACCGCACCTGGGACCATCTGTTCGACTACTCGGGCAATGATGTCCCAGTAGCCAACAGGATCGACATGCATGAGAGGTACTCTAGGGATTTCCCTCCTAGATGATTTATGTCAGGCTCTTTATCGAAGGTAGGAGCCTCCTTGGGAATGTCATCGAAAAGGTTTTTCCTTGGGGGTTGGCTTTCTACTTGCTGCCCACGAACAGTGTTGTCGACAGTAGACCGTGTGTAATGACTCTCCCGACGACGATGAGGAGGTGCATATGCCTATGGTCGATAATGATCTTGTGCGTCATCATCAAGATCGACGAAATCACTATGACGATTGAATCGATCAGGGGTCACAAAGTCACCCCGATCATCAGAGACATAGCGTGACCTAGTTGGTTCAGCCCGTCGATAATCCTGTGTTGCAGGGGGAGGATCTTGAGTGGTCTCTTGATCAAAACTCAGGCTGCGCTTTCCATCGCGAATAGCAGCCCTTCTCGCCGCATTTTCAGGAGAGTATTCAGTATCGATTCTAGCGGCCAACCCCTGAAGTTTTTTTTGCAACTCCAAAAGGTTCTCTTGATTTTTGGCCTGAATCTGCAGAAACATGTCTAGAGAGACTATTTCTGGCGCGTTCGGCAAAGTGTTCAGCACATGAGGAGTTTCCCGCTCCTGCGTCTGAACGTTTTGTTGTCCAAAATTTTGGGCATTTTGTTGCCCCATATTCTGGGTAATTTGTTGCCCATTCCGACGGTTCCGGCCATTGTTGGCAGTCTAGTCCTACCCAAAATTGGCCTCCGAATTACCCTGAGTATCAACCATTCTGTTTGTCGCACTACTGGTTGTTGGCATACGGTGCTAAGACACAAAACTTCACTTCTGGCTCCCACTGTAATCGCCAAAAACGTGTTCGTGTGGCAAAACACGTCGCAATATAACGGGGACTTAAAGTATTGGATGGAATGTGCTTGCCAATGAAGTAAACAAGCGAACGAAAGAACAAGAATTCACTAAGCGTAAAGAGAAAAACTTATAGCCATTGCACAACACTTGAAAGAACAGATAGGTTGACAATCAAACAGCCCTTCGTAGTCATGGAATGATTGTCGTATGTCTACAACAGATCGGGGCTGGCTTATTTATAAGATACTAACTAATAACCGTCACCCCGACGCATATTTACCACGTGGTGATTATCCTAAAAATACCTATTGATTGACTACTACAACGACGCCACTATCGATGCTTCAAATACTCCTGCTCCAGACGTTGAGGTCCCTTGTCCATACTGAAAGCGGTCGATGGAACTCTATCTTCGATCACGCTGTCCGTCGATCAACACTCCCTCGGCCTATTACAGCATCGATCCTTATCTTGGCGAATACATCTGTCGATCTCAGTGTCCACCAAAGCCCATCGCTGGAGGCCCAAAATGTCGTTTAGTATGTAAACATCAGGATCACCCCAAGACATGGTGAGTGTCACAGGCACATGACGAGGGTCGGTGTCCGCATCTTCGGATGCTTGAACGAGGCTGCTTGGGTAGTGTCTATGGGTCGGAACGCATGGACAACAGCGAGCGTTTGTGCGTTCGTTGACACTTGACAGATCAAGTGAGATTCGAGTCGGTGCTCGGACAATAAAGCTGGCACGAGGCGCAACGTGATTAGCATACTCAGGCACGGAGGCTTAAGGAATGCTCGTGGGCGGTTTCATGAGCTACGTTCGTGAAGCATGAAGCATTTAAGAAATTTTGAAATCAGGATTAAATTGATAATTTCCACGACTTAAAACATTTCAAATATTCAACCTTAGGTATAGCAGCTTCACAAAAAGTTTTAACTCGACGGTACATAACCTTTCATTCTCTCACGTAACTCAACAATTAGGATGCCTTTTTTTATTTATGTTTTATGCGTAATTATTTATTATTTGATTAAATGCCATCCAAATGGAGGAAACAAGGGACGGTTACAAGAATTGGGCCTCAAGAGGGAAGCCCATCCTGGCCCATTTAAAAGGCACAATAACTTGGGGGACCCGGAGGATGTGCTTGCTATTCCGACAAAATGTCCGGGGGCCCATTATTGGTAAGAATTCCACCCCCCACCCCGAGGTATTATTAAATTAAAAAAAAAGAAAAAAAAAGATGGTCGTACTCGATTCCACAGTGCCAGGAACATCAGACAAGCAACCGGTTGGAAAAGTTGCGGAGTTTGTTTGCGAAGGCATGCCATGTCGCTCTCGGAGAAAGCACGAGTCAACAGTGGTGTCATCGAACCATTCAACAACAAATCTTCGTAAAAAGCGAAAAGAAACGTAATAAATAACCCCTGCTTTGGACACGGCACAGACCCACAGAACAGAAAGCAGAAGAGCAATTAATGTTTAATGGGACGTGACATTTTCGACGATTTCCCCCACCAATATCTAATTCCCTTTTTCCTTTTTGTTTACCCAAAGGAACAAAAAAATCCAACCAAATCAGAAATCATCCCCCCAGCAATCACGAGAGGGAGGTGGCGTGTGAAACAAAGACTTTCTCCCCCCCCCCCCCCTCCCCCAACGAAAAACATACAGTAATATCACAAGGTTTTCATAGAAAGAACGACCGTTCATTCTTTAATATATATATAACCAGTAAGGAAGACAAAGAGATCCGGAATTTACGACATTAAACTCCTCCCCGTCGGTGATATTAGCAAGAATCCTACATGTAATGAAGGATTGATTTTCTTCGTTTATTTTTAGAGAAAAATGAAGCACTCCAACGACACGTGTGGGTTCTCTAACGACTCCCTCCCGTTGGTATTGTCGTTACCTGCTCGTACTTTGTCGTCGTGGACGTCCTCTTCCCCCGAAACGACGACGTCCCCTTCGTCAACCTCGCGGGCCCCGCTAGCGTTTGACAGCTCATCCTCCTCCTCCCCCTCCGCCGGATCCTTGAGACACAGAGGATTTGACCCGTTCGACATTCCAGAACCTGACGACCTGTTACCTGAGCTCCCGGTCATCCTCCTACAGGGGCTCTTCCCCACCCCACCCCCCCGGAACCCTTCCCCGGCCCTTCCCTGTGCCGGTGAGCTAGACCTCCTGCTCGAGATCTCGCCGGATTCCCTCCTGCCAGGACCGGCATTTCTCCGCACCCCACCCCCCGGGTCCCTCACTTGCCCCACCACCACCCCCCTCCTACCCCTCTCCGGCGACGCCTGTTGGACCCTCCTCGCTGGGGGGCTCACCCCTCGGGCCCCCCTCTCTTCCCCTCCGACGACGAGTGGAGCCCGCTTCCTCGGGGGCTTGCCTGGGGAGGATCTCGTGACCGGCGGCCGGGACGCCTTGCTGGTCACTTCGGAGTCCTTCCTCTCGGTGATGGTTGTAGCTGTGGTCGACACGGAGAGGCTACCGCTCATGGTGTACAAGTCGGAATACTCCGAGACGACGTCAGCGGCCTGCTCGAGCTTGGAGATGAGGATGTCGGTCTCGGCGTCATCCCGCTTCCTCGGGGTCTGAGGCAGACGGAGCTGGGGGGGAGACGAGGGCTGGGGCCCGGCGGGAAGCGAGGGAAGGGAGTCGGGGACGGGCACTGTAGGGGTGGGAGGAGAGTGGGGAGGGAGGGGGGAGATTTCCGAGATGAGGACCTCCTTGACGGACTCCTCCTCGAAGGGGAGTGGGGGTGGGGAAGGGATGGGGCGGGAGAGGGGCTGAGGAGGGGATGGACCGGCGTAGTAGAGTGGGGAAGGTCGGGGTGGGGAGGGGCGTTGATGTTTTGGACAAGTGGTCTTGCTGATGCAGCACCCCATCCTACGGTGATGTAAGGGGAGGGAGGTTTTCACATCAAGTAACTCTGGATTCTCGGACAAGAAAGAAGATTGGTGTCCGCCTCTTCTTGGTCGGTATCAACCACCTTCTATTATTATACCTTTTCACTAATTCCTTTCATTGTATTAATGTTTCTATATATCACAATACTTTAAAATTAAGTATATTTTAATCATTTTTGGAAATATTTTATTGTTACTATTAATACGTATCATTTATGATTTCGAACGGCGTGAACTTTGTTTGGGACTGCAAAAATCGGATGCCCTTTTTCGGGCAAAAAGGAATTGCGAGCGGCGGTGCTTGTCATGTCGAGATTTGTTTCAAATTAGTTTCTATTTATTAAAATTTTTTATATAAATTCGATTTTAAAAAATCGAAAAAGTTTTTATATAATAAAGTTGAGTTTGAGAAATACCTGAAAACGCTAAAGGCTAATAAATTTGGACGGAGCTTGTTATGTCTCCGTTAAGCTAATAATGCAACGTTCCTTAATCAGTTGGGGGGGCGGCGAGGCCAAATTTTCAAAAGAATAAGTGGAAAATACCAAGCCCTTTTCTTGGAGAGTGGTCCCAGGCACAAGATCGATGTGATTCGGCATTGGATCTAATGTTCCCATGATTCATTCGTTCGGATCAGGAAATTCCCCCTCCCCAAAATGCCCCCGATCAGCATTTCCCAAAGGCCAAGGGACGACACCACGCCGCCCAAAATTTTTCAAAATTGTAAACGACACGGACCACCACCGACAGACAACTCCCATTCGGACATAAGACAAATCCATCTCGGCTGTTGTACTTGTACAGACAGAGGAGAGAAAGAGTTTGAAAGACAAGCGTTTCCAGATGTTGAGAGTATTGGTTGCTGAAAGGGCGTAAAGAGAGATGGCCCAGCAGGCCACATGCATACAGAGCCTTATTTTCCACACCCTGACTGGCAATCAACGGAATATGATAATAATATCCACACGCTTGATATCGAACCAAAGGACGCGTGATGTTAGGGGCTTCCGCTGACAGAGCAGGGCAGCAGTTGTCATGAGACAGGAAGCTGCTTTGAGGCAGCTCGGTCTGCTTCGATCATGGACTTGATGTAAAATTCGCCCGCCTTGTATGATGACCTCACCATTGGACCGGAAGCCACGTAACGGAATCCCTGCATCATTCGGATCAAACGTTGTTGAGATAAGATATATTATATATCATCCCGGATGATAGTTCGATGTTATAGCTGATTGAGTATCTAGATACAGCCATGGCACAGATGCGTACCATCTCCTCCCCGAGTTTCTGGTATCTCTGAAAAGCTTCCGGGGTGATGTACTCAGACACGGGCATATGACGCTTTGACGGCCTCATATACTGACCAAAGGTCATGACATCCACGCCTGCCTCCCTCACTTTCTTCATAGTGGTGATGACCTGCGCAGGTGTTTCGCCGCAGCCCAACATGATAGAAGTCTTGGTAAGAGTCCCCACAGGTGCATACTCTTTGGCCATCATCAACACATCAAGAGACTGTTTGAAATTGGCACGGTGATCACGCACCACACCTTGAAGCTCTTCAACAGTCTCGATGTTGTGTGCAAAGACATCTAATCCAGATACAGAAACTTTCTCCACGCAAGCAGAGTCGCCACGGAAGTCCGGTACTGCATTATAAAACAAGTAATAAGATAATGTGATGGAAACTAAAACCGGCAATTCACACCAATCAAAACCCAGAAATGATCCCAAGAAAATTCTCAGAGATAACAACATGAGGTGAGGCCACTAGTTGAACACCGATTAAACTAAAAGGCATCCCAATGGCAATGATTGTCTGGAAAAACAAACAACGGCGACTAACAACAATTGCAACAACCATACAATTAACAATTACCAAAACAAGAAGATAGATTCTGAATATTAATGCTTGTCATGAACAACCTTCATTCCATTACAGATTAACTCATAGGGGATATAATTTGTTCCTACCTAACGCTTCTATCAACATTTTCGGCTTAAGCGTCTTCAGCTTCTGCACGGTCTCGGCAAAATGACCGCTCCCTTGATCAGGCAAATCGTCCCTATCAACACTAGTAATAACCACATAATCAAGGCCCCAAGAGGCAATCGCCTCCGCAACATTAGTCGGCTCATCAGGATCCGGTGGGGGTGGAGCACGCGAAGTCTTCACATTACAGAACCTAACAACCAATCCCACCACAACCAATCAGAAACTCGCCTGATACCCAAACTACTGAAACAATCGACACAGCGGATCCAAAACCTGCATCCACGAGTACACGTGTCCCCGAGGATCATAATCGTGGCGGTTGCGGTCCCGGTCTCGCCGCCGGACCAACACTCCCCCAAATTAGGGCACCTGGCCTCCTCGCAGACGGTGTGGAGATTGAGCTCCCTAAGCTTCTTCTTAATCTGCACATACTTCTCCCCTCCGGGGACGGCCTCCTTCATCCACTTAGGCTTCGGGAGGGGCTTCTTCTTTGTGCCGACCTCGATGGAGTAGTTTCCTCCGACTCCGCCGCCGGTGATGAAGTCGGAGAGGGATGGGGATTCCTCGGCGAGGCGGGCGCGGAGGGAGGCTAGGGTTTGGGGATGGGGCGGCAGCGGGGGGACGGTACTCGACGCGGTGGAGAAGGGGCGAGGCCGCAGGAGGAGGAGGGATCCGACGCGGGAGCCCATCGCGGCGAGGGATCGGTCCGCCTGACGGTTTTGTTGGTTGGTGGGAGAAGAAAGGGAGAGATTGGGTGGATTTTGTGGCGTTCCTGAAATTGCATACCAGTCCTTTATTAATTGATATTTTCAATTCCAATCCCACAATTTTGAGTTACGATGAATTGAGTATCTTCGCAAAGGCCAAGTTTGATTTGAAAAAAAAATTACATTTCCTTAGTTTTTACTTTTTGTAAATTTATCATAAATTTTATTAAACATATTTTTAAATTTTTCTTCTTCGAATGAGGAAAACATAAAACTAATTTTCAAAAAATCCGAATTAAAAAATAGTTTTCGACCAAAATTGGAAATTCTTCTTCCAACCAAACATGCCCTTAACAACCGAGTCCGAGCATTGCAGACAGGTTTCAACCCAACTTTCGTGCCATCCCACCTCCATTTTTTCTGTTCTTAATTCAATTCCCCGGTTTTTTTTTTCAGTGGAATCGAAGTCTTTTATCCCCGGAACGGAACAGTTCGGGGTTGGACGTAGTGGTAGTCTTTTACTGCTCTCCACGTCGACTGGTTGTTTTGTTCCTTCCACTGTCGGTAAAGGAAGAGAGAATCAACAAGGAAGGAAGGAAAACGAGACCCTTCGTCGGTTGTCTTCGCGTTCTGCACCCAAATGAGTCGCTACGATTCCAACCCGTTTGATGAGGAGGAGGTCAATCCCTTCTCGGTAAGAACGGAAGATCCCGTTCGACGATTTCTTGACTTGTCGACATTGTCCGCCGGACGGTGGTGTTGTCATCGTGTTCCTTTTTGTGTGACTGGGCGGTCGTTGGAAATTCGGAATCTTGAGGGGTTGATTGGGATCCTGGGTCGAGGTGGTCTTGGATTTGTTGGATGATTTGGAAGGGATCTGAAGTAGGTTCTTGGGGATATGGAAGTTGCTTTTGGGACTTCCAAACAGCAGTGATTTGGACGAACGTTGTCTTAGTTGCGTTCCTTTTTGGATTGATTTGGAAAGATAATGTCTACTGGTAGCTGCACATAAGGCGATGGATTGAATTCGTCGCAGTACCTGTTAGGTTGTTTCGAAAAAGACACCAGTGGTCTTGTGATCTCTGGAGTGGATTTGGTCTTGACTAGGGGTTGTTAGGTTGTTTTGAAAAAGATTCCAGTGGTCTTGTGATCTGGAGTGGACTTGGTCTAGACCAGGGTTTGTTTTCGACGCAGTGTGTACCCACTTCATTTCTCCTAGATATTTTGTATTCTTAGCAATTGTAATGTTTTTCGGAGTGTTCAAACATTCTGACGTATGCCTTAAATCTGTTTGACATTTTTTCACATATTGTATTCCCTGCTTGATTTGTCATTTTGTTAGAACCAAGGAGGTAGAGGGAAGCAGGGTGGATCGAACTATGGCGGAAGTGGATTCTATACAACAGTACGTTTTCTTGTCTTATGCTTCCAAATCGATCTTGAATGACTTTATGGCTCGTGAGGGATGTAAGATCCAATAAGATGCCTGAGCGGAAACTTTAACGTAGCTTTCTGATTGAGGGGGATAATTGTCACTTACTGAAGCCTGTATTACTAGGGAGAAGCTATTATGTCTGTGTTCGGAAATGCACATGATGTTTTTTCATTTGTGCATGTACTGAAAAAATCAATTTATCACTTTTATTGCATCAGTTTTGTACAATGTTCTGTCATTTTGAATACAGTCTCTTACGGGGTACATGACTTGATGTTTGCAATTTAAGAACCCAGGGAGTGTTCCAGCTGCAACATCAATACTTCCACCTCTTCCTCCTGAACCATATGATCGTGGTGCGACAATTGATATTCCTCTAGACAATGCAAAGGTGAACAGAAATGGCTTTTAGATTGCATTATTACTAGTTTGTTTCAACCTTGGATGAACTATTCCTCTGGAGATGTATATATTTGAAAAGAGGTGTTTATAGTTTTCTTTCTATCTTCAAACATAGGATTTGAAAGCCAAGGAGAAGGAGCTTCAGGCTAAAGAAGCCGAGCTGAAAAAGAGAGAACAGGTCAGAGTCTAGCTATCTTTAGTTGAGCTGGATTATTGATGTTATGATTGACAGTATTGCAACTCAAGCCAGTTGTACTGATAACGCCTTTCGCAGGAATTAAAAAGAAGAGAAGATGCAGTCTCAAGAGGTTAGGTCAAGCCTGTTCTTGTAGTTGGGGCGTATTGTGTCCCAATAATCATTTTATTGTTAATAGGTGAGAATTTTTTGTTTGAACAGCTGGAATAGTGATCGAGGAGAAAAACTGGCCGCCATTTTTTCCTCTTATCCATCATGACATCCCGAATGAGATACCAATCCATCTCCAGAAGCTTCAGTATGTTGCTTTCACGACTTACTTGGGTATGTCAATTATTGCGCTGTGCTTTCAAACTACAGTACTCCGTTGTGTGCTTAACATCTTTTGTGGATTTCTTACAATTGCAGTCTGTGTGGTGCTTTTATTTTTTGGCAATGAATATAGCAACATTTGTCTAGCTTAGGCCTATGTTTTCGAATGGAACTTTCAAATGTGTCGGAATAGTTCAACAACCCAGGGAAGCTATTTTAATTTGAGGAATTTGGGGACATTTTACAGGCTTGGTAGCATGCCTTCTGTGGAATATTGTGGCAGTAACCACTTGCTGGATCAAAGGGGAAGGTATACGCTCTTAAGCTTTAATTGGATATCAACGTACTGATAATCATAAGGTTTGCTTCTTGATATCACTTTTGTAGGTGTTACAATCTGGTTGCTTGCCATCATCTACTTCGTTTCCGGGGTTCCAGGCGCATATGTATTATGGTATCGTCCTCTGTACCGTGCAATGAGGTGATTTCTCTTCTTTCTTTACAAACAATCAGTTATAGATGAAAAGTGTTGTCAAGCTTTGAACCTCCCTTATTATATACCTCTAATGTGTGAATTCTTTTTCGCAACTAATGACAGAACTGATAGTGCTCTGAAGTTTGGGTGGTTCTTTTTATGCTACCTGGTATGATAATATCCTTTGCTCTTAATGATAGAGGAATCGGAGATTTCTTGAATCCACAATGCTTGTGTTTTTCATGCAGGTGCACATTGGTTTCATTGTATTTGCCGCCGTTGCTCCTCCAATTATATTCAAGGGGAAATCTCTAGCGTAACTTCTCGTCCTACTTCTCTTTCTTCTAATACCCAGAACCTGAATCCTTAATGTTGCTTTTGTTTTATCTTCCTATTTCTTCCATTCTCCTTTAACCTTTGACGGACTCTTTAATTATAGTTACATGCATCGATTGTGGAGAATTTGCTAACCTTTCTCAACTGTACTGCTATCAAATGTGTCTCAACTGACAGTGTGCTGGGTTCTTTGAACAGAGGTATCTTGCCAGCAATTACTGTCATGACCGGCAATGTCCTGGTCGGGGTAAGTCGGGCTATTGATTTTTTGTGCATAGTGATTGATCAAAATTGGATGGAATCAACGTCCTCCTTGTTATTGTTGGAAAAGGATTGCAATTGTCGTGCTTCGTTGCTGCAGATATTCTACTTCATCGGCTTTGCATTTTTCTGCCTCGAGTCGCTTCTGAGCATCTGGGTCCTACAGGTTTGGCTCGTGATAATTTACTTTTCTCGATTCCCCCTAACGGTTAGGTTGCCGCTCCAGTCATCAGTAAGCTCTTTACCCCTGTCTTCTGCAGCAAGTTTACATGTACTTCCGTGGCAGCGGTAAGGAGGCAGAGATGAAGCGAGATGCTGCAAAGAGAACCATGATGTCAGTATTTTAATGCAGCTAGTCTAGCAGATGCCGTCTTCTGCAGAAACAGTCTTCCATTGACATACGACGCTCGTGGAATGGATCGTTTGACATTCCCCATCCTGGGTTGGTTACGAAATCCGGTTCATGCAGACGATAGACTATGATGACATGCGTCTGGGATTCATTTTTAGATTTATTTGTTATCGGGAGAAACAAGTATTCACCAAATTATCGGTACAGCCGAATTCTGCATACGGGAATGATTTTATCTCGACTCTGCACTGCGTCCTCGCGATCATACAAATTACATGGACAACCGAAGAATCCCACTATGCCGGTGCCCGTGTCAAATCCTCGTGAAGCTATCAAAGCAAAATTGTTAATCTTCCTGCTGAGGAAGAACAAAGACGAGTCTGGTAGCAAATTCCGAGTCCGAGGCAGAAACGGATTATAGTAGCAGTTAGATACAATCATATTACTCGTATTAATTCGTTCAAGCTGAAGCAGCGGAGGATGGTAGTGCTTCATGCCTCTACGGCTTTGTTTCACATCTTTGCGGCTATGCTCCTCCAATCGTATCCAAGCCTAGAGGAAGAACTCTGACGTAATTATCTCTCGCTTTTGCTATGCTGTTTCTTAACCGGTCACATTCCCGTTTCTCTTATACCTTGTGCTTGCAGATATTCGGCTTCGGATATCTCCTGAGCATCATAAGGCTGCCAAGATAAGATGCAGGGGGGCAGAGAGGGAGCAATCATTTCGTAAGCACTCAAAAATACTCTTCCGTTGGACCATGTAACTTGCGCTAATCCGTGCCCCCTGTTAATAGCCCTCGTTTGTAGTGTTTAGGCCGAGTGATACAGACGACCAGGTTGAGGAAGAAGGAGACAAAGATTAGAAGAAAACCAGAAGAGGAGAAAGGGAAGAAGGAAGAAGAAGCATTCTGTTATTGGCTAACAAAAAACCCATACAACGCACACAGCCCCGCACCCACTGTTATAACAACTTCATCCAGCAACCTGAGCAAATGTAATTACTAAAAAGTCCTTCATTAGACAGTGCCTTCATTTGCCTGGACGCTGGGCTTGTGGGCTTGCTACGGACAATATTTGCAAATCCTTCTGGGCTATTCTTCCTCCTGATGGGCTGCTCGACAGCTTGTCATTGGTCCAACACTTCCCCGCAGACCAAGCCTCTTCACAGGCTGGCCCTTTTCCTTTCCACTGTCTAACTTTAAAATCTTCGACTTCTTTAAAATCTTCGACTATGCCTCCTTCAACCTCATCACCGCTTCTAGTATCCGGTTCACCCTCTACTGGCTGCCCTCGATGCCAATTATTTGTCCTGTCAGCTTCGACAACAATACTGTTTGTAGCTACCATTGTCAGTTTTGGTCGAATACAGAGGAACCAATGTACAGCAATCACCTTGGTTAGTGGATCAGCTAGCTGGTCCTCTGAGTTCACATGAAGTACTTGAAACTGTCCAGCAAGCACCTTCTCCCAAATAAAATGGAAGTCAATCTCAACATGTTTCGTACGAGCATGCAGAACTGGATTAGCCGCGATCTGGACTGTGCTTAGGTTATCACAGTAAAGAACTGGAACGGAAGAGGGACAGCTGCTATCCTCCTTATCTTTCAGTTCCAAATTCTGTAGTTCTAACACCAGATTCTTCACCATAGTACTTCTGCTACTCCATCAGCCAATGCCCGAACTCGGCTTCTGTACTCGATCGCGAGACAACTTTCTGTTAGTGAGACACCCAAGACACCAGGTTCGGACCGAGGAAAGTGCAGTATCCACTAGTGCTCTTTCTGTCATCAGGACAGCTGGCCTAGTCGGCATCGGTGAAGCACGATATACCAGACTCGGTAGCTGCTGTAAACATAATACCACACGTTGGCGTACCTCTCACGTATCGAAGAATTCTTTTAACCGCCTGAAAATGTGTTGTCGTAGGACAATGCAGGAACCGGCAGACCTTATTAACTGCATAGGAAATGTGCGGACGAGTATTGGTGCAATATTGGAAAGCCCCAACCAGACTGCGGTAGATCGATGGATCAGGTAAAGGCTCACCATCATACTTAGACAGAGTAGCGGTTGTGGACAGAGGAGTAGGAACAGGCTGGCTATCTGTCAGTTCTGCCTTGGCAAGTAGGTCTCTTACATATTTCTCTTGGCACAGCTGAAGACTATTTGCAGTGCGAGTGACCTGGAGCCCAAGGAAGTAAGATAACTCACCTAAGTCCTTAAGAGCAAAGGCCTCATTGAGATGCACCAGTAGCTCCGAGATGCCTGCTGTGTTAGATCCAGTGACAATGATATCTTCCACGTACACTAGTATAATAATGATTCCAGCAGTAGTGTGTTAGTGCAACAACGAGGCATCGGCCTTGGAATTGACAAATCCCAGATTGCTTAAACAAGTACTCAACTTCATATACCACGCGCGTGGACTTTGCTTCAACCCGAAGATGGCCTTCTTTAACCAAGACATGCATAGGACAATTAGGATCTTCGAAACCAGGCGACTGCTGCATAAGAACCGTTTCCTAAAGATCACCATTCAGGAAATTGTGGACATCAAGTTGTCGCAGAGGCCAACCAGAGGTGACAGCAAGACACAACACCACCCGAATAGTTTGATGTTTCACAACTGCGCTGAAGGTTTCTGTATAATTGATAGACTGGTGGAACCCTTTGGCAACCAGTCTGGCCTTGCAGCGCTCAAAAGAGCCAGTCGAAGTCAGCTTGACCTTAAAAACCCACTTACAGCCAACTACGCGCTGACTTTATGCTGCTGGAACAAGCTCCCAAGTATCGTTTCGCAGCAGAGCCTCAAACTCATCTCGCATAGCTGCCCTCCAGATGGGGACAATGAGAGCGTCACGAGCGGACGATGGTTTAGTAGGTAAGGATGGAGAGATATGTAGGCTAGAGTGAAAAAGCTTTGGTTTGAATATGCCTGCTTTGGACCTGGCGACCATTGGGTGTAAATTAGCAGAGGAAGTGTCAGGTGGTATGCGGGAGTCAGTTGTTGGTAATGGTGCAGCTAGAACCACATTGTCGCAGGAGATAAACTGGGGAGAAGAAAGTGTATCAGAAGACTGAATAGGAGAAGGTGGACCAGGGAGCTCAGAATGTATAGGAGGAGAAGAAGGAATTGTAGTGGGAAAAGAAGACTGGACTGAGTAAGGTATAGAGTGGACAACCACTGGTAGACAGGGCGAAGAAGTTAGAGAAGAAGAAGAAGCTGAGATTGGAGTATCATGAAAGGAAACGAAGATTCATCGAATAAAACATCTCTGGACACATAAACTTTTCCTGATTTGCTGTCATAACAGATATAGCCTTTATGCGAGGCATTCTTGCCCAGTAAAACACACTGCACTGACCGGGGCCCTAGTTTATGGGAATTATATGGCCGTAATAAAGGAAAACAAGAGCATCCAAACACACGAAGTGAGAGGTAATCAGGTTTAGAGGTAGTGAGTGATTCGAAGTGAGACAGAAAACGGAGAATTTTAGATGGTAGAATGTTGATTAGTGTGACTGCTTCATGGAAAGCGTATGCCCAAAAGGATAAGGGGACACTAGCATGAGTGAGCATAGCTAAGCCTACCTCGACAACGTGACGATTTTTTCGTTCAACACGACCATTCTGCTGCGGTGTGTATGGGCAGGAAATTTGATGACCAATTCCCAGCTGTAGGAGGTAAGAATGGAGTGAACGGAACTCACCTCCCCAGTCAGAACGAACAGTAGAAATGGAGGTGTGGAACTGGGTGTTGACCATGGTAGAAAACCACATGAAAGCAGTCAGTGCTTGTGATTTATCATGAAGAAAGTATATCCACATATATCTAGTAGCATCATCAATTAACAACATGAAATAGCGAGCACCAGTGATGGAAGTAACAGGAGAAGGCCCTCACAGATCCGTATGAACAAGTTGGAAAGGTTTATTTGCATGAGAAGTAGACAAAGGAAAAGACAAGCGATGATGTTTGCTGGTGGCACAGGCCTGACACAACTGAGGTAGGTCTGTAGTGTCTAAATCTGTACATTGGCTTGGGACTTGAGATAGTATATCTGGACTAGGATGTCCTAACCTAGAGTGCCAAACGACAGAGGAAGTAGTGCACGATCTGAGAACCTGGGACATGGAGACTGCTGGAACTGCTAGTAAGGAGGATTCTGCAACAGTTATGGAACAGCCAGAGCAGGACGACACTAGAGAAGCTGGTTTAGTGCTGTGAGACATCTGATGAGTGTGGAGTGATGGGTGAGGTGTTGGAAGATTGTACAGACCCTGACGCAGTGGACCCTGAAGAAGAACAAACCCGGTAACTACATCCTTGATGAGGAAAGAAGTCGAATTAAACTCAATAATAACATTGTTATCGTGACAAAGCTTAGAAACACTAATGATTTTTCTCGACAGAAGTGGAGTATGCAGGACATCAAGAAGCTGAAGTAAACCAGTGGAAATAGGAAGAGATCTATCTCTTGTGTTTTGTATATTGACATGTGCACCATTACCAACAAGAATAGTAGCATTACCTGTGTAAGTAGAGAGGTTATGGAGATCAGAGGCATTTGGAGTGACATGGTGGGTAGCCCCTGTGTCCATGAGCCACGATTCTGACCCAGAAATAGAGGAGTGCTGAGGCAGAGGAGCCAGGGCAGAAGGGTGATGAAGAGAACACGAGGGAAAAGGCTGTTCTGGATAAGGTGTGTAGTTAGTCAGATGGGCTTGTGGTTGAAATGGGAAACGAGAGGGAGGCTGTAACGGTGAGGAAGACTGTACTGGAGACATCTGAGTTCTGTAATAGCAGGGTAAGGCAGTATGACATATCTTAAAACAAATCTGATAACGAGGTTTGGGTTTTAGAAATGGTGGTATGTTTCCCTACTGAGGTGGTCGACTACCCCACTATTGGTTATCAAAGGTGTAAGGACGAGATGGTGGTCTACCAAGGAGTCCAGATTGTGAGGTTACAGGTCTATGGGGTTGCCAGTGGGGTCTTCTAGGAGGTCGAGTAGTGTGTGGGCTGGTATGTGGAGGAGGAAAAGAACCATCGTCGTGAGACCTCATATCATGAGAGCGAAGCACAGAAAGATTTACCTGAGGTGGCGTGCTATCCGATACAAAGCGCCCTTCCAACCGCATATCAAAGTTCAGCAGGAGATTATGAACCTCTTCCAGTTGCGGCTGATCTGTCCTACTATATATGGCTGTCACCACTGCATTGTATTCAGCCGGCAGTCCCTCCATCATATACCACAGCTAGTCGCGATATCTCACTGGTTCTCCGATTGCGCTCAGTTGATCAGACAGAGAGTTTAGGCAATTCAGATATTATTGCATTGTGTGTCCATTCTTCCGCAGTTGCTGCATCTGCAGCCGAAGGTTTAGGATTCAAGAAGGAGACGCAGACTCATACCGGTTACGTAGAGTCTCTCACACTTCGCTGGAACATTTGCAGCAGACAACTTGGCTCAGGGGTTCAGCTGTAAGTGACGAGAAGAGCAGGCTCATAATAGCCTTATCAGTTCGGTGCCACTGTTTGTAATCTGAATTTGGAAGCACGCCGCTGTCGTCCAAAAACTGAGCAGGAGGAGATATGTTGCAAAAAATGAAGTCCTCGAACCCGGATGCGATTATGGCTTCTAGGATCTGTCCTTTCCATAAAACGTAATTGCCGTCGTCTAGTTTTACTAAGGCTGCGAATACTCCTACTGGAATCTGACTCTGCAGCGTACCTGGGTTCGAGAGTTGTGAAGAGAGTCCTGACCCTGGAGTCTACCCAAACTGGAAGAAAGGGGTTGTTGGGTTCGGTGGTGGCTCCGCCATGGATCGTTCTTCTTACCGGCGTCAAGCCTTTACTCGCTCTGATACCATGTAGTGTTTAGGCTGAGTGATACAGGCGACCAGGTTGAGGAAGAAGGAGACAAAGATCAGAAGAAAACCAGAAGAGAAGAAAGGGAAGAAGGAAGAAGAAGCATTCTGTTATTGGCTAACAAAAAACCCATACAACGCACACAGCCCCGCACTCACTGTTATAACAACTTCATCCAACAATCTGAGCAAATGTAATTACTAAAAAGTCCTTCATTAGACAGTGCCTTCATTTGTCTGGACGCTGGGCTTGTGGGCTTGCTACGGACAATATTTACAAATTCTTCTGGGTTGTTCTTCCTCCTGATGGGCTGCTCGACAGCTTGTCATTGGTACAACATCGTTCAAGAATCACTGACTCTGTGTACCGGTCTCTCAACTCCTCTAACATGTTACGAGTTGAGCAAATCTGTGAGTGTGCCAGAATTGGCCGAAATACTGTTGGAGGGAGGATGTTCCAATCCAAACGGAGGGGGTAAACGAGCCACCCACGTGCATCAGTAAATGGGACAAGTTGGGGCTGGGACTGGAAGGGGTCCACGTGGCAGGGTCCAACCAGCTGGTTACAACCTTATGACCTCTGTTTGATCCAACTGTCGAAAAAGGCCCTGAAGTCACTTATGCCACGTGTCGTTTACCCATTTGCCTATCTGCATGGCTCCCCCAGTCGGAACTACGTTTCTTTTCATTACATGAGGTCATAAAAACACTGCTCGCTCTTCAAGCAAAAAAATCCATGCCCTGCACCAGAAAGAAGGGTGTCGGCTATGTTTAAGTCGGTTAAGACGCAATAATATCGCGATTATTGGATCGGCCAAGCTCAAATTGTGAAGCAAGGAATGTAGTTTTAGGAAATAAAAAACATAAAAGAAAGTCGACCATGTCCAGATCCAGACCATCCTGACGCCAACAAACTGCAGTTAATGCAGAACTGGTTGGTGTTGCTGGCTTGCCTCTGTCTGTTTAGCCTTCAATTATAAATACGATGATGTCTTGATCCCCATCAGAACCAGAATCTCCTCCTTTGTTTTGGCCCCCCTCCCCTAAAGAGCACACAAAAGAAACAAATAACATTCTGAAAATGGTGTTCTTCTGCTTCCTGGTCGACCAGAAGAAGAAGGTGAGGAGCAGCAAGCCGGCTGCTGGGATCTGCTCGAGGTGCGGAGGCGGGGCCAGCGTGGCTGACATGAAGACCGCCACGAGGTTCCTTTATGTCCCCTTCTACTGGAAGTCATGGAGGGCCATCATCTGCACCTTCTGTGGCGCCATCCTCCGCTCCTACGGATGAAGGCTCCCCCGGCGAAGACTTCCTTCGTCCTCCCTCTTCATTTTTTCCAGTGGCTATTTTAGCTCTACTAACTCCTCAAGTCCGTCGCGAGATCTACTCGATGAAATAATTCTTTAGCACTGAGAGAATATGATTCTTTTTGGAATTCCTAACTTGTGATCATATTTATTTTACCGCGGCAGCCCTTTGGCCTGCCTGATCTAATGAGCTGTTCCCGATATGGGTTTTGAATGTATGTAGGTATGCTTTATTCCCTAATGATGTATGATTGATTATTAAGGGTCACTTTGGAACAATGCAAGTAGGGCCACCACCCTCTCCACTGCTATCATAAATAGATTGAAAATGGCAGGTGTATTATTGTGTATGTTTGCAATCTATTGCCAGTGGCAAAACGGTAAGCATCACCTGCTTGGTTGCCACCCTCCCATGCAATTTAATGCAGAAGCAAAATCCTGAGAGAAGTGAGCGAAGAAGGATGCCAGCTATTTCACCAATCCACCCCACAACCCCTGACTCCCCTTTCTTTCCCTTTCCATCACATTGAATTGAATAAGCTTTAATCCTGTGAGAATTGAAATAGAACAGCCTTTTTTTCTCTTGTCCAGTGATGCAAAAAGGGAGACCGACCATTCATGCGTGTCCTCTCTACTTGTGGGAGCCCTTCGTTGGCTCTCTTCTCAATGTTCACTGTTTGGGGGCTTTCCTCTCCTCTTCCTTTTTCCTTGCACATCTCTGGTGTAGCTGCTCTGTTGTCTTAAACAATTGTGTAATAAGTAATGCTACTTTTGAAATCATACTTCAACGGCAATAACTCCATCCCCGGAAGCTTGTAGTTTGTTTACAGGTGCCATCAACTAAGTGGGGAAGTGGTAAACAGAAAGTCAAAAGGGTGGGTGCCCAAAAAGATTATCTCCAAATCCATGCAACCCGTGACTTTTCTTACACGTTCATCACTCAGCACCGCTCCCATTATCAACAACCACCACCTTTGACTAAACAAGTCGGCATCGTCCGTAATCTTGCCCTGTGAGGTGCTTAATTATTACAACCGGCAGCATGGTCAGAGAGTTGACTCTCCCCCCCCCCCTTCGAAAACAAAAAACTAACAAACCAAACCATGAGAATCTGTTGCTGGTTTGGTTTTGACTTTAATCGGCAGATTGTTTCATTTAATGGCGGTTGCCCCAGTTGGTGGAGCACAGCTGGCGACCGAAGATCCATTGGCCCGACAAACGACTCCATGGTACTGGAGTTAATGCCGTGAGCTGTGGCTTTGAATGGTTTTGTATCCAAAGGAAATGGATTGGACGGTTTATAGGTAGGTTCTTTGACGTTGCGACGAAACATTGCTTTACTATGATCCGGACAGACATGTCCCACATGTATGGTAAATGCTTGCCTGGTCCTGGGTGTTGTTGGCTTGGAAGCATGTGAACAATTGCCAACCAGATGAATTTATGTTGCCTGATCAGTCGAGCAAGGATTAGCACATAGCAATGACACGAAAAATGATGTTTGAATCAGGAGCATCTCAATTTCTCGAGCTTTAACAGAGTCAAATGAGGTAATCACGGGTGAGATTCGTGGCTAGGAGACAATTCTCCGAGTCCCACGAGGTTTTTTTTTGGGGGGGGGATTTTGTCCAGCTAAAGAAAAGTCAAATTATGCAGCAAGAAGGTTCAGCCCTTCGTGTTACTGGTGAAGTCTCTGCACATCTGGCATGAGCAATCCGATGAACGACATATCTCACATCCAAAGCAGACGCAAGATGTGCAACCTTTGCAGGTAGGAGAACGGGTGCATCCCCTATACACCCTGCGACTCGCTCGTTCCTCATCGTCGTCACAGGTGATCCTGCGCATGACAAAAAAAGAACAAGTGAATCAGACAGTTACCTCACACCGGAACATGAACTACTCAAGTTGTAAAACAGAACATGACAGCAGAAAACAACAAACAGTACACATTTTTGTACTAAACAGAAACACCTCCTCAGCTCAGTAATTTGCAGCACTTGAATTCAGATGTTTGTAAGCCAATCTTATCTGGGAATTTTCCACTGCCAAGGGGATGACTATAAAGATTCGGGAATATGCTATATTGACACTGGCACCTAAGTCGACTCATCTACTCTTGTAATGTATGCAGAAAAGGAAGGCACATATAGCACACGTCGGTTAGACTAGAACCATACCGGCCTTTCACCAAGGGCGATTTCTATGATTTGACAGCATGCAGTGTTGTTGTTTACTAAATGATAGAAATGAGATAGAAGTGCCCATGAGAGCCTTAGACCAGTAAACATCAGAATTTCGGCAGTCTAGAAGAACAAATCTTTAGATCAAACACATTAGACAATCCACGTTTCATATTATTTGTCACTCATTCAGGAATTTCCCCCCGACAGACTACATGACTGATGTGAAAGTCAAGCCGTGATGGATTGCAAGGGAAATCAATAGCAGCATGCAAGTTACAAAAAAAAACAAAGATACTATAAAACGCCGATAATGAAAGGCAGTGCATACTTATCTAGAGGAAAATCAGAGCACTTCCAATTAGCATTTGCTACTGCATTATGATAATGGCAGCACTCCTCCTTTGTCCGAAGACGAAATCGGCGAACCTTGTTGCACCTCAAACAACGAACGAATTCATCCCGGTGGCCAACCTTCAGAGTGGATTTGATTGATCCATTTCCACTCTTTAGAGCCATTTCATAATACCTGAGCAGCACGGTTTTCCCCAACGGAACCTTCTCACCATTTACGATCACCCACACGTTATTCTTCCATTTCCTGGCCGTCTCCCTCCCAGAATGCTTCTCAAAAGCGGCCAGAGTCAACTTATCTGGCGATTAAAATCAAAACAATACAGCCAGAGGCACACATCAGTGGAAGCACAACAGAACAGTCAGCAGAATATAAAACCCAAAAGAAACCTCTAGCTGATCTCAGAACCACCAGCAATCAATCTGAAACAATAAGAAACTGCCAAAAGATCACATCTCGAGACAAACATAACCCACGGAGAAAACAAAAGTTCGCATAAAGTAAAAACAGGTTGTCCTTACTCTACAGAAAAATGAAATCATTAAAGCAGTCATTATTTCATGATCCATTTCTCCTTTTTACTGAAGGACTTCCTGGACCAACATGTCCAATGCAAGCTGTAGGGCAGGAAGGGTTTGACTCCGGATGCAAGAACCAAAAGCAAGTTCAGTCCACAATCATAGCAAAAGTAGAAGGTACGGATTTCATGCATTAGCCCTGGAGAGAAGAGAAACCGGAACGCAGCAGAAACTTTCCCCAGCCACCCATTTGCGGAAAGCACCCCTAACATTGTCAGAACAAAGTACTCCATGCGCATTAGATAATATTACACTTTTTTCCAGTACCTTCAAGCCTCAGCTTAACACATCTACACTAGTGAAGAAGCAAAGAGATCTTCCACGTGCATGCTATGCCGCGACTGTAGTAATGCAAGAGACAAAAAACCCGAACCCCCAACCCCCCCAGCCCGATCCCCTTTTCAGGTAGATCCCTCGATGTTTATACAAAACCCGGATGGCAGGAAAACCAACCATGAACAAACCAAACACCGCCAAACCCAACTCGTTTCATCGACTGAAGAACCAACCCAAGATTGCAGGAACCCGTCCAACCACATAGTACTCCACCGAAAGCGATAAAGCACGCGACTTTTCCCTCATAACAAGTCCGACCAAAATCATTCCCGACAAGACAAAAAGAGAAAAGCACCTTCTTGGCAACCGGGGGTGCAGTCGCAGGAGACGAAGAGGTCGCCGTTGCGGAAAACCCTAAGGCGGCCGACGGCGTCGCCGTACCTGTGGCTGGTGCACCCGCACGTGACCTCCACGTGATCCCCGCCGACCCCATGCTTCAGCCCTTTCACATCCCTCAGCTCTTCCTCCCCGAACAACGCCGCTGTCATCGTCTCCTCCCTGCTCTCCTCCATCCCTCAGCCGCAACCTGTCCCTTTTTTACTTTCTATCTGTTATCCTCGAATGTGGGTCAGCCGGGACTAAGGAAGGGAAGCAAGCAAGTGGAACGGGCGGCGAAATCGAGGGAAGTGAAAAGCCGGCGGGGCGTCGTCGTCAGAGAGGGTGAGAGCACGTTGTCTAGGCCCGAGTTCCTCGGAAAGACCACATTTTGAAGATCTGGGCCGGGGCTAAAACTCGCTAGACGAGGCGAAAGTGAGGGTTTCGCATGCGACTTTTGGTTGGAGTTATTACAAGGGCAAGCAAGAACCATGTTAGTCATGGGATAGAGACCATAATAGCCGGCAGCAGACAAGGGAATGTGAATGAGCTGGCGAATGGGAAAAGGGACCAAATAGCATTATGTCGTAATAAATAGTTTGGATTTGTGTCCGAAACCGAGGTGCTCGTGTTTGGATTGTTATGGTTGTTGCTGTGGTTTTTTGCATGATATTGATTATCCAAATGGTGGGTCCAATTCCTTTTCCCATTCCTTCCCATTCGTAATTAGGCCAATGGGAATTTCGGGAATCGTTTACTAGATTTGCATTAGGAGGTTAGTCGTGTCTCGAACATGATTCTCGACCGCGATCCGGGAGCTCGTGATCTCTGTAGCAGCATCGGCGAACTACGATCTGCTTATCACTTCCATGATTCGAGTCCAACGGGGATTCGAATCTAGAACAGCCGAGCAAAAGGAAACGGTGGGATCCACTTCGTGCTCCTTGTCTTATAAAGGTAAAAGCTAATCCTTGCTTCGAGAAGCTGCCGAGGATATCAAATACGATGACGAAGGGGTTCCGCACATGACTTGTGAATATACAGAACAAGAAAGCGCAGATTTACTGTAGTTTGGCGTAGGTATGTTGATCTGGCAATAGAAACCCGGAAAGCTCGTTGGTTCTGGAGCGCCGAGAACAGAACCCTCCCCTGCAACTCGATTCCTTCGGCTAGCGGCGAAACGGTTCGTGACGGGACGGCAATGCCTTTGGCTCTTCCTAGAGTAGTTGGAACAAGAGGAAGAGTAAACAAACGTCGCCATTGGATTCTTCGACCCAACCCTCTTGCCATTTTTTTAACAGACCTTTCAGGCTTGCAGTGCAGTGCAATGCAATGCAGCTGTGATTTGTTTGGCACCGTCTGTGTTTGGAAACACACATACATGCACATGCACATAAAAAAAATCTGCATCTGAGAACTTCTCATGACAACACAGAGACAGAGAGTGATTTTTCTGGGATTGTTTGTTTGTATGTATTCGTCGGCCATCAGCAACAGCTAAAGGCAGATTCTCAATCCACTTATCAAGAGAAAGAAAGAAGGTCATGCAGAATCCAATACCCAGTTCACAAGTTTCCCTTTTTAGGGAGAGAATAGCCAGACATTTTGACTATTTAAATGCATTGTTGGGGGGGGGGGGGGGGAAGAACTGAACGAAGCTTGGGATTGCCAGATGGCATGAAGACATGGGACTCATGTGCTTAGGTTCGGTAGGCTTTTGCTTTCATTGGCTCTCGCGGCAGGGCTTTCTGCCCAGAACTGGTAAAGTGGGCTGAGGACAGAATGAAAATGGGCATTTGGGCTGACGTTGTCCGAAGAACAGTGACTGGGGTTGCACGAAACCTGCGTTTCAGTTTGTTGTGGTTGATGCCACGTCGAATCAACCTGATTATACTGCAGCCAAATTTCATAATTCTAAGATCACGTTAGGTTGGCGATTTCAACCTAACGAGATTTCAACCTAACGCAATTTCAAATTTTAGTTAGGTTGGCGATTTCAACCTGATTAGATTGCAGCCAAATTTCATAATTCTAGGATCACGTTAGTTAAGGAAATAATTCTTTCCAAAACAATTCAAGCTCCAAGGAATGAACCTATACGTGATGTCAAAGTTAATTCAATAAGAATTAACCTAAGGACGTATGAGATTCACAAAAGTACCATTCTGTAAACCGTATTAAATACTCCAGCAAGGAGAGTTACAGCAACTATGACACAGATGCTCATCTCTATAAGAGAGATAATGGATTCGATAGTAAATATTATCCTCAGAACGCTATTTCTGACGACAGATCGTTTCCTCCGTTAAAGTCATCCACGTAACTCCATTATGTATTACTCAAATAATAGATACCACGTTCTTCTGTACACTTAAATAGCACGTTAATAATACATAATCTTTCTCATCGTTAAAATCAGATTATATCAACATGGATCATATCCAAATCTTATGCCAAACATTTCGGGATGTTAGTGTTTATAATGTTAACTCCAAAAATGTTCATTTCGTTCTAACATCAAATTTGATAGCTTCCTGTTTCCACTGTCGGCGGGGGGATGTTCCTCCTGTCGGGGCTTTCTTTCTAGTTTTAGTTTGTCTTTCGTCCCGATCTAGCTGCTTCTTCCTCAACCTCCTCGTCGTTTCCCCAAAGCCCCTTTTCTTTTTCCTCCTCTTCCCTTTGTCAGGATTCGGATAAATAATCGCTGTGTTCCGGGAGCAGTTAAAGTTGCAAGCTTTGGTCCTGCCTTTTTGCTTCCCCGGATAGTTGATTTGAAGAAAGCTTGAATCTTTGATAGATTGGAGATCTGATAACAGTGAAAGGGAAAATCTTTCGGCGTTCCGGCAGTGTGGTCATTTACTGGGTAGTAGCTGGTCCGGTCGGGAGGTGATTGTGAGCTCCTAAATTCGATTCGATTCGATTCTTCAAGGACGCCATTTTTTTGGGGGTTGAGAGGGGGTGGGTGGGGTAGGTTAGGGCCTAACCATAGAGTATTTGTTCTGGTGGCTTTTTAACTTGGCAGTGGTAGCCCAAGATTGTTCATCTTAGAGGTGTTGTTAGTTGGTGCCGACAGGCATGGAGTGTCCTCTTCCACCTCACATCCTTGTTAGAGAGGACGCTGTTAGTTGCTTTAAGACATAGGTGGTTGTAGCTAACTTGATGCATGTTCATGTCCCCGCGAGAATATGAGAAAGGTTCCCGGTTCTCACCACCCAATGAGAGCCTTTGCCGATCGACGGTGGGTTATTCCGTTCTTTGCGAGCCTGCTGGTATCAGCCATGTTATTTACTTCAGTGTTCTGGGGTCCATTGGCTGCTTCTTATAGCGGGGATGAATCTACCGATGATGTTGGCTCCACGAACTCTTCGGAGGATCCTGTCAGCTTGTTTGTAGACACCGAGTTAGAGGACTTGATAGATGTCGGTGATCGAGTTGAGGGTGAAGCGCCTAGGCTGGCGTATCTCATATCAGGTACGAAGGGTGACAGTCAAAGGATGATTAGAACCTTGCAGGCTGTTTATCATCCCACGAATCAGTACATCCTTCATCTGGATCTCGAGGCCCCTCCTCGTGAACGTCTGGATTTGACAGCTTTAGTTAAGAATGATCGGATGTTCAGTGAAGTGGAGAATGTTCGGGTAATGGCGCAGTCGAATTTGATTACTTACAAGGGGCCGACCATGATAGCGTCCACCCTTCAAGCGCTTGCAATTTTGTTGAGGGAAAGCTTGGAATGGGATTGGTTCATCAATCTTAGTGCATCGGACTATCCACTTGTAACACAGGATGGTTGGTAGCAACTCCTCTCTTACTCGTATTTAAATGTTCTACAGTGAAAGAGAACTCGAGATTGGGATCACTAAATTTGAACTTGTCCCCTTCTGATTTCACAGATCTGCTGTATGCTCTTTCCAATGTCTCAAGAAGCCTCAATTTCATTGAACATGGTCAGATTAGTGGATGGAAATTGTAAGTAGTTGAATATCACGTCCTCTCTCCAGACATCAAAAAAGTGTTTAACACTTTCGTCTCTTTGATCAGGAAGCACAGAGCTAAATCCGTCGTGGTCGATCCAGGGTTATACCTGTCAAAGAAGTACGATCTGACTTGGAGTACTCAGCGACGATCGCTTCCATCATCCTTCAAACTGTTCACTGGTGAGGTTCCGTTTTGGTGGATAGCTTATCTGTATCTATGATCACATTGTTTTTGTTTGCTTAGCCTTTCATAGTATTGATTTTGTGCTTTGTGGCTTACAATTAATCATATCTGCTTAAGTTTTAGCAATTGATTTTCCAGGATCAGCATGGGTGATGTTAACCCGCACTTTTCTCGAGTATTGCATCGGGGGCTGGGATAACCTGCCTCGGACTATTCTCTTGTACTACGTAAACTTCATATCCTCCCCAGAAGGCTACTTTCAAACCGTTATATGTACCTCTGAGAAGTTCAAAAGAACTGCCATCAGCCACGACCTTCACTACATAGCATGGGACAATCCTCCGAAGCAGCATCCTCTCTCGTTAACAGTCAAGGATTTTGAGCAGATGGTCAAAAGCAATGCACCGTTTGCCCGCAAATTCGCTAAGGACGATCCAGTGCTGAATAAGATTGATAAGGAGCTTCTGGGTAGAACAGGCCGCTTTGTACCTGGTGCGTGGTGCGCAGGAAACTCTACCGGTGGGGCCGATCCGTGTTCTATAAGGGGTGATGGTTCAGTGTTTAGGCCAGGTCCCGGCGCGAAGAGATTGCAGGTGCTTCTTGAGAACCTGTTGTCTGAAGAATCCCAAAGTAACCAGTGTTTGTAGAAATTAGATGAGCAAGACTGTGACCACTACTGACCGACTCGGCAAATGCCATGCGATACTGTTGTATTGTAGGGCAGCCAATTTTTGCTCGGGAATATGTTTCTGCCATTTAAGACGAGAGATGCTTATTTTAAGACCCTGATTATGTAAAGTCCAGCTATACAATTAGAAGATCAGTGCCAAAAGGGGTCCTCATGTGGTTATCATCATCTTCCACAACCCGCCTGCGGATTCTTTTAATGATCCTCCGCTTTTTAACCTAGTTGACTTCTCCCTTTTTCCTTCACGATCACCCAATTCTTTCTACTTTCTTCCTTTTCGTGCTTGAAGTAACCCCATTTTTTGGCTGCCTAGGAAGAAAGAAAAGAATGTCTGATTCCTTGAATGACAAGGCCAGGGACTGGCCTGGACTGTCATGGCACTAAATATGGCAAATTCCCAAACGGTATTGTGATGTACCCATACTGAAGGCTTCGAGCCCTTTGCGTATCATACCTGTTCCTCATCGTGTGCTAGTCAACCGCCTTGATCAAGGCTTGTGGCACTTGTTTGACCTTATTTTGGGCACTGAATTTCACTCCTAGTGTCTAAAGCAAATAGTTTTGTGCACTGCACTTCACTCCTGGTGTAGGAAAGCAAAAAGGGATAGAGTAGGGAGGTCATTGCTTCACGAATGCACCATCTCACGTCGGAAGCAAGCAGGCAACTCTATGAATACAACGAAGTCTCCATTCCACACGCACAAAGGCAGAGTTCCTTCCTTGCCCCTCTCTTCCTTTGCAGATATAGGCAGTAGGAAGAGATGCCCTTGCCTGGTAGCTTCAACCGGATGCGCCTGCAACACAGAGAAAAGTCACTTGGGCTGATGCTCTTGTTGGCATTCAGTGCTGCACTGTTTGGTGTCATGGCAGTCCAAAAGCTTAGGGAGAAAAGGGTCTTGAACGTCCTCCTCAAGGAGAAAGACAAAGAGCTCTCCGCATTTCAGATGCTCTTGCAGGTTGGGTTTGGCGAATGCATCCTGCTTGGTGTTATGGCCATCTACTAATGTAAATGAACAGCTTTTATCATTTCGTGTTCATGCAGGAAAAGAGGGATGAAGCACGGAACTTCGAAAAGATGACTGAAGAGATGAAAGACACAATCAACACCCTATCAAGTCAGAAAAGGGATCTCAACGGCTGGATCCTGGAGATGGAATCCACTGTTAGCTCCTTAAAGGAGAACAATCAGGCCATGGCGTCGGCCCTTGAAGAGAAAGCCAAGGAGATCAAGGAGTTAAGTGATAGAGAATTTGAAATGAGCCAGAAGGAATCTGAAGAAGCTTCTCTCAGAGAGATTGTGAGGATGAAGCAGGAGGAGATCGAGGATCTGACACGACGTCTGCGCTCGAGTACACAAGAAAGCTATGGCCGCAAAGAAAATGTGGCAAGTCCTCACAAAAGAGAAAGTGGGAACAAAGAACAGAATGGAGGATCTTCAGATGAAGACGATCAGGACAAAGGTAGCCAAGATAATACGGGTAATAGTTCTCAAGACCAGCAACAATTAGTGGTAGGAGACAACCGCGGGAATTCGGAAGTGGTTCATGCTGGTGAGAGTAACGGTGCAGTAGACAGAGGAGACACTGGAGACTCTGATAAGCTCCCGGCACAGCCAGCAAGGCACAACGGAGCGCAAATAAGTAGAAAGAGGTCGAGGAGGTGGAGGGTGATAGCCAGAAATATGAGAACGGGAAAGAGGGGAGATCGGAGAATCATCAGACTCAGGCAAGAAGATCAATCTCACGGAGGAAATGTAGAGGTGCAATCCACAACCAAGACGGATACAATGAACCAGGTATCTGGGTCTACAGGCTTCAACCATAGCGATGAATCGGGCAGGTTTCAGAGTAAGGTAGATGTTTCATTTGATAGAATAGATGAAAATCGTCAAGACACGGAGGCCCATGGCGAAGCTGCATCCAACACTGGTCAGGTGACCAGAGCTGAAGAGGAACACAGACATGGAGTGAAACAACCACAATCTAATGATGATGCCAGATTGAACAATTCCGCTGATCAGAGAGAAGACGGTGACACCCTGGAAGTGACTGCTAATGATGGAAACACGCCGATCCAAGATGAAACAGCCCAGAAGGAGAATGCTGATTCTGTCAAAGGCACAAACATGGATACGCTGGACGTGGCAGTGAATCCTGGAAACTTGCGGGCAAGAGATGAGGCCCAGACGGAGAACACAGATTCAGTCGAAAGCACAGATGACGGTTCAAGAGAGACGGAACTGGAAGACACCAAGCAATATGAGGCAAAGAATAAATGGAACTCGTTCAAGGCAACTCCTGAAGAAAATGAAGAGCAGAAAGTAGACGAACCAGAATTCTAGTTTACACATTCAAATATAATTAATAGGCGGGCTTTTGCTGCATTCTGGCATTGGGATGGTTTATGATGTTTTTTTTTTTTCGAATGAACAGGTAGCATTCATCTACAAAAAACGTCAATGTACTTTCGTTAAAACAGTTCAAGATCTAATAGCAATAACAACGATATGGGTGAAAACAGCAAAACAAAATGCCTAGCTGAGGATGTTACTGCAATTCACAAAAGATCAGCTACTGCTTTTAGCAAGAGGAACCAAATTCTCTAGAGAGGAAAATCAGACACATAAAGCTAACCCTACCATCTTGTATGCACTAAATTACTGAAGATAGATTGCATAGTGCTAAGTCAAGATTTGTCTTAAGTTAAAACATGGGAAGCTACCCAAGGAGAAAAACTAGTTGGCAAGATCACAAGGGTTGGTATCCTATATTACTGATGTGGGACTATTTTCACACATCAAGCCCACCATGTTTCATGGCCCGACGCCCATGCGGGCCAGCTTTGCGCTAACCTCACCTAGTCGATCGAACACTGCAATACTGACACCACTGGTTGCGCCGTGCACAGAGTAGTGGACTGACTCTGATACTACTTGTTACGGGATTTCCTGAAAGAGCCCAATGCAAAAGCTAGCTCAATGGTTGGGAGCGTCAGGGGCCCTTATATAGCCCACATGAGTCTCTCATACTACTAATGTGGGACACATGACAGGATCAAGAACGAGCTCAGTACTTCCAAAAAAGAGAGGTTAACATAGGGTAGTAAACGAATAAGTCATCCTGGTCATGGGCTAACAGAGGCATCATGCTTTCCACAATAGGCAATGTTGCAAGACTAGATGCAAATATGACAAGATGATGGGTAAATTACTCTTTCAATCTGTCATTGACATCCACATTTCCAAAAGCAATCATTGCCGAGGTAAAGTTGAACGATACAAACTTTGTCCAGACGAACACCAGTTTACCCAAGCGAGAATTTTATTATCAAAATCAGGACACCTCAAAATAGCAACCTCTAATGTGATGCTTCCACCAATTTCTGCAATTATATGAGAAAAAATTTGTTGAAGTAACCTAAAAAAATGGACAGAAACTTATGCTATTAACGAGAGCACAAGATAAAGGACAACAATACCTCTTCCTTCTTATCTTTTTTGCCTCCAGAGAACATCTTATAGCCCCCAAATATTATAATGCCCCAGCCAGTCAAAGAGGCGATCACAAACTGCGCAATTACAATTTGCATTGACATTGGTCAGTTTGACAGAGAGACAAGAAAATTTCATCGTGTATACGATCAAGCTTTAGCCATGTTCTTAGAGTATCATTCATTCTTCTTGAGAGACGATTACTCAGTCTTTCAGCAGCAAAGCACCATTTGCAACCAAAAAACTCAAATAAGCATATACGGAATCAACCAAGGCACAAGCAAGAGACCAGAATCAAAGGTGTTCCATTGCAATGATAGCATAGGTAAGACACATCTCATAAACAAAAGTCAATTAACATATCAAATATCATCACAACCACGGAAACAATTCAAACCACAAAACCTACATATATGTTCAGCAATTAAAAGCAGAAACATCGCGATTAATCTTGAAATGAGGAAAGATAAGGACTTACATGCTCTTCCTTCCATTTACTAGGGCTCATGGGGTCTTCCCAGATGTTGACCTTAGGAGGGCCATGGTGATCTAGAAAACAAAAGGATGAGAACATATACTAAGAGAATCAAATCCCAATCGGCAAAATGAAACAAAGCAAGCTTAATGTCACCCAGGAAGACAAAGGAAATCAGATTTTTCATTGGATCACTTGTAAAAGTAACCAGCCACACAGACAATTTGGAAGAAACCTTCCCAAAACTCCGAGGAAATAAAGCTTGAGCACACATCCGGGTCAACATCACTTCAGTTTCCCACTTATAATCATACAAAAATTAAGTATAACAACACTGGATGCACTGCTCATTTTCTACAAAAACAAAAAATTGATTAGAAATGAAAGAGATCGCAAATGGGTGATTAAGTCATCTAAACGATTCATTTGACTCCACTCAATACCACATTCCATGAATCAAAAAACAAGAGAAACCTCTGATTGTAAATTCACTATAGAGAAGAAAAGATTATCCCAACTATCGTATCTACCGCCTGTACAAACAAAGGAAACCCAGAACAACAGCGTCGCCAATACCCGGAAAAATCAAATCTTTACTTGACTGCCAAGGAAAAATTCCACAAACGGAAACAGGGTTGGCTCAAAGGTGACCGAAATCGCGCGACGGAACCGAAATTAGCGTAAATTAGGATACAAACTCTGCGATCGGAGAGGTGGGGAGTTTCAACCTGCTGCGCCAGCGAAGCCACGGCGCTGGGCAAACTTAGCAGCGTCGGCAGACCATCCGAAGGTAGGGTTGCGGGAGTGAGCCGACAGCCGGCGAGCCGCCGCCGCCGCCAGGGAAGTGGCCATTGCTTTGGATCTGGGCTTTTCTGCTCGAAGAGGAGGGAGAAGAACTCTAACAATTTAATGTGGAAAAGAACGAAACGATGAATGAATTCTTCTCAAATAAACCTTCACTTTTCTAATTTATAATTAAAAAAATACCGATTTATGGGCCTTTATCAACTCTCTCTTTTTAACCATAAGTAACTTAGTTTGATTTTCACTCATTTAATATAAAAATAAAATTACTGAAAAAAACAAAAAGTTGGCATAATATTAAGACCATATTTTACGTTTATTTTATATTAAGCATCAATACCCATTTCATCGCGATCTTTTTTAGCTCAATCGCCGAAAACATAACATCTTCTAAAAACTTTGTCCCTTTGATATATAAATTTAAAAGTTTTTTATGGATATATTTTATTAGATTATAAGGAAATAAAATATACGATGATATATCATATTAAAGAAGGATTAGAATGAACCGGGCCGAGGTCCAACAGGTAGTGAGCCCAATTGGGCTTGGGCCCAACTACCCCCACCGCATCTGGATCTGTGTTTTTCCTAAAAATTAACCGGCGATTCCAGGGGAAGGATGTGGGCAGGGAGGAACGCAACACCCCGGGGAAGGAGGGAAGGGGACGAAAGAGATCCGTGTCCCGGTAACCGACACGTGTCCACCGAAGTCGAGAAAGACAGACAACCCTAACAGATTTTTCATTCCCTTTTGCAAGAACATTAAAGCGTGAAGGAGAGACGGTTGTTACTTGCCACATATTTACTACTAATTAAGGGGAGTGTCCCTCTCTTGACGGCCTTCCGCATTCGCGATCCAAACCTTCTATCTTTCTTCAGTTTCTGCTAGGTTTTTGTTTGCCTTTTCGTTGGAGTTTCAAGACATGAGCGGCCGGTATTACTACGCCTTCTTCGAGAGGTTCTCGACATACGCCCGTCACCCTTCCCTGTCCAAGGTCCTCGTTGTTTCCACCGTAAGGTATGGAGAAAATCCGGTAGATTTGTCCGAGGTCGGCGTTGGGGAGGGGTTCACCCCGTTGTTGTTTGCAATGCTTTTAGTGACTTGTGCGGCTGGAATTGGTATTTGCTTGCGGAGGAAGTAATCCGAACTTTGATGTTCATTGTTCTTTTTTTTTTTTTGGATTTGTGATGTTGCAGTGGAGGTGGACTGGTTGCGTATTACAATGTAGGGGATTCGACGAGGGTGGCCCATGCGGATGCCGGATTGGTTGGACCCCCGAAGAAGAAGAAGATGGTGGTGCTCGGGACTGGTTGGGCTGCCACGAGCTTCTTGAAGGGCCTGAAGAGCACCTCTTACGATGTCGAGGTTGTCTCACCTAGAAACTATTTTGCGTTTACCCCGTTGCTGCCGAGTGTCACCAATGGAACAGTGGAGGCCCGGAGCATTGTCGAGCCAATCCGCAACATTGTTAACAAGGTAAAAACGAAGATGTGATCATCTTTTTTGTTTTGGTCATGGTGCTGCTCGTCGTGTGGAGGGCACCTGGGATCGATGTTGTCAACACGATGTGATTTGACAGAAAGGTCCACACTGTGAGTTCAGAGAAGCGGAGTGTTACAAGATCGATGCGCATAACAAGAAGATCCATTGCCGCACGACGCAGGCCTCCAGTTTGCGAGGGAACGAGGAGTTCACCGTCGATTATGACTACCTTGTCATCGCCGTTGGAGCTCGTGCAAACACGTTTAACACTCCTGGTGTTGAGGAAAATGCGCACTTCCTGAAGGTAAACTCTAATTCCTAACCTCGTTCCTTTGTCATGTTTAGCATTTGGGTTGATTAGAGATTTTTTCTCGTAAATTGCAGGAAGTTGAGGATGCACAGAAGATCCGGAGGTCCATCATAGACTGCTTTGAGAGGGCAAGCCTCCCGTGCGTCAGCGAAGAAGAGAGGAAGAGGCTTCTTCATTTTGTCGTGGTCGGCGGGGGCCCTACTGGTGTGGAGTTTGCGGCGGAGCTTCACGATTTCGTTCATGAGGATCTGGCCTACTTATATCCCACATTGAGGAGTTACGTAAAAATCACGCTTCTTGAAGCCGGCGACCATATCCTGAGCATGTAACTTAATTCTTCGACAGCTTTCTTCTATTACAGTTGGGAGAGTTCAATGTCGGATGGATGGTTTAAGTGCGAGAATTTCCTGGCAGGTTTGACAAAAGGATCACTGCTTTCGCCGAGGAGAAGCTTCAGAGAGATGAGATCAATGTAAAGACAGGATCGATGGTCGTGAAAGTGTCCGACAAGGAAATCTCAACCAAGGAAAGGGTGACAGGCCATGTTGTGGCAGTTCCTTACGGAATGGTTGTCTGGTCTACTGGCATCGGCACTAGGCCGTTCGTGCTGGACTTCATGAAGCAAGTTGGTCAGGTTGCTATCTCGTACATCATTGACGGACTCTGCACCATTCCAAAATATCTGTCCTGATGCCTTTCCCACTTGTTCTTTACTTGGAACAGACTAACCGGCGGGCTCTAGCCACCGATGAATGGCTCCGCTTGGAAGGAACTGACTCCATCTATGCACTAGGTGACTGTGCCACCATCAACCAGCGTAGAGTCATGGTACTGAAAAACATCCCACTTCTGCAAATCAACGGAGATGCCGTATCACGAGATAACCGGGCATGCGCTGTTGTGATTTTCTGCAGGAGGACGTCTCTGCTATTTTCAGCAAAGCAGACAAGTCAGGATCCGGGAAGCTCAAGCTGGAAGACGCAAGGGAGGTCGTGAAGGACATCTGCGAGAGGTACCCGCAGGTCGAGCTTTACCTGAAGATGAACAAGATGAAGGACTTTGCGGACTTGCTCAAGAACGAGGAAGGAGTCAAGTCGACCGAGCTCGACATCGAGATGTTCAAGAAGGCTCTCTCTGCGGTGGACTCCAAGATGAAATTCCTCCCCGCAACTGCCCAAGTAAGACCGCTGATTTCGAACGTATTAAAAATCGTCCGTGGCCATGAGAACTAATTCCACGACGCCCAACTGGCCACAGGTTGCAGCTCAGCAGGGGACCTACCTCGCAAACTGCTTCAACCGGATGGAGGAGTGCGAGAAGAACCCAGAAGGGCCTCTCCGGTTCAGGGGCACCGGGCGCCACCGTTTCCATCCCTTCCAGTAAGCTTTACCTAGAATCCAAACTCAAAAACCCAAACATCATTTTCCAACAGTTCCCAAATAACTCCTCTGCTTAGGTACAAACACTTGGGGCAATTCGCACCGCTGGGAGGAGAACAGACAGCAGCACAACTGCCTGGGGATTGGGTATCAATTGGGCACAGCTCGCAGTGGCTCTGGTACTCCATTTATGCAAGGTAACAAACAACAAATCCATGGAAAACATTATACGACCCAGGAGGCTTTTCTGACAACTATTGTATGCTTTTGTTGTGGGGGGTGGGGACAAAAAACAACAGCAAACAGGTGAGCTGGCGTACGAGGATGCTGGTGATATCGAACTGGGGAAGAAGGTTCATCTTCGGCAGGGACTCCAGTCGGATCTGATGGAACAACAGAAACAGACGCTATTCGTTCGCATTGGTGATAATATGAAAAAAAAAAGGCCTAATTATCAAAAATGTCATGTACTTTTGCTGTTTTTTTCGATATAGTCCATACTTTGAAATGCATCTAAATAGGATACAAACTACCGCTGTTATATCATCTGTAGCCTTCGTTTACCCGTCCACCAACGACGACCGACGTGGATCCCACGTGGCTAAAACACCGTCATTAAACTCCGTCTATCCCCTCTCCCCTCTCAGATCGAATTTCCTCCCCAAATTCACCCCAATCGCCCAAGTTTTTTTGCCCTAGCTTCATCTGCTAGACGAAGCCCGCATCCTCCCTTCATCTACAGTAATCACCCATACGATTATTCCCTAAAGACGAAGCCTGCCCTTCCTAAACGCAGCCTGCCCTTCCCAAACGCAGCCTGCCCTATCCTGCTGGTAAGTTTTTCTGTTTAGGGTTTAGATTTGGGTTGCTGATTCTGTATGTGGGTAGTATCTAAGTGTGTTGTTACTGATTTAGATGGATGTATACCGTGGTGATTTGGTTTTCCACATTGGGAGTAGACTTTCTTTGACTGGTCGAGTGAAATACTACGGAGGAAAAGTTGTGAAGATCCCAGATATTGATATTGATAAGATATGTTACTTCACAATTTTGAATCTGGTTAAGAGTATCGGATACGAGCCAAATAGGATGTGGTTTGCTAAGCCTCATACTAGTTTGGCAAAAGGGCTTACAGAAATCATTATAGACAGCCAAGTAGGTCAGATGGTGTCTTTATTATTGGAATCCAAATGCCTTGACTTATAAATCAAGGGAGATGAGAGGGATATCTTACAAACTGAGGTTGAAGAAAGGGAGGGTGAGGCAGATGATGAATCAATTGAGGTAGGAGACGGGCATGGAGATGTTGGAGATGATGGTGAGTTTGATCTGGATGCTGAGGTTGCTTCTGACTATGTTGATTCTGATGTAGATGTTAGGGATGAAAATGAACATGGAGAAGATGGACAACTTGTCGTAAGTGGTGTTAAATCTAGGATGTATGATCCCGAGTGTGATCATAGGAGTTTAGTATTTGATGTTGGCCTGAGTTTTGATTCATTGGATCAGTTTAAGCAAGCTGTACAAGACTATGCCATCCTAATTGGTGTTGATCTTCACTGGGTTAGAGCTACTAGTAAGTGGATGAAAGCAGCATGTGTCGATGGTTGTCCATGGCGTGTTTATGCTTCGTGGTTATAGAGGGAGAGTACAGTAGTTGTCAAGGTTTGCAACTTAGAACATAAATGCACCAGGTCGCTAAAAAATACCGGCAATTGTTGAATGGTTGGCCAGGGAGTTTATTAAGATGAACATGCCATTAGATACAATGACAGCAAAGGATGTAATGGTGGATTTGATGGAGAAGTATTCGCTTGAGGTGAAGAAACTGCAGGTTTATCGTGCAAAGTGGCATGCTCAGAAGATTGTAAACGACACTGTTGAAGAGCATTATAAGAAGATTAGGTCCTACATTGCTTTCTTAAGCAGGAGGTGTCCCGAGAGCACATTCAAACTAGAGCTTGAGTTTACACCGAGTATGGGGCTATTTAACACATTCAAAAGGTTTTATGTGGGATTTCACGAATTGAAAAGGGGCTTCAGATATGGATATAGAAATGTGGTTAGCTTTGATGGGACATTTCTGAAACATGCTGCTGGAGGAATTCTCTTGAGTGCTGTTGGTCGGGATGGAAACAATCACATGTTTCCAATTGTTTGGGCAGTAGTTGAAGGAGAAAACACAAATTCATGGATGTGGTTCCTCAGTATTCTATTTGAAGATTTGGGTGTGAACGATGGCCAAGGTTGGACCTTCATAAGTGACAAACAAAAGGTTTGTATAATCTTAAAATTCAGCTTACTTTCTGTTTTGTAATTTGAATAAGGAATGTTGTAATTTGTCTTGTGTGGGACTAATACACGCTGTTGCTGAATTGGCACCTCTATCAGAGCACAGAAATTGTGCAAGGCATGTTTATGCTAACTGGAAAAGCTCTCATCGGGGTCAGTTGCTAGAGAAGTGCTTTTGGACTGCTGTAAAGAGCACTCGTGAACCGTCATACAAGCAAGCACTGAACAACATGAGGCTGCTTTCTAATGATGCTGCATAGGACTTCTTGAAACAAGGTCCATAACACTTTTGTAAGGTATTGCTTTCTTCTCTTTCTCTATCATGTAGTATGAACAGCCCACATCAGTAAGTTTTATCTGTTGTGCCTTGCAGGTATTCTTTAACACAAATGTTAAATGTGATGCGACAGATAATAACATATGTGAGACCTTTAACAGTTATATTGCTTTACCAAGGACTAGGCCAATAGTGGAAATGTTGGACGCCATTAGATCTACTTTGATGCAAAGGATGTATCATAAGAATAGATTGTTTGATGGGAGGGATGACAACATTTGTCCTGATATTAGAGGAAAATTTGAGAAACTAAAGGTAGATGCTGGGAAATGAGTACCTAAACCGTGTTTAGGAGAGTTGTTTGAGGTTGTGCGTAGAAATGAGAAGTTTGTAGTAAATTTGAATAAGGGAACATGTACATGTAGGGAATGGGACTTGACTGGGATTCCTTGTTGTCATGCGGTAGCCTCAATAAATTTCATGAAATACGACATTGAGGCCTTTGTAAGTCATTTTTACAAGAAGGAAACATACATTAAGGCATACAAGTTCCCTTTAACACCATTAGAAGGGGAGATGGCTTGGCCCGAGGCTGAAGGTGAACCCATCCAGCCTCCACCATTTAAGACAAGACCAGGTAGGCCTAAGAAGAATATGAAGAAGAGTGCAGATGAGGAGCCTAAAAATCTGAGCAAATTACCACGAAGAGGATTGGAGATGAGATGCAGCAAGTACAAGCAATATGGGCATAACAAAAGGAGCTGCAAGAGCGAACATGTGCCTATTTCTTCAACTGAACCTAGTGGCTCGGTACAACATGAAAATATTGTAAATGTTCATCCTGGAATCTATAATGTAAGTACACATGTTGTATTTACATGGGTTTGTAATTTTACATCTTGGAATATGGTAGTTGCATGTTTTTTATATTCCTTTCCACATGTATAGGATACACATCCATCTGTTGGGCATGGAACAGAAGTTCAAAGGGGCAGAGCCACATCCAGAGGGAGAGGCAGAGGCAGAGCCACATCCAGAGGGAGAGCCACATTGAGATTGTTTGGCAGAGGAAGAGCCACTGTCAGGGGTAGGCCAAGGATTGAGAGACTATGGTTTCAAGCTTCAAGTAATGAAGGAAGACAAGAGCATCTACAAAATAGTTACACCGTGGGCACCGGCGGCACACAAGAATCGTGTGTTGCTGGTGTAAGCTTCCATAACTATGATAATGTTGGAAATGATTGGAATTGAATTGAACTGCAATTTAGTTAGTATTTCTTTTGCAATTGAAGTGTACTGCAATTTCTGTAGTTTCTGGACTAATTATCTGTACTGAACTGAAGTGAAATTCTGAACTGCATGCAATTGAAGTGAACTGCAATTTCTGCAGTTTCTGGACTAATTTTCTGTTCTGTACTGAACTGCAATTGAAGTGAAATTCTGAACTACCACAATTTCTGAACTGCAATTGAACTGAACTGCAATTTCTCCAGTTTCCAATTTCTGCAATTTCTGCAGTTTCTGAACTTATATATAGCATAACATGTGATGCCACAATATTCAATCCATTTTTCTAGACTAATTTTATGTAGTTTCTGCGGTTTCTGTAGTGAATTTCTGAACTGCAATTCAAGTGAACTGCAATTTCCGCAATTTCTGCACTTTCCAATTTCTACAGTTTTTACAGTTCTTTAACTTACATGTAGCATAACATGTGATGCCACAATATTTAATCTGTAGCTTCTGGACTAATTTTCTGTAGTGAACTGCAGTTTCTGCAGTTTCTGTAGTGAATTTTTGAACTGCAATTCAAGTGAACTGCATTTTCCGCAATTTCTGCACTTTCCAATTTCTACAGTTTCTACAGTTCCTTAACTTACATGTAGCATAACATGTGATGCCACAATATTTAATCTGCAGCTTCTGGACTAATTTTCTGTCGTGAACTGCAGTTTCTGCAGTTTCTGTAGTGAATTTCTGAACTGCAATTCAAGTGAACTGCAATTTCCGCAATTTCTGCAGTTTCCAATTTCTGCAATTTCTGCGGTTCCTGAACTTATATGTAGCATAACATGTGATCCCACAATATTCAATCCGCATTTTCTGGGCTGCAAAGATGTTTACAATATTCAATCCGCAGTTTCTGGACCGCAGTTTCTGGACTGCAAAAACTGATTACATATTTCTGGACTGCAGAAATTGTTCATATAATACAAAGGTGATTACATTGTCATGGGGTACAGAAATTACCATTTACTTACTAACAGCAACTACATAGGCTAAAATACAAACTACTGAAAGTAAAACACAACACAACAACATATATCTATTCGCATCAGCCTTCAACATCTCGATTTTCGCTTTCGCTTTGATCAATTCCGTCTCCGTCTTCCGTAATTTAGCCTCAAAAGCAGCAACATTGACTACCTTCTCACTCTCCGAAACAATACCACCATTAACAACGTCAATCCATTGAAAAAATCCACATCCACTTGATTTTTTGTAACGAGGACATCCATAATATCTTCTATCGAAATTTTTCGCAGTTGAAGCAATTTTAGCATTGCACTCCATTCTATGATAGAAAACATGACCACTCATGACATTGCTGGAAGAGCTTATGGACGAAAAACTTTTGTTGAATCCCATCACCGAGCGAACCTCAAGAGTTAGTAAAACAAGACAGATAGAAAAACTTACCCAATATATTAACAAAATATCATCGTCAGGGGCGGAAGGGTACACGCACAGAAATACCAGCAGGGCAGGGCAGAGCAGAAGGTAGCAGGGTAGGGCAGAAGGGTATACGCACAAAAAAACTTAGCCAATATAAAACGCACAGAAATACCAGCAAGGCAGAAGGGTACCCAAATTACAAAAGAGAATCTACCCACATACAGAATCGGCAACCCAAATTACAAACCAAAACCAAAAAACTTACCAGCAGGGCAGAAGGAAGAAATAAGGTTGTGGGAAATGAAAGGCAGAATTGGATGAAGGGAGGTGATGCTTGCGAAAGGAAGGAAGTAGATGAAGGGAGCATGCGGGCTTCGTCTAGCAGAGGAAGCTAGGGCAAAAAAATTTAGGCGATTCGGGTGAATTTGGGGAGGAAATTCAATCTGAGAGGGAAGAGGGGATAAACGGAGTTTAATGACGGTGTTTTGGCCACATGGGATCCACGTCGGTCACCGTTAGTGGACGGGTAGACGGAGGCTACAGATGATATAACGGCAGTAGTTTGTATCCTATTTAGATGCGTTTTAAAGTATGAGCTATATTGGAAAAAACAGCAAAAGTACATGATATATTTGATAATTAGGCCGAATAAAAACAAATTTTAAAATTCAATTATTATTATTTATTATTTTGATCGATTGAGGCAGAGGGAGGTTTTGGAGTTTTGTTCCAAGATGACGTCATTTGGCGAAATATTTCGCCAAATGACGCATTTTTGGAAATAATTGGTCAAGTAACCCACCAAAGTCGGCCTTACAAAGGCCGACTTCCTTTGTCAAATTTTTTTTTTTTTAACTTAGTGGAAGTCGGCCTTTGTAAGGCCGACTTTACTCAGACAGCACTGAAGTCGGCCTTTGTAAGGCCGACTTCAGTGCGGGAGATAAGTGTGGGAATCTATCCCACGCCCACGTCTGCAGCAACACTAAACAACCAGCAATCTGAGATGCTTTCGTGTCTGCTGCTCGACATAACTGTCTGTATAGCCATGCTAGACAAGCTGATCCCCAGCTGTAAGAACCACATAACTCGAAGTCCTCCAACAGCGGCAACCACATAAGATGCACTAGATTGTCCGACTTATCCGGAAAAATCATCGATCCTATAAGCTGCAGGATGTATGCCCTGGTATGCATACGTACCTGCTCTTCCGGTGCATGTGGATCTAACACGTCGAAACGGGATGCCAACCAACTCATCTTCACCCTTCCCGCCTTCATCTGACTTCTTCCCGGGATGTCCCCTAATAGATGACCGCAAACCGCTTCGAAGTCGAAGCTGGTGTAGGAGATGACGGGGTCACCCTCAATGGGCAATCCTAGCTGAATCGCCACGTCCTGCAATGTCACGGTCATCTCTCCATGCGCCATGTGGAAAGTGTGAGTCTCCGGCCTCCATCGCTCCACTAATGCCGTGATTAGCGCATGATCTAGCTGAATGAATGGTAGCTTCGCAACTCCAAAGAAGCCAGCCTGTCGTAGGTATCTATCCATCCGGCGATCTCGAATGATCTTCTTTACACTACTTTCATGATGGCGACATTTCAAAACATTGTTCTGCATGAAAAAAAAATTTCACAATGATTAGTAACATAACTAAAAAAATACAAAATATTTAGTAAGACCTCCATACCTCCGTATAAGATGAATCCCATACAGTAGAAGAACGATGCTCCTGCTGGGAGTGCCGGAATATCGGGGCGACAATATCGGAATATCAGAATGCCGTTACTGAGGGACCAAAACACCAAAATACTCTCTGGAAGACAAACTGCGAATCACCAACCATGTATGAACCTCCCCAGTCAACGCAACTATTAGGATTAGAGGCACGAATTGCGTTCAGCAAATATGGCAACTCGTTGTATGATTCATCCCACGAGCCATAACACCACGCAATAGCTTTCCTTTTCGCATCCCACACCCTTCTCCTTGGCACGTCGTATCCATATTTCTCCTTCACTAAGTTACGAAGAACTTGAACTTTAACTTCCGGACTATCACTAACAAACGTCCTGAACATAGGTTCCATGAAATTTGAATCCAGACGTTCATGATCACACGATAATACGGGATTTACGCAACTATGAGGTTCACCAACTATTCCCACCTCAAACTCGTCATCCTCTTTTGGTTGTATCGCCCGTAACCTCCACTTACAGCCCTTTTCGAATTCTGAACAACATATATTCCATAAAGTCTTCGTGGATTTGACAACCTCATAATTGCAATGCCGTAAAATATGAAAGTTGTTCACCGTCTGGATAAGCATTTTCTTATCCTTGAAACGCATTCCCTTTTGAAATTCATCAATAAGGTCAGAAAAGTCCACAAGAGGATGGAAATCCCACTCCTCAACTCTCTCATGTACGTCATCCAGATATTCACTATAAAAGGACAGAGGTTTCTCCTTCTCCTTCGACCGACTTCGCGAACTGGACCCTTCACCAGATTCAACAACCATAACCATATCATTGTCCACATTCTCATCATCCGACATCTCATTGCCGGCATTCACATCGTTAAAAAACTCTGCATCAGTGTCAACATCTGGGTCAGAATTCATCACATCTTCATTCACATTGCCTTCATCTTCCATCGGAGGATTAGAACATTCTCCAACAGCATCATTACTCTCTACTTCAGCAACGACAATTTCGTTTCCAGCTACAACTTCCATACTATGATCAACTTCCATAGGAATATTATAACATTGTTCGCCCGGAAAACAACGCTGCACTTCCTCCTCAACCACAGTACGATCCACTTCCACATTAGTCTGTACGGCAAGCATCCTAGCCTCTACAGTTTCAGTTTGACGACGAACACCCATATGACGATGCCGTTCCACATTACGCTCAACATCCACCCTTCTAGCTTGAACATCCGGCACCGATACATCAGACAACACATATATTTGTTGCATATTCCGTGGATTTGCAATGGCAAACTTAACTAGCAATTTCACATCTTTATCCACTTTTATAGGAACAAGATAATGTTGTACACCAATATTATTCAAAAGCCAGAACGGGATACCTATGCGCTATCTGCAATGAAATTGCCGATTGCAAACCGATAGCTTCGCATATCAACCGTTCAAAATTCTCGTAATTGACAAATTTAGGAATTTATGTTCTTGATATTGAACCATTTTCATAACCAACTCCGTCAGCTCCATTGACGGTATTTCCGTTATAAAAGATCAATAGTTCAATCGACGACATTGGAATACAACACCTAAATCAATTGAACGGTCAATTAAACACTTTAGTAGGTAATTAGATTCGAAAATGTAAATTAAACACTTCAGTAGGTAATTAGATTCAAAAATGTCAATTAAACAATTTCCTATCCTTTATAAACCACATCTTACCATAATTTTCATACAATAACATTAACACTAATTAATTATACTTAATCATAAATAACAATTAATTCAACTAATGTGGTTGATAATTAACTATAAAAAACATAAAATTACGCTATTACCTTCAGGGGAACGGAAGGCGACGGTCGTGGACGGGATGGCTCCAAAGAGGACCGTGGGGGACGGACGCACGGACTCGGTAACGGAAGCACGGTCGGGGACGGAACCACGCGCTTGGGGACGGGGACGGAAGCACGGGCTCGGAGACGGAAATCCGGGACAAGGGGCTGCAATCGGCTTCGGCGGCGGAGGGCGGAGGGGCTGGCGGCACGGACAAAGTCGGGGAGTTCTGTCTCCCCGAGTTTGTTTTTTTTTTAAACCTAGCAAAGTCGGCCTTTGTAAGGCCGACTTTGCCCAGACCGCACTGAAGTCGGCCTTACAAAGGCCTACTTCCTCTGGCAAAATTTTTTTTTTTTTCTTTGGTGGAAGTCGGCCTTTGTAAGGCCGACTTTGCTCAGACCGCACTGAAGTCGGCCTTCTCCTCTGGCAAATTTTTTTTTTTTTTACTTAGTGGAAGTCGGCCTTACAAAGGCCGACTTCAGTGCTGTCTGGGAAAAGTCGGTCTTACAAAGGCCGACTTCTACTAACTACAAAAAAAAAAAAAGTTGGCAGAGGAAGTCGACTTTTGTAAGGCCGACTTTGGTGGGTTACTTGGCCAATTATTTCCAAAGATGCGTCATTTGGCGAAATATTTCGCTAAATGACGTCATCTTGGAACAAAACTCGGAGGTTTTGTAGTTGTCCCCATTTTGGATCCAATTGAGCATTAGTGTTGATTTTCTTTTTTAAAAAAATTAAACCATTCTAAATGCCCAAAAATTATATATTTTTAAAGTATTAATAATTTATTATTATTATAAAAAAAAGTAGTTGTTTTATTGGCGAGGATTTCTGTAATTTTGGCGTGAAGTAAAAGGACAACTAATTGAATTAAATCACAAATTTAATCAATCTAATTAATCACTTTTTAAGAAGATTAATGAAATAAAGTAAAATAACCAGATACCTCTCTCGTCGTCGGAGCGAGACAACATCGGGCCGGGTGGGGGGGGGATTGATCGACGTCGGGAGCGATGGACAAGGGCCGGCAGGTATTCGCCGTCGATCTCCTCGAGAGGTACGCGGCGAAGGGACGAGGCGTCATCACCTGCATGGCCGCCGGAAATGACGTCATCGTCCTCGGATCCAGCAAGGGTTGGGTTATTCGTCATGACTTTGGGGTTGGCGATTCTTCAGGCACGTTCGTTTCGCATTTCTCGATTCTGGGTTTTTCTTTTGGACATATTTTCGGCATCAAAGTAGTCGTTGATTTTGGGGGTTGAAGCTGTCGCGGGGAATGTTCATCCCTTTTAAGGGGGATTAGGGAAATTGTGTTAGAAGGTTTGATGGAAGTAAGAATTTTTTACGGGTTGGATTGATGATGATTTGGACTTAGCATTGTGGCCGGATTCTTGTGATATTCTGTGAGGTCTTAGATTCTTGTTTTCTTGATCATTTGACGATAGATGGAAGAAATATGGGTAGCACTAATCTTCTCACTTTTGCCGTTATTTTGTATGGTTACCACTTCCCTTGATGACGATGAATATATGCTTACATAACTGCAGAATATGATTTGACCGTGGGTAGAACTGGGGAGCAGTCGATCCACAGGGTCTTTGTTGATCCAGGTGGCAGTCACTGTATCGCGACAGTAGTTGGCAATGGCGGTTCTGAAAGCTTTTATATGCATGCAAAGTGGAGCAAGCCTCGTGTTCTGGGCAGATTGAAAGGTCTGACAGTGAATGCGGTGGCTTGGAATAGACAGCTAATTACAGAAGGTAAGGAGCTCTTGACTGTTTTCTTAATGTGCCATGGAGGTGGGCAGTGTGACTTTCCATATCACTGGTTATCTTCATGGGCCCTTGTACTTGCAGCTTCAACTAGGGAAATAGTTCTCGGAATGGACAATGGTCAACTTTATGAGATGGCTGTGGATGAGAAGGACAAAAAGGAGAAGTACATTAAATTTCTTTTCGAATTGTCTGAACTTCCTGAGGCTTTCACGGGATTGCAGGTACACTTCTTTTCTGGAGCATATCAGCGATTTCCTAACCATGCTTTATCTGCATTGCACATCCATTCTGTAGTTGGTTGTCTGTTGTCAACATTTTCGCTTTAGTGTTGTGATTTAGTTGCAGTATGGTCAGCGCCTAACATGGCTTACCTGGCTGTAATCTTCATTTCTTTTTCTTATTTTTTGATGAGAAATCATTACTAATCTGTTACGCGGGATATGCTTTAAATTTTGTTATATGTTGTTCACAGATGGAAACAGCAAATGTTAGCACCGGAACACGATATTATCTGATGGCTGTTACTCCAACGCGACTTTATTCTTTTACTGGCATAGGATTGCTCGAAGTGAGTTAAACTCTTCCCCTTTTTTGTCTTCAGAAGTAAATCACGTACTCCAAATCTTGCAATATTCAATAGAGAAATTATTTCAAACTGTTTCCATTTACGATCATGTCTGCCCTTTTTTAAGTAGGAAATTTCATGTTTGATTGTTTTATTCATCGAATGTCTTGTTCGTGGATCAATCTCTCTCAGGCTGTATTTGCAAGATATTTGGACCGTGCTGTGCATTTTATGGAGCTTCCTGGGGAAATTCCCAATAGGTAGCTGGTTGTCTTTGCTGAAATTTCTCAACAGTTACCTTGAAGCTTTCTACATTGAAATGTAGTCATTCTCACACCAATAATACGCTATTGAGTGCGATAGAACATGTGGAATCATGGGATGAATTGTTGGTTCTAGGATAAGTCAAGTTTGCATAAACTAAGGTATCATTTTAAAGCTGGGAAATTCCCAATAGGTAGATGGTTGTCTTTGCCGAAATTTCTCAACAGTTACCTTGAAGCTTTCTACATTGAAATGTAGTCATTCTCACATGAATAATATGCTATTTATGCTATTGAGTGCGATAGAACATGTAGAACCATGGGATGAAGTTATTTGTTCTAGGAGGTATCATTTTAAAGCTTTCTTTATGATGTTTTCTTATTTAGATAGTCACAAATAACTCCCAATTATTCTGGAGTCTGGATAGGATTTCTTTCGTCGTTTACTTACTTGGCTTGCTGAAAGATATAGGTCAACCTCTCAATTGAGCCTTTGTTATTTCCAGTGAGCTACATTTTTTCATCAAGCAGAGAAGAGCTATGCATTTTGCCTGGCTTTCAGGGGCTGGGATTTATCACGGAGGATTGAACTTTGGAGCAACGCATAGGTAAATTTTCCACTGGAAGATGCTGTTATGATGTTTCTTTTTGTTTCTCCTGGTTTGTTGGTTTCACAAAAGTGGCAGAACATATTGTACAGTTTTTCTGACGGGGATGAAAACTTTGTGGAAAACAAGGCTCTTCTAAGCTACGCAAAACTAAGTGACAGTTCGGAGACACTTAAACCAAGTTCCTTTGCAGTATCCGAATACCATTATCTACTCCTTATTGGGAACAAGGTCAAGGTGTGTATTTGTTTTTTTTTTCTGTTGCAGTGTTATAGTAAATTTGGGGGTAGTTGCAGAAATATTGTTCAACATTCATATCCGCATGATTGTAGGCTTCATTGCCATTTAGTAGAACTGGAGCTGCCTCTTATGTGGTTTAGTTATATGTAGGTTGTGAACAGAATAAGTGAGCAGATTGTTGAAGAACTTCAGTTTGATCTGACATCTGAGTCAGCGTCAAGAGGCATAATTGGACTCTGCAGTGATGCGTCTGCCGGGTTGTTTTATGCATATGATCAGAACTCCATATTTCAGGTCGCTTACAGCTTCTTAACAGCTAACTTTTATATGCTCTCTCTCAGGACCTCTTGAGTTGATAGATAACTGTATTGTTTAGGTTTCAGTGACCGACGAAGGCCGTGATATGTGGAAAGTCTACCTGAACATAAAGGATTTTGCTGCCGCACTAGCAAACTCCCGTGACCAACTCCAGAGAGACCAAGTATACCTAGTTCAGGTTATTCCTTTTCTCTCCAGAATGTTTAGAGTGATGGCCAGTGAATTTCTTCAGGAAATCACCACTTAATTCTCAGTTTCATGCTGTAAAGCTGTCAGTTATATGATTCTTTCTTAAGGGAAGTGCAGCCGTTCTGGAAAGAAGTGTTGCCATCTCATTACTTGATGTGAACCAGGGAAGAAATTTTACTTGCTTACTATGTGACGCAGGCCGAAGCTGCATTTTCATCTAGGGACTTTCTTAGAGCAGCATCCTTCTACTCAAAAGTGAGATTTTCTTGATTTATCATTCGCTAAAAGGCTGGGTTTTCAGTATTGATTGGAGAGATTGGATATGCTTTCAAACTTTTTTGTAAAAAAACTGGTAAAAGAATTGATTCCATTGCATCAGTATCTGACTCGATATTTTTTATAGATAAACTACGTGCTATCATTTGAAGAGATCACTCTGAAGTTTATTAGTGTGGGAGAACAGGTAACGAACTGTGTGGGGAACTTGAATTTCAAAAATAATATCCTTTCAAGTCTGAATCAGTGACCTCTATATCATGCTTTCTTCACAGGACGCTTTGAGAACTTTCTTACTGAGAAAGCTTGATAATCTTACAAAGGATGACAAATGCCAGATCACGATGATTTCAACATGGGCTACTGAATTGTATTTAGACAAGGTTTCCAATTTGTTTTTCCTCCCTGATTCTGATTCCATGTAGTTGATGACTTCACCATCTTAACATTTCTGAGGACTGGATTCTGGAATCCTTTGTTTTGTCTTGTAGTATGTGAGTTCTCTAGTCACTCTATAAAGAGGTGGCAGGAAATTTAAGTGATTTTAGGGCTGATCTTACATCAGTTGTCATGTTTAGCATGATGTGATGCTTGTGTGCTGCCTTGTTCTTGGTTTGATTGGTGTGCGTGTTATTGTCCACTTCCTGAAGAATATGTTTGATCGTGTCAGTTTACTCTGGCTGAAGCAAATCCTGGAGTCTTATGCCTAGTTAAATGTCTCCCTTACTTTCAAATGGGGTTTCTTCCTTGTCAGATAAACAGAATACTGTTGGAGGATGACACTGCTCTCGAGAACCGGGAGTCAGAGTATTATTCCATCATTACCGAATTCCGTGCTTTTCTGAGTGACAGCAAGGATGTGTTAGATGAGGCAACTACGATGAAACTTCTAGAAAGGTAAGTCATGGATATCGATCAATCAACTATTGTCTTAGAAAGCTTTTTTCCAGTCTAATCTTGCCGCTTCCTCAATCAAGAAACCTGGAAGAAGCCATATCTTTTGTAGACAGGAAGTCATTTATGCGGTGTACCTTTTTTTCTCTTATTTGACTGTTATAGCTGTTGTGTGAGGACTATACTGAGGATATTTATATTTGCCGATTGTAGTTATGGCCGGGTTGAGGAGCTTGTGTATTTTGCCAGTCTGAAGGAACAACATGAAATTGTTGTCCATCACTATATTCAGGTCATCTGCATTCCATTTTCAACATCCTTGCTGAAGTTTTCCCTTTTAACATTTAGTTAACTCCCTTTTGTTTTAATGTTAAGCAAGGGGAAGCGAAGAAAGCTTTGGAAGTGCTGCAGAGGCCGACTGTTCCTATTGACCTTCAGGTAGAGATAATTAGTTGACCTTCCCTGATATTATTGTTTCATTTAATGTATATCGGATTGGTTGATTTCTGCAGTACAAGTTTGCTCCAGATCTTATCATGCTTGATGCTTACGAGACTGTTGAGTCATGGATGAACACAAAGAACCTTAATCCACGAAAACTGATTCCTGCAATGATGCGATATTCAAACGAGCCTCATGCAAAGTATGTCACCCTTTCTACATCCTGCAATGATTTTTCCTATTTATCTTTTCTCACTCCTTCCAATTTGCTTGTAGAAATGAAACTCATGAAGTGATAAAGTATCTGGAATTCAGTGTTCATCGATTGCATAATGAGGACCCTGGTGTTCACAACCTACTGCTCTCCTTGTATGCTAAGCAGGTGCATTTTTCCTGTCAAGACATAGATTAACACATGTTATCTGTGATTTGTAGTTGGTTGAAGGGTTGTATTTTTGAATTCCTGGTCATAGCTTCCTACTACTAATGTAGGTCTTCATTTTCTGGATTTAAATTGAACTGATGTGACCTTCTCATTCCTCCCATGCAATGTCAAATCATGCGGTTGTATTTATTTTGCATTCGTATTCAGTAAAAGTCTTACCAGCTGTTGTGCATGTCTTCTGCTTATTACTCATGATTAGGAAGACGACAGTGCACTGCTGCGGTTTTTGCAATGCAAGTTTGGGAAAGGACGAGAAACCGGCCCCGACTTTTTTTACGATTCAAAGTATGCGTTGCGCCTTTGCCTCAAAGAAAAGCGAATGCGTGCTTGTGTACACATATATAGCATGATGTCCATGCATGAAGAAGCAGTTGCGCTTGCTCTGCAGGTAAAGGTCGTCTCTTACTTTTCCAAATTAAATTGTTCCAGGTCTCGAATTGGTTTGTCTTCTCTACTCATGCTCATTAACATGGTAATCTGCATTGAAAAACCATATTTTTATGGTTTTATACAATGTGTTGCTGTGGAACTAGGTTGATCCAGAGCTAGCAATGGCTGAAGCAGACAAGGTTGAAGATGATGAGGACCTTAGAAAGAAACTCTGGCTCATGATTGCCAAACACGTTGTCGAACAGGAACAAGGAACCAAAAGAGAGAACATACGGAAAGCCATAGCTTTCCTCAAAGAAACTGATGGCTTATTGAAGATTGAGGATATATTGCCATTCTTTCCCGACTTTGCCCTCATCGACGACTTCAAGGTACGTGTAGGATTCTGTAAGACATTTTGATTTTTCCATGTACCTTTGGATTCTTACCTTGAGCCTCCTCGTTGAGGAAAAGCTATTCCTTCTATTTGGATTTGTATTTTGACATTTCTTTTGTGCCTGCTTTTCTTGTGACTGTTTGAACTACTTTCAGTGTTTCATTCTTGCATCTTTGCAGGAGGCGATTTGTAATTCCCTGGAGGACTACAACAGGCAAATTGAGCAGCTCAAACAGGAAATGAATGATGCAACACATGGCGCTGACAATATCCGAAACGATATCAGCGCACTGGCTCAAAGATATGCAGTGATCGAGCGCGACGAGGAATGTGGGGTATGCTTCTCGTATGAAGATTCAATTTTTACGCCTAAACTTTTCAGCTGCCAGGGAAAGCAACTGTAGCCTACTGAAACAATATCGATGTGCAGGCTCTAATTGAGTATTCTTAATATGATCAGTGGCGTTAGAGTTTGGCTGTATGATATTTTAACTGGTTCTTGAGCTAGGAATGTGCAGCATTGATCCCTAATGGTCGCTATCCTACCAGGTTTGTCGACGTAAAATACTGACAGTAAGCGGGGACTACTGGATGAGCCGTGGGTACACGTCGGCAGGACCAATGGCTCCTTTTTATGTCTTTCCTTGTGGTCATTCCTTCCATGCCCAGTGCCTCATTGCACATGTCACTCGCTGTACAACAGAGACTCAAGTAAGTTCAATGTTCAAATTTAAGCTTCACACATCGAGACGTCTGCATTACAGATGAAACCTGACATGAGAGTTGAAACTGACTTCAGGCGGAGTACATACTGGACCTGCAAAAGCAACTTACATTGCTGGGTAGTCAAGCCAGGAGGGATCAGAATGGTGGGATCAACGATGAACCTGTAACCAGCACCACTTCAGCAGAAAAGGTTCGTCTTTTCACCCTTTCCAGTCAGTTCAGCCACAACAGCGTCCGTTGCCGAACAAGTGACCAAGCCGGGTCTTTCGTGTGTCTGCTAAATCTGCAGCTAAGGCAGCAACTGGATGATGCAATAGCCGGTGAGTGCCCTTTCTGTGGGGAGTTGATGATCAGGGAGATCACCTTACCTTTCATCCTCCCCGAGGAGGCACAAGAGATCACTTCTTGGGAGATCAAACCCACTTTGGCAAACCTGAGGAGCGTCTCCTTGCCCATATGACATCAATCTCATGACTCATTTTAAGTCCTTACCCCCTTTACCCGGGGAAAGATTCCCTGCAGATGCTTTGCATGGAAAAGAACTGGTTTTTCTCTACATGTACATTATTAGCAGCGGGCATATGTGACGATTGGTCATCGATTGTATTGATGTTAAATTTTATTCTTTTCTGTCTTCCCATGTATCTACTTGTTTCAACCTTTTTCATGGTTGGAATTTGTCAATTAGATTGTTAAAAGACAGCAAGGAGACTACGTGTATTTCCAGGAAAGGAAGTTTTCTTCCATTCAAGATTTTTTCCAGGGATATACGATCACAAACCAAGGATGTATGAATTTTTTCACTTTCCCCATTGTTACTGTAAACTGACATCCCCCTCCCTCCAGGCAATTCAGTTTCGGTTTCATCGTTTCAGCACAAGCACCTGACCTGCCTCATCTTTCAGGACAAGTCTCCTCCCACTGCCAGAACCCGAAAGCTCTTCATCTTTTCACCATGTTGTCTTTAGTCAGCTCAGCTCTGGCCCCAGCAGTTCAAGTACATGACGTTCCTCAACGACTCCTCCGCCCTGGCCCTTCTTCCCTCCGCGTCTGGATGACCGAAACCCGTTTCGACATCCGATCCGACAACCGAGGACATTGACCGGAGATCCGCAGCCGCATCGCCGGCCATGGCAGCAGAGGAGCAGAACGCCCTCTTTCCGGACTGGAGGGACTTCAGCCCGGACTTCAACAGGCCCTGGTCGCCGTGACCCTGAACTGCGGCGACTCCGACCGCCATCCAAGCCTTGTTCAAGTAACTCATCTTTCTCCTCCTATATATATGTCTGAATGCTTTGAGATTAGAACTTTCTCTGTGTGGGGCGTGAAGTGCTGCTTCAAGCTTTTGTTGATGTCTTGGTGCAGCAGTGAAGGGGAACAACAGTGAATTTATAGAGGGAGGTTGGGGCTGGTTCCACCGGCAACCGGGTGTAGTGCTAAGTTTCTTTCCTACTTTTTGAAGTGACCAATAATTTGAGCCTCACTACCTTCCAAGGAAGATAATACAATATATACAGGGGGGGGTTCTGAATAAAATAAAAGCTTTGGATTTGGAGAGGAAATGCCGAGTTTCTTTGAAAAGGGTGTATTTGGGGGGAGTTTGTCAGAGATGCATGCATGAAGGGGAACCGGTGGAGGCTTATCCGATGAGGAGATGGAGTGACTCATCCCCATCCGAGCGACGCACGCATGACACGGCTGCGTCTGTGATGGGTGTCCTTTTTTAGGGGATCTGTCCATGCTGTGGGGGTCACGTGGGGGGGGTGTGGACTGAGGACCTTCATCCAATGGTCTCCCTCCCATGAGGACTCACCGACGGCCATGGCATGGGTCTCACGTGGTTTCCTGCTGACATTGCAGTTTGTCTGTTTTCGAGGGGGAAGGGGGTTGAGGACAAGAAACATGGGTAAGTCTTGTCTGCCTTGCTGTGGAGTATTGGATCAACTTGGATGTGTCATCTGCATGAGGTGTGCTTGCAGTGGGCGCCGGTTGTCTTCCTTCTGCTTCGTGTCCATTCCTTTTTGAAGTTCTTCTTTCTGACATTGTTCTGTTTCCAGAGCTTTTATCCGGGTGGTGGAACTTTTCTTTTACCTCGTTCCTTTTTCACTGCAATGGTAGGTTTTCCCAGAATTTACTTTGTCTGGTAATTCAATGCTGGCTGTGATCGGATAAGGTTGGCTGAGGTGTGATTTCTCTGTGTTTGTTTTCCCAATGGGGAAGATTGATAATCCAAGAAAAGGGCCTCATACCCATATCTGTGTGATAATGACATCTAGATTAAACTACAAGAGGGGAGGAGGATTACTATTGAAGGATCAGGAAGGATGATTTCGATGACACTACAAAGTAGATTACCCTTCTTTATTCTGATCTGTTCCCATAAAAATATCCCCCTGAAGCAAAAAACCCTCCCCAGCCAGCCTCCTAGTGGATTCATTCTTTACGAGCTTAGTGCATCCATTTTTCTTCTCAAAAGGAAGTTTATTCTAATGATTGCCCACCAACACCATCACCAAAAAGATATATTTAATGATTTTGGCAATTGAGCAAAGTTGCCCTATCCTTTTTCTTTAATTATCTTTGTTAATTTTGAGTGGAGGGAGTCTCAAGAGGAAGAAACCATAAGAAATTTTCTCACTAAATGATCAGTGATCAGCTAGGGAAGGTCTTTGTCTTGGCATTAGTAGTCGAATCACAATGCCCCGGCTACCAATCCCAAATCCCTAAGTGACTGGCATCAGGATTATGAACTCAAAAGAGTAATTCTGCAGAAATATTCACCAGTTACTTTTGCTGGGTGATCTTCCCTTCTTTCTTTCTGATGCAGACTGCTGAAATATTCATTAGGCGACGGGACACCAGAAACGTTTATGTTGTTTTTTATGAAGTTGCTCTTACCTACCAGAAGTGATCATCCTACTGGAACAGAACACCATTCGTGGGAGTTTGCGACTAAACATGGCATATGCCTTGATGTTTTGCAAGGCTTTAACTCCCTGGAAGTCAATTCGATCTGGACGAGGATTTGTGACGATAAACCACCCTTTTGTTATATTGATAGTACCAGAGAAGGGTAACTACAAGATTTACAATTTACTTCTACATTTGCAGGGGAAAAAGTTTTCATCATCATCGTTTAGAGATCTCATGATGGTCTAGAAGACTAATCATCATCAATTAGGACCCCAGCAGCTCAGGTACATGACCTTCCGGAGGGACTCCTCCGCTTCCCTCGCCTTCCTGTCCGCCTGCTGCGCCATCGCTGCGGAGGAAGACGGCGACGACAGCTTCTTCGCCTGTGAGAACGACCCCACGTTGCTCTTCACGTGCTGGTGGATGGATCTGATGGTGTAGTTCCATCGACAGAACCCCTGGTCCTTCAGGGCCTCGACGGCCCCGACGCTCGCCGCCACGATCCAAGCTCTCTTCGACAGACTCATGGTTCTCCTTGCTTGCTTTCTCGCTCGCTTGCTGGCGATGGAATTCAAGATGGGTCGGAATTGGTTGGTTGGAGTGATGGACACTGGCGGACTGCGATATATAGCAGGGGGAAACCAAACGGATTGTAAGAAAAACCAGGGGCCTTGCAAGAGAATGAGCCAACCGGTTACTGGGAACCGGGTGAAATGACACTTTGCCCCTGACTGAAGCGGCGAAGGCGATACCATCAAGGGCAGAATAGGGATTCCCCGGAGTGGTAGGCCGGATGAGAGCAACCCAACTTGCCAATAGATTAATAGAAGGATAACAGAGGCGGAAGGAGGAAAAAGGCACCCGGTTTTCTGTCTCTTTTGTTAAATTAAATCTTTTACGCCGGGAGAATAGGAGAGGCCAGTGGGAGTAGTTTAAGCAAACTCGGGGTAATCAGAAGATTTACTCAGGTTTTAGTGTTAAGATTTTCTTTCTCTCCTCCTGTCAACAGCATCCATCATTCATGGGGGTCCTCCTCCCTCCTACCTCTACTCTTTTGCCCGGGTGATGAGTTTTTATCCTGTGTCTACAGTATGGCCGGCAACTCCTGAGGTCACACTCACCATGACAAGATATGGGCAAAAGGGAAGAAATCACGATCATGATTGTCGATAGATAGGGGGGGGGGGGGGGTTCTTTGAAGCAGAACACTAGTTTTTCCCCCTTAAAATTACTACAAAGATTAAGGTAATAATCAGGTTGTATATGGGTATTAGAATGAATGATCTCCCCCACACTCCACATTAGATTTTTGAAAATGACTTAAACAACACGACTGTGGGATTGGATATAAGGGGAGGATTGCTTGCCCCCCATTCCCATTGTTTTCTCAGAAACCATGGCTTATTAAAAAGCTGGAAGCTGCAAGAAGTGATGCCATTTCCTATAAGAACCTCTAAGATTTCTAGCATTCACTTCCGCAGAGACAAAAGAGATACCCCTCTGGTGATGAGATTATGGTACCTGTGTGAGTGATATACATTGCCCGGGGGCGGTCTGAAGGACAGCAGCTATAAGGGAGAGCATGTTTGGTGGGTGGGGAGTCAAGCCTTCTCGAGCCAAAGGCAGATGCGCCGATTCGGGCAAGCCTCCGCAGGCCCGGTGGATCTCCGGCAGTGCTGAGGAGACCCAGAAGGCGGAAGCAGCCGCGGGAATGGACGTTAGTTGTAGTAGGAAGACGAGGGAGGCTGAGAAGGCGGAGAAGGTCATGCAACTCATCTGCTGGGGGCCTCACACGATCTAAGACTTGAAATGTTTATTACTGCTAGTCCTAGGTTTAATTTGCTGGGGGAAGTTGTGGTGATGCGAGAAAGAGCTCCCAGCAATTTCATGGATCGCCTTTTTCTTCTACCTCAAAAAGGCGTTGATATTTACTACATTCAAAAGGAAACGACCACTCTGTTAATTCTGAATGGTGGAAACAACAGAGGAGTTTGTACAAACCAAAGAATCTGTGGGTAAGGACTTATAGACATGAATTCAACTGAGACGACTAATGTCGACTTCGTCTGGTATCTTGAATGTATCGGCGGCGCCAAATTTCCTCCACTCCTCCCCTTCCACCACTGGCTCAGTGTCGCTGTCGTCTTCCTCGCCGTCATGACAGTTAGGCGTGGCCAAATCATAAACACTCTTTGAACGGCAGTCGTGAGTCGCCAGCATATTCACCTGGCCAAGGTGAGAGATCTCTACCACCACGGTGTCGTCGTCCATGGGCAGAGGCTGCTTCCAGGGCTCCCCATCAATCCTCATGTAAGTGTGATCGGCTGCACCCTTGTGGAACTCGAAACGGATCCGGTGAGCCTGATGGAGAAATTGTCAATTTAGAAAAGCCAGTGAAAGGCAGAAATGTATTGAGGATTATGGAATTCACGTGGAAAACCTGCGCGAGACGAGTTCCATGCCCATGTGGCGCAAGGAGAACCAGACCATGCCAAGCATCTCTGAAGCCAACAACTTCCAGCAGACCATCATCGACGTAAGGTGGTGTCAAGTCCCTCTGTAATCGAATATTCAATCATATTAGGAACCGCATTACTATGAATGCTTTAGCACATCAAACGTGGCTGATTACTCCAATTGTATAAGTAAACTGAATAGATGAAGGAAAAGACTAACATCTCTGCGTTTCTTGCTGTTCGGCGTTCCCCATGGGTTCAGTCCACCAGAGAAACTAGGCAAGTTCAGGCATACCACCGATCTGATGCTGAAAAATTGAAAACAATCAATCCTCTAGTTTCGGTGAATTAAGTTTGCGAAAAGAATGCGATCAGTATTGCATCAAAGTAGTCTTCAGTAATTTCAAGAACATAGAAAACCTGCAATCGAGTGACTAGTTCAAAACAAATCTGTACGAAGAAGAATAAACAAAGACGACTGTTATGAAAAATTAAAATGTAGTGAAGAGAGAAGGAACTTACTAGTGCGGAACGTGGAGGTCTTGCCAATGCCCCTGCTTTGTCATGACCTTAACCTTGGCAAGCTGAGCTATGTTCCTGTCATGAAGAGTGGCAGCAACATCACTTACCTTGCTAAACTGCTCATTTAAGATCCTAGTCCAAGGAGAGCATGACACAGTTACCTCGAAGAAGGGTGAACCAGAGAAGCGAAGAACCATCCTTGTGTCCATCCAAGCTTCGCATATGTAGTCTGCAGAGAAATAAGGATACCAAACCTTCTACATGAGATGCTTCAGGGTGCATACATGTTGGTCAGGGTATAAATTCATGTACTGCATGCGGCAGTGATGGAAAAATAAAACAAACATGACCATTGCATTGATCTCTGTGCTCTAAAAATGTTGTCAATTGACTCATCTAGCTTCATAATAATTTGCAACCATGGAAATATGCACTTCTTAATGTTTTTGTTCCTTCCTAAATTAAACCCGATATCAAATAATGTATGACCTCTCGAGCCTCAATGATAAGAAATAGCCTTCATGTACCTGATTTATTAACTGATTTTTGAACTTCTCAGGATGCAACTTTCTCTCCGAGTGAAAAGCATACGATATCTGAGCATCCATCCCTGCATTGAGAGTCAAGGTCCCCTTGAGAAAAATGATGAAATGAAACAACCCAAGGTAAAAGAATTTCATGAAAGGTCGCGACATATCTCTCGGACATGACTGCCAATTGAGCAAACAAATTTCAAGGATATAATATGTGGGATTGTTTTCTAAGAACAAAATGTAAGCTAACTTAGGACAAGAAACCTAACCCATGCTAAAATAGTTCCAGAATCCGCCTCGAAATGTATGGTAACCTTCCTGAAAATGGTCCAAGAAAGATCAGAAAAGCCTTGCAGGCACCAATTACAAGAAATAGTAGTCTTCGGTGTGCACTGAATGAACCGGGCATAACGTTACCATGTTTAGTTCATCTGTTGGAGAAACTCGATGGAAAGCGTGCAGAGAATGGGGGAGCTCGAGGGGTGCAATGGGATCACATGGACCTTCTTTTGGTATTCTCATTCTCATCAGAATATGCCAGCTGAATCAAGACCAAATGAGTCTTAGCTATGGTGAAACAGAAATATAAGGAACACGGAAAGCTGAGAGTGACATACTTGTCTATTTTCATTTCCTTGGCATTCAGCACTTGCTCAAGGAATGCCTTGACAGAAACTTGATCGGTCCCGGGGTTTTTCTTCCCCTGCAGCAAAGGATCTCTGAATTTAACCAAACAATATATCAACCTCTGCAAAATATTAGTCTGCATCAAAGGGTTTCATATCCCCACTTCCCATGTGGTATAATTAAAGTTGATTATGAATCACGACACCTCCTTGTATACAAGGTAGTAGTTTAGTTTAGACGAAGGCTGGACACAACTAACGAGAGGTTTTATTCCCTATCCAAATGCAACCTTTGCTTTGCAGATTTTCTTCACCCACAAATCCAGTCAACATATAAGTTGATGATATTGAAGTCGGGCGGACTCACCCATCCAAAAGCAAATGGGAGGTTGTTACCAGTTCCTAAGGGAACTGTTGCAATTGGGGGAGGATGAGATAATTTAAGATCACAAACAACACCAAGAAGCCATCCAGCCGTTCCATCGCCACCTGCCACCTACATTGCAGCAATCACATACAAAGGAAAGTTCAAAAATGGCGAATGTGTCGTGTACTTGGTAATCTAATCCCTTGAGTCATGCAACCACGACTTCCAACTAAGGACATGCATTAGAACTCACAATAATTCTCAATTTCTCCTGGATCTTGGCTGCATAATCATCGCCATGGAGCTTCAGTCTTTCCAAATGCAAGTAAATTCTACGCAGAGCCTTGTCAGGTGCCTCTTGGCTCAAGTCAAAGACCTGGAAAGTAGCCTTCTTAAGTATCTCGAGAAGAAAAGGTAGTTCCTCAAGAAAAACCTACTGATGAAGCATTATGTGCATGTATTGCATACCTGATGCTCATTAAGAAGACTACGATAAGTAACGAGAAGGTCCCCTCCAAGTTGACCTCCACTTCTTGAGTTTACAAACACTAATACAGGGCAATCGGGAACTACCGAATCCGTTACTCTATCCTCCGAATCAGGTAAAAGCACGTACGAGGAAATTCGGAACTTCGCCAAGAATTTGGAATCGGAAACCGAACCCGCCATCACTGCCTAAAATCACGATCTCAGCTGCAGATTGATCACATCAAAGTCCAACATCTGAGAACTAAACACCCTCGTATACTTAGGAACTCGGCATTTTCGAACTGGCAAATCAGTTGGGAAAAATAAAAAACCATCGCCCAAAAACAGATCTTAAACCCCATCAGCCGTAGCTAATTCCCAGAATCTTTTTTTAAAAAAAGAAAACCAGCATGAACGTGATGGAGCCATCTCTCATCAACTGATCACCCAAAATGAGTCCCTTCCAGAAATTCATGGGAAAGACCAAAAAACCCACATCGACCGAATGCGTCAGTGATTCAAGAAAACAGATGCCCAGAAACACAATTCGAAGACAACAGACAAAAGAAAGCACCTTTCGAATCAGAATCCGCTGAAAAAAGACTCCGGTCGATGATTCAAGAATCGCGACAAGAAAGGGCAATTAAACGGGGACGAATCTCTTCGAAGGAAGGAAAGGGAGAGGAAAATTCAATTGGGTTTCTGCCGGCGGTATGGACTGCAGAATGTGAAACGGGGTTAAGGAAGCATGAACGCCCCCGCGTAACGCGTAGTCAAAAGGACCGAACTTTCCGGGAATCAGGAATGTGGGGGACGAAGCAGCATCGAGTTTCCTGGATCTTTCCCCGCAACCCCAGTCTATCACTCCCCTAAAACGGAAAGATCCCAATTCGGACATCCTCTTCCATTTCTTTATCCAAATGGGGATTTGGCACATATCATTTAGTATAGACCACATGGCCAGCGACCCGAGGATGATTCGCCGTTGATCATTCGATCTACTAACCAGATCAAATTATTTCATACGGATAAGAGCTTGAATGCTATGAAATTATTACAAGTTTTACAGATAACAATGAACCCCATGATTCATCCGGCTGTTGTAAATAACTCCGACTAATGGACGAGCCTAACGACAGCTCTATCCGTTCTCTACGAAACAAAGGTATATTAATTGTATGAAATAATATCTGATTTTATGAAATTTTTTAATTTTTACGAAATTTGAGCCAATTAACTTCATATGAATCCAAAATAATAAAAATTTCATAAATTAAGTAACGATGAAATTTATAAAACTCTTTAGTAGAGTAAAAAACAGTGGCACGGATAGACTCGTGCACGAATCCTTAGCTTTTTGTCCGTTAACTAATCCTCTGTTTGTAAAACCCGCAGGGGAGCCATGCCCCCTGGTTTTTGTAAAACAATAAAAATAGATTTAAAATTTTTTATTTTTTAACTGATTTAATTAAAAAAATTAATATAATTTAATTTATTCCCCTTAATTTTTCTTTCGTTCAATTTGTCCCCGAGCACCTTAATTAAACTAAACACACAGATGTGTAAACCGTTTTATAGATATCATTTTTTTATATTAAATTAATAATTAAAATGCCAGTTATATTATCAAAACGATCACTCAAGAAATTAATAATTTAAAAATGGCGGGAATAACTAATTGTACGGGGCCTCGTCCAAGAATAATAGCCAAGCCATTCCAAGCTTGCCAAACGTGGCACTTGTATTTATGACTTTAGTCCGAATGTGTTTTCGAGTTTCAGAAACTAAATTCTTTTAAATAAATTTCATGGGATAATAGTATTTCAATTCCTAGGAATAAGCTGGACTCTGTACTCGAGCTTTAAGGCCTGGCCTTTGATGCTCCAATTCCCATAGATGTTTAGAATGTGCCTTAAAATAGTCGAGTAAGTTGAAGCATTTTGTTTCGTCCAATAAAAAATGTGCTTTCACGGTTCGTATTCGTATTCGTACTGGAAATTAAGGTTGATAAATTACTAAATTTTTACTTTTTAGTACATTTTACTAAAAGAGCCCCTTAATAGACCACTTTTTTAGTAAATTAATTGTTAATAAAAATGTGCTAGGCATATTACTGTACAGTTTATTAGTTTTTTACTAAAATAGTTTGGTAAAATTACTTAATTTTTGATTAATTTAGTAAAACGTTAATACATTTTTATTAAAAAGTCAGATAATGTACGGACGAATGGCAAAGTATTAACGTTTTAGAAAACAATTTTTACTAAGTCCACGGACTTTTTTACTTCTTCCTTGATTCAGGAACCAATCAGTTATTAAAAAAGAAAACTACAACATGACAAAAAAAAAAAAAAAAAGCACGAAAGTCATCTGGACTAAATTTGTGGGACCCTTATTATGATGGGGAGATGGGGTTTAAAGTTTTACTATTTGTCCGTCCAATTAAGAAAAGTTTGAGGGAATATTATTTTAGCTTATCCTAAAATTTTATAGGGTAACAAAATTATTATACTTAATCCCAAGGCAAAGATGTTTTAAAATGTTGGTCTCTTCCTCGGTTCGTCCCCTTCGGCTATGAGTGTCCGAGCACCTTGTCGGGCTCGAGAAACACGTACCCAGAAAATGATTTCTAAAATAAGACACTAACTATCAAATTTAGGTAAATAATAAAGATGTTAGACTTTTATGAGCTCGATATTTGTTGGTGAAACTAACTGATCATCTTGAAATGTGTAGTCATTTGGAGCTCCCAACTATGAGCATTTGATTACCAAAATATATATGCCGAGAAACTAAGTAATTATACTTTGGAATAGGGGTGAGCTTTAGTTCCGACAGGTTCTTGAATTAATAAGGCAGGTTGTTCATCAGTCTAAATTTACAAGAAGAACCCCTAATATGATACACGAGAGCTGTAGTTCTTTAATTAATAAGGCAGGAAAGGAAAACGGTCGTTACTCTATGACATGTCCCTTTCATTTATTACTAAAAAGGGCTAAAATTTTGTACAGAGAGCGTATCGTCCCCTCCACGGGACGTTAGCCACTTGCAAATAAGCGGGATCAACAATGCCTGCGACTCAGTATTACTTTCGGCCCCAAAGAGAAGCGTGAAAATGAGAAGAAAAAAGACCGGGTCACTTGATTATGGGCCCGGCCCAAATCAATAAGCCCACAGAGATGGAAGTCTGTCCGAACCGAAGCCAGCAAGAGAAAAGGAAAAGCTGGTTCTTCATTTTCGAGGAGGGATTGGGGATTGGCGTCTTGTGGATTTGTCAGGGGAAATATGCCAATTCGTCTCTCAGACTTTACCCTCTTGAAACAACAATCACGCCTTTTTGGTTTAAACACCTCCAAAAGATTTCACCTTTTTTTTTTGTCCAGTGCACACACACACATCTCTCTCTCTCTCTCTCTCTGTGAGAGTGTTGAGATGAAAGAGGTCGTCTTCTTCTTCTGTCTATGTTAGTTTTTGTTTTCCTTGGTAGCGTGTGGTGTAGACCACCACCACCACCTTTTCTTTTTTGGGGAGGGGGGTAACGTGAGGAACAGCCGGTATATGTTTGTCATTTCCTTTGTCCTTATTCTGAAGAGGAGGAATATATTTATTATATTATTTTCTTTTGGGTGGGGGGAGAATATTTGCGTTGGAGGCATCCGGAGAGGGTCGTTGCGTTTTGGAATGTTTCTATTTTTCTTTTTCTTTTTTTCTCCCACTCCTTTTTTTCTATTACAAATCAAATTATAAGACAGAGAAAACACATACTGACTCCCCCCCCCCCCCACCAACCATGTGACCCATATACTACAACAACATGATCATGTAAGAATTATTCGACGAGGCAGGCTTATGTCTGTGTGGCCCCTACACTAAAAAGGAGTGAAGAAATGGTTCCCCCTCCGAAAACGGAGGATGGCCTCGGAATTCTGGTTTAGGTGAAGTTTGAAAAAACAACCCCTTCAAAACAGCAGCAGCAGGTAAAGTTACGACAACCACCCCCCCAACATTCATTCATCAATAGCAGCCAAAATAATCCGAAAGAGTGATTGCTTATTCAATAAACGTTGTAGACATGTCCGGTACTAAGTTACTTCACTTTCGAAAATCTTTTTCATTAGTCAACCATAAATTTCGTTCGTTTCGAGATGACAAGCAAAAAGGTCCCCCCCAAAGGCAAACCCATATTTCCTTTTTGTACGTATAAAAACTTCAAAAAGGGTCATAACATCATCACGTTTTACATTGCAACCTTTTTCTCCTCAGGTCAAAAGCCTTAAAACATGCCACCCCTCCCACTGCTACTAGCCACCACACTCCTCCTCTCATGCAACCCCCGGGGATCCCTCTCCGGACTCTTGTCCGAGCCCGTCTCCGGCCGCGACCGACCCTACACCGCCCCTGCCTTCCCCGTCCAGACCCAGCCCCAAATCTGCAAGCTCGACCTCTCCGCCGAGCTCTTTGGCGGTGTCAGCGAGGCCTGCGGCCATACTCTCGACAGGAGTAGGTGCTGCCCCGTTCTCGCTGCGTGGCTCTTCGCGGCCCACGCCAGGTGGGCCCTCCAGCTCCCGTCTGGGTCGGCCATCTCCTCCTCGGCATCCGACGAGATGCCCATGATGCCGGACGACGCTCAGAAGTGCGCGGACTCGCTCCAGACGGCACTTGTGGGGAAGAACGTGCGCCTCCCGCAGCCTAACTCGACCTGCGACACGATACTCTGTTTCTGTGGCATACGGATCCACCAGATCAGCTCCCTCAGCTGCCCGGCGGCATTCAACGTGACGACGGGGCTTAGGAACGCAACACCGACCGCGGCCGTCAGGGGCCTCGAGCAGAGTTGTAGGAATTCGTCCTACTCGGGGTGCACCAGGTGTCTGGGTGCGCTTCAGAAGGTAAGCCAAACGCCATCTTGTCCGTTTGCCGAATGCACGTAATTCTTCTGTCGCCGGACAAATGATGCAACCCCAACTCATCTCACATGCGAAGGACGAAGTTCCGGACAAGAGCAATAGCTGTCCATCTATCTAGAACACTTGCTTTTCTTTTATCCAGTCGGACCAATTTCTACGTGGTAGCCCCCACCCCTTAACTTGACCTACGTTGTTGTCGTGCGTGGGCCCATCGAATTCTTCCGGAGTCGGTTGAATTATTGATACACCTTTTCCCTTCCTACAACAGCTGAAGGCCAGCGGACACGGTGGCCACGACGATGCGTCCGGAGACGAGGACGAGGACGAGGGAGGCGATCGCGCGAGGAAGATGTTCGACAGGGACTGCCAGCTGATGGGGCTGACGTGGCTGCTGGCGAGGAACAAGACGGCGTACATCCCGACCGTATCCGCGGTCCTCCGTGCCATAATGTACAGTGCCCGGCCTCCTCCTCGGCACGGCCACCACAGGGCCACGGACGCGGCGGCGACCACGTGCAGCCCGGACCAGGAGAACATGCCGCTGGCAGTGGATTCCCTGGAACTGGAGAGGTCCCAGTCGTCGTCCATTGATTCCAACCACCACCATTGGGTTAGGACAATAGTTCTCATTATTACAATGCCGATTGCCTTGTCCCTTTAGGGGGCAGAGGAGGGAATCAGATCGGTTGCTTGCTGACAGAATTTCTCTCCTCTTTTTTAATTTCTGCTTCGTGTTTCGGACAATTAGGAATTTTCTTTTCTTATTATTAGTACTATTTATTATTTTTTTTTTGGCCCTTGACTGTACAAAATTTCTGATCTTTCTTGTCGTCGTGTATTAATTAGTACGATCATCGTGGATTTAGGATCTCAGCGATTTGATGGGATTGGATGCCCCAGGCCCATCCGGAGAACTATTGGGCCACAAGCTGTCTTCCCAACTTCCCTTCTTTGTCCTGGGCTTTGGGCCTCGTGTCTGAAGCCCGATAATCATCGGACCCGTAACTGGATCGGCCCACTCGCCGGTAGTTTTAATATATATATATATATATATATACGACCAAGGGAGGGGAATCACAAACATGGGAATTTGTTTCTCGTGCATCCCCCCGAGGAATTTAAATAAACAACCGGTGCTTGGCTTGTCCTTCGTTTCCCAATCGTGTGGGCTCGAGAGAGAGAGAGAGATAACTTCGATTCCAACTCCAAACAGAGCGCTGCGTACGGCTTACGGTGCGGTGTTTCTCCGAATTCCGGTGCAGAGGGTAAAGAAGAACGGTAAACGAGGAGGGGGGGGGGGGGGTCCTAACTAAAAAATAAAACTACCACACACCTAAGATGTCCTCCTCCCCCCCCCGGGGGGGTTGACTAAGTAGTAGTGTCTTTTGAATGAGAGCTTCGTTTGTTTTATGTGATCGAGGGTTCTTCGGTTTTCTACCTACCTGCCGTGTTTTTGCGTTGAAAGTCAATGGCAAATGGCATTATGACCCACACTCCCCAAAAACATTATTCAGCGAAGATCATCATATAAAAGGGAAATCCAAAAATGCTTCTAATTCCCACCCAGATTTTGCTGTGCCCGTTTGTCCCTTAGAATTTTCTTTACTGATGATCACGATAATCCATTGATCACTCCATGCCCTGCCCTGTCTAAAAAGAATATATATAATGTCGAGACCCTCCCTCCACATCCCTATCAAACATCTCCAGCAGTAACTAAATTTGTGTGCCTATTAATTACCATATTTCACATATATCATAGAAATGATGGATGGTACCGTCGTCCACCTAAAACTTCCCAATCTGAAGGCTATGACAAAATCCCAAAAGGCAAAGGAAACAAAAAGAAGGAAATTAATTATTCTCTCCTTTTCTGTTTTTTTTTTACTTTTTTTTGACTTTTTCGCTCGTTTCGATGCAATAATGAACAAGTGAAGAAGAATATATATCCATTGCTTGGCACCGTCGTCCAAGTATATGTCCCCGTCGACAAAATTTTGGAAAAAGGAAAAGTAAGAACGAAACTATAATGATAATAATAGAAGAAGAAGAAGAAGAAGAAGAGATTAGAAAACCTACTTAATGTTCGAACGCCTTTTATTCTTTTACGTCGAGAAAAACATGAGTTACTAAAACGAAAAGGGTAAATAGTAAAATAATGGAAATATCGAGAGGACGCTACCAAGTGTGAAACGCTGACTGGGGGAACGGCGACAGGGCTACTACGACCCAAGTGTTTGGATTGAACCTACTTTTAAGAGATTTATACAAATAAAATATAATCGAAAATTTTAAAATAGTAAATTTACGATTATTACAATGAGTTTTAAAAATTCGTCTTTTATTTATACATTTATTTTAAAATTAATCGTTTAAGCGTATAAATCTCTTACTTTTAACCCCAGTAATCATTTGGACCGAGTCAAAACTTTAGGACGATTGTACTTAGAATTAAAAAAAAAAAAGAAGAAGAAAAAGAGGAACACCACGTCACATCACATCGCTCGGGACATCATCATCATATCCGATGAACCTCCCCCAAAAACAAAAATAAATAAAATCCCTGTCGGTCGTCGCCGATTATTATATCTCCTCTTCCTAAAGGACTTTTTTTCCTCGTTCTTTAGTAACCTTACAATTTTGTGCTTTTCTTCAAAAGCGTTTGTTGTTTGTTATCGTTGTTCCGACACGAGATGGAAACCCAAGAAACCAAAAAGGATGGAACAAAAAAGAAGGGGAAGTGGTGGTGATGGTGGGTGTTTGAGAGGAATCGAAGCTTCAAAATGACACCATGCCTCTTCCCTCCTTTTTCCTCCTCCGTCTGTAGTTGTAGTAGTAGTAGTAAGTATTAGGTGATTGATTACTTTGAGTGTGTGGCTAACTCCCTCCACATCAATAACACTTATCTCTAAATCCCCCTTTTTATTATCTAAGTTGCCATCCTCCTCCTCGACCTCGAACTCGACCTCTACCTCGACCCATGTGATTTCGGTCAGTTCACTTTATGTGAATCCACAGAATTGGTCTGACACCCTCTTAATTGATTGGTGAATCATCGTTTTCTCTTCAAAGGGTTAGGTTTGCAAGAAAAAAACAAAGGATGGATGTAGTATTGAGGAGGGGCACCATCTTCCTCCTCTCATCACTAACTGCAACCTCCTCCCGTTTGTCCATTTCTATTTATTGTGCCCCGTGGAAACCGGTTTATTTCTGTCCAGGTTTTGTTTATAGATAAGGACGTGGACAGACATCATGGGAGAATTCTGCATAGAAGTAGTCGCACCCGGTGGTTGTTATGTTCTTTCTAAATACAACCAAACCCCACCCGATGACCAAACATATCATGATATTTCAAGAAAGGGGGGGTGGGGGGGGGGGGGGGGGGGGCGAAACGTGCAACTTTAGGTGAACATCGAACAGTAAACCTCTAAGAAAAAGAGAAAGACAAGCAAGAATTCAAACACGATCCACTAGAAACTTAACCATGTCCTTCTACTAAGGTTGTTATTACAAGGACAGGTAGACAGACAGACACGATTCACGCGAGTAAGATTTGGTTTGACAAGCAAATCCTTCCATTCGCGGGGTTGGTTGCATGATTTGAAGCGGAACGACGCAACCATTCAAAAATTCTTAATAATAATAATAATAAAATTATTTGAATATTTTCATATTAAAGTAATTTTTTTTTATTTAATTTTGAAACGCGTCTTTTTATTAATATTTTTATATTATATCGTCTTATGTTCTCCCCTTGCTTCTCCCATCTATATAAATCTTATTCTTCTTCTTCTCCCTTCCGCACCACTTCGGCCGATGCCCCTCGGTTTCACACCATTTTAACGTTGATTTCTCTCCCGTCCCCAATGGATTTCACACTCGACAGCCCCTTGACTGGCTCCGACCCTGCCTTGGCAGCAGCCGCTGAAGACAACAACGCTTTGGCCATCTTCCTGATTGAGACTGACCACATGACTTCCCCCGGTTACGTCGAGAGTCTCCGACTAGGCGGCCCCGAGGCCTCTGTTCGCCGGGACACAGTATCATTGATCTTGCAGGTAATGGACCGGTCAGGTCTTCGTTGGAACCATTGGTTAGTCGTTCAATCTGTCTGTTTTGGGCTTTCGTGCAGTTATCTTGCGGACTCGATCCATCTTTGTCGTACCTGGCCGTTAACTACCTTGATCGGTTCCTGTCCAGTCATCACTCCCTCGTAAGAAAATAATTCTCACAAATTATCATCGTCGTTCTTGTGGCCTCTGAGTGATTGATTGATCGGAGCTTTGATGGTAGCAGGAGCCGAAGCCGTGGATCCTGCAGCTACTCGCTGTATCGTGCACGGCTCTTGCGTCCAAGATGCTAAGAACGGAAACTCCATTTGCAACTCTTCGGGGTGATAACGGAGGCTTTATCCCGGAGGCGTCGACAATACAGAGGATGGAAACCGTCATCCTCACTGCCCTCAAATGGAGGATGCGATCTATCACACCATTCTCCTTTGTTCCCTTCTTCATTTTGCGGTTAAAGCTTGAGGACTTGTCATCGACGCGGGCGTTGAAGGATCGAGGGATGGAGATCCTACTCAAGGCTCAACACGGTAACCATATCCCATCTCTTTCGGCGGGGTGTAAAAGAGCCTAGAATCCCTGTAGATAGAGATCCGCCATGATGCTCATGGGCAGCTTATCTCTAATTGGATTTCCTTTTCTAATTTTAAAACTTGCCGCGATGGAATTTTATAACTGTACGATTTTTCGCATGGGAAAACCAGATGTTCGTCTCCTGGAGTTCAAACCATCACTAAATGCGGCATCGGCGGTCCTCGTCGCAGCTCAGGAGCTGTTCCCGTCACGATATCGGGGGTTCGAAGAGGACGTTTTGTCCTGTTCCTTCGTAAATAAGGTAAGCCGGCACGTCCCAGCTTTGTCCTCATATCTAATTAACTTCCCCTGATCGGCATCGATTCTCCATGCGCGCACAGGAAGAACTGTCTGCCTGTCTGGAAGCAATGCAAGTCTTGGCGAGTCAGGGCTACAATTCAGGAGCAGAGGACCAAGACTCGAGCGCAGGTACGCCGACCACCGTACTGGGCCACCGCCATTTCTCGTGCTCGGACAGAGAGACGGCAAACGAGGAAACTGATTCCGCGTCAACCAAGAGAAGGAAGACGCAATAGAGGAAAGAACTAATGAATCTTTTTTCTTTTAACATGTAAGAGAGTCCGGTGGTTTGGTCGGAAAACATCCGGGAGAATTATGAGTACGGCAGACTGCCACATCCCTCCTCCTGCCGAGAATGCTCAGTTAAATTCCATGTAAATATCTAGAAGATTTTCGAACATGTGTATTCTGCTGGCTCACTTTTCATGGTGTAATAGACGGGGGAACAGCCATCCTCGATTCTTACCGAAATAATATGTCGGGGAGATATGGTCGGTCCCAGTCGGCTTGTACTTACGGCCCCCATCAGGCCCAATCATTGGGAGCCCATTTCACATCCAACGTGTCTAAACCCCCAACTACCGTTGCTGTCTTTGTCCCCCTTTTTATTGTCTTTTTAGGTATATATACACACGTATATTTTTAATGATTGCTAGCAATGTGTTATCGACTGATTTATTCGGACCGTCGAACTAAAAGTTTAGGCGTTTGATCATGTCCGACGATCGGCGCAGCCCCGTCGAGAGAAAGATCGGGATTGTGGTGGACTTGAGAGAAGACAACGATCACACTGTCCGCTGAGCGGCTAACACTACCTACGCCCCAGGGACACCGTCGTCCTCCTCCACATCCGACCAACCTCAGGATTCTACGTGGCGGACTTTGGATCAGCCATGAAGGAGGAGGAAGAGGAGGGGGAGGAAGGATTGGGAAGGCGGATGGAGGAGAGGGCGAGGGAGATCGGGAGGGTGCTCCAGGAGGCGGTGATGCAGCTGGACTCGGACGAAGGTAAAGAAGAAGAAATGGCTGCTGCCATTAAGTTAGTGACGTGCTTCAATTCGTCGAAGTGGGTCGCAGATCAGGACTTCAAAGGATCGGGCCGGACTGAGGCCCAGAAAATTGTGAAGACAAAGACAAAATTAGAAGAAGTTTGTTGCAACGGCCGCGGTGCCCCATGCACGGGAGCAAAGGTGGTTAAAAGGGGAAGCAATCCCGAGGGAAGAGAATAATGAGGATTAGGATGAGATTGATGGAGGAGGAGCGAGGGAAAGGAGGAGTATAGGCTGTTTGTAGCTGGTTGCGTGGTTGTCTTTATCATTTTGGTCGTTGGTTTTGGCCGTCCGGCCGATAGACTGCGGGTTGTGTGGTTGTTTTGAGTCGGAACCTTTGGCTCAGCTTCGAATATATCTGATTGGTGGTCTTTGGCCATCAGTTGGTATCAGAGCTTCGGAAGCTCGGCCTTGTCGGGAATGCCCGTGGCGAATCACACAAGATCGAAATCGGTAAGGATGGAAGGCGAATCTATCAAGGAGTTGCTGCAGGATGTGATTAAGAGGATGGAGCAGATGAACGGTGAGATTTTAAATTTGAAGGAGGCTGTGCGGGTGAAGGAGCCAGGGCTGCAGTCGTCGCCGGAGATTTCCGCAGTCTCTCGACTGCGAGAGGACAATCGGGTTCTAGGGTCGATCGACCGCGTGAGCAGGCAAGCAAAAATAGAGTTTCCAACCTTTGATGGCAGTGGAGTACAGGAGTGGTTGTTTCGCAGTGAGCGATTTTTTGAGCTGGACGCGACACCCCCGGAGCTTAAGGTTAGCATCGCCTCTGTACACTTGTCGGGGTTAGCCGTGGATTGGCATTATGCTTTCATACGAGGGAGGGAGCTAGGAGGTCCGGTTAGCTGGGATGAATACGCATCTGCGATGTTGATGCGTTTTGGTCCTCATGAGATGGCTCGGCCTATTACGGCGTTGAAGGATCTTAAAGAGGGAAGTAGTTTTTCAGACTATGTCAACGAGTTTACTTCATTAGTGACTAAGGTGGCGCTAGGCACGGAGGATCAAGTCGCGTTGTTCATCGGAGGTCTCAAAAATGACAAGAGAAGGATGTTGATGGTGTTGGAACCCCGGAGTTTGTACAAGGCGATTTCTATGGCAAAGGCGCTGTCCTATGAAGATGAAGGGGTAGCAAGCAAGGGGCGTGGGTTCAATGACAATCAGAACAGAGCTGGACGCTGGGAAGGCTCTCAGAACCAAAGAGGACAAGGAGTACCACAGTTTAATAAGGGACCCCCGAGATGGCAGGGAAATCCACAGCAGTCAATACCCTTCCAGCAGAGAGCTCAAATTTACCAGCCGCCGCATAAACGACTCTCAGCAATGGAGATGGAAGATAAGAGGCGAAAGGGTCTTTGTTTTTGGTGCGATGAGGAGTTTGTTCATGGCCATCGGTGTATTAATAGGAGGTCGTTCGCAATTACTTTGGAACCGGATGATGGTGATACAGAAGAGGCTGAGGAGCTACAGGAGGAGGAAGCCAATCTTAAGGATGTATCTCCGGTGGTACTCTATATGCCCTCCATGGTATCGCTCTCAATTCGAACAACCGATCGATGAAGGTGATGGGGTACTATAAGAAATTGAAGTTGGTGATACTAGTAGACTCGGGTAGTACGCACAATTTCTTGGATCCTAAGGTCGCGAAACAGCTGGTGGGGGCATCCACAAGATTCCGCAGAGAGGAGTGCAGGTGGCTAATGGGGAACGGATAGTTTGTGATTCAATGATTCCTTCCTTCAAGTGGGAGATGCAAGGAGAGGTGTATGACACTAATGTAATACTAATGACCATCAAGGGATGCGATACGATACTTGGAATGGAGTGGCTAACTTCCCTCGGTACTGTGTTGTGGGACTTTGCCGAGCTAACCATGAAATTCTCAAAACAGGGGAAGCCTATTACACTAGCAGCCGGGGAGAAAGAATTCAACAAAGTGAGCATGGGTCTGTACTCAATGACAAGGGAGGAAATGGGATTATTAATAATTCCGGGGCAGCAGCAGACAACTAAGATGGCAGGGGATGAAAGTCTGCCGGGGGAAGTGCAGCAATTGTTGGAGCAATACTCAATTGTGTTTTCAGAACCGAGAGAGCTGCCACCACGACGAACACATGATCATAGTATACCTCTTGTGAATGGGGTGGAGGGATTATCCCTTCGGCCGTATCGCTACTCCAATAGCCAGAAAGATATCATTGAGAAGTTGGTTAAAGAAATGTTGCAATCGAGGGTTATCCGAGCCCTTTCTCATCTCCGGTCGTCTTGGTAAAAAAAAAAAGATAATTCGTGGAGGCTATGTATTGATTACCGAGAGTTGAACTCGCGTACAGTCAAAGACAAGTTCCCCATACCTATAATAGAGGAATTGCTCGACGAGCTTCATGCGGCAAGTTGGTTTTCGAAGCTCGATTTAAGATCCGGTTATCACCAAATTCGTGTCAAGGAAGAAGATATACATAAGACGGCGTTCAAGACACATGAGGGGCATTATGAGTTCTTAGTCATGCCCTTTGGGTTGACAAATGCCCCCTCTACGTTCCAAAGTTTCATGAATGAGGTACTTAAGCCATTCTTACGGAAGTTCGTGTTGGTGTTCTTCGACGATATCCTTATTTACAGTAGTACCTTGGAGCAACATGTGGGACATCTCGGGAGGGTCTTGCATGCACTTTGGCAGCACACTCTTTTCGCTAAATACAGTAAATGCTGCTTTGCAAAAAGAAAATTAGAGTATCTAGGCTACTTCATTGAGGAGAAGGGGGTTTCCACTGATCCTAGAAAGGTGCAGGCGGTCTTGGATTGGCCGCGGCCGGTGAACATCACGCAGCTCCGTGGATTCTTAGGATTGACGGGGTACTATCGGCGATTCGTGAGGAATTATGGTTTGATAAGTAAGCCACTGACCCGACTACTTAGAAAAGACAGCTTCGTATGGGAGGATTCAGCACAGGAGGCGTTTGATAAGCTGAAAGTTGCCATGACTTCTGCGCCGACACTCACTCTTCCAGATTTCTCTAAGGACTTCGTTGTTGAAACGGATGCGAGTTCGACGGGGATTGGGGCTGTGCTCATGCAAGGGGGGCACCCAATTGCCTACATCAGCAAGGCGCTTGCTCCGCGCCATGTTGGCCTATCCGTTTATGAAAAGGAGCTGCTCTCCGTGGTTTACGCCGTGGATAAGTGGCGCCATTACCTGATAGCTCGACGTTTTGTGCTAAAAACGGATCATCAAAGCCTCAAGTATTTGTTGGAGCAACGAGTTCATAACGACATGCAAGTGAAGTGGTTGGCAAAGTTAGCGGGGTTCGATTACGTGATTACTTATAAGAAGGGCAAGGAAAATTTAGCGGCGGACGCACTATCACGAATTTCAGGAGCTGAAGTGATGGCGGTTGTACTTACCATGGATCAGGGAACATTGCTTGATGCAATCAAGGAAAGCTGGAATTCGGACCCACAATTGTGCGCTCTCAGACAAAGGCTACAGAAAGAGCCTGCCTTCCCATATGAATATCGACAACAGTTACTTACCAGGAAGGGAAAGTTGATTGTTGGTAATACACCAGCTTTGCGGGAACTTCTCATACACACCTTCCATGCTTCGGCCATGGGGGGGCACTCGGGCGTGCAGGCCACGGTGAAACGGATTGCAAGTCTCTGTTATTGGAAGGGGCTCGATAGAGATGTCCGGAAGTATATTCAGCAATGTGATATATGTCAGCGGAACAAGTATGATACGGTTGCCTCACCGGGATTACTTCAGCCGTTGCCGATTCCCACGTCCGTATGGTCAGAAATTACGATGGATTTCGTGGTGGGATTGCCCAAATCCTTCGGCAAAGAGGTCATCATGGTGGTAGTCGACCGTCTAACTAAATTCGGGCATTTTGTTGCGTTGAAGCACCCGGTCACAGCGGCGGTGGCGGCAGAGGCCTTCTCGAGCCATGTCTCTAAGCTACATGGCTTACCCCAATCGATAGTAAGCGACCGTGATCCGATCTTTCTCAGCGACTTCTGGAGGAATTTGTTTTCGTTCCAGGGGGTGGAACTCAAGCATTCCTCGGCATATCACCCCCAAACGGACGGACAATCGGAGGTTGTTAATCGATGCTTGGAAACATATCTCCGGTGCATGTGTGGGGATTGTCCGTCAATGTGGGCGAAGTGGCTTCCCCTGGCGAAGTGGTGGTATAATACCACTCATCATTCGGCAATATGTATGTCCCCCTTCCAAGCTCTCTTCGGCTACGAACCTCCGGTTCATCTGCCGTATATCAATGGTACTACAGCCAACAAGGCGGTCAACAGAGATCTTACGGACAGAGTGGCAATGATCCGTTTACTTCGTTTTCATATCTCTCGAGCTCAACACCGTATGAAACAACTTGCGGACAAAAGAAGAACGGAGAGGAGCTTTCAGATTGGAGAGTATGTGTACGTCAAGCTTCAGCCATATCGACAAAGCTCCGTCGACGGCAGGCACGGCAGCAAGCTCTCCTCTCTTTACTTCGGACCGTATAAGATCTTGGACAAAATTGGGGAAGTGGCATATAAGCTGGATCTACCGCGGCACTCTCTTATCCACCCAACATTCCATGTCTCGAGGCTCAAGAGATCTCCTAAAACCGCGAGAGTCAACCAGCAGCTTCCTTCGTTTGCAACTGCGGCACCATCAGTTCCCGAGTATATTTTGCAGCGCAAGTTGGTCAAGAGGGGTAATCGCGCTGCTACTCAAGTTCTTGTCAAGTGGACAGACCAACCCGAGGACGCAGCGACTTGGGAGTTCCTTTATGACCTTCACGAGCGCTATCCCGATATCACCCTTGAGGACAAGGGTGTTTTCGAGGGGAAGGTATTGATGCAGCTGGACTCGGACGAAGGTAAAGAAGAAGAAATGGCTGCTGCCGTTAAGTTAGTGACGGGCTTCAATTCGTCGAAGTGGGTCGCAGATCAGGACTTCAAAGGATCGGGCCGGACTGAGGCCTAGAAAATTGTGAAGACAAAGACAAAATTAGAAGAAGTTTGTTGCAACGCCCGCGGTGCCCCATGCACGGGAGCAAAGGTGGTTAAAAGGGGAAGCAATCCCGAGGGAAGAGAATAATGAGGATTAGGATGAGATTGATGGAGGAGGAGCGAGGGAAAGGAGGAGTATAGGCTGTTTGTAGCTGGTTGCGTGGTTGTCTTTATCATTTTGGTCGTTGGTTTTGGCCGTCCGGCCGATAGACTGCGAGTTGTGTGGTTGTTTTGAGTCGGAACCTTTGGCTCAGCTTCGAATATATCTGATTGGTGGTCTTTGGCCATCAGCGGGGCTTGAATATAGTGTTCGGATCGTCAAGGATAAGAAGATGAAGGAGAGGGTGTGCCTGGAGGTGGAGAGGCTCGGGCTCTGCGGCCTTGTCATGGGTTGGGGGAAGCGAAAGCTAGGCAGTGTGAGCGGGTGCTGCATCAAGCACTACATTTGTCCCGTCGTGGTATTTATTGTTGGGAAAACTTCTTCACGAATCGATAGAAAACTTCAAATCCGAACGACGAGAGCGGACGCGATATAGACAAACCAATATTAGCAAAGACCTTCACCGTGCAAGTGTACTCTCTTTAAGGAATTATTTACCCCCACTATAAAGTTGCAGCCGGGGAAGTAGCACGAATATCCCTCCAGGAGTAATGAAGATCACTAACCCGCGATTATGTAAAACCAAGTGTTCCAACAAGAAATCTCAAAAAGAAGACGGTGTTTAGATATTTTTTGAAACGAGATTATACATTTATCCACAAGTATTATGTCTTAAATTTATATAGAGACATTGGAAGGAGACATGTCATTTCACGAAGATTCATGTCTAAACAAGAGAACATGTTTCTTCATGAAGCAACTCCTTGAAAAACAAAGAGTCATAGTTGTTCGCCAAAAGGTGCGAACTTCAAAGATCAAAGGATGTGTTCCCTCAATGATAACCATTCCCAATTTCCAATAGTTATCTTTGATTGTTTCGTATGAACATACACAACCATTCAAACAACACTTTATTCATTCAACAATGTGATGTACACAAACCATTTTATTGTCAATGTGTTTGTTAGTTGGTGTGGCCATACTAAAATCTCTTGAGGCCACACTAATGTTTCTGTGAATGATATACCATCGTGTGGCCACATCAATCCTTCTTTTCACAAGTGACTCCTCGGTGTGGCCACAATGAAATCTGGTGTGGCCACACCAATCATTATGTTCATCATTGACATTAAAATGTCCAACAATCCCCCACTTAGATCACAATGTTGAGAACAACATTTAAACTTGACAACACTCCACATATAAGATGGTGTTAAACCACCAATTAATGCAAACGTCTCAAAATCCTAATGAAATCTTTGGTGTTCGCAGATTAAACCTCGATCTCATATGCTAAGACCGGAGACATCGCACACATTAAATTCACGCATGAACAAATGATCTCGTGCTCATAAAAATTTATAGAAAAAAATAATAATAATAGAAGGGGACGTCAAAAGTAGTAGTAATAGTATTATTATTAGTTTTAGGGGTCCAACGTGGGATCTTTCCCAAGGAAGTTCTGTGAGGAGGAGGTCAAACTGGTGAGGGTGAAGGGGTGGGGGAGCGAGGAGCATCGTCCCAAATCCTTAAGAAATTTCCATATACAGCACGATTATGGCCTTGTGCTCTTTCCTGGCTTCATGAACATTTATAAAGTGAAAAAGCAAAACACTTTGCTGAAGGCGGCACCACCTTGAATGTTCATATAGGCACGGTTCCCTTTCTTCCTGCCTCCGTAATAGGCAACGAAATTGAACCTTGTTAAGAGTATCTACTCATCATCTTTTCACAGTGGTATGCACTACAATCTGGAATGGAAATGACCCAAGCGGTCAGTCTATTGTCTCTAGTCATGTATCGATAACTTGTTATTATTTATTAAACCTCTAGGACAGTGGTATAATTGAGTAGAGGTTAGGTTCCCATCATCGGCGAATCAATATTGGTTTTAACCCCATTCCTTGAGAAGTCGAATTAAGAAGATCTCTACTTAGACCTTTTGTCAACGAATCCGCTAGATATTTACATGACTTCACATATGTGATGGTTATTACACCATAATTCAATAGTTGCCTCACATACGAGTGTCGCAAACTGATGTGGCTAGATTTCCCATTGTATATCTTATTCAATGCTCTAGACATCGTCTCTTCACTATAACAGTACAAAGAGATGGTTGAAACCGGTTGTGGCCACAACACTATTTCTGATAGTAAATTCCTTAGTCATTCCGCCTCTTTGTCCGTAGAAGCCAAGGTAAAAACTCCGACTCCATTGTTGAGTGAGTTATACAACTTTGTTACTTTGACGCCCAAGAAACCGCACCACCTCCAAGTATAAACACGTAACCAGAGGTCGACTTATGACATATGCTAGTAATCCAACTAGCATCCGAGTGTCCCTCTAAAATCATTGGATATCCTTTATAATGTAATCTTATGTCATTTGTCCTCTTGAGATATCCAAATACTCTCCATATTGTCTTCCAATGTGAGGCTCCGGGATTACTCGTATATCTTGATAGTTTGCTATCGCAAATGCTATATCGGTATCGTACAATGCATAACGTACATTAGACTTCCAATTGCACTTGCATAATCTAATTGTTCAATGGCCCGATCGGAGTTCCTTTTGAGTTTAATCAAGGCATCATAAGGACTGCTCGCTTCCCTAAAGTTTAGATAAATAAACTTCGAGACAATTTTGTCAATATAGTGGGCTTGACTGAGAGAATAACTCCCACTAATTTTGTGAACCTTGATTGCAAGAATCGTATCAACCTCATTCAAATCTTTCATTTTGAAACTCGAAGTAAGATACCTTTTGGTCACTTATATGCCCTTCATATTAGTCCCAACGATCAACATATCATCGACATAAAGGCATATAATCACTTTGTATTCATTCGTGAACTTTGAGTAAATACACTTATCCGCATCATTGCAACTCAATACCACACTATCAAACTTTTTATGCAATTGTTTTGGTGCTTGCTTTAAGCCATATAAAGACTTAACAAGTTGGCAAACTTTCTTTTCATTTCCGGGGAGTACGAACCCTTCGGGTTGTTCCATATACACCTCTTCCTCTAATCGTTTAGGAAAGCCATCTTAACATCCATTTGATGGACATGTAACTTATAAATTGATGCAAGTGCTAATAACACTATAATAGATTTTATCCGCGCAACCGGAGCATATGTGTCAAAATAATCGACACCCTCCTTTTGTTTGAAACCTTTCACAACCAATCTTGCCTTAAAAGGTTGTATCGACCCGTCGACATTGTATTTTTTCTTAAATACCCATTTGTTCCCTATTGCTTTGGAACCAAGAGGCAAATCCACAACAACCCAAGTGTTGTTAAACAACAATGAGTCCATTTCTTCATTTATTGCCTCCTTCCAAAACGACACATCTCTTGATGACATCGCTTCCACATACTTCTTCGAATCATCCTCGACATTACGTATCATGGGCATTTTATTTAAGACTTTCGTCCTACTTCCTTCTACAAGGAAAAACATAAACTCCGGGTCTAATCGTTTTTCTATCCAGGGTCTCTTACTTCTTCTTGGTTCAAGAGGAATTTCGACCTCTTTCCTTTTCTCATTCAAGCTCCCTTGGTTACCTTCGCATGCTTCCTTTTTCGTTGAGTCACATATAAATTTATCTTCCATAAACTCAACATCTCTTGATTCGATAATTACATTCGAATCAAAATCCAAAAGACGATACGCTTTTGAATTTTTTGCATATCCAACAAACACACTTTTAAGTGCTCTTTCTCCGAGTTTAACTCGTTTCCGATTCGGCACTGTTGACAAGATTTTGATGATGAGTCAAACAGCAGGTTTGACCTGCTATGACTTTACAGAAGCTGAAACCTCCTGTAACGAAGATACGCTTTGTAAGAGAGGAAAAATATCACGAAAATATTTTCTTCACCCTCCAAGGATCATTTCAGATCAAGAGACGTGATTAGAGAATATTTCCATAAATAGATATTTCAATAATAAATTATTTGTTAATTAATTATTGATTATCTTAATTAAATTATTAATTCAAAAAGAGAATATTCTTAGGAATATTATTTGGATTAATATTTCGTCCAGATACAATGTTTTACTTGTCTGGAACGAATCAATTATTTTTGGGAATAAATCGTTGATTATTTCCTTATATAGAAGGTCAAGTTGCTGTTACTGGCCGAACCTTCTGTAATGCATTATCTGGGGATTTAATTGTCAAAATAAGACAAAATTAAATCTGGAGGTTCCAACCAGATATTTGCACGACCCCATCATCATATTTCTCAAGTTGGAAATAAAATATTCTTTCTTTCCAACTATAGAAGGTTGCTGACCGATTTAGGCTCTAACCTTCTGTAAGATGAGATCTCGTGATTGGATGATTCGATTGATCTGAAATCAATCAAATATTGTCCCTAAATGATTTTTACACGTTGGGGATGAATCTGGTCATTTTACATATTTGGCAAAATAAGTTTCCTTCTTTACAGGAGGACGGAACCTCTATATAAAAGAAAAACCTAAAAACATTAAAAACATATACATCAGAGGTAAGTCTTGGCATTTGGCAACGTTAGTGGTGTTTAACGTGTGTGCAAGTGTGCATGACGGATTCTCCAGGCGAGAGTTCTCGCAGGAGGTAACTACAGCGGGTTGAGCGTGGGTGAAGCCGCTCCGGTGACTTCGTTGCGTACGGATCTGAGGGACTCGACCGGAACTTTGTCCATGACGTCGGACTGCGTGCATCAGGGCCTGGGGAAGGGTTCGTTGATGGCGAGTAGGCGTACAGAGTTGGTCGGAGAGAAGGAGTCCGTAGCAGGGGTTCAGTGGTGAGGGACCTCCAACCTTCTGTAGTTGGTTATTTTGTTATCTGTGCGTTTGCAGCAGGTGTGCTTTGGTGAAGCCACTCCGTAGGCGTCGTTGGCTGTGAATCCGAAGGACTTGGCCAGAAGTGCTGTCCGTAACGCCGGGTGGGCGTACAGCAGGTCCAAGAGAAGGTTTCTGCAGCAGGCGTAAGTGGTGAGGGACTGCAACCTACTGTAGACGGTCTATCTTTATTTGTTTTGCAGATTAAACCAAAAACACAAAAAGAGAAGCATATCAGAGGCATCCAAACACTTGGATAAAGCGTCATCGGATCTATTCGCTGATCCACAGAAGGAATAGCCCGCTACAGAGTCACAGAAGGCTGAAGCTTCCAGCCAACGTTCTGTGCTTGCTCAAGTCTGGTTGATTTCCTTATGATTCGACCTAGACACATCCTAAGCACAACAAGAGAGTTTCTTGCATTGGTAAAACTAGTCTTACCGTCCCGTGGTCAAAGAAATTGTTTTCTTACACCACAGAAGGTTTTACCTTCTACACTGTAATCTTTATACGAGTTATTAGTGAAAAGTGACCGAAAGTGGATGTAGGTGATTTCACCGAACCACTATAAAATCCTTTGTGTTCTGCGACTCATTTCGAAGTCAATTTCACACGTTCCGTAATTACAGAAGCTTGAAGGCTCTGTAAATTACAGTAAGTTACTTCCGCTGTGAGGGTTGTGAAAAAGCGTTTAAGAATTCCTTAATTGAACTTAACACTAATTCACCCCCCCCCCTCTTAGTGTAATCTTTGGGCCAACAGGCACTCTGTAAAATGCCAAACAACCCCAGACCTTAAGATAACTTAAGTTGGAATCCGTCCTTTCCATATCTCATATGGAGACTTCTTAGTTCTTTTCGACGGAACTCTATTGTGGATATGACATGCCATTAGAAGCGCTTCACCCCATAGATTCATTTGTAGCCTCACACCATATCAACCAATGTCCGGTTCTTTCTCTCTGCCAAACCATTTTGTTGTGGCGTATACGGTGCACTTGATTGGTGTATAATTTCATTTTCTTCGCAAAACAAAGAAAATTCCAATGAGAAATATTCTCCTTCCTGATCGCTCCTTAGAGCCTTAACCTTTCTTCATTGTTGATAGGCTTTGAATGCCTTGAATTTCTCAAAAGCTTCATCTTTGTGTTTCAAAAAATACATATAAGTATAACGAGAGCAATCATCAATAAAAGTCATAAAATAACGATTACCACCTCTCGTAAGAATACCATTCAATTCACAAATATCAGAATGAATGAGATCAAGCAATTCCATAGTTCTTTCAACTTTAGGAAAAACCTTCTTGTTCATTTTTTGTTTGAATACAAACTTCGCATTTATCTTTATCAAAATTCTTGCAAGTGATGAAACCATTCTTTGTCATAAATTTTAACGAATTTTTTCCAATATGACCAAGTCTCGCATGCCATAAAGTATAATCAACGTCAACAATATAAGTAAAATCACTATTCTTATTCAAACTGAGTTTGTACATCCCATCACTCGCATAACCCTTTCCCACAAACACATCATTCTTGGAAAGGATTATCTTGTCAGACTCAATTACGGCCTTAGCACCCCTTTTACACAATAAACTTGCTGACACAAGATTCTTCCGAATATCGGGCACTTGAACAACATTACTATGACACCTTCTTTCCCGAAGTGAAATAAAGTTCAACACTTCCATTATCAAGGACTTTTGCCGGGACATTATTGCCCATGATAACTTCTTGTCAATCAATCACCTTGTAGTCCTTGAAGAATGTCTTATCATGACAAACATGTATCGTCGCTCCCGAACCGTACCACCAATTAGTCGATTTGGTTGTGGTTACCATGTGGACCTCCATGACCATGTCTATCTTAAAGTTGGTCACCATTGCAACAATTTCATCAATGTCGTCCACATGATTCACGTGCTCATGGTTCTTTATTTTCTTCACAAATCGACAATCCCTTTTGAAGTGACCCTTCTTTCCACAATGAAAGCAAACTTTGTCCTTCTTTGGATTCATGTCATCATGTTTCCTCTTCTTCCATACAATGACACCATTTTTCTCAATGTTATTGACATTGGATCCAGAAAAAATTACCCTTTTCGTCTCTAGATCGGGACTCCTCCTCGATCCGAATATGCTTCTCGATTTCCTCAAGATTATACGTCTCTGTAGAGTGAAGTAGTTTCTTCCGGTATCCTCTCCAACTTGGAGGTAATCTGGAGATTATAACTCCCACAACAAATGACTCCGGAAGTTCAACCTTCAAGTTCTTTAACTTGAAGACCATTAACAATAAGTTGTGTAATTGACTTATGATGAGAATATTATCACTCATTTTAAACTCATCAAACTTTGAGATTATAAACTTATCTAATCCTTGCTGTGAAGTTTGATGACGAGCCTCGAGAGTTCTCCATATTTCTTGTGATGATTCTAGTGGGGAGACAAGGTCATAGAGTTGATCCGAGAGAGAATTGAGGATGTGTCCGCGACAAAGCACTTCGTTATCCTTCTGGTTCTTCTTTTCAGCAACAAGCATGGGGTCTTCATTGTTCAATGATGAGTTGCCCGACGTCACTTCTAAATCAAGCACGTAAGCAATCTTCAGGGCTGTGATCAAGAACATCATCTTGTCCTTCCATCGCATGTAATTGTGCCTTCGAACCGGTCCAATTTGGTGAAGTCAAAATGCAACATTTTCATTGTCGTCTCGGAGGATGAAGCTATAATAATTCCGTAAAACTGTTGGGAAAACTTCTTCACGAAATGATGGGAAAGCTTCAAATCCGAACGACGAGAGCGGACTCGATCTAGACAAATCAATGTTAGCAAAGACCTTCACCGTGTAAGTGCACTCTCTTTAAGGAATTATTCGCCCCTATTATGTAGTTGCAGCCGGGGAAGTAGCACGAATATCCCTTCAGGAGTAATAAAGATCACTAACACGCGATTCTACAAAACCGAGTGTTCCAACAAGAAATCTCAAAAGGAATATGGTGTTTAGATATTTTTTGAAGCGAGATTATACATTTCTCCACAAGTGTTATGTTTTAAATAGATATGGAGACATTAGGAGGAAACATGTCATTTCACGAAGATTCATGTCTAAACAAGAGAACATGTTTCTTCATGAAGCAACTCCTTGAAAAACAAAGAGTCATACTTGTTCGCCAAAGGGTGAGAACTTCAAAGATCAAGGGTTGTGTTCCCTCAATGATAACCATCCCCAATTCTCAATAGTTATCTTTGATTGTTTCGTATGAACATACATAACCATTCAAACAACACTTCATTCATTCAACAATGTGATCTATACAAACCATTTTATTTTCAATGTGTTTATTAGTCGGTGTGGCCACACTGAAATCTTGTGTGGCCACACTAATGTTTCTGTGAACAAGTGACGCCCTGGCGTGGCCACGCTGAAATATGGTGTGGCACACCAATATTTCTATGAATGACATATATCATCGTGTGGCCACACAAAATTCTGGTGTTGCTACATCAATCATTCTTTTCACAAATGACTTCTTGGTATGGCCACAATGAAATCTGGTATGGCCACACCAATCATTATGTTCACCGTTAGTATTAAAATGTCCAACATTTATAACATAAAATTCTGAGTCTGGCCTAAGGTCTCAGTTGATTGGAAGTGTTGTTATCCGAGCGGTATTATTCGATAAGCATAACAATAATCGAGCAGTAGAATTTGAGCGACACATCAAGCGAAGCGACAAAAAGACGTGGCATTAGAGAGAAAATGTGGGTTGTTAGGACATGCATCAATTAGTCAACTACCTAAAAATTCTCTGAAAATTCTTAAAATGCGCACTATTTCTTTCCACTAGATAAAAAAAAACACAGAGACATACATAATAATAAATTGAAACTTTTGTTTTCGTTTTGTCCGGCTTTTGTTCGAGCCAGATATTTTCAAACGTGTTGGGCCGGTGAATAGCGAACACAGTGCGTGGGAAGATGATGTCAATAAATGGCGTTAAAATAGCCTCTGAGCATGACCCCGTCAATTCGGTGGACTTCAAAGACTTCTCTAATAATTTTCAGAACATTAAGATCCAACTGAATGAGGGGTTTCCGCGAGAGAGACCCTCAGACAGACTAACCATTTAGAAATGATATGAATGCATCTTACTGCTATTCGGTAAATGCTTCAAATCCTTGTGGAGAGATCCGGAAAGATGGAAAGAAAATTTGAGGTTTGTCAAGATAATCCTATTTCTGGATATATGATTGAGTCTTATGAAACTATTATTTAGGATGATGCCCCAGAGCCCTCATGGTTGAGGGAAAATGGGGGCACTGGCTTCCGTGTGTTCGAGTACTTTTGTCTTGGTGAGTTTACTTAAACTCCCCGAGGAATGGTAACGACGATGATATTGTTAAACAAAGAAAGGTATTGACTCCAAAAAGACACTTAAACAATACTCTCGATGGAGTGTCGATTGAGGAGCCCCGATCGAAACAATTTAGTACGTCGTTTCTCCGATCCGACACTCTAAGGGCATCATCTTCATAATTAAATCGTCCGTATTTAACTGGAGTTATTTTACCATCCCACAAAACCCACCAAAAGTGATGTCCCGACAATCGAATGATAATTATTGTTCTACATGATAATTATTGTTCTACATGAATGGCTGGGTTTTATTCTTCACTAGATTTTGAGTAACGACTTAAGAAACCACCTTGAAAATTAAAAATTAGAATGTGATGGGCAATACTCAGATGGTTCCTTTTATGGGTGAAAAAAACATTGGAATTTCAAATATCGAACCGAAGTTTTGGCATTTCGGTATTTAGAATTCGGTATTCGGTATTCCGTTTTTGGTTCGGTTTTATGTTTATAAAAAAGTTCGATTTTTGGTTCGATTTCGGTATTTTAAGATATTTAATTCGATATTAAAAAAATCGAAATTTTTCAGCCTACAAAAATTATCGAGGTAGGCAGCCACCTCCTTCCACGTCGGACAAGGACTCCTTTGCTCCATGAAGCTTATCCGCTCCGTCGGTCGCCCCAGGCGGGATCACGAGGGCGACAGTGGTCCAACCCGACGGGCTCCGGTCTGTGCTCCTCTCCCCGACTTCTGTTTTCTTCGTTTGTTCGTTTTTCCGCATTAGACGTGAGTGCCGTCGGCTGTTTTTGGAATGCATTTTAAGAGTATACTAAGGTCCATGGGATCAGCTGGATTGAAGTGGATAGGACTCCCCATATGTCTGTTGCAGCTGATTGAAATCATCTGAAATCTAACCAAGTATATATACATGTTATGTTGGACAAGTTTTAGGTAGCTGTTGTTTTCTTTGTTACTAGATTTATTGGGAGAATTATTTTCAATGTTGATTTATTGTTCTAGAGGAATGCTATAAACCAACTGAAGGAAGATATGGAGAAGTTACAGGAAGAAATCAATGTTCAACTGGTTAGAATTTGCCATTGTCTCTTTGACTGTACAAGGTGCTACGAATTTGGTGTTTCTTGTAACAACAGCAGAGCAGGTATTGTTTTATGAGTCTTATTACTTATTCCTTCATAGAATATTATGCCATATGGGCATGTTTCTCAATCAATTGTCCTTTCTGAAGGGCAGTTGTTAGTGTTCATCTGGTGACTTGATAATGACTAAGAAAAGACTTCCTGGATTTTGACTTGAAACTTGCGGACTATTGCTGTTGCTTGACTTAGCACCTATATTCGATAACATGCTGAGGTATAGAAAGAACTAAGAAGACACTTAAAATTTTGTCCGATGGTTGCCCCAATCTCTTTTACCGAAGATGCAAGAAGTTGACGATTGCTCTCTGTAACTAACGGAAATCGTTCGACAAAGTTAGTATTCCCTTTTCTAGTAAACCTAGCTTGTGAATTTGCATAAAAGCTTTGCATCTCTGCTTGGATTGAATTTCTTTTTTTTTTTTTTAATTGGCTTTGGGTCAATTAAAAAATATTTTTTATCGATCAATGAGATTTGTGCGGAGGTTTTAAAAAAATTTGATTGAAGACTTTTGAGAAAAGAAATTTGAACAAGGAAAAAAAATTTTCTGATGAGTATTTTTTAATAAGAGCAAAGAAGATTATTAAACAATCTAAAATATTTAGAATGTAATCTTCTGTCAAAATTTACCTTTGAAAATTTTTTCAAATCTTTAATGTTAATAATCGAAGAAGCAACATTTTGTAAAGATTTGAGCTACAAGACGATTTCTTAGTTATGAGGAAATAACTATTTAAAAAAGGTTTTTAAGAAGGGGACAAATATGTTTATTACAAAAAATTATTGGCATGGTCTAAGGTGGTAGAGTGTTGTTATCTGAGCGGTATTGTTCGATGAGCAAGAGACAATAATCGAGTGGTAGTATATGAGCGATGGCATCAAGCGAAGCGACATTAGAGAGAAATGATATTCATACATCAGAATCCAAAATTCGAATCCTATGGTCGTCCAGGATAACGAGGAGGACGAGCTCTGCCCAGTCCAGTCCGAGGAGGAAGCTGCTGCCGAGGTTTGATCTCATGGGTTCCATTCGGAAAACTTGCCGTTTTCGACGGAGATTGTCGAGACTCATCTGATACGAACCTCCTTTAGATGTTAATTGTGTGTACATTAGCGATCAAGGCTCCTTCCATTTGTGTATGAATTCAGAAATTACGTCTCAAATGACAGCAATGTCACATAGTAAACCAATAACTTAAAAAGAAACCCAGAGATCATCATCAGTTTGGGATCTCAAATTTATTAAAGCCCTCCTACGGAAACAGACCATGTTCATTGGACCACCGCCCTCAGAGCACTCCTAGAGTGCCTTCGCTCCTGCTCCTGTGCATAAAGAGATCTGGTTTCAGGCTCCGCAGCTTCTCGCCGAGATCGAAATAGTATTGCTGCGACTGGTGATGAGAAGTTGGTCTGGTTGCGATTGGAGGAAGGCGGCTGTGCTTGGTTTTCGATGACAAAGTTGCTGCCTGACTTCTACGTGAGTGAGACGAGGGTCCGGGCTTGGTAACGACGCTTTGACCACCCTTCTTCAAGGTTTTGGCGTCCGATCGGAGGTTTCGGTCGAACTGATATGAACTGCTGCTGCCAAGACGAACTGCCCGCTCAGAAGTGTCCTTCAATGTGCTGCTTACTTTCAAGTTCTGTTTATTGTAGTAAGCCAGGTGAGGAAGGAGTCCCTGGAGATTCTTCTTCAGCTGCTCGTCGCCTACGTTCTTCTGGGCCGGGTTCCCCTCTAGACTGATGGCTTGCAAGGAGTTGTAGTTCGCAGCGAGCTGCCCGAGACACTTTGCTGTTGAGATCTTATTGAAGCGTAGGTCTAGTACGTTCAATTTAAGAAGACGGTGCAGGCCTTCGACCTCGCTTATTTTGTTTCCAGCCAAGTAGAGCTCTTTTAGGGAGGAGCAAGAAGCCAGCCCTAGCGAAATCGTGAATCCGAAGACGACATAAGAAGAAAAAACTCGATTCAACCTTACAACCTCGAAAGAGTATAAAATACATACCGTGTCCGATCCTGAATATGCGATTGTAGCTCAAGTCCAACACGCGCAGTCGAGTCAATTCACGCAGGCCTTCAATGGTGGAAATACGGTTTCTCGACAGATTCAACGCATGAAGCCCCCGGGGAAGTGCGCCAGCAGTAATCCTCGCTGGAGAAGACATTTAAAACCGATTAGAAACATTTAAAACTAAGCAGCGAAAAAGCTGAGACTATTGGATGCATAACAGACCTATGTTGTTTCCAGACAGATTCACCACCTTCAAGCTCACAAATGCGCTCAGAAATGGAATCACTTCTAATCCATGGTTTCCGAGCTGACACGTAGCCGCCGAAGAACTTAGAGAAGACATATATCTTTTGGCTGATTCCATTCCAGGAGAGACCTTCATTACAGCTTTCACATCGATCCCATCAATGATCGTGTGATCGGAAACTGTTTCATCATTCGTCTGAAAAGATTCATCCACAACCTCTGAAGGGATGCAAGGTTCGAGATCTATAACCCACTTCTGTATGCGCTTGAACCTGAAATCTTTCCCTGGAGAGTCATCCAACGGAAGTCCCACTTCCTGGAGGCTCTTCGGCAACTCATCCTCAGCAGGTACTATCCTATCCCCGGACTCAACATGGTAACCAGCGTTGGGATAGCCATCATCATCCCCATCATTCTGGTTGCCCATATTTGGATCGTCATAAGCACCGCCATCTTGTGGCCTCAACTGCATTTTCAATTCATAATTTGACGTCTCATTTTGCCTCATGCCAAGAATAAGCAAGTCCTCAGAAGATCTTGAACGCTGACCAAATTCTCTAGAATATCCCATTGAGACAGGTGACGAGGCACCCATGTTGGGCAAGGAACGGGGCCTAACGATCAATGGAGGAGTGCGAGGCGTGTGATCTCCAGAATCCTCCCCAGCGTGATAAAGAGGGACATCAGCATCATAATTTTCATGTTTGCCATTCTCAGATGTATGCAGTTCTTCAATTGAGAAAATTGGCAGCTTCGGGGGTAGCTCTCCTGCTGATGGAGGACTGCTTGCATTTTCCTCCATTGTCATAAGTCTTGTTTTCCCTACAATCTCATCCGAGAATGCTCCATCAGTGTCGTTATCCATCTGGTCAACAATTGATTTACCCTTATTCTGCAGTCCACTTTCAAGAGATTGACTTTTCTTGAGCCGACGGATTTCCCCAACATCCATTCTTTTCATTAGATCATCATATTTCCAACCACGTTCGATCAGGGAGAAATCCTTGAAACTGGTTGGGTTTCTGGTCTGGTTTTGCGAGGTTGAAGGCACCCCGTTGTCAGCTGATGATGTAGCCACTTTCTGCAGGAAGGACACATTGCATGTAAATTCCCATTTTTAACACAGAAAATCCACCGCAACTTTCGTTTACCTTTGATTTATGACCTGTTAGATGCCCATTGAAGCATGAAAACCGAACCATTGTGGCAATACCAATTCAGCTACATCCACGGTCTTTCCTTTTCCCTTTTTGTTCTGTAACCGGATATCTCTCGAACAGAAAGGAGACCGACCACAATCTAGTCACAAAAGCCTTAGCCGTAATCAAGCGATAAGCCTTCCGAAACACGGCACAAAATCCAAGCATGTGATGACCTGGATCTCCTTAGAACGCAGAGCAGAAGAAATCCTTCCTGGACATCCCACACCCCAACCAAGGTGGGAGAATTGGATGCAGTAGAAGCGGCCAGAGTGAAACGAAATTCGACAAGCTAAAGGAACTGAATATGAATCATCGACGGAAATCGCTGGCCTGCCGGGGAAAAAAAGAAAAGGTGTTACTGCTAGGAGAGAATTAAAATGTCATGCCAAGCATTCAGGGAGCATTATATGGGGACAACACCATTACCTTCCGAGGGATTTACCAGTTCTAACCAACACAAGGCACATCATTGCATGTATCAATGAAAATTATGGAAAAAATCACAATGGGAAAGCTGCCAGCCCCAAGAGCAACCTTAATCAGAAATCATCAATTTGAACTGTCGTGATTCAATGCAGGAATCCATTATCACATCACAGTAAGCTAGTGGAATGGGGAACCGCAATAAAACCTTATTAGCTGGAGAGACAACTATAAGTAGCATATACCTTTAATTATAATTGTATTTTCTTAGCTGGTAAACATCATAATCCCACTTTACCATTGGAGGAGGAGGGAATCAAAATCACGATACAACCTGTAAATCCATCTGCAACATAAAAACTAAGCATGCTTCTAATCGGCCGAAAGCTAATTAATACTAATTAGCATGGTTGTCAGAATTAGATCGGGATCGGACTTTTGAGCATGGGTGAGACGGATCGGGTGTAGGTATGTAGAATTTGTAAATGGCGAAATCGACAGGATCTGTATTATGAAAACCATGCTAATTACCAATAATTCAGGCCTGCCCAATTCCAAAAGGATAAGAAAAACCAAAGATACCAAACGCATCAAGGACAGCCAATTCTCATCAAAGCGCAGATAACACGAACATCGAATTCCGATTCCCCTACTCGCGTACAAGGAAAAAAAAATCCAACCCATGTCAAACAACTAAAACGGGAAACGAACGAACATAAGTGGAACCCCTCCGATCGAATCCGGAAATTATTCCAAAGGAAAAAAGATCCGACCTTTGCTTAGATCGCTGCACGACAGAGAAACCCAAATCCTTCCTTTCCTCGTGTATAAATACTGTACGAATTGGGTAACCTCGGAAGCCTTAATTTCCAGGAGGGGGGGGGGGGACCAAAACAGGGTCAGGAGCACATTGGTTAACGAAACAAGCAGGTCAGATAAGAGTTTGTTTGAGGTGCAAAAACGAGAGGATGACAACGGGTGGGGAGACGACGGACAAGAATGCAGGGAGGAGGGGGGAGGCCAAACCAAAACAAGCGCCCCCTCCAAATATGCCGCGCACTACCCGATGCCGTCGTTCCGTGACTCTTTGCGTCCCGAGAACGTCTCTCTCTCACACACACCACCAGATCGGGATTCTTTTAATTTCTTTCCTTTTTAAGTTACGTCTTTTTCCCTGGATTCTAAAATATTCGATATAATTTCGTGATTCAAAATGTTGAGGAGAGGAGGCGATTAAAACGTGATTATGAAGACAAAATTATTTTACTTACTATTTTCTGGAAACCCCCCACCACCCCAAGTAAGGAAAAACAATCAAATCCCAGTGTCCTCATCCTAAAGCAATCTCCCGATCTCGACTCTTCCTTTTCAGTCGGTTGGCACGCTTTTGTAACAAAGTGGGAGGCTGCCTCCATAACTTGGGACGAGTCTTAAATAATGGAATGAATGTGTAGAATGCATCCGGACCCAGGCCCAACACAATGGGCCCCCGGTTAGAACAAGGCCCGTAATTAATTGGGCCTGGACATTAGGTTTAAGGGGGAGTGTATTGGGATGAGAGTGGGATAATAAAGTAATTGGATGAGGTTTCTTTTTTCTTTTTTTTTTTATTGAGTTCATGTAAATGTAGGGCAAAGGCCACCATGTCCCAGACCCACTACTCATCAATCATAAACATTATTATTGTTATTATTATTCAAAATTATTTTTGAAATGTTGAATACTGGGAGGGACCTCATCATCAACAATTTCAATGACCATGAAAAAGCATGTGACGTGAAAGTTGCTTTCATCATTTTCGGGATCTCCCTCAACCTCCCTTCTCCCCCCCCTAGCAATACTGATAAACAAACGATAAAACCCAAAAAGAAATTTGTTAAATTTACTCGGATCTATTAAGCGGATAATCCGATGCGTTAACAAAGACGTATCTAATCTGGAGATTTGGGATTTACTATCTGTAATAAACAACCTCCATACCATATATAAAATTTAAACAAATAGTGTATGTTACGCAATTCGAATATGAGACCGAAAATGTTATAACAAAATTATCGTATAGAATGCAGGTAGGTATTTAGTCACGAGAACATAACTGAATTCAATGATTCTATACTCGAAGGATATATGAATTGTAGATTAGATGTCGCTCCGCGTCTGCTGTTAAAGAATATGCTGATGAAGCTGTAAATCTTGATTTGACGGGCCTTCAAGAGTAATGAAGATCACCAAGACAGTAAAGGCTGTTCAGATAGTGACGAAGAAAATCGATATTGTAAAAGCTCATGACAGTTTTTATATAGTCGGAGATTGATAAAGAAAATAATTATATAAGTATCAATAAAACCTCGTCGCATTTCAGAAGAGAATCAGATAGAGCTAAATCATGAGTCGGGCTAAATTGGTCGGCCGACAAGGTCATAATAAACCACACTTAACCCACAATATAACTAATTTAAGTTTATTATTAAATGGGCTAGAACATCCGTAAAATATGTCATTATTTATTAATTTGGATAATATATTTGACCCCAAAAAAATATAACTTGAATTGAATTAACATAAGACTAAAAGCATAATATGAGCCCCACTTATATCACATCGATCGATATAATATATATATAATGCAAATAAAATTTTAATATCAGCATAATAAAAGTAAATAATTAAAACAGCGAATGCTTTCAAAATTTAAAATATTAACATTAATATTATAAAAATGAAAATGAAAATGTAATGAGAGGCCCGCCCAAAGGCATCGACCCAAAAATCCGGCCGAATCATGGAAGTGTAAGAAAAAGATGCGGGATGGTGGGGCCCACCCGTTACCCCGAACCCTCCTAACCACCAGCCAGGTGAAACGCACGCACGTGGTCCTGACCTTGCAAATCGCCACGTCATCGAAACCATATCGCCATCAAGTTCCACGTGGCGGCGTTTGCCCCACCTTCCCCATTTATTGTCCCAAATATTTAATGCTTCACGACTGGTAATTTAAAAACAACCCCCTGACACGTCGTCCCCTAAAGTAGATCGTAGCATTTTACCACAAATTACGTATAAAAATTACTATAGTTGCATATCTTTTTATAAAAACTCATCATATTTCAGACCACATAAATTGGATATAAATGAATATTTTTACCAATGAAATGAAATGATGTAGAAGATGCGGATCCATGGCCGCATGAAGCCTGGATACTTGGCAGCCGCACCCCCACCCACACCCACACCGTTCTTGCCGTTTCCCTGTCGGTACCCTTGATATCCGAAATACCCCTTTACCCCCGGACTTCTTCCCCAATTACACTCCAAAGTGGGGAGGGCACTTCCGTTATTTCCGCATGGTCGAAGGGAAGTCTATTTGAATACAATGGTGAGACCGTAGTTTAGGTTAATTCCGGGGCCCTTTTTAGTAAAATCGGTCAACATACTCGGCCTTTTCTTTTGCCCGTACTTTCTTCTTCCTTGATCTCTTCTTCCCCCCTCCCCCCACAGACACTCTCACCAACAAACTCGCACACCATCACCAACAAACTCGAGCTAATAACTTCAACGGCGGAGTTGTCGAAGGATCGAGCCCCCGAACGACGTCGTTTTCGAGGGAGCCTCCGAAGGGAAGCAAAGATGAGGGCGTGCGCCCTTTGCAAGGAGATGGCGAGGGCCTTCTGCGAGTCGGACCAGGCCAGCCTCTGCTGGTCCTGCGACGCCAAGGTCCACGGCGCCAACTTCCTCGTCGCTCGCCACTCCCGCACCTTGCTCTGTCACTCCTGCCAGTCCCCCACCCCTTGGAAGGCCTCCGGTCCCAAGCTTGGCGGCCGCACTGTCTCCTTCTGCGACTCCTGCCTCCAGCGGAGGGATCCCGAGGAAGGCGGTGGCGATAATGAGGATCGCGACGACACCGGCGACGAGGAGGAGGACGACGACGACGAGAGCGGCGGCGGTGGAGACGAGATGGAGGAGGACGAGGAGGAGGACGACGATGGGGCTGAGGAAGGGGATAACCAGGTGGTTCCGTGGTCGTCGTCCTTTTCCACTTGCACTCCCCCGCCCCCGGCAAGCTGTTCGAGTAGCGAGGCTAACGAATTCTCCGGCAGAGGCAGTTCGAGCGGAGGTGGCGAGTGGGAGGTCGACGATGGAATGTCGTCCCAGACGCTGAAGCGTGTGGCCGGAGATTTCAAGGATCCCCCTTATCAGGTCCCAGACTCCCCCTCTCGATCATTCCCTTAAAAAGTCCTGCATCTGCATCATTTCCATTTGTCTTGTTGTCATGGGGTTTATGCGCGCACTCTGCGTCGCCCCCAGGAGCTACTTCGCCGACGGGTCCGAAGGAAGAAGGCAGCGAAGGCTCGTCTGGGGGACACCTCCCTTGGCTCATCGTGGGCATCAAAGTACCAAGAGCACGGAGGCGGAGGCGGAGGCGGAGGCGGCCGGGTGGTCCCAGTCCGAGTCCAAACCCATTGTGTCCATCAACCTCGATCTCTCATTTAACCCAAGAAAAAGAAAACGCCGGGTTTCCCCATTGACCGATTCTTTTTTTACGATCTTAGGCGCGTCGGATTAGGCGAAATCGATTGCTCTTTGGTTTTGGTAATTTTGATTGTCGAGCTTCCCCCAAAAATCTTTATCTGAAATCTTAATCACGTCTTCCCCCAACCAACATGCGTGTACGAAAGTCAAGGGGAGTTGGGGTGGGGGGAACAAAGTGGGATATAAGGACCACAAGTGGGATGAAGATGCAACCAATGACTAGGAATGACTTGATGTCCCCTCTTTTTAATTTCTGGTGCACAAAAGGAATTGGTCCTCTGGCCTGTGGTATTGTTTTTGTGGCTGGGAATAGGGCGACTCACTCAGACCCGTCCGCTGGTCTCTTCGATTCCCGCGGCCAATGCTTACTCGGCACGTGCTTGAGATTCAAATCGGAGACGTCGCTGTCAAATGAGCGGACACACCAGAATTCAATTCCCTTAATTCGTGGTGGGTTGGGGAAGATCGTCGTCGGCCCTCAATTGTTGATATTTTGTGTGGGTTTGATTAGTAGATTTGATTAAATTAAATAATTAAGTGTTTTTGTCTAGTTTAGTGATTTATGGTGGTCGTGGTGGGTGTGGAGTGCTTGATTAGAATTTTTCCCCTTTTGTCTGATAATGGGGCGTCCCCCCCTCCCTAATTAGGTCAGATATTTCGATTATTATACTATTGGCAGCAAAATATCTGCGGCTGCGCGACAATTGTGGGTCGATTTCGTTTGGGATTGGGATTGGACGAAACTTGAAACAACTACTCGGTCGTTGTCGAAGATGAACAGGAATCGAATTTTATTACGTTGATACTACTCCTTTCAATGAAAGGCCTTGAGATCTTGTTGGCCGGCCATGTCCACTAGTTGTTTTTATTGGGTGGGGGGGGGGGGGAATCGGCTTTATATCTCAGCCATACATTATGAATGGTCATGTTGCGTAATATACACATACGTGTAATATATAATGAATGACTGGGACCGAGGAAACGCGCCAGGGAAATTGTGGTTGTGATGAAAAGGAGGAAGGGGACGGTGGGGGCTTTGAGCAAATTGGCTAATATTTAATTAACTTACTTTACTCATGGGAACCGAGATCAAACATGAACGATTGATTTTTAATGAAGGACCGAAGCCGAAGGTGTGAGTATCTTGAGGAGGAGGTGGGGCAAGGATCAAAAAGTAGGGAGAGAGGGATCTTGTGGTGGAGGTTGGGTGTTGAGTAGTTGGATATATTACTAATCTGGACGGGAGGATGCGATTGGCGTTCCTTTTGCAGAGTTATTTTTTTTAGTAATTGTTGTTGCTATATATGGTCTATGGTTAGAGAGAGGGGGTAGGGAGTAGGAGACCGGGGAGGGAGGAGAACATGGGAAAGTGGATGGGATATGATTCCGCCGACACCTCCAGGCTCCAACTGATGAAGGTAAAATGAAGTTGTTGGATGGGGGGAGGCGGAAACCAAACGGCCCAACCAGGAAGAAAAACAGGAATTACGTCGACAGCAGGGTTCGAACCTGCGCGGGCGAAGCCCAACAGATTTCAAGTCTGTCTCCTTAACCACTCGGACATATCGACTGCTGTGTTTACTGTGTTCTTTATTACATATAATAAACATGTAAAAAATAAAATAACATTTTTTAGCCTCGTGCGAACAATTTATTTCGGATCCGAAATGTCCGGTAGGCGATGGACAGCGAATTCCCTATTAAGATGCTGTTTAAAGAGGAACACCCTGTCGGGTGTCAGCAAACTCCCCGCACCCCCCTGAAGTCAACACGGCGGAGACAAAAATCGAAAATGGTTGCAGCCTCCAGCGCAGACAGCTAAACTTAAACATCCTGGAATGATCAAAACACCCCCTCCCCCTGCGCCGCACTCTGCCCCCAACCCAACCCAGAAAGGCTGTCCGGAAATGACAGTCAAGCACCCGACCACACACGCACGCTATCTGACAAGATCTTGTCTCCTGGGTTACAATGTCTACACCGTCGGATCTATTAATTTTTCTGTCTGTCATCCACAATGCCCATGCCCACCAACGCTACCATCCCCATCCATACACGTCGCTATATATATGTATGTGTTATGTGCATCACAATCACACCCTTTTCCTCCCATTCCATCCCGAACCGGTTAGATTTCGGTCATCCCATTAGTTATACTCCCCCACTTGGGAAGATCATGGATGGTGTCAGCAGGGCAGGCGACGACATTGCCGTGGAGTTCGAGGACTGCCTGCCAGCAATGGCGGGGAAGCTAGGTGGCAAGGGGCTGATACGGGAATTGTGCAATGGGTTCGAGCTGCTCATGGACAGGGAGAGAAGGGTGATCACGTTGGAGAGCCTGAGGAGGAACAGCCCCCTCCTGGGCCTTGGGGAACTGACGGACGACGACCTCGCGTGCATGCTAAGGGAGGGAGATGTGGACGGGGACGGCTTCCTAAGTCAGATAGAGTTCTGCGTCCTCATGTTCAGGCTGAGCCCCGGGCTGATGGACGAGTCCAGGGCTTGCTTCGAACACGCCCTCGTGGCAGAGTCGGTCCGCAGGAGATGTTAACCTCGTCCATATGCACGCAATAAGTTTTCTTCCTCTTGTCTTCTTGCATCGATTCTGTTCGCCCCTTTTGGGTTTAGGCCCATGTAGTAAGCGGGTTACTCGGTCGAGGCCCGGTAGGGAGGACGATGAAATTAATTGTTTCTTTTAAATCTGAAGAACAGGTGTCACGCCATAGTCGTACGGAGGAAGTACAAATCTAAAAACCAAAGACAGGCCAGACCACATCAATAATTGATCGGACCTCACATGGACCGCCACAAAAAGTATACAAAATTTTCGTGTGGGTGTAGCGTTGTTAGTCCGGCGCCTCACTGTATAAATACGTCAAATGAAAATTGAAAGTACCGTATTCACTCTAAAATTAATTTCCAGTAAAAGGATTTCGAAGGTTTTGGAACTATAATGACTTTCAAACCTCTTCTCAAACTCTCACACACATACTACTTCGGACTATTATACCATAAGAAAAATTTTGGGTCGATTTATTCTTCGATCTGAGTCTACTGTAAAATTAATTGATAATAAAGTGATTGACCTGTTCACCTAATTTAAGAGATATTTTCTTTTCTGGGGCCTATTTTGGATTTATAAAACCCTTCAATAAAACGCACTATTTTGGAATAGAGACGGAGAAAATCTACGAGTCTGAGGGGCAGATGATATCAATTTTGGGTTGGTCCATGTTTTTAATTATTGTTTTCTAAGTAGACATGACTTGGTGGGGATAGGAGAGGAACCAGCGGCCCCTCTAGAGTGACTACTGGTCATGGTCATGGATTTGATGATCTCCCGCACTCTCACCTTTTCCCCAAGTTTGTCAATATGGGGTTGAATGATATATGTGGGGTTCAGTTTCGATTACGCTGATTTTCACGTTAACCAGTTTTTTACGATGAAAAGAAATGTTGATTTATTGGACGAGCCGGTAATAAGTAACCCAAAAGAAAAACAGATTTTGCCAAGGGAACGGAGAACACTTTCAGATTATCTTACACAACACCCAGTACAAAGCGGAAGCACGTGGATTTGGAACAACACGGAGAGCATGTTCACGCGGCAGTCTAGATTTGATGCGACTCCAATGTTTCCTTAGTGGCGGTGGTGCTCGCATTCGGCCGGGGTGACGGGGAACCGAGACTTGTCTGTGCAGTAGTTGTAGATCATGTGGTTAGCTCTCACCCAGAGCAACTGGTGGCTCTGATGCAGGTTCAGCTCCGCCACTGCAGGCGTGTCCCACCAGTGCCTCTCCGCGCTGCTGCTGCACTTCTTCGCGTTGTCTGACCAGGCGACAGTGTCGTTGCACTGGCAGGCATTGATGTCGAACCCTTGGTAGGAGGCGACGAACGGGGCATGGCTCCAGTCTGTCTTGACGAGTCCGCCTTGGGTTGCCCAGTCATCGGCATTCCAGATCGAGCTGTAGACCCCCATGGGCTGGTCCTTGGGGTAGGGGATCCCCCTGTGCTCCAAATTGGAATGCACCCTGACCGGAGTATCATCCACCAGGAATCTGTCATTAAAAGTAAACAATGAAACACCATTAGAAGAAGACTCACTCGAACAACTATTAAAATCCGACCGCAAACATGGTATAGTGGCCAGTCCCATGAGCTACTACTACTCCTACGAGTTACTACTACTCACACGACTTGGCGCTGGTTCCAGAGGATGGAATAAGAGTGGAAGTCCTTTGTCGGGTCGAACCAAAGGTTGAGCCTTTGCTCCCGGTTCCCGACACCGTTCACATAGATGTTAGTCTGTACGAGGTACGGCTCTCCGGACGTGTTCCCTAGGAACTCGAAATCAAACTCGTTGTGGTTAGGGCCGTCCGAAGACATCTGTCATGGCAAGAAACACACATTAGCAATGTATCAAATAATAAAGTATCGCATAGAAAGTGAGACATCTCGAATAAAGCAGTTCACGGGAATGGCAATGAAGGAATCGGACAGTTCCATCAGAACATTGTCCGACGGAATTCAATGGACAATGACGTATCATCATCATTGATTTGGGGAGGGGGGGAGGGACCCCCTGATGTCTGAAACGAGACATTATAACTTTTTTCTCCCTCCTCGTGGATCCAGCGAAGCAAATGCTGTGCGACTTTATTTTCCCCCCGGTTGAAATGCTTTGCAGGATTCCATGGTCCATCATCAGTCACGAGTTCACAGCACTTACGTAGAAGGCCGTGACTGTTCCGGCCGAGTCGCCCTCGACGAGCTTGATCTGAACGGTGACTTTCCCGAACATGTACTTGTTCTTCGACGCAAAACCCGCGCCTGCACAGGACGGAAACGGGAAAGGGTCAAGTTCGTAGTCACTCGATGTGTTCCCGACATGTGCTGCAAAAAGGGAGAAAAAGTGAGGGCGGCCGTCTGTACCCGAGTACTTGTCGAGCTTGAGCCTGAGGACATCCCCCTCGTATGTGAAATGATCGGTGGCCCAGCTCGGCTGGAAGAGGTCGTAGAACTTAGCGCCGCTGGCCAGACCCACGAGGGCGAAGATCCCCAGCAGGACGACGCACGTCTTGGAGTTGAAGCCGGGCATCGGGGAAGGAAAACGGGAGATAGAACAGAGGTTATGAGGAGAGAAGTTAACCCCACTGTGCTCTGTTTGGGCTCCCGGAAGCGAAGGAGGCGCTGATGCGGCCATTTATAGCCCCGAAGCATGTGGCTTCTCCCGCACGGTCCCTAATTCACTTGTCCGTACAACGAGGTGCCATGTCGGACTGGCCTCGTGCCACGTAAGATAATGTCCTTGCCACGTCGCGACTGGGATTCCCCTTTGAGTCCAGCTTAACAGACTGGGGGGTAACAAACGACTTCATTTATTTAATTCCATGGGGTTAATTGGTGAAAAATTATTCAATATCGATAATAATGACATAACAAACTCAATCTTTTGCTAGTAAAAATTCTTATCCTAAATAATAATCTGTTAATTATAATATTTTTGGGCAGAGGGAAAGAGACAAGACAACTCGAAATTGGATAGCCGTAGAGGAGAGGACAATTGTGGGAGTTGGCCTTTCGCGGCGCGGCGGACTCCTACCAATAAGGTCATGCCACGTGGGATTCGGACAGCTGTTGGCATGGACAGTACAGTTGTCATCTTGTCCGGAGAGGGGTGCTAAAGTCCGGGTTTTTGAAGCTTTGGTTCGGATATCTTTGCTAAATATTTAAAACCAGACTGACAGAGAGAAACAGTACAATAAATGCAAAGAGGAATTAAAACTTTAGCAAGATATTCTTTTGGGGATCAATTTTGTCGTCTTTAGGTTAAATGTGGGGTTATGTCTAGCTGGCACTGTACAGCTATCCCTTTTTGCTTTCATTGTATTCTATTAATTTTGAAAAAAATGTTGAAATTCGATCGAAAGTTTCAATTTACCTCTCATTAATTGTTGTTTTAAAACGACATCGATAATTTTTTAAAAATTGTTTTTCAAAATCGTGTAACCGTGACTATTGAACTAAGCGTAATTTTTGAAAAACTTAATTTTTTTTTTATGATTCTCGCTGTTGAGGACATAAAGGAGCGACGAATTGGTAATTTCAAAATTGTGATGGTATTATTTAACCATTTTTTTTTTCTAAAACTAGCCTTATTATGCACTAACCTCCCCAAAATACCATTCTATTCATTTTGGTATCGGGTGCTCATTTATTTAATATTTATATAAAGAAGTAGTTGTTATACATTATATACAACCCTAATCATGTAATTCGGATTGCTAAATGATACTTAAATATGATGATGCAAGAAAGAGTCTCGTAATTAATAATGTTTTTTTTAAAGAGTTATAAATGAACTTTGATTGTAAGTGCGTGTCGTGTTTCTGGTAACGTCGTGTGATATTGTTTTATATATAACCCATGCAATGGACAGTCCGACTCTTTGAAAGAAGATGTGCATATATTAATAAATGTAACTTTATGTCGACGGGAAATGTTCTGATTCATTAGAGGTGCGTGCCCACATTTAACTTTTGATTTTAAGTTGAGTTGCTGGGATGGGTGGGGAATGGAGGGACATTACAAATGTATCTGGAATTGGGCAGAAATTGATGATGATGATGGAAGCCGAAGGGGATGGGATGATGGTCCAATTCCCTAAAAAAAAAAAAAAAATTGTGGCGTTCATAGTGGCCGGCCAATAACTCATCGCAATACTGACATTATAACGTGTCCTCTCCCTCTCGATAATGTGAGAGGTTTTGGTTACTCGGGGGGAGAGGGGCAGTCCTGTATAGAGAGAGGGTTTCATTGCAGCAGCTTGTCGGGAGGAGGAGGAGGAGGTCACAGTCCACGACATGTAATGAATGATAGAGAGAGACTTTCCTCATCCGCATTTTTATCAGATCCTTCATGCAACACGCCATCATATATATGTATCTATATATGGATGCATTATGCATGCCCGTACTCCGATGTGACGTCATCCTTTCCCCCCGACCTCGAGTAGTCCCTGCAAATCACAGTCAGGTGTCTCCCGTGAACACACGAGAATTGAGAATTGTGCGTGGGAACTGATGATGGGGGTTGTGGGTGAGGAGGAAGGGGGGGGACAGACTGTCAAAGAAAAGTTCAAAGAGAAAAGACAAATTAGAAGAGGGCCAAAGGAATGAATGAATCCCCCCTCGTCTCCATCCACGACCTATGTCCTCATCATCCTCCTCCTCACGTGATTTTAATCACAACAACAAGTACCCCGTGATCATTTATCACATTTTGTTATTAGAGACAGGGCACCGGTGTCAGTCAGTGAGTGAGATCTCCTTCCCTTGATAAAACAAATCTCACCCCCCCAACACTTTTGAAAGCAAAACATGCGGCAAATAAACAAAAGCGAGGGGCCGAGTGAGCCATAACTGGCCCAGCCCATTACCACAGTAAAAGGCCCAAACACGGCGTCGTTTTGGGTTTTGGAAAGAAAGGAGGTCAGACTCCCTCTTCCTACCTACCAAACCCATAATGGCACAGGCGAGGCGATTATTAAACAATCACGAGGGTAATTTTGACATTGGAGGTGGAGTAGTGCATGGAGTTGAAAGTGAAGTGGCGTCCAAGCAAAGGTGTGTGTGGGTGGGGGGGGGGGGGGGGGGGGGGGGGTCTCCTCCCATTCACAACTGGGGTTGCAAAAACTACATGCAATGTGCCTTGGTTACAGCAAAAAAGGAACTCCTTGGATCCTCAAAAGTCTTGTGGGAGTCTGGTCGTATCTTCTTGAACCCTTTCATCGCCCCCATCCACACATACCTACAAAGTCAATCTGGTCTGTAATAAGGAACACGCAGCCCTCCACATATCTATGTCAATCACCCATGTCTAATGAGATTCGTTTCCCCCTCCTATGTTGGGTTTATCTTACTTTTGTATATGATTTTCGGTTGAAATATCACTTTCCAATCTGTAGTAGTGTAGCAGAGCTAAGGTAGGAGGGGAGGGAGGATGCTTCCCATGATCATCGCCTCTGCAAGGTCTTTCATTTTTTGTTGTATTAAGGAATTGGAAGTCTATTGGCACTTACCCAGAATTTTCAGACCTTGTCTCTTCCCCTGTCAGATTCTGATGCTAAAATTATTGTGATTAGCAAAATAATGATACCCTTTTCTTTTCTTTCGTTGAATCTTTGATGCATGCTTTTGGCTGGTGTGGTCAGCACCAATCGTGGATCAATCCTTTTTGCCCCCCTTTTTTGTTTTTATTCAGAAGGACTGGAGGAGGCTTCGTGGTTCTTGGAGAGATAAACCAGGGAAAAGGACAAGACCACTGGGATTGGGGGGGGGGGGGGGGGGACATTTAAAACAGGAACATGCACAAACGCATTGCCTTTCCTTTTTCCTTGCTGTCATGTCAGCAACATGCATGATTAAAACCTCTTCCTTGCCCTTTGGGTAAGTGTACAGTAGCAGAGAGTTCGAGCTTTGTCTGAATGAACACAGCTGCAGCTTGTTGCGGACATTCTCATTTCTCAATGAAAGAAGAAGTAAAGAGGCAATTCGAATCGAGATCAAATTCAACTAAATCTGCTACTTGTTATGTACAAAACAACCTTTTTGTTCATCGCTATGAGCATAGCCTAGGTAATGACCTGTTGTGGCTCCCGACCCTCGACTTGAGCATCTTCGCCGTCTGGTTCTGCATCTTCCGGCACACCTTCTCCAGTTCAGTTACCCGCGATTGCATACCCTGGAGTTGCGCCCTGAGCTTCTCGTTATCGGAATGTAGGTCTACCCCGCTGTTGTTCAGCATGATCTGCTTCTGAGGATCACCCTTGCTGTTCTTTCCATTGCTATTGATCTGGTTCAGGCGGCAAGGCGAGCATGCCAGGGGTAGTAAGGTTTTGAACTTGGCTTGCGGGGAGTTTCTTGCTCGTGTGACTTGTCTGGATTGGAATTTGAGATTCTGGGAGATGTCCTTGTATGCCTCTGCTGAGAGCTTTCCATAATTCAGGGCACTGCACAACTTCTCCTTGTCTTCTTCGGACAAACCCGCATGAACCTACCAAGCGATAACAAGGTCAGAACTGTTGCTCGAAAGATTGATAAAAAATGAAAGGAATGCATCGGGCAATTACCTCCATGTACATGTCCAACGCATGATACATGTTGTCGTAAGAAACTCTGGCAGAATCCGGCAGTGAGGCAGCCAGAGCGAGGAATTTTGATGGCTTTAGACATGGATCAGGAGCTACCTCTGCTAAATATGCGTCCAGCAGACTCGCAACCTTTTGCAGCTGTATAAAGGATCCTTGATCGCATTGTGCCTTCAGGAATCCATTCAAGAGCCGTAAAACGAGATCCACGTCATACAAATGGTTCATTCCAGAAGGAGACGGCATCAGCAGATTGTCCAGATTCGCTTGGTCCATTTGCGAACCGATCATGATCTCCAACTTTTTTCTGCTACATCTGTCTATATCCAGAGCCAATGTCGTCCTCAGGACACCAAACAAGCTCTTACATGAAATAGATCCCCATTCTAGATCGTTGAGCAAGTCAATCATGACATCCAGGATCTCGCACTTCTCATTAGTCGTCACTGACGGGGATTTCGACTTGTGGTAGTAGAACAGGAATTTGCTGATAAGACCGTGGTCGAACTTCTGCGAGATCATGGCACGGACCAGACTCTCGAGCAAGGCGGGGTTAACGAACAGGAGGTCGTCAAACCACCACGTAATTCGAGAGAAACTGCTCTTGAGGCTTTCGGTAGTGGTTGTGGTGGTGCTTTTTGCGTCACAGGAAAATCGTTGGCCCGAGCTGTCGGAGGAAGAAGTGGAGGGACTCGGGCTCGGTTCACTCGACAAAGCCACCCTCCCGACGACTGAGTCCAAGCACTTCCCGAGAAAGCTCGCCCCGCTAAGGGTCGCGACCATATTCAACTCCTGACATTGCTTAAGCAAAGCGATAAGGTCGGACCAAGTCCAGTACTTGACCTCCTCGAGCGCCTTCCTTGTCTGTCCAACCAAATTATCTGCCCCTCCCGAAACAGGATCCCTCATCTCCATGTAACGCGCCGCGGCGTGCAGGAAAGCAGTGTTGGAGGGGCTGATCTCTACCTTACCGTCGTTGTAGCAGAACCTGGAGACAAGCTCGAAACTCACGGGACCGCCAGGGAAATCGTTGAATATGACCTTGAGGCTACGTGCATCACGACTCGACATCCGGAACAGTCGGCTCAGTTTGCCCGAAAACGAGCAGACAATTTCCTGCAAAATCCCAAACGAATTGGAATTTCAAAATCAAATCAAGATGCGATGCCTGCAGGAAATCAAACGAAGTCCCCAAGCAACTGGCAGTAAATACACAGAAACAGAATCAAGAAGAGGGCATGAGCTGCATTTAAAACACCTTCAACATCCCGAAATAAATGATAGCAAGCAGGGGATCCCAACAGAACCACGAGAACATTTCAATTTTCCTCATCCCCTCCATCCCAACAGAAAATTTTTGGACACATCATTCATAACTGCAATAATTAATGTCTGAGAGGGCAAGGAAAGGAATTTGCTGGGAAGAACTCATTTGGGCATCATTAAAGTTCCCGATTTAATCCCCCCAAAAATAAAAATTTCCCCCCCGCATTGCGTTTGAATATGAAGAAGAATTAGGAACCCTGCCGAAATTGGAAATCTGGGAAAGAAACAAAAATAAAAACTCAAAGTCGAGGAGGTTGTATGTTCAGGTTTCTTTGCAGTACCTTGTCGACGAAAAAGGTTTGTTCCCCATTGACGTCCACCTGAAGGTAACAACAGCTGCAGGAGGAGGAGGAAGAATCCATCGACACGGATCAGTCCAAAATACAAAAGCCAGCCAGCCCCTTCCCTTCCCTTAAAGATTGGAACTTTTAGCCACAGATCAAGCGAAAACCCAAAAGAGAAATTATGGGTTTTATTATTATTTCATGGGGGGGAGAAAGAGGGGGGCAGCAACAACAACTGGGGGTGAAGTGCATGAATGAAAGGAAGGTGGTGTGATTGATGTTGCTGCTTCAGTTTGCTGTAATAATATTCTCATGAAGGGGAAGGAGACAAAGAGCTAAACGTCGAAGCAAGGAAAGAAAAAGTCTGTACTTTGGGGTGGTTTTTATGAATCGCCACCACAATCTATGTAAGAAAAAAAGCAAGAATTGAGGGAAAATTTGAAAAGGGAAAAAAAAAACGAAAAGGTGGGTTTTATTTTATTTTATTACAAGGAGATGGGGGGGGGGGGGGGAGGAATTTTCTTGAAACATATAGTAATCAAAATGGAAGGGGAAGAAAAAATTTCATATTGGGTTCATTCAATTGTGAGTTTTATTATTGATTTATTATTAGGTTTCCTCAAAAGGTGTGATTTTTCCTTTATGGAAGGATCTTTTTCATTCCCCGATAGCTTCTGGGAAGGAAAAACAAGTTCTTATTGCATTGCAGCAGGATGTGGGGAGTAGGTTTTAATAATACCCTTTTGTTGCCCTTATTAAGTCTTATTCAACTCTGTCAAGGAAACAAAATGAAACAACAACATAATGTGTTTCCTTTCCTCAAAATATTCTTCCCCATTTGCTTCCTTTTGTGATTACTAACTACTACTTGCCCTTAAAATTTTCATCATAAGGCAAAGTCCCTTTCATTGCTGCAAAACAACACTCCCTCCCACACACACACACAACCACATCTAATTGAGACTAATTCTAAGCTTCTTGGGGTTGTTTTGGTTCCACATCTTTTTCAGACCACATTTAGAAATATACCTTTTTCTTTCTTTCTTTCTTCCTGTTAACCCATAAAACCAAAAACATTCGTACTACCTTCCATCTTTTTCAATTTTTTGGAAATTCCAATGAATAAAGGTGTCATTTGATTAAGACATTGCCATGATCCCACAATCCCATAAAGCTGACCTTACAAATGGGTTTTCCTTTTTACCCTGCTGGCCTTAAACCCAATTCTTAATAGGATTTTGTTAAGAGGTGTTCATGTGTCACCCGTTAAACGCGATAAATATGTCCTAAATTTATGATTTAGCATTTAACATGTTATATAATTTGTGTTTTCTATATTTAATATGTTTAGTAAACTTAACAAAATCCTTAGTTGTAGTTGTAATTAAAATTAGTCACAGTAATAACAGTGATTAGAGGCATTACTTTCTGGTGGTATATAATGATGGGCACCCCTCATCCCTCAAACCATGATTATGTCTTCATCTATTTTTGTCCTTAACAAAAAGAAATATTTTCAAAAATCATTGGGCAATGATGATGATTTTGTTTTTTGGGGTTTGGTTTCTCCCAACCCATCATCTCATGTCTCGCTTCTCTTGCCTGACAGCATTATCTCGACGACCAACTTTTAATTCTACTGTTTTTACATTCTTTAACTCTTGCATTTAATTCGAAGTCGTACCATCGGTGGGCTCGTGTTTTCGTCTCGGGGTGAGAATCTCTTAAATCGGACTCGTCTGTATATAAATCAAATGGGCGACATCAACTCTCGAGACATCTGGCCAAATTCAGTCCCTGAGTTTTGTTTCAATACTTAAAAAAGAGGAATTAACTGAATGGTGGACAAAACAAGAACTAATGGGATGGGAAGCATTTCATTTTATTCGTTTCTATTTTTTTTTTAGATAATTAATCCCGTGATTCGTTCGGCCCTCATTTTGGGCCTGGGCCTCACGTATCCACGTCGGATCTTCCCGCTCTAAGAGGGGAAGGAGATAACAAATTATGAGCATTTTATTATAATATTGAAATAATTCATATTCTTCGTTTCGTTATCGGATCCTCTCCATTCCTAATGAAATGGAGATTCTCCATTTTACGACTTGGATGTTTTTTATTTTTAATTTAATGGTTGTAATTTAATTATGATAAAAAAATTTACATTACTCTATATAATAATTATTCTAATACTTTTATATTTTTAAAACACTACATGTAATCATAATCATTAAATTATAAACTCAAAAATATTAAACACCACCCACGAACTTTATTTGGGCTTTAACTCATGGGCATATTTTAACTTGGGCTTTTGGAGTTTGGGCCTCCTTTATATCTAATCAAACTGACATATGCATTGCGGCTTGTGTCATATTGATTTCTATTTGGACATGTGATACCGACACATGATTGTGTTTTTAATGTTCGTTCGAGAGGTCGAGTGATGCCTCGGTATATAAAAAGTAGCGTCCATGTGGCCAAATGGATGATCCGGAGGACTACCCAATGAGTTCTGGTATCAAAGGCACGAAGATAGTACAGTGGTATGCGGTAGCCTCATCCAAGAAGAGGTTGCGCCGCCTCAATTGCAGTCAGTTCCTTGGAATGTCCACCTGCTAGTCGAACTACCTCTCCTTACTTTAGGAAACGCCGGCTAAGACTACGCCTACCAAACCAGAACATGGTCTTGATGTGGGCTGAAGAAGCTCTCTATCGAACTCCATCCCTGTTTACACAATAAAGCTATTTTGAGATACGATGCCGATAAGGCCCATCTTTCTAGTCGAAGTATGGTGCAGTCGAAGCAAGGTCCAGTCGAAGTACAATCCAGTTGAGGCATGGTCAGATCGAAGTACGGTTAAGGCAGAGTTTGGCTAAGACTTGGTCGAAGAAGGTTCTACTCGAAGTTCATCTTAGGCTGTAGTCGAATTATATTGTGTACAGTTAGTTCCAATAAAACATGTGCAAAATATGTCTAACGGTTATGTAAACAGTTGCGTTAGCGGTTATTGTTAGGATAAGATCAAGTGTTAGTATAAATACTGGGTGAATATCTTGTAATAAGCACACGACAATTATTCAAAGACTCCGAAAGGCTGCTTGGTTGTCTTCTTGTAATATGTTTCCGATCATGAAAGTAAGTGTTCTTATTAACTTGATCATGTTCTTCATTTTACTATTTGTTTAAAAGTCTTGACGACCACTTTTACTTTTTTACAATAATTGTGACACTCGTTGAAATTGCGACGTGTTGTTGTGTATCTGCAAACAATCCCATTCAACGTTTCTTGTGTAAGAATCGCTTTCAGGCATCTCATCGCTTGCCCATGGGTGGCAGTTTTGTCTCCCCTTGGTTTAGTAAAAGCTCAAAAGTGGATTGGCTGATTAGTGAGGTACGTATTAAAAGCACGAATCAACTGCCCAACGCACTTTACTGATATCAACAATTTTTCAATCGGAGTTTTACATTTTGTTTGTCCTAAAACCCATCATCGCCAGTGACCCAAGCAATGGCAAAGACAGAACTGTGGCCTTTCCATGTTAGGACCAGCATGTCCTCTTCCCTCTTCATCCGCCAGCCACTTAAGTGCTCGTCCAGCAGTGACTTCACCTCGTCTGCCGTCTCGTCTCCAAAGGGCAGGCCGGAGAATCCCGCGTTCCTCATTCTCTGGCTCAGCTTCGCTGCCGCCTCTGGCCTCTCAATCCTCTGTGGCCCTTCGAATGTGATTACGTTGTTGATCTTGTGACCAATGTCCGATTCATAGTCCATCCTCTGCTGGTTGTCCTTCGGAAGGAAGGTCACTAAGGCGTCAAAAGGCATCCACGATAGTTGAAGCAGCTCGCGATCCTCGCTGCGAGGGTTGGCGCGCTGGTCGACGTCCTCTTCCACTATTATCACTGCACGAGGGTTTAGACCTCTTATGATTTCCAGGAACTTGTCTCTTGGCGTAGAATCTTGAAAAGTTACCTCGTCAGGTTCGTCGCTCAAGTATCTTAGCCAATTTTGGCAATTGATTATCAAAGCCTCGTCGTCCTTAATTTGAAGATTACCCGAAGTGAGCTGGCTGACGAGAGTATCAAACCCGAAGCCGAGGGACACTAGGTTGTAGACGTTAAAATTTTATCAATGTCAAAATAACGTCATTCGGTTCAAAAATCATATATTAATCGGTATGACATAAAATATTTTACGATCATCTTTTAGTGTGAAATTAATATAATTATTGCTTGAACTTGGGATTAAATAAATTCAAGTTCAATGATATTAGATGATTTTGAGTTAAAATAAATAATAAGCCCGACCCATTCATATATTGGGTTGACTAAGTTTTATTAAGGTCTAGCCCATAAGCCAGCCCATATGTCAGCCCATCCATACTCAAACCTAATTCAAATGTCCGCCCAATATAACTTTAAGCCCGCATGCAATTTGTCCCACATCGGAAAGAGATGACACCTAAGGCCTTCTCAACTCCTATATAAAGGGAGTCGCTACCCCTTAGAGCACCCTTTCCCCGGGTGTTCTTCATCCATTTCCAGAAGAATCGCCAGATCAAGCTTCAACCATCCTGGTGTTAAGCTTCAACAGCCCTGGTGTTATTCATCCATTTTTCAGAAGACTTGCTAGATCAAGCTTATATTCGCCATTCCAGAAGACCGCCGGATCAAGCTTCCTCTCGCCAGAGCATCAGCCCATCGTTCGTGACTAGAGATTAAACCCGCTCATATTTTTAATACGACAATTTGTACGCTGTTTCCGGTTTATATACGGACCGCGAGATTTTTGCGCTCACATCAGTTCTTTATAATTCTGATGCGGTTCTTCGCGCGAAGGCTCGCCATTTCTCAAGACGCTAAATTCAAATGGCACGCCCCTAAATTTAGCAAGGTTATCTAGACGGAAGCCGATCACATAGTTGAGCACATTGAGGAATGGGGGAACATTCGCTCGACAGGAAGGCATCGGGATCTTGAGTGACGGAGGGCCCTCTGGTCTCTTAGCCGGCGCAATGATTTATAGGCCATTGCATGCAATGAGTTATGTTGAAATTCAATATGTGTACTTTCGAGTAACCATTGATGGCCCCAACGATAATACCGTTGGATGTGGAAAACCCAAACATGTGCCAGGGGATCAAGTCAATGTACACAGCGAGCTCCGTCATGCTTATCAGCCTGCACTGAGCCTTGACGCCACCATTCAAATTCAACGAGGTGGGGCACAGCCTGACAGGACGGTTGACCAGGGCCTTTAGGAACCACGAGGTGCTGGTTAGGGTCCCCGGTGGCAGACGCCACGTTATTGAGCACCCACATGACCTGCGGGTCAAGGGTGAAGTCATTGCTCTCAAGGGCGCTAGCGCAATGGAGAAGGAGCTTCTCTATGCATGCCGCTCGAGGCTCCTGAGGCATCTCTTCAGCGCCCCCGAGAGAGGATTGATAGTGCTCCCACGGGGAGCGCTGAAGAGTGTCAAGTTCTGGAGGTAGATGGATGCCACAACCGTGTTCCTCTGCTGCCCGTCCTTCATGTTTCCTTTTCCTTATTCCTTACAACAATGAGCAGATGCTTATTACTCAGGTTTTGGCCCCTTCACTTGCCCTGAAACACTTCATATAGGAGCTGCGCCCGAAAGAGGTCAAGGTTGTGGTTCGACAGGTGTCTTGTACGAACTAAATGGGGCTCATATAATAAGAGATGTGAGAGGGAGTAGTAATTTGGGTCCTAAGGAGAAGAATTTATTTATAGGAGGGAAAAAGAAGATAAGTCCTTGTAAGAGAATTTTGTTCACCTGCCCTTAATAAAATCAAAAGATTCTATTTTTCGAAAGCCAATATCATTTGGAATTTTTATTGGGAGGACCTTGTGGATATTGCTTGTGTTTGAAGAACCCTAGGAAGCTGCTAATGGCCACCATATGAGAGCGTGCTCATCCTCGCGAAGGCACACGGATCGTGAAATTCGCGAAGATCGTTAAGAATCAGTATTCAGTGTAAGTAACGAAACTTTCTCCCTTACTTGGTCACACTCGATCGGTTGTTTACCACCTCTCGGGAGGGGTACTACCCGTCGGTCGGTCGAAATGGTCATCGCTAGTAGTAATCTGGTATGGTTTGAAAGATTGTTCATAAATTATTTCAGTTTTTGCTTTAGGGGGAGTTGGGGTATACTACTTCCAGCACAAGATTACAATCAGGTGGTTTATGGAAGAGAGTAAGGTTAAAGGATCTGTCTTAGCCGGCCACTAATTTGTCCGGAATGGCCCGATGAAAGACAAGGCCATGTCATTAATCTAATCACTTGTTGGCGTCAGAAGCGGCTAACGTTCCCCCCACGGGACGTCCCCCAATTGTACTAATTTTGACTACTATTTAGTACGTTTGTACAAATCAAATTAGTACAGTTGTAATTACTAACATTGTACTAATTAAAATTATTACAATGTACAAATGTTGTACTAGTACAACATTTGTACATTATAGTTAAAAGGCTCACTGCAATATGTTCACCGCGAGTTACGCGACCACCTGAAAGTTGGAAGGATATCCATGAAGTCTATCGAGGATAAGTTGCGAGATAGGCAGGCGACAAATGATTTATTCAAGGCGGAACTGGTACTATTCATCCTGGGCTGCTACCTCTGTCCGGGTACTGCCTTTGACATCCCAAAGGACTATCTCCTGGCAACACGTGATACAGGATCGATTGTTAGATTCGATTGGGCGGCTCACTTGGTAGATCACCTGTGCGAAGCTATGAGGACATTTCAAGGAAAAAACAACCGCGTTACATAGGCGGATGCGTACACCTTCTTAACGTAAGTATTGTATATCGTGATATTGTTTGTCATGCATTATTGCATACTTAAGGATGCGTACATTTTGTACCGACATTTATTTTTCTCTTCTTAACTGCATATATATTTTATAATAACGTTTGCAGGTCTTTTATGCATGCAATATTTCTAAGCCTGGATCACCACTTTTAAGATCTGGTCGGAGGGCCCCATTATTTGTGATTGGGATGACGGCAGATTGCGTACAGTTTTCAAAATGTCGGACAAGAGTTATGTGGAAAAGATATGATATGATTGATGTAACTTTAATTTTAACATATGCGCTTGCTAACAATCGATATATTATTCACAAATGATCAGTGTCAGGTGGGATTTGAGACGTCTAATATTGAGGGTCGTGGTGCCTCGGATGAGAATGACGAAATTCAGTTGATGATAAGGAACTTACGGTAAATGACGATCCGTCATGCTTAGATGTTCATCTGTTACTCGTGCAAGAACATGTTGAGCCTTTATCTTTTTGGGGGTTCAGTCCGTAGATAGGCGTGTACGAAATGTCGAGGACGGTATGAAAGACCTGCATCGGCAAGTGCAAATATTGATCAATGAGATTAGACAAGTCAGGAGCCTTGTTCGGGTAGTGGAAGATGACATAATGACCGAGAAATCGCTAACGGAAGACATCGCGGCCCCAGATGCTGAATTCGCAAATACTACGGCATAAATGGATGCGGACCGAGGCGTACAAGGTCAGGACAATGAAAATCAGTACCCAGTTACCGAAGCAGGACCCTCAGCAGTTAAGATGAAGGTAGTTGTTGAAGTTGGGTCATTGCTGCAGTCTGAGGGATTCGACAATTCGTAGCACACAGCTGAACCTGATAAGCCGTATTAACCTGAATCTAATGACGGGTCGGAAGCAATGTAAAGAAAAGTGAACGATGCACTCGACAAAATGGCTAAGTTGTTGGGGTTCTCACAAGGTGAGATCGGGGAGAAAAACGAAGAATTAGAGGACTTTACACAGGGCGAGGAAGATGATGGGAAGAAAAGGCTGGTGGCACCTGAGGAAGTGGATGACAATGAAGCAACGAATGATAACACACCCTCATCGATAGCTGTGCAGCACGACGTCAGTAACAAGGTCATATTACAGATGATATTAATTTCGTCATTGTCGTTCTTAATTCGTATCCTATGTTATTCACAAGTTAACAATGACATTACATTGGTAAATACGATTGTGTAGAAGAGTATTTCTTCAACAAATCAGATGAACAATCCGCAAAAGATCCAGACCACTTGTAATTCTCCGCTGTCTCAGAAACCCTTGAGGCGGGCCCGAATACAATTGTTTGATGATGGTGGTTGACATCGACGAGAACTACTATTTGCATGCCATATGCATGCCATATGCATAGGTCTTAAAGGTTGAATCTAAAGCGACGACGTCACCGAATGCTCCGTAATCCAACTTGGATTTTGTGTCAGGCCAGTACATCCGGACGACTTCGTTATCCTCAACGGTTTTCACCAATGACATGCCTTGATCGGATACTTGTCTGGATAGTAGATAAGCGTATCTAGCATCAAACAACGAGCAACTACCAGAACGTTCATCCTTGAGCTTGCGGTTGTTCATGTCTTTCATTAAGAAGCCGACGCGATCGTGCCCTCCGGAAACGTAAACCAGCAGCCGCATTATTTCGCATTCCCTAAAACCCATGCTTAACATTCGTTTCAAAGCTGCCAATTCCTCATCTGTCGCTGTGCGATTCGCGCATGAAACATGATAGAGGGCCAGGCACCAACTCATGATTGTGACACAAATTCGCTAATGTGATACACCATCGACCATTGCAGTCCACTCTCGTTCTAACCTCACAAGGGCAACCCAACCTCGTGGACGCTCTCATTCGCGATGCATCGGCTATATCAGATCTACGCCTCAGTGGCCTTCGCGCGAGGAAACCTAACTATGCATTACACACGCGCCATTTCGCCGACGTCGCTGGTCATTTTTTCTCGTAGAGAAGCCATGAACTAATCCGTACATCTTGAAAAGTTGCCCCACCTCATATGTCGAGCCAAAGGTCATTTCCATCAGCTGCTCCTCCGACATTCGCAACACGATCATCAAATACTCGGTTGTATCTTTAGTTTCCATAGTTTCAAAAACACACGAAGATTACTCGCCCACAGGTCTAAATACTGGATTCACACAGTCGTTGCCCACAATTGATTCTGCGTAACAACTCATTGTTGGTGCATCAGTGTTGGACGGTTACGACAGATTAACTTCTAGCCCTCCTTTTCCGATCTCGCTCGCGCCAAAATGTTAACAAAGCGATCTCCCCTTGCCAGATTGAACGTGATTATGGGGATTATTAAACCAATTCCTCATCAATATACCAACAAACATCCAGATTGCATTTTACACGATAGGGACGCATTGTGTGGTAAGAGGATGCTTAATTAATAACTTCAACAACTGCAGTGTGAGGTCAGTCATTTAGACGTGACGAAGAACCAATTCCCTTCTCATCGCATTAACTACAAAAAGGGCTCAATCTTATGATTTTATCTCTGTCCCTTAGTCATTTCCACAGAGGACAAATGCATGGACCGGCTCCTTCAGGGTCCCATGGCGAATGGTACCCCATCGTTGACCAACTACCACATCCAAGTAAGCTCTATCCGACCCATTCCCTGTTAAAAAGCCTATCGGGTGATGGTGGAGATATGGTATGGAACTCGCACCTCGTCAGACCGCCCGGCCTACGACACTACTTTTCACGCGCGTCTGCCCAACAACTTAGATGCTCTGCATCCCGACGGACATTGGGTCCGCGATCTACATGCTTCAATACTTGAAATGCTATAGACAGAACCCCCACTCGACGAAACCAACTGTGATACCACTGTGGAGCGTGTGCTCAGGGTCATGCACCTGACGATACTCCACCTTCTCCATCCGTGCACAAATAAAATACTCGTGTAGGCACATAAGCCTTCCTTTCGTCTAGCAACAATATTCTCCGAGAACAAAACCTTCCATATGTGTGTGAAGCTGGAGGTTTACGACAACACGCTAGTGTGGGAGCTGCTGTTAAAGGATACGGAAGGCACCGTTGACCTGGCTGTGGCAGAGGGCGTCAACGAGTTGAGATGCACAACGAAATGTCCATCCTTATCTGGAACTGCCCAAAATACCATAACAACTACTCCTTCGTTAACACTGCACTGGAACTCTTCGCCGTCCAGAAGACGTGCATGACATTGGTCACTAATCCCCCGTCCTCTGCACTCACCGATGCAGCCATCATATACGAGCATTTTCCCTTCAGCAACCAGGGAAAATGCTCGCATATGCGTGCATTCTTGGCATGGCTGCGCTTTCATCTTGTGGCGACGCCAGGAGGTGAGCATCCATTTCTTCAAGGAGATAATCGCAACGGCAAATGCTATTGTTCTGGTACGTGTACGTCTAAAAAGCACTAATAACTTTTCATTCACCTTTTGTCCGCTCCTAACTCGTCTGCATTATATGTATCTCTACGCAGGATTACCCGAGGAACCTATTTTTTGACTTGTAAAAAATGGGGGCTCTTGGTGCCAGAAGCAGTGGGCAGGGGTGACCGCGGACTGTCAAGGTTTTTTTTGGTTCGAAGTCGCATCAAAATATCGCGGCCAAATTATTGTGCATAACAAAATTTAGTACAAATGTTCTAATCAAATTTTCTGTTTTGTAATTACTAAAATTGTCCTAATTAAAATTAGTACAATGTACGAACGTGTGCATTGTACTGATTAGAATAATAAAAGTTTTGTACCAGCTGTACTAGTACACGTTTGTATATTGTACTAATTTTAATTAGAACAATGTTAGCAATTACAATTATACTAATTTGATTTGTACAAATATGCTAAATAATGGTCAAACTTATTATAAATGGGAACGTCCCGTACGAGGGACATTGGCCTCTTCCTCAGCGTCTGATTACTGATTAAAAGACATGGGGATGTGATGTCGACCCCTCGATTCACTCTCGTATAAAAATATGCAAACATGATTGATTGCCTCCAGGGCGAGGCCAACACAAGAGACAAAAAACTTGATCGACCCTTTAGGCGTTTTCCATTCAGGTCGAATAGGGTGTCTCGCCAAAGACGACACTCTCTCCCTCACTTTCTAATCCGAGCGTAATGTGACTTCTCCAAAAAGGTGTCCATAATCCTCGAGTGTTGGGATAAGTTTACGTAGGGAGGATGAGGATGATGATGATGATGATGAAATGGGGGTATTCCTCGGGATGACAAATAGAGAGGCATGTCATGGCATGTCATTATTGTACGATGATGATGATTAACTAAGGGTTTTTGTTTTCATTGGGGGGCATTTTACGTACCATTTGTAACTCCCCCCAAGAATGATTCGACCTAACAACACCTCCATAGGGGTGAGAAGACTTGTCCCCGGATATATTGTAATATTCTATTCTTTCTCCAAGTAAGGAGGAGAAGAAATAGTAATCTCTGCCGCCCACAACCCATCGTGTGTTAATCGCCATTCCATTTTTGGATATTCACAAGTCGATATCTCTCTCTGTTTTTTTTTTTTGTTCCTTTCGGTGGCAGGCGAGCGAGACGGAGAGTGATGATGGTGTTTTCTGTTAAACAATCGACCTCTCAAGTCCCACGTTAGAAACAAAATCCCTTCCAACAACTTAGCATATATATCCAATGGGTCAATTCCTTCCTTGTTAATTAATTTTGGAGTAAACTATGTTGGACATATATGCTGGCTTAAGGCCCGAAATTTTTCACACCATCGCAATGTTAGTTCAATCGAACACTTCTGTTGTTCACTTTCGATTCTCTTTCTTTTTCTTGAAATCAATCACGATATATCACGACATGTTCTTTTTCACCACAAATAACTACTCCTCGAATTATGACTTAGCCTTAGTTCGACAGGTATGAGATAAAGTTTAGTAGTTATTGTTTCTATTCATTTGCTAACATGGGACTATAATTTTATGTCGGAACGAGAGGCCCAAAATGAATGTTGTGGTAAGCTCAAAATAAACGTCTCAATTATTACCCTAATTTAACCACATGTCGATCATCCAAACAGAGATTAAGGTGAAAGTAAGCTTCTCCATCCCCAAAAAAGTCCCAAACCCCAACCCAACTTTATACCAAATAAGTAAAAATAGAGCCGCCTAATCCTCTTTTTTTACTTACTTACCTTTTTAAGATCTCCGGAAAAATCTCGGTTGTTGGATAAGCACAAGTCTAATATATACACACATGTATATATCCCTTTCTCCTTTTCCAAATATACATATTTACACGAACGCACTGTAAGGGACGCCCGCAGAACTCCCGTTTTTGACAAAGTCTCGACTAGATCTCGGCAATGAGAGCCATCTCCTACTTCTTCTTCTGTTACCGTAACCAGGGCGGATCCACGAAGTCGCTCCTACAAGAAGAGGATCGTGCCGTTAGGGTTTGTTCTGGACGTTGCCATGGGCCGAGAAGGGCAATCGGATGCTCGAGGCCTGTTGGCCGCATGCCCTGGCGGCCAGCCTTGTCAGTCATCTCTGAGGATGCCGTGCTCCAAACTCCCGTGAGCGACCATCGTCTCATGAAGAAATCGTCCACTCTGAACAAAGACAAGGCCATGGCCAAGTCCCGGGGTGTCAATACCCGGAATTTGTACAGGTATTATGCAAGTTATCGACATTCCTGTTGTCGTCTCATCATCGACTCGATTGACTTATCCGAATTTTGTGATTTGGCGTGGCTGATATATGCCTTTCCGTTTCTTTGATCGCAGTTGGAGATATTTATTGGAGAACTCATCATCAATTGAATCGCGGTCGCCGTTCATTTTATGATGTCTTAGAATCCAAAAATTACAGTGTCTGATTTGTCCGGGACATAAATTGTGGATTCATGTTGGGCTGTAAAAAGCATTGATTTAACCTCTAGTTATTCATATTAAGTTCTGTTTAGGATTCTGTGATACCGTGCTTCTCGCCATTGGCCGTGCTTTCACATACCTCGAATGTGTTGAATCGGATGTCATGGCCGGTTAGCATTGAATCCGAGGAAGACAATTGTATCATTCATATTAAGGGCCAACCTATATCAAATCGACATGACCTGCACTTCCGAACGAAGAACTTCGGTGATGTTTTAAGCGACCAATGTCTTTCCCGCACTCGCGTCTCCAAATGACTTTCCTTCCGGATTTCGGCCTCAAGTGTTGCAGTTCCGTCAATCAGATGATCCCATTGACTTGCCTCACTCTTCGGAGGTCCATGATCTTCAGAACAAGGTAGGGAAGTTGTCTTCGGCTTCAGAAGAGATGGGCTTGTTTTAGTAGTTCTAAATCAGTACGATGTAAGGAATCAATTTGAAGCCGTGACGTCATTTTTATTTTTTTCCCCCGAGTCGAATGGGCCCAACTTTTATAAATTGGGCCACACAGTGGGCAGAAGCCCTAGTCTCAGGCCCATGGGTCCAGTGCTTTTCATAATAAAACCCTAACCCTCACTCACAGCTTCCCTTCCTCCATCCCTAGGGTTCGTTTCTTTTTGGCGGTGGGGTTCTGCTGCAGCCGTCATCATGGGGCGCATGCACAGCAGAGGGTAAGGCCCCCCTACCGAATGCGATTCCGATCTCCATTTTTTTACCAGTTTATCGATTCTTGGACTGATCCCAGTGGTGTTTTTGGTCGTTGCAGTAAGGGTATATCGGCGTCGGCGCTCCCCTACAAGAGGACCCCTCCGAGCTGGCTCAAGATCTCCTCTCAGGACGTGAGTTTTTTGGGGATCGGATTTCCGGGATTTTATCGATTGTTGGATGTTTTCCTGATGATTTGGTGTCTTTTAGGTCGAGGAGAACATCTGCAAGTTTGCGAAGAAGGGGCTGACACCGTCGCAGATAGGTGTTATCCTTAGGGACTCGCATGGTATCGCCCAGGTGAGGAGCGTCACCGGAAGCAAGATCCTGCGTATCCTCAAGGCTCATGGTATGTTCTGTCATCCTTGTGAAGTCGGAGCTATTCGCGAGGTTATTGATGTAGTTATTTTTTAAGGAATTTTTGAAGTTAGGTGGCTGTTGATGGTTGTCTAGTGTAGAATGATGGATTAGTTATTAGTTTTTGGCATCTGATATGGTCCTTGTATTCAGTGTTTCAATTGCATGGTTGGTTGAACCTTGCATTTGAAATCGGTGTTTAGGCTTTGGTAAAATTTTCGCCAAATCAAATCAGGGTTGCTTTGTTTTTTGTTTTTTGGTCACGGGGATAATGTTGAATGCGGCTGATTGGCGACGAATCAAATGTTTAGGTCTGGCGCCTGAAATCCCAGAGGATCTTTATCACCTGATCAAGAAGGCTGTATCCATCCGGAAACATTTGGAAAGGAACAGGAAAGACAAGGATTCCAAGTTTAGGCTCATCCTTGTGGAAAGCAGGATCCACCGGCTTGCTCGCTACTACAAGAAGACCAAGAAGCTCCCTCCTGTCTGGAAATAGTAAGACACTTTATTCCTTTTGGTAACCTGAGACGCGTCTTTCTCATTTAAGTGTCTACTTCCTTTGTTGTAAACACTTTGCTTTTTGATTCCAGTGAGTCTACAACCGCCAGCACTCTTGTGGCCTAATCAGGATCCCGACTCGGGGTCAATTTTGCAATGGTTGTTATGGAGGAGGTTGTCTGCTGTTAAATGGCTTCTGAGGAGGATCTTCAAAGTGTTTCTCTTGTATTTCGTGACAGCTCGTAGTTTGTCGAGATTATTATGATGATTATGTTTTATTTTATCTTTCAGTTCCTGAACTGATATGGCCATGATTTTGGTCTCGCTAGTTGCCCTCGTTGAATCCTTTTGCATATTCATAACGTTGGTTAGTTGTCTAAGACTCGAGAATTTTACTGAATTTGAGAACTGGTTATTTCCTATCAAGAAACGAGGAGGAAACGACACTACTGAGGATGTCTGTCTGTTTATAATTCCCAGATTAGAGAAGTTTTGACAATGAGTATTTCTAGCGTGGATCTAATTTGCTTATGGTAACATCATTCACCGAAACTCGTACATAGGACCCGCTGTGCGCTTCATCCATATCGCGTCCAGCTTGTGTACTGCCTGAACCTTCTTCCATTGCATGAGGGAAGAAGGCAGGTCGTTTTGGGGCCGGGTTCTTGATGGTGTAACTGTTGAGCATCAAAACCACTTCGGACATGGTAGGCCGGTCGGAAGCTGAATCTTGTGTGCATAACAACCCGATTTGTATACATTTGAGAATGTTGTCCCGTGGCCATTGCTCACCCAAGCTCGGATCCAGTATCTCGAGTGGCGTCCTGTTGGTCCATTGACGCCATGCCTGTGATCCACAAGTGGGAAGAATTATGGCATTGATGGACATAAAACTGGAGCATGGGTTTAGGGCTTACATGGTTCGGCAGATTTATGGATTCTGCATAGCTTGAGTTCCTCCGACCGGTCACAATTTCCAGCACCAATACACCGTAGCTGTACACGTCACACTTGGTGGAGATGTGCCCGTTACCAACGTACTCGGGTGCCATGTAACCACTTACGCCAAGAAAAATATCATGAGGAACATAACGAAACGAGGAGAATAGACTTCAGACATTGCCTGCTTCATTACCAAGGGTGGAAGCGTGTTACTTACCATGTCCCTGCGATTCGTGATGCCAGGCCTTGAGTCTGGCTCCCTGGGAACAACTTCGCAAGACCGAAATCTGAGATTTTGGGATTCATGTCTTGGTCGAGCAAAATGTTGGATGCCTTTAGATCACGATGGATGATCCCCATCTGCGAATCCTCATGTAGATACTGCAAGCCTCGTGCGATCCCAACAATAATCCCATACCGTAATTCCCAGTTCAGGCGACTCTTGCCCTTATTGTCTGCATTAATCAGTTCTTAATCTGTCACTCCTGTAAATTACAGGTGCCTCTGGAGATGATGTTTCACTGATCATACCGAATAGGATCTTGTCCAAGCTTCCGTTCTGCAGAAACTCGTACACAAGAAGCCGCTCCTCTTCTTCCAAGCAAAATCCTGTGACCCTTACTAGATTACGGTGCAGTAGTTTCGCTACCACCAGAACCTCTGTCTTCAGCTCTCGCATGCCTTGGAAAGAGCGATTGGACAGCCTTTTGACCGCAATCTGTTGTCCATCTGGCAATATTCCCTGAAACCCAGGTGAATGTGAATAGGGGCACAACAGAAGCTTCTATGTGAATGTTCCAAGAGCAAGTGTACCTTGTAAACGGGACCAAATCCACCTTCCCCGAGTTTGTTGTTATCGGAGAAATTGCCGGTGGCAGTCTTCAGGGTCCTAAGACTAATTGACAGTGGCTTCATTGTGCGATTGTTTCTAGGACTGTTATTTTCATCTCGGCCTAACAGAAATATCGCAGTTGTGATTCGTGAGTTCTGGAAGATGTTATCTACACCTTAAGTATCATTTACTTACCCAGAGCCTCTACTGTTTTTTCATTTCTTCGAACAAAGAAAAAGAGAAGCACGCACGCTATTGCTAGCGCAGCAGCGACTGCAGTCGCCACAACAATGAAGGTGGTTGTACGACCATGCCCTACACCATCAAGTTAAGCTTTAGTAGTATCTGTTTTCTTACGAAAGATAATATGATCGGAAAATAAAAGGCCTTTCAGTTCACCGCCACCTCTATTTGAACTAGCTGCACTTCCAGTAGTCGAATTGGGTCCAGATGGTGGCAGAGGGAACCACTGCTCATAGGTCACCGAGAAAGGAAAATCCTCGTACCGCAAATCGCAGCTTAGGGTAACCACCCTGCACCCATCCTTCTCGGGGCAGGCACTAGGAATATGACTGATTATCTCTTGTAGGCACGTAGAGCAGTTGGTATTATCTAAGGACGCACTACACTGAACCATAGCATGTATTGTTGCGGAATCCGTGTAAGCGGAATCCGCGGCAGCGATTCGGAGAGGATTAGTACTTGCATTCCGTGAAAGACTGCTCATCAGATCCCCTATAGCGGCATCGAACTTCCCCAAGTTGCTAGCATTGTTGGGGCTCGCCCACTCTAGTATTGCACTACCGTCGGCTTCCGAGAAGAATGATTTATCAGAATACTGGATAGAGCAATAATCATACAGTGCAGAAGCTCGCCTCTCGCTCGGGCACTGCCGGACAATATCCTTGGCCGACACATCCACACAAGTTTGGCACTCAGCGGTACTCACATAGGCCCTGCACCTCATGAGGCCATAAATCGAGTCGGGGTCCTCACCAACTCCGAGGGCAGAAAACCGGCTGACGGAGGCTTTGGCGACAAGCGAATCGAGGAGGGTTCTCCTGTTCTTCTCATACGGGCCGTCGAGCGAAAATCCACTGGCGCCGTCGCAACTGGTCTTGTTGAACGAGAAGCTATCGGCAGGACAAAGGAAAGGGACGAACGAGAAGAAGAAGGAGAGGAAGGGATAAACTGTCGAAACGGACGGCATCACTAGTGAAAACAAGGAATTGGCACAAGGCGGAACCCCTTAATCAAATGCTACGTGAAACCATCCACGGGATATAGTCCAGGGAAGAAAACCACAACGAGAACGATGTGAATTTGTGATATTGACTATGAATTTTGCAATTGACTGATTCAAAATTATAATTTAACCCCAAATGAGGGGCACGTCATTGACGCGTGCGGTTCAAAGTCGGATCAGTCTCCGAAAACATTGACCCGTTCTTCTTCCTGGAATTTATGAAATAAAGCAAGCCGGATTGGCCAGTGGGACCGGGGTCACATTCAACGGCTATGATCTACTGTTAATCAATTTGACGGTTGTGATTTCCTTGATTTCCACTCGCTACTCTTAGCTGGGCCGCACTAGTCTGCACGGGAGACTAGTATTTGAAAATAACATCGCCAAAGTACTTGAGAAATCCAAGGTTTGGTGAGTACATTGCCTAGTTGTAACTCCCACTTAGTGGCATTTACTTGCTAGTTTTAGGTTGGTTGCAGTCGAAATGGGTTTATCATTATGTTATAAGAGGATAATCTGAACCTATATATTAGTGGGATAACGTGTTTTTTTTTTTGAAATATTAATAGACAATGATGGTAGGGTATTTAAGTATGGCGGGGTTGACTGTGATATCGTAAGATATTTACTTTGGTTACTCTAGCCTAGGATTCTGGGCTTATTAGGGTATAACGGATGTGATATGATTATCTATAGCCTATATTGTCTATGATGAAGGAAATTTTAGGAGATAACGATGTAACGAAGATGAATGAAGAATGTAAAGATGGTAATAGGTGGACATATGCAGTGAGGGTGAGGAAGGGAATGTAAGTAATTTTGAGTTAGGTGATAATTCTAGTGGTCTCGATCCTAAACCCTCCAAAGAAGATCCTGATGAGCTAGTGGAGGAGGATAGGTGCCTGATCAGTTATGGAGGAAGATTTTAATGATGAAGAGGAGGAAGAATAGGAGGATGAAAGGTGTTTAGAATGAATTCAAGTTGGTTGATATATATTAAGAGGATGTTAGGGCGGATCAAGATGAATCTTCGTGTGAGCTCGTAATTGAGGATGCTCATGATATGTCTGATGCCAATTTCATGTGGAGATTGCAAATCAAGATATTGTTGAGGTTGAGGTTGGGGTTGAGTCAGAGTATGATAAATTTGATGAAGAAATAGTTGAAGATGATGGTGTTTCAACAATAGGAGAAAAAAAAGGAAGAAATTGTGGAATGTATTTGGAGAAAATAACCCCATTGTGATTACAAAACCATACAATGAAATGTTGTAATATGTTTTGAGACTTCTAGATAACTATGTAAAGTTGTACAATATTATGCTATTCCCAATGGATATAATGCTCGTTAGAAAAGAAGTTCAAAACATAAGTTGACTATGTGCCTTGGAGGTTGTATGGGTTTTGGATGATGAAATATAATACTTTTGCTGTGGAGTATGTGTTGAATGAACATAAGTATATTTAGAGCTTAAAAATAGTCAACCAACGAAAAAGTGGTTAGCATCTCAACTCATGCAGTTTTGGTGGTTAATTGCAACAACTAGGGATATTGTATGCGCGCCCTCCGACCTAGCACGCGAGTGGCGGTTCGGGCGACCCGAGGATCCGGGTCCGCTCCCCCAAGGCCCAATCCGGTCGGCATCACGACTCCAGCGTCGGACGCTGCGGATGGGAATCGGGTTGGGCCTTTCCTTAATTCCCGAACGGGTCTGCGGGACATTTCGCCAACCGTCTCCAGTTCCCTGAAGGCAACGGGCGAAAGGCGGCGTAAGGCCTCGCTCGTGAATTTTGAGGAAGACTCGGGGAACGGCTCGTGTCGCCGTTACCTATCCAAAATGGCCCCGAAAAATGTGTAGTTTAACCTAGGTAAACTATTCGGAGTCGCCACCGATAATTAATTTTTATATAGTTTGATTTAAGTCGGAAAAATCAGAGTGAGTTCGGGGATCTCTAGTTACTAACTCTTACATTCTAAGCATGCGAAAAAAGGTGGCGATTGTCCAAAAATAATTTTGATTGGGTGTTGGACTCGATCCGGGAGTCAGGCCGGACTCATATCGACGTTTTACGGGTGTTGGACCCGAATTTAGGTTTGTTTGATTTAAGGATTAACACACGACATAAATCCTAAGAGATAGGTCATGCGCGTAATCACAAGCAATTATCGAGATAAAAGAGGACGGGGAAGGTCGATGACTGCGGGCCTATGCACTTGGGCCCGAACAGGTGGGCTTTAAAAAAAACGATTCGGGAAGGCCCGCACCTCCCCTTTGTACCTTTAGTGACGGTTGGGGCCGCTTTAAATCTTCGGACCGACGGTTTTTTAGGCCGCGGTAGATCCACGCGGTTTGATACACGCGCCTTCGAGAAATCTTCGTCTTCGAGATTGTTGAAACCTCGGGAGAATCCTCGTCATCAAATGTATAATGTACATGCAAGAAAAATGTAAACATGGTTAGTTAACTTTCATTTCCAAAATCAAATCAATGATTTGGAATCGGAGAAATGAATATAAGTCCCTATGAAGTCAAAAGAATAAAGATCTAACCGCACATTGAATACATAGTTCGATGATGAGCATGTTTATAAAAAATCAGACAAATCCAACGGTGGAATTATGAATTATGCACACGCAAAGTCAGATGTAGCCTGCAGATGAGAATGCAGCATACGCAGGCTTGGAAATGAGATCATAACTTCACTCAGGATCGTCCGATCTAAGTGAAATTAAAATTTATAGATCTGTATCTTGACGAGGAATCAAGATATAAAATTTCAAACGAATCCAACAGTGGAATCTCATTCCACAAGGCAAAGAAGGTGATTCGGCCTCTTGCATAAGCAATCCTTGGCCAGCAGACTGATAGGAAAAAGAAAATTTCATAACTCTTCACTCATTCATGGAAAAATTATGAAATTTTGTCACATGCTAGATAACTCAATCGTGTTTTAGTATGCTAAATTTTAGGAAAAATGGATGTATAATCCTTAGCCAGCATTACGATGAATCTGGACCTCCGAACAGGACATGTTTAAGCTAAACGGTACGATAGACCAAGTTTGACCGCTGTTGACCATGAATTAAAATTGCTCAAATTAACAAATGTAAAACATAAAAATTGTAGCAAGTTAAGAAATATAACTTAAGATTTAAATTTCAGTCCATTCAGAACTCAAGTGAGTAAATTGTGTCATTCGGTATATAGGACAGTCGGGCCGCGGCGAGAGAACGGAGGACAATGGAGGTCTTTGTCTTTCTCAAATTTTTGGATAGATCAGATGAACCCGAAAGCCAAACCTTTAAGAAGAGAATTTGTAATCAAATTTGGTCTCAAAGACGCTAATTTCATAAAATTCAGATGTAGGATGAAAGAAATATGAATTTTTTCGTGCAGCAATATAGGCCTGTTGCGAAATGCAGCAACGCCCATGTCCTATCTGCACTCCTCTGGAAATTTGACCAGGATATATGGCTTTGATGGAAAAGTATATAACACAAAAGATTTATAGAACTCAAAGGGAATCCGTTCAAATCAATTTTAGATCAAACGGAGCTTAGATGTTTGAGTTGCATCCGAAAAACCGAAACAACTATCCCACTCTTGCACAGAATCAAGCTGTTTTTTCGAACAGAAGAACTCGACCAAGAAGGTGTTAAATGAGGAAGCTTAAAACACGAAAGTTATAGCAGGATAAAAAAGAGAATGAGTCCAAGTGTTTTTAAGTGAATCCGATTTATATAGAAGAAAATACGCCTGATGGAATACAACTGCGCGCTCCGCAGACGCACAGAACAGGGCAGCTGCATTCTCCGATGTTCAAGGAGGTAAAACACCAGCAAAATGCATTTGTTTGGAAAGCATTTCAACAGAGAAGTTGTTCCCCATTGAGAAAGGAAATTAAAGAGTCAAAAATTAGTTGAATCCATACACCTAGCAAAGAATTATGACAGAAAGAGTAAGGAACGCGCAGCAGCAATAACCATTCGTGTTTCAGCATACATACACTCCCAGAAAAGCCAACTAAAGCTCAGATTGCTTACAAATAACGCTAACACACAACTTAATCACGAATCAGAACAAGGGCAGAGGAAGAATGGACCTGATTTCATACAATTTCGGGTCCACTAGCTCCGGTTATGACAGCTCGCCATTGCCGATATCCCGAGGATGTTGTAATGCGTGTTCATACAAACATAGCAGCAAGTGGAGGTTAGATTTGTCTAAGGAGCTATAAAACGAAGAGAAAGCAGATGGTAAAAGGGACTCACCGTGAATGAAGCTCGCTTGGCATGGATTTCGGAGATGTACATGGGGAAAGGCACTCGCGATGGGAAATAACTTACCCCACAACTCCCGAGCACGCACGCTCGCGATGGGAGACTCGTGTGTGCGTCGGGAGAGAGTTCTCGGCTGGATGTTCGTGATGGGAGCTTATTTGATGTCTCATGGAGCGATATGCAAAGCCGGGGCTGACCAATCCGGGAAGATACAAGCTTCGAGCTCCTCCACTACTTTGCCTCATTAATATCATTTTCTCGCAGAATATACAAAGAAAACAAAGCAAGCAGAAAAGAAAGGTTAAATGCCATCGTATAGGGGACAAACATACTGGAAAATAAGTGAGGTTGTTCACCAATGTCGGAGTCAAGAGGAAACACGGCAAGAAGGGAGAGTAGTCGCCATTGTCGGTACGGCTGTCCATAGATTTGGGATGGAGGCACTGAGACTGAGATGATGGGAGGATCGGACTCGTTCTGTCTTGCTTTTGGTGCGAGAGGACCTCAAACTGGCATCACATCTCGTGGAAACTTGGTGCATCCATTCGGGCTACTATAATTATCCTGTACAAATGACCAAACACATTAGAGCACAAGATTGCTCCTCGTGGCGCTGATGTGGCCATGAGAATCGTGGATGGGGGACATGGGACTGCTTTCTTTGAGACTGTCTTCTAATCTTGTTGATACTGCTGCAGTCTCGAACGCCAAGTGAAATGGCTCGAAACAACTGGACATTCAGTAGGCTCTGTAGCAAACTGTCGGGGTGACCATCATCATCCTCGCCAAGGTAAGTCGAGGTTGAATCGGTCGTTGACGTCGCTGCCTTTTGTTACAGTCGCGCGTTCCATTTGAGTTGGTCATCCAAGGGGTTCCCGTGATGCAGGTTTCTTCTTACCTTGGTTAGGAATCGTTGAAAGATTATGGTGGTGATGAAGATGGCTAAAAAGGGTGAGAAAAGTGGAGAGTTTCGTGTTGGAAGAGGAGGAGCGGTCGGGATTTCCGGAAAGAAAAGATGGCGAAGGAGATGAAGAAACAAAGGAGGATGATCAATGGCTTCGAAAATCTCCCCTACCTCCAGAGAAAAATGAAATTGTTTCCCCCCAGCCAATTGATGAGTTCTCCACCCGACCGTCTGATGAACGTCCTCCTCCTCCCTTTTTAATCTTCTTCTTTCTTTTTATATTTTTACCTCTTTCTCACAAATTAAACTATTAATTCCTTCGATTTCGTTGGGTTTAGACTGGTATAGTTAGAATTCAACCAATTTCCTTAAGATTCAAGGAAGGTTTTTGTAATCAGTTTCTTTTACCTTTTGCAGGCATTAATGAGGAGGAGATGGTGTGGTCCCTCGGGAGATTTGGGAGGTGGGGAATGTCGGGGATTGTCCTTCATGAGATTCTTGTCGGGGGAAGAGGTAGACCTAATATTAAGAAAATAGTAATAAAGATAAAAATAATGAGTTTGGGCTTGGGCTTTGGCCATAAATGATGAACCTTGAGTTGTGCTTAAACTATGGGGCTTAGGAAAGAGATGGTAATTCATGGCCCATTTGAGGTATGACAATTTGCCCATCCTTGGGAGGGAATCTGGAAAGATTCTCTCGCAAGGATATCATAAATACCTCAAATTATATTTCGAGATCGTCCTTGGCCAACATGTATCCTAAAAGGTCATCAAGAAAATTATTAGTCACAACGATGACAAGGTAATCAAGCACGTGTGATTACGATGTACATGCATAACATGTTTCTAGGCGAGATCAAAGAAGGACTTCTGACTTCTCTCTTGTTTTAATCTCATTTATGAAAGTCATTTCAGTTGCATTTTGGAATTCCCTTGACTTGGATGCTCATGTACCGGTCGAAGGAGTTTTTACTCGGGTTATAATGTGGCTTCGGCATAAGGTCTTTAGATTGAAGGTTTAAATTTATCGTTTGAACGAAAGACTTTAAGGACCTCATCGGAAGCTATTGAGTCGTAGAGGTTCCACCATTCAAGCAAATTCTCCATCCTTCAGACAGCTCACCAGTTGACGTGTTTTGTTGGAGATGAATAGTCGGTTTACTGGTAGGTGTGGACAATCCACTTTGGGGAATGTTTTGTCTTATACTTGTTTGAAGGATAGCACTTTTGCTCTTGCGACCGTCAATGTCGGTCCTGGTGCTTTATTTTGTTCTTTTGACTTTCATTTTGCGCTTTGCTTTTAAAGACTTTGGTCTTTGCGCTAATTCTTTCTTTTCTTTGCTGGATCATAGGGATTTGCCCCGCTTTATTTTCAGATAATATTCTTTGGAATTTGTATTCGTTGTAGTATTGTTTGAGAAATTCCATCCTTAGGAACGACTCAACCAGCGGGCTTAACTGTCGATGATGCCTCTTCGCTTGAATCTTGAGGAAGTGTCGTCTTTACAGTCCGTCGCTTCCGATTTCTAACTACAACATCTCCTTTAAACCTCGATATGAGGTGGTCCTTAGACTCAGTGTGAGTAGTGTATACAGAAACTTCAACTTTAGCTTGAAAAGGGCAAGCAATGGTTGATGTTTTGTGTTTGGGGTAGAGAAGAAATGCTCGATCTCATCCTGGTTTAGAGCATCTTTTGTCAAAGGATTCGTTATCCGCCTGAATGTTTGTGTGTGAATCCTCATAGTGTTTGCGCTCATCACTCTAGGTAAGTGTTTAGGAATAGGTTTGCCTTCTCCACTCTCGCCCAAAAACACTCTTATTGTCAAAATTTTTTTCAAATTGTATGCACATGGACACACCAATGCTTAAGCAATGAATAGGTTTATGTACGCAAACCTCTTTGGAGATGTCGTACTAAGATGGTGCTCTTGTGCAAGCTTTGCGGGGAAAGTGTTTGCACTTTCATGTCCCATGTTCTTTTAGATTAGACTCGGAACGGCTTCCACCCGACCACCCACGCCGTTGCCTAGGAGTTTGTACCGTACTGTACGAATGTCCATGTGCGCTTGTATATTCGACTCTCGTTACGGAATACGGTATATGTAACCGACTCCAGCTTAGGGAAATTGAGGCATGGCTCCAGCTGGGGAAATGTAGGTGTGACTCCATCTGAGGAATGATAAAAAATTTTGTTAGAGAGCAATGTAGATGATACTCCCTTTTGGTATGGTCATCCATGGTGACAACAAAGGCAATCTCGAAGCTTTGGTTCGAAATTTTCCACCCAACCGCTCGCGCCATTATCTATAATATAGGATGCTCATGTACCTACGCTGGGCAAAGGATAGACAACAAGTGAGCTCATGTAACTTGTTCTCTTTTAAAGTAAGAATGGAGTTTGCTCATGTAACTTCATTTATATGAAATGCGAAGTAGAGTTTTGATACTTCCCTTTTCTATTGTATCTTCGTCCGTAGAAATCAGAGGATTGACGAAATAGTTACTCTTGTTTGATGTCTGTTGTGTAAGGATGCTCATGTACCTATCAAACATGTGGCTAGAAACAAGGAAATTCTTGTAACTTGTTTCTGTTAGAGTAAGAATGAAGTTTGCTCGTGTAACTTCATTTGTAAGAAAAGTGAAGTAGAGTTTTGGTATTTCTTTTTTGCATGGTTTCATCATTGCGTCTTCGTCCGATGGAATCGAAGGTCTGACGAAATTGCTACAAGACTTTGGCTTGAAGCTTTGCCACCCTACCACCCTCGCATTTGTCATAGGAGTTTTACACCATACGTGTGAGGAGTTCTTGTACCTGCTCATGAGACAAAGGACGTAAACGAAATGAGTACATGTAATTTCGCTTAACTTGAATAAGGAGAAGAATGATTGTGTATTTCTCCCTTATCCGTGTTGTCAGTGTTCTTTATCCTGAATGACTCTTCGGGGTATAAAAGAATTCACTGATGAATATGTCTATAAGAGTTCGATTTTTCCTTTCTGCGACTCCATTCTGTTGAGGAGTGTAAGGAGCAGAAAAGTTGTGATCAATGCCATATTCATCACAGAAGGTAGCAAAATCATGGTTTTCAAACTCTATACCATGATCCGTTCGAATAGCTTTTACAGAAGATTTATTTTCATTCTGTAATTGCTTAGCGAGCTTTATGAAAGATTCAAATGCATCGCTTTTATGAGTCAAGAACTTAACCCAGGTGTACTTAGAGTAGTCATCTACTACTACTTGACAATATCTTCTACCACCAATACTTTGAACTCTAGTCGGACCAAATAGATCCATATGTAAAAGTTCCAAGGGCTGAGTGGTAGAAATCTCATTCTTAGACTTGAATGATGATTAGTTTGCTTACCAAGTGAACAAGCTTCACAGAAGTTGTCTTGCTCGAATTTGATACTAGGCAAGCCATTTACCAATTCTTTTCTAACAAGCTTGGATAGCAACTGAAGGTTGGAATGTCCTAACCTTCTATGCCAAAGATGAGTTTCGTCTTTGATAGACAGAACACAGCTTTCTGTAGCATAGAAGATGTTCCTTTTCCGATTTCCAATGAAGCGGACTTCATTGTTTAGGATACCAGAACATTTATCTTGATCAAAGGTTATAGTATAGCCTTTATCACAAAGCTGGCTAATGTTCAGCAGGTTATGTTTAAGTTCTGTAACCAACAGAACCTCTTCTATAACCATAGAGTCGGGACTTCCAATAGTTCCTGTTCCGATGACAGAGCATTTGCTATTGTCACCGAATTTAACAGAACCTCCGTTCTGTAAAGTCAACTTAGAAAATTTGGATGGATCTCCGGTCATGTGCCTTGAGCAGCCACTGTCCAGATACCATTTATTTTATGTAGCTTATGTTCGAAAACAGAATTGATTTCCTACAGAATTTTGAGTTTCTGTGTGAGTAGTTATGCACAATAGTGCTTGTTCTTCCTCATCATCAGAATCTTCAATATCTGCCCAAGCAATCATAGCTTTCTTGGGTTTTGTTTGTACAGAAGGTTTCTCCTTCTCCTTAAGTAAAGGACAATCAGATTTGAAATGTCCCTTCTTATTGCACTCATAGCATCTGATCATCTTAGGATCATTCTGCTTTTCACGTTTCTGATTTCTCTTGTTGAAACGTCTTTTGGAAGCGAACCGCAGAAGGCGTTTAGCAATCATAGCGAGTTCATCATCCGAATCGACTTCTGCCTCATTGTCAGAGTCTTCAATTGGTTCTTCTGATGCTTTGAAGGCTACTGAAGCTCTTTTTACATCAGATAGAGAGGTTCTCTCCATTTCATATGACATTAAGGAGCTCATTAGTTGATCTAATCGAAGAGTAGATAGATCCTTAGCTTCCTCAATAGCCGTTTTCTTGGCTTCCCAAGATTTGGGCAGAGTTCGTAGAACCTTTCTTACTAATTCAGAATTAGTATAGTGTTTGCCTAAGTGAGTTAAGGCATCTACTAGAAGGTTAAGTCTCTGGAACATTTGTTCTACAGATTCTTCACTCTTCATGGTAAAGTTCTCATATTGATGAATTAAGAAATTCATCTTGGTTTCTCTAATCTCGTTCGTCCCAACGTACATGGTGACAAGTTTATCCCAGATTTCTTTACCCGAAGTGCAAGTAGAGACTTTCACGAATTCACTTTCCGACATAGCACTGAACATTAAGTACTTAGCCGTTTTAGTGAGTCGTTTGATCCTAAGGTACTCCCGTGTAGGACGTCCATCAGGACCAGTTTGTAGTTCAATCGGTAGAATAGGTGGACCGTCTTCAATGAACGACCACAAATCATCATCGATTGCATCTACAAAGGCACTCATACGAATTTTCCAATAGGAAAAATTTTTACCATCAAAAAGTGGGAGGATTCCCAATGTGTGGTTTCGGTATATAGCAATTATCACCCATTTTACAATTTTTCAGAAGGTTTGACTTCTGTGCAGAATAGTAGAACCTTTACGGTACTGTACTGATTCTTAATGCACACAAACTTCTCTTAAATTGAAACAGATATTGCTGGCAATTAAATCTCCGTAAAATGGAGTAAAAATGCTAACTAGTTCAATTCTGCAGAAACCTTAAGTTTTCAGCAGAAGAAAACAGCGCATCAATCGGTTATATGCGTATAGCAGGTATAACCTTCTATAGGATGTAACTAAGCACTCAAGCTTTTGTTGAATCCCGTCTAAAAATAACTGGATGGTTTCTAGCAGAGCAATGAGCTACTGTAGAAAAGAGACAGATAGTGATAGTAACAGAGCATAAGCTTCTGTATAGTAGAAATCTATCGCGTGGAAGGTACAGGCTGCTATAGAATCTCAGCAGGCTGTTAAACTTTTTGTTGAATCACAAATTTTTGAATTCTATCAGAGTATAGTACTTCTGTAGAATTAAAATAAACTTGAGACAATTACAGAGCATAAGCTTCTGTAAGGCAGAGACAGAGAGCAATAGAAGGTACAACCTCCTATAAGAAATCAACAAGCTATAAAGCTTTTGTTGAAACTGCTTCTGTTCTGAATGTTGAATTCAAATAGAGAACTAAGCTTCTGTTGAATTCAGCACGGTAGTAGTACTCAGAGAGCGTACAGAAGGTTCAAGCTGCTGTAAGATCTCAACGAGCGGTTAAGCTTCCGTTGAACCTTGCTCTGATACCAATTGTTGGCCCAAAGATTATACTAAGAGGGGGGTGAATTAGTGTTAAGTCCAATTAAGGAATTCTTAAACACTTTTTCACAACCCTCACAGCGGAAGTAACTTACTGTAATTTACAGAGCCTTCAAGCTTCTGTAATTACGGAACGTGTGAAATTGACTTCGAAATGAGTCGCAGAACACAAAGGATTTTATAGTGGTTCGGTGAAATCACCTACGTCCACTTTCGGTCACTTTTCACTAATAACTCGTATAAAGATTACAGTGTAGAAGGTAAAACCTTCTGTGGTGTAAGAAAACAATTTCTTTGACCACGGGACGGTAAGACTAGCTTTACCAATGCAAAAAACTCTCTTGCTGTGTTTAGGATGTGTCTAGGTCGAATCACAAGGAAATCAACCAGACTTGAGCAAGCACAGAACGTTGGCTGGATGCTTCAGCCTTCTGTGACTCTGTAGCGGGCTATTCCTTCTGTGGATCAGCGAACAGATCCGATGACGCTTTCTCCAAGTGTTTGGATGCCACTGATATGCTTCTCTTTTTGTGTTTTTGATTTAATCTGCAAAACAAACAAAGATAAACCGTCTACAGTAGGTTGCGTCCCTCACCACTTACGCCTTCTGCAGAAACCTTCTCTTGGACCTGCTGTACGCCCACCTGGCGTTACGGACAGCACTCCTGGACAAGTCCTTCGGATTCACAGCCAACGACACCTACGGAGTGGCTTCACCAAAGCACACCTGCTGCAAACGCACAGATAACAAAATAACCAACTACAGAAGGTTGGAGGTCCCTCACCACTGAACCCCTGCTACGGACTCCTTCTCTCCGACAGAGTCACTGAAGGCTACAGAGCCCGCTACAGAGTCACAGAAGGCTGAAGCTTCCAGCGAACGTTCTGTGCTTGCTCAAGTCTGGTTGATTTCCTTGTGATTCGACCTAGACACATCCTAAACACAGCAAGAGAGTTTCTTGCATTGGTAAAGCTAGTCTTACCGTCCCGTGGTTAAAGAAATTGTTTTCTTACACCACAGAAGGTTTTACCTTCTACACTGTAATCTCTATACGAGTTATTAGTGAAAAGTGACCGAAAGTGGACGTAGGTGATTTCACCGAACCACTATAAAATCCTTTGTGTTCTACGACTCATTTCGAAGTCAATTTCACACGTTCCGTAATTACAGAAGCTTGAAGGCTCTGTAAATTACAGTAAGTTACTTCCGCTGTGAGGGTTGTGAAAAAGCGTTTAAGAATTCCTTAATTGGACTTAACACTAATTCACCCCCCCTCTTAGTGTAATCTTTGGGCCAACAGACGGCATTCTGATTATTCTTGTACGCGTCGCCCGGGCGAAAATGACTTGTGGGATCGCAACTGGTCACGTTATCAGAAAGGATATCAACGACACTTAGGAATCGGAGGGATTGCATGAAGAGGAGAAGGAAGAGGTTAGCCGTGGAAACTCCCGGGGCATCGCGGAAGAGATGGATCAGTGGGAGAGAGAAACGGCAAGCTGTGGGGGAACAAACACGAGCGGAAGTGGGGAGACGCTGATCAAGTGGGGGCGCATGTTTGACGTGGGGGAGGTGGTCTTCCTTCCGGCTAGTTTGGTATTCCCATCATTTGTATATTAAGAATTTGGGGGGGATGACTAATTCAAGCTTGGATACTTAGATAATGTATTGTTCAATTCAATTCAATTCCAAGGATGCAGCAGCCGTCCTTGGGAATTTAAACATATAAAGGAAAGCCTCCCTCCATTATGGCCGGCCAGCGTTCAAACTGTTTGTGATGACAAAGTAGAATCCTTTTGTCTTCTTCTTATTCTTTTATTAGAAAAAAGTATCATTTTTAGAATACGAAAATGTTAAAAATAGATACGCTTGACTTAAAAAACCAGAAAAGCTTGAAAGCCAGTCATTTTGTTTTTACATCAACACGATTAGTTGTAGGGTAGTCTTTTAACGGGTGGGTTCGATTGTTGATATTATTAAAAGACAGTCACCCCGCCCCCTCCCTCCCACTGTTAGCTGTCCACGTGTCATACATTGCAACCAAATAATGAATCCCTCCCCCGCCCAATCTCTCCATATCCTCCGTGTTTGTTTTTGGAGGATATTCAAATTGACTTGCTTGTCAACCCCCAAAGCCAACCGACACATGAAAACAACCAAATTGACACGAGACAGATATCATCGTCCTCGTCGATTCATGTCTTAAGTCCTTAATCGTGTTGGGCTCCCACCTCATGTGTGTCCGTCCGTATCTAATATTACTACTAGTAAGTAACATGGCTTCATAATGTCCTCCGGTGACATGACATGATAGGCATCTTTAAAAAGCTGCCAGAAGAACTCTCTCTTCTCCATCACAAGTTTCAAAATCAGTGGTTGCGTTTGTGTTTGTGTGCGTACTTACCACAACAAAACGACAGGTGTAAGCGTCGTCTTCACTTATCACATGATTTACCATTACCGCGTGAGAAGAAGTCGAAACGTTAGAAAATAATATATAAAACCTGGGGAGCGATCACCACGACATCCTTCCTCCACACAAACACGTTTCGTTAAATTATAAATTCCCTCCCCCCCCTCAAGCCAAACTACTTGCTACAACAACACCCTTCTTTGATCCTCCCCGATAGCCTGCCTGCCTTCCTTTTGTATAGTCCGCGACAGATGTGCAGGGGAGTTGTTCACGGCCCTGGCACCGGGTGCGCCGTCTCCCCGGGAATGAAGACTGTGGCGGTCTCCTGCGAGCTGTGCGGGTCGAGGGCAAAGGTATACTGCCAGGCAGACGGGTCTTACCTCTGTAGGGAGTGCGACGGGAGGGTTCACGGGGCGAACTTCTTGGCGGGCAGGCACGTCAGGTGCTTGCTCTGCAACGACTGCCAGAAGTTAACGAGGAGATACATCATCACGAGTTCCCCTGAGGGGGCGGCAGTGGATCCCGCGAGGGTGGTTCAGCTCGGCGACTCCACGAAGGCCAAGGTGAATGCCGCCTTGGGGACGCCTTTCTACTTCATCTGAGTGTTAGAATAATAATAATAATAATATGGGGTAAGATATAGTAGAAATACATGTAGAATAGGGAGATGATCCCGCTGATGGATGCAGAGTTCTTCTTTTTATGGTTCGGTGAAGTTGTTTTTCTTTCTGTTCTTACTGATACACCTAATCTGCTAGCAACACAACTCCAATACCAAATCCAGCCATCAACACAATCGATTCACTCACCAGTGAACTACAATAAGGTCCCCCGACAGATTACACACATTACACCACTGACACCGCCGTCGTTCTTCACCACTGGATCGTTCATCCGTCTACCTGAACTCGAGTTTGTGAAGTGCGAGGTAAATTTTCCGTAAAAAAAGCAAGTTGCGTTTCATGAACACGAATTAATAAAAAAAAAAAAAATGGACTCGCATTTTGCAAACACGATATTGAACTCCCACGATTAATCCATGGCGACTTTCTTCTTCAACCAACGGCGCATTTGGCAAAAGCGATAGCAGAAGCATAGATTTTTTTTATCAGTGCGAAAACGTAGTTTAGGATCTATGAAACGTGTGACCATTTATTAAGAATGTTTTAATGGACGTGTCCGCGATTAAACACATTTGACCACGAATTCGAGTTTGAGTTTTGATGGTAACCGTCAAAATTATTAAATAAATGTTAATCAAAGATTACGAACAAAGAAATTACTAACTTTAGATCAAACACGAATGGACGGTTGACTCTGGGATTACATACAGTGTTTACATAAGAAGAAAGGAGGAGAGAGAAGAGGAAGTGTGAAGAACAACATTAATTGGCAATCACCTTTACTATGGTATTCAATCGATAAACTTCAGTTCACTCATATATCGCATTATAGTTCACATTTACCGAAATTCAACTAATTTTACAATCCTCCACTGCCGCATCCATAAAAATTCTAGCTACTCGTGACTATTCCTCCATTAACAGAAAATGCTTATGCCAATTCAACTCATAGAAGGTCTCACTCGCTCACGACCAGGCAAGATCAACATTCTTCGTCTCCGACCTTCTCAAACCACCGGCCTCTCCTTCTTGCCTTCCCCGAACTCCTCCTTCGTCTGTCTTCTTCTAACTAACCACCGACCTCTCGTCCTGCGGGTTATCTCTTCCTTTTTATAAATTTCTGTCTTTATACATTTCTTCTTGTAACTCCTTCATCTTCTCTCGTCAATTCAATTCAGTCCCTTCCTTTCTTTATTAATCTTCATTTCTCTTTTTACTCTGAAGTCCTTCAACTTCTTCTTGTATTTATCATTCAATCCCTACAACACTTGAACATATATGCAGCAGCTTCATGCTTCATTTTTCAACCCCATCACTCGCCATTCCATCTCCACACATCAAGCCCCCTTCCCTAAGAACACCCCTGTCCTCAAGGGTGACGGATGGAAAATGTTGCTGCAGATCATACAAATACTCCCATGTAGCATCAGTCCCAACAGACCACTCCACCAAAACCTTCGTAGCTGCTCGATTATCTCGCTTCACCATCTGTCGCTGGATAATGCAGACAGGAACAAGATTAGTTACCATATGTAGCTTTGATAAATCAGTAAGCCACCAACTCATGCCTAATAAAACGGTTCAATTTGGAAATATGAAATGTAGAATGAAGCTGAGCATCCTTAGGTAAATTCAATTTGTAAGCAACAGCACCAATTCTGTCCACCACCTGGAATGGACCAAAGTATAATGGACTCAACTTATGATTGCCACTCTTCTGGACAGAATGTTGCCTACAAGGCTGCAACTTCACATAAACCCAATCACCAATCTCAAATGATCTGTCAAGACGTTTCCTATTAGCCATCTGAACCATCATATTTTGCGCCCAATGTAGATGGAAACGAAGCAACTTCACCATAGAATCATGAGCTTGTAAACGCTTGTCCACATCCATCACAGTAGAAGTACCAGGTATATAAGGTACATGAACCGGAGGAGGGTAGCCATACAAAGCTTCAAACGGGGTTGTGCGAATAAAAGAATGGAAAGTGGTATTATACCACCATTCTGCCAATAATAGCCATCCAAACCACTTATTAGGACAATCACTTACCATACAACGAAGGTAGTCTCTAACCATCCATTCACCACTTCAGTCTGTCCATCTAATTGAGGATGATATGTGGTGGACAGATTAACTCCACACCTTGGAACCTCCAAAAAGACTGCCAAAAGTGACTGAGAAAACAACATCTCGATCACTCACAATTGTTCCTGGCATTCCATGCAATTTAAACACATTATCCATGAAAGTAGTTGGCCACCACAGAAGTAGAATAAGGATGACTAAGGCCTATGAAATGAGCATATTTAGTCAACATATCTACCACCACCATAACAACCTCCTTGCCTTGTGAATTGGGTAACCCTTTAATAAAATCCATGATGATTTCATCCCAAACAGTAGTAGAAATAGGCAATGGCTGAAGTAACCCAGAAAGAAGGGAATTTTCAATACTTACAACGCTGGCAGACATCATACTGCCGCACAAAGATACGAACATCCATTTCTAAACCCTTCCAGAAGCAAAAGCTAGAGACTCTCTTAAAGGTAGCATGCACTCCCGAATGCCCTCCAGCAGCAGAAGAGTGGAACACCTTCAAAATCAGCTGTTGTAGTTGCAAATCCTTCCCCGCAACCAATTTGTTATTCTTCCATAACAGGTCTTGTTTCCAAACAAAAGAAGTAGATTCACCCTTTGGGTAGCCTCCAATTCTTTCTGTAATTGAAGATTAGTTGTCGAACTCTTCTTTATGTCATCCAACAAGGTGTCTTGTTGCATAGAGAAAGTCATGGCCAAAAGTTCAGGACCATGAATTTGTGATAAAGCATCAGCTGCAACATCGTCACATCCCTTCTTGTAAACGATTTCGTAGTCAAACCCCATTAGTTTAGACAACCAATTAAACTGACTATCATTATTCAGATGTTGCTCAAGAAGGAACTTGAGGCTCTGATGATCAGTTCTATTGATGAAATGACGACCCAGCAAGTAATGCCTCCACTTGTCAATTGCATAGACTATTGACATTAGTTCTTTTTCATATAATGATAATCCAAGATGCCTTTTAGCCAAAGCCTTATTAATAAATGCTATAGGATGCTTCTCTTGCATAAGGACAACCCCAATGCCCACCAAACTTGCATCCATTTCCGCAATGAACGTTTTGGTAAAATTGATAACTCTATGAAAGTAGGGTTATTTCGTATCCCTAATGATGCTTTATATGGTTAGTCGTACGAGTATTGACAGGAATTTGGTAGGATTTAAGTGATTTTTAGTTTAGTTCTATTTTAAGTCGATCTTTGTTATTTTCTTAGTTTTTGAATCTATTTTGATTTGAATCATTTGTCTTGTTGATGTCTCTTGGTTTGTCGTGTTTTAATGCAGGAAAATGAAGGAGATCTTGAAGCTTGGACCAAGTAAAGTGAAGATGAGCGAAAATTGGACAGAGAGTAGAAGGACGCGTCCCTCTGTTCTCAGGGACGCGTCCTTGGGAGTTCTGTTGAGTGAAGGGACGAACCCTGCGAAACTATGTTCAAATCGCTTGAGGAATTCTTCAAGTCTTCCTGAGACTGCATTATGAAGAAATAGATGATCAACAAGTCACTTATTTGGTAGTTTTAGTTATTTTATTTTATTCTCCCTAGAAATCTTTTTAGATTTGGAGAATCTTAGGAAATCTTTTTCAAGGGGAACTACATATTCTGTTTTTAGAGGCAACCCTAGGGAGACTTTTTCTTTCAGAGAGAGGGAGGAGTCAATCGACTCGGGAACGGAGAAAGAGGTGACGGCTAGGGTTGAAGCGGAGATCGGGACAAGGCTACTACATCTCGGATCGGAAGATCGAGAGGGCGTTTCTCTTTTCTTGCCCCTTGATTGCTATGTCGTTATCGTTTTCCTTTGAACTTGGGTTGAATTTCATTTATGTTATGAACTAATTCCGTTTTCTAGGACTTCAATGGAACTTAACGACTTTATTTAACGAGTGAATTCATTTTCTTCGTGTTATTCGAATTCGTGTGGTTACTTATTCATATCTTGATCTTAATGAAATTAATTGACTAATCACCAATTAATTTGATCTGGAAACCTATTCGGGCTTGGAAAAGTTGTTTGGGTTGAGCCGTTGATTGAATAGCCTAAGTTAGCGTCACGTTGGAAAACGGAGCTAATTCGTGAGAAGGATAGGAGTATACCGAATCGCCTTAGGTAGCCATTTAGGGTTGTTGCATAATGGATTTCCACTAGTTAATTGCCTAGGAATAGAGTGATTAGCTCGATACAGGGAATACGTTCTTAGAGCACTCGGGATAGGCGTAAGGAGATAATCGAACCCTAGGTTAGTAACTTGAGAATTTGATAACTGGAGAAAGGAAGGAACAAGTTAGATAATACGTTAGGGGAAGTTGATAGTCCTAGATTTTTACTATTTGATTGAACTATCGTTTATTTGCAATCTATTTTCTATTTTACTATCATTCCATCTTGTTCGACTTGACCTCGATATCGTTAAACGTGCAACCGTTAGGAATTTTTCTCTGTTGATTCTCTCTGAGAACGACCTCTACTTACCATATCTACAAGTTAGTTAGGCTTGTTAGAGTATTTAATTTGCCGCCTTCGACAAGCGTAATCAAAAATCAAGTAACACAAAAACATGTGCAGTTACCAATGCTTCCTTTAATATTCGAAAGGCAAAATATGCAAGTGTACTCCACGGAAATGCATCTTCAGCCAAATTATTTCAGCTGTCGTAGTGGCTATTGCCCTGTATTCAGCTTCTGTCGAGCTACGTGACACCGTGCTCTATTTCTTAGACCGCCAGCTTACGAGGGAATCTCCTATGAACACGCTATAGCCGGTAGTCGACCTCCTGCAGTCTTGGTTAAGCTGAACTTGAGAAAAATACGCTATAACCATTAGAGAACACTTGCAGTCTTGGTTCAGCTGAACTTGAGAAAAATACGCCTCTTCCTGGTGTGCCTTTCAGATACTTCGGAACCATGTTTCCTCAAAGGTTTGTCCATGAATTGAGCAAGAACATGGATTGCGTAAGTCAGGTCTGGTCGCGTGATTCCCAAGTAAATGAGTCTTCCCACAAGCTGCCTATAAGCACACGCATCAACTATTTCATCCTCCTCTACTTGTGTTAGCTTGTGATTAGTAACAATTGGTATAGAGCTTGGCTTGACTCCTAACTTTCCAAGATCTTCCAATAAGCGCAAAGCATATCCACGCTGCGAATTAAATTTACCAACCCGTGATATGGCAACTTCTAACCCCAAAAAATATTTCAAAACGCCAAGATCCCACAGTTTGAAGTGACTTTGCAATATCACATAAACATTTATTTTAAGAAGAAAAGAAAACAAGTTTGTTTATAAAACTTTGTCGAAAGAAAGGAACGAGCTTCGTGAGTTTGTACGGGCCTTTTCGTAAAGTACGAATGGGCATAATAGCAGCATGATTGACATTTGTTGCCATCTTCTTCTTCTGATTTCATTTACGAGGGAACAAATGGAGAAATCTTCCTTTTGTCCTATTAGTTACGTGTAAGGACACGATTAGATTGGTTAAGCACGCTAATTTTTTCAATTGATCCCTATTGCTGCTGCCGTTTCTTACCGTTTTGACAAACTTATCATCACAGACGTTTTATTGTCGTAATTACTTGATTAGCATTCTCAAATTGCAGGAGATTGGCGGATGTTTTCAAAAGGGACTGTCAATAAAAACAAATATCACATTTAGTGATTAAAGGACAAAATTGTGGAAAGCGTTCTTTAACAATGGACAAGGCATCTCCGACCTGGCACTCACGCCTTATTATAGTAGTGTCGACAAGCGTACACAGAAGTTGTTTTGGGGAACGCTATGCGGTGCAGGCAGGTGGCACTTGTGTTCCCGTAATTGTCGGGCTAACGTTAGAGCAGACGGACACTGCTCGGCCTTGTGGTCCATTGTAGCCCAGGTAGATTTTTCCGAGCCGAACATTCTTGCAAGGAAAGGCCGGGCTGCAAGCCATATTAACAACGACAGGGGTCGAAGAAGTCCCGTGGACGTTGTCGATGGTTATGTTGCTGATCCTTACAAGGGAAGGGACCTGCAGGAAACGGATGTTTCGGCAGGAAATTAGTCGGTTGAGCTCTGTGGAGTAGCGCGTCTGACGATAATAATGGAAACAGGAGGAGACATTTTACCCCTCTCTTGCATAGGTTCCAGGGGCAGTACTCCTGATCGATGATCACGGGATTTCCGACGTTGTCCATCCTGATGTTCTCGAATTGCATATCTGAGATTACCCCGGGGTATGAAGCGGGCCAGCCATTCATCGTGCCGGTGAGCGTGCAGTTCTTGACGTAGAATCCCGTCACGGGGTCCTCGTTCTGATACTTGCCAAGGCTGCCTACGCTGATCCCGTGTCCTGGTCCACATTTCACTCCAGTTACGTGGACGTCCTTGCTGCCGTCTCCCAGGCTTGAGGTTCTGCCACCTTTGCCTCCCTAGGTGTAATACCGTCGAAGAGCATCCGCATTGATTGCTTGGGGCAGGTCACCTCCGTCCATCTTCGTCAGGATGGTTGCTCCTCCCGAAAAGGCGTATTTGACGACGAATGGCCATTCGTAGTTCGGAGAGAATTTCCCTCTAGGATCTCTGACATTTGGCAAGACCTGTTTGAGGACCAGGTCACCTGGCTTGTATCTGACCGGCTTAACTTTCTTGTTAAATGCCTTGGGCATGCGCTGTTGATAGCATTGTATGTGATGGGCGGCAGTGATCGCTTCTCGTCTATGAAGTAGAGGTGGGCGAGCTGATGGTTAATCTTCTCGTCTTCCGTCATGTTGCTTTGGGACGAGATCCTAAGAGTCGGTAGCTTGACTTCCGCCGGGATGACTGCTTGCGTTCCATAGACGAGTTCAAAAGGAGTTGCCCCAGTCGAAGTACGTATTGTTGTCCGGTAAGCGAGCAACGCGAAAGGGAGCTTCTCATGCGAGTCGCGATACGTAATTGCCGTTTTCTGAAGGATCTTCTTCAGGTTTTTGTTTGCGGCCTCGACTGCACCGTTCAATTGTGGACGGTACGGTGAAGAGTTAAGATGCTTTATCCGTAATTCCTTGCAGAGTGAATCCATTAGCTTGGAGTTGAAGTTGGCACCATTGTCGGTGACCAGTAGTTCTGGAACTCCGTATCTGGCAATGATATTAGCTCTCATGAATCGTACGATGTTGTTCGCCGTAACTTCCTTGAAGGATTGAGCTTCAACCCACTTGGTGAAATAATCAATGGCGACCAGTAGGAATCGGTGCCCATTGGATGCCTTGGGATTGATTGGTCCAATTACATCCAGGCCCCACATTGAGAACGGCCACGGTTCGAAGAGCGGGTAAAGCCTTGTCGGGGGCACATGCACCTTATCGCTGTAGATTTGATACTTGTGACAAGTCTTGACATATTTGATACAGTCGGCCTCGATTGTGAGCCAATAATACCCTTGGCGCATTATCTTCTGGGCAAGTGCCTATCCATTCATGTGTGGCCCGCACACGCCTTCGTGAACTTCGAAGATAAGTGCTTGGGCTTCTTGTTCCGTGACGCACCGCATGAGTGTCGTCGTGAATGATTTCTTATATAGGGTGTCACCATCAAGGAAGTAACTCCTTGCGATTCTCCTGATGAATTTGCGTTCTTTCCCTGTGCTTCCTTGGGGGAAAGTGCCCGATTCTAGATAGGATTTAATGTCGGCGAACCATGGCGATGAGTCTTCGGTTTGGCATGGTTCGGTATGCATGCAGCTAGGATCATCGGCGATGTTAATGCGAAGAGGTTCAATGTCCATCTCACCGGCCAAAGGAATCATTGATGCAAGGACCGCCAGCGCGTCTGCAAAGCGATTATCCGCTCGTGGGAGATAGTTGAACTCAATGTCGGTAAACTAGCGGACTAATGTCTGCAAATAGTCCTGATATGGGATGAGCTTTGGATCCCGTGTGCGCCATGCTCCGTTTGTCTGGGAGATGATAAGCGCGGAATCCCCATATACGTCGAGGAACCGGGCCTTCATTCGAGTGCGCGTAACAAACCGAGAATACATGCTTCGTACTCAGCGATGTTGTTCGTGCAAGGGAAAGTTACTTTTGCCGCTATAGGGTAATACTGTCCATTTGGAGATATCACTACAGCCCCGATGCTTGATCCCGAGGAGTTGAAGGCACCGTCGAAGTACATCGTCCATTTTATGTTTAGTTCCACGAATAAGATGTTTTCGTCAGGTAATTTGACCTCTAGGGGTGAATCATCTGCTTCTGGATACTCAGCAATATGATCAGCGATGGTTCTACCTTTAACCGATTTCGTCGATGGTTCTAACTGTAGTTACAATTTTGAGACTCTTCCCATTAATGTTGGTTTGTCGAAGAGATATTTTAGTGGGTCATTTACGGACACTGATAAAATCTCGTAGTGGAGAGTGTACTGGCGTAATCGATGTAAGACCCAAATGACAGCGCAACAAGTACGTTCTGGAGCGGTGTACCTAGACTCGTAGTCGGTGAACTTCTTGCTCAAATAGTAGACAGCATGTTCCTTGGCGTCTGGTGGTTGCTAGGCGAACATGGCTCCAAACGACTCTTCTCTGACCGTGAGATAGAGAGTGAGAGGATGCCCCGGCTTTGGCGGGACGAGAACGGGTGGTCGTGTTAGATACATCTTGATTTGTTCGAACGCGGTTTCGCATTCATCGTCCCATTCGAACTTGACGTCTTTTCTCAATTTCTTGAATAGAGGTTTACATGTATCGACTAAGTTAGAGATGAATTTCCCAATGTAGTTGAGGCGACCCATGAAGCCCCGGATTTCCTTGATTGACCTTGGAGCCGGGAGATCGCGGATTGCCTTAATTTTATCTGGGTCGATTACGATGCCTCTACTACTGACTACAAAACCGAGGAGCTTACCTGATGTTGCCCCAAATACACTTTTGGCCGGATTAAGGCACAACTTGTAGTTGTGGAGCCGTTCGAATAATTTACGGAGGACATCTACGTGGTCTTGCTCTGCCTTGGATTTGGCGATCTTGTCGTCGACGTACTCAATCTCGTGATGCATCATGTCATGGAACAGGACCACCATAGCTCGTTGATATGTTGCCCCGGCGTTCTTGAGTCCGAAGGGCATCACCCGATAGCAGAATGTGCCCCAGGGAGTTGTGAAGGTCGTTTTCTCTTTATCTTCTTCGGCCATGCGAATTTGATTGTCGCCGGAAAACCCGTCCATGAAAGAGAACCTATTGAATCCAGCGGTGTTGTCCACTAATAGGTCGATGTGCGGTAGGGGGAAGTCGTCTTTGGGACTCGCCTTATTGAGGTCGCGATAGTCGACGCAGACTCGGACTTTCCCGTTTTTCTTGATGACTGGGACGATGTTCGCAACCCACTCTGGATAATGGGCCACTTCGATGAACTTGACTTTGAGGAGCTTATCGACCTCTTCTTTGATGGCGAGTGCTAGATCAGGTTTGTACCAATGTTGCTTATGTTTTGTCAGTGTAATTGGCGGATCAATGGGGATTTTGTGCTCCACTATTTCCGAATCCAAACCTGGCATGTCCGCATATGTCCAGGCAAAGACGACTGAGAATTCTTTGAGTAGACTGACAATATTCCTGGCTTCGTCCGCCTGCAAGTCGGCACCGATGAATAATTCTTTGGGTTCGTCCTTAGTCCCTATGTTGATTGACACCGGTTCTTGGAAGGTGACGCTCTTCGGTTCTTCATGTCGTAGGACACCTTGTTCCAAGCCATGGTATCTGTCTAGGGATTTCGGGTCACGTATTACTTCCTCTTCTTGCTTATGGGGGTTCTCGGGCATGACCGAAGCAGACGCTGGATTGCGTTCTGTAACTTCTTCTCGTCTAGTTACGTTCTCGGGGTCTAGGCGAGGCATTGAATGATGGCCTACGTCTGTTAATTGTTCAACGGGATTTGTGGTATTCCCGAAGTGTCGTTCCTGTCTAGAAGGAAAATAAATCAGTTGCACGGCTTTACAAAGGGGATGATATTGCGTGATGATTTTAAAGAAACGATGAACTATGCGTCCCAGACAAAAAGGGAGCGCCGTGGGATCAGTCCTCAGCGGGGCCCTATTCGTTTCCTCCGATTTGCCCTTTATCATCAACGGTTCGATCCCACGGGCACCCCGGCTCGAAAAGGGGGTCGCGTTACTTATGAATATCCTTACTATCCCGCGACCAAAATATAGCAAGGCGACCTATCCTAGACACGATTTATCTACATGCAAAAAGGTAGAGTTGGAAAAGGTTCGCCCATTGAGCGGCATGTCCGACGCGGCCGGGTCCGACGCTTCCATCATGTTGACGCTCTCTTCGTGCTCGCATGCCCTGTTCTTCTTGGTCTTTGGCCCTTCATCGTAAGAGCTTGATATAGAGTCGGCAACTGAAGATTCTGCTTGCTTGTTTGGTGGGGGTATTTCAGTCCTCGGGGGCGTCCCTAGCGGTGCCGACACCATTGGAGCTCGAGGACGAGGCGCTCCGGCTTGTCGAATATACCTCGGCATTTGGTCCAGGGGGATGGCGACATTGGGAGGTATGAAGTGGACCCGTATACGTGGCCGACGCCTCTGGCCCTGCCCTTCATTAGCTTGGATGACGTTGACATGTACGCCAGCCACCTGTTCGTCTTCTGGTAGGTGCACTTCCCCCTCTGGCTCACCAGCCCGGATCTTTATGTCTTCGAGTTTCCCAGAGAGGATTTCGCATTCCATGGTCGTCGCAGACGAACGAACGAAGCGGATAAACGACTTGTCGTTGGCGTGCTTGTCCTGCTTATGCCGCACTTCGCCTTCGAATCCAAGCGCCGTGGTCTCCACCGGAGTGGGAATACTGATCGGGTGGGTAATGCCTTGCCCCCTGGCCCCGAGTCCTTGGCCCGGTTGGTATCCATGCCTGAGGAATTCTTTTGCGGCGCTAATGTTGCCCCGCGTCATCAAAGGGTCGGATTTGTAATCACGTCTGACAATGTGGACCATTTCTAGTGTTTGAGCCGTCGATGGTTCTCCGGTTGGCTCCCCGAGATACGGCATGTCGATCTCGTGGCAGAGTTCCATCGTGCGTTCCCCCCTTACTGTGATGAGTTTGCCGTATGAGGGAAATCTGATCATCTGATGGAGCGTTGATGGGACCGCTCATGCCTGGTGAATCCACGGGCATCCTAGCAGCATGTTGAAGGAACCCGCTGTCTCGACTATCTGGAACACGGAGGAAAAAAGTGACCTCGCCGTGAGCCTAGTGTTTGGCGCCGTCGAAAGCCCGGATGGATAACCCCGATTGTGGTAGCTTCTCCGTGTTGATGCCGAGCTTTTGGGCGACCACGAGCGGTATTATATTGACCCCTGACCCACCATCTATGAGTACCTTGGAGATGGTGGTGTCTCTGCACTTGAGCGTTATAAATAGCGCATCGTTGTGATCGCCTCCTTGTTCCGGGAGATCATCCTCTGAAAAAGTAATTGCGTCGTTGGCCGGTATCTGGTTCACGTACGTGTCCAACGCATTTACTTCAACCTGCTCGGGCACATGCACCTCGGCAAGGAATTTCTCTAACATCTCCCTGTGCTTGTCGGAGGAATGAATGAGGTCGAAGAGTGAAATCTGAGCTGGCTGCTTCCTCAACTGTTCTACAATGTTGTAATCCCTCTCCTTGATAGCGTAAATCACCTTGCGAATCTGTTCGTTCGATGGCACCTTGGGATTCGACGATCCCCCCTATAGCTGAGCGTTGGGGGCGGCCACCACCTGAACGGGTGATGAGTTCAACCTCTGGGGTTGGTGGGCGCAGCTGGGTCTGATCACGACGGGAATCCTTGGTTCCTTCGCAAGCGAGCCCTATTCCTGGGAGGGCGCCCCAGGCTGTGTCTCCTCGAGCGGAACGTATACATACGGCGCCTTGGGCCTCCGAGGATTTATCATTGTGAAGCCGTCCGGTAATGCTGTAGTTGCTGACACCGGACGAATCCCCCTGTTGGGCTGACTTCGGCCCTGGTTTTGACCTCGACCTTGGCTTCGTCCTTGGCCGGCGTGCACCACGTTGATATGTTCTGTAGGTGCTGCCTCGCATTCGTACATGTGGATTTCTTCTTCTCGGTTGGTCAGTGGCGAGAAGGAGTTAGCACCGACATAGTTCACGTGTTCAGGCAAAGGATTGCTCTTGACGTTAGGAGTGGTGGCTGGTGCAGCGAAGGTGATGACGCCATCGTCCAGCAAATTCTGCATTTTGAAGCGGAGGGCGATGCAATCCTTGGTGTCATGCCCCAGCACCCTAGAATGGTACTGACAATCCGCCTTGGGGTTGTAGCCAATAGAAGAGGGTTTGGTTGCCTTGGCCTCCACGGGCTTGATGAAGCCCATGTCTCTCAGTCGAACGAACATGACGTCTAACGGGTCAGGAGTGGGGGTAAGGTCTTCCAACCTGCGCTTTGGGCGTTCCTGTTAAGCCGGCCTCGGTTGGGAGTATCATCACGGGTGCGGGAGCTCTGGGGCGAGCAGTGACGGGCGCTGGTGGCCTGGCAGCTGCCGCCACGTACGACCTTAGCGCATACGTAGTAGGGGGTGGTGTAGCCCTCATGGATTGCCTACTGTGTTCGGCGGTTGCAATGAGCTCCTTGGGCTTTGGCTTGGCCGTCTGCTTTGGCGGTGCGGCCGGGATGAGGCCATCTCTGCTGGTATCATCGAGCTGGCTGGCGGCAATGACTGCTTGGGCGAATGTGAGCGGTGCCCGCCCGCCGATCATGAACGGTCCATATTCGCGCGGCAGCAGCTGTAGGAATTCAGTGATGAGATCTCGCTCCTGCATGGGGGGCTTGATCTGCGCAGCCATCTCCCGAAAACGGTGCGCGAAGGTCTTAATTGACTCTCCCCGGAACCTCCGCAGCTTGCGGATGTCAGACAGCGTTGGTGTCATCTCGACGTTAAAGCTATAATAATTCAAGAAATCAAGCTCCAACTCCTTGAACGTGGCGAACTGCCTCAAGTCCTTGGAATAGTACCACTGGAGCGCCGACTCCGCCAGGCTTTCTTGAAACATGGTGATGCGGAGCTTGTCATCTGCCGGATAGACCGACATCTTGTGGCAAAAATGTTTGAGGTGCAGTTCGGGACATCCGGTGCCCTTGAACTTATCGAACTCCGGGGGCTTGAATTTAGGGGGGACCTGAAAGTGGGGAACTTGGAAGTCGTTGTACTCCCATGTTCGCGCCTGGTATCTTGGAGGGCGTTAATGCATTCTTCGAGCCTCGCAATGTGTTTGGCCTCGGCTTCCCGCATTGATGATATCTTGGCTTCGAGCCTTGTCTCGAAGGAGCTCATCTGTCCCCTTTCTCCCAACAACTCATCTACTATGGTCGCGTTGCGGGTCCTTGGACTAGGCGGGGTCGGCCCTGCATGTGGGGCCGAGGGACCAGCGGTGGATTGTAGCACTCCATAGTTGACAACTGGAGCGCTGACAGGAAAGTAAGAGACGGGCATTCCTTCCGGGGGAGTTGGCCCGACCGCGACTGGCACGTGGGGAGTTGGCCTCGGGGCTGGCGGTTGTGAGTAGTAGAGCGGCACCTGTGGTTGTGCTGAGGTCGTAGGAACGGGTGGCATGCGCATATATGGGTTGTAAAGGGAAGCAATGCTGATGGAGGCGGCTAGCCCAGGCATGACTGGGTGGTATAATGGAGAGATGTTTGAGGGAGTGCTCAAGCCCGGCTGTGAGAAAGGCTAATGTGGCAGCGCAGTGGTTGTCGGTGTTACAGACCCTGGCATGACAGGGGAAGGTGGGGATTCTATGAGGTAACGGGAGTTGGAGTTACCGAGAGCTGCCGCTGAAGTAGCTCTGCCATCATCGTCTTCAGGGCTGATAGTTCCGCGGTAAGGGACTCGACCTTGCCTCCCAGGGAAGTGGTGTCGGCGCCTTGGGCCGGTGTAGATGGGTTGGGATTGAATGGGGAGACAGTCGTTAGGACGGTCGAGGTCTGCATTGCTGGCGTTGTGAAGGCCGCCAAGGGTGGTATATATGTCGGAGACATGCCTTCGCCTGAGGATTGCCCGACAGCGAAGGTCGGGACCTGGGAGAAAAGTGAGGGAAATGCCGCCGCGTCAAGGGAGAAGGTCGGAGTAGAGATCACATCTGTGGCTTCACTGGCGGTTGGAGGGAGGTCTCCTTCTTCAATAGTTGTAGAAGCTACCACGCACCCTGGGGATGTATCCGCCATTACAGTCTTGAGGGATCGGAATCTTGGACGCTTGTTCGGCGCAATCGTTCGATACCTTGGTTAGGTGAATTAAAAAACTTGGTTAATGTCGAATGATAGAATGCTTTTAGGCGTGATATGTAGTGATGCATGAATGCGCCTAATGCGAAGACGGGATTGTGACTACAGGGACCCGATCTAAGAAGGGCATAAGAAAATACAGCACTACTCAAGTTAGTCTGACATAACATGAAACATAATAAAAAGATAACACCGAGGAAGTGGGCTTGCAAGCCCCAAAAGAAAAGGCAGGACGGACAGGCCCTAGTCGTCCCAGTGGCGGTTGCGTTCGAAGCGGAAACGCCTGATGCGGGCGTCCTCGAAGCTCCAGTAGATCGGGGTAGGCTCGATGTTCATCCTGGTGAGGGTGGTCCAGTTCATCCTGGTAGGCTCGACGATGTCTTCAACCGTCCGCCTTGCCGCCCGTGAGGCCAATGCTCGAAAGTCCAGGTTGATGGACTCGTAGGGTTGGTATGGGGGCGGCACCACCGATACACCTCCGAACTGGTGGAGCACGTGAATCGGGACGTAGTAGGAGGTCCCGGTGATCCCAATGATGGGGATGTAATATCCCACCACCGAGTTGACGATGGCCGTGACGCCATTAAAACAGCGTGCCTTCGGGTAGAAATCTTGCGGGGTCATGCTCTGGAAGAAACGGGTGGTTCCCCCAAAGGAGCGAGTCGCTAAGTACCCGCGCTCCGCGATGCGACTCAAGAGCCCGGAGTGATGTTACGGGCGGAGGAAGTATCCAATCACCCCAAGGTGGGTGATAAACCATGCTTGCAGGAGCGCCAGACTGAAGGTGGCTCGGTGATGTCTGGTCCCTTCCCTGGCTTTCAAGATGATGAAGGAGAGGCTGTGGTTAGTTTCCCCGACCATGTTCGGGATGAAGGGCTCTCCTGCGATGATCGCCTCTGCGAGCTTGACCGCGCGCCCGTGGAGGGACCTGGCCGTGTAGGGGTAGAGGATGGCACCTGTGAACATGAGGATGAACGCTCTGGCCGACGCTTGCCCATCCCCGAAGTGTGGAAGGTAGGGAGACGCCTGCTGGATGAGGAGTTCTTTAGTGTCGATGTGTCCCTGAGGGGTGATGAGCGCGGTGACAGTCGTGGGGGTTGTCCTTAGGAGTCGCGCGATGTCTCTCCCGTTGTTATCATGGTGCCGGAGGGGCAGGATGCCGAGACGGTGGGGAAGCTCCGCTAGGTGCGTGTATTTCTCGACGGTGGGGGCGAGCTCCAATGCCCTGAAGTGGAACGTGTAAGTCTCGGGAGACCATCGGGCGACCAGGTACATGCGGCGTCTGGTACCTGTAGTGAGCAAGCAATTTCTAGACTCTCGGATAAAGGCTTCTAAACGTCCCTCGAACAAATGGAGGCAGATCCCACCTCATAACATTAAATGGCAACAAGCCACAATGCATGAGGCATACGGCGATCCCCTAAGATCCTAGTCCCGGGTATAGGGACATACCTAGATATGCCTAGCAGAGACAGACATGAGCGCAGACAAAGGGCACCGAGCCAAACAAGTACATGCGCAAACAAGAACACCCCTCCGCATGTGGACGAGCGTATAGACGTTTCGATAAAAAATCCAAATGCAGAGTTCCCCAACGGAGTCGCCATCTGGGATGTACGCGCGCCCTCCGGCCTAGCACACCCGCGGCGGCTCAGTCCGATCGACGTCGCAACTCGAACGTCGAACACTGCGGAAGGGCATCGGGTTGAATCCTCCCTTGTTTCCCGCGAGGATCTGCGGGACACTTTGCCGACCGTCTCCAGTCCTTGGAGGCGACAGGCGAAGGGCTGCGTGAGACCTCGCCTGGGATTTTCGGGAAGGATCCAGGGAGCAGCTCGTGTCGCCGTCATCCATCCAAAATGGCTCCGTTTGTAAAATGTGTTGTTGCTTAACCTAGGTAAGCTATTACGGAGTCGCCACCGACTTTTTATTTTAAAACTGTTAAGTCGGAAAAACAGTTGGTTCGGGGATTCCTACTTACTAGTCCTTACACTCTAAGCATGCGAAGAGGTGGCATTTGCTCCAAAAGAGTTTGGCTTTTGATTAACGGGCGTTGGACCCGATCCGGGCATGACTCCAGACTCATGTCACTGTTTTACGGGCGTTGGACCCGATTCGAGCCTTTTGGGCTCGAACTCATGTGTATTTGGCAAAATAGCATGCGACGATAAACCTACGGGCCTAAAGCATGCGAACAATCACAACCAATTATTGAGATCAATGGGAGCGGGGGAGGGCGATGATCGTGAGCCTATGCACCTGGGCTCACGACCCATTATAGGTGGAAATAAAGAAAAGACGGGAAGCCCGCACTTCCCTCATATACCTGAGATGACGGTTGATGTCGCTTCTCTCTGAACCAACGGTTTTTTAGGCCACGGTAGATCCAACCCGCACGGTTTGTTACACGCGCCTTCAAGCTTTCTATCTTCGAAATATCGCTTTGTCGAGATCCCACGAAGCTCGGTTGTTTTTTTTTCATGCAAAATCAAAACACCACAGAGAAGACGATAGTCAGAAAATTCCAATGAAGATATATTGAATATCTGGAATCAACTGGTGAGCAAGAATGGTACTCACCGGGCGTTGTGTGGCCCGTTGATGTTGATCCTTCATGATGTTGAAAGATGATATTCCCTCGTTGTTTTAACATGCAAAACAGAGGAAAAGAGAGATGCAAAGCCTTACAGGAGTAACGATTAAATCGACGTATATTTAATCGTATTAAGAAGTAAGGCATGACTTACCATTCAAAATGATTGAATTGAACGGAAGATTTTGAAATCCGCCGATGTCGGTCTCCCAAGATCATACACTTGTGTACTAGAGATTTTGAAATCCGCCGATGTCGGTCTCCCAAGATCAGGTACTAACTTCGAGATTGCTCGAGAATTGTCTGCCAAAATTCCGCCGTGTTTTCATGAAAGAAAGGGAAACATGCATTATTAACGTGTAAATGAAGATGCAAAACATATTCCAATTAAAATAAGCACAGGACGTCATGCCTCCCCCCTTTTTACTATTTATTTATTTTTTATTATTATTATAATAATAATCAAAAACACAAAAAGGGGATCGAAGACTTACTTGGAATCGTGAGGGGGGGAGGGGACGCTTGTCTCCCAAAAGAGGGAAACCCATGCGGGGTGCCCTTCGATCAGAGAAGGCCAAGGACGGGGACGGCCGGAGTTGGGTGCATCGCCCAAGCGCCCGGGGCTTCGCGGATCTGCCTCAAGGCCGAGCGAGGGAGTGGGGGGGGGCGAGGAAGAAGGAGGGAGACCCCGCCGTACGGAAGGGGGAGTCGTGCCGCTTGCGGGGAGGGAGCCGCGCCACGGGGGATCTCCGCTGTCGCGGATCTAGGGAGGCCGACCCCCCGGGGGTCCGTTGCGGCCGGATCCGAGGCGGATTGTGGAAGTGGCCGCTTTGGGGTTGTTGGGTCTGCCATCATCTCCGATCGGGCCAGCCGTAGGGAGGAACGGGTCCGCCGAGCTCGAGTCGCCTCGGCCGCGTCCGAATCTGGGCATGAGGGAGGAGGAGGAGGACGGGGAGACGAGGTGGGTACGGATCTGGGTCGATGTTCCAGGGGCTTGGCCGCGGTCAAATTTGGGGAAGCCGGAGGGTTGCTGGCGCCTTGGGCGGCCGGACGGAGGTCGGGAGGGGGCGACGGCACGGGCGGCCGACCGCGGCTGCCGAGACCCGAGCGGCGAGGGGGTTCGCGAAGCCTTCCTTTTCGGGATTGGCCTCCCTTATGATCAGGTGGGCGTCTCCAGTTGTGGTGGGAGCAAGGGAGGCGGAGGAGGAGTGACGCCAGGGAAGGGGCGTCCTGTGCCTGGACTGATCGGTGGGGCGGCTTAGGTGGGTCTGCTCGCCGGGGAGGGTCGCCTCCGGCGCTGGGAGCTGATCGGTGATCGTCGAGGGGGTCGTTGTTGCAGACAGGGCTGCTGCTGGGCTGACCACATCCGAACTTACCTGAGACACAAGCAGGAGAGTCAGAATAAACGGAGAGCTCCTCGCGACGCTGACGCGTGTTTGCGAGGAGCTTGGTCGTGGCTTTCGACTGGAGACAGGGGAGGAGGGACGGTCGGGTTGATCTAAAGGCAGGTCGTTCCCGCCGAAACGTTGTGGTTGCCACGTCCAGAGGAGCTAAGACTCAGAGGTATGTCTTCTTGTCCGTTGTCGACAGCTTCGATTGGGTTGGTCACAAAAGGGGCTTCCCGTCACTGATCCTTGATTCCTGCTTACCTTGGGCAGGATTGATCGAAGGAGGAGGGGAATCAGGCAAAAACTTCGAGGAGCTGAAGGACGGTCGCTCCTCGTGGAGGGATCTTTGGTGAGGAAGGAGAGGAGAGCCGCTTGTTGGGGAGAAACAGGGGAGGCGAGGAAGAAGCTCTCCAGATCAGGTGTGTCTTCGATCCTTTCTGTTCCTCTTTATTTATAGGAGAATTTTCCCTTGGTTGTGATCAGATGGGCACACGCATCAAGGTGAAGCCTCATCATTTCGGGTTGCGAATTGGGGGGTAGGGCGGTGACACTCTGCCAGCTAGAAGGGGAAGTTAGAGCAGGGTAGTTGTGGGCATCCTGAGGCGAACAGGGGCTTCACTGTGTGCTGGTGGGTCCGATGAAGCTGCTGCAGGCATCTGATGCGGTAAGGAATCGTTGCAGGTGGGGGCGTCAAAGGCGGTGCAGGAGGGAGGCCAGGGGGATCTTCGCCTCTCGCAAGTGGGATCACGTGGGGGGGTGGCCATATCCGTCTCCTGCGTTGCGGATGGGATGGCGGGCCATCAGCCCCTGTAACTCGTGGGGAAAGGGACTCATCGGTTGGGATTGGTGCTGTTGGGCGGCAAACCGTGCAGGTAAGGGTTTCGTCTTCTCCTGGGGCTGCTCCTTTTATTTTGTCAGGCTGCGGGAGTTGCGGGGGAAACCACCATTGCTGCTGTGCTGCCATTGTTACGGGGACTGGACTGCTGCTGATGTTGATGCAGACTGCGACTGGGGGCCACCACTGTCTTCAGCTGGCTGGGCCGGGTTCATCCAGCCTCCGGGACTTTGGCACTGGGCTGGGCGGGCAGGCGGCTGGGCCTGGACTGGGTGGGATTAGCTGGGCTTCACAATCCTTGGGGACCTTGGCGCTGGGCTGGGCAGGCGGGCTGTCTTGGCGGACGGGCTTGGACCGGATCTGCTGGCCTCGCCAAGAAAATTCTTCTTTACTAGTCTGTTTTTTCTTTAATAGTCACTTCCCCCTTTTGTAAAAGTCGGACTGGGTCTATCAATTCCTTTTCGTTTTCCAAGTCAGCCCGGCCCGAATAATTTGGATTGATCCCCAAACTTTCGAAGTGATTTCCGAACGGGTCTGAGGCGAAGTCGGCCGGTTTTGTCCGGATAGCAAACAATTTGGGGGATCTACACCCATGTTTGATTGTCTGCCAAAGCTTGCAGTTCAGATGACATAGCCTCCTGCCAGTGTGGAATAGTCCTTGCTTCACTATAGCTCCGTGGTTCATGATTACTCTCCCGGGACAGCAAGAAAGATTTGTAAGGAATGGACAATTTCTCGTAAGAGATATAAGGCGTAATGGAATAAGGGGTGGTAGAAAGAGTGAGTGCTGTACTTACAGGCGCACTCAAGGCACATGAATCAAGACTGACCTGTGGAGAAGACAAGCCATGATGGTAATCATGAAGATAGCTGGGAATTTTGTGCAGCCGTGTACTCCTTCGCAAGTTAGAGTCTGAGCTTGCTGGAATGGGGTTTACAGAAACAGCTGAAGTATCTTGGTCGTTTTGTGATGTGAGTAAGTCATTTGGGGTAGTAGAGAAAAAATCAGAAGATGGATTTGTGACAGGAAGAACTAGATCAGATGAGGCTGAATGCAGACTACTAGGAGGATTTGCAAATGGAAAGATGGACTCATAGAAACAAGCGTCACATGAAATAAATATCTGGTTTGAAGCTAGATCAAAAAGAAAGTAACCTTTCACATGAAAGGGATATCCAAGAAAAACGCATTTTCTGGCTCTCTTATCCAGCTTCTTCCGACCAGATTGTAAAGTGCAGGAAAAACATAAAGAGCCAAACACACGCATGTTATGTAAAGAATGTAACCCCAGAATTTAGAAGGTTATTTTGCTTGAAACAAAAGTGCTCTAGTTACCTGTAAGAGATGCTGGTGTTTTCTTTCGATAACCCCATTTTGCTATGGGGTGGCTACACATGAGGTGTGGTGCAATATGCCATGCATCTTGTAAAAAACAGGGAAATGAAACTCATTGCCATTATCACTTCGGATTGTTTTTATGTTTGCATTGAATTGGGTTTTGACAAACTGATGAAAGTCACATAGTAGAGTCCTCACTTCTGATTTGTGATGCATTAAGAAAATCCAAGTTACCCGTGTATAATCATCAACAATAGTTAAGAAAAAACTATAACCATGCAGAGCAATTTCAGCATTTGGCCCCCATATGTCACAATGAATCAGATCAAATGGCCCAGATGTTTTGATAGCACTTGTAGGAAAGACCAGACGCTTTTGCTTAGCCTCATGACAGACAAAGCAGGCATTTTGGGTCAGCATTGTAATAGATGGTTCGATTGATTGTAGTGCTGAAAGTTTAGATGATGGCACATGTCCAAGGCGCATATGCCAAAGATCAAAGACATCTAAAGTGGTATGCAGTTTAGCTGAACAAAAACTATGAGAAGATTTGTTGTCAGAAGGTAAGGTGGCTATGAGTCTAACTTGAGAGGTTGCACAGCTGTGTCGATTCCCATCTGTCTCCTTGAGTACAAACAGGCCATCCTCTCGCTCAGCTAGTCCAATCATCATCCAATTGATCAAGTCCTATATGTAACAGCGATTGTGTGAAAAGATGACGCAAACATTGCTAGTTGTAGTCAGTTTACCAACAGAAAGTAAGTTAAAACAAAATGAAGGCACAGGCAAAGTATTTTCTAGAACTAAGCTTTCATTGAGTTTGACAACTCCTATGCGAGGACTTTTGTATTGTTTGGTAGCTGAATCTGCAAAGGAGTCGACAATTTGTGATATGAGTTAAACAAAGCAAGCGAAGAGGTAATATGGTCGGTTGCCCCTGTATCAATGATCCAGGAGGAGTTTTGGACTTGGTTGGTTGCTCTGTTAAAAGTCAGAGTACCTGCAAAGTTTTCAACATGGCTGATAGTTTCAGTGGGAAAAGTTGAAGAATTGGAATTCTGTCCCTGTTGAGTCTTAGGAGTAGTTTGGCTTGGGTTCTCCACACTGAGCAAGGCCAGTAGCCTCTGAACCTGAGCATCTGATAGAGCAATGTGTGAGGACTGATGCTGCTTGGCATCTGTGAGCTGTTTTTGCTTAGTCTCCACCATGTTAATCATCCTCCTACTGTTAGTCCCCGACTGTTTTGAAAAGGCCTGACCTCTGCCTCTCCCAAACATCTGGTTTGGTGGAAAACCAATCAGCTGGTAGCATCTACTCTTTATATGCCCCTTCTTACCGCAATGCTCACATAGCATCTACTTCCTCCTTCATAGATTGATGCAATTCCTCCCTCTGCAGTATGTTATAAGCTTCTCCCAAAGTGGGAAATGGTTTTCGCAGCAGAATTTGACTTCTTAAGGCACTGAATTCACGGTTTAACCCATTTAGAAACTTATAAACCATATCCTTCTGTAGCTCTTCTACATACAGCTTTTCCCAGCCACAATCACACTTGCCACATTTGCATTTTGGGTAAGGACGATATTCATGTAGTTCCCTCAGAATTCCCAGCATCTCATTGTAAAATGCAAAGACAGATTTGCTACCTTGCACCAGGGAGTGGTATTGAAGCTGGAGACAACAAACCCGCGACTCATCCGGCTCTCCGTAGCACTCCTGCAGCTCCTCCCAGATGTCCCTTGTCGTATGTAAGTAAAAAATGATTGACACGATCGCCGGAGAAATTGACCTTTGCAGCCAAGACCGCACCAAGTCATCGCAGCGCTTCCAAGCGGAAATAGCCTGCTGTCCTCCGTTGGCCTGGGAATCGTTCCGTCAATGAAGCCGACCTTGTTCTTGATCGACACCGCCAGCTCGAACGAGCGTCTCCATGACGTATAGTTTCCCTCCGAGAGCTCCGGAGCTACGATGGCTCCTGACTGCAAATCTGCCGCATTAACGTAGTATGGCGACTGCTGGCTGTCGATGTTCACCAGCTCCATCATCCACCGTACTGTTGCTTCAGTCGAGCAGCTCCCGTTCTGATACCATGCGAGCTGGTGAGGTCGGAGAGAATCCCAGAAAGAACAGTGAATGAGGGAGGAAGGTGTTTCTATATTATTTTCCTGAAAAACGTTTACAGAGCCCCCTGCTCTTTTATACAGTTCAGCCGTCCCCCTCCGTTTCTATCTAACCAATCCAGCACACACACACACTCCTCCTAACAACCTTCACGCCACTAACTGACTAACAGAATCCTAATGCTTTTACACCTTTGCCCTTACAAACAAATGAATGAAAGAATGTTTTAATCCTCCGGGCCTCTTCTCGTTCCTCCGCAGCCCTCTTCCTCTGGCCTCGTTTTTATCCAGGCTCGCAGCCCACTTTGTCTCGCCAGCTCTCTGTGTCTAGAGGAAGCTGCTAATGCTTGTCCCGCTCACATATATGCAGCAGCTTTATGCTTCATTTTCCAACCCCATCATTCGCCATTCCATCTCCACACATCAAAATGTTGGGTAATTCAAGTCTCGGTAGTCTTAAAATGATTATGTCATTTACATTGTCCGTACGAAACTTTCCTATAACTGCCCAAGAATATGTCTCGGGTCACATATTGTTTTGCGAATCAATTGCAGAATGTTGGTATACAGACACTCTGCTCGCAGCTTTCAGCGTGTCTATGCCTGCCTGAGTCACTGAATATGATAGTCTCCTTGTCCTCGCATGGTCCTCTCGTCTTTCTCTCGCTTCTCAACTCGAGCCAACCCGTCTTCTCGCGCTCGCTTAGTTTCTGGACCCGATCATTTGGTCTGCTCGGCTGATAATCTCCTTGTATTCACCCATCTCCGACCTTTACTTGACTTTATAGCATCTTCCTTGATTTCCTGTCTTCTCGCGAAGGCTGCTTGGATCAATTCGGATACCTAATTCCCGCCTGGTGGTGACTTGGTGTCAACCGTCTTTGTCTTGGTCACGATTTCTTCCACTTTTTTATGGCGCACTTCCTAGAAATCAGGGCCTAATATGGCTCTCCCCCTGTTAGATTGATGTCGACTACCCCAAATAATATATTTGGACAAAAATATTAAGGAATTGATAGGATAGTCTGATAATTTTTATACCATATTTAGTTTATGACACGAATTGAGTCGAAAATAAATATCATCAAAGGATAGTAAGCTTTAATAATATCTAAAAAGAATTTTCCAATATCTAACTCAAAACTTTTTTCGACAACCTTTTTATAAGAAGAGTTTCGAAACTCGAAATAGTTCCCATTGTCTTATATTTAAAAGTGCGTATCTAAAATTAGTTTGGTATCGTAAACGGGTAGGAAGGACGATGGTGCCTCGTATCCAGAGATCGTAGCACGGCCCGCGCAAGCGACTCACCCCCCCCCCCCCCCCCCCCGGTTGCAAACCCAAAAATGCCCTCGAAATTGACAAAACCGGTGCCCTCCGTTTCCCGCACGCACCCCCCCCCCCCCTTCTCTCTCCGTGTCTCCGGCCTTTCTCTCCCCCGCACATCCGCGCGCGCCATCTTCTCATTCTCCATCACTGGGCGAAGCAAAGAGCCGTTCCTTCCGTTCAAAGCATGATCACATTCATCGCAGCATTGAATGATCCGCGTAAGTCACTTTGCCTTCATTCCACGTCTCCGATCTTCGATTCCGTTCCCCCCCCCCCCCCCCCCGATCTGCTCCTTCAAGAAGCACGCAAGATCTCCCCGAACAGCTGCGAGAGCGAGTCCTTGGTCGAATCGGTAGTTCTTGCATGTTCGGTTGTCTTATTGAATCTTGGTGATCTCTTCCCGGTTTCTGCTTCCGCGGCTTCGAGGAATTTTGGATTTTTCATTTTAGCTATTCCTGGTGGATCGAATTGAATCTCGACGTGTTTCTACTCTCTCGATGTTTTGTTGTTTGGTCAGTGCTTGGATCGTGCATTTTGAAACAAATGAAAATCTGCCATTTCGACAGTCCAAGTGGCGCACGCCCGTTTAGTGTTAATTCCGGTTGGATTATCAGACACATCGTCTTGCAAGAACTCCTTATAAGACTTGCTGCTAGGCTTTGATCTTTTAGTCGACTAAAATTCTCTTTTTCTTTGTTCTTTAATCGGAGATTTGATTTATTCTTTCAAATAAAAATATGTATTGTGAATCCTACGACGGAAATATCTTGTTAGTTAATACATGGTGATTGGATGACTCTTTTTTTTGGTTAACTGATGAAGTTTGCATTTGCAACTCTAAGGCCTTCAGTGCGGTCCAGATGCTCAGTATAGGAGGTCAAGAGGAATAGAGAAATCCTTTTGGCTGCCAGACTATCTATGTTTGGTGGCTTCTCTGCACAACCTGGGAGTAGTACGTACCTAAGAAAGGCGGGTAGCAGATCTAATTTCTTCGATCTTGGTAAGAAGTTATGGCTTATGGATTGTCCCAAATCAGATTGTGATTTTTATCTACTTCTTGTTTAATCTCAATGTCCGGAGAACATGTCAGGCACGGATGGAGGAAATGATCCAGAGGAAAGTCTGATGCATTCGCTAATGGGGGAACAGTTCAGGGGTTTAAACTTGCCTTCCATAAATACTACTCCATTTGTGCCTTCTCCTACCTTGTTGTGGAGATTTAAGGTCAGAAGTATGATTTAACTTGCACTTTAATTTATCGTTTAATGCCTCTTGATTTGGAAATTGACCATGCGGTTGTGTACCCAATCCACTGAATGTTGTTAGGGACTCTAGAGTCAATGACCCATCTCCTATCTTCATACCTATCTCATTGCAGTGGCTCCATCTTTTTTTCTTTCCAAGCTTATTTGTGTCCATTTGTCTTCAGGTGATTTTATTCTTTCTCTGGGGTTTCATTTGTTGCAAGGTCAGGACATCGTCTTTATGTGCATATAAGATTGATCGGAAAAAAATTCACCACATTATGACACAATTATTGTTGAAACTGCAGGTTAGTTGGGACTCCGTGATGAGAATGAGCGTAGATTTACGGGACCTCTTCCTTTATGAAGCATTTTTGTACTATAACCCCCTTCTTCTGGTGGTAAGTCCCCATCCCCCCTGCATTAAAAAAAGGAAAAAGAAAAGAAAAAAGATCCTCTGTAGTAATAAATTCCTCACGTTGAATGTCTGTTGGTAACTATTGTTATCAGCCAATTGTCTTGATCTTGGGATATCATTGAGAAATAGGAATCCATGTTATCAAAAGATTTCCCGCGATTATTTCTAGTATGGAATGAGTCAATCATCCGGTAACTATTGTTATCTTCTCACTACAGACAGCAATGGTATGGCTTTGGGGAATCAATATATGGGTCTTCTTACAGGCCGGTGTCAACTATTCAAAAATTTTTGATCTCGATCAGAATCATCTGACATACAGAGAGATATGGAAGGTGATGTCTTCTGTCATGTGTCATTGGTGCATTGTATATTTTCTTGTTGTTTCAGTTTACTCAAATTTTCTTATTGTTGTTTCCAGTGCGCCACATGGATGACTATTGTTGTCCCTTCAAGCATGACAGCATATCTTTATCTTTACTCCCATGGAGAAGTGTCATTGGCTGCCTCTCAACCAGTTTAGTAGATGCATTCCCTCTCATCTACTGGAATGTTTGTCGAGATTTTCTTTCAATCATTCATCCATTTTATTTTTATGCTTTGATTGTGGTTCCATACTTGCCATTGAACTTCATTCTTCTCTTGACATGCTGGGATACTTCAGAAGTCTCTTAAATTTAGCTCAGCCTCGAGGGAGTAAAAATCTGCCCGAGTTTCTTGGCTCTTAATGTATAAATCTGACTTGATTTCCCAGCTCTTAAAGTATAAATCTGAAACCTGGAAATTTATCACATGCACATATGAATCATTAACTGCAATGTCTCAGTCCTTTTCGACTGATGTTTTCAGGCTACTTATTTTCCTTATGTTTTGATCTCTTGTTGAAATTCACAACCAAAGGATTTCATGGATGACTTGAGATCATTGCCTGTTATTCTTCTGCCTATTTATATGATAAAAAGCTCCCTTTTTACAGGTTCTCCTGTACATGGCTGTTGGAATGCTGCTTATTTTTCCTTTTGATATATTCTATCTGTCATCTCGATATTTCTTGTTAAGGACTCTATGGAGAATAGTTCTTCCTATTCAGGTGGGTGTCTGTGGTTATCTTGCCACAATATTTTGAGCCCTTTAGTTTCATTTGGAGATACTGAAAATTAGAGTCTGTTTATTATGCAACTTTTCCAGGGTTTACAGTATTTATTGTTATGCACACTCTGGGATTTTCCTCTGTCTTCCAATTAAATGGTGATTATGAAACATTTTCCTGTCATTTGTCATTTGCATTGCAAAAATTTGATTTATTGAAGACAAATGATTTGAGATATGGCATAAGATAGTCTTGATTATTCATTCAATAGTGAGTAATGCTACAGAGCTGTAGTTCTATGCATTATGGAGTTTATTTGTACATAATTCTGCACTTGTGACTTAAATTTGTATGAAAAATAGAGATAGTTTATCAAACATCTGAAAAGATGCTAGATAAGGATTGAGTCCCGCCTAGATAAACAAGGCTGCAGTATCGCCCTGTGGGGCAGCTTCAGTTTATGTCCTATTTCTCGTTTGAACTGTTCTATAGTTTTCCTTTTTCTTATTTCTGCTTTTATTCTATTGGGCTGTAAAAGGCTTTTAGTGATTTTTTTCTATTTGAATGCAATGCAGGCAATTAGTTTCTGTGATTTCTTTTTGGCTGATATTTTTACCTCCATGTCAAAGGTATGTCATCAGCTCCTAGTAGCTTTGATTAGGATGCTCTTAAATAAAGATTAAAGATTCCTATTAAATAAGTGAAAACTAAAGCTTTTCTTTCATCAATAGTCTAATGCTTTGATTTCCTTCTTACTTTCTACTTTTGTAAAATGATCATACTGAATGAATACTGATGCAGGTCTTCTCAGATTTAGAGCGCTCTGTTTGTCGGATGGTCAATCGTCAGGTTAGTGGTTACCTTTTGGTTATGGATCTTCTGAAGGCCCTTTACTTTAAGTTGTTTTATGATTTTTGAGACTAATAGGCTATTGAATATTATGTTAATGTTAAAAGATTTACTCTCAATGGCCTCTATTTTCTCTTGATGCCCGTGCGTTGCCACTTCTATATTCAAGGTTCTACTGGAAGCAAAGATAGTCTATTTGTTGAGCATGAACTGCAGCATTAATTGCTGATATCACGTAGCTATTGTTCTCTTTTGGGTTCACGGAGGAACTTTGACCTTTGAATTTTTTAGGCAGGTCCTTGGTAATGATGCTTTTTGTTTGCCCTTGGCCATTCTGATCTGATCAAGTGATGAGATCCTTTTCCTTTTCTGGGATAGCATATGTTGGAATATGGCTATCCTGAAGATCTCCTTGTTATTGTGCAGGTTGCCACTATTGCATGGTTTGAAGCAGATTCAGTTTGTGGGAGCCACTCCATTTCCATTCCAATAGTTCTCGTTCTGCCCTACCTCTTTCGCCTGTTCCAATGTCTTCGGCAGCATAGGGATACTAGAGACAGGACCACCCTTCTAAATGGTATGTCCTTGAGTAACTTGTCCTCTTGAACCCAGGAAAATTGATGTGACATTGCAGTTGTACTTACTATATAGTATGGGATTAAAATTCACTATCCAGCTATAAGTGGCGTGCATTGTGGTGTGATTCAGTGGCATAATGCAACTCTTCCATAATGGACTGCTAATCGTTGTATGCTTCCATCTCTTCAGTTTTTTGTCCATTTCAGATTGTTGAAGTAGCTTGTCCATTTTCTAAGCATTCCCATTCCGGCTGTTGTAAATGCATAAATAATGTTTGGCTCTTTACTCTGTTGTTTCAGCTTTAAAATACTCCACGGCCGTGCCAGTTATTTTCCTTTCAGCCCTGAAGTATCACGTCATGGAAGAGCATTGGCTAAGCTTCTATCGCCCTCTGTGGCTCTTCTCTGGCATTGTTAACTCATTGTATTCGTACTACTGGGACGTGACCAGGGACTGGGATTTGAGGTACAATACACTTTTTCTTTAGTTGCCGGGAATGATGTTTCCTCTTACTACAGCCAATAGCATTTCATCCCCCTCACTATGTATTCTTTCTTCCCTATTTTAACACCAAGGACGCTTAGTTACTTTGTACTGTCTTAACAGTTGCTTCACTCGGATTTTCAAATTCAGCAAACCGAGCCCACTTTCATCTCTTCTTTATGGAAAAAAGTGGGTAAGTACTTCACCCTTCCTGTCATTCTTGATCCCTTCGGCACCTCAGTTCCTGAGCCATATCTTATTCTTTAAGTAGCTGCGGACTTTGATCCACCCTATTTGTGAAATACTCTACTTTGTCAAACGAACCTTCTGTTGCCGCTCATATTAAACAAAACCAATTGCAGGTATACTTATGGGTATTGGGGAGCAACTTGATTTTACGGTGCACATGGACATACAAACTCTCAGCTCATCTTCGCCACAACTACCTCACAGTATTCACGATTGCCGCCCTCGAGATTTTCCGCCGATTCCAGTGGGCTTTCTTCCGTGTGGAGAACGAGTGGAACAAAATGAATTCCAAGTCAAGTATCCAGCTCTCCCCGGCCGAATCAGGGAATGAGGAAGACAAGTTGCTCTCTAACAATTCCCACCACGATGTATAGCATTCAGAAAGTGCCCACATGTTCATCGCAGCTGCCATGCCAAGTACGCTTTTCGGGAATCCCCGAGCTTCACCTGTAGCTTGTCTACGGTGCCCCTTTTGTTCGTACACTCTTAGCGACAGCTGACATCTTCGTCCTAAGCTTAAATATGCTGCCTGAGGCCAGTTGGTTGGTGAAATTTCATTTTCAGCTGGAAATTTTTGATAATATTCTTTTAGAGATTGTCTGGTACACATCAACTACATTCGGATAAACCAAATGAACACAAACACCCTTGAAGCATTCTGATCCACCCAAAACAAATCACTCCCCCATACTCTCCATCCCCTTCCACGAACCGCTACTGTCACAGCATATGTCCCACAGATGTTAGCCCGGCCAGAGCGTCCCAGCCTGGACTCCAGGCTGGACACGAGCCCCGCCAATACCACTGCCGCCCCCCGGATTCTGACCATCCTCTCATATGTGCTGGAGAAGGTTGTGGCCAGGAATGACCGGCTTTCAGAAGTCCTTCGAGGGGATCGGAACGGGGCAGGGAAGAGCTTGAATGGGTTTCAGGGCGTGAGAGCCCCGGGGATAAGCATCCCTAAATACCTGGAGAGGATATACAAGTACACCAACTGTAGCCCATCCTGCTTAGTCGTCGGGTACGTGTACATTGACAGGTTGGTGCACCGGCACCCCAACTCCCTTGTGGTTTCCCTGAACGTGCACCGGTTGCTCGTCACTAGCATCATGGTCGCCTCCAAGATGCTCGACGACGTGTAAGTAGTAGCATCGCGAAAACTCAGCAGTCCCGAGAGGCTGACAGTCGAATCAAGGTTGAGTAACTTTCGCGCTTCAATCGCTGCAGCCACTACAACAACGCGTTCTACGCTCGGGTCGGTGGGGTGACAAACACGGAGCTGAACCGGCTGGAGCTGGAGCTGCTCGTCCTGCTGGACTTCAGGGCCATGGTGAGCTCGAGGGTGTTCGAGACCTACTGCTTGCACCTGGAGAGGGAGATGGTTGTAAACGGGGAAGGCCATCGGATAGGAAAGCCATTGTTGCTGCCACCGACTGAAGAAGAAGCCTTGCAGGATGTGATCGAGGACTCCATCGATGCTTCTTCGCCAGTTTCTCGGACGGCAGAATGAGGACAACCCCCAGCAAAGACATCCTCGGCAGCTGTAGCAAAGTAGAGTTGAGGCATATGCTGGGAGGGGAGTAATCATATGCTTGACAAAGTATATTTATTGGGCTTAGCTAAATAAAAATCTCTTAATCATGATACAAGAAGAAATAAATAATCCGGTCCGATTCCGGCATGGACCGGTCTTCTTTCCCCGGACCCGGTTCGATTGACCGTTGACGCGATTAGTTAGTTTTTTCCTTCTTCCCTGCCTTTCCTTCTCATCAAGAGGAGGCGCTCAACCGTCGGCGCTCGGCCCCAAAACCAACCGCAACCCCGTTCACCGAGCTCGTATCGATAGCGGAACAGTGATTGTGCATGGCGGAGGCATCCAAGGAAGAGCTCATCCAGCTGATCAGGAGGGTCGGCGCTTTCCTTACCGTCAAATTCTCCAATCTCTTCTCCTCCTTCACCTTCAACAATTTGGTGCGTGATCTTAACTCATGCTTGATTCTTTGATTTTTTGTTCCTGCGAATCCATTGATACGGTGTCGGCTTGGTTATTATTATTAGTTGTTGTAATTTGGATTTGTGTTCTCTAGCTAGGGTTTCTTTTTTCTCCTGGGATTGTTTCCGGAGTTGCCTTTGTCAGCTTGATATGCTGGCAAAGTTTGGGGGTTGGTGATTGCGATGGGGCCGGGGGTGAATTGCAGGATGATATGAAACGACTCGTAATTGATCGGTAATGGAAGGTGGGGGTTGATTTCCGTGACGATTACGGCAAATTGACTGAGCTGACTCTTCCTTGTTGGGATTAGATAAGAAAATTAGGAGGTTGCTTACTGTGGGGGGTTTTATTATTTCTAGAACTCGAGATCAATTGGGGCAATAGCCGGATTTGCTATCACGGTGGTTTTTACATGGAGATTGTTGAGAACACCTAGAGGACCTCAGAGACGTGTTCAGAAACACCAAGCATCTTTAGCTAGTAGTTCCGGAGCAGCTGCTCAGACCAATGCAGTGGCAGCGGCTTCTGCTGTTTGTAATCCATCGGGGGATTTGAGAGCACAAAATGTTGTCGATGAGTTTTTCCAACCTGTCAAGGTCAGCTTTTATGAATGGCTGAACTCTTACCTTAGAATTATTATTATTTTTTTAAGTTTGAATTAAATCTTATGTTTTCTTTCCTCCAATTTTCAGCCTACGTTGGGGCAAATAGTGAGGCAAAGATTGAGCGAAGGCAGAAAGGTTATTCAAACACACTGCCTCAGGATTTTTTTGCTCGGTTGTTTATAGTTCATGATGCTTCTTTCTAATGTTTCTCATGGTTGAAATGTTTTTCTCGAGGACACGTAGAGTTTAGTATATGAACTGCTAAGGCCAGGAACTCTTTTAGGTGGTCGATTTCGGTACTCTTTGGTGGGTTCTGAAATATAAGTAGACCTTGTTTGGAGGTCGTAAATTATTTTCTATTTTCTTGATCCATGTAGGTGACATGCCGTTTGTTAGGAGTTATTCTTGAGGAAACCGATCCTGAGGAACTTCTGGTAATAGAGGTTCTCTTGTATTCTAGCTATCCTTTTAGTCGATGAAGATTATTGAGGTCTTGAGTTGTGCCCTTCCTTTTGGCAGATAAAAGCAACTGTCAGGTCCTCTGTACTGGAAGTACTTCTGGAGATCACAAAATTCTGTGATCTATATCTCATGGAAAGAGTTCTCGACGATGAGAGTGAGGTATCTGATTTATTAATGCCTGATCGTCACTTGAGGCCCTAGGGCCTCTTTTGGAAGCCAATTGGTTTAATTTTATCGCATATTATTCTCTAGATCCCATACCTGGACATGTGAGCACTGTAGATGTCCAAAATGGTCTCACATGTTCTCTTTACTTTCATGCAGAAGAAGGTTCTTCTTGCCCTGGATTATGCAGGGGTCTTCACATCTGGTGGTCTAGTCAAGGACAAGGTAAGGGATGGTTAAAGATTATCTCCGACTGCTTAGTGATTAGGAAAACAGTTCTGATCGATACATATCTAGGTCTGAGATGTTATGAGATTTGTGATAAGGTTCCTTATAATTTGCATGCAGGTTCTCTTTTGTAGCACGGAGAATGGGAGATCGTCCTTTGTACGACAACTAGAGCCAGATTGGCATATCGATACGAATTCTGAGATCATATCACAGCTGGCCGTAAGTTTTCCTTGGACTACTTTCCCCACGACTCCTGGCCAATGAATGCCACCCCATTATGGCCCCTGAACCATGTGCCTATTTTGCAGAGGTTCATCAAGTATCAGCTTCACGTATCGCCAAACAGTACCACAAGGACGATGGCCTCTAACGTGTTCAGTTCACCTTCTCTGGAGCTGTTCTTTGGCAGCAATTAGCTGCAGCTTATGAGCATCCATTCCCTCGAGAGTTGTACACCTATATTAGCTTCTGTTTTAGGTCTGGCGATGTTCTTAGCCGGGGCTACTGCCAGTCCATAGCTGGTCTTCCCGTGTGGAAGTGTTTCATTTGGAACCACGCCTGGCAGGGAAGTCTGAGAACATGAAAGTAATTTTTTTAAGTTTGCGGGGGTATTTGTGTGATTTCATGCGCGCGATTTTCCTTTGTTTTCGGTTCCGACGTATAAAACAAAAAATGCCGACGCCGCATAATGGTTTTGGCCTCCCCTACTCGGATTTCCCTAAACTCTCCATCTGCGATTACAACGGCTGCCGGAATGGAGATCTTCCGCCCTGTCGACGAACATGAAGAGCTCACAATCAGCCCGTAACTTCCAAAGACAGTAATTAATCAAGAAATAATTGTAACTTCTTATAACCAAATCCAAATCAGCTTTCCTCCACATATCGCAAGTTTAGGCCATCACCCCACACATAAGTGCTCCTCTACAAATTAGAGGCTCCACCCCGTGCTCCTTTCAACCCTATTACTTATTTTGGCCTTTCTTCGCTCCATGAGTGACCGCTGAATAAACCGAATTAAAACACGTCGAAAATTTCTATCCCAACTTGAACGCTTAAATGTTTGAAGATAAAAAACAACGTGGAAATAAAATATTATATATATATTACGCGTGTCAGTCTGAAATATCTCTTTTCCATTTAAGTAATCTTGACAACAATTTCCTTCTGAGATCGTCCAAAATCTTCCCATGACAGCCACAGATTGATCGGGTCACCTACTGGCCTTTTTCTCACTCATTCAGTTGACTGTCGCTTGACCACCTTGTCGACTCTTGTCACCTGGTAGCCCCGTCGCTCGGTAACCGCTTCGCCCGTAAGCTTTCGCCTGGTGTGTTTTCATAGCTACCTCCTTACTAGGCTTCACGTACTTTGGGCATGTATTCTGGATCTTTGATCCACATATAACATCGAGATAAAAACACTCAGTATCTTCACGGGAAGTGCCAGGAAGAGTCTTGAGAGGTATATCCATTAGCAGACATTGGTTTGTGAATGGTTTATGTTCACCCACCATACCCTAACGTTGTGTTTGGGAAAACGGTAGAGGAAAGGAAAGAAAGGAAAGGAAACGGTACAAATACTTTCTTGTCCTACGAATTCAGTGGTTTTCAAAAACATAGCTTTAAGTTTCTTTCTGTTCAAATGGTCCACATTAGTGAGGAGTCCGTGTGGAGGGATTTGTAATTTATCAGTCAGATCCTAGCACCAACCTGAAGGCTCTTAATATGAAGAGATCCAATTAAATGCCCCTTTGCAGACTGTTTATTATCAGTGCTGGTTCCCGACTCAAGAGAACACGGGTGAAAAGGAAATACATAGCCTTGCCTTAAAGAGACGTCCCAAACAAAGCTGCAAAAGCTTGCTTTCAGAGTCATCAAGAAAACCAGGGGCAGAGAGAGAGAGAGAGAGTAGTCAAGTAGAAGTACAAATTTCGAGACCCAGAAGATCAGACTATGTCAACATTCTCAGAATTCTGAACATCCTGGGCATCCTCCGCAGTGCCTGATGGAAGAGATGCTGCTGCCTCAACATTCTCCTCCACATCAGCAAGTTCATCACTAGTATGAGCAGCCATACCGGTTGGTGGTATAAAACCAACACCAGAAACCTTGGACTGCAATATTCATCAACCCACAATAACAGGGTTGTATTGGCATTAGGCAAACCATAGGCCAAAATGGTCCCAAAATCATTGCCTTTGGATGCAGAAAATACGAACCTTATCCCCTGCTGTCACCCCGGACAGTAATCCTTTCTCTTTCTTATGTCTGGCATCCCCGTATTTCCCAGTACCAAACCTTTGCCTATCCACTGCTTCATAGTCCTTGTCTGGCAGATATGCACGCTCATGATGGTAATTCAGCTTCACTGTTTCATTATTAAGTGCGCGCATTACTTTAGCTCCTATTAGATTGACCCTCAAGAGATTTCCAATAATTGGCTAACTATTAACCTCTGATAAATGAATCGCCAAGAGTTACCTTGTGGTCTTAGTTCTTCAGCTCCGGCCCACTTAAGGCTGTGCTCCTGCCTGCCATTTTGTGCACTGCTCCTGTTATTACCCAGGGGTTCTTCATCACTGAGGATATTTATGCTTAAATCTTCATTAGTGCCTGCTCCCATAACTTCCTGCCCAAGCTGCTCTCCTAGAATCGCGAGTTGGCGTTGTGATCTGCATATTTTGAAAATGAAAGTGTTATGCGAGGCTAAGATAATTACTACAATGCGTCAACCTGTGAGGATGAGAAGAACTTCTGCCTTTTTAATTCTTCTTGTAGCTCCGAGTGTCGACTATGAGCCCGGACGAACTTCTTGATCTTCGAATTGACCCTGACAAGCATGTAGATTAGTGCACACAACCGAAGAGCATTCATCCATCGGATATATATGGTTAAGAAAGCAGAGAAAAGCTTCGGTGCTATCCCCAACCTTCTACATTCCTTCTTCTCCAGATATAATTGATCTTCAAGTTCGTGGATTTTAGAGGTAAGACTGTCTGCTTCCCGAACTTGCTCTTCCAGGTAAATCTATTACAATTGGAAAACAAAACTTGAACAGATTTTCCAGACACTCTAGGAAATGCTAAGTTATATACATCATTGAGCGGTCATCAACGTAAAATCGATGCAAGGCTTTTTCTCCTGTGAAAAGACAATGCCATTCCCCAATGTGTGAACCTATATTTAAAAAGTGTATACAGGATTCCTCCACAAGAGATGAAACCCAAAAGTTAATTTGAAGTAGTCTGAAGAATGAAAGTGCACAAACCAAGAATCAATAAATGCCCCCATCACCTCTAATTCAGATCTCCGAGTCTCGAGCATTTCAACGTCTGCACGTAATCCCCTCATCTATAATGACAACATTGTCTGAGTTCCAGTAATGGTATCAGAGGAAGATTCCCAGAAATACAATGAAGATTGCCAAACCTGCTCCAGAAGTGCATGTCCAGACTCAGACACAGGTTTCCCTCCATCTACCTGATCAGAAGGCTCTTCCGAGATTCCAACATCCCCTGAGATATTATTACTTTGACCATCCAGTTGTTGCCGCCTTCTGCGCTTTCGGTCACTGTGACTTGAGCAAAGAACCAGGTGTAATCAGGTATTAGAAGAGGAGACAGACAAAAAATTTAAGGCAATGAGACAGTACCAGACATCAGGAAGTCTTTAATAAAGTCTTTTGAGAATTAAAAACAATGCATTCAAACACAACTCTGTTAACAGGATTTGAAAGAGCTTACGGGCTTTCCTCAATGGACCTTGAAGGGCTATATCCTACAGTTAAATAACAATAGTAAGACAATTTCAGTGATGGTTATCCACTGTTTAGATGTTCAAAACTATTGTATTTATTCATATAGCTACTAAATCTCTGACCTCGAATCAAATGCCGACCTCTAGCATCTCTCCCAGGAGAATATCTTCTTGGTGAATACCTCCTTGGAAGTCTGTCCCGCAGATCACCACCTCGATGGTCTCGCCTCCCTGCACAATAACCCAAAAACAAATCTCAGTGAGTTAGCAAGTTTTCCTAGTTGATTGACTAACCAGTCAGGCAAACATACGTGTCATCATGTGTTAAATTAATCTTACCCATTCATATTCAACACTATGATTAACACAAAAATCAAATATAAATAAATCCTCTCTTCCAATCCAAAGGGCATAGAAACAGATTTTGTTTTGTCGCGTGAGTGGGTTAAAGGACCCATTTATTGGGACAATGAAAAGGAACCACTTGGAGGCATAGCATGAAGAATGCCACGGACATAGTAATACTCCACTTTGTCCCGGAAACGTGAGATAGAAAAGAAGCCAGCAGCATGAGAAACAATCTTGCTCCTTCCTCACATTCAAATAAATTAGTTCCTTGAAAACCTTAATCAACAAGAGTTCCATAGTCATCCAACTGAAGATACTCCTCTAAATGTCCGCACAATGGAAGTTGTAGGAAATATATGAGCTCCATCCAGGAATAGATTGAACAATAAGTTGTTGAAAACTCGTCATGTCTGATGGAATAAGGAAAGACGAAAGAAACCAGGTGATAATGGCACAGCCAAATTGCATATGGCTGTTAGACTTCAGAGAATCCATTTTCTAAAGCCTGAAGCTATATCTCAGGCATTCATCTGGGAGAAATAATATATAAACAACAGGACTTAATCAAATAAAAGGAACTCCTCTTGGACGATCCTCATAAGCACACATATCAGGGTGCTTCCAATCCAATAGGTCTCCCCAATAATCAGGGAAGTCATCACATTTATGAGGACATGTAGCCATTATCAAGAGATACCCAGAACTACAGGAAGTATGCCACTAAATAATATATATAGCTGTGCTGTGCAGAAGTACAGACTGCACTGCTGCAAAAATGTGCAAAGAATCACGCATCAAGTCGCAATAAAAATGCCACCAGCAACAACAAAAAGGTATTGACACACAAACCCTTGCAAGTCTGCCTAAAAGAACACTGTCTGCTTAAAGTGTTCAAGAAAGTGGCATGTAAACTTATCCAGACAACATCACAAATTTAAAGCAATAAAAAAACAGGCTGGAAAGTGACGCTGTTTCGTGAAGCTGGGGGAAGCAGTTAGGCTTCCCAATTCTAGATTCTACCCTTTCTGATATAACTAAAGGCTGCTGCTACACGGATACAGAACTAAAAAAGGCAGTAACTCGGAGAAACATATTTATTTTCACCATCATAGGAGCCGAAGACGCGTCGGAGCTCAGATTCTCCATGAGCGAACGAGCAGCTCTGCCGATTACAGTGACCTCTCTGGTACAATATGCATAACTTGGTCTTGAACAGCTTCTTATCAACCATTGTCCAATATCTGAACAGGCCGAATCGCTCCTCAGACGAAACAGATAATCACTCGGACCATCCGGTAAGCATAACCAAAATCGATTGAAGCCGTATCTCAAATCACAGAATCCACACCGAAAAAGAACGAGTACGACGAGCACCTGCAGTCGAATCGACCAAAAGAAAATTTTGAAAAAGAAACAAAACAAGAAAAAAGAAACGCAGGCGGACTGAGAAGACGAAGAAGGCGAACCCTAGAAATGGCGTGAATTGGCGGCGGCGGCAGATTTCGGAGACGACGAACGAGAGACGCGTGCGGTCACCGCCTTTCTATCCGGATTAGGGATTTGGGATTTTGAAGGACAAGTGGTAAATGAATTCGCGAGACTTCTTCTGTAATTACGCCGCTGATCCTGGATTTCTGCTTTTGATTCGTTTTAGTCCTTCATTGTTCTCATGTTCGTGACCCGATCAATCCGACCCCAAATGGCGGACGTTTCCCTGTCCCGCACTCCGCCACCGCCACTGCCGTCCCCGTCGTCGCGGTGACTCGTTCATGAATCGCCTGGCTCGTCCGTTGCAGCTACTCGAATTGGCCGCCTTCTCGACTCGCTCCTTGTCGCCAACGCCATCCCATTTCCGATTCAACCGGCGTCCCCTCTCAGTCGTCCTCCCGGCCGCGAAAACCCTCGGGTCGAAGCATTCCCCTTTCATCTCTTCTATGGACCACTCCTTCCCGCCCGACCCAACAGCTGCAGCGGCTGAAGACTACATCCACATTGAGGATCCTAATCCCAACGTCGAGAGCCTTGGTGAGAGCTTCGTCGGCGTGGAGGATGACTCCAGGGAGGATGAGGATGTGGCCGCTACCGCTGTTGCCCCGAGCGAAGCCTGCGATGGGGACCAGGAGATGTCGGATTGGGGCAGGGCCACACTTCCTGTGGAATTATCCAGGAGCGTGATGGTTCTTACTTGTGATAGCTCCGCCCCAGGCGGCATCTGCGATGTTTATCTCGTCGGCACGGCTCATGTTTCCCAGGTGAACTGGCGAGTTGTTACCCCATTTGGCTCGTGGATTGATTTCTTGAGCTTCATCAATCGAGCTTCATGTTTCAGGATTCATGCCGAGAAGTTCAAGCCGTGATAAGTTGCTTGAAGCCAGAGGTGCTCATTTTGTTCCACGGATCATCAATTCCTGTCAGGATTATACAGTTCAGGATTTATTTTTTCTTGTGGTAATGAATGACAGGTGGTCTTCCTGGAATTGTGTGCGAGCCGAGTCGCAGTTCTCAGCCCTCAGAATCTCAAGGTATGCGGACTGTGCACAGCCAGTTCTCGTTAACGGAGTAATTGGAGATTCTCTTTGGATCTTACTCCATTTTTTTCGTGTACTATTTGATAGGTTCCCACGATGGGAGAAATGGTGGATATGTGGAAGAAGAAACATAATGCCTTTGGAATTATTTACAGCTGGTTCCTTGCCAAGGCATGTGTTTCTCATATCTTCAGACCATGTCAATGTTCACGATGACTTATTGTCGTGTGTTCAATTATGCGGGCGGGTTTCAATATGTTCTACAGGTTGCACAGAAGCTGGAGGTTTTTCCTGGATCAGAGTTTCGTGTGGCATTTGAAGAGGCAACAAAATATGGTGGAAAGGTTATCCTTGGTGATCGTCCTGTGCAGGTCAGTCTTCCTGCTTATCCGAGAAACCAATTTTTGGTGATGTTGTTGTCTCTTTTTTTTTTTTTTTTTTGAAATTTTTATGGTGATTTCTTTGTACACATCCAATCATCCTGAACTGGGGATGTCGAAAGCAAGGGACCCTTCAGCAGAAGTGGAGCCGTTTTGGTACCTTTTTTGCCGCATTCATTTGCCAAAGAGTAGAGTGTGTGTGTGTGTGTGTGTGTTGACAGAATAAGCAAGATAAGACATTATATTTGAGTCATCAGATGTGTAATTTTCCGTGACTTGTTGTTTCCTTGACACGGACATGAACAAATTGTACTGTGCTTTTAATTATCATTTTAACCAGAAACCTTGATCTGATCCTACATATGAGTCCATAGGTAACGTTACGGAGATCGTGGGCAAAAATGCCTCTCTGGCATAAGACAAAACTAATATACTCGTTACTCTTCCAAGCTGTCTTTTTACCGAGCACAGAGGATCTCAACAGAATCGTAAGAGCTATTCCTCAACTTCTTCTGTCGCAGAATTGGAGTCCTTTTGATGGACTTCTTTACTTTTGATAGCTCAAGGATATGGATGATGTTGACATGCTGACTCTCTTGATTCAAGAAATGAGCAAGGAGTTCCCTACTCTGATGGATACACTTGTTCATGAGCGTGATCAGTGAGTGGGCCCTTTTTGTCCGTGGACATGCGTTTTCCCCCATGTGATGCTAATTCTTGTTTCATGGACATCCCCTTTTATGATTGCAAAAGATGTTTTCCCGAGCTTTTGTTAATAATAAGGCTTTACCTTTTTAACCTTTAGACATGCTCATAGTCCTGATTTCGCTTATCTATTTCAGGTACATGTCTCATACATTGCTAAAAGCTGCCAGGCAGCATAGTTCTGTGGTTGCAGTGGTTGGCAAGGGTCATCTTAGAGGGATCGAGAGGCATTGGAAACAGCCCGTTGAGGTCCGTTGTCATGTTAGCAATATGATTCCACAACCCGCACAATTGGCTGGCTGCGTGCCTGCCTGCTTATTATCTCTGCCATCCGCCTAATCTTTTCTACTATAATATTCTTTCTTCTTCCCTCAGCTGAAGGATCTTCTTCATGACCCGCCTAGAAAACAAGGCGGTCCATCTACTTTGAAAGTGCTGACCTCAGTTGGAGTTGCAGTCGCCGGGGTAGCAATCGTAGCTGGTCTTTATGCAGGGTGGAAGAAATAAGGCACGACAAGTCAATTCTTTCAGGCAACATCGAGGAGGACCCGACTGATAATATTTTGTTCACTCTGGGAATTCAATGTGTGTCCACAGTAGATTCTGATGTCATACTTCAAAGTTGGTTTTCTAAGGAGAAAAATACTTGTTAGGGAGATGCGACCGCTTCGTGATGAATGTTAAAACGCTCAAAAGGAATGTTGAGACCCGAAAGTCCATGAAGCATGGGCCCAAAACCATGAGGCCCATCTTCATCATCTGATCTGGCCCATCCAACGACTCCCATCGTTTTAGTTCCAATCGGACGGCCACAAGACAAAGCCTCTCTCGATCGATCCCGACCGTCAAAAAGACAACCTGTCTGTGCCTTCAATCCTACGTTTTATTCGGCTATGAAGAAATGGCTGGCGAAGGGAAGGAAAAAAGAGACAGAAATAGAAGAAACAAGGGAAGAACTTCTGTCCCCCGAGTTTCGTGTGTGGTCGGGAGCGCTTCGTTCTTCGCCTCTCTTTCATAAAGACAGGCTTCCCCCCCCCCCCCACCCTCCCGCCAGAAGGTTAAGTCTTTACCTTCCACTACTCGATCAATAAGCAATATCTGTTCCCCAGGTAGTTTGTCGATTCGATTGGTTATTTCGATTTTTTTCTTTTTTTGCTTCTGGTTTTCATTTGATTTTGCTTTTTGTGTATTGTTTGTTCGATTTGGATGTTGGGTTTTGGTGTTTTGATTCCATTTTTTTCCCGGTGAATATGATGAAGAAGATGACCGGAATGTTTTTGTTTTATTTTGTTCTTTAGGGTATTCTTCCCTTTTGATGAGAGAATTTCGTTGCCTGCTAGATCGACTGGGATATTGGGATACTATGCCATGTTGGGATCAGTGATATTTTTGCATTTTTCCGATGGTTGGTCCAGTTGGACCATTTTTACTGTTTCTTTTGTTCAGTTGTATGCTGTTTAGGACGATTATTGTCCAGGACAGGGTGTTTGGTTCTTGTTGCTAAACCCTGAAGAAACCGATGGCTTTTATGTGATGTGTGTGTGTGTGTTTTTTTTTATAATTTCTCACAGGTAAGTGGAGGGAGGGTCATGAGAAAATTGTGAATAGGAGGTGTCTGTTTCTCGAAATTTCTTTCTATCTTGACATCTCAGCTACTTTCTGCTTGTCCCTGTCGATGCGTCTTTACTTTGAGTTTGTGTTCTGAATTTGTGTGGGTCATGGAAAAGTTCATGGGAGTTGCAATGCTTGGTTGTTAGTTGTGAATTGATTTGTAACTGTTGAAGATTATTTATTGAATTTTGAAGTTGCAGCAGAAGTTCCTTTGCGGATACTCTATTTTCATGTCTGAGATCGACATACAGTATCCAAATACTTTTGGTAGGTCTCATTAACTTGCTAAGAAAATTATGGTTACTTAATTTTCTCTTTTCTGATCTTGCAATCTATCATCATGCAGATCCTTTTGCTGATGCGACGGCTGAGGACTCAGGTGCGGGGACTAAAGATTACGTCCACGTGCGCGTCCAGCAACGCAATGGTAGAAAGAGCCTGACGACTCTTCAAGGTCTGAACAAAGAGTTCAGCTACAACAAGATTCTTAAGGATCTTAAGAAAGAATTTTGCTGCAATGGTACAGTAGTTCAAGACCCCGAGCTAGGACAGGTTTGAAGTTTACTCTTCGACTGGTGGGAACATTTGTTTCCTTGGAATTGGTTGCGTATTCATGTCCAAATTGATATTTTATCAGGTCATTCAACTGCAAGGTGACCAGAGGAAGAATGTATCAACATTCCTGGTGCAGGTTGGTATTGTTCTGTCAAAATTTGGCGACTTTGTCTATCCATTTGGTGTTATCTACTAAAAGGACCTGGCCATTGGCTGGCAGGCTGGCATTGTGAAGAAAGACCAGATCAAGATCCACGGTTTCTGAAGCTGGAAGGCCAAATTGCTTGATGTAGTCCGTGTGTTTGTCCATGGGCGGTGGTCCACTTCATACGTCGCCTGAATATATGTATCATCACTGTAGTCTTGTTTAGTGTGAGATTATTGTGTATCTGTGTGATTATTATAAAATACTGCTAAGTCCAAAGTCTGTTTGTAATGTTGACGTTCCATGGCTTCCCATGGGACTGAACATGGTGCCTTTGTTCTCGTTCCGTTGAATAAATATGGTTTCTGGTTTAGCACTTGCTGTTGGAATTTCATGGAACTAATGGGTTCTTCGTGTAATGTCGAATGGTAATGCTTAATCTGATCATAATCTTAGTCGTTTCTAAATTGACCAATAGCATCATTCAGTTCATTAATAATGGTACAACTCTTCATGGCAATTGACAGGAATATCATTTGTGGGGCATTCTTTTGTCTGGAGCTGTGTTCATTACATGCATATTTAATGAGATCAGGAGAATTCCTTCAATCAGTACGAGAATAAAAGATATCCTTTGCCTTCCCCCCTCACCAACCAAAATGGTTCCAAAGTCAATACGCCTACTACAGCTACCCATCAACGTTTCTTGTCTGGACTTCTGGAGAGAAACAACTTCCATTCTTCTCAACCTCCAGTCTTCTTCTCCATTCACACACACACACACAAGCCCAAAATCCCAATCCTTTCACCGCCCCAGGCCTTCTTACCCACTTACTGCTATTTATTGTCGCGACAAGGTTTGAACATGTAGAGTAGAAAATTAAGAAACTGGGGTGGGGTTGTTTTTATCATGGCCGACAAGGATCACTTCAGTCGGGGCACTCCTAGTACTACCCCTACTGCTACTACTACTACAAATGCTACTACCTCTGTTGACTTCGCAGGTACAAACCCATGTTCGAGATTTGTTTTTTTTAACTAACCAGTTCCATGTTATTTCCATTGTTTCTTGTTGATTTACAAGGAAGGAAGGAAGGAAGTGGTTTGCCTTATTCATCTGCTTCTCTTTGCAGATAATGGCGACCAGGACATGAAACCGGAATTCTCCGAGGACGAGGAGACCCTGATCATCAGGATGTATAACCTCGTTGGTCGGAGGTAATTTCCTCTTTTATCTTTTCGTTCTTGGATCCACGAACCAGCCTCACGAGGGCATCTCTCGTTTCGTGGGTTGTAAAAAACCTGTAGATGGAGACTGATAGCAGGAAGGATCCCGGGAAGAACAGCGGAGGAGATCCAGAAGTTCTGGACCAGGCGACATCCTGTGGGCAGCATTGGTTAGAGTTTCTTGGTAATCTTGAAAGATGGTTTTTTTGGGTGTCTTTCGGGCCGAAAAGAATAAAACCGGCAAGGGAACGAGGCTGTACTTGTAGCAATGCACGCTGTTCGTATCTGCTTATTTTTAAGGAGTTACATACAAAAATACGTTTAACTCGTAGAAAAAGTTACGAAATACGGGTTCAGATTTTAAAATATTCGAAATTTTTAAAATTTGGCTCTAAAACATGCATAAAAAGCACGTTTTCAAAAGGCTTTCTTTAATACTTGAAAAATGGTTAGAGATGCGTTTTTCAGAATGCATCTTCAAAGGCCACTTTAATTTTTTTTGTAAATACCGAAGGGCGCGATTTGAAAATATGATCTAATGTGTTTTCACAAATTTTGAAAATTCATTTATTTTAAAACGCATTCCGCCGTATTACAAAAATTTTAAAAATTAAAATTATATTTTATAAATTTTTTCAAGTTCCTTATTTCCGTAATAAGATATAGTTTTACGACCAGAGAAGATGCGTGAGCATCAAAAAGTTTTGTTGGGTATGTCGTTTTTGTCATGCTCCTAAGACCGCTGCCATGATATTCTTTTTAATATGTGTGATGATAGCGTAAGAAAAAACGAATTTACTTTAAAAAAAATTAAAGTTGAAATATAATTAATTTAAAATATTGTATCAATAGAAAACTTATAATTCAATCTTTTTCTACTTTATCAAAATAATATTCAACCAATGAATTGGGCCTCCATTGAGTCAATTTGGGCTGAGCATCTCAAAGAAAATGATGAGGCGAACTATGTCCTTAAGAATAATCTCAAGGTCAGGATTTTCCCCTTAGGCGCATTCTCTTTAAGAAAACCTCTCCGTGATTATTATTATTTATAAAACATTTGTTCAACATCCTATTAATTTTGATCATACTTTTTTTTAATTTTAGGCACTTCTAGTGATTTTATATTAAGTGATCACTCCATGACGACATAACATGCGAAGATTCTCCAAGTCAGTTTACAAAAGCTTAAAATTAATAATCAACTGAAAGATTCAAAACAGGAACACAACATCTTTGTTGATGACTTCCAAGTCTCCCTTTGACGTTTCGTGCAATCTTTCCAACTCCATCAACGTATCGCTCCGCCTGCTTTTTGATAGCTGCAAAGTTGGATGCCCCTTCCGCGTAACAATTCCTGACCTATCGATCTCAGAACAAGAATGTATTCGCTCTACCCCTCTGATCTTTCATTGCAGATGCCTTCGATAACCGCCTTTGACTCCTCGTTGGCTTCCTGTTCCGACATTCAGTTAACCAATCAAAACACTACCACATCAACAAAAGCACAAACCGAACAAACACAAACAGCTCACAAGGCGAGAGAAGATTCGGGGATTACCGTGAGCAGATCGTTCATGATTGTCGAACAGACAGACGCACGGGCACTGGAACAAGGTGGAAACTAAGGACGACTGGTTGAAGGGATCAAATAACGCCACATCGGTCGACCGAAAAATTTTCAGACAAAAGGAAAAACGTCGATGACGGCAACGTTGAACGGCCGGCTGAATTATTACAAGAAATGTACATAAAAGGAAAAGATTAGTCCGTGGCAAAGTTGACACAATCCATGCAAATTTCTTGCATCCTCCTAAACTTTAGGGGGTTGGGGGGGAATTTATTTCCTTTCCAGTTATGGATGGATTGGGTCATCGTTAAAAATTATTATTTTTTTAACGGAATTAATTTAATTAATTAAAAATTAAGCATGGGCCGTAGGAAGAGGTCCGGCCCATGACAAGAAGATCATCGAGTAAGGTTTCCATGAATTTAAAAGATGAATATCGTAGAGTGACATAAGACTAATATAAAAATAAAGCCCAAATTATCAAATTTATGACCATTTTTTCGATTTATCATGTATTTTAAGACGCTTCCAAACAATATATGTACTACGGCCATTACATTCAATATATGCTCCGTCAATGGACTCATTAACGAAATCCTACGTGGAGGGGACATGGACTTCACGTGGTTTGCTCCCACCGTCAGTCCCTCTACCTCCTTCTTTTTCACCTTCTTAACACTAACCCAAAATTAATTCACCCAAATCCAGAAACCCTAATCAACATCTGTTCGTTAACATCTGTTCTCACGCATATTCACATCGGTAATCACAAAGTTAAAGCATCTTCACACATTGGAGTTTAATAGATTCTCTTGAATGAGAGGAATTTCAGTTTCTCCATTTATGCCTTGCCTTCAATTCTCGTTTGTGTGAGGCGCCTGCACATGCGTCAACGAAATCCTCGTCGTGTGGAGGACACGGTCACCCCGTAAGCCGACAATCCAGTTGTCTCTATGAGGCCGAAAATGGGGCAATCCACGGGTTCGGAAGGTTGTTCCTATCCCAGCGCTTTGCCAAAGGTTGCGCCGACTGGCTGCAAATATTCTCCACAGACTTCATCGACGAGGATTTCGTCGATGATTTCGTCGATGCATGTGATTACTGATGTGAATATGCATGAGAACAGATGTTGATTATGGTTTTTGAATTTGGGCGAATTGTTGTTTGAAAGAGGATAAATCAGAAAAAAATGATTATACTAGCTAATAATATGAATTTGATAATTTGGCCAAAAGTAAATTTTGAAAGAATGATTATTTTTCTTTTTTCTTTAGCTTACGGACAACACATAAATACTCCCCCCCCCCCCCCCCCCCCCGATGATATTTACATCCTCCCAATATAACACTTGACTTTTCGATTACAACAGTCGAGTCTTCCCGAACTAAGAAGCCATACTCGCCTTCCTGTCCTTTCCTCTTTTCTTTGATATTCACATAATTTGACTTTGTCTCTCAAACTCTCGGGATTTCCAAACACCGAGTACTCTCCCCCCCGCCACCACCAATTTGACCTCGTCGCTGAAATTGCATATCTGATCCTAATAATATAATATAACCGAGTCTTTGTCGCATTCTCTTCAGTGATTTAATCATTCTAAGTCAAATATATTCATCCTCTTCTTCTTTCTCTCTTGTTGTCTTCCATTTTTCCTTCTCCTCCCATCAACCTCAATGACAGCAAGAGAAACCAAGCGGCCCAGAGCACACACCCCTCCAAACCCTTTGAATCTACCAAGAAACCGAATGAATTTAATGCCCCCCTCTCTCTCTCTCTCTTTGGCACCATCCATCCCCCGCATCAACAAAAGATTATTGTTACGCGTACGTACTACCTTCCCAAGAAATGCAACCTCCCGGTAAGAAAACCCTCGCAACAACGCCTTTCGGGTGTTCAATCCCCCCCCCCGGCCACCAACGCAGCCACGACTGTAAATTTTGAGTAATTAGCCCACAAACAAACGCCTTCTTCCCGACTTTCGATATCCCATCTTTTCCCCTTTTTTCGTAAACAGGAAATTGGCGATCGCTACCATTAATAGTGCGACGCATCTGTACTTCCACGTTCTCATCCCCGATCTCTAGTGACGACATGGTTTGTTAAAAACAAAACAAACCAAATGAATATTGTTGCAGCTGGAGATGAATGATAAATATTTGGATGTTGCGGGTGTGGCAGGTAGGTGTGACATAATGAATCCGGCTCATCTCTCCGAAACTACCCCGCATACGATTTCATCGGACTCTCCTCCTCGTCTTCGACACACAAACACATCGCAAGTTTGGCTTTGAAGCGTCTGATACAAGTAATTATGGGGGTCACGAGAATCATGAATCCTCGTCAAATGGTAAGGTAATATTAAAAAAAAAAAAACAAATAAACGAAAGCATTTCTCGAAGCCATGGGAACGTTAATGCTACTTCGCGATTATTACGACGGATTGCGAAGATATATATATTTATTACCATGAACTGAAAACATGTGAGCCTGAAAACCTAACCACACACACACACACACAGAGACGACATTTTCTGGGATATGCCCTAATAAATGACGCGAGATTCCTTACTTTCTTTCTTCTTTTCATGCCAACAAATTATATATAATTAATATTTGATGTTCATCAGATACTTTCCATCCCTCAGTCAATGGCACTGACTAATACGTCCTTACGGATCTCATTTTATATGAACATTATTCCTCCCTACCCGCCACCACCGCCAAAAAGTGAAATCCTCGCAATGATAATAATTGAGGCAATTATTAACGGCCCATTCAAAACCTCCCGTTTACATCTCCTCTTGACCTGTAATGAGACACGTCCCCATCTATCCAATGCTTAATTAATTGTTGCCCCCGAAACCACCAATCTGATTTCTCTCCCAATGTTTCTTTTTTTTTTTAATTTCATTCGTGAATTGTGTTGTTGTCCTTAAAGAAGACTAGCAACCTGATACTCGTTACCCCAATTGGGCGGTGTTAATGGAAATAGAGGGAAGAAACCTCATGCAGATGGCGTTTATAAGTGCATTCGGCACTCGAATACTCGCCCTTGAGCGATAGATTTCGTAGACACGAAAAAGTTCGAATTCTGTAACACTTGGGGTTGAGGGGAGCGTGTCCTCCATTATGGTCATCGTGTAAATCTGCGCCTATACGCGTAGTAGGACAAGGTCCGACCAAGTACCGCCAGCCAAAAATGAATAAGACGTGTTGGAATCATTTGTTCCCTCCGGTTCGTCGCGGTCTTTGCAGGCGGAGTAAACCCAAAGCTGGAAGAAGAAAGGAAGGGTTTGCGGAAGGAGGGGAGTCGAGAATAAGACGCGAGTTAGGACTAGGGATGGTGGGGGAGAGGGGGTTGTAAGAACGACAAGGGGATACAGAGGATACTTCTCCCTTCAAACACATTCTCCCCTCCCTCCCCCTCTGTCTCTCTCATATTAACGCCAGCAACATCAACCCCCCCGCATTCCTCATTAAATGCGAGATTGCACTGCATCCCTCCTCCCTCCCCCCCCCCCCCTCTCGATCCGCTCCCTCTGCAATAACTCCTCTCTTATCATCTCCTCCTCCTCCTCCTCCTCCTTCTTCTACCTTCTCGCCTGGTCATAATTTCCTCCATCTTCCTCCCTCTCCTTCCGTTTCCTTTCCTCCGAACCCCTTCCTCTTCCTCTTTCTCTCCTTAGTAACATGTAAGACGGACGACTCAAAGGGGACGGTGCTATAGACGGGGAGAAGTCTTCTCCTATCTATCTCCTTCCATCTCCCATCCGCTGCCTTGGATTTTGGCCTAGATCTTAGCCAAAAGTTTCGTTTCAACCTCCTTTTTCGTCACCGGTCCATCTCACCTTGTGATATTTTTGTTTCCCTTAGGGTCTTGTGCGTATCTGATTTTTCTTTTCTAACATCTCCGTGGAGATTTGTCCGGAGGGATCTAAGACACGAACATAGTCAACTCCCCCCCTACCCCGACAACCACCCTTTCCCCCTAATTCTCTGCGCTTTGTTTCTTGTCTGCTTTTTGTCTAAGAAAGCGAGGAGTGTGTGTGTGTGTGTGAGGGTATGGAGAAAAAGGTCGGTTCTCGTTGACTCTTTTATCCTTCCTCCTCCTTCCTTTGTCTGCTCATTACGGCCTGATCTTTCCGCAGGGAAAAGAATTGCATTGGCGAGGACTGACATAAGTGCCAGAAGCCATCGCGAGATCTGGTTCGCCGGAGGAAAAGGAAAGGGCATAACTCGGGGGGATCGACGGATCGGTAGGTATGCCCTCTGGGATCATCATGATCCCATCAAGGAATTCAACCCCGATGTTCGGGAGTGGCGGCCTCGGCTACGGCCTCGACTTCACTCAGGTTTTTTCCCCGCCAGTCCCCCATTTACCCTAATTCTCTCCTCAATAATCCCTGCGAATATTAGTCATAGACAATGAATATAACATTTGCATTCTTTCTTCTTCTTCGTCTCCTCCTCCTCTCGATTTGAAAAAAAAAATCCAACTCGAAATGCGAGAACCGCGTTGCCCACTTCCTGCAAAACGCAGCGAAGCCACAACACACGTACACGTACACCGCCCACCAACCCCTCCCACAACTTTTATCCGATCCATGGGAAGAAGATAGATTTCATTACATGCACATCGCTTTTGGAGTCAAATGTAAAAACCAGCAAAAATGGTCAAATTACTTCCCACCCCCACCCACCACACCTTCCTTTTTCTTTTCCAACCCAAATTAAAATTGTGGTTTTGTATTTGTTTTTTTTTTTTTTTTTGGGGGGGGGGGGGGTTTGTTTTATTATACAGATTCACAGAAGAGCAATCCATTTAAGATAATTCCATTTTAGCCTTTTTCATCTTTTTCCTTTTTATCTTTTTTCTTCTTATTTTCTTTTCCAGTCAATAAATGCACCTGCTTTTATATTAAAACATTTTGATGTAGTCTTTGAGTCATCATTCCAGCATCGCTGAGATTAAAAAAAAAAACCGACGCTTTCCGATGGAACTATACCATTTCCTCCAGCAAAACCTGATGGATGGCGGGGACTACGGCGCGGGCCAGCTTCAATCACTGGATCAGGTCACCTCCGACAGCGACCTCGTCCGTAACATCAGGGATGAGGACTTCGACAGCATCAGGTCAGGGAGCGAGAACCCTGAAGGTGGTTCCTGCGAAGATCAGTTGTTGGAGAAAGGTCCTCCCAATAAGAAGAAGAAGCGTTACCATCGGCATACCCAGCACCAGATTCAGGAGTTAGAAGGGTGAGGACATTATTTAATAGATCAATGATGATGGTGACGATTATTTTGACGATGATGACGCCTTTTCGTTACAGCGTATGTCTTATTTTCATTTCTTTTGACGTTTTGGTAGGTTCTTCAAGGAGTGTCAGCACCCGGATGATAAGCAAAGGAAAGAGCTGGGGCGTCAATTGGGGCTTGAACCATTGCAAGTCAAGTTTTGGTTCCAAAATAAACGCACCCAGATGAAGGTTCGAACCGATCCTCGCCCTAAATTAATCATATCTTCCGGACAGTCTCTTATTTTAAACGATTTGATTCCACGGGATCCATTTTGATTGAATTTTTCTTGTATATGATTGTGAATTAATTACTTATGCATTTTCTTTTATGTTTCTGATATGCGGTTAGACGCATAACGACCGCCACGAGAACACGCAACTCCGGACGGAAAACGAGAGGCTCAAGGCGGACAACATGAGATTCCGGGAAGCTCTCAACAACGCTTCGTGCCCCAACTGCGGCGGACTGACTACCATCGGGGAGATGTCGTTCGATGAACATAATTTGCGCCTTGAGAATGCTCGTCTGCGAGATGAGGTACTATACAAAGGTGTTCGAATGAGTTTGGTTCGTTTATATTTACACGTGCCGTAGTTGTCTGTTACGTACATGTGATATTCGGTTGACAGATCGATAGGATTTCGGCTATAGCCGCCAAGTACGTAGGGAAGCCAGCGGCGAACTTTCCTCTGGGTGCATCCTCAGCTACGTTACCTTCTAATTTCCCTGTGACCTTGGGGGCGGCTGGGGGTGATCACATGTATGGAGGTGCCGGGGACTTCTTCCGATCAATCAGTGCCCCGACGGAAACTGAGAAACCGGTGATTATCGAGCTGGCTGTGGCTGCAATGGAGGAAATGATGCGAATGTTGCAGGTTGGAGAACCGATGTGGACAACCGGGATTAATGGCAACATAAGTGTGCTTAACGAGGACGAATACATTCGAGCTTTTCCTCGCGGAATGATGGTCAACATCAACGGGTTCAAGCGCGAGGCATCCCGGGAAACTGCAGTTGTGATAATGAACCACATGAGCCTTGTCGAAATTCTCATGGATGTGGTAAGGCTCATATATATCGTCTTGGCTCTATAGATATTCTTATGATAATGGCATATTGTTTTGTGATGTCTATTTTGTGTACACATCTCCAGCATCAATGGGCCAACTTCTTCTCCGGCATCGTCTCCAGAGCAATGACACTGGAGGTTCTATCAACCGGTGTTGCTGGGAACTACAACGGAGCCTTACAAGTGGTTCGTCAAATATTTTACTAGGTTAAGGATGTAAGTGCGCCGGTCGGTGTTAGATGAATACTCATTACGGAATCATGCAGATGATGGCAGAATACCAATTGCCAACACCTCTCGTCCCTACACGAGAGGCGTACTTCGTTAGATACTGTAAGCAGCATGGTGAAGGGACTTGGGCCGTGGTCGATGTCTCTTTGGACTCACTACAACAGAACCCTGCCGTCAAATGCAGGAGGAAGCCTTCAGGGTGTTTGATTCAAGAGATGCCTAACGGCTACTCTAAGGTACGGAGCCTTAATTCTTTCGACTTAGTGGCCAATCCACAGGCGGCCCGAGAAATGATGATGAATTTGCAATATTACATTGTAGGTTATGTGGTTAGAGAACGTAGAGGCTGATGAAAGAGGAGTGCACAATCTGTACAAGCTGCTGGTGGCGTCGGGTCAAGCCTTCGGCGCCAAACGTTGGGTCGCAACCCTTGATAGGCAATGTGAACGTCTCGCTAGTCTCATGGCGAGTCACATTCCATCTGCTGATGTCGGAGGTGTGATCTCAATCAGTTGACAATCAATACTTCTATCTTAACACTTAAGGATTCTAAGTTTCGTGTGGTTTTTGTCTATGATTAGTTATAACAAGCGCTGAAGGCAGAAAGAGCATGTTGAAACTTGCCGAGCGGATGGTGATTAGTTTTTGCAGCGGGGTGAGCGCATCAACTGTTCATACATGGACCACGCTTTCTGGTACAGGCGCCGATGATGTCCGAGTGATGACAAGGAAGAGCGTGGATGATCCTGGCAGACCTCCTGGCATTGTTCTTTGTGCTGCAACCACGTTCTGGCTCCCCGTTCCTCCAAAGAGGGTGTTTGATTTCCTCCGTGATGAGAACTCCCGTAGCGAGGTACCTTTTTTGTATTTGTTTACTACTGTCTTACCCTTTCCGCATTTACCATGTTGTCGAATAAAATTCTATGGATGACTGTAGTGGGATATCCTCTCAAATGGCGGGATCGTCCAAGAAATGGCGCATATCGCAAATGGCCATGACCCTGGCAACTGCGTCTCTCTTCTCCGCGTGAACGTAAGTTACAACATTCATCTGATATTCTGTAGTTATTCACTGGATTGATCGCTGTGTTGGTTTACCTTACTATTGGGCAGAGCGGGAATTCGAGTCAGAGCAACATGCTCATCCTGCAAGAAAGTTGTACTGATGCATCCGGTTCGTTTGTGGTGTATGCCCCAGTGGATCTGGTGGCAATGAATGTGGTCTTAAATGGAGGAGACCCAGACTATGTTGCTCTTCTCCCCTCAGGATTCTCGATCCTCCACGATGGTTTGTCTGTTGACACCCAAGGAGGTAGCAACGAGGTTGGAGATGTATCATCAGCCGGAGGCTCTCTTCTGACAGTCGCATTTCAGATTCTGGTAGACTCTGTCCCAACAGCTAAACTCTCCCTGGGATCAGTAGCGACTGTCAACAGCCTTATCTCTTGCACTATCGAGAGGATTAAGGCATCGTTAGCGCCCGACAACAATTAGATAACCACTGCAATGCTTGCCAGGTACTTCCGGTGCTTAATCTATCACAATACCTTTGAATCATTGAATCGATCATTGACTATGGTTCTTTGCATTCAGCCAGATGAAGATGTAGAAGATGAATGAAATATAAAAAGTGGCGGATCTTATTCGTATTAGCTTACTGTGAGGAGTCAAGAACGCACCTTGTTACAGTCCTTGTTGCGGCGCATCTTTACAGATCCATAGGTTCGGGAATTGACTTCTCGAAACGGCGGCAACGCGTAGCGTACCTTATGTCCGGCTCGAGTCCGTTTTGTAGCTTAGACTTTGTGAAGACCATCGTTGTTTTTAGCTCATCTTTTCCAGTCAAGTTCTTGCAAAAGACGAGGCAAAAACAAAACCTAAAGTCTCTCTTTGGCTATTTACCAGAGTCATTCTGTGCCCGATGAGTTTTGTAATCCGATTATCACGATCGAAATTGGAAAAAACTCAACATTGAGCAGAATGGTGTGGTCTGGAATATGTTGATATTAAGACAGATTTTCCTGTAATGATCTCTCTTGTTTTCACTTCCTATATCATTGCTAATATTAAGACATCAACTTTTTCTCAAGCAGCTGAAGATGAATTACCATCTGATCTCTGGCCATCAGTAGCTTGCGGTCTCTCACCGTTGTTTTTTTTCCTCAGCATGTGCTTGATCTCGGCCTCTTTCTTGTCCACGAATTCGATCAAGTGCTTGAAGCTGGTGGAGCGATTCGGGCGCGTAGAACTTGCGGGCTGGATCTCGATCTCGGGTTCCTCGTTCTCAGGGGTGAACCTCCGGAACTGAGAAAGCACCTTCCAGAAGAAACACAACAATGCAATAAAGGAAGTGACCCCGCAGATGAGGAACAAACCCCAGAAGCTGTTCAGTGAGAGACGGTTTTTGTCGACCACGTTCACTTGCGAGGAGCACTGGCTCTGCGACAACCATTTATCGTGTATCCTTTGGAGGTCGCCACGTTCCGAGAGTTGAAGAATTGTGGTCGACAAGTCAACTGCGAGTGGAGAGTCTCGTTGAAATGCCTGAAATGTGCAAATTCACAATCGACCCATTAGTAATTGGTCAAATCCGACAATGCTAAGCAATAGGACGAGTAACAAAATCGGCAACTCACAAATCCCCAGCCACTTCTGGTGAATTCCTGTCCCACTGTCTTGTACTGACAGTTAGTGCTGGACAGAAACAGCTCGATGTAAGGAAGTTCATCGACGATTGCCCCAACCCCGCCTCCTCTACTCCCTCTGTCAAGAGCATTTTGGTATTCTTCCGATGTCTTCAACTTGACAAGTCTGGATTGCGCTACGTTGAGCTCGTTGATCAGGTAATTCCATGCAAATGATCCATCTTGTACCCCAATCCTTTCTGTACTGACAATCAGGCTGTCGATACCTGCCACGCCTGACGTGAGTTGTTGCACTGTGAGTATCGATGTCAAACTAGCGGTGTAGCTTGAATTGATTATCAATACCACGAACAACCATACGATCAACACCATCCGGCCCAGTATGCCTGTGGTGTTCTCTCCTGGTTGACGATGAAGAAAACATAAGGAAAATCAATTCTATGAGATCTGCGAGCCCCCAGATGCAAAATCTCAAGGGAGGCAGTTGAAGGTCAGTCCCTGGTCACTTACTGTGTGAAAAGAACATCGTCGAAAAACTAAACCTGCGAGCAAACAACAAGGATTCTGTTCAGATTTACTAACACCATCGCAGTCGAGTAGGAACATTACGGTTCAACTTCCGGCAACAGAATTAAGGGGCAAGATTAGGAGGGCTAACCAGAAGATCGTCATGATTTGTTGCCTCGGCGAACCACGGAATTCATGATTGATCCGATGCTCGAGAATCCAAACTACAGCTCCCACAAAGAGGAAGAAGGCACCCGTAACACACCACATCTGTAAGGTGAAAGGTTTCATGAAGGCCCAGGGATTAGTACTCTGCTGCTTCCCGGGAGCAACTACAACAAGACCTGACTCAATGAATGGCTGGGTAAAGTCCACAATCGTCGTCCTATTTGTTGTAATCGTAACATCTCCAACAACCGCATCAAAAATCTGGAGTTTAGCAAGAAAACAAACGAACAGAAGCTAAGTTTCATTGTGAAAAAATACTGAAGTAGGGCTGTAAATTCGGATACTTACATCTTTGGCAACCTCGTATACGAGGTCGCTATACTCAGGCTCACTCTTGCCATCGCCATTCAAAATGTAAGTGTGCGGCACGGGATATGGCAGCAACTTGAGAGCTTCTTCAAATACATCAATGCAGAATCCTTTAACTCCTAAGGGGCTATTACTTTCCGCGGACACAAATTCCTTGTAGCTTATTCTGTTCGGCACCACGATCCTCAGCGGTTTCCCATTGTTAGGAAACACCCAACCTCGGGGCTTGTCTGCAGTTTCCCCAGGCCATATTACACTGTGAAGTTGCTGACTGCTTATAGATTTGTTGGGTGGCTTCTGATATAGTATTTCAGGAGCTATGACCGAAAGGCCTGAGTAGTTGGACCAGTAACCGATGCTATGAGGACCTGTCCCTCCGATGTTCATAATGTCAAACGCTGGCTGCACTAGGTTTCTGTTAGAGTCAAACTGGATTAGACCACTCAAGCCGGTGAAATTAACGGCAAGGATGGTCTGAAGTAATTTCTGTCCTCCGTCAAATATATGGAGAGAAGATAAGCCTGACGTGGTGCGATTCATGGCACGTAATTTCGCATCATCAGAGAACGATATATTTCCACCTTCATTGAGAAAAATATCGAGAGCACGGGCTGCTAACCAGATGGAATCATATGCATACAGGGCATACGAGTTGGGATAAGTGGTGTTTACTGAACTCAATCTATTCCACTGGGACAGGAGCCTCTTTTTGCGATCTGTATCCGGGGTATGATGGCGAAGCGCTAGGACGCCTTGAAGCAGATTTGCATTCTCAGCACTAATCGGCTCAGACACGTCCAATTTCGATGCGAGCCAGTCAGTGGCAATCCAGACATAGCCACTGGCCATCATCTGGAGATCCTTTGCGACTGAGAATATCTGGAGACCCGAATCTGGATTCACATGCACCACATATACCCTTGACTCCATCAAGTTCACAGTCAGCAGTACATCCTTGATCGCACTCGCATCAGAGCCGGGACTTAACGGTGCCTTGTATGATATCTTGGCACGCTTCTGGGCCAGGGAATCACCAAGGGCAGAAATCCCGTTCCTACCGTAGTCGTCATCAACGAAAATCGCTATCACCTCTCTCCACCCATAGTACATAACCAAATCAACGACCGCGTTCATCTGGTAATAGTCGCTGTGCGTCGTTCGGAGGAAGTATGGGAACTGAAGCGAAGTTAGCGTGGGATCTGTTGCTCCAAAAGAGAGCAGCGGCACGTGAAACTCGTTAACCACGTGGGAGACGACATGAGCTATCCCGGAGGACTGTGGACCGACCAAGACCACGATGTCGTGCTCCATAAGCTGCAAGGCTACAATTCAGGAAAACAACACCGCCTTACGACACGAAACGTCGATGCTCGGAGCTACTCAGAATTCCCACGTCCTATGGAGCTTTTCATCAAATACCCATCAGGCAATCAACGCCAAAACGCACCCCAAACAACAGAACAACTAAAACAAGCAGCGTATCCACCCAACAAAAAAACATTACCTTCGACCGTGCCGAGGAACCCACTGCAGTTGGAGTCATGCTGAACTAGATTAAGCTTCGTCCCGGCAAGGATAGCCGGGTCGGCATTAACATCGTCGACGGCGGCCCGAATCGCCGGACCCGCTGACCCCCCAATGACCGAGTTATAGGTGAAAAGGGACCCAATATTAACAACGGGAGGCCTTGCCGCGGGGGAGCTCGAATTCCCATCTAACAGGGCAAATCCAGCAAAAACCCACAACCAAATCATCAACACGGAAGGAAATCTTTCCCCAAGAACCCCCATTGGTTTTCTTTATCTTTCCCCAAAACACCCCCCCCACCCTCCTCTCAGGGCATCGGCAGTGGCCAGTTGTGGTAATAATTTCCACCAGTCGCCAACCTTGACTATAACCATTCAGGACATCACCCAACTACGTCTGACCCAATGAGATGTCCCGACGGACACCCCTGACAAAAGGAGGGGAGGCGGTAACCCAGCTGGAAGCTTAGCGTCCTCCCAGTGAGAATTCGGACAACACGGGGAAATCGCGGTCAACTAACTTACAAAAATATCTTTATTAAAAAACGAATCTTGTATTTTTCTTAAGAAAAAAAAAATACGAGACAGACGCAAAGAATTTTGGCGGGGGAGGGGGGCAATTAACTTAATAAAATGAATGAGAAACAAATGAACCGATTAGGACAAAATGGAGGGTTGAAAGTAAAGATCTTTGATGTGGTGAGAGGGGTTGCCATTGGTCCACGTGGCCAAATCACAACAAGTGGATGCTCACCCTTTTGACAATGACTTGACTAAGTAGGATGGAATAGATAATATGGTCCGTTTTGGGCTTGACTTCTGGATGCAATGCATTGACTGCATTGTATTTGTATAGGATGATGGTATGGTAAGGCAAGGGGATTTTGTAATAATATAGTATTTTTGCATGTTGTTTGTCTTTCTGGGGAGGAAAGGGTTTTGGGAAACTGACTTACCAATTTGGGGGGAACAACTGAAATGATAATTGAACATAGTGTGGGGTTCACGTTGTGGGGACTGATTCTGGGGTGGTGAAGGTTGGGCAACATGTGGTGTTTCTGTCTCTGGCATTTACTTTACACCTTCAACACAGAAGAAAAATATCTTCCGCCTGCACATATTGATGCACTCCCCAGTTTTCCCTTTCTTCTTTCACTTTGGGGAAACGGGAGGCTTTAACTTATGTTGTTCCTTTGCGGTGAAACCAACCCGATTATTTCCACCCGAGGCGTGCGTGTGGACAAAAGTCCAATTATGTCGCACCGTTGGATTCCTACACTAGGCATCGTCCGTGAGTTTTGTACGGATAAATGGTTGTTTAAAAAAAAAATTTATAAAATACTATCGAAATTTTAAAAATATTCGATAACGTATTTTAAAAATTTGTCTTTTAATTTAAAAAAAAGTCCAAATAATTCAAAATAATACGGGTTTTGAAAACTCGTTTACCGTACACTTTTTTTTTTAAAAAAAAGATGGGAGGGAAGAAAAGGGGGAGGGCGAGGGTGAGAGGCGAGAGTGGGTAAGGGAAAGGGAAGGGATAGAGGGAGGAGGGAAAGGGAAGGGAGGGGGGGGGGGGGGTGGTGAGAGAAGTGAGGAGCGGTAAGGGGAGGGAGAGAGGGAGAAGGGAAAGGGAAGGGAGAGGAGGAGGGGATACTCGGGATGAATTTTTAAAACCCCGCCTCCCTTTTCATTACTTAAAAGATGGGTTTGAAAAATCCCATTTTCAGGGTAAAATGGAAGACGATTTCAAAATACGCCTTTTAAGTACGATAAATTGGATATTCGACTAATTAAGTTTCTGATTGCTTTATTACTTATTTCATTAGAAATTATAGTTTTTTTTTCCTTCCTTGATTTGGGCCGAAAAAGTAACGTCACTTGATCATTATCAAATGCTTTGTGTTGTTTAGCCTTACGCCCAAGGAGAAAGTCTTTGCAACCGAAATGAGCCAACTTCTCGTGACCCTTTTTCCGATTATAAACGGTGGAATTCCCTCTGTCCAAGTCATATTATATATATGTATATTACACTAATATCCTAATAGGACTTGAAATCCCCTCAGTTTATCTTTCATTTTCAAGGCAAAACAATTAATTTTTCTGAATAAGTTCTACATAAATAATCATAGATGCGGATTTCTACATAGTGATTACGGTGTGTTTGGTTTAAGAATTCTGCTATGGAATGGAATGGACTAATAATTTTATTTTGTTTTCATTCTCTTATCCTTTTTATTCTATTCAATTTCTTTTTATTCCATTTAATTTCCTAAATTCTAAAAAGAAATGGAAGGAATGAGCATTCCCTCCTTCATTACAGGGAATGCACATACGTTGCCCATTTCAGTCTCTTTCTCTTCTTTCTTGACTAAACACGTAATTTTTTAAACAATTTCCTTCATAATAATATGTTTTTTCTCCTTTCCCATTCAATTCCGGAAACCAAACAAGCTATAAGAGTTAAAAGAAACCTTTTGGTGATGGAGTTTGAGTTAAAGAGTTACAAACATTGCTACCAAGCAACATATAAGGGGGTCCGCACATGATTCGATCGCAGGACTCGGTAAACATTCGCGTGACAATACCTGTAAAATGGCAAGTGTTATAGATCAAATACAATGAAGGGAAGGAAATTGAATTGCACGTATTAGTTACTAAAGCGAATGTGAAATGTCTATAGTACACATAATCTTATCTTGTTACTTACAACAACTGGGCTAAATTGTACAACCTTGTACTAGAAAATTAAAGCCAGTGTGAAGTTTAATTCGTAATATTGATGGGTAAACTTTCAACACCTAATTAATATGCTTTCACATTGTTGAATTGCCCCAAATAGGATTATATTTATACTCACACTTACAATAAGTACACTCAGTAAGATATGCCTTACGAGTCTTATCGTTCGCATCTTGTTTTTCAAAATGATCCAAACATCGAATTTCATATTTCTTTTACCGATTGCCTTATTCTTAGGAATAGTAGGGTGATTTGCCGTTGTCGAAAGAAGAGTATCCTGAACTCGATATGTTCGTATCTCATCTTTGTTTGAAATGTTCATCTCTGTAATTAAGCGTAATTAGAAACAAAGAAGTAATGCGTTCTGTCAGGGAAAAGGGAAGAGAGAACAACAAGTCTATCACTGATTTGACTCGACCATCAAAACTCTCTAGCTTCGCAATCTCCCGATTTGTTTAGTGTATTGACAAAACCCTTCTTTTTTCTAATTCTCGGGTGGACGACAACCCCGATTAGGGAGTTCAAGAACCTAGAAGCGAGTGGCAACCTTCCCTAAGAGCCAGCCGATGAGGATATACTTGAACCTCTGTGTACGCGCGCCCTCCAGCATAGCACGCGCGCTGCGGCTCCAGCGACACGAGGATCCGGGCCCGCTCCTCGAGGCCCAATCCGGTCGGTGTCGCGACTCGAGCGTCGGACGTTGCGGAAGGGTATCGGGTTGAATCCTCCCTTGGTTCCCGAGCGGATCTGCGGGGCGTTTCACCGACCGTCTCCAGTCCTTGAAGGCGACGGGCGAAAGGCTGCGTTAAGACATCGCTTGGGAAATTCCGGGAGGATCCAGGAAGCGGCTCGTGTTGCCGTCACCCATCCAAAAATGGCTCCGTTTGTAAAAAAATGTGTTGTTGTTTAACCTAGGTAAACTATCACGGAGTCGCCACCGACTTTTATTTTAAAACTGTTAAGTCGGAAAAACAGCTGGTTCGGGGATTTCTACTTACTAGTCCTTACACTCTAAGCATGCGAAGAGGTGACATTTACTCCAAAAGAGTTTGGCTCTTGTTTAACGGGCGTTGGACCCGATCCGGGCATGACTCCGGACTCATGTCACTGTTTTACGGGCGTTGGACCCGATTCAGGCGTTGGACCCGAACTCATGTGTATTTGTTTAACAATCACATGTGACAAAAAAATCCTAAAAGCCTAACAGGATGCACCACAAAACTCACAAATAATAACTTAGATCAAAGGGAGAGAGGAGATGTGGTGACTGCGGGCCTATGCTCTTGGGCCCGTAGCCCGTTACAGGTAGGTCAAAAATAATTTCGGGGAGGCCCGCACCTCCCCTTTATACCTTAGATGAAGGTCGGGGCCGTCTTGTCGTCTTGACATCGCGGTTTCTACACATGCGGTTTGATACACGCGCCTTCGAGTGATCTTCGAAAATTCGGAGTCGGTTCTCCCGAAATCGCATGCTCAGTGTACATACAAAGTAAGAATATAAGTGTAAGATAAATGAGGGACGTATAATGTTAAGTGAAATGGGGACTGTCCGTGCGAACATCGGAAAACCCATTCAAAACCCACTCAAAACACATCAGAAAATTATAAAATCATCGCTAAAATCTCCGAAACTTAAAGAGGAATGTATGAATATAAACCGTTTGGTTATGATGTCTACTAAAAGTTTCAAGTGTTGGGGTTTCTGCAACAGCGATGTGCTGCCGGGCAGGAAAGAAGGCTTAAAATCAAAAATAGAAAACATGCCGTACACATAAGATAAAAATATGCACGATATGTCCAGGCGACCATACTTAAGTGACAAACATGACTGTCAAATGTAATGGCGATCCGACGGTGTGATAATTCAGGATCATGAAAAGAGCGGGGCTGTGGCGTGCAGTGAGTTCAGCCCTATGTATGTTCTGTTCGTCAATTCATATCTAAACTTCCTGGAAACTTTAATGGTCAAAATACATATGCTTATGACCGTCATTCAGTGTACTTCAAATCTGGAAAGTTTGGTTATAATCTAACGGTTAGATCTCCAGAGATCCCCTTCGAAACAGGACTGTAGTAGGAAGATCGACTGCAAACTGCACGTCCGTCCTCTGCTTCGAGGGTCCTATCTCGATCCTTGATCACCGTAAAAATACAAAGAAAAGACCGTCACCCATTGAGGATCATTTGGTCTGAAGACATCAGGGTCGGCCGATGTGCCTAACCACTTCGAAAAGACTCATTTTTGTGACTGCAAAAGTGGAAGACAGCGAAAACAAAAGAATCCAAAGACTCCTTGCTATTCCCCAGTCCTGAGCAGACCTCAACCAAGTCTCCAAGCTACCGTGCATGCCCAGAAACCTTAAGAGGGGGGTATAAATGTGATTTGGAAGAAATTTGGACACAAAACAAAAGGGTACGGGCATTCAACAACACAAATCCCAAATGCGAACGAGTTATAAACCTCATGTACACACATGCCTGCGAGAATGGACATTTCTGAGCCTATAAAACTCTGAATGACCTCAAACTAACTTCAAAAGATGCGTATCGAAGGAAAGAAGAGGTAGCATCTGGTTTTACCACAATCCGATGTCGGATGGAAAAGTTATGCTCCGTCAACGGACCCCTCTGCAGTCTGACCGCGGCTTTCCATCTCCGTATATGCTTTTTTTTTCTCGTTCCATGTCGCATGTGACAGGTTAAGCAAGAACGTGGAGGGGAAGGGATGTCATCCACGTTCTAAGCAAGAATGGTTGAATGAGGATAACTAAAGAGGTTGGAAGCTCACCGAGGGATCGCCTCGCCTCGGGTTGGCCCGAGGAAGAACTGAAGAAACTTTGGCTCTCTTTCGACGTTCGGATATGATGTGTGGGATGTTAGCATCCGCTGCACTCTCTTGAACTTGAGAGTAAAGGGCGCTGTCTTGCACGAGTTCATGACGAAGGGAGGATTCCGGGGAGTCGTTCGGTGTTGCCGCGATTTGTACTAGCCGCAACCGTCGATTTGTGAAGGTGCAGCCGACTCCTCGTGGTTAGGTTGGCTTGGGGGTCTCCATGCTCCCTAAGCTTACCTTGGTCGGAAGCGTCGTCGAAGGGACTCCGAAAGTGATGGTGACGAAGAAGGCTCTTTGCACCAAAGGGGAGGAATATCGGAGAATGCTTCTTCTCCCGTGTGTGTATATGTGTTTTTTTCCGTAGGTGTTTTTTTTTTTTGCGTTTAAGAGGAGTTCTTCTCCCCTCTTCTTGAAGGAGATCGTGGGATGGCTTCCTTTTGTCTCCCCTCATGTGAAAACCAGGTGGAGAAGGAATGGAGGCTGGGCATTGGAGTATCCAAGGGATAAAAGCGGAGGACTTGTCCTCGGGAATTGTCCGAAGGCATTGTAGCATTACCTAGGAAGGTGAACGGAGATGGAGATTGCCCTATGAGTCAAAGAACATTCCTCGACTTTGTCCGGTGTATGATGGGTTTGTCCTTCTTGTCCTCATTCTTGATGTATGAAATCGGGGGTTTAAATGTGCACCCTCACCTTGCTACTCTGACATGTTGCAGCTACGGGATGGAAATTCTCCAATTTTGATTTGTCTCATCACTCATTTGTCCCGTCTGTAGGACAAATTTTCTCTCTAAGCTCGGTGGTGGGACAGCCTTGACATGTGGTTCATGGCTAGTTTTCCTCTTTTGACAATTGAAAATTTCATCTAATTGAGTCCTATCTTTGTAGATTAATGTTGTGTGTTTTCTGTTAATAGCCAATTTGGGGGATCTACAGTTTGCCCCTCCTTGCGTGAGAATATGAGAAGATTTTCTCGCAAGGACATCATAGATATCCCAAATTGTGAACTTGAGGCCTTCTCGGTAGATCTGTACCTTGGGGTCTCATCAAGAAAATGTTAATAACAAATGTATCCCCATAAAGCTCGGGAGTAATCAAACATGTATGATTACGACATTCATGCTTGTCGTATTTTATTTTGATGAAACTTATTAAGATTGCTTCTGAGCGAGACCAAAGAAGGGCTTTTGACTTCTCTCATGTCATACTCTCATTTCTGAAAGCCAGCTCACATGAACTTTAGAATTTCCTTGACTTGGATGCTCATGTACCAATCGAAGGAGTCTTTGCCCGGGTTGTAATGTGGCTGCGGCATAAGGCCCTTAAATCGAAGGTTTAAATTTGTTATTTGAAAAAATGAATCTAGGGACCTCATCGGAAACTATTGGACCAAAGAGGTTTCACCGTTCAAGCGAATTGTCCATCCTTCAGACAGCAGCCAGTTAGAGCTTTATCACAAGTGAACTACTAGTTCACTATAAATTGTTGATAAACCACTTTGGGGATGTTTTCTCTTGTTTTGTCGAGGAAATGACACATTTGCTCTTGTGACCGTCAATGTCGGCGCTGGTGCCTTATTTCGCTCTTTTGAATTTCATCTTGCGCTTTGCTTTTGAAGACTTTGGTCTTTGCGCTGATTTTGCTTTTTCTTTGCTATTTTGCGGGGATTTGCTCCACTTTCCTTTTCTTGTTTATTTACTAAAGACATCCTGTTGACTCCTTGGGTGTTTTGGACACATTCTGTCTTTGGGAATAACTCAACTGGCAGGCTATGTCTGTTGATGATACCTCTTCCTTGAACCTTGAGGAAGTGTCACCTCTATCCCATTACTTCCGGTTTCTGACTACAGGATCTCCATTAACCTCAATGTGAGGCGATCCTTAGACTCTGTGGGAGTAGTGTGTACAGGAACTTCGATTTGGCTCGGAAGGGCTAGCAATGGTCAATGTTCGTATTCGGGATAGAGAATAAATGCTCGAGCTCATCCTGGTCTGAGCATCCTTCGTCAAAGGGTTCTTTATCCGTCCATACGCTTGCTTGGAAGAGCTCTCATGTGTTTACGCTCATCTCTCTTCGGGTAAGTGCTTGGGGAATGGGTTTGCCTTCTCCAATTCTCGCCCGGAAGTATTTTCTTAATGTGAAATTTTGAGGATGCGAATGATCATGCAAATGCTTAGGAAATGCATACCTTTGGGTAAACAAACCTCTTCGGAGTTCGAGCATGTTTAAGTTATGTGGGACGGTGCATGTACTCTTGTCTCCCCATAGCTTCTTCGAGGTTAGACTCGAAAACGGCTTCCACCCGACCACCCTCGCCGTTGTCGAGGAGTTTGTACCATACTGTGTGGATGATCATGTACCTACACAGTTGACAACGGATGTAGACGAAGTTAGCTCATGTATTTCGACTCTCGCTTGGGGAAATAAAGTCAAATGTCTGCTGGGTAGATGAGGTGGGGAATGTCCATCTCGACTGCCGCTGGGGAGGAATACGATCGGATATTATGGGTTCATGTAACCGACTTCAACTTGGGGAATTAGAGGCATGGCTCCGACTGGGGAAAGGAAGGTATGATTCCATCTGGAGGATGATGAGAAATTTTGTTAGAGGGCAGTGTAGATGATAATCCCTCTTGGCATGCTCATCCTTGGTGACAACAAAGGCAATTCCGAAGGTTTGGTTCGAAATTTTCCACTCGACCGCCCACGCCTTTGCTCGTAATGCAGGATGTTTATGTACCTACACTCGCCAAAGGGCGGGACTCTAAGTTAGCTCATGTAACTCATTCCGCAGATGAAAAATTAGAATTGGACTAATACTCCCTTTCATGTCTTTTCGTCATTGTGTCTTTGTCCAATGGAATCAAAGGATTGACGAAATCTACTCTTGCCATGTGCTGTTGTATAGGTTGCTCGTGTACCTATCGAACAAGTGACGAGAAAACAAGTGAACTTGTATGACTTGTTTCTTTTAGAGTAAAAATGAAATTTGCTCATGTAATTTCGCTTGTGAGAAAGGTGAAGTAGAGTTATGATACTCCCCTTTTATGTTTCGCCAGTGCATCTTTGTCCGTAGGAATCAAAGGATTGACGAAACTGCAACAAGTCCTCGGCTTGAAGCTTTGCCACCCTGCCACCCTCGCCTTTGTCATAGGAATTCCGAATCATTCGTGTGAGGAGCTCTTGTACCTGCCACGAGACAAATGACGTAAACGAAATAAGCTCATGTAACTTCGTTTAGCCCTTGATAAAGAGAGTATTGATTGTGTAATTCTCCCTTTTTATGTGAGTTGTCGGCATCCTTGCTCCAATTGACTCCCTGGGGATGCAAAGTAATTTTGCTGACGTAGATTGTTTTTAAGCTCCGGCTTGAAATTTTGACACCGTTCAGGTGTAATATCGTCGGAGAGCATCCGCGTTGATTGCTTGCGGTAGATCTCCTCCATCCATCTTTGTTAGGATGGTCGCTCCTCCTGAAAAGGCGTGTTTGACGATGAATGGTCCTTCATAGTTCGGAGCGAATTTTCCCCTAGGATCTCTGACGTTCGGTAAGATTCGCTTGAGAACAAGGTCACCTGGCTTGTATCTGATCGGCCTGACCTTCTTGTTAAATGCCCTGGACATGCGTTGTTGATAGCATTGCATATGGTGGGCGGCAATGAGTCGTTTCTCGTCTATGAAGTCGAGGTGAGCGAACTGATGGTTGGCTTTCTCTTCTTCTGTCATGTTGCTTTGGGACGAGATCCTAAGAGTTGGCAATTTGACTTCTGCCAGGATGACTGGTTGTGTTCCGTAGACGAGTTCAAAGGGGGTTGCCCCAGTCAAAGTACGCGCCGTCGTCCGGTAAGCGAGTAACGCGAAAGGGAGCTTCTCATGCCAGTCACGATACGTAATTGCTGTTTTCTGAAGGATCTTCTTTAGGTTCTTGTTTGCAGCCTCAACCGCACCGTTCATTTGTGGACGGTATGGTGAAGAGTTGAGATGTTTTATCCGGAATTCCTTGCAGAGGGAATCCATGAGCTTGGAGTTGAAGTTGGTGCCATTGTCGGTGACTAGTAGTTCTGGAACTCCGTATCTGGCGATGATGTTAGCTCTCATGAACCGTACGATGTTGTTTGCCGTAACTTCCTTGAAGGATTGAGCTTCCACCCATTTAGTGAAATAATCAATGGCGACCAAAAGGAATCGGTGCCCATTGGATGCCTTGGGGTTGATTGGTCCAATTACGTCCATGCCCCACATTGAAAATGGCCATGGTTCGAAGAGTGGGTAAAGTCTAGTTGGGGGCACATGCACCTTATCGCTGTAGATTTGACATTTGTGACAAGTCTTGACATATCTGATGCAATCGGCCTCGATTGTGAGCCAATAGTAACCTTGACGCATTATCTTCTGGGCAAGCGCGTATCCATTCATGTGTGGTCCGCAAACGCCTTCATGAATTTCAAAGATAAGTGCTTGAGCTTCTTGTTTCGTGACGCACCGCATGAGTGTCGTTGTGAATGACTTCTTGTATAGGGTGTCACCGTCAAGGAAATAACTCCTCGCGATTCTCCTGATAAATTTGCGTTCTTTCCCTGTGCTTCCTTGGGGGAAAATGCTTGATTCTAGATAGGCTTTAATGTCGGCGAACCATGGCGATGAGTCTTCAGTTTGGCATGGTTCAGTATGCATACAGCTAGGATCGTCGGCGATGTTAATGCGGAGAGGTTCAATGTCCATCTCGCCAGCCAAAGGAATCATTGATGCAAGGACCGCAAGCGCGTCCGCAAAGCGATTATCCGCTCGTGGGAGGTAGTTGAATTCAACGTCGGTAAACTGGCGGACTAATGTCTGCAAGTAGTCCTGATATGGGATGAGCTTTGGATCCCGTGTGCGCCATGCTCCATTTGTCTGAGAGATGATCAGTGCCGAATCTCCATAAACGTCGAGAAATTGGGCTTTCATGTCGATGCACGTAACAAGCCGAGGATGCATGCTTCATACTCAGCGATGTTGTTGGTGCAAGGGAATGTGACCTTGGCCACCGTTGGGTGGTATTGTTTGTCCGGTGATATAACCAAGGCTCCGATGCCTGACCCCGAGGAGTTGACGGCACCGTCGAAGTACATTGTCCACCTTGGTTCTGGTTCTATGAGTAAGATGTTCTCATCAGGTAATTTAACCTCTAGAGGTGAATCATCCGCCCCCGGATACTCTGCAATGTGATCAGCAATTGTTCTGCCTTTGACTGATTTCGTAGAGTGAAACCTGACGTCGAATTCGGCTAACTGCAACTGCCATTTGGAGACTCTTCCCATCAGTGTTGGTTTGTCGAAGAGATACTTTAGCGGTTCATTCTCGGACACCAACAGGATCTCGTAGTGGAGGGTATACTGTCGGAGTCGGTGTAAGACCCAAATGAGCGCACAACAGGTACGTTCCGAAGCGGTGTACCGAGTCTCGCAGTCGGTGAACTTCTTGCCCAAGTAGTAAACCGCGTGTTCGTTGACGCCTGGTAGTTGTTGGGCGAGCATGGCTCCGAACGACTCTTCTCTAACTGTGAGGTAGAGTGTGAGAGGATGCCCCGGCTTTGGCGGGACTAGAACGGGTGGCTTTGTTAAGTACGTTTTGATTTGTTCAAATGCAATCTTGCAATCATCGTCCCATTCGAATTTGACGTCTTTCCTTAACTTCTTGAACAGAGGTTTACACGTATCGGCAAGGTTAGAGACGAACCTCCCGATATAGTTGACCCGACCCATGAAGCTTCGAATTTCTTTGACTGACTTTGGAGCCGGGAGATCGCGGATTGCCTTGATTTTATCTGGATCAATTTCAATGCCCCTGTTATTGACTACGAAACCGAGGAGCTTACCTGATGTTGCCCCAAATACGCATTTGGCCGGATTGAGGCGTAACTTGTATTTGCGAAGTCGTTCAAACAATTTACGGAGGATGTCCGTGTGGTCTTGCTCTATCTTGGACTTGGCGATCACGTCAACGTAAACTTCAATTTCGCGGTGCATCATGTCGTGGAATAGGACCACCATCGCTCGTTGATACGTTGCACCCGCGTTCTTGAGTCCGAAAGGCATCACCCGATAGCAGAACGTCCCCCAGGGAGTTGTGAAGGTCGTCTTCTCTTTATCTTCTTCGGCCATGCGAATTTGATTGTAACCGGAGAATCCGTCCATGAAGGAGAACCTATTGAATCCGGGAGTGTTGTCCACTAATAGGTCGATGTGCGGTAGTGGGAAGTCGTCTTTGGGACTTGCCTTGTTGAGGTCGCGGTAGTCGACGCAGACTCGGACCTTCCCATTTTTCTTGATGACTGGGACGATGTTTGCAACCCACTCTGGATAATGGGCTACTTCGATGAATTTGACCTTGAGTAGTTTATCGACTTCTTCTTTGATGGCGAGTGCTAGCTCTGGCTTGTACCGACGTTGTTTCTGTTTTGTCGATGTAATTTGCGGGTCAGTGGGGATTTTTTACTCCACTATTCCCGGATCCAAACCTGGCATGTCCGCATACGTCCAGGCGAAGACGTCCGAGAATTCTTTGAGTAGATCGACAATGTCTCTGGCTTCGTCTACCGGTAAGTCGGTACCGATGAATAACTCCTTGGGTTCATCTTCAGTCCCTATGTTGATTGACATCGGTTCTTGTAACGTGACGCTCTTCGGTTCTTCATGTCGCAGGATACCTTGTTCCAAGCCGTGGTATCCATCTAGGGACTTCAGGTCACGTATTACTTCTTCTTCCGAAGTAGATACTGGATTGCGTTCTGTAACTTCTTCCCGTCGAGTTGTGTTCTCGGGATCTAGGCGAGGCGTTGAATCGCCTACGTCTGTGAGTTGTTCAGCGGGATTTGTGGGTATTCCCGAAGCGCCGTTCCTGTTTAGATGGAAAATAAATCAGTCGCACGGCTTTACAAAGGGGTATGATTTTAAAGAGGCGATAAAATATGCGTCATAGACAAAAGAGGAGTGCCGTGGGATCAGTCCTCTGCGGGGCCCTCTTCGTTTCCTCCAATTCGCCCTTTATCATCAACGGTCCGATCCCATGGGCACTCCGGCACAAAAAGGGTCGTGTTACATACGGACATCCTTGCTAGTCCGTGACCAAAATATAGCAAGGCGACCTATCCTAGACACGATTTAGCTACATGCAAAAAAGGTAAAGTTGGAAAAGGTTCACCCATTGAGCGGCATGTCCGACTCGGCCGGGTCCGACGCTTCCATCATGTTGACGCTTTCTTCACGTTCAGCTGTCCTGTTCTTCTTGGTCCTTGGCCCTTCTCCATAAGAATTTGGTGTCGAGTTGGAAGCCGAAGATTCTGCTTGCTCGTTGGTCCTTGACCCTTCTTCATCATAATTTGGTGTCGAGTTGGAAGCTGAAGATTCTGCTTGCTTGTTTGGTGGTGGTATTTCGGTCCCCGGGGGCGTCCCTGACGATGTTGAGACTGTTGGGGCTTGAGGAGGAGGCGCTCCCGCTCGTCGAATGTACCTCGGCATTTGGTCCAAGGGGATGGCAATGTTAGGTGCTATGAAGTGGACCCGCATACGAGGCCGATGCTTCTGGCCATGCCCCACATTGACTTGGATAACATTGACATGTTCGCCAGCCAATCGTTCGTCTTCTGGCAGATGCACTTCCCCCTCTGGCTTTCCAGCCCGGATCGTCATGTCTTCGAGTTTCTCAGATAGGATCTCGCCTTCCATGGTCGTCGCAGAAGAACGGACGAAGCGGATAAGTGACTTGTCGTTGGCGTGCTTGTCCCGCTTACGCCGTAGTTCACCTTCGTATCCGAGCGCCGTGGTCCCCATCGGAGAGGGGATTCTGATCAGGTGGATCATGCCATGCCCCCTAGCCCCGAGTCCTTGGCCAGGTTGGTATCCATGTCTGATGAATTCTTTTGCGGCGCTGATGTTGCCTCGCGCCATCAAAGGGTCGGATTTGTAATCACGCCTGACCATGTGGACCATTTCTAGCGTTTGGGCCGTCGATGGTTCTCCGGTTGGCTCTCTGAGATACGGCATGTCGATCTCGTGGCAGATTTCCATCGTATGTTCCCCCTTTACCATGACGAGTTTGCCGTCTGAGGGAAACCTGACCATCTGGTGGAGTGTTGATGGAACCGCTCCTGCCTGGTGAATCCACGGGCGTCCTAGCAGCATGTTGAAGGAGCCCGCCGTCTCGAGTATCTGAAACACGGAGGAGAAAAGGGTTGGCCCTACCTTAATCTCCAAAGTGACCTCGCCGTGAGCCTGGCGCTTGGAACCATCGAAAGCCCGGATGGATAAACCCGACTGCGAAAGTTTCTTTGTATTAATTCCGAGCTTTTGCGCGACCACAAGCGGCATTATGTTGACTCCTGACCCACCATCTATGAGTACTTTGGAGATAGTGGTGTATCTGCATTTGAGTGTTATAAATAGCGCATCGTTGTGATCACATCCTTGTTCTAGGAGATCATCCTCCGAAAAGGTAATCGCGTCGTTGGCCAGGATCTGGTTCATGTACGCGTCCAACGCATTTACTTCAACTTGCTCGGGCACATGCACCTCGGCAAGGAATTTCTCCAGCATCTCCCTATGCTTGTCCGAGGAATGAATGAAGTCGAAGAACGAGATCTGAGCTGGCTGCTTCCTCAGTTGTTCGACAATGTTGTAATCGCTCTCCTTGATAGCGCAGATCACCTTGCGGATCTGTTCGTTCGATGGCGCCTTGGCCTTTGACGGTTTCCCCTGCAGCTGGGCGTTAGGAGCAGCCACCACCCTATCTGAACGGGTGATGAGTTCAACTTCTGGGGTTGGTGAGGCGCAGCTGGGTCTGATCACGACGGGAATCCTTGGTTCCTTCGCAAGCGAGCCTTCTGCCTGGGAGGGCGCCCCGGGCTGTGTCTCCCCGAGCGGAATGTATACATACGGCGCCTTGGGCCTTCGAGGATTTATTATCGTGAAGCCGTCCGGTAGTGCTGTAGTTGCTGACACCGAACGAATCCCTCTGTTAGGCTGACTTCGGCCCTGGCTTCGACCTCGACCTTGGCCTCTTCCTCGGCCGGCGTGCACCACGTTGACGTGTTCTGTAGGTGCTGGCTCACATTCGTACATGTGGATTTCTTCTTCCTGGTTGGTCAGCGGCGTGAAGGAGTTAGCACCGACATAGTTTACGTGCTCAGGCAAAGGATTGCTCTTGACGTTGGGAGTGGTGGCCGACGCAGCGAAGGTGATAACGCCGTCGTCAAGCAAATTCTGAATTTTAAAACGGAGGGCGATACAATCCTTGGTGTCATGCCCCAGCGCCCCAGAATGGTACTGACAAACCGCCTTGGGGTTGTAGCCAATAGAGGAGGGATTGGTTGCCTTGGCCTCCACGGGCTTGATGAAGCCCATGTCTCTCAATCGGACGAACATGACGTCCAACGGGTCAGGAGTGGGGGTAAGGTCTTCCAACCTGCGCTTCGGGCGCTCTTGTTGAGCCGGCCTCGGTTGAGAGTACATCATCATGGGTGCGGGAGCTCTAGGGCGAGCGGTGGCGGACGCTGGTGGCCTGACAGCTGCCGCCACGTACGACCTTGGCGCATACGTGGTAGGGGGTGGTGTAGCCCTCATTGATTGCCTACTGTGTTCGGTGGTTGCAATGAGCTCCTTGGGCTTTGGCTTGACCGTCGGCTTTGGCGGTGCGGTTGGGATGAGGCCGTCTCTGCTGGCGTCATCGAGCTGGCTCGCGGCAATGACTGCCTGGGCGAATGTGAGCGGTGCCCGCCCACCAATCATGAACGGTCCATATTCGCGCGGCAGCAGCTGCAGGAATTCAGTGATGAGATCTCGCTCCTGTATAGGGGCATTGATTTGCGCTGCCATCTCCCGAAAACGGTGCGCGAAGGTCTTGATTGACTCTCCCCGGAACCTTCGCAGCTTGCGGATGTCAGACAATGTTGGTGCCATTTCGACGTTAAAGCTGTAGTAATTCAAGAAATCAAGCGCCAACTCTTTGAACGTGGCGAACTGCCTCAGGTCCTTGGAATAGTACCACTGGAGCGCGGACTCCGCCAGGCTCTCCTGGAACATTGTGATGCGGAGTTTTTCGTCTGCCGGGTAGACCGACATCTTGTGGCAGAAGTGTTTGAGGTGTAGCTCGGGGCATCCAGTGCCTTTGAACTTCTCGAACTCCGGGGGCTTGAATTTAGGTGGGACCTGGAAGTGGGGAATTGGAAGTCGTTGTACTCCCATGTTCGCGCTTGATATCCTTGGAGTGCATTGATGCGTTCTTCCAGCCTTGCGATGTGTTTAGCCTCGGCTTCTCGCATGGATGATATCTTCGCTTCGAGCCTTGTCTCAAAAGCGCTCATTTCCCCCTTTTCTCCCAATAACTCATCTATTATGTTTGCGTTACGGGTCCTTGGACTGGGCGGGGTTAGCCCTGCAGGTGGGGCTGAGGGACCAGCGGTGGATTGTAGCACCTCGTAGTTGGCAATCGGAGCGTTGGCAGGGAAGTAAGAGAATGGCATTCCTTCTGGGGGAGTTGATCCGACCGCGGTTGGTATGCGGGGGGTTGACCTCGAGGCTGGTAGTCGTGGGTAGTAAGGTGGAATCTGAGGTACCGAGGTCGTGGGAGCGGGTGGCATGCGCATGTATGGGTTGTATAGGGAGGCTATGCTGGTGGAAGCGGTTGGCCCGGATGTGGTCGGATTGTAGAGCGGAGGCACGCCTGGAGAAACACCGAATCCCGGTTGGTGGTAAGGATAGTACGGTGGCATCATGGTCGCTTGTGCTGCAGATCCGTGCATGACCGGAGGCAGGTGAGGATTTTGGGATGCAGCAGGTGCAGGCGTGGCTGCAAGTTGTCGTTGGAGGAGTTCCGCCATCATAGTCTTTAGGGAAGACAGCTCAGCCGTGAGTGACTCTACCTTTCCCCCGAGAGAATTGTCGTCGGCTCCTTGGGCCGATATAAGCGTGGCAGAATTGAATGGGACGGTGATCGGGGACACCATTGAGCTTTGGATGGTTGGCGCAGTGGAGGCCGCCAGCGGTGGAATGTGGAACGGGGACATGCCTCCTGTCGAAGATTGACCAGCAGTGATGACCGAGGCCAATGGAGGGAACATGGATGCACTCAAGGAGAATGTTGGCGTCGGGGCCAACGAGGATTCGACAACAATTGGAGGTGGAACAGCAATTGTGACTTCAGGAGGGGGGTCGCCTTCAGGGTTGACAGTTGGAGCGTTCATAGCAGGTCCTGGGGAAGCGTCTGCCATGATTCTTCGAACGGATCGATACTTTGTGCGTCTCTTGAAGGGAGCAATTGCTCGGTACCTTGGTTGAGATTTAAAAGAGTTAGGTTAGCATCAAACATCAAAGCGTCCTTGGTGCATGATATGTCGTGATGCATGATTCGGCCTAGTGCGAGGATTGGATTGCGATTACAGAGGATTCAATCCACGGAAAGGATAGATAAGTAGTACTCATGGATAAAGTCGTTTTAACATAGTACGTAATATTAGAGAACCATAAAGTAGATAGAGTGAGCTCGCAGGCCCAAGAAGGGATAGGGAGAGCACGCAGGCTCCAGTTATCACTCCTAGTCCCAGTGACGGTTGCGCTCGAAGCGGAAACGCCTAAGGCGGGCATCTTCGAAGCTCCAGTCGACGGGCGAAGGCTCGAAGTTCATCCAGGTGAGAGTGGTCCAGATCCTAACAATGTTTGCAATAGCCCGCTTTGCCGTTTGCGTGACTGACGCTCGCAGGTCCAGGTCAATGGGCTCATACAATCTATCTGGAGGTGGTGGCACCATCGATGTTCCGCCGAATTGATGGAGTAAGCGGATCGGGACGTAATAGGATGTCCCTGTAATCCCGACGATGGGGATGTGGTATCCGGCTTGCGAATCAATGATGGCCGTGGTGCTGTTGAAGCAGCGTGCCTTCGGGTAGAAGTCCTCTGCAGCCAAACTCTGGAAGAAAAGAGTGGTCCCCCTGAAGGAACGAACTGCCAAGTAGCCGCGTTCTGCTATGCGACCCAAGAGCCCGGGGTGGTGTTCCGAGCGAAGGTTATACCCGATAACCCCAAGATGTGTTGTGAACCATGCCTGCAAGAGCGCTAAGCTGCATGTAGCCCGGTGGTGTTTAATCCCTTGTCGGGATCTCTGAATGATGGCAAAGAGGTTGTAGTTGGTTTCCCCGACCAGGTTTGGGATGAACGGTCCACCTGCTATGATTGCCTCTGCGACCTTGATCGCACGTCCGTGAATGGAGCTAGCGGTGAAGGGGTACAGGATGGTGCCGACGAACATGACGATGAATGCTCTGGCGGACGCTTGTCCACTTCCGAGATGTGGGAGGAAAGGGGACGTCTGCAGGAGGAGGAGCTCTTCGACGTCGACGTGATCTTGAGGGGTCAAAAGCGTGGCGACCGCCACGGGAGTAGTCCTTAAGAATTGTGCGACGCTTCCCCTGATACGGTCGTGTCGCTGGAGGGGTAGGAGGCCAGGGCGGTAGGGCAGCTCTGCCAGGTGTAGGTACTCCTCGCAAGTGGGAGCGAGCTCAAATGCACCGAAGCTGAAAGTAAACGTCTCGGGAGTCCATCGAGCGACGAGGTTCTGGAGGAGTGCCCAATCCAACTTGAGATCGATCAAATCCACGAGTGCTCCGAGCTTCGACCGAACATAGTCACGCTCGGATGATCTAAGACCGTTATGCCAGTCCCGCAGCAACTGTGTCGAAGGGATGTCCTTGCGAAGAAAAACTGGCTCCATGAGGTAAACCTGCAAGCTTAGACGTCATCTACATGTAATGGCAATTCAATCCTCGTTCCTAATGTGGTGTCGAATTGCATGCGTATGCACATACATGTATTAAAGGTATGAAGCTAAGCGATTAGCAAAACTAAATGGGATTATTGTAAATTGTCAGGCACTCATGCAAGTGAATGCAAATGATGTAGGAAAACAGTAAATAGGGGAGTAGGGAAAGGAGAAAAGGATTGTGGGCCCCCCCAAAACCAACCCAAACCGCTGCAAAATTAGCAAAGTTAGTTACGCAGTTTATCGCAAACATAACGTACCTGACACCTGTCCCTGCACATGTGAAAGACACTTAGTAACAGACAAATGCACGTGCGGCGTCTGGTACCTGTAGTGGACAATCAATTTCTAGACTCGGTTGAAGGCTTCTAAGACCTCCCTCAGACAAAGGGAGGCAGATCCCACCTCATAACGTTAAATGGAAACAAGCCACAACGCCGTGGTATACGGTGATCTCCTAAAATCCTAGTCCCGGGTATAGGGACACGCCTAGACATGCCTGGGAAAGCGGTAAACAAACACAAACATGAGCGCAAACAAAGGGCACCGAGCCAAGCAAGTACATACGCAAACAAGAACTCCCCTCCGCATGTGGACAAGTGTAAAGATATTTCGATAAAAATTCACATGCAGAGCTCCCTAGCGGAGTCGCCATCCGGGATGTACGTGCGCCCTCCGGCCTAGCACGCGCCCTCCGGCCAATCCGGTCGGCGTCGTGACTCGAGCGTCGGACGCTGCGGAAGGGCATCGGGTTGAATCCTCCCTTGGTTCCCGAGCGAATCTGCGGGGCGTTTCGCCGACCGTCTCCAGTCCTTGAAGGCGACGGGCGAAAGGCTGCGTTAAGACCTCGCTTGGGAAATTCCGGGAGGATCCAGGAAGCGGCTCGTGTTGCCGTCACCCATCCAAAAATGGCTCCGTTTGTAAAAAAATGTGTTGTTGTTTAACCTAGGTAAAACTATCACGGAGTCGCCACCGACTTTTATTTTAAAACTGTTAAGTCGGAAAAACAGCTGGTTTGGGGATTTCTACTTACCAGTCCTTACACTCTAAGCATGCGAAGAGGTGGCATTTACTCCAAAAGGGTTTGGCTCTTGTTTAACGGGCGTTGGACCCGATCCGGGCATGACTCCAGACTCATGTCACTGTTTTACGGGCGTTGGACCCGATTCAGGCGTTGGACCCGAACTCATGTGTATTTGTTTAACAATCACATGCGACAAAAAAATCCTAAAAGCCTAACAGGATGCACCACAAAACTCACAAATAATAACTTAGATCAAAGGGAGCGAGGAGATGTGGTGACTGCGGGCCTATGCTCTTGGGCCCGCAGCCCGTTACAGGTGGGTCAAAAATAATTTCGGGGAGGCCCGCACCTCCCCTTTATACCTTAGATGAAGGTCGGGGCCGTCTTGTCGTCTTGACATCGCGGTTTCTACACATGCGGTTTGATACACGCGCCTTCGAGTGATCTTCGAAAATTCGGAGTCTGTTCTCCCGAAATCGCATGCTCAGTGTACATACAAAGTAAGAATATAAGTGTAAGATAAATGAGGGACGTATAATGTTAAGTGAAATGGGGACTGTCCGTGCGAACATCGGAAAACCCGTTCAAAACCCACTCAAAACACATCAGAAAATTATAAAATCAGCGCTAAAATCTCCGAAACTTAAAGAGGAATGTATGTATGTAAACCGTTTGGTTATGATGTCTACTAAAAGTTTCAAGTGTTGGGGTTTCTGCAACAGCGATGTGCTGCCGGGCAGGAAAGAAGGCTTAAAATCAAAAATAGAAAACATGCCGTACACATAAGATAAAAATATGTACGATATGTCCAGGCGACCATACTTAAGTGACAAACATGACTGTCAAATGTAATGGCGATCTGACGGTGTGATAATTCAGGATCATGAAAAGAGCGGGGCTGTGGCGTGCAGTGAGTTCAGCCCTGTGTATGTTCTGTTCGTCAATTCATATCTAAACTTCCTGGAAACTTTGATGGTCAAAATATATATGCTTACAACCGTCATTCAGTGTAGTTCAAATCTGGAAAGTTTGGTTATAATCTAACGGTTAGATATCCGAAGATCCCCTTCGAAACGGGACTGTAGTAGGATGATCGACTGCAAACTGCACGTCCGTCCTCTGTTTCGAGGGTCCTATCTCGATCCTTGATCATCGTAAAAATACATAGAAAATTTCTTCAAGACCATCACCCATTGAGGTAGCATCTGGTTTTACCGCAATCCGATGTCGGATAGAAAAGTTATGCTCCGTCAACGGACCCCTCTACAGTCTGACCGCGGCTTTCCATCTCCGTATATGCTTGTTTTTTTTTCTCGTTCCATGTCGCATGTGACAGGTTAAGCAAGAACGTGGAGGGGAAGGGATGTCAGCCACGTTCTAAGCAAGAATGGTTGAATGAGGACAAATAAAGAGGTTGGAAGCTCACCGAGGGATCGCCTCGCCTCGGGTTGGCCCGAGGAAGAACCGAAGAAACTTTGGCTCTCTTTCGACGTTCGGATATGATGTGTGAGATGTTAGCATCCGCTGCACTCTCTTGAACTTGAGAGTAAAGGGCGCTGTCTTGCATGAGTTCATGACGAAGGGAGGATTCCGGGGAGTCATTCGGTGTTGCCGCGATTTGTACTAGCCGCAACCGTCGATTTGTGAAGGTGCAGCCGACTCCTCGTGGTTAGGTTGGCTTGGGGGTCTCCATGCTCCCTAAGCTTACCTGATCGTCGAAGGGACTCCGAAAGTGATGGTGACGAAGAAGGCTCTTTGCACCAAAGGGGAGGAATATCGGAGAATGCTTCTTCTCCCGTGTGTGGGAATTGTCCGAAGGCATTGTAGCATTACCTAGGAAGGTGAACGGAGATGGAGATTGCCCTGTGAGTCAAAGAACATTCCTCGACTTTGTCCGGTGTATGATGGGTTTGTCCTTCTTGTCCTCATTCTTGATGTATGAAATCGGGGGTTTAAATGTGCACCCTCACCTTGCTACTCTGACATGTTGCAGCTACGGGATGGAAATTCTTCAATTTTGATTTGTCTCATCACTCATTTGTCCCGTCTGTAGGACAAATTTTCTCTCTAAGCTCGGTGGTGGGACAGCCTTGACATGTGGTTCATGGCTAGTTTTCCTCTTTTGACAATTGAAAATTTCATCTAATTGAGTCCTATCTTTGTAGATTAATGTTGTGTGTTTTCTGTTAATAGCCAATTTGGGGGATCTACACTCTGGAATGCAGACAACCAGGTCGAAAAAAGAGAGGATTATTAATCTGGCAGGAGAGGTCTTAGTCGACAAAGGGCATGGCCGGGCTTCGTCGGGAAGGATTGGGCCACTATGGTTTGGTCCATATGGGCCCATCAAACCCATTCGACTTGGCCTATATTCTGTGCGGCGACAAAGCTCGTGTAATCCGGCCCGAAGTGCAGCCCTGGAGGGAGTGACGACGTGGCGGAAGTGGTTGTTTTATTTTTTCTGGTTTCCCGCCCTTCCCTAACGGCCACGTCATCGACCGTTCCACTTCCCTAGAGAAATGAAAAATGCCCTTTAAAATCAGCATCTTTGTCCCTTCCGCGTTCCCTTCCCTCACTCTGCCCGTCACTCTTGCTTTGTACCTTTCGGTTTCCCCGACATGCTTCGGAGTTTGGTTATTATTCCTGAAAACCCTAAGCGATTGGGGGAGGCCGCTTCGCCCGTCGCCGACCACGGAGCTCCGATCCCGGAGTATCATCTCCTCCGGTCATTCTCCCCAAGGTAAATGCCGTCGCTCTAGATGATCGCGTCTTTTCGTGCTATTCTTTGACTGGTTCCGGGGTTCCGTTGCCTTTCGTTGAACAATGTGAATTGGTTTGACCCGTGAAGTCGACTCGCAGAAAGACTTCTATTGGCGCACACGGAAGCCTCGGTAGCGTGTCGAACCGGGTCCGGTCGTTGATCGGAAGTTAACGAAAAATAAGAAGACAAAGAATTTACGTGGTTCGGTAAATCGACCAACGTCCACGGGCGGAGAAGAAGATTTCACTATATTCAATGGAGTACAAACTTTAGGTTGAGACCCCCTCTAGCCCTCTCGACGTACCCGAATACAATATCCCACTTTCCCGGTAAGAAATAACCCCGAAGTGTTTCCCCAACACACACCATTTCTTTACCGCCGCACTCTTTGCACTCGTGTATACCTCTTCTATGCTCTCAGGATTTGCTCTCCCTCGTCTCTTATTCGCTTCGTATACCGAGACCTTTTTATAGAATAGATGGCCCCATATATATTGGAAATCTGGCAGGTAAATACATTCGTAATATAATCAAATATTATCCAGTATATCTCCCACAAGAGATATATTCTCTCACCTTCCGTATATTTCATGAGCGAATCAAATATATTCTGAATCGCAATATAACCGACTTCGGGCCAAAAATCCTAACAAACTCCACCTTGGGCCGAAGTCCATAGAACGTCTAAGGAATTGTCACTTCATGTACTAGTCTCCTCCAAAGACTAACTGTGAATATCTCCCTTCTTCCCCTCCAGGCTCCGACGAGCCTAGTCAACGGAATATCCAAGCCCATCCACGACGGACTTGACTACCCACATCTTCTTACTTCTCCGCGCTTGCGACCTATTACCCAGTTTCTCCGATGACTGATTACTCCTCTTAAAAGGTTCATGACGCCTTCCAAAAGACCCAACAATGGTAATAACAACGGCACCTCTCATAACATACAAGCCCTTCAATTGAATCCCAGTCATCCACAATCGCCTTCTTCGGCGAATATTGAGGGCTCCACCTGAAGCAGAAAATCCCTTTGGCTTCTAAATCACTCACGAAAATAATAGTTCTGGTGATGTCAGGCACATGTCGGACACCTACCAACTTTCTCACAGCACCATCATTCATTCTGAGCCGAACCGTTCCCACACCTGCAACTTTACACTTGTGACCATTGCCCAAGCGTAGCTTTCCTCCTGTAGTTGAACAATATGCGGTGAACATCGCCCTATGAGAACTCATGTGGAAAGTACTCCCTGAGTCGAGAATCCAATCCTCATCCGATGGTCTCTTCGACTCGGTTTCAACAGTCTGCACCTCGCTATCCATGAGTACATCTCCATTTCTGGCATCGCTGTCGCTGGTATACACAGCAACCGTCGTTAACTCTTGCAATCCTCCATCCTTCCATGTCAGCTTCCTGCAGTTTTTCTTTATGTGTCCCTTCTTACCATAATGGAAGCATCTTATCCCTCCGCTACCTTTGGATCCGGTCTTGATTACTGTTAATGCCTCCACCATCGGTCGCCCTGCTTCACTCGTCAACTCTTTATCAATCAAATCTTTTGATAAAAGGGCAGGCCATACCTCGTCAACTGTAAGAACACTTCTCCTATAGAAGAACCTCTCCCTGAAGCTCTGGTATGAAGCGGGCAGTGAACATAACAGCAACATCGCCTGGATCTCCTCATCGATCTTGTCGCCGATCCTCTTCAAATCCAAAGATGCGGACAACCAATTATCCAGGTAGGATTTAACGGACATACCTTCCGTCATTTTAAGCCTGAAAAACCTTTGTCTGATAAGGAGTTTGTTGCTCAAAGTCCTCGTCATGCACAGATTCTCCAGCCTATTCCAAAGTCCGGCCGCTGTCGTCTACTTGACACGTTCGTCAGAACCTCATTGGATGACACAGCTGAATCGCCGATAACGTTCTAGCATCTATCACCTCCCACTAGTCAGAAGTCAACTTCGAAGTGCTCTTCGACTGATTTGTAAGAGCCTTCTCGAAACCACCATGTACCAATAGCGTCCTCATCTTGACTTGCCACAAGCCGAAATTCACGTTCCCATCCAACTTCTCGATATCGAACTTGCCACCAGCCATGAATCTCGAATATGCACAACCGAGCTCTGATACCAATTGTTGGCGCACGTGGAAGCCCTCGGTAGCGCGTCGAACCGGGTCCGGTCGTCGATCGGAAGTTAACGAAAAATAAGGAGACAAAGAATTTACGTGGTTCGGTTAATCGACCTACGTCCACGGGCGGAGAAGAAGATTTCATTATATTCAATGGAGTACAAACTTTAGGTTGAGACCCTCTCTAACCCCTCGACCTGCCCGAGTACAAGATCCCGCTTTCCCGGTAAGTGTTGGTATAGGATTGCACTAAGAAGGGGGTGGGGGGTTGAATTAGTGCCGTAAGAGTTATGACACTTTTTCGCTCACAGAAGCGTGGTTCTGTTAGGTCACAGAGGCTGGATCTGATAAACAGATTCCCAGTTTTGAGACAAGTTATCTTTTGTGTAAGACACAAAGATTTATAGTGGTTCGGCAAACAATGCCTACGTCCGCTCTCCCAGCTCTCACCCAAGCAGGGCGTATTCACTATGATTGGAATATGGGACTTTTACATATGCACACTTCTGCCAGAAATGTGACTAACAAGTAGCACGTAATCAAGTGTCTAACAGAACCCCCACGCAACGTGTCTGACTCCGGCTCCTCACTGAGCCCAACGTGGCTTGACGGCTACCACCTGCCCAACGAGGCTTAACGGCTACCTCCTGCCCAACGTGGCTTAACGGCTACCACCCGCCCAAACGTGGCTTAACGGCTACCACCTGCCAAACGTAGCTTAACGGCTACCACCTGCCCTTGCACACAATCTGTGTGACTAACAACCTGCACAAGACAAGATTAGCAACTACAGCACAAACTCTCTGCAGTTACAGAAGACGCTCTCTGTCAGCGGTGATCGGCTCGGTGAATGCACGACGGACGCTCTCAGCTTTTGCAACGGTGAAGGCACAAGGATTCTAGTAAGCTTTTGGTAGAACGGCGACTTGGAATCGTTGCTTCACACTTGCACTTAAGCTTTTCCGTAGAACGAAGTTTCCCAATCAATTCCAACGGCTAGTTGATTCACTTGCCATATTCTCCTTGATTTAATCCTGTGGGAAAACTTCCAAAAGCATAAAGCATTACCCTTAGTTACGTTAGATAATAATTAAACAAAGTGATCGCTCAATAAGAGATAACGACTTCTGCTCAGAAGCTGTTTGCTGCGACAGCAGAACCAGCACTCTTTCTCATACGAATTTGGCATTGGGATTATAAGTTTCCATAATATGAAAACATTCCCTTCGTAGAATTATTCTCACCATATAGGGAGATCATAACCTGATAAGGTCATTGCCAAATTATGTAAACATAAGATCACGTTAGTTAAGGAAATAAATATTTCCAGATAACTTAAGGTCCAAAGATGAACCTAGACGTGATCCTGTGTGAGACAAATATCTCACGTGCTCGCATATAGGACAATCTCCAAGAAGGAAATCGTCACTCACAGAAATACCATTCTGTAAACCATAGCAAGTACTCCAGCAAGGAGAGTTATAGCAACTGTGACACAGATGCTCATCTCTGTAACAGAGATAGTGGATTCGATAGTAGATCTTATCCTCAGAACTCCATTTCTGATGGCTAGATCGTTTCCCCTGTTGAAGTACTCCACATAACTCTTTTACGTATTGCACGAATGACAGAGACCAGCTTCTACACCCGAAGACCTGTTCTTCTGTACACTTAAATAACACATTAGCAATACATAACCTTTGTCATCATCAAAACCAAATTATATCAACAATCTCCCCCTTTTTGATGATGTCAAAACCATGCTCATCTGGAGAGTAATGATTAAAGAGTTTTAATGGTCTTACAGATTTCCTTGTTGCGAGATGGTTGATACAGAAGCTACTTTCTGTAGTAACTCCCCCTGAATCTAAGCGGATTAATTTCGATCGAAATTATTGCTTGCTCAGATCAGTGATCGAGATTAGTTAATGTTCATTAACCAAATCGATTAGAGCATTTATATGATTTGATCAAATCAACGCTCGTAATTGCAATATCATGCATTATGGACAGAAGTACTATTCTGTCATAGCTCCCCCAGAATAGGTGAGTAGTTCTAAGATGACCCTCTTTAATCAGAGCTCAGAACGTCACACAGAAGTGATACTCTGACCAGAGTATAAGCAGAGAAAGTTATCTGACTCCCCCTGAGTTTAAGTAGTTCTGCTCAAACCCAAGTTGATCTCAACCAGAAGCATCATTCTGGCGAGGAATTTCTCAAAGCAGAAAATAATTCTGCTGAGACCTGCATTACACTGAGGAAATCTCCTCAGCGTCTTCATGACCTGCAAACAGAGAAACACAGAACACAAAGAAAAATGCAGAGACTGTTCCTAAGTCTCACAAAACACCTGTCCTAAAAACTAAAAATTCACCTGTCCTAAAAACTAAAAAATTCTCCAGGGAGCTAGCTACTTCTCCCTCTTTTTGCATCATCAAATAAGTCATATATCAAAAAGATATGTCATGAAACAAGTTTCAAACCACATGCAGGAAATTCAAAAGAGTGAGTTTTAAAGCAACAGATCCAGAGTTTATCAGTTTTCAGAAGCCGGATTCTGAAAGGACTGGTCAGTCACTTTCTTCTGCAGAAGGAGAGGAGGATAAACGTGGGGGAGAGAAAAATGGGTTTCTGAGATAGAGGGAAGACTTGCGTGTGTGTGCAAAGATGCTTTGAAAGGGAGAAAATAAATAAGAAAAGATTTTGGCAGGGAAGTCTTAAGAAAATTTTTAAAACAGGAAATAATAAAATTGGAAATAATTTTTGAAAATCATAATTTTTACCAAATCAAATATGCACACGATAAGGATCAATCATATCCATTTAGAGGGGATAACAAATCCTAATTCCATTCGCAATTTTGAGAACTTCTCAAAATTTAATGGTTTTGTGAAGATATTACAGAGCTGTGTTTCTGTGCTCACATATTCCACAGCAATAGAACCATTTTGGACATGATCTCGAATGAAATGATGTCTTAGTTCTATATGTTTAGACCTTGAATGCTGAATAGGATTCTTGGTCAGATTTATGGTACTGGTGTTATCACACCGTATTGGAATATTGTCAAACTTGAAACCGTAGTTGATGCGCGTCGTCAACGCAACAAAAATAAATCCTCGTTCACACAAACTAAGCAGTAAGGGCAAGCAAGGGTCGATCCCACAGAGAATCAGTATCAATTAGGTCTTGTAACGTCAAATTCGATAACCAAATTCAAGGTCAAGTAAACAAATCAAGTGATGAGAAGTTAAACTAACAGTAAAGTGAATCGAATTACCAATAAAAATGAAAGATCTAGGACTACTGATTTCCCCACGTGACTTATGCTCTCATATCCCCTCTTCTTATTACTAATGAGTTTCACCGGTTATTAACTGTAGGCTGCTAATCTCTCCCCATAACCCTCTCGGATATCCGGGAACGTACCCCCATGTATCAAATTCTCTACTCTATGTCTAGGCAAAGAACTAGTGGAGGCCCTTTACGATTTAACCCTACGTGGATTACCCAAGGTGCACGGTATTTCTACTCTCACACTAAAACCCGGTCTCTCGACTCGAAGGTTCCTTAGGTTATCCTAATCCCGATCTGACCCAGACTACCCTCTCGAGTCTCCCTAGGTGATCGAATCAATATCAACAGTTGATCAGGCTGCTAATACGCGTTAAACACGGGATTGGATAAACAACCAACGGAAATTCAATTCATAATAAGAAAGGTTCAACAATTACAAAAGAACACGAGGTTCCATCATCGTCCTAGAACAAAGAAATTAGTTCATAGCTATGCAACACGAAAGCCAAATCAAAGATGAAAGCATAATTGAAATCTAAAAGAAAAAGGGAAAAGAAATTGCAAGTCTCCCCCGGCACCAATCTCCTGTCACGAGCTTTTCGCCGTCAAAGAAAAACCAATTCCCACCACCTCTCTCTCTCATAAACCTTAAGTTTGAGTATTTATACTAGGGAATAATCTAAATGACCTAAATAGAAATAAAGAGAAAATCTAGGAATTCGGAGGGGAGGAAATCTTCTGGTTCTCCGCAGCTGCGAGGAAATCTTCCGCAGCTGCGAAAGTCTCTGAGGTTGCTCCCTTTGGCTTCTCCGCAGCTGCGAGGAAATCTTCCGCAGCTGCGAAAGTCTCTGTGGTTGCGAACTTCCTCTTGCCCGCAGCTGCGTCGAGACTCTCCGCAGCTGCGAAGGTCTCTGTGGTTGCACTCCTCGCTTCCTTCTCACAACTATTCCTTCCTCTCTTCGTTGTTCCTCATTTCATCTTCAATTCCCTACACGAACAATAACGAACGTGAGGTAACACAATTCAGCTTGAAACAACCAATCTAAACACTTAAAACGACGGAACTAACTCAAATCAAGGCACAAATGTGATCATATAACTCTACTTTCGTAGAGTTATCACACCCCCAAACCTATCTTTTGCTAGTCCTCGAGCAAAACAAAACCAAAACAAAACGAAAATGTAACCAAACAAAATAAACGAATCATAATTTATACTCCCCAGTCTCACCCAAGTCTTCCAAACTCGAATTGTCGTTAACGACTCTCAGCTAAGGCCGCACACCTATTTAGAGGTAGACTTCGTTCAAGGCTAGCATACACGAGTTTTGTAGTTCTTATAAAACTTGTTCCCTCAATTTGCACACCTCGCGTTGTCAACCCCGCATTCTCAAATCTTTCATAGCCATCAAGTACTTTTCTAGACTCAACTCTCCTTACCTTCTCAACTAATTCGAGGTCTTTCTTTTCATCTCATTTTTCTCTTTTCATTTGGTTACACGATTCTAAATGCTCATCAATTCCCGCAAACGCTCATGTAACAAGTTCTCAGTCAGTGACTCCCGGTTCAAACGGACCAAGGCACTAGGTGATAAAGCACCCCTCGGACGAGAACTCGAGCCGCAAGGAAGACTCACACCACAAGCACATATTCAAGCTCAAAATCAATTTTTTTTTCTTTTTCTCTTTTACTTTTTTTTTTTTTTACCATTTTCTAGCTTGAATAGTGGTGCTCAGAACCTTGGCAACCGTTTTCTTTTCTTGCTCTTTTTCTCTTTCACATTTTAACCTGAATTTCGTCTCCAAAAGATGATTCGAGTGCCTATACTTTTCCTTAATGACTATGCTTTTAAAGAGACTGTAGAGCTGACGCTGCTTAGATAGCTTCCTATCAGGAACAACATATACTATTTTTTTTTTAAGAAATTAGGCATGCTTGCTAGAACTAATTCCTCCTCTGCCTTAAATGTGCGACCCTAATCATCCTCCTAGAATCCGACTTTTCTAATTCGAAATCCTAAGGTCTAACTGAGGGGCATCGACTCAAAGAAAATAACAAAAACAAAACGAAAGATAGACTCAGAAGCATGATCAAGCTGACAGAAATAACAAGCAATGGCAATCATATCATAAATCCTGACCTAAATCAAGGATAACATCAACACCCCCAAACCTAAATCCTGACACGACCTCGTGGCAGACTGTATCTCCAACAGTGCATGAGATAGATGAAAGTAAAGATAAGAGAGATACAACCTGGCACATATCCGGTTGAACTGAGGATCCTCTCCCTGATGGCAGACTAATCGGACTCCGAGTCGGAGTCAACATCTTCATCCTCCGCCGGGCTGGTTTCTGCATCTTCCATAGCAGCATCACTCCATCCCATGGGTCGATCCCATCCCGGTGGGTGGTAGACTGGTTGATGCAACGCGTTGAAATCTACTCCAAAGGATGGCGCGGCCTGACGGTTGTACTCCATCTGATGTCGGATGAATTCCATGGTGTACTGCTGGAAGGCCCTAGTTTGCTGCTGAGCGTCCCTGGTTTGCTGCATGAACTCCTGCATCTGGGCCCACCGTTCTTGCTCGGAAGGCATAGTGCTTGCAGCGGCTGGACGAGGACGAGCGGAAGCGCCTCCCTGCCTTGCGCTAATCTTGTCCAGCGATTGATGGTCTAGAAGCTGGCCCGGGGGACAAAGCTCCTCCGTCCTGTCAAACTGCACACCCGCTTTGATACATAATTCAGAAATCAGACAAGGAAACCACAAACCTCGTGCGTCGTCCAAACAACGGTGGATCATCCAATTCAGCAGCCTGCCCAAATCAATAGGCATCTCCTCCATGATACAGTAGATGAGCGCCGCTCGATCCCTGGTGATCTCGCTCGTGTTTTTGCTGGGGATGAGCCGGGCGGCTACAAATAAGGCCCACATGCGTGCTTCGGTGGTCAAATTGCTGCCGTGGAGTCTGAAGGGGTCTCGGCTTCTTGTTAATTTTCATTGGGATCCTGGCTTAGCAATTCTCGCAATAACTGCGTTACTATCAAAACGATTATTTAGATAATCGAAATATGCGTCAGTGTTGTAAACAGGGAGGCCATAAAATGTGGAAATCACTGATGCACCAAACTTAACCTCCTTGTCCCGAACTCGAATACTCTGCCTATCCCTATCCAGGGTATGCACGTTTGCATAAAACTCCCTGACCACCGGGACGACGCCCCGTTTTATCGCTGTACTAAAACGAAGCCACCCCAGACGTTCTAAACGCGCCCGGTATTCAACCAAATCGGGGTGCATGGTATCGAATACCCGCTCAGCGATCAGCGGTCGTTTCATGGATCGTTGGTATGCCGCCGACGATTCATTCACAACGGCCTTATCCCTCCCTGCCGTTTCCTTCCCTTTCCTTTTCCTAGAACTAGAGGCATCGGTCGTAGTGCGTTGCTTAGGTGCCATCGCTAATCACACTATTCTAAGGATTAAGACAACTAAATCTCCGGGTGAACAACGACGTAGCCGCACACAAATCACCAATAGGACTAAGGGATGGGGAACTTTCCTGATTATCGCCGCGATGGGAGAGTGTGGTCGACCAATCGGCATGAAGGGGGCGGCGAGGTTGGTTGGGTGGTTGGCGGGTGGCACCGGAGAGCGGATCTGCAGCGGATGGAGATGTGGAGTAGCCGGCGATGTGGAGATGAGGGTTGCGTCGCAGCTGCGCCCTGAGAGAGTGGGGAAAAATAAGTTAGGGTTTAGGTTCGCCCCCTTTTAATCTGTCCGAAATTTCGTCCTCTCGCAGCTGCGAGACATTCATCCGCAGCTGCGAGACTCTCTGAGGATCGCAGGTTACACGTATATCGCAGCTGCGAGACTCTCTGAGGGTCGACTGTGTATACGTCTTCCGCAGCTGCGATAGATGTTCTCGCAGCTGCGAAACTTACTGCCTTCGTTCCTCCGCAGCTGCGATCTACGTCTCCGCAGCTGCGGATCTTACTGTGGATGCTACCTCATTTTCTTTCTCCGTCTTTTTCATGGACATGCTTCTTGATCTACTAACAAAACAAATAAACGATTAAAAATAACTAATTATCAGGAATAAAATGAAACGACTTGGGTTGCCTCCCAAGAAGCGCCCTGGTTTAGAGTCGATGGCTCGACTTTCGCACGATTTTATGCGTCTTGGAGTCGCGTGGATGTAGTTCCTCGCTCAAATGGCTCTCCATGATAGTGTTTGAGGCGTTGGCCGTTGACTTTGAACGTGGACCCGGAATCATCTAATTGCAGCTCTACGGCGCCATGAGGGAATACTTTTACGACTTTGAACGGTCCGGACCATCGCGACTTCAGCTTCCCTGGGAACAAACGCAAACGTGAGTTGAAAAGGAGTACATACGCACCTGGCACAAACGTCCTGTTGAGGATGCGGCTGTCGTGCCATTTCTTTGTCTTCTCCTTGTAGAGCTTTGCATTCTCGTATGCTTGATGACGAAGTTCCTCCAACTCGTTCATCTGCAGAAGGCGAGCCTCACCTGATCGAGTTTCGTCGAAGTTGAGGTGCTTCAGTGCCCAGTAAGCCTTGTGCTCGAGCTCCACTGGTAGGTGACAAGCCTTTCCAAAAACGAGTCGATATGGAGACATCCCAATCGGCGTCTTGTATGCTGTCCTGTACGCCCACAAAGCCTCGTCAAGTTTTAAAGACCAATCCTTGCGTGTGGTACTCACCGTTTTCTCAAGGATACGCTTCACTTCACGGTTAGACACTTCTGCTTGTCCGCTTGTCTGTGGGTGATACGCCGTGGCCACCTTGTGCTTCACGCCATATTTGCTCAAGAGTGCATTAAATTGACGATTGATGAAGTGTGTACCTTCATCGCTGATGATCGCACGTGGAACTCCGAACCTGGTAAAGATCTGTCTCTGCACAAACTTGACAACCACTTTAGCCTCATTAGTGGGGGAAGCAATTGCTTCCACCCATTTCGAAACATAGTCAACTGCAACGAGAATATACTTGTTACCGTTTGATGGGATGAAGGGACCCATGAAGTCGATGCCCCAGACGTCGAAGAGTTCAACCTCGAGAATGTTTTGCTGGGGCATTTCGTTTCTTCGGGATATGTTCCCCGTTCTTTGGCACCTATCACAGTGAAGAACAAATTGGTAAGCGTCCTTAAAAATAGTAGGCCAGTAAAAACCTGATTGGAGGACTTTTGCAGCCGTTCGGTCTCCTCCGAAGTGTCCTCCATAAGGGGATGCGTGGCAATGGGTTAAGATGTCCTGGACTTCAGATTCCGGCACACACCTCCTGATGACCTGATCTGCACACTTTTTAAACAGAAACGGTTCGTCCCAAAAATATTGACGAACGTCATGTAGAAATCTTTTCCGCTTTTGTGCATCAAAATCCTCGGGGATGAACTCCGATACAATAAAATTCACAATATCAGCATACCATGGCACGTTCACATCAGCAGACAGTAAATACTCATCAGGAAAGGAGTCATTTATGCAAACCTTGTCTTGAAGTACCTTGTTGTTTTCTAACCTAGACAAATGGTCTGCTATCTGATTTTCAGTTCCTTTCCTGTCGCGGATCTCTAAATCAAATTCTTGTAATAGAAGGACCCAACGAATCAACCTAGGCTTGGCGTCCTTTTTCTCAATCAAGTACTTGATTGCTGAGTGATCCGTGAACACTACTATCTTAGACCCCACTAGATAACTGCGAAACTTGTCGAAGGCAAACACTACGGCTAACAGTTCTTTTTCAGTCGTGGTGTAATTAACCTGGGCGTCATCTAAGGTCCTGCTGGCATAGTATATCACCCGAAAAATTCTATCTACCCTCTGGCCTAATGCAGCTCCTACCGCATAGTCACTAGCATCGCACATCAATTCGAAGGGCAAACTCCAATCAGGTGCTACGACTATGGGTGCAGAAACTAACCTCTTCTTGAGTTCGGTGAAGGCCGAAAGGCACTCAGCATCGAACACAAAGGGAACGTCCTTCTCCAATAAATTGCACAATGGCTTCGTGATCTTGGAGAAGTCCTTGATGAACCTTCGGTAGAATCCAGCATGTCCGAGGAAGCTCCGTATCCCTTTTACAGAAGACGGTGGGGGTAGCTTCTCAATTGTCTCAATCTTTGCCCTGTCCACCTCGATGCCCTTGCTGGATATCCGGTGACCTAGAACAATGCCATCACGAACCATAAACTGGCATTTCTCCCAGTTCAGGATCAGGTTATTGTCTTGACAACGTTTAAGAACCTTAGTGAGGTTCGACAAGCAATCCGCGTACGATGCACCAAAAACAGAAAAGTCATCCATGAAGACCTTCAGACCATGTTCAATCATATCAGAGAATATGGCCATCATGCATCGTTGAAAAGTAGCAGGCGCATTACACAATCCAAACGGCATGCGACGAAAAGCAAAGGTACCGTACGGGCAGGTGAATGTAGTCTTTTCTTGGTCCTCCGGGGCAATCAAAATTTGATTGTACCCGGAGTACCCATCCAAGAAACAATAGAAGTCCTTACCTGCCAATCGGTCAAGCATCTGATCTATGAAGGGAAGAGGGAAGTGGTCTTTCCTGGTGGCTTTGTTTAGTTTGCGGTAGTCCATGCAAACTCTCCACCCGGTCACCGTACGAGTCGGAATCAGCTCGTTATTCTCGTTCTTGACCACCGTCATCCCTCCTTTCTTCGGGACGCACTGCACCAGGCTAACCCAAGAACTGTCAGAGATAGGGTAGATAATACCTGCGTCTAGCCACTTGATGATCTCCTTCTTCACCACTTCCTTCATGTTCGGGTTTAGCCGCCTCTGAGCCTCGACCGAAACCTTATGATCGTCCTCAAGCAGAATCTTGTGCATGCACACCGAAGGACTGATTCCTCGAATGTCCGCTATGGTCCATCCCAATGCTCTCTTGTGCGCCTTGAGGATTTCCAGCAATTTCTCCTCCTCCTCTCCTGTAAGACTAGCCGAAATAATCACAGGTAAAGTGTTTGATGGTCCGAGATATGCATACCTGAGATGGTCCGGGAGTTGCTTAAGCTCTAAGGTGGGAGGTTCCTCAATTGACGGTCGCATTGGGTTCAATGGCCGCTCTAGCGTATCGAACTGTTGAATCCTTCGTGTGAACAGCGCTAGAGCCTCCTGGGTATCAACATCGGAATCGATCTCATCCTCTTCAGCATCTAGGAGCTCTTCATCACCGAGAGGTGAGAATTTGGAGGTGCACCTATCAACAACGTCCATCCGAAAGCAATCAGAATTCTCAGAAGGCCATTTAACAGATTTATAGACATTGAAGGTAACTTCCTGATCGTTGACCCGGATGGTCAACTCTCCTTTCTGCACGTCGATCAATGCCCTTCCTGTGGCTAAAAACGGACGGCCAAGGATAATAGGAATCTCCTTGTCCTCCTCAAAATCTAACACCAGAAAATCAGCCGGAAAGATGAACTTATCTACTTTAACAAGAACATCCTCAATAATCCCTTTCGGGTATGTGATAGATCTATCGGCTAACTGAAGGGACACAGATGTAGGTCTTACCTCCCCCAAACCTAGCTCCTTATAAACTGAAAAAGGCATCAGGTTTATGCTCAGTCCAAGGTCACAAAGAGCCTTACCTGAGAAGGCGGTTCCAATAGTGCACGGGATCGTGAAGCTACCAGGGTCTTTAAGCTTCGGTGGCATCTTCTTCTGGAGGATGGCGCTGCAGTCCTCGGTAAGCATCACTGTTTCGAAATCGCCCAGCCTCCGCTTCTTAGAGAGCACGTCCTTCATGAACTTGACGTAGCTCGGCATCTGCTCCAAGGCCTCTGCGAAAGGTATGTTAATATGCAGTTTCTTGAAGACATTTAAAAACTTACGAAACTGAGCGTCGTCGTTTTGTTTCCGCGCTCTCTGTGGGAAGGGAAGCTTCGAGATGTCAACTTCGTGTTCCTTTCTTTCTTCCACCAGCTCCTTCTTCCCTTTGTCCTGCGGCAAGCTCAAATCAGAAGTTAGCGGACTAGTTTTTGATTCCTTACCAGATTTCTCCGATGGACTAGGGCCCTTGCTCTCTTTCTTGGCCTCGGATTCTTCTGCCTCCAGTGAACGGCCGCTCCTCAGAGTGACGGCTTTAGCTTGCTCCCTCGGGTTGGTCTCTGTATTGCTCGGGAGAGTCCCATAAGCTCTGGAATTCACCGCCTGAGCCAGCTGGCTAACCTGGTTCTCCAGGTTCCGAATCGACGCTGCTTGGTTCTTCATCAAGGTGTCTTGATTCGCCATGTACTTGAGAATCATCTCTTCGAGGCTCGGCTTCTTTTCCGAGGCTTCCGCTTGTGCTTGCTGATACTGAGGAGCTGGTACTGGTGGTCTAGCCATACCAGCCGGAGGTGCCTGTGCTCTCCAAGAAAAGTTCGGGTGATTCCTCCACCCTGGGTTATACGTATTTGAGTACGGGTTGTTGCGCTGGTTTCCAACAAAGTTGGCTTCCTCCATGCTCATGGTGCACTGATCTGTGAGATGTGCTCCTCCGCAAATCTGACAACCCTGCTGGTTGCTCTGAACCGAACTAACGTTCGCTTCCTCAAATTTCTTAGTGAGAGCGGCTAGTTGTGCTTGAATTGAGGTTAAGGTATCCAATTCAAAAACGCCCTGCGGCTTCCTTCTGTTCATACGCTCCGAATACTGGTTCGGCAGACAAGTCTTCCTCATCGTCTCAAGGAGCTCCAGTCCTTCCACATAGGACTTCCTCAAAAAGGATCCTCCAGATGCCAAATTTACGTCCTTCCTGGACGAGTCCGTGAGTCCATTATAGAATGCCTCAAGCTGTCTCCATCCAGGCAGATCATGATATGGGCACTGTATCAGCAGATTCTTGAATCGCTCCCATGCCTCCACGAAAGTTTCATCGCTGTCCTGTCGGAACGTGGTAATCTCGTTCCTCATCTGAGATATCTTCGAGGGAGGATAATACTGATCTAAGAAAGCCTCCTCCATCTGTGCCCACGTCGATATTGAATTCACTGGGAGTGAATTGAACCACGCCCAGGCCTTGTCCTTTAGGGAGAATGTGAATAGCTTCAGCCTGACTGCATCTTGGGACACTCCGTTCTGCCTGAAAGTGTCGCATACGCTGAGAAACTTACTCAGATGCTCGTGTGGATCCTCCATCGGTGTTCCTCTGAACCGGACTGTATTCTGAATCATCTGCATCATCGATGTCTTGATCTCATAATCACGAAGTGCAATGGGCGGTGGTGCTATGCATGACCAGTGAGCGTAAGTTCTGGCCGATGTGAAGTCCATCATCGGCCTGTTATCAACATCTGGCCTCCCTCCACGCTCTTGTATCTGGACTAGGTTTCCGGCGATCTGATTTCTGTTGTCCTCGTCGGCCATAGCTACTCGTTGTGCTCTCAACCTTTGCCGAAAGGTGCGCTCGATTTCTGGGTCCAATGGAAGCAAATTAGCTCCTTGACTCCGTAGCATAAACTGAAATATATAAAGAGAAAAACAAAAACTTGAACGTCAAACAGTTATCGAAAGTAGAGGTAAAAGACAACTAAACGAAAACTGGTTCCCCGGCAGCGGCGCCAAAATTTGGTGCGCGTCGTCAACGCAACAAAAATAAATCCTTGTTCACACAGACTAAGCAGTAAGGGCAAGCAAGGGTCGATCCCACAGAGAATCAGTATCAATTAGGTCTTGTAACGTCAAATTCGATAACCAAATTCAAGGTCAAGTGAACAAATCAAGTGATGAGAAGTTAAACTAACAGCAAAGTGAATCGAATTACCAATAAAAATGAAAGATCTAGGACTATTGATTTCCCCACGTGACTTATGCTCTCATATCCCCTCTTCTTATTACTATTGAATTTCACCGATTGTTAATGTAGGCCGCTAATCTCTCCCCATAACCCTCTCGGATATCTGGGAACGTGCCCCCATGTATCAAATTCTCTACTCTATGTCTAGGCAAAGAACTAGTGGAGGCCCTTTACGATTTAACCCTACTTTGATTCCCCAAGGTGCACGGTATTTCTACTCTCACACTAAAACCCGGTCTCTCGACTCGAAGGTTCCTTAGGTTATCCTAATCCCGATCTGACCCAGACTACCCTCTCGAGTCTCCCTAGGTGATCGAATCAATATCAACAGTTGATCAGGCTGCTAATACGCGTTAAACACGGGATTGGATAAACAACCAACGGAAATTCAATTCATAATAAGAAAGGTTCAACAATTACAAAAGAACACGAGGTTCCATCGTCGTCCTAGAACAAAGAAATTAGTTCATAGCGATGCAACACGAAAGCCAAATCAAAGATGAAAGCATAATTGAAATCTAAAAGAAAAAGGAAAAGAAATTGCAAGTCTCCCCCGGCACCAATCTCCTGTCACGAGCTTTTCGCCGTCAAAGAAAAACCAATTCCCACCACCTCTCTCTCTCATAAACCTTAAGTTTGAGTATTTATACTAGGGAATAATCTAAATGACCTAAATAGAAATAAAGAGAAAATCTAGGAATTCGGAGGGGAGGAAATCTTCTGGTTCTCTGCAGCTGCGAGGAAATCTTCCGCAGCTGCGAAAGTCTCTGAGGTTGCTCCCTTTGGCTTCTCCGCAGCTGCGAGGAAATCTTCCGCACCTGCGAAAGTCTCTGTGGTTGCGAACTTCCTCTTGCCCGCAGCTGCGTCGAGACTCTCTACAGCTGCGAAGGTCTCTGTGGTTGCACTCCTCGCTTCCTTCTCACAACTATTCCTTCCTCTCTTCGTTGTTCCTCATTTCATCTTCAATTCCCTACACGAACAATAACGAACGTGAGGTAACACAATTCAGCTTGAAACAACCAATCTAAACACTTAAAACGACGGAACTAACTCAAATCAAGGCACAAATGTGATCATATAACTCTACTTTCGTAAAGTTATCAGTAGTCCTCAAGTTGTTGACGCATCCATAGAAGCTGTGCACAGCAGCTTGCTGCTGCAACATATTCTGCCTCTGCTGTTGATAATGCAACAGAAGCTTGCTTCTTTGAGTGCCAGGATATTAACATATCTCCAAGCAATTGGCAGGTTCCAGAAATACTCTTCCGATCGATTTTACAACCAGCAAAGTCTGCATCGGAGTACCCTATAAGATCAAATAATGATCTCTTGGAATACCAGAGCCCTAGGTTTGTAGTCCCAGAAAGATATCGAAATATCATTTTAAAATGTGTTAAATGGGACTCCTTTGGTGCTGATTGGTATCTAGCACAAAGGCAGACGCTGAACAGAATGTCAGGTCTGGAAGCAGTAAGGTACAATAAGGACCCTATCATACTTCTGTAGAGGCTAGGATCTGCATCCTTTCCTGATTCGTCTTTCTCCACAATAGCGTTTGTGCTCATGGGAGTAGACAAGTGTTTTGAGTTTGTCATCTCATATTTCTTCAGAAGTTGTTTAGTGTACTTTTCCTGATGGATGAAAGTACCTTCTGAAGTTTGGCGAATCTGTAGGACCAGAAAGAATGTTAATTCTCCCACCATGCTCATTTCAAATTCACCATTCATGAGTTCTGCGAACTCATTACATAAGGTATTGTTCGTAGATCCGAAGATGATGTCATCTACGTAGATCTGAACAATCAGATGCTCGGTTCCGTGCTTCTTCAGGAAAAGAGTTGTGTCAACCCTTCCCTTTCTATAGCCCTTTTCAATAAGAAATTGGCTCAGCCTTTCATACCAAGCTCTGGGAGCTTGTTTCAAGCCATATAATGCTTTATCAAGCTTATAAACATGATCATGTTTCTTAGGATCCTCAAATCCCAGAGGTTGGTCTACGTAGACTTCCTCCTTGATCTCACCATTCAGGAAGGCGCTTTTCACGTCCATCTGAAATAGTTTGAAATCATTAAAACACGCATAAGCTAACAGAAGTCTGATAGCTTCTAGGCGCGCCACAGGAGCGTAAGTCTCATCATAGTCAATCCCTTCTGATTGAGAGTACCCTTTGGCCACGAGTCTGGCCTTGTTCCTGACCACAGAGCCTGATTCATCAAGCTTATTGCGGAAGACCCACTTGGTTCCAACAACAGAACGATCCTTCGGTCTCTGAACAAGCGTCCAGACCTTGTTTCGTTCGAATTGATTGAGCTCTTCTTGCATGGCAATGATCCAGTTAGGATCTGCAAGAGCTTCATCAATGCTTGTTGGTTCCTTTTGGGAGAGGAACGCAGAATGTTCACAGAAGAGATTCACAGAACGTCTCGTCTGTATTCCTTTCTGTACATCCCCAATGACTTGCTCCATGGGGTGTCTTTTCTTGTACAGAGTGGGCACTCTGTCCAAGAGATTCTTATCAGAATCATTATCCTCTGAGGGGCCCTCAGAGTTTGCATCCTGTCCAATGACGGACTGGATTTGTACAGAATTAGTCTTAAGAGGGACAGCGCTCTCTTTCTGTACTTCAGCAGCAGGCAGCTGCGTACTTAGCCTGTTAGATAAGACAGATTCCTCTGTGTATTGAGAGTCATTAATGATGACATTAATAGATTCCTCAACAACAAGAGTTCTTTTGTTGAAAACTCGATAAGCTTTGCTTGATTCAGAATAGCCAAGGAAAACTCCTTCATCTGATCTAGCATCGAATTTACCAACATTCTCCTTAGGAAGTCTTAGTATGTAACAAGGACTTCCAAAGGGATGGAAATATGAGATGTTAGGGACTTTGCCCTTGTACAACTCATAAGGAGTTTTGTCAAGTGTCTTTCGTGCAAGTACACGGTTAGACACATAACATGCTGTGTTAATCGCCTCAGCCCACAAATTCTGTGGAACCTTGCTTTCACACATCATCGTTCTGGCCATATCAAGAAGAGTTCGATTCATTCTCTCAGCTACTCCATTCTGTTGTGGAGTATAAGGAGCAGAGAATGTGTGTTCTATGCCATTCATGTCACAGAAGGACTTGAACTCATGGTTTACAAATTCTGTACCATGGTCAGTTCTTAAGCTTTTGAGAGAGGCTCCTCTCTCATTTTGCAGCTTTGTGACAAGGCTTTTGAACGCACCGAATGCATCACTCTTATGAGCCAAGAACCTTACCCAAGAATATCTTGAGTAATCGTCCACAACCACCATAGCATAGCGTCTGAGGCCCAGACTCTGTGTTCTGGTGGGACCAAACAGGTCCATGTGGAGAAGTTCAAGTGGTTTTGAGGTGGAAATATAACCTTTGCTTTTAAAAGAAGCTTTGGTTTGTTTTCCCAAAGAACAAGCTTCACAGAAGTTGTTCTCTTCAAAAGAGAGCTTCGGTAAACCTCGTACCAGCTTCTTTTTGGCAATCTTAGACAATAATTGGAAATTGATGTGTCCCAATTTCCTATGCCAAAGATTTGTTTCATCCTTGTAAGAAACAAGGCATTTCTCAGAAGACAAGAGGTTGTCTTGAGAAACGATGTAGACGTTCTTTCTTCGTTCAGCAACGAAACAGACGGATCCGTCTGTGGATCCAAAATATCCTTCTGCATTAAAGGTTATTTGATAACTCTTATCACAGAGTTGGCTCACACTTAATAGACTATGTTTTAATCCTGCAACAAGCAGAACATCGTCTATTTGCATTGTTTGTGAACTACCGATAGTTCCAATGCCTTTGATGTAGCCTTTGCTATCATCGCCAAATGTCACAGAACCACCGTTCTGTAACTTCAAACTTGAAAACTTAGAAGGATCCCAGGTCATGTGGCGTGAGCACCCACTGTCCAGGTACCAGTCATCCTTCCTGGCTTTAGTTTTCAAGTGTACCTGCGATTAAGAACAAGTTAGGTTACAACAGGAACCCACCTTAAGCCGGTTCCATAGGATTGTGATTTGTTCCGTGAGAGAATCGCGTTGGTTATGCTTATAGACTTCTTGATCTGACATTGTCCGATCATATGTCCAAGCATGCCACAATAGTGACAGGATTTAACCTTTTCTGTCGGTCCGACAAGGTTTTTAATCCTAGATTTGTTATGCTTCTGCTCAGAAGTATAACATTTCACAGATTCAGATTTCTGTGGCACCACAGACTTCTGTTTCTGTGCAACTTTGGGACTTATCACAGAACATGCGTTCTGTGTCACATAGCATACATCATCTGAACATTCAGATTTGTTTCTGTGACAATTGTGAGACTGACATTCAGGTAATAAACCTCTGTTAGACTCATCTAGTGGAAAAACCACTTTGTCACGAACGAGTAGCTCGTCCCATACCTCAGGAAGAGGTTCTCTGATCAGAGGAGATGCTTCTGTGCAGAAGATCTCAGCATCCTTTTTCAAGGCAATCTTTTCTCTGTGCAGAGAAGTGAGTTGTGATTGTAGAACCTTGTTCTGCTTTTTCACCGAGCGATATTTTGAGGATAGCTCTTTAACTCTCTCAAGGATTTCTGTCAGAAAACCTTTAAGATCATTAGAAGATAAATTAGACATAGATGTCGAGATTACCTCTTCATCTGAATCAGATTCTGATTTGGAACGAGCCATGTAGCAAAGGTTTGCCTTCTGCTCTTCCTCAGACTCAGATTCATTGTCCTCCTCATCGCTCCAAGCCAATAAGGCTCTTCTTCTGTTTCGAGAAGATTTTGACCTATCAGCCAACAGAGGACATTCATTCCTCATGTGTCCCAGTTTCTTACATTCGTAACATACTGGTCCCTTTTTGTCCTCTAAGTTAGAAGACTTGGGTTTAACACTTCGTTTGAAGCGTTTCTTGTAAAGAAGTTTGTTCAAACCCTTTACTAACAAGGAAAGCTCCTCATCAGTTTCTGCTTCTATATCATCTGATTCATCATCAGTAGAAGCTGATGCCTTAAAGGCAATAGATTTGGTCGTCTGAGGCACAGATGACCGTTTTCTCTTCCTCGTAGGAGAGAAGAGAACCCATAAGCTGATCCAGCCTAAGAGTTGTTAAATCTTTGGCTTCCTCAATAGCGGTCTTTTTAGCTTCCCAATTCATGGGTAAAGACCTGAGGACCTTTCTCACCATTTCAGCATTAGAATAATTTTTCCCAAAAAGGGCTAAACTGTTGATGATTGTATTGAGTCTATTATACATTTCAGAGATAGACTCATCAGGCTTCATTTTGAAGGCCTCATACTGCTGGACCAGCAGATTTATTCGTGTCTCCTTGACTTGATCCGTCCCTTCATGGGTTAGAACAAGTCGATCCCAGATCTCTTTTGCTGTGGTACAGGCAGAGATCCGGTTGTACTCCATAGGAGATAGAGCACAGTGAAGAAAGTTGACAGCCATAGCATTCAGCTTGATGATTTCAACTTCCTGATCAGAAAGTGAAGTCGTGCTGCCATGCTCAACTTTCAGATCTTGTCCTCTGAGAAGCAGAGGACCATTTCGGATGATCCCTAAACACCTCGGTTCTCGGGATGCAATCCAGAACTCCATCCTGCTGCGCCAGCTGGAGAAGTTTTGTCCATCAAATCCCATTTGCATATATCCCATTTGCATCATATCGGATCTCTCAACAAGCGGTTAAGCTTTTATCGTTGAGCCTGCTCTGATACCAATTGTTGGTATAGGATTGCACTAAGAATAGGGGGTTGAATTAGTGCCGTAAGAGTTATGACACTTATTTTCACTCACAGAAGCATGGTTCTGTTAGGTCACAGAGGCTGGATCTGATAAACAGATTCCCAGTTCTGAGACAAGTTATCTTTTGTGTAAGACACAAAGATTTATAGTGGTTCGGCAAACAATGCCTACGTCCACTCTCCCAGCTCTCACCCAAGCAGGGCGTATTCACTATGATTGGAATGTGGGATTTTACAGATGCACACTTCTGCCAGAAATGTGACTAACAAATTGCACGTTATCACGTGTCTAACACAACCCGCACGCAACGTGTCTGACTCCGGCTCCTCACTGAGCCCAACGTGGCTTGACGGCTACCACCTGCCCAACAAGGCTTAACGGCTACCTCCTGCCCAACGTGGCTTAACGGCTACTACCCTCCCAAACGTGGCTTAACGGCTACCACCTGCCAAACGTGGCTTAACGGCTACCACCTGCCCTTGCACACAATCTGTGTGACTAACAACCTGCACAAGACAAGATTAGCAACTACAGCACAAACTCTCTGCAGTTACAGAAGACGCTCTCTGTCAGCGGTGATCGGCTCGGTGAATGCACGACGGACGCTCTCAGCTTTTTGCAACGGTGAAGGCACAAGGATTCTAGTAAGCTTTTGGTAGAACGGCGACTTGGAATCGTTGCTTCACACTTGCACTTAAGCTTTTCCGTAGAACGAAGTTTCCCAATCAATTCCAACGGCTAGTTGATTCACTTGCCATATTCTCCATGATTTAATCCTGTGGGAAAACTTCCAACAGCATAAAGCATTACCCGTAGTTACGTTAGATAATAATAAAACAAAGTGATCGCTCAATAAGAGATAACGACTTCTGCTCAGAAGCTGTTTGCTGCGACAGCAGAACCAGCACTCTTTCTCATACAAATTTGGCATTGGGATTATAAGTTTTCATAATATGAAAACATTCCCTTCGTAGAATTATTCTCACCATATAGGGAGATCATAACCTGATAAGGTCATTGCCAAATTACGTAAACATAAGATCACTTTAGTTAAGGAAATAAATATTTCCAAATAACTTAAGGTCCAAAGATGAACCTAGACGTGATCCTGTGTGAGACAAATATCTCACGTGCTCGCATATAGGACAATCTCCAAGAAGGAAATCGTCACTCACAGAAATACCATTCTGTAAACCATAGCAAGTACTCCAGCAAGGAGAGTTATAACAACTGTGACACAGATGCTCATCTCTGTAACAGAGATAGTGGATTCGATAGTAGATCTTATCATCAGAACTCCATTTCTGATGGCTAGATCGTTTCCCCTGTTAAAGTACTCCACATAACTCTTTTACGTATTGCACGAATGACAGAGACCAGCTTCTACATCCGAAGACCTGTTCTTCTGTACACTGAAATAACACATTAGCAATACATAACCTTTGTTATCATCAAAACCAAATTATATCAACAGTAAGAAATAACCCCGAAGTATTTCCCCAACACACACCATTTCTTTACCGACTCTTTGCACTCATGTATTCATCTTCTATGCTATCAGGATTTGCTCTCTCTCGTCTCTTATTCGCTTCGTATACCGAGACCTATTTATAGAATAGATGGCCCCACATATATCGAAAATATGACAGGTAAATATATTCGTGATATAATCAAATATTATCCAATATATCTCCCAAGATATATGTATAGCGAATCAAATATAATCCAAATCACAATATAACCGACTTCGGGCTAAAAATTCTAACAACTTCTCTGCGGAGCTTTTTCGGGCGTTGGAAATTTATTTTCGTGAATTGTTGAGAATCCCGGAGTTCTTTTGTCCTGCCTTGTTTGATTTTGCTCAATAATCTGTTGGGGATCTGAAACTTCGTCGTCAGATGAGAAAGTGGACAATGAAGCGTCGAGGAATGGCAGCAACGGCGAAGAGACATTCCAGTATCAGATTCAGACTGGAGAGCGGATACTAATGGTTAGTTGGCGCCACACTGATGATTCCCTTCGTTCCACCTTTTTGAGATTGTGAACACATGCTGTTCTTTGGCTTGTCTTTTTGTTGCGTCCAATTCGAAGTTCTTTTATTCGTTATGTCCGCTTGGTAAGATTGATTTCTTCCTTGTGTTGTAAGATGAGAAGCATTCTTCCAAGATTTTTGGAGAAAGCTCGCTGGCGGAGTCTTCCAGGAGACAAAATCAACGGTCCAATGGCTTAACTGAAGAAACAGTGGCAGACGTGAAAATTGAAGATTAATCTGTTCAGATTGAGATTAATAGTAATGTTGCTTCAAAGAGGAAACACAAACGCCAGAAGAAAAGAGACGGGCCTCCATTGTTGTGGGAAATCTGGGAAGACGAACAGGAGAAGTGGACTGATGATAACTTCCAAGATAGTGTTGATTTAGATGACAATGATGTAGCTATATATACTGTTGAGCCGCCAGCTGATTTGGTAGTACCATTGCTGAGGTATCAAAAGGAATGGCTTTCTTGGGCCTTGAGACAAGAAGATTCTGTGAACAAGGGTGGGATTCTGGCGGATGAAATGGGAATGGGTGAAGGCTGCTCAGGCAATTGCTCTCGTCTTAGTGAAAAGTGATATCGGGCATAGAATAGGTCGTGCAAAGGCATCGGTCTCGTTTCCGGCAGGCCCATCGACAGCTAGAGCTAGGGTTTGCGGAACCCTTGTCATCTGTCCAATGGTTGCCATGACACAATGGGTTGATGAGATATTTCGTTTCACAGCGAAAGGAAGTGCAAAGGTGCTCGTATATCACGGATAGAGTAGAGGGAAAACTATCGATCAGTTTGAGCAATATGATTTTATTGTGGCAACCTACTCACTAGTTGAGTCCGAGTATAGAAAGCATATGATGTTGGGCAGGATAAGATGTCCCTATTGTAAGAAACTATTTCATGGTGATAAGCTGCAGATTCACCTGAAGTATTTTTGTGGGCCACATGCTGTGAGAACATTTAGGCAGTCTAAGCAGGAGAGGACGAAGCTTAAGTCAGAAGCATGGAATGGTGAAATATCAAACAAAGAATTGGCATATCTCCATTAGGTGATGCGTACAGCTCCAAGGAAAGCACTTCTAATGGAAAATCAGTTCTACATGCTGTCATGTGGGAGCGCATTATCCTGGATGAAGTGTGTAATCATAGGATTTTGCTTTATGTCTTAATCATCAGTGAATTACTCAAAATTCTTTGAATGTTTATCCTAGCTCTTAGTTTTCTCAAAGTGCATATACGTGCGGTGTTTCCAAATCAGAGTTTGTCTGGCACTCTTTTCTTTTTTCATTCGTCTCTTTTTCCATCAGAATGTGTTGTTTTGATTAATTCAATGTTTGGCCATCACTTTCTGCAGTTAGCCCTGAGCAAGCAATGTGAATACTAAATGCATCTGTTAATTAAAATTACAAAACCTTTGGTACCTTGTGTTGTCTGTAGTCTCACTACATAAAAGATGGACGATGCAATACTGCTAAAGCAATTCTAGCTTCACGATCGTAGATCCCCAAATTGGCCATTATAGTAACACACTAATCGTTAATCAAATTTTAATCACATACAATTAGAATAAGGTTAACCTTAAGTTTTTATAAAAATCATTGAATTCGGTTAGCGAACGTGGTTAGGTTACTGATTTTAAACTGTAATTAATTTATATTTTTTTTAGGTAACGAACACAAGAAATAGTAAAATCATCTTTTTATCGTTTCTATACGCAAACAAGCGAACCATTCCAACACCCCACGATTGAACGACACCCTAAACACCCAACTGCAGCCGAAATTTCATTTTTGGTTCCCCAACTTGATTTGTCACCGTCAGAGGAAAAGATCTCCCGAAGCCAACCCGTAGCTCTGTCCCTCGCTCACAATGGCTGGCAGCGGTCTGCAAGCAGCCGAAAGCTGCAACCTGCTAGTCCCAAATGATGGACTGCGGATGAGCAATCAATTTGTTCCAGAACACCACCGCAGGATCAAGCCAATGGCTTTCTGCAATCCGAAGACAACCAAAGGAAATCAATCAGCCCAAATAATTTATCTTCAACGGTGTGCCAAGGACAGACACCTCGACGTCCCCCCGAGATTCGATCTTAGGAAATTGGGAGGAGGGGAGAGAATAGATAAGACGAACAATCCTTCCCACCGGCTGGCACAAAGAAAAGCCCAGAAGGATTCATCTAAAGGAAAGAGGTCTCTGGACTGTTGGTTGGGGGAGACACCTCTTCCCTTGAAAAAAAAAAAAAAAAAAACCAGACAACTCCCCGATTCACGATCGCATAAGGAAACCAGAGAAAAGATTAGAAACCTCTTTCTCTTTCATCGGCTTCATCCCCCGGGGCCAACTCCTCGATGGCAGCGGCTGTATCTTCAGACTTTCGCTGCCGGAACACTGAGTCAACCGGATAGAATTTCGGCAACAGGAGCGCGAAGAGCCAAGGATTCCTCTGGTCTCCTCTGTCCCAGAGATGGAGTCAAGCAAACACTCACTTTCAGCTAACAACCGTGCCTGACATTGGCACCGGTTTGCAAACCAATAGGCTCCTGTTGCTGCGAACAAAGGCGTTCCCCCCTCAGCCCTCTTCCCCGTTGTTCGCCTTCTCCCAACTCTTGACAGAACAAGCAGTGGAATTTCCTTTCTTCCCGACACCGGAGGAAACCTGCAACTCCCGTCCGCAGCTGCATTCTCTTCACCCCCCTCGACAAGCACCGATGACACTCCTATCTCCGAGTCAACGAACTAGCCGCACGAGCCTAGCATCTTCTCAGTCACCGAAACCAACAGCCTGCTCCAGGGTGGCTTTACCAACTTCTCGCTCACCCTCCATCGCTGTCCATGGAGCCAAAAGAAGGTGTCCCAAGGCGAACCCCCTCCCGTTGCTCGGCTCCCGCGAGAATCAGTCTAACAGCTTCTCTTCCCCTGCTCTCGCCGACAACCAGCTATGAAGACGTCACATACCCAGCTTCCCACCATGACTACAGCAGCAACCCGTTCAGCCGTATCTCCATCTCCCATATTTCCCTTCTCAGCCTCCCGACAAGCCAGCGGCAACTTCAACTTCATCCGTCTCCAACAGCGAACTCTGAGCTTCTCGTCAACCACCGAGCAACTCCCAACCGACCCTCACGCCAAATGACATCAGATCCGAGCCTCCCAGCAGCTCCAAGTGGTTGCTCTAACAAAGCGACAGAAACGGTGTTTCCTCAAGCAAGGAATGGCGTTCTCTTCTCAGCCGCACCGATAGCAACCACGTCTCCTCTGACGCTCTCAAGTCTAGCCGTGACGGAACTCACTTCCCCCACGATCAGCTCCAGATCCATGCCGTCTCCAGCCTCGTCTTCTCCGACCACCTCATCTTGGACACCCCGACGCGGATGTCCCCAGATCCAGCGCCGGCAGCAACGAACCCATCTTCCCCCGGCGTCCACAGGACCCGCAGCAGCACTCTACACAACGGAGATCTCCGGCCGGCGTCCCCGCGACCCACCTCAGATCCGGCCATCGACGATGGCTCCCCTGTCACCTCTCCCCTCAAGCCCGTCCAAGCTACCCGCCGTCTGTCCATCCTCCTTCCTCGGGCCTTCCCAGCGCCGGGTCTGACCAGATCCGGGCGTCCCCACTTCGGCAGCTTCACCCCCCGGGTTTCCCTTCTCATCGCCTCCTATGGATTCACTTGCCCTCCAACCTCCACGACTAGATTCACTCCCCAGCAGCGTGCACCCTAACCCCAGCAGCTCCTCACAGAAGCCCTACCCCTCTGCCCGCGATCGGCGTCAGGGCACCAGCAGCTGCCAACAATCAGGAGAAACAAAGGTCCCAAGGTGGCCTCCTCCTGGCTCGGAAAGCCGCCGACTCAACTCCCCGAAAGTCCCTCCACCGTGTCCGGCCGTCTCACCTCAGCCCAGGGTCCCCCGCCAGCAGACCGACCTCACGGTCGAACGCCGCGCTCTCCGCAAATCTGCGAATGGACAACGGCAACCCCGATCCATCGGCTTCCTCACCGCCCCCGAAGCCGCGAGGGTAAGATCGTTTCTCCTCCCCCTTCGTTTTGCCATCGCACGATCTGGTGGGCGGGATTGTTCTTTCTCTTTAGTTATTATTTGTTTTATTATTTTTGTTAGTTTCAATTTTTACTCTTAGATTCACGTTAGCATTTGATGTTTGGTCAAATTAAATTAGTTAATAATGTTATGTCACTTATGCTTGTTACATTTTATCTTCACGTAATTATTTGGCGTCAGGAAAATTTTTTCGCGAACATGGTATTCCTGAGCACATGGGCATTTCGAAAAAATTACTAACTAATCTCGACAACTCGAAATACGACGAGAATTTCTCTCGTTCAAATTTTGCATTTATAATTTTACTTGTAATCCTTTTACTCTAATTTTTGTCATTTGTTTGCATAAAAAAAATGATGAGAAATATGAATTTTCTCGATGCATCGAAAATCAGCTCAAACACTTCAAGCAATGAGACTAGTCTTGTTGTTCTTATTAATTATATATTGTTCGAATATAATTAATACTACTCATGTCCCTACCACATTGTATCTTTTGTTTTGCATGTATACAATCGAGGGTTCGACAACCAAGGAGGTGTCTTCTTACATGTCGGAGGATCGACGTCAACGGGCTACAAAATGCTCCATCTAATTTAACTATTTCAAACGGTAAGTTATGTCTTACTATTTCAATTCGGTTAAATTTACGTCAATTTAACCGTTACTAAGGCTTTGCACATCTCTCTCATTTCCTTTGTTTTACATGTAAAACAATAAGGAATTCATTACCAAGGGACATCATCTTTCAACATCATGGAAGATCAACATTAACGGACTACACAACGCCTCGTGAGTATCATGCTTACTCACTTAGTTAATTTTAATTATTTGACATGTCCTAATTAGAATTTTCTGACCACAATTTCTTTTCTACAGCCTTTTTGTTTGATTTGCATGAAAATCAACCGAGTTTCACGGGAATTCAACAAGACAAATTCTGAAGATTAAAAGCTCGAAGGCGCGTGTAACAAACCGCGTTTGATTGGATCTACCGCTGCCTAAAAACCGTTGGTCTAAAGTAAAGCGGCCCAAACCGACATTTCAGATACAGAGGGGAAGTGTGGGTCTCCCCGAACCGAATTACATATCCACCTGTAACGGGCTGCGGACCTAAATGCATAGGTCCGCAGTCACCATCCTTCCCGCCCCCTTTTATCTCAATAATTGCTTGTACTTGTACGCATGTCATTAGGCAACTTAGGTTTATTACCGCATGTTAGTGTAAATCAACAAACATGAGTTCGGATCCAACGCCTGAATCGGGTCAAATGCCCATAAAACAGTAACATGAGTCCGGAGTTATATCCGGATCGAGTCCAACGCCCGTAAAACGGTAACATGAGTCCGGAGTTATATCCGGATCGAGTCCAACGCCCATTAATCAAAAATAAATTTTTGGAGCAAACGCCACATCTTCACATGTTTAGATGTAAGAGTTAGTAAATATTGATCTTCGAACCAACCGTTTTTTCGACTTGAACAGTTTTAAAAATAAGTAGGTGGCGACTCCGTAATAACTTACCTAGGTTAAGCAACAATAACCATTTTTACGGAGTCATCATGGATGAGGGAAGACGACACGAGCCGCTCCCGATTTTTTCGAAAATTACTGCTGTGGATCATGCTCCGCTCATCGCCCGTTACTTCCTAAGGAGCATGGAGACGACTTGCGAGGACTCGGGCAGGCCCGATTAGGAATCGAGGGAAGATCGATCCCGGTTTCCTTCGCAGTGCCTGGACGTTCGAGTCCTGGCTTTGACGGGAGGACACCCATGGAGAGCGAACCCAGATCCTCGATCGTTCATACCACAACGCGCGTTAGGCCGGAGGGCGCGCGCACAATGGTCTTCATACAAGTGGGCCTTAAGTGGAACTCCTCTGCAGAATGAGCTCTATTCTTTGGTTAGTGACTGTATCAGAAAATTCTAAATTAATATCTTCTTTGATTGTTCGTTAGATTGTCTTCCTGTATTCTCTTGCAGGTCCGTTTTCTGCAGATAGTACCATTTTCCTACTACTTCTGTAAGGATTGTGACTGCCGAGCACTGGATCATGTGTATGTCCTGAACTTCGTTCCCTTCTCAGGAAGCGCATCGTCATGGTTTTTCCTGTTCATACAAATAGACACTCTTTCTGAACTTACAATATTTTTTTCATACATTGCCATAGCGCAGGTGGTTGGCCATCCTCAATATTAACCATTTATTCTCTCAACCAGAATAATTGATCTATAACTATAGTTTTCTTTGGTGATTTTAGCGCCACGTTTGTGTCTTCAATATACTGGGGTGTACCTGACAATCATTTCATTGTAGCTCATCACAAGCATGTCGTGACTGTTCTCATGCGCCAAAAACTATGCATCCTTGTTGTAGTTATGTTCAGGCTAGAACAGTTTTGAACAACTATACAAATATATTCAACCTTCTAAACCGCCTCTGGCAGGTATATTGTCAACGAAGTAGTTCTTAGTCCCAATTTGATGTGCTATATTCTTGTTGTTGTAAGGAAGATTTTTTGTTGATCCATTGACTGTTGATTATGGATCTCTGGCCTTATGAAAGAATGTCGATTAGGATTGTTGAGGCTCGCTGATGCAGAAGTAGATCTCTACATTTTTGTGATATAGTTTGCCCAGAGATGTTGAGGATGTTAAACAGGTCGCTCCCAACAAATTCACACAGTTTGAGCATATTGTGGTGATTTTGATCCATTCTAAATAGTATTATGGTGCTATAAGAATGGACGATTTCGGTAAGTTGTTCAGGAGCTGATGACATGCATTATAGTACTATTGAGCTCTGTTCAGGAATATGCGGTAGCTTGTCCAACTAAAGCTGATAAAAAATGCATTATTACTGCTGCAAGCAGACTTGATTGTATGACTACTAATATGCATGCTGTTGATCATCCCTACCTAGTTGTTTATTCCAGAACTGCTGTCTCAAGAAACGAAACTCTGTCCAATGGTGCGACTATGGAACAAGAATGTGGTCTATGCCATGACCCTGCTGAAGATCCAGTGGTAAAGGAATTCTCTCGTCAATCTTGAATGTGAAATTGCTTAGAAAGTGTTCGTTTGATAATGAACTTTCGAATTGTGGATAAGAAGTCGCAAAATTTTAGTTCGATATCACTTGGCGAATTTGGCTCTGCAATAGGTGGGTGGACTTAGGTTCCATTCCCATGTGGTGGTTTTGTATTACCAATCCCTTTTCCTATTCCTCGAACTTCTGTTTTATCAAAAATGAAAAACTGCTTTCTTTACCTCGTTCAGATATCTAGTTGGTGAGCCCGAACACAACACATTAGAGAAAAAACCCAGAATTCACCAACTTTCATCCCTTCCCTTTTCCTTCTTGTTTTTTTTTTCTTAACCTCCTCCCTCTTTACAAGATAAGAATTCCCTTATATCCTAGAGAATCTTACCCATCCACCCCAACGTCATCGACGCCACCACAACGGCACACACACACACACCACACTCTCGACATCCCGCCTCTAACAACCTCCGACAGTTTGTTATTTTTGTCTGTACTATCCCTTTGCCCCAGCACGTATGGACTTAGGGCCCTCATGGATTCTGTTTTTCCTTCTGCTGAGTCACTTGAGATAACAGCCCATTTGTGGATATTTTCTCGAGCCCATCCTCTTGCAGCCCGAGCCCCTCCTCTCCATCCTCTTCCAGCTTTATGTTATTTGATCCTTCAATCTGCAGTACAGTTCCCTGCTCTTCACTTCGCATCAATAGTTTGTTGTGGTAAAAAAGGTATGTGACTTTTGAGGCACACAAAATGCATGCAGACTAGTTTCTTGGCCCACTATGTAGGACTTATTTTACATTAAAATGTTGCCGATGTTTTAGGTTACTTCTTGCATGCATGTATTTTGCAAGGGTTGCTTGGCTGATTTTTCTGCCTCGCTGGGCCAAGTATCATGTCCTAAATGTTCTAAACCACTCCCTGTGGATCTGACTTCAAAATCAGATGCCCATGATGAGTCAACTCGATCATCTGCCCAAGGTTTCAGATCTACGAGTTTCTTAAATAGGATACAGCTAGATGACTTCCAGACTAGCACAAAGATTGAGGCTTTGGTAAGGGTCCCTCAAACTTTTTGCTTCTAAGTAACTCTTTTTTTTAGTTGCTTTTGTTATATGGACCGTGAGAGAGAGTTCCTCAATTGCTGCCATTGAGGTTGTAAATCCTGTGTCAACATCCCATTCTGCCAATATGAAGCTTAAATGCTGCATTCTGCAATGAGCTCACAGCAGTGTGCTGAGACAGTCGATGGAACATTGCATCTTTCTTGATAAAATTCACTTTGGTAGTCATAGTAATGTGGCGCCTCATGTATTTTAGTACTAACCTTGAATTTTCTTTCTTGATGGTTCTTTTGTTTGCATCTTGTTTCTTGTGCCAATCCTCTACTTGGCAGTTGATGCACTCAAGTTGCACATTTTCCAGATAAAACACACCATGCAGCAGAAAAGAAGACCACTACATCCCAGCAATGCCATTCCCGTCTCCTTCATTCCATTTTTTTTTCTTCTTATACAGAATTAGGGGGTTTCGCGCCCCCCACCCAACAAGCCTTCCTTGTCTGGTCCAACCTCCTTTTTAAAAACATCCACTGTTCCCTCCAAACCATCAGCACCAGCATTCTGCTCTCCTGCTGCTTCTACCTCCCTTTTCTTCGGCTTCTTAATTTTCTACTGCAAAAATAGAGGCAATTTATTGTTACAACTAGAGGGAAGAAATCAGATTCATGGTGGAACGAGATGACTCAGCTAAAGGAATTGTTTTCAGTCAATTCCGATCATCCTTGGATCTGATAAGTTATGCGCTGAAAAAGGTGAAGTGCAACTTGTTCTTCATTTTTACCATCGTACCGCATAAATTGATACTCATAAAATGAGCCTCCTGCAGTCTGGCGTATGCTGCGTTCAACTAGCAGGTCACATGTCCCAATCTGTACGAGATGCAGCCATTAAGAAATTCACCAAGGATCCAGAATGTAGGATCTTCCTCATGAGCTTCCAAACAGGCGGTGTTGCACTAAATCTTACCGTACGTGGCCTCTCATGTGAGTTCCCTATTCTTTATCATATTAATCTGTTCCTCCCCCGTTTCGTTCGACCTTGTGGACCTCTGTCCTCCTATTGCTCTTTCCTGATCACGTACCCGATTGCCTTAGGCTTGATATCTTCTTGAAACTCGACAGGTTTTTGTCATGGATCCATGCTGGAATCCTGCCGTGGAGCAGTAAGCACAAGATAGGATCCACCGAATCGGGCAGTATAAACCAATAAGGTGTGATTTCCCCTCTGCCTTTTCGACACCTTTCTACGCTGTAGGATAATTAGATTCGTCATCGAGAACACCATTGAGGTGAGGATTTTAAAGTTGCAAGACAAGAAGGAACTACTAGTCTTTGAAGGGTGAGTGTGTCTGTCTCTTTTGCTTTATTACCTTCCCCATGAGCAGAGCCAACCTTGCTCAGGACCATTGTTTCCTCGCTTTCAGGACTGTCGGAGGCTCTTTGGAGGCCTTGCAGAAGCTGACTGAAGCAGACACGAGATTCCTATTCGCCACCTAAATTAACTTGTTATTTGGAACGACATTGGGTTTCATTTTGCATTAGCTGGCTATGGCTTGGCTGATGATCTGTTCTGTTCTGTAGACATAGGACCCCTAGGAAGCAAGTGTTCCTTATTTGTAACTTAAGTACTCGACCCAGACAAAAGGTTGATTAAAGCTTGTCTTGTGAAAGGCTTAACAAAGAAGAAAAAGGTGGCGGCGGCAGCTTTTGGAAGCCCTGTTCTGTGTCTTACAGCCGTCTCCGTGGCTATTTACTCCGAAAAGGGCTGTGTGGAACTGTATAGTCGGATTTTGCTGATTCAGTGCCGGTGATGACACATCCCTCCCTGGTTTCCTTGGTTTCAGACGTCGCTGTTCAGAAAACATGTAAGTTGAGACTTAGGAAAACCATTACTAACCTGCTGTCCCAGAGCATTTTTGTGAAGAGGTTTCGTATGAACCGGACTTTGTGGAATGACAGTAGTGCGGGTGGTGGGGCGTCTACTCGTTTCCCCTCAGCCTCAGTACAATACACGGAAGCAGTCAAAAGGCTTGTCATCGATCTCCGTAGTAGTAGTAGTAGTAGTAGTAGTATTCCCAGTCCTGACCTGAATCAACAATAACTCCCCACTCTTACCGGCCCACCTAGGAAGCCAAACAAGATCAAGGCACATAAACTGAATCCAGCTAATGCGATATGGCTAAGGACATCCATAATGTAATATCAATCAAGGTTAATTGGTCCCGAGTTTGTGATATTTTAATATATGTTTCAGTTTGGAAGATGAATAAATATACATAAGTATGTATGTATATGGTATATGGAAACGTATAAAATTCAAATTCATTTTATTATTTTCGCTAGGCGGTATTTTTTCCTCACTGACTTTAAAATGGAACCAACTACGACTGTGACAATATTACTTCACAAAGGGATCAGTAGATGCATCTATATAAATTAGGAGCTATTATTTTAATTCACAAAATAAAAAATAAAAAAAAAATTATGAATTCAATTGTTTTGAAGCTCTTGTGTCTCCGAATCCACCCGACGGCGACCAATTCTCGCAACTTGTTCCTAACAACTTCTTCTGACTACCCACACCCACCGGATTCACCCCATCCCCGATTGTTGTCGCCCCGTCGACCCCTTCCTCCTCCCTCACGTTCATCCACCCGCCGTCATCCTCATTCCCGGACCAGTCCCGGAGCAATTCATCCCCGCGGCTCAGTCTGTCGATTCTCTCGTCCATGGTGTCGCCATTCTCGGACAACCATGTGGTTAAGTCGGCCCCCACTTCGGCGAGTTCCCAGATTTTGCTATCCATGACGCTTGTGGGGCTAAAGGGAAATTCCTCGGCTTGCTTGGAAACGAGACCATGACTGACTTGACCAAGGAAGGGGTGGTCGAGGAGTTGACTGGCCGTCCACCTCTCCTTCGGATTCCTCCTAAGACACTTCTCGAGGAAATCCTTGGCCTGTGCCGAGAGGAGGCTCGGGATCTCGGGCGTCTCGCCGGAGTACACGATCTTGTGGATGGCGGAGAGCGGATCGCAGACTCCGGGCCAAGGGAAATTCCCGGTGGCCATCTCGACGACGGTGCATCCAAAAGCCCAGACGTCGGCAGCGCAACCCTGTTCTTCCCCTCGAGCCACCTCCGGCGCCATGTACATCGGGGTGCCGGCCATTGTCGCCGTGGCCTCTTCGACCCTCCTGGCACAACCAAAGTCTGCGATCTTGGCGCAATCGCCGTGGCCGACCAGTACATTGCTAGGCTTCACATCACGGTGCGAAATCCCCCTCGAGTGCAGGTAACCGAGCCCTGCCAGCATCTGTTGTGCGTATCGTACAATTGCCGCCTCCTCTAGCCTGCCCCGTTTCCTAATCACATCAGACAAACTCCCGTGCGGCACATACTCCAGGAACAGATTGAACAGGAAAACACCCCCGCCCTCCCTGGTGAAGTCATATCCCCTGTACCCAACAATATGGGGTGAATCCAGGACGGATAGGATCCCGGCCTCATTCCACAAGGACTCGGATCGCGACAGCTCGGCGGACTTCACGGCAAAGGACGTGCCAGATGAGCAGCAAGTGGCAAGAGAGACGGCTGCCGCAGAGCCGCGGCCAATGATCCGGCCCCTAGTCCAGCTCATGTCGGGTAAGTGATGATTAGATGAGTGTTTATTAGATATGGGGATTTCATTTGCCTAATTAGCTTTTATATATGGGTATAAAGATTAGTTAAGGTAGTTGGGGTTAGTGGGTGTTTAGACTTTGAGTGGTTTTGTGTCGTAAGTGGATGAATGGATGGATGGGTCTTTTGGATGGCGTGTGGAATGGTGATGAGAAGGGGATATCTTCTCTTGACCGACGTGGTCATGAGAATAATGATGTGGGAATTTGTATTGTATTGGGAATACACGTGTTGGGTTATATTTCTTCCATCCCCAAGTTCCTTATTGCATCAAATCTACAAGTGGTTTGAGTTGGGATGGAAATTAGAGAGAGTTGGCCATCAGATTAAACCCTCAAAATTAGAGAGTTGGCAACCAAAGTAAATTGTTGGGCGTTGGAAAATTACAACCATGTTGTTCCACAATATTTGAAAATTTTGGAATATCAAAAGGTACTACCACTAACTAAGTCTTTATCCACTCCCATTTTTGGGTGCTTGGTCAAATGGATAATAATAAGATATAGAACTAGTAATGTTGGACTAGAATAAAATGCTGCGGTTTGGCCTGATTCGAGAGGGTTCCCATTACCCCTAGTTCGTTGGGACTCTCTGATTAGGTTGGTCTAATGGATGCTAGACTTGGAAATATACTAGTAAGTCCTGAGGGGCAGGCAGGCATGTTGAACCAATGTACCACTCAAAGAAATGTATATATTTTAGTGGAAATGAGATGGGCAACAAATCCCCACACGTGTTTTTTTCATTGGAGTTAGAGGAGGAGGAATTGAAACAAACACCACCATACACACATCAACTTCCCATTCCTCCTCCTCCTCCTACTTGTTAGGCAGTCTTACCAATCTTCTTTCAAGGTTAGCCCCCTCCATTCCTCCGCCCACTTACGTTGTCCTAATTTCCCTTAGCCCACTTTCCCATAATTTATAATTTATGATCCACATCTAATTAATTTTGTTTATTCTCATAAGAAAATGGAGAAATAATTATCTTTCACTGGAAGAATTGGTGTTCTTGTATTGAATGTCTTGTGTCTCTGCCCAAACAGGGTAGATTACAACCACTAACTAATCCAGACGACTTCCGACCACCCGCATCACCCACCAGAATGTCCGCCTGTCCTCGACTGACTGTTACTCCCCCGACGTCGAACGTAATATCACTGCTGCTGCATCCGTACTCCGCCATCGTCGCATCTGCTTCACCCCCTCTTATGTCGATCCAACCTTCATCGTTTGACCAGCTGGGAAGTGATTCCGTGCTGGAGCAGAGCGTCCCGATCCTATTACAATGTGACTCGCAGCTGCCGATCAGCAGCGCCGTTGCCTGACCCATGACTTCGGCGGAATCCCAAAATTCTCCATCTGTCACGCTAGTAGGGGAGAGAGAGAAATTCTCTGCTTGTTTAGAATCGATGCCGGAGTTGACTTGGTTGAAGAAGGGGCGATCGAGCAATTGACTGGCTGTCCATCTCTCCTCTGGGTTCCTCCGCAAACACTTCCCCAGGAAGTCCCTTCCGTGGGCGTAGAGGCGGCTCAGGATCTCCGGCGACTTGCCAGAGTACACAATCTTGAGGATTGCCGAAACCGCGCGTACCATGCAATCGCCGCTTCCTCGAGCGCGCCCCTTTTCCTGATCACATCGGACAAACTCCCGGCAGGAACATACTCCAAGAATAGGTTGAAAACGGGCCGTCCGGCTCTTGGGTGTTTCTGCATCCCCCCTGTATCCCACAATGTGGGTGGAATCGAGCGAGGACCGAACCCGCGGAAAGGTGTAGCCGGAGGGGCAGGTGGTAAGGAAGACAGAGGCGGTGGAGCCGCAACCGATGGATGTGCCTCTGGTCCAGTTCATGTGAATGGTTTTGGGGGGGGGGGGAGAATTGAGGAGGATGATGTTATTAGGTATGGGAGGTGGGGTGGTGAAATTGTTGGGTGATTTGATTGAGTGGGTGGGTGTGTTGTGTATGTTTCGTATATATATAAACATGTGGGGGGTGGTGGGAGGGATTAATAAAAGGTTAGTTAAGTTAGGAGAGAATGTAATGAGAGGAGGATTTAAGTTATTACAATGTAAACATGGTCAAATTTTAATATATTTAATAGTTACATCGTATAGAATTTCTTCTTCTTTCTTTTTGGGTGATGATATATGCATACGTGGTTTGTACTGCGATATCTGGACAATCAGGGGAGGACACGTGTGAGCGTTGCGGGTGCATCAAAATAGTAAGTTACTTCAAGTGGTGGCGTGTTGAAGTTGATGTTGTTAAAGGGACAAGAATTGCTTGGGGGTTAGGGATTTAGATGGACAAATCTGCCCACCCGGATCCTTTTGGGTAGTTTTACAAGTTGACTTCATTAAACAGGTGTTTCATTTCATTACAAGTCCCTCCCTCTCTTGCAAAATTTGATCGGGATTGGAGTAGGTTGAACCACCAAGGTTGTCTTTTGAGGGTTGTGGTCCAAAGTTCTTGTACTTGGCCAACAATCCCATGCACATACTCCTCCCCCCCACCAAAACAACCTCTAGAATTTTTTGACCATTTTGGAAGTATCCCATGTGGGAATTTTTCCATTCTCATAACTCGAGGAAAAAGGAAATGCTTTTGAACTTCGGCCTCGTCTGTCTGGTTGGTGGGTTAATCGGTTGGCTAAACTATTATTCTTTTGAATACTCACTTAGTCTTTTCCTTTATACGTATAATATCCCCAGTTTGACCCAATTCACTAGATAACTCCAACTCACATCATGGTTGAGTATCCCCGAAGCTAAGCAAAAAGAGAGGAGAAAAAACATGTACACGGTACGTCCCTTTGGCTTTCTCCTCTCATCCTTCTAGAAGTTTTGCCCTCAACCCCGAGAGACTGATTGGGCGACGTCTATGCCCTTTATTTATTTGATAGGGTGGAAAACGATTGTGACCACCCAAAGCAAAGTAACAATAATTAATGCTCCCCCTCGAAGAAAAAACGAGAATATATTTTTTATTTTTACTAAAAAAAAGTACACGTTCATACGTACATTTGATCATACCGAGGACACTACCAATACAAACTCTAATTTATTGTAGAGTTTTGTACGGACGTACCGTTGATTTCTAAAAAAATTTGTAAAAAACGGCCAACGTTTATAAAATTACCCGAATCCCGTCGATGAGGCGCCATTTTACACAGAGGGAAAGGGTTACCCGCCCTCTTTGTTATTCGGGCGCACGGGATTCGGGTTATTTTACAAACTTTGACAGTCTTTCGCAAATTTTTTTATAAACCAACTGTACGTCCGTACATTCCTCATTTATTGTGATATTATATATATATATATATATATATATTTGTAATTCGTTCTTTTTATGAATTTTTGCACAAAAAGTGAAGTGATTGTTGGAATGATTACACAAAAAAAAGTCGAGATAACAATAATTACACTGATAATTTGAAGAATAATGGCGGCAATCTGGTAGTTTGAAATTGATAAATGGGAAGGCGAAGAGAAGAGGGAAACATTTCAAATTAATAAGGCAAATGACGGTAATCAGGGAATAATCGGTTTACCGAATATTACATTCAACATAAATATATTAACCTCTTTTTCTTTTTTAATAATATTTTTAAAGGATAATGAAAGGACATTGTTTAGGCATTTTCTATACAAACATTTCATAAAAAATTACTACATTTTGCTCTACCTTTACATGATTAAATTTCCCAAGTGACTTGTATTCACGTTTGTAGAACTTTATAAAATACTTGTATAGTCAAACTTTACGTATCAATCAAGGTCGGATATAGTTTCGTAAAGTATATACATGTCATTACAAACCAACGTATAAACATATATATATATTTTTTCTAATAAAAATAATTTCCTTTTATTTGACAAATTAGACGGTGTAAGTATAGTAAAAATATTTACTTACAAAAAGTTTGATGCTAACATTACAAATTTTTTTTTGTTAATATGTTACAGAAAGAAACCAAATATTCCGTAAATTACAAAATAGTTGTAGAGATTATTGTATTTCTTCAAAAAAGTTGGTCCATATAAAAAAAAAAGTAAAACAATTCGTTCCTGGATTAAGAATTTTACTGTATTGTTTAGAAAACTCCAAATTGTATGAGTTACTTTACGAAATAACTCAATATTAGGACTCACTTGGATAAACTTTTTCCCAAAAGCGTTGAAATGATGATCCTTTTATTTATCTTTGACTTAGTTTTTGGTCGAGTGATGTGAATAAAGTCTCACCGCTCCCCTAAAAAATAGTAAAGTAAAACCCAAGTAAAGAGCTAAGGGGGAGGGGAGGGAGGGGCGGGGGTTGGTTGATGTTATTTGGCTTGATTTAGAAGACACTTAAAATGATGGATCCCTCCACATTCTTTTAGCTTTTTGCTACCCACCCCCTTTCTTTTTTCCCATTTTTTTTATGAAATTTGTTGGCCAAAAAGAAAGAAAGAAATATGTCAACCCCTGACCAATGAATTGTACCCGCCCCGGCCCAAAAAAAAAATTCATTTAATAATGGGGAAAAGTGTAATTGAGATTCGTACCCTCAGAAAACAAAAAAAGAAAAGAAAAGAAGGGGGATGGGTCAACCAATTGGTGTTAAAACTAACCAAACATGAGCGTCCTAATTTTTATTTCTCTTTTCAATTTGGTTTTGGTTCAAAATTCCTTACAACTCAAGGAGGGGAGAAACATACTTGTTACTTTTTAATTACTAACAAGTCCAACGGTGCGAGCGTGAGACAGAGAGCATACATACATACCCTTGACTTTTTAAGCCATTTTCAATCCACGTGCAAATCTCCCCGGACGGACGGATGGTTGGCCCATGATGTTGACGGCGATGATTGTGTGTGTACTGTACCACATTGATCGCCCCTTGTCCTTTTGTTCTTTACTTACGTCCCAAAGAAACGTGCCATAAAAGTGTTCTATTTCTATACGTTTTTTTATTTACTACATTGCGTAACAATTACGTGACTCCTGGAACAAGAAGAACAAAAACAATCAGGGGAGGGGAGGGGTGGGGGGGATTGGAGATCTTCCTCCTCCGATGGAAAATTATTATGGAAATAAGTGTGTTTAATTATTATTACCGGGGGTCAGGTCAAATATTAGTATACAAGAAACAATTCAACAATTACAGCCGACACCCCCCCCAAACTCCTTCTACTTAGGAAGAAGACTTACGAGTCGAGTCAAGAATCGGAATCCCTGTTTACTCCCAAACTCATGACTTAAAAACCAGACAAAACAGACTTCAATCACCAACACATCAACATGAAACCAGAAAACCAAAATCGAGATTCGACAGTATATTTTAGTTCCCCCAAAATAAATATTAATATCGTTGTGATGAAATATCATGTTTTGGGTCCAAAGATTCCACCCCCTGATATCACAAACAAAATCTTTTCTAAAAAAAAAGAAAAAAAAAGAAATGATTGACAATAAAAAAAAAAATATCAAACACATATCTTCTCAATCTCATCACATTCCCACACATATATATATATTTCGCTCATTCCATCATCCCCCACGAATCATATTCATACCCCACTTCACACCATACACTAAAATCCTAACCAAGAAAACCTCTACCATGGACTGGGTCAGAGGCAGGACCATCGGCCGTGGTTCTGCAGCCACCGTTTCCCTCGCTACCTGCTGCTCCTCCGGCCAGGCCTTCGCCGTCAAGTCTGCGGAGGTCTCGCGGTCGGAGTCCTTGTGGAACGAGGCCCGCATCCTGTCCGCACTGGACTGCCCGCACGTGGTTGGGTACAGGGGGTGTGACGTCACCCCGGAGGAGGCCCCTGATGGGCCGCTGCTTTTCAACCTGTTGCTGGAGTATGCGCCGGAAGGAAGTTTGTCTGATGTGATTAGGAAGCAGCACCGGCTCGAGGAGGCGGAGATAGCGCGTTATGCTCGGCAGATTGCGATGGGGCTTGATTGCCTGCACTCGAGAGGGATCATGCATGGGGACTTGAAGCCGACCAATGTCCTGATTGGCCTCGGGGATCGCGCCAAGATTGCTGATTTCGGCTGTGCGAAGATGGTCGAAGAGGCTTCGGCGAGAATCAGCGGTACACCAATGTACATGGCCCCGGAGGTGGCCCGTGGGGAGGAACAGGGGTGTCCTGCTGACATCTGGGCGTTGGGATGCACCGTAATAGAGATGGCCACGGGGAGGTTCCCCTGGGCAGGCGTCAGCGACTCGGTCTCAGCCATCCACAAGATCATACACTCCGACGAGTCCCCGGATATACCCAGCCACCTTTCTCCGCAGGCCAAGGACTTCCTACACAACTGCCTCAAAAGAGATTCAAGGGAGAGGTGGACGGCGGGGCGGCTACTCGATCACCCCTTTCTTGATCATCGTCGCGATGCCAAACAAGTCGAGGAATTTCACCTCTCTCCCACAAGCGTGATGGATCAAGAAATATGGGAACTCGTCGAAGCCAGCCGCGAGTCAACCTCGCCTTCCCCAAGGAGGGCGGCAGGCAACCAATCCTGTGACGACAGGATCGAGAAGCTGACGATGGGCGGAGGGCAACCAATCCCAAACTGGTGGAGCGAGGAGGAAAACTTGGGGTGGATAGACGCGAGGGAAGAGGACTCTACGGAACACGACGACATCGTGGTCGGCGTAGGCGGTGAGAGGTTGTTAGAAGGTGTCGGCATATGTCGGGATTCGTCCGGATCCCAAAGTGTAAATATTGAATCGATACGATTAATCTCATGGTGACCGAGTTTCGCATGTTCTCAGCCGATCCCTGCCCGAAAAGAGGATTTGGCAATGCCACGGGGTCCGACACGTGCACGGAGTTAGTTGTTGTTGTTGTTTATCTCATAGCACGCCAAACTCGTGGTTGGCGACGTCGTCGGTCTCGTAGGGAATAAAAAAAGATGTACAAGAAGAGGGGGGCCCCCGACGTGTTTTCTAATCTATCCATTCTATTCTTAGCTTGTCTAAAAGATGAAACCATCTCGGCTTGAAGAATGACCTCCTTGAATGATCGATAGGTTGACGCTACAGTCAGCCCGGAATCGGAAAAGAGACGAACGGACAACGTTTCTCACGTGCAAATGTAGTTTTGCTTTGGACAGCTTCACATGTAAGATAAAACTAAAAGGTGCCCAACTTTTTCTTTTTACCAAAGTTAGCAAACTTCACGGTGCAACCAAATACAACTGAGATATTTCTCCGAAGTGTCTTATTTAGAGCAAATGAAAGAGGAAGCATAATAAGTAACCGCCATATTTACATAAAAGGGACGCGGGTTAATAGAGTTTTAGGAAAAGGGAAAAGAAAACACACACTGACCCACATGCTAGGAGAAACATTAAGCCGCTTCCGCGAAGCCGACGCGCATGTTCCCGTAGTCGAACACCGTGTGATAGCGACCCATGAAGACATCACCCAGGATCCTGTCAGGAAACAGGAAACTTGTGGTGATGACCCTCTTGACGATTTCCTGATCATGATTCGTTAAGCAAGAGTAAGACAAGAATGAGAATTACCAGAGCGGGCCACGAGGAGGAGGGACGTCGAGTGCTGTGAAACCGCTGATGCACTGGGCTGCGCGTCCTTCGCCGACTTTGAGGACGTACTGATGCATTGGTGATGCAAGAGAGAAGCCAGTGGAATAAGCAGAGGCAAAGAGCCTAAATATACAGTCATTCGACATGAATTGGATGGTTGAGATAGACTTCTCACCTGCTCTGGTGCAAGGTCAAACACTCTACCGCCGATGGAGAACGAGACCCTGGGCATGGACGATAGACTCTCGCACTCGACCACGGATTCACCCATTGGACTGGGAATTTTTTCACAGAGCTGCAATGTGCAATTAATCTATGAGAATCAAGCAATGGCCATTTCAAGTGACAGGTCCATCATCAGTTCCTCTAACCTGGTTAACATAATCCAGTATCTGCTCCTTTGTCCGATTCTTTACAATCTGATTTTGCATCCAGATGACTGCCATCTCACAAGCACTGCACATCCCATCACGGAAGCCGCCAGATGATTTATCAACACTTTTATCCACCACGCTCTCAATTCCCATCCTGTTTCAGCAAGCTTGACTCAAGCTACTTTTCGAGATGAATTGAAAATTAATAATATTAACATGATGATAGTGCTCGATCCTGGTAATAGTCCTCGAACTAACCCGACACCACGGCTGCCATCAAAGGTACAGAAACCAATTTGAGAACAGATTTTCTGTGGCTTGGCCTGCATTGTAGGTAAGGATATAAGCTAAAAGCTTTCCAGAGTCACAAAGCCAAGGCTTATCTTTTTTAATGCGAGATTAGCGAGAGTCACTGGTGAAGCCACCTGCGCTAGAAGCATTTCCAGTATGGTCTGGCCATATTCTGAAACAATCGTCTTGCATTCTTGGCTGACTGCTCCAGCAGCCCCAATTGCATGATTGATTTGGGTGATGATGGGCTGAGAGGAAGGTGAAACAAAATCAGTTCTGACACTCGTGTACGGGCTGAATCACAACCAAACAGAAAGAGACAATTTTCCCATGACACTTGTGGCCATAAAACTTACTGTTGGGCCTGCCAGCAACGAGGTACCAGAATCAGCTATGGCTGCACATCCGCTGGCACAAAGTCCTGGAAAATTAAGAATTGAAAGTTCCATCATCACCATCCCATACAATAGATTCCCGAAGGAAAAGTTACGGAAATGACAAACATCCGGCATTTCAGAATGCATATTTATGCAAATTTACCTGTGGTTTCATTTCCAATCAGGACCTCCCCCATATCAAACTGCCAGTAGCCTTTCTGTGTAACGGGAACATATGTATGCTTCCCCTTATAGTGGCTGGAATCCACTCCGCCGAATACTATTTCGCCGCCTTGTTCTCCTTCTTTGTCACGGTTCAACCAAAAGGAGAACATTGGCTCCTTGATAAGACCTTGATTGACCATATTATACCTGATGCAGAAATAAAAAGGCACATCACATTTTACTGTAGGCATAGTTTCGAAGAGATTGATTGCCTGAGCAATTGACTTACCAGACAGGAATTGCATCGCCCACAGAAATCTCTTGGAATCCAAGTCCAAGTATCCCATCAAACTTGGCGGCCAAGAATGTGACACTCGGTTCTCGGGTAGCCTCTATGAAATCCTAAAGGCATGGAATAAGAATAGTGATATCAGCTGCACAATGCCTTGCACAAACGATGCCAATTACACAACCAAAAGCATGTGTTACCTGTTTCTCGACGATAAAATCTCCGACTTTGACATGATCCTGGCTAAAAAACCCTGAAATGGCGCCAGTGCCATAGTGAATCTCAGCAGATTTTCCTACATCAGAGAAGAGTAAATGAATCTGTGTTCATATGGAGAAAACTCCCCATTCCTGTAATTTGACCACCATCAAAGCACAGTAAATGAATCTGTGTTCATATGGATAAAACTCCCCATTCCTGTAATTTGACCACCATCAAAGCACAGAGATGTATTTAATCGATGTGAGAAGATGAAAATTATGAACAATGAAAAGATAAAACGCAGAGAGGTCAATAGATGGATGCGTGTCCAACAGACCCAACAATTCCCAGGTTCAAGTCATTAAAGGGCATAACACCAAATATAATTTGAGAGGGACAGATCAATACCATTTTTATCGTAAGTACTAGACTCACTGGACTTGTACTTTGAATGAAAATAGCACGCAACCTGAACCAGAAGCATTTGTTCATTGCATTGAAATGATAAACCGACTGGAAATACAGATGAAAATCATAATAACCCTTATCAAGAAAGGAAGTGACAAGTACAAGAGACTCACAGATAAGTAACACTTTGTCGAGGGCACCCAAAGATTGGAACTCCCGGTGTCAAATATCACCGTGAACTTCTGGGCAGGAGTTCCAATTCCAATCTCTCCAAAATATTGAGCATCCATGTAATTTTTCAGCATCACAATATCGATATCCTGAGAGTCCCCCAGACGATTTTGCAGATGATACCTCCTTGCGGGTCCTCTGAACATGCTCCCTTCCTTAGAGTCGATCTCCCTGGCAACGGGGTTCACTTGATCCAATCTCCTCTTCGTCAGTCCAATTCTGATTATGCCATCGCTAGGGGTGCAAAATGCCACGGGTAGCAGCAGCCCAAAAAGTGAAACTGACACGAGGGTCAAGCTGAATGAGGTCCACATGATGCAACTCTGCAAAAAGAAAACCCAACATAACTGATCACTATATCCATCATTGCCAGTCGCACGTGCATGGAAGAATTTTCTCAGGTGATCACAGAAATATACAATTTCAGCTCTTCAAAGCCTGTTTGTTACCACGGATCATTCAAACATCATCAAATCCAGCAGACGAAGAGCTATGCAAACAGCCTTTGCCCGCCAGCCACATCGACCAAAACAAGGAATCAGCCGAAACCAAACTCCAAAAAGTTTGACCTTTGACCAAACACATTAAAACTACACACCCCAAACTCAACCACCAACGGCAACCGCAGGTCTCCACATACTCCAAAACAAACTTCACCTCTGAATCCACGCCTTCCAGAAATTCAATGAAAAATCCAGAAAAGCGGATACCTATCGCTGATCTTTCAACCTAATCTCGCAGCACACCACCAACCGAACGCAAATCGAACTAAAGCCGGCGACTTCTTAATTGACATAAACAAGATCAACCCGAGTGAAAAAGGGACACCTATTCAGGGACGACGATGGGAAAGGAAACTGCTGCAGCAGAGAGACGAAACTAACAGTGGAAGGAGCGCCCGTTCCCGGGTTGTCAGGAAGGCACGGAGTCGCACTAAAGAGTCCCGTGCGCTTCACGCTGTAGGCCGTCGATTAAGTTGGTGGGGGCGGATAGGATCTGATGGTAGATAATGTACAGAGACAGATTTTAGGTGGGGGAAAGAGGGAGCGGGATTTTGGCACAACTAACAGTCTCGGCGCAGCCGGAGGAATGAAAGGTAACTGGGAGAGATACTGTGAATTGAACGCCGTACATAAAATAAGAGTAAAACACACGATGCTTCATTGTAGGTAATATTCCAAAAAAGCCACGAGGAACCACACAAATGTTTAGTAAGATAAAATATAGACGCAAAGGTAATATCACCTCTGTGATTGTGTCCCAGCACTATTTGTAAGAATCGTATTTACGCCGTGTCTTCTGTATTTCTTCAAGGTCATCATTGCATTTTCTAATTGTCATTTTAGTCTTTGGTCCTCAAGTAGTACCCACATGCTTCGTCTGAATGAGTTGCACCCTGCTGTTATCAAAATTTGAATTTTATCTTTGAGTAGCCGTTAAAGTTCATATTTTATCATAAGGGCAAACAACCGAGATCCTTTATAATCGGATTGAGTACCTTCCTAGTGCGGGCGAATCTGTCTTAGCCATTGGTCTCATGCTCCTCCTTCTATTATATAGGGCCGCCCTTTATATTGCTTTTACATGTCTCAATGAGTTCCCCAACATGCCCAGCAGGAGGATCTATCTAGTTACTATACTTATAAATTATACTATATTTTCCAAAGCTTATTATTTATAAACGACCTCCAATCTTCTTTATCTCACATGAAGCCTGCCAGTCCAAGTGTTGGTCGCATTTGAGTATTAGGAGTGAAAATGAGCTAAGTCCCAGAACACTTATAGACTCAAGCTTGTCTCGATAACATAACTAATGACATAAAATCACTATTTGCTTTATATTCAATAGTATCAAAATGCAGTTATTTAGGTTTCATTCGAGATTGAATTCATCAAATTTGATCAAACATATTGAAATCCAGTCGAAGCAGAGATCGATGCCATATTGAGATGCCAAATCAAGCATTAACATCGGTCGTGATTGTTTCATAGGAGATGATTCTATCCCCGCTTGAAGTATACTAAGAATTCATAGGAACTCTGATTATAATAAAGCTGAGACATAGGAGGTGAGATGATGAGGAGGTAAGTGGTACATGGAATGAGGGGAAACATAATCCTCCTGTCCCACCTCAAATGAATGCAAAGTAAAAAGGAAGAACCAACCAAATAACAACTCAAAATGTCTCATATTAGAAGCATGCTAACACAGGAAAGGATAACCAACTCAAAGAGACAGAAATTTTTACTATAATAAGTTTGACGTATTACTTGAAGATGTTATGATTTGCAATCTTCCCCGGCAGCGTAAACCCCAAACATAAAAGAAGAGACAAATGAGAAAGTAGCTAGATAAATGTTTCAGGTAGCCAAATAGATAACATATGATATTCACTTTTGATCAATAGGAATAGTCGGGTTTGTATACATTAAGTTTTTGTCTATAATTCGACCCAAATCATATTATGAGTTTTATATTAAGATTAATACATGGTCTTATCAAATTTATATTATATACAAATGGGCTATAAGCCCAAATCATGAATAAAAGTCCTATGCATGAATGGGCCGCAAGATATCTAATACCCAACTCATGAAAGAGAACTTGGGATATATTTTGGCCATAAGCCCAATTCAAACATAAGCATTTTGGGCAAACTAAGCTCACATTCTGGCTCGACCCATAGTCCAATCCACGAGAAGTTGCCTAATATGATATGACCAGCTTCCTAATTTAAATCGGCCCTGGAGCCATATAAATAGAGGCCTCCTCATTCATACACAACAACACACACCACACACATAGGTGGAAAGAAGACTTTTGGAGCTCTTGAAGATTCTTGTTGCCTCCCGCTCGCCGAAGCTCTGCCGACGTCCATCGCCCCGGTGTTCTTTTACAACGCGCTCCGAAGTTCTGTCGGATCATACCCAAAAGCCTCGGTGACTTCATCAAGCTATCGAAATTATGCTCTCTCACGCCCAAAGGTCCCGACGACTTCATGAAGCTATTGAAGTACTGTCGGATCACGCTCAAAGGCCCCGACGACTTCGTCAATATATGACCCCGAGGTTCTGTTGATATTATGTCAGAGTTGAGGATCATCATCCACAACCCCTCCACTTCAATTGGTATCTTTTCATTGAAAGCAAACATGAGATGATCCAATTCACACAATTCAATTAAATTGGGTTTTCAAAATAATAGTTGCTCGCTGACTATTATTATCTAATATTTCAAGTACAGTTGATATAGTTGAGGTGCAATCTAAATATGGGTTTTTAGGATGGAAAGATCGAATTAGAGAACTCACGTGCTTCATCCGTGACTAAAGACAGAACCTGCTACACATTTTTCATACGATAATTTGTACACTGACATTTCCCATCGAGATTTTAGTGTTCCCAAATTTCTGGCACGCCCAGTGGGACCATCTCTACCTCTCAACACTTTACTTTCGAGGAATTCACATCGTGCCAAAAACTAATTAATGTCAAGAATGTTGTCGCGTACAATCGACTTGTTGCTTTTCCTTCACTCTCATCCCGGGGCTCTTCATCTACAAAGTTTCCAATGTTGGTCAAGGCTAGGACCATGGTTGAATTACACAAGGAGACTGAAGAATTACTCAAGTCCATCTCTCCTAAGGCATCCCCATCTTACAAGGATGTTGTGAAAAGACTATTCTCAATGAAGGGGACTCTCCAAAATGGAATTTTGCCTAGTCTATGGCTAAGACGCGCAAACAGGCTGAGGAGATAGAAGAAATGCTCAAGTCCATATCTCCCAAGGCTTCCCCGTCTTACAAGAATGTTCTCATTGAGGGGGGCTCTCCAAAGTGGACACATGCCCAATATGTGGCTAAGACTCACAAACAAACTGAGGAAAAAAAGGAAATGCTTAGAGTCGTCTCCCCTAAGTTATCTCAACCAACTGCTGGTGACACTCTTTCGACAAAGTTCTCGTATCTCCTGTGCCACAAATAAATTTTGAAAATATCATGTCAAGCAACTCTCTATCGGATTCCTCCCCAAAAGCTGATTCAACTAAAGGTTTTAAAGTCATGCCAGTGATGATGGCGGATACTACTTCACTCGAAGATCAGGTCGCGGCTCTCACAAAGACTATGGATGCTATGATGGTTTTTATGAAAGAAAGAGAACAACAAATGGATTATATCGTCAAAAGGCTGGAGAGTAAAGACGTCGACAAAACATCTATGGAGGAAAATCTACGCACCCAAGCTGACAAAGGAAATGGGGTCATGAATCCTCGTCAGCTTCAACATACCACAAGCCTTACAGTCAAAGAATCGAAGGCCTCAAGATGCCCATGGGATATCGGCCTCCATACTTCCAACGGTTCGATGGAAAGGGGAATCCATGTCAACATATGGCTCATTTCGTTGAAACTTGCAACAATGCAAGCACGGATGGGGATTGGATGGTTAAGCAGTTTGTTCGCTCTCTGAAAGGAAACGCTTTTGACCGGTACATTGACATCAAGCCAGGCACCATTGATAGTTGGGAACAATTGGAAAGGGAGCTTCTGAATCGCTTCTACAGCACTCGACGCGTGGTGAGCATGACCGAGCTAACTAATACTCGCCAATGGGAGGAAGAACTCGTCGTCGACTATATCCAACGATGAAGGAATCTAAGCTTGAACTGTAGGGATCGTCCATCAGAGGAAACGTCTATCAACATGTGCATTCAAGACATGCTCTGGAGGATTCGGTATATTTTGCAAGGTCTCAAACCACGATCATTCGAGGAGTTGATGACAAAGGCTCATGACATGAAGTTAAGCTTTGTTGGGACCAATATAAGTAACATCCAATACTTGACCCACCTAAAGGGACAGGAAGACCATGAAATAGAATTGGGGGTAAGCCCGCTTTCAAGAATACCAAGAAGCAGCTAATGACTACAGTTGTAGCTCTTGTCAAAGTGTCAATTGTAAAAGGAAAAGTCCCAGCAAATGGATAAACAGCTACAGAAGCACCCTGGATGGAGAAGCAACGCCCAACTCTTGAAGAAAGGCAAAACAAGAAATATCCTTTTCCCGACGAAGAAGTTACTGAAATATTTGACTATCTGTTGTCTTTTAAAATGATCGAGCTTCCGCAATCAAAGCGATCGCAACAAGCGAATCTGGCCGACAATCCCAACTTCTGCAAGTACCATCGTGTCTTAGGCCATCCAATTGAGAAGTGTTTCGTCTTTAAAGAGAAGGTCCTAGAGCTTGTATGTCACAATAAGATCGATCTAGGTGCCTATATTGCACCCTCAAATATGATGAGTGTTGCAAACAATGATACTTCTAGCATCATATTCAGGACTGTTGATCCTGCTGAGATAATTGGCCTATCAAGTCGGGGGATAATGCAACAATATATGACCAAAGTACCAAGTTTTGTGGTTAGCTCCGAAGAAGTGTCTAACGAAGAAGGTTGGACTTTGATGACTTACAAAAGGAACCGAAAGAAGTCTTCTAAGCCCGTTAAGAAAATGCTTCCTATGCGAGTAAATATTACGATGAGATCACCAATAAAAGAGGATTTCAGGAAGACAACGAAAGAAGAGAGTTTGCTAGATGGCCAGTCCTTGAAGAAGCCAACATCAGCTATGTTATGTGATTTCTTTCCGGAACATTTTCGAAAACTTGCAGATTTGTCTAGAAGTTGTCACCACATTGACGCAGACAAAGAAGTGGCAACTGTGAAGGTTGACACTCCAGAAGATCCCGCAGTGATGAATGTTGTGAAGTCACGAGAAGAAGGCACAACAATCATATTTTCCGATGAAGATAATCTTGTAGGTCACAAATCTCACAATCGACCGCAATTTATATCAGGCTATGCTTATGGTACGAAGGTTAATCGCATCTTGGTCGACCCAGGTTCGACAGTCAATATCTTGTCATTGAAAGCCTTGAAAGAGATTGGGATAGGAGTTGAAGGGTTATCAAGTAGCCGATTAATGATCCAATGATTCAATTAGGGCGGAGAACGAGCCGTTGGGAAGATCTGCCTCACCCTCACTATAGGAGACGTGTAAGCGGGAGTGACGTTTTACGTCATCGACTCTAACACCACCTATAATATGTTGTTGGGTCGACCATGGCTGCATGAATATGGAGTTGTTGCATCCACACGCCATCAATGTTTTAAATTTGTGAAGAACGGGATGACTCACACAATATGGGCAGATGCAAAACCCATTACAGAAGCGGAGTCATACTTTACTGATGCTAAATTTTATCGGAATAAGGGTGGTGAAATTGAGGATAAAGTTCCAAAGCTCGAGCCAATTACGAGGTGATCTCAAAGAAATCGAGCATAAACGTCACACCCATTCAACATGAAGGGTCTTCAGTTGATCCTACGGTTAAAGATACGAGGACGGATGATAAAGCAAAACGAAATGTGCCTATCTTGCGCTATATTCCAAGAGCCCTCCGAAAAGCCGGGGAACCAACTTTCGTGAGTAGCCATACTGAAACCATAGCTGCGCCAAATGAACTCAACTGGCCGGTGACGAAAATGACGACAATAGCTCAAACAAGTATACCTTTAAAATGTTTTGTTCGACCTAAATAGGGGAAAATTATTTATCCATATTCATTGCCTGACAAGCACACCAAAGGATTTAATCCAAATGCATTCAGGTTAATCTCGGCAAACGGCTACACGGAGGACTTGAAGGCGCTTGGGGCTGCCTCAAAGGAGGCTAATCCAGGAGGTGATAGTCAAAAATCAAAATTTGGTCTTGGATATGACATTCCTAAGCCCGTCAATCTCCTAATGAAGAATGCTTCAATTCAATACATCGAAGCTAATGATAAAACTGTAACCGAACGGACGAGAACTTCAGTATTTGATCGACTTGGAGTCCCGTTTGAACGGAGATCAGTCTTTGATAGACTTGGCACACAGAAAGAAGAGATTGAGGTTCGAAGGTCGGCACGATTAAGATTGAGTTAAGGTCCAAAAAGTGGAAAGAGTTGATAAAAAAGAGGACATCCCAATTATCATAGAAGAATGGTCAACTCCGAGTTTGCGTTGATTTTCGTGAACTCAATAATGCATGTCCCAAGGACGATTTTTCTCTTTCGATCACTGGTAATGGTAAACGCGACCACTGGCTATGAAGCTCTCGGTTTTATGGATGGACCATCGGGATACAATCAAATCCGAAGGATGAGGAAATGGCAGCTTTTTGTACTCCAAAAGGAATATATTGTTATAAGGTGATGCCTTTTGGGTTAAAGAATGTGGGAGCAACTTATCAATGAGTCATGCAACGGATCTTTGATGATATTCTCCATAGGAATGTAGAGTTTTATATGGATGCTCTGGTTGTCAAATCTAGACGAAGGCGCGATCATATTGACGACCTTAGAAAAATATTTGACAGACTACGCAAATATCAACTGAAGATGAATCCGTTGAAGTGTGCATTTGGGGTCACTTCCGGAAAGTTCCTTGGATTTATCGTTTAACATCGAGGCATTGAAGTCATCAATCAAAGATATATGCGATTATGAAGATGCAAGGGCCAATGAATATACATGAGTTGAAGAGCCTTCAAGGGAAACTTGCATACATTCGAAGGTTTATATCGAACTTGGCCGGACGATGCCATCTATTTCATAGATTGATGAAGAAAGGTACTCCTTTTGAGTGGGATGAAGTGTGTGAAAATCCATTCAACAACATAAAGGCCTATTTATCGAAACCACCGGTCCTAAGTGCACCAATTCAAGGAAGATCACTTATACTTTATATAGCGGCGCAAAGAAGCTTCTTTAGGAGTCCTACTAGCCTAAAAGAATGATAGTGGAAAAGAGAACGCTCTATACTACCTGAGCAGAACATGCCTCGCACTAATGTTTGCTATGCAAAAGTTGCGACATTATTTGCAGACACATTCTTTTCGTCTCATATCATGAGCAGATCCTCTCAAATATATAATGTCAAGGCCAGTTTTATTTGGTCATCTCGCGAAATGGGCACTTATGCTCCAAGAGTTTGAAATCTTGTATGTGCCTCAAAAGGCTGTGAAGGGACAAACTTTGGCTGACTTCTTGGCAGATCATCCTATACCAGATGATTGAAAAGTATCGGAAGAATTACCTGATGAGGAAGTACTGTTGGTTGATGTTCCCTTGCCATGGAAAATGTTTTTTGATGGTCAGCTACACAAAGAGGCGCGGGAGCTGGAGTTGTCTTCATTACATACGATGGAGATATCATCCCTTATGCATATACTCTCACCCAGTTATGCTCAAACAATATGACTAAGTATCAAGCACTCATACTTGGGCTAGAAATGGCCATAGATAATAAAGTACATAGTTTGAAGGTATATAGAGACTCCAAACTTGTGAGTAATCAACTTCTATCCACATATGAGGTTCACAAGCCAGAGCTTTTGCCTTATCATGACTATACAGTTAAACCTGCAGGGTGGTTCCCGAACATTACAATAAGTCATATATCGAGAAGGGAAAATGCACAAGTAGATGCCTTGGCGAGTCTTGCCTCTGTACTTACTTCGGTAAATAGGGAGGTCAGCATCAGATTATGTCAAGCATGGGTGGTTCCACCCATCCCTGACGAGGGGAAAACAAACGAAGTTAATCTCATATCTGTCTATAATATAGAAGACCAAGATTGGAGACAACTACTCATTGACTTTCTCGAGCATGGAAAGCTGCCCAACGACCCGCGACAAAAAGTGGATGTGATGAGAAGAGCGCATCAATTCATATATTTTAAAAATACTCTCTATCGGCGATCCTTTGAAGGAGTGTTCCTACGATGCTTTGGAGTGGAAGAAGCCACCAAAGCACTAGAGGATGCGCATTCTGGAGTTTGTGGGGCTCATCAATCCGGCCCAAAACTTCACTTTCAACTTAAGAGAATGTGTTATTATTGGCTGACAATGGTAAAGGATTGTATGGAATATGCAAAGAAGTGTCAAGCTTGTTAGTTTCATGCCAACTTCAACCATCAATCGCCCGAGCCACTTCATCCAACTGTAGCATCTTGGCAGTTTGAAGCCTGGGGGCTACATGTCGTAGGGCCCATCACACCCAAATCGTCAGGGGGCCACTCATATATCATGACGGCAACTGACTACTTCTCCAAATGGGCAGAAGCTGCATCCTTATGAGTAGCGAAGAACGAAACGATGATCACCTTCATTAAGAATAACATCATTTTTCGTTATGGTGTGCTTAGCTACATCATTACAGATAATGGCTGGAATTACTGTAATAAGGCCATGGATAAATTCTGTGAGCAATTTGGCTTCAAACAGTATAACTCTTCCATGTATTATGCAGCTGCGAACGGGTTGACTAAGGCGTTCAATAAAACGTTATGCAATCTCCTAAAGAAGGTGGTTGATAAAGCTAGAAGAGATTGGCATGAACGAGTCGGAGAAGCTCTATGGACGTATCGTATGACGTACGGAACTGCGACTCAAATAACGCCATACTCATTAGTCTATGGTGTTGAAGCGGTCCTTCCACTTGAATGACAAATACCGTTGCTGCGAATAGCCATACAAGAGGGATTTTATCAAGAGTATAATGCGTGACTACGCTTATAGGAACTAGAAGCTTTGGATGAAAAACGTCTTGAAGCCCAACAACGGATTGAGTGCTACCAGGCAAGGATGCCGAAATCGTTTAACAAGAAAGTACGACCTCGCTCCTTTCAGGTTTGTGACCTTGTTTTGGTGGTGTGAAGACCTATAAATGTCACATATAAGACTGAGAGCAAAGTCACATCCAAATAGGATGATCCATACGTCATCCAAGAGGCTTACATTGGGAGCACCTACAAGATAGTTTATCAAGATGGAGTACGCGTCGGACCGATCAAAGGGAAGTTCCTGAAGCGATACTACGCCTGAAGAATAAAGCTCCATGTCGCATGAGATAAACTACATGACATATATACAAAAAAAAAATGAGAGAGGGCAAAATAAAAATAAAAATTAAAGTATTAATAAAAGGCAAAAAAATAAAAACAAAAAAAAGAAGTAAAAAAATTTTAAAAAATATCTTTATGTAATACTCCTGGCCCGCACGAGTATAAACTGTGAAGGATTAAATAAAATGGAATACTTCTGGCCCGCATGAGAATAAACTGTGAACGACTAAATAAAATGTAATACTCCTGGTCCGCACGAGTATAAACTGTGAACGACATAATAAAAAGATTACGAAATAATCTTGGTCCACACAAGCTCCGAACCATTTTATTAAAGAAAAAAGATTATTATAGTTCGACATAACATGAGGGAGCATAAATTAACTAGAAAAGAAGAAAAAGGCTCGAGAGTAAATTTTGCAATCTCCTCGCGCAAGGTCTCGATCAACTCGCGAAGCTGTTGCAAAGACTAAAGATCTTTGTCATGGACCATGTTGACTCCCTCCAAAGTACGCATGAATTCTTTCAAGCCCTCAATCTTTGAAGCCGCATCATCTACCTTTGTTATAAGCTTCTTAATAATGTCCTCCCGATCCGCCTTGGCCTTAATGCAATCAGATAATTGTCATTGGAGCTTTTCAATCCGAATTCCATCTTCAGCGAGCTGGCCCTGTAAGTTGGTCTTCTCCACCATGATACTCTTCTCTTTAGCTTCAGCTTCAACGAGACAATTTATGATCAATGCACCTCTTTGTCACGATTTGCGGCACTCATCACTCCTTTAGTAGCAGTCACTAAGTCTGATTATCACATGGAGCTCTCTGTAGACTTCTTGATCAAAGAGTGAATGAGATTCATATCCAAATGTTCGCATTTATCGATAAGATTGAGAGCATTCTTAATCTCCTCGGCAATAACATGTCCTCTACTAAAAGGGGTCCTTGAAACATTCTCCTTGATATCATTCCAAATACTAGTCGCAAACTTCTTATATGCTCACGAGGCTATAAAGTCGAAGCAGAAAGACGATACGACGGGTGTAGTTGAGACTGGATCAACAAAATGAGAAGGACCGTTGTTTCCCTTAGGCTGAATCACTTCCTTCACGGCATGCTTGTCATTGTGAAGCGGCTTTAGGAGCTCCTGACCAAGAAGGCTCAATACCGAAGGCTCACCATTGTCACCCATGAAATCGACCAACTCATTCACAAGCTGCAATAGCAAACAAAGTAGAGATAAGGCGTGGATCATTTAAAATATGTACCTAAATGATATATGATGCTCACCATCATTTCCAGCCGGAGCGACGTCATCTGGCATGTCTTCGGCAACATCGAGGTCCCCACATCCTCGCCTTGAATGCCTCTGCCTCTTGAAATGTTTGTTGTCATTTGGAGTTTGTGACTTTTCCGAATGTATAACTGTTTATGAAAGCAAGGCATGTTTATTGACAAGGTAAAACAAAACAAACAAAAAGAAGGATACATGTGTTTATAAATACCTGTATTTGGTGGTAAAGGCAGTTTCTTTTGGATTATGCCGACCGGCTTGGTTGGTTTCTCTCGAATATCATCATCTTTATGTGGAGGATGATGTATCCCAGCAATCAGTGCCTCTATCCCCCGTTTGAAGAAATCATCATGCTTCTTTCTCCACCATTTAGAGTACAATATATGTCCAAATCAATGTGAGAAACGGGAGCACTAGGCACATACAATCGAGAGTTAGTCTCGTTTCGCATCGAGAGATGCCACAATATGTGTCCTTCATCTAATGAGGAAGATCGTATATCATGCGCCAGTATGTGTGAATGTCCTGGCAAAATCCAAAGCTGATGGCTGAAGTGTGGAGGATAATAATGTTCCACAATAAAGGAGTTATCGCGCCTTAATGTCAAATAACATGATCGGATGCTTATAAAAAAGCCCAATGAGTTCTCATCTGAGTCAGAAGAATCCTCGATCCAAAGGACGCCCTTCCTGTGGAAGAAGTTATGACACAAATATACATTCTCTTCATCATGAATAAGTTCTCGAGCTGTGAGAGCATCAGAGTAACGTGCCCCACCTTCGCCAGAATAATCAATCATCTGAGGGCCAACAACAACGTTTGGAACAGGAAAGTGAGTTGGAAAATAGAACGATAACCATACGTACACGTAATGCACTGGAAAATAGACTTTAGGAGCCCCGACAGGAGTGGAGTTGCAAATCTCATTCACTCCTCCATATATGATAGCCAAAACAGGTACCGAAAGGCTAAAGCATTTTCCCACTACCATCAAGCTCGCTACCTTGAATGTTTCCGAACATATATATCCTTCGTCACGCGGGAATACAAATACGCATAACTAACAGGCGATGAAGGCAGAAAGATAAGTATGCAAACGCATTTCTTCGTTAATGCCCAAATCCTCAAATACTCCCGCTTCCTTGTGGCTCCAGGGAGATGCGTCTGCTGTTGGCCCAATAGGTTATGAGATTTATTTGGATGAGTTGATTTCTTCAGCACACGCCTAGGAGGCCTAATATTTTTCTTCTCCCCTATACCATAACTTGATCCAAGACGATATAGGAACGACCCCCTTACTCATGGTACCTTTATTTTTCTGCCTACTTCGGTCATCTTCAGTGTTTTGTTCCAAAAGACGAGAATGCCACAAATAGATATATGCAGCTATTCGGAAGAAATCTACTTCATGAGTTCAAGCCAATGAGTTCTTTCAAGCAAGGGATCGTCTCCTCATACATTATGCTATGAATACGAAGTCCACCAAGCTTATAAAGATCCCAAAGAGAAATTTAAAAAGCTCCACGTGATGTTTCAAGGACATTAAACTCCGAACACCAAACTTCACAGAAAGCCTGCATGACATCAGAGTTACGGTTATCACTATAGTGCGAACAACGTATGGCATCAAATATGTTGGCACTTCTAAGAACTTCTTCATCAAACTCAAACTTTCCAGCAATGATGTTCCTCCCTAACGAACGTGCAGGCGTTGGCTCTGCCATGCATGAGTGAGGGAGTAACTTGAGCGACCACATGTCCAACAAGGAGGTCTCGGAGACTTTTTGCGATCAATGACTTAAATTATCACGATTCTCATCCAACTTGTCACAAGGTGGGGCAAAAAAGTCGATCAACGGATGATGGACTACTAATTCCACTCTGTTGCAAAGGTCACCCTCATTTTCAGTAATACACACGCTCGGAAATGATCTTTTTGATAAATTGAACCATAACTCTAACGAATCCTGCCAAGGGATAAGTGAGAAAAGAGGGAATATCCGGCAGTGGTCCCATTTGTATGGAGGAAGGCCGAGGGAGTCGCATTTGTACGGAGGAAGGCCGGGGAAATATTCGGAGACGGTCCCATGTGTAAGAGGAAGGCCGAGAGAATATCCGGCGGCGGTCCCATTTGTACGAAGGATGGCCGAGGGAATATTCGAAGACGGTCCCTTGTGTACGGAAGAAGGCTGAGGGAATATCCGGCGGCGGTACCATGTGTACAGATAAGGCCGAGGGAATATCCGGCGGCTGTTAACGATAAAACCCACAAACCCTGATGGAGGTGTCCCTACGAAATAACCTTGATTTCGGATGCTACGAGATACGCTTGAGGGAAGCGAAGAGGGGAGGGGGTCAGGACATGAGAAAGTTACAATGAAATTTAATAAGTTTAGGAAATGTTAAAATTTAGATACATGAAAGCGGATGGAATACAAACCTGTTGTGGCGAGGTTATTGAAGGTCAAGGATATTGGAAGATGAGCTAAGAAAAGGAGAGTAGCAGAGTCGTTTGTTCATAAGAATATGAAATGTGGAGTGTGGAAACTCGAGCTCCTCGCACCTCTATTTATAGTGTCATGAGGGGATGAATCGAGACGTTTCTTGCTTATGGAAAGTAATAAAAAATCACTAATTACGGAGAATTATGAATAGATGAGAGAGTAACGAATTTGGATGGAAAACATTATTTGGAGAAAAATTTATCAATGACACACGTTTCCTTCTTGGTGAATGGATGAAGATAACCTGACATATGTGACTATTTAAAAAAAAAGGAGCGATGAGATTACACGGGCAAGATGCGATTTAATCTATAATACGACCGTTCCTTTTAATCTTTATTTCCTGAATTATCCTGAATATATATGGGGAGTTACAATTACCAATTATATCCTAGTAATGGCCCATGAAACGAAGAGGAAATGTAAGAGGGTGTCTTCGACAGCTTATGTTTTAGAGTGTTGGATCGCTTTTGCCAGGTCCACGAAGGCAAGAGAAAATACAAAGAGACTCTCAAATGAATAAAGAAAGCATTCCCCTTTTTTACACAAATATACAGATACTACATACAAACAGACCAAAAAACATATACGAAACGACAGACAAAGAAATGACGCGAAACATGGTGTCCTCCATAGCTAAAACCACCAGAGGCAGACTCGGATCAAGCCGCCCTGACCTCCAAGATACTGGCATGCAGGTGCTGCGACGCCTTCTGATGCCACGCCTTCTCAAAGTTGACGAAACCCATGAACCATAAGTCGTGCCCATCCGTCGTCACGATCTGCAGGGGCGGTCACTGCAGAAAGCCACCATCCTAGTCGAGAGGTAAAGAGTGCCCGCGACCGGCCCAGTCGAGGTCGAAAGGTAGGAAGGGAAGGTCTTCTTCAGCTTCTCGTCGGGCTTGGTCACGAACAACTACTTGAATAGAGCCTCAAAACCTCCCTCTGTGATCGCGTTCGCGGTGAGGTTCAGCTTCCCCCACGCTGCTCCAAGAAACAAATTCACCTGTTTTTACTGGCAGGTACAAAAGCAAACAAACGTCAACACCAAAAACCAATGGATCGTTCCTTCCCCACGAGCGAATGGCAAACTTATGGTTATGCCAGATGTTTCGTGCTATGGTCTCTGCCTTGTTGCTTCAGGAGTTGAAGGGGTGGAATAGGCACACATTCAACATGCCAAAGCACGCGCGGGCTAAATGGAAGAGGAAAGGGAAACAAGTTCAAGAAAAAGTAGAGAGAACCAACGAAATCATAAAAATGGAAGAATAAAAAAAAATTAATTCAATTCTCTTTGTATTGTAAATTATACACGAGAAACAAATTAAAGTAAGGGTACTTGTAGACATTATGTTTTTGTCTATAATTCGACCCAAATCATATTATGAGTTTCATATTAAGATTAATATATGGTCTTATCAAATTTATATTATATACAAATGAGCTATAAACCCAAATCATGAAAAGAAGTCCTATGCATGAATGTGTTGCAAGAAATCTAAAACCCAACTCATGAAAGGCCACTTGGGATATATTTTGGCCATAAGTCCAACTCAAACATAAGCATTTTGGGCCAAACTAAGCCCAAATTCAGGCCCGGCCCATAGCTTAGTCCACGAGAAGTTGCCTAATATGATATGACCAGCTTCCTAATTTAAATCGGCCCTAGAGCCCTATAAATATAGGATTCCTCATTCATACACAACAACACACACTACACATAGGTGGAGAGAAGACTCTTGGAGCTCTTGAAGATTCTTGTCGCCTCCCGGTCGCCGAAGCTCTACCGACGTCCATCGCTCCGACGTTCTTCTGCAACGCGCCCCGAAGTTCTGCCGGATCACGCTCAAAGGCACCGGTGACTTCATCAAGCTATCGAAATTCTGTCGGATCAAGCCTAAAGGCCCCGACGACTTCATCAAGCTACTGAAGTGCTGTCGGATCACGCTTAAAGCCCCAGATGACTTCGTCAATATACCACCTCGAGGTTCTGCCGATATTCTGTTAGAACTCAGGATTATCATCCACAATCGTTATTCTTCGAAGATCGAATTAGAAGACTCACGTGCTTCATCCGTGATTAGAGATAGAACCCGTTACACAGTTTTCATACGACAATTTGTACGCTGACATCCGCGGGATTTTAGTGTTCACAGGGTTAATAGTAAAACTTAAATTATTTCACAGCTTCCATTAAGGAGAGTTAATTTGACTAAATCATCCACGATGATAAGTGAATGACAACATGCTAAGTGGCAAATATGAAAATTGGTATCCAATCCTATGTCATGAAATTGAAGCTCGAAGTGGTGATGAAATAACCATAAGTGTAAAGATGATGCCAATTCTTACCGGATCATGATTGAGAAATAATTCAATAAACGAAGATTCCAGTCACCATAACAATTGTATGAGCAATACACATCTTAAACTTATAGTTAGCAAGCAATAATAATTAACTTACTTTCAAGATGTTGAATTAGACATTTGAATAACTATCTCTTGATATGTTCTGCGTTTGTCTTAAAAAAACAAAAAAAGACATATGAAACTCAGGCCATTTACACAACTAATAAATAATATATTTCACAAATTAGAAATCTTTAAATGAAAAATAACTTATATTTTCATTCTTTTTCACCTCTATCAAAGACAATCTGCTCCACAAAGCAATACTTTTCCTGTGTGTGGAAAAAGAAATGAACAATAAGCATCAATTACCCTTGTTCCACCATTGAACACAGCTTCAGAAGCCACTGAGCTTATTGGGTGGCTAAAATATCAACGACCACTCTTGATGGAATTGGGATGCACTCGATTAATTTTCCACCAATCCAAATAAGTCAAATCCTTATCAATTTCTACTTGAGATGACTTTTTTTCCGAATATACTGTGAATAAAGATTTTGGGCATCCCAAAAGACTCTCGTGGGTTCAATTTGGAGTAAACGGGAGATTGAAATGGAGTTGGCGGGATCGGGATGGGGATGGCCTGCTTCCGACTTTGGGCATTCCGAAAGACTCCGCTGAAAGTTTGGATCCAAGGATTGAAAAATTTTACAAGGACCCCAATTTGAACGGCATCATCATTTAATGCATTTCGATCATCAACAGTGCCACCCTTCACTTTCCCAGCAACCACATCTCCATCCTTCTTTGTTCTTCCATTCATTTTTCTTCTGTAAAGGATTACAATGGTTCACCCGTAATACATATCTCTTCCAAATCCCTAACTCACTACCCCCGAATCCCCACTAACAAACCGTTGTACTAACAACAAACGACACAACGACGACGAAACCTCCTTCTCTAACAAACACACACCTCTTCTTTTACCGTTTTATTACTGTAATTACTTAATTGGACCTTCCGGGGGATCTTGGGTTTAATCTATCCTTGCTTGGCATCAACCAGACGCATCACTTCGGCCCGTAGCTCACGATCCTAGACCATCGCACTTCTCAGAAGTTATAAGTCTAGCCGCAGTCGAAAACCCATCTCCACCCACAAGCTCTTCATTTATCAACTTCAAGACTTCATCTGCTATTTTCTCTTCATCCTCTGACTCCTTAATTTCCTTCTCCATCAATACCCTCCCCATAAAAAGTCCCTTGTCCTCAAGAGAGTGATCGAAAAATCTGGTGTTTAGATCGTATAGGAATTCCCAGGTTGCCTCTTCAACTGGGCGGCCCCACCACTTGACTAACACTTGAGTTGCAACCCTGTTTTCTCGTTTAACTATTTTCCGCTGATCTTCTCTGGAATTTGACCAGCTACAAATAGTGGTGGAACAACCAAACTGACCTTGCCAGGGTCCACACACTTCTTAAGTTTTAAAACATGGAAGGTTGGATGTATGAGAGTGTGCTTATGAAGAAGGATGGAGATGTGGTTGCTAGGAAAGTGAAGGGTGGCGACTGTTGATGATTGGAGTGCATCAGATGGTATCAGAGCCAGCCCACTACTTTTCGCATGCACGGCGCAGCCAGTGACACTGGTATTGCAGTGTTCGCCCGGGGCTAGGATAAACTAGCACAAAGCTGGTCACGCGGGCAGTGACGCCGGTATTGTAGTGTTTGCCCGATATTAGGCGAGGCTAGCGCAAAGTTGGCCCACGTGGGCGTCGAGCTATGGAACGTAGTGGGCTTGATACGTGGAAATAGTCCCACACCGTTAATATTAGATGCCGATGCCAATATGGGCTATATATGGGTCAATGGGCACTCCCAACCCTTGAACTATCTTTTGGGTTAGGCTTTTTCAGGAAAGCCCGCAACATCATTCCACGTCCAGAATGCGTACGAATTAAAATAGATAGGGAGGAAAAGAAAATGAGTAGCTCGACCTAAGAGGGCGATCCAGGTGGTTGCGGGCACGCGCGAACTAGCGAGCGAAGAACTACGTGTTGGCAAAGAATTTTTATCATGAATTGGATAGTTTAGTTTTTTTCAAGTATACAAAGTCTACAATCTTCATCCGCTGTTCAAAGTTGAAAAAAAGATCCCACATTGTTTGAGATTTAGGAAGAAGATAAGGCAGAAGATGTGGGACCAATGTCTACGGGCAATTTCAGTGATATCAAACCACTTCACTTACACAAGGAAGCTCTCTTGCCGGGCCCTGCTCTAAGTAGGCAGGTCTTTATTCATGTGATTACATAGATAAGGATGAGAGAGAGAGAGAGAGAGAGAGAGCCATCATAGCAGTTGCTTACAGGAGAACCTCACTGGCTCTGTAGAAGTGTAGTAGGAAGGTCACTGACATAAGTAACGGGTCATCCACGTTGCGAAACGTGACCATGCCAGCTGGACGGCGCCGTCGTCTTCATCCTCCATTCCCATTCCCTTCCTCCTCTTCACACCATCTGGAGACCTGTTCATGAAGGCATGATCGTTGCCCGGGTATATGTAGACCTCGGACGGAACCCCAGAAGACTTCAGCTTTTCCTCCAATGCTTTGGCTGCCTGAAAACAGAAGATCGACAGTCATGGCAAGAAAGGCTTCGCTGATAATGTAATCATGGTAAGTCAAATGATCCTTCGGGCACAGGAGTCTGATGAAGGAAACAGCTTCCTTCGCATGCGAGCAGCACAAATAGGGGATTCGGACAAGAATAGGACGAGTACGTTGTTATAGAAACATACCGTCACATCTGAAAACCCAACATAGTTGTCCAGTTCTCCAAAATGAGCCTGAACAGGTGCCTTAGCCTGGGCAGGATCTGCAAGCTCCGACGACGGAACTCCGTAGAAGGCAACGACAGCATCGACTTCAGGGACCAAAACAGCACTTGCAATCGAAAGAGCCCCACCCATACAATATCCAGTGACACCAACCTGACATGAATAAATTGTGCACTTAGACAATACAATCAGCATGACAGTCATTCGGTTGTTATGTTAGGTAATTAATCATCATAAAAAGTAGACGTCAGTAACAATATAAAAGCGCAAATGACTTCACATCACGTAAACTGAGATGGACTAGGCATCAAACTTCCAATTATCATCTCCATGCGTATTTTCTTATGCCTTGTTACTTGAAACAAAATCAAATCACCGGAACCTAACCAACATCTCATTGGCAGAAATGTCAAGACAGATGAGAAAAAAAGTGAAGAAACCTTTCTAGAACCATTAGCTTTGAGCCAGTTGGCAGAAGCCTTAATATCCTTCACCGCGCCCTGCCAGTCCAGACCATCCATCAAGTGCTGTGCTTCTGCAACATCCAGACCGACCTTCCCCCGGTAGAGACTACGACGCCATCGATTTCAGAAGAGGAACGGCATAAATAACCTACTCACGTCAATAATAGATACCACAAGCTTACTCGGGGATGAGAGCCCTGAATCCAGAACCCAGCTGCGAAATCTTCTGGGCGTGGTTCTTGATTTCGAAATCCACACCCCACCATTCCTGAAGCACGATGATCCCCGGGGCCCCTTCTTTACCAATCACGAATGCATCGAACGTCTAACCTCCGAGCAACCAAACAAACAGCGGAGAAAGCTAACATCATTTTCCGAAGACGAACCAACCCGACAACAGAAAAACTCAAAACAGCCGGGATAATACCCAAAAACCGAGTTCATTCCGATGCAATTTGGTAACATCCCCAAATTCCAAGAGACGGGAAATCAGAAAGAAGATAGAGAGACAAAGAAAGGCGTCTTTCAGGGATCAGGGGACTCACGGTGCCTTCCCTCTGGATTTGGACCTTGTCGAAAGGAGGGGAAGCCATGGAGCGGATGGAGAAGGGAGGAAGGGTTCGGAGGAATGTTCCAGAAGAAGCAGGGTGAGATTTTAGTAGGGATTTCGCTCCCACTGCAAGCATCATCATTATTACGACGTCGTCTGACAACAACCCACCCGCTCTACTGATTCATGACACCACACCCACCCCCGTTCCTCCTCCAGTCCCCCAGCCCCACTATTCAAAGTGGGTCCGCTGAAAACGACGCCGTCTAGGTCTTACCAAAGCCTAGTGGGCCTATTATTATTATTATTATTATTATTATTATTTTGTGACCTCATTTTAAAGTAACTTTTCTTTTGGTATTCATTATGACTCACATCTTGAACGTCGTAAGATGAAAGGCAAACGAGATTGTGACATTAATGAAATTTGATGCAGATGCTTGCGTGCATTGCACATATTAGAGATGATCAAAAGACATGATGATATTAAAAAATAAAATATTTAAAATAAATATTTATGACCTCAACATCAATTTTCAGCACTAATTTAATATAGTAAACGTTTATTTCACAGACTAACATGTTTATGGCCTAATCGTGATGCTGTCAAGGTTTTGCTCATATGTGGCCAACAGAAGTGCTCCTTATCCTTCGTGACAACCGTCATTATTATTTTATTTTCCACATGGCCAACTTCGCCAACCTCTTAATCCTCCCTTTTAACAAAATCGAAGAAACCTTAATTCATAGTCCAAAGAAAACTTGAGGTTATAAAAACTTCTTCTCCCTTCAATTAAATTACTACCCACCTCCGGCAATTTTTTAGGTCTGTCTTCTAGGAATCTTCTTGTATGGTGACGCTCTGACTGGTTCTCCTCCATTTCTAGGTCAGAACTTCGAACTCTCAAGATGCTCTAAAATATGACCATAAGATTTTCTACATGCATCAATCTTGTAACAACTATTTACATAGTCTTCCACGTTCCTCTTCATGAAGTGCATACGTGCAATTACACGAGGACAACAAACACAGATAACTTTACCGAAGTAGAGTATTTTAGCAATTCTCATAGGAATTATCGTAGTTAGATCATTGAGTCTTGATTGTTTTAATTGCTTCTGCGTTCAGTTCGTCTTTTAGTTTGTCGAGTCATTATATATTTTTCTTATTTTCATTAATTTGTTTGGTTTAATTGTATAATGTGGGATGCGGTCAAAGAAGAGGCGATTACAAATTTTGACGAAAAGAACCCGAGATGGATGCATCCATGCGCGAGCTAATGTTGACTTTGAAACTAACTTCAATTGTTCCATCAACTAACGTATCCACCAACCAACAAGACTTGCAGACCTTCATGAGTAGTAATACCTTTGTAGTGTACTACTACTACTCTTTCGCCTCCTGTTGTATCTATCTGCCTTGTTGAATACATAGTCTATCTTGGTTATCCTCCATGAACTATTTTGGAAGCCATTTAGTCATAGCTTGATAGTTGCACATGGCCCAAGTATATTAATATTCACTCATAACATTATTCACCACAAAGATGTTTCCTTATCTCTCCAAGAAACACGGACAACATTTGCCACAAATGGCTTCTTTTTTTTTTTCTTCTTTGAGTTGCGTTTCCACCAGACATTGAACTCATTTGCAATTGCATAATTCTGAAGGACATAATACAATTGTTTAAGAGTATTAAAACACAATACAGCCTTAAAACTCAAGCTCCTTATAAAATCTCACTGGGGTTATATATAGTTAGCAAAAAACGGTTCAATTTCCTATTTTTTCATCCACTTATAATGGAAACTCCATCATCAAATCGTATCTATCGTAATCTTAATATCCCCTTTTCATTTCCTAATTTTATCACCATTATTTTCATTGATTACATCCTAAGTGTAATAATATCATTTTTTATTCGAGTAACATCCGGCCTTCTCCCCGTCCTTCCTTTCTTCTTTCTCTCCCCCCGGAGATGTGAACGTCCTCCACAGCAGCCAAAGCTCGATGATGACCAGCCTCACCACCATCCAAATGAACCTCCAAATCACCCGCAGTCTGCCGAATAATTAATCATTCGAGGCCAAGTCTCATTCGTCGCTCAAACGATGTCCCCCAACTGCAACACTCTCGGAAATGAATGCATGATGCTTGATAACCCTAGGGAGGGCCTCCACAACGTTCGAAAAAGCCATCAAAACTATGCCCGAGATATCCTGCTGGAATCGTCACTGCCCTTACTGAATCCATGGTGTTGGGGGTTATGTGTGAAAGGATTGGATAGGAAGGAAGAATGTGCTAGCAGAACGTAGGTTCTGTACCATTGACGACCTTCTCTTGAATAGAGGAAACCTTCTGTAGAGCTGCTGCACCTACATGGAGTGTTTTGGCTGCAATTTCTTTTTCTTTAAACTTTCTGTCTTTCTCTCTTACTTACATGAAATGTCATGTCTACACGTCCGTTTATATATAGGGAGGAGTAGGAAATTCAAATGTCAAAAGAAACCGACACATTAAATGACATATTTAAATGCGTTACTTAATGACCCACTTAAATACTATTTTCGTTTCTAACTTCAATACCCATTAATTCTTGATTATAAATTACCTTCAACACCCCCTCTTAATTTATGATCTTCAAGAAGTCTTTGAATGTCTCGAACTTCTCAGAAGACACCGCCTTTGTAAGAACATCTGCGGGTTGATCATGGGTGCTGATGAACTCTAGAAGAATCTCCTTCTACGAAACCATCTCTCTCATGAAATGATGACGAAGTTCTATATGCTTCGAACTTGTATGGAAAATTGGATCCCTGGTAATAGCAATTGCAGATTGGTTATCACAGAAGATTGTTGTTGGCTCGTCCACCTTCTGTTGTAACTCTAGAAGTAACCTTCTGAGCCAGACAACTTCTTTTGTTGTTTCATTTGCTGCGATGTACTCAGCTTCTGTAGATGAGAGTGCAACAGTGCTTTGCTTATTTGAACTCCATGAAATGGGCTTTGTTCCAATGTAGAACAAGTATCCTGATGTGGTTCTATGATCATTCAAGCTGCCTGCCCAATCACTATCTACATAACCCACTAAATCATCCTTCTGCTCTTTTGTATACTTCAGTTCGACCTTCTGTGTGCCTTTTAGATAGCGTAGAACCCTTTTTGCTGCTGTGAAATGAGTTCTGCTGGGGTTGCTAATTAATCTAGACAGCAAACTCACAGAATGAACAATATCAGTGCTAGTGTGAGTGAGATAAATAAGAGAACCAACCAGGCTTCTGTAGATCTTCGAATGTCTTCTAGAATCTTCCTTCTGTAACTTCTCATTGAGTGACATTGGAGTAGAAATTGGCTTCGCATTCTTCATACGGGACTTCTTCAATAGATCTGCTATGTACTTCTCTTGAGAAATAAAAATGTTTCCTTTTTTCTGCTTCACTTGAAATCCGAGAAAGTACTTCATCAAGCCAAGATCTGTCATCTCAAATTCTTCCATCATTACTTTCTTGAACTTCTGTAGCAAGCTTCTGTTGGTGCTAGTGTAGATCAAATCATCCACATAAAGACATGCTATTAGAAAATCAGGACCAACCTTCTGTATGTATAACGAAGGTTCTACTGAGCTTCTGGAGAATCATTTCTTTTGTAGATAGGAATCGATTATGCAATTCCACGCTCTTGGTGCTTGCTTCAAACCATATAGAGCCTTATGCAGTCTGTAGACTCTGTCTTCTGTGCCTTTCATCACGAATCCTTGTAGTTACTCTACGTAGACTTCTTCTTCTGGTACTCCATTAAGAAATGCTGACTTGACATCAAGCTGAAATACTTCAAGCTCCTTCTGTGCTGCAATGGCTAGTACAGCACGGATTGTCTCCATCCTTGCTACAGGAGCAAAAGTTTCTGTAAAATCAACGCCAGGCTTCTGTGAATAGCCTTTTGCTACGATGCGAGCTTTATGCTTTTGCACACTTCCACCTTCCTTATACTTGGTCATATAGACCCACTTCAATCCGATAGCTTCTTTTCCTTCTGGGAGATCGACCAATGACCACGTGTCATTCTTCTCTATAGAAGTCATCCTCCTTCATGGCATTTCTCCATTTTTCTTCTTTGGCTGCCTCCTCAAAGTTTTGTGGCTCAAATGCAGCAAGTGCAAAGTTAGCTTGCTCATAAATTTCAGTGAATGATCGATACCTCCTTGGTGGTGTATCTCTAATAAGACCCTTTGCTTTTGGAATGGTTTTAGAGGAACTAGCTTCTGTTGTTCCGATGGGATTCTGTACTGTAACTTCTGCCGATGCTTCTGTTGTTTTGATAGGGTTCTGTACAGATGCTTCTGTTACCGCTTCTGTATACTGGAACATCTGAGTCATAGAAGACTCTTCCTGCCACTTCCAAGCTGTAAGTTCATCAAAGATAACATCTTACGACAGAACTAACTTGTCAGTATTCGGATTATATAGAAGATATCCCTTCGATTCATCACTATATCCGATGAAAATCAACTTCTCACCTTTCTCATCAAACTTTTCTCTTCCTTGAAAAGGTGTGAGTGCATATCCAATACACCCAAATACTTTCAAATGATTTACCACGGGCTTCCTCCTGTACCACGCTTCATATGGTGTCTTGTCCCAAACTGCTTTTGTAGGGGATCTGTTCAGAAGGTAGGCAGATGTGTTAACAGCTTCTGCCCAGAACTTGTTGGGTAGACCTTTGCCCTTCAGCATGCTTCTGGCCATCTCCACTATGGTTCTGTTTTCTACGACTCCATTCTGCAGTGGAGAATACTGCACAGTCAACTCCCTCTGTATTCCCTTCTGTTGGCAATAGTCCAAGAATGGTCTTGACAGAAACTCTCCTCCGCGATATGTCCTCAAGGTCTTAATCCTATATCCACTTTGATTCTCTGCAAGTGCTTTGAACTTCATAAAGGTGGTGAAAGCATCTAACTTCCTCTCAAGAAAATAAATCCAAATCATTCTAGTATAGTCATCTATGAACAACAGAAAGTATCTTCTATTACCGAGAGACGGAGTCTGAGTCGATCCACAAATATCCACATAAACCAGCACGAGAGGGGCTTAAGCTCTCCATGATGTGTTTGGGAATGAAAGATGATGATGCTTTCCGAAGACACGTCCTTCACATATGTCACCTTCTGCAGCTTCTATAGAAGGTAGTCCTACCACCATATCCTTCTACTTCAATAGAGCTAGACCTTTTCTGTTCAAATGTCTATACCTGAGATGTCAAAGATGAGAATCATCTACAACCCCAGTTTTGAGAACCACATTACTGTAAGGAGTCATCTTTAAAGGGAACAAATTGTTGGACGTCATCCGTGGCCTTCTGTCCATTTCTGTCTGTTATCTCACATTGACCTTCTACAAAAACAACTTATATCCATTTTTCATCATTTGTCCTACACTTAGTAAGTTCTGTGCGATTTCTGGAGTGTAGAAGATGTCGTGCATCCTCTTCTGTTCACCTGCTGCACTGAAAACCGAAATAACACCTTTATCTTTTATCTTTAGCTTCTTGCCATCTCCAAGTTCCAAGAGAGAGTTATATTTCTCATCAAGCTCCACAAAGTTCTTCTTGATCCCTCTGACATGGTTATACACCCACTATCGAGGAACCATATCTCATTCATATCTTGCATGGTGTTAGAGGAAGAATAGAAAACTTTAGAAGGTTCATCTACCTTAGAGAAATTTACCTAGCTTCTGTCCTCATGCTTCTGTTCATGCTTCTACTCTTTATCTTTGTACCAACAATCACGATCTGAATGAGTTGGGAACTTGCATCTCCTGCATCGAAAATGACAATATTTTGTTTCATGATTATTCTTTCTGCAGATGCGGCATCCTGCTTCTGCTTCTCCATGACTGCTTCTGGGCTGACCTTCTGTTCGTCCTTCTGCATAGCCTCTGCTTCTGCCACGAGACCTGCCTCCACGTCCTCTGCCGTAGGACCTTCTGTTATTTCCAGAACGTTCTTTCTTCTGCTCAGAAACATTCAAATTCGCTTAAAATGCTTGCTCCACCGGTGTTGTGTACTTGCTGACCCGTTTCTCATGGGCTTCTAGAGAACCCATCAATTCATAGATGGAAACTTCTGCGAGATCCTTCATCTCTTCAATCACGGTTACCACATGCTTAAACTTCTGTGGTAAGCTTCTGAGGATTTTATCCACGACTTTTCGATCCGGGACGACTTCTCCGCAACTCTTCAAATGATTGAGAATTTCCACGATCCTTGAGAAGTAGTCTTTGACGTTTTCTGCGTCTTTCATGGCCAGATTGTCGAAGTCTCTCCAAAGGTTCTGCAGCTTTATAGAGATCACCTTCTGTGACCCTTTAAACTCCTTCTTTATGACCTCCCACGCTTCATTCACCTTCTTCACGCCGAATATCCTTGGGTAGATGGTTTTGCTCATGGATTATTGCAGAATCCGCAGAGCCATGGCATTCTTCATGACGTTCTCCTTGTATGCCTTCTGCTCATCTTCTGTGGGATTGATGACACCTTCTGTGGAAGTGTTGTCACCTTATGGAGAGAGATTCCTTCTGGAACTTCTTCGTAGCCTTCCTCCACAAGTTTCCATAGATCTTGCGAAAGGAAAATGGTCTCCATTTGAGAACTCCAATAGTTGAAGTGCTCACCGTCGAAGATGGGGATTTGGTTAGGAGAAAAAGTGAAGAACATGTTGCCAGCGGATGCAGACATGACCTTCTGTGCTCTGATACCAAATTTGTTGGGGGTTATGTGTGAAAGGATTGGATAGGAAGGAAGAAGGTGCTAGCAGAACGTAGGTTCTGTACTATTGACGACCTTCTGTTGAATAGAGGAAACCTTCTGTAGAGCAGCTGCACCTACAGGGAGTGTTTTGGCTGCAATTTCTCTTTCTTTAAACTTTCTCTCTTTCTCTCTTACTTACATGAAATGTCTACACGTCCTTTTATATATAGGGAGGAGTAGGAAAATCAAATGTCAAAAGAAACCGACACATTAAATGACATATTTAAATGAGCTACTTAATGACCCACTTAAATACTATTTCCGTTACTAACTTCAATACCCATTAATTCTTGATCATAAATTACCTTCAACACATGGTTCGGGCATTGAATAGTGTGATTTTCATGCAGTAGTCATAATACTCTCACGTCAAAATAGTCGAGATAGACCTATTTCTCGCCCCGAAACGTTGCTAAAAGCCATTGTTGTTGTAGTTGTCGTCACATTGTTGCCAGAATATGCTCATTGTCACCAAACATTATTTTCAAAAAACCATCCTTCAATGCTTTCGTCGTAATAAAATTTTGAAGGGAATGAAATGAGAAGGAGAAAAAAATATAATAATTAGGAAGGGAATTTGCAAAAGAAAATGGTATTTTTGGTTGAAGGATGAAGAGAAGAAGAGGAGGTCATCATTCCCATCCCCTTCTTCTCTTCATCCTTCAATTAAACAAACAATTGCCTTAAGCAATCTCATTCCTAGTCACTATATTATTTCTCCTTTTTAATTTCATTCTGGAAACCAAACATGCTTTTACTACATTATTAGAATGATTTTTTTACGGTTTATTATTATTATTATTATTATTATTATTATTATTATTATTATTATTGTTATTATTATTATTATTATTATTATTATTATTATTATTATTATTATTATTATTATTATTATTATTATTATTATTATTATTATTATTATTGTTATTGTTATTATTAAGAACAAAAATCTGAAATAAAAATAAAAAAAAAATGAAAAGGAAGTGTTTTGATAAATTCAGGGGTAAATAGGTTCCGGATGGACATGTTCGGACGTGTGACAAATAACCATATTCGGTTACTTATTTTTAGAAATATAATAGAATATACCATGTGAATAAAAGAATGGAAAAGCCAATCATGCCTAGTTCTGATTCTGGTTCCATAAAATTTATCATTGAATATTTCCTTCCTCCTTTATTCAGCAGTAATACAAAACCTATCATCTCAAATTAAATAAGACAACGGGCGAACAAAGCGTCAAGGGGATGCCATGCTGAAACATGTGGGAGTGAGCTGAGGAGGGGAGAGGAAAGATTTTTGACTAATTGAAAGTAATTTTTTACATGAAAAATTCAAAGATTACTAAAATTTATCATTTAAAAACTTCAAATTTTGTTTTGTTTTCATGTCGTTCTTTTTTTTTCCCAAAATAACTTCTCTTTTTATGATGAAAGTATTTTCATTTTAATTTCCATTAAGCAATATAAGGCTTGCCAATTTTGAAAAGTATTTTGGGATTGCCCCGTATGTTAGGTTTAAGGTTCTTGGTTTCGGGTGAGAACTTGGAACAGATTATTCTGCCGGTTCTTAATTATTTAGAACATAGAATCTACTCGAAATATTCGAGAACCTTTCCTGATACTAAGTTTATAATACCGAGTCAAGGTTTTATCCGAACTCAATGCTCACCCCTTGATAGATTGAGTACCGTAACACGTACGAAAGTTTAAGTAAACTATACTTGTGATGACATGTGGTTGACGTGCTGGTAATCTTGGGCCTATTTTTTTACGAAGCTTGGGCCCATTGAGGCCTATAGCTAAGGTAAACATACTAAGCCTGCGCCCGCAGTCTACATGGACTATGTAGCAAAAGAAGTCTACAGAGGCGGGGTAATAACCTTGTAATCGAGGGAATTCTACAAGCCTGCGCCTCCAAGAGACACAAAGTCTACAGGCTTGCGCCTGCAAAGGATACGAAGTATACAGGACTGTGCCTGCAAAAGACCGTGTCAAAGGAAAACAGTTCCACAGCCCCGAGATAAATGGGACTTGTGACCCACGCTTATATCAACACACGTCTTAAAAGACAACCAATTAAACCCGAAGTCAGAGGAGTTTACAATCCACGATCAAGCGAGTGGAAGTCAGTTAGCTCCGAGAGTCTTGGGGAGAATCGAGTCTGGAAAATCTTCGGAAGGTCGTAACATACCGGGTATAACAGGGAGAAGATCTCCCTCGGAGAAAATCACGAACAAATCAGCCAACAGAAGCTTATCTTGCTCGTCACCCCTTAGTTATTAGTTGTTAGGATTCCCCGACCTAGGCGAAACTCTTAAAGTTTCATTGGTCTTCCTTCAACCGTCAGAGTGAGCAATCGTAGCTCCGGCAATAAATCCCCGGCTTCACTTCCACCACCAGAGTGAGCAACCATAGCTCTGGTAACAGCCCTCCGCCTTCGGCTCCAACGCCAGGACGAGCCACCATAGTCCCGGTACACACCTCCGCCTTCGGCTCAAACGCCAGGACGAGCTCCCGGTACACACCTCCGCCTTCGACGCCTCCGCCAGGGTCAGCCACCGCAGCCTTGGTATCCACGTCCGCCTCAGCACCCGACCGCATCTAGTCCGTCAAGTCTTGCAGCTAAGTCCTGCTGCCCGAGGAGCACAAGTCTACAGCGCTCTGCCATCAAGTCTACGACGACGCCCCAAGTCTACGGAGCACTGTAGCTAGTCTACAATCTTACCACCGTCCTTATTTTTACTTTTATGGCTGTAAGCTTTCTTTACTTCATATAAAAACTGTTTGCATTCAATCAATCTCTTCAATTACTTACTGGCGACCACATCTATAAATCCCTGTGAGTCTTATTGCCATATATTTCCGGCGTGATCTGTTTCCTACTCGAACACGTTTTTGGCGACCACAGTGGGAGTTGTGAAACTTAAAGTTTTCAGATGGCGAAGAATACCAGGAGTGGAGTTGCTCGCGATCCTCCTCCTCCTCCATTGGATGGAGATGATCAGCACCCACCAACCGACTTAAATGTAGAGAACACGGCTCTAAGAAGCCAGGAAACCGGGAATCAACCTGATTCTAGAGGTCATACTCCTTTTTAGTTTATTTCCAGAATTGAATTCCATAAAGAATTCAATGATATGAAGAACCTAATGGACAGACATATCACTAGGTTGCAAGACAACATGGCTCATATTCTGGAACAGCTTAGTCCTTTGAATAGGCTAAGCGTAGCGACGAAGCCAAGCACCCCTGTAGACTGGGAAAATTCCTTTACGGGAGATGCCCGACGCGTAGAAAGGCGCAATGTATCATTTCAAGGAAATGAGCCTTGGGGTGGCCCTAACCCACGTGCTACCGAAGTCAGTAGAAGGGACCAAATGTCCCCGTCAAGGCCTACGACCTCCCGATCTCCTACCTGGAGAGCAAATGCGGTGTACGCGGTGAATCCTGTAGACTACGAGGTAGAGGCTCGGGACGAGACAAACATGTATGCGAGCGTCATACCCCCTCGTCGACCTGGTAAAGAGCCTGTTGAGGAGATTCCTCTAGGAGAACCTCATATAGTGGGAAATTTACCACGGGCAGAAAGTTTCTACACCAACGTCTCAGTGAACTCACAGCCACCTCGTGTAACCCCAAGGGTGCCGTATCCTCCAAATAAAGTGGGATACATTCGAGAGCAGTTCGACCCAGTTCTCCACCCCACCGAATCTAAGAGAGACGATCGCTCAGGTTTTGGAGCAATTGGTACCTGGAGCAGTCAGGCAAGAGGACCCTGGTTTATACAGGTGCCCTTATCCTTCTTATATTGACAGGGAATATCCTCTGCCTAGTGAGTATAGAGTTCCTGACTTTACCCATTTTTCGGGGGAAGAGGAGATGGCGCCCGTAGAACATATAGCCCGGTTCACTCATTTGGCAGGAGACGCTGCAGCCAATGACTTTTGGAAGATAAAGCTGTTCCCGAACTCTCTCACATGAGATGCCTTCACATGGTATGCGAGTTTGCCTCCCGGATCAGTAACATCATGGGCAGAGATGCAGTCTTCTTTTATGAAGGCATTCGCACGATTAGATACGCCCATGTCAATCTTCAAGGCGATGCGACTTAAGAAAACTGCCAGAGAACATCCAGGACAGTTCCTCATGCGCTTGCGCAAGGCATTGCTGCGCTGTAGCCCTGCGATTCATGAAAGGGATCAGCTGATGATCGCGTTAAATGCGTTGTCTTTGCCTTTCACGAAAAACTGCAGGGAGAAAGGTTTAATGACCTGTATAACTTGGCCAGAAGGGCGACGGAGTATCATCAGTTACTGATGGAAGAGGCGCAGTCTAAGCATGCCTTTTAGCTGGAATCCTTTGAGGTAGTCATGGCCGAATTCGTGAAAGGCGAAGCAACGGTTTGTGAGCCTCTGGCAAAGAAAAATTCAAAAGCTAAAGCGTCCCAAAAGTCTGGCGAAGAAAGAAAATATTCTTTCAACGTAGATAAGGCAAATGCGATCTTCGATTGGCTCATCCAACGGAAGCGCATCAAACTTAAACCAGGTCATGGGTCGTTTACACACGACCAGGGATTGTCTGTCATTCAAGAATATAATCTAGGACCTTATAGAGTCCAAGGAATTACGTTTCCCTAAAGTCGACGAAGTCACTATGGTTGACGATAGGCCTTTTGATGATGAAATAGCTATTCATATGTTCGATGTTGCCGATATAGACATCAATTTCATTGAAACTAATATAGATCATTCCCTACAGGACATAAAGATCCCCGGGAAGACCTTGGTAGCGAATGCCCTCTTTCGTCGACTGGCTGACAAAGGTGTAGTCACCTGTTCAGTCAATGACGTTGCGTCTAACCTTTGCTGCTGGCATATGGATGACACACACACCACCGATCGATGCAATACTTTTAGGAAGTATCTCCAGAACAATCATGGGGACACCTGGTATAATTTGACCCCACTTAAGGAGATAGCAATGAGAGTAGTGCCGTCAAGCTCGCGAAGCGCCTCCAACAGTTCACAAAGGGGATTTAAAAGCTCCCCAAGCGCGGAGCACAGGCCAGAAACTCGGGGAGGAAGAGGTGGTCCACACGGTCGAGGCCGAGCACCCGAGCAGCAGCCCCGTGCACCCGAACGTCCCAGGCGACACCTGGAGTTTAATGACTCCTCGTCTCAACAAGGTGCCAAGTCAGGGCAGGAAAGGCTTAGCCATTCTGACGAATCTCGCCCCGGGACCACAGAAGCTAGTAACCTTAGTTAAGCCCAACGGCCTGAACGACCGCAGGAGAGGGCGAGCAAGCCGAGACCTGGAATGCCTATGGTAGACGTCCAGGCGGTCCGGACAGGCCCACCAATAGCTTAGTTCTTGGAGGCGAAGAAGCTCTGTCAAAAATGCAAGCTCATAGCTCAAAACAAGATCCTGATCACTCAACTCTTTACTTCCTGCTGCGTCAACTATTTTCTCAAGCTTGTAGACTTGTCCACAAATGGGGAAATCGTGGTCAAACCCGCGCGCCCTACAGCTACAGGTACTTGTGAAACTAACAACATTTGCTCAGAATCGTAGCAGCTTCTCACACGAACAGTAGTGGGATACGACCCATTTATTGGCGACTATGTGGAGGTACGTCAAATTCTCCTTGGTTATAAGAGATCAAGGGTGATTAAAGCAATTAATCCTTTGAAATATTGGCAGAAGGCAATGGGCAAGACCACTTTGCCACCAAGGGCACGCAAGAGGAGGGATAGACGTCTAAGTCACGTCGCCAAAAGGCCCAGGCCTACCCTCTCAGGAGCAGCCCCACCGGCTAGAGCGCCTGCGAATGAAGTTAACGCTGAGGCAGAGCGCATTGAGTCCACAGACCATTCAGAAGAGCCTGGCTCGAGCTTTGACTATACCCCACTCCGGAGCGAGATCCCAAGTGATGTCGATGGGGAGATGAGGCCAGTCGTGAGCTGCAATGCCCTTACCCTGCCTGTAGACTTCGCTTGTAAGCGAGACACAAGGACTCTAGTAGGTAAAGTGCCTCTTCCTTGCTCTCCAGTTTACCCAGCAGGCTTTCCATTAAATTGGTTAGAAAAGCCATCTGACAGCATGAAACAATACATGCATTCATTATACATAACTGCTACCTTTGATGGTACAGTAGTCAGCCGAGTCCTTGTAGACAACGGAGCCACTATAAACGTGCTTCCTTTGTCCAGGTTTAAAATTCTTGGATATAAGCCTCACGACTTGGTTAAAACCAATGTCCCAGTAAGTGGGTTTAATGGTAGGAAATCCGAGTGCCTGGGGGTTTTCTCGGTGCATCTTGAAGTGGGTCGCCAGGAAAGGGAAATCGCCTTCTTCGTGCTAGACATAATTCCTACTTTCAATGCGCTGTTGGGCCGCGACTGGCTCCATAAAGCTGCAGCTATTCCTTCTACGTTGCATAGAGAATTGTTGCTTTGGGTTGTCTCTGAGATTGAAATTACCAAGGCTGATGAATATTCCTGTTGTGACAAGGGTATCTTGCATGCAGAGACAAGCAAGACTGTCAAGTACCTTACACTGGACCAGCGCTATAAGCTTGGCGACCCTACAGTAGGACCCCTTGGCGAGCCATCCGAATAGTTCGACTATATCGTAGACTATGGGACATCGCACCCCAAACCGGACACAGGGCCAATCGTTCCAACTGGATGGGGAGATGAGCTGTCTGCCCAAGACATAGAGGAGGTTCTCCATGAAGTCAACTCGGGGGAAAACCCTGTAGCGACTGGCAAGGTGAGAGATGAAGGAGTAAAGAAAGATCAGCAAAATAGTACTGCGGAGTTGGATCCCGATAGACTCCTAAAAGAAGGGATTTATGGACCAGAATGAAAAGGTAACCAAAGCAGTCGCCGATGTCCTTCAACGGCTTCAAGTCTACCAAGGAAATCGCTGTTGTAGACAACCTGTCTCTTGGTTTTCAATAAATTCAAAAGCGCTTAGAGCGTTTAATGCTTGTAATAAGCCCGTGTCTATCGACTTAGGTGGTTCAAAGGAACGTGAGTCTTTGATGACACCATGCGACCCATTGGTCAGCATTAACCTAGGAAGCGAGTCCTTTCCTAGAGTTCTTTTCATTAGTTCTTCTTTAAATTAAGAACTTTTTGATGCGATTAGGAGAGTACTTGAGGAATTCAAAGACTGTTTCGCCTGGGATTACACTGAGATGCCAGGGTTGGACCGTAGACTAGTAGAACACACTCTTCCTATCAAAAAAGACTTTAAACCAGTGCAGCAAGCACCTAGGCGCATTACCACTGAAGTTACACAGTTGGTCTTCGAAGAAGTAAAAAAACTTTTTCAAGCAGGTTATATTAGGACCTCACGTTAAGAATGGATCTCTAGTATCGTGCCTATCCTTAAAAAGGTATAGACTTTAGAGACCTCAATTGCGTCACCCCAAAGGATGAATACCCTATGCCTATCGCAGACGATCTTGTAGACATGACAGTAGGGCATCAGATTATGTCATTTATGGATGGATTTTCTGGTTACAACCAAATTTTCATCGCAGAAGAAGACATACACAAAATAGCATTCAGATGTCCCTTAGGGATTTTCGAGTGGGTAGTAATGCCATTCGGTTTGAAGAATGCTGGCGCTACTTATCAGCGAGCAATGAACACTATATTTGATGCCTCTCTTGGCAAGACAGTAGAAGTTTACATCGATGATATAGTAGTTAAGTCGATGACAGGAAAACCTTAGTCTTAGTCTACGCTCTCAGTAATGCGTCCAAGTAAAAGAAAAAAAGAGAAAACAGAGGAACAGAAGAGAGAAAAAGAGGAGGCTCTAAGTAAAGTCTACTTCTGCTGTTTCCACTTCTTCCTCCACTTTTTGTTTCCTTCTGCCTGCTCGTTATGAGGGTTAGGCAGGAATAGGTCAGCTCAGGAATGCCTATGATTTGGCAGATTGGGCAAGCGCCTCTGCATTCCTAAGAAGCTGACAAAGGCGGGGCGACCGGTGAATACCTCCGGTCTGTCTTACTAAGCTTCCACTCCCTCTTCCCTAGAGTCTTGCAGAGGCGAGTCAACTTGTGAATACCTACGGTCTGTCTCACTTGGCCAAGAGGAAACTCACAGGCCCGGACATAGCCAACTTTCTGCCTGGCGAGGTCAGTGTGCTGTAATGTCCGATGATGGAGAGGATAAATCCTTGGGATCTTAATTTGCTCCAGAAAGATTTCTGGGCCATCTGCAACAATACTGGGCTGACCGAATAGTTTTCTGAGGTTGTCCAGTCTTTGGGTTGCGCATGAAGGCCACATCTCGCAGGAGGGTACACTGTGGTTGGACGATCCTTCTTCGCCAAGGAATGTGGCAAACAGGGGGAAGAGAAAATCAGTTGTAGTGTACACCTCCGAGGAGTCTCTAATAGGACGAAGACACCTTAATACAGGGTCGTATAGTTGTTTGGCTTCAGACAGTTGGAAGTCGCCACCCTCGCACCTCTAGAGTTTGTTCTGGGCTGTTTGCTTTTCAATGGAAAAGGGGTAACGAGAACCTCTTGTCTTTAAAAGACTCATGAAGGTAGAAAGGAATGAAGCTTTTATGGAGCAGAGTTTAAGGAGGCTTTGCCGAGAGGCAAGTTTTGAAGGAGAACCAGAGGCTAGGAAGTCTAAGAGAATGAACACCATGGAAAGGAGAAGTGAGGAATTATCAGGACACTTGAGGGGAAATTTAAAGAATGGCCCGAAAGAGAAGGCGAGTCTGAAAGTCCCGAGGAAGGAAGGTGAAAAGCTTTCCTCTTGGGAAGAGGAGGAAGACAAAAGGTCTGTCTGTAAAAGGGGGGAAGGTGAAAGGTTTCCTCTGCAGAGCATATCTTTTCGCAGGAAGAATATCTTTTTGGCAGAGAATCAAATATTTTTACTGAAGCGCGCAACGTCAGAAGTGCTTAGGCGACGGAAGTCCCCTTAGCAAAAAAGGGGGGCTTATGTTGACATGCGATTGACGTGCTGGTAATCTTGGGCCTATTTATGATAAAGCTCGTAAAGGCCCATTGAGGCCTATAGCTAAGGCAAACATACCAAGCATGCGCCCGCAGTCTACATGGACTATGTAGCAAAAGAAGTCTACAAAGGTGGGGTAATAACCTTATAATCAAGGGAAGTCTACAAGCCTGCGCCTCTAAAAGACACAAAGTCTACAGGCTTGTGCCTGCAAAGGATACGAAGTTTACAGGCCTGCGCCTGCAAAAGACACGTGTCAAAGGAAAACGATTCCACAGCCTCGAGATAAATGGGACTTGTTACCCACGCTTATATCAACACACGTCTTAAAAGACAACCAATTAAACTCGAAGTCAGAGGAGTTTACAATCCACATCAAGCGAGTAGAAGTCAGTTAGCTCCGAGATTCTTGGGGAGAATCGAGTCTGGAAAATCTTCGGAAGGTCGTAACAGACCGGGGTCAGTTTACTCATCTCCACCTTCGACGCCTCTGCCAGGGTCAGCCACCGCAGCCTTGGTGTCCACGTCCGCCTCAGCACCCGATGCATCCAGTCCGTCAAGTCCAGCAGCTAAGTCCCGCTGCCCGAGGAGCACAAGTCTACAGCGCTCTGCCATCAAGTCTACGACGACGCCCAAAGTCTACGGAGCACTGTAGCCAGTCTACAATCTTACCTCCATCCTTATTTTTACTTTTATGGCTGTAAGCTTTCTTTGCTTCATGTAAAAACTGTTTGCATTCAATCAATCTCTTCAATTACTTACTGGCGGCCACATCTATAAATCCCTGTGAGTCTTATTTGCCAAATATTTCACGCGTGATCCGTTTCCTACGCGAACACTTTGTAATTGATTAATTATTAACTACTTTAACTTTTATTTTTAAAAATATAAATGCTTAAGTTACCTATCAAATCTTCGTATAATTCTTACCTATTTTTCCATTCATAGATATATTAATATAATATGATAATTATAAATAAAAGTAAAAAAGAAATTATGATGATGATTATTATTATTATTAGTGTAACCGTATTAATAAATTATGATAAAAAAAGAAATTAAATAGTATAGTAAAAATATTAATATATATTAGTGTTATACTAATAGAAATGAAATTAAAAAGGAAAAGCGATACGAGTATTATTATATTAACTAAAGTATAAAAATGAATTACCATAAATATGAGTAATATGAATATTATAATTATTATCTTAACTTTGAAAAAAGGAAAAGAAAGTATTTAAAAGTGCTACGATGGCTATTTGAATATTATATGTTAAGATGAAGAAATTACTTCGAGATGTGACTAAATAATAAAGTGAAATAAATGCGAATCCAAAATAATTATACTATTTTAAATAATAATTATGGATCACATGTCTTATGATATATATGTTTGAACATAATGCATGGTTAAGTCGTAATCACAACGGTATATACATATACAAGAACGCTTGTATTGGTGTATCCTTTTGGGCCAATTTGTCCCTTTATAGACCGGATGGATGCGAAAGTGTATTACCGGATAAAACATTGTATTGTCGTCCATTTACGAGTTGGATGTATTATGACATTGCGTCGATAATTATTTGAGTCATCTTACATTCATCTTTAATTATTATGAATTGGGTATGCTGATTTTTCCTCTTGGTAATTTTTGTTATTACTTATAATTATGAATTTAAGAAGAAATAATTTGATAAATAAAAGACAAGAAAGTGAAAAGCGAAGATAAAAAAAAAAGAGAAAATAAATTATGAAAATGAATGTAATGAAAGATAAGCTAATTCACCTTAAATTATTACTTATGGTCTACTAAAACTACCGGTGATCACACATTAATCATGTTTCATATAACAAGATCATGAGGAGATGAGTTAGCCAATTCAAAATTGGAATGAAAAGCGTCTGTAATGATGATAAAAAAGAGAAAATAAATTATGAAAATGAATGTAACGAAAAATAAGCTATGGTCGACTAAAATTATTGGTGATCACACGCTGATCATGTTTCATAGGGCCTTCTAGGTACAAGATCATGAGGAGATGGGATAAAGCATTCACAATTGGAATGCATTCTAGCAGGACACCAGTGGAAATTTCAAATACTTAGAGGATTATATACATTTTGATTTGTTGACGATGAACCATCTCACATATCTCTCTATATTTGATCGTTGACGGTCCAATGTGGGTACATATGTTATTTGTATTATTTAGAAAAAGTGTATTATAATTATGATATTATTTGAAACAATTCCAGAAGCTAGATACACCGGATTATAATGGTCAATAGAGTTTAGAGATGATAAAATAGTGAATTGATCAATGTGTAAATATTCTTCATATACCGTCAGAGAGATTGAGACTGTGAAGTTTGAACCATTAACTCAATGCTAGACAATGAGTATGAAAAGAATTTTGTCGAATTGCCCCATCTGGTATGCGATCCAATTGATAAGGAGAAATGATGTACTTGTGAATTCAATTCACATATTAGTAAATATTTGACACTACTAATGGTTGAAGGATTTTGACCAAAATCACTACCAACACAGGTGATCGAGAGGCAGTCCTGAATGTTAGAGAATACTCTTGTGATGCATGAATACAATAATTTATGTATGATAGAATTACATAGTCTTCCACTTATTAAATAAATCGAGTATGCGTTTGAGATTGAACAAGGGACCGAGCCTATATCAAAGTTTCCATATATGATAGTGTTAGCACGATTGAAGGAATCGAAGGTGCAACTTCAAGACCTGGTGATCAAAGAGTTTGCTCATTCGTGTATAACATCTTGGGACATGCCTAGTTATTCGTTAAGAAGAAAGATGACTTCATGAGGCTGTGCATTGATTACAGAGAGTTGAATTAGAGAACCATAAAGAACAAATGTCAATTGCCTTGTATTGATGATCTGTTCGACCAATTACGGGGAGCTACGATGAATTCGAAGATTAATTTGAGGTTTCGAATCAACTCTAGGTTAAGGAAGGTGATATACCAAAGACGACTTTTTCGATATCCGAATGCAAATGTCGCTTTAGATACAAATTGTGATGTTTCGATTTGACTGGAGGAGTGAAAAGGGGCATGGCCACAGGTGTGTGGGGTGTACTGCTCTGAATACACGGGGTATTCTTAGAGGAGTATTGTACGGTGATTTCAAAGTGAACCTTTATATCAGTCATTGAGAAGTGTCGACATGTAGTTCTATCGAAGGAAGTCATGGAAAATGTGAGTTTATACACGTACGTGGGCTCAATGTATGAATGGCCTTTATCCCGAATGGTGGTCATGACCGAGAGTTGGTGTTGGGATTGGGCAGTCCATTGTGAATGAAATAAGGACTGAACGATACTTGTCACGGATCCTGTTTGTTGGGTGTAAGCAAGATGGAAACAGATGACAAGGGATGCTTTGGCTGAGTCTCGTCGGAAAATGTTTTCGTTAGCAAGACTTTTTTGGCTTTAGATCCTAATCGATGCACGTGATTGATGAGGGGTACACCTAGGATGTACTTAGCATATGTGTTAGCCCTCACGAGACATCTTTTTCAAGCCCTCGAAGATAAATAATAAAAATACTAACATTAGTAATATCAGATAAAGAACACTTCCGTTTAGTCACGTCTCATCAACGGTTTTGAGCCACAAACGTTAGTTTGTGACGTAAATATATATGATACTAATTTTATGATTAAACTGAAAATTTATCATAAGTTTGAGCCATTAACGCATATTAAGCAATAAAAATCAAGGGGTGAAGCCGATAGAGTGACTTTGTTGTTTCCAAGCACCAGAAGAGAAATAATATGGAGATTGAAAAATGTTGTTCCGATCGGGAGTGTCCTCGCGTGGATTGACGTGAGGGGTTGGTGTTCACGTCGAAAACGGATCACGTCGGAAATATTTGGCAATGATACTCACAGGGTTTGTAGATGTAGTCGCCTGTAAGTAAATGAAAAAGATTGAATTGAATGTGCAAAGTCTTACAATAAGAAAATAGTGCTTACAGCCATAAAAATAAAACAAGGACGGCGGTGCAACGTCGTAAACTTGCTTCCGGGCGAGGTCGTAGACTTGCTGCTGAATGCTGCAGTCTTGCGATTCTGGACGATAGGGACGTCGTAGACTTAGCGCTGGACGCTGTGGACTTGAGAATCCGGGCAACGACGTCGTAGACTGGATAACAGAGTGCTGTAGACTTGCGCTCCCTGGATGGCGAAAACTTGGTTGTTGGGTTTGGTAGATGGGAGTGTGGTCGAATGTTGAGGCGAACGTGGATACCAAGGCTACGGTTGCTCACCCTGGTGGCGGAGTCGAGGGCGGAATCATGTACCGGGACTACGGTGGCTCATCCTGGCGTTGGAGTGCAGGCGGGAATTTGTTTCCAGAGCTACGGTTCTCACTATGATGGTGGAAGTGAAGGCGGAGTTTGGCTGTCGGAGCTACGGTTGCTCAATCTGACGATGGAGGTGAAGACCAATGAAACCTTAAGGGTTTCGCCCAGGTCGGGGAATCCTAACAATCTAAGGGGTGACGAGCAAGATAAGCTTCTGTTGGCTGATTTGATCGTGACTTTTCCAAGAGAGATCTCTTCCCTTTTATACCCGGTTTTTTACGACCTCCGAAGATCCTCTAATCTTAACCGCCCCCGAGTATCTCGGAGCCAACAAACTGTTTTCTAAGACGTGCCACTCGTGTGGACGTGGGTTATAGACACCATTAATCTCGGATTTAATAAACCGTCCTTTAAGACGTGCAAACTGAGCGGACGTGGGTCGTAGACTCCACTGATTCCGGAAATAACATTTCGGCCTCTATGATGTGTGACTCGTGCAGACGTGAGCCATAGACTCCCACTGATCTCGGGGTCACCGTCTAATTGTGTAGTCCTTGTAAACTAGGACTGTAGGCCTGGTGCAAGCGTCTTGTCTTTTCTTTCATAGGCATCGCGTCTACTGTGGGCTTCGTCAGAAAACAGGCTCAAGATAGCTCATTGTGTCAACATCATGTCAACAGTTGGGTGGCTATATTTCTGGGATCATGCATGGACGTTAATTGGAGCCGACGAATTTCTCAACTCTAACACAAAATACTGATTAATCGGTCCGCCTAGACCTATGTAAGAAACATGGTTAAGGTTGTTGATATTCTTATTATTGTAATTTTTTTTTAATTTGTTGCCTTTTTTTGTTTTATTCTATTAAAATACATCTTATAAAAAACAGGTCGTAATATATGGTCCATTGATAGATAAAGCACAAGTTATAAGTTTATAAATATTTAAGACTTGATGATTTCCTTATCGTTCGTACTTTTATTTATTAAAGGACGAAACTCATATTTCATTTATTATTATTAGAGGTTTAAAACGTCAGTTTTCGACCGACGAAAGGAAAGATTGTTCTTTCTGAGTCAGTTTTTGTACCTTGTCCATAGAATGGAAGGAAAAAGGGAAGAAGATATACGTCATCTAGGGTTCTCCCTTAATCGTGGCTAGAAGATTTAAGAAATAGTACATACAAGTACGTATTTTTTTCTCTAATCTTATCTAAACCCACGTAATTCACTCTATTTGTTTTGTTTACGTGATTACGTGATTTCTTACTACCTACCACAAGTACTCCCATTTAGAGAAGAACACGAGCGGGGAAGTAATGAGGGTGAAGGTCAGTGTCTTCTCCAAAAGTGAGCCTTAGGTGGCCTCTTTACACGTCTTCGTTGTTAATACCATACGGATAATGTTTCAAGTAGTATCACGTCAGAATTCGTGAAAGTCGTCACGGCTGCTCTTCGCCCTTAGGGCCGTTCACAACATCCCCATAATAATATATACAAAAATTATTGACGAAAATTATTAAATATGGTAGACGGATATCAATCTTAAAACATCGTAAGCATATTATCAAAAGACAAAGGCCGCGAATTACCTCTTTTTCTTCTTTCTCTCTATTTTTTATATTAAGTGCCGGGGAATGGTGGCAAACACAAGCATTCAAAATCAACTTCACTTTATCGCCTTTGGATTTATTTGATTTGTTATTATTATTATTATCATTACTACTTTATTGGTCAATCCACCTTTTCCAATAAAGCAAGCCGGAAGAGGCTAAAGTTAAGTGGGCTGGAGATTCAGTCAGGTTAGTAAATTTTTTTTTTATCGTTTCATATATTTTTACAAATGGTGAAACTTAATTTTTTTTTATGAAATCTTTTTGTATTGGACCGAAAGGCTTTTCGTATACGGATTTTTACGAAATTTTTTTAAACGTACTTCGTAAAAATATACGAATTAAAATAGTAAATATTTCATAAAGTATAAAATAGTAAAATTGTACGAAGTTTTCTTCGTAATGGCCGAAAGGCTTCCTGATGATTTTGTAAAAACATATAGGATTTTACGGAAGCGGCTAACGGTACGTGCACGTAACGGTTACGTAGTTTACTAATTAATACTAACGAAAAGTAGTAAATTTTACTAAAAGTTGATCGTTACTAATTAATACTAACGAAGTCAACGCATATTTAGTAAAAAATGTAGTAAAATTTACTACTTTTCGGTCAACTTTTAGTAAAGTCAACGCAAACTTCGTAAAAAAGTATGGAAATTTTACTACTTTTTCACTGTTCATTCCAGTTCAAGTTTACTACTTTTGCGCTGACTTTACTAAAACATTTCCGTTAGTAACGTCAACGCAGAATTAGTAAAAAAAGTAGTAAAATTTACTCCTTTTTTTACAAATTTTGCTTTGACTTTATTAATTTTTTTCGTATTTTAGTAAAGTCAAACCAGTTTTAGTAAAAAAATGAGTAAATTTTACTACTTTTTTTACTAATTCTGCGTTGACGTTACTAACGGAAATGTTTTAGTAAAGTCAGCGCAAGGTTAGTAAAAAACGTAGTAAATTTTACTACCTTTTACTATACGAATTATGTCGATAATTAGTAACCGTTTACTAATTCTGGTGTTTTTTTTAGTAAAAAACTCTTCCACTTAGTAAATTTTACTAATTTTGACATGTTTTTACTAAAAAAAGTAGTAAACTGTTACTAAAAAATGAAGGTGTTTACTAACAAATTTACTAATTAGAACAGTGTTTCCGAACCTATTACGAACCTATTTATGTAGTGAAATTACCGTTTTACCCCCGTTACTAATTAGTGAAATCCGAACCTATTTACGAACCTAATTTCTCCCATGTAACAGGGGTAAACCGGTAATTTCACATCAAAAATAGGTTCGGAGTTAGGTTCTGAAACACTGTTCAGATTAGTAAATTCGTTAGTAAACACTTTCATTTTTTAGTAATAGTTTATTACTTTTTTTAGTAAAAACAACTCAAAATTAGTAAAATTTACTAAGTATAAGAGTTTTTTACTAAAAAAAACTCCAGAATTAGTAAACCGTTACTAATTATCGGCTTAATTCGTACAGTAAAAAGTAGTAAAATTTACTACGTTTTTTACTAACTTTGCGCTGACTTTACTAAAACATTTCCGTTAGTAACGTCAACGCAGAATTAGTAAAAAAAGTGGTAAATTTTACTCCTTTTTTTACTAAAACTGGTTTGACTTTACTAAAATACGAAAAAAATTAGTAAAGTCAACGCAAAATTTGTAAAAAAAGGAGTAAATTTTACTACTTTTTTTACTAATTCTGCGTTGACGTTACTAACGGAAATGTTTTAGTAAAGTCAGCGCAAAAGTAGTAAACTTGAACTAGGATGAACAGTGAAAAAGTAGTAAAATTTCCATACTTTTTTACTAAGTTTGCGTTGACTTTACTAAAAGTTGACCGAAAAGTAGTAAATTTTACTACATTTTTTACTAAATATGCGTTGACTTCGTTAGTAACGGTCAACTTTTAGTAAAATTTACTACTTTTCGTTAGTATTAATTAGTAAACTACGTAACCGTTACGTGCACGTACCGTTAGCCGCTTCCAGGATTTTACAAAAAAAAAATTGTAAATGTTCTTTGTAAAAATGTGCAAATTGTAATAATAATCTTTTTCATAAATTATGAAATGAACGGTTGACGTCCGAACTTATCCCCGAAGTAATTTGGGGGACTTGATTGCAATCTCGTATATTTTTATGAAATTATTACGAAGCCTTTCAACCTATTACGAAAAAATTTCGTACATTTTACTGTTCCAACATTTTTACGAAGCATGTTTAGAAAATTTCGTAAAAAACTGTATAATTTTTTGAAAAGCAATAACGAATTCTTTCGGCCTAATAAAAAAAAATTCGTAAAAGATTTAGTGTTTCTTAGTAACGGAATTTATAAAAACTACTTAATCTTCCCGCGCGGGTCATTTTAGATCTTACGTGTCCCCCACCACCGTTCCAATTCTCTCCACACATTTTGTGATTTGTCCTTTACCTCACCAAGTTTTTTTTTTTCCTACACCTTTTCTTGCCATTAATTCAATCAAATTACTGGTTAAAAAGGGTAAACTAATACTTAGCGAAGCCCCTCTGTTGTAACATTTTTCCGCTTCATAAATTAAAAGTCTCCAGCGGCATCCGAAACATGACGAAATTGTCTGTATAGTCAAAAACATCCTGCGGACTCTTTGGCCCGATGCCTTGGATTTGCTATTTAGGAAGCAATGGAGCGTACTTACAAAAAGTATCCAGACTAATCAAAATGGGACATGTAACTCACTCTAAGTTAGCGGGATAAGAAGGAAGAGGTTGGTAGTGGTTTTAGTCATGGCTTCTACCGGTGATGATAACCACCCCTCCCCAGCTCTCTACGAGAAGGTGCCGCTCAAGGATGGCTCGAAGAGGGCTGTCAAGGTCTTCATCCTCGTTCTCCTCCTCTCCCTCGTGCTTTGTCGGGCTGTCACTTTGAGTAGCCACGGAGGCGTTTGGATGGTCGCCATGGCTTGCGAATCGTGGTTCACGTTCCTTTGGGTCCTCACCCTGAGCACCAAATGGAACCCTGGCACCTTCAAGACGTACCCCCAACGCCTCTTCGAAGGTTAGGTTGTGTCGTGCTTGATTTGCGGACGTGGTTACGACTTTACTGATGATGATACATGTTGGTGTAAGGGTGTGTGCACTTCCGCGGATCGACACGTTTGTTACCACTGCAGACGCGGAGCTGCAGCCACCAATTATCACTGTGAATACCGTCCTGTCCCTGTTGGCAGTAGACTACCCGGCAGATAAGCTCGCCTGTTATGTCTCCGATGATGGTTGCTCACCCTTGACGTACTACTCCCTAATGGAGGGGTTGAAATTTGCCAAGTTGTGGGTTCCGTTCTGCAAGCAGTATGATATCCCGACAAGGGCTCCGTTTTGGTACTTTGTGGCTGATGATGGAAAGGTGACCGAGTTGTCCGCTGAATTTCAACGAGCATATCAGACGACGAAGGAAGAGTATGAGAAACTCTGTGAGACGATCAATGTTGCTGGCCGGAAAACGAGTCCATGTGATCTCGTCGGAGATTTCGAAGAGTTCTCGGGTACAGACCGCAGAAATCATCCCAGTATCATTAAGGTAGTAATAACCATACATAACATGTGTGTAATCAGGATGACTTAAACTTGATGGTTTTCATTAAGGTAATTCTGATTATGTCATGGTTAAATGGAAGATTATCAACGAAAACGAGTATGGTGATCCGGACGGAATTCCACACTTGATTTACGTATCTCGAGAGAAGAGGCCGAACCATCCTCATCATTACAAGGCCGGCGGGATGAATGTCTTGGTGAGGAGCGCAATACTTTATATAGCCTTCTACGTTTCGAGGTCCTATGGGAATGTGAGCAGAAAGATCAAGATGCAGCAAGGAGGAAATAAACAGAAGGTGCAGAAGTTGCTGTCTGTGAGAGGAGACGATGAAGGTAGAATAAAAGCTGCACAAGAGTGAAGAAATGGGTAAGGCCTAGAGAAGTAGAAGAGAAAGCCCAGTCCGTTTCTTACTTCTATAAGGATACAATAGTAAATGTACATATAGGTTGTTATGCAGAGAGAGGAGTGGAGGTACGACCCCTCCTCAACCTTTTTAACAAAACACGTGGGGAAGGAAAAAGAGATGGATAAGTTTTCTGGGTTTTTCTTTCCTAATGGGATGAAGGTGATGAAAAAGCTTTCCTTTTTTTTTCTCTGGTGACACCTCCTCTTGCCTTCATGGTATCAGAGCAATAATGGTGGAGGTACAGAGGATAAGAAGCATGGTGATGGAAACCATTGACTGTTCATCGCCTCTCTACATCAATCCTGCAGATTTACAGATCGGGGCGCTGGTGTCGCCGGAACTCACAGATGGTAATTACGCAACGTGGAGGAGGTCCTTTGAGTTGGCCCTTTCAATCAAAAACAAAACAGGCTTTGTGGATGGCTCTATCTCACAACCAGAGAGGGGAAGCAGTCAGTTCGCAGCCTGGAAACGTTGTGATAACCTGGTCAAGTCTTGGCTCCAAAGGTCACTCTCCATCACTATTGCTTCTACGATTTTCTTTCTGGATACGGCGAAGGAAATCTGGGATGAGCTGCAGGAGAAATATGGTGTTCCGGATGATGTTAGAATCTGCCAACTGCAGCAGGAGTACTATGGCTTGGTGCAAGGCACAAAAACTGTTTTTTATAGTGAAATGCTATCCTTGTTGCGTGAATTAAAAAACTATAGACCATCACCACAATGTAACTGCAGAAAGTGTGATTGTGGTTGGGAGAAGATGTACATGGAGCAGGAACAGAAGGATGTAGTATTCAGGTTCTTGAATGGTTTGAACAAAGAATTTGGAGCCTTGCGGACTCAACTTTTACTTCGGAAACCTTTTCCTTCCCTTGCAGAAGCTTATAATTTTGTTCAGCGAGAAGAATTGCAACAAAGCAGGACACTAGAAGGGAGTATCTACCCAGGGAGGCTGATGGCTGCTGCTGTTGAGTTAAGTGAAGGATTGCAGGTCACGGCAGAGGAGAACAAAAACAAGCAGGTGGCTTATGTGGAAAGAAGAAGATTTAAAGATGAACTGTTCTGTGAAAACTGCAAAAAGAGGGGGCATATTAAGGATAATTACTATTTTCTGGTTGGCTTTCCTCCTACACAAAGAGGGGGAAGAGGCAGAGGAAGAAACAATCAAAGGGGAGGAATGATTGGAGGAAGAAGAGTGAGCCTCACCATGACAGATAACTGTGCAAACACACAGCAAAATTTGTCTCAACTAGGTCTGACAGAGCCACAGGTGAGGAAGCTAATGAAGTTTCTCAGTGTGGATGATTCTGGCCAATTTAGTGGTGTTACAGACCGGGGACAAACCACAAATACCCAGCTAGATACACCCTTACCAAATCACTTCTCAGGTACTCTGTCCTTATCAAATAAAAATACACAACTAGATGATCACATCTGGATCTTGGACACGGGTGCCACAGATCACGTGGTTTCTTGTCTTGATTATTTTGTTTCAGCCTCCAAACTAACCATTCCTTTACAGATTCAACTACCTAACAATGCCACAGTTCATGCTACACATATAGGAGCTGTTAAACTCACCAATGACCTTGCTCTTGAAAAAGCTTTGTTTGTTCCATCTTTCTCGTTTAACCTTATCTCTGTCAGCAAGCTACAGCCACTAAAACCATTTGTCTGATTTTTTCACATGATTGTTGTCGAATTCAGGACCTGCACACCTAGAGGATGATTGGACTTGCTAGAAGAGAGGGAGTTTTATATGTGCTTCAGAAGGAACAAGGAACAGAACAGTCTTATGCTTCACATTCAGTCAGGCCTGTTAAAGCTCTTAACAACACACAATCCTTTCCGCATAGTATAAGTACTGTAAAGCCATATACTACTTTGGATCATTTTGACTTGTGGCATTTACGTTTGGGACATGTGCCATTTGATAAACTAAGTGCTTTAAAATTAATTGACTCTTCTATCACTTTGTTAGATCATAATGCATGTTCAGTTTGCCATGAGGCTAAACAAAAGAGGTTATTGTTCCCTCTCAGCAGCATTCAAACATCAAAACCATTTGATTTGCTTCACTGTGATATCTGGGGGCGGTGCTCTGAAATTGACTTAGGTGGGCACAAATACTTCCTCACTATTGTAGATGATTATAGTCGTGTGACTTGGATTTTCTTAATGCAGACAAAATCAGAAGTGCAAGCTTTACTTCACCAATTTCATGCTTTTGTAAAAACGCAGTTCAATGCAAATATTAAAGTGCTCGGGAGTGACAAGGGTCAACAGTTTAACTTTCCATCCTTTTATCAAGAATTTGGTATTGCACATCATACTTCATGTGTTGAGACTCCCCAGTAAAATGGGGTAGTGGAACGTAAGCACCAACACTTAATGCAAGTTACAAGAGCATTGTTGTTTCAGGCTAACTTACCTTTTTTGTTCTGGGGATATGCTCTATTAGCCGCAGTCCATGTCATTAATAGATTGCCAAGTAAAATTCTGCATCTTAAATCACCATATGAGATTTTATTTCTTAAAAAACCTTCATATCAGCATATGCGTGTGTTTGGATCTCTTTGTTATGCTTGTACCCCAGCACAAGGAAGAAAGAAACTGGATAAGCGTTCCAGGAAATGCCTTTTCTTAGGATACCCATTTGGAACAAAAGGATATTATCTTTTTTATTTGGAAAGTCAGAAGATTTTTATTTCTCGTAATGTCACATTTTATGAGCATATTGTCCCTTCTGTGTCACATAGTAATCCCAGTCCAGATACATCACTGGTTTTGCCTAATATACTGCATCCTTCAGAAAATAATGTGTTCTATGATATTTCTCATTCACCTTTACTGGATAATCCTGCATCCACTTCAAACACAAACATATCAAACACCAATGTAATACTTAATGACGATAACATGCCTGATTTGAGGAGAAGCACAAGGCCATGTAAACTTCCCAGTTATCTGCAGGAGTATCATATAAACCTATCCACTCAACTAGCAGGACCAGTCTCTTTCAACAGGTCAGCTTCTTCCTGTTCTTCTGTTTCACAGACACACCCAATAGAACCTTTCATTTCTTATACTAGACTGTCCAAGCCTTATAAACATTTCTTATTGTCTCTGGAAAGTAACATCGAACCAAGGAGTTATGATGAGGCCAGATTTATTCCACACTGGGAAGCGGCAATGGTTTCTGAACTTAAGGCTTTGCAAGACAATGGCACTTGGGACATAGTTTCCCTTCCACCAGGAAAGGGAGTTGTTGGCTGCAAATGGGTTTATAAAACGAAGCTTCAGGCAGATGGTACCATTGAAAGACATAAAGCCAGGCTGGTTGCGAAGGGATATACCCAACGTGAAGGATTCGATTACCAAGAAACATTCTCCCCAGTGGCAAAGCACACTTCTGTACGGACTTTCCTGGCACTAGCGGCATTAAAAGGTTGGGATTTGCGTCAATTTGACATACACAATGCTTTCTTAAATGGAGATCTTGATGAAGATATACATGGCACTTCCTCAAGGCTTGGACATTCAGGGGGAGACAGCTGAAGGCTCCACGTCTACAATGGTGTGCAAACTGAAAAAAATCCCTCTATGGACTGAAGCAGGCTTCACGTCAATGGAACAGCAAGCTGACGAGTTGTTTAACAGAAAATGGCTTCAAACAATCACGTGCTGATTATACCCTTTTTACCTAGCATGAAGCAGATGACTTTGTAGCGGTTCTTGTCTATGTAGATGATATGGCAGTGGCTGGAACAAGTGAAAGGGTGATTGATGAGTTGAGAAAATGCTTACAGAAGGAATTCAAAGTCACAGATCTTGGAGTCTTGAGGTTTTTCTTAGGACTTGAAATTGCAAGGTCAAGAAAGGGAATCTTTGTATCACAGAGAGGGTATTTAGTAAGGCTATTGGACGAAACAGGGAAACTGGCTTCAAAGACCAGTACAATACCTGTTATCCCTAATCACAAGCTGGCGCATGAAGGTGAAGAGGAAATAATAGATGCAAGTGCATATAGGAGACTTGTGGGAAGACTAATCTATCTAAGCATCACACGGCCAGATTTGACATACGCTGTACACATACTAGCTCAATTCATGGACCGACCCGGGAGAAAGCATTGGGATGCCGCATGTTATGTGCTTAGATATTTGAAAGGAACACCGGGAAAAGGAATATTTTTTCCGCGAAATTCAGAACCACAACTGCGAGCGTACTCAGATAGCGAATGGGGAGGTTGTGTTGAGACTCGCAAGTCAACAACTGGGTTTAGTGTGTTTCTGGGAGCCTCACTGATCAGTTGGAGATCGAAAAAACAAAAGACAGTGGCTAGAAGTTCTACAGAGGCAGAGTATCGTGCTGTGGCAACAGTTACAGCAGAAGTGATTTGGTTGATCACTTTGTTGGGAGATTTTGGATTGAAAACAGAGGATTCTGTTCCTCTCTTCTGCGACAACAAATCAACAATACACATCAGCAAAAATCCGGTGTTTCATGAGCATACGAAGCATTTGGAAATAGATTTACATTTTGTAAGGGAGAAAATCGAAGGAGTAATCAAGATGATACACGTGAGAACCGAGCACCAAGTTGCAGATATGTTTACAAAGGCTCTTCATCCGGGGAGATTAAATTTTCTGCTTGACAAGATTGGGATGCAAGATATTCATTGCTCCCATCTTGAGGGGGAGTGTGAGCAGAAAGATCAAGATGCAGCAAGGAGGAAATAAACAGAAGGTGCAGAAGTTGCTATCTGTGAGAGGAGACGGTGAAGGTAGAATAAAAGTTGCACAAGGGTGAAGAAATGGGTAAGGCCTAGAGAAGTAGAAGAGAAAGCCCAGTCCGTTTCTTACTTCTATAAGGATACAATAGTAAATGTACATATAGGTTGTTATGCAGAGAGAGGAGTGGAGGTACGACCCCTCCTCAACCTTTTTAACAAAACACGTGGGGAAGGAAAAACAGATGGATAAGTTTTCTGGGTTTTTCTTTCCTAATGGGATGAAGGTGGTGAAAAAGCTTTCCTATTTTTTTCTCTGGTGACACCTCCTCTTGCCTTCAGGGAAAGCAAGCATCTAATGTGATCGGTCCATGGCCAGATGAGAGTCTCGGGGATCTTGACCAACGCACCGTTCATGCTGAACGTGGACTGTGATATGTACGCAAACAACCCGCACATCATGTTGCATTCCCTGTCTCTTTGTTGGTGCCAAATCGAAATCAGACAGCGCTTTTGTGCAGTACCCGCAGTTGTTCTACAACGGGGTTAAGAACGACCCTTTCCGAAACCAGCTGGTCGTCCTGCTCGAGGTACAGATAACATCCCTCTCCCTCTTGCCATTGAACTACAATCATGCCACTTTCTTAATGTTTTATGGGGTGCTGTAGTTTGTGGGCGGAGGCATAGTAGGCATTCTGATAACCTGTGATAAATATATATTTTCATTCCTCTAATTACGCGATATTGAGTTAAATCCTTGAGGTATATTATAATATCTGAATATATTACTTAGGTTGGGGTACTGCTGAGAGTTTTATTAATTTTTTAGGTAAATTCGGAAGGAAGGAGGGTGGATGGAGTTTTGCAGAGAGCTGGTGCAGTTGTACCAGAAAGTGTTGCAGCCGCACAATTGGACAGAAATTGGATAGAAACTTCGTCCAGCTGCGTGGAAATTTCGTGCAGTTGCACCACGGCAACCTCAAATGCACAGAAACTTCGTGCAGCTGAATAGAAATTTTGTGCAGCTGCACGTACATACGCGAGGAAATATTTTATTTCCTAGAATCTCTATACCTCCAGATTTTGAAGATCCTCTAGGGTTTAATCCTTGGAGGTATGAAAAGGGACGTCCTACCTTCTTGAAGGGAGTGCCGGGAACGAGAGATCACACCGGGCTGCACACGAAAACATTCGACAAAGCTTCAGGCGATGTTTAAGATGTTTTCCTTTTCTTCTTTAGTTTTTGTGTTTGATTATTTTTAGCATGAACTAAATCTTTTCTCTAGGAATATGACGAACTCGGTTGTGGAGGTACTTTCTTAGTGAATTCCTTTGAACTATCTCATTTCGTATTTTATTTATTCACTTCACTTGTCCTTATTGCTTGCGTGCGTGTGACAGACGTTCGTATTGATCGCTTGTGCTTAAGTGAGCTCGAGAGAGGATCTTACGAGAAGAAGTGGTGGTGAAAGTAACTTGATTTGTCTCGTGAGAGCGAGTAGACTTAAGGTGGTATAGAGATATACACTGAAGGCAACCAAGGAAAATCGAGACTTAACGCATCTAATTAATTACGAGCCTAGAGATAGGGATTGGTTATTTAGGTAGTTTGGCAGACTTCGAGAGGAGCACGATAACTAGGGATTTCGATTAGTAGACGAATACAAAATTGAGATAGGGAGAGGGGAGACACGGGATAGTAACGAAACAATTGAGGCATTCATAGTCCTAGGTTTTCTTATTATTGATTTCACTTTGCCTTTACTTTATTTACTTGCTTTCGTTTTTAGTTTTAGTTACAATTCTCATTACTTTCGGGTTGACTTTGAAAGCTTTGGCATCGAAGGAAATTTTTTAGGTAAATTCGGAAGGAAGGAGGGCGGATGGAGTTTTGTAGAGAGTTGGTGCAGCTTCACCAGAAAGTGTTGTAGCCGCACAATTGGACAGAAATTGGACTGAAACTTCTTGCATCTACGCGGAAATTTCGTGCAGCTGCACCACAGCAACCTCAAATGCACAGAAACTTCGTGCAGCTGCACGAAAATTTCATGCAGCTGCATGTACGGACGCGAGGAAATATTTTATTTCCTAGAATCTCTCTACCTTCCAGATTTTGAAGATCCTATAGGGTTTAATCCTTGGAGGTATAAAAAGGGACATCCTACCTTCTTGAAGGGTGTGCCGGGAACGAGAGATCACACCGGGCCGCACAGAAGGCATTCTACAAAGCTTCGGACAATGTTTAAGATGTTTTCCTTTTTTTCTTTAGTTTTGTGTTTAATTATTTTCAGCATGAACTAAATCTTTTCTCTAGGAATATGATGAACTCGGTTGTGGAGTTACTTTCTTAGTAAATTCCTTTGAACTATCTCGTTTAGTATTTTGTTTATTTACTTCACTTGTTCTTAATGCTTGCGTGCGTGGGACCGACGTTCGTATTGATCGCTTGTGCTTGAGTGAGCTCGAGAAAGGATCTTAGGAAAAGAAGTAGTGGTGAAAGTAGCCTGGTTTGTGTCGTGAGAGCGGGCGGACTTAAGGTGGTATAGAGATATACAAAGAAGGCAACCAAGGGAAATCGGGACTTAACACATCTAATTTATAATGAGCCTAGAGATATGGATCGGTTATTTAGGTAGTTCGGCAGACTTCGAGAGGAGCACGATAACTAGGGATTTCGGTTAGTAGACGAACACAAAATTGAGATAGGGCAAAGGGAAGACACGGGATAGTAACAAAACAATTGAGGGATTCATAGTCCTAGGTTTTCTTATTATTGATTTCACTTTGCCTTTACTATATTTACTTGCTTTCGTTTTTAGTTTTAGTAACAATTCTCATTACTTTCGGGTTGACTTTGAAAGCGTTGGCATCGGACGATAGAAGGGATTTCAAGTACTGTCTCCTCGTGGGATCAACACTTTACTTACTCTATATTACTTGACGCGACCCGTGCACTTGCGGATTTTAGCGAACACATTCAAGGTCCATTCTACCAAGGAATCGGATGCTTTCATAGGGAGAAGTTGATGCGCTACCAACCGCAGAAACGAGAAAATACTACAACGATGACCGAACGCACAAACGAAGGAATAGAACTGGGACTGCCGCTGGATACAGCCAAAGCATCACCAGAACTGAACGATGGTTGAACGCCACACAACCGGATACAAAAACACCACTTATCATAGGGACACTCTGATACTAACTGACGTGGGTACGGGGTGGGACAGTTCGGTTGGTCAATGACAATTGAACCAAGAGGGCGAACGATAACAGGTGAGGGTGATAAACTGGAAAGTAAAGGATAACGACGTGCTAACCTTTGAAACAAGCTAAGCCACCACCGAAGAATGGACGTGCACTGCCCGGACTGCGTACGGATAGAGCAACAGCACCACCGTATTTGGACTCGGGGTTGAACGACACTACGACCAGATACAGGTACACACCACCGGTGTAATGAACGCTCGGGTAATTTCGTCACACACAAAATCCACCAAGTGATAAGAGAAAGAGAGAATCAAAGAGTTTCTGGATTTAAACTTCTGAATTCACGATAAGCTGTCTTTTCTTGTGTTACAATGCAAGGGCTTATATAGGCTGCCCAATGAAAGACAATTAAGAAAATGAAACAAAAGATACGGAAAATAACAACAGAAGATAAGAAAAGGGCACATATTATTGTCCCCCGACAAGATCTGAAAAGCTGGTGGGCACGGTAGTGGAGCAGACGCGACTCTTGAGTTGCAAGTTGTTAGACCCGACCCGTCAAACCGTAACCGCCCCTTGGATTTCTCGTCCCTTCAGCTTCCTTCGCCCATCGTTCGAGTTGTCCCCATAGCCTGGCCTTGCACGTTCTCGAGTTCACCCTCAGAGAGATCTGTTCTCGAGACACCCTTTCCGTTCGACCTCAAGATGAACTTCAGTCTTCTTGAGTTGACGAATCAACTTGACCACTTCAATAGCGTAAAGGCGCTCCTCATCTCAAGCATTCCTTTCGACTTGACCTCGACTTGGCCAACTCGCATTACATTCATTCGAGGGATACTGGTGGCCTGTTGGGTTCGTAACTCGATCACAAACGGTTATGAAGAAGGTAACTCTACCTCGATTTTCCTCGAGTCGACGTATCTAGAATTGGTTGCAATTTCGCATTAGAAGTGATTTACGGTGCATTGCCAAATGATATCCCTGACACAACATATCTCAAATTGAACGGTGACCGTGCACGAACTGGATCAATCACTTTAAAAGGCAAAGAACTACACCGATGATCCTGAATTTATTCAACTTCGTTGTTTTGTCAGGAAAGGAGCCTGCTGCTCTCGTACAGGGCTCGCTCAAAGGGTTCGGAACTTCAAAAGTGTTCATCCGCTCTGCTTATATACTCTGGATGGAACATTGGAATCAGAATCTCCCAGGGTCTTTCCAGCTCTCTTGAGGCGGCTCATGAAGTCGCGAGTTGCACGTACGAGTATGGCACGGAGTGGGGCAACAAGGTAAGCTTGGGATCATATTCCCCAAAGCAATAAAAAAAACATCGATACTCTCATCTGCGACGATGTTGTGGGTGGCAATGGCATGTTCCTTTAGATTGGATTGTTGTATGGATCCACGGCAGAGGACATCCTCACGGGGCTCAGCATCCACAGTAAAGGGTGGAGATCAACCTACTGCACGCCAGACCTGCCTGCCTTCATGGGATGGGCGCCCAATGGTGGACCAGCAGCCATGACTCAGATGAAGAGATGGGCCAGCAGTCTACTCGAGGTCCCAGTTGGCAAGAACTCCCCTGTTTCTTCCATGCTCTTTGGGAAGCTCCAGCTCAGGATGTGCATGGCATACGTTATGGTCCTACAATGGGCGGTGAGATCCATCCCTGAGACTATGTATGCACTTCTTCCTGCTTCTTGCATCATCACCAATACCCACATCCTGCCCAAGGTAAGAGTCCAGATAGTTTTCCTTCACTCTGCCTGTGACAGATGAAATAACGCGCTGACTGTGCTCATGTTTTTGTTTAGGTCTTTGATCCTATGGTGGCTATTCCCGTGCTTCTCTTCTCGACATACTACCTCTTCACCTTATTTGAGTACTTCCCAAGTGTGACTGTCTGTTCGGGCGTGGTTGGACAACCAGCGGATGCAGAGGGTAACATCCACGTGTGCCCGGTCTTTCGGGCTCCTGGGAGTCATACTCAAGCTGTTTGGCATATCCCAGACAGTTTTCGAAGTTAGCAAGAAGGAAACTTCTGATCCCAGGGAGGGTGATACTTTTCGCCAGGGCAAGTTCACCTTCGACGAGTCCCCCATGTTCATACCCGGTACCGCCTTGGCGCTGGTGGAGCTGATGGCATTGGCGATGATGCTGTTGGGACTGGGGCCAAAGGCGCACGGTAATAACGGCTCAGGTGTGGGGGAGGTTTTATGTGCAGTGTGCATCTTGTTGTCTTTCGGCGTGTTTATAAGAGGGTTGTTCGAGAAGAAAGGAGGAATCCCCATGTTGACAGTGCTCAAGCCGGCCGTGTTGACAACCCTCTTCGTCCAACTCTCCCTATTGACATCAAGAACTTCTTGAGATCAATAGGGAGACTCTGCTTTGATGTGTGGCATAATGGAATGGAACTCAACAATCCAAAAGAGTTGGATATTTCTTGTCATGGCAGAAGTTTTGCTGGCACCTCTCAAGGGAAAAGGAAGCACGCGTGAGAAAGTGGATTTACTAAAATTCGAAAATGCTACTGGGAAGCACTAACCAGGCTAAATAATCAACATGAATCAAATGGGATTCAAGTTTTCTCTTTGAAGCCAGAAAGACCGCCGCTTCATCGATACAAATATTTCTCATACACAGCTAACCACGAGAAAAGATGACTTATGCATATGCAAGGTCAATGCAATCTAGGGAGAAATGCATGAGCTCAAAGGCGCCTCACCTCATCTCTCCCACGGACTAGGCTTCCCAGACATTTGAGGTATTGATAGATTGCTGTCAAGCATGAAGGAGAGATCATGCATCTGAGATATCAGCATCTCGAGTTGGTCTGACTCTCCAGATGTTGCATTAGGACATCCTTCCGGCTTCACAGTCTCTTCACCTGCCTCTGTAGTATCCATGCTCAAGACCCTAAGCAAGAAACAGATTCTAAGCTGTCAAGAACAGCTGGGCAGAAAGTATCTAGACTGAAAAGATGCCAAAGCCAAAACATTCCATCACTGGGAAAAATGAAATCAGCGAGAATGTAGGAATGACGACATAAACAATCAGTCGGTAAAAAAGGCCATAAACAGGCATGAGCTGAGGTTTTAAAATATGACCAGAGGGTACAAACCTGTCCGAGGAAAAAGCTTCGGTCTGCACAGAAGTCGAATTTACAGGCTGCATAGTAATGCTTGATGCACCAGAAAAAATATCTGGCGTCGAAAATCCAAAATCCATCATCAAGTCATTGCTTGAGCTGAAAAGATCTGTCGGAGGTGTTGGATTAGAAGTTGTAACATCACCCGCATGCTTCCATGTGTAGTTTCCTACTGCATTGGTTGAACTCGTAAAATCATTCCATGAGTCATCCTCATCAGATCCGTCATTCTTGCTTGCACACGTGGCACTACTTAACCATTTGTTGTCTTTGTTGTCTTTGGTCCAAGTAAAGTCAGTTGCAGACTTGCTTGTCCCCTCAGTGATTCCACCTTGTCCATCAAGGCTGGGTTTAGGCCCCAAATCTTGTCCATGGAATCCAACACTGGAATTACCCCTCGGATCATCATCAAACCAGTTGTCCATGTTGGAAGAAGAAGGTTTAGGCTCCAAATCTTGTCTGTTGAACACAATGTTGGAATTACCCCTCGGGTAATCATCAAACCAATTGTCCATGTCGGAAGAAGAAGGTTTAGGTCCTGTATCATGGCTAGCCTTAGGTCCCAAATCTTGCCCATTGAACCCTATGTTTGCATTACTCCTTGGATCATCATCGAACCACTTGTCCGTATCAGAAGAAGAAGGTTTGGCACCATGTCTTTTCTGCTCATTTCCAGATCCAAACATCTCATCCACATGGGCCGACAAATCAACAGAAGAACCAGAAAAAGGGTCAGGCGATGGGGAAACCTTTTGAGCTGTTTCAAAATCAGCTGACTGAAACTCTGCATCCCAGGCAGACATTGTATTCCTACTCTCATAGCCTGTCGAATTAACTGATGTGGATGGTAGCGGAACATTTCCAGACAAGCGGAGGTTACCAGGAGCTTGTGTAATATTGCTTTCAGGAATACGACTTCCTTCGTCATCTCCAGATTTCTTCTCAGGTGTTGAAGAACTGAAGACATTCGTTCCTTCACCGAAGAAGCTGTCAAGTTCAGCTCCACCCAAATTCAAAGAAATTTTAGTCTGAGCAGAATCGACCCTGCCACTGTCAGAAGGTTTTTCTGCTGGCAGAGACCACTTAATTTCTAGACTCAAGAGATCAGACAGAGGAATCTCATCCTTGACTCTGTCCTTTTCCCTGTAAGACTCGTCTTCCCCAGAAATTGGTACAACATTCTCCTGAAAAAATGAAAATTGAGACTCGAATTCAGTAAAGGCTTAACCAACATCAATCACTAAACTGAGGATCTCCAATATATGAAAATCTATTTTCCTACAAAATAGAAGCACACAACATTCATTTTGTGGTATCTTCCCTTTCATCTATGACCAGAAAGCAAAAAAGACAGTCTCGCAGGAGATGAAATTGAAAGTCCAGAAAATCCATCTCCACAGAAGAATCCATCAAATGGAGGAGAATTTTCACTTTCCCGCAGGAAAGAACCAAATCCAAGCAATAAAGCCCTCATCAATTTCCAGACATAAAAAATCTCTCAAGTAAAAGGGCAAAAAATACGATCTTTAACACGTCCCACAACCAAGGATCGCCAGATGAAGAAATACGCAACAGAAAAGAGCCCAAGAACAACCAAAAAGAAACTCACAGATCCGTCCAACGCGAGAGCTTCAATCAACCAAGCGTACCCCTTACTGTCCCTAAAATTAAGGGGATCGGGCATCACTTCTCCGAACCCCTCCTCCCCGCAGAAGACGCAGAACGTCGAATTGACTCCCCGGAGGAGCGTCCCTTTACAATGCCGGCACCTCGAGTACGGAGGGGAGGGATCCACCTGGGAAATGCAGGATTCGCACGGCTGCAGAGTTGGGATCGCGGGGTCGGTCTGGTCGAAGGAGGGGATGCCGGACTGTGCCCGGAGGTCGCGGCGGAGCTGGTCGAAGATGTCCGGCGGAATCGAGAAAGGCGTCATCGTTATTCGCAACGGTTGGTCCGTCGTGGTTTGCTGGTCGGTCGGGCGGTCGGAGTCGGGAGAAGCCGAGCGAAGCAGCGGGGCGAACGGATTCGAGGGTCGACTCTTTAGCGAAGGTTGTGTGGGCCGCGGGTTCAAGACGATCAAATGGATTGGGCCACCAATTGCTTGGAGGATGACGTTGACGTTAACAAATTCTTGACGAGAGAATTGTGTTCCCCCCCATTTCCATAAGATATTTACTTTGGAGATGTCACGAATAAAATATGACTGGGTGAGTACTTGCCATCATGCAAGTTACCCAGTCACGAATTCAGCCCCTAGATTACCTCGCTACTCGTGAGAGGGCCGATGCGACTGGTTACGTGAAGGCGAAGCAAAGAATCTGGCAAGCTGCTCGGTCTGCATTTCTCATTAAGTAGGCTACGATGAATCCCAGCACCGCACCAGCAACAACTTATGTGAAGAAGCTAAAGAGAATGGTCGAGTCGGTATCGGACTCTTAGAAGGCTGAGCAGGCTATTATTATGCTGACTCAATTGTCGAATGTGGTCGTCGCAGAGCACTAGACCCTTTACTATGCTGGGGAGCATCATAAGTTGCCGAAAGACCACTGTATGTTAGTTGAACTGGGGTGAGCCCAAGTAGCTCGTGCAGAGGCCTAACCCTGGCTAGAGGATAATTTAGTAATTGCAAGCATACTTCAGCTTCTTGTTAGTGTGTTCACTTATGTGTCAAGGCATTTTATTATAATTGTGGATAAATAATTAATAAAAATGAGTATTTTTCATTGATTATTTTACTTTTATGCATGTGAAATCATTAATGATAAAGTCCCATTGATTAATGAGTATATTAATATGAAATAGTCCTTAATCAGGTAGATGTCTATAGGGGACATATATATCTAAATCATCGCTAAGTATAACCGTCAAGATAGACCGAGGGAAAATATATCCAACTTATACTTACGGGTACACTGAGATTAGGGGTCCTGAACACAATTCACTTTAGAGGATACTACATATTGATCATCATTGGTCAATCCTCTTTATGAACTAGTGTAATTGATCTTTTGACTTTACACCTTCATTTATTCTATGCATGGAGTCTACGCACTTTAACTTCGTTAAAAGCAGTCTTTATTCGGATTGTGAGTAATATGATTATGGGGTGTGTGACAAAGCATAGAGAGAATAGTGTTGAGTCAATATATGATTCATCGCTCTTTTGGATTAGAGAGTTTGACATCTTGGCCGCTTGACAGAGATATTAGTGACTCTAAAACCCATGGCCATTGTAAAAATGTTTTACATTCAAGTGAGTCTATTATATCTTGATAATCAAGTAATTGATGATGATGTATTTTGCGCTGAAATAATTGAGATGTCGGTTAGATGGAGAGATTGAATTACACAGTAATCGGTTCATAGTGGTTTATGGTTCATGACCATTATTCTATCACATTGGATGGATAAAAACTATTACGGCCTCGGTTACCTTAGTTTGTGTATGGTCCACTACCTCCGTATATAGAACCTAGAGTGTCGCACGCGATAACATGTTATGTTATGGTGGTAACTAGAGTTTAATCCAGAATTAGATTTAATTGGATTATTAATTTTTTTTCTCGATAAATGGAAGCTAATGGGTTCTATAATGAACCTAGATTATTAAACAAGTTTTCAGCCATTGCCTATTTCAATTTGGGTTAAGGCCTAAGTGCCTGAATTAAGTCCATAGTGAAATAAATCAATAAATGACAAAATAAAATATTTTAATATATTATTTTATACTTTAAAATAAAAGGAGGTTTGTCCTAGGGTTAAAAGAAGTACGTTCACTCTCTCAAAAATTAGCTTTCAATAAAATTGACGTGTGTCCCAAGGCTAGCACCAGAGGGATAATGTGACAAATTGTTTGTGTGCGTGTGCATATATACCTAAAGAAGTCGCGCTCTCGAAGACGGTCATAATCTGGATTGATTTCTTCCTGCTAGTACGTGTATACAGAATAAAGCAAAGTAGGCATACATGTATTTTCTTTTTAGCAGATTGGTGATTTTCTATGCAAGTTCTTTAAAATTTACATTCACTGCGTGCATAGAAACCCAACAAGGATTTGGTTTTATGAATGGTCATGTCTCATTTTAAGTGAGATCAAGTCTTTTATATATTTGTAAGAGCCATTAGATGATGAAGGACATGAGTTTGTGGGCCATTTGATGTATAAAACAACTTTCCCTTTTTATAGAAATTATATTAAGATCATGTTAGAGTTGGATTTGTGGCACTTCTAAGTTTGAAACCATTCCCTTGTACATGAATTCTATTGAGATCGGGTGTTCGGTAGTATCTTAAATGCTCTATTGTTGTGTGCACTCTTTCCTGAGTTCACCATCTCTTCATGTCGAGTACTTTATTAGCATTTCATCTCGATTTTCATCTATACAAAGACTGACTTCGATCATGAAGGATTTCGCCTTTGTAATGTTGATTTCTTCGTTGCTAAACCGAAGTCGGCCTTACAAAGACCGATTTCATGTGAATTATCTCATACACATGAGGTCGACTTCGTTGGGACTTAATAAAAAAAATCGTCCCACTGAAGTCGGCCTTTGTAACGCCGACTTCCTTCACGGGTCATGAAAGTCGGACTTACAAAGGCCGACTTTGCTCGGCCACCATACTAGCTTAAGGAAGTCGGCCTTAATTATTCAGGAAGTACTTATTTGCAAGGGAGAAAAAGGGGCCAGGAGGGATTGGGCCCATGGACCAATAAGGTTCCTAGCCCTTACATGGGCCTGATTTTGGCCCAATTACAAAAGATGTTACGAATATCTATTGCTCAGAAAAGGCATAAAAGCTACCTATACTTGTATGTGCACCTGCAAACTTCTATGGAACGACTATGGAAGGCGATTCCCTCTTGGAGAGGCGCTTAGTTGGTACCAACACGGGCTCGGGCTCTCCATCGAGTTCTTCGTTCAAAGAGGTGTTGCCGATTTCGAGTCCTTCCTTGAAGACTGGATGAACGTATGCCGACCTAAGGAACGATTTTAGATTGAAGTTCGGTTCCTTTGCTTTCTCCAATGTGTCTTTCATCATGGCTTCCTGGATACCAAAACTGGTTAACAGCAATGAACAAGACAGACCCCCCATAATTTCCGGGAGTTTGAAACCGAAGTGTGTAATGTTTTGACTAACCTGTAATGGGTATCTTCGAAAGGCGGGCTCGTAGCGTTCTTTGCAGTACTTGTGGAACGAAATCGTTAGTACTGGGAGCGTGATAAGCAACGGAGTCAATTGGGAGGCTTCCTTTGTGCTCAGCAATCCCATTAAGATTATTTGGGAGACTACCAATGCAGCGATGATGCGTCCATGAACATCAGGCCAGAAGGCTGCCGCACTCTCGTATTCTTGATTGTAGACATTTATAATCTGCGCGCATATACAGAATATTACACGCAGGATACCAGGTGGTTTCGGAGAGTACACAATATAGGTCAACTGTGTTGTACCTGGTGACGGTACACGATATAGGCGAGACTGAAGAACACCAGTATGAAGGGTAGAAGGATGGGAGTCACCACTGCATAGACGAGGCCGAGCAGGAAATAGAGCTGGATTTGAGGTTCTCCTGTGTTGAAGCCTAGAGTTCCAGGATCCATGGCCTCCTCCCTGTCCTTCTCGGTCTTTACCAGGAAGAAATTTTTCAAGTGGTATATGATGAGAGGTTTCAACCTCAAGATCTCCCCAGCAACCCCAACCCAGCCGTCCACCATTATATAAGTGATGAAGAAGGTGGCCTTCATGGGAATTGAGGTTCCTATTGTCTTCGGAATCCTGCGAGTGAGAAAATTAATTTTTGGCCTGAGTTACGAACCAAAGCCATGATCTTGCAAATGTGGCAAACAGAAATGGAGAAGAAAGCTTCATTATTAACAGTATTACGTCAAGCACAGTTGATAGCGCAGAAGGTTTAGATTTGGACAACTGTAGGCATGACACTAGGGACCTACTCATTTGCTGACTGATGAAGGAAGTTACTAAGTTGTTGAAAAGCCGTTCCGGTGATGATGCTCCCAAGGAAAACATTAATGAACTGGAAGAGGTAATATTTAGTCGCGGATCTTCTCTCCAATGCTGAGATGCTAACAGATCCTTCAAATCTTGACATCAGCATCAATATGGATGGCAGAAATAAGAGGAACACCTTCAAAGCGATTCCTGGAAGGAAACCCTGGATGAATGATTTGATCACCTTCCTGCAAGAGAATAGCATAATCAATTGCTCCAAAGGTTTCCCGATGCTAACGGTAAGAAAATGAAGAGGGGCGGACAACAACTGCTAGAGCACAAAGTACTTGAAAGGGACTTACATTTCTATGATCGGTTTCAAAAAGGGGAGCGCTTTCTCAATCCCCTCGATATTTGCCAAAGATTGCACGAGGGCTATTGGGATCATGAAGAAGAAGGTTAGGAAGAAAAAAGCAACAGCAACCAAAAGCTTCCTGACAGATAGAGAGACATAAGGGATTGCCAGGTTGGGCCAAAACACGTCACGTGGCTCTGGCGCCCATTCAGTCAACCATACGGTTGGATTCCGGGACTGTTGCGTCTGTGCACAAACAGCTGCGCCCCATCTACTCCTGAATGAAACAAAAGCAGTTGGCATAACAGATTTACAACTGCTTATGGTCTTCTCTGTCTCCAGAGCTATCTGAAAAACGAAGATAAGAACTCCAAACCATCAACTAAATCTTCCCAGAGGCCAAAATGCCAATTTTGGGAAACGGAAAATATACAAAAGTGAGGATGGAATCCTACCTCTCTCGAAGCTTTCTCGATTTTCGCTGTATAATGGTCGATTGCGTCAACTGAATCTCCCCAAAGACCGAAAATGCCTGTCTACTTGGGAGACAATAAAAGCAGGATTCAGAGGACATGAAATGAACTGAGTAGTAGAGTAGTTAAATCTAATACCTTAGTGGTGGGCCTTTTAGAGGGGTTCCTATTATACTTGAGTTGATAATAGTCGAGCCAGTTTTCTAGAGTCCTCTTCTCATCGGCTAACTTAGACAAGTTGTTTGCATTATAAACAACCTGCAGAAGTAATAAATATTTGTGTTGAGTGAAAGACACCAATGACATGAGATGTTAGCAGAGAAGACCTTGCCATTAAACTGATGAAGTATGCAGAACAGGAGCAATAAAGTTGAAATGACAAGGCTTTCCACGAGTCAATCTAATGTCTAAAAAAAAGTGGTTAACGACATAACATATGGACCTAAGATATGATCAAACTAAACCTGGTGAGTCAGATAATGATCAGGATGGTTGACCAGAAAGAAGTGTTCCATGGCCTCACTGACTGATTCATCAGGATCCGGTGGCACATTCCTCACAAGGACCTGCAGTGAAGAGCCGATTTTCAAGTGGAATGAAGCATGAAGGTTGGAATAAATAATACAGAGAGTCCATTCAATAAACTGCGATGGAAATAAGATTTTCCGAGGAACCACAAAGTGTGACTTCTTAGCTAGATAGAAAAATATAAGGTATAGTATGGACGATTCATTTCCGTCGGTGTCAATTCAGACAGAATATGTCCATCAGAAACACATCAAGCCTGACTGACATATGAAACCAATAAGGAATAAACCATGCCATACTCACCGTGAATTGATCCGGACGTCTACTTTCAGATGCAAGAAAATGCAACCTCATTTGTGCAATCGTTGCATATTCTTTCTTCAGGCAATAACATGTCCAGAAACTAAAAGCATAAGCCATGACCAAATGAGTCCAGAACCTGTATTAGAAAAGGAAATTATCTTCTGAAGGTCAGCTCTGTGAGGTCATTACAAAAGTTATCCTACAAATGACAAAAGAACAGGACTGGGAAGATATAATTACAGACAAGCATGCACCAAATGGGCCGAAAGTTTAACAAAAAGTCCGAGACGGAATGCTATACCTTCGTGACCCAGTTGGTATATTTGATATGGAAAGCATGTCAATGTTGCTGTAAGTCAGATTGGACAGCCTTAAGCTACTGCTGGTCCAATTAACAGGAACCATAATCGTAAAAGCTAGAAGAGCAACAGGGGAGAAAACCTTCAACCTGCAGACCAAAGATAAAAGAATGAACAACGGCAAAGATCTAACACCCCTTGTATAGCTTAAAAGCCAGTTCAAAAGAAGGCCCAGATCAGTGTGAAATGCAAAAGGAACAGAGATGCAATACAACAAGTGCATACCCTAATAGGTAAATTCTTAGGTAAACAGCGGAATCCAGCCCAGCGTGGTCAATTAGCTCAGATTCTGGCATTTGTAATGCATCAGGCATCCAGTTCAAGAATCTCCTGTACGCCCTGAAGTCCAAATTGACAAACTTGCTCGCAAAAGCACCACCCCATAACGGAGGGCACCTCAATCCCTTGATATACCACTTTGGGAAGTAGACCCTGTCGTTGACCGGCTGAATCCGTAGAACAGCGAACACGAGAAAGAACACAAAGGTGGTTAGAATGTTGATGGCCCCAGAAACTGCAATATCAGTGAGAGTAGCCATGCAAACAGCTCCAGATACGGGGCAGTCAGTCCCCAGTAGACAGGAGAATACCTGCAAACGGAAATCAAATTCAAACCCAGACCTCAACAAAGTGACTCCAATAAAAATCTCGTTTTAGTTTTTTCTTTTTTCTTTTTTTTTTTCTTTTTTGCGAAATTCCAAAGAAACTTCACTTCCACCACAAAAACTCGGCAGGATCCATCATCATGCAGTTCAAATAACAGTAAACCAACCCAGTTAATGTGACCCTGTTAACTCCCACAAGGAAAAGAGAGAAACTTTGCAGTTCATCACAGTGCTGAAGCAAGACCCGAGTTAGGAGGCTCTTACTAGTTAAACAGTCCACCCGTCAGAACCCAGATCACATCAGCACTGAAGCCCCCAGAAAATGCCTGAGAAGAACCAAACCAGCCCTTTCTGTTCGTGGGCAAATAGATCTCAGGTTTTATTGACAACCCAGGTCCAGAAAAACACCCCTCCCTTGAACCGACCTCTCCCCCACAACAAAAGAAAAACATAAAAAAATTCAAGACGGTGTTGGGGTGTGTGTGTGGGGTTTTAATTAGTCGATTAATTAATTAATTAACTGGGTGATTAGTTCATAGGTTAATGAATGAATGGATGAAAGGAGGGGTATCAAAATAATACAGAGCATGTGATGAAGGAAGTCGCTGTTGCTAAGGAAAAGAAAATGGGATATTGTAACGGCTACTTACTTTAAAGAACAAAAAGGGGGGGGAGGAGGTCGGGGCAAGAATCTTGGGCTGTTCCTTTTTCTTGTTAGGACAGCGAGGGTGGAACCGAATGTTATTGGGCTTCTTGTAAGAATCCCAAAATAATATTTGGGACTAACAATCATTCTCTCTAGATACTCGCACGTAAAGCTCGTCTCGACAGGTGAAGAGGTTCCGAACTACTATATACCTTGAATCAGGCTTGTTTTTATTCGATTTTGGATTAGTTTTTCCTCCACAAAAAAATACAAGCAAGCTTAACGCGAGAAGCGTGTCCTTAAACTTAGAGAAGCTGCCGGTTAGTCACTGAATGAATGCCAAACGAATGAATCCCGGAAGACTCCCCCCTCGTATAACTTTCTGGTCGGATCGTGTATACAGGGTGGGTGGGCTTTCAGCAGATCCAGCCCGATCCATGGTTGAAGATCAGGGAAAGGTAACCCATAAACCCTTGAGGGTCATTGAGGTTCGGATAAGGCTCTTCGCAGCTGGACCGCTTCCTTCATCGCCGGAACTCCTCTGAGGTTTTTACCCAGGTCGCCGGTTTCATTTCAAAGATTTTTTTTTTTTTCATATCGTGAAACGACATCCCTGAACTTGATTGGTTAGAGGAAGACCGATGGCGACCATCAATCTCGGCGGCCGGGTTCCCTTCAAGACGGCGTCGTGGGGTGACGTTAATAGGAGGAAACCCTGTTTGACCGTGAGGTCGATGTGTGTGGAGAAGCCGCTGGAGGAGCTATACAACGTGCGGGTGGAGAGGAAGGTTTCCAAGGAGCGGCTCGAGGAGCTCGGGGTGTCGAGGTGGTCGGTGTGGAAGACCGGCAAGTGCCAGCTGCCCTGGGACTGGCATGTGGATCAGCTTGTTTATATCGAGGAAGGGGAGGTTAGGGTCGTCCCCAGTGGGAGTCGGAGGTACATGAGTTTCTTGGCCGGTGATCTCGTTCGATATCCCAAGTGGTTCGAGGCCGACTTGTTCTTCAACGCGCCTTACCGGGAGCGTTATAGTTTCCGAGCCTATGGCGACGATTAGGTTATAGTCTCCGAGCCTATGGCGACGATTAGGTTCGCAGTCGGTGACGGGTGATGATAAATAGGGTCTCGTTGAGTCATTTCTGCAATTGGTAGTATTTGTGCTGTTGTTCTGGATTGCAGTTTGATGCGGTGGGTGTTACCTTCGGCCAACTATGAATCTCCCCATCGCAGATTTGTTTCTCTTCTGCCTGCTATAAAGATGATTGTGTTTCTAAGCAAGTTCATGAGGAAAAGCCAACTTGTGTAGATGAGCATTTGCAAAATGCGACCACGTTCACGTTCCGAAAAGAACGGAGCGCCGGAAACTACAAATGTGCTCGCAAACACTTTCTTGCAGAGCCTTACATAGAATTGGGACTTTCTGGTTGTTTATATATCCTCTATACTCTATACACTTAAAACACATCCTCTCGCATCTCACCGAATTCTCAAGCCAGGAATGATAGCCCCCCTCACTTCTTGTATGAGGCAAGTAATGCTGATTTTTCCTTGTTGAGAACATCGAAACTTGGATTCTGCAAATGCCACAGCTTTGCAAAGACCCCCACCAGTGGCGCCGTGTTGTATGTGCACGCCTCAGTCTGCATATAGTTCCCCCTGTCGTCGACGAAAGCGTCCCGGCTGTCTGGCCCTCCCACCAGTGCCCCAACCACAACATTCGGGTTTGGATCCTCACTGCTGTACCAGTCGTCATACCCTTGTGTGCACCCAATGAATCCTTTATACTCCCTGTAGGACACAATCGAGGCGCCTCTGTGGTGCATCATCCTGGGAAAGACCGAACCGAATCCTACCAAGTAGCTCATGTTGCGGGGGTTCGAACCCAAGATATAATCCACCTGCGACTTTGCGAACGCCAGCATCTCAGCGGGGGAGACAGTTCCTCCAGGGCAACATAGTTCGCGGTTCATCCCTCTAAGCGCGTCCGAGTAGACCATGAGGAGGAAAGCAGCAGACGTGACATACTGCATGTTGTTCCATTTCCGGATGAAGAGCAAGCCCCCGGGGGACCGTTCGACGTTGCTCCCATTGTTCTTCCCGAGACAAGAGCAGAGGTAGTGCTCGGCCTTCCAACGGTACTGCTCGAGCACGCCTCTCTGATCGTCCCCGTGCTTGCCTTCCATGAGTAGCTACATTTAGGCATACACAAGCACGACCATTCCGAAATGTTATTACCGACAGTCACACGAAACTGTCCCCGGTCGGTAAATTTCAGTGGATCTACCATGAATTGAATGCATCTCCTGGCACCATCTTACATTCCAAACTCCTCTCCATGCCACACATTTTCACGAAGAATTTGACCCAGATGAACTAACTTAAGGTTGTCTTACTTAGTGTTCACTTTCGGGGTCGATCTAGTCAAAAAGCTTTCGAGTAAAGCGGTTCAAAAGAAATTGAAACATGTCATATCCCCCCCGAAAGAGAATGAAATCAGTCTTTAGCACATGATTTCATCCCCCAATAAAAAGCAGGGAGAACAGCCACAAAACGAAATCCTCCCCACCAACCAACCCACAACCGCCCCCCCCCCCCCTGTTTATGCCTTAATGGAGGTTTTACCCTATTCCCCCACTCCTTTAACCATACCAACCCATCTGTCCGTCCAAAATGAAATCATACAACTTTCATAGGCGAATGAGAAATATTTACAAAAAGATAATGTAAATAAAACTTTCGTTTAAAAAGGAAAAAAGAAAAGAGAAAGGGAAGAAAGGAAAAGGGGAAAAATATCCCCCATCCCAATAAAGATTTTTTTTTTCCCACGACAAACAATTCAAACTCCAGCAATAACCAGACAAAAACGTCATAAATAGGGGAGGGGGGGGCCTAATAAGAAAAAAATATTACATTTAATAATAATAATAATAATACCTGGGAGGCCATGATTTGGACACCGGCGTACTTAACGTCCCAGCTGAACTCGTTCATCGCCCAACCGACACCTCCCATCAGATTAGCGTTGCTAATCGCGTACTCAAGGTAGTACTCGTCGTCGGTGGCCTTGTGCAGCCACAGCGCCGCCCACAGCAGCTCGTCCTCGTACCCGCTTACCGACCCATAGTAGCTCTTCACCTCCGCCACGCTCTCGTCGTATCTTCCCCTGTACCTGTCCCCAAACACGAACAGCTGCCGCAGAGGGCCAGTTAGGCTGGAATTTGACTGCACGTGGCCGCCACCCGGCGGTTTTTTTCTTGGTTTCGTTTCGATGTTACCTGTTGGGCGTGGTGCAACAGGAGGTGGGAGTAATGCGGGTTCGATCTCCTGAACACGATTGACGCGGCTGCCATCGCGGCGGCTGTCTCCCCTGCGATGTCTGACCCTGGGTTGTCCTGGTCGACCTTGTAGGCCTGTCTCGATGTCGTCATGTCTTCCGGCCGCTGCCAGCAGTAGTGATCCGTATCTCCGTCCCCGACCTACGGAGAACAAAAGGAATTGGCCATGCTCGAGCGGCATCATTATTATGAACTAACCGAAGTCGTGCTACCTCTGCCCATAAGACGTTGGGAGTGGTATGGGCCTTGATGAAGTAATCGGTCCCCCATTTGATCGCCTCCAGCGCGTGGTCCATCTCGTCAGCTGACTCGATGTCTCGTCCGTACTCGATCACTCCCCACGACAGCATCGTCACCGTGAACGCCATCGGCAGTCCGAACTTCACATGGTCTCCCGCATCATAGTAGCCTCCCACTAAATCCACCTGCACAGATGAAAGTGCATCCCATTACAGAAGAACAGCGGAATCGACCTGATTTGTGCTGAATCCATCAGTTCATTGAGAAAAATGCCGCGAGCCCATATCAATCCAACGGCTATCATGCGACGCGTTCAAATGCCGTGGAGATTCGCATATGGGGACCATATAGCTTCTCCACTTACACCTTGTTCAAGCCCGTCAGTCAGTCCAGAATGGTCGCGCCACGTGACTCGCTGGTTATAGGGAAGCCGCCCTGACCGCTGTGCCTCAAAATAGAGCAGGCTCTTGGACAGCGCGTCCCCGTAATCAAAATCGATCGCGCCCACGAAGACTGCACTCGCCATGAACGCGAGCAACGCTACCCTGAGCGGCATCTGGGGACAGCATTGCCTCTTCATTCCTCGGGTATCTTTCCCTTGTCCCTGTGGAGAGGGGGGGAGGAGAAAGCCCGACAGGGCCAGACAAGACTACCTCGGAGATTTGAATTGAATTGTAAGGAAAGGGGGAAGAGAGAGATGGTTGGAGATGGCGACGGGGAGTGTGAGTTGCGATTTATGGGCGAGACACTGCGAGAGGGCGTCTCTACACGTGATATTGTTATTGCCATTCTTATGGACCAAACCAGGTATTCGGTGAACTTCGTATATACTGACTGGCATATAGCGAACTGAACTGACGGTTTATCAAATCTTAAATTAATTTCATTAGTTTAATAATTAAGAACATAGACGCTGACTATTTGAATTTAAACTACCAGAATAAATTCTTGATTCGGGGGATAGCAAGAATTTAATGGTCGCCCCCTTTATCAGGCAAGAAGCAATTAAAAGAGACAAAATAATTTGGAGGCTCTTTTTCTTTATCAAGAATGTACAACTTGTTGTTTGCATCGATCGTAATTATTTTAAGAATAAGTATGTGATATGGAATTGATATCAAAGGCCCTTTGTACACTCGAGGAGACTAATCCGTACTCAATTTGGATAAGATATCTAATTATGACGAGTGAATCTTTCAATAAATATAAATAGTTTCGAATCCGAAATATTATTAAAGGAATTCAAATTTCTTAACACGTTATTAATAGACAGAAGGAGATTTCGGTAAGAATTTCAATCTCCGATGCCTATTAGGACTTAGCCTTTGGCGAGCCTCGGGAATCATAATCGGACGGACGGTCTCGTGACGACACAATCGACGGTGGTTTGCTTTCCTCCCGGCCCCCCGATTTGTCAATTAATGAAGTGGCTGACCACATGACCCCGACAACCCTGTGGGGGGGCCGCCACTTGTTACAATCTGTACCATCCATTTTCTTGTCATAACTTTGTGTCGTGAACTAGTGATGTTTTCATTCTTTTTTTTCATAAGAGTAAAAAAATACTGATTTTCATTGAATTTTTTTCTCTAACTGAAACTAAAAAAATTTTAATTTCCCCGAATTCAATGCGGTGTTAATGTGTTCTGTTTTAACTCGTAATGTATTTGGCTCCACCCCCTCCCATTTAAAAGACTTACCATATTTGGAGAAACCGCTGCGCAATAAAACCTAAGCACGTCAACCTATTTAATTATGTCAGTAAATGTTTATATATATAATAGTTTAAAGAATTATAATTATTTTATGATATATATCGATGTAATTGAGCTGTCCCCATCCCAGCCGTACAGTTACACTGGTCTGGATCTGGAATGAACGATCAATTCCCCACCCCCACGCACCCACCCACCCACACAAACAAGTATCACACTATCCTCTCCGTTTCGGAAGTAATGGAGAGTGTCTATTTCGAGATTCATTCCGGCGGTCTTTTTTTAATTAGTAAATAAAATTTATAGTTTATGGTTTAACCACATATTTTATGATTCAATATTGTATGATTTTATTAGCGTTTTACAGTTTAACATTTAGTGCTTGTGATCTAACTATTGGATTTTAGGGTGGTGTTTATGGTTTTCGAGTTTAGGGTATGGTTTATGGTTTAATTTATGATTAACAATTAGGATTTAGAGTTAGAATATATTATCTAGCTTTTATGTTAATCAGGTTATTGATTAAAATAAAAAATATATATATATTATTATAACTATTTTATAGCAGTTAAAATTAACCGTACGTGAAATCTCGGTTATAAAATAAACGGACACTCCCCCCCATTTCTAATATGAAGGGGTAGGTGGATACTGATCCCAAGAACAAACCCATACCCGCCAATTTTTCCCGCCGTCGGATTTTTGTCGGTGGAAGTGGCACGTGTCCATCGACATCAGCAATCCTCTCTCTTTCCTAATCCTCCGGACCAGACCGGTCCCCCCGTGCGTTGCTACAATGGGAGCTGTCTCGGTCGGCCGCCCCACCCCACCCGCCCAAACCCATCGATGCCTTTCCCTCCTCACAATTTATGCTGGTTTTGGTTGCCGACGACACGAGTTCAATGCAGAATCTTTAACGGGAACAACCCTCAGAAGACCTGGACTACGATGTCAAGGGAGCTCCGGGAGTCTAAAGTGTGCGGCCGGCAGGGAATAAAAAGTGTCGGTGCCAGAAATGGCATAGCGTTTCATGGAATTTTTTCATTGAGTGTTTGAAGATCAATGACCGTTTAGCTACAAAAATTTTGGGTAACGTATCTCAGCTTCATTTGTGGTTCAACGGTCCAGAATACAGGTTGAAAGAACAGTAAACCTAGTAAAAAGGTGACCTCGGAAACACACCAGGCGAAGACTTGCTGGGCGAAGTAGTCATCAGGTGACAAAGTTACTGAGGGATGGGCGACAAGGATCAGTGAAACGACAAGCGACAACTAACTGGGCAAAACGAGGAAACTCTACGGCGAAAGCCAATGGACAATACAGTCGATCAGTGGTTGTTAAGGAAGATTTCAGACAATATTAGGATTTGGAAGAGAATTGTTCCCAAGTTTGTTCATATGAAAATGAGATATTCCATGAAGACTGGTGACAAAGAAAGCGTAATATATGTGTAATATTTCATTACCGTACATACGTAGGTCTATCTTAATATAAATAGTTGTTATTAGGCATTGTATTCGGACACCTCTCTACAGACAGACATATTGTCATTTATATCTTCAACCATTTCAGCGTTCAAGCTCTTTGTGCTCCTATGTTCTTGCTTCCCTCCGAAGGAATCGCTAATGCATCCGTAAGTGCTTCCGCTAAGGGGTGTTCGTCCGCTGTCTTCTTTCTTTCTTTCATACGGCGACCATACACATATTCAACGAACCTCTGGACACCAGTTGCTCGTAGTGCCAGAGATTTTCGACGTGTTTGGATCCGGCTCGTCCGCGGTCACTTCCGGAACGAACACGCCTTTGGCGACCACAGTGGGAGACTAAGCCAATCATGCCTAGAACCCGAGCAGGTGGTAATTCGAACAACTTCGAAGATAACTACTCCGATGGGAAAAAGGGCAATTATGAAAATAACTCAGACCCATCCATAGATGGAGAGCTGTCTGCCATCATGAGTACTTTCCAACAATTAATGGAGAAAGTCGGTGCTATCAACCAGAAGCACGACGCTTTTAAGAAAAGGATTGACTCCAAAATGGATGCCATCTTTCAAAACCTGGGAACTATGACAGGGGTACCGATGAGCAGCCCCAGTGATAGGAAAGACGAATCAGCCACCAGACGTCAACCTTATTAGGATCCTCACAGGGCCTCAATCATTGAAGGGAAGAAAAAGGTTGACACGGACGATGTCCCTATCATCCCAGCAGGTCCTAAGAAGGTCGTGCATAATAATCTACCACTCGTATGCGAATGAGATTCAACTCTATTGGGCTCCATACCCTGACAACATCGAACGTGATTACCATTTTCCGAGGGGATACTGCATTCTTGAATTTGCCCGCTTTTCGGGCGATGAATGCATTTCGCCTGCGGAACATGTCGCTCGTTTCACTCATCAGGCTGGAGAAGCTGCCACGAATGGTTTCTGGAAACTTCGTCTATTTCCAAGCTCTATCACAGGAGCAGCTTTTACGTGTTACGTAAACCTCCCTCCTAACTTGGTGAGAAACTGAGATGACATGCAGGTTCAATTCACTTTGGCGTTCGCTCAGACCAACCCAGCAGTGACTCTGCAAGTTCTCACTCACATGAAATAACAACCCGGTGAACCCGTGGTTGTCTTCCTGAATAAGTTTCGGAAGGCACGTCTGAGACGCAAAACCTCTGCGTCCGAAGCTGAGCTCATAGCCATCACCCATGATTCTCTCCTTCTTCGGCTTAGAAAGAAGCTAGAGGAGAAGTTTTCAAGAATTGGAATGAGTTGGCCAAGAGAGCCATCGGGTACGAGAATCCCCTTAGAGAGAAAACACAAGCAAATGGGAGTTTGATTCCGGGACCCTTGATGACTTATCAAGCGGAATCAGTCGTGGATGTCGACATCATGGAATATGCGAAGGGTCAACCCTTAACATGTGATGAATTGACTAAGAAAAACTTTTGTGCCAAAGCATCCCCGAAAACTCAGGAGGAAAGGAAATACTCCTTCGACGAGGCGAAAGCCGACGAAATCTTCAAATTTATGCTCCAAAAAGGACGAATTCGACTAAAATCGGGCCATCGAATTTCTCGTACCGACAGAGAAAAGTCGAAGAATTTCTATAAGTGGCATGGGTCATTTACCCATACAACTAGGGATTGCATCACATTCAGAGACCTGGTACAAGAACTCATAGAGTCCGAAGAATTATGCTTCTCGAACTCAGAGGATGAGTCGCTAACAAAGTCGCATCCTTTTGGCTGTTTAGTTGACATAAACGCTTTTGACATCAATTGTCTAACCGTACCTCCCTTATCGATGCAGGAGGACAAGGATCAATCGTCGGAAACCGGCGAGATGATCATCGCCAACATGCTATTTAAACGACTTGTGAACAAAGGGATACTGCAGTGCCCTGTTGATATCAAAAGCATGCAGCATAATCGCTATCGCTAGCATATGGACTCCTCGCACACCACTAACCACTGCCATACCTTCAGGGAGTACCTGTTGAACGAAAGGAAAGCAGAGTGGTACGATCTCAACTGCCTTGAAGAAATGGCTGTGGGAATCAATAGTGTCCAAGGGTGTACCAACGCATGGATAAACGCTTGGGGCAGAAAATAGCCCCACAAAATGAGAATAGGGGACTCTATACTCCTGAAGAACTCATGAGGCAGGGGATTGCAGACGAAAGCGAGCCTGTCCAGAAAAGGGAATCCAACAAGAAACTTCCTAGGCGACGTGTTATAGAACGCCTCGGGCCCCAATAGGCGAAAGAAAGCGCAGAGCGACAAGATCACCCCCGAGGCGACGAAGACACTATGAGAACAGGGACCTCGCTAGCCCAATTTCTAATAGCTGACATGCTCTATTACATGTGCAAGCCAATAGAAGCACACAAGGTACTCAACACCCAGATGTGTCAATTCTGCTGCAACCAATACTTCCTACTGCTGGCCGGATTGGCGTTTAAAAGAAAAATCACGGTGGAAAGGGTAAACCCTCCATCAGGTAACATATCCGACTTCAAATTCACTCACTCTTCGGAGACTTCATCCGGGGGAAACCTCAAGAGAGGTTATGACCCGCACAAAAGGGAGTTTATTCAGGTTGATGATCACCTGCAACCCCTGGGAAACTCACGCTTCGTTCGTATTCCTAACCTCCCAGATGTGGGAACGTGGTAAAAGGTGGGCATGGGAACACAACCCCAGATACCCATTGAGAAAACCAAAAAGCCAAGAGAAAGGAGGGCGGGCACGACGCGCTGCGCAGAAACGTGCCAAGCCGGCAGTCCCTGAAACACGAAAAACTAAGGAATCAAGCGAAAGCGACCTCACTTCAAACTCGCTGAATGATTACAACCCAGTTCAATCTGGGACTCCATCCGAGGCGAACGGAACTAACTGCAAAGTCCTCATGCTATCAGCTGAGTTCGCTAAGAAAGAAACCAATTAGATAGAAGGTAGGCTAACACTATCTTTTAATCATAATATTGTCATTGAAATACCGCAAAACTTTCCAAGTAGGTGGTTGAAAGAACCTCCGGCGTCATTACGGAAACACATGTTCCTGTTCCACATTCAGGCGACAATCAACAACGTGGCAATGCGTCGCGTCCTTGTTGATAACGGAGCGACTATTAATCTGCTCCCCCTAGAGGCTTATAAAAAACTATGGGATGACATAGTCGAACTCGAAGAGACTAATGTTAGAGTCAGCAGATTCAACGGGACTACCTCCTCTTATTTAGGCGTGGTTTTCACCAGACTCCGAGTAGGCACACATGAAAAGAAGATGGCTTTCTTCGTCATTGACAAAGAGGCCTCTTTTAGTGCCCTGCTCGGGGCAATCAAGCGAAGGTACTCAATGGGAGACCCGAACGTCGGCCCTTTGGGCGAATGAAGCTATGAATTTCTGGTTTCGTATGATGGACCACCTCTAGTGCCACCTCAGAACCCAATCGTTCCAATTGGATGGGGCGACGAGCTACAACTCAAGGTTAATGAAGATTTGAGCCATTTGGAGAAAGATATGCATGAGACTGGGATACGAGATGACACCAATGCCCAGTAGGCATAGATGGATTTGGAACCCGATAGACTCCTCAACCCATCCTCATCTAATGGAGAGTGGAGTACTCGATTCGATATCGGATGTCCTAGAGAGATTAACTAGTTTATGGCATCCAAAATAAACGAGACACGATGTAATGTGGTTTCCAAAGTATGCCAAGAATGCTAAATATTAATAAAGAAGTTGCTAGTACTTCCATCATTCCGTGCGATCCTTTGATAGAAATAAACCTAGGGACCAATGACTCATCACGTGTCACTTATCTCAGTTCACTCATGAGTGAAATCGAAGCAGGTGAGATAAGTAAAGTTCTCCATGCCTATAAAGACTGTTTCGCGTGGGACTGCATGGAGATGCCTGGGCTAAACCGAAATTTAGTTGAGCACCGTCTCCCAATGCATAACAACTTCAAACCCGAAAAACAAACCCCAAGGAGGATATCACGGGAAGTAGCTCAGATGGTCTATGATGAAATTAAGAAGTTGTTCAAAGCCGGTTACATCTGGACGGCTAAATACGTAGACTGGATTTCTAGCTTAGTACCCGTCGTAAAAAAGAACAGCAAGATCATGGTATGCATAGATTTCCATGATAAAGACGAGTCCCCCATGCCCGTCGCTGACGACCTTATAGACAGGTCACCGGGACATGAGCCGGTGCCCTTTATGGACGGATACTCGAGGTATATCCAAATTTTCATTGCTGAAGAAGATGTCCACAAGACAACATTCAGATGCCCTATTGGGATATTCGAGTGGGTAGTTATGCCTTTAGGATTAATGAATGCTGGAGCCACGTGTCAAAGAGCAATGAACTTAATCTTCGCTCCTCTGATAGGAAAAACCTTTGAGGTATACATTGATGATGTAGTGGTAAAATCCAAAAAGAGACAAGGCCATCATGCTCATCTGAGCGAAGCATTTGAAAAGATGCGAGCACATAACCTCAAACTCAGCCCGTGAAAGTGCGCTTTCAGAATACAGAAAGGTCAATTCCCCGGATTCTTGGTACATCAATGAGGAATCGAAGTGGATCCTTTAAAAACTCGCGGCATTCAGAACCTCCCTGCTCCTCGAAACAAGAAGGAACTTCAAGCCTTATCGTCAACCATATACGCCGCTTCATCGGCAACGTGGCATCTAAAACTATCACCTTATCGTCAATTCTGAAGGAGAAGGAAAAGGGACAGATAACTTGGACACCACAACATGAGCGAGCTTTCTAGGAACTAAAGAGTTATTTGATCAATCCCCCTGTCTTAGCACCACCAGACATTAATGTGTCATACATCCTTTATGTGGCTGCATCCCAGTCTACTATTGGGTCTATGCTAGCACAGGAAAAGATGGAGTAGAAAGAACGATTTATTACCTGCCTCGCCTTCTCACGGAGATAGAGCAGCGATATACCCCAACTGAAAAGGTATGCCTTGCATATACTACTCAGTGATAAAGTTCAAACACTACATCGGATCTAATGAAGTATATGTAATCTCTAAGACCCATGTGACTAAGGTATTCTTTGACAACCCCTTACTCACGAGAAGAATTGGCAAGTGGAGTTTGGTCCTCTCAGCCTATAATATTTACTACAAACCACAAGCTTCAGTTAAAGGTCACGCCGTAGCTGAATTTATCACTCATTATGGTAAAAGCAATCCCGACTCTTCACACGAGGAAATTCTTTTTTTTTTATAAGTAATACTCTATAACCCAATAAAAAATCTGTACAAAGATTACAGGGGCATACCCCCGGAAATCAACACCACAACACCATATCTACGTATACCAAATACGTAACCAAATAAAGTATCACACTACGACCGAGGTAGCGAGGAAAGAATAAGTGAGGCAAGTGTCTTAGGAGGAAGCAGACGCTCGCCAGCCCTGCGCTTGTTCCGCTCTATCCATAGGTAATAAATGCATCCTCCCAGCATCCGAACAAAAGATAGACACCTTCGAAGTGTGACCCCAGCCGGCGAGAACAACAACTCAGTTATAGCAGACCACCTTCGCGGAAAGTTCGGCGCAACATCCCGACCAACAGTATGCAACCAAACCTCCGCTGAATAGCTGCATGTAAAGAAAAGGTGGTCTAACCTCTCTTGCCTCGAACCACAAAGTGCACATGTAGATGAAGATGAAACCCCTAGGCTGAATAGCATGTCGGAAGTGTATAGCCTCCCCTGAACTGCCAACCAGAGGATGAACGAGAACCGCGGCAACATACCCTTAGCCCAGATAAAACTAGCCCAAGGAACAACCTGGTGATCCTTACGGATATGTCTCCATGCAGAGGCGATAGTAAAATCTCCATCAGGACGTAAAGACCAGATAACCCGATCAGAAGTACCTGATAATGGATAACAACCGGCAGGTAGCAACTCGCGCAATCTGTCAAAGCACGCTCGCCTGTGCCGATGAATACGCACATCACCTCCCTCAATGTAGCTTCGCCAATTCGAATTAGCAAAGAAATCCGCCACTGAGATCCCAGAAGGGATCCTGGAGCGCTCGATATCCTCACGCCCAAAGACATCCACCAAAGGACCCAATGGGGACCACGTGTCAAACCAGAAGGAAATCCTGCTGCCATCCCCCATGCGCCAGGAAATGAGTCGTCGAACAAGGTGCCTCAGTGTCAGTAGTCGTCTCCAGATCCAGGAGCACCTATCCGGCTGCCGAGCCTGCCAAAAGGATTCTCCCCTCAAGAGATACGTCCTAGCCCAGCGAGCCCATACTGAGTCCTCTGGATCCGATAAGAGGTGCCAAATGTGCTTCAGCATCGCCGCTCGGTTCCACTCTGTGACCCGCTTAAGGCCAAGCCCTCCCTGCTCCTTTGGCCTGCACACTGTTTGCCAAGCTACCTTTTCCTTGTGGTGATCCATCGATGGACCCGACCACAAAAATCGCGACATGAGCTGCTCCAGCCGCTTGCAAACCGACATCGGTAGTGGAAATATAGACGACCAGTACGTCTGAGTCGCGAATAGTACCGAGCTCACTAGCTGTAGCCTCCCAGCATACGATAAGTGTCTACTCGTCCAGTGGCAAATCCTGCTAGCAATAGCATCCACTAATGGCGAACAATCCTCCGAGGTTAGCCTCCTCGTAATAAGGGGCACTCCAAGATACCTAACCGGTAACTCCCCCCGTGTAAAACCAGAATCAGCCAGAATCTGTGCCTGTACATCCCCCGAGACTCCACCAAAGAAGATCTCACTCTTTTGTGCGCTTATCCTCAATCCAGATTGATCCCCGAATCTAGATAATGTCTCCAATACACAACGCACCGACGATGGTCTCCCACAAGAGAAAATGAGAAGATCATCCGCAAAACATAAGTGAGACAATCGTACCTTCCGACAACGAGAATGAAATCCAAAATCAGATGTCTCCGCAGTCTTCCTCAACATGCCAGATAATACTTCCATGACCATCGCAAAGAGATACGGCGACAAAGGGCATCCCTGACGAAGGCCCCTGGAATTACTGGAGAAACCCTGTAGCTCCCCGTTAATGCTGATAGAGAATCTGGCCGTAGTTACACACTCCATGATGAGCCAGATGAACGAACTCGGAAAACCGAAACACTCTAGTACCGCCCGTAAGAAATCCCACTCGACCGAGTCGTATGCCTTACGGATATCAATCTTCAATGTACACCGCGGGGGACTCCTCTCCGTATGATAGCCCCTAATGATCTCGTGTGCTACCATAATGTTATCCACAATGCGTCGTCCAGGTATAAACGCCGACTGCTCAGAACCTATGATACGAGGAAGCACCTCCCTAACTCGCATCGCCAGTATACGAGTAATACATTTGTACACCGTGTTACAACACGAGATAGGCCTGAAATCCGTCAATGCCGTCGGATTCGCTTTCTTCGGAATGAGCGAAATAATAGTGGTATTCCCCTCACGAAGAAGACGACCCCGAGTAAAGAAATCCTGCACTGCCTCAGTAACCAGCGCTCCCACAACCTCCCAGGATCCCCTGAAGAACTCCGCGGTATATCCATCCGGTCCAGGTGCCTTGTGACGACCAAGCTGAAACATCGCCTTGCGCACCTCCTCCCCAGAAACAGCACCCGTGTGAAAATTGGACCATGTGGTTCGACGGATCATCCAACAAGTTTGGAACTGGGGTGTGCGTCTTTATCAAGACACCGTAGAAAGCGGAAACTAAGGTGGCCTGTCGCCTCATTGGGAAAGTCACTAACAATGAAGTAGAGTACGAGGCCCTGATCATGGCCTTGCAAATTGCACTAAACTGGAAATTGGGAAATGTCAAAATATGTGGTGATTCCCAGTTGGTGATCCAACAGCTCTCGAATCAGAGCAAGTGCTATGCACCTCACCTCGGTTGGTATTTACGAAGAGAAAAAGAGCTTTTTGTGAAAATAGACAAAGCAGAGGTCATACATGTGAAGCAAGGCGATAACTAAGAGGCCAACTACTTGGCGCAATTGGCCTCTGGGTTGATAAACGATTCACCAAAAGATAATACGACCATGTTCTTAAGTAAACGACCAGAGTTCCACAAGATCGGTGAGATAGAAAACGAGGAGGTTCATACGACCAACCTATTGGAACAAAAAGAGGATTGGAGAGAACCAATACGACGATTCCTCGAAAATACTGGCGTGAAAGTCAAAAGAATGATCCGAGTGATCGTTAGGCACTATACGCTGCTCGACGGGGTCCTTTATAGAAAGACCAATGAAGACGTCCCCTTAAGATGCGTCAATCTAGACGAAGCCATCCCAATCACGATGGAAACACATGAAGGGTTGTGTGGAGGGCATCATGCAGGGATTAAGATGAGTTGGTCAATCAAACGACATGGCTTTTACTGGCCATCAATGGTCAAGAACTGCATCGAAATGGCTAAAGCCTGCCAGGCTTGCCAGCAATGCGGGTCAGTAAAGCGAATCCCGGCTACTGACATGAACGTCATAGTGAAACCATGGCCGTTTAGGACATGGGTGCTAGATATCATGGGAGAAATCCACCCTCATTCGAGTAGGGGAGATGCTTATATACTCATTGCCACGAACTACTTTACCAAGTGGGTAGAGGCGGTAGCATACAAGTTCATCAATCAGAGAGACGTAATTGATTTCATCAAGAACTCCATTGTCTACCGATACGAAATTCCCCAAAGTACAGTAGTAGACAACACAAGAGTGTGCAATGATGAGCTTATGGACGAGTTCGCCAAAGATTTTGGGTTTAAAGTACTCAATTCAACCCCGTACTATGCTTAGTCAAATGGGCAAGCGGAGGTGTCCAACAAACTCATAAAGCAAGTTATACATAGAATGATCGGGGATAACCTGCGCACATGGCATACTCTGCTCCAGGAGATGTTATGGGTACTCTGAGTTACAAAGAGGGAAAGCACAGGCATCGCACCGTTCAACCTCGTGTACGGCTACGACGTGATACTTCCGATAGAAGTGCGACATCGATCACTTAGACTCCTTAAACACCTCGGAGAACACGGGGGATACAATGAGGACATGCATACTGAACCGGAAAATCTAGAAATTACCAGGATCAACGTGTTAAACCATCTAGAGGCACATAAAAGGAACATCACCCATTACTACAACAAGAAGGTGGACCCCAGATCCTTCAGCAAAGGCGATCTAGTCTAAAAATTGAGATTACCCGAGGGAGTCCACGATTACCTTCATTGAAAGTAAACACCGAATTGGGAAGGCCCTTTCCAGGTTGTGGAAACTCACCTCGGGAATTCATACTGCCTAGGGGGCTTGACGGATTCGTTCACGACCTCAAGATTAATGGAAAATATTTGAAAAGATATAAGCCAACAATGTGGGAAATGCACAAAAATATCATTTCAAAACGTTTCTCCACAGTGTGGGGGCAAATACAAACGTAGTTTTTCAAACATGAGGCAAGGAATACAACAGGTGCTTCGCTCGGTCCATCACGCAGGCCACCGGAATCTCCTTTGCCTCGACATCCAAGGCTTCGTCCCATTCCCTCTCCAAACTCTCCAGCTTTTGGTCGACGGCCGCACGCTCATATGCTTCGTTTACGCGAGCAACATTCAGGCTTCCGCTGGTAGCGTCCAGGTTCTATTGGAGACGCTGGAGAGTGGCCAACAATTCTTCCCTTTGGTTGAGGAGATTGGCTTCCACAAGAGACAACTCGCGCACCCGAGCAGAAGATGGAAGCGGCTGGGAGAAGTATGAATTCTTCTCCTCCAGTTTCGCCTTGAGCACGAGATCCTCTTGTCGTTCGCCCACGAGTGTACAAGGGATCTCCGAAAAAGCGAAAGTATTACCTTTAACTCCTGCAAATTGGTGCCCACTCACCCTAGATCGTCCATCACAAATGATAATGTGACGAAGTCATCCTCAGTGTTAACTCCACGCTCGAGGATGCAAAAGAGGCGAGTAGAGAATGCAAGGGCTGCCGAGGATACGTTTGAGTCAGATGTCGACTTAAGAGTAAGGCATAGATACAACTCTAACACGGATCTTATCAAAGGCGCCTGCGCTCAAGGACTTTCGAGAGCCTCCGTCGCCTGGTTCTGGGGGGCTTGTGTCACCTGGCCTTGGGGGGCTTCCATCGCCTCACTTTGAGGAACACCCCTCGCTTCGCCTAAGGGAATCTCCGTCGTTTTGCTCTCGGGGGGCTCCTGTCACTCGATTTTGAGAGACTTCCGCCGTTGGGTGTTGGGCAGTAGCTGCATCATCGACCAAGGAGCCTTTGACTCCATCCTTCAATTGCGGGGGCGGGACTTCAAGTACCACCTTGCTTAGGGACTCCTCCACCTTGGCTGACTGTTCGGGGCGACCTCGACCGCCTAGCTAGGAAGCAATAGGGACGTCATCAGGGACGCGTCATCATCAGCCACAGAAGGGACAACATAGACACCTTTTTGTCAAAGGAACTAATGTCACTTTTGAATCTCATACCAAGGAAACAAGGCATCTGGGAGTTTAATACCTAACACATTCTCAGAGGGTACTCGTTCGGGAATGGGATGCTCGACAGAAACTCCCGACAACACCGGGGGAACGAACCAAGGCGGCCCTGTCATCTTCTGGCGGGCTCCTTACCAAGATGAGCTCGCGGACGAAGGTTTCGTTCTCTTGATGCCTATGACACAAAAGAGTTAGTCTATCAGTCAAATATCAACCAAGTCAGAATGAACTTATCTAACATACCCAAGGAAGACGTGTCATCACCTGACGACCGCTTCCTCGAAGGTTTCCCACTCGAACTGGGAAGTGCTGGTGGAGGGGCCGAATCCTCCCATTGAATCAGCCTCTATAGATGAGGAGAGCCTTGCAGCACTCCCCAGATCATGTACCAAGCAAAGGAAAAGGACATGGATCGGCCACCTGATGGCTCTGGCCTGATCTGAGCCATGGGAAGGTATGGCTGTTGAGACTGTTCAATCAAGCCAAACCCCAAGGGAAACGCTGCTCGCTGGTGTAGTGGCTGATTCTTGGACTTGAAGAATCGGACGACCAAACACTGAGTAAAGCTCAGCTGACGGGCACAGAGTTGAGGATCTATACACCTCAAAGGTTAGGCCACTAGAGTCCACTCCTACCAAGTCCCTAGCAAAGAGCGCCGGGCGGAGATATTCAACCCTCTCCAGGCGAAGCCTCTCCTACCTTTTAGGGAAAGGACGTTAGGATCACACTATGCCCGGGCTGCCATCCGAATGCCCATCCGATAGGGCTTGGATACAGCCAACAATGCTAAAGTGAGCCTAGTACTTGGAGGAACCTGCTGCGACGACTTGACTTCGAGCGTGCATGACACGAGGGTAACAAGTGAAACCCGGGAAGTACAAGTCGATCCATAGGTACACGATCCACAAGGGGCTATCTGTCCGACATTCAGGAAAGTTGGCTAGGTCAATCGTCGCCTGGCAAAGCCTGCGATAAATCGGATTAAACAAGAAAGGGGCAAAGGCCACAGCCTCCGGCTGATCTGCATTGGCAGCATCGACGAGGCTGACAGCCACCCCAACCATGTAAGAACCGAGAAACTTCCCCCGGTTCTAGAAAATATACTCGGATAACCACTCCAAGTAGAACTCGAACTCCTCCTATGGTTTCCATCTGTCTGGAGAAACGTGCCACTCGGCCACTTCGTTGATGCGTGATGAGGGATTAAACTCCAAATCGTCGCGCCTGTAATCAAATCGAAGGGGGGCTCAAAAAATATTACAACTAGTCAGGAAGCAGATATCATCCGAGGTGATCGACATCGGTCCCTTGGAGAGAGAGAAATAGTTCACGATAGGGTTCCAGAATGATAGAAACCCTGCATACACGGACAAGTTGGGCTCGACTGAGGAGCGACACACATCGATCAAAACCTTGATCCCCATCGCTTTCCGTACAGCGCCTCTCCTCTCCATCCATTTAGAGACTCAATCCTTATGCGTCTCGCTCCTGGGTGAAGGAAAGCAACGAAGGTGCGTCCATGCGAATGGCCGCCATCCCGATGGATCGAACTCACCAGAAGAAAACATAGCGGACAACTTACTAGTGGAAAGAAAAATACCTTTTCGCGTTAGATAGGACCAAACGCTTGAAATCAGGGACAAACAGACCCAGGGCTTGTTGGTCCGACATCGGAATACCATAGTCGGACTCCGTTTTGTAGCAAAGAAAAACATGAAACTGTCGGGACTTAGCGAAAGCCCGTTGAAATTTGGCCACGTCACCATCCTCATGGGTCGGAGAGGCCAAGGACAATGGGGATGAAGCACCGGAGTCCATGGGGGTTTAGAGAGAACGAGAGTTTCTAAGAATGCAAAAGAAGGAGAAGGGTTTTCGATTACATGAGTGGGAAACCCTGACTCCATAAGACTTTATATTCTAAAAAACCGTCAAGACGGCTAAGGCCCAAAAAGAACGTCGCTTGACAGCCAAGACCCAAAAGGGACGTCGCTTCGCCTACAAATTGGCGACGTCTAGGGCGTCGCTTCGTTGGAAACTGACGTTTCAAAAGTCAGAAGTGGGCAGGCGAAGAGACTTAAAATATGCATTTATTCTCATTCAAATCCGTTCATTACATGAGTTTGACTGATGATGAATGGACATATAAAAGAGACGTAAGTGACTCAGTAAACGACATTTCCGCTTATGAGGCAATGCTCTATTGAAGATCTTACGGGTTTTTTCCAAGAAAGTTAAGGGTTAATCCGCAGGAAGCGGCTACACATGTACCCAATTCTTCTCTCTTATAGAGAAAATCCTTGGCTCCAAACGAGAAGCTTCGTGACACGCCGATGCAACAGTACGAAGGGATCCTAATTCTTCAAAGGATACCAAGTTGGGTCTCCCATGAGCCGTGAGGCTGACCAACCGAGGATGGAACGTTCCCTCATGGTTTCTCACCGACCCCAAGGGCTTGGTGCTGCTTAGAGGCGGCAAAGGCTGGCTCAGCTGAACACCACCGAGGACGCCGTTCCAAGGGCTTGTGCATGCCCTCTCCCCTTCGAGAAGAGGTGAGGTGGAGAATTTGAAAACTGCCCTCGTAAGGCGGTGGATATAGGCTTTCAAGCAAGCTAAGGTGATGGACATAGGTCCTCGGTAAAGTACTGAAGGATATAAAACCTCATGGCTTAGCTATTTTCAGAAGCGATGGTTTGCGATTTGGAAGACGAACTGGGCATCGCTATTTATAGCGGGGTTATGAGAAAAATCAACGCTCTGACCAAAGATATTATGACAGAGATATCGGGGATCCCAATAGTGTTCGCGAAAATCTCAACCGATGCACTTTGGGGATATCGACGGTCATGGATTTATTGTTCGCCTGCACACGTTACCAGGTTGCAGAGGAATGATTACCTGGTCTTTTTCAAGGCGAGACAGATAACTCAATCTGCCTTGAGGGGTGCTTATATGTTTAGTAATAGAAATTCTATGCCACAGATTTCGGCTTCATATGTGGATCAACGGTCCATAATATAAGCCCAATGAATAGGAAACCCAGTAAGAAGGTGTCCACGGAAATACACCAGGCGAAGGCTTGCTGGGCGAAGCAGTCATCAAGCTACAGGGTTACTGGGCGATGGACGATAAGGATCAGTGAAACGACAAGCGACAGCTAACTGGGCGAAACGAGGAAACTCTACGGCGAAGACCAATGAGCAATACGGTCGATCAGTGGTCGTTAAGGAATATTCCAGACGATGAGGAGATGAAACGTCATAATATCGTGGAGTGTTTGAAAAGAGTAACATAAGGGCTTCAGTAAAACGATCTTGAGACTAGCCATAGGATTCTTAGGCAAGGCTAAGGTAGTTTCAACTTGAAAGAGTTCATATGACTTTGTTAACTTGAAGAGATAACATGTTTTGAGAACAAGAAGAGTCTTCACTCGAGGATGTTTGCATGGCTTTGCGAAATGTCAAGACTTGACCCCTGATATTCGAAGAAAGAATTAAAAATAACTCTCATAAGTTGTCAGGTTCCGGGTAGATTAGTTCCATGATCCAACGACAATTCCATTTGAGGTTTGTTTGTACACGTTTATCTTGAGCTCTTGATTGAATCGGGAGTTCGTTTAAGAAGATAAGTTTTTTTTTCAAGAAAAGCAATTATTCTATTATAAGCACTAAAGATAATCAAAGAGGCGAATAAAAAACTCTTTAGAAGAAAATAACGTGCAACATGATGAACTATGAATGTATCACGTTGGTTTAAGGACGAGCTTCCAAATCGAACCTTCATCCGTTTATAACAATTCAAGTTCGAGAATACTTTCAATAAGTCGAGTTTGTCACGTCTTCGGCGAGCCGAGTTCAAGAATGGAGATGCATGAAGACCCAAGCATCAACCTATGATCTAATGTTTTCGAGCCGACTTCAAGTTATATGTATTTTCGAACCGATATAGGGTTATCGAACTAAATTTAGACTCGATCTGTATTCGAGCCTTGTGAGCCAAACTTGAGCTCCCTATAATTAAATTGAGTTGAGCTCAAGCTCAAAGTTTTGAGCTCGATAGAGATCTGTATTAATGTGATCGAGTCGAGCTCGAGCTCGGTAATAGTGTTATCTAGCCGAACTCGAATCTAGAAAGATTTAGTCTCGACTCTATCCGTTTTCATTTCTAATGGTTCATCAAGTTTTCTGTACTGTGTCTTGACAATACTTATAAGTTTGTTTTCAATTAATGAAAGCAATATTGCTCTTATTTGTTTTATTCAATCTTTTACTTAAGTTGACGATCATATTTACCTTTTCCATATACTTTGATGAGTGCTCCGAATCGTGTGCTAACTATATTTCGAGGTTTCTGTTTTGTTATGGAACATGGTTTTTACGTGCAAAAGTCATTGCCACCGTCCTAAGTGATAGTGTTGGATCGTTCAGGAACACTAAGAGGGGGTGAATTAGTGTTTATAACTTTTTCGCCCTTTCTCAGTGTCAGCGGAAGCGTGCTGTATCACAGTAGAACGTTTCTCAGAATGAGAACTGCTTTGCTGTAACCGTTACGACTTGATCGTTGGATTCTCGTACGAGTGTTTACGCAATCGTAAGGGACACAGTAGTTTATAGTGGTTCGGCCTTAATCGACCTACGTCCACTTTCCACCGTAGAGGTGATTCCACTATTTGAAAATAATGGGTGCAAAGAGCCCTTGCACTAGGCGTAAGTTTTTCTCACAAAGTGAGATTTAGAATACTGTACAATAGATGATCACTCCTGGCAATGGTCAGCTCCTCACACAGTGGACGTCTTCTCGTGTCCAGCAGAATGATGCTCACGCTCAGCAGTTGATTGCTCAAAGGATTCGCACATAGCTCGTTGTCGCTTGATATAAGCCTGACTATCAAAGCACAAAGACAACGTTGCGTTAGTATATAAATCCTCACAGATAATTTCTTACAGTGAAGAATGGCTTCTCAGAGAGCAGCCCGTTTCTGCTTCACAGCGAAGGAGTGCTTCGGCACTTGTTTGCTCAGAAGAGGATTTCCACAAAGATTTCGTCCCTTCTCAGGATGATCCTGTCTATAAGCGCAAGAGAGACAACCACAAAGTTGATCAAATAGATCACTACAAAGATCACGAAGAGAAGAACCACAAAGATCACAAAGAGAACCACAAAGACCACTTAGAAGGTATCCGTCCTACACTCAGTTCGGACGTGCATGGTTACCACAGCCGTGACTCACTGCACTGCACACCCAGTGCCTAGGGTGGAATTTTCCGATCCGTTGGCTTCCACGCAACCTGCTGTATCAGGCGTTCAAGACTTCTGCATAGCACCCTTGTGCTCGGGAGGAACTCTTTCCACTCCGGCGGCGTTCCTAACTCCTGCTCTACCCTGCAGGCACGAGACTTCTGGCGCGCACCCGCAAGTGCGTGTCTAACTGCTCAAACTCCGTAGGCTCGAGACTTCCCTGCGAAAAGACACGACAAGAACGGCTTCTTGCCGATGGGTCAGCAACTGGTTACTGCAATCAGCACAGGTAGTCACTTAGCTTCCCTCAGACGATTCGCCGGCTGCTCGTTGAACGCACCGAGGACACCTAGTCCCTCTCACGACGATCAAGGAATTTGAACTTAGCCCCTTGACACCCTCGCACGCAGTTTGCGAGCAATAAGAACCAGGAGACACTTAGCACCTTCCGCTCTCCGTCGACCACTTAGACCACTCAGACCACTCAGCCACTCAGCCCACCTAGAAAACGTTCGAAAAACATCCAGTGATTATGTGAGGGTCGTCTGGTATAAAAAGGAATGAAACAAATAATTGGTTTCCTAAAAACAAATAATTTGTTTCCTAAAATCAGCCCACAGCAAGCTGTAATCGTGAATCAGCAACTAGATGCTCAACGGTCATAATGACAAAGAGGGAAGGAAATCATTAATGATATTCCCCATACATATAATCTGATCTAAACTTTATCAGATTACATAGTGATTATTGAAATCATTAGTCACGTAAATATGGAATAACTAAATTCCTTAATATTGATTGAGATAGAATAGGAAATAGAATTTCCTTGTCAAAATCTTTCTCAAACGTTATTGTCTGGTAATAACACGTGGTTATTAGAATCAGGTAACATATTTAATCATTAAATATGATTAGATTGTAATAAGCAAATTTGGAATAATAATTATTCCTTCATCAGCGCAGTAACGCAGAACCGCTTTGCTGTAATGCAGTAAGATATTTCTGAAGCGTAGGAACATACTTCTCAGATTGTTCAGCAATGCATTTCTTACGAATATATCAGAATAATATCCGAATGTCTTGTCTAATTATGGAAAGACCTCGTAGAAGGTGTCCAGGTACATTAGGACGATTCCAAATCTTTAATTGGGAAGGCAACATTTTGCTATTGTGTTGCCTAATGAAAGGATTTGAAAAATCCATTGTATTTCAAGAAATTTATTTCGAAATAATCCGAAATATATTTCAAAAGGAAATAATATTTCCAAGTTTCCAAAAGGCGTAGCGAAGCAGTACAAACTTGCTGCAGTGTAGCCACGTACAACTCAGGCTCAGCAACACTCTGCTCAACGGTTCGCTGTGCCACAGAAGGAAAGTCCCCAACGGTAACTTCCTTCACCAGATATTGGATTTGATACTTTCTCTTACTACAACGTAACATTGCTGAAGGATATCAGAGAAATATTTTGTTTCCAAAAATAAACTTGGAAAGCTAATCTCACGATATTTAGTTCCCTAAATATATATAATGAGACCATTAAGCCAAATTAAACTAACTTGGACACTCAGACGAATAGTCCAAAGTAAAATATAAATATTGAAAAATATGTTTCCATATTTTCAATGTTTATGCGTAATATCACAGTAACAGCTTACTGTAACGCAGCAATCTGCAACTATTACTCGCTGTGGTTCAGCAACACATTTCTCAAACTTATCACTAAGAATAAGCGAAGTGTTACAGCGACTAGCTTCTCAAGCTCACAACACATTTCTCAAACTTATCACTAAGAATAAGCGAAGTGTTACAGCGACTAGCTTCTCAAGCTCATCATCAAAACCAAGGCTAACATTCTCCCCCTTTTTGATGATGACAAAACACGAAGCTTGAAGTTAGATCATAGGGAATAGATCATAGAGCTTGAAACACAAACTCAACTCCCCCTGAAAGTAAACAGTAAGCAAGCTCCCCCTTAACTTATTCTTCTCCCCCTTTTTGTCATATCAAAAAGAAAGGATTAAAGCAAGTGGCAGTTATATTGCAGCAAAAACATGATGACACTCATCCTATGACCAGGAGAGCTAGAAGGCATATCATCCTTCATATCAGCGAAAAATCACTTCATCCTGGTGCGAGAAGCAATACCCAGAGAAGAGCGAACAGGAGGATTCTGGATAACAGAGCCAACTACCTACACAGTGTCATCCGCGGCAGGGCTCTTCTCAGCATAAGAGTCCTGTTCATCCACGGATTGGGTAGCATCAAGATCCTCACTTTCCTTACTCTCATCATTAGAGAGTTCTAGATGCGGAGTGAGGGAGGTGTCCGCTTTGTCAATAGACTCGGACATGCCTGTTATTGACTTGGTAACCTCCTCTGGTGCAGCGGTTTCTTCCTCAACAGCGAGGGTTTTCTCCGCAGCAACTTCAAATTCGACAAGAACTGTGGCATCAACAATCGTAGCCACATTTTCCTTAATAGAAATAACAGCAGGTGTCTCCTTGGTCTCAGTGACCACCGGAGCTGGGACATATAGTCCCGATGACTCCCCCTCAGTGAGAGAAGGATTCTCCACAACAGGGAGTTGCTGGCCGGAAGCAGTCACAGACTGTGACCGTTTCTTGGAAGTTCCCTTGCGCTCAACAAGGTAAGAAGATCTCTTCCTATTTTAGGAAATTTTTATATTCCAAAAATTTCTCAAAATTGTTAGATGAGAATATCATCATCTTAGATATTAGGATTACATATCCCTAATTCACTTCGTAAATATTCAAACCTTTCCTTGTCAAGTGGTTTGGTAAGAATATCAGCAAGTCGTTGCTCAGTATTTATGTACTGAATATCCACATTGCCATTTTGAACATTGTCACGAAGAAAATGATGTCTCAACTCAATATGCTTAGATCTTGAGTGATGGACAGGATTTCGCGATAAATTAATTGCACTTGTGTTGTCACACATTATTGGAATACTATCAAAATAAAGATCGTAATCTTCAAGTTGTTGTCGCATCCAAAGTAATTGGGCACAGCAACTAGCTGCTGCGACATATTCAGCCTCTGCTATAGATAAAGCAACCGATGTCTGCTTTTTAGAGAACCAGGAAATCAACATATTTCCTAGTAATTGACAAGTACCAGATGTGCTCTTTCTATCAATGCGACATCCAGCGTAGTCAGCATCAGAATATCCTACAGGATCCAGCAACGATCCTCTGGGATACCACAGACCTAAGCTGACAGTTCCTGCGAGATATCGAAAGATCCTCTTAACTACAGCAAGATGTGACTCTTTTGGAGCAGATTGATATCTAGGGCATAAGCATACGCTAAACATGATATCAGGTCTCGAAGTAGTAAGATAGAGTAATGATCCTATCATGCTCCTATATAATTTGGAATCAACTTCCTTTCCATCCTCATCTTTCTCAATTTTGGTATTACTACCAATCGGAGTTGACAGAGGTTTAGCATTCTCAAGATTAAATTTCTTGAGCAACTGTTTGCTGTATTTTTCTTGATGGATAAAAATTCCATCTTTGGTTTGTTTGATTTGAAGTCCAAGAAAGAAAGTTAGTTCTCCCATGAGACTCATTTCAAATTCTCCTTTCATTAGATCAGAGAATTCGGTACATAATTTTTCATTAGTTGAACCAAATATAATGTCGTCAACATATATTTGAGCAACTAGAAGATCAGCATCCTGTTTCTTAAGAAACAAGGTTGTGTCTATTTTTCCACGCTTATATCATTTCTCAATGAGAAAAGAACTAAGCTTTTCATACCATGCTCTTGGTGCTTGCTTAAGCCCATACAAGGCTTTAGAGAGCTTATAAACATGATTACGATACTTTGGATCGGTGAATCCAGGAGGTTGTTCAACATATACTTCCTCTTTTAGATCACCATTAAGGAATGCGCTTTTCACATCCATTTGAAATAACTTAAAGTCATTATAGCAAGCATACGCTAAGAGTAGACGTATTGCCTCAAGACGTGCTACAGGAGCAAACGTCTCATCATAATCAATACCCTCTTCTTGAGAGTAACCTTTTGCTACAAGTCTAGCTTTGTTTCTTACAACATTTCCCGACTCATCAAGTTTATTTCGATAAACCCATTTTGTTCCAATAATGGAACGATCATTGGGTCTAGGTACTAAACTCCAAACTTTGTTTCTCTCAAATTGGTTCAATTCCTCTTGCATTGCAAGAATCCAATTGGGGTCATCAAGCGCATCATCAATGCCTTGAGGTTCATCTTGAGAGATAAAAGCAGAGAGTTCACAGTACAGACTTGCTGTATGTCGGGTTCGCACTCCTGTGTGCAATGATCCTATTACTTGGTTAATAGGATGTCTTTTCTTATATAAAGAAGGAACACGATCCTCTATTTGTATATCCTGGAAGTCACCAGAAGCATTTTCAGTGAGTGCCGCAGGCACTTGCTGTACTTCTGCTACAGTGTTTCCTGTGATGTTTCATTTGATACTGTTTTTGAGGATTGTGCTGCTGCATCCACAACAACTTCCTCCTGTGTCAGAGAGTCATCAACCTTAACATTGATAGACTCTTCAACAGTTAGAGTTCTTTTATTAAAGACTCTATATGCTTTGCTCGTTAGGGAGTACCCTAAGAATATGCCCTCATCAGATCGAGCATCAAACTTTCTGACACCATCTTTGATGGGTCTCAACATATAGCACTTACTTCCAAATGGATGAAAGTATGAGATATTAGGCTTTCTGCCTTTATATAACTCATAAGGAGTTTTACCTAATGAGTGTCTCAAATGAATACGATTTGAGATGTAGCCATGCAGTGCATCCATACAACTTTGAAATTCATTTTACACAAAACATAAATAAAAAGAAAAAATAATAACAGCGGCAACAAGCCACACAAAGGCAGCTACAATCGCCACAACAGCCACAAAAGCCATCTCAGTCGGCTCAACCTCTTCTACAGCAGTTGCGTAATTAACAGGCTCAGCAACAAATTGTGCAAGCGCCACTGAGCAATGGAATTGTGGCTTCATCCAATCAGTTGCCAAGTTAGATGGCACAGCAATCAACTTCAACAGCTGCAGCCGCATCAGCATCAACCTCAACAAACATCAACAACGATCAAAGATACAGCGACCACAACTACAGTCACACAAACCTCAGCAATTGCAGCAGAAGACAACTAAACCAAGGAGTCCGGCGGAATCCCAGATGACTTACCTGGATGCTTGGCGCATGTGCCAGCTTGACTTCAAGCGACCACTTTCTTCCCTCGAGAATGCTTATGAGAAGTTGTTGCCTTACCACAGCACAAACACAGCATCAGCAGCGGCAACAGTTAATTGGCAGCCAAGAACAACAGTCTTAACCAAATTCAGCCCAAGCCAAAGAAAAGGGCCAAGCAAGAACAGCCCAACCCCAAAGGCTGATCAAGTCCAACCCATAAGCCATAAACCCATTACAAAGAGCCCAAGGCAGCCAACCTAAAGCAAATGGTTGATCAGGCCAAATCCAAAACAAGCCCACAACACAGCCCGATCCAAAGTAGAAGGCTGGCCCAGCCCAGATCAAGGCAAAAGTAAAAGCTAACCTGCATTCCCCGACAAAAATCCCACGGTTGCACGCACACAACAGACCTGAAATCCTCCTCCCACTCACCAATCTTCAGCCTTTGTCTGTCACCTGCGGGAGGAAGGATCTTGACAACGCCAAAGGACGATCATGTCCCCTAACAACCTTAATTTTCCTAACCAAAACTAACAAAGCTCCAATGGAATTCCAACGACACCAGTAAAAACAGAACGAAATTCAGGTTTCAGTTGTAAAGGAGTCGGGGGATATAAAAGAAATTCTCTCGAAAGGAGAAAAGGGGGAGCGGGGGGAACCTTCATTTTGGAGGAGGACATCTTCCTGAGGGCGGCGAGGATTCTTCAGAGAGCCAGCTTCTCTTCTAAAAAAAATTACACAGCCCCTCCTCTTCAAGGCTTCAGTCTTCCCACCTTTCTTCGGCTGTCTTCACCACCAGGAATTCCTCAACAACTCCTAGCCAAGGTTTTCAGCTGCCCTCCTGATCCAACGATGGTTCGTCTCTAGAATCAACGTGGCCGCCCTCCTCCAAGCTCCTTATCCAACAACTAGCAAGGATGTCAACATCAGCGCCAATCTGCAGCAAACCTCAGCCGCTCCATCTCTGCGTCTTTGCCCTCCAATGATGGCCAACAATTACACTCGTGGTCCAGAGACAACTCTAGTCACCTCTCCCCAAGGCGGCCTCCCACTTCAGCTTCCCTCGTTGCAGAAGACACATCCTTCCAGGCATCCCCGAAGTCTATAGAGGCGGCCCTGTCCACCCCAGCGTCCTCGGGTCCCGGCTCGCCGACCACACGCTTTCAGCAAGTCGAAACTTCTCCTGGCGAATCCACAACGAACCCAGACGGCAACAATCCCCACAACCCTTCCAATCCCACACCCATCTCCCGCCGCTTCTACCGCGAAGGAATCTGTGGCTCATGCGCCATGGACATTGACGGCTGCAATGGACTCGCTCGCCTCGACTTGATCCTCCCACAGTGACGCGCCTCCGGCAATGAATCATCTGGATCTGACCACGGCGGCAACAACTCACCTAGCTCCGGCAGCGATGGGCCCTTGCTCTCCCTCCGACGTTCCTCCGACGGCAGCAACTCCAGGAACCCGCAACAGCAGCCCCTCCCTTCAGATACCCAAGCCACCAACGACCAACAACCCCAAACCTCCTCTTTCCGGTCTTCCTTGCCTCGACTTCCGACCAGCCAGTTGCCCAGCTCCCTGACGTCTCCTCCCCGGTAGAACAGCGCGGCGCACATTCTCCCGACCGCCTCAACACTGGTCTCGTCCCTGGCGTTCCCAGATCCGGCGACTGCGAGCCCATCCACCTTCGGCATCCCAAGCCCAGCAAACGCTCCTTCTCTCCGGCACTCCCCAACGACGGCAACAGCCTCCCACAACGGCGCACCCAGCCGCCTCAGAGCCAGCCCTCTTTCGCCACAGCAGCGGATCCCAACTCTCCGGCCCTCCTCCAGGCGTTCCTGAACCTACGTCCGGCGAACTTGCGACTCCCCCCGGCCTCCTGATTTGCAACGAGACAGCCGGCTCATGCCCCAAAGTGGCTCTCCGTCCTAGCTTCCTGATGTCCTCCCCAATATCCTCAGAATCGACGGCAACCCGCTCCTTCCCCGGCTTATCAGAATAAGTGACGGCGGAATCGAATGAAATCGGTGGCAAGCGAGCAATCAACCTCCTGGACATCCCCAGTAGCGAATCGCAGCTTCTTCCGGCGACCCATCCAAATCCAGCCACGCCTCGACCAACCTGTTCTTCCCTCGGCGACTTCGAAATCGACGGCCAACCTCTCAGCACTCCTAGTCCAGTAGACCCACTTTGCGGTGTCTCTGCAAAACCCCAGGAGCTTCCCTTTCTCCGGCGCCGCCCCCAGTCTTCCCGGCATTCCCCCTCCAAGCCACATGAACCCCGGTGCCGTCCCAAGCCTGGGTTTTGAAGATGCCGCGCCCGTTCACTTATCAACCGACCAGCCGCAACCTCGCAGAGCAAGTCTGTCTCCGGAGTCCTCTTCAAACAGGTCGATTCCCTCCTTTGATTTCCTTCTCTGGTCGTTCGTGCGTGGAAGAAATCAAATTATTTCGATTTGGTTCGTCTAAGCAATGCTGTAGGAGGAGATGGGACATCAGATGGGTGACAGCTCAGAAAGGTAATTTCTTTTACTTATTTTTTATTTTTTTTTGGCAAACATTTCTTTTACTTATTTACTTCTTACAATTGTCTCATTCGATGTTCACAATATTTTTTTAAAATAATTCATATTTAATATTTTCAATAATCAAAACCCTTTTCTAGTTAGATGCAGTCAAAATATGTTTATCTTTTGTGTCCTTCATTTGTCAAAATTAGCAAGATTTTATCCTTGATTACATACATGAAATCAATATATTATGAATAATATTAACCTCCATCTCCCTTTGTTTTACATGTAAAACACGATCAAACTTTTCGGACATTTTCGAAGATTTTACAACAAGTAAACGCCTTCAACTAAAAAGGTAAGACATGTCTTACTAATTTAATTCAATTGAATTTGAATTTGTCGATATTTTTTTGACATTGGCATGTCCTTCTCCCTTCCTCTACTTTGCATGTAAACTCCGAGGAATTCACTACCAAGGAATGTCATTCTCCGACGGCGCGGACAACCGACATCAACGGGCTCACAACGCCCCGTAAGTATCGATCTTACCTCATTAAGTCCTAATCATTGCTTTCGATTTAAATTAGGACTTTCTGACCGCTCTTATATTTTCTTCGCATGTACACTGAGCATGTAACTTCGGAAGACCAAATTCAAACTTTCGAAGATCACACGAAGACGCGTGTATCAAACCGCGTGGTTCTACCCCGGCCTAAAAACCGCGGGCTTGAAGACAAAGCGGCCCCAACCTTCACCAAAGGTACAACGGGAGGTGCGGGCCTCCCCGAATTTTATTTTAAGCCCATATGTAACGGGTTGCGGACCCAAGTGCATAGGCCCGCAACCACCGCCCTTCCCTGCCCTCTTTCATCTCGTTTATTGTTTGTGATTGCACGCATGACTTAGGCTTTAGGTTTGTGTCGTGTGTTGATTTTTTTAATCAAACAAACCTAAATTCGGGTCCAACGCCCGTTAAAACATCGATACGAGTCCGGCCCACTCCCGGATCGGGTCCAACACCCGTCAATCAAAAGTAACTTTTTTGGACAAATCGCCACCCTTTTCGCATGTGGTAGAGTACTAAGGTTAGTAAATAGGAATCCACGAACCCAGACTCTGATTTTTCGACTTAAAATCACATTTTTAAACTAAGTCGGTGGCGACTCCGAATAAAATGTTTCCAAAGCTAAACTGAACCCCACTACCCTTTTTTCGGAGCCATTTGGGGTGAGGTGACGGCTACTCGAGCCGCTCCTTAGGCCCTCCCCGAAATTCGCGAGCGAGGCCTTAACGCAGCCTTTCGCTCGCCGCCTCCAGGGAATTGGAGACGGTTGGCGAAACGCCCCGCAGACCCGTTCGCGAATCAAGGGAAGGCCCAACCCGGGGCACCTTTCCGCAGCGTCCGGCGTTCGAGACGTAACGCCGACCGGACTGGGCCTCGGGGGAGCGGGCACGGATCCTCGGGTTGCCCGTAACCGCCGTCGCGCGCGCTGCTAGGCCGCCGCGTACAAACACCTTTCTCATTTTGAAGTTGTTTGACTAACGTTTCAAAGGTTGCAAACGCATCACTCTTGTGAGCTAAGAATTTAACCCAAGTGAATCTGGAGAAGTCATCTACCACAACTAATCCATAACGTTTACCTCCAAGACTTTGAGTTCTTGTTGGACCAAATAAGTCCATATGAAGTAATTCAAGCGGATTCTTGCTTGAAATCATATTCTTGCTTTTACAAGATACCTTTGTTTGTTTGCCAATAGCACAAGCATTACATATCTTGTCATTGTCAAACTTGATTTTAGGTAATCCCTTAATAGCATCTTTTCTGGCTAGTTTGGATAGCAAGTCATAGTTTGCGTGTCCTAACCTTCGGTGCCATAGAGTAGCTTCGTCCTTAATGGACATGAGACAATTTTCTCCAGCGGAGATGTTCTTAAAAGACAGGATATAGATGTTTTTCTTGCGTTCACCAATGAAACACGTAACATCATCCCATGAAACAGTACATGTTTTCTCATTGAAGGCAACATGGTAGCCCTTATCACACAATTGACTAATACTAATCAAATTGTGCTGGAGTCCTTTGACATAAAGAACTCCTTCAATGGTGAGGGAGTCAGAACAGCAAATGGTTCATGTTCCTTTAACCATCCATTTTCCATTATCACCAAAAGTGACAGCACCACCATCCTGGAAAACCAGTGTGGAGAATAAGGAGACATCTCCTGACATGTGCCTCGAACAGCCACTATCTAAGTATCATACATGGTCCTTAGCGATGGACTTGAAGCATCCCTGAAATAGGTAAAGAACTTAAGTGAGTCGTTCCTTCCATTTGACAATAGAACCATCAAATTTAGAAGTAATGCCACGCATATCATTTCGCCGCACATGGCAATTTTTAATTAAATGATCTGTCTTTCTACAGTAGTAGCAAAGCCTAGGTAACCTTTGAATAATATAATGAGACTCGCCATTCCTAACATGAGGAGGAACATAGTTCCCATGAGGTGAATGTTTCTCATTTCCAGAATCAAGCCTCTTATGCATACATAAATCCGTTTTGTTGTTTGCAGCATTAAGTTACTGCTGCAGTTCCTCAATCTTTGATTTGGATTGAGAAAGATTCTTTACCGCTTTCTTAGCCTTTGCTGATAACTCTTCCTTAAGAGAAGCGTTCTCAGCACTTAAGAATTTATTCTCCTTCTTAAGGGCTTTATTGTTTGCGGATAAAGACTCAATTTTATCATAGAGTTCAGAGAAAAGATTATCAATATCTTCAGCAGATAGATCAGAAGGTGAGAAAGCGTTTACCTTCTCAGTTTCAGCATCAGTTTGCGCCATATAGCAAATGTTTGCTATTTCGTCATCCTGATCTGATTCCTCATCACTATCACTCCAAGATGCTATCATGGCATTTTTCTTGTATTTTGAAGATTTGCCCATCTCATTCAAAAGTGGGCAATCTGGTCGCATATGACCAGGTTTGTTGCACTCATAGCATACACCACCTTTACTTGGGTGTGGTTTAGTATTCTTCTTTTTAATATCTCGCTTTCCCTTAAAGCGATTTTTGCGAAGATACCTTTTGAATTTCCTTGCCATCAAGGAGACTTCATCCTCAGAATCAGATGAAGATTCATCCTCAGATTCATCGGACATTTCAATACTTCCTTTAAATGCAACAGCATTGGATTTCTTTTCTTCAGCAAACTTGTTCTCATTCTCATAAGCGACAAGAGAACCAAGTAGCTGTTGAAGACTTAAGCTCGTTAAGTCCTTTGCTTCTTCGATTGCCGTTTTCTTGGCTTCCCAAGTTTTAGGCAAAGAGCGAAGTATCTTTCTGACCAACTCAGAATTAGAAATTGTTTTGCCAAGTGATTCCATG